>OW028728.1:4975822-7603322 GCA_932294345.1 Pandemis cinnamomeana
CCCTGGGCTATGGTCACGCCGGAGAGGAGCTTGTTCAATTCCTCGTCGTTGCGGATGGCCAGCTGGAGATGACGCGGGATGATTCTGGTCTTTTTGTTGTCGCGGGCGGCGTTGCCGGCCAACTCGAGCACCTCAGCGGCCAAGTACTCCATCACGGCGGCGAGGTACACCGGTGCACCGGCACCGACGCGCTCAGCGTAGTTACCCTTGCGCAGCAGCCTGTGTATACGGCCGACGGGGAACTGGAGTCCGGCACGGTTCGAACGAGACTTTGCCTTTCCCTTAACTTTGCCACCTTTGCCGCGTCCAGACATGGTTGTGGGTTTGCTTGTTTGTTTTCACAATACGGTTAGCAGGAACACTAGCGGTGCGTACAGCGCTAGCGAGACCGAGACGTAAAGTAGAATGCGCAAAATTTTCGGGCGGCTCCGTTTTATAGCATCGCACCGAGTCTCGTTTAGTGGGGATGCCCGCGCATGCAGCGCCACGGCGCGCCGCCTCTCAGCCGCTCTAGCGAATCGCGCAGGAGGCGCCGCGTCGCGCATGGGCCCTGGCAAGATGGAATGATTATTATTTTTTTAAGGTAATAAATAAGGCATGACAGATGCTGAGACCCCCCGAGATTTTCTTTCGTAATTTAAAGAAAAAAAAAAAAAAATCTCGTTCAATTGTTAAAAAGTAGAGTTTCACATTGGAACATAAAATTATCGGGATGCAGGTTTAAGATCTAGGTCTAGAGTTTGTTTTGGGTTAGTTTAATTTTTATCGGATCTGAATGCTCGATCGTTGCGAGTACATAGGGGGTACCTATGATTTCTATTATCCGCGAGCGAGCGTTATTTAATGTTTTTCTATTTAACGTTTCAGAACAACAAAAGTTGTTTATCAATTTTCGAGGCTGAAGCGAGCATCATCAACAGCCGCAGCGGCAGCAGCCGCAGCCGCCCCCGCCGTCGTCGTCTGCCCCGCTGGTGCTTAAAATGATTGGTAAGTAATAATCAATTTATTATACCTATATAACCGCTCGGTTAGGCTACTCTACCTAATTCGTTTGTATATATTATATATCAATTCTATGGAAAGTTGGTATGTATGTATGTATGTATGTATGTACGTACGTACGTACGTATGTGTATGCGATGCATATATGTATGAGAAGCTAGCTAATGCAGGTTCGGTTTTGGTGGTGAAACTTAATTAAACTTAATTATAATAATCGATCGAGATTGACTTGACGTCCGTTGTGGGAAACTTTTAACACGCGCTTTCGGGCGTGCGTTTAGCTTCGAGTCGTATGTTAGCCCTCAGAAGGGCTGTTTTGATGTGCTTTAAACGCGCACAAGCGTATGTTGTTCGAGTAAGCTTCTTCCTGTGACGCTCGCTCGACGCGACACGACGCGACGTCGCTGCCGCGACGAACGGAACGGGGCGGAGGACAAGATCTTGCGTTTTGATGTCCGTATCTTACTTCTTGGCTGCTGCCTTTTTCGCTGCGGGCTTAGCCTTAGGAGCGGCCGCGGCTTTCTTCGGCTTGGGTGCTTTAGGCTTCTTGGTGGGAGGCTTCGCGCTCTTCTTGGCCTTCGGCGCGGCGGCGCTCTTGCCCCTGGCCGGGGTGGAGGGCTTCTTCGCCGCGGGCTTCTTCTTCGCCGCTGCGGCCTTCTTGTCCTTGGTGGCGGCTGCCGACTTGGGCTTAGAGGGTGACGAGGAGGCAGCGGCTGCGGCCTTCTTCGCCCTACCGGACGAGGCGGCGGCGGCGGCTTTCTTGGTCTTGGCCGAAGCGGAGGCGGCGGCGGCCTTCGGGGCCGACTTGGCGGCGGCGGGCTTCTTGGCGGATGAAGACTTCGATTCTAGTTTGAACGATCCCGAGGCACCTTTGCCCTTGGTCTGGATCAGAGCGCCCGATTCGACGGCGCTCTTCAAGTATTTCCTTATGAACGGAGCCAATTTCTCGGCGTCCACCTTGTACTGTGCTGCGATGTATTTCTTGATCGCCTGCAGCGAGGAACCGCTGCGTTCCTTGAGCTCCTTAATGGCGCTGTTCACCATTTCGGATGTCTTCGGGTGAGTGGGCTTCGCCTTCGGTTTCTTGGCACCGGCGGCGGACGCGGACGCTTTTGGTTTCTTCGCGGGCGTCGCTGGGGCGGGCGCGTCGGCGGCGACTGCTGTATCGGCCATCTTAAATGTCCTTTCTTTCTTCAAACGAAACGATGATTATTTAATAAACACGAACGAACTCGTTCACTGTCAATGACTGACTGTGCAGAGAGCGGCGCAGCGTCGTAGCTAACTAACAAACGTTGTACTGGAGACTAGTGTGGTACGTGCGGCGCGCGGCGCAGTGCAATGTAGTATGAACGGGCTGAGAGAGGGAGCCACCTATATATATGGAGCGAGGCTTAACCGTAAGGCAAACTCTGATGTCGCGAGACCGTTTCTCGTAATAACACTTCCAACTTTTCACTTACTAGTGTATGATTAAATCGTGTTTTCTCATAAATATATAAGTTTTTAAAATATCAAAATTGACACGCTGAATCTTTATGAATGCATCTATGCTAAACTTTGGCTTTCATCGAGCGTTAATGGTTAGTTGGAGAGGGGAGGATGTTTATTTTCGGTATTATAGACTGCGCGTACCTCGGGTCACTTTAAAAATGGTTTTTACTTATTAAAACACATATATAACGTTATTATTTATCGACCTGTTGAAAGTGAACATTCCGTTTATGGAAATAACACAATAGCACTCGGCGTAGACGCCCTAGATCGTGTTATTTTGTATGTTTATGTTCGGTGTCGTAAAACAGCTGCGGCCGGACTGGTGGCTGAGGCGATGCAAGACCGTCGCTGCTGGCGATGGAAAAATTGTAAAGTACGGTCTCACGATATGTTATAACAATTCAATATAAATAATTTGATAACATATTATCAAAAAACAAACTACGTAAAATCATGAATTGTGGTAATAGGAGAAAAATCGGGCGGGCCGCGGGAGTCGGACAGCCGGGCGGGCTATGATGTCGGTCGAGCGGAGCGATGTAGTATAAAACGTTAATACATAATACGCGTCTGGTGATGCTTTATTGTTTGCTTCCATGATGACGATGATGATGATTATGAGACTAATGGTCGGCTGGGTGGGCTGTGGGCTATGAATTATGAAATAACAAACTCGAGCGAGATCGTGATGTGTGATCTATGGATAAATTGCTTGCAAAAGTGCTTGGTGTGAAATGAAATCCTTAGTCGTTTTTTTTTGTTCATCTGCTTTTTATATTGTGTACCTACCTAACGATTATGTCGTTTCCAAATTTCAAGCAAGCATTGACTTGACTTAACTGTCAATAAAATTATCGTTCTGCTCTAACTCTAACACTTGCTTACTTATACAGGTATAAGTCACTCTCACTCGTGGCGTGAGATCTGTCTGAACATTATTTAATCACTAATACTACAACATATATAACCTATAATAAATATAATGATTGATACTCAAATCGAATAAACAAAATTATGTACAGTTCGGTCAACCACGGTAGGTATGCAATGTATGTATAGTCAGCTAGTATTAGCGACTAGGTAAAATTTATAATTAAGAAACGAACGTGCATGTGCGAGAGTTTTTTTTTTAAATGTTTTGTGTACGCAGATGTGCGAGTGAGTATGTATGTATGTATGTATGTAATGCAAGTATTATTTATGCAATATTGACAGTCCGTTTGTAAAGAAACTTTTCATGTTATGATACGCATTTGCGGCCCTGAGAAGGGCCTTTTTGTTGTAGAGATACTGTCTCGTCGGCGATAGATCGCGAGCGACCGTTCGGCGAGAGGTGTTTAACCACCGAAACCGTAGAGGGTACGGCCCTGGCGTTTCAGAGCGTACACGACGTCCATGGCGGTGACGGTCTTCCTCTTGGCGTGCTCGGTGTAAGTGACCGCGTCACGGATCACGTTCTCTAGGAACACCTTCAACACGCCGCGGGTCTCCTCGTAGATCAGACCGGAGATACGTTTCACGCCTCCTCTGCGGGCCAGACGACGGATGGCCGGCTTGGTGATGCCCTGGATGTTGTCACGAAGCACTTTCCTGTGACGCTTCGCGCCTCCTTTTCCCAGACCTTTGCCTCCCTTACCGCGACCGGTCATTTTGCTTTCTTGCTTGTAGGTAGAGTAGAGTCGAAAATAAACACACGCTGCTACGGCTGCGCGCTAGATTCTGAAAACGCTTTTTTTTTTTTTTTTTTTTTTTTTTTTTTTTTTTTTGATTGACCTTTGCTATTAGTGTACCCACTGTTACAGCTTCACCCGGACTGTGGAGGGCAAGCCGCTCCTATACCTTAAATTACTAAATTTTTTGACCCTCAGACACAGCTAGTTGGATGGGGTCCGGTGGGTCGAGTAGGATATGTTTGGGGCGCCTGATGGGCACCCCAATTGTGGCGAGGAGGTCTGGGTCCGTAGGAGGGGGTTTTGGGGTGTAGGAGGAGGCTTGGGTAATGAGGGGGTTTTGATGATGCGGCGCGTTATCAAAATAACGACGCGCCGCCATGGTGATGAAGTGTTTGATCGAAGGGAAATTGAGGTCCCGGTGGATGGCCGCATTGCGGACAAACCACGGGGCCCCAACCACCCTTCGGAGAAAACGGTTCTGGAACCTCTGAAGTGGCGCTAGGCGAGACTCCGGTACGTGGCCGAATACCACGCCAGCGTACGTGAATATGGGCCTTATACATGTTTTATATAATGTGAGTTTGTTTTGCGTTGACATCTGGCTTTTTTTGCATAACATTGGACCCAGTCTGGATTGGATGAATCTGGCTTTGTTGAGAGCTGTTCGAATGTGCTTACGGAAAGTTAGTCCGCGGTCCAGGGTCATGCCCAGGTATTTGACCTGGTTTGACCACTGGATAGGTCGACCGTGCAAAGTTATGGGGTCAAGGAGGACAGGACTAATCCTGCGAGTGAAGAGGATCGCCGCGCTTTTCTCTGGGTTAACTTCGATTCTCCACTTTTTGAACCAAAGGCCTAGGGTGTTGATTGCCTCTTGGAGATGCTTTTTAATGATTTTACGATTTGCATGGGTGGAGAAGAGCGCGGTATCATCAGCAAATAGGGCAAGCTGTACGTGAGGGTGTTTAGGGATATCATTTGTGAAGAGAGAGTAGAGGGTTGGGGAGAGCACGGATCCTTGGGGGACTCCGGCACGGAGGGCGTGTGGGGGTGAGAATGATCCTTCCACTTTGTAACTGAAACGACGGTCCACCAGGAATTCCTTGATGGTTAGAACTAATCTGGCTGGCATTTTCATTTGGTAGAGTTTAAGGAGGAGACCGTTGTGCCAGACCTTGTCGAAGGCCTTGGCAACATCTAGAAAAATTGCACCTGTGGGGATTCCTTTTCCGAAGATGGAGAAGCCATCAAGGATTTTTTCAGTGATACGGTGAACCTGGTGGATACAGGAATGACGGGCTCTAAAGCCGAATTGTTCGTTGATTAAGATATTCTGAGAGTTAAGATGGTTTTTCATACGGGTAAGGATTAATCTCTCGTACAGCTTACCCATAGAACAGAGGAGGCTGATAGGTCGGTAGCTGAGGGGGCATGGGCGTGGTTTTCCCGGTTTGTGGATGCCTATCACTGTCGCAAATTTCCACACCTCTGGGAAATGACAGTTGGAGAGGGCAGCGTTGAAAATAGCTACCAACAATATTAGGAGTGATTCAGGGAGGAGTTTTAAGGTTTTGTTGGAGATCCCGTCGTTGCCTGGGGCTTTTTTGGGCCTTAAACCCTGAACAAGGCTCTTTACCTCCTCGAGGGTGATGGGAGGGATATCGGGGTCGGTGTCAAGGGGTGGAATGGAGGAGGAGGAGAAGGCTGAAAGCTTTTCTACTTCTGCGTCTACCCAGTTGATGTGAGCTTCATCTGTTCCGATGCTGCTAGGTGTGCATTGTGCTTCTAAAGCACTCGCCAAACATTTAGCTTTCTCCTCGTCCTCAAAGGCTGGTGTGGGGGAGTCCCGGCAAATTAGGGGAGGTAGGGATGTGAAGGTATCCGATTTGAATGCCTTTGCCAGTTTCCAGTAAGCTTGGTGGCTGGGGGTTATGTCGCTCAGGAGCTTGTTCCAGGAGTCGTTTCGGAAGGCTGATATGCGTTCTTTTGCGTCGTTTTGTAGGGCGCGCAGTTTCCGTCTGTTATCTTCTGTCGGGTATTTACTGTAAGCTCTAGTCGCTGCGTTTTTCTCCCTCAGCAACTCCCTCAGTTCTACAGTTAGGGGAGGTCTTCGGTCGTCAACGATCGTTACCTCTTTCGAGGAACGAGCCACTGTTGTGTATAGGTGCTTGGTGAGAGAGTCTATTGCCTTGTCGGTTTCGTCTTTGGTCTTGATATTGGAGGGAAAGTCTACAATATCTGTTGGGTCTATCTTGGATAGCCTGTCACTGAGTAGGGTCCAGTCAGTAGTAGTTTTTGTCGTGGGCGGGGTGTCAGAGGGGAGTCCTAGTTTTAGTAGTACTGGTCTGTGGTCAGAGTCTAGGTCATGGATCACTTCTATGGAACGTAGCCTGAGGGCCACGTTTCGCAGAAGAGCCACGTCCAGTATGTCGGGTCTATGGTTCACGTTGTGTGGGAAGTGGGTCGGTTCTAGTGGAGCTAGTAAATCAACTGTCCTTCGCTCCATGAAGTCCAGCAGTCTCATTCCGTTTCTGTTGTTTGTCAGAGCATTCCAGGTTATGTGTTTTGCGTTGAAGTCCCCTGCCATGATGACAGAGGGCCCCAGGGCTAGGAGGGATTCCAGGTCTGTCGAGAGTAAGTCTTTATTTGGTGAAAGGTATGCCGAGACCACAATAACTGAGCAATGACCAGTCATTGCTAGTCTGCACACCGACACTTCTATGTTCGTCAGGGGCGGGGGATCGAGGGGACAACAATGGAGACTTCTTTTGCACAGTATGATTGTCCCACCAAGTTTTCCGTCTAGTCTGTCGTTACGAATGGTTATGTAGTTGGGTATTTTGAAACTGCGCGTGCTGGGCTTCAGAAACGACTCCTGGATCAGCAGGATGTCCACGTCGTGCTCCCTCAGGAATTCGACTATTGGTTCCTTTTGGTCTTTAATGCCATTTGCATTGAAGGATGCAAGTGTTAGTGAACGCGGTTTTCTTCTAGAGGAGCTCCTATCCATTAAGAGGGATAGGGTGAGAAGCGCCACTAAAACTGGCGAGTACCTCTTCATGCTCTTCGAGAAGCAGTAGCATCTGAGTTCCCGTCGCGCCCCTAAGCCTGTCCTCCAGCACGGCAAGGCGCTCGCGGATTGCAAGCGCCCTGCATACCAGAGGGAAGGCAGAGGCGTCGAGGGGGAGGGGGGAGTTCCCCTGCTGCGTCCTAGTTCGGGGTGCAGTTGGGGTTGGGTTGGGATTTTGCCTTAATAAGGCAGCCCAGGAGTTTGAGGCATATTGCGTGGGTCGGGTTGGAATTTTTTCTGGTGGGGTGGGGGCTTGGGGCCTTGGTGACTGATGGAATTCAGGTTGGTAGGTAAGTGGCGGGAATTGAGATCCGTGAAATGTCCGGGGGCCCCCGGTATGATGAGGCGGTTTTGGTGATGGGCCTGCTCGGCGCGTTACTTTAGGGGCCTTAGGGCAGCCGCGGTAGTTAGCAGTGTGCCCCAGCTGTCCGCACAGAACACAGCCGGGGGGGTCGATAGTGCCCTTTTCCCTCGTACAATCGCGGGTACCATGGGGCCCCAGACATTTCACGCATCTGGGGTTTGCGTGGCAGTTCCTGCCACTGTGTCCATAATTCTGACAGTTGTGGCATTGAGCCACAAAACCTGATCTGCGGGGAGCCTCGACCCCGATGCCTGACAGGTTACAGACAGTAGTGATGTTAAAGATTTTTTTGCCTTCTGGTGTGAGGTCACTCACAACCAAGACTAGGTCCAGCATGCCTCTATTTTTATTGTGGAGTCTATGTACCTCGCGCACCGGGAGGTCTTGGGATATTAAATCTGTTTTAATAGCGTCAGCGTCTAACTCTTTTGGGATACCGCGTAACACGACCCTGAGTGGACGGTCTTCCGGGGCCGTAAAGGTGTGGTATTGTATCTTGCGCACATCCAGCAGTTTGCTGAGGGCGCGGTAGTCATTGCTAGTAGGTACTAGCACACTGATGCCCAGGGACGTGTTGCGCGCCCTGGTGAAATTAATGTTGTTTGTTTTAAGAGCAGAACCTATCTCGTCCCATTTCTGCTTATCATGAATGATAATGGGGGGGGGACGTTTAGCGGAGGGAATGTTTACAGGAGATGAGGAGGATTCGCCTGTGTCTAAGGGTTTTTGTGCCGGTTTTGCGGCGGATTTAGGTGATTTCGCGGGTTTGTTACTAGTGGGCAACACTAACTTACGTCTTTTGTTCGAGATCCAGGGACCACCGTCCTCGTCGCAGCTTGGAGGAAAATCCACCTCTGTGCCCTGGTCCGTGGGCTTTTCCGGTTCCTCCGGTGGATCGAAGTATCTCCTTGTCGGAGACAGGCTCTGCGTAGTCCGCCTAGCTCGGGGCGAGCGCGAGCGGGAACGTTGACGGGGGGAGCGAGAGCGGGAGTGAGTGCGCGTCGGCAGCACCTTATTTTGGCGGCAGGTGGATTTTTCACCTTTATTATACGGGTTTTCGTTCCGTAAATCTGACTCTGCCATTTTCTCTTCAGGTGGAGTAGGAGCGGAGGCGGGCTTCTTGGCCGCGGCAATCTCCAGAAGTATGTTGGTAATACCCGCAAATTGGGGCATCCTCGCCTCAATTTGCTGTAGGAGGGCTAGGATTTCCTCCGCGGGGGCCAAATTTCCTCTGTTGGGCATGGCGGTGGAATCCGCCATTTCCGGCGTAATCACTAATTGACGACACTGGAGTCAACTATAATCTTATTCGCTAAGCACTTTTAACTTTAACACACAATCCATGTTTGTGACACAACCACAGATCTATACTACCCGCTGCGGAGCAGAGCTCGACGCTGCAAGGTAGTAAATAGTTATGGCGCGTACGTGAGCGGGAGTCGCGGGCGCGTTACGCAACGTGTGCACGCGGCGCGATCCAAACGGCGAATGATGTGAAAACGCTTTTCTGACGGCCCCGTATTTATAGTATCACCCTGGTGTCGTCGCGCGGCGGGCCGGGGTGGGGAGGGGAGGGGTATCGCTTTGTGAGAGAACGAGAGCGAGCATCGACAACGACGTTTCTTCCATCGTGAAGAGTAATCGAAAACTAAAAATTATATATCTATCTAATAATTATTAGGTTATCTACTTCATAATAATAACTTTCGACTTGAGCGCATGTCATATACTTTTTTTATAAAGATATTATTTATTTTTATAGCCGGCCGGACGGACGGGCATACGAGTATGATTGGTTGGGTGGATATGTACTATACTATACAATACATACATACACCTATGTATGTGTTTAATGTAATTTAGAAAGATAATAAAAAAAAAAAAAAAAACAATGCATCATAATCATTCAAACATTCCGTCGTCTAGTCTCTACAGTATAATGGAGTAGGTATAATAATACATACAACACAACGGTGCCTCCCTTGTCGTCGTCTTACTAGGTAGGTTTATCAAGTGAAGTTAAAGTATCGGTCCTCTAACATAGTTTCCATTACTGGAAAGGAAATACCAATGTACCTATCTACTTACTAATCAATCAATTAGGATCCACAACTATCAAGTAATTTATTTATCATTAGCATTAGCTTTGCATGCATAGTGCGGTGCGATGCGATGCGATGCGGCATGGTATTTATTGCTATTATGGTATAGAATAAATAAACACGTAATTAGTAAGTAAAGTAATTCAAAAAATAATATCTGTAATATTATTTTTTGGTGTTATTGACGATCGGTCTGCTTACAGAAACTTTTATAATGTTATCGAATCATAATTGCGGCCCTCAGAAGGGCCTTTTTTTGTTGGGGTTTGTTTGATGCAATGTCCGTAGGACAGCCGCCGCTGCGTTGCGGCAGCGGCAGCGCCTCAAGACACCGTTTAGGCGCGCTCTCCGCGAATCCTGCGTGCCAGCTGAATGTCCTTCGGCATGATGGTGACACGCTTGGCGTGGATGGCGCAAAGGTTGGTGTCCTCGAAGAGACCCACCAGGTACGCCTCGCTGGCCTCCTGGAGAGCCATAACGGCGGAGCTCTGGAAACGCAAGTCGGTCTTGAAGTCTTGAGCTATCTCACGGACTAGACGCTGGAAGGGCAGCTTGCGGATCAAGAGCTCCGTGCTCTTCTGGTAGCGACGGATCTCACGCAGGGCGACGGTACCGGGCCTGTAGCGATGAGGTTTCTTGACACCTCCGGTGGCCGGTGCGCTCTTGCGAGCAGCCTTCGTGGCGAGCTGTTTGCGGGGCGCTTTGCCACCGGTAGATTTACGAGCGGTCTGCTTGGTACGAGCCATGGCGATAATAACACGATGCGTGCGAGAGTACTGGTGATCGAACGGAGTCACAAGCGATAATAAAACTCGCCCGCCAGGGAGCGTCGCTTTTATACTAAACGGAGGGAGACTATATGTGGCTACGGTGCGAGCGAGATGCAAAACGTAGCGGCGACGCGAGGCGAGGCGGCGCGGCCGCTAGGTTAATAAGAGTTTCGTTCGTTTCGTTTCGTACGGTATACGATACGATGGAATATGGATGAAATGGATGGGGGATGGATGATGATGCCTCATTTAATTATCGGAATGGGTGCGTGTGCGAATCTGTTCTGTAGTTGCAATATTAGGTTTTTTTTTTTATTACCACTTTTACGCTAAGTAGTAGCCGTGCCGTAGTAGGCTGCAGGCTCGAAAGTGTATAGGTACCTAATTAACTTAACGTGCGACAAGACAACAAGCCGATAAAAACACATCGGAATCAGAATACTATAATAAAACTAGAACTCTCTCTTTTTTTTTAGGTAAATATTTCACGTACTCTTATCACAAAAATATCTATATATCCGTCTACGAGTATGGTCTGATGAGATATATACTTATGATTTGTGCAATGTGAGCTCATATTGCCTTGCCGTGTATGCGTGCGTTATTCATACTATACGTAGGTATGTGGTGTAGGGGCAGGGCAGGCAGGCAGTTAGCGAGCAATCTCAAATTATTTTTGAACAGAATCCTGAACTATACTCTACATAGATACGCAACAAGCTGATCAATATTAGCATGCAACTTACTATCCATTTGTATTTATAACGGCACATTATAATAGATAGGCGGATCGGATATGGGAATCGGGCAGTTGGATCCTTTTATTTTTATGGTCCCATTTTTAAAATATGTATGTGCGATTGTGACGTCTTGTATTAATAGAAACGATAACTATTATTACGAATCATATTGTGGCCCTCAGAAGGGCCTTTTTGATGTTGTAATGTGTGCGAGCGTGCCGGTGAGGGCGGGCGTTGCCGCCTCGCCCGTCTGCTTACGCGGGCTCTACTTGGAGCTCGTGTATTTGGTTACAGCCTTGGTGCCTTCGCTGACGGCGTGCTTGGCGAGCTCACCGGGCAGCAGGAGCCTGACCGAAGTCTGCACCTCCCTGCTGGTGATGGTGGACCTCTTGTTGTAGTGTGCGAGGCGGGAGGCTTCGGCGGCGATCCTTTCGAATATGTCGTTCACGAAAGAGTTCATGATGGACATGGCCTTGCTGGAGATACCGGTGTCAGGGTGGACCTGCTTGAGCACCTTGTAAATGTAAATGGCGTAGCTCTCCTTCCTCTTGTGCTTCTTCTTTTTCTTATCGGACTTGGAGATGTTCTTCTGGGCCTTGCCGGATTTCTTGGCGGCCTTCCCGCTTGTCTTAGGCGGCATTGTTGCAACGGTTGTAGGTCGTTACTTGTTAACAAACTGCAGAGCTGTGCGCGATGCGAGAGCCGAACGAGTTCTGTAGCCGTAGCGCAGGGGGCGCGTGCTTTTTGTTAATGCTACAGCGGCGCGTCGCGAGTGACGGCCGTCGATCGCAGGCGGCTGTCTCCCGACCAATAGCGTACGGCCGGCGCGGTTCGGCCCCCCTCAGTGAGAGAGAGACGGAGTGGAGCGTGGCGTTGTTTATTATAAGTTAAGAGATGTTAAGTTAATTTATCAGCTAAAACTTTATTATTGACAGCATAAAAAAAAAAAAAAAAAAACCTTAACCCAACAAACAACCAACCAACAGAATAGAACCAGGCATAACTAAAACAAGCTCTCTCCTAGTCACGAATCGAATAATAAAATTTACTTTAAACTTTTTATTACTAAACTATACAAGTGCGGTGTTGTTGTAACAATTCTACTCTACAACCCGACTCAATTTAACATAACGTAGGTACATATACATATTTTTAATTACAGAATGCCAACCAACCTGCCTCCATGACTGAGAGCCGAGCCGGTCCGTCTCTAGACAATAATAATATCACCATGCCGCCGCATCGTCATCGAAATCGCTGTACTGTATGCAGAGTATGTGTGTAAGTATTTAAAATATCACACGATTATAAATTATGTTTTAAATTAAAAATATATAAATATCTGCACCGCAACGTAGACCAGCCCTGGGTTCTATCGTTGCAAGTGCAATAAGATGAATGTAGCGCGGCCGTGCAACAATGAAATACTGCACTATACTATATTGATTATTCGATCATCAACATTATATCAATATAGGCACCGCATGTGACATCATTATCAATAATTAATCACCAGACCTGATGATCGTAATAATAATTTATCATTGCTATAATTACTGGGCTGGACTGGGATGGATGGATGGATAGGTAAATGTTTTGTTTGTTTGACGTCATGTATTAATAGAAACGTACAAATATAATACGAATCATGTTGTGGCCCTTAGAAGGGCCTTTTGATATTGTAGCGGAATTTGTAATCCGTGCGGCGTTAAGACGACACTACGGGAATACAAAAACACGACTAGCATGGATGGCTGGCACGCGGTTATTGTGCGCAACAACTTAAGCCTTCTTCTCAGTCTTCTTGGGCAAGAGCACAGCCTGGATGTTCGGCAGTACACCGCCCTGGGCTATGGTCACGCCGGAGAGGAGCTTGTTCAATTCCTCGTCGTTGCGGATGGCCAGCTGGAGATGACGCGGGATGATTCTGGTCTTTTTGTTGTCGCGGGCGGCGTTGCCGGCCAACTCGAGCACCTCAGCGGCCAAGTACTCCATCACGGCGGCGAGGTACACCGGTGCACCGGCACCGACGCGCTCAGCGTAGTTACCCTTGCGCAGCAGCCTGTGTATACGGCCGACGGGGAACTGGAGTCCGGCACGGTTCGAACGAGACTTTGCCTTTCCCTTAACTTTGCCACCTTTGCCGCGTCCAGACATGGTTGTGGGTTTGCTTGTTTGTTTTCACAATACGGTTAGCAGGAACACTAGCGGTGCGTACAGCGCTAGCGAGACCGAGACGTAAAGTAGAATGCGCAAAATTTTCGGGCGGCTCCGTTTTATAGCATCGCACCGAGTCTCGTTTAGTGGGGATGCCCGCGCATGCAGCGCCACGGCGCGCCGCCTCTCAGCCGCTCTAGCGAATCGCGCAGGAGGCGCCGCGTCGCGCATGGGCCCTGGCAAGATGGAATGATTATTATTTTTTTAAGGTAATAAATAAGGCATGACAGATGCTGAGACCCCCCGAGATTTTCTTTCGTAATTTAAAGAAAAAAAAAAAAAAATCTCGTTCAATTGTTAAAAAGTAGAGTTTCACATTGGAACATAAAATTATCGGGATGCAGGTTTAAGATCTAGGTCTAGAGTTTGTTTTGGGTTAGTTTAATTTTTATCGGATCTGAATGCTCGATCGTTGCGAGTACATAGGGGGTACCTATGATTTCTATTATCCGCGAGCGAGCGTTATTTAATGTTTTTCTATTTAACGTTTCAGAACAACAAAAGTTGTTTATCAATTTTCGAGGCTGAAGCGAGCATCATCAACAGCCGCAGCGGCAGCAGCCGCAGCCGCCCCCGCCGTCGTCGTCTGCCCCGCTGGTGCTTAAAATGATTGGTAAGTAATAATCAATTTATTATACCTATATAACCGCTCGGTTAGGCTACTCTACCTAATTCGTTTGTATATATTATATATCAATTCTATGGAAAGTTGGTATGTATGTATGTATGTATGTATGTACGTACGTACGTACGTATGTGTATGCGATGCATATATGTATGAGAAGCTAGCTAATGCAGGTTCGGTTTTGGTGGTGAAACTTAATTAAACTTAATTATAATAATCGATCGAGATTGACTTGACGTCCGTTGTGGGAAACTTTTAACACGCGCTTTCGGGCGTGCGTTTAGCTTCGAGTCGTATGTTAGCCCTCAGAAGGGCTGTTTTGATGTGCTTTAAACGCGCACAAGCGTATGTTGTTCGAGTAAGCTTCTTCCTGTGACGCTCGCTCGACGCGACACGACGCGACGTCGCTGCCGCGACGAACGGAACGGGGCGGAGGACAAGATCTTGCGTTTTGATGTCCGTATCTTACTTCTTGGCTGCTGCCTTTTTCGCTGCGGGCTTAGCCTTAGGAGCGGCCGCGGCTTTCTTCGGCTTGGGTGCTTTAGGCTTCTTGGTGGGAGGCTTCGCGCTCTTCTTGGCCTTCGGCGCGGCGGCGCTCTTGCCCCTGGCCGGGGTGGAGGGCTTCTTCGCCGCGGGCTTCTTCTTCGCCGCTGCGGCCTTCTTGTCCTTGGTGGCGGCTGCCGACTTGGGCTTAGAGGGTGACGAGGAGGCAGCGGCTGCGGCCTTCTTCGCCCTACCGGACGAGGCGGCGGCGGCGGCTTTCTTGGTCTTGGCCGAAGCGGAGGCGGCGGCGGCCTTCGGGGCCGACTTGGCGGCGGCGGGCTTCTTGGCGGATGAAGACTTCGATTCTAGTTTGAACGATCCCGAGGCACCTTTGCCCTTGGTCTGGATCAGAGCGCCCGATTCGACGGCGCTCTTCAAGTATTTCCTTATGAACGGAGCCAATTTCTCGGCGTCCACCTTGTACTGTGCTGCGATGTATTTCTTGATCGCCTGCAGCGAGGAACCGCTGCGTTCCTTGAGCTCCTTAATGGCGCTGTTCACCATTTCGGATGTCTTCGGGTGAGTGGGCTTCGCCTTCGGTTTCTTGGCACCGGCGGCGGACGCGGACGCTTTTGGTTTCTTCGCGGGCGTCGCTGGGGCGGGCGCGTCGGCGGCGACTGCTGTATCGGCCATCTTAAATGTCCTTTCTTTCTTCAAACGAAACGATGATTATTTAATAAACACGAACGAACTCGTTCACTGTCAATGACTGACTGTGCAGAGAGCGGCGCAGCGTCGTAGCTAACTAACAAACGTTGTACTGGAGACTAGTGTGGTACGTGCGGCGCGCGGCGCAGTGCAATGTAGTATGAACGGGCTGAGAGAGGGAGCCACCTATATATATGGAGCGAGGCTTAACCGTAAGGCAAACTCTGATGTCGCGAGACCGTTTCTCGTAATAACACTTCCAACTTTTCACTTACTAGTGTATGATTAAATCGTGTTTTCTCATAAATATATAAGTTTTTAAAATATCAAAATTGACACGCTGAATCTTTATGAATGCATCTATGCTAAACTTTGGCTTTCATCGAGCGTTAATGGTTAGTTGGAGAGGGGAGGATGTTTATTTTCGGTATTATAGACTGCGCGTACCTCGGGTCACTTTAAAAATGGTTTTTACTTATTAAAACACATATATAACGTTATTATTTATCGACCTGTTGAAAGTGAACATTCCGTTTATGGAAATAACACAATAGCACTCGGCGTAGACGCCCTAGATCGTGTTATTTTGTATGTTTATGTTCGGTGTCGTAAAACAGCTGCGGCCGGACTGGTGGCTGAGGCGATGCAAGACCGTCGCTGCTGGCGATGGAAAAATTGTAAAGTACGGTCTCACGATATGTTATAACAATTCAATATAAATAATTTGATAACATATTATCAAAAAACAAACTACGTAAAATCATGAATTGTGGTAATAGGAGAAAAATCGGGCGGGCCGCGGGAGTCGGACAGCCGGGCGGGCTATGATGTCGGTCGAGCGGAGCGATGTAGTATAAAACGTTAATACATAATACGCGTCTGGTGATGCTTTATTGTTTGCTTCCATGATGACGATGATGATGATTATGAGACTAATGGTCGGCTGGGTGGGCTGTGGGCTATGAATTATGAAATAACAAACTCGAGCGAGATCGTGATGTGTGATCTATGGATAAATTGCTTGCAAAAGTGCTTGGTGTGAAATGAAATCCTTAGTCGTTTTTTTTTGTTCATCTGCTTTTTATATTGTGTACCTACCTAACGATTATGTCGTTTCCAAATTTCAAGCAAGCATTGACTTGACTTAACTGTCAATAAAATTATCGTTCTGCTCTAACTCTAACACTTGCTTACTTATACAGGTATAAGTCACTCTCACTCGTGGCGTGAGATCTGTCTGAACATTATTTAATCACTAATACTACAACATATATAACCTATAATAAATATAATGATTGATACTCAAATCGAATAAACAAAATTATGTACAGTTCGGTCAACCACGGTAGGTATGCAATGTATGTATAGTCAGCTAGTATTAGCGACTAGGTAAAATTTATAATTAAGAAACGAACGTGCATGTGCGAGAGTTTTTTTTTTAAATGTTTTGTGTACGCAGATGTGCGAGTGAGTATGTATGTATGTATGTATGTAATGCAAGTATTATTTATGCAATATTGACAGTCCGTTTGTAAAGAAACTTTTCATGTTATGATACGCATTTGCGGCCCTGAGAAGGGCCTTTTTGTTGTAGAGATACTGTCTCGTCGGCGATAGATCGCGAGCGACCGTTCGGCGAGAGGTGTTTAACCACCGAAACCGTAGAGGGTACGGCCCTGGCGTTTCAGAGCGTACACGACGTCCATGGCGGTGACGGTCTTCCTCTTGGCGTGCTCGGTGTAAGTGACCGCGTCACGGATCACGTTCTCTAGGAACACCTTCAACACGCCGCGGGTCTCCTCGTAGATCAGACCGGAGATACGTTTCACGCCTCCTCTGCGGGCCAGACGACGGATGGCCGGCTTGGTGATGCCCTGGATGTTGTCACGAAGCACTTTCCTGTGACGCTTCGCGCCTCCTTTTCCCAGACCTTTGCCTCCCTTACCGCGACCGGTCATTTTGCTTTCTTGCTTGTAGGTAGAGTAGAGTCGAAAATAAACACACGCTGCTACGGCTGCGCGCTAGATTCTGAAAACGCTTTTCTGACGGCCCCGTATTTATAGTATCACCCTGGTGTCGTCGCGCGGCGGGCCGGGGTGGGGAGGGGAGGGGTATCGCTTTGTGAGAGAACGAGAGCGAGCATCGACAACGACGTTTCTTCCATCGTGAAGAGTAATCGAAAACTAAAAATTATATATCTATCTAATAATTATTAGGTTATCTACTTCATAATAATAACTTTCGACTTGAGCGCATGTCATATACTTTTTTTATAAAGATATTATTTATTTTTATAGCCGGCCGGACGGACGGGCATACGAGTATGATTGGTTGGGTGGATATGTACTATACTATACAATACATACATACACCTATGTATGTGTTTAATGTAATTTAGAAAGATAATAAAAAAAAAAAAAAAAACAATGCATCATAATCATTCAAACATTCCGTCGTCTAGTCTCTACAGTATAATGGAGTAGGTATAATAATACATACAACACAACGGTGCCTCCCTTGTCGTCGTCTTACTAGGTAGGTTTATCAAGTGAAGTTAAAGTATCGGTCCTCTAACATAGTTTCCATTACTGGAAAGGAAATACCAATGTACCTATCTACTTACTAATCAATCAATTAGGATCCACAACTATCAAGTAATTTATTTATCATTAGCATTAGCTTTGCATGCATAGTGCGGTGCGATGCGATGCGATGCGGCATGGTATTTATTGCTATTATGGTATAGAATAAATAAACACGTAATTAGTAAGTAAAGTAATTCAAAAAATAATATCTGTAATATTATTTTTTGGTGTTATTGACGATCGGTCTGCTTACAGAAACTTTTATAATGTTATCGAATCATAATTGCGGCCCTCAGAAGGGCCTTTTTTTGTTGGGGTTTGTTTGATGCAATGTCCGTAGGACAGCCGCCGCTGCGTTGCGGCAGCGGCAGCGCCTCAAGACACCGTTTAGGCGCGCTCTCCGCGAATCCTGCGTGCCAGCTGAATGTCCTTCGGCATGATGGTGACACGCTTGGCGTGGATGGCGCAAAGGTTGGTGTCCTCGAAGAGACCCACCAGGTACGCCTCGCTGGCCTCCTGGAGAGCCATAACGGCGGAGCTCTGGAAACGCAAGTCGGTCTTGAAGTCTTGAGCTATCTCACGGACTAGACGCTGGAAGGGCAGCTTGCGGATCAAGAGCTCCGTGCTCTTCTGGTAGCGACGGATCTCACGCAGGGCGACGGTACCGGGCCTGTAGCGATGAGGTTTCTTGACACCTCCGGTGGCCGGTGCGCTCTTGCGAGCAGCCTTCGTGGCGAGCTGTTTGCGGGGCGCTTTGCCACCGGTAGATTTACGAGCGGTCTGCTTGGTACGAGCCATGGCGATAATAACACGATGCGTGCGAGAGTACTGGTGATCGAACGGAGTCACAAGCGATAATAAAACTCGCCCGCCAGGGAGCGTCGCTTTTATACTAAACGGAGGGAGACTATATGTGGCTACGGTGCGAGCGAGATGCAAAACGTAGCGGCGACGCGAGGCGAGGCGGCGCGGCCGCTAGGTTAATAAGAGTTTCGTTCGTTTCGTTTCGTACGGTATACGATACGATGGAATATGGATGAAATGGATGGGGGATGGATGATGATGCCTCATTTAATTATCGGAATGGGTGCGTGTGCGAATCTGTTCTGTAGTTGCAATATTAGGTTTTTTTTTTTATTACCACTTTTACGCTAAGTAGTAGCCGTGCCGTAGTAGGCTGCAGGCTCGAAAGTGTATAGGTACCTAATTAACTTAACGTGCGACAAGACAACAAGCCGATAAAAACACATCGGAATCAGAATACTATAATAAAACTAGAACTCTCTCTTTTTTTTTAGGTAAATATTTCACGTACTCTTATCACAAAAATATCTATATATCCGTCTACGAGTATGGTCTGATGAGATATATACTTATGATTTGTGCAATGTGAGCTCATATTGCCTTGCCGTGTATGCGTGCGTTATTCATACTATACGTAGGTATGTGGTGTAGGGGCAGGGCAGGCAGGCAGTTAGCGAGCAATCTCAAATTATTTTTGAACAGAATCCTGAACTATACTCTACATAGATACGCAACAAGCTGATCAATATTAGCATGCAACTTACTATCCATTTGTATTTATAACGGCACATTATAATAGATAGGCGGATCGGATATGGGAATCGGGCAGTTGGATCCTTTTATTTTTATGGTCCCATTTTTAAAATATGTATGTGCGATTGTGACGTCTTGTATTAATAGAAACGATAACTATTATTACGAATCATATTGTGGCCCTCAGAAGGGCCTTTTTGATGTTGTAATGTGTGCGAGCGTGCCGGTGAGGGCGGGCGTTGCCGCCTCGCCCGTCTGCTTACGCGGGCTCTACTTGGAGCTCGTGTATTTGGTTACAGCCTTGGTGCCTTCGCTGACGGCGTGCTTGGCGAGCTCACCGGGCAGCAGGAGCCTGACCGAAGTCTGCACCTCCCTGCTGGTGATGGTGGACCTCTTGTTGTAGTGTGCGAGGCGGGAGGCTTCGGCGGCGATCCTTTCGAATATGTCGTTCACGAAAGAGTTCATGATGGACATGGCCTTGCTGGAGATACCGGTGTCAGGGTGGACCTGCTTGAGCACCTTGTAAATGTAAATGGCGTAGCTCTCCTTCCTCTTGTGCTTCTTCTTTTTCTTATCGGACTTGGAGATGTTCTTCTGGGCCTTGCCGGATTTCTTGGCGGCCTTCCCGCTTGTCTTAGGCGGCATTGTTGCAACGGTTGTAGGTCGTTACTTGTTAACAAACTGCAGAGCTGTGCGCGATGCGAGAGCCGAACGAGTTCTGTAGCCGTAGCTCGAGGTTTCGTCGCGACCCCTGTTGGGGGGGCGGGGATGCTGGTCGGGGCGTTAGCCCCCTTCAGCGACTTCGTTCGCCGGCCACAAATATGGTCGGGTCACTGGGGTGAGGCCGGGTGGCCTCGCTGGTTTGTCCGGTGTTCATCTTAAGCCGCCTGCGAGATCGAGCCCGTCGGAAGGGAACCCCGCTGGGGTGGGATCCGCGGGCGATCATCGGCAGGCGGCAAGGTAGGTCGAGTCCAGGGTGTCAGTCCGGTGGTGGAGGGCTGGCTGCGCGCGCGAGGTCGCGCGGCAGTCCCTTCTTGTCGGGCGGTCGGCGGTGATAGGGCGCTAGCTCGCACAGGTGGCGAAAGCGCGACCTATCCGCACGACCGAGCATCCGGGTCGTCAGGCAGCCAATGAACTGGCCCAGGGGTTCCACGCCCAGGCCCCGAGCGATGATGGAGTTCCGCACGTAGTACGGGGCGTCTACGATGCTGCGCAAGGATAGCGACTGCTGGGCATCGAGTCGCTTCCTGTTGCACTCTCCCACCAGCGCGTACCACGCGGGGGCTGCATATGTTAGGCGTGACCGGACATAAGTCTTGTACACGCCCAACTTGGCTCGCAACGTTAGTCGGGACCTGAGGACCGGGCGTAGAAGGGCGCGCGCTGCGCGCGTCTGGGCGATCACGTGGCTGATGTGCGGGGCCATGGTGAGGCGGCGGTCGATGGTGACCCCCAGGTATTTCACCAAGGGCGCCCACTCGATGGCCTGCCCCAGCAGCGTCAGCCTTGGTGGCAGCAGCAGCTTCGTGCCAATGGCGATGGCCTGGTAGCCGTAGCGCAGGGGGCGCGTGCTTTTTGTTAATGCTACAGCGGCGCGTCGCGAGTGACGGCCGTCGATCGCAGGCGGCTGTCTCCCGACCAATAGCGTACGGCCGGCGCGGTTCGGCCCCCCTCAGTGAGAGAGAGACGGAGTGGAGCGTGGCGTTGTTTATTATAAGTTAAGAGATGTTAAGTTAATTTATCAGCTAAAACTTTATTATTGACAGCATAAAAAAAAAAAAAAAAAAACCTTAACCCAACAAACAACCAACCAACAGAATAGAACCAGGCATAACTAAAACAAGCTCTCTCCTAGTCACGAATCGAATAATAAAATTTACTTTAAACTTTTTATTACTAAACTATACAAGTGCGGTGTTGTTGTAACAATTCTACTCTACAACCCGACTCAATTTAACATAACGTAGGTACATATACATATTTTTAATTACAGAATGCCAACCAACCTGCCTCCATGACTGAGAGCCGAGCCGGTCCGTCTCTAGACAATAATAATATCACCATGCCGCCGCATCGTCATCGAAATCGCTGTACTGTATGCAGAGTATGTGTGTAAGTATTTAAAATATCACACGATTATAAATTATGTTTTAAATTAAAAATATATAAATATCTGCACCGCAACGTAGACCAGCCCTGGGTTCTATCGTTGCAAGTGCAATAAGATGAATGTAGCGCGGCCGTGCAACAATGAAATACTGCACTATACTATATTGATTATTCGATCATCAACATTATATCAATATAGGCACCGCATGTGACATCATTATCAATAATTAATCACCAGACCTGATGATCGTAATAATAATTTATCATTGCTATAATTACTGGGCTGGACTGGGATGGATGGATGGATAGGTAAATGTTTTGTTTGTTTGACGTCATGTATTAATAGAAACGTACAAATATAATACGAATCATGTTGTGGCCCTTAGAAGGGCCTTTTGATATTGTAGCGGAATTTGTAATCCGTGCGGCGTTAAGACGACACTACGGGAATACAAAAACACGACTAGCATGGATGGCTGGCACGCGGTTATTGTGCGCAACAACTTAAGCCTTCTTCTCAGTCTTCTTGGGCAAGAGCACAGCCTGGATGTTCGGCAGTACACCGCCCTGGGCTATGGTCACGCCGGAGAGGAGCTTGTTCAATTCCTCGTCGTTGCGGATGGCCAGCTGGAGATGACGCGGGATGATTCTGGTCTTTTTGTTGTCGCGGGCGGCGTTGCCGGCCAACTCGAGCACCTCAGCGGCCAAGTACTCCATCACGGCGGCGAGGTACACCGGTGCACCGGCACCGACGCGCTCAGCGTAGTTACCCTTGCGCAGCAGCCTGTGTATACGGCCGACGGGGAACTGGAGTCCGGCACGGTTCGAACGAGACTTTGCCTTTCCCTTAACTTTGCCACCTTTGCCGCGTCCAGACATGGTTGTGGGTTTGCTTGTTTGTTTTCACAATACGGTTAGCAGGAACACTAGCGGTGCGTACAGCGCTAGCGAGACCGAGACGTAAAGTAGAATGCGCAAAATTTTCGGGCGGCTCCGTTTTATAGCATCGCACCGAGTCTCGTTTAGTGGGGATGCCCGCGCATGCAGCGCCACGGCGCGCCGCCTCTCAGCCGCTCTAGCGAATCGCGCAGGAGGCGCCGCGTCGCGCATGGGCCCTGGCAAGATGGAATGATTATTATTTTTTTAAGGTAATAAATAAGGCATGACAGATGCTGAGACCCCCCGAGATTTTCTTTCGTAATTTAAAGAAAAAAAAAAAAAAATCTCGTTCAATTGTTAAAAAGTAGAGTTTCACATTGGAACATAAAATTATCGGGATGCAGGTTTAAGATCTAGGTCTAGAGTTTGTTTTGGGTTAGTTTAATTTTTATCGGATCTGAATGCTCGATCGTTGCGAGTACATAGGGGGTACCTATGATTTCTATTATCCGCGAGCGAGCGTTATTTAATGTTTTTCTATTTAACGTTTCAGAACAACAAAAGTTGTTTATCAATTTTCGAGGCTGAAGCGAGCATCATCAACAGCCGCAGCGGCAGCAGCCGCAGCCGCCCCCGCCGTCGTCGTCTGCCCCGCTGGTGCTTAAAATGATTGGTAAGTAATAATCAATTTATTATACCTATATAACCGCTCGGTTAGGCTACTCTACCTAATTCGTTTGTATATATTATATATCAATTCTATGGAAAGTTGGTATGTATGTATGTATGTATGTATGTACGTACGTACGTACGTATGTGTATGCGATGCATATATGTATGAGAAGCTAGCTAATGCAGGTTCGGTTTTGGTGGTGAAACTTAATTAAACTTAATTATAATAATCGATCGAGATTGACTTGACGTCCGTTGTGGGAAACTTTTAACACGCGCTTTCGGGCGTGCGTTTAGCTTCGAGTCGTATGTTAGCCCTCAGAAGGGCTGTTTTGATGTGCTTTAAACGCGCACAAGCGTATGTTGTTCGAGTAAGCTTCTTCCTGTGACGCTCGCTCGACGCGACACGACGCGACGTCGCTGCCGCGACGAACGGAACGGGGCGGAGGACAAGATCTTGCGTTTTGATGTCCGTATCTTACTTCTTGGCTGCTGCCTTTTTCGCTGCGGGCTTAGCCTTAGGAGCGGCCGCGGCTTTCTTCGGCTTGGGTGCTTTAGGCTTCTTGGTGGGAGGCTTCGCGCTCTTCTTGGCCTTCGGCGCGGCGGCGCTCTTGCCCCTGGCCGGGGTGGAGGGCTTCTTCGCCGCGGGCTTCTTCTTCGCCGCTGCGGCCTTCTTGTCCTTGGTGGCGGCTGCCGACTTGGGCTTAGAGGGTGACGAGGAGGCAGCGGCTGCGGCCTTCTTCGCCCTACCGGACGAGGCGGCGGCGGCGGCTTTCTTGGTCTTGGCCGAAGCGGAGGCGGCGGCGGCCTTCGGGGCCGACTTGGCGGCGGCGGGCTTCTTGGCGGATGAAGACTTCGATTCTAGTTTGAACGATCCCGAGGCACCTTTGCCCTTGGTCTGGATCAGAGCGCCCGATTCGACGGCGCTCTTCAAGTATTTCCTTATGAACGGAGCCAATTTCTCGGCGTCCACCTTGTACTGTGCTGCGATGTATTTCTTGATCGCCTGCAGCGAGGAACCGCTGCGTTCCTTGAGCTCCTTAATGGCGCTGTTCACCATTTCGGATGTCTTCGGGTGAGTGGGCTTCGCCTTCGGTTTCTTGGCACCGGCGGCGGACGCGGACGCTTTTGGTTTCTTCGCGGGCGTCGCTGGGGCGGGCGCGTCGGCGGCGACTGCTGTATCGGCCATCTTAAATGTCCTTTCTTTCTTCAAACGAAACGATGATTATTTAATAAACACGAACGAACTCGTTCACTGTCAATGACTGACTGTGCAGAGAGCGGCGCAGCGTCGTAGCTAACTAACAAACGTTGTACTGGAGACTAGTGTGGTACGTGCGGCGCGCGGCGCAGTGCAATGTAGTATGAACGGGCTGAGAGAGGGAGCCACCTATATATATGGAGCGAGGCTTAACCGTAAGGCAAACTCTGATGTCGCGAGACCGTTTCTCGTAATAACACTTCCAACTTTTCACTTACTAGTGTATGATTAAATCGTGTTTTCTCATAAATATATAAGTTTTTAAAATATCAAAATTGACACGCTGAATCTTTATGAATGCATCTATGCTAAACTTTGGCTTTCATCGAGCGTTAATGGTTAGTTGGAGAGGGGAGGATGTTTATTTTCGGTATTATAGACTGCGCGTACCTCGGGTCACTTTAAAAATGGTTTTTACTTATTAAAACACATATATAACGTTATTATTTATCGACCTGTTGAAAGTGAACATTCCGTTTATGGAAATAACACAATAGCACTCGGCGTAGACGCCCTAGATCGTGTTATTTTGTATGTTTATGTTCGGTGTCGTAAAACAGCTGCGGCCGGACTGGTGGCTGAGGCGATGCAAGACCGTCGCTGCTGGCGATGGAAAAATTGTAAAGTACGGTCTCACGATATGTTATAACAATTCAATATAAATAATTTGATAACATATTATCAAAAAACAAACTACGTAAAATCATGAATTGTGGTAATAGGAGAAAAATCGGGCGGGCCGCGGGAGTCGGACAGCCGGGCGGGCTATGATGTCGGTCGAGCGGAGCGATGTAGTATAAAACGTTAATACATAATACGCGTCTGGTGATGCTTTATTGTTTGCTTCCATGATGACGATGATGATGATTATGAGACTAATGGTCGGCTGGGTGGGCTGTGGGCTATGAATTATGAAATAACAAACTCGAGCGAGATCGTGATGTGTGATCTATGGATAAATTGCTTGCAAAAGTGCTTGGTGTGAAATGAAATCCTTAGTCGTTTTTTTTTGTTCATCTGCTTTTTATATTGTGTACCTACCTAACGATTATGTCGTTTCCAAATTTCAAGCAAGCATTGACTTGACTTAACTGTCAATAAAATTATCGTTCTGCTCTAACTCTAACACTTGCTTACTTATACAGGTATAAGTCACTCTCACTCGTGGCGTGAGATCTGTCTGAACATTATTTAATCACTAATACTACAACATATATAACCTATAATAAATATAATGATTGATACTCAAATCGAATAAACAAAATTATGTACAGTTCGGTCAACCACGGTAGGTATGCAATGTATGTATAGTCAGCTAGTATTAGCGACTAGGTAAAATTTATAATTAAGAAACGAACGTGCATGTGCGAGAGTTTTTTTTTTAAATGTTTTGTGTACGCAGATGTGCGAGTGAGTATGTATGTATGTATGTATGTAATGCAAGTATTATTTATGCAATATTGACAGTCCGTTTGTAAAGAAACTTTTCATGTTATGATACGCATTTGCGGCCCTGAGAAGGGCCTTTTTGTTGTAGAGATACTGTCTCGTCGGCGATAGATCGCGAGCGACCGTTCGGCGAGAGGTGTTTAACCACCGAAACCGTAGAGGGTACGGCCCTGGCGTTTCAGAGCGTACACGACGTCCATGGCGGTGACGGTCTTCCTCTTGGCGTGCTCGGTGTAAGTGACCGCGTCACGGATCACGTTCTCTAGGAACACCTTCAACACGCCGCGGGTCTCCTCGTAGATCAGACCGGAGATACGTTTCACGCCTCCTCTGCGGGCCAGACGACGGATGGCCGGCTTGGTGATGCCCTGGATGTTGTCACGAAGCACTTTCCTGTGACGCTTCGCGCCTCCTTTTCCCAGACCTTTGCCTCCCTTACCGCGACCGGTCATTTTGCTTTCTTGCTTGTAGGTAGAGTAGAGTCGAAAATAAACACACGCTGCTACGGCTGCGCGCTAGATTCTGAAAACGCTTTTCTGACGGCCCCGTATTTATAGTATCACCCTGGTGTCGTCGCGCGGCGGGCCGGGGTGGGGAGGGGAGGGGTATCGCTTTGTGAGAGAACGAGAGCGAGCATCGACAACGACGTTTCTTCCATCGTGAAGAGTAATCGAAAACTAAAAATTATATATCTATCTAATAATTATTAGGTTATCTACTTCATAATAATAACTTTCGACTTGAGCGCATGTCATATACTTTTTTTATAAAGATATTATTTATTTTTATAGCCGGCCGGACGGACGGGCATACGAGTATGATTGGTTGGGTGGATATGTACTATACTATACAATACATACATACACCTATGTATGTGTTTAATGTAATTTAGAAAGATAATAAAAAAAAAAAAAAAAACAATGCATCATAATCATTCAAACATTCCGTCGTCTAGTCTCTACAGTATAATGGAGTAGGTATAATAATACATACAACACAACGGTGCCTCCCTTGTCGTCGTCTTACTAGGTAGGTTTATCAAGTGAAGTTAAAGTATCGGTCCTCTAACATAGTTTCCATTACTGGAAAGGAAATACCAATGTACCTATCTACTTACTAATCAATCAATTAGGATCCACAACTATCAAGTAATTTATTTATCATTAGCATTAGCTTTGCATGCATAGTGCGGTGCGATGCGATGCGATGCGGCATGGTATTTATTGCTATTATGGTATAGAATAAATAAACACGTAATTAGTAAGTAAAGTAATTCAAAAAATAATATCTGTAATATTATTTTTTGGTGTTATTGACGATCGGTCTGCTTACAGAAACTTTTATAATGTTATCGAATCATAATTGCGGCCCTCAGAAGGGCCTTTTTTTGTTGGGGTTTGTTTGATGCAATGTCCGTAGGACAGCCGCCGCTGCGTTGCGGCAGCGGCAGCGCCTCAAGACACCGTTTAGGCGCGCTCTCCGCGAATCCTGCGTGCCAGCTGAATGTCCTTCGGCATGATGGTGACACGCTTGGCGTGGATGGCGCAAAGGTTGGTGTCCTCGAAGAGACCCACCAGGTACGCCTCGCTGGCCTCCTGGAGAGCCATAACGGCGGAGCTCTGGAAACGCAAGTCGGTCTTGAAGTCTTGAGCTATCTCACGGACTAGACGCTGGAAGGGCAGCTTGCGGATCAAGAGCTCCGTGCTCTTCTGGTAGCGACGGATCTCACGCAGGGCGACGGTACCGGGCCTGTAGCGATGAGGTTTCTTGACACCTCCGGTGGCCGGTGCGCTCTTGCGAGCAGCCTTCGTGGCGAGCTGTTTGCGGGGCGCTTTGCCACCGGTAGATTTACGAGCGGTCTGCTTGGTACGAGCCATGGCGATAATAACACGATGCGTGCGAGAGTACTGGTGATCGAACGGAGTCACAAGCGATAATAAAACTCGCCCGCCAGGGAGCGTCGCTTTTATACTAAACGGAGGGAGACTATATGTGGCTACGGTGCGAGCGAGATGCAAAACGTAGCGGCGACGCGAGGCGAGGCGGCGCGGCCGCTAGGTTAATAAGAGTTTCGTTCGTTTCGTTTCGTACGGTATACGATACGATGGAATATGGATGAAATGGATGGGGGATGGATGATGATGCCTCATTTAATTATCGGAATGGGTGCGTGTGCGAATCTGTTCTGTAGTTGCAATATTAGGTTTTTTTTTTTATTACCACTTTTACGCTAAGTAGTAGCCGTGCCGTAGTAGGCTGCAGGCTCGAAAGTGTATAGGTACCTAATTAACTTAACGTGCGACAAGACAACAAGCCGATAAAAACACATCGGAATCAGAATACTATAATAAAACTAGAACTCTCTCTTTTTTTTTAGGTAAATATTTCACGTACTCTTATCACAAAAATATCTATATATCCGTCTACGAGTATGGTCTGATGAGATATATACTTATGATTTGTGCAATGTGAGCTCATATTGCCTTGCCGTGTATGCGTGCGTTATTCATACTATACGTAGGTATGTGGTGTAGGGGCAGGGCAGGCAGGCAGTTAGCGAGCAATCTCAAATTATTTTTGAACAGAATCCTGAACTATACTCTACATAGATACGCAACAAGCTGATCAATATTAGCATGCAACTTACTATCCATTTGTATTTATAACGGCACATTATAATAGATAGGCGGATCGGATATGGGAATCGGGCAGTTGGATCCTTTTATTTTTATGGTCCCATTTTTAAAATATGTATGTGCGATTGTGACGTCTTGTATTAATAGAAACGATAACTATTATTACGAATCATATTGTGGCCCTCAGAAGGGCCTTTTTGATGTTGTAATGTGTGCGAGCGTGCCGGTGAGGGCGGGCGTTGCCGCCTCGCCCGTCTGCTTACGCGGGCTCTACTTGGAGCTCGTGTATTTGGTTACAGCCTTGGTGCCTTCGCTGACGGCGTGCTTGGCGAGCTCACCGGGCAGCAGGAGCCTGACCGAAGTCTGCACCTCCCTGCTGGTGATGGTGGACCTCTTGTTGTAGTGTGCGAGGCGGGAGGCTTCGGCGGCGATCCTTTCGAATATGTCGTTCACGAAAGAGTTCATGATGGACATGGCCTTGCTGGAGATACCGGTGTCAGGGTGGACCTGCTTGAGCACCTTGTAAATGTAAATGGCGTAGCTCTCCTTCCTCTTGTGCTTCTTCTTTTTCTTATCGGACTTGGAGATGTTCTTCTGGGCCTTGCCGGATTTCTTGGCGGCCTTCCCGCTTGTCTTAGGCGGCATTGTTGCAACGGTTGTAGGTCGTTACTTGTTAACAAACTGCAGAGCTGTGCGCGATGCGAGAGCCGAACGAGTTCTGTAGCCGTAGCGCAGGGGGCGCGTGCTTTTTGTTAATGCTACAGCGGCGCGTCGCGAGTGACGGCCGTCGATCGCAGGCGGCTGTCTCCCGACCAATAGCGTACGGCCGGCGCGGTTCGGCCCCCCTCAGTGAGAGAGAGACGGAGTGGAGCGTGGCGTTGTTTATTATAAGTTAAGAGATGTTAAGTTAATTTATCAGCTAAAACTTTATTATTGACAGCATAAAAAAAAAAAAAAAAAAACCTTAACCCAACAAACAACCAACCAACAGAATAGAACCAGGCATAACTAAAACAAGCTCTCTCCTAGTCACGAATCGAATAATAAAATTTACTTTAAACTTTTTATTACTAAACTATACAAGTGCGGTGTTGTTGTAACAATTCTACTCTACAACCCGACTCAATTTAACATAACGTAGGTACATATACATATTTTTAATTACAGAATGCCAACCAACCTGCCTCCATGACTGAGAGCCGAGCCGGTCCGTCTCTAGACAATAATAATATCACCATGCCGCCGCATCGTCATCGAAATCGCTGTACTGTATGCAGAGTATGTGTGTAAGTATTTAAAATATCACACGATTATAAATTATGTTTTAAATTAAAAATATATAAATATCTGCACCGCAACGTAGACCAGCCCTGGGTTCTATCGTTGCAAGTGCAATAAGATGAATGTAGCGCGGCCGTGCAACAATGAAATACTGCACTATACTATATTGATTATTCGATCATCAACATTATATCAATATAGGCACCGCATGTGACATCATTATCAATAATTAATCACCAGACCTGATGATCGTAATAATAATTTATCATTGCTATAATTACTGGGCTGGACTGGGATGGATGGATGGATAGGTAAATGTTTTGTTTGTTTGACGTCATGTATTAATAGAAACGTACAAATATAATACGAATCATGTTGTGGCCCTTAGAAGGGCCTTTTGATATTGTAGCGGAATTTGTAATCCGTGCGGCGTTAAGACGACACTACGGGAATACAAAAACACGACTAGCATGGATGGCTGGCACGCGGTTATTGTGCGCAACAACTTAAGCCTTCTTCTCAGTCTTCTTGGGCAAGAGCACAGCCTGGATGTTCGGCAGTACACCGCCCTGGGCTATGGTCACGCCGGAGAGGAGCTTGTTCAATTCCTCGTCGTTGCGGATGGCCAGCTGGAGATGACGCGGGATGATTCTGGTCTTTTTGTTGTCGCGGGCGGCGTTGCCGGCCAACTCGAGCACCTCAGCGGCCAAGTACTCCATCACGGCGGCGAGGTACACCGGTGCACCGGCACCGACGCGCTCAGCGTAGTTACCCTTGCGCAGCAGCCTGTGTATACGGCCGACGGGGAACTGGAGTCCGGCACGGTTCGAACGAGACTTTGCCTTTCCCTTAACTTTGCCACCTTTGCCGCGTCCAGACATGGTTGTGGGTTTGCTTGTTTGTTTTCACAATACGGTTAGCAGGAACACTAGCGGTGCGTACAGCGCTAGCGAGACCGAGACGTAAAGTAGAATGCGCAAAATTTTCGGGCGGCTCCGTTTTATAGCATCGCACCGAGTCTCGTTTAGTGGGGATGCCCGCGCATGCAGCGCCACGGCGCGCCGCCTCTCAGCCGCTCTAGCGAATCGCGCAGGAGGCGCCGCGTCGCGCATGGGCCCTGGCAAGATGGAATGATTATTATTTTTTTAAGGTAATAAATAAGGCATGACAGATGCTGAGACCCCCCGAGATTTTCTTTCGTAATTTAAAGAAAAAAAAAAAAAAATCTCGTTCAATTGTTAAAAAGTAGAGTTTCACATTGGAACATAAAATTATCGGGATGCAGGTTTAAGATCTAGGTCTAGAGTTTGTTTTGGGTTAGTTTAATTTTTATCGGATCTGAATGCTCGATCGTTGCGAGTACATAGGGGGTACCTATGATTTCTATTATCCGCGAGCGAGCGTTATTTAATGTTTTTCTATTTAACGTTTCAGAACAACAAAAGTTGTTTATCAATTTTCGAGGCTGAAGCGAGCATCATCAACAGCCGCAGCGGCAGCAGCCGCAGCCGCCCCCGCCGTCGTCGTCTGCCCCGCTGGTGCTTAAAATGATTGGTAAGTAATAATCAATTTATTATACCTATATAACCGCTCGGTTAGGCTACTCTACCTAATTCGTTTGTATATATTATATATCAATTCTATGGAAAGTTGGTATGTATGTATGTATGTATGTATGTACGTACGTACGTACGTATGTGTATGCGATGCATATATGTATGAGAAGCTAGCTAATGCAGGTTCGGTTTTGGTGGTGAAACTTAATTAAACTTAATTATAATAATCGATCGAGATTGACTTGACGTCCGTTGTGGGAAACTTTTAACACGCGCTTTCGGGCGTGCGTTTAGCTTCGAGTCGTATGTTAGCCCTCAGAAGGGCTGTTTTGATGTGCTTTAAACGCGCACAAGCGTATGTTGTTCGAGTAAGCTTCTTCCTGTGACGCTCGCTCGACGCGACACGACGCGACGTCGCTGCCGCGACGAACGGAACGGGGCGGAGGACAAGATCTTGCGTTTTGATGTCCGTATCTTACTTCTTGGCTGCTGCCTTTTTCGCTGCGGGCTTAGCCTTAGGAGCGGCCGCGGCTTTCTTCGGCTTGGGTGCTTTAGGCTTCTTGGTGGGAGGCTTCGCGCTCTTCTTGGCCTTCGGCGCGGCGGCGCTCTTGCCCCTGGCCGGGGTGGAGGGCTTCTTCGCCGCGGGCTTCTTCTTCGCCGCTGCGGCCTTCTTGTCCTTGGTGGCGGCTGCCGACTTGGGCTTAGAGGGTGACGAGGAGGCAGCGGCTGCGGCCTTCTTCGCCCTACCGGACGAGGCGGCGGCGGCGGCTTTCTTGGTCTTGGCCGAAGCGGAGGCGGCGGCGGCCTTCGGGGCCGACTTGGCGGCGGCGGGCTTCTTGGCGGATGAAGACTTCGATTCTAGTTTGAACGATCCCGAGGCACCTTTGCCCTTGGTCTGGATCAGAGCGCCCGATTCGACGGCGCTCTTCAAGTATTTCCTTATGAACGGAGCCAATTTCTCGGCGTCCACCTTGTACTGTGCTGCGATGTATTTCTTGATCGCCTGCAGCGAGGAACCGCTGCGTTCCTTGAGCTCCTTAATGGCGCTGTTCACCATTTCGGATGTCTTCGGGTGAGTGGGCTTCGCCTTCGGTTTCTTGGCACCGGCGGCGGACGCGGACGCTTTTGGTTTCTTCGCGGGCGTCGCTGGGGCGGGCGCGTCGGCGGCGACTGCTGTATCGGCCATCTTAAATGTCCTTTCTTTCTTCAAACGAAACGATGATTATTTAATAAACACGAACGAACTCGTTCACTGTCAATGACTGACTGTGCAGAGAGCGGCGCAGCGTCGTAGCTAACTAACAAACGTTGTACTGGAGACTAGTGTGGTACGTGCGGCGCGCGGCGCAGTGCAATGTAGTATGAACGGGCTGAGAGAGGGAGCCACCTATATATATGGAGCGAGGCTTAACCGTAAGGCAAACTCTGATGTCGCGAGACCGTTTCTCGTAATAACACTTCCAACTTTTCACTTACTAGTGTATGATTAAATCGTGTTTTCTCATAAATATATAAGTTTTTAAAATATCAAAATTGACACGCTGAATCTTTATGAATGCATCTATGCTAAACTTTGGCTTTCATCGAGCGTTAATGGTTAGTTGGAGAGGGGAGGATGTTTATTTTCGGTATTATAGACTGCGCGTACCTCGGGTCACTTTAAAAATGGTTTTTACTTATTAAAACACATATATAACGTTATTATTTATCGACCTGTTGAAAGTGAACATTCCGTTTATGGAAATAACACAATAGCACTCGGCGTAGACGCCCTAGATCGTGTTATTTTGTATGTTTATGTTCGGTGTCGTAAAACAGCTGCGGCCGGACTGGTGGCTGAGGCGATGCAAGACCGTCGCTGCTGGCGATGGAAAAATTGTAAAGTACGGTCTCACGATATGTTATAACAATTCAATATAAATAATTTGATAACATATTATCAAAAAACAAACTACGTAAAATCATGAATTGTGGTAATAGGAGAAAAATCGGGCGGGCCGCGGGAGTCGGACAGCCGGGCGGGCTATGATGTCGGTCGAGCGGAGCGATGTAGTATAAAACGTTAATACATAATACGCGTCTGGTGATGCTTTATTGTTTGCTTCCATGATGACGATGATGATGATTATGAGACTAATGGTCGGCTGGGTGGGCTGTGGGCTATGAATTATGAAATAACAAACTCGAGCGAGATCGTGATGTGTGATCTATGGATAAATTGCTTGCAAAAGTGCTTGGTGTGAAATGAAATCCTTAGTCGTTTTTTTTTGTTCATCTGCTTTTTATATTGTGTACCTACCTAACGATTATGTCGTTTCCAAATTTCAAGCAAGCATTGACTTGACTTAACTGTCAATAAAATTATCGTTCTGCTCTAACTCTAACACTTGCTTACTTATACAGGTATAAGTCACTCTCACTCGTGGCGTGAGATCTGTCTGAACATTATTTAATCACTAATACTACAACATATATAACCTATAATAAATATAATGATTGATACTCAAATCGAATAAACAAAATTATGTACAGTTCGGTCAACCACGGTAGGTATGCAATGTATGTATAGTCAGCTAGTATTAGCGACTAGGTAAAATTTATAATTAAGAAACGAACGTGCATGTGCGAGAGTTTTTTTTTTAAATGTTTTGTGTACGCAGATGTGCGAGTGAGTATGTATGTATGTATGTATGTAATGCAAGTATTATTTATGCAATATTGACAGTCCGTTTGTAAAGAAACTTTTCATGTTATGATACGCATTTGCGGCCCTGAGAAGGGCCTTTTTGTTGTAGAGATACTGTCTCGTCGGCGATAGATCGCGAGCGACCGTTCGGCGAGAGGTGTTTAACCACCGAAACCGTAGAGGGTACGGCCCTGGCGTTTCAGAGCGTACACGACGTCCATGGCGGTGACGGTCTTCCTCTTGGCGTGCTCGGTGTAAGTGACCGCGTCACGGATCACGTTCTCTAGGAACACCTTCAACACGCCGCGGGTCTCCTCGTAGATCAGACCGGAGATACGTTTCACGCCTCCTCTGCGGGCCAGACGACGGATGGCCGGCTTGGTGATGCCCTGGATGTTGTCACGAAGCACTTTCCTGTGACGCTTCGCGCCTCCTTTTCCCAGACCTTTGCCTCCCTTACCGCGACCGGTCATTTTGCTTTCTTGCTTGTAGGTAGAGTAGAGTCGAAAATAAACACACGCTGCTACGGCTGCGCGCTAGATTCTGAAAACGCTTTTCTGACGGCCCCGTATTTATAGTATCACCCTGGTGTCGTCGCGCGGCGGGCCGGGGTGGGGAGGGGAGGGGTATCGCTTTGTGAGAGAACGAGAGCGAGCATCGACAACGACGTTTCTTCCATCGTGAAGAGTAATCGAAAACTAAAAATTATATATCTATCTAATAATTATTAGGTTATCTACTTCATAATAATAACTTTCGACTTGAGCGCATGTCATATACTTTTTTTATAAAGATATTATTTATTTTTATAGCCGGCCGGACGGACGGGCATACGAGTATGATTGGTTGGGTGGATATGTACTATACTATACAATACATACATACACCTATGTATGTGTTTAATGTAATTTAGAAAGATAATAAAAAAAAAAAAAAAAACAATGCATCATAATCATTCAAACATTCCGTCGTCTAGTCTCTACAGTATAATGGAGTAGGTATAATAATACATACAACACAACGGTGCCTCCCTTGTCGTCGTCTTACTAGGTAGGTTTATCAAGTGAAGTTAAAGTATCGGTCCTCTAACATAGTTTCCATTACTGGAAAGGAAATACCAATGTACCTATCTACTTACTAATCAATCAATTAGGATCCACAACTATCAAGTAATTTATTTATCATTAGCATTAGCTTTGCATGCATAGTGCGGTGCGATGCGATGCGATGCGGCATGGTATTTATTGCTATTATGGTATAGAATAAATAAACACGTAATTAGTAAGTAAAGTAATTCAAAAAATAATATCTGTAATATTATTTTTTGGTGTTATTGACGATCGGTCTGCTTACAGAAACTTTTATAATGTTATCGAATCATAATTGCGGCCCTCAGAAGGGCCTTTTTTTGTTGGGGTTTGTTTGATGCAATGTCCGTAGGACAGCCGCCGCTGCGTTGCGGCAGCGGCAGCGCCTCAAGACACCGTTTAGGCGCGCTCTCCGCGAATCCTGCGTGCCAGCTGAATGTCCTTCGGCATGATGGTGACACGCTTGGCGTGGATGGCGCAAAGGTTGGTGTCCTCGAAGAGACCCACCAGGTACGCCTCGCTGGCCTCCTGGAGAGCCATAACGGCGGAGCTCTGGAAACGCAAGTCGGTCTTGAAGTCTTGAGCTATCTCACGGACTAGACGCTGGAAGGGCAGCTTGCGGATCAAGAGCTCCGTGCTCTTCTGGTAGCGACGGATCTCACGCAGGGCGACGGTACCGGGCCTGTAGCGATGAGGTTTCTTGACACCTCCGGTGGCCGGTGCGCTCTTGCGAGCAGCCTTCGTGGCGAGCTGTTTGCGGGGCGCTTTGCCACCGGTAGATTTACGAGCGGTCTGCTTGGTACGAGCCATGGCGATAATAACACGATGCGTGCGAGAGTACTGGTGATCGAACGGAGTCACAAGCGATAATAAAACTCGCCCGCCAGGGAGCGTCGCTTTTATACTAAACGGAGGGAGACTATATGTGGCTACGGTGCGAGCGAGATGCAAAACGTAGCGGCGACGCGAGGCGAGGCGGCGCGGCCGCTAGGTTAATAAGAGTTTCGTTCGTTTCGTTTCGTACGGTATACGATACGATGGAATATGGATGAAATGGATGGGGGATGGATGATGATGCCTCATTTAATTATCGGAATGGGTGCGTGTGCGAATCTGTTCTGTAGTTGCAATATTAGGTTTTTTTTTTTATTACCACTTTTACGCTAAGTAGTAGCCGTGCCGTAGTAGGCTGCAGGCTCGAAAGTGTATAGGTACCTAATTAACTTAACGTGCGACAAGACAACAAGCCGATAAAAACACATCGGAATCAGAATACTATAATAAAACTAGAACTCTCTCTTTTTTTTTAGGTAAATATTTCACGTACTCTTATCACAAAAATATCTATATATCCGTCTACGAGTATGGTCTGATGAGATATATACTTATGATTTGTGCAATGTGAGCTCATATTGCCTTGCCGTGTATGCGTGCGTTATTCATACTATACGTAGGTATGTGGTGTAGGGGCAGGGCAGGCAGGCAGTTAGCGAGCAATCTCAAATTATTTTTGAACAGAATCCTGAACTATACTCTACATAGATACGCAACAAGCTGATCAATATTAGCATGCAACTTACTATCCATTTGTATTTATAACGGCACATTATAATAGATAGGCGGATCGGATATGGGAATCGGGCAGTTGGATCCTTTTATTTTTATGGTCCCATTTTTAAAATATGTATGTGCGATTGTGACGTCTTGTATTAATAGAAACGATAACTATTATTACGAATCATATTGTGGCCCTCAGAAGGGCCTTTTTGATGTTGTAATGTGTGCGAGCGTGCCGGTGAGGGCGGGCGTTGCCGCCTCGCCCGTCTGCTTACGCGGGCTCTACTTGGAGCTCGTGTATTTGGTTACAGCCTTGGTGCCTTCGCTGACGGCGTGCTTGGCGAGCTCACCGGGCAGCAGGAGCCTGACCGAAGTCTGCACCTCCCTGCTGGTGATGGTGGACCTCTTGTTGTAGTGTGCGAGGCGGGAGGCTTCGGCGGCGATCCTTTCGAATATGTCGTTCACGAAAGAGTTCATGATGGACATGGCCTTGCTGGAGATACCGGTGTCAGGGTGGACCTGCTTGAGCACCTTGTAAATGTAAATGGCGTAGCTCTCCTTCCTCTTGTGCTTCTTCTTTTTCTTATCGGACTTGGAGATGTTCTTCTGGGCCTTGCCGGATTTCTTGGCGGCCTTCCCGCTTGTCTTAGGCGGCATTGTTGCAACGGTTGTAGGTCGTTACTTGTTAACAAACTGCAGAGCTGTGCGCGATGCGAGAGCCGAACGAGTTCTGTAGCCGTAGCTCGAGGTTTCGTCGCGACCCCTGTTGGGGGGGCGGGGATGCTGGTCGGGGCGTTAGCCCCCTTCAGCGACTTCGTTCGCCGGCCACAAATATGGTCGGGTCACTGGGGTGAGGCCGGGTGGCCTCGCTGGTTTGTCCGGTGTTCATCTTAAGCCGCCTGCGAGATCGAGCCCGTCGGAAAGGAACCCCGCTGGGGTGGGATCCGCGGGCGATCATCGGCAGGCGGCAAGGTAGGTCGAGTCCAGGGTGTCAGTCCGGTGGTGGAGGGCTGGCTGCGCGCGCGAGGTCGCGCGGCAGTCCCTTCTTGTCGGGCGGTCGGCGGTGATAGGGCGCTAGCTCGCACAGGTGGCGAAAGCGCGACCTATCCGCACGACCGAGCATCCGGGTCGTCAGGCAGCCAATGAACTGGCCCAGGGGTTCCACGCCCAGGCCCCGAGCGATGATGGAGTTCCGCACGTAGTACGGGGCGTCTACGATGCTGCGCAAGGATAGCGACTGCTGGGCATCGAGTCGCTTCCTGTTGCACTCTCCCACCAGCGCGTACCACGCGGGGGCTGCATATGTTAGGCGTGACCGGACATAAGTCTTGTACACGCCCAACTTGGCTCGCAACGTTAGTCGGGACCTGAGGACCGGGCGTAGAAGGGCGCGCGCTGCGCGCGTCTGGGCGATCACGTGGCTGATGTGCGGGGCCATGGTGAGGCGGCGGTCGATGGTGACCCCCAGGTATTTCACCGAGGGCGCCCACTCGATGGCCTGCCCCAGCAGCGTCAGCCTTGGTGGCAGCAGCAGCTTCGTGCCAATGGCGATGGCCTGGGTCTTCGCCACATTGACCCGAAGCCTCCACTCATCCAACCAGGCTGGTAGGGTGTCGAGGCAGCGTTGGGCCTTGCGCGCCGCATGCGCAAGGCTCATAGACGAGGAGACGTAGGCGGCGTCGTCGGCGTATAGTGCGAGCATCACGCCCTCGCTGACGGGGATGTCGTCTGTGTAGCGCCCATAGCACACGGGCGATAGGCAGCTCCCTTGTGGCACACCGGCGCGGATGGGGCGCGCAGTGGACACCGCGCTCTCCACCGCAACGTGGAAGTGGCGGTCCTCCAGGAAGGTGGCCACGGTCTTCACCACACGACGAGGGGCAGTGGACGTCGACAGTTTGTACACCAAGCCGAGGTGCCATACACGGTCGAAGGCCTTCTCCATGTCGAGCATGACGGCGACGGAGTGCTCCTTCTTGTTGTAGGCGACGGCGGCCTGGTGTAGGACTCTGGTAAGCTGAAGTGTGGTTGAGTGCTCGGCCCGGAAGCCGAACTGCTCGTCGCGCGGCTGTATGTGCGGCGACAGGTGGACCAGCAGCAGCTTCTCAAACAGCTTCGACGTAGTTGGCAGCAAGGAGATCGGGCGGTGGCTCTCCGGTCGAAGAATGTTCTTCCCAGGCTTCGGGAGCATGATGACGCGCCCGTGCTTCCAGGGGCGCGGGAAGTGGCCCGTCCGCAAGACTCCATTGAAGAGCCGCGTCAGCGTCGCGATGGCTCGCGGGGGAAGGTGACGCAGCGCCTCGTTGGGAATGCGGTCGGGGCCAGGCGCCTTCTTCAGCGGTACGCGTCGGATCATCCTCGTGACTTGGCCCGGGGAGAACACGATGGGGTCCTCATCTGGGGTGATCGGTGCGGCGAAGTACTCCGCCACTCGCTGCTCAATCTCTGCCTCGCGCTGGGGGTCGACAGATGGGTTCGGGGAGAACTGCATCTCCAGATGGTCGGCAAATATTTCCGCCCTGTCTTCTGCCCGGTAGCGGATGGTTCCGTCGTTGGCCAGAAGTGGGCGGGTGGGCGCTGGTTTGTTTGCCAGGCGGCGGCACAGGCGGTGGATGCCGTTCCAGTCTTCGCCAGCCGAAGCGATGTACTCGAGCCAGGAGTATTCCGAGTGTACGGCCAGGCCCCTCGAAATTTTCTCGGCGAGTGCGTTCAGCTGGGACTTCGTGGTCGGGCATCGGGTGCGTTGGTAGAAACGCCGCAGTTTCCTTTTTCTCTGGATGAGAGTCAGGATATCTGCGGGGATCTGCTGGCGTGGGCGCGCTGATGACGTGCGGGTTTCGACGTCAGAGTGTGCGAGGGCGTCGGTGATGCATGTGCTGAGCTGCTCGGCGAGACGATCAACTTCCTCCGTACTGGTCACGGGGAAGGATGGCGAGTGCTCAGACATGTAGCTGGCGAAGCGGTCCCAGTCCTGTTTTCGGCGGGGCGGAGGGGCAGCGGTCCGAGTCGGTGCCATGTCCAGGGTCGCCAGAACAGGTTGGTGGTCGGAGAGGAGGTGGTAGTCCAGGACGTCATGCGCAGGCCAGGAAGACAGGCCGCGAGCTACCATGAGGTCGATGACGTCTGGAGCGTGAGCTGCGTTGTGCGGATAGTGGGTCGGAACTTCTGGTCCAAGCACCTCGTATCCTTGGTCTTCTGCGTCTTCGAAGAGTCTTCGCCCGTCTAGGCAGATCTTCGAGGAGTTCCAGGCGGTGTGTTTACAATTAAAGTCGCCGGCTACGATCGTGGGCAGCGGCGAGTCCAACAGTTCGTGGACGTCAGCCACCGCGAGACGAGAGCTGGGCGGCTTGTAAAAGGCAAACACACGCAGGGGATGTCCGTTGACGCAGATTTCCACACCGAGGGCATAGGACGACCTGAGCGTCGTCAGCAACGGCAGCGGTTGGTGCACCAAGCTTCTCTTCACTAGGACTGCCAGTCCCCGATAGGCGTGTCCTAGTGGTGAGGTCTCCTCCTTCCTGTAGACGTAGTAACCCGACATCTTAAGGCGGTCCCCTGCCTTAAGGTGGGTTTCCGATATTAGGGCCACGTCGATCTTCTGCTCGGCCAGGAGTTGACGCAGCAGCCTGGTCTTCTTCGGTGCGAGGCCATCAGCGTTCCAGTGGATTACCCTAAGCTGGCTGGCCATCCTGCGCGTACAGGTCGGCCAGCCTTCTCAGGATAATCGGGACAGGGCTCTGTCCTGACTGGATGGCTGCGAGTAACTCCTGTAGGACCTGGATCAACTTGTAGCCGTAGCGCAGGGGGCGCGTGCTTTTTGTTAATGCTACAGCGGCGCGTCGCGAGTGACGGCCGTCGATCGCAGGCGGCTGTCTCCCGACCAATAGCGTACGGCCGGCGCGGTTCGGCCCCCCTCAGTGAGAGAGAGACGGAGTGGAGCGTGGCGTTGTTTATTATAAGTTAAGAGATGTTAAGTTAATTTATCAGCTAAAACTTTATTATTGACAGCATAAAAAAAAAAAAAAAAAAACCTTAACCCAACAAACAACCAACCAACAGAATAGAACCAGGCATAACTAAAACAAGCTCTCTCCTAGTCACGAATCGAATAATAAAATTTACTTTAAACTTTTTATTACTAAACTATACAAGTGCGGTGTTGTTGTAACAATTCTACTCTACAACCCGACTCAATTTAACATAACGTAGGTACATATACATATTTTTAATTACAGAATGCCAACCAACCTGCCTCCATGACTGAGAGCCGAGCCGGTCCGTCTCTAGACAATAATAATATCACCATGCCGCCGCATCGTCATCGAAATCGCTGTACTGTATGCAGAGTATGTGTGTAAGTATTTAAAATATCACACGATTATAAATTATGTTTTAAATTAAAAATATATAAATATCTGCACCGCAACGTAGACCAGCCCTGGGTTCTATCGTTGCAAGTGCAATAAGATGAATGTAGCGCGGCCGTGCAACAATGAAATACTGCACTATACTATATTGATTATTCGATCATCAACATTATATCAATATAGGCACCGCATGTGACATCATTATCAATAATTAATCACCAGACCTGATGATCGTAATAATAATTTATCATTGCTATAATTACTGGGCTGGACTGGGATGGATGGATGGATAGGTAAATGTTTTGTTTGTTTGACGTCATGTATTAATAGAAACGTACAAATATAATACGAATCATGTTGTGGCCCTTAGAAGGGCCTTTTGATATTGTAGCGGAATTTGTAATCCGTGCGGCGTTAAGACGACACTACGGGAATACAAAAACACGACTAGCATGGATGGCTGGCACGCGGTTATTGTGCGCAACAACTTAAGCCTTCTTCTCAGTCTTCTTGGGCAAGAGCACAGCCTGGATGTTCGGCAGTACACCGCCCTGGGCTATGGTCACGCCGGAGAGGAGCTTGTTCAATTCCTCGTCGTTGCGGATGGCCAGCTGGAGATGACGCGGGATGATTCTGGTCTTTTTGTTGTCGCGGGCGGCGTTGCCGGCCAACTCGAGCACCTCAGCGGCCAAGTACTCCATCACGGCGGCGAGGTACACCGGTGCACCGGCACCGACGCGCTCAGCGTAGTTACCCTTGCGCAGCAGCCTGTGTATACGGCCGACGGGGAACTGGAGTCCGGCACGGTTCGAACGAGACTTTGCCTTTCCCTTAACTTTGCCACCTTTGCCGCGTCCAGACATGGTTGTGGGTTTGCTTGTTTGTTTTCACAATACGGTTAGCAGGAACACTAGCGGTGCGTACAGCGCTAGCGAGACCGAGACGTAAAGTAGAATGCGCAAAATTTTCGGGCGGCTCCGTTTTATAGCATCGCACCGAGTCTCGTTTAGTGGGGATGCCCGCGCATGCAGCGCCACGGCGCGCCGCCTCTCAGCCGCTCTAGCGAATCGCGCAGGAGGCGCCGCGTCGCGCATGGGCCCTGGCAAGATGGAATGATTATTATTTTTTTAAGGTAATAAATAAGGCATGACAGATGCTGAGACCCCCCGAGATTTTCTTTCGTAATTTAAAGAAAAAAAAAAAAAAATCTCGTTCAATTGTTAAAAAGTAGAGTTTCACATTGGAACATAAAATTATCGGGATGCAGGTTTAAGATCTAGGTCTAGAGTTTGTTTTGGGTTAGTTTAATTTTTATCGGATCTGAATGCTCGATCGTTGCGAGTACATAGGGGGTACCTATGATTTCTATTATCCGCGAGCGAGCGTTATTTAATGTTTTTCTATTTAACGTTTCAGAACAACAAAAGTTGTTTATCAATTTTCGAGGCTGAAGCGAGCATCATCAACAGCCGCAGCGGCAGCAGCCGCAGCCGCCCCCGCCGTCGTCGTCTGCCCCGCTGGTGCTTAAAATGATTGGTAAGTAATAATCAATTTATTATACCTATATAACCGCTCGGTTAGGCTACTCTACCTAATTCGTTTGTATATATTATATATCAATTCTATGGAAAGTTGGTATGTATGTATGTATGTATGTATGTACGTACGTACGTACGTATGTGTATGCGATGCATATATGTATGAGAAGCTAGCTAATGCAGGTTCGGTTTTGGTGGTGAAACTTAATTAAACTTAATTATAATAATCGATCGAGATTGACTTGACGTCCGTTGTGGGAAACTTTTAACACGCGCTTTCGGGCGTGCGTTTAGCTTCGAGTCGTATGTTAGCCCTCAGAAGGGCTGTTTTGATGTGCTTTAAACGCGCACAAGCGTATGTTGTTCGAGTAAGCTTCTTCCTGTGACGCTCGCTCGACGCGACACGACGCGACGTCGCTGCCGCGACGAACGGAACGGGGCGGAGGACAAGATCTTGCGTTTTGATGTCCGTATCTTACTTCTTGGCTGCTGCCTTTTTCGCTGCGGGCTTAGCCTTAGGAGCGGCCGCGGCTTTCTTCGGCTTGGGTGCTTTAGGCTTCTTGGTGGGAGGCTTCGCGCTCTTCTTGGCCTTCGGCGCGGCGGCGCTCTTGCCCCTGGCCGGGGTGGAGGGCTTCTTCGCCGCGGGCTTCTTCTTCGCCGCTGCGGCCTTCTTGTCCTTGGTGGCGGCTGCCGACTTGGGCTTAGAGGGTGACGAGGAGGCAGCGGCTGCGGCCTTCTTCGCCCTACCGGACGAGGCGGCGGCGGCGGCTTTCTTGGTCTTGGCCGAAGCGGAGGCGGCGGCGGCCTTCGGGGCCGACTTGGCGGCGGCGGGCTTCTTGGCGGATGAAGACTTCGATTCTAGTTTGAACGATCCCGAGGCACCTTTGCCCTTGGTCTGGATCAGAGCGCCCGATTCGACGGCGCTCTTCAAGTATTTCCTTATGAACGGAGCCAATTTCTCGGCGTCCACCTTGTACTGTGCTGCGATGTATTTCTTGATCGCCTGCAGCGAGGAACCGCTGCGTTCCTTGAGCTCCTTAATGGCGCTGTTCACCATTTCGGATGTCTTCGGGTGAGTGGGCTTCGCCTTCGGTTTCTTGGCACCGGCGGCGGACGCGGACGCTTTTGGTTTCTTCGCGGGCGTCGCTGGGGCGGGCGCGTCGGCGGCGACTGCTGTATCGGCCATCTTAAATGTCCTTTCTTTCTTCAAACGAAACGATGATTATTTAATAAACACGAACGAACTCGTTCACTGTCAATGACTGACTGTGCAGAGAGCGGCGCAGCGTCGTAGCTAACTAACAAACGTTGTACTGGAGACTAGTGTGGTACGTGCGGCGCGCGGCGCAGTGCAATGTAGTATGAACGGGCTGAGAGAGGGAGCCACCTATATATATGGAGCGAGGCTTAACCGTAAGGCAAACTCTGATGTCGCGAGACCGTTTCTCGTAATAACACTTCCAACTTTTCACTTACTAGTGTATGATTAAATCGTGTTTTCTCATAAATATATAAGTTTTTAAAATATCAAAATTGACACGCTGAATCTTTATGAATGCATCTATGCTAAACTTTGGCTTTCATCGAGCGTTAATGGTTAGTTGGAGAGGGGAGGATGTTTATTTTCGGTATTATAGACTGCGCGTACCTCGGGTCACTTTAAAAATGGTTTTTACTTATTAAAACACATATATAACGTTATTATTTATCGACCTGTTGAAAGTGAACATTCCGTTTATGGAAATAACACAATAGCACTCGGCGTAGACGCCCTAGATCGTGTTATTTTGTATGTTTATGTTCGGTGTCGTAAAACAGCTGCGGCCGGACTGGTGGCTGAGGCGATGCAAGACCGTCGCTGCTGGCGATGGAAAAATTGTAAAGTACGGTCTCACGATATGTTATAACAATTCAATATAAATAATTTGATAACATATTATCAAAAAACAAACTACGTAAAATCATGAATTGTGGTAATAGGAGAAAAATCGGGCGGGCCGCGGGAGTCGGACAGCCGGGCGGGCTATGATGTCGGTCGAGCGGAGCGATGTAGTATAAAACGTTAATACATAATACGCGTCTGGTGATGCTTTATTGTTTGCTTCCATGATGACGATGATGATGATTATGAGACTAATGGTCGGCTGGGTGGGCTGTGGGCTATGAATTATGAAATAACAAACTCGAGCGAGATCGTGATGTGTGATCTATGGATAAATTGCTTGCAAAAGTGCTTGGTGTGAAATGAAATCCTTAGTCGTTTTTTTTTGTTCATCTGCTTTTTATATTGTGTACCTACCTAACGATTATGTCGTTTCCAAATTTCAAGCAAGCATTGACTTGACTTAACTGTCAATAAAATTATCGTTCTGCTCTAACTCTAACACTTGCTTACTTATACAGGTATAAGTCACTCTCACTCGTGGCGTGAGATCTGTCTGAACATTATTTAATCACTAATACTACAACATATATAACCTATAATAAATATAATGATTGATACTCAAATCGAATAAACAAAATTATGTACAGTTCGGTCAACCACGGTAGGTATGCAATGTATGTATAGTCAGCTAGTATTAGCGACTAGGTAAAATTTATAATTAAGAAACGAACGTGCATGTGCGAGAGTTTTTTTTTTAAATGTTTTGTGTACGCAGATGTGCGAGTGAGTATGTATGTATGTATGTATGTAATGCAAGTATTATTTATGCAATATTGACAGTCCGTTTGTAAAGAAACTTTTCATGTTATGATACGCATTTGCGGCCCTGAGAAGGGCCTTTTTGTTGTAGAGATACTGTCTCGTCGGCGATAGATCGCGAGCGACCGTTCGGCGAGAGGTGTTTAACCACCGAAACCGTAGAGGGTACGGCCCTGGCGTTTCAGAGCGTACACGACGTCCATGGCGGTGACGGTCTTCCTCTTGGCGTGCTCGGTGTAAGTGACCGCGTCACGGATCACGTTCTCTAGGAACACCTTCAACACGCCGCGGGTCTCCTCGTAGATCAGACCGGAGATACGTTTCACGCCTCCTCTGCGGGCCAGACGACGGATGGCCGGCTTGGTGATGCCCTGGATGTTGTCACGAAGCACTTTCCTGTGACGCTTCGCGCCTCCTTTTCCCAGACCTTTGCCTCCCTTACCGCGACCGGTCATTTTGCTTTCTTGCTTGTAGGTAGAGTAGAGTCGAAAATAAACACACGCTGCTACGGCTGCGCGCTAGATTCTGAAAACGCTTTTCTGACGGCCCCGTATTTATAGTATCACCCTGGTGTCGTCGCGCGGCGGGCCGGGGTGGGGAGGGGAGGGGTATCGCTTTGTGAGAGAACGAGAGCGAGCATCGACAACGACGTTTCTTCCATCGTGAAGAGTAATCGAAAACTAAAAATTATATATCTATCTAATAATTATTAGGTTATCTACTTCATAATAATAACTTTCGACTTGAGCGCATGTCATATACTTTTTTTATAAAGATATTATTTATTTTTATAGCCGGCCGGACGGACGGGCATACGAGTATGATTGGTTGGGTGGATATGTACTATACTATACAATACATACATACACCTATGTATGTGTTTAATGTAATTTAGAAAGATAATAAAAAAAAAAAAAAAAACAATGCATCATAATCATTCAAACATTCCGTCGTCTAGTCTCTACAGTATAATGGAGTAGGTATAATAATACATACAACACAACGGTGCCTCCCTTGTCGTCGTCTTACTAGGTAGGTTTATCAAGTGAAGTTAAAGTATCGGTCCTCTAACATAGTTTCCATTACTGGAAAGGAAATACCAATGTACCTATCTACTTACTAATCAATCAATTAGGATCCACAACTATCAAGTAATTTATTTATCATTAGCATTAGCTTTGCATGCATAGTGCGGTGCGATGCGATGCGATGCGGCATGGTATTTATTGCTATTATGGTATAGAATAAATAAACACGTAATTAGTAAGTAAAGTAATTCAAAAAATAATATCTGTAATATTATTTTTTGGTGTTATTGACGATCGGTCTGCTTACAGAAACTTTTATAATGTTATCGAATCATAATTGCGGCCCTCAGAAGGGCCTTTTTTTGTTGGGGTTTGTTTGATGCAATGTCCGTAGGACAGCCGCCGCTGCGTTGCGGCAGCGGCAGCGCCTCAAGACACCGTTTAGGCGCGCTCTCCGCGAATCCTGCGTGCCAGCTGAATGTCCTTCGGCATGATGGTGACACGCTTGGCGTGGATGGCGCAAAGGTTGGTGTCCTCGAAGAGACCCACCAGGTACGCCTCGCTGGCCTCCTGGAGAGCCATAACGGCGGAGCTCTGGAAACGCAAGTCGGTCTTGAAGTCTTGAGCTATCTCACGGACTAGACGCTGGAAGGGCAGCTTGCGGATCAAGAGCTCCGTGCTCTTCTGGTAGCGACGGATCTCACGCAGGGCGACGGTACCGGGCCTGTAGCGATGAGGTTTCTTGACACCTCCGGTGGCCGGTGCGCTCTTGCGAGCAGCCTTCGTGGCGAGCTGTTTGCGGGGCGCTTTGCCACCGGTAGATTTACGAGCGGTCTGCTTGGTACGAGCCATGGCGATAATAACACGATGCGTGCGAGAGTACTGGTGATCGAACGGAGTCACAAGCGATAATAAAACTCGCCCGCCAGGGAGCGTCGCTTTTATACTAAACGGAGGGAGACTATATGTGGCTACGGTGCGAGCGAGATGCAAAACGTAGCGGCGACGCGAGGCGAGGCGGCGCGGCCGCTAGGTTAATAAGAGTTTCGTTCGTTTCGTTTCGTACGGTATACGATACGATGGAATATGGATGAAATGGATGGGGGATGGATGATGATGCCTCATTTAATTATCGGAATGGGTGCGTGTGCGAATCTGTTCTGTAGTTGCAATATTAGGTTTTTTTTTTTATTACCACTTTTACGCTAAGTAGTAGCCGTGCCGTAGTAGGCTGCAGGCTCGAAAGTGTATAGGTACCTAATTAACTTAACGTGCGACAAGACAACAAGCCGATAAAAACACATCGGAATCAGAATACTATAATAAAACTAGAACTCTCTCTTTTTTTTTAGGTAAATATTTCACGTACTCTTATCACAAAAATATCTATATATCCGTCTACGAGTATGGTCTGATGAGATATATACTTATGATTTGTGCAATGTGAGCTCATATTGCCTTGCCGTGTATGCGTGCGTTATTCATACTATACGTAGGTATGTGGTGTAGGGGCAGGGCAGGCAGGCAGTTAGCGAGCAATCTCAAATTATTTTTGAACAGAATCCTGAACTATACTCTACATAGATACGCAACAAGCTGATCAATATTAGCATGCAACTTACTATCCATTTGTATTTATAACGGCACATTATAATAGATAGGCGGATCGGATATGGGAATCGGGCAGTTGGATCCTTTTATTTTTATGGTCCCATTTTTAAAATATGTATGTGCGATTGTGACGTCTTGTATTAATAGAAACGATAACTATTATTACGAATCATATTGTGGCCCTCAGAAGGGCCTTTTTGATGTTGTAATGTGTGCGAGCGTGCCGGTGAGGGCGGGCGTTGCCGCCTCGCCCGTCTGCTTACGCGGGCTCTACTTGGAGCTCGTGTATTTGGTTACAGCCTTGGTGCCTTCGCTGACGGCGTGCTTGGCGAGCTCACCGGGCAGCAGGAGCCTGACCGAAGTCTGCACCTCCCTGCTGGTGATGGTGGACCTCTTGTTGTAGTGTGCGAGGCGGGAGGCTTCGGCGGCGATCCTTTCGAATATGTCGTTCACGAAAGAGTTCATGATGGACATGGCCTTGCTGGAGATACCGGTGTCAGGGTGGACCTGCTTGAGCACCTTGTAAATGTAAATGGCGTAGCTCTCCTTCCTCTTGTGCTTCTTCTTTTTCTTATCGGACTTGGAGATGTTCTTCTGGGCCTTGCCGGATTTCTTGGCGGCCTTCCCGCTTGTCTTAGGCGGCATTGTTGCAACGGTTGTAGGTCGTTACTTGTTAACAAACTGCAGAGCTGTGCGCGATGCGAGAGCCGAACGAGTTCTGTAGCCGTAGCGCAGGGGGCGCGTGCTTTTTGTTAATGCTACAGCGGCGCGTCGCGAGTGACGGCCGTCGATCGCAGGCGGCTGTCTCCCGACCAATAGCGTACGGCCGGCGCGGTTCGGCCCCCCTCAGTGAGAGAGAGACGGAGTGGAGCGTGGCGTTGTTTATTATAAGTTAAGAGATGTTAAGTTAATTTATCAGCTAAAACTTTATTATTGACAGCATAAAAAAAAAAAAAAAAAAACCTTAACCCAACAAACAACCAACCAACAGAATAGAACCAGGCATAACTAAAACAAGCTCTCTCCTAGTCACGAATCGAATAATAAAATTTACTTTAAACTTTTTATTACTAAACTATACAAGTGCGGTGTTGTTGTAACAATTCTACTCTACAACCCGACTCAATTTAACATAACGTAGGTACATATACATATTTTTAATTACAGAATGCCAACCAACCTGCCTCCATGACTGAGAGCCGAGCCGGTCCGTCTCTAGACAATAATAATATCACCATGCCGCCGCATCGTCATCGAAATCGCTGTACTGTATGCAGAGTATGTGTGTAAGTATTTAAAATATCACACGATTATAAATTATGTTTTAAATTAAAAATATATAAATATCTGCACCGCAACGTAGACCAGCCCTGGGTTCTATCGTTGCAAGTGCAATAAGATGAATGTAGCGCGGCCGTGCAACAATGAAATACTGCACTATACTATATTGATTATTCGATCATCAACATTATATCAATATAGGCACCGCATGTGACATCATTATCAATAATTAATCACCAGACCTGATGATCGTAATAATAATTTATCATTGCTATAATTACTGGGCTGGACTGGGATGGATGGATGGATAGGTAAATGTTTTGTTTGTTTGACGTCATGTATTAATAGAAACGTACAAATATAATACGAATCATGTTGTGGCCCTTAGAAGGGCCTTTTGATATTGTAGCGGAATTTGTAATCCGTGCGGCGTTAAGACGACACTACGGGAATACAAAAACACGACTAGCATGGATGGCTGGCACGCGGTTATTGTGCGCAACAACTTAAGCCTTCTTCTCAGTCTTCTTGGGCAAGAGCACAGCCTGGATGTTCGGCAGTACACCGCCCTGGGCTATGGTCACGCCGGAGAGGAGCTTGTTCAATTCCTCGTCGTTGCGGATGGCCAGCTGGAGATGACGCGGGATGATTCTGGTCTTTTTGTTGTCGCGGGCGGCGTTGCCGGCCAACTCGAGCACCTCAGCGGCCAAGTACTCCATCACGGCGGCGAGGTACACCGGTGCACCGGCACCGACGCGCTCAGCGTAGTTACCCTTGCGCAGCAGCCTGTGTATACGGCCGACGGGGAACTGGAGTCCGGCACGGTTCGAACGAGACTTTGCCTTTCCCTTAACTTTGCCACCTTTGCCGCGTCCAGACATGGTTGTGGGTTTGCTTGTTTGTTTTCACAATACGGTTAGCAGGAACACTAGCGGTGCGTACAGCGCTAGCGAGACCGAGACGTAAAGTAGAATGCGCAAAATTTTCGGGCGGCTCCGTTTTATAGCATCGCACCGAGTCTCGTTTAGTGGGGATGCCCGCGCATGCAGCGCCACGGCGCGCCGCCTCTCAGCCGCTCTAGCGAATCGCGCAGGAGGCGCCGCGTCGCGCATGGGCCCTGGCAAGATGGAATGATTATTATTTTTTTAAGGTAATAAATAAGGCATGACAGATGCTGAGACCCCCCGAGATTTTCTTTCGTAATTTAAAGAAAAAAAAAAAAAAATCTCGTTCAATTGTTAAAAAGTAGAGTTTCACATTGGAACATAAAATTATCGGGATGCAGGTTTAAGATCTAGGTCTAGAGTTTGTTTTGGGTTAGTTTAATTTTTATCGGATCTGAATGCTCGATCGTTGCGAGTACATAGGGGGTACCTATGATTTCTATTATCCGCGAGCGAGCGTTATTTAATGTTTTTCTATTTAACGTTTCAGAACAACAAAAGTTGTTTATCAATTTTCGAGGCTGAAGCGAGCATCATCAACAGCCGCAGCGGCAGCAGCCGCAGCCGCCCCCGCCGTCGTCGTCTGCCCCGCTGGTGCTTAAAATGATTGGTAAGTAATAATCAATTTATTATACCTATATAACCGCTCGGTTAGGCTACTCTACCTAATTCGTTTGTATATATTATATATCAATTCTATGGAAAGTTGGTATGTATGTATGTATGTATGTATGTACGTACGTACGTACGTATGTGTATGCGATGCATATATGTATGAGAAGCTAGCTAATGCAGGTTCGGTTTTGGTGGTGAAACTTAATTAAACTTAATTATAATAATCGATCGAGATTGACTTGACGTCCGTTGTGGGAAACTTTTAACACGCGCTTTCGGGCGTGCGTTTAGCTTCGAGTCGTATGTTAGCCCTCAGAAGGGCTGTTTTGATGTGCTTTAAACGCGCACAAGCGTATGTTGTTCGAGTAAGCTTCTTCCTGTGACGCTCGCTCGACGCGACACGACGCGACGTCGCTGCCGCGACGAACGGAACGGGGCGGAGGACAAGATCTTGCGTTTTGATGTCCGTATCTTACTTCTTGGCTGCTGCCTTTTTCGCTGCGGGCTTAGCCTTAGGAGCGGCCGCGGCTTTCTTCGGCTTGGGTGCTTTAGGCTTCTTGGTGGGAGGCTTCGCGCTCTTCTTGGCCTTCGGCGCGGCGGCGCTCTTGCCCCTGGCCGGGGTGGAGGGCTTCTTCGCCGCGGGCTTCTTCTTCGCCGCTGCGGCCTTCTTGTCCTTGGTGGCGGCTGCCGACTTGGGCTTAGAGGGTGACGAGGAGGCAGCGGCTGCGGCCTTCTTCGCCCTACCGGACGAGGCGGCGGCGGCGGCTTTCTTGGTCTTGGCCGAAGCGGAGGCGGCGGCGGCCTTCGGGGCCGACTTGGCGGCGGCGGGCTTCTTGGCGGATGAAGACTTCGATTCTAGTTTGAACGATCCCGAGGCACCTTTGCCCTTGGTCTGGATCAGAGCGCCCGATTCGACGGCGCTCTTCAAGTATTTCCTTATGAACGGAGCCAATTTCTCGGCGTCCACCTTGTACTGTGCTGCGATGTATTTCTTGATCGCCTGCAGCGAGGAACCGCTGCGTTCCTTGAGCTCCTTAATGGCGCTGTTCACCATTTCGGATGTCTTCGGGTGAGTGGGCTTCGCCTTCGGTTTCTTGGCACCGGCGGCGGACGCGGACGCTTTTGGTTTCTTCGCGGGCGTCGCTGGGGCGGGCGCGTCGGCGGCGACTGCTGTATCGGCCATCTTAAATGTCCTTTCTTTCTTCAAACGAAACGATGATTATTTAATAAACACGAACGAACTCGTTCACTGTCAATGACTGACTGTGCAGAGAGCGGCGCAGCGTCGTAGCTAACTAACAAACGTTGTACTGGAGACTAGTGTGGTACGTGCGGCGCGCGGCGCAGTGCAATGTAGTATGAACGGGCTGAGAGAGGGAGCCACCTATATATATGGAGCGAGGCTTAACCGTAAGGCAAACTCTGATGTCGCGAGACCGTTTCTCGTAATAACACTTCCAACTTTTCACTTACTAGTGTATGATTAAATCGTGTTTTCTCATAAATATATAAGTTTTTAAAATATCAAAATTGACACGCTGAATCTTTATGAATGCATCTATGCTAAACTTTGGCTTTCATCGAGCGTTAATGGTTAGTTGGAGAGGGGAGGATGTTTATTTTCGGTATTATAGACTGCGCGTACCTCGGGTCACTTTAAAAATGGTTTTTACTTATTAAAACACATATATAACGTTATTATTTATCGACCTGTTGAAAGTGAACATTCCGTTTATGGAAATAACACAATAGCACTCGGCGTAGACGCCCTAGATCGTGTTATTTTGTATGTTTATGTTCGGTGTCGTAAAACAGCTGCGGCCGGACTGGTGGCTGAGGCGATGCAAGACCGTCGCTGCTGGCGATGGAAAAATTGTAAAGTACGGTCTCACGATATGTTATAACAATTCAATATAAATAATTTGATAACATATTATCAAAAAACAAACTACGTAAAATCATGAATTGTGGTAATAGGAGAAAAATCGGGCGGGCCGCGGGAGTCGGACAGCCGGGCGGGCTATGATGTCGGTCGAGCGGAGCGATGTAGTATAAAACGTTAATACATAATACGCGTCTGGTGATGCTTTATTGTTTGCTTCCATGATGACGATGATGATGATTATGAGACTAATGGTCGGCTGGGTGGGCTGTGGGCTATGAATTATGAAATAACAAACTCGAGCGAGATCGTGATGTGTGATCTATGGATAAATTGCTTGCAAAAGTGCTTGGTGTGAAATGAAATCCTTAGTCGTTTTTTTTTGTTCATCTGCTTTTTATATTGTGTACCTACCTAACGATTATGTCGTTTCCAAATTTCAAGCAAGCATTGACTTGACTTAACTGTCAATAAAATTATCGTTCTGCTCTAACTCTAACACTTGCTTACTTATACAGGTATAAGTCACTCTCACTCGTGGCGTGAGATCTGTCTGAACATTATTTAATCACTAATACTACAACATATATAACCTATAATAAATATAATGATTGATACTCAAATCGAATAAACAAAATTATGTACAGTTCGGTCAACCACGGTAGGTATGCAATGTATGTATAGTCAGCTAGTATTAGCGACTAGGTAAAATTTATAATTAAGAAACGAACGTGCATGTGCGAGAGTTTTTTTTTTAAATGTTTTGTGTACGCAGATGTGCGAGTGAGTATGTATGTATGTATGTATGTAATGCAAGTATTATTTATGCAATATTGACAGTCCGTTTGTAAAGAAACTTTTCATGTTATGATACGCATTTGCGGCCCTGAGAAGGGCCTTTTTGTTGTAGAGATACTGTCTCGTCGGCGATAGATCGCGAGCGACCGTTCGGCGAGAGGTGTTTAACCACCGAAACCGTAGAGGGTACGGCCCTGGCGTTTCAGAGCGTACACGACGTCCATGGCGGTGACGGTCTTCCTCTTGGCGTGCTCGGTGTAAGTGACCGCGTCACGGATCACGTTCTCTAGGAACACCTTCAACACGCCGCGGGTCTCCTCGTAGATCAGACCGGAGATACGTTTCACGCCTCCTCTGCGGGCCAGACGACGGATGGCCGGCTTGGTGATGCCCTGGATGTTGTCACGAAGCACTTTCCTGTGACGCTTCGCGCCTCCTTTTCCCAGACCTTTGCCTCCCTTACCGCGACCGGTCATTTTGCTTTCTTGCTTGTAGGTAGAGTAGAGTCGAAAATAAACACACGCTGCTACGGCTGCGCGCTAGATTCTGAAAACGCTTTTCTGACGGCCCCGTATTTATAGTATCACCCTGGTGTCGTCGCGCGGCGGGCCGGGGTGGGGAGGGGAGGGGTATCGCTTTGTGAGAGAACGAGAGCGAGCATCGACAACGACGTTTCTTCCATCGTGAAGAGTAATCGAAAACTAAAAATTATATATCTATCTAATAATTATTAGGTTATCTACTTCATAATAATAACTTTCGACTTGAGCGCATGTCATATACTTTTTTTATAAAGATATTATTTATTTTTATAGCCGGCCGGACGGACGGGCATACGAGTATGATTGGTTGGGTGGATATGTACTATACTATACAATACATACATACACCTATGTATGTGTTTAATGTAATTTAGAAAGATAATAAAAAAAAAAAAAAAAACAATGCATCATAATCATTCAAACATTCCGTCGTCTAGTCTCTACAGTATAATGGAGTAGGTATAATAATACATACAACACAACGGTGCCTCCCTTGTCGTCGTCTTACTAGGTAGGTTTATCAAGTGAAGTTAAAGTATCGGTCCTCTAACATAGTTTCCATTACTGGAAAGGAAATACCAATGTACCTATCTACTTACTAATCAATCAATTAGGATCCACAACTATCAAGTAATTTATTTATCATTAGCATTAGCTTTGCATGCATAGTGCGGTGCGATGCGATGCGATGCGGCATGGTATTTATTGCTATTATGGTATAGAATAAATAAACACGTAATTAGTAAGTAAAGTAATTCAAAAAATAATATCTGTAATATTATTTTTTGGTGTTATTGACGATCGGTCTGCTTACAGAAACTTTTATAATGTTATCGAATCATAATTGCGGCCCTCAGAAGGGCCTTTTTTTGTTGGGGTTTGTTTGATGCAATGTCCGTAGGACAGCCGCCGCTGCGTTGCGGCAGCGGCAGCGCCTCAAGACACCGTTTAGGCGCGCTCTCCGCGAATCCTGCGTGCCAGCTGAATGTCCTTCGGCATGATGGTGACACGCTTGGCGTGGATGGCGCAAAGGTTGGTGTCCTCGAAGAGACCCACCAGGTACGCCTCGCTGGCCTCCTGGAGAGCCATAACGGCGGAGCTCTGGAAACGCAAGTCGGTCTTGAAGTCTTGAGCTATCTCACGGACTAGACGCTGGAAGGGCAGCTTGCGGATCAAGAGCTCCGTGCTCTTCTGGTAGCGACGGATCTCACGCAGGGCGACGGTACCGGGCCTGTAGCGATGAGGTTTCTTGACACCTCCGGTGGCCGGTGCGCTCTTGCGAGCAGCCTTCGTGGCGAGCTGTTTGCGGGGCGCTTTGCCACCGGTAGATTTACGAGCGGTCTGCTTGGTACGAGCCATGGCGATAATAACACGATGCGTGCGAGAGTACTGGTGATCGAACGGAGTCACAAGCGATAATAAAACTCGCCCTCGTTGGTCGTCTCACACGCCTCCCCGCGCGTAGCGCGGGGGGGTGTGGGGAAGACTTTACAGGGCCCTGCCCTTTAAGTCGGCCTCTGTCGCGGCCCATAGCGATGGGCCGGTCTCTGTTTCCCATCTTTGGATTTTCAGCCTCTCTGCGGCGTTAGTCCGATTAGCTTATCTTGGCGTAGCGGATGGTTGCCTGTCTGCGGCTCTTATCCCGCTTTGCCTTTCTGCGGCATGGCGGGATCGGTCGGTGGCCTTTCAGCGGCTTTGTGGCTGCCTGTCGTCGTCACCACGGACAGGAGACTCTTGTCTTGGCGCCAGCTCTCGGGGTAGAGCCAGCGCGCGGCGGCGATCCGGGGGGCGCGCGTGGAGCGGCGCGATCCCCTGCAGCAGCGGGAAGCTGGAGTTGTCGGCGCGGTCGAACATGCGGCGCGCGAGGTGCTCGACGAACGCGTCCAGGCTCTGCCAGTGGAGGCTTCGCTTGATGTCTTCGTTGCGCACATAGCGTGGGGCGGCGACGATGGTGCGCAGGGATTGTGTTTCCTGCGCACGAAGACGTCTGCGGTTGGTCTCGCTCACAAGCGCGTACCAGGCTGGTGCCGCGTATGTGAGACGGGACCGCACGTAGGTCTTGTAGATCCCCAGCTTTGTGCGCACGGGGAGTTTGCTGGCGAGCACTGGACGCAGGCAGGTGCGCGCGTACTTCGCGCGGTTCACTACCTCGCCGACATGCTGCTTCATGGAGAGTCTCTTGTCTATGGTGACGCCCAGGTATTTTACGGTGCCTGACCATGGCACCTCCTGGCCATAGAGTCGGAGCGGCGGCGGTGGTCTCGTCTGTCCCATGGAGATGGCCTGTGTCTTCCCTACGTTCACCGACAGTCTCCATCGGGAGAGCCAGTCGGGAAGGGCGTCGAGTGTCTTCTGAAGCTTCTTTGCCGCGTGTGCGATGTTCAGCGAGGAAGCAAAGTATGCGGCGTCGTCGGCAAAGAGCCCCAGCTTGACGTCTCCGATCACCGGGATATCGTCGGTGAAGTGGGCGTACAGGGCCGGGGACAGGCAGCTTCCCTGCGGCACGCCAGCCATGATGCGGCGTTCCGACGAAGTGGCGTCTTCCACCGCCACGACGAACCTCCGGTCGGTCAGGAACGAGGCCAGGACGCGGACGATGCGTCGCGGAGCTGGGGACAACGACAGCTTGTAAATTAGACCCTCGTGCCATACTCGGTCGAACGCTTTCTCCATGTCCAAGAGTGCTGCGACGGCGTGCTCCCTCCGGTTTCTTGTCGTCGCCAGGAAGTGAAGCACTCTTGTGAGCTGTAGCGTGGTGGAGTGGCCGGTGCGGAAGCCGAACTGTTCCGGACGTGGCTCGATGTGGGGCTTCAGTGTGTCGAGCAGCAGTCTTTCGAACACCTTCGAAATTGTGCTGAGTAGTGTGATCGGGCGGTGGCTCTCCGGTCTCTGCAGGTTTTTTCCCGGTTTGGGTAGCATGATTACCCGGCCAAGTTTCCACGTCTGCGGGAAGCGTCCCGTGCGCAGGATCCCATTGAACAGCCTGGTCACCGCCGCAATGGAGCGTTGCGGCAGGCGGCGCAGGGCCATGTTCGGGATCGCATCGGCGCCCGGGGCCTTTCTGGGGTTGCAGCTCCGGAGGTGTTTCGTGACTTGGCCAGGCGTGAAGACGACCGGTTCGTCACTCGCCTCGATCTGTGCCGCGAAGTAGGTTTCGAGGTGTTCTTGGACTGCCGCTATATGTCCGGTGTTGTCCGAAGGGTTCGGCTGGAACTGGCTTTCGAGGCATTCGGCGAAGATCTCCGCCCTGTCTTCCGCCTTGTACCTCATCTGGCCGTCCCTGTCCCTCAGCGGCCTCGTTGCCGTCGGCGTCGTGCCCAGTTGTCTGCAAAGTCGGTGGATTGAGGGGACGTCCCCGTCGATCGATGCAACATGGCTCTCCCACGTCACTGCAGCGTGTTCTCGTAGCTCCTTTTTCACCCTCTCGACTAGTGCGTTAAGCGACGTCTTAAGGGTGGGGCATCTCGTCCTCTGCCATTGCCGCCTCATTTGGCGCTTGCGCGTTATGAGATCCTGGATCCGGGTTGGGAGTGGATGTCTCCTCTCTCTTGCCGGAACGGTCTGCGCAGCTTCATCCAGCGCCTCTTGGATGGTGGCCGTGATGGTGTTGGCGGCTTCCTCGACGTCTTCAGCTGTGGAGATGGGCCTGGTCTGGGATTTCTCCTCCAGGGCTGTTGTGAAGATCTCCCAGTTGTAGCGTCGTCCCGGCTTCGTGTTCAGCGTCGTCGTTGTTGGGAGGCATTTCAGGGTCAGGAGGACCGGCCGGTGGTCAGACGGCAGATCGGGGAGGGTCTCCTGGACCATTGCGGCTGCCACGTTCTTGCTGACCACAAAGTCGATGTTGTGTCCGGTTCCGTGCACGACGTCATAGTGCGTCGGCTCTTCGGGCCCGGAAACATCGAAATTGTGGTCTATCGCCGCTTGCTGTATGGCTCTTCCTGCCGGGTCCGTCGTGGTGGCGTGCCATGCGGGGTGCTTGGCGTTGAGGTCGCCCGCCAGGATGGTCGGCATGGGCGGTCTCAGCACCTCTGTCAGGTCGGTTGCGATGGAGCCCGGTATTCCCGCCGGTCTGTAGGCTGCGTAGAATCGGATCTCGTTGTTGTTTTCCACCTGCACGTCGACTCCCAAGGCGTACATGGAGTCATACGCCTTGTAGTCGACGGGCTGGTGGACCACGGTTCTCCTGACGATCACTGCCAGTCCCCTGTACGCCCGTCCTGCATCAGTCGTCTCGTCCTTCCTGTAGACGACGTAGCAGGGGACTTTCAGTGGTGCAGCAGGGTGTAACATCGTTTCGCTGACCAGCATGATGTCGACCTCTTGCTCCCGGATGAAGTTCCGGAGCAGGCCTATCTTGCCGGTCAGCGATTGGGCGTTCCAATAGACAACCCTTAGCTCCTTCTTCATTTTGCAGGCCTTAGGGTTCTGGCTGCCGTTGTCAGTGCATGCGCCACCGCTTCCGCGCCCTGCTGTTGCGCCATGATGACACCCCTCAGGAGGTCCAGGAGTGTCAGGGGGTCCATTGGTGGTGGTGGCGGTGAGTCGGGTGCTTTTGCCTCTGCGTTCCTCCTTTTCGCGGATGGTGGGGGGTTGGGGGTCGCTTTGGGTCCTTTTGCCTTCCTCCTTCTCTTTGGCCGTTTCTTGGTGTCATTCTTGCCCTTCCGGGGGTCGTTCCCTTGCGCCATTAGTGTGGCCGACGCAGAATCGGTCACCTGCGGCTGCCTTATGGGCTCCTCGCCCTGTCGGCCTCCCTTGTGCGTGCGCGCTTGGGTGCCCGCTCGCTTGTTTCGCGCTTCGCTCTTGAACGCGGGGCATCCAGTGTGATTTGCGGGGTGGGGGCCTCCGCAGTTTGCGCAGGTTGCCGGCTCTTCCCTGGGTCGTGTGCAGTCCTTGGCGGCGTGGGGGCCTCCGCACCGCACGCACGCGATCTGCCGGTGGCAGCACGCCGACGAGTGGCGGAACGCCTGGCACCGGTGGCACTGCGCCGGTCCCTTCTTCCCCCTCCAGGCCTCTATTTTGACGCTGGGCATGTACAGTAGTTCGCGCACGTTGTAGATGCCGGCATTGGTCGTCGGTGCTCCTTTCAGCTGAGCAAAGAATACGCACCCGGACCGGCCGCTTCTGGCCCGGATGCATTTTATGTACTCAGCTTCATAGTTTAAGGCGCGCAGTGCCTCAATGATGTCTTCGGGCTCTGTGGCTGGCGGAAGGCCGCGGATAGCGACCTTCAGCTTCCGCTCGTCTCTTGGCGAGTAGCAATACCAGGAGACTTTCGGGTCTGCCTCTCTGGCCTTCCGTAGGTGGTCTGCAATTACTCGGTACTCCCTCTCGCTCTTCGGCACGAATCGCACTCCGTTCCCGTGGGGCGTTGCGGTCGGAGCGTGGCCCAGCTCTTTGGCTAGGTCGGCCAGGTGTCGCGTCCAGCCCGGCAGCTCCTCCGCAATGAGGGGCGGGTAGCGCGGCGTCTTGGGCGGCTGCTGTGCGCGGGCCTCGGCTCGGTCCGCGATTGTATCGCCATTGGTTTCTTTACGCGGTGGCGGCTTTGCGGCGGCCGCCGAGTATGCGGCTGCCTGTGTTGGCGGCGGTGTAGGAGGTGGCGGGGGGGGGGGGCGCTCGCCCGATGTCGCTGGGGCTGGGGCGGCGGGCGGTCTGTTGCTGCTGGGGCTGTTGGGGCGCTTCTGTCGGCGGCGGGCTGGGGCCGGCGCGCCGGCGCTTGGCGGGTTGTGGTGGCGAGGTGGGGGGGGCGACCTCGTCGCTGGGTCGCTTCGACATGAGGGGCTGGAATTGTGGCAGCTGCGCCGTTAGTTCCAGGACCTCTATGTCGGCAGGGATTAGGACCTTCTTGTTTCCCGTGAGGTTATACTCTTGGTACCTCAGGTAGGTCCTAATCCACTGCATCAGCCCCTGCGACAGGGTGACGCCCTTCTCCCCCATTCGGGCGATAGTTCGCAGGTCATGATCGTGATCGCTCTTTGGCGATCGGGGCTCTGTGTGGGCGAAGTGGGGCGCTGGCGATGATGCGGTTGCAGTGGCGGTGGTTTGAGGTATTTTTGTTGCTGAGGTTGGGGGTAGTTGCACAGCAGGAGGTGCGCAACTACCCTCAACCGCGGTTTCGATTTTATTTTCCGATGAGGGTAGTACGATTTCTGCCCGTGGTCGACTACCCTCATTCGTGTTTTCTCCGTTAGGTTCTGGGCGGGGCGGAGGGGGGGGCTGGCTCCGCTGGTTTTTCGGGTGCTGCTCCTGGTCCGGTGATCCGAAGTCGTGCTGCGGCTTCCGGTACCTCGGGGCGTCCTCGAGCACCAGCCTCGGATCACGCGGGGGGCGGTTGTCCGAGGTTGCGGCGGTGGTGGCGGTGGCGGTGGCATTTTTCGACGATGAGGGTAGTCGCTCACCTTGCGGTTTGCGGCTACCCTCTCGTTCGATTTTCTCCATTTTGCTGGAGCGGGCTCGTCGGGGGGGTGTCGCAGTGCGTCACTAGGTACCGGCGGTGCCGGACCCCGCACTCCCTAGCCCGGGGCTTCCGCTTGAACGGGACCGGGTTCGGGAATGCAGAGATGGTTCCTCCGGTACAGGCGCTTGTTTGATTACCCAGCCGACTGGGTCGGGCGTATCCTTTGCGACCGAACACTGTGGTACTAGATCTGGGTCTAGCTCAGACACTTAGGCTGTCCTTAAAACTCGCCCGCCAGGGAGCGTCGCTTTTATACTAAACGGAGGGAGACTATATGTGGCTACGGTGCGAGCGAGATGCAAAACGTAGCGGCGACGCGAGGCGAGGCGGCGCGGCCGCTAGGTTAATAAGAGTTTCGTTCGTTTCGTTTCGTACGGTATACGATACGATGGAATATGGATGAAATGGATGGGGGATGGATGATGATGCCTCATTTAATTATCGGAATGGGTGCGTGTGCGAATCTGTTCTGTAGTTGCAATATTAGGTTTTTTTTTTTATTACCACTTTTACGCTAAGTAGTAGCCGTGCCGTAGTAGGCTGCAGGCTCGAAAGTGTATAGGTACCTAATTAACTTAACGTGCGACAAGACAACAAGCCGATAAAAACACATCGGAATCAGAATACTATAATAAAACTAGAACTCTCTCTTTTTTTTTAGGTAAATATTTCACGTACTCTTATCACAAAAATATCTATATATCCGTCTACGAGTATGGTCTGATGAGATATATACTTATGATTTGTGCAATGTGAGCTCATATTGCCTTGCCGTGTATGCGTGCGTTATTCATACTATACGTAGGTATGTGGTGTAGGGGCAGGGCAGGCAGGCAGTTAGCGAGCAATCTCAAATTATTTTTGAACAGAATCCTGAACTATACTCTACATAGATACGCAACAAGCTGATCAATATTAGCATGCAACTTACTATCCATTTGTATTTATAACGGCACATTATAATAGATAGGCGGATCGGATATGGGAATCGGGCAGTTGGATCCTTTTATTTTTATGGTCCCATTTTTAAAATATGTATGTGCGATTGTGACGTCTTGTATTAATAGAAACGATAACTATTATTACGAATCATATTGTGGCCCTCAGAAGGGCCTTTTTGATGTTGTAATGTGTGCGAGCGTGCCGGTGAGGGCGGGCGTTGCCGCCTCGCCCGTCTGCTTACGCGGGCTCTACTTGGAGCTCGTGTATTTGGTTACAGCCTTGGTGCCTTCGCTGACGGCGTGCTTGGCGAGCTCACCGGGCAGCAGGAGCCTGACCGAAGTCTGCACCTCCCTGCTGGTGATGGTGGACCTCTTGTTGTAGTGTGCGAGGCGGGAGGCTTCGGCGGCGATCCTTTCGAATATGTCGTTCACGAAAGAGTTCATGATGGACATGGCCTTGCTGGAGATACCGGTGTCAGGGTGGACCTGCTTGAGCACCTTGTAAATGTAAATGGCGTAGCTCTCCTTCCTCTTGTGCTTCTTCTTTTTCTTATCGGACTTGGAGATGTTCTTCTGGGCCTTGCCGGATTTCTTGGCGGCCTTCCCGCTTGTCTTAGGCGGCATTGTTGCAACGGTTGTAGGTCGTTACTTGTTAACAAACTGCAGAGCTGTGCGCGATGCGAGAGCCGAACGAGTTCTGTAGCCGTAGCGCAGGGGGCGCGTGCTTTTTGTTAATGCTACAGCGGCGCGTCGCGAGTGACGGCCGTCGATCGCAGGCGGCTGTCTCCCGACCAATAGCGTACGGCCGGCGCGGTTCGGCCCCCCTCAGTGAGAGAGAGACGGAGTGGAGCGTGGCGTTGTTTATTATAAGTTAAGAGATGTTAAGTTAATTTATCAGCTAAAACTTTATTATTGACAGCATAAAAAAAAAAAAAAAAAAACCTTAACCCAACAAACAACCAACCAACAGAATAGAACCAGGCATAACTAAAACAAGCTCTCTCCTAGTCACGAATCGAATAATAAAATTTACTTTAAACTTTTTATTACTAAACTATACAAGTGCGGTGTTGTTGTAACAATTCTACTCTACAACCCGACTCAATTTAACATAACGTAGGTACATATACATATTTTTAATTACAGAATGCCAACCAACCTGCCTCCATGACTGAGAGCCGAGCCGGTCCGTCTCTAGACAATAATAATATCACCATGCCGCCGCATCGTCATCGAAATCGCTGTACTGTATGCAGAGTATGTGTGTAAGTATTTAAAATATCACACAATTATAAATTATGTTTTAAATTAAAAATATATAAATATCTGCACCGCAACGTAGACCAGCTTTTTCATTCGCCGTTTGGATCGCGCCGCGTGCACACGTTGCGTAACGCGCCCGCGACTCCCGCTCACGTACGCGCCATAACTATTTACTACCTTGCAGCGTCGAGCTCTGCTCCGCAGCGGGTAGTATAGATCTGTGGTTGTGTCACAAACATGGATTGTGTGTTAAAGTTAAAAGTGCTTAGCGAATAAGATTATAGTTGACTCCAGTGTCGTCAATTAGTGATTACGCCGGAAATGGCGGATTCCACCGCCATGCCCAACAGAGGAAATTTGGCCCCCGCGGAGGAAATCCTAGCCCTCCTACAGCAAATTGAGGCGAGGATGCCCCAATTTGCGGGTATTACCAACATACTTCTGGAGATTGCCGCGGCCAAGAAGCCCGCCTCCGCTCCTACTCCACCTGAAGAGAAAATGGCAGAGTCAGATTTACGGAACGAAAACCCGTATAATAAAGGTGAAAAATCCACCTGCCGCCAAAATAAGGTGCTGCCGACGCGCACTCACTCCCGCTCTCGCTCCCCCCGTCAACGTTCCCGCTCGCGCTCGCCCCGAGCTAGGCGGACTACGCAGAGCCTGTCTCCGACAAGGAGATACTTCGATCCACCGGAGGAACCGGAAAAGCCCACGGACCAGGGCACAGAGGTGGATTTTCCTCCAAGCTGCGACGAGGACGGTGGTCCCTGGATCTCGAACAAAAGACGTAAGTTAGTGTTGCCCACTAGTAACAAACCCGCGAAATCACCTAAATCCGCCGCAAAACCGGCACAAAAACCCTTAGACACAGGCGAATCCTCCTCATCTCCTGTAAACATTCCCTCCGCTAAACGTCCCCCCCCCATTATCATTCATGATAAGCAGAAATGGGACGAGATAGGTTCTGCTCTTAAAACAAACAACATTAATTTCACCAGGGCGCGCAACACGTCCCTGGGCATCAGTGTGCTAGTACCTACTAGCAATGACTACCGCGCCCTCAGCAAACTGCTGGATGTGCGCAAGATACAATACCACACCTTTACGGCCCCGGAAGACCGTCCACTCAGGGTCGTGTTACGCGGTATCCCAAAAGAGTTAGACGCTGACGCTATTAAAACAGATTTAATATCCCAAGACCTCCCGGTGCGCGAGGTACATAGACTCCACAATAAAAATAGAGGCATGCTGGACCTAGTCTTGGTTGTGAGTGACCTCACACCAGAAGGCAAAAAAATCTTTAACATCACTACTGTCTGTAACCTGTCAGGCATCGGGGTCGAGGCTCCCCGCAGATCAGGTTTTGTGGCTCAATGCCACAACTGTCAGAATTATGGACACAGTGGCAGGAACTGCCACGCAAACCCCAGATGCGTGAAATGTCTGGGGCCCCATGGTACCCGCGATTGTACGAGGGAAAAGGGCACTATCGACCCCCCCGGCTGTGTTCTGTGCGGACAGCTGGGGCACACTGCTAACTACCGCGGCTGCCCTAAGGCCCCTAAAGTAACGCGCCGAGCAGGCCCATCACCAAAACCGCCTCATCATACCGGGGGCCCCCGGACATTTCACGGATCTCAATTCCCGCCACTTACCTACCAACCTGAATTCCATCAGTCACCAAGGCCCCAAGCCCCCACCCCACCAGAAAAAATTCCAACCCGACCCACGCAATATGCCTCAAACTCCTGGGCTGCCTTATTAAGGCAAAATCCCAACCCAACCCCAACTGCACCCCGAACTAGGACGCAGCAGGGGAACTCCCCCCTCCCCCTCGACGCCTCTGCCTTCCCTCTGGTATGCAGGGCGCTTGCAATCCGCGAGCGCCTTGCCGTGCTGGAGGACAGGCTTAGGGGCGCGACGGGAACTCAGATGCTACTGCTTCTCGAAGAGCATGAAGAGGTACTCGCCAGTTTTAGTGGCGCTTCTCACCCTATCCCTCTTAATGGATAGGAGCTCCTCTAGAAGAAAACCGCGTTCACTAACACTTGCATCCTTCAATGCAAATGGCATTAAAGACCAAAAGGAACCAATAGTCGAATTCCTGAGGGAGCACGACGTGGACATCCTGCTGATCCAGGAGTCGTTTCTGAAGCCCAGCACGCGCAGTTTCAAAATACCCAACTACATAACCATTCGTAACGACAGACTAGACGGAAAACTTGGTGGGACAATCATACTGTGCAAAAGAAGTCTCCATTGTTGTCCCCTCGATCCCCCGCCCCTGACGAACATAGAAGTGTCGGTGTGCAGACTAGCAATGACTGGTCATTGCTCAGTTATTGTGGTCTCGGCATACCTTTCACCAAATAAAGACTTACTCTCGACAGACCTGGAATCCCTCCTAGCCCTGGGGCCCTCTGTCATCATGGCAGGGGACTTCAACGCAAAACACATAACCTGGAATGCTCTGACAAACAACAGAAACGGAATGAGACTGCTGGACTTCATGGAGCGAAGGACAGTTGATTTACTAGCTCCACTAGAACCGACCCACTTCCCACACAACGTGAACCATAGACCCGACATACTGGACGTGGCTCTTCTGCGAAACGTGGCCCTCAGGCTACGTTCCATAGAAGTGATCCATGACCTAGACTCTGACCACAGACCAGTACTACTAAAACTAGGACTCCCCTCTGACACCCCGCCCACGACAAAAACTACTACTGACTGGACCCTACTCAGTGACAGGCTATCCAAGATAGACCCAACAGATATTGTAGACTTTCCCTCCAATATCAAGACCAAAGACGAAACCGACAAGGCAATAGACTCTCTCACCAAGCACCTATACACAACAGTGGCTCGTTCCTCGAAAGAGGTAACGATCGTTGACGACCGAAGACCTCCCCTAACTGTAGAACTGAGGGAGTTGCTGAGGGAGAAAAACGCAGCGACTAGAGCTTACAGTAAATACCCGACAGAAGATAACAGACGGAAACTGCGCGCCCTACAAAACGACGCAAAAGAACGCATATCAGCCTTCCGAAACGACTCCTGGAACAAGCTCCTGAGCGACATAACCCCCAGCCACCAAGCTTACTGGAAACTGGCAAAGGCATTCAAATCGGATACCTTCACATCCCTACCTCCCCTAATTTGCCGGGACTCCCCCACACCAGCCTTTGAGGACGAGGAGAAAGCTAAATGTTTGGCGAGTGCTTTAGAAGCACAATGCACACCTAGCAGCATCGGAACAGATGAAGCTCACATCAACTGGGTAGACGCAGAAGTAGAAAAGCTTTCAGCCTTCTCCTCCTCCTCCATTCCACCCCTTGACACCGACCCCGATATCCCTCCCATCACCCTCGAGGAGGTAAAGAGCCTTGTTCAGGGTTTAAGGCCCAAAAAAGCCCCAGGCAACGACGGGATCTCCAACAAAACCTTAAAACTCCTCCCTGAATCACTCCTAATATTGTTGGTAGCTATTTTCAACGCTGCCCTCTCCAACTGTCATTTCCCAGAGGTGTGGAAATTTGCGACAGTGATAGGCATCCACAAACCGGGAAAACCACGCCCATGCCCCCTCAGCTACCGACCTATCAGCCTCCTCTGTTCTATGGGTAAGCTGTACGAGAGATTAATCCTTACCCGTATGAAAAACCATCTTAACTCTCAGAATATCTTAATCAACGAACAATTCGGCTTTAGAGCCCGTCATTCCTGTATCCACCAGGTTCACCGTATCACTGAAAAAATCCTTGATGGCTTCTCCATCTTCGGAAAAGGAATCCCCACAGGTGCAATTTTTCTAGATGTTGCCAAGGCCTTCGACAAGGTCTGGCACAACGGTCTCCTCCTTAAACTCTACCAAATGAAAATGCCAGCCAGATTAGTTCTAACCATCAAGGAATTCCTGGTGGACCGTCGTTTCAGTTACAAAGTGGAAGGATCATTCTCACCCCCACACGCCCTCCGTGCCGGAGTCCCCCAAGGATCCGTGCTCTCCCCAACCCTCTACTCTCTCTTCACAAATGATATCCCTAAACACCCTCACGTACAGCTTGCCCTATTTGCTGATGATACCGCGCTCTTCTCCACCCATGCAAATCGTAAAATCATTAAAAAGCATCTCCAAGAGGCAATCAACACCCTAGGCCTTTGGTTCAAAAAGTGGAGAATCGAAGTTAACCCAGAGAAAAGCGCGGCGATCCTCTTCACTCGCAGGATTAGTCCTGTCCTCCTTGACCCCATAACTTTGCACGGTCGACCTATCCAGTGGTCAAACCAGGTCAAATACCTGGGCATGACCCTGGACCGCGGACTAACTTTCCGTAAGCACATTCGAACAGCTCTCAACAAAGCCAGATTCATCCAATCCAGACTGGGTCCAATGTTATGCAAAAAAAGCCAGATGTCAACGCAAAACAAACTCACATTATATAAAACATGTATAAGGCCCATATTCACGTACGCTGGCGTGGTATTCGGCCACGTACCGGAGTCTCGCCTAGCGCCACTTCAGAGGTTCCAGAACCGTTTTCTCCGAAGGGTGGTTGGGGCCCCGTGGTTTGTCCGCAATGCGGCCATCCACCGGGACCTCAATTTCCCTTCGATCAAACACTTCATCACCATGGCGGCGCGTCGTTATTTTGATAACGCGCCGCATCATCAAAACCCCCTCATTACCCAAGCCTCCTCCTACACCCCAAAACCCCCTCCTACGGACCCAGACCTCCTCGCCACAATTGGGGTGCCCATCAGGCGCCCCAAACATATCCTACTCGACCCACCGGACCCCATCCAACTAGCTGTGTCTGAGGGTCAAAAAATTTAGTAATTTAAGGTATAGGAGCGGCTTGCCCTCCACAGTCCGGGTGAAGCTGTAACAGTGGGTACACTAATAGCAAAGGTCAATCAAAAAAAAAAAAAAAAAAAAAAAAAAAAAAAAAAAAAAAAAAAAAAAAAAAAAAAACGTAGACCAGCCCTGGGTTCTATCGTTGCAAGTGCAATAAGATGAATGTAGCGCGGCCGTGCAACAATGAAATACTGCACTATACTATATTGATTATTCGATCATCAACATTATATCAATATAGGCACCGCATGTGACATCATTATCAATAATTAATCACCAGACCTGATGATCGTAATAATAATTTATCATTGCTATAATTACTGGGCTGGACTGGGATGGATGGATGGATAGGTAAATGTTTTGTTTGTTTGACGTCATGTATTAATAGAAACGTACAAATATAATACGAATCATGTTGTGGCCCTTAGAAGGGCCTTTTGATATTGTAGCGGAATTTGTAATCCGTGCGGCGTTAAGACGACACTACGGGAATACAAAAACACGACTAGCATGGATGGCTGGCACGCGGTTATTGTGCGCAACAACTTAAGCCTTCTTCTCAGTCTTCTTGGGCAAGAGCACAGCCTGGATGTTCGGCAGTACACCGCCCTGGGCTATGGTCACGCCGGAGAGGAGCTTGTTCAATTCCTCGTCGTTGCGGATGGCCAGCTGGAGATGACGCGGGATGATTCTGGTCTTTTTGTTGTCGCGGGCGGCGTTGCCGGCCAACTCGAGCACCTCAGCGGCCAAGTACTCCATCACGGCGGCGAGGTACACCGGTGCACCGGCACCGACGCGCTCAGCGTAGTTACCCTTGCGCAGCAGCCTGTGTATACGGCCGACGGGGAACTGGAGTCCGGCACGGTTCGAACGAGACTTTGCCTTTCCCTTAACTTTGCCACCTTTGCCGCGTCCAGACATGGTTGTGGGTTTGCTTGTTTGTTTTCACAATACGGTTAGCAGGAACACTAGCGGTGCGTACAGCGCTAGCGAGACCGAGACGTAAAGTAGAATGCGCAAAATTTTCGGGCGGCTCCGTTTTATAGCATCGCACCGAGTCTCGTTTAGTGGGGATGCCCGCGCATGCAGCGCCACGGCGCGCCGCCTCTCAGCCGCTCTAGCGAATCGCGCAGGAGGCGCCGCGTCGCGCATGGGCCCTGGCAAGATGGAATGATTATTATTTTTTTAAGGTAATAAATAAGGCATGACAGATGCTGAGACCCCCCGAGATTTTCTTTCGTAATTTAAAGAAAAAAAAAAAAAATCTCGTTCAATTGTTAAAAAGTAGAGTTTCACATTGGAACATAAAATTATCGGGATGCAGGTTTAAGATCTAGGTCTAGAGTTTGTTTTGGGTTAGTTTAATTTTTATCGGATCTGAATGCTCGATCGTTGCGAGTACATAGGGGGTACCTATGATTTCTATTATCCGCGAGCGAGCGTTATTTAATGTTTTTCTATTTAACGTTTCAGAACAACAAAAGTTGTTTATCAATTTTCGAGGCTGAAGCGAGCATCATCAACAGCCGCAGCGGCAGCAGCCGCAGCCGCCCCCGCCGTCGTCGTCTGCCCCGCTGGTGCTTAAAATGATTGGTAAGTAATAATCAATTTATTATACCTATATAACCGCTCGGTTAGGCTACTCTACCTAATTCGTTTGTATATATTATATATCAATTCTATGGAAAGTTGGTATGTATGTATGTATGTATGTATGTACGTACGTACGTACGTATGTGTATGCGATGCATATATGTATGAGAAGCTAGCTAATGCAGGTTCGGTTTTGGTGGTGAAACTTAATTAAACTTAATTATAATAATCGATCGAGATTGACTTGACGTCCGTTGTGGGAAACTTTTAACACGCGCTTTCGGGCGTGCGTTTAGCTTCGAGTCGTATGTTAGCCCTCAGAAGGGCTGTTTTGATGTGCTTTAAACGCGCACAAGCGTATGTTGTTCGAGTAAGCTTCTTCCTGTGACGCTCGCTCGACGCGACACGACGCGACGTCGCTGCCGCGACGAACGGAACGGGGCGGAGGACAAGATCTTGCGTTTTGATGTCCGTATCTTACTTCTTGGCTGCTGCCTTTTTCGCTGCGGGCTTAGCCTTAGGAGCGGCCGCGGCTTTCTTCGGCTTGGGTGCTTTAGGCTTCTTGGTGGGAGGCTTCGCGCTCTTCTTGGCCTTCGGCGCGGCGGCGCTCTTGCCCCTGGCCGGGGTGGAGGGCTTCTTCGCCGCGGGCTTCTTCTTCGCCGCTGCGGCCTTCTTGTCCTTGGTGGCGGCTGCCGACTTGGGCTTAGAGGGTGACGAGGAGGCAGCGGCTGCGGCCTTCTTCGCCCTACCGGACGAGGCGGCGGCGGCGGCTTTCTTGGTCTTGGCCGAAGCGGAGGCGGCGGCGGCCTTCGGGGCCGACTTGGCGGCGGCGGGCTTCTTGGCGGATGAAGACTTCGATTCTAGTTTGAACGATCCCGAGGCACCTTTGCCCTTGGTCTGGATCAGAGCGCCCGATTCGACGGCGCTCTTCAAGTATTTCCTTATGAACGGAGCCAATTTCTCGGCGTCCACCTTGTACTGTGCTGCGATGTATTTCTTGATCGCCTGCAGCGAGGAACCGCTGCGTTCCTTGAGCTCCTTAATGGCGCTGTTCACCATTTCGGATTGTGGAGAGTACCTAGCTTAAGAAATGCTGATGTAACAATAACTTAGGTTTTAATTCATTAAAGTTAGTCTTTACTCAACATTCCAGTTGTTTACTTGTCTTCGTTCCCCCCGTCCCACATGGCGACCCTGCCACGTGAGGTGTCGGATTCGCGGGAATCGGAAGTGCGATCGCTACAGTTTGTGTGACCTAGATTCAATTACATTGCTTTTGTGTACGGGCCGGAACAATTAATTAAAAGAATTATCCATCATTTAATTATGTGCAACTCCAAAATCGAAAAAGATGAAGTATTTATCGCCCAGAATGCTGCTGGGAAAAGTAGCAATGATGCAACTACGATGGAAATGAAGAACCACTTGTCCATCATAAGTGTGATGATGATCGTTATGTGCACACTCATGTTCATTGGAGGATTATATTTTTGCTACAGACTATACAAGAAATGCCACGAAACATGGTCAGCAGGCTGGATCGTACAGTATAATTTACGCAGGTCCCTTAGGCGAGAACGTGACTTTGAAGAATCCCGTTGCCACAGATGCTCATCTGATCGTACCGGAGCCACCAGGGACTAAGCGCACAGCAGCAGCTAAATGAGTATTATGTGATGTGGAAAGTGTTAAGTATATCGTGTTGTGATCCCAATATAGCAGGTACAGTGCGACTTTTTCTTTTAATTTCATCAGTTCAGAATTTTGACACAACCATTATAGACTATAATATATAGTTATAAAATTAAATATATATATATATATTAGAACTAATTACCTATTACTAAAATAAAATTAATTATAAAATTAAATGGGTAACTGTTTGAATTATTTTTAAAGTTAAAGTTGAAATGAGCAGTAAGTTGACAAGTGTCTATTCAGATTTAAAACATATTAAGGAAAGTTTGTCCAAACTTAATTACGAGAGAAGAAAACCTGAAATATTGAACAGTAAATTAGCAGAAGCTCAGGTAATTTATGCAAAATTCCATACTATTGTAAGAGGAGATACACAGTCAAATAGAAAGTAGTAAGTTAGAAGGACATTGTTTAGTCGATATCCAATCACATTGTGATCAAATCCAAGAATTGTACAAGTGGATTGAGAAATTTTGTAGTACACCACACTCAAGTTCAAACACAAGCAGTTCACAATTAGATTCAGACACACAAAACTACACAATGGCAGAATTTGACTTAAAAATTGCCCTTTCGCTGATACCAGCCATGACGGATGATGAGTCTGTTATAGAGCGGCTCATTAATTCTATAGAATATTATGAGTCTATCCTAAAACCAGAGGCTAAACAAAACTTAATTGCCTTTGTTCTGAAAAATCGCATAACAAAAATAGCGAAGCTAAAATTGTGTGAAACTTATACTTCGGTACAAAGTCTGGTTACAGATATGAAAAATCAATTATTAACAAAAAAATCTGCATTTGCCATTCAAAACCAAATGCAGGCATTAAGACAAGGAGAAAGTTCGATCGATGAATTTGGCAAACAGTTAGCCGAAATGTTTGTTAACCTAACGATAGCGCAATCCGAGGGAAATTCGAGTGCGTTTAATGTTTTAAAAGTTGTCAATGAAAAACAAGCAATCAAAAAATTTGCGGACGGATTGCGCAATCGAAGGATTAGCACGATAATTGCAGCTCGCGATTACAAGTCGCTCAAGGACGCCATGCAAGGGGCAAAAGATGAAGAAACAGCATCGTCGTCTAATTCGGGTGATATGTTAACATTCAGTCAGAATCAAAATCATTATAACAATTATAGACGGGTCTTTGTACGGGGTCGAGGTCGTCCCCAGTACTATCGCGGATACCGCGGTGGTGGCGCGGGACCACCGGCTGGCCCAGGTCCAGCATGGCGTGCACCCGCGCCCCAGGCTGCAAGCACCAGTAGAGGCAGCTACCGCCCCAACTATCGAGGAACTCAAGGTAGGTTATACACTTCACTAAGAAGTAATGGATATGAAAGAGATAAATTAAATGTTTTAAATGAAACGGGTGACAATGATGCGCACTGTAATGAAGAGATACACGTAGCAAATCAATTCGAAGACGAATCCAAGACTTTCCCTATGCAGTTTTTTCGGGAATAATGATTATATTTTTGCTAGTAATAATACTTGTCATGTAAATTTAAATATTAAAAACAATATTACATATTCATGGTTAGTTGACACCGGAGCGACAATTTGCGCGTTAAAGTTGCGCAGCGCTTTGAAATTAGATATTCCTATATGCAAAAAAGAATTAGTTATTAACGGAATCGGTGGAAGGAAATGCGCGATCGGATTCGTTTACCTACAATTAAACTACCAAGGTTATGCATTTGAACACAAGTTTTATGTATTTGACGACTTACCATGTCAATTTGATGGCATCATAGGTCAAGATTTCCTTATAAAATATCAAGCTTTAATTGATTTGCACAAAGGCATTTTGACTTTGCTATCAAATACAGATGAAACAATAAGGTTACCCCTAAACGTAAACAAAAAATATTTCGCATTACCACCAAGGTCAGAGTCCATACATTACGTAACAACAGATATACAAGAAGACTGTGTCATATGCTCCAATGAGTTACAGGATGGAGTTTTTCTAGCCGGGTCGTTAGTTTCGCCAATAAAAGGTAAAATACCACTCAAAATTTTAAATACAACTGAACATGAAATCCAGTTGAACAACATTAATGTTTCTATCCACAAAGCGAATGAATACGACATATGTTCTTTTGAAAAGTGCAGTACAGTAGCTACAGACCGACTAAAAATGTTGTTTAAATATTTAAAATTAGGTAAAGGAGCTAGAGGAGCAAATATCGCTCGAAAATGTATGTGCCAAATTTCCCGATATATTTTATTTACCAGGTGACAAGTTAACTACAACAAATATTTATAAGCATGTTATAACTCTGAAACCCGACACGCCTCCCATTTACACTAAACCTTATAGGTTACCGCACGCTCAAAAGAACATAATACAAAATGAATTAGACAATATGTTAAAGCAAGGCATTATAGAAAAATGCTCTAGTGAATTTTCAAGTCCACTATTATTAGTACCAAAGCGATCGGACGGATCTAGCGAAAAGAAATGGCGTATTGTTATAGACTATCGAAAACTAAACAATTGCATCCAGGATGATAAATTCCCTCTTCCAAACATAACGGAAATTTTAGATTCTCTCTCAGGATGTGTATATTTTACCCACTTAGATTTAGCAAATGGATATTATCAATGTGACCTTGACATAGGCAGTAGGCAATACACAGCTTTCGCATCTGGCCAATATAGAATGACAAGAATGCCTATGGGCTTGCGGACAAGTCCTAATTCATTTTCTAGAATGATGACTATTGCCATGTCAGGATTGACTCATGAAAAATGTCTAGTTTACTTAGATGACCTTATAGTATTTGGAAAAAATTTAGATGATCATAACAAAAATTTAATGGACGTGTTTAACAGATTACGAAAAGTAAACTTAAAATTAAATCCTAACAAATGTGAATTTTTAAAAAAGGAATTACTTTACTTAGGCCACGTAGTATCAAGAGATGGAGTATTACCAGATCCAGAAAAAATAACAGCTTTAGTCAAATTCCCTGTCCCAACAAATTGCGACGAAGTCAAACGATTTGTGGCATTTGCCAATTACTATAGAAAATTCATTAAGAACTTTGCGGAAATTGCAATACCTTTAAATCATTTATCAAAGAAAAATGTGCCCTTTATATGGAATGACAAATGTCAACTATCATTTGAAACGTTAAAAGAAAAAATAGCATCGCCACCAGTATTGCAATATCCGGACTTATCACAGAAAAATACTTTTATATTACAAACAGATGCTTCTGGATACGCGTTAGGAGCCGTATTAAGTAATGCAGATAACATGCCCATTGCTTTTGCAAGTAGGTCGCTAAATAAGGCAGAAAAGAATTATCCTACGATACAGAAAGAACTACTTGCTATAGTTTGGGCTATAAAACACTTTAGGCCATATTTATATGGTGTTAAATTCATTATTCGGACAGATCACAAGCCACTTGTCTATTTATTTGGGATGCGTGATCCATCGAGTCGCCTATTAAAATTTCGGCTTGCCCTTGAAGAATATGATTTTAGCATAGAGTATATAAGAGGATCAGATAACGGACCAGCGGATGCCTTGTCACGAGCTTTAATTTCCAGCGACGATCTGAAATCGTTAAATGAGCACATACATGTAGTAACGCGGACACAAGCGCACAAAAACCACCAGGCCGCACAAAGGAACTTTAATTCTGCTGAACAACATTCTACAAGTCAATCCATCTTAGATACACATACTAGTGGATCAGTAGAATTACAGTTTATTAGTAAAAGAGATCTAAAAACATATAGACAAATAAATACATCAGGGACAAATACACACTACGAAAATAAAATATTTTTATATGATTTCGCGAGAAAACTAATTTACATTAAATTCTTTGACTCTTCATCGCAACTCTCGCCAGGCGAATTTGTGAAAGAGTTAGATACTTTTTGTAGTAAAATTAATGTTAGCGTAATATACGTAGTAAAAAACAAAAATATGGATATATTTGTAGAAAAATTAATGAAAGAGATAAAGAAATCAAACTATAAGACGAAACTAAAAATAATAATTTTAAACAACATAATGCGAATTGATGACAAGGAACAGCAAAAAATAATTCTAAACGACTTCCATCTTTTGCCCACTAGTGGTCACGCGGGCATGAGGCGGATGTACAATAATGTGAGGAAATATTATTTTTGGCCAGGTATGGAAACCGAAATTAGAAAATTTGTCAAGCGTTGCGAGAAATGCCAGAAAAATAAATATTCCACTCCCATTAAGGAACCAATGGTTATCACTGAAATAACTTCATATTTCGTAATATTAGTATTTAAGCTTTTAATATTTTCATTAAGACAACGTCAATAGAAAACCATAGAGAGACAATTCAAGAGTATAAAACCTAGATACATAGCATTCGTCCACCCCTACAAACTACGACATCTCTTCGATGAGTCTTCGTGGTCGCGTGGTGACACGTCCACTGCGCCTTGGTGGTTGCTGTGGAACCATTGTACAAGGCGGGGTACTAGGAGTGTTTGTGCCCGCTTGTAGAACTTGTAGAGAAGCATCTACTGCATTTTGTGCACCTGACGAACTTGCCACGGTAGTCTCCGTATCTGGTGTTACACAAAGTGGTTCTTGAGTGGCCTGGCAGGAAGCCCATATTGAGGGTTGGGGTGATGGATCAAGTGACTCGGTCCGACTGACAGGTGAAGGCAATGGCGATGAGCGTCCAATAGGTGTAGACGAAGATGCCGGCAGTATGACAGGTGAGGATGAACGAGAAGGATGTACGACTATAGGTGTGGATGAAGGTAGGAAATTACTGACAGGAATGACAGAAGGTGCTGGTACATGATTAGGGGTAGTTGGACTGCTGGAGTCAGCTAAACGGGCACGTATGTGATCAGCATGATATCTTCTCTCCACGCCGTCAGAAGTGTGCACTGCGTACGAGTATCTGTGCGTGCGTCTTGCTATTGATGCGGGTTCCCATCGTGATCCATCTCGAGCGCGAACAAACACACTTTCGCCCGATTTAAAAGACGGTGTTAAATTGTCGGACGCAACATTGGCTTCAATTTGTTTGTGTTGTAGGACCCTTTTAGGATTAGGTCGCGCGTTGTCTAGGGCACAACGCAATTGGCGTCCGAACATCATCTGTCCAGGGCTTTTACCAGTTGTACTGTGGGGCGTTATGCGGTACGAGAAAAGGAAATTTTGCAGGCGTTTCTTCAGTGTGAGGTTGTCGCTCGTGCTCGATGACATTCTGGACTTGAAGGTACGCACCAAACGTTCTGCCAAACCATTGGTTCTCGGATGGTATGGAGAAGACTTAATGTGAATGATGCCTTTTTCTTTACAATAGTCTTGAAATTGTCTGGATGTAAATTGTGGGCCATTGTCAGATACCAAGAATTGCGGGTAACCAAAGGCAGCGAAGATGGCATCCAACTCTTCGCTGAGCTTAATAGTGGTTATCTGACTCATGGGTTTAATCTCGATCCACTTAGACAGGGCGTCTGCGAGTACAAACCAGTACTTTCCCTCGAATGGCCCGGCAAAATCGACATGTACTCTCTCCCAGGGGTTATCAGGTACTGACCATGAGTACAGGGGCAATTCAGGGTTGTTTGGTCGGTTTTCCTGGCATTTGAGACAACGCTTCACGAATTCCTCGATGTCGTCATCAATGGAAGGCCACCATACGTAGAAACGTGCGAGTGCCTTCATTGCTGATGTTCCAGGGTGGCCAGTATGCAGAAATCTCAAAGTAGTTTTCCTTTGTTCGCTCGGGATGACAATTCGACCCTGCCACATTAGGATCTTATTTTCGACGGACAGTTCACTGCGTTTTCGAGCGTAAGGTTTTAAAATATCCGAGTAAGAGCTTTCACGCCAACCGGTCCTAATATGCTCCATTATTTGTTTTAGAATAGGATCTTTCTTTGATGTTTCCCGTATGCTATCCTCGGTCAACGCAATGTCAGCAACCCTTTCATGTTGTAACTGAGCCACAACTCTGTGCACCGTCAATTCGGCAGGTGATGGTGCCTCTTCTGGGTTAGGCATCCGGGATAGGTAGTCTGCCATAAAATTTAGGTGTCCTTTTGTATGTATTATATCGTAATTATAGCTACCAATGATCAATGCCCATCGTATTAAACGATTGTTAACGAGCTTCGGTAAATTGCGCTGCGGGCCTAAAACGTGAATCAAGGGTTTATGATCTGTGACAAGTGTGAATTTTGTTCCTCTTAAATATTGGTCAAACTTTTGAATGCCGAAAAATATCGCTAGAGCTTCTCGATCGATGACAGAATATTTAGTTTCAGCGGGTCTCAACTTTCTTGACGCAAAAACAATGGGTAGGATGTCTTCAGTTGTCTTGTGGTATAGTACGGCGCCCACACCTTTTTCTGACGCATCACAGGCCAAGAACAAGGGCCGCTTCTCGTCGAGGGCTACAAGCGGTTTTGATCTACTGATAAGGGTTTTTGCTTCTTGGAAGGCTCTATCCTCTTTGTCAGACCATTGCCACTTCTGTTGTCCGCCAGTTAGTGCATGCAAGTCGGCGCAGATGCTGTGCAGGTGAGGGATGAATTTCTCGTAAAAATTTATCAGACCTAAGAAAGACCGTAGTTCTTGAGCGTTTGTAGGGGGCGTTGCTTTTATTATGGCCTCAATTTTGGATTTAGTTGGTCGTATTCCGTCCTTGCTGATTGTATGTCCCAGGTACTCGATATCTGTTTGGAAAAATGAGCATTTTTTTAGATTGACTTTTAAGCCAGCCTGTTTCAGTTTGTCAAATACAGTCGCCAGCGTTCTGAGGTGTTCGGTGTCATCTTTCCCTGTTAAAGCGATATCGTCGAAATAAATTGCTACGTTTGGTATGCCACCGAGTAGTTCATCGAGGTAGTGTTGAAAGATCGAAGGGGCTGTTGAAATTCCAAACGGCATTCTATTATATTGATAATATCCTTTATGTGTAGAGATTGTCAGATACTTTTTCGATTCTGGGGCGATCTCGAACTGTAAATATGCATCTTTTAAGTCAATTTTCGAAAATTTAACACCGTTTGCAAGGTTTTGACGTAGCTGGTCAAATAGTGGAACTGGGTGAGCATGTGTTATCATGGCAGGGTTAATAGTGCTGCGAAAATCACCGCAAATTCTGATTTGGCCATTTGTTTTTACCACGTTGACTGTGGGTGTCGCCCATTCTAAGGGGGTTACATTTGGGTCAACCTTGGTGACTATTCCGTCTTCGACTAAGCGCTGAAGTTCAAGTTCAATGTTTTTTCGCATGGAGAACTTCACCGGTCGGGCAGGGACGTGTTTAGGAACAGTACCAGGTTTGATATGGATGTTAACGGAGTAATTCCTAACTTTCCCTAGCTGATTGTCAAAAAGTGAAGAATATGATTCTAATACCTGTTTGAGTGTTCCAGTGTTGCGTTGAATGGGTTTAACCGAGTAGACTGGTTCTGGGAATTTCATGTCGTACATCTCGCTCCATTGGAGACCGAAAAGCATGGGGTAGGCGTTTTCCATAACTACAACGGGTAATGTTTTCTGGATTCCTAGGATTACGACTGTTACGTTTGTGAGTCCTTTTGGTTTTAGTTTGAGGTTGCCGTAGGCACGAAGTTTCGGCGCCTTTGTTAACGGAGGTGTTCCAATACGCCTCCAGAATTCAGTGTTGATGATGGAGTATACAGATCCCGGGTCCCAATCTAATGTGCAGCTGACCCCGTTGATTGTAACATCTATTTGTTTGCTGTCCTTGTTCCTTTTTTTCTTAATCTTGAATACGTCATCGCTTTCGTCTGAGCTCGTATCAGGCGATTGTGAGGAAGTTTCGCTGTTATGAGAATTGTTTCGAATTTTATGTAATTTATTCCCATACTTTTGACCAGGCTTTGAGGTAGACAGATATGCCCTGCCGGACTTAATACAACAGCTTTCAAAGTGCCCTTGTGTTTGACACTCCTTGCAAGTATGATCTTTAGCCTTACAAATGTCTAATTTGTGTCTCTCGTATGCACCACATCGTCGGCACTGATCTGACCCAAGCCTGCGTAAAGACGTACTTGGTTTGTAGTCTTGAGTTGTGTTCGTCTTTGTTTTGACTTTGTGTGTATGTGTAGGAGCAGCCAATCCGACGTCCGTGTCCCCTTCAGCAAGCTCTCTAGACTGAGCTACTGCAAAGAATTTGGCAAAAGTAACTTCTATAGTCTTTCCGTCGTGAGGCTCTTGTAAGTCAGGCCATTTTTGTTTAAGGTCCACCTCTAGTTGTGGATGGTTAAGGCCGGTGGCAAAACGATCACGTAGCAAGCGTTCGAACAAGTTGTCCTTGTAGCCACAATCAGTGGCGAGTTTTTTAAGTCTGTTCGCATATTGTTCCACCGTTTCATTGCGGTCTCGTACGCAATTCCAAAATTCTGTTAATGCCTTGTATCTAGTTGTTTTGGTTCTGAATAAGTCGAGAAATTTTCGTTTCACGTCTTTGTAAAGACTTTTTTCGAAATCGGGAATGAGTGCTACTTTTAAGTCGTGAAAGGCTTTTGGAGATAAGCAGGAGAAAATAAGTTCTTTCTTTACCTCATCTTCACTGACGTCCCAAATGTCACATTTTTTTTCGAAAAAATCAACAAAATCTTCTACTGAGGTAGTGGTAGGGTTAAATGTATCACATTTAAAACTTTTAATTATTGCGAGTTTGTTAGTTATGTTTGTCGAGCTGGTGGATGCCGTGCCAGGTGTAGCTGGCGTAGGCGCCTCCGTTGTTGATCGCTGTTGTGTCACAAGTTGTTGTAGGATGTCCGAAATCTGTTGTTGTTGTTGTCGCTGAATTTGTAAAAATTCCTGAAACTGTTCCGCGTTCATTTTGTTAGTTTAATCCTCGTCGCCAATGAAATAACTTCATATTTCGTAATATTAGTATTTAAGCTTTTAATATTTTCATTAAGACAACGTCAATAGAAAACCATAGAGAGACAATTCAAGAGTATAAAACCTAGATACATAGCAATCACAACAACTGCAAGTTCGGCCTTTGAAAAAATTTATCTTGATTTAGTTGGACCATTACAGACTGACGATCATGGTTACTCATATGTACTCACATTACAGTGCGAGTTGACAAAATTTGTCGAGGCATATCCATTACTTAAAAAAACAAGTGAAGATGTAGCAAGGTCATTGGTAAACAACTTCATTCTTAGGTACGGCGTTCCCGACCAGATAGCGACGGATCGGGGTGCAGAATTTTTATCAGCCATTTTCAAAGAGGTAAGCAAGCTACTTCACATCAAGCAATTAAATTCAACAGCTTATCACCACCAAAGCATAGGAGCGCTGGAGAATACTCATAAACATCTGGCCGCGTTCCTACGCATACAAACTGATAAACACCCCGAAACATGGAGCAATTGGTTGCCATTTTGGAGTTTTTCCTTTAATACTTCCGTACATACAGAAACTAAGTATACCCCGTTTGAACTTGTGTATGGTAGGAAATGTAATCTACCTAGTAATTTAAAAGGGAATGCTGTACAACCATTGTACAATCATGACAGCTATCCCAAAGAATTAAAATATAGATTACAACTAAGCCAAAAAGAAGCCCGAGATAATTTGATTCAATCTAAAAATATAAGAAAAGCTAATTATGACTTAAAAACTAATACTATTGCGTATAATGTCAACGATAAAATCTTGATAAAAAATGAAGTAGGTAATAAGTTAGATAGTGTTTATTTGGGCCCATACAAAGTCATAAAAGACGAGTCACCTAATGTGATGGTGGAAATTGATGGGAAACCAGTTTTAGTTCATAAGAATAGAACTAAGCCTTATTATTAATAATATGTACTTATATTAATTAAAAAAAAAAAAAAAAAAAACCACGTTTTTTTTTTTTTCCTTTAGGAGGAAGATGTGGAGAGTACCTAGCTTAAGAAATGCTGATGTAACAATAACTTAGGTTTTAATTCATTAAAGTTAGTCTTTACTCAACATTCCAGTTGTTTACTTGTCTTCGTTCCCCCCGTCCCACAGGATGTCTTCGGGTGAGTGGGCTTCGCCTTCGGTTTCTTGGCACCGGCGGCGGACGCGGACGCTTTTGGTTTCTTCGCGGGCGTCGCTGGGGCGGGCGCGTCGGCGGCGACTGCTGTATCGGCCATCTTAAATGTCCTTTCTTTCTTCAAACGAAACGATGATTATTTAATAAACACGAACGAACTCGTTCACTGTCAATGACTGACTGTGCAGAGAGCGGCGCAGCGTCGTAGCTAACTAACAAACGTTGTACTGGAGACTAGTGTGGTAAGTACGTGCGGCGCGCGGCGCAGTGCAATGTAGTATGAACGGGCTGAGAGAGGGAGCCACCTATATATATGGAGCGAGGCTTAACCGTAAGGCAAACTCTGATGTCGCGAGACCGTTTCTCGTAATAACACTTCCAACTTTTCACTTACTAGTGTATGATTAAATCGTGTTTTCTCATAACTATATAAGTTTTTAAAATATCAAAATTGACACGCTGAATCTTTATGAATGCATCTATGCTAAACTTTGGCTTTCATCGAGCGTTAATGGTTAGTTGGAGAGGGGAGGATGTTTATTTTCGGTATTATAGACTGCGCGTACCTCGGGTCACTTTAAAAATGGTTTTTACTTATTAAAACACATATATAACGTTATTATTTATCGACCTGTTGAAAGTGAACATTCCGTTTATGGAAATAACACAATAGCACTCGGCGTAGACGCCCTAGATCGTGTTATTTTGTATGTTTATGTTCGGTGTCGTAAAACAGCTGCGGCCGGACTGGTGGCTGAGGCGATGCAAGACCGTCGCTGCTGGCGATGGAAAAATTGTAAAGTACGGTCTCACGATATGTTATAACAATTCAATATAAATAATTTGATAACATATTATCAAAAAACAAACTACGTAAAATCATGAATTGTGGTAATAGGAGAAAAATCGGGCGGGAGTCGGTCAGCCGGGCGGCATAGAGATCTCGTCAATGTTGATAGCATTGACTAGGTCACATACCAGCGAGATATCCGCGAAGACATCCGGATGAGACTGCGGTGGAGACTGTGGTGGAAGGCGGGGGGCGTCGGTGCCCTTGGCCTTTGAGGCAGACGATTTACCCCAGGCACTGCCTTTACGCGGGGCCGGGGGGGTTTTGGGGGAAGAGTTTTTACCTCCCTCGGGGGGCGTCACTGGCCCCGCCCCCTTAGGGGCCCCCCTTGGAGGGTCCCTCAGGGGCGGAAACTGCGTGGCGTCAGCCTTAGGAGGCACTCGAGTGGCGCGCCACGGGGCCGGATTTCGCACCCTGTATGGTGCCCTGGGGCAGCCGCGGTAGTTCGCGGTGTGACCCACCGCACCACAAAGCGTACAGCTCGGTGGCTCCGTGGTGTCCCTCGGACGCGGGCACTCAGAGGTGCCGTGTTCCCCGGTGCATCTGACGCAACGGGGGTTTGCGAAACAATATCGCGAAGAGTGGCCATGTAACTGGCAACGATGGCATTGGCTAGGTACGCCTCGTCGATGTGGGGGCTCTACGGAGATGCCAGACATGTGGCAGATCTCCTTGACGTTGAATATTCTTTTCCCCTCAGGCGAGAGGTCAAGAATGACGACTACCAAATCCAGGGGGTCTTTGGTACGGCGCGGTACATGCGATGTACCTCACGGACGGGAAGCGAAATCGACTTGAGGTCGGACTTTATATAGTCGACCGAAAGCTCCTTCGGCAATCCACGGATTACGACCCGGAGTCCCTTCTCCTCACCGACTGGATAGCGGTGGTACAGAACTTGGTTTTCTGTGAGGAATCGTGACATACGTCTGTACGACTCCGGATCCTGCGTATATACGTGGATCCCATCGGTAGCATTGACAGCCCGGATAAAGTGCAACTTGCGCTCGTGCGCAAGTCGCGAGACATTCTACCATGCCTTCTTGTCTCGAATGACAAGGGGCGGAGGGCGCTGATGGCGGGGGAGAGGGGCCTTCTGAGAGGCGTGGGGGGAAGGAGGGCGCGCATCCGTTGAAGACGGTGGGCGCGGAGAACCATTTGCACCGCAAGAGATTTTTGCAACGGGGTCGGAGGGGGAGGAAGGACTTTTCCTTTTCCCCTTACGGACGACTTGGATGAAGACGCCCTCTGTGACAGTGCCGTCAGAGTCGTTGCAGTCCATGAAGTCGGACTGCTCCACAATGATAGACTCGCTGTTGGAATTGCGAGACGAACTACTGCCAGTGGAGGCTTCGCTGGATGTCCTCGTTGCGCACATAGCGTGGGGCGGCGACGATGGTGCGCAGGGATTGTGTTTCCTGCGCACGAAGACGTCTGCGGTTGGTCTCGCTCACAAGCGCGTACCAGGCTGGTGCCGCGTATGTGAGACGGGACCGCACGTAGGTCTTGTAGATCCCCAGCTTTGTGCGCACGGGGAGTTTGCTGGCGAGCACTGGCCGCAGGCAGGTGCGCGCGTACTTCGCGCGGTTCACTACCTCGCCGACATGCTGCTTCATGGAGAGTCTCTTGTCTATGGTGACGCCCAGGTATTTTACGGTGCCTGACCATGGCACCTCCTGGCCATAGAGTCGGAGCGGCGGCGGTGGTCTCGTCTGTCCCATGGAGATGGCCTGTGTCTTCCCTACGTTCACCGACAGTCTCCATCGGGAGAGCCAGTCGGGAAGGGCGTCGAGTGTCTTCTGGAGCTTCTTTGCCGCATGGGCGATGTTCAGCGAGGAAGCAAAGTATGCGGCGTCGTCGGCAAAGAGCCCCAGCTTGACGTCTCCGATCACCGGCATATCATCGGTGAAGTGGGCGTACAGAGCCGGGGACAGGCAGCTTCCCTGCGGTACGCCAGCCATGATGCGGCGTTCCGACGAGGTGGCGTCTTCCACCGCCACGACGAACCTCCGGTCGGTCAGGAACGAAGCCAGGACGCGGACGATGCGCCGTGGAGCTGGTGACAGTGACAGCTTGTATAGCAGACCCTCATGCCATACTCGGTCAAACGCTTTTTCCATGTCCAAGAGTGCTGCGACGGCGTGCTCCCTCCGGTTTCTTGTCGTCGCCAGGAAGTGGAGCACTCTTGTGAGCTGCAGCGTGGTGGAGTGGCCGGTGCGGAAGCCGAACTGTTCCGGACATGGCTCGATGTGGGGCTTCAGTTTTTCAAGCAGCAGTCTTTCGAACACCTTCGAGATTGTGCTGAGTAGTGTGATCGGGCGGTGGCTCTCCGGTTTCAGCAGGTTTTTCCCCGGTTTGGGTAGCATGATTACCCGGCCAAGCTTCCACGTCTGCGGGAAGCGTCCCGTGCGCAGGATCCCATTGAACAGCCTGGTCACCGCCGCAATGGAGCGTTGTGGCAGGCGGCGCAGGGCCATGTTCGGGATCGCATCGGCGCCCGGGGCCTTTCTGGGGTTGCAGCTTCGGAGGTGTTTTGCGACTTGGCCAGGTGTGAGGACGACCGGTTCGTCACTCGCCTCGATTTGTGCCGCGAAGTAGGTTTCTAGGAGTTCTTGGACTGCCACTATGTGCCCGGTGTTGTCCGAAGGATTCGGCTGGAACTGGCTTTCGAGGCACTCGGCGAAGATCTCCGCCGTCTTCCGCCTTGTACCTCATCTGGCCGTCCTTGTCCCGCAGTGGCCTTGTTGCCGTCGGTGTCGTGCCGAGTTGTTTGCACAATCGATGGATGGACGGGACGTCCCCGTCTATCGTCGCGATGTGGCTCTCCCACGCCTCGGCAGCGTGCTCCTGAAGCTCCCTTCGCACCCAATCGACCAGTGCGTTAAGCGACGTCTTGAGGGTGGGGCACCTTGTTCGTTGCCATTGCCGCCTCATTTGGCGCTTGCGCATGATGAGATCCTGGATCCGGGTTGGGAGTGGACGTCTCCTCTCTCTTGCCGGAACGGTCTGCGCAGCTTGGTTAAGCGCCTCCTGGATGGCGGTCGTAATGGTGTTGGCGGCTTCTTCGACGTGTTCAGCTGTGGAGATGGGCCTGGTCTGGGATTTCTCCTCCAGGGCTGTCGTGAACGCTCCCAGGGCGTACATGGAGTCGTACGCCTTGTAGTCGACGGGCTGGTGGACCACGGTTCGCCTGACTATCACTGCTAGTCCCCTGTACGCCCGTCCTGTGTCTGTCATCTCGTCCTTCCTGTACACGACGTAACAGGGGACTTTCAGTGGTGCGGCGGGGTGCAGCATTGTTTCGCTGACCAGCATGATGTTGACCTCTTGCTCCCGGATGAAATTCCGGAGCAGGCCTATCTTGCCGGTCAGCGATTGGGCGTTCCGGTAGACTATCCTTAGATGGTTTCTGCTCATTTTGTGGGCCTGAGGGTTCTGGCTGCTGTCGTTAGTGCCTGCGCCACTGCTTCCGCGCCCTGTTGCTGCGCCATGATGACACCCCTTAGCAGGTCTAAGAGTGTCAGTGGGTCCATGGGCGGCGGCGGTGGCGAGTCAGATCCCTTTATCGCTGCGCTCCTCCTTTTCGCAGTTGTTGAGGGATTCTGGGTCGCCTTGGGTTGGTTCTGCGCCCAGGCCGATCCTGTGGTCTTCTTCCTTCTTCTGGGCCTCTTTTTGTTGTTGCTCCTCTCCTTTGGGTCATTCCCCTGCGCCATTAGCGTGGCTGGCACAGAGTCTGTCACCTGCGGCTTCTGTATGGGCTCCTCGCCTTGTCGGCCTCCTGTGCGTGTGCGCGCTTGGGTGCCCGCTTGCTTGTTGTTTCTTGCCTCTTTTCGGAATGTGGGGCAGCCAGTGTGGTTTGCGGGGTGGGGGCCTCCGCAGTTTGCGCAGGTTGCCGGCTCCTCCCTAGGTCGTGTGCATTCCTTGGCGGCGTAGGGGCCTCCGCACCGCACGCACGCGATCTGCCGGTGGCAGCACGCCGACGAGTGGCGGAACGCCAGGCACCGGTGGCACTGCGCCGGACCTTTCTTCCCCCTCCAGGCCTCTATCTTGACGCTGGGCATGTGCAGGAGTTCGCGTATGTCATAAATGCCGGTATTGGTGGCCGGTGCTCCCTTCAGTTGGATAAAGAAAACGCAACCGGACCGGCCACTTCTGGCCCGGATGCATTTTATGTATTCAGCTTCAAAGTTCAAGGCGCGCAGCGCCGCAGTGATCTCTTCGGGTTCTGTGGCTGGCGGAAGGCCGCGGATAGCAACCTTCAACTTCCGCTCGTCTCTTGGCGAGTAACAGTACCAGGAGACTTTCGGGTCTGCCTCTCTGGCCTTCCGCAGGTGGTCTGCAATTATCCGGTACTCCCTCTCGCTCTTCGGCACGAATCTCACTCCGTTTCCGTAGGGCGTTGCGGTCGGAGCGTGGCCCAGCTCTTTGGCTAGGTCGGCCAGGTGTCGCGTCCAGCCCGGCAGCTCCTCCGCAATGAGGGGCGGGTAGCGCGGCGTCTTCGGCGGCTGCTGCGCCCGGGCCTCAGTTCGGTCTTTGGTACTCGTATCGTCGCCGTTGGTTTCCGTGCGCGACGGCGGTTGTGGCTGGGGCGGCCTTGCGGCGGCCCTGGAGTATGACGCTGCGTGTGTTTGCGGTGGTGTGGGGGGTGGCGGAGGGGGGGGGCGCTCGCCCGGTGTCGCTGGGGCTGGGGCGGCGGGCGGTCTGTTGCTGTTCGAGCGCTTCGGTTGGCGGCGGGCCACGCAACAATCGTCGCCGGCGATCTGAATGCCAAACACCCATCCTGGCATTCGAAAAACACAAATGCCGCTGGTACCGTCATCTACAACGACGCCCAAACACACGGGTACTTCGCCACGGGACCGCGAGAGGCCACTCGACACGACTGCAGAGACCCAGCCAAAGACAATGTCCTCGACATCATGGTCCACAGAGGGTTCCGAACCCCGCCACTCCAGGAGTTGTAACGTATATACGTTAACCTTTTAACTTACATCTAAACACAAAATCTAGAACTAGAAAACTAATAATACTAAAATTACTACACATAAAATCCGTAATATCTACTTAAATACGTTGAATTCTTATAAATACGAACCTTAAAACTAAATTCTAATTTTCGAAATAATCGTCTTAATCTAAATAAAAATAAACTTACACTAATTAACTAAATTAAATACTTCTACAAACAAACTCACGGAGCGTACGCGCAAATAATGTTTTAATATATATCGTGGGACCGGTCGCCGGCGCAAGCCGATCTATGCCGAAGACCCTCGAGAAGGTCCGAGCGCCCGCTGTCGCCGGGCACTCAGCCAGTGGTTGGAAACTTCTATATAAAAAACTAATGTATGGCGATGGTCTACAACTTTAGCCAACCTTTAGAAATAGTTTTTTATTGGTGGCAACACTTACTTACTAGTTGTCAACATGACAAAGACGTTTGACTTGGAAGACGTTAAGACATTTTAATTTTTCTTTTTCACTTCAAATTCCAAAGTTATCATCGGTTTTACTTGAACAATGATAATTTATTCTTTGGTATTTTGAGTGTTTTGAAGCGTTGAGTTGAGCAAATTTGCTCCTCCGCTCAATTAAGTGTGTTCGTGTGTTATTTTAGTTTAGAGACAGACTCGTATTGTTTTTGAGATAGGGACTCGTGGTGTTTGTGAGATATAGACTCGTGGTATTTTACAATAGTGTCGCATAATGGCTGGTAAAAGCAGACACCGTGAAATATGTGGCGTCAAAGAAAGCGTCAGAGGAGGATTCTTTGCCAGTTTTCCGATCGACGTCTTTTTCGCTTTGATTGAGTGGACATAAAGCGTTTTTGACCGGCTAAAGCCAATTCCGCGTCTATAGATGAGGGAAGACCCTAACTAAGCATAATAATTTCGTAAATAATAGGTAATATCTGAGACTACATCTTCTGGGAGTTTGTTCCAAGCTCTCAACACTCTGTTGCTCTAAAAGTGTTTGTGGGGCTCAGAATACAGAATAAACCTTGTCTTATGCATTTAAAGTAATAAGTAAGAAATGTAAATCCGTTTTTTGTTATTTCCTGTGCCTAAGTATATAAAATATTTTGTAATGCGTAAAAAAATGAACTAATATTGGTCTGTAAAAAGATAGTGTTTTAAGTCAGTTCCTCATAAAAATGTATGAAAATATATGTATTAGTAAATAAATAAATTAAATGTACACCTAAACTCGTTTTTGTTTAATTTCTTACCCACATAAAATACTAGGCTATAGGAATAGTAGTTTCTGTGTCGATTATTACCGGTTGTGGAAATCACTAATAGCGGTTTTTCACAGCACTAAATTATAAACTACTTAACTTAGTTTGGTGTGGCAACATTTCATTTTTCTTATGTTGGTACATAACTAAGACCATCGTCATACAAAACCTTCAGAAAATTATTAGTATGAAGTTCCGTCTCTTAAAGCGTAGTGATTATATTCTCTTTGCACTCAGCCACTGGCCTTAAGACGCACAGCCCGCGTCACTATGTACTCGACAAAGCTGAACTCGGAGCGGAGCGATCGCTGCCGAGTGTTTTTATTAATCTAAACTTAATGCTTTTTCTTTAAATGTGAGTGTTCTTTCGTCCCAAACTATGGGTAAGTGTTGCACAAACAATTATTAGCTGTAGTCTGCTTGTTAGCTTAATTATTCGATCACTTTTTGTAGAAGCGGTAGAACTAAATTTAGCGGTAATCTTAGCCAACCTTCCTTTGACTATGAGGGAATATTCTAGACCACCTATGCATTATTGCATAGTCTTGCACTATTTTTCTAGACACCGTTATCTCGCCAGATCGAAACTGTTTTTATAAATTAATTTTTAGTCATAATATTTATAATAGGAGGTTCTACGCTAGTTGATTTTGCCTGTATTCTGCTACCCTTTTGTATGAGCCTTTGCTTACATTACCTGATATATCAAATACAATTTATATTCGAAAATAGATTTATTTATTCATATTTTAACTTAATTTATATAAAATGAGAATTCAATTCAATGTTATTTCTTAATGGGTAGTTATAAGAAAAGGCTTTTACTTAAATATAATCATGCGAAAACCATACCAATCAATGTTAAGCAATTTATCATTGAGTATCTAATGCTAACGCAAATAGTACTATCGCTTTCCTTTATAATTGCCTGTGCATATTCCTTAATTTAATTAGTATTAAAATAATTAGGTATACAATTTTAATTACGCTTAGCCTTGGATTCTCACTGCATCGCTTACTTCTATTGTACCTGGACTGCATCACCCATCATTTCACGATTGCTAGCTTATTATTGCCTACCCCCTTGCGCGCGCGTGACACTTCTGCAGTCCAGGGCTAGGATTGAACCTGTGTCCTAATGAGGATTTTGGATGCGTTCCAGGAACACCCTACCGGGTGAAGATCACCTCACGTTAAACACCCTACCGGGTGAAGAACACCGCCTACAACCTCATCTGCTCACCCGTACCTGCGCTCCGGCCCGTCTCACCTTCCCCGGCCGTCACACCAACCTGGCTCTCCGCGTCGAGCTTCGCACAGCCAAGGGGCGTACGGTATTTGGAGGAACGGCCATTCTCACGCAGTCCAGGCGTCTAGTCACGGCCCTGCCTAGTGGCACTGATTCCCTCCCTGAGCTAGTCTCATGTGCTAAATCCTAGAACTTAAAATTAATAACTAAACCTACTTAAATCTAATAGTTAAAGCTACCTTACATCTAATAATTAAATCTACCTTAAATCTAAAAAAAAAAAAAAATTAGTCTTAAATCTAGTGCTTTAAATAATGAATTGATGTGAATAATTATTTTATTTTACTAAATAGAATAAATTATACTAAATTATACGTATTATACAAATTAAATTATACTGAATTATAGAAATTATACAAGATAAATTATCTCATTAAATTACTAAATTTTAATTGATTAAATCTTAAATTATTAAATCTTAAATTATTAAATTAATAGTTATTTCGTTTTATCCTTAAAACGAAATTAACGTTTTAAATTATTTATTATTATTGTTTTATTGTTACTGTTTAAAATGAATTTAATTATTATTCTGGAATTAAATTAACTTATCGTTCTTAACTTAATCTTTTTATTTGTCTCCGTGTTAGGCTACACCTGCCTCTTTGACACCCCTTACGGGACAGAGTGCCTGCCAGACCTGCCATCGGACCACCGGCCGGTGCTCGCCACGCTGCAGGAAGGCCCCACGCACGTCCTACCACGCCACCCCCGCCCCCGCATCAACTGGGAGACTACAGTGCGGAACTGGAGGCACTCGCCCTGAACACCGGCGTCAGCACAGCGGCAGAAGTGGACGCGGCTGCGGAGGCGATAACCACTGCCATCAAGGCAGCCATCACGACAGCCTCAAACCCGAACCAGACCTCTAGCAGAAGGAAGCCGCTGCCAAAGCCCATCATGGAACTCAGAGGCAAAAAACTGGAGGCCAGAAAGCTGTGGCTCAGGTCCAGATGCCCGCAGGCCAAAAGAGAACTCAACCACCTGACCAACCGACTGAAGGCTGAGGTAGTGAAGACCCAGGGGGAAGAATGGGAGCACTACGTCAGGAGCCAGGGCGACTTCCCCTCCCTACACCGCCTATGCCGCAGCATTGGCCTGGAACCGGACCCCATCAGGCCACTGGTGGACGAGGACGGGTCGATGAAGTACAAGGCGGAGGACCGGGCGAGGATCCTTGCCAACAGCCTGGAGAAGCAGTTCACGCCCCACGACACAGTGCCACCCGCCCAACACCTCCAAGAAGTCCGCACGCGCCTGGAGGAGTGCTTCGCAACCCCCCTACTGCCGACCGAAGACCCGCTGTTCTTCTCCCCGGCGGAGGTGTGGAAGACGCTGCGGAGGTCAAACCCGCGAAAGGCCCCAGGTGCGGACGGCATCACCAACATGGCCCTCAAACAACTACCAAGGAAACCCGTGGTAGCCATCACCAGGCTGTTCAACGGCATCCTACGGTCGGGACACTTTCCGGAGGACTGGAAAAAGGGACTAGTGATCGCGATCCCAAAACCCGGGAAGAACCTGTCCAGAGCGGAGAACCACAGGCCCATCACATTGCTCTCGACTCTCTCCAAGGCATTCGAGAAGCTGCTCCTGAGCAAACTGTCTCCCCACCTAACACCACGTGAGGAGCAGTTCGGCTTCCGCTCAGAGCACTCTACCACCCTGCAACTGGCGAGAGTCATTCACGAAATGAGCACCAGCATCAACAAAAAGGAGTTCACAGTGGCAGTGATGATCGACATGGAGAAAGCCTTCGACCGAGTGTGGCACGACGGCCTGCTCTACAAGCTGTCGAAGACCACGCTCCCCAGAAGGACCTTGTCGGTCATCAAATCCTTCCTAGAAAACCGCACGTTCACCGTGGCCGTGGAAGACGCCATATCAGAGGAAAAGGCAATCACGGCAGGAGTTCCCCAGGGCAGCTGCCTCTCTCCGATCCTCTACTCGGTCTACACGGACGACGTACCGAGAGAAGGCGGAGTCCAGTTGGCGCTCTACGCGGACGACACCGCTTTCCTGGCCAGCTCGTACAGACCGAAGCACGCGGCGACCAAAATGCAGCGAGCCCTGGACGCCCTCCCGGAGTGGCTGCAGAGGTGGAGGATGAAAATCAACGTAGCGAAGACGCAAGCGACCATCACCGGCAGGTGCCACTATCCTCCTCCCCTCCGGCTGCTCGGGGAAGAGGTGACATGGACTCCTGCAGTCAAATACCTGGGAGTCACCATCGACCGAGAGCTGTCGTTCGGGAAACACATCAGCGCGGCGGCTGGGAACGCGAGAAGAGCGAAGGACCGCCTGTAATCAAAGCTGCCCATCCGTGCCAAGCTGGCGGTGTACAAGTGCTACGTGAGGTCGAGACTAGCGTACGCCGCCCCAGCTTGGTACCAGAGCACGAGCCGGACCAACCGCACCCACCTGCAGGCGCAGGAGAACCGGTGCCTCCGCCTCATCATCAACGCCCCTCGGTACATGCGGAACGACGTCATGCACAGTGCACAGGGACCTACGATGGGAGCCCCTGGAAGCGTACGTTACCCGCATCGCCAAGGGAAGCACTATTTTATGAAGAAAAAAAAAACCTACTTTAAGCAAATCATAAACAATAATATACATGAACCTAAATTATTATGGAAAAATCTTAAATCTACCATATTGCCTAAAAATGATACCGAATTACATTAATGATCCTAATATCATAAGGACACATTTTATTACTTTACCAGGCACCTCGAAGGTAAGTATATCACAACTGACTTACTTTGAGTACCACAGGTTTAGTGACTCAACCTTTAGCCAGGAGCCAGTCAGTAAAGACAAAATTATTACCAGTCTAAAGTCAAATGCTGAAGGTTGTGATGGTATCAATTTAAACATGCTAAAGTTGACATTTCCATATACTATTGACATTATTAAAGATTTGATTAATGCTTCTATTTTGACATCAACTTTCCCTGACATTTGGACATCTGGGCTAAGAGATCTTAGGCCAATTAACATATTACCATGTATGTCGAAAATATTGGAGAAGGCTGTGCACACAACTGACAGAGTATCTTGAGAGCAACAATATTTTGCCAGATGTACAGTCAGGTTTTAAGAGGGGACGGAGCACAGTGACTGCTCTGCTTGACGTTACGGACAACATTTTGTGTTCTCAAGATGAAGGAATGTGCACTGTGTTGGTGCTACTCGACTTTTCCAGGGCTTTCGATTGTCTGAATGTTATTTTGAGACAAAGCGACCAAGTTAAAACCCAGTTGAAAAAAGTGTTCGCTGATTTCTTGAGTAAAGAACACAGGTTTACTTTAACGTTTGATGAATATACATCAACAACAAACAAAAGATACATGAATGTTAACGTTCATAAGAAGGACTTTGACCATGATAAATATAAAAACTTGGGATTAGTAAGGATTGAAGGTTCTCTAACTGCGGCTGCGGGAATGCAATAATTGAAATCGACTTCTGGATTTTGATATAAATCTTGATGATAATATTATTGCTTTCACAACAGACGGTGCTAGTGTCATGACCAAAATGGGTAAAGATTTTGGGGGACACCATCAACTCTGCTTAGCTCACGGCATCCAATTAGCCGTCATAGATGTTCTCTACAAGTATAAATTTCAAGACATGTGTAAGAAACAATGCGAGTATTTGTTTAAAGTACTTTATTGAAGTTTTTAAACATTAATTAATTGAATAAAGTATCAGTACAGCCAGCGTATCGGAAGGCTGAAGAGAAGAGAGAACATAGACAACGGTGTGTTTTTCTTACAATTCTAAATGTTGCCATTTTAAGTGAATAGTCTATGTTTAGTTACATGTTAAGAAGTAATGAATTTAATTTTATTGATTAAGATTAATTATATTGTATTATTTATCCATAGGTTTACATATATTTATTAATACTATTTTTATTTTATGTTCATGTACTGAACATAAGTTTGTAACACCCGAATGCGGGTGTCACGCTTTTTAGATGCGTTCCTCTAGCAAGTAGGTTGTTGGTACTGACCTGCCGTATGGTAATGCCTCCTTGGGTCATGATTCAAGCACTTATTTCCTTCTATTCTATTCATCATCTAAATACTGTTAGTTTGACGAACATTTCAGTCACTGGCATACTTTGTTTACACGTTTATTCTACTGTAACTACGCGCATCGGGCGGCAGCTCGATCCGCGTCGTCTTATTATTCATGTTAAACACTTCAACATTCCTTTTTAGTCTTGTAAACAAGACAAAACCATTATTTATCAATGCACTTGTTGTTGCGGACAGCCACCAACTCCGGCCACCGATACGACCATAATTAAAAATGAAAATAAAAGAATACAGTCCATTACTCGACTTTTGTTTCGACGAGCCATCGATAGGACCGACCCCTGTACTGTCAGTGGCCACGGCCCTGACAGTGTTTGGTGCTTCGAGCCGGGTCTACGGACTACGCCACCGAAGCTCGACGCAAGCCGGAAGCAACAGAACGAGTTGGGAACCCGGACACCGCCGAGCACCATGGTCGTGACTCGATCGCAAGGCGACCGCGAGGAGGAGCGCCATATGGCACCGACGCCCGATCCACGGGCCGGAGCCGCCTCAGCCGCCGCGACCGTTGCCGCCGCCGCTACCATCGACCGATCCGTCGCGACGACCGCCGCCTTCCGACTGGGCGTCGACACCGCCGCGTCGGACGCCTTTCGAGTTGGGGTGGGTCATTTACAGGACGCGATGTGGCAACGACAACTGGACCGCATCGTAAACCGCGATCTCGTATCGCCCGCGGTGCAGCCGCGAGGTGCGAGCGAGACAGCACGATTCGACCCGCGGCGCGATACCGCGGACCGACCAGCGCGCCGTGAAGTCTACTTTCCGCCGCTCGCCCGTACGGGGGGAGGGGTGGTGGGGCAGCGCGCCGTGCCCGCAACCGAGTCCGCGTACTTCGTCCCGCTACACCAAGCGGAGGAAGGGGAGCGGGCAACTGCAAGACAGCCGATCCAGGACGCCGATCCAATAATCGAAGCCAATGAAGATTGGCAGAATATGCAACGGGACCGACGAATCGTCGCCTTCGACGAAACAGTGAGGCAACTGGCGACTCAGCAGGCAGAGCGAGCTTGCATGAAATCACCGAACCCGTCGCAGTGCTCGAACATCACTGCAACGCGCATCCGATTGGCCGAGGAAGAGGCCGAAGAGGAAATGCTCCAGCTGCAAATGAGGGAGCTCGAATTACAAAAAAAAATGGTGCAAGCAAGACTGCGCAAGAAAGTTAGCAGCATCGAAGCCGAATCACGGGCGGGCAGTGTGATCGCTCCCAATGAGAAGGTGGACGATTGGTTCCAGCGAACTGCCGCCGAGATGTCGACACCGAAACCGAAGCCGAGGCCACAACCACAGCCGACGACAGAGCCGAAGCCACAGCCGGCTGAACCGGAGCCTCGACCAACGACGGCTGAATCGAAGCCGCCACTGAGACCGCGATCGCCGCCACGCACCCGCGATCGCAGCAGCAGCGCTTCCCGCGGTATTGAGAAGCTCGCGGAAGCGCTTGAGAAGATGACGAGAGTTCGACCACCGCCGCGACAAGTGTACGAGATACCTATCTTCTCCGGAGCGGTGGGCGAGTGGCTGCCATTCCAGGCGGCCTACGACGAGTCATCGAGGGCGTATAATTTCACGCCCAACGAAAACATGGCGCGGTTGCGCTCGTGCTTGCGCGGCACCGCGCGCGATTATGTAGCATCGTTGCTGCATACAACAATCGATCCTGAAGATGTCATGAAGACTCTGCGACAGTGCTACGGCCGCAGTGAGGTCCTAGCAACAAGGGCCCTCGAAGACATAAAGAAGCTGCCACGACTCGGGTCATCAGCCACGGAACTCAACACGTTCGCGGTGAAGCTACAAAACATCGTCTGCGTGTTGAACAAGGTCGAGCCTGGCTACCTGTGCAACCCACTGCTGGCCCGCGAAATAGTGGACAAGCTAAGTCCGCATCTGCGATCGAGATTCGGCGACTACGCGGCGGAACATCTTTTACTGATGGAGCCACGGATATCAGCCCTTTCAAGGTTCCTGATGCGCGAAGCCGACCGCGCACTAAGCTTCGCCTACACTTCGGGAGCAGGAACGACGGCCGCCGCCGTCGCGACGCCGACACCCTTCCGGAGGGACGCCGCGAAGTCATCGCCGCGACCCCAGCCGCGTGGCCCCACCACTTGGGCCGCGCCCCGAGCGCCTGTCTATACCACGGAGGAAGAGGACGGGCGCCGCTGCCTCTGCTGCGGAGGCAACCACGAGACCCCGAGATGCAAGCAAATCTTGGGGATGGCCGTCAATCAGCGCTGGGAGTGGGCCCGCGACAATAGGGTCTGCTTCCGGTGCATGAACCGGCAGCATCGACGCGAGACATGCCGTGCTCGCACCTGCGAGGTCAACGGCTGCCGACACGTGCATCACCCACTGCTGAACCCGAACCGAGTGGCGAGGACGCCGCCACGCTCCGAAGCACGCAGAGAGACGTCGCCGCGACGCCAGCGGGCGTCACCCTCTGCGCCGAAATCGACGACGCCGCCCACGCCTGGGCAGGCGTCGTCCTCCGATAGTGAAGTGGTGTCGACAACAACAAGTGCAAGTGCTAGTGGAAAAGTAATGTTGAAAATGGTGAAAGTAAAAGTGAGTGGACCTAAAGGGACGACAGATACGTTCGCTCTACTCGACGATGGATCCACTGTTACACTTATCGACGAAGAGCTGGCACGTGAAATCGGCGCTACTGGTCCCGCAGCGCCGATGAAGATGCGAGGCATTGCCAGCACAACCGAGCTGCCGCGTTAACTTCGCGGTTCAAGGGCGCGGCAACAAATTTAAGATTGCTGCCCGAACGGTAAAGAATTTGAAAATTCACAAGCAAAGTCTCACACACATCACAAAGTACAAGCATCTAAAGGGACTAAATGATGCGGTATATGAAGCAGCTACGCCACGCCTCCTCATAGGTGCCGACAACTGGCACCTAATGATTGCAAGCGACACACGGACTGGCAAGCGAACCCGGCCCGCAGCGATACTGACCGAGTTGGGGTGGGTCATCTACGGCATGATGCCTCGAGCCGTCCGGGAAGCAGAGGAAGAAATCCTTTATACCTACAATATAACCGCAATCGACCGAGCGGAGGAGTTAGTAAAGAGGCACTTCGACATCGATGCCCTTGGGGTATCACTATCAACAAAGACGCGGCCAGCAGACGAGAGAGCAAGAAGAGCAGTGGGTTGAAGCACCGCGGGAATCATTATGAAGTGGGTTTGCCGTGGCGATCCGATGAAGTACGAGCCCCGGCGAGCTACGCGACGGCGCTTCAGCGATTAAGCGGCATCGAACGAAAGATGAAGCGAGACAAGGAGTACGCAGAGAAGTACTGCGACCAGATCCGTAACCTCATTGAAAAGGGGTACGCCGAAGAGGCCCGACAGGAGGAGATTTATCATCCAAGAGCATGGATTTTGCCACACTTTGCGGTAAAAAATATCAACAAGCCTGGCAAGCTTCGAATGGTCTTCGACGCCGCGAGTCGCAGCGGCGGAAAATGCCTCAACGATCTCCTCCTGGAGGGCCCGGACCTGCTACAGTCCCTTCCGGGCATACTCTTCCGGTTCCGGGAGGGACGATTCGCCGTGACGGCAGACATCCAAGAGATGTTTCTACGGATAAAGATAAGACCGGCGGATCAACCGGCCCAGTTGTTCCTGTGGCGGGAACCGGGTGACGAGCGGCCACCTAAAGTTTTCAAGATGACGTCGATGATTTTCGGCGCGTCAAGTTCGCCGTTCTTGGCCCATAGCGTACGAAACTATAATGCAGAGAAGCATAAAGATGAATTCCCCGAGGCGCTGTACCCAATTACAACGAGCCATTATATGGACGATTACGTGGATAGTTACGCCGCCGAAGAGGAAGCAGTTAAAGTGGCCGGAGCCGTCAATGAGTGCCACAAGAAGGCAGGCTTCACTCTAAGGAGTTGGAGCACCAACAGTGAAGCACTTCGAGCAGCGACAGACCCGAAGCTACGCGCGGACAAGCCCGCGCCGCTGGGTCCCAACGACGGGCCAAAGATATTGGGCCTTATGTGGGACCCAACTACCGACTCACTCGGCTTCAACACTACAATGAGCATGATCGTGAAATAGGTAATTAAGTTTGTTTAGAGTTAAGGGTTAGTACCGAAGGTACTTAAGCACTTAGTAGGTCGGAGTGGCCAGCTAAGCTTATTGTCGCTGTTGGCGAGCTGTGTAGTGGAATTGGGATTTAGTTGGTTACGTTTATCTATCAGCTAAGTTCCAATATCATGATTTCAGACGTCTTCCCCTGCGGGCGAAGGCGATTCTTTCTTTGAAGTTGTGATAGTTGTGGAGTAGGTCGGAGTGGCCAGCTAAGCTTATTGTCGCTGTTGGCGAGCTGTGTAGTGGAATTGGGATTTAGTTGGTTACGTTTATCTATCAGCTAAATTCCAGTGTCATGATTTCAGATGTCTTCCCCTGCGGGCGGAGACAACAACCATCTTTCAGTCCCTTGGTCTCACGTGGGAAGATTTTGAAGATTGCAGTAAGCGAACACAGCGAAGAAGAATTGCGGACCTCTCAAAAATTGATAATTCTGCCATTAGTACTATCATATCATATCGACATCGTGTGAACAAAGTAATATTAAGATGAGATTTTGTCTTTAATAACAGAAGCCAAATTAACAAAACACCAATACCTTTTAATTAAAGAGTTTATTGGCAACAAAACATCTCCACTTTTGCCTTCGTATCAAAGGGTTTTAAATGCGAAAAAGCAGTGTTACCCTAAAAACCTGAACATTACTGAAAAGTCTGCAGAAGTAGAGTTACAAAGTTTATTGGACCACACAGATTTTTAATCGTTTAAATTTAGCATTTTAGCATAAGAGCAATTAAGCATAAGAGTTTTTTTATTTAAGAGTTTGTAAAGAATTAATTCATTCATTTAATACAATTTTCATCGTCTAACATGAGAGTAACAAAACAGCCTGTTTAAAAATTGTTTCTCTTAAAGTGCATTTAAATTATTAATTAACTAATAAAAAATGACATTTTGTTTTATTTTTCAACTCAAAATTTATTTAATAATACAAAATACTATGTCTCAAAACCGCATACACAAGTGTTAGTAAAATTGTAAAATAACTGATTCCTTCATTTTTTTAATTTTCCCTACATTATTTAAAATAAAACTTTTATTTTTATCAAATTACAATAGATTTTATAGTAAAGAATCGAAACATAAAAGAATTTTATAATTTTTCTTCGTATTAAAAATGATATCGACTTTTGACACTTGCTCCATACAAGCTGAACCACAGTGCAATACTGCTAATCCAATCATAGCTTCGAGTTATGAAATTGATTTTAGTTCGATTGTTAGAGTAGAGATGTGCAATTATGACAGCAGTGGAGGAGGACGTGAATTTTTTTTAACAGCCGCCTACAACTACATGCTCTCTGTTGTGCCTACTAGTGTGGAATCCGAGCGAGCTTTTTCTTCTGTGGGATATCTTTAATATTAGTCTGTTACTTTTTATTTGTTGATTGTTGAAGTTTTAAAATGAGAAGTTTTGTTTATTTAGAATATAAGATTAAAATATTTACTGAATCCAAACTAAGTGTTTTTTTAAACGAAAAGTCCCATTTATTTATACTTAACCCCTAAAATAAGTCCTTTGTTTGTACAATGTTAAATTAAAGAACATAATATTACGCGAAACTATGCGATAAAGTCTCTAGTTTAGTAATAGTAGTGTATTTTCATAAAAAATCTTAATACCGGGCGGGATCGCGGGATCCCGGTATTGGAAAGCGAATACCGACACTAATACCGGTTTTGGGAAAAGTCCGGTATTTGGATGCCCTATTGCGTATTCCATTCTAACAACTTTACTCGCTACATGTAGACGTCGGGTCGAGAGATAAGAGCATAAACATTGTCCCATTTATTTTTGGGCTACTTCCGGACAAGAGACAAGAAACCTATGTTCGGTTTTTTAGTTTAATAAAAGAAAAATTGTCTATAAGCGTGCTGAATTTCAAATGCGATTTCGAATTGGCAGTGATGAACGCCATTAAAGAAGTATTTCCAGATTGCAAAATCTCCGGCTGTTTCTACCATTATAATAAAGCCATATACAAGACAAGACAGAAAAATTATGAAAATGACCTCTTACCTGCCTTTGTTACCCGAAAGGTTTATTGAAATAACATGGAACTCCATAATAAATACAGCACAAGTCACAGATAATTTTTCCAAATTTATAGAGTATTACAATAAACAATGGATACCCCTAATTAAAGACAAGATTCTATCCTGTGCGTACCAACGTCACAGGACGACTAATCCTGTCGAGGGTTGGCACCAAGCACCATCGTATCGTGTCGTTCTTTAAATTTTTCTCGAATCTAAAGAAAGAAGCGGTCCATCAAGACCACCGAATAACGAAATCTTATTTTAGCGTGCCAATAAACAATAGACGGAATCGCACCGAGCTCTAAAAGCACTCGTGGAAGAAGTTTATTCTGAGAAGATTACTCCGACATTCTTTCTTAAGCAGTAATTTTTCATAAAGTTGCGGAAATAAAATAGTTGGCTCATTGTAATTGCCGACTTCGTGTCCTTTATTTAAAGGTAACTGGAAGTAGCTTGACGTTTAGTTTAATGTTAAGAATGTTTTTTTTTTGGTAAATAAAACCTATCTAAATAGATAAATCGTCCTTATTATTTAAATCTACGCTCATAACGCTTCGTGTAACTATGGTAACGATATGATATCTTGTAATGATACACTTTTGTTTAACCCTTAAATGCATAACGTATCACGCATGTTAGTTCAGAAACGACTTAGATAAAAGGGTCATACACACCGTAACAAACAAAAGTTGTCTCTCCTGTGGATTTATTTACCTAAATGGGCCGAAAGTTGGCCAGGCGTCCTACACGCCGACGTGCACTTGACTAAAAATATTGGCTATAGACCCTTAACTTTTGCCATGCCCACAGGGGAGACGCGAACAAAACAATGTGTATTGTAAAGGCTTGTTCGGCCTAGGCTAGTATTTTAGTCTAGTAGCGAGTAATTTGGTGTTTGGTGACGCTCTGTCTACGTTTGGTGACTTCAAAATAACCGTTTCTAGACGTGGTCAATTCAGCAATCGGGCATTTCCAGAAGTGGTGATTATAAGAACCGGGCATTTTATAAAGCGTATGTTTCAAGAAACAGCCGTTTTAGAAAGTAGTCATTTTCAGAAATAGTTGTTTTACAAAGTGAGTATTGCTAGAAATCGGTAGTAGACATTTTAAGTAGAGATCATTTTGTAAAGTGGTCAATATGCAAAGTGGGTATTATGAGCAGTGGAAGTAATTACAAGTGGTCATTTTCATTTGTGGTCCTGAACCGCCGAAAGGAAATAAAAAACGTCCACGCTGACGCAACGCCCAGTGAGTTCGACACTAGACAGATAACACGCGAGAAGAGATGGCGGACATCCAGATTGACCTGACCGAGGAGGAGTGGAGGTTTTTAGAGGACGACCTCCAACTAACAATAGACCCGATAGAGTACGCAAGTTTCATCGGGAACTGGGAGGACCCAACTCCCAACGAGACACCACTGAGTAGTGACCTCACAACGGGACAAAAAGAAGAGAATGGAAAGGAGACGAAGAACAAGAAAAAAAGAAAGAAGAAACGCACGGGCCTAAAGAGGCTACGCGGCCGCAAGAAGGGGGCAGTAAGACTGGCCCGCTATAAGAAAAAAAAAACAAACAACCACAGTCTACACCACACCGACTTCGATCATTTTAATTTAAAGCAAAAAAAACAAAAAAAAAAAGGGACAAAAAATATATATACATACATAAAATAAACGTATCAGTGTTACATTCATGATCAAACGATCGAACAAAAACCAGGAATAAATATAGTGATTCAAGTGTCACCTCGTTACACAACGGAAGGACACGCCAACCTAACCAGGTATTTATCTTTTAGTGCACAATTTAACATAGTGATTTTTACAGGTTGTTAGCGACGAGCTCACCTTTTAATTTAAGTTATTATTTTGTAAATGATGGTAGTTTTAACGCGGTGTCGTCGCAGGTACAAATTTAATTGTACGGGCGCAGTCAGTCAGTCCTCCGTAGCTATCCGCGAAAGACACCGCGCTTGTTATTATCAAAATTTTGAGTTTTTGTAACGATTTTTGGTTCCGCAATATACCTGTTGCAAGTTAAAGTGTTTTCATTATTATCGCCGCGACACCCATCTGCTACACAGGTAAAAACCTCCAGAAGAGGGAGGGGGCCTGTAACGAGGCGCCACGCAGGCTGACAAGTCCGTAGCATCCAGCGTCCGGAACGCAGCGCGCGGCCCGCCCCCGCACAGCAACGATTCGTATATAACGCAGCCGCGCGCACGCTCCTTAGGAAGGAAGAAAGTTCGAGCGCAAGAAAAAACCGAGGGTAGTCTGTCGCAGATTCTGAGCAATCTACCGCCAGACGCCCACCGTCCGACGTGACAGCGGATTGCGAGGAAAGCCAAGTTACAGAGAAGCGGGTAGTAACGAAGACGCAGCTTCGCAACTACCCCCAATTGTTTTTCGGAACATTGGGGGTACGCGGGAACTCCGGTTTCGCGATCTACCCAAGCGCTGCTCAACTTGCACGAAAAAATGAACTCCGACGAACAAGCTCGCGACGGCGCGGAGCAGGGGGGGGAGGCCATGGCCGACCCCCACGGATTGGCAACCATCGAGAATGAGGCCGAACAGCAGGCCCAACTTGAATATGAGTGGGACATATGCATGTTCCACCATATTCAGGAAGCCAAGGCCTTTTCAATAGGGCTGCAACGGTGGATAGCGACTTATCTCCGGATACAAGCGTTCCACATGGGCGAGGCCGAAGAGGTCTCCGAGGAGGACCGAGAGGCGCTGCGGATAGCTGAGGCCGTCAGGCGATCCAACACGCCCCCAACTCCACCGAAACCGAATCCAGCAAAAAAGCGGCCCCGGGGCCAAGAGTCCCGGGAGGGGATCGAAGACCAAGTGGGGAAGTGTGCGAAGCGCCTCAGGGACCAAAGCCTCACCGTCCCACCCGTACCAACCGCAGCCGGTGCGCAGCCGTCTGCCACGGCACCGCAGAGGAACACGGGCACGTTCGCCGCGATGGCGGCCAAAAGCGCCCAGCCCACAGCGAGCCGAGCGGAGGCCAGACCAGCCGCCGCCGCCGCCGCCGCTGCCACCACCGCCCGCGCCGCCGCCACCACCGCCGCCGCCGCCGCCGAAGAGCCCACCACGAAGCCCAGGTTTAGCCGACCAATCACGGTCGACAAGCTCCCGGACTGGACCGTCCACTTCAAAAAGCTGGCGGAAGAACTCGGCCACCCACCCAACGCCCGCCCTCTGGGAGCCGGAGTGAAGTTCAACCCAGCAGACGACCAGGAGTTCCGGGTCATCCAGCGGTACCTCACCAAGCTGGAAGCTGAAGAGGGCATCAGCTGGATGACCTACGCCAGCCAGGACAACAAGCCGCTGAAGGTGGCGCTGAGAGGACTGCCAGCAGACACCGACCCGGCCGACATCACTGCGGACCTGGCCAGCCAAGGCCTAGAGGTTACGTACGTGAAAAGAATCCAAGCGCGCAGCGGGAGACCGGGCTGCGTCTTCTTCGTGGAGATGGATCGCACGCCTCAAAATCTAGAAAAGGTATACGGGATCACAGAGGTCCTGCTGTTGCCGGGTGTCCGGGTGGAGGCATGGCGCGGCAAGAAGGGGCCCGCGCAGTGCCACCGCTGCCAGGGCTTAAGACACAGCAGCGTCAACTGCCACCGCCCGCAGGCCTGCGTCCGCTGCGGAGGTGCCCACGCAGCGCACGGCTGCCCACGCCCCAGAGACCAAGACCCGACCTGCGCAAACTGCAAAGGCAGCCACCCGGCAAACAGCGTAAAGTGCCCGGTGTTCAAACGCGAATGCCGGAACCGCACCGCCGGGCCCATACCAAAAACGGGCCGAAAACCCGAGGCCAGCAAGCGAGCCATCACCACGACGACCACGCAGCCCCGAACGGTAGAGGAAACGACCGCCGCCAGCCTCACCGCTCCCGCCAACAACCCGATCCCAAGAAGAGCGCAGCCCCCAAAACACAAGGGAAAGAAACGTAGGAGGAACACCAAAGCACCGCCACCGTCCCCGATCGCCCCAGCAACAAGCACAAGACCGGACACAGCCCCGACCGCACCGACCCCAACAAGCGGCCCACTCGGCGACATCAACGTCCTGAGACAGCTCATCAGGGAGTGTCTCAAGGAAATGAGCCCGGAGTTCCAGACTGCGAGAAGGCACCATGTCTAGCACCACGACGGTCAATAAGCCACCTCACCTTCGGCTCGTACACTAGAACGCGCAAAGCCTCATAGGGAAGAGGAACCTGCTGCAGATCTTCCTGCGTGAGCAACAGGTGGACATCGCACTCATAAGCGAGACGCACCTGACGGAGAAAAACACCTTCAGACTCTCCGGCTACACCACCCACCGGCAAGACGAAGTCTCCCCCGAAGGAACCGCCTACCGAGGACTGGCCGTCATCGTCATGGCATGGGAGCGAGAAGAGCCGAGAAGCGATTTCAGATTCCGCGTCCGCGCGCCGTTCGATGTGGTTGTGCGCCGCTGCTCTCAGCCCATTGTTCGCTCGCGCTCTCGCCTTCGATGGTTCTCGGACCTATCGCACGGTGATTTTAGACGAACGTCTCCCGGTTTGTTCTTAGTAAATCCGCGCTCGTAGTGGTCGTGCAAGGGGCAACCTAACGGTGACAACGAACTTGCACGGGGCGAGCCACGGACGCCCGATTTCCCTTCTGGGAAATCCTTCCGTGACGGGGCTGGGGCCTCCGATTGTGCGGACCCGAACGGGACGCGCTCTCGACCCCAGCTGTCTCCCTCCCACCCTCCTACCTCCACAGTCCATCCTCGGATAGCTGTTTGGCGTTGCGCGGCCCCGGGGTCGCTCCTCGTCTCGGCTTTCCGAGCTGCTAGGGTCTGTTAGGCACTCACCCCCGGGCATTAAGATTACCGGGGATACAGTCTAGGGAACACCTAGGTGCCCTAGGTACACAACTCCCTGTCTATCCCTGTTCATCAGGGAGGAATGTCCGGGCTTCATGCGGCATTTCGGTCGCTGGATGGAGCGAAAGGCGCTCGAGCGGAAGTCCCGTTCGACACCTGCCGTTCTTGCGTCGGCGTGTTCTAACACGTCGCGGTCGTCTCGTTCGTCTCGCAATTCCAACAGCGAGTCTATCATTGTGGAGCAGTCCGACTTCATGGACTGCAACGACTCTGACGGCACTGTCACAGAGGGCGACTTTATGCAAGTCGTCCGTAAGGGGAAAAGGAAAAGTCCTTCCTCCCCCTCCGACCCCGTTGCAAAAATCTCTTGCGGAGCAAATGGTTCTCCGCGCCCACCGTCTTCAACGGATGCGCGCCCTCCTTCCCCCACGCCTCTCAGAAGGCCCCTCTCCCCCGCCATCAGCGCCCTCCGCCCCTTGTCATTCGAGACAAGAAGGCATGGGAGAATTTCTCGCGACTTGCGTACGAGCGCAAGTTGCACTTTATCCGGGCTGTCAATGCTATCAATGGGATCCACGTATATACGTAGGATCCGGAGTCGTACAGACGTACGTCACGATTCCTCACAGAAAACCAGGTTCTGTACCACCGCTATCCAGTCGGTGAGGAGAAGGGACTCCGGGTCGTAATCCGTGGATTGCCGAAGGAGCTTTCGGTCGACTATAAAGTCCGACCTCAAGTCGATTTCGCTTCCCGTCCGTGAGGTATATCGCATGTACCGCGCCCGTACCAAAGACCCCCTGGATTTGGTAGTCGTCATTCTTGACCTCTCGCCTGAGGGGAAAAGAATCAACGTCAAGGAGATCTGCCACATGTCTGGCATCTCCGTAGAGCCCCCACATCGACGAGGCGTACCTAGCCAATGTCATCGTTGCCAGTTATATGGCCACTCTTCGCGATATTGTTTCGCAAACTCCCGTTGCGTTAAATGCACCGGGGAACACGGCACCTCTGAGTGCCCGCGTCCGAGGGACACCACGGAGCCACCGAGCTGTACGCTTTGTGGTGCGGTGGGTCACACCGCGAACTACCGCGGTTGCCCCAGGGCACCATACTGGGTGCGAAATCCGGCCCCGTGGCGCGCCACTCGAGTGCCTCCTAAGGCTGATGCCACGCAGTTTCCGCCCCTGAGGGACCATCCAAGGGGGGCCCCTAAGGGGGCGGGGCCAGTGACGCCCCCCGAGGGAGGTAAAAACTCTCCCCCCAAAACCCCCCCGGCCCCGCCTAAAGGCAATGCCTGGGGTAAATCTTCTGCCTCAAAGGCCAAGGGCACCGACGCCCCCCGCCCTCCACCACAGTCTCCACCGCAGTCTCATCCGGATGTCTTCGCGGATATCTCGCTGGTATGTGACCTAGTCAATGCTATCAACATTGACGAGATCTCTATGCTAGCAAAGAGTCTCCGCGAAGCCACTTCCGCTCAGCAGAGCCTGTTCCTGTGCGCTCAGCACAAGAACCTGCTCAACTCCCTCAGCCACTTCATGGCTAACTCCAAATTCGCCAATTAAATGGCTACTTCAAAGAGGTTGAAACCTCGTTCGTTAGCGTTCGGGTTTTTCAACGCAAATGGTTTGCGCGATCAGCGCGATGAGGTCGCCTTCTTCCTCGGCGACCATCAATTAGACTTGCTCCTAGTACAGGAGACCTTCTTGAAGCCCAGCCATCGCGATCCGCGCATCGCTAACTATAACGCAGTTAGGGACGATAGGACCCACTCACGCCTGGGAGGCACCTTAATTTACTTTAAGAGGTCTCTCCACTGTATCCCTCTCACTAGGCCAACCCTGACAAACATGGAGGTGTCGACTTGTCGCATTGCAATGACCGGTCACAGACCGATCACGCTTGTGTCAGTCTACCTTCAAAAAAAAAAGAAAAGACCTACTCAAGACTGACTTAGAGATCTTATTAAATTTAGTTGACTCGGTCATTTTGGCCGGCGATCTGAATTCCAAGCACACCAGATGGAATTGCAGGGTCAGCAATAGGAACGGCAGGATACTCGATCGCCTAGTTAATGAACTAAATTTTGACATCATAGCTCCTATGGAGGCAACTCATTTCCCCCCCAACCCAGAACATCAACCTGACGTACTCGACATTGCGCTCCTAAAGAACGTATCCATGAGGATGCGTTCTATAGAAGTGGCACACGAACTTTCCTCAGATCACAGGCCAGTCATCTTGGAACTAGGCCCTCCTCCTGACTGTCCCCCTTCTACCAAGTCTCTTATAGACTGGGTGAAGGTGGGCAAATCACTAGAAAACGTAGAATCACCCAGCTTTAAAGCCATCCCTGACGTAATAACCACAACTGACGAGACTGATGCAGCCATCGAAGCCTTCTCTAGCCATCTCCGCACTGTTATCAGTGAATCCTCGAGGCAGGTACCGGCGGAGGATGACCGACGCTGGCGCCTGCCAGAGGATTTGCGAGAGCTAAAGAGGGAAAAGAATGCTGCGACAAGAGCTTATGACTCGTACCCCTGCGAATTGCACAGAATCCGCCTGCGTTGTTTACAGAGAGAAGTCAAACAACGCATGGCGGAATTCCGTAATGAACGGTGGAACACGCTGATGGGGAAGATCTCGCCCAGTCACCAGGCCTACTGGAAGCTGGCGAGGTGTCTCAAATCAGAATGTGCCACCACCATGCCCCCTTTGGATCGCTCGGATCACCCGACCCCTGCTTTCGACGACGACGAAAAAGCTGAATGCCTAGCAGACAGCCTCGAGTCGCAATGTTCACCTAGCCTACTATCTGTCGACCCAAACCACCTTTCCATGGTGGACAACGAAGTCGACAGCCGCTCTCAAGCCACCTTAGCTGACCCTGTAACTCCGGTCACTGTCTCGGAACTAAGGGACCTGGTCAAAGTGCTCAAAGTCAAAAAAGCCCCGGGCTCTGATGGTATTCCAAATAGAATCCTGAAGATGCTTCCAGATGTTTTGCTTAATATTCTCGTAATCATTTTCAACGCTGCACTAGCAAACGCGCACTTCCCATCGGCGTGGAAGGATGCCACTGTCATCGGCATCCATAAGTCAGGGAAGCCGCGTTCTAGTGCAAGCAGTTACCGACCGATAAGTCTCTTAAAGACGCAGGGCAAGCTATTTGAGCGTGTCATTCAATCTCGAATTTGGAAAATCATCTCAGACTCCAACTTACTTATAGAGTTTGGCTTTAGATCCAGACACTCATGTGTTCAGCAAGTGCACCGCCTAACGGAGCATATACTCAGGAGGCTCAACTTTGGTACATCTTCTTCTTTTCCTACCGGGGCTATCTTCCTCGATGTAGGGACTCAAGAGTCAAGAAAGCACCGGGCTCGGACGGCATTCCTAACAGAATCCTGAAGATGCTCCCAGAAACCCTGCTCACTATTCTAATAGTAATTTTCAACGCCGCACTATCTAACGCGCACTTTCCATCGGCGTGGAAGGACGCCACCGTCATCGGTATCCATAAGCCGGGCAAGCCCCGCACTAGTGCCAGTAGTTACAGACCAATAAGTCTCCTAAAGACACAAGGCAAGCTATTCGAGCGTGCCATGCAGACTCGAATATGGAAGTTCATTTCAGATACGGGTCTACTTATAGATGAACAATTCGGCTTTAGGGCCAGGCATTCTTGCGTCCAACAAGTGCACCGCTTAACGGAGCACATTCTTGGGGGGCTCAACTACGGTACCCGTTCTACCTATCCCACGGGGGCTATCTTCCTCGATGTGGCGAAAGCTTTCGACAAGGTCTGGCATAACGGTTTGATTTACAAGCTTTATGCCATGGGACTACCTGACCGACTTGTACGCATAATACAAGATTTCTTACGCAATCGCAGCTTTCGCTACAAAGTGGAGGGTACGCTCTCGGTAGCTCACCCCATAAGGGCCGGCGTCCCACAGGGCTCAGTACTCTCCCCCATTCTTTTCTCGTTGTACACCAACGATATCCCAAAGGTCCCAGACGTTCACTACGCCTTATTCGCCGATGATACGGCCATTTATACCTCCTCCAGGTTCCAAAGTATCATCTCTAAACGTCTTCAAAGCGCCATAACAACTTTAGGTGATTGGTTTAGGCTCTGGAGGATTGAAGTCAATCCGGAAAAGAGCACAGCTATTCTGTTCACGAGGAAGCTCCGCCCGGAGCAAATCACTTCTCGCACGTCACCCGTCAGTCTCTTCGGTAGCCCTATTCCATGGGCTAAGAAGGTCAAGTACTTAGGTATCACTCTCGATCAGAGAATGACTTTTCGACCACACATCAAACAGGTCAGAGATAGGGCGGCCTTCATCATGGGTCGTCTCTACCCCATGCTGAACAAGTCGAGTAAATTGTCAGTTAATAATAAACTGACAATCTACAAGACTTGTATTCGACCAGTCTTCACTTATGCGAGCGTTGTGTTCGCACACGCCGCTTCGAAACCCTCACTCTATTCTCTTCAAGTCTTGCAAAATCGCCTCCTTAGGCATGTCTTCGGGGCAAATTGGTATGAACGGAATGTCGATCTGCACTGGGACGCGGAACTTCCCACCGTTGCCCAGTTCATGAAACTCACGTCGCGTAAGTACTTCGATAACGCTCCCCACCATCCAAATCACCTCCTCAGAGAGGCTGTAGACTACCGACCCGCCCCGAACGTTGCCCGTCGCTTCAGACGACCTCGACACGTACTGACAGACTCTGATGACGATATCACCGCTCTCAATCAAGCACGTACCGAACTCGACAGCAGATGCCCACAAACATCACAGGGCGACACTAGCTTGCTGAACTCACCTCACCGCCCCCTCCGGAGGAGGCGAAGACGACGTCCCCCACAAAACACCACACGGGGGCGACCCCATTACTTTAACCGATACCGGCACGTGCCGGGTAGGTTTTCTCCAATCCGACCACAACCTGACTGAGTTTCTTGTCGTTTCTTCTCAATCAGGCTTAACGTAGTCTTTCCGAAACGATGGTAGCATTAAATCCGTTTGCTTGCATAAGTCTTCCTTAGCGTCCAAAGTCCCTATATAGGAGCGCCCTTTGGCATGCTAAGAAAAAACCCCTTTGCTGAGCTGCCCGTCTGGCGGCTCGCCCTCTCCCCCGTAAGCTGTAAAAGCCGTCTGAGGCTAACAGCAATAGTCCGTGCGAAAAAAAAAAGGAAAAGGCGGCGATTGCGCTCATTGAGCTCGTTCGATGTGGTTGTGCGCTCGCTGCTCCGAACCCATAGTGCGATCTCGCTCTCACTTACGGACTCGGTCCTCGGACCTTTCGTTCGTGTCTTTCGTTAGACGTACGTCACCCAGGTTCTTACGATAGTAAAATCCGCGCTCGCAGCGGTCGTGCAAGGGGTAACCTAACGGTGTCAACAAACTTGCACGGGGCGCGCCACGGACGCCCGATTTCCCTCCTGGAAAATCTATTCGTGACGGGGCTGGGGCCTCCGATTGTGCGGACCCGGACGGGACGCGCTTTCGACCCCAGCTGTCTCCCTCCCACCCTCCTACCTCCACAGTCCATCCTCGGCTAGGTGTTTGGCGCCGAGCGGCCCCGGGTTGCTCCTCGTCTCGGCTCTCCGAGCAGATAGGGATCGGTAGGTACTCACCCCCGGGCAAAATAAGATTACCGGGGAACAGATTAGGGCTCACGTAGGCACACAACTCCCTGCCTATCCCCGGCAGGGAGGTTTAATATATAACGTTTAACATACATTAAGTTAAGTTAGAGCTGGAACCATGACTGCCGACAGTCGGGCAGTCAGGGATCTCGACCTGATGGTGCACTTCTTGCGCCGGACGGATCCTTCCCTATTAGTGAAGTCTGAAGCGTATAGAAGCGCGCTAGAGGCCTTTGACGGGAGCGAGGACTCGCAGCCCTCGCGCCCGCTCGTCGCCGCTCGTCCGACAAAGGCAGCCCGAAAGGCCGCACGCGCCGGGCGCCGTAAGAGTGAGCGGGAGCGATCGCGCTCTCGCTCGCCCGCACGGCTCCCGACGGCGGCGCCTGCCCCCCCCCCCCCCCTCCCCTCCGCCGCCCTCGCCGGCCCCGTCCATCGCCGAGTCGACTTATTCCAATACGTCGACTTCGTCGAATATTACGACAAGCGATTCGGATCGCGACTCATCTGTTGAGTCAAATCGCGGATCGGCCGGTGGGCCCGATCAAATGGACTTCGCCGACGAGGGAGACGAAGACGAATCCGATGCGTCGCAAAAGACGCTGACCGATTACACCGTAGTCACCAAGAGGGGGAAGAGGAAGTCCGCTGCCAAACAGCCCTGTGGGGCAGGGGACTCGCCCCAATCAAATCCACACTCTGTGGAGCCGCGTTCGCGTTCGATGTCGCCAAACACCTCTCAAAAGGTGCCGCGCAACCAGCGTCCCCCGCCTTTGGTCATTCGCGACAAAAAGGCGTGGGAAAAAGTCTCACGGCTCGCTTACGAGCGTAAGGTAAGCTTCTTAAAAGCTTCGAATGCCCCGGATGGCATCCATATCCTCACGCAAGATGCGGAAAGTTACCGTCGTATGACGAAACTCCTCACGGAATGTGGGATCACCTACCATCGCTACCCAATCGGCGACGAAAGGGCGCTGCGAGTGGTAGTCCGCGGTATGCCGAAAGAGGTAGATACCGACTTCATCAAGGCCGACTTGCTGGCCCAATCTCTCCCAGTCCGCGACGTTCACCGCATGTAACCGCGGGCGAACAAGAGAGCCGTTAGACTTGGTGTTGGTGATTCTCGACCTCTCGCCTGAGGGGAAGAGAATCTTCAACATCACTAAAATATGTCAAATGTCGGGTATCGTAGTCGAGCCCCCGCATAGACGGGGTATTCCCGGACAATGCCACCGTTGCCAACTCTATGGCCATTCCGCGCGTTTCTGCCACGCGAACCCCCGGTGTGTCAAGTGCACCGGTGAACACGGCACTATGGACTGCCCACGCCCGAAGGACGGCGCGGCGCCGCCGAGCTGCACACTGTGCGGGGCGGTGGGGCACACTGCGAACTATCGCGGCTGCCCCAGGGCTCCGGTCAGGGTGCGGAACCCGGCCCCGTGGCGTCCATCGCGGATGCCGCCCAGGGTGGACGCTGCTCAGTTCCCGCCCCTGAGGACTAACCCCACTCGTGGGGCGCACAAAGGGGAGGGGGCGGCGGCGGGCAACAAGGGCGGTACTAACGTGCCTCCACGCCCCCCCCCCCCAGCAGGGGGGGGCCTGGGGAAAGCGGCAGGCCTCTAAGGCTCAGCCGGCCTCTAAGGCTCAGCCGCCCCCGAAGGCGCAGGCTCCTAAAGCCGAACAGGCTCCTAAAGCCACACAGGCCCATAAGGCAAAGGGCCCTCAGCCCCCCCCAATGTCCGCAGATATCTTCGCGGACATCTCGCTAGTTTGCGAACTTGTCAATGCCATGAACATTGAGGAGATCGCAATGCTGGCCAAGGGTCTTCGCGAGGCCACATCTGCCCAACAGAAGCTATTCTTGTGCGCTCAGCACATGAATTTGCTTAACTCCCTCAGCCACTTCATGGCTACCTCTGAACTTAAGAAGAAGAACTCTGAATTTAAGATTGCTGCCCGAACTGTGAAAAATTTGAAGATTCACAAACAAAGCCAGGATCAAGACTGTTGCGGACAGCCACCAACTCCGGCCTCCGATACGACCATAATTAAGAATTAAATAAAAATACATATATTCCCGACCCGAAATCCCGATGCCCGAAAAATGCTAAATTCGATGCCAAATATCGCCAATGGCAAGGCCGAAATAATAGCCAATCACAGTGCAGAACGACAGCCAATCGCCACGAGTAGCGGAGAAGCCACGCAATTGGCTAATCCAAATCCGGTACTGTGGTTGGCTAAAACCTCACTACTTCCCACTCGAGACAGATCCCGGAAAAGCCAGAGAGTCACGGGAGCTTGTAGATTTGGCCCACTCAACACTTCAGACGTCTATACAGGTGGCTAATATCATCTTCACACTGCACACATTTAGCCGTCAGACAGCTGCGGGGAAAAAGTTATAAAGAAATCAGCAACCACGGATTTCACATTAACGTTCAAAGGCAAGAACATATCCAAATCACGCGAGGGGCTGATAAAGATCTGGGACGCCGCTGTGAAAGGTGTAAACTTAGAATATAAGAATTTTTCTAGAACTGATGAGGGTGAAAATTGGTATGGCACATTTGGGCCTTACATAGACTTCTTTTGCGGGTTCGGTCTGAGAATGAAAGAGCTGAGACTTGGGCATAAGGAAGATGTTATGATTGAAGTTCCAGTGAAGAAATACGGTTTTAACGGTGCTCATCATATCCTATTAGAAGGAAGTACGTTTCCCCCAGAGAAGAGGTCTTCAATGGCACAAAGTGTGGGGCCCATGACAGCATTTTTATCAATGGTAAGATCTGAAGGGATATACAGGACCAAGTGGGCAGCTGCAGTCAAGAGGGCCTTCAACCATATCCCATTAATTGATGACATCATAGAGGTAACAAGGACACAAAAGAAGGCAAGTGATTTGAGCACCATGATAGGTTTGTTGGCAAAGATAATCATGATAACTACCTCGAGACAAGCGACAAGAGCTTTCTTCCCCATAGCATTCCTTGTGCAAGCTGTCAACAAGTGTGGAGAGGAGAACAAAGAAAAATTCTTCGAATTATTCAACACAACAGGCTCAGGAGCGTTCCTGACTTATAAGATTGCTTGTGGGTACAACTGGTACATGACTGGTGCGATGACGGAAGAGACTCCATTCTATATTTGGGACTTACAAAGAAGATTTGGGAGTGTTCGAAGAGATAACTGATACAGCATCTTGGAAGACACGTGAGGAAATGGGGAAATGTTTCATCAAAGGAGACAAAGCAGCTACTTCGGTGAAAGCAAAACTACCGAAATTCAAGTATTACTCAAAGATGTCTTGCGCTAACATGAGTGGACTATTGTCAAGTGTATACAATCAAGTCTCTTCCATTCCCACTTTTAGTGGTGCTACTATGAGGACATATGGTGATGACTTCTTCGAGCACATCGATAGAAAGTCAATGGCAACATCATCGGGGAAAAGTCTGAGCCAGATAACGTCTTCTCTCTCGGTCACATTGGATGAGCTTAGGAAGACACTCAGAGAAAAGAGAGGCGTAATCCAGATGGGAACGACAAACTGGAGAAACATGAGTGACCTTGAACTCGATCAGCCTGGGACTGAGGTTGCAGTGATTGTTAGGGGTAAGGGAAAATACTTCATGGGTCGCAACTTCTCTAAATAGATATAATTTAGTTGTGAAATTAGCAATCGTATATTTCTGTCACGTTCCTCATTTTGCGCTTTAAACATTGTATATTTTTTTGCCAATGTATCGTAGATTAATGGATTAAGCATGTAATTTAAGTGAAAAAAAAAAAAAAAAAAAAAAACAGTTGCCCTTCTTGCAGAGGTCAAACTCCGAGCCCCTCGTCGTATCCCCTTACGACATTTTTCCACTTTTCACGTTAGTTTTTGTCGATCAAATTACGCGCGCAACACTTTCTTCAGACGAGCTTGTCGCGAATCGCGAACTGTTGGTTTTTATGAATTTATATTGAATGTTACAATATTTAAATGTAACCGTTTGTTTCCTAAATAAAAAAAAAAAAAAAAAAGCGCCTGTACCGGAGGAGCCATCTCTGCATTCCCGAACCCGGTCCCGTTCAAGCGGAAGCCCCGGGCTAGGGAGTGCGGGGTCCGGCACCGTCGGTACCTAGCGACGCACGACACCCGCCCCGACGAGCCCGCTCCCAGCAGATGGAGCAAATCGAACGAGAGGGTAGCCGCAAACCGCAAGGCGAGCGACTACCCTCATCGTCGAAAAATTCTACCGCCACCACCACCGCCGCGCAACCGCGGACAACCGCCCCACGCGTGATCCGAGGCTGGTGCTCGAAGACGCCCCGAGGTACCGGAGACCGCAGCCAGACTTCGGATCACCGGACCAGGAGCAGCGCCCGAAACTCCACTGGAACCAGCCCCCCCCCCCCACCGCCCCGCACGGAACTCAGCGGAGGAAATACAAAAGAGGGTAGTCAACAACGGGCGGAAAACGAACTACCCCCATCTGCAACTACAATTGAAACCGCGATTGAGTGTGACTGAGCACCTCCTGTTGTGCAACCACCCCCAACCGCAGCGACAAAAATACCAGCCACCACCATCGAAACCACTGTAGGAGAAAGTAGCGCATCGTCACCGGCGCCCCACTTCGTTAACACTGAGCCCCGGCCATGACCACGACCTGAGAACGATCGCCCGAATGGGAGAGCAGCCCCCGCGTGGTACGCGCTGGTGGGAGAGTGCAATCGCTATCCTTGCGCAGCATCGTTGACGCCCCGTACTACGTGCGGAACTCAATCATCGCTCGGGGCCTGGGCGTGGAACCCCTGGGCCAGTTCATCGGAAGCCTGACTACCCGGATGTTCGGTCGTGCGGATAGGTCGCGCTTTCGCCACCTGTGCGAGCTAGCGCCCTACCACCGCCGACCGCCCGACAAGAAGGGACTGTCGCGCGACCTCGCGCGCGCAGTCAGCCCTCCACCACACGTCCCAGGGAGGAGCTGGCAACCTGCGCAAACTGCGGAGGCCCCCACCCCGCAAACCACACTGGCTGCCCCACATTTCGGAAAGAGGCGAGAAACAAGCAAGTGGGCACCCAAGCGCGCACACGCACGGGAGGCCGACAGGGCGAGGAGCCTATTCAAAAGCCGCAAGTTACAGACTCTGCGCCAGCCACGCTAATGGCGCAGGGGAATGACCCCAAGAAAAGGAAGAACGACGTCGCAAAGAGGCCCAGAAGAAGGAGGAAGGCCAAAGGATCGGGCCGGGAGCAGGACCGACCCCAGGCGACCCCGAATCACCCCCCCCCCCCCCCCCCAGCATCCGCGAAAAAGAAGAGCGCAGTGACAAACGGATCCGATTCGCCGCCGCCGCCGCCGCCGCCCATGGACCCACTTACACTCCTAGACCTGCTAAGGTGTGTCATCATGGCGCAGCAGCAGGGCGCGGAAGCGGTGGCGCAAACCCTGACAACAGCAGCCAGAACCCTCAGGCCTGCGAAATGAAGGAGGAGCTAAGGGTAGTCTACTGGAACGCCCAATCGCTGACCGGCAAGATAGACCTGCTCCGGAACTTCATCCGGGAGCAAGAGGTCGACATCATGCTGGTCAGCGAAACAATGCTGCACCCCCGCCGCACCGACGCCAAGCCGAGACGACGCTACAACTGGGAGATCTTCACGACGGCCCTGGAGGAGAAATCCCAGACCAGGCCACAGCTGAAGACGTCGAGGAAGCCGCCAACACCATCACGGCCACCATCCAAGAGGCGCTGAACCAAGCTGCGCAGACAGTTCCGGCAAGAGAGAGGAGACATCCACTCCCAACCCGGATCCAGGACCTCATCACGCGCAAGCGCCAAATGAGGCGGCAATGGCAGAGGACCAGATGCCCCACCCTTAAGACGTTGCTTAACGCACTGGTCGAGAGGGTGAGAAAGGAGCTACAAGAGCACGCTGCAGAGACGTGGGATAGGCTATATTGCGATGATCGACGGGGAAATAGCACCATCTATGCGCCGAATGAAAAAACTCGAAGCATTATTACTTACAAGTTGATCATATAAAAAACGGCGCCATCTGTAGGTATTATGTTTGCGTGTAAAGTAGTTCCAGGGTAGTGAGTGAGATCGAGATAGGTAATATAGTTGTTGGTAAACAATAAAAATGTCTTCTAACCGTAAAACACCTAAAAGCGGCTGGCGAAAGTATTTTATAACGAATAATACCACAGCGATATGCATGTACTGTGCGAAAGAGTCAAAAACTTGTAGAATACTACAAACTTAAAACAGCACATATAGAACGAAAACATCCTACTGTCTTACAGGTAACATGAATGAATTACTGTATTTTATAATGAATTACTATATTTCAAAAAGAACAAATATCAATGTAACTAGTTTTGTTTACAGACCTATAAGTGCTTTTTATGAATTATTTGATAAATAGGTAACACAAATCTGCAGCCGATTGACGTAAGTAGAGCTGGTAATTAAGCTGAGAATTTGTATCAATAATGATATTCGGTTTCATTATTCCTTACCTTGAAAGTTTAAAAGAACATTTGCTTTGATTTTTAGTTTTGAATTGGTTATTTTTTTATTCAAATTATTTTATTTGATTTTTAATCTGATTAATTGTTAAGTAATATGAATCGCTTAGGTTTATTATCTATACATATAAAATTCAAAGTCCTGACTGACTGACTTAACTATATATCAACGCACAGCCCAAACCACTGGACTTAGAGACTTGAAATTTTGCACATATGTACCTTATACAATGTAGGCATCCACTAAGAAAGGATTTTTGGAAACTCCCACGGGATAAGGAAAAACGGGGATTATATATTCGATATTCCGAGTGACGCTATCTCAGTAACTATAATAACTAGACTCTTCAAATTTGATACAAAAGTAGGTGATTACAAAACTAAGAAACTAATTTCAGGATTTTTGGAAATTTCCACGGGATAAGGAAAAAAACGGGATTTATATATTTAGTTCTACGGGATCGATTTTTCGTTTTACTGGTCGTATAAAACTGAAATTTGGCCTTTAAGTTCCCTTGGGGAGTGTAGGGGAGCACTACAAAAGGATTTCCCGAAATTCCCACGGGAACGGAAACACCGGGACTTTTAGTTTTACTGGTTGCAGAAAGCTGAAATTCGGCATGTAGGTTGCTTCGGGAGTGTAGAGGGGCATTAAGAGAGTACTTTCCAAAATTCCCACGGGAACGGGAAAAAACAGGATTTTTCGTTTTACTGGTCGTAGAAAGCTGAAATTTGGCAAGTGGGTTCCTTTGTTGAGTGTAGGGGAGCACTACAAAAGGATCTCCCAAAATTCCCACGGGAACGGGAAAAACGGGACTTTTCGTTTTACTGGTTGCAGAAAGCTGAAATTTTGCAAGTGGGTTCCTTGGGGAGTGTAGGGGAGCATTATGAGATAATTTCCCAAAATTCTTCTTTGTTCCCGTAAGAATTTCGGGAAATGCTCTATTTGGCGAAATTCTTACAGGAACGGGCAAAACGGGAAGCGGGGGAAAGTTGAAATTTGTCACGTAGGTTTATTCGGGAGTGTAGGGGAACACTAAGAAAGGATTTTCCGAAACGCTCACAGGGCCGGGAAAAAACGGGATTTTACGTTTCCAGACGAAACAGCGGAAGAAAGAGACTTAGCATTTATAGCGTGTGTTTCTTTAAAGGCTTTAAGTGTACTCCGAAAGCACTCCCCAAAATTTCCACGGGAACGGGAAAAAACTTATTTTTTCGTTTTACATCTTAGCGCGTACGAAGTCGCGGGCAAAAGCTATATAGGGTATATTTTAGGACAGCCCTATAAGTTAGGTTAGGTTTGTTTTATAAAAATCCTGCAATATTTATACAGTTTCAGAAAAATCAAGGTAGCGGGGCAATGCGGGGGCTTGCTTGCATGCTTGCTTGAGTCCTTGCTTTGCATGCTTGATTGCATACTTGCTTTCATGCATGCTTACATGCTTGCTTGCATGCATGCATGCTTGCGTGCTTACTTGCATGCATGCTTGCTTGCACGCTTGCTTGCATGCTTGAAAGCTTGCAGGTTTGGTTGTTCGCTTGCTTGATTGCTAGCTTCTTTGAAATGCTCATGGTTCACGCGTGCGAAGCCGCGGGCAAAAGCTAGTTGGAATATGAAAAGCGTGTAGGATTTTAAATAGTGGCCCGCTTCGTCGCCCCTTCGGTCGCTCGCTGACCTCCTCCGCGAGCCTTCGAGCTCCGCAGTCGGGCTCCGTGACAGATGTCGCCTCTGGAGCACTTTCTTTACGTTCCACTTGACATATAAGTCACGAGACTGCGTTTTAAACGGGACGGCAGCGCATTTCGATCAGTGGTGATAATCTGTAAATTTGGTTCTGGCACTTCGCCGGCCGCTGCCGCGGCACGCTCGCTACGCTCGCTCGGCTCGCGCGCTGTTGTGGACGCAATTCTAACATAACCCAACCTATAGGAATAAAATGACTTAAAATACTTTTGTATTTGCATTTGGCTAACCTACATTTGAAATTAACACTTGAAATCGCAGCGTTAATTTTTAAACATTAACTAAGAATTAAAATATTTTTATTTGTATCAAAAATCTTCATAATATAGTGCACTACTGAAATTAAAAAAGATTTTGGAAATAGCACAAAATAACACACTTTTATTAAAAAATCTTGTACTGAGTTAGTAGTTTGGTGATCGTCTACAAATAAGTATGCGGTTACAAAATCTACGAACTGTATAACGCAACACAACGTAATAAAATTGGAGCTCGCAGCGCACGTCCGCTCACCACGGTGCCCGATCGCGCGGTAAGCCCGCGCGAAAATGTGTTTAACGCCTAGACCCCCACCACGCCACCGCACCGAGGTGATATAGGCCCGACTATTATAGCGAAAATTTTGACTAATTTCTTCGGATTTTCAGTTGTTTTATGCGTTCTTTGTTTCTTTCATTGCTTTTGTTGTTTTCTTGGGTTTTTGCTGGGGTTTTAGTTATTGTTTATTATATTAGTTTGAGGGTTTTTTCATTAACTGCTTTGGGTTACTGTTAGTTTGTTTGGGTTAATGTTAGTAATTTAGTTTTTGGGGTTTTATTGTTTTGTTAGAGTAAGGTTTTAGTTGTTAGTTATTTGGTCTGTGTGTGTGTTGTAAACATTTCGGCTATGCAGCCTTTACAAGTAATACTAGCGCGTAATTTCAAAATATGGAATTACGCGATAGTAATTTCGTCCGAAGAAGCTGCAATAAATGCAGCGTATGAGTGGCTGCTACTATCGAACCGCGTACCCAAATGTCCGAATTGCAGGTCGCTGATGAATCGAGACATCAAGCCTTCTTACAAACTAGGCTTTAGATGGCGGTGCGGGGCTCGGGCATGCCGCCTCATTTTAAGTCCGCTTAATAATACCTTTTTTGGGCGGAGTCAAGTAACTTTCAAGTGCACTCTGCAGTTAATATTGCACTTTTTTAGAAGAGATAAGGTGACGCAGGCGGCTAACGATGTCGGCGTAACAAAGACTACCGCCATCCAAATTTACCATTTCATGAGGGAGGTGTGCGAGATCGCCGAGGCCCATGATAGGGAGAAGATAGGCGGCCCCGATGACGTCGTAGAGGTGGACGAAACCCACCTCTACACAAGAAAATACCATCGGGGTCGACTACTGCAGAGCCAGACGTGGGACTTTGGGTGCATTAGCAGCCTAACTAAAAAAGTTCACGTCGAGCTAATACAAAATAAGAGCCGCGCGACCCTCGACCCCATCATGTCCGAAAACATAATGCCGGACACCTACATAATGTCTGATATGCATCGGAGCTATGTAGGTGTCCACTTGCGTCTCAACATGCGAGGGCACTCGACAGTGAACCACAGTGTCGAGTATGTGCATGGCACTGTGGACATTCCAGCCCACGCCGCTCTCGGGGACCCTATTCCAGGGTCCTCTGATGTTAGTGTGAAAGTCCACACGAACACAATCGAGCGGCAATGGCTGGAATTAAAATATAAATTACTAGCTTGCGCCCGCGGCTTTGCCCCCGTTGCAAAATTCCCTATCCCGTGAGAATTTGGCAAAATCAAATCTTCATCAAAGCTTCAATTTGCGTGTTCTGCACGATGAGATCATTCAAAATAGTGACCATCAAATCATCATTTTGACCAAATTTTTTCTAAGTGTCGGGAATTAGATACCCCATATTTCCGCCATTTCACGCTGCAGAGAATTATTTTTCAAATAAAAGTTGCTTCATTTTGCGTGTTCTGCACGATGAGATCATTCAAAATAGTGACCATAAAAACATCATTTTGACCAAATTTTTTCTGTGTCGGGACCCCCTTTGCTATACCCTAACCCACATCCCTAATAGCCAGAACGAGGGCGATAATGTCCACAGCCTTATTAAAAAGGAAATAAAAAAAAACCAAAAGTCTGGACCGATATATACACCCCACCTGTTGCGGACAGCCACTAACTCCGGCCACCGAGACGACCATAATTAATAATTTAGTCTAGAAAATAAACACATACCTACCCGAAATCCCGATACCCGCAGCATTACGTAATAAATATTTCCAAACAACGCTGCGGAACTAAAAATGTTAAAAAATCATAAGTCATAAGTCATTCGATGCCAAATGTAAAACGGCCAATGGCAAGGCCAAAATAATAGCCAATCACAGTACAGCACGACAGCCAATCACAAAAGAGTACGGAGAAGCCACGCGATTGGCTAATCCGAATCCAGCACTGTGATTGGCTAAAAACCGAGTCGCGCTCCCGTAGCGAGGGATATAAAAGAGCCCGACACCGAGCAGCGAGGGGGTTAACCACCCTTGTCGGTGCTACCTCCACCGCAGTGGAAAAGGGCAACGCTCCCAACTCCCTCATGGCGGCGGCCAATGACGGGAGACGTCCGCCTCTGAAAAGGCGACGAAAACGCGGCGGGAGGAAGAAGAAGGCCTCCAACCCAGAGCCGCGCGAACCCGAACCCGAGCCGAAAACAGCGGCACAAAATATGCCACCGAAAATCGGCCCAAACCCGGAGGTCGCCGCCCCTGCGAAGGGGAAGAAGGCGAATCCGGGTAGGGAAGCTGACGACGGTAGCGCAAGGACCATCAAGGAGTTGATCCAGGTCCTGCAGGAGTTGCTCGCAACCATCCAGTCAGGACAGAGCCCTGTCCCGATTATCCTGAGAAGGCTGGCTGACCTGTACGCGCAGGATGGCCAGCCAGCTTAGGGTAATCCACTGGAACGCTGATGGCCTCGTCCCAAAGAAGTCCAGGCTGCTGCGTCACCTGCTGGCCGAGCAGAAGATCGACGTGGCCCTAATATCCGAGACCCACCTTAAGGCAGGGGACCGCCTTAAGATGCCGGGATATTACGCCTACAGGAAGGAGGAGACCTCACCACTAGGACACGCCTACCGGGGCCTGGCAGTCCTAGTGAAGAGAAGCTTGGTGCACCAACCGCTGCCGTTGCTGACGACGCTCAGGTCGTCCTATGCCCTCGGTGTGGAAATCTGCGTCAACGGACATCCCCTGCGTGTGTTTGCCTTTTACAAGCCGCCCAGCTCTCGTCTCGCGGTGGCTGACGTCCACGACCTGTTGGACTCGCCGCTGCCCACGATCGTAGCCGGCGACTTTAATTGCAAACACACCGCCTGGAACTCCTCGAAGATCTGCCTAGACGGGCGAAGACTCTTCGAAGACGCAGAAGACCAAGGATACGAGGTGCTCGGACCAGAAGTTCCGACCCACTACCCGCATAACGCAGCTCACGCTCCAGACGTCATCGACCTCATGATAGCTCGCGGCCTGTCTTCCTGGCCTGCGCATGACGTTCTGGACTACCACCTCTTCTCCGACCACCAACCTGTTCTGGCGACCCTGGACATGGCACCGACTCGGACCGCTGCCCCTCCGCCCCGCCGAAAACAGGACTGGGACCGCTTCGCCATCTACATGTCTGAGCACTCGCCATCCTTCCCCGTGACCAGTACGGAGGAAGTTGATCGTCTCGCCGAGCAGCTCAGCACATGTATCACTGACGCCCTCGCACACTCTGACGTCGAAACCCGCACGTCATCAGCGCGCCCACGCCAGCAGATCCCCGCAGATATCCTGACTCTCATCCAGAGAAAAAGGAAACTGCGGCGTTTCTACCAACGCACCCGATGCCCGACCACGAAGAATTTCGAGGGGCCTGGCCGTACACTCGGAATACTCCTGGCTCGAGTACATCGCTTCGGCTGGCGAAGACTGGAACGGCATCCACCGCCTGTGCCGCCGCCTGGCTAACAAACCAGCGCCCACCCGCCCACTTCTGGCCAACGACGGAACCATCCGCTACCGGGCAGAAGACAGGGCGGAAATATTTGCCGACCATCTGGAGATGCAGTTCTCCCCGAACCCATCTGCCGACATACAGCACGAGGCAGAGATTGAGCAGCGAGTGGCGGAGTACTTTGCTGCACCGATCACCCCAGACGAAGACCCTATCGTGTTCTCTCCGGGCCAAGTCACGAGGATGATTCGACGCGTACCGCTGAAGAAGGCGCCTGGCCCCGACCGCATTCCCAACGAGGCGCTGCGTCACCTTCCCCCGCGAGCCATCGCGACGCTGACGCGGCTCTTCAACGGAGTCCTGCGGACGGGCCACTTCCCGCGCCCCTGGAAGCACGGGCGCGTCATCATGCTCCCGAAGCCCGGGAAGAACATTCTGCGACCGGAGAGCCACCGCCCGATCACCTTGCTGCCAACCACATCGAAGCTGTTCGAAAAGCTGCTGCTGGTCCACCTGTCGCCGCACATACAGCCGCGCGACGAGCAGTTCGGCTTCCGGGCCGAACATTCGACCACACTGCAGCTCGCAAGAGTACTACACCAGGCCGCCGTCGCCTACAACAAGAAGGAGCACTCCGTCGCCGTCATGCTCGACATGGAGAAGGCCTTCGACCGTGTATGGCACCTCGGCTTGGTGTACAAGCGCGCCATCCGCGCCGGTGTGCCACAAGGGAGCTGCCTATCGCCCGTGTGCTACGGGCGCTACACCGACGACATCCCCGTCAGCGAGGGCGTAATGCTCGCGCTGTACGCTGACGACGCCGCCTACGTCTCCTCGTCCATGAGCCTTGCGCATGCGGCGCGTAAGGCCCAACGCTGCCTCGACACCTTGCCAGCCTGGCTGGATGAGTGGAGGCTTCGTGTCAACGTGGCGAAGACCCAGGCCATCGCCATTAGCACGAAGCTGCTGCTGCCACCAAGGCTGACGCTGCTGGGGCAGGCCATCGAGTGGGCGCCCTTGGTGAAATATCTGGGGGTCACCATCGACCGCCGCCTCACTATGGCCCCGCACATCAACAATGTGGTCGCCCAGACGCGCGCAGCGCGCGCCCTTCTACGCCCGGTCCTCAGGTCCCGACTAACGTTGCGAGCCAAGTTGGGCGTGTACAAGACTTACGTCCGGTCACGCCTAACATATGCAGCCCCCGCGTGGTACGCGCTGGTGGGAGAGTGCAACAGGAAGCGACTCGAAGCCCAGCAGTCGCTATCCTTGCGCAGCATCGCCGACGCTCCGTACTACGTGCGGAACACTGTCATCGCTCGGGGCCTGGGCGTGGAACCCCTGGGCCATTTCATTGGCAGCCTGACGACCCGAATGTTCGGTCGTGCGGATAGGTCGCGCTTTCGCCACCTGAGCGAGCTAGCGCCCTACCACCGCCGACCGCCCGACAAGAAGGGACTGCCGCGCGACCTCGCGCGCGCAGCCAGCCCTCCACCACCGGATTGACACCCTGGACTCTACCTACCTTGCCGCCGGCCGATGATCGCCCGCGGATCCCACCCCAGCGGGGTTCCTTCCGACGGGCTTGATCTCGCAGGCGGTTTAAGATGAACACCGGACGAACCAGAGAGGCCACCCGGCCTCACCCCAGCGACCCGGCCATATTTGTGGCCGGCGTACGAAGCCGCTGAAGGGGGCAAACGCCCCGACCAGCATCCCCGCACCCCCCAACAGGGGTCGAGAAGATACCTCCGGGAGCGAGGGGGTTTCCTCAAGACGTCGCTTAACGCACTGGTCGAGAGGGTGCGAAGGGAGCTTCAGGAGCACGCTGCCGAGGCGTGGGAGAGCCACATCGCGACGATAGACGGGGACGTCCCGTCCATCCATCGACTGTGCAAACAACTCGGCACGACACCGACGGCAACAAGGCCACTGCGGGACAAGGACGGCCAGATGAGGTACAAGGCGGAAGACAGGGCGGAGATCTTCGCCGAGTGCCTCGAAAGCCAGTTCCAGCCGAATCCTTCGGACAACACCGGGCACATAGTGGCAGTCCAAGAACACCTAGAAACCTACTTCGCGGCACAAATCGAGGCGAGTGACGAACCGGTCGTCTTCACACCTGGCCAAGTCGCAAAACACCTCCGAAGCTGCAACCCCAGAAAGGCCCCGGGCGCCGATGCGATCCCGAACATGGCCCTGCGCCGCCTGCCACAACGCTCCATTGCGGCGGTGACCAGGCTGTTCAATGGGATCCTGCGCACGGGACGCTTCCCGCAGACGTGGAAGCTTGGCCGGGTAATCATGCTACCCAAACCGGGGAAAAACCTGCAGAAACCGGAGAGCCACCGCTAGGGTTTGCAATCCGTATTATCCGGATATCCGCACTATTTTTGGATCCGTAATATCCGGATCTGACAACCTCAAGGATTCGGATAATTTGAATCTTTCGGGTAGTGTTAATAAAGTAAAATCGAATTTAATTGTATTAATTTTGCTTCGCATAATGTGTATAATATAATAATTATCAAAATTATTGTGTATTTTTTTGCTATGTATGGCCGTTATAGTTGAGAAGTTGACCAATTTGCACTAATGCAATAAGCTGATAAAAAGTACTAACTACGCTTGTTTTCAATCGAGCCTCTCGCTCGCTCGCACTTAGCAGCTTTATTGCATTGCACTGATATTGCTTGCACTATTGCTTAAAATCCGTTTATGGCCCCAAAGCCGAGCCGAGCAGAGATATGGTAACAATGATTGCTACCACCTGCATTTAAATTTTACCGTTACAATTAAACAAAAGATTAGTCCTGATCCCAGTATTCCCAACGTGAACTGTGTTTAGTCTTATGTTAGAATTTGTAAGTCAGTCAGTCAGTTCAGTTGGTTGCTTGATCGTGTAATTCGTGTATGGTATGTGAGGGGCAGATTCCGCAGACTGGCAGTTGAAAATAAATTAGTGATTAGAACAAGGCATAATTGTAAGTATTTCCTTAATTTCATACTATCTATTATATTTCTAAATAAATTCAATCACTTCACTTTGTACTTAACCTATTCTGATATTTTCTAGGTTCCTGCTCTTGCATCCTGCTCTCGTGCACCTACATCGACTGTTACGAGTAGTTTAACATAGAATGTGACAATGGACAAAGAAAGCGAATTCAAGGACTTAGGACGACTTTCTGCCAAGTTTCTTGCGGCGCATTCTTCTTGGCAATGATGGTCTTTCCGAATGTGCTGGTAGTTTCAAAAAGACATGTAAAAGAGCCCTTGGCGGCCAATTTGCAAAATAAATTTTCTTATTCTTATTCTTCTTCTTCTAGGAAAGAGAGATATAATTATTTTATTTACAAATAGTTTATTGCACAAGTAATTAACGATTACGATTTAATTTAGCACAATTTTAAATTTTTAGTGCTATTTTTTTTACCGTGCTTCTGTTTTCTGTTTTGTAAAACTTTAAAAGCTATAATGATAAGTTACAGTTATTGTAAACCCCACTAGCATAATTATAAATCGATGTGAAATCAAGAGAGTTTATGAGTATTAAGAAGATGATTATTTTTATATGATTACTGTTTTCTGTTTTTATTAGAAAAAAAGTTCATTTGTCCTAAAATGAATAATTTTAATGCCGTGTTAGAACAATATTTGTTAATTATTTGATTACAAACATGTTGATTTACCGCTTCTTTAAATTATACTATTTTAAATGATGACTTTGTTTTTTTTTGTAAAATATCCGTATTATCCGAAATATTCGGATATCCGGATTTCACAAACTGACATATCCTAATTATCCGGATCCTGAAAGTGTCCGGATCTTGCAAACCCTAGCCACCGCCCGATCACACTACTCAGCACAATTTCGAAGGTGTTCGAAAGACTGTTGCTCGACAAACTGAAGCCCCACATCGAGCCACGTCCGGAACAGTTCGGCTTCCGCACCGGCCACTCCACCACGCTACAGCTCACAAGAGTGCTTCACTTCCTGGCGACGACAAGAAACCGGAGGGAGCACGCCGTCGCAGCACTCTTGGACATGGAAAAAGCGTTTGACCGAGTATGGCATGAGGGTCTGCTATACAAGCTGTCACTGTCACCAGCTCCACGGCGCATCGTCCGCGTCCTGGCTTCGTTCCTGACCGACCGGAGGTTCGTCGTGGCGGTGGAAGACGCCACCTCGAAACACAATCCCTGCGCACCATCGTCGCCGCCCCACGCTGTGTGCGCAACGAGGACATCCAGCGAAGCCTCCACTGGCAGAGTCTGGACGCGTTCATCGAGCACCTCGCGCGCCGCATGTTCGACCGCGCCGACAACTCGAGCTTCCCGCTGCTGCAGGGGATCGCGCCGCTCCACGCGCGCCCCCCGGATCGCCGCCGCGCGCTGGCTCTACCCCGAGAGCTGGCGCCAAGACAAGAGTCTCCTGTCCGTGGTGACGACGACAGGCAGCCACAAAGCCGCTGAAAGGCCACCGACCGATCCCGCCATGCCGCAGAAAGGCAAAGCGGGATAAGAGCCGCAGACAGGCAACCATCCGCTACGCCAAGATAGGCTAATCGGACTAACGCCGCAGAGAGGCTGAAAATCCAATGATGGAAAGCAGAGACCGGCCCATCGCTATGGGCCGCGACAGATGCCGACTTAAAGGGCAGGGCCCTGAAAAGTCTTCCCCACACCCCCCCGCGCTTAGGCGTGTGAGACGACCGACGACGTGCGAGGGGGTTTCGCATTACGCTCTTTGAGCTCGTTCGATGTGGTTGTGCGCTCGCTGCTCCCAACCCATAGTGCGATCTCGCTCTCACTTACGGACTCGGTCCTCGGACCTTTCGTTAGACGTACGTCACCCGGGTTCTTACGATAGTAAAATCCGCGCTCGCAGCGGTCGTGCAAGGGGTAACCTAACGGTGTCAACAAACTTGCACGGGGCGCGCCACGGACGCCCGATTTCCCTCCTGGGAAATCTATTCGTGACGGGGCTGGGGCCTCCGATTGTGCGGACCCGGACGGGACGCGCTTTCGACCCCAGCTGTCTCCCTCCCACCCTCCTACCTCCACAGTCCATCCTCGGCTAGCCGTTTGGCGCCGAGCGGCCCCGGGGTTGCTCCTCGTCTCGGCTCTCCGAGCAGATAGGGATCGGTAGGTACTCACCCCCGGGCAAAATAAGATTACCGGGGAACAGATTAGGGCTCACGTAGGCACACAACTCCCTGCCTATCCCCGGCAGGGAGGTTTTAGGCCTTTAACCAGATAAGTCAGATAAGCTGGAACCATGACTGTCGACAGTCGGGTAGTCAGGGATCTAGACCTGATGGTGCACTTCTTGCGCCGGATGGATCCTTCCCTACTAGGGAAGTTTGAAGCTTACAGAAGCGCGCTAGAGGCCTCTGATGGGAGCGAGGACTCGCAGCCCTCACGCCCGCTCGTCGCCGCTCGTCCGACAAAGGCAGCCCGAAAGGCCGCACGCGCCGGGCGCCGTGGGAGTGATCGGGAGCGTATCGGCCGGTGGGCAAGATCAAATGGACTTCGCCGACGAGGGAGACGAAGACGAATCCGATGCGTCGCAAAAGACGCTGACCGATTTCACCGTAGTCACCAAGAGGGGGAAGAGGAAGATCCCTCTCCCCCCTACTTCCGAGTCCGCTGCCAAACAGCCCTGTGGGGCAGGGGACTCACCGCTATCAAATCCACACTCTGTGTGGTCCTTTGGTCATTCGCGACAAAAAGGCGTGGGAAAAAGTCTCACGACTCGCTTACGAACGTAAGGTAAGCTTCTTAAAAGCGTCGAATGCCCCGGATAGCATCCATGTCCTCACGCAAGATGCGGAAAGTTACCGTCGTATGACGAAACTCCTCACGGAATGTGGGATCACCTACCACCGCTACCCAATCGGCGACGAAAGGGCGCTGCGAGTGGTAGTCCGCGGTATGCCGAAAGAGGTAGATACCGATTTCATCAAGGCCGACTTGCTGGCCCAATCTCTCCCAGTCCGCGAGGTTCACCGCATGTACTGCGGGCGAACAAGAGAGCCGTTAGACTTGGTGTTGGTGATTCTCGACCTCTCGCCTGAGGGGAAGAGAATCTTCAACATCACTAAGATATGTCAAATGTCGGGTATCGTAGTCGAGCCCCCGCACAGACGGGGTATTCCCGGACAATGCCACCGTTGCCAACTCTATGGCCATTCCGCGCGTTTCTGTCACGCGAACCCCCGGTGTGTCAAGTGCACCGGAGAACACGGCACTATCGACTCTTTAGACGTCCCAGACATGTACTGACTGACCCTGACGACGACATTACACTGGTCAATCATGCTCGCACAGAATTCGATAGTCGAAGCCCAATAACACCACAGGGCAACACTAGCTTTAGTGACACACCGCACCGCCCCCTCCGGAGGAGGCGAAGACGACGTCCCCCACAAAACACCACACGGGGGCGCCCCCACTATCTTAACCGATACCGGCATGTCCCGGGTAGGTTCTCTCCAATCAGACCACAACCTGACTGAGTTTCTTGTCGTTTCTTCTCAGTCAGGCTTAACGTAATCCTTCCGAAACGATGGTAGCATAAAAGTCCGTTTTGCTTGCAAAATCTCTCCTTAGCGTCAGGCGGTTTAAGACGAACACCGGACGAACCAGCGAGGCCACCCGGCCTCACCCCAGCGACCCGGCCATATTTGTGGCCGGCGTACGAAGCCGCTGAAGGGGGCAAACGCCCCGACCAGCATCCCCGCCCCCCCAACAGGGGTCGAGAAGAAAGCTCCGCTGAGCGAGGTAGTTCAGCGACAGCAGTTTAAAGAACATAATGAGTATTTACAATGAAAAGCGACTTAAAGGAAAACTTAACGATCACAATATAAATATGATATGTGTACAGTCCGACCTTCTAGCTATATTCTTAAAAAGAGCGCCTATGTAAACGGTATAAAGATTTATAATCATTTGCCCGAATATATAAAATCTTTAGATGGTAATAAATTTAAAAATAAACTAAAGGATTTTTTACTCTCAATGTGCTTTTATAACTTAAATGAATACTTCTGTACAAATTATTAAAATAAAGATATTACCTAATAATTTATAATAATAAATCTAAATATTGTACGTCCGAAATGGATAAACTGTTGAAACTTATAAAAATTATGTTATCACAATTGTACACGGTTTTATACAATAAACGTTTCTTATTTCTTAGTTCTCCAGCGATCTCCAAGAGGAAACGACCCTGAAGCATCCAAGGATCCAACCACCGACCCAGCAGCACCTACCGGACCGACCAGCACCAGCGAAACGACGACCCCTGCGACCTGACCGGACCGGAGAAGCCTACTGGAACTGGAACCTCGATAATAAACGAATACAGTCCATTACTAGAGTTTTGTTCGACGAGCCGTCGATAGGACCGACCCCTGTGCTGTCTACGGCGACGGCCCTGACACCACCACCAGGGGACGAGATGAACACCCAGAGGGGAGAAAAATCCGGCATTCCATACAGTTATCGCTCGGGGCCTGGGCGTGGAACCCCTGGGCCAGTTCATTGGCAGCCTCACTACCCGGATGTTCGGTCGTGCGGATAGGTCGCGCTTTCGCCACCTGAGCGAGCTAGCGCCCTATCACCGCCGACCGCCCGACAAGAAGGGACTGCCGCGCGTCCTCGCGCGCGCAGCCAGCCCTCCACCACCGGATTGACACCCTGGACTCTACCTACCTTGCCGCCTGCCGATGATCGCTCGCGGATCCCACCCCAGCGGGGTTCCTTCCGACGGGCTCGATCTCGCAGGCGGTTTAAGATGAACACCGGACGAACCAGAGAGGCCACCCGGCCTCACCCCAGCGACCCGGCCATATTTGTGGCTGGCGTACGAAGCCGCTGAAGGGGGCAAACGCCCCGACCAGCATCCCCGCCCCCCCAAACAGGGGTCGTGAAGAAACCTCCGCAAGCGATGTAGTTCAGCGACAGCAGTTCTCCAGCGAGGAAGAGAAAAACGACCACGAAGCATTCCAAGGATCGAACCACCGACCCAGCAGCACCTACCGGACCGACCAGCACCATCGAAACAACGACCCCTGCGACCTGCCCGGACCGGAGAAAGCCTACTGGAACTGGAACCTCGATAATAAAAGAATACAGTCCATTACTCGACTTTTGTATCGACGAGCCGTCGATAGGACCGACCCCTGTACTGTCAGTGGCCACGGCCCTGACAGAGCTGCTAGTGCTGCTATTTTGAATAATAATAATAATATTGGTGGTCGGCGTATAAAGCCGCTGAAAGGGGCAAACGCCCCGAACAGTATCCCCACCCCTCTTTGCAGGAGACGAGGTGAACCCCAGAGAGCTCGCCTTTAGTTTGTCGGCGACCGCGCAACAGAAAGCACCTCTCCACTTGTCCCGTAAGGGAGAAAAAGGCAGGTAGCCTAACACTAACTTACTGGTCTTCTCAGTAATGTCACACGCAAAAAACATATAGCGCACGAAAATACAAAGAATTTTCCAAATATGACTCACTTTACACTTACTTGGTCACAAGATCTACACAAATGCTTAATTGGCCTATTTTTATTCAAAAGGTGCGAAATCCTTTTGGTTATTATTACAGCCCATGTTATAGTTATAGTAAAGCAAAGGGGACGCAGTTCATTAGGCGAAGACTTGGAAAAATTTAAGGTAAGTAGTTTGTTTTGGCAAAATTAGAGACCCAGAAAAAGAAACTGAAACCCCCTTCTGCTTGCTTTGATTTACGGAAATTTTATTTTTATTTCATTCAGTTATTTGATTATTTAGATATTTAGACCAATATTGCCAATCTGATTTGATTTTGTTTTAATTTATTTTAGTTTTGTTTTGATTTCATTCATTTTTTGACATTTTTATTTTTAATTTTGGTTAACTGGTAGAGATAAGTTCGCTTTTGTGCATATATTTAATGTTTTATTTTTCTGGGATTTGTGTCTGTTTCTTTATACATATTTGTACAGTAAAGAATTTTTCTCAGATGCAATGAAATGTTAACCTTACGTTCCAAATAATAGGCCGGGACGTATCACGTCGCGGGCGCGGTTAGACAAGTGGTATGTAATGGATTTTCATACAAAATGGCAGGCCTAGGCCTGCAAAGCGATCGTCTATTGTTTCATGTGCCACAGCATCATGAATGACGTTTAGTTTATAGGTCATTTTTATTATTATTCATCCCTTTTGGGGTAGGCAAAGGAAACAGGGTCCATGCAGCCAAGTCTTTATAGGTCAATGGCATCATGATATTCAGCTTTAAAAAAAACATAAGCAATATTTGCTTTCTTTGCAATTTTAATTACATAAAATCAAAAATTACATAAAAACGATACATAATTAACATATAAGATTAATTTTAAATTGAAACCTAACTAGGTACAGAAATATTTAAATCTCATTTCATTGTCATCTTAATATCAGCGGTGTAAACGTCAGCACAATCAGCGTAAAACGAAACGTACATTTAAAAAAAAAACGCATTTTGGTGGGAAAATAAAAAAACACTAATCTTTTGTTCATTGTTGATTTTGATAAATTTTAAATATGAGTTCCGACGAAAATAGTGACAGAGAAATGTATCAAATGTAAACAGGGTAGCTCTCAGTCGTCACAATTGACAAGTGTCGTTTTTTTTTTAATTACCTATTGTAATTATAAAGCATTGCCTACAATGCCATGAAATTTTGTTTTACTAGTTTAGATTTTAGTTGCCTTACAAATAAATACTGTTTTTTTGAAGTTTTTTATTTATTTCATTGCATGTTTGAGAAAAGCACTATACAAGCCTCGGCCAGGACAGGGGTTGCCGGCCTCGTACCATGCCGGCCTCGTGTACCACTCGGCCGTCAAACTTACTCGGCCTGCAACCCCTTACTTCCCGGCCTTTGCAGTAATGTACTATACTTACTTACCATCGCGGACCCCGCCACGACCAACCCGCTGGCCCACGAATTCAAGAGGCTGATCGCCGAAAGGAGACTCCGAGGCCTGAAGACGTCCCTTTTCTGGGCCAAGGCCCACACCGGAATCCCCGGGAACGAGCTGGTCCGTTAAATCCAAAGCTAGTCGAGGTCCTAATGTCTTGGGGAAAGCGGATCATCCGGGGCTCTAGCGTTGACCATTGACACATGGCAGCAAAGGCATGAGTCGGCGGAAACTGGTTCGGGAACAAAACGCTTCTTCAGCGATATCAGGATGGCCCAGACTCATACCTAAACTGAAAATCGAAAATCGACAACTGGAACGCAACTCCTCACGGATCATGGTGCTCACCATGAGAGACACTGTCTGCACAGATTTGGACTAGCATGTTCCCCAAACTGTTTATGCCACGGTCAAATTCCGAAGATCATTGTCCATATATTGTTCTCTAGCCCCCGCTTCTCGAAGGCAAGATTTGACTGCGAGCAGCTGTTGGGTGCCGCTACCATTAGAAAACATCGAGGTTAGTTTTGTCGAACTGGTAAGAGACGACCAATGCCGACTACACTTTCTGAACTTTGCCCTTCAAACTTTCTTGAAAGCGGCTAACGCAATTGGCTCCAAACTCCCCTCGGGGGAGATATCATTTTAAAATATTATGTTTCGACTCCGATTTCGATACATACTTTTGCCTTGAACGGTTACTATTGTCTTGATTTTGTTTTTTTTTTTAATATCATTTTATGAACTGACATTCTTTTATAAAATGTTATACCTGTTTAATTGACATTCCGACTATTGCTTCATTTTTATATCCATTACATTGCATTTGATTTACCGACATATAATTACAAAATAACATATTATCGCCTATTACCTCATTTTACTCTTTAATTTCATTTTTTATTGCAACTGACATTTTATTTTTGTTCTATTTGTGGTGTTTTATACTTGACATTTTATTAGTAGTTAACATTAATTTTTAAGATTATTTTCATTTTTTTATGTTATAAAGGTCACGTAGTGATTGTTTTTTCATTTAGTATTATAATACTTATACTTTACGACTATTGGCTCATTTTACTCTTTAATTTTATTTTTTATTGCAACTGACTTTTGTCATTTGTTGACTATCTTAGTAAAATTCTTTTTAAATAATATTTATGAAGAATTCGTTTAATTATAAACTATGAAACAGCGCCATCTAACCACCGTTGGCCTAAACTAGCTCGCACGTCCCTGATACAAAACGCAGCGCGCTCGCACGCGTTCGCGCCTCTATTTATTATAATTATAATAATAAGTTTTAGTTTTAAGATTATATTATAATAAATTGCAGTGCCCTTACTGGGTAAATGTTTGAAACTATATACAAAATAACATCTTTGTCACAACATTTTTAGGCAATAAATAGTTTGAGTTATATAGACCGCACAGATAGAGTTACGGCTTCTGACACTAGATGTCGCTGTTATCAATTACCCTTCCGAAGCTTAAAATACTTAGATTTTAGCCAGGAATAATTAAATCTTCCAAGATGGGATTCCCTAACTTTTAAGAATCTACACGGCTCGGTGTAATGCTTAATAACGAGATAACCACATCACTATTGGTCAGCTAATTACCCTCAAAATTCAGCTCCACCAAAGAGTATGTGGAAAGTTCTAGGAGGAACAAAATCCCCTCTCCAAATTCGCTGCGCCTAACGCTTGTAAAAAAGCTAGCAAATCAGACAGAGCCCTCTTACGACATCTGAAGAAAACCATACTAGATATTAAGCAGGAGTGTTGCTCAATTTTGAATTTATTTAATTCTTTAATTTAAATTAGTGTCTACATCTACAGCCTCTTGAGCGAGTCTGTGATTTTACTTGGAATTCCGCATGTCTTGCTTATTTTCTGTGTAGAATTATCTTCCAGTTTCTAGAAGTTAACTAGTAAACTCTCAATTATTTTCTTTGTTATAATTTTATTTTATTTTAGCAACTCTATTCTGCTGCCTGCTCTTGAGCTTCATTTAATTGTTAAATATATTTTAGCAATTGTTCTATATTAAATTACTAGGTACTAATGTGTTAGGCCTTTTCTAGTAATGTTGTAAAGCTTTAAGCGTAATTCTAACCGCTTCCGAGTTTTGTTGCTCTCCGTCGGATTGGCGGGTACCACGAGTGGCTTGGTCCCCCTAATGCGTCTGTAAGAGTACTGGCTCGGAGGCAAATACTTAATTTGCTCTCCATCACCTAGCCTACCACGCTCGGGCTGAGCAAACCGACACATCTACGGTCTCTTCGGACCGAAGTCGCACCAGCCTTCGGCGACCTCTACCGCCACAGCCACCAGCGACTCCAGCAGCCAACATCCAGCAACCTCAGATCCAGCAACACCGTGCCAGCCGTCTCTACCGCACGGAAAGCAAGGGGAGTCCTTCTGGCTGCTCTGGCTCTTTGTCAATTTTAATCTCCAAGCTCACAAGTACAAAATAGGGCGAACTCAGAAACCACGACCCCTAAGTCTCGTGAATGCACGTACGTGTGCAATTTTTGGTAAATAAATAATTGTAAATCTCTATACTCGTTTTACAATCACTCTCCACCTAGGAACCCCACGTACGGCGACCCATTTTATTTTGTTCTATTTGTGGTGTTTTATACTTTACATTTTATTAGTATAACATTATTTTTTAAGATAATTATCATTCAGTATTATACTTACACCTTACGGCTATTGGCTCATTTTCATTTTGTCATTTTATCCTATTTTTTTGTTTTAAGAATCGATAATTGACAATTTAATTGTAAATTTAAGTAAGTGTGATGACATGTTGGCTATTGCCATTATTATTATTACATTTAATTTGAATGTCTACCTGTTTAATTTATACAACTGCTTATTTAATTTAGATATCTGCTATTGCCCTATTTTAATGAACTTGGCGTTTACCCCGTTAAGGCACTTGTCCCACCGCCGACGATGAGCGATAAACGAGTAGAACGATAAACTAGAAACGAGTGGGCGAGCGGCGAGAAGCGAGTGTTAGCTCCAATAGTTTTGTCGCTCGGCTATAGGCGAGTGTTCGAGTGCGACGGGCTATTACCGCTGATTGGTATCGCAGCTTGAGTTCTAACTACCAAGCGAGTATCGCCGAGCGAGTATCGCTGAGCTAGTTTTATCTTATCGCTCTTATCGCGGCGACAAACTAGTAGAGCGAGTGTTCTCGCCGGCAGTGTGAACAGCCAGCGATGAACGATTAGTATACGTGTCTCTTTTACTAACACAGGATCCTTATCTTTTGTTCGTTTCTTGGGCGAGAAAATCGCCGATAGCTAATCGCTTACTCGCTCTTGGTGGGACAAGTGCCTTATGATTCTATTGTAATCTAAACTTTGTCATCTGTGTTTATTTTTACTACTACTGCTAAATTGATTTGACATATTGGCTACTGCCCTAATCAATTCTGTAATTCAAATTTTAATATCGGTTCACATGTTGACTTATTTAACCTTTCAAACAATAATGGAGATATAAGTGAGTAATTAGTATGTGGCGACTGCCTTATTTTTGTATATAATATTGTAAATAGTATTAAGTTTTTCTTTGACTTCCGATTCCGGTTTCAGTGAAAACTGGGAGTTTGACAAAACTTCTCGCAACTCCAACAGCGATTTACTATTGTGGAACAGCCCGACTTCATGGACTGCACTGATTCTGACACCTCACTGGAGCGACTATCAAAGTCGTCTGTCATGTCAGTAGGCTTTACATTATGAGTGCATGTATGAGGTGCTTTACAGGACAGACAATAAAGATGGCGACCAACAAGCTAATGTGTTTCTTTGCACGAGAACCCAAATGACCATAAATACAACCATTACATCGTCCGTAAAGGGAAAAGGAAAAGTCCTTGTTTCCCCGCCTCTCCCAGCAAACGGTACTCCGCGCCCCCCTCCTCCAACTCCTCTTAGAAGTCCCCCTTGTCATTCGAGACGAGGCATGGGAAAATGTCTCGCGTCTCGCGGCTTGCGTCCGAACGCAAGTTGCATTTCACCAGGGCCGTCAATGCTACCGACGGCATCTACGTTACACTCAAGACCCGGTCGTACCGACGTGTCACGATTTCTCGCTGAGAATCACTTGTACCACCGTAACCCAGTCGGTGATGGAAAAGGGCTCCGGCAAGATCAAGGTCTGCCACATGTCTGGCATCTCTGTAGAAGGCACACAGAAGAGGCATACAATATTTAAGTTAACACCCCCTTTTTTGCTTTTTTGACAAGTTGCCATATTTTTTTTCGTTAGCTGATTGGTAGCATTGGACTTAATTACGAAGGAATTAGTATTAATGAAGTGAAATAGTGCTGGCAGTAATTTTGATTGATCTAAAAGTCTCGTGAGGCTTTATTGATCAAGTAATTATTTAGTACCTAATTAGTAAATTGTAATTATTACCCGCCTCTATTGCTGTCAGCGGCCACGTCCCTGACAAGTTGCCATATTTTCTTCGTTAACCGATTGGTAGCATTGGACTTAATTACGAAGGAATTAGTATTAATGAAGTGAAATAGTGCTGGCAGTAATTTTGATTGATCAAGTCTGGCAAGGCTTTACCGATAAAGTAATGATTTTGTACCTAATTAGTAAATTGTAATTATTACCCGCCTCTATTGCTGTCAGCGGCCACGTCCATGACAAGTTGCCATATTTTTTTCACTAACCGATTGGTAGCATTGGACTTAATTACGAAGGAATTAGTATTAATGAAGTGAAATAGTGCTGGCAGTAATTTTGATTGATCAAGTCTGGCAAGGCTTTACCGATAAAGTAATTATTTTTTCTGCTAAGTTTTGTAGTATTGGTGTTCAATATCTGGTGAATAAATTTTGGATTATTATTATTATTATAGTACTAAATAAACGGAGAAAGGACAACAGATTAGTCGAAAACAAGTCGAGCATTATTTAACTTTCATACGTGAGTGGTCCGTCTCTTTCGCAATGTTTTGTGTTTAAATAGTAGTTTTACGTCAAGTTAAAGCTTCTTATTAAGTTACTATGTGTATGTATGATATAAAGACGGCTCAATGCTCATGCGCGTTCGTTCGTTTCGTGTTTCTTATAGGTAGGTACTTTACAGTTTACTTATCTATGGTCAAGAAAAGTTTCGTTGCCGTCAAATATAAATGTAAATTATAAAAGGATAAAGCAAAGCACTGTTTTCATCAGGTAATACAATATGTTTGTGATGTAAAATAGCTATTGATCTATTAATTAATTTCTGTAATACACTTAAACAACAGTTCACGTACTTGGTTAATGTACATTATTTTGTTTTAAGTTATTGTTTAATATGTCTTCCAAAAGAAAACATAGCCCCCTGTGGATTCATTTCACAGAAGACATTGATACAAAAAAAGCAAAATGTAACCAATGTTCGGCGTCCATAAGTATTGCGGGGGATCGAATGGTAATTTAACCCGACATATGAAAACATAACACGTTTTGATCCCAATGACGGTTGAGAGACAAACACCGATTATAACCTAATTTAAACTTACAAAGCACACTTGAATCAGAGAATATAATTTCAGCATCGCCTAACTAATCTCAACAATCAATGAACCAATTCATTCGTAGGCCCCCGCCAATTCGAAAGGCCGAGCAAATTGACAAACAACTTGTTAAGATGATAGCAAAAGGGCATCACGCTCTAAGAATCGTAGAAGAACCAGAATTTCGAAAACTTATTGAATTAATTTCTCAATGCCTAGGCTACAAACTACCCTCAAGAAAAACGTTATCGGAAAATTTAATGTCCAGTGTTCACAAAAACGTAATGGACGAAGTCAAAAAGAAGGTACAAGCAGCTATATTTACTTATTTGTTACGAAAATCAAAAAAAAGTTCTTGTTTCAATAATAATAAAAAAATGCAATTGCTCTTGTTTTTTGAAGTTAACTTTATTTTTAAACAATCATAGTGCCAATTTTTTATCCTTATTTATCCTCAGGGAAAGACAAAGGAATTAGAGTCCACACAACCAACTCATATAGATTAGTTGTAGAATAACGGTAGAATTAATTCAGCTGTAAGTTCTTGTTTTTTTTGTTTTTGGTTGCCCTGAAAACCAGCGTCAGACATAGCCTTTGTTTGACACATGCTGAGCGGCAACCTTTTTGGTATTTTTATAATGTTACTGTTTTTTTTCTTTTTTGAATTTGCCTTATTCGTTCTTTCTTTCACTTTATTACATTACTTCATTCGAGCAGAATTAAAGATAGCCTTTGTTCATAAGGGATATATCGCGATAGATATCGCGCTTATCAGTAGGAACATCTCGCACTCTCCTGCCTTGTATTTTTATTTCATGTCATTGTACTGATTTGTGGTGTTCTATAAAGAATATTTGTAATGTAAATTTGTTTTAAGGACTACCTGTGCTGGTGGAGAACCAATGGGAATGTAAACTTGAAATGTAACGCCAGCATTGGGCAACAATTTTGGAAAAGAAAAAGATTACAGATTGAAAATACAAACAAATATGATATAAGCAAAAACACTGAAAAAATTACTCAGAGGTAAGAAAATAGAGTAAATAAATAAAAGCTTTTTTGCTGACTGTACTTGCATTGTTATCCGTCCTACATTATGTGAACCAAATTTCAAGTCAATCGGACCAACCGTTGAAGACTACCCTCCTCATGAGACGGTCCTAGCGGGACCACCAGAATTTTACTACCAGATTGTTGTATTGTCATCTAACATACACAAGTATGCAAAATTTCAGTTCAATCGGATGAAGATTGACACACGGCAAGCTGGTGGGCGCGGCAAGAATGGCTTAGTGAAGTATCCTCTTAATTCTGACGATAACCCATAGATGGTGCTGTAAGCGCACATTAATTTTAATTTTACTAAATACCTTAAATAAATAAAAAGACGACCGGATAGCCTAGTGGTTAGTGACCCTGACTATGAAGCTAGAGGTCCTGGGTTCGAATCCCGGTAGGGGCTGACAGTTGTATGATGAATACGAATGTTTGTGCCCGAGTCATGGATGTTGTATGTATTTAAGTATGTGTTTATCTACATTATATAAGTATGTTTATCCGTTGCCTGGTGCCCATCCATAGTACAAGCTTTGCTTAGTTTGGGGCTGGGTTAATTGGTGTAATTTGTCCCAAGATATTTATTTATTTATTTATTTAATTAATAGCTTAATAATAAATTGGAAGAACAGGAATCGACAGACACATACACAAAATTCCACCACACGATTCGGACTTCGGACAGACTGGCCGAAACCTCTTAGCAAATCAGAATCTAAACAGGACTGCCATTGACCACAACCTCGACCTCACCGGACCCGAAGAGCTGACGCACTACGACGCGCACCGGACGGAGAAGTACCATAGACCAATCTGTCCCTGTTTTTCTGAGCCAGCCATTTTGTTAACAAAACCGGCAATCAGAGAACCAACCTAACAAAAATGAGCTCCCGGCAAAAAGCTTAACGAATACGAAACTTAAATCAAAAATTCGATACCAACAAACTCTTGGTGATCGCAAATTTTCACGAGAAACATGCAACATGGCCGTGTTGAATCGACTATTACTAACTTCCGACTCCCTTGTACCTTCTAACATGTATTAGGCCAAAAACAAAACAAAAAACATCTGGTTTCAAATACGATGATTTCTACAGAGCAAAATCCTTTGATACCAATTACTCCGATCACCATAGTTTAATTTAATAGAAAAATCACAAAACACCATTGAAAAACTCGCAACAAAAAAGAGAAATTCAAATAATTCGGGCTAGCCGTTCACGTGTGATGCCCTGACCAAGGGAAATAGGGATTTATTTACACATTAGATATAAAAGTACCTAGACAAAGCATATATATACACACAATCAAAAAATATACAACACACATTTAAGAGGTACAATCAAGCCACTGACACAAGTGGTTCCGCAGGTAGGTAATAGACAAGAAGTTTCCAAAAAAAAAAACATACAGACGAATTCAGAACCTCCTCCTTTTTTGAAGTCGGTTAAAAATGATTTTATTGTGGCTATCAGCCCTCGTGCCCCTCGTAGTAGGACGAAGCTAGTATTATTTGCAGTGTTGACAGTTAAGCGACTTTGTCACTAGAAATGGCGGCTTTTGCTTAGACCCCAGCGACAAAAAATAAGTTTTGACGACAAAATTATCTAGCGACTTCTCGACTTCTAGGGTAACTTCTTTTACAACTTCAAGCTGTATTTATATTATTACCACTTTCGATAATCCACCAATCTTTAATGCCAGAAAAATTACCTATGACGACTTTAGAGATTCATCCTAGCAACTTGGATTTTTTGGAGTTGGCGCATACATATATATTCATCGAAGCAGGGTTAGCAGTCAACGCTGGACGATATTTGTCTCGTCGTTAGCAAATTGTGCGAAATTTCATAACAACAAATCACAGTGGAGACAATGTTGTACTCTGCCCAGATTTCGCACCTAGCAAATAAATAAATAAATTACCCGAGCCTCAAAGAACCCACACTTACAGCATGGAAAAGTTGAAAAGTGTTGAAAAACACCAAACATTGCATTGAACACCAAAAACCACTTTTTCGTTCTTCTTCTGCTACCAAAAAATCGTCGACGTTACAAAAAGAAGAAATTAATATTTGTATACAATACAAAGTAAAGCAACCGATAAAAATTCAGACTATGATAGAAGCACTCAACTTCAGAATTTAAATTTTACATCCGAGAATTAATTAATAAATAATACTTGTCCCAAACCAAGCAAAGCTTGCAGCAATATTGATACTCTAGACAACAGATAAACATACTTATATCGATTAATACATACTTAAATATATATATGACATATTAAACATCCAATAATTAGATTTGAAACTTCTACATATCACAATATTTTTGTGCTGACTGCACTTTTTGTAGACTGCTTTCATTGCCATCCTTTTTACATTATGTGTGCCAAATGTCAAGGCAATTCGACCATTAGAACTAGGCCTTTCACTTTCAAGATTCCATCCGAACAAACGTACATGGCGAGTTAAACAAAAGCCTGTAAAATGACAAAAACATTGTGAAGCTTACAACAGAAAAAATACATAAGAATTAAAGGAAACAACAGGACTTATAGTAGACATTCCTCGGATATCACATCGTCGAAGCGATATCGAAACTGCTGCCCATGTTACAAGAATCGGCACACGTCTCATACAAAAACAAAAACAAGTGATAACAAAGCTATTTCTTCTGAAAATCAACGAAAAATTTACAAACTAAACCGCAGAATTATATTGACACCAACATTAATAAATTTGAATTCACATATTTTTGTTCGTTTGTTTGTTGTTATTTTGTTTTAATTTAATTTCAGTTATTGTTATTATTTATTAATAACAATTGACGATCCTTTTGTGAATTGTATGTTTGACATTTAAATGTACATATGATATTTTTAGAGATCTAAAGGAAGGCAACACAAGAGGTGGGAGGATGACCTACCTAAAGGCTTTCGCAGATTTGCTAGGGACAGGGAGAAATGGCGGCAACTGGAGGAGGCCTATGTCCAAAACGGGCAACCTGATGCGAATGAGGCGGGTGTCAATTAGGTTAAGTTTCAACAAAATGTAATAATCGAATAAAGGCTATTTTTATTTTTATTTTACTTATTTTATTTTATTTATGATATTTTTAAAAAGATGACAAATAAATCTATCCATCTTTTTAGTCCAATACATAAGTCACGTCTTTATCCCTTACGGGGTAGACAGTGATCTTTTTAGTGGTTCAACATTATTGTGCAAGCACTCATGGCCGCACTTGGAAGCTGATCGCATACGGTCGCCATCCTCAGCGGTGAAGGAACGAGGAAGAAGTATTGTGTGCCCTTGCATGACGTCATAAGTTAACCAAATCACCTGCAACATCTTTTAATAATACGAGATTACAATAAATAAATAAATAAATACATAAAACATTTGTGCATGATTTTGCTATTATTAAGCATGCCCGACTGCCCATCGAACTCTCAACTGTTGAAGAAAGAATAGAACAAACATTAATGGTTTTAGACTCGATTTTTCAAGAAAATTCTCAAGAGAATTGTGTCAGAACGATGTTTTGTGATAGACTTTTGCTTACTTCGGTTCGGATCCATTTCTGTGCCGTGAACGAAAACGGCAAATGTCAAGCAGCCGATAAGACTTCAACAGGCGGAAAGTCTTGTCAGAAACGAAAATCGAAAGAGAAGGAAAGAAAAAGAGTTTTTTAGAACCAGTGGGTCCTGAAGACAACCATAGAATAATGCAAACGACCAGGTTATATTGTTTTGTTATTTTGTTGTAGAATTTCGACTCTTTTGTTTTTTTTAAACATTGTTGTTTTGTTTAATGCGTTTTATTTTTCTTTTACAATTACTACATTAACATGATATAGTATTTAACTCAGCCTTATGATTAACCTGTAATATAAAATTTCAAGAAATAATTTGACCGGATTTTGAGATCGAATACTCTCGAGTCGTCGACTATTTCAGCGGCCATAGAGAAAGTATCGTAAAAAATAATAATTAAACAAAACAAATAATAAAGCAGCACGAACGAGACCGAATCATCTTACATTAAAACTTAGTAATATAAGTGTGAATAAACATCATATTGAACATATCCAAATTCCATTCCGCAAACGTTGATTGAACAAAACACATATATAATCAAATCTTTTAATTTTTGTAACAAAACTAAAATTAATTGAGGTCATCTAGTGTTCAATTCTTAAACTTAATTATAGTAATCTTCCTAGCCTAGGGCTTTAATGATTAAAAAAAAACTTATTATACTTATGTATTTATGTTAGAGCAAATCAAACTGACGTGACACATGTTATTGAAAAATGCTTACTCCGATACCAGTGACACGCACGTGTCAGCGGTATTCGCACTCCTATTCTAGTGACACGCATTCGTGACGGGATAATTACCAAATAGCGTAGGCAATATTCGAGTGTCTCGATCGGGCAAACATCAAGGACAAGTCGCAAGCAACTTTGAACTATAATCGGAATCAGATTAGTATTTTATTTCCAAAGTTAACCCTCAAGTTACATCTTTTAACAATATAATGCTGAGAAAGTAAAGCCAAAAGAGGTCTAGCCTGAAGTTTATATTATTACATTTTTTGTTATACAACTTACAAGAATACCAAAAGAAAACTATTGATCAAAGGCAAAGCTGGCTATTCAAAGCAGTGTCAAACCTATTTTACAAAATAAATTTCAAATTGTAACTGCACTTATCAAAATACTGCTTCAGTATGTAGTTAGCCGATCAGGATTTCAGTGAATGCCCATGTACAGAATAATTGTACATGTATATAAATATGTGCATCAATGACAGACTTAATTAATTATGCCGTACTATATCTACAGTGTCTTAAAATTAATTTAGAATACTTCAGATGAAGGTTGGATTGACTTAACAATATTAAAAGAGGAAACTACAGGAGAGTTCAATCAACCTTCTCAAATATTCCAGGATCAACATAAGACCTTGTAATACTATATCTATGATCACAACTCAACGTTCAAAAATACAACAGAGTAACTATAGGTACTCTGGAGCAAAAAAACTAGGTCACTTTTGATACAACTTTCTACGGAAAATTACCCGGTTTGTTTGCTTCCGAGTATATTACAGTTATACCTGTGCTTTGCTTATGACATACATTTCGTATGTTCGACCAAGATTGTTAGGCACAGGTACGGCCTACAAGATACAAAAAAAAAAGCTTGCCAGCTGTACTTACAGAACCTTGTCTGAAAAATAATTGATTAGCTTGTCCAGTGTTTTTAAGCGTAGGATTTGTGCCCACACCTTATGGCTTGCTGGACTATGAGGCGAATTGCACCAGTGCAGTCGATTATACTAACAAAAATATAGTAACAAAATATTAATATGCTTATTGCTTACAAACTATGGCACATTATGCACCAGCAAATCTCTGGTGGAGTGTCTGAGCCGTTATGGACGGTACTAGGGTAAAATCAACCCCCGCTGGGGTAACTTCCGCCCCTTTAGGCCTCCCTTGAATCAATGCAATCTCTGCTTGCAACTTCGGATTCAACATTTGCACAAAATTCTGTCGAGCACCGTGCCTTTGAAATGATTTCGCCGAATTATTAAATTTATTAAAGCCCTTTGACTTGAAAGAGTTATTAAAGTTGGACTTATTCGATCTAGAGTTGAAAGAATTATTCGAATTGGACTTATAAGACTTATTTGTACCGGATTTGTTTGAATAATTCGACCGGTTCGACCTGCGCGAACCCTTAGACTTGACACTGCCCGGGCCCGACTTCTTTTGGTAGCCATACTGATTGTTCAATTGGTGTAAATTGTTCTTGTTTAAATAGTTATTGTTCTTCCCTTTAGCGAAATTGTTGGATACGCTCACGGTCAGATCCGAGTCGAAGTTCTGGGAACGGTTGAACGTTTGAGAACGGATGCGGTTGTAGTTTTTGTTGTTACCGGTGAAGATGTTCGAATTGGAGTTGGAGCGACGCATCTTATTCTGGTAGCCACCTGGAAGATGCAAATATTCTTTATTAACACAAACCTCAGTGAAATCACAGGAAAAAAGCGGCCAAGTGCGAGTCGGGCTCGCGCACCAAGTATTCCGTACAAATTCGCCAATCACTATATTGTATAAAACAAAGTCGCATTCCGCTGTCAGTCTGCCCCTTCCGTACTCTTAGATCTTTAAACACACACACACACACACACACACACACAAACACACAGAGACACACACATACAGAGACACAGACAGACACACACACAGAGAGAGACACAGACAGACACACACACAGAGAGAGACACAGACACACACACACAGAGACACAGACACACACACACACACAATGTCTGTGGACTCACTAATAAAACTTTATTCGACGTAAAAAAATACACAGACTCTTAAAGTAATACAAAAACATATTAAGTTGACGATGCCGAAAAGGTATTCCACTCAGCATTATGCTGCAGTAGGTGCCTACTACAGCGCTGATTTTCAGACAAACCCTTCACATATGCATGCATTTAGCATGATTGTGGGCGTACGGATGGAAAGAAACACATCACTGTTATCATGGTTCATGAGATACAGCCTAGTGATAGTGACAGACGGACAAACAGACGGACGAATAACGAAGTCTTAGTAATAGGGTCCCATTTTTACCCTTTGCGTACGGAACCCTAAAATGGTGAAACAACTTAACCTTTTCGCCGCCATTGACTTGATATAGACTCACATGCAGTGTTAAATGTACCCTCATTTGAAAAGATAAAGTTGATAGTTGCGAGTGAGACTAGAGCTGCTTGGCGGCCAAAATGTTACGATACAGAAATGCGTACATCCTACTAATATTATTGTAGGCGACGCACCTATTTAGGCAGCCACCTTTTTTATTAAACTGTTATATTTTGGCACTGGCCACAAATAAAGTTAATTCCACGCAGCGCTAAAAGAAAACAAAAACAAAAGATAGTCGTGACATTGCTCTGGTCAGCGCTGCGTGTTGAATTTTTACTGAAATTTAAATTGTTTTATTTACTAGTTTCTACAGTCTACAATTATGAATGTGAAAGTTTGTGAGTATGGATGTTTGGATGTTTGTTACTCTTTCACGCCAGAACGGCTGGAAAGATCTGGATGAAATTTGGAACATAGATAGATTATATTCAGGAATAACACACAGGCTACTTTTTATCCCGGAAAATTGCGTAATTCCCGCGGGATAGCGATAAACGAATTCTATGCAGGCGAAGTTGCGGGCAACAGCTAGTTGTAAATACATTCGGTAAATTTTATTTGGATTAGATTAACACACTTACATAACATATATTGCAAGTTAAATAAAAGCTTGTAACTTGTTTGCCTGTAGGTACCTGTTACCTTAGGCTCTGTCCACCCCGTAAGAGATAAAGACGTGATCTGTGTATGTTGTAACTTGTTAAAAAGCTTTTTTTTTATATGAATAGGAAGGCACACGAGCAAGTGGATCACCTGATGGTAAGTGATCACCACTGCCCATAGATACCCGCAACCCCAGAAGGATTGCAGATGCGTTGCCAACCTAGAGGACTAAGATGAAATGCCTCTTGTGCCCGTAATTTCCCCGGCTGTCTTACTCTCCACACCAGAACACAGCAGTGCAACTTAGCGGCAGGATTAGCGAGTAAGCTTGTAAAATAGGAATGTTTGCTATTGTGTATTGGTTGTTTAATACATATTTAAGTATGTATTAAGTATGTAAACTCTTTATTGCACATAAAAATTTAAAAAATACAGAAATACACAGAAAATAGTACAAAGGCGAACTTATCCCTAAGAAGGGATTTCTTCCAGTTAACCTGACACAGAAAGGAAATAGTTTACAAAGAAAGGCAAGCACCAAAAGTAGTAGTAGTATTAAGTATCCTTTGTCTACTACCCACATTACAATCTTTGCTTAGTTTGGGACCACGTCAATTGATGTCAATTGTTCCAAGATACTTTGTTTACATCCCTTGTAAAGTTTGCAGCCCTTACCTAAGTATATTGTATTTCTTTCTATTGTATATCTATGTGTATCGAATGTATGTAAATCAGTGGCGTAGCTACTAGGCGGGGCAGTGCCCCGGGGCCCTCAAGCTCAGAGGGCCCTCGAATCCTTACCAGAAAATCTCGATCGAACTATTATTATTAAAACGTAACCAGTTTAGATAGTAAGTGGGGCCCCATTTTTTTATTTGCACCAGGGCCCTTGGTTACCTAGCTACGCCACTGATGTAAATAAATGTTTCTCTCTCTCTCTTACCTCTGTAGTTCCCCACTTGCACCAGCTCCGGGATGCCCATGTGCGGCTCCTCCAGGCCGGCGCGGCCGCGCGGGGTCAGGTGCGGCCGCGACTGCGAGCGCGAGCGCGACCTCTGGCGGGACCTGCGGACGTTACGTCATCAGCACGGCTAGCACAAGAGCGCGCGAGAGCTGTGTCACGCGCGAGATAGACTAAGCTAAAGCGCCCTGTAAACGATCAAAATTGTTTGACAAATTTGTTTGTTTGATCAAACCAAATAATCCAAATATCAAACAAATTTGTTAAAGCGCCCTGTTAGACGGTCAAATTTGCTTGACAAATTTGTTTGTCAAACTTCTTGTTTGACCAACACCGTCGTTCACGTTCAAACCTGTTTGTCAAAATCGACATCAATCCAGATTTTCATAAAACGCATCAAACACGTAGATTGTTTGACAAACGCCTCAAACACAGCTGTACACTAACACTAACAAATAATTTGACAAACACGTAAAATTTGACAAACAATTTGATCGTTTACAGGGCGCTTAAGCAGTCTTCTCTCTAGAACGAACAGTAAGATCATAACCCTGATTATCTTTGCCGTAGTCGGGTAACTTACGCGTAGTCTAAATCTCGCTGGGATCTGTTGTTTGTAAATCAACTATAGTTTGTTTTTTTAAATAATGTTCTAGGCGATGCGGCTAGCAACCCATCACTATTTTGATTCCCCTTTCCACCTAAACATGGCCTTTAGATCCTGTTACCTTGGCTCTGTCTACCCCGTAAGGGATGTATACGTGATTTATGTATATAAGTCTGTAATAAGTAAAATTCTCGGTTCATTTGATAATTTAGAGGACAGCGATGTGTAGGCATCTCTCTCTGTCCTTATTACAATCGAATAAGGTTATTCGATTGTAATAAGGGCAGAGGGTGCATTCTGCATTATCATTGTTGGCGTTAACTACCTTCTACTGTTTTTTGTGTCTCGCTCCCAACCGACGCGACGGTCATAAAACTAAGTTTATTATGTTCACATATAAGTGAATTATTGTATATATTCTTATGAGAAATAAAATTATCTTCAACCAGAATTTATTTTTTGTCAGAAACATCTTGCTTCTGGTCTCCAAAGTAGCCGAAGGGTTATATAAATATTTATTTTGTTTCATACAAAAAAATCAATACCATTAGTACAGTCCAGAGATAATCATCCTTGCATTTAGATGCTGTAATTAATTAAGGATGCTTTAAACTAAATTAACAACGATGCAAATAATCGATCCTCAAAATACCTTAAGTATATATATATAGGCTGGAGATAATAGGCTAGTGTCTTAACCTTTAGTCAGTGCCATCAAATATACAATGGATTGGAATGGAGAATATATCAAATTTCAAAGCAATCCGACCGCTAGAAGTACATCAAATTCGCTACTCAAATTTGACCAAAACAAGTCAAATTAATAAAAAGCTTACAAAATCGCCTTGCAACTAGACCAAGCCTCATGTAAGATTTGAAACAAACAGATAATTACATCAAAAATGTATTAAGACAAAATCTCAACAAAAACTCACCATTCTTCCAAAATCAAGCCATAATACCGCAATTCACACTAAGGTGATTATAAAACTCACAAATCAAACCATTGTAGCACCTGGCAAGGCTTGATTTCCATGGATTTATCAAAAAGTTTAATAACGCCATCTTAGTGACGAAACAATATGAAAGGAAGTAACGAATCTTCATTTTTAATTACCCCAACTAGATTCCTGACCATAGATTCAAGGTAATCAGCCACAGAAATTAAATCAGAAGTAGGTACCACTGCCATTGATTTTCACCTTGTGACAGGTGTCTACCTTTGAAGAGCTACCCTAAAGTTTCAAATTTATTTAAGAACTGTCAAAACAGTTTTTATATTTGTGAGGTCGAGATACAACACAACGGCTGATTAAAAACAAGTCGTGTCTTCTTCAACCTCGACATTGGCAGAATCATCGACAGTACCAATAGAGCTAGATTTTTAAAAATTAAGATACCACACTACATACAGCATTGTTGTGTTGTAATTATAAAGGCCTGTCTCACCACTCTTTGTAAAGTATTAGTTATCTTAAATGTTAGTTATCTATGATTCCCTCTCTATTTATTACTACGAAACAGACAGAGGCGTCATTATAGATAACTGATGCTTAAGATAACTGGAACTTAACAGAGAGTGGTGAGACAGGCCCTAAATGTACTTTCCATAATAATTCTTTTGTAAGGTTTATTATATCTCATAAACCATACTAATTATGGTTATGTAAATGACTACTAAATAAAACTGCTAGTAAATGATAGAATAAGATGAACCCTTCAGCTACTTTGGAAACCAAAAGTAAGATGTTTCTGACAAAAAATTCTACTATCAAATGAATCAAGACTTTTAGTTGTTACACACTTATATACATAAATCACATATACATCCCTTACGGGGTAGACAGAGCCCAAGGTAACAAGATCTAAAGGCCATGTTTAGCATGATTGTGGGTGTACGGATGGAAAGGGGAATCAAAATAGTGATGGGATAACATAATTCATAAAATATTTGCCCGTTCCCTCAAAGAGCTTTAACATCTTGTTTTTTTTTTTTTGTTTACGGTTTTACTTGTCTTTTGCTTTTAAATCGAGTGACAAGATTGATGCCAACACAGACAAACATTGCAACTAAAAAAAAAGCATGCAAAAAACCGAGAAGTCAGTAGGCTCCACTATTAGGATACAGGTACAAAAGTTATACGGAGGGGATCCAAATACTGGAGCCTCATGGACGTCACGCAAAAAACTTGCCTGGATCTAGACCGGCTGTTAGCACTGAAGGACCGGTTAGGAGTCTTAGAGCGCCCGCGGTTCTGCCCACCGTTGAAAGATCTAGTTGGCGTCTGCAAACGACGATTTTGGCCTCCGTTGAAGAATCTATTGCGGGTCTGAGAATTTCCACGATTCTGATTCTGCCCTCCATTGTAAAACCTGCTAGGTGTCTGCGAGCGACCACGATTCTGGTTCTGTCCTCCATTGTAAAACCTGCTAGGCGTCTGCGAGCGACCACGATTCTGATTCTGCCCTCCATTGTAGTTTCTGTTGGGTGTTGTGCCACGGCTCTGGCCATTATAGGACCGATTTGGTGTCTTTGAACGTCCACGGTTTTGTCCATTGTAGGACCCGCTTGGTGTTGTCGAGCGGGCTTGAGACCGTCCACGGTTCTGACCCCTGTTTCCACCTTGATTATTGTTCTTGCCTATCCGATTTTGTTTTATGATGTCATCTGTAATCCATTACAAGTTGACACATTGAGTAAAGCAGGGTACTAGGCCAGCCCTGGCAAGCTCGAAAACAATTAGGAACTCACAATATAGTATAAATGCAAGTTTTTTTTAATTTTATTTTATACAAACCTTGTCCAGACAGTAACAAACACAACTAAAAAAGAATTATCCAATTCGGTGCAGTCGTTTGGAAGTTATGCGCGTACATAGATTTTGACTATTCTTTTTTATTTATATATATACTAGCCTCTGCCCGCGACTTCGTCTGCTTAGAATTATACATAAAAAACTTCCTCTTGAATCACTATCTACTAAAAAAAACCGCATCAAAATCCGTTGTGTAGCTTTGAAGATATAAGCATACATAGGGACATAGGGACATGAGAACAGAGAAAGCGACTTTGTTTTATACTATGTAGTGATATATAGAATGTAGATATTATGGTGGTCTCGACTTGTAGCCGACTAAATACCCACTAGGAGACTAGATTCCTAGGTGCTAAAAGAAACTAAAAATGGCTAGATTCCTAGAAAAAGTTAATACCTACACATTATGCGTATACGGAACTGTTAATTTCGATTTTTGTTTACGAAACTATAGGTTTCCAAAATATTGACATACAGTAAACGGTTAGTTTAGTAGCACGCACCAATAAGAGTCAGTAATGCTTTTGTAGTTAGTGTTTTTGGCAATTATTCACCACATGGAGGAAACCAACAAAAAGTAATGAAAATATCTGATTGCTGGCCAAAATGGAGGGAATTAGAAGTTGATAATTTAAACTTACCCAGCGACATATCTATAGAGTCAATCTCCATTGTGCCTCTTAGTAACAATCTTATCCACAATTAACGAGTTAGCACTTTATTGAATAATAATCCATAAATTTGGCTTACACTTTACACAGTAAATAACACGAACGAGCAACGAGACAGACAAGAAACCAAGAAAGTCAAGAAATAAGAATGAGCCAATAAGCTACTAATAATGTTGCAAGGTTTAAAATGGCAATCACCCAAACACGCACTAGGCAAATAGAATAGAAACCAAAAGGTGCTTGAGAAAAATATTTTCTAAGTATTCTTTTTGGATCGATTATTGTTTGATTTTAGTCAATACGTATCGCACAATAGTTGCTAAAATAAGGTGAAATATTGAAAATCTATAAATTCACCCCAGATTTATCTTTAGTGGCAACATTAAGTTTTTACTCATATTTGGACAGGGACACCAACATGAGAAACGCAGCGAATAATGTAATTACGATCACAGACCAAAGAAAAAAGTAGAAGCAACATGTCAACGAGACACGCGTGCCACCTTGAGCGCAAATTGAACGTACAATATAAACGTCAGTGGTGCAACTTGTTGCGTCCTCAATAACGGAGCGGTCTTATAAGATTCGTCAAATTTTATACGAATGCCTAATAGTGCTGTTTTACAATGCAAAAATTGCAGTCGATGAAAAAAATTGAAGTGTTTCGTACCATCTGTAAACATTATTGTATTATTTTTTCAATAAAATATCAAATAGATGCACCAGTAGAAGTAGTCAGGGGCTTAACAGCTAAAAGCAAACTTATTCAATTGTTATTAAGTTTTCAACACACTTGCTCGTAAATTGAGTCTTATTACACCGCATTTAAGCTCATAATTCAGCTTATTATGCACGAGTGCTGTAATATATTACCGCACGAGTGCGATAATTTTGTTTTTTTTAATCGCAGCAAAGGTTCAGTTATGTATAGGAATATTTTCGTGAATAAATCAATTTTAGGTAAAAGATGATAAATAAATATTTAATTTCGAAAAATTAATCATTTTTATCTAAAAGTGACCATAATTTGCATATTTCAGGCATTGATTAATTATTTTTTATTATAATTTGAATATTAGGCTGTTAGCAGTCTGTTGTCGGTGTCTTCGTCACGCGCGTGCTAAGTGCACGGCGCGCATGCGCGAGTGCTGCGCGCGGATTGGCGCGGAGAAATAATATCTGCCGCCATTTTTCACTGATATTGTTGATTCAGACTCTTTGTTATTTTATTACTTTAAAAATTACGAGTCCAAGTAATAAAGAAATGTAGTGTCCGTCGCTGGAAATACTAAAATATGTTCGGGCAATGTTCGGACAGTTATATCAGTAAGAAATCCAAGGTGTTAATTACCAAATGATAAAGTAAAGTTCTAAAGCAGCTTCAGGTAAGCAATGTCTGTTAACAAAGGTAAACTAAAGTTCTTAAAGTCCTTTTATTAACTAGATTTTATTTATTTTTCCTCGCAAATGTGTTGAAAAACGTCGTATGCGACGCGTGTGCTTTGATAATTACACATCTCGGCTCTCTTACCCGCGCTCGCTGGCGCTCGCGCGTACAATACGCCTCATGTGTAATTACCAACATAGCACACTTGTATCATAATGTACTATTATTCTACAGTATATGTCAATATATGTCAACTTGAATTTGACGGTTCGAGCAGCAAAATGATTCTGCAGGATCCGATTTTCTCAAGTGTTCCACTGTCACCAGGGGCCTGATTTTTGGAAAGCACATGTGTGAAAACACCACTCGAAAGTGGTGAAAAATTGTGCTGAATTTGAGATACGAGTAGCTTAGAAAATACTTAGGGCTCTCATTAATCTTGTGACCTAGTCAAAAATTTGATTAGAGCTGTAGTTTTGAAGATATAAACAGATTTATACCACTTTCGAGTGGTATTTTCATACATGTGCTTTCCAAAAATCAGGCCCCAGTTAAGTTTTTAATCACGTAAACCTAAATCCCATTCAGCAGAGTTCATTTTCCAACGCAGTTATTTTAAAGCCATTAAATTTGTTGCGTAACGACAAAACTATTTAGACAACTGACCCTGTTATCTTTTGGCTACTTCACGCTAGATGGTGGTTTTATATACATGTACAAGGGTATATTAGCAAATGCTGTGAATGGAACGTTCAAATTATAATACCGATTCCGAACTTATTTCATTTTTACAATAAAAAAATTACGACCAATAATTGCTAAGATTTCTAGGTAGAAGTAAACTGTACTGTCGATGGGTGAGTTTGGCGACAAAGGTTTCCTTAGGAAATGTGACATAACGCGCTTCTACTTTTTTCTTTGGTCTGTGTATACGATACGGTAACGGTGAAGTTAGAGATTTTGAAATGTATCGCTAAGGAAGGAAAAAAATGTATTTATCTGCTAAAATTTTTATAAATTACTAGCTGCTGGCCGCGTGATAACTGTCAGACAAGTGACAATTCTTTAAGTGTAAATTTTTGTTTACTTTACAAATTCTACAAGAATCTACGGCCTGGAGGCGGTGAATGTGATGTTCTTAGATTTTATCTCGTAAGACTTACCTAGTCTGTTTCTTTATTGTCACATTTTTGCATATGAAAACCTAGATGTATGTTGTCTTTTGTTTCAATCATGATAAACTGCACCTTGAAGCTTCGAACAACAGGCCCTTGGGTAAGTTAAGGGCTGGTAACAGATAAGTTCCACAAAATTTGATAGCAAATAAAACTCAGATGCTACTGTAAAGGCATATAATAATTATAACATAGTCAATTTTTACATAGGCTTTGGCCAATGAATTATAGAAGAATTACATATTTGGGGTATTTCAGAATCTACCCTTGCCTGCACCATTTGCCAGAGCACTTTCTAACCGTAGGAAAAACCTTGTTTACATTACACGTTAATCGTTGAATGTTTTGCTTACCACTAGAAGAAAAAACATAGGCCATTTAAAAGTCAAGTAGGTACCTATCTACCAAGAGGGGTGACAGGTGTTACTTGCTCTATTTAAAACCCAGTCTTTACCCAGCGTACGATGAAATAAAAAGTCAAGAAAATATAGTTAGGTAGGTATTGCAAATTTCGCAAGTGGCAACATTGATGTTTTAGCTAGGGAGCTGGCGAGCAAAATTTCGATATGATCAGCACACAAGGCAGACGTTACGTTATTAATAGTGATATTGAAAACATACGACGTCTCAACCGCTGATGCATCATTCAAACTTTCTCAGGACATGATGGAACACTTTCTCAGGACGCTATACATCACAAAAATTTGGAAAAATGCCCACAAAAAAGACCCTGTTGGTGATTTTGACCCGAATGATTGTGGCTGGGTACAAAACGATAACACCCTGAATTTCAGATGGTTCAAAGGAGAACTGCCCCGGTTCTATAGCGACGTCATAGAAGAACCCGAAGATCAATCTGGTAAACATTTTTTCGTTCAGATTCAGATATATAATGTAAATTTCGCGATATTGAAATGTGAACACGTTATGTATTTTTCAGACGAGGAAGGAGACATGGATGAGAGCGCCGACATGGATAATTGGCAAGGTTTCTCGGATACCAGCGATGACGACGCTTGCTAAATAGTATATTTTTTTTAAACATTTCATTGCAAAAAAAATGGAGTCTTGGTTAAAAATCTACGTATTTTACACAAATAAAACGTGATTAAAAAAAGTTAAAGACTGTTCCTATCCAGATCCTAATCCTATTCAGATTAAATTCAAGCATGCAATTGAAAAAAAATACTTTCTAATAAAAGTTCCAAGCGCATTTCGTTTCTGCACGTCTAGCACGAAAGCGCACAAAAGTCGCGTCGCGCGCGAGTCAGATTGCCCGTCTTTTTCTTACTATTCGTTTTAGAAAGAGATGGGTAATCTATCTCGCGCGCGACGCGATTTTCGTAATTGCTTTCGTGCTAGGCATACTGGTTGGCATTGAGAAAAAATATGTAGGTATGCATAGATTTCAGCTCCAGAAGTTTAATCGTTACCGTGAGTTTGTTTAGAGGATATTATTAAACAAAATTATAAGAATAAAACTAAAAAATAACAATAATCCCATGCAATATCCGCTGTCCCTTGATTCCATGAATTTCAAACAGTTATACAGCTGAAAATCAGTGAGCAAAGTGTCTGCCACATTTTTTTTCGAATCCCCGGAGTCATAGTGAATCGAATGGGCGGAATGAGAACCGCGTGCAAATGACTTAGTACCTACCTAGAGCTTTTTTTTTACATTTTTACAACTCCGTCCCATGATAATGCAGAGTCCTGAACGTCTGCCTCTTCGATTTTGTTCGTTTCAAAGATGATTGTGACCATGAACTCCAGAAGCATACATGTGCAAATGATTTAATACCTCGATTTTTTTAAGCAACTTCAATCCGCTGTAACTCGAAAACGCAGCGACATAGGATGATAGGACCTTAATTGATTGAACCAAATCAATTCGTAATGATTTATTCTGCAATCCACCTCGACGTGAAACGCGTGCAAATCATTTATACCGAAATGCTCGGCAGCTCCCTAACTATTTACCTTGATGCTCTAAACCGCCTCCTCGGAACTTTTTTTTCAGATGGATTGTTGAAGCTTGTTGATCTCTGACGGAGATTTTTTTAGCATGCCGCTAAGAAGATATTTTGCAAGCAAACATTTATAATGCTACCATCGTTTCGAAAAAAGTCTACTTTTCACCTGATTTAGACGAAACGACAAAAAAAATCGGTCAGGTCGTGGTCTGACAGAAGATAATCTATTTAATATCTGTTAAAATGAGGAATTTAGTACATATTATGTCGTTACTTTCCATCAATATTTTGCCTTCTCGCACAATATGAGACAGTGGAACTACAAGCAGGGATTTGAGTAAGGCACTGAAGACAATAATTTGACTTGAATTAAATTCAACTGAAAAGCTAATCGACGTTGAGTGTCCGGAAGGTGCCGGGCAGTCCGAAAATGGCGGCGTTGAGCTCAGCGCGCCTGCGCGATTCGTCCGTGCGCGCCTCTTGCATCTCCCTCATGTGGTTGACGTGCTCCTCACTCGATAACAATTCCAGCCACGCATCTGTTAAGTTTAAAAGAACTATAATATTATATACATATTATTATGTTTTCAGCAGGAATAGTAGGGACATTTTTAAGATCACTTATATCGAACTGAGTTAGGAAATCCAGGATCACTAAATACCTATCAGATACCTATGATCGAATTTATAACACTACTAGCTTCTGCCCGCGACTTCGTCTGCGTAGAATTATACATAAAAACCTTCCTCTTGAACTACTCTATCTATTAAAAAAAAACGCATCAAAATCCCTTGTGTAGTTTTGAAGATATAAGCATAGGTACATAGGGACATAGGGACAGAGAAAGCGACTTTATTTTATACTATGTAGTGAAGTGATGATGATGATAGTGATGATAGTGATTGTTACACGAGTATTGAGTGTATTGTAATGCTGAGTCGAATTCCTTTTCGGCTGCATCAACACAGCAGTTTTTTGTATTAGTTTAAGTGTATTTTTTGATGTCGAATAAAGTTATGTCAATGGTGTATATAGAAAACTGCTTACAATTTTTGATATCGCATTTATTATTATTTTCTGGGGGCACGGCAGTGCCCCCGCCAAGTCGAGCAAAAAAGCGGCACGGTTATATTATTATTTGAGCAAACAGAAACAAAAGCATTATGCAGAATAAGATTTGCTATGATTTTCAATTTAGTTTAAAACGTAGGTAGTTGCTGACGAAGTGTGAATGATTAGTGAAAGCGGAAATTGTGCTGGACGCACACCCCCCGCGCCCCCTAACTCTTACGCGGAAAATCAAAATAAGATAGGATATGTAAATAATATAAATGTCAGGATTAAGTTTAAATAAATATGCACGTTGTCTTTTACTTAATTAGCTGTAAGTAATTACAATATTGATAATTAGAATAGGATAATACGTAATTAGTAATTTGTATTGGAAATTTGCCTTTTTTTTTGATTAATTAGTTATAAGGAATTAAAATGTTATTGTATACCCTTGTATATATTATTGTATATGCTAGGATGCTTTCAAAGAGCCTTCGTAGTCAGGTTCCCTAACCACTAGGCCATCCGGTCGTTAATTACCGTAAAGTACATCTATGGACCTCTCCTCCCCGGCCAGTTCTTCAGGCAGTATACTCCTGGGCACGTGCTGGTGCAGATCCTCCAAAGTTTTCACCACACTTATGCGGGACATTATCTTCACACTAATAAATTGCTTGCATATGGAGAGCAGCAACTCGATAGCTTTCGAAGACGAGATAAAATATACAGACTTTACTCGGGATCCATATCCTTTCTAGAATTAAAAACATAAACTACATAAGATAATATCTTACATCATTTTGGTAAAGAGCTAATACTTTTACATCTGCTAGACTGATTTTTACCAAATATGGCTAAGAACGACCGCAAAGCTTTGAAAGCATTGAAATCATATGTAAATCAATGATGGTCGATTTAGACGAAGACTATTTACAGCCGCCTAAATGACGGCGCCTAAAAAAGGCACCGTATAAACACCAACTCGACTATTGTCGATGGCCATTAACAATTCGAAATGCAATGCGTATTCAACCGGCGTAGATTCTCGTCGAGATTGTAATGTAAACAGAATTGTCACTTGTCACCGACCATTGTCGTGTTGGTGAAGTACTCCGGAAGCAAGTCTGAGAGACCTTGTATATTAAGCTGGGTACTGACCAACTTTACGAGGTGTATTGTAACATGTTACACTGCGAGCATTCATGCAGTCAGTACGTAGTTGCTCGCTGGTTTCCGCGTAACAACTACGTACTGACTGCACGAATGCTCGCTGTGTAACATGTTACATTACACCTCGTAACGTTGGTCAGTACCCACCTTTAGAATTTGTATTACCGTTAAAAGGGTGACCATATTTCGCAATTCGATGGGGTTAAGCAGGCCAACTAAATCAAGCACGTTCACGTCTCTCAAGTCTATGATGCAAATGTGGCCCACGCAGCAATCGTGGAGTTTTACGTACTGGTTCAACTGAAACAGGGAGTTAAATAAATAAATAAATAAATATCTTGGGACAAATTACACCAATTGACCCAGCCCCAAACTAAGCAAAGCTTGTACTATGGGTACCAGGCAACGGATAAACATACTTATATAATGTAGATAAATACATACTTAATTACATACAACATCCATGACTCGGGCACAAGCATTCGTATTCATCATACAACTGTCTGCCCCAACCGGGATTCAAACCCAGGACCTCTAGCTTCATAGTCAGGGTCACTAACCACTAGGCTATCCGGTCGGTCAGTTTTAAGATAAGCAGCACATCATGCACATGCACAAATCACATCTTTATCCCTTACGGGGTAACAAGACCTATAGGACACGTTTAGCAAGATTGTGAGCGTATAGATGGAAAATAGAATCAAAATAGTGATGGGTTGCTAGCCCCATCGCCTATAACACGATTCCTATGATTTTCGCTATGGTACTCGTAAAGTACGAGCAAACCAAATAAATTTGCAACAGATAGGTACGCTGTAGCTGTAAGGAGAAAGTATAACGCCAAATTTAAAATTTCGACTTAAATACTTGAACTACTCAAAATGGCGTTTAGGTGTAAAGGTAGGTTTGTTACTGAATAGGTAAATCAGTGTGAATTGAGCTTGCTGTTTGATGGTCGGGTCTCATATCGAACAATTTCCAATATTTTTAGGGTTCCGTCCATACATCTAAAGGTACAATTGGAGAATCGCCTCATCAAGATGAATCTCAGGATATCCCTTTCATTAATCAAAATCGGTCGAGCCATTGCCGAGTCAGATACATAAGAATGGACATTCATAAATACATACATAAGTAAGCGACAAACACATCTCTCGGCCTATTGTCTACTTTGTTCTTTGTTTCTGTATTGTTTTGTACTGATTTGTGGTGTTCAATAAAGAGTATTTGTATTGTATTGCATCTCTTCTTTTGGCGCTTTTGGCCGCAGTCGGGTAAAAACGATACTTACAATGACAATAAACTGGTAAAGATCGGGATACAGCATCGGGTAGCAGCCATAGTACTTCAGCACGCTGACCCTGTAGTAGTCTTCCGTCATTCTTGGCAACGTTAACACTTTGCTGAAACACCCATTTATCTTAATTTTTGAAAAACTTATTATCTATAGTTTTTTAAATTACTTATTCAAATTTTATCGCCTTACATAGTCAATACAAAATTTCTTAGTGCTACAAGATGTTCTCATGTTCTACCCTAATTGAGCGTGCAATATTACATTTATTTTTACTCAGCATTACAATATGTATTGTATTATTAGTTATTGTATATTTCGTTATTATTAATTAACCAGCCGTTAACATTTGTCAGAGCTCTATTAATTTAATTATTATAATTTTCAAGATTTTCGGATTTAATTATCAAACTTGTGTCATCGGCAAACATTATACATTTACGAGTCAAGCTATTAACTAGGTAAATCATTAATATACAACAAGAACAATAAGGGACCTAATATGCTCCCCTGTGGCACGCCACAGCGATTGTATTTGCACACTGATCTCGTAATTTCTAGTTCCTCATTCTTTATACTTTTGTATCACAGTACATTGTTCGCGATCGGACAAATAACGGTTTATCCATTACCTTACCGCATCGCCTTACCTCTAATTCCATATTTATTTAATTTATCTAGCAATATCGAATGATCAACAAAGTCGAAGGCTTTGCTTAAATCGAAGAAAGTAGCAGCAACGTGCTGTTTTTTATTCATTGAATCAGTAATTATTTTCATTAAATTAAAACAGGCCAGAGTGGTCGAGCTCCCTTTACGAAAGCCATACTGATCATTTTTTAAAACAGAGTTGAAATTCAGAAATGATAACCGGCTGTACATGGCTCTTTAATGATCTTCGAAATAATTGGTATATCGGTCTGTAATCATACATACATGCTGTATCTCCTTTCTTAAATAGAGGGCTCACTATTGTACATTTTAAAGTGGCTGGAAAACGCCCCTCCACTAATATACTTTAGTGGTTACGCAAAATGTTGAGCACACAATTTTATGATTTTGGTACTGATACCGTCTATTCCTGCCGCATTGCTATTTACTTTTCGCTATTGCGACCGAATAGATAGGGAATCCGTGTGGTTTTTAGTGGGTACTACGCCTGCTGTCGCGGGAGAGGAACACATACCCCCGGTAACCCCGTACCTACAGGGCGGATGCATAAGGCGCATTTTCCACACCATAAAAAAGGATTAGACAGAAACAGAAATGGTTCTTTAGTGGTATTTTAAAAATGTCTTTTAAGGGGAAAATAGGACAATTTATTTTCAGAATTAGGGGATTCGATTTGTTATAGTAAAAATATTAACCTCCCATCCACAAACACTCACCATAATTTGTGAAATTGAGTGAAGTCATTTTTTGCGTCGCATTTGACAAAAAATTCTGGAGCAAAGGTCCGCATGGTACATATAATGTCTAAACGTTGTTTCGCTTTCTCCACCGATCCCTTGCACGCGAGTAGTAAATTTTCCAAAAGAGTCCGAGCTGAAACAACGCAGCAAAACAAGTTTTATAATTTTAAGGTTCAATAAAATAAACACAGGTATATCCCGAAATCTTACTTTTCCAATGCATGATTGCATCATCTCGTACTGATTTCGAAATTAGACGAAGAAGTTTGACAGATCATCTAACCATAATAATACAGCTGAAATGGGCCGAGTCTATACATGGAAGACATAAAAAAATTGGCTGGAGATACTTAGAATTTTTGTCTGTTTATCTGTTTGTCTATATATTTGCGAGCGCGTCACGTGAAAACGGCTGATGCAATATGGACTGTTGCTGTGTCTCTGTTGCCTTTTACAGCTTACCGGAGAGAGCGAGTCACCAGGGGAAATTGTCTTGGGATGCCAAAGGACCCCCAGCCGCAGGCTGGTGGAACGAGTTGGTGGAACTCCAGCAACTCGTGCTTTACTCACGCAAGTCCTTCTTGAGCAGGTGTTCCTGCTTGGCGAGCCAGCCCAGCAGCAGGTCGACGGCCTCGTCCACGCGCCCCGCAGCCCCCAGCCCGCCGGCCTCGCGCACGCGCCGCAGCGTGTCCGGGCGGAACTCCAGCGACTCGTGCTTTACTCACGCAAGTCCTTCTTGAGCAGGTGTTCCTGCTTGGCGAGCCAGCCCAGCAGCAGGTCGACGGCCTCGTCCACGCGCCCCGCAGCCCCCAGCCCGCCGGCCTCGCGCACGCGCCGCAGTGTCCGGGCGGAACTCCAGCGACTCGTGCTTTACTCACGCAAGTCCTTCTTGAGCAGGTGTTCCTGCTTGGCGAGCCAGCCCAGCAGCAGGTCGACGGCCTCGTCCACGCGCCCCGCAGCCCCCAGCCCGCCGGCCTCGCGCACGCGCCGCAGCGTGTCCGGGCGGAACTCCAGCGACTCGTGCTTTACTCACGCAAGTCCTTCTTGAGCAGGTGTTCCTGCTTGGCGAGCCAGCCCAGCAGCAGGTCGACGGCCTCGTCCACGCGCCCCGCAGCCCCCAGCCCGCCGGCCTCGCGCACGCGCCGCAGCGTGTCCGGGCGGAACTCCAGCGACTCGTGCTTTACTCACGCAAGTCCTTCTTGAGCAGGTGTTCCTGCTTGGCGAGCCAGCCCAGCAGCAGGTCGACGGCCTCGTCCCCGCGCCCCGCAGCCCCCAGCCCGCCGGCCTCGCGCACGCGCCGCAGCGTGTCCGGGCGGAACTCCAGCGACTCGTGCTTTACTCACGCAAGTCCTTCTTGAGCAGGTGTTCCTGCTTGGCGAGCCAGCCCAGCAGCAGGTCGACGGCCTCGTCCACGCGCCCCGCAGCCCCCAGCCCGCCGGCCTCGCGCACGCGCCGCAGCGTGTCCGGGCGGAACTCCAGCGACTCGTGCTTTACTCACGCAAGTCCTTCTTGAGCAGGTGTTCCTGCTTGGCGAGCCAGCCCAGCAGCAGGTCGACGGCCTCGTCCACGCGCCCCGCAGCCCCCAGCCCGCCGGCCTCGCGCACGCGCCGCAGCGTGTCCGGGCGGAACTCCAGCGACTCGTGCTTTACTCACGCAAGTCCTTCTTGAGCAGGTGTTCCTGCTTGGCGAGCCAGCCCAGCAGCAGGTCGACGGCCTCGTCCACGCGCCCCGCAGCCCCCAGCCCGCCGGCCTCGCGCACGCGCCGCAGCGTGTCCGGGCGGAACTCCAGCGACTCGTGCTTTACTCACGCAAGTCCTTCTTGAGCAGGTGTTCCTGCTTGGCGAGCCAGCCCAGCAGCAGGTCGACGGCCTCGTCCCCGCGCCCCGCAGCCCCCAGCCCGCCGGCCTCGCGCACGCGCCGCAGCGTGTCCGGGCGGAACTCCAGTATCTCGTGCTTCAATATCTCCTTCATTTTGATTTTAGTTTCTAACTAAGACGAAAAAACGGAGCCTACTAAAGTTTTTGTCACAACAAACTTCTCCAATGCGTTCACATAATTCTCAAGGGTCGAAAGTAGCTCGAAATACATACATACGTTACCCCTTACGGGGTAAATAGAGCCTAGAGTAACAAGACCAGACATGATTGACTGTATGTGTTGTGTTGTAGCTCAAAATGGTTCGTGAAAATATACACAACTACTTTGAACTTGGCTGACACACTGCCGCGAGTCTAAATTAGTTAAAACAAAATGACAGCGCAACAAACGTATATCATGTAGTATTTGACACACCAATGCTAGCTAACGCTTTCAAAGTTAATTGTGACAAAAAACTTTCTCTAAGCGTTCGATATATTATTTGCACCAGTTTGAGAATCTTAAACCTTCGAATACGGATGGAAAATGCCACTTCTGATTTCCCCTTGGTTAAGACCTAATCATACTCTAGGACTAAAAACTATTAGAGCTAACACTTGTCTAAGTGCTATCGATTATTGCGCGCGACTAACGAAATCTAGAAATATTGGCAATAAAAATACAACCGAAGTAGGAACCTCTTCCTTATTTTTTAAAGTTGTTTTAAAGTCAGTTTTTTAAAAATAAATATGAAATGTGTCAAATTTTGACAGCCACGTCTGTTTTATTTAAATATGGCTTAAGGGGGAAATTAATTACTTGCGAAGTTTGAAAGGTCATTGGGGGCACGTAAATAAATGACAGGTCTTAAAAAACAAATTCTTTCTTCTTTTGTCTATGAGGGGAGGACGTAGCTACAAGTAATTGCCTTACGTAATTACGTGGAAAGTAGCTGACCGATTTTTTTAACAATCGATTGTTACCTTTATTTCAGTCAGTAGTATCAATATTATCGATTTCCATGATATTTGTTATTAGTCGTTTTTTTTTCGTGCTAAAGGTTATAAGGGTCTAATATGGAGCACGCAGGGGTCTGGGTATACGACAAATTTCTAGTATCGCACTTCCCGCGTTTTTATCTTCCATCCATACATAGCACACAAGGGGATCTCATAATTTGCTAAAAAAAATCACAAACTCGTCATGACAACCCTTTAATATCGTCCGCCGACCGAGCAGGCAGCTAAATACGGGTGCTCAGCGTTTAAAAATCGCTAAAAGTGGCAATTTTTGAGTTATCGAGACGCGCGATACGTCCCCGAGTTCGGGCCAACTCCAGCTACCTGAATCAAGTGTTGTCTGTGTCGTCAGTGCTCAAACAAAAAAGTTTCTGTGATATAACCTCAAAAATTTAGGTTATAAAGTGAAAAATCAGATTGTGACGCGTGCGGCGCCCGATTTATCGCTGCACCCCACTTGCGTTATATCGCCGAGTGCGCATTAACGCGCCCTACACATTGAGCCCACTCCCGGATTTTTCCGGTGAGGGGTTCCTGGTGAAAAACCAGGAAAAATAAAAACCACGTGCGGCGTGGTCGACGAACCCGTTGACCTACGGACCCAGTTTTCGGGAGCAGGGAAGAGGACGTTGGCAGCATCAGGAAACTGAAAAAAGAAAAAATTTAGGTTAGTTAGTTTTAATATAAATTTAATATAAAGTAGCGAAGTTTGACCCCATATATCTCGGAAACCATAAGAGACGCGTGGGTTCTGTTTTCTTAAAAAGTTGCCAGGTAAGGGGCTTAACCCAGCCTAGCAAAAACCAGATTTTTAGAGCAAACGGGAAAAATGCGGGGTCAAACCAACCAAAACCGGACATAATTTTATTCTATTTCCGGTGTTTTATCATTGAATGTTGTAGACGCTTCTCCAACGCTAATTTTAAGACTTCTCAAAATTTTCCGATTAGCCGTTCCGGAGATAGGGATTTTTTAAGGTTTTTGCCGCCCCCCCCCCCCCCCTTAAAGTATTAGAAAAAGAATTTTTTTGATTATCTTATAGTCATAACGTACATTTATACCTAGGGAACCCAAAACCAGGGTCACCTAGCGTCCCTATAGGCAAATTTTGCCAAAACCGGTTGTTACCGACATTTTCGGAAAATTTTCAAAATTAAATAACTCCGGAACGGCTAGCCTTAGAGAGCCGGGATTTTCACCCCTAGGTCGGCCATTTTGGCCTCTACAGAACATATCCGGCCATCTTGGAAGTTTGCGGTGGCTCATAGCTGGCGAACCGGAGGTCCTAGGAACCTGCGGTTTTCACTGGCGACCATCTACCATCATTTTTTCTTTAATGTTTTTATATATTTCGTGTTAGGTACACGCGTACACGCAATACGCCACAATTTGGTTGGTAGCATTGGTTTTAGTTTATTATTTTTTGTTACTGGGTCTCCGATAAATCGTCAAATCTGAACGCACCATTTACTTGGGAAATTTCGGCGCGACACTAGCGCCACCAACGGCAGTTAGCGCGGTAACGCCGCCTCATTAGTCTAGTCGCCAAGAAAGGATAGCCGCGAAAGCATGCAAATTATTTGCTCGCGTGTGTTTTTTTATTATAGATATTGAAATCCCCTTTCCCGATCTGGAAAGTGTTGTGTGTATGACCTATGGACCCATATGTTTTGGATTAATGAGCTGGAGATTCTGTGTGTGATGCATTTAGCCGACATGCCCCGATCCTCTACCAGGACCCTTGGACGTGGCGGCGGGAGGATTGAAGCGGAGAGTCGCGGGACCCAGTTTATATCCTACACAATGTAATAATATGCATTTTATTATTACCATCAAATATAATTTTGTCTGGTTAATCTAACTTGACTAAACAGTTTACACAATACGACACTTTTAAGTGATACCTTGATCGACAAGTACCACCTTTTATACTAACATTTTTCCTCACAAAGCAATTAATTTTGCGTAGACACACTAGCCTCGTCTCACCTTCGCGGAACCACGAGTAGAGCAGGCGCGGCTGCAGAAGCGGCCGAATCAGGCAAGTTAAATAAATATAGAGGTCTCAGCACCGAATACAACTTTGTCCCTTTCGGTGTTGAGACCCTTGGTCCGTGGGGTCCTAGCGCTATTAGCCTCTTCAAAGATATTTCGAAGAGGCTAATAGACGCTACGGGTGACCGCAGAGCTGGCAGCTTCCTTGGACAGCGTATTAGTATCGCTGTCCAAAGGGGGAATGCTGCCAGTGTCTGTGGAACTATGCCACGGGGGCCCCTTCTTTTATAATTATTTTATTTTAAGATTAGTTTTAGTTTAGTTTTTAATTTAATAGTTTAATTTGTATTAATTTCATTTATGTAATTTTTATTGTATTGTTCATGAATAAACACAAGCCCCATGCCGGCGTATTAATTTTTGTTTAATTTTTTAATGTCTAAGATGCCAGCAAGACCGGTGGTGTCGGAGGCTCAATGGGGCATTTTCCTCCTCATGGAGGAGAATAGAAAAATGGCCAGGGGCTGCATGACTAACGATGGGCCCATGGGCAGGCGCCGTGCTGCCGAGCGATGGGGGCAGCTCGCGGCGCGGCTAAACAGCGAGGTCGCCGGGGCAACCAAAACGCCGGATAAGTGGTGTGATGTGAGTACATCTATGCATTTCTTTTTACATTACTTTCTTTCTTTTGTAACTAACTCACTATACATCTTTCTAGTATTGGAATAATGTGAAATACGCAGCGCGTAAAAAGGCCTGTGCCCGGCGGCAGCGGGTGAACCAGACGGGTGGCGGGCCGCTGCCAGAAGCTCGCGCAGCTCACCGACCGGGAGGAGCTTGTTCTGTGCGAATCCCGTTCCATGTGAGTTATTATTTGCATCATCTAGGAAGAAAATTAAAGATTCATTGTGTTGTCCATCTTTCTGTCTGTCTCTCTGTCAAGGCCCCCTTTCCTACTTTCTTCCTTCTTATGTAAAAGTAGAGGTAGTATAGAGTATTAGTTTATTTTGGTTTGTTAACATGTTGGCTGCCGTGAGCATCACCGGTGGGATCACACAATTTTCTCTGTGTAGCCAGGAGCATCGCCGGTGGGATTAGGAACTCATTTTTCATGGCCATGCAGAGAAGGTTAAATGATCCCACAGGTGGTGCTCATGGCGTCTCAGCAATAGAGTGATGCTTGGCCATCACTGGTGGGATCAGTAAATTTGTGTGGGGTGTGGGAGGAATAAGGTCCAGTATGGTATGCAGCCAACATGTTAATATTCGTTATATTTGATGGGTATTGATATCATAGAATCTGCCTGAGCCACCCAGTGCAGCCGTCGCCGTGGTGGCAGCAGCCGCGCCGGCGCTGAGCTCGGAGTGGCCGGAGCCGCCTGCATGAGCCGTGTCCGCGCCTGGAAGCGGTGACCGAGGTGGATGTCCCGGCACTACGGCCATGGATGCCGCCGCCGCCGCAGCCCTCGCCGTCTAGCGATAGCCGACGACGAACGGGTAAACATTTAATTAAATTAAATATTATCCTTGTCCCCGACAGTTATCCCCTCGAGCGAGGGGCGCTTCCTACCATTTTGTTTATCTCGGCCAAAAACATTATACTGCAAGTAAAACTGTTTTTCTTTTTTTTTTCAGGAACGAGGAGAGTATGTAAGCAAATTTTAACTTAACTTCCTCTCAAAAGTTTTTATGTTCATCGCTACCGAGCGAGCAATCATGGGACAGGAGTGAGTTTTTTTTTAGCTAAAATGCAACGCAAACTAGCGTAATGTGTTTAACAGCCGTTAATTATAACGTAGCTTTTGCCCGCGACTTCGTCTGCGTAGGATTATACATACAAACCTTCCTCTTGAATCACTTAATCTATTAAAGGCTCGAGCTAGTGTTTTTCTAATTTTGGCATATAAATTGTTATATTATGTTATAGTTAAGTGTTATTTTCAGATAGGAGAATCGTACAGCCGGCACCCGACTGGGTAATACGCCTGGAAGAGCGACGGCTCGCCGCCGACCAGCAGATAGATGGCCGACGCCGCCGCCGCGATTGCGCGCGCTCTCGCTGTTGGCGAGATGGCGTCGGCCATGCAGGAGCTTGCGCGGAACCCGGCTAGAAGGCGGGATGATAATGATATCGTTGAATAAATACAAATGTCGCTTTAGAATTGGATTTAATTATCATCATACATTTAACAAATATTTTAAATAGCAATTACAATAACATGTTCAAAATTAAAAATACACGTTTGAGAGGGCATTCATTAAAACTACTCAAGCAGCCAAGCGCTAGCAATCCCAGAAAACATTTCCCATCTAACCGTGTTGTGAGCTTGTGCGCGTGCACCTTCGGTGAACAATTTTAAAAATAGACTAGTCATTCATTAAAAAATTAGAGAACACAAGCAGTGATAGATATACACGTATCAGCTCAAAGAGCTGCTAGTGTATATCCTACTATAATATTATAAATGTGAAAGTTTGTGAGTATGTTTGGATGTTTGTTACTCTTTCACGCCAGAACGGCTGGACAGATCTGGATGAAATTTGGAACATAGATAGATTATAGTCTGGAATAACACATAGGCTACTTTTTATCCCGGAAAATTGCGTAATTCCTGCGGGATAGCGATAAACGAATTCTATGCAGACGGAGTTTTTCTTTTTTCTTAACTTGGCTGTTTAAAGAAGAGGTTGTTTGTTTTATGTTAGGTGAATTTTTAATACATACCTACATATATAACGTCTTTATCCCTTACGGGGTAGACAGGGCTTAAGGTAACAGAACCTTAAGGCCACGTTTAGCATGGTTAAGGGCATATAGGTGGAAAGGGAAATTAAAATAATAATTATTAATTTTTGAATTATTTTTGTTATTCATGTTGTATGTTTTATGGTTTTATGATATTTATATTCTCTTTTATTCCGACGGAAGGACTTTGATCTATGGTCATGAAATAAACAAAAAAAGCAAGCTAAATAAAACGATAGGTAGTTAAAAAGTTATCATGTCTTATATTTCACTAATCGAGATTCAATGTCCGGAAGGTGCCTGGCAGCCCAAACATGGCGTCGTTGAGCTCAGCGCGCCTGCGCGATTCGTCCGTGCGCGCCTCTTGCATCTCCCTCATGTGGTTGACGTGCTCCTCCCTCGAATACACTTCTAGCCATTCATCTGTAATTAAATATTTATAGACTTCGAAACTAGTACACACACTATATGTGGTTTACTCTAATACAGAACAATAAACATCTACGTTGATACAGCTCAATTAAAGTACATTTCCGACAATTTCATGACTTTTCCTGCTGCACAGATTTTTTCGCCTTATAACACAGATTTTCTACTTTTCCACCTGGCAGCACTGGACGGAACGCCTATTTCGTACAGTCCACTTCCAAATCGTTATTTTCTCGGGGCCTTGGCTCAATTAGGATGTTAGTTACCTACCAGTTGTTAGACGACAGGAGAAACTAAAGTGTGTAAGTTCGTTGTAGGTGATTGGATGCTAATGGCGTATCGTAATTTCGAAAACAAATTAAATGTAATTGGAATTCTATTGCATTTATCGAGTGTTTACCGTAAAGCGCCTCGGTGGATCTCTCCTCGCCGCCCAAGTCAGAAGGCAGGATGCGCTTGGGCAAGTGTAAATGCAGCTCCTCCAAGGTCTTCTGCACGCTGACACGCGACATTATCTTCGCGCTTATCACTTGTTTCACCATAGTTATGAAGACCTCGACCGCCTTCGACGGAGACACAAAATGTATGGATTCAATTCGAGCGCCGTAGCCTTTCTAAAAAATGTACAGTTGTTAATATGGTGCTGGAGGAGAAAGAAGGGCTTAAGTTGGATAGAACAGAAGAACGAGGAAGTGAGAGTTACTGAGAATGGTGAACGAGAAGAGAACAATTCTGAATAAATACTATAGAGAACGGACGCGAGATATTGCCTTTTCATGGCTTTTTTAAAATTCTTTTATATTTTCTAGATTATCCCCCTTATTCATAAACGGTTTAGGCTTCTGCTAACTTAGCAATCGTTTGTCCTTATCTGTGAAAGGTGAATGTCAAAGAGCCTGCAGCCTACAGAGCGTTTATGAATAAGGGGGTTAAGTGTCACACTCTATTAATAGAGCTAAGAAACATTGAATAGCCTTTTTATTAAATACGGGTGCCCAACAAATGGTCCTTCTTCGTAAGTATAGAACTGGCATAACGTGCCCGTTTCTATGGCGGGCGACATGAAGAATAATGGAGTGTCGTGCGATTTTATCCTTGTAAAATTGTTTATTTAACCCACACGCTCTAAGAAGGGAATTCCCGAGGAATTTTCTTTTATCCGTTTACATCTGTAAGTATATAGTGAAATTCTGTAAGTTCAGCCACCAGTCTTACCGTAGCCAGTAAAACAATGTCTCGCAGCTCGATCAAATTAATTTTGGTGATGAATTCCATTATGTTGATGTCGGTGGGGTCTACGACGAACACGAAGCCGTTGCAATAGTCGTGTAGCTTTGTATACTCGCATATCTGAAAGTTTAATTTCCATCAACCCAAGCACAACATCGATTGCCAAGAGTAACAAGTTGTTAGCCCATCCTATTCAATGAACGACTGAAAATTTTTTCATCGTAAATTTGAATCCATACCTGATACCTACTTATCTGCGAATTGTAACCGTAACTGAACGGACTATAACGCGGGCTTTTCCAATTACAATTAATTTTGGGCCTCACGAGGGTCCCACGGAGACCGGAGGGGTGTAGGAAAATCGTAATTTCTCCGTCGTTATCTTGGAATTTTTCCGTTGAAGTAATGTGCGATCTACCCGCAAAAATAAATTAAAGTCAGAACTCGGTTGTGGTAACGATAAGGGGGCGCGCTTTACTCCCAAAATTCGTCCCGATTTATCCTCTAGACGTATCTACGAGTTGACAAAATCGAGCAATACTCACCGAAAGCTGTGTTTGTGTGTTTTTGTGTTTTTATGCTCCAGAGGAGAAAAATAGTGCTCCAAAGTGAAAAAAAGAAAAAAAAAAGTGCAGTGTCGCTTCCGGAGTGAAGTTCGAAAATTTTCGACCTGTGCTGTGCGACGGGCCCAGCGGCGGACCCTATAGCCGCTAAGGGAGATTTTTTGGAGAGGGAAATTTTCCCTCCCGAATCCGGCGCGCACCGTTGCGGACCTGCCTGCGGACCCGGAGAGGGTCCATCCTGTGGACTCCACCACCAGCATCAGAGTCCAGAGGAAGGAGTCAGAGAAATACATCGGATCCGGCCGGGAGAAAATTGAAGGTTGGAGTTCTGGGTCACAGTAACCCAGAGGGGGTACAGGACTTAGCTGTTTTCCGGAGGGGAGTGTCCGGGACGTGGGGGGATTCCAGATTTTGTCTTGTTATTTTGTTTTCTGATAAAACGCGGATTGGCTCTGACCTCGGATCGCATTTTTGAGTTGATTTCGCCCGGGTGGCACTTCGTCCACTTCCCCCGGGTGGCCCGAAACTAGGCGTAAGGGGGAGGCCAACTTTTTCTTTCGCCCACTTTTCCCAATTGGTCCGGAACGCTGCGGGAGGGGTCGGATTTGGTTCCCCTGCACTCCCACAATCTCCCCGGGCGATTTGGGCGTGGGGAAAAGTTGTGCATTTTTCCCAACGTAGCCGGAAAACTGCGGGAGGGGTCCAGCGTCGCTCCCCTACACTCCCGCAAGCTCCCCGGGCGATTTGGGCGTGGGGAAAAATTGTACATTTTTCCCAACTTAGCCGGAAAGCTGCGGGAGGGGTCCAGCGTCGCTCCCCTACACCCCCACAAGCTCCCCGGGCGATTTGGGCGTGGGGAAAAATTGTACATTTTTCCCAACAGCCGGAAAACTGCGGGAGGGGTCCAGCGTCGCTCCCCTACACTCCCACAAGCTCCCCGGGCGATTTGGGCGTGGGGAAAAATTATGCATTTTTCCCAACTTAGCCGGAGAACTGCTGGAGGGGCCCAGCGTCGCTCCCCTACACTCCCACAAGCTCCCCGGGCGATTTGGGCGTGGGGAAAAACTGTGCATTTTTCCCAACTTAGCCGGGAAACTGCGGGAGGGGTCCAGCGTCGCTCCCCTACACTCCCGCAAGCTCCCCGGGCGATTTGGGCGTGGGGAAAAACTGTGCACTTTTCCCAACTTACCCGGAAAACTGCGGGAGGGGTCCAGCGTCGCTCCCCTACACTCCCGCAAGCTCCCCGGGCGATTTGGGCGTGGGGAAAAACTGTGCATTTTTCCCAACTTAGCCGGGAAACTGCGGGAGGGGTCCAGCGTCGCTCCCACCACTCCCACAAGCTCCCCGGGCGATTTGGGCGTGGGGAAAAACTGTGCATTTTCCCCAACTGCCAGAAAACTGCGGGAGGGGTCCAGCGTCGCTCCCACCACTCCCACAAGCTCCCCGGGCGATTTGGGCGTGGGGAAAAACTGTGCATTTTTCCCAACTTTGCCAGAAAACTGCGGGAGGGGCCCAGCATCGCTCCCCTACACTCCCATTTAATACAATTTAATTTGACATTCTCATTCCTCCCAATTAATAATTCAACTGCCCTTTGCCCTTTTGCATTAGATTTAATAGACACCCTGACATCAATTACATCATTCCATTCCTTTACTTTATTTCAGTTTTATTTATATTTCAATTAGCCCTTTTGCAGTAGGTTTAAGATTCCATGACATTTTATTTATTATTTATCTAAATTGCCCTTTTGCATTAGCTTAGGTTCATTGACATTTTCTTATATTGACATCATTCCATTCCTTTATTTTATTTCAGTTTTATTTATATTTCAATTAGCCCTTTTGCAGTAGGTTTAAGATTCCATGACATTTTATTTATTATTTATCTAAATTGCCCTTTTGCATTAGCTTAGGTTCATTGACATTTTCTTATTATTATTTTTCTTCTTTTATTAATAGCCTTATTGCACTATTTTAAGTTAATTTTTGACATTTTTACATTTTATCGCCATTTTGCATTAGCCTTAGGATTACCGACATTCCCTCTACTCTCACAACCACATTACACCTTTCCACTCTAATAGTCCGTCGTATTTTTGTGTTTTGAACACCTCGCGTATCGCCGCTGCCCCAGCATGTCCCAAAGGAGCGGTGCGAGCTCCGGCAAACCGGCCGGCCTAAAACTCCGCATCCCGGCACCAGCGCAGCCAAAGACCAAGGCTGGCCGAACAGTCGGCCGCAGACCCGGAGGCGGACTGTCGTCGGGAGGATCGGGGTCAGAGTCGGGAAGCAGCCAGCCTGAGGCGAGACGCGGAGCCGCGAAGGGAGCTGCGAGCGCGGCCGACCATGGGAGACCTGAGCCGACGGAGGGGAATCCCCGAGAGACTGCTAGCAGCGGACCAGCCGACCCCGAGGCACCACCCCCCTGCGCGCCGGACGTCATCCTCATTGAGGATGACGAAGCGGATGAAGTGCACAAGCCCCCCGAACATAGGGCGGAGCAGCCTGCCGCGTGCGCGGGGGGAGAAGCGGATTCAGACGGAACCACATACTCCCGGGACGAGCCTCCAAGTGGGGGGGAGGGAGGTGGGGGGGAGTCGACTGGACGGCCGACGGAACCACAGCCCTCGACGGCTCCTCTAGAGGAGTCAGTGGCTGAGGGCGCCGTGGGGACCCCGTATGCCGCCTCGACTCCATCCCACTGCATCCCCTTCACGAAGAGGCAGCGGACGGAGTCCGGGTCCAGGTCTGAGTCGGCCCTCCTAAGAATAAAAACCCAGCTTAGGGAGGCGGAGGCGGCGGAGATCCGCAACCGCTCCGCGGTGGCCAGTGAGCCCCCCGACCCGGAGGACGCCCGCGACGCTGCTGGCAGTTTTTGGGACGGGTCGACGTATTCGTCGGCTGCGTGCGGGGGGGGCCTCCTCAGCGAGCTCCCTAGGAAGGCGAACGACATCATACAGGCGGCAAAGACAGCCATGGAGTCCTCGGGGAACCTGAAAAGGTCGATCCGGGAGACCCTGGTTGAGAGCCTGCAAGCGATGTATGAGATGGTACTCAGGCTGGCGGACTCCAGGACTAGACACCTCACGGAGCTCCAGAGGGAAAGGGCGAACCATGCCAGGAAGGTTGCTACAATGGAGAAGGTCCACTCGGGCCGGCTGGCGGCGGCGATAGAGGCAGACAGGTCCGCGAGGGAGGGGACGGAGAAGCTCCTCCACAACGTCATTAAAGACCTCGGGGCCCAGAGAAAGATCCTGGTCTCGGACATCGGAGACGCGCTCGAGGCCCTTAGAACAAGGCCCAACAACGACGACGGGGACCGGGCCGGGAGAGGCGCGGGCAGGACAACGCACTCGCGGAGCGATGAGGACGGCAAAATCCTCATCAAGGAAGTTGCCGCCTTGCGGAGCGAGATGCGCCGCACGCCCCCGGAGGAGGACAGGCTCGCCAGGGAGGAGCTAAAAATGGAAATCGCCAAGCTCAGGACCGAGATCAGGGAGCTTACAGCCCTGAACTCGGACCTGAGCAGGGCAATCAGCCTAGCATCCGACGCCCAGGCGAAGAGTGCGGAAAACGGCTCCGTGGAGAACAAGCTCGAGATGGTCGGCCGGGCGGTCGCGTCGGTCGCGGAGGAGGTCGGACTCCTGAGGGATGTCCCCAGGGCGGTAGCGAGCGCGGCCGAGGAGGTACTGGAGACGGGGGAGGCCGTGAGGTCAACCATTGCCCAGCTCCAAAAACAAACGACGAATGGCTTTGCCGACATCAAGGACGAGATCCAGGCCGCGGCAGCATTCGCACCCCACAATGCCACTACGAGTGGGCCCAGCCTCAGAGACGAGCTGGAAGGCCATAGAGACGCGGGGTCCCCCCGCGGCCGGGGCGACGAGGGCGACCGATGGACGGAGGTGGTGTCGAGGGCCGAGGCGAGGAGAAGGAGGAGGACCGCTGAGGATGGCCGGCCGACCGCCCCGCTGCAAAGCTACCCCCTAGTTCTGGTGTCGAGGGATCCGGCGCACACCAGCTCAAAGATAATAAGCACCCTGAAGGAGAGGATCGACGCGTCACAGCTGGGAGTAGGGGTGAACTTCTTCAGGGGGGTGCGAAACCAAAAGGCAGTCCTGGGTCTCGCGTCGGAGTCCGACCGCGGCAAAATGGTGGGCCAGATCAAGGCGAAATGCCCGGATCTAGAGGTAAGCGCCCCCCAGATGAAAAAGCCCCTGATACGTCTCGTGGGCGCCTCCGCGGACCTGACCGATGCCCAGATTCCGGCGGCGCTGGAAAAGCAGAATGGGGGCCTCTTGGCAGCAGCGCGTGGTAACGAAGCGGCCCACATTAGAGTCCTGAGGCGGACAAAGGGCAGGACCCGGGACGTCTCCAATATAATTTTGGAGGTCGACCCGGGGACCTGGGACAGCCTCAGGGACAGGAGGGTGCGGCTGGGGTACCAGGTGCTGCTGGCAAGAGACCACTCTCCTGTCATACAGTGTTACCGGTGTCTGGGCTTCGGACATTTCGCGGGGGGGTGCTCGGTGGAACGGGTCTGCGGGCGGTGCGCGGGCGGCCATGACACGAAGACCTGCCCAAACAGGGAGGCGCCGCCGAAATGCACCAACTGCTCCGAGATGGGCCGGCCGGCCGGGCAGACTGACCACCCCGCCTACAGCCCTGAGTGCCCGGAATGGCAGAAGTGGGACCGCATAGCGCGGTCCCACGTCCAATACTGCTAAGGGCACTCAGGCGACCGGAACAGACCCTGGGGGACGGAGCGGGAACCCTCACCTGCGCTTCATGCAGGCCAACCTTGGAAGAGGCCACGCCGCTACCAAGGAATGCCTGCGTGAGGCGGAGAGGAGGGGAATCCAGATCCTGTTCCTCCAGGAACCGTATGTGGGCTCGGGGTCGGCGGTGCGTTGCGCCCACAGAGTGGTCCAGGACACGAAGGGCCCGGGCCCCGTCAAGTCGGCCATCGTGGTCCTGGACCCCAACGCGGTGCTGGTGGTCGACCCGGACCTCAATAGCAAGAACGTGGCGGTGGCCAAGGTCACCTTGGGGGGGCGCAGCCTGGTCCTCGTGGGGGTTTACCTGGAGGGAACCGTCGACATCGCGGAGCAGGTCAGAGGACTCCGGGCGGTGCTGGGGGGGACGAGCGGCCAAGATGTGATTATGGCGGGGGACATCAACGCGTCCAGCCACTGGTGGGGATGCCCGTCCGAGGACAGACGGGGGGCCGAGCTGGTTGACCTCATGTCCCAGCACGACCTCCACGTCCTGAATCGGGGCAGCGTCCCCACCTTCTACACGCTCAGGGGCGAGCGAGTATGCTCGAGTATCGTGGACGTCACGGCATGCTCGGGCTCGCTCCTGGGCGAAGTGAGAGGATGGCGCGTCGAGGTCAATGGCCCCGGCCTGTCGGACCACAGGCCAATCGTCTTCTCCCTAGAGCGCTCGGGCGGGGGCACGGAGTTAAGGAGGAAAGGTACCAGGAGGTAGGTCACTGCAAAGGCGGACTGGCCCAGATTCGACGAGGCGCTGAGGGCGGCCTTCGAAGCCAGGGGCTTCACGCAGGAAGAGATCAGTGCCGCGGACAGCGACGAGAAACTGGAGAAACTGGAGACAGCGACGAGAAACTGGAGGCCCTGACGGCGGCCATGCATGATGCCTGTGCCGAGGCCATGCCGGAGCTTCCCCAGACGATCAAACCCAAACGCAGCACATGGTGGACGAAGAAGCTGGAGGTCTCCAAGAGGAGGGTGACCACCCTAAGAAGGAGGATAAGAGGGGCCAACCCGTTGCGTAGACCCCTGGTAGTGAGGGAGTACAAACTCGCCCAGGTAGAGTTCAAGGAGGCCATAGAGGCCGCTCTCACCGCTAGTTGGAGGGACTTCTGTACGAACCAGAAATTGGACGACATCTGGAAGTCCACGTACAGAGTCCTGAAGACGTGCGGTGACGCGGACCACGCTGATGAGCGGCTCCTGAGGTCTCCTTCAACTGGGACCGTGCTGGGCGAGAGGGAGTCGGCCGCCCTCCTCGTGGAGACCTTCTACCCCCGGGATGATGCTGCGAGTGACACGGCCGATCAGAGGATCGTCAGGGGGGAGGCTGAGGCCATAAGGATGGCACACCAAGCGCGACGCGGACGACAGACGCCCCCGAGTGGTCCGGACCCCCGCCCCCCCCCGCAAGCACCTACCGTTCACCGCCCAGGAGCTCGATGAAGTTTTCAGAAGAATGGACAGCAAAAAGTCCCCCGGCGAGGACGGCCTGACCGCCGACATATGCGGGCGGGCACACAGCTGCAGCCCGCTGGTCCTGGCCTTCCTTAATCGATGCCTGGAGGCGGGCTGCTTCCCCCGCCTGTGGAAAAGGGCAGCCATCAAGATCATCCCCAAACCGGGCAAGGAGGACTATACGGCGCCCAAGTCCTACAGGCCCATAGGACTCCTCCCGGTCATGGGGAAGGCCTATGAGAGACTGGTTATCAATAGGCTCATGTGGGAGATATCCGGCGGAAACCTCCTATCCCAGCGCCAGTACGGTTTCCTTCCACAGAGAAGCACGGAGGACGCTCTCTACGACATCATCACAAGGATTAGGCAGGGCCTTACCAACAAGGGCGTGGTGGCGCTGGTCTCCCTGGACGTCGAGGGGGCCTTTGACAACGCCTGGTGGCCCTCCATCATCACTGAGCTCGCCAAGAAACGCGTAGACGAGTCTTTGATGGGGGTCCTCCTTAGCTACTTAGAGGACAGGCAGGTCTCCCTCACGTACCTGGGGGAAACCATTGTGCGCGACACCACCAAGGGCTGCGTCCAGGGTTCGGTGGGGGGCCCAATATTGTGGAATATCCAGTTGGACCCCCTACTGCGACTGCTGGAGACTGCGCCCGCCCACGTCCAGGCCTTTGCTGATGATGTCATACTGGTTGCTGAGGCCCCCTCGGGGGAGGCGCTCCAGGAAAAGGTTAACGAAACCCTCAACCTGATCCAAGCCTGGAGCGCCAGGAACAGGATGAGGCTCGCCCCCCACAAAACCCAGGCACTCCTGATAACTAAGAAACTCAAATACACCACCCCGGTACTTGAGCTCGCCGGGGAAAACATCGAGTTAAAGGAGACACTAAAGATCCTGGGCCTCACATTTGACCGGCGACTCAATTTCCTGCCGCACCTAGACTCTCTCACCAGGAAGGCAGCTGCCACGTACAAGGTAGTGTCCAAAGCAGCCAGAGCCCAGTGGGGCCTCAACTCAGAGATACTGCGCACCCTGTACGTGGCGGTTGTCGAGCCGACAGTCTTGTACGCGGCGGGAGCATGTGGCCACATGGCCGGCAAGGTTTACGCGAGAAAACGGTTGGACCGTATCACTAGGGATTACTCTATTAAGATAGCGAAGGCACACTCTACCTCCTCCCTTACAGCGGCTGCCCTCCTCGCGGGCATCCTTCCACTAGACATTAGACTTAAGGAGCAGCACAGGCTATACGAGGTAAAAAGAGGTAAGGAGCTGGATGACCTCCCGGGCCGCACGCTTCAGAAGCGCTTACACCCTGCCCAACTGCCGCACCCGGCTTGCAGGCCGGAGATCACATTCGGCATGATCACGAACCAGGGGGAGGCTGACGGGCTGCACGAGGGAGACTGCGTGGTCTGCTATACGGACGGGAGTAAGATAGGGGGGAGAGTTGGGGCCGCCCTGACCATTTGGCGCGACACTGATGAAATTAAGAAGGCCAGCTTTGGCCTGGCCAATTACTGCTCGGTCTTCCAGGCAGAAATGGTGGCGCTGGTCAGGGCGACTGAACTCTCCCTCGTGTCTGACTCCCCGACCGTAATACTGAGCGACTCGCGCTCCTCCCTGCAGGCCGTCGCCGATCCCAGCAGCCTGAACCCCCTGGCTGCCGAGATAAGGGGCAACATTGCCTCGGCTGCCGTGCTGGGCAAGCCCATTTCCCTCCACTGGGTGAAGGCGCACGTGGGCATTGTGGGGAACGAAAGGGCGGACGAGCTCGCTAAGGAAGGGCGCAGCTCTCAACTGTAAGCGAGCTCCCGCCTATGATAAGTTCCCCATATCCCACGCAAAGAGCGCCATAAGGTCCCATCGTGTGAGGGAGTGGCAGCTCCGGTACGAGCAGGCGCGGACCGGGTCCGGCATAAAACTCTTCTTTAAGGACGTGGGCAGGGCGTACAAAATCTTAGCCGACTACAGGGGCTCGGGCAATCTACTGGCACAGCTCCTCACGGGCCATGGGGGGTTTCGTCAGTACCTCCACAGGTTCGGGCTGGCCGACTCCCCGCTCTGTGTCTGCGATGACGTGTCGGTCGAGTCTGTTACCCACATACTCTGCGAATGCCCCAGGTATGCGGGAGACAGACTCGACTGCGAGCACAGGATGGGTGTGGACATCGAGGAGTCTGGCCTGGCCGACCTGATGGGGGACAAGACACTAAGAAAACACTTCCTCCCCTATGCCCTGAGCGTTGCCCGGCGGGCCGCCCGAGCCAACGGCTCCAAAATATAGGCACGAGCGCCGCTTACCCCCACCTTCACAGATTTACATTGTCTTATTTTATTTTATCCAATCACGCCATTTTGCACTAGTTTTAGATTGCCCTGACATTTTCTCTTTACACTATAATTGACATCAATCAATTCCCTTATTTTATTTTTATTTTATTTTTACTTTTTACTTTTTGACATCACCCAATCACGCCATTTTGCACTAGTTTTAGATTGCCCTGACATTTTCATACATTTTAATTGACATCAATCCATTCCCTTATTTTATTTTTATCTTAATTAGCTCTTTTGCACTAGGTTTAAGGTTCCCTGACATTTTAGCATTATAATTATTACTTGACATACCCACACTACACTACTGACTGACATTACTCCATTTTATTAATAGGACATTCCCCTAACAACATACCGCGTCGCAGAGATAGGAGCCTTGAACCATATTTGAGGCACCGCCTTCGAGGACTCTCCCTAGAGGAGAGCCTGTAAACGAGGGCGGAGCAGAAACTCCGAACGCCGCGTCGACCCCCTCCCAAAGCTTCCCGCACTTCACGAGGCTGAGGACGAACTCGGAGTCCCGATCAGAGTCGGCACTTCTGAGAATAAGGACCCAGATACGGGAGGCTGAGGCGGCAGACATCCGGAACCGAACGAGATTGGCCAGCGAACCAGCGGACCCCGAACAGGCTCAAGACAACTCGGGCATGTTCGATGACCGCTCGGTCTGCTCGTCAGCAATTTGCGGTGGGGGCCTGATTAGCGAGCTCCCGCGGAAGGCAAATGACATCCTGCAGTCCGCCAAGGCCGCATTGGAGAGCTCCGGTAACATCAGGAGATCGGTCAAGGAGACCATGGTGGAGTCCCTGCATGCCTTATACGATATGGTATTAAGGCTTGCAGACTCCAGAACGCGCCACATGACCGAGCTCCAGAGGGAAAAAGTAGCCTTCACTAAGCGACTGAACGTCGTTGAGCGGGCCCACTCCGCAAGACTGGCGGAAATGACCGAGTCGGAGCGATTGGCCAGAGAAACCAATTCCGACGCACTGAAAGCCATCGCAGGGGAAATCAAGGCGCAAAGAAGAATCTTGGTGTCCGACGTAGGAGATGCCCTGGAGAAGCTTAGGGCCACTGGACCCTGGGCAGGGAAGCTGAGCGAAGAAAAGCCAAAACAGGGCGCGAAGGAAGTGGACAACCGTCTCCAACGGCAAATACTCCAAGCGTTGGAAGAACTCAAGACCGAAGACCGCAGAGGACCCCAAGAGGGAGAGCGGCTGGAGCGTCGAGAGCTAATGCTGGAGATAGCCAAGCTCCGTGCCGAGATAAGAGAGCTCTCGCTCTCGAATTCGGCACTAGGAGCAGAGATGGTATCGGCATCTGCTAGCAACAAAACGTCGGCGGAGCAGAGAGTACAGATAGAGGATCGTCTGGACAGAATGGGCCAAAACATACACGAAATGGCTGAGGAAGTGAAGAGAGTGGGAAGCGCGCCGGAAGCCGTCGTGGACGCAGTCTCCAAGATAAAAACCACTGAGGAGAGAGTCAGCTCGGTAGTGGAGAGACTGCACGCCGTGACGGTCAATGGGTTCGCCGACCTTAAAGAAGAGGTCCAGTCAGCAGCTGCATTTACTGCTAACGTATCGACTGCGGGGGGACTCAATTTGCGGGACGAGCTGGCCACCCAAGGGGGCGGGGATCCCGGCCTCGACCCAAGATCTGAGGAGCCTTGGTTCGAGGTCGAATCCAAATCGACTGCCAGGAGAAGGAGGAGGCAGGTGAGCGGGAGTACCAGACCGGAGCCCCCGAAACCCAGTTACCCCCTAATCCTGGAGTCGAAAGACCCCGGGGAGACCAGCGCGTCCATCATAAGGACCCTCAAGGACAAGGTGAAGGCTTCGGAGATGGGGGTAGGGGTGGACTTTGTCAGAGGCCTACGGAATCAAAAGGCTGTTCTCGGGCTAGCTTCGGAGGCGGACAGTCCGTGGTCTAGATATAATGATTGTCAGCGTGTACCTGGAGGGAGATCGACCGATAGAGGATCATCTGCGGAAACTGAAGAAAGCCCTGGAAGCTGCCACTACGAATAACATCATCGTAGCTGGTGACGTCAACGCCACGAGCCATTGGTGGGGATGCCGAGCGGAGGACCGGAGAGGGACGGACCTGGTGGACTTCTTTTCCGAGGCGACTCTGGAGGTCGTAAACACGGGATCGGTACCGACCTTCTATACCCATCGAGGAGGAAAACTGTACTCCAGCATCGTGGACGTCACAGTGTGCTCCGGAACCATGCTGAATAGAATAAAGAACTGGAGAGTCATCGAAGACGATGCTGGACTCTCCGACCACCGAAGACTGGAATTCAGCATTGAGGTGGGGACTCAACACGGCGGAGGAAAAAAGCCATTCGACGAGAATATATAATACCGCAAAGGCGGATTGGACGCGCTTTGCGGAATCGTTGAAGCGCTCGTTACAGGAAGCTAACCTATCCTCGGAGAAGGTAGAATCCATCGCTGAACCGGAGGAACTGGAGCACACTGTGGAGGAACTCACAGGAATCATCACTGGAGCATGCAAGGAGGCCATACCTATGGTAAAGAGGGGAGGAGGGAAGAAAGGAGCGACGTGGTGGACCGCTGAACTGGAAGACTTAAAGCGTGAAACCAAAAGGCTTAGGCGGCGCATATCCGTGGCAAACCCCAGGAGGAAACAATCCGTATGCCAAGAGTACTTGGCAGCCCGGGAGGTCTACAAAAATGCCATAGAGAGCGCCATCACGGCTAGTTGGAAGACGTTCTGCACGCAGCAGAAAAAGGAGGATATCTGGCACACCTCATACAGGGTTATCAAAAACTGCATGAAGCCAGCCACTAGCCAGGAAACCCTCCTGAAGAACCCTGCGGACGGTAGCGTCCTAACCGCTTTCGAGTCCGCGGAACTACTGGCAAGAACCTTCTTCCCGAAAGATGATCCCAGTGAGGACACCCCGGAGCAGGAGGACTGTAGAAGGGAATCGGAAGCCCAGAGGATCCAGACACGACTGGAGCCCATGACCATCCGCCCGTTTACAGAGGAAGAAGCAGACGCAGTATTGGGTGGCATGAGTCTGAAAAAGGCGCCAGGAATTGACGGATTTACCTCCGACATATGTAGCCAGGCACACAGAGCGACGCCAGTGATGCTGGCGATATACAATGCGTGCCTCAGGATAGGATATTTCCCTAAGATCTGGAAGAAGGCGTGGATACGGGTCATACCGAAACCTGGGAAAGACACGTATGCCACCCCCAAATCCCACCGTCCTATCGGGCTACTCCCTGTACCAGGAAAAATCCTAGAGAAGATGGTCTTTAACAGGATCGCCTGGGGATTGTACAGGGAGCGGAGACTCAGCCCGAAGCAGTACGGGTTTATGCCCCAAAAGAGTACTGAGGACGCGCTGTACGACGTTATTACATATGTCAGAGGTGGACTCAGGGACAAGAAGATCGTCGCGATTGTGTCCCTGGACATCGAGGGAGCTTTTGACGGAGCATGGTGGCCAGCCATAGTGCGGGAGCTTTCGGGCAAGGTGGGAGAGCTCGGAACCTTCCGCATTGTATGCAGCTACCTGGAGGACAGGACAATCACCCTTAACTACCTGGGAGCAGAAATTAACGCGAGAACTGCACGCGGCTGCATCCAGGGATCGATCGGAGGACCCCTTCTGTGGAACGTCCAGCTGGATCCACTTCTCCAAAGGGCGGAATCACTGGAGGCGGAAGTTCAAGCCTTCGCAGACGACATAGTGGTGGTAGCAGCAGCGAAGACCACGCCGGAGCTCGAGAGAGTGGTAAACGCGGCGCTAAAAGAGATAACAGACTGGGGACAACGCAACCGAATGAAGTTCGCACCGCATAAGACGCAATGTACTCTTATTACAAAGCGTCTTAAGTACGAGAAGCCTCTCTTCCAGATAGCGAATGTCCCCATAGAAATCTCGGATAGCGTCCACCTGCTCGGGCTCACGATCGACCGGAACCTCGGATTTAGGCAACATCTGGAGAGAGTCACTGCCAAGGCAGTGGCGCTTTACAAGGTCGTAGCCAGAATGGCGAAGGCACAATGGGGCCTAAATCCCGAGATAGTCAGAACCATCTACGCCACCGTGGTCGAACCCACTATGTTATATGCAGCAGGAGCGTGGGGAGTCGTCCTCGATAGAGTGCACGTCAGAAAGAGATTGGACAGAGTCACGCGATCGTTCGCAATAAAGATAGCAAAGGCCCACCGAACTGTTTCCCTGACAGCGAGTACGCTGCTGGCTGGCATCTTGCCCCTTGATCTTAGGGCCAAAGAAAACCTACAGCTTTACGAGATAAAGAGAGGACGTCCGCTGGAGGACTTGCCGGACCGCGAGCTCCAGCCACGTAGGAGACCTATTGACATGCCACACCCAGCGGAGCGGAAGACCCTTGGGTTTGACTTCATCACAACCCAAGAGGAAGCTCTGCAGGTAGAAGAGAGTGGCATGTTAACTTGTTACACGGACGGAAGTAAGATCGAGGGGAGAGTTTCTCGTTTTAATGTCTGTTTCATTGATTTTCGCCGATTTTCCGTCGATGGGCTTTTATCATTTCCGCGGGAAGAGAAGCAACTGGTAAATTCTATATATTTTTTAATTCCCTTAATGCGGGAAAAACGCGTGTAGAACACAAAAAGGTTTCTGGATTTTTTCTACAAGTTGATGCCTCATGGGTATAAACCAGGCTCTAAACATTGAGTCTGTGCCGTCCACCTTCAGAAAAGAAAACGATATGATTGTAGGCACGGAAATCGTCACTTAACGGTCACTTTAATCAAGTATATAAAATCTTTAACTTGCAATTAACGGGCACTTATTTTATTATCTGACTCCTACCGCAGCTAACGTTTACGACCACTAGAAAATATTATCAAGATAAGTTAACACAACTCGGCAAATCAGCATTCAATCTTTTCTTAACTTTAACACTTAATTCCTTAAATTAAACTCGTAGCTTCAGCATAAATTATCACACGGCTAATTATTGAGAAATACAGCACAATTTTCTTATTTGTTTTTTCTTTTTATATAGCCACTTTTGTAAATACGGAGAAGTAATCTTTTAGGATTATAAAAGTGTTCAGAGTCTGCATATTAGATTACACAATCCACAACTATATACCACATTTTTTTTTAACTCCACCTACATTCTTATCAACTAGAACTTTTACGCGGATAACGACAATAATAGCATTGGAAATTACCAGCCTCTTAATACTCGATCGTGCGTGCTTTGAACAGAGTCCAAACTTAAGTGACAAATTTCACTAATCACTTCTCACTTATTTCGTTAAAAAGGGTACATAGTTAATTCACCGCACTTATGGCTGCAAAAGGAAGAACTGAATTATGAAAGCACTACGCGGTACATACTACCCCCGCGGACACTGTAATAAGTGTAATATAACTACGAAAACAAATAGTAAAACTTGCAGCTTTTCGCCCGGCTAGTGAAATACTAGGAACACCCCTAGAAGTAGACGAAGATATAAAAGGTGCGTTAGTAGTGTGATTAAGGCACAGTCTCACTTGGCAACTCTTAAGACTAAATTCGATGACGGTTTGTTCGAGCACACAGATAATCTTTACAACCATATTTTTTAAACAACCGGTTTTACATCCTCCTTTCTAGTCTACGGTAGGGAACTGGTGGCGTGCGGTTGACATTATGTGGATAACGATTTAGGAGACGAACTACTTTTTCTACCGAGATATCTACGCACAGAATGTGGGACTCCTAGCTAATGTCTTTGATAAAGTCCAGCACTCACTTTACATAGCACATCAAAAGAATACCGCGCGTTATAACTTGAGCAAGAAACCGGTAAATTTCAATATAGGAGATTACTAGGCCTACACTGTGACAAACACAAAAATGTTTATGAATTTTTTCTACAAGTTGATGCCTCATGGGCATAAACCAGGCTCTAAACATTGAGTCTGTGCCGTCCACCTTCAGAAAAGAAAACGTTAAGATTTTAGGCACGGAAATCGTCCATCCCTATTCCAATCAAGTAACAAATACTTTTCATATTAGGTACAATTAAAATACTTGAAATGTTCGAAAAGTTTGGAGAAGCTAAACCACTGTTTTGTTTTAGAAGGATATGCCTAGCATTGTAGCAGTCGCCGCGACAATTGACCCCAAATACGCTAAGTACAACGTAGCAATGAGTCTCCAAGCGCCAAAGGTTAAAAACACGAAATATTTCAACTAGCATCTTACACGCATCATATCATCTTGCACAGTTACTTGAATTCAATTGCCTTCATGTCCTTGTGAGCTCCATATTTTATTGTTACTTCCTTCTCAGAAACAAGTGATTGCCGTCTTTGTGGACATGATGTTGGAACATCTGAAGCTCTATGTACAAAACAATAAAGCTCTCCCAACCAAGATGTTTCTTATCTCAGAGTCCTCATGCCCCTAAGACCAAGACACGAGGTGTACATAAACATGAATAAATCATGTCTTTATCACCTACGGGGTACTTAGACACTAGACGGAGCCTAAGGTAACAAGACCTAAAGGCCACGTTTAGCATGATTGTGGGGGTATAAGTGGAAAAGGGGATCAGAGATTACTATGATTTTCGCAGATTCCCTCTATGGGCTGTTATCATTTCCGCGGGAAGAGAAGCAACTGGTACATTGTATATTTTTTTTAATTCCCTTAATGCGGGAAAAACGCGTGTAGAACACAAAAAGGTTTCTGGATTTTTTCTACAAGTTGATGCCTCATGGGTATAAACCAGGCTCTAAACATTGAGTCTGTTCCGTCCACCTTCAGAAAAGAAAACGATATGATTGTAGGCACGGAAATCGTCCATCCCTATTCCAATCAAGTAACAAACACTTTTCATATTAGGTACAATTAAAATACTTGAAATGTTCGAAAAGTTTGGAGAAACTAAACCACGGTCTTGATCGCAAATTACCGAGAAAAAACTAAAGTGGTTCGTGGTAATTCCAGTTAAATCTAAATCATAAAACCGTTACTTCCGAAAATTAAATTAACTAGCTGCCGTCTCACATTCAAACGTAAACGGAGTTATTCGGAAGACAACCGTCATTTTAATTCTTAAGACCGTTAATCACTAAAATTTTAAAAACCTAATCCATCTATTTTACTAATTCCAATAATTTGCTGCCCGTTTAACAATCACATTATTTAAATCTATTTTTTTTTAAATACTCAAAACCGTTAATCACTACTTTGAATAATCTGCTGACCGGTTACATCTCTTTAGTAATCGGATTTATTCAATCTACAACCGTCACTCTGAAACGGTACTAACGGATGCATTCTAGAAAACTATATATATTTTTTAAAACATTTACGGTATTTTAATTGTTGCAACTACCGGTTGCTAAAAAACATAACGGTCACTTTAATCAAGTATATAAAATCTTTAACTTGCAATTAACGGGCACTTATTTTATTATCTGACTCCTACCGCAGCTAACGTTTACGACCACTAGAAACTATTATCAAGATCAGTTAACACAACTCGGCAAATCAGCATTCAATCTTTTCTTAACTTTAACACTTAATTCCTTAAATTAAACTCGTAGCTTCAGCATAAATTATCACACGGCTAATTATTGAGAAATACAGCACAATTTTCTTATTTGTTTTTTCTTTTTATATAGCCACTTTTGTAAATACGGAGAAGTTATCTTTTAGGATTATAAAAGTGTTCAGAGTCTGCATATTAGATTACACAATCCACAACTATATACCACATTTTTTTTTAACTCCACCTACATTCTTATCAACTAGAACTTTTACGCGGATAACGACAATAATAGCATTGGAAATTACCAGCCTCTTAATACTCGATCGTGCGTGCTTTGAACAGAGTCCAAACTTAAGTGATAAATTTCACTAATCACTTCTCACTTATTTCGTTAAAAAGGGTACATAGTTAATCCACCGCACTTATGGCTGCAAAAGGAAGAACTGAATTATGAAATCACTACGCGGTACATACCACCCCCGCGGACACTGTAATAGACCTACGAAAACAAATAGTAAAACTTGCAGCTTTTCGCCCGGCTAGTGAAATACTAGGAACACCCCTAGAAGTAGACGAAGATATAAAAGGTGCGTTAGTAGTGTGATTAAGGCACAGTCTCACTTGGCAACTCTTAAGAATAAATTCGATGACGGTTTGTTCGAGCACACAGATGATCTTTGCAACCATATTTTTTAAACAACCGGTACCGGTTTTACATCCTCCTTTCTAGTCTACGGTAGGGAACTGGTGGCGTGCGGTTGACATTATGTGGATAACGATTTAGGAGACGAACTACTTTTTCCACCGAGATATCTACGCACAGAATGTGGGACTCCTAGCTAATGTCTTTGATAAAGTCCAGCACTCACTTTACATAGCACATCAAAAGAATACCGCGCGTTATAACTTGCGCAAGAAACCGGTAAATTTCAATATAGGAGATTACTAGGCCTACACTGTGACAAACACAAAAATGTTTCTGAATTTTTTCTACAAGTTGATGCATCATGGGCATAAACCAGGCTCTAAACATTGAGTCTGTGCCGTCCACCTTCAGAAAAGAAAACGATATGATTGTAGGCACGGAAATCGTCCATCCCTATTCCAATCAAGTAACAAATACTTTTCATATTAGGTACAATTAAAATACTTGAAATGTTCGGAAAGTTTGAGGAAGCTAAACCACTGTTTTGTTTTAGAAGGATATGCCTAGCAATGTAGCAGTCGCCGCGACAATTGATCCCAAATACGCCAAGACAACGTAGCAATGAGTCTCCAAGCGCCAAAGGTTAAAAACACGAAAGGTCTGTTTTTTGTTTCTATGAATGAATATAATAAAATGTAAATCTTGTTTCTCTTCAACAAAAAAAAACCCTACTACTACACTGTGACAGTGGCGCCCGTGGGTTTCTTTTAAAGGAAAGATTTTGATTTCTGCGCTTTCTGCCTAAATTTTGTGGTGCATGTGCTAAAAATCATAAAGTGTTCTCTCTTGGTGCGTGTATCTCACAATAACTTCAGTAATTGTTCTTCCCCGTGTGGAAGTCAGGTCTAGAATACTCCATTTCCCCGTCCTAGGAATTCGTAAGAGGCGAATAGGTCTTGATCGCAAATTACCGAGAAAAAATTAAAGTGGTTCGTGGTAATTCCAGTTAAATCTAAATCATAAAACCGTTACTTCCGAAAATTAAATTAACTAGCTGCCGTCTTACATTTAAACGTAAACGGAATTATTCGGAAGACAACCGTCATTTTAATTCTTACTGTTCTTAAGACCGTTAATCACTAAAATTTTAAAAACCTAATCCATCTATTTTACTAATTCCAATAATTTGCTGCCCGTTTAACAGTCACATTATTTAAATCAAATTTTTTTTTAATACTCAAAACCGTTAATCACTACTTTGAATAATCTGCTGACCGGTTACATCTCTTTAGTAATCGGATTTATTCAATCTACAACCGTCACTCTGAAACGGTACTAACGGATGCATTCTAGAAAACTATATAGGTATATATTTTAAAACATTAACGGTATTTTAATTGTTGCAACTACCGGTTGCTAAAAAACATAACGGTCACTTTAATCAAGTATATAAAATCTTTAACTTGCAATTAACGGGCACTTACAACGTGAAACTACCGTGAGACTTAATCATCATTACACATAAACGGATCTCACGTATAAAAAGTCGAGTGATGCTCGACATCCACCACACCATCCGTGTCATTTATTCTCTGTGCCTAGGACATTGATAGATCGAGCCTTGACCATTTGTGATCCGCAATAAGTGAATCGTGAGCTAAGTCACGTAAAGTGTGTTCTGGAAAGCAATGGCTACAACTGGAGGCAATGCAATCGTGTGGTGAATGCATCAGTCCGTCAGCGGCCGGCCGTAGTAGAGAGGGTGCCGGTATACTTGCCGTTCATAAAAGGGGTTACAGATAAGATCAGTAACTTGTTACGCCGGAGGTATAGCATCAAGTCGATTTTCCGTCCCCATATGCAGCTCAGGCAGCTGGTGCGTTCACCAAAGGATAAAGAGCCCCTTAAAGTTCCCGGGGTGTACATGATTCCTTGTACCTGTGGGAAAAACTATATCGGAGAGACCGGGCATAATATATCCACGAGACTGGCGGAGCACATACGCAGTTTGAAGAAACAGGATGACAAGGGGTCTGCTGTCGCTGGACATTCGATGGAATCTGATTCGACGCATTATATCAGGTTTGATAAGGTGTCCGTACTGGCGAGAGAAAAGTTTTTCATTCCGCGGAAAGTACGTGAAGCCATTGAAATAAGTCTGTATCCCAATTTCAACCCGGATAGTGGATGGTCAGTGCCCCCGAGTTGGAAAACTGTTTTAAATATTGACCAAACGGTGAGTGTGAGCGAACCTTTACGGAGTGACATGATCAGTGTTGTCTGCTGCCCTACATTTGACAATAATAAAAATGACGATGAAAACGAGGGTAGTTGTGCGCCGCTGTCAGTTGCGTCGAACTGATGTCAGAGCGGCGCGCAGTGTTCGTTTCGCTGCCGCCGGGGCGAGCGCTCCAGGAAGAAGGACTACGAAATAGTCTGAAACATGTCAATCATCACTCGACTTTTTATACGTGAGTTATCCGTTTATGTGTAATAACGGGCACTTATTTTATTATCTGACTCCTACCGCAGCTAACGTTAAGACCACTAGAAAATAGTATCAAGATCAGTTAACACAACTCGGCAAATCAGCGTTCAATCTTTTCTTAACTTTAACACTTAATTCCTTAAATTAAACTCGTAGCTTCAGCATAAATTATCACACGGCTAATTATTGAGAAATACAGCACAATTTTCTTATTTGTTTTTTCTTTTTATGTAGCTACTTTTGTAAATACGGAGAAGTAATCTTTTAGGATTATAAAAGTGTTCAGAGTCTGCATATTAGATTACACAATCCACAACTAAACACTTTATACCACATTTTTTTTTAACTCCACCTACATTCTTATCAACTAGAACTTTTACGCGGATAACGACAATAATAGCATTGGAAATTACCAGCCTCTTAATACTCGATCGTGCGTGCTTTGAACAGAGTCCAAACTTAAGTGATAAATTTCACTAATCACTTCTCACTTATTTCGTTAAAAAGGGTACATAGTTAATCCACCGCACTTATGGCTGCAAAAGGAAGAACTGAATTATGAAATCACTACGCGGTACATACCACCCCCGCAGACACTGTAATAGACCTACGAAAACAAATAGTAAAACTTGCAGCTTTTCGCCCGGCTAGTGAAATACTAGGAACACCCCTAGAAGTAGACGAAGATATAAAAGGTGCGTTAGTAGTGTGATTAAGGCACAGTCTCACTTGGCAACTCTTAAGAATAAATTCGATGACGGTTTGTTCGAGCACACAGATGATCTTTGCAACCATATTTTTTAAACAACCGGTACCGGTTTTACATCCTCCTTTCTAGTCTACGGTAGGGAACTGGTGGCGTGCGGTTGACATTATGTGGATAACGATTTAGGAGACGAACTACTTTTTCTACCGAGATATCTACGCACAGAATGTGGGATTCCTAGCTAATGTCTGTGATGAAGTCCAGCACTCCCTTTACACATCAAAAGAATACCGCGCGTTATAACTTGCGCAAGAAACCGGTAAATTTCAATATAGGAGATTACTAGGCCTACACTGTGACAAACACAAAAATGTTTCTGAATTTTTTCTACAAGTTGATGCATCATGGGCATAAACCAGGCTCTAAACATTGAGTCTGTGCCGTCCACCTTCAGAAAAGAAAACGATATGATTGTAGGCACGGAAATCGTCCATCCCTATTCCAATCAAGTAACAAATACTTTTCATATTAGGTACAATTAAAATACTTGAAATGTTCGGAAAGTTTGAGGAAGCTAAACCACTGTTTTGTTTTAGAAGGATATGCCTAGCATTGTAGCAGTCGCCGCGACAATTGATCCCAAATACGCTAAGTACAACGTAGCAATGAGTCTCCAAGCGCCAAAGGTTAAAAACACGAAATATTTCAACTAGCATCTTACACACATCATATCATCTTGCACTGTTACTTGAATTCAATTGCCTTCATGTCCTTGTGAGCTCCATATTTCATTGTTACTTCCTTCGCAGAAACAAGTGATTGCCGTCTTTGTGGACATGATGTTGGAACATCTGAAGCTCTATGTACAAAACAATAAAGCTCTCCCAACCAAGATGTTTCTTATCTCAGAGTTCTCATGCCCCTAAAGCAAAGACACGAGGTGTACATACATAAATAAATCATGTCTTTATCACTTACGGGGTACTTAGACTCTAGACGGAGCCTCAGGTAACAAGACCTAAAGGCCACGTTTAGCATGATGGGGGTATAAGTGGAAAAGGGGATCAGAGATTACGATGATTTTTGCCGATTCCCTCGATGGGCTTTTATCATTTCCGCGGGAAGAAAAGCAACTGGTAAATTCTATATTTTTTTTAATTCCCTTAATGCGGGAAAAACGCGTATAGAACACAAAAAGGTTTCTGGATTTTTTCTACAAGTTGATGCCTCATGAGCATAAACCAGGCTCTAAACATTGAGTCTGTGCCGTCCACCTTCAGAAAAGAAAACGATACGATTGTAGGCACGGAAATCGTCCATCTCGATTCCAATCAAGTAACAAATACTTTTCATATTAGGTACAATTAAAATACTTAAAATGTTCGGAAAGTTTGGAGAAGCTAAACCACTGTTTTGTTTTAGAAGGATATGCCTAGCATTGTAGCAGTCGCCGCGACAATTGATCCCAAATACGCTAAGTACAACGTAGCAATGAGTCTCCAAGCGCCAAAGGTTAAGAACACGAAATATTTCAACTAGCATCTTACACGCATCATATCATCTTGCACAGTTACTTGAATTCAATTGCCTTCATGTCCTTGTGAGCTCCATATTTCAGTGTTACTTCCTTCTCAGAAACAAGTGATTGCCGTCTTTGTGGGCATGATGTTGGAACATCTGAAGCTCTACGTGCAATGCAATAAAGCTCTACAATTAAATACAATTGCCTTCATGTCCTTGTGAGCTCCATATTTCATTGTTACTTCCTTCTCAGAAACAAGTGATTGCCGTCTTTGTGGACATGATGTTGGAACATCTGAAGCTCTATGTACAAAACAATAAAGCTCTCCCAACCAAGATGTTTCTTATCTCAGAGTCCTCATGCCCCTAAGACAAAGACACGAGGTGTAGATACATAAATAAATCATGTCTTTATCACTTATGGGGTACTTAGACACTAGACGGAGCCTAAGGTAACAAGACCTAAAGGCCACGTTTAGCATGATGGGGATATAAGTGGAAAAGGGGATCAGAGATTACGATGATTTTTGCCGATTCCCTCGATGGGATTTTATCATTAGCGCGGGAAGAGAAGCAACCGGAACATTCTATATTTTTTTTTGCTGTCAGACTAGCATGGAAGACAATATATATACTTTTTTTAATTCCCGTAATGCGGGGAAAACGCGTGTAGAACACAAAAATGTTTCAGAGTTTTTTCTACAAGTTGATGCCTCATGCTCAGGCTCTAAACGGGCGCAAAGATGGAAAGGAAATTCAAAATGGTGCTGGGTTGCTAGCGGCATCGCGTATAGCATGATTCCTAAGTACAACTTTGAAGTTAAAATTTGCTCACAATTATAATATATTGGAAGAGGTCTTGAAAAAATGATGCGTAGTGGGTGCCGGACAGCTTCAGTACACCCACCCTGCAGTGGTCGTCCGTCAATTTCGGCAGTAAGACTGCTTTGCTGAAACAAAATACAATAAACATAATTAAAAGTATAAAACAGCCAACGTAAATGAAAAGGGAATATTCAAAAAGCCGACGACCTCGACACTGTTGAACCGATTTTGACAAACATGTCAAGGACCACCAATAGAAATCCTGCTTTCAAATAAAAAAAACCGCATCGAAAACGGTTGAGCAGACACACAGCAGTCAAATTTATAACCAAACCCCAGTCAGTGGCGTAACTATAACGTCTGGGGCCCGTGACAAATTCGTCGGATGGGGCTCCTTCCTCAATATAAAGAAGTGCATCAGCGTCCCTTCTGTGCTCTAAACCAAGCCAGTTGGGGGCCCCGTAAAGCTGGGGTGCCCTGGCATTTTGCCACCCTATAGTTACGCCACTGCCCACAGTCAATTTTTCCGCAAAAACCCGCAGAAATTGAGCGTAATATCATATTTCAGGAAGATAGAAGTCAAGCCAGGAGTAACGGCTGTACGTATCTTATAGACCACCAGAGGTCTAAGAACTGGCGAGTCCTGGCCTGAGCATGCCTAACTTGGCTTGGATGGAGGAGCCGGCAAACGTTAGCAAGCTAAATGAATCGACCAATTAAGACCGTATTTCTGCCAAATAGAAGTCAAGCCAGGAGTAATAGCTGAGTATAGGTATCATATGTTTCGTTTTTGAAAAAAAAATCGAGTGGCCACAAACCAAAAATTCTCATCCCTGCTAACATTGAGCAGTTTTTTAACGAATCACCGGATACCGAATTTCACGGGACAAAAGTAAAGTATTTACCTGTTTATTTGATTTGTTTATAGAAAACGTGATTTTGAATTTGAGTTGTGTTGAATTTAAAGGCATAAATTTTGAAATAGAAAAATGTAATTAAACAAATATAGGTAGGTAAATATAGGTTTTTATAGTTATTTTTAGCATAGATATGTAGGTTTTTAGGATTCGTGTTTGTATATATATATACCTATAATGTAAGTAGTTAATTCTTATATTTTAAATAAAATTGTTAAATAATAATAACATATAATATATTAATTTAAAATATATTAAATAAATCATTTTATCGCGGGTTCATCATTGTTGACAAATTTGATACCATTGCGGAAGGAAAAGACTATACGTAAGTACAGAACACAACTTAAAAAACTTATAATACAAAAAAAGCAACATGCACCAACGTTGCTTGTATTGCGGCAAAAAAGTTAAACCAAGAGATAGTTGTAAGTGCAGCCTGTGTCGAAGGCTAATTCACGACAGTCGTTATATATCTATGGACGAAGGAAACCGCATGTAAACATATTTAACAAAAAAGAGAAAACCAAGGAACGTGTGATTTGTGTTTAGTTAATTTATAAAAGTTGTCTGCTAATTTCACGCCGGTCCAAACCCCGGCCTGACTGGGGAAAAAAATGTTATTGATTTATGTTCTATACAACGTAGGTACTTAAGTTTTTTTTGCGTTTATAATTTTAAAACAAATTTGGTAAGTAAATTGGTTGTTTATGTGTAATAAACATTTTTCTAAAAAACATGCCTGGTACCTGGAGGCCAATTTGTGTCAATTATAGAACAATATTAATGTGTTAATCTCTTCATACTCACCCCACATCGTGTAGGGCTTCGAAGTCACGTTTAGCATGGAATTTAGCAAAAAACTGCGGCGCGAGGGTTCTCATGGTGCAAATCATGTCTATTCTTTTTTTCGATTTTTCTATTGAGCCATTGGACATGATGAGCGTAGTTTCCAAATAGATTCGAGCTGAAAGATGCAAATTAAAAAAGGTTTTAGCCTTTTATAAAACACACTCACCTCATTATCTAGTACTCTTAATCCTAATATTCGTTTCTTATTTCTAAAGCAACCTTTCATCCTCAATCCCCAATCCAGAATTCCCCAAGCTAGCGACTGTCAAAAGTATATCGGCTTTGCCGCCAAAACCCAATTAGATAGTGTTGCAAGCAGGCATAACGATTATTTGAGGTAATGTTATTCCTGCTTGCACATGAATTGAACCTAACACTTTGATCGCAATAAAAAGTGTATATAAATACTTTATTACCCTATTTACGGGCTTTTTACTAACGCAACAGGCGTTATATATTATTATTGTTTAGGGTCATATTCAACAAGGATCAACTTCTATTAGACGGATTAGTTACCTTGATATCTGGTATGTAACCTATACATAATGTAGGATGGATGACAATTCATACAGTCAGCAAAAAAGATTTAATAAACCTCACCCCTTATTTCCGTAATTTTATTCAGAGTGCGAAATACAATTTTATGGTAGCGCATTTTTTTCTTTCACACTGATTTTATTTATTTTAGTGAAGCTTTGAATTCTTGCATATTTAGCCAACAGATTCAAACTTGAAAACTATTTTAAAACTAAATGGATCATAAAATGAATAAATCCTTAAGATAATTAACATCGTCGAGCGTCGTCGGGCGATCGCACCGGTCGCCCCATTAAATAGATGGGTAAAAAAGCCCAGACGTCTACTACTACTACTACTACTAGCCCTAGGGCTACTAGTAGCCCTTGACATTAAAAAGGAGCTACAATATGCAGAGACTAAAGTAAAGTTTTAAGAGTACGAGAAGCGAAAAAATTTAATCAAAGGTTCTCTATAAGAGTTACAGGAAGGAATTTTACCTGAATGTGAAGTATGCATAAAAGGGAAAATGCCTCGATTACCGTTCTCGTCCGAGGAAGGACCAGTCTACACAACCAGTAGAAATTATTCAGTGACGTGTGCGGACCCATAAATACTGCAACACTGGCGGTAGTATTTATTTTATGTATTGACCAAATCAGTGAAGTTTTTCACAACATTACATAACTAAAAGTTTCAAACTTCAAGATCTACGTTTACTTTTATCTACTGACTAATCAGGCTGGCGAAGACGGAATCGAACAACACCGGTTCAGTTACATACATGTATGAAGAGATTGATGAATGTGATGAAGCGAAAGAAGTATGTCAGGATCGTAGCAAGTGGAACAATGTAGTCTCTGCCTACCCGTGGGAAAGAGGCGTGACGGTAAGTATGTATGTACACATACACAAATCACGTCTTTATCCCTTGCGGGATAGACAGAGCCTATGGTGGCAAGACCTAGGCCACGATTAGCAAGATTGTGGGCGTATTGATGGCAAAAAAGGAATCAAAATAGTGATGGGTTGCTAGCCGCAAGGGCTGCAGGCAGGTCCGGGCGGAACTCCAGCGACTCGTGCTTTACTCACGCAAGTCCTTCTTGAGCAGGTGTTCCTGCTTGGCGAGCCAGCCCAGCAGCAGGTCGACGGCCTCGTCCACGCGCCCCGCAGCCCCCAGCCCGCCGGCCTCGCGCACGCGCCGCAGCGTGTCCGGGCGGAACTCCAGCGACTCGTGCTTTACTCACGCAAGTCCTTCTTGAGCAGGTGTTCCTGCTTGGCGAGCCAGCCCAGCAGCAGGTCGACGGCCTCGTCCCCGCGCCCCGCAGCCCCCAGCCCGCCGGCCTCGCGCACGCGCCGCAGCGTGTCCGGGCGGAACTCCAGCGACTCGTGCTTTACTCACGCAAGTCCTTCTTGAGCAGGTGTTCCTGCTTGGCGAGCCAGCCCAGCAGCAGGTCGACGGCCTCGTCCACGCGCCCCGCAGCCCCCAGCCCGCCGGCCTCGCGCACGCGCCGCAGCGTGTCCGGGCGGAACTCCAGCGACTCGTGCTTTACTCACGCAAGTCCTTCTTGAGCAGGTGTTCCTGCTTGGCGAGCCAGCCCAGCAGCAGGTCGACGGCCTCGTCCCCGCGCCCCGCAGCCCCCAGCCCGCCGGCCTCGCGCACGCGCCGCAGCGTGTCCGGGCGGAACTCCAGCGACTCGTGCTTTACTCACGCAAGTCCTTCTTGAGCAGGTGTTCCTGCTTGGCGAGCCAGCCCAGCAGCAGGTCGACGGCCTCGTCCACGCGCCCCGCAGCCCCCAGCCCGCCGGCCTCGCGCACGCGCCGCAGCGTGTCCGCGCGGAACTCCAGTATCTCGTGCTTCAATATCTCCTTCATTTTGTAAAAGCAACTATACGGTTGAAGTGTTGAAAGGACAAATGCGGTCACTTAATACGTCGGTAAGCGCCGGGGACAGAATAAATAATGAATGTAATAAAAAGGTACGAAAACAAAAGGCCAGGGTCGCGAAACAGTGGGGGTACTAAGTTACGAAAGTAGTATTTTTATTATTAACAAGCTTTTGCCCGCGACTTCGTCCGCGCAGAATCAAAATTTGCGCTAAAACTTCTTCCTCTCTCCCATCGAAAATGTACAAAAACCAGCCAAATGCGCGTCGTACTTTAACACGAAGGATTTCGTACTACCTACCTACCTCAACAAAATAAATCCGTATCTTGGACATCCACTTCCATTATTTTTTATCCCATCCTTTTGGAAATTCGAAAAATGCCTTTTTAGGACGTCTACACGTAGACGAGATCTTCAAAGAACATGTTTAAAATAACAAAGTCAATTTTTTCTATACCGTCCTTTTATCCCGTGGGAAAATTGGGAAATCCCTATGTAGTGCACCTCTTTCATCAAGGAATATGTCTGCCAAATACCAAGAAACTATAGCAAGTCAGTTACCCTTTGTTGCTTATCCCACGGGAACTCGCAAATCCGGAAATCAGTTTTCAGATATCATACGGGGTATGCCAAACTTAAAGATTCTAGTAATAATAGATACGGAGATAAGAAGATAGGAAGTAATAATATAAATCCATTTTTTCTCCCTATCCCGCGGGAACTTCGAAGTCTTGAAATACATTTTCATTTTGGTGATTATTGGTTTGTGCTGTTGTAAAGGGGGGATAGGGTTTGTTTAATGAAATCAAATAATATTCTTTCTTTTCAATGTTTAATGTGTGTGTTAGTTTTAATTGTTTCATATTTTATAACAATTCTTTTTCTGTGGCGAATCAGAATTGAGGGGGGATGATGAGGTTTCTACTTTTAAGTTATTGTCTATGTTTTTGGACCCTAGGTTACGAAGTTGTTATTGTCTTGGGTTGTCAGATTTGTTTTTGGTTGGAAAATATATGAAACAGTGAACGAACAAAATGTTGGTTTAAATATTAACAAATAAAAATATGGAGACTTCCACTAGTGTATACATTTAACAAAAACCAATTTCAAATTTCTAGGACAATACTGGAAGTACAGACCTAGCATTAAACCAGAGCATTTCATATTAATTTAAGCTTGCTACCTCCGCGCCACGCGTTCCTGGGAAAAAGGGTTTTGATAGACTGATGAACAGCTAAATGATGCTTTTCAAGACTACAATGAACAGTAGATTTTATTTGTGGTTTTTATTGTTTGTCTACGGTTTATGTTCTATTTGTTTGTCCTTCTTCTTTTTCGATTCTATGTAAATGTCAATTATAAACTAGTGTTCTATAAACACAATATTTTATTTCATGGATCCACGCATAATCCTATAGCATTAAAAGCCACGGCCATACACGCGGCTGCGTCGGATACAATGCTATGTATGCACATGCACATGCACAAATCACGTCTTTATCCCTTACGGGGTAGACAGAGCCTATGGTAACAGGTACCTACAGGCCACATATAGCAAGATTGTGGGCGTATAAGTGGAAAATGGAATCAAAATACAATGCTATGTATAATTTTTAATAATAGGCTTTGTTTTCATTTTCTGTACTAAATTTTGGACAGGGGTCCATGGATTTTTTGAAATTTTGAATGTGGTCCGTGACCACAAAAAGTTTAAGGAACACTAAGGATTCCGTTTTTGCTACGGCCAGAGGCATGGAACCCCAAAAACTAAGCAAGGTCAATGACCAAGACCAACGTCCTTAAACAAAGAATAAGTTAAAAAAACATATCCGATTTTATTTGGAATCTTTTCTGTATTTATGTACTAGCTGTTGCTCGAGACTTCGTCTGCGCCCGCGGGAATTATAAAATTTTCAAAGATGAAAACTATCCTATTATGTAACTTTCAACTCAATGGTGGGTGAATTTCAAAACCGAGTTTTCTGACTGTCCCACGCTACCAAAAAAAAAACTATGACATATATGTACCAAAAAAAAATATGATCGTATTCTTTGCAATCATTTATGACGAGGCAAAGCCTTGAATAAATGATGATGAGCTACCAATCCCCGAAAAAAAATATTGAAAGTTCGAAAATCCACGATTAGCATAGCTGTGAGGTATGTCACACGCCAAGTTTAGCTCAGAAAAATGAATACAACTTCGTCTATAATTGTCGTAATTTAATTCTGTAAAAAGCATTTTAAAGAGCTCTTCCTGTTCTATATTATAAAACAAAAAACAATGCAAAAATCTCGTAATTTAAAAATACAGGGATAGGAATGTGTTTGTCCCGCGCGAGAGCGTCTTTCGATGACTCGCAAATACCTGCTGGTTACTGATTGCTTGAGCTATGTAACGCCATTTTTAAGTTATTACGTCGAAGACATGCTACTTCACGTTCGATTACCGAGCAAAGCGGACGCGTAGTCTGCGCTGTGATTTTTAAAAATAGGTAAGTTTGAGACACGATACTTTTGGTCAGCCTATAAGGTAATTTGTGTGGCTAGTAAATATTGCATGTTCAACTACTTTATCGATATGTCTATTTAAGTGTTTTATAGTTTAGAACATCGAGAATGAACAGTCCTATTGTCATTTACCTAAAGCTTATACTTTCGACAGAAAAAAATAAATACACTTTTGCCGTAATTTGTGTGGCGTAATTTGTGTGGCACTTTTGCCCACGCAAATTACAAACGCGCCACACAAATTACATTTTATGTCTTATTTCAATAAAATGAGCATTTTATGATGGTTAATAACACTTGCTATCTTTAAAAAAACAACGTAAATACAATTACAATACTTTCTACTATTTTACGTTGTATTTTTTAATTTATTATTTTTGAACAACTTACGTATCTATGATACTGTTTAATTTTGTAATTGACGTTTAGTTTAATTACAACTTGATTTTAGTTTCTGATTAATACCTTTTCTGTTTAAGGTATTTCAAAATGCGTCAAAAAAAGAGGATAGACTCGAGAAAAAGAAATTGGCGGAGAGAAAAAGGAGACAGAAAATTAAAAACGATGCAGAAAATTATGAAAAATATAAAAGAGAAAAAAGAGAGAATTAAAATGAACAAATATGAGAAAAATGACTGTTGAATTAGTCTGTAGAAACACAGTGTGATTTTTAATTTTTTTTTTATTAACAACCTTAAGAGTGATTTGTTTAGAAAGTGTCATTTTCTGGTTTTATGAATAAATCGGAAAATCAAAAAGTTTAGTTTTATTTAGCAAATTGATAGTAAAAAATTAAAAATGTAATTTGCGTGGCAACAATGTAATTTGTGTGGCATGAATTTTTTCGCCATCGAATTTTAGCTAAACTATTCAACACAGAAGAGTGCCTCTTTTTGCGTTTTGTTCATCATTCCAATCTCTACCATAATCTATTATCAAAATATAAAATAAAAGAAAAAAAAAACGCGCCACGAAAATTACCAAAAAACGTCCCGTTCAGAAATTCACCCGAGTACAACCACACCTGCGATGGCAGGGGAAGAGAGGAGGAAGAAGCCGACCCCAGGCTCTAGCAAGGGACCCCCCCCAGATGTCCACCTTCAACTGGGAGGGCTGAAGATCGGCGAGGAGGAGCTTCTGCGATCGCCTACACCTAAGCAGGAAGCACGAGAGGCAACCCCCTTCCAACTATACAGGACGAAGGCGGAGAAAAAGAGAGCCTGGAGGGCGAGGAAGGCAGAAAGGTCAGCGCAAGAAGGGGTGGGGGGTAGTGAGGGGACGAGCCCCACCGCCGGTAGGAAAACAAAAAGACAGAGTACGGATGAGGGGCAGTCGGGGAAACCTCCACCGAAGCGCCGGGATCTAGGAGGGGAAGCTGTGGACGGGGGTCGGAGGGAGGCGAGAGCCAACCGCGACCTCGCTGTGGCTGTCTACCGGGAGGACGGCGTTTCGGTGGATGAGGCCCTGGCCAAACTCATCCGGCGGAGACTCACACAGCTGATTGAGGTGGAAGTCATGTCCATCTGGGAGGGGAGGACTGGAGCAAGGGCTCCCCAGTTCGCGACGTCGGGGCTGGTGACAGAAGGATTCTTCCTTGTGTCACCGGTCTCGGCGGAGTCGAGGGAGTGGCTCTTGAGCCAGTCCTTCGATGAGATTGGCGGACACAAGATTGGCGTGAGGAGATATGAGCAGACGAGGGTGCAGGTGTGGGTTCCGGGAGAGCCAGACACCGAAAGATTTCAGGAGATGCTGGCAATCCAGAATTGGGATAAGCCGGAGCTCCTTATGAGGGACTGGTGCGTGGTGGGCCGGGAAAAGCTGGAGAAGGGCACCCTGTTGCGCTTCTCGGTGCCGGCCTCAGTGGAGGAGAACTGGGGGGAGTCCAACTACCGGATTCTCTTCTTCTCGGCCACCAAGGTCCGGGCCAGGATCACCAGGTCCCAGTCCTCAAAGGAGAGGAGACAGACGGAGCAGGGTAGCGAGGAACAACCCCACAGAGAACCCACACAGGAGCAAGGAGAGGCAGACCCAGGCACTCACTCAGGAGAAGGAGGAGGAGTGAGTGGAGATGGGGATGACTTCTCCGAGTGAAGGTGTGGGAACATGTACACTACACAATAAATCAAAACATCATGACACAAACACACAACACACTAAACATAAACACAAACGCAAAAACACAAACAAAGATTTGCCAAGTAAACCTCCAGCACTGCAAAGATGCAATGTCCGAGCTGGGACAACATGTTGCGAGGAATAGAGTTGAAATAGCACTGCTACAAGAACCTTATGCATGGAGAAATCAGGTGGCAGGCCTGGGACATCTGGGGGGAGCCCTCTACTACGAGAGGAATGGTGAGCGACCTCCCAGAACATGCATATACGTAAGTAATAATGTGAGGAACATGGGTTGTCTAATGACCATATGTTACAGAGATCTCGTGGCAGTGGAGACATTCTTCACCGACGCGGAGGGGAGGAGACACAAGATAGCGTTGGGGTCCTGTTACATTCCAAGTGAGGGCGAGGCACCCTCCAAGGAATTGGAAGAGCTGGTAGTGTGCTACAAAGGTAAGGGAATACCTCTAGTTGTTGGTTGCGATGCCAATGCCCACCATGAAGTGTGGGGGAGCACTGACACCAACAGCAGGGGGGAGTCTTTGTTAGAACTAATAATACACGATAATTTTTGAAACTATGCTTACCAGTGGAGACTCCGGTGAAAAATTTGTCAGAGCTGTCATAACGCTCAATCTACCCAAATTGCGAAATGTGTCTATGTATTTTGGAGTACATTGCTACCAGCGATATTATGCACAATATTGCCGAAATAAGGGGAGCTAAGATGCTCATGCGAGTATTCACCTGTTCAATCATCAACATTGAGTGCATATTATATAAAATACTCGCATACTTTATCGAAGTATACATGCCTTTATTGAGACAAAAATAGTAAGAAGTAATACTAGATACTTGTACAGTACGCAATATCAATAAGAAGCCTACATACCACGTAAGTCGTGGTGTGGCTGCAAATTAAACAAAGTTGTAAAAATCAAGAATTCATTTTGTAAACAACTCAGATTTTAAATCCAATACGAGCTTATGAGTGTGGGGAATGAGATAATAGGTCCATTTACTTACATCAATATGATCTTCGCAGCAGTACGAGAGCGATATCCTAAAATATTCGACATTTGCAAGACGACACCAGTTCTCACGTAGATCTTCCCTAACACGGACGTATATTTTGCCGGGGCTATTCATGGTGTCATTTGAACAAATAAAACACTTTCTACAGTCCAATTTTTACATTCAAAAATGAAAATAGCCATCTTTTTGTTTTGTTTATACGGCGCTTAATAAAAGGTTTAGAGGTTATCCTATTGACATCAGTTTTTAAAATGACATTATGAGAGCAAAGGTAAAGGAAAATGTCTTTGAACCATTGATGACGTCATTTGAAGGTCAAATGAAAGACATCAGTTTTTTTGGAAAATCTTCGCTATTAGCTGTTTATTTTTAAGTCCGACTACAGAAAATGGTTATATACCTAACATTATTCTTCAATGACAAAAATATAAAAAAATGCAAAAAAATATTTAACCAAAGGGAATTGAGGGGTTATTGTATTGTTTCAAGTACAAGAATCTACCTATTGAAATATTGTTGGTTTGAGGTGAAATGCTACAAGGAATTTAATGTTATTGAGGTAAGACTTTCCCACAGAACAAAAGAATGGGATAAAAAAAATGGAAGTGGATATCCGTGTCCATGCAAGAAACTGGTTTATTTCGTTGAGGTAGGTAGGTAGAACGAAATCCTTTCATTTTCTATGGGAGAGAAAGAAATTTTAGCGCAAGTTTTGATTCTGCGCGGACGAAGTCGCGAGCAAAAGCTAGCTTTATAATATACAGTGATGTTGTTCTCAGTGATAGAATGTATATTCAAAATAAACATACTCGACTAAGGTCATGGAATTTGACATACGAGAAACAAAAGAGTTAATAATAAAAACGTAATTTTGAAAATTTTCATTAGTTAGGTACATTCATACCTAACACTAACAATACACGGCATTGGTTTCTTTGTTTTGTTTTAACATATTTTTCCAAGATTTTTTTAAGTCGTTAGTTATAAATTCAATTTTGAATAACCTTTTTTGCTGACTGTCGCGAACTCCTTTCTTTTGATACGTTTTTATATCTTTTTTAATTGTTTTGTTTTTGAAGTTTATTGTCACATGCATTTTAGTTGTTACGTAGCTCAGTAAAGCCAATAATTCAGTTTCATGGTGTTCTCATTTTCCTTCTATAATTATCATACAGTCCACATCGTACGCTTCACTGACTGTACTTGCATTGTCATCAGAGTCTTACAAATGTGCATCACAAATTTCAAGTCAATCTGACCAACCCTTAGAGTTCTCTCCTGCGGGGACGGCCCTGGCCAGGCAATCAGAATTCTGGTAGGTATGTACTAGATTTAGATTATTGTTGTCATTCGACTTGCACAAGTATGCAAAATTTCAGCTCAATCGGTAGACAATATCTGCTTCAAAATTGCGTTGCAAGTTTCCACCATATAAACATACTACATACATTGCTAGATAAATGAAAGTTAGTAAAAAGGAAAACCTCTATTGCATGCCAGGCCTCGCAGACGTAAGCTTGCCTTCGGAATCCAAAAGCTTATTGGTTACTTGACATGAAATGTATATTTCATAATTTTGTTTCATTTTATTTTTTTCCTTCGACATTGGAGACATCTCCAATTAATTTAATTGACGGTGGAGGCGTTTTACACCTCCACTGAACTTATTTCATTTTTTTTGTTTTTTATTTTGACTAGTAGAGACTTTATATACATCTCTACTATTTATAGATTAATATAATTTAAGGCTCGGGGACCTTATACATCCCTTTTATAAATGTATTTAATTTTAGTAGAATTTAAGCATTCTTACTGTATTTTATTTTGAAAAAAATGACTTTCTGCCAAGTTTCTTGCGGCGCAGTCTTCTTGGCAATGATGGTCTTTCCGAATGCGCTGGTAGTTTCAAAAAGACATGTAAAAGAGCCCTTGGCGGCCAATTTGCAAAAATAAATTTTCATTTTCATAAAGAAGTACCTACTAATATGCGGGAAAGGCCGTCGCTTCAACCCCTTAAACCTTAATCAAAGACATACAAAGAACTCATTTCGCACTAACAAAGGTGCATACTTCATGTTACATTTTCAAAACAAGCCTTTTGCTATCTAGCATACTTTTACAACCAATTTCAGAAAAAAGGAGGAGGTTCTCAATTTGGTTGCTTTTTTGTTTTTGTTGACTGTACTTTCATCTCGCCAAGACAACTCAAGCCCGAAGTACCTAGATGTTCAGAGTTCCCAAGGCCGTCTTACAGCTCCATCATCAGACCCTGGATACCATCAAAAGTAAGTATTCATCAAGACAATTCTAACAAGCCCAAACCAAACTCAATGCTGTTTTCTGTTATGCTTATGCTTATCCTTACTGCTTGAAGACAGGGTGCAATGAGTTGCAAAATTGGTTTGCGGCAAATGGACTAATCATGAACATCACAAAGTCCAATGTAATGTTGTTCAGAACAAGAAACAGTGCTGAGACCCCTCGTCTGCAAAGTCCGCTGCCAATGTGTAATACGAACAAGTTTCTGGGTTTTGTGATGGACACTGGGCTGACTTGGAAACAGCATGTGGAAAAGCTTTGTGAAAGATTATGCAGTGCTGTCTTTGCCCTACGCAAGCTTAAGCCACTCATTTCTGGGACAGCCCTAGTCGCCATCTATCACGCTAACTTTCATTCTTTATTGTCCTACGGCAACGTTTTGTGGGGAAATTCAACAAATTCCGACAGAGTGTTAAGATCCAGAAACGGGCTCTGCGCACATTGGCGGGTGTCAGACCTAGGGACTCGTGCAGGGAGCTATTTAAAAAGTTCGGGATATTGACGCATTACTCTCAATACTTATACGACATTTTAATGATAACACGCCGAAATATAAACTCGTTCAAACGCGTCAATATCCCAGGTAGAATAACCCGGCAGACCGGGCGACCGGCAGACCGGGCAAGCGGTGCCGCGGCGGCTGGCGCTGCTTGACAAGAACCCGCGCGTCGTTGGCCCGAGGTTCTACGAACATCTACCCGCTGACTTAAAAAGTGAACATTCGGATGCCGACTTAAAAAACTTCTGTTGGATCTGTCACTGTACTCTGTTAAAGAGTACAGTGACATTAAACTTGACATTTAATTTCGAACGTGTGTATTATGTGTGAAAATTATTCTTTGTAGGTACCGTTATAGTACCTCATTTATTATTATTATATATTTTTGTTATTTAGTTGTTCTGACAATATTTCCACATTTTGTGGTTTTATATTTTCATTATTTGACATTTTAAATTGCTTATTTAAATTATTATTATTTTCTCTTTTTATGTACCCATGACGATCTTTTTGTGAATTTACATTGACATTTCATTAAGCTTTATTTTTGTTTGTTGTTATTTTGTTTTTTATTTAATTTCAGTTATTATAATTATTATTACTATTTTATTAATTGACGATCCTTTTGTGAATTACTTATGTTTGACATTTAATTGTATTTTTAAAAGGGTGATTAATAAATCTATCTATCTATCTATGCTGTACTTACAGAGATTACTTTCAAATAGAAGATGCTTACCGAATATCAAACAAAGTAGGTAGCCAATAAAATGGTTATTTTAACTCGTATTTCTCCCTTACACCAATGCAAAATGATCTCAACAATCAACAACCATTTCAACTTTAATTTTAACTGCTATAGAATTCAGACAAAACAGAAAAAACTTGTACCCATTCTAATTGGATTTCACTCATTCAGAGACAAAGAACTGATAAAAACAAACCAAGAAAATTTATCCAACAATTGACACATTCGGATTTTTTATTAGTTTTGTAGCACAACACAAGACTTTCTAAGCAAAATTAATAATATTATTTATTAACCAACCATTTCCTTCTTTTAAAGGTTCCTAAAAACAACCCAGATTCTACCGCTGAATGATGGCAACAAACAATTATTTATTTCTACATTTTGGTGTATTTGCAATACATAGATACATGATGTACACATACATAAATAAATTAAACCAGTCAGAACTGGATTTTACCCATCCAAATGCATCAACAGACATTTTGAAGAGACAAAAGAAAAAAAGAGGAGAATAGATTATCAATTCATGTGTAGTGAATGTGCCAGACCGAAATAAAAACAAACAGAATAAACAAATTTATGAACAAAGGATCATGCATGGGTGTGCAAAGAATGAATTACACAATGCTCAAGAACATAAGCAAGAGGAAACAACAGGTGGGTTGTAAGAATTCTTTCCGAAGGACTGGCCATGTAGTGTGTTGGGCGAAGCCTTTGCATGACTTTGTTCAGCATTGTGGCAGAAGCTCACCAGCAACTGTAAATCTGCAGGGAATATTTTCATCATTTATGTCTTTGGAGGCTTGTCTCAATATCTCTATCTTGTACTTTTTCGCCATTTTTTTCTCTTATTTTTTCAAGACTATGCCAGCCTCTTTTGTGGTCTTCATCTCATTGGAACGAGGCATATTTGAATATGTGAGCCACTAAGAAGACAAGGTGTGTCATTCAGCTCTGTTTCAATCTGGACGGGCCAGTGTTTGTGGTGCTGTAACAAATAGAAACAACTGTTAAGTGTGTTTTATAAACATTACCAATACGAAGAAATATTTTAAATTTCGTCAGAACAAAGCTGAAGAAAGCAAAAGAATGAGTAGGTACCTATATTATTAAATTCCATTTATGTGTTACACCAAAGGTCTTAAAACACGCCTAACCATACCCTTAATTAAAAAACGGCTTAAATCAATTTTGATGAAAATTGTCTGTGAACCACCGCCAGAAAATTTGGTTGCTTACAAATGAAAAAAATCTTATTTCATCCAAACGAGAGAGATCCTTTCTATATAAAGTTTAGTTTAGACGGTTTAACAAAGATTAAGTACCTACCCGCACCGCAAGGAAAACCGTCTATAAAACGTTGATCGTGCGCGTGTCATACACAACCACACCTAATCCTACATAAGAAAATATTCCTTTTGCAAAACAATGATGTTACAAGCGGTTGTTGATCTCATCTAGTCATGGACGAAGACAAATGGAAATGAAACTAAAATATCTCATGGCAAGTTAAAACTTAGTAGGTAAATGTATGGTAAGTATGTCTTAGGCCGTACCTCTTTTTGGAATCTCGCCAGAGCCATGCTGTGCGTTGGGACGAGTTGCATTGTGCATTGATTTGATTTTCTTTCTTGGGCCCTTTTCTTTTAGTAGTCTGTGCAGTGTGCATGCGCCGTTATCGGTCCGGTGTCCGGTCTAGACTGCGCCTGCGTGCGATGGCTTCGCTTACCGTTCACTGGCTACCGCTGCCTGCCTCAGTGTTGCCAGAGCACTCGGACCCAGAAGCACGGTCGAATGGCTAAAAAAGCACGCATTTTTCCACGCTTAAAAATAATTACAAAAATTAAGAAAAATAATCAGTGAATTTCGAGTTATGTACTGAGGTGCTACTACGAAGTTCGAAAGTCGAAGTTCGTATCGTGCCGTCTCGCTCACTCTCGTAATAAATAATATTAGCGTGAGCGGGATGGCACGATATATGAAGTTCGAATTTTGCACTTCGTAGTAAAGGGCCTGGGATGTCAGCTGTCAAACAAAAAGAGCAGTAATCTCCAACTATAGTATTTAGTTTAGGTAGTATATTATGTCTGAATAAAATAAATAGATTGTCAATTTTCAATTATATCAACAAAATGAATCTATTTTTATTTGCCTTAGATCCATTGATTGAAAATCACTGTTTTATCACGCTTTTTGTCCCCGCACGTAAAAAGCACGCATACCGCTCGAAAAGCACGTAAAACCGTGCTAAAAAGCACGATTTGGCAACACTGGCCTGCCTACACCGAACTGAAAGTTTGAAATTCGATTCGATTACGATACGAATATGAAGTTCGTTTCGTGCCGGTCCGGTCCGCTCCGTTCACAGAATAGAGTGAGTGAGAGAGACGGGATGCGTATAATATGATACGAACTTCAAATTTTAGAGTGAGTAGCCCCTGGTAGTCCCTTCGTACGTTCCGCTCATTCTAGTACTCATTAATTTAAGAGTGAGAGGGACGATATGAGACGAAGACGAACTTCGAAAATCTAATTTTGAAGTAGCCTTGTTTAAATTTTTTTTGCCATGGATGCAGAGGATTTTTGCAATCAGTCTGTGTTGTCAGATTACTAAGACAAAACGTCCGGCAAAACACCAGATAAAAAGTAGAGACAGAATTCTGTGAACAACAAAGCGACGCCAAGTAAAACTACGCCTCGCCTCATACACGTGTGCATAGTAGAGGTGAGACGTATTTACTGGAACAATACACAATACACACAAAGTGTGCTGACTTGTGGTTAAATGTGTTGCCAGTCCTTAAAAAAGTTTAACTTGGTAATTGTGGGTCCCAGTTAACCCGCGTTATAGGCGATGCGGCAAGCAACCCATCACTATTTTGATTCCCCTTTCCACCTATACGGCAATAATCTAGGAGTCGAAGTGGTCGCCATGGCCGAAATCGGTCGGAAGGATCATATGCTAAACGTGGCCTTTAGGTATTTTTGCCTTAGGCTCTGTCTACCCCGTACGTATGTATGTATTAAATGGGAAAGTTTTCTGTTTAAAATTAAAACATGATACAAATATGTATATTAAGTTTTTCTGAACTTATATTTATATCGTTTATTAATAGGTTCGTTTATGAATTATGATAATGAATAATTTCCGGTTTTAAAATATTGAAATTACTGCTGAATCCATTGCAAAAACAGTTTCTGCATTTTTCTATTTTTCGAAGAACTTCGCAACAAAATGGTTGCTGCTGTTGGTAGCCCTATATAACAATGGCTTAAAAACTCAGCATGCAGGCCACAAACTGTCATAAAAAAGCTTGACATGTCACTATTGTCACATTTTTCTTTAAAAAATACCCGCCAAGCGCCACCGGCCATCGTTAGTTACTTTACTACGCAGTTAGTAAAATTTTGATTGTTCGTGTTTTCCAACTTTCCTTTCAAAAATTCAAAAATAATACGAATGTAAATAATGTCTTTGAGTTCACCGTCGAATATTCTTCAAGATGATTTTTTGAACGATTGTAACAGCGTCCTACGAAAGCTAGATAAAATGAAAAGTGTTGCAGCTCGGTCTCATTTTTTTACGGACTCCAGACTGATGATGTTGAAACTAAGAAAGGCCAGGTATTTTACTCATATATTCTTAATCTTATAATTTATACTAGCTTCTGCCCGCGTAGAATTAGACTTAAGATTTGACGTTGATAGTTTATTCTGCAAACAATATTTACTTTGCGAGTCGAGGCAGCTACGACCTGTGACTTGTTTACCGGTATAAAAAGCCTATGTATTAATCTAGGGTAACAGCTACCTCTGTTCCAAATGCTATCCAAATCCGTCCAGTCATTTCAGCGTGTAGAAGGAACAAACGCACACACGTCACGTCCATCCGTCCATCCTCAGCCACAAACTTTCTCATTTATATTATTAGTAGGATTAATCAGCTTTTTGGAAGCATATTGCTGCCTCAAAAGTGAAATCCGTGGATTTCTGCTAATGTATAGTTAAAATTTTCAACTAGTTGACTGATTAGTGCTGGGATTTTCTTCTACCCTACTTGTATCTCAAATTTAGCACAATTTTTCACCACTTTGGAGCGGTATTTTAACAAAAACGGTCTCCAGTTAGCTGATTAATGTAAATTATGAGAATTGGTTTGGGTTGGCTTGGTTGGTTTGGGCATGTAGAGTGGATGGATGAAAGTAGACTAACTAAACAGATCTATATGGGGGGTGTGAATGGTTACGTTGGGAGGGGAAGGCCTAGACGGATGTTCCGAGACCAAATAGGAGACGTTTTGGAAAAAGGTCAGGTCAGGAGTACCTACCCGAAACCGACGAGCATGTATGAAGAGATTGATGACTGTGGATGAAGTGAAAGAAATATGTCAGGACCATAGCAAGTGGAATAAAGTAGTCTCTGTCTACCCCTGCGGGAAAGAGGCGTGACGGTATGTATGTATGTATCCAACTTATCCAGGTTGGAAAATATCTATGCCGAAATCTGTTCAGTAGTTCTAGCCTGAAAGAGTACCAAGCATGCTTACATCCCAAGGAGAGATCGCATCCTACTAATATTATAAACTAGCTGTTGCCCCAGACTTTGTCTGCAAAGAATTTCTTTATTGCTATACAGCAGCAACTATGCAATTTTCCAAGATAAAAAGTAGCATATGTGTTATTCCAGATTATATCTGTTATAAATTTCATCCAGATCTGTTTAGCCGTTTTGGCGAGAAAGAGTAACAAACAACATCCATAGATCCATACTCAAAAACTCTCATTTATTTTATTTTACATCAAAGAGGCTGAACAAATCTAGATGAAATTTTTCACAGGTATAGATTATATTCTAGAATAGCACGAAGGTAACTTTTTATGTCGGAAAATTGCTTAGTTCCCACGGGATAACGACAAACGAATTATTCACAGGGGTTACTAGTCTGTAATATTAGTAACATGTAACTCATGTATTGCACAGGTTGGGGGCTCAGCTCGCATACTCCAAACACCTGGCGTTGCTTGCAGAGATAGAACTACGGCTGGCAGACACAGAAATAAAGCATGAGGTGACACGTAGAAGGCAATTTTTGACCAGTAAGTTTTATTATATAGTTTTATTGCCTAGTGCAGGGGTGGCAACCCTTTCTTTGAGGATCTGCCGTTTAAAAATAAATTTGCCATGACATGTCACCAAGAAACTCTTGTTAGTGGATGTTTTCTGACTGTTGATGATGATGATGATGATGAATTTTACATTCCAGGATCCCGTGCTATAAGGCAAATCATGAAACCGCCCATTGATGTTATCAGTAAGAATATTGAAACAATTGAAATACATGACGATATTGATGACGCTATAATAGTTCAGAAAAATACTGTTGACAAGGGCACACAGGTTGAAAAAGTCATTGATGACAAAATTGAGAAAAAGGATAAGGTTAAAAAAAGAAATGTTCGTGTTAGTAGTAAGGAGAAACGGCGCCCGGATAAGGAATCACTGAGTAAGGACAGAACAAAGATTAGCAGGTGAGGTTTTTATGGGGGTGTTAGAAGTTTACGTACATCTCTCTCTTTCTCACCCTCTCTCTCTCCCTCTTCACCTTCTCCCCCTCTCCCTCCCTCACCCCTCCATCTCGCTCTCTCCCCTCCCTCCCTCTTTCCACTCTCCCTCTCCTTCCCTGTCTCCCTTCTCGGTCTCTCTCTTTCCACTCTCCCCACCCTCTCCCTCCCTGTCACCCCCTCTCTCTCTTTCTCTCTTCTCTTTCTCTCCTCTCTCTCATGTGTGTGTGTGTGTGTGTGTGTGTGTGTGTGTGTGTGTTGGGTGTGTGATGATGCGGTTTTTTGTCATTCGAACAAAGCCAGTTTTCTTGCGGTGGTTCATAGCCATGTTGTGTCAAAATCGGTCCAGCAGTTTCAAAGCCTGCCCAATCTCAAATGTGCAGTTATTTTTAACACATTTGGCGAAATTACTGGCAAATAGGGTATTTTATCTTATGTCTAACGGTGGTGGATGTGTTGATGTCCAACAGTGGTTGCTCACTTACTTACCATCTGGTGACCCAGTTGTTTGTTTGCCTCCTTGTCGTATAGAAATCCCAATGTCAAAAATATGGGGTTCAATTTGTGTAATTGTTTCTAACCTTAGCATTGGCCATGTAAGGTTACTAATTTATGTAACTGTTTCCATTTCTAGTGTTGGTACGAACGGGACCCGAGACGACAGCGGCAGAACTATCGCAAGCAGAAAAGAAAGAAAAAACTCAAATTCAAGTAAGAAGCAAAAAACTAATGTAGAAGGTCAATCTGTTGACGAAAGCGGAAAAGCAGATAGAGATAAGAGAGATTGGAATGATAAACATAGAGATAAAGGAGACAGTAAGAAGTCTCACAAAGAAAAAAGCTGTGGGACCGATAAAAGTAAGAAATTAAACACCAAGTATAAACGTAAAGATTCTGAAAGTAATGAAAAACATGCTAGAAAGAGAAATGGTGATGTTACTAAGAAATCTGCTAAATCTATTACAAAAAATCAAACCACTAAAGAAATTTTCAGCAGTGTCAACTTTATTTCCAGAAATCAAGATAGTAAAGCAAACACAAGCGAAGAATATAGTGAACCTAATTCATCATCAGATGTAGATGGAACACCATTGACAGAAGAAATGAATAACATTTGCGAAGCGTCAAAAGATGGTAAAGAAGTCACAGTAAATAAATCACAACCTTCGAACAATAATAAATGTGACATTGTACCAAACAATTTGAATTTAGGCAAAATTCATGACATGCAGGACTTGACTGTTTTATTAGAAGTGACAGAGAGGAATGTCATGCATCAAATTGAAATGTGTGAGCCTAAAATGGAAGTTCTTGATGAAGAATTGGGAATTGTGAAAAGAGAAAGAACGTCATCAATATCCAGCGTAGAGACTTTGCTGATTCAAGAAGAGAGCAATTGATACATACATACATACCGTCACGCCTCTTTCCCACAGGGGTAGGCAGAGACTACTTTGCTCTACTTGCTACGATCCTGACATATTTCTTTCGCTTCATCCACAGTCCTCAATCTCTTCATACATGCTCGTCGGTTTCGGGTACTCCTGACCTGACCTTCCAAAACGTCTCCTATTTGGTCTCGGAACGTCCGTCTAGGCCTTCCCCTCCCACCGAGCAATTGGTTGCAGACATATTAATGGTTTGTCACTTATACCATGCTGATAGTCATTTTTCGCGATTGTTTGGCATATCCTGTTAACCGTAAGTGAATGTCTTGTTCATGTCAAACGCAAGCAAATGTATTAGAGTCTTAAGTCTTAAAAGTGCACGCTGGATAGAGCTTTTTGCCGCCGCCTGCTCCGGTGGAAGCTCGCCAGTCACGCGTTACACTAAGCGTGAGTTGGATCAAGTTACTATTACAGAACTGACTATGGCAAAATCTCAACATGAAACTACTTTATGTGGAATTAATGGCAAAATCGTCCGTTATAATGTTTAATGGAATTGGGAATGGATGATTATTATAAAAGTGCTTGATGATTTTTCTATTGATAGGAATAACCGTCGTTAGCTAAAGAAAAAAGTTACAGATTTTTGTGTTGATACCTACATATATTTTATAAAAATAAAAACATTTTACTCAGTCTCATGTCCGCTCCACAAAGGCTGATGAGGCACGTTCATAACGTCATAACGTCAGTGACAAATGTTATTGTGCACAGATTAGAGAGATATAGTGTGTACCACAGATTCAAGCAGCCATTTTTTTTAAATTTGTGATGATATGGACGTACTACTCATCAGCCGTTATGGGAACGACAAGAGACTCGGTGAAATGTTTTTATTATTATAAAATACTAGCTTCTGCTCGCGACTTCGTCTGCGTAGAATTATACATAAATTATAAACCTTCCTCTTGAATTACTGTATCTATAAAAAAAAACCGCATCAAAATCCGTTACGTAGTTTTAAAGATGTAAGCATACATAGGGACGGATAGACAACGACAGCGACTTTGTTTTATACTATGTAGTGTAGTACTATGTAGAAAAATCATCAAGCTCTTTTAAAATAATCATCCTTACCCAATTCGCACGTCACAGGGAGCGGAGCGGCGTGGTGGCCTAAGTGGTGTAATGTACATTTATTTAGATAGATAGATAGATAGATAAAACGTTTATTTCAAACTTAAACGAACATACTGATGTTGTGTTTACGTTAATAATTATTTATAATACAAAAATAATTTGTAGTTTACGAATCTTAAGTTCAACCGTCATTCTGGGCGAGATATCCTATTTTTTTAAATTGTGATTTTGCTTGATAATTTATAAGGTTTATTTGTTGATTTATATTGATGTTACTTAATTTTATACCTTAATTTAAGTAATAATAATAAGTTTTAAATAATGTGATGAGAAATAATGAACGGAACTCGAAATAATTTTAAATTAATGTTTTTTTCTTGGAAATTATTAATTAATATGTGTGTTAAAGACAAGAAATCATGCATGCATAATGTAAGCAGTAGGTACGACAAACTTATGGGCAGGTTATCTACCAAATAAAGAAAAGTTGCCTTGGTAAAAGTTTCATCGTTTTCGAAGTATTTCTATTTATTTAATTTAATTATTCTCTTCTCTGTCTTTGTTCAGGCTTTGACATCTCCTGGGGAATACAATTTGGTGACACTTTTTCTATATTTGATAGATGCCGACCTAGCTAGTATTTCCGTTCGATGGTCTATCGATAGAGCAAAGACAATCGATAATTTTCGATATTATATTGATGCTATCTCTTAACTCTTTCTGTGCAATGCTGTTGTTAATGTGCTTATCTATCATGGTCGATTTAGACGAAGACTATTTACAACCGCCTAAATGACGGCGCCTAAAAAAGGCACCGTATAAACACTTTCGGCGCCATTTTTTCGCGGCATGCCAGCGCTGGCACGGAATAGAACACGAGTCTATTTTTCGGCGCCAGTAACCTCTGCCCGCGTCCCTCGCTGCCCCCCTCGATGCGGTGTGGCGGTGTGCTAAGACTGGCGAGATTTAAGCGGCTGAAAATAGTCATTGTCTAAACGGTCTGAAGATGTGACGGTGCTTTTTTTAGGCGCCGTAATTTAGGCGGCTATAAATAGTCTTCGTCTAAATCGACCATCAGAGTCAGAGGCAGCCTCGGGTCGAGCGGCTGTCTCGAACCGAGGCCGCGCGATTGGAGACGCTGACTAAGTAGTGATGGGTTGCTAGCCGCATCGCCTATGACATGTTTTTATCCATTTACTTATAACTCCTCTGAGTTAGTTTAACTTGTTTTAAATTTTAATTTATTTCCGATTTTATACAGCTATTTTTTATAATTACTTACACCTATGACATTTTTGTGAGATCATTATTTTTTTATGGGGCTTTTAAAGCATTACTACGTGACCTTATTTTTTGTATTTGGACCCTTTTTCCCCCTCCCGTTTTCAGCAAAAATTAGCAAAACATAGACCTCGACCCCACCCCCTTTGCTGCTTAAATTACACGATGCTTGAACGACCCCAGGAGAGCTGCTCTGAAATTACAAATTCGAACTTCATATCATTCCGTCACCCTCACTCCTATAAAAGACTGTTAGTGTGAGCGGCACGTAAAGAACTGCGAATCGAACCTCTGAGTAGAAGGACTACTCCGAAATTTGATTTTCGAAGTTCGTGTTGCGCCATTCCGCTCACACTAATAGGCATTAAATTGAGTGTGAGAGGGATGGTATGATACGAAGTACGAAAATCGAATTTCGGAGTAGCCCCCAGTCTCGATGTAGGCATGTAGCTGACTCTAAATAATCGAATTAATGTATGTATAAATGCCTGTACCTGTGATTAGAAGTTAAAGACCTGTGATTCAAATAAATAATTTGATAATTATAGATGGTTATCTAGTCTCAATTAAAGAACTCGCGTGTCCTAGTCCTAGTCCTAGTTTCCAATTTTTTTTAATACTCTATTAAGGCGTGAGGAGTTTATAAATTTTAAATTTTTAAACAGTAGCATCCTCTAGAGTACCTACCTATACTAATTAAAGTACTCTGCCAAATTTAAACGCTTGTTTATTCTGCATTTGGTAGAGAACGATTTTTAAGTATAGTAACTGCATAGCATAGGTACCTTTGCGCAAACAAAATATTATTAAATATCAAGAGGAGCTACTCCGAAATTCGATTTTCGAAGTTCGTATAATACCATCTCTCTCACTCTCAAATGAATGCCTATTAGTGTGACCGGAGTGGTGTTACACGAACTTCGAAAATCGAATTTCGAGTACTGGGCTAGTCAAGGCCAGCCTTACTCTGAAGTTACGCTCGATGGGAAGTTGCGGGGTATAATAGTAGTGGTGGTAGAACTAGAAAGAAGGCCCTTGCAAGTAGTGAGTCGGACGCTTAACGCAAAAAAAGAAACGTTCTTTTTCCATTGGCAACATTACTAGGAAAAAAAAAAAGGAATTCAACTTTCAAGAAAATTTCAAATCCTACCCGCCGACCAACACTACGTGTTGCGTAAAACTAAAAATTTAAGTTTATTTTGCTAAGTCAAAAGTTAGCTCCATAATTGGAAAATTTATCCCACTTTTATCTCACATTACCACTAAAGTTCTCAAACTCCGTGTTTTACAAAATGTTGTCGGAGCAATCGAACTCGTGTCTGAATAATGAAATTGAATATCTGAGACGCGACCTGGCCTTTTTGCGTTTGGAAATTTTGGGAATCCAGAGATTTTACAATCCTGCTGCGGCGGACTGGTTACAGTGGAAAACTGCTTTGTTCAATTGGAAAAAGTTGAGGTAAGTATTTTTATTTAGCTTAATTAATTACTAGCTCTTGCCATGCTTGTCTGGGAGCAAAAAAACAATAGAATGTACCAGTAGCTTCTCTTCCCGCACAGATGGTAAAATCCCATCGAGGGAACTGGCCGAAATATTAGGTATCATGTTATAGGCGATGTGGCTAGCAACTCATCACTATTTTGGTTCTCCGTTCCTTCCATACGCCATCATGCTAAACGTGGTCTTCGGGTCTTCTTGCTTTGGGCTCTGTCTACCCCGTAAAAGGTTAAGACGTGATTTATGTATGTATGTATCTCTTGCCCGCGACTCACCTTCCGTGGTGGTCAGGGAGCAAAGAAAAAACATAGCCTAAAACTACTACCTAATCCTTTTTTAATTTAACATTTTTTTTTTCATTTTTTACATAGCTTACCATTACTCGGCTGAAGGGCTTTGCATCCATAGCCAGAACTTAAAAAAATATACTCACTTTTTTTACAGATTAGAGGCTTTGGAGTTATTTGCTCATTCTCATTTTGCCATTACTGAGATGGAGCATTCTCACTCTGAAAGAATAGCATACACCGGAAGAGCCTGTAATAAGTCCCGTGAGTTTTCTACCATTTAGTGATATGTTGTTTTTAAATTAGATGGTTGCATGTCACACGGCTCTTGCTGTTTGTTTGAAGTTAGTCTTGTGATAATAAAGAATGTCTAAATCTAAAAAAAAACAAAGAAATCTAATATGTTAAACGGTCAACCTACTGTGACTGTTGCAGCACTCAGGACCAAGGTCAACCATGATACATGTCCATGGGTTGTGATCACTTACCATCAGGTGACCCACTTGCTGGATTGCCACCCTATTTTATATTAAAAAAAAATGGCAACTGATAAAAATCTTGGAATCCTTTTATAATTTTTGTCTTCACAATTTCAGTGTTTGAAATAAAAAGTTTCAGGATATAAAGGCTATTTTTTTTATCTCAAATTTTAGCGAGGCTTGAGTACACCAATGGTGACTATGTCAGCCTGATGGGAAACCACAGGTCAGTGGCGTAACTATAATGTCTGGGGCCCGCGGCAAATTCGTCAGATGGGGCTCTTTCCTCAATATAAAGAAGTGCATCAGCGTCCCTTCTGTGCTCTAAACCAAGCCAGTTCGGGGCCCCGTAGAGCTAGGGGCCCCTGGCATTTTGCCACCCCTGCCACCCTATAGTTACGCCACTGCCACAGGTACTTATTTCAAAGTGTGCCTTGCCCAGAGTCCGAGGCTCTGGAGCCAAAGGCGTGTCTTACATAAAGGCTTTTTTTTTAAAATTGTATTTTATAATTTCAGTGCACCGTAAAAAGAGGCGGCCCAGGAAGAAGACGCATGCCATTTGCTCAGGAGATGGTTCTGCCTCGGGTCCCGTTACTCCTAACAGGGCAGAAAAAGGTAACAAGGAAAATCAAGAACCAAGCCAAATTGAGAGTGCTGGGGATGCAGTTAGAAATAACAAAACTGAAATGGACACCAAAGAAAATATTGCTCAATCCATAGCTGCAACGCTTAGAAATTTAAAAATGGAAAAACATGATCTAAAATCTTTTATGGACAGTAATTTAAATGTGAATGTCATACCAGAGTTATCTGCAAGTAATGTTAAGGAAGAAGTTGATTGTAATATTGTTAAAAATGAAAGTAGGAAACGTAAGCGCAAGAGCCGAGCTGAGAAAAGGTGCGCCAAAATGATAAAGTTGCAATAGTATTGTTTTGATTTATAACTAGCTATTGGCCGCGACTTCGTCTGTGGAGGATTCGTTAATTTTCCAGGGTCTCTAATTATCTCCATGCCAAATTTTATCACGTCGGTTGAGTAGTTTACGCGTGAAAGCATAACAAACAAAGTCACTTTCCTCTGTTTCTCTGTCTCTATGCATGCTTAGATCTTAAAAAATACGCAACAGATTTTGATGCAGTTTTTTTAATAAATAGAGTGATTCAAAAGGAAGGTTTTATGTAGGTATATAATTGTACACAGACGAAGTCGCGGGCAGAAGCTAGGTCATAGCGCCATCTGTACAGCCTTTTAGCAAACATCAGTAGGCTTGTAACTCGCTCGCAATCGCCATCGTGTGCATTTTGACAGTTCTTGTATGAATGTGACAGCCAGCTGATTCCGATGCCAATTATCAGCCCATACGTGAACTGTCAAAATGAACACGATGGCGATTGCGAGCGAGTTATAAGCCTACTGATGCCTTGGTTCTTAAAAACAGATTCCTACATCTCTTAAGGCTTGGCCGCGCGGTGGCTTTAAATGCATGCTAACAGGTTAGCGAAGTCAAACAGACTGCAGCATTTCCTACGTTTTAGTGAAATGTAACTCAGTTCAATAGTGATAGAGTATATTACTATTAACCCGTCAAGCGTCCAAGCGACTACAGTAGTCCCTAACTTAGGGACTCCATAATGCAGTCCCTAGGACATTTCCCGCCCGAAAAAGTTCGGGACTGCTGTAGTCGCTTGGACGGTTTAAGAAAACTTTGTTCTTTTGTTCTGTTCATAGATAGTAGTTATAATAAAAACTGTTTTTGATTCTAGTAAGAAAGCGTTCGTACGTTTTTAACTGAAAAACGCTTTCTCAAAATTGTTGTCATTATCACGGCATCAGAAATAACGAGCCCTACTTTCCGTGTAAGAAAAGTGACTCGTTATTTTTGCTCGTAACTGTATTTCTCGATAACTGACTTGTTTAATTTATGTAGTAAATCGTGTAAAATCGAATTCCGTGTTCTATTTGTGAATAAATAGAAAATGGAAATCACTATTTTTAAAAACTGTCCAACAAAAAACATCAGTCGGTTAACTTGAAATACAATATTTATTTATTTATTTATAGGAACACAAACAGTCATACATGGCTCATAAACAAATCACAGACAACCACACACAAAATCACAATCATATGTAGCTATTTATGGCTGATATTGCTGTTGCATTTCGGGATGAAAAATCAATATTTAACGACCTCATTTTAAGAAACTGACGTACAGTACCAGACCATAAAGATTGCACTTCGGTCTTTGGAAAGAGACAATTGGCGTCACGTAAGTTAGAGCGAGACAACGCTCTATGAAGCCGAAATTAGCAGAGAAGACCGATGTGCAATCTCTATGGCCGGGTACAGTACATAATTAAAAAAAAAAATGTTAAGGTATTATTTAACATTAATATGTATCTACCTCTGCAAAGTAACGCTGGATTTAAGCAATTAAACTTTTTTAACAAATGTTAATGTATTATTTAACATTAATAAGGACCTCTGCAAAGTAACGCTGGATTTAATCAATTCAAAAATTCTATTCGAGTGAACAGGGTAGGAACTAAAGAAGGTAAGAAATTAAAATGCGTAGGATGGGAACAAAAGTAGGTTAGGAAATGCAAATAAAATTCAAGCGTAGGTAATTAAAGAAACTTTATTTATTCATCTACATATTTACAGTACTTATAATAAGTAATAAAAGATTATTAAACAATTAAATTATCAGCTTACTATAACACAAAGATGGTAAGATAGAGATATTTAACATGTCTCAGCTTTATTGCGTTGCTTTGTTTTACTAGCTAGGTACACTTCTTTTCATAAGACAAATATTCTTATTTTTTCCTATAGGTAATCCTAATAACTAATTAAAACTACTATAACATAGTTCATCATAATGTGGTCTATCAGAAAATGAACGTTATTATTCATACATACGTTTACAAATTTTAAGATTTCAGTGGTTTTCCAAACATAATGTATGTACTTTTAAATACCTACATTAAATTAGTAAAAGATAAAAATAACAAAGGTTATATTATTACGCAAAAAGGTACACGTAGGTACAACTGCGGGTTGCAATGTCATTGTTTGGGAGCCTCCGCAAGACTGCTTAAGCTGTGTCGCGGAGACTACAAATCAAAGGTAATTTAAATTAAATAAAAGCGTATTAGCGTAAACGTAGCATACTACCGTCCTATTTAAAAAGACGCATGTCCAAAAATACGTTAAATTTTTTACATTTTTGGACAGATTACACATCAATGTATTACAATTTACTCAAAACGTAAGAACCACAAATGCGTCCTTTTGAATAAGGACGGCAGTATATTGCATTTGGGGAAACTCCGAAAAGCATGGACACCCACTAAACGGGGAACAATTACATAATCTAGCAACGCTTACCTAGAAGCTCCCATGTCTTTGGCGTCTAGGTAAGCGTGCAGGTATGTAATTGTATCCTGTTTAGCAGATATCCATCCACGGTTTTCGAAATTTCCCCTATTTCAAATTTACATCAATGCACCTTACCTATTTAATTATGTTAATATTACAATAAGTAGGTGAAAAACTTAAATGACCTGTTGTATGTGTGCGTGGGTAATGTGTGCGAATAGACAAAAGAACGTTCCAAATTAGAAAAATCTATGTATGTATGTATGTAAGTTTTTTACCCATAACCATTTATTAACTCATTAAAAAACACAAAAATCAAAACATAGCGAAGTACTTAATCATAATCAGCGAGTGAGGCGGTAAGTCAGTCAGTGGGTGAGATAGTGAATTAGTGTGTAGATGAGTCGGCGAAGAAATTAGTGAGTTAGTGAGCGAATATTAGTCGATCGACGATCTTCAAGCACTAGTCTGCACCGGAAACACAAAGGGGGCAAAAATTACTGGGATCGTATTTTTGTTACTAACGACGTCTACATAAACAAAGGAATTAGGTACAAGTTTAATCGCACAATCGTTTATCAATAGCAATTCATCTAAATGTCAGGTAGTTACGGAATGGAGGAGCTAAGTACGTGGTCCACTGATCAACTGCGTTCATATGGACCCAGATCTTTGAAATAACCGAGAGAGGACGACGATAGAACAGATAAGTACATGGTCCACTGATCAACTGCGTCCGTATGGACCCAGATCTTTGAAATAACCGAGAGAGGACGACGATAGAACAGCTAAGTACATGGTCCACTGATCAACTGCGTCCATATGGACCCAGATCTTTGAAATAACCGAGAGAGGACGACGGTTGAACAACTAAGTAGTTACATTGTCCACTGATCAACTGCGTTCATATGGACCCAGATCTTTGAAATAACCGAGAGAGGACGACGATAGAACAGCTAAGTACATGGTCCATTGATCAACTGCGTTCATATGGACCCAGATCTTTGAAATAACCGAGAGAGGACGACGATAGAACAGCTAAGTATATGGTCCACTGATCAACTGCGTCCATATGGACCCAGATCTTTGAAATAACCGAGAGAGGACGACGATAGAACAGCTAAGTACATGGTCCACTGATCAACTGCGTCCATATGGACCCAGATCTTTGAAATAACGGAGAGAGGACGACGGTTGAACAACTAAGTAGTTACATTGTCCACTGATCAACTGCGTTCATATGGACCCAGATCTTTGAAATAACCGAGAGAGGACGACGATAGAACAGCTAAGTACATGGTCCACTGATCAACTGCGTCCATATGGACCCAGATCTTTGAAATAACCGAGAGAGGACTACGATAGAACAGCTAAGTACATGGTCCACTGATCAACTGCGTCTATATGGACCCAGATCTTTGAAATAACCGAGAGAGGACGACGGTTGAACAACTAAGTAGTTACATTGTCCACTGATCAACTGCGTTCATATGGACCCAGATCTTTGAAATAACCGAGAGAGGACGACGATAGAACAGCTAAGTACATGGTCCACTGATCAACTGCGTCCATATGGACCCAGATCTTTGAAATAACCGAGAGAGGACGACGGTTGAACAACTAAGTAGTTACATTGTCCACTGATCAACTGCGTTCATATGGACCCAGATCTTTGAAATAACCGAGAGAGGACGACGATAGAACAGCTAAGTACATGGTCCATTGATCAACTGCGTCCATATGGACCCAGATCTTTGAAATAACCGAGAGAGGACGACGATAGAACAGCTAAGTACATGGTCCACTGATCAACTGCGTCCATATGGACCCAGATCTTTGAAATAATCAAGAGAGGACGACGATAGAACAGCTAAGTACATGGTCCACTGATCAACTGCGTCCATATGGACCCAGATCTTTGAAATAATCAAGAGAGGACGACGATAGAACAGCTAAGTACATGGTCCATTGATCAACTGCGTCCATATGGACCCAGATCTTTGAAATAACCGAGAGAGGACGAGGATTGAACAGCTAAGTACATGGTCCATTGATCAACTGCGTCCATATGGACCCAGATCTTTGAAATAACCGAGAGAGGACGACGATAGAACAGCTAAGTACATGGTCCACTGATCAACTGCGTTCATATGGACCCAGATCTTTGAAATAACCGAGAGAGGACGACGATAGAACAGCTAAGTACATGGTCCACTGATCAACTGCGTCCATATGGACCCAGATCTTTGAAATAACCGAGAGAGGACGACGGTTGAACAACTAAGTAGTTACATTGTCCACTGATCAACTGCGTCCATATGGACCCAGATCTTTGAAATAACCGAGAGAGGACGACGATAGAACAGCTAAGTACATGGTCCATTGATCAACTGCGTTCATATGGACCCAGATCTTTGGAATAACCGAAAGAGGACGACGGTTGAACAACTAAGTAGTTACATTGTCCACTGATCAACTGCGTTCATATGGACCCAGATCTTTGAAATAACCGAGAGAGGACGACGATAGAACAGCTAAGTACATGGTCCATTGATCAACTGCGTTCATATGGACCCAGATCTTTGAAATAACCGAGAGAGGACGACGATAGAACAGCTAAGTACATGGTCCACTGATCAACTGCGTCCATATGGACCCAGATCTTTGAAATAACCGAGAGAGGACGACGATAGAACAGCTAAGTACATGGTCCACTGATCAACTGCGTCCATATGGACCCAGATCTTTGAAATAACCGAGAGAGGACGACGGTTGAACAACTAAGTAGTTACATTGTCCACTGATCAACTGCGTTCATATGGACCCAGATCTTTGAAATAACCGAGAGAGGACGACGATAGAACAGCTAAGTACATGGTCCATTGATCAACTGCGTCCATATGGACCCAGATCTTTGAAATAACCGAGAGAGGACGACGATAGAACAGCTAAGTACATGGTCCACTGATCAACTGCGTCCATATGGACCCAGATCTTTGAAATAATCAAGAGAGGACGACGATAGAACAGCTAAGTACATGGTCCACTGATCAACTGCGTTCATATGGACCCAGATCTTTGAAATAACCGAGAGAGGACGAGGATTGAACAGCTAAGTACATGGTCCATTGATCAACTGCGTTCATATGGACCCAGATCTTTGAGATAACCGAGAGAGGACGACGATTGAACAGCTAACTACACTTCCTGTACAATTAAATGAGATCAATAAAATACCTACTTATAACCTTTTTAAACAAAACTCTGTAGAAAAAGCAGACAGATATTTGGGATGATTTTTTCCGTTATACCTAGTGGATATTAAATCTTCAAGCCCATTATCAGCGCAGTGTTTTTCATACTCTTTCTTCCAGTATCGTCGTTATGTGCTTGTAGCCGAGCGAGTAGTTTGTTGTAGTTAATAAGCCATTTTTTCGTCCTAGTAAAAGGGTTTGAAGGTTTGTGGTACAGCTGAGGGGCTGGTCCCTTAATCAATTGCGTTCATAAGGACCCAGATCTTAGAAACAACTAACAGAATACGACGAATGGAACAGGTGAGTACATGGTCCCTTGATCGACTGTGTTCATTGTAGAATCGGCCGGAGTTTTTTTTTAAATAGAAAAAAAATCATATCAAGTTTGTTCCACTGATTTTATATTCAAGAACCTACCTAACAGCTTTAGTTTTTATTGAGATTTTCAACAAACCTCTCAGAAAAAGAACCAAATTTCTATATATTTTTCCATTTACTTTTTTTTTTTTTTATCATTGAACCCGTGCTCTCGGCGCGTTGAGGCTATTTACTAAGTTAGTGAGTAATGACAACATTTACTATTTCTTCGTTAGTTCCTGGACAGAACAGGTTTTTTTTTTAAATTAAATGTACGTACTAACTAATTCTATTTTCGGTAGAGGTACTGCCTGAACTGAACAGGATTTTTCAAAACAAGTAGATAATAAGGTACTTCTCTATAAATGGATTTTTGGTAACTGTGCATCATCATCATTTTTTTGTGTTTTATGGCAATAAATATAGTTATTTTATTAAAACTTTTTTTTCGAAAGTGGTTTGCATGCTGAACAGTAGTTGTACTCGCAGTAGACGGTGTACCCAGTACCCAGTACCCAGTGTGGATGGACCCGTATAGGGTATGAAACGTATAGGGTATGAAAGGGTTTCTTTGTAATGTAGAACTGTTTAGGCAGAGGACGGTGGGTGCGCATGTAAACATCATATATTAGACACGAGCATAGCTGGTCTTGCATTGTGGCAGCGGATTACCAAGGTTTATAGTTAATGTTTATAGTTCATTTACAGTGTTTTTTTTTACTAGACTCTTGAGACCTTCCAAAGCAAGGTAAAATGTCTAACAGCCACTTTAGAGACCAAAACAAAACAAAAGTTTTCTTAAATATAGAACAAAATATTTTTTGCAGACAGAACTGCATAATAGTTCAACGAAATATCGCTAAAACACCCTAATGGCACATAAGTACTTCAAGATATTTTTTCCCTAAACTATGGCAGCAAAAGTAAGTAGGTACGCCGGACAAATAATTAATTTGGTTGGTAGTTCCATTTCATTTCAAAAGTGTGTTTTTTTCCTTATTTTCTTCATCGGTTACTGGCCGGAGTGGCCAGCTAGGACATTCTTCTCAGGTTCTCATTCTTTTTTCGAAAACACTTGATTAACTTGGCAGGTATTCCGTTTTCAAGCTTCTTTTCAGGATTGGAAGTTCTTTCTTCTTTTGTTCTTGTGCAAAATAAGATAGCTTTTACAGCTTACCGGAGAGAGCTTGCATCCAGGAAAGGTTGAGGGACTCGTTCGAGCTCCGATCGCTTGGAGCTGTCACTTTATGGTGCTGAATTCCAAATGAGCCTTATATTAGACATCGCTAAGGCTGCGCCGCTAACGCACGGTATGGTCTCTCGCAAGCCGTTCCGGCTCAGAGCCCCCGGTGTTCCGGTTGCCAGGGGTCGTGGTCTGATCATAATTCAGCTCTCAGCTTTATTTCTGTAACAAAAGGAGAGAAGATGAGATGAGGATTTTTTTTTATTAAAAATGTCAGAACAACTCGACTAAAGACTGACTAAAGAAAAATTTGTACTTATTCATGAATAAAATTAATTTATTGATATATACTTTACTAGCGACCCGCCCCGGCTTCGCACGGTATATTATGCATGTATTATACATATAAACCTTCCTCTTGAATCACTCTATCTATTAAAAAAACCCGCATCAAAATCCGTTGTGTAGTTTTGAAGATATAAGCATACATACGGATTTGGGGACAGAAAAAGCGACTTTGTTTTATACTATGTAGTGATAGTGATAACTAATTCTATATTAGATAGGTCTAAGGTTGTCTGGAAGTGATAAACTACTTCAAAATAACCTTAACCGCCCGTTAAGTACCTACCTACACTTTTTTTTTAGGTACCTATTTATATTTTAAAATGCTATCTTATGAAATAAAAATTTGTTACTACAAATTTAAATTCTCGCAGAAATATTTTAAAGCCAATGGTAAATAAATATATAACACACAGGTATTTATATTTAACGGAATACCGATTAAAATATTTCGAGGGTAGGAAAAATACGTTAAAAGACAACATGATGCAAAATTTCAAGGAAGTACTTGTACAGTTTGAAATTCAAAATTCAACGCCTAAATACATTACCTACTAGTCAATCAACAGTTTAAAAATTAAATTCTTAATGCAAAATTTGATTTTTTTTTATTTGTCGTTTTTATTTTTAATTGTTTTTTTATTATTTATTTCTTATTAAATTTTCGAATTTTAACCATAATTTAAGTAGGTATATTATTTTGTGTGCGAAATTAAATTTTTCTTGCCTTTTTATTTCACCTATTTCGTTATTATTTAATAATATACGCCCGTTTTTATGTTTTGATATAAAAAATATAATGTAAATTAAAAATCAAAACAAATAATAAACCTTTAATCTAAAGTAGTGGACATTTTAGACCTTATTTATAATAGGGTAGAAAAATATTCTACAATTCACATACAGCTTAAACCGATCGGATGCAAATATTATGTTTGTTTGTTACATTGTCAGGTTTGAACTAACCAAAGTCTTTGCCATTGCCATGAAAATGAGACAATATTTAGAATTATGGAAAAGGAATAAGAAGATACACGATTCTGTGCAACGGTCGCAAATTAAAAAAAAGACGCATTTCCCCCTTTTGAAATAAATATTAAAATTTAAATTAGTGTTGTCAATTTACGCACTTTAAATCACAAAATATTTATAGTTAATGAAATATTTGACTTACTTTTTCGATAAGTTGCTGATAAATCAAATCTGGCGCTCCCTATGCTGCTCAGAACCGAAATGGCCTCATCCCCAATAAACGCTAACTGATATTAATTATTCAAAGTAGAAAAATATACGAGAAACTTCTTTGTAATAATCAACAAAATGAAGGGCTGCCAACAATGTACGTCCTCTGAATATACGGCCCAATGTGCGTCTCATATACGTGTAATTCATGTCTTCCATGCAGTTTAGAACACAATACACTAATTATCAGATGGTACTTTGCTGTATACGCCTACATACGCACTCAGTGTCGTAGACATGAAGCAGTGTTCCCTTTCACATCGCTCATTAGTTAGAAAGAGATGGTTGCGTACGACAATCGTTGCCATATTCAAGTTTCGGATAAACGGAAGGAAGAGAATATTTTTGGTATTGGTAAAGTTTAGATATCTACCCTCACAATCAGAAAAAAATGGGTTCGTCTCTTTCTGTCATTATGGCATTTGATTTAGAGAAAGCAAGACATACATTAATATTAATTTCGTTGGTTCAGAGGTAGAATCACAAACGCGTGATATGAATATTTATAACGCTGATCTAAGGATAATTACCTACTTTGGTTAGTTTTTATTCTTGCCGTCTAAACTATAAATAAAAAAAATGCCCTAAATCACTGCCTGGTGGCATTGCCGCGTTAAAAAAAATCAAAAATTATATCTATATTTAAAAATGTGAAAATTACAGTAAGTACGAACAAAGCCACGGGCTCAGATGATGGTGAATAATTTTCCGGTACGTCTAATCCTAATTAAAAATTGTCGTTCATTTTCAGGCAAAATTAATTAAAGCTTTGTCGAATAAAATCAGCATGTACAGGTTTCTGCCCACTAGACTGTATCATACGGACACTCACCGTTCTGACATACATACATGCATAAATCACGTCTTTATCCCTTACGGGGTAGACAGAGCCTAAGGTAACAAAACCTAAAGGCCACGTTTAGCATGATTGTGGGCGTAAAGGTGGAATAGGAATCAAAATAGTGATGGGTTACTAGCCGCATCGCCTATGGAATGATTCTTAAGATTTTCGCCCATTCGCTCGATGGGTTTACCAGCTGCGCAGGAAGATACAACTGGTGCATACAATTCCTGCGGGATAGCGACAAACGAATTCTATGCAGGCGTAGCTACAGCTAGTAAAGAATATTTTAAAGATCTAAGCATACATAGGGACCGACAGACAGCGGAAAGCGATAGTTTTATACTATGTTGTGATTGGTGAGCTTGACGGTACTGCAATGTCCCTGGGCAGACACCTTTATAGTATTCAGCCGCATTTACTGCAATCGCGGAGAGCCGCCGCATGCAACAAACTATTTTTCGTTTTTTTTAGTTTTCTTTAACACAAGCATTATGTTTACTCGACCGTTGCACAGAACAATAGTGTTATATTTAATTATAGTTCTAAGTGAGTATGAGTGAATTTGACTTGCGTATTTTAGGTCATTGAGTTTCCCTAGCAGCCTTAAAAGGCCCACAGTAAGTAAGTAAATGCTTTATTGTACAAATATAAAAAGCAGAGACAAATCACAAAAAAGGCCTTAAATACAGTGTTAGTGTTAGAGGGGGACCAGCAAGGAAGTGCTACAGTGCTAATCTCCAATCACCTGAATGACTTGACACCCGAATGACTTTCTGCCAAGTTTCTTGCGGCGCATTCTTGGCAATGATGGTCTTCCGAATGCGCTGGTAGTTTAAAAAAAGACATGTAAAAGAGCCTTTCAGCCAAATTGCAAAAATAAATTTGAATTTTTGCATTTTGACCCGCTGCTAAATTTCAGAAAAGTTCTGAGACTTTTACAGTCAGCGTATGAAGCATCCAAGGTGACCAAAAAGTTCGATAAACCGTAAAATTTCTATGGTGTACCATACTTCTACTTCTACTTAAATAAATAAATAATAAATATCTTGGGACAAATTACACCAATTGACCCAGCCCCAAACTAAGCAAAGCTTGTGCTATGGGTACCAGGCAACGGATAAACATACCTATATAATGTAGATAAATACATACTTAAATACATCCGTGACTCGGGCACAAACATTCGTATTCATCATACAACTGTCTGCCCCTACCGGGATTCGAACCCAGGACCTCTAGCTTCATAGTCAGGGTCACTAACCACTAGGCTATCCGGTCGTCAAACTTCTATGGTGTATCTTCTAACTTGACAATGTACAACATGATGTAATTTTTATTAAATGAATAAATAATCTAATCTAATCTAATTATTTGGCCGACTTGGATGCTTCGAACTATATGACGCTGACTTTACCGATAACGTTTTTTTTGTCAGTGTTCGCAGCCGCCATGCCAGCAAAGGAAGCCGAAGAATTCGTTGGTCCAAGGTCGGAGTTGGAAGGCCGCATCGACAACAGGGGCCACAGGAGGTCTATATTGCCAAAGGAGCTGTTTCAGCGCTTCAGGAAGACGGCCAACGGGAAGATACGGATACGTAACTTTAGGAATTTCCCGGCGCTGTTCCAGGGCGTTTAATAAAAGCAGCTTTTGTTTTATTAAAATTGTTCAATTTCGCGCATCATCATCATTATCAGCCTGAAGGAAGACATCCACTGTTGAACAAAGCAGTGGCGTAACTATAGGGTGGCAGGGGTGGCAAAATGCCAGGGGCCCCTAGAACTACGGGGCCCCCGAACTGGCTTGGTTTAGAGCACAGAAGGGACGCTGATGCACTTCTTTATATTGAGGAAGGAGCCCCATCTGACGAATTTGCCGCGGGCCCCAGACGTTATAGTTACGCCACTGGAACAAAGGCCTCCCCTTACAACACCGAACGACAACTCGCCACCTGCATCCATGTTTCCCGCAACTCTCCCGTCGTCGGTCCACCTAGTGGGAGGACTGCCAACCCTTTATTGAACACCACATATAACAACCAAAACAGAAAAAGGTACAGAATATTACAAGGTAAAAATAGGCGGCCTTATCGCTAGAGAGCGATCTCTCCCTAGGTACCTTCACACACATGTTATGAGACCTTATAAGGTCCCTTAGATTTTTTCCCTTAAACTATCGATATTATAATATACAGGGTGTCCCAGAAAGTAGTCAAGCGAAAGTCCTGACGTAGAACAACTCAAGGGGCATCCGAATCACCCCCATGTATGTTCCGCGATTTTTCGTAGTTTAGGAGTTATGGCCTTTTTTCACATTTTCTATTAATCTACGACCACGGAGACAGTTTTGCTCACTCTGACTGCAATAATTGAGATAATTGGCTGTTTGTTTTTTTAACGAGTAGCTTAATAGTACGTGCATGTATTTCATTTAAAAACAAAACAACATCGTTGACCGTTTGGGCAAAAAAAAATATCGAATCACAAAAAGTGACAAAATTTTGACTGTAGTTCAGACTTCGAAGGCTGATTACAAAAAAAATTAGCATAACTTTTTTTTTTCAAACCATGTTTAAAAACTGCCTTATTTTATTGACTTTCTACCCTATTAATTTTATTGATCTATCATTAAGGGATCATGCCAAAAAAAAAAATCAAAACGTACTTCATCCGTAATTTTCAGTTTTTCTAGTAAGGCCAAGTACAACGTACAAGTATCGACCATACAAAAAAAAAAAATGTCCCAAAATTTCCATTCCAGTTCGTCACTTTTTATAATATGTATGTATGTATGGAACGTGACGAACAGGAAAATAAATTCCAAAGTTAAATGTGTGACACTTTTTCTTGTATGAATCGATAGGGTAAACGATTCTGAGTAAGAAAAACCCTATTGAAATTCTAGAAAATGCTCACGTTTATTTCATTAGTATCGATAGTGTTCATAATTTTCTGTACGATATACCTACTATCGATAATATTGCGTCATAGATCGATACTAAAAGTACACTGTAATATTACATAGCATTTATGTTCATAATCCGTATAGTTATTACGTGGGGCAAATCGCTTCACCCGAACCACGCGCAAAGTAGGCGCGCGACTCAAGGGGACGACCTGTTCCCGTCAAAAATAGGTCCGCCCTCGTAGGGCATAGCCGAGATATCATCAAGGCCCACTAGTATTCCTTACTCATTAGATTGAGGCACGACGAGCGCTACGCGCACAACAGCACTATAACAGCTGTGTGAACACAACGATAGCGCGATCTAACTGACAGGCAGCACCATCTGTTGGCACGAGATACAACTAGAAACTTTTTTTTTTTACCATATTAGTAACAAAAACGTTTTGACATTCCCTCAGTTTAACTTTAAGTTTAAAATTATAGCATTTTGAGCTTCATACGGTTACCCTACCGTCACGATTAAAAACAAAGGTTCAGAGTAGGTATTTTAAATCAAAACTTTCCTCTTGGTTTTTTTTTTTAATTTTTTTCTGACTACCCTCTCGTGGTCGCCACCCGGTTCGTGGTCGCCACTCGGGAACTGTTCTCCCCCAATGATTGTCTGTTCTACGAGGCCTGGCCATTGCCACTTTAACAATGGTACTTCGAGTTATGTCGGTGACTCTAGTTTCGCCGAAGCGATTCCCCGTATTCCGGATTCTGTCACACACAGAAACTCCGAGCATAGCTCGTGCGACACTGACAGTGGCGTAGCTAGGTAACCAAGGGCCCTGGTGCAAATAAAAAAATGGGGCCCCACTACTATCTAAACTGGTTACGTTTTAATAATAATAGTTCGATCGAGATTTTCTGGTAAGGATTCGAGGGCCCTCTGCCTCTGAGCTTGAGGGCCCCGGGGCACTGCCCCGCCTAGTCCCTAGGCAGCTACGCTACTGGACACTGACGCTCTCCAAAAGGCCAAAATCATACAACGTATAGGTACCTATAGATACAGCTGCTTTTCTCTTCCCGCGCCATCGTAATAGCCCATCGTGGGACTGTGCGAAAATCTTAGGAATGATGTTAGGCGATGCGGCTTGCTAGCCGTCACTATTTTGATTTCTCTTTCCACCTTTACTTATACGTTACTTATTACTTTATCCTTTAGATACGGAGTAGACAGATCCTTAAAGGCCACGTTTAGCGAGATAATGGGCCTCAGGTATAAAGAGGAATCCAAATAGTGCTTCTTCCTCGCTTATAACCTGATTCCTTAGATTATCGCCCACTCCCACGGGGCTTTCACGATCGCGCGGGAAGAGAAGCAACTGGTATCTACATTAGTTTTTTCTTTGCTCTCGGACCAGCATGGAACAAAAAATGTACCTATTATTTTCCTTGAATTCATAACACTTTGTTAGACTTCCAGTGACGAGTGGCGATAAATAAAAAGTATAAAAACGCAACGCTGTTCTTTATTGTGTAAATCAGTTGACGAAGAACTCGTTCCCGCGCTGGTTCTGGTTGTGGCGCCACTTGCAGGCCCAGTTCCAACAGGACATGCCGGCCCACGGCTCGTCGGTGTAGAACACCTGCCCGTTCTGGTACATCTGCAGGACCGAGCAGGGGGTTGAGGACCCAAGTTGGCATTTTTCTCAAAAATGACCGTTAAAGTCGTCATTGTTAACTACATATCAGAACAGGAAGTTAATTGTTGCCGGTCAGTCCAAAATTAAAAAAAAAACATTACTGTCGCGCTAAACTCGACAGTAATGTTGCATACAAATTCCATTACTGTCTAGTTATTAACTTTTTAAAAATGCAAATCAACATTATAAAATAAAGGCACAAGACTTAAAACATGAAATTAAAAAAAAAGCTAGTACGGCAACGTGTTTATCTGTGTCTGAAATAGCTTTAGGTGTTCTGGGTAGAAAAATACACTCTTCAAATGCCATTGATAGAAAAAGGCGGCGAAGCAAAACAATTTTCACTATTTTATTTTCATTCATTTTTGTTGTTGTTTTATTTTCGATTTTTGAGAAAGTCATCTTACCAAACGATTTCGTAAAATGGGGTGATTGGAGTTCAAACATGTTATGGATTGGATCCATTAGTCTAAGATCCCTCCATAGAACGACCTTCAATGAGCTGGTTAATGGATGAAAAGTATTTAATATTCAATTAAATATGGCAGAAAATATATTGAAAATGGGTTGTCTAAAAAAATTCAGTTCAGAATATGATTAATTACATACATACATACATACACAAATACACAAAGGCCACGTTTAGAATGATGGTGGGCGTATAGGTGGAAAGGAGAATCAAAATAGTGATGGGTTGCTAGCCGCATCGCCTATAACATGATTCCTAAGATTTTTGCCCATGATTAATTAACAATTAAAAAAAAAAAAAACATCACTGGTTTGGTTAACAGACTAATTCCATAACAATCGAAAGTATGAAGCCCATAGAATATGCAAATGTTAGATTGACTATTTTTTTTCCGTCACAACTCTTGGGTAGGCAGGTATATAGTAGGCGCTATGGAGGGATCCTCTAATACATCGAGGACATTACATTACAAAAATGGAGAAGAATTTCATACATACTACATCCATAATATCACGTCTTTATCCCTTACGGGGTAGACAGAGCTTAAGGTAACAAAACCTTAAGGCCACGTTTAGCAGAATTTCATATTTTTAACTTACAAAAAGAAGGTCAGGTCAGGAGTACCCGAAACCGACGAGCATGTATGAAGAGATTGATGACTGTGGATGAAGCGAAAGAAGTATGCAGTGGCGTAGCGTAGTAGGGGGGGGGGGGGCGGCCCGCCCCGGGCGGCACTTTTAGGGGGCGGCAAAATTTCAGAATAAATAACAATATATCAAAAAAAAAAAAACAATATCGTATAAATATTTGAAATACGTAAGCAATGGGGCGGCAAAATTTTCATCCGCCCCGGGCGGCCGAGACCCACGCTACGCCACTGGAAGTATGTCAGGATCGCAGCAAGTGGAACAAAGTAGTCTCTGCCTACCCCTGTGGGAAAGAGGCGTGACGGTATGTATGTAACTTACGAAAGACAAGTCCGAGCTCTTGTAGGTGACGCCGTCGTAGCCGAAGCGAAGCACGAAGTTCATGGAGAAGATGGAGAAGATGCAGCGCACGTCGGTGGTGGCCGGGATGAAGTAGCGCAGCGGCCCGCACCAGTACGACACCTTAGGCTCGTACTCCACCGACTCGGGGAACTCTTCGCGAGGGTTGATCCTGAGAAAAAAAATCGCTAAAGAGCAGGCTCCCAACCTTTTTTTGTCGTAGACCACGTTCAAAGTTTTGCTGTTTTCGTTAGAGCTGCTTCATTTTCTACTTTATTCCCAAACCCCCTTTCTTTTCGCTCCAACGTGGACCCTGATCTTTCGTTGACCCCTGGGGGTCCAACTGGAAGCTGACATTTTGGATACTTTTGTAAATCGGACGACCCACAACAATCTATCAGTGAAATTCTGGTGGCCCGGTCAGAACCTCTCCGCACGGAACTCTTCAACATTTGGTACGATTGACTCGGGTACACCGCATAAAGTAGATGAAGAAGAATAAACGCAAGTACAGTTTACAACCAAAATTGAGTACAGTCAGCAAAAAAGCTTGAGCTTGAGGGTATTCAAGTTCACGTTGATAGCTGTCCCCCTATTCGATACTAGATGGCGCTAGCGTGCCGGGTGACTGACTTGTAGACGCATTGGGCGTCGCTCCAGTTGTCGTCGGAGTGGCAGTAGAGCCCCTGACTCGGGTCCTTGGCTTGGAACTGCTCCGCATGGGGCCCCACGTACGTGGTCTCCGAGTGGCGGTGGTAGAAGCCCTGCCACGCGAACGCACCTTGGAAACAAATATGATTTACTAGCTTCTGCCCGCGACTTCGTCTGCGTAGAATTATACACAAAAACCTTCCTCTTGAATCACTCTATCTATTAAAGACCGCATCAAAATCCGTTGTGTAGTTTTGAAGATATAAGCATACTTAGGGACATAGGGACAGAGAAAGCGACTTTCTTTTATATGTACTACGAGTATGTAGTGAAGTGATAATAGGGTACTCTAAAGTGGTTTAAATCTGTTTATATCTTCAAAACTACAGCTCTAATCAAATTTTGTACTAGTTCACAAGATTAATGAGAGCTGTAATTTTTGTCTAAGCTACTTGCATTTCAAATTAAGCACGATTTTTCACCATTTTTGAAGAATTCCATCCCACTATCGCCCGCGACCCGAGGTTAAGAAACAGTACCCTACGCAGTGGTATTAAATTATTTTTTTCCGGTCGCATGTAAGTGAATAAGTAAGCTTGTTACCCTGGGCTCGGTCTACCCCGTAAGGAATAAAGACGTGATTTATGTATACTGTATGTTTATAATACCTAGTGACACTCGCGGCAAGAAGAATCTAATGATATACCATTTATTATGTCAAAATTGGTTGAGCCATTGCGTAGTTACGAGCGGTCATAGGAATGGACATACGCGTATAAATAAATACACACCAGTGGCGTGGCGTACATAGAACTCGATTCCCACCGGCTTGCCTATTTTAAGGCAGTTGGGCACTTTTATTGCGCCGAATTAGAGGAAAAGGCTAGGTAAATGCCCTTCGGCTTGCCTTCTGATATACTTGACGCCACGCCACTGATACACACACATATATATAGATTGGGTTTCGCCGCAGTCGGGTAAAGAAACGGCTTGGGCATTTTCAAAAAAACATGTACCCTTGACTTTTTTTTCCAAAATGATGACATTTTGGGTTTTTCTTAGTCAGAATTATTAGCACTATTGGTTTTTGTAAAGAAAAAAAGTGTCCCTTGGTTTTTTTGTCAGTTTTGTGACACTATTTTCATACGATTTATGTGGGGCGTCACAAAAGTGACACGAAAAAGTTGTATGGGAAATTAAGGTAATCTTGTTGGAAAAAGGGTAGTTACACGTTTTTTTGAAAATGCCCGCTTTCAAATATCGGGGGGGGGGGGGGGGGGTACCTCGGAAGGTGTAGCAGTGCGGCTTGCGCTCGCTGGCGAGGATCATCTGCGCGTCCTCCTGGCTGTGCGCGGACGCCACGTAGTACGACGTGCCCAGGCACTTGAACTCTGCCATAGAACGACGCGTGAGCGCAAAACATAATAATACAAATGCAAATACAAATGATTTAGTTACAAAACACATCACATTCATTTAAGATGAAGAACCAACTGAATCCTGTCCTGACCCACTGTGAAACCATTTCACAGTAAATGTAGTGAAGTTACATTGAATTGACAAGGAAAATTAGTGTGACGTTTACTGTAGAAACGGTTTACTCAGTGGCGTAACTATAGGGTAGCAGGGGTGCCAAAATGCCAGGGGCCCCTAACTCTACGGGGCCCCGACCTGGCTTGGCTTAGAGCACAGAAGGGACGCTGATGTACTTCTTTATATTGAGGAAGGAGCCCCATCTGACGAATTTGCCACGGGCCTCAGACGTTATAGTACGCCACTTGTTGTACCATGGTTCAGAAATAAAATTGGCTGATAGTAGGTACATATACGAGTGTACAAACATTTTCGGATAGTACAAAATGCTATGCTATATAATGCGATGTGACTTAGGTAATTAAACTAGGTTGTCAAACATAGGTTAAAGAGATGGTACAATAATAGCAGACTTGTATCACCATGCTGCGCCCAAGAGCATACATTTATCTTGCAGGCAGGTTACATTCACGTCATGCGCTAAACCAATATACAGTCTAAGAATATATAATATTATATTTATAGATATACATTTTTTGCTAGTCGCTACAGGAATTGGAGGTTAGAAGATTCTTTACCAGGGCTAGCGTACAATCCAAAAGGTATTTTGGCTTGGGTGCTCTTGATCTTGGCTTCGCTGGTGTCCATCTTCTTGTTCAGCTTTAACAGCACCATGGACATGAGGGCCATGTCGGTGGCGAACAGCAGCCGCTTCAGGTCCTTGATGTGGGTGTCGATGAACGCGAACAGCTTCTTCTGTGCGCTGTCCAGTATTTCCCGGCGGTCTGTCTGTAAGTACAACAGATAGACTACAGCCCATGGCAAAAAAACATGTGAAATGAACCAGCGTGAATGAAGCTTAGAAGGCTGTTACTATATCATAAAATAACTCTGAGCGCTATGCCGTCATTTCTGAGCGGTACATTTATGGAATTTCTCAGGTACAAGTGAGGAATTACGACTAATTATTAATTTAGGGCGTTTTTATAGCTTATAGATGATTAACAATAAATGTCGAAAAACCTAGTGCCGCTTTAAAGTGGTGGTGCCGGAAGTTAGTGCAATTTTTTTTTCTTTTTTTTCAATGTATCAGAAATAATCTGTACCGCTCAGAAATGACGGCATAGCGCTCAGAGTTATTTTATGATATAGTAACAGCCTTCTAATCTAAGCTTCATTCACGCTGGTTCATTTCACATGTTTTTTTTCCATGGGCTTGTAGTCTAAGAGTGTTTCTCGCTGAACGGCTCATCTGATGGCTTGCTTTTTTTGGTAAGCTGCGAGGCTGTCAAAGCCCTGAGGCTAAACAACCATCCGAAAAGGAATCGTGGAAAGAGACTGCTGGGGCACTATTTTTGAAAGCAAATATGATATCCGAATGCGCTGGTACCTAGTTTCAAAAAAGAAATGTAAAAGAGCCCTTGGCGGCCAATTTGCAAAAATTAATTTTGAATCTGAAAGTGGTGAAAATTTCGCTGAATTTGAAGTACAAGTAGATTAGACGAAAATTTTATTACAGCTCTCTTGTGAAGTAGTTAAAAATTTGATTCAAGCTGGAGTTTTTGAAGATATAAGCAGATTTTCACTTTCGAGTAGTACAACGCATACTGTACAATAAATTAACCGACTAACGTACCGGGTTGTGCGGTTCGCGCATGCGCCCATTCATGAAGCTGTAGTACTCCTGCAACTTCTCGAACTTCTCGTCGGCGTAGCTGTGCTTCGGGTCCACCTCGCTCGTCGGAGGCATGTTGTACGGTTTCTGGAAGCGTGTACAAGTTTAAAGTATTACAAGTTTTATACCGAAAGCATACCGACAGTATACCGCCTAGTGAGGAGTTCTGGCCGACATTAGTAAGCTCGCGGTAACGTTTAAAATACCGCATACCGATACCGCACCGCCAAGTGAGGAAGGGGCCTTAAGACAACAGGATCTTTGATGACAGGTCTGTTGAGAAGTGTATGTATGCCTTTAATAACTCTACACTCTATGGCTCAGCCCTTTATTTTGTTTGTGGCTTGACGTCCGCTCTCTCTTCTCTCTGCAACCGCCGCCATGACTTGACTGTACATTTGTAATGTAAGTGTTTTTCACTGTTAATAAATGACTCCAGAAATGTGATGCGTATATGATTTAATAACTAAAGAATACACAACCTTGCCCTGCTCCGTAGTATACTCCACTGTATCTTATTTCGTGTCAAATCGACACACCCTAAGAGGTTATGGAACCCAGAATATAACTATGTGAGTTAATTTCATTTCGATTACCACATAACGCAAGAAATTATACTACGTTGAGCGGGCACTTTAGGTTTGTTGTTTATTGCGCATCACTATTATTTTATGGTCATTTCACAATGCAGTCAACTGGCACTGTCAATCCTGCCACGTCGTCGATGTCGGCGAGTCATCCGAACGCCATACATTTGTCGGCATGTGAGCGGTTGGCTGGTCATTCCAATTATCACACGTGGAAGTTCGCCACTAAAAATTTATTAATTCTGGAAGGATTGTGGGACGCCGTTGAAGGCACAGATACCGACGACGGACGACAAAAGCGTGCGCTTGCGCGTATATGCCTGTCTATCCAGAAAGAATTATATCAGTATGTACGAAATTCAGAAACCGCCCAAGCTGCCTGGAAGAGCTTAGCAGATGTCTTTGAGGACAAAGGTCTTTATCGCCGAGTTTAATTACTGAGGAAACTTCATCGCATCGAGTTCGCCAATCATAATTCTATGAGCGATTACATAGAAAATATTGCCACGTTGGTACAACAGCTGCATGACATCGGAAGACAGATTGATGATGCTGAAATAGCTGAGATAATGCTAAGCGGCCTACCATCAGATTACGATCCTCTCGTCTCGAACCTGTCTACAGCGACTGCCACGTCAACAGCAAGCAATATGATCACCAGCGACCTCGTGAAAACGCGACTTCTTCAAGAATACTCCAGAAAGTCATCGGTCGATAACACTACGGCTTATGTTGTCAAGAAGAAAGCTAATTTAGTCTGCGACTTCTGCAAGAAACAAGGTCATTCCAGAGCAAGGTGTTTTAAATTGAAGCAACAGAACAGACGTCCTACGTCAGCGAAAACCAATTTGGTGTCAGCTTTTATGGCCCATCTGCCATCTCAAGATTTCTACATGGACAGCGGAGCCAGCAACCATATGGTCAAGGACAAAGAACTGTTTGCTGATTTTGTTTCACACTCCAGTACTGTTACTGTGGCTAACAATAATACTATACCTTGTGAGGGTAAAGGTTCCATTAATGTGCAGTTGAAAGACCGGGTAAGTCCATTGACTTTGGCTAATGTAATGTTTGTGCCCCAGTTATCTTGCAACTTGATTTCTATATCTAAGTTAGTTGATCAAGGCTACATTATACATTTTGACAGAAGAGGATGTCTTATTTATGACAATAAAGGTAAAACCACCGGTATTGATCGCCCTGTTGCATGTATTAAATGTTGTAATGGTTTGTTTAAATTGAATGTCTCTGTGAATGTCAAAAACTCTCCCACTATGGATCACTCTTTGTTCCTGGAAGGTAGCCAGGAATCACCGAGGGCCATCTTAGCAGCAGGCTTACCAGCAGAATTGTGGCACAGGCGCTTAGGTCATTTGAGCTTTAAAGGTATGAAATCTTTGCGGGAAGGTGCATGTGGCATTTGTTTTCAGGATGAAGACTTGAAGACTTGCACTGTATGCCTGCGGGGAAAGATGTCGGCCGCATCTTATCCTCGTGCGGGCGCAACGCGTGCCGAGCAGCCACTGCAGCTCATACATACTGATGTCACAGGACCAATGCAGAAGCCAAGCTGGGGAGGGAGTCGTTTTCTTGTCACATTCACCGATGACTTCACAAGAAAAACATATGGATTCCTCATGAAGCACAAATCGGAGGTAATGTCACATTTCATTACATTTAAATTACTTGTTGAGAAACAGAAAGGCTTATCAATAAAAATATTAAGGTCTGATTGTGGTGGTGAATACATCAATAAAAGTTTTTCTGACTACTTAAGAAGGGAAGGCATCATACATCAGACTACTGTTCCTTATTGCCCACAGCAGAATGGTGTTAGTGAACGCTTGAACAGGTCTTTGATGGACAAAGTGAGATGCATGCTTGTGGAAGCTGGTCTTTGCTTGCGCTATTGGGGTGAGGCTGTTATGACAGCAATCTATTTAAAAAATCGGTCCCCCACTGCTGCTTTAGCAGGACTCATACCAGAGGAAGTGTGGACCGGGTCTAAACTTGACCTTAGTCACCTTCGTGTATTCGGCTGCCTTGCTTATTGCTTGAACCCCTCACAGAAACGCCGAAAGTTAGACCCCAAGGGCAAATTGGCTATTTTTGTTGGCTATAGTGAAACCACTAAAGGTTATCGTTTAAGCGAGCCATCTAGTCCAACAACTGTGATAATGTCCCGTAGTGTAGTCTTTATAGAAAATAAATTTTATGATGTAAATAATAGATCTGGAAATAATTATAATTATAATCATTATTTGATGCCAAATGACATTTTAATGAATAATAATTTTAATAATATTGAGCAAACTAATGATAATCATACTAGTCAGGACAACAATGTGGAGAATTTAAATAATAGTGATGCTAATAATTCCTCAAATGTAATTTCAGACGGAGATACTGCAGAGGAGGAGTATCGTTCGCTGAGCGAGTCTAACTCCAGCGACGAATCTGTTGGTGGTGAGCGTATTCAGCGCCTTACATCGCCTTGTCAGGCGTCAGATGGAGGGGAAGACGTGGAGGCAGATGAAGCCACTATTGTTGCGTCCGGTCGTCCTGTACGTGTAAGACGTTTCCCACAAAGGTATAGTGACTATGATTGTTCTATGTTGGCTCAGCACACCTTATTTGACGAACCACAGTCTTATGATGAAGCTATTGCATCACCACATCATGAAGATTGGATCGCTGCAATGCAATCTGAGTATGACTCGTTGGTGTCAAATCAGGTATGGCGACTAGTCGAGCGTCCTACTAACAGGAATGTTATTAAATCTAAGTGGGTTTATAAACTAAAGCATGATGCGGACGGGAAATTTGATAGGTATAAGGCGCGACTTGTAGCAAGAGGTTTCACTCAGAAACAGGGTGTAGATTATAATGAGACTTTCTCACCTGTCGTACGCCATTCATCTATGAGAATTTTGTTTGCATTGGCTAATGAAATGGACTTAGATATTGATCATCTCGATGTCGAAACTGCATTCTTAAATGGTGATTTAAATGAGGTCATATACATGGAACCACCTGCAGGTTTTTATAATAAAGATGATAACAGGGTTTGTTTATTATTGAAAAGCATATATGGTTTGAAACAAGCTAGTAAAATGTGGAATTTAAAAGTAAACAATGTACTTGTAAATAATAGCTTTAAACAGTCTCAGTGTGAACCATGTATATATACTAAAAGGTCTGACAATGACTTTATTATAGTAGCTCTATATGTCGATGACTTTTATGTATTTTATTCTAAAAATAGCTCGTTTAAAACAGAATTGTTTGATGCTCTACAGAAGGAATTTACTGTAAAGAACTTAGGTCCATTAAAGAATTGCTTAGGTATGAGAATTACAAGAAATAGGTCAAAAGGTAGTTTATGTCTAGACCAGACTGAGTATATTAAAAAGTTGTTGTTACGCTTTAACATGCAGAACTGTAAACCAGTCTCTACACCTATGGCTTTAAATTGTAAATTGACTGTACCTAAAAATCAAAGTGCTATTATGCAAGATGAGACTTACAACTATAGGCAACTTATTGGTAGTCTTATGTATTTATCAGTATGTACAAGACCAGATATAACTTTTGCTTGTAGTCAACTGAGTCAATTTAACAACAATTTTGACAGGTCGCATTGGATAGCAGCAAAGCGCATTTTGAGGTATTTAGCTGGTTCAATTGATTACTGTTTATGTTACATAAAGAGTGTTAATTGGCATTTAGAAGCATTTACTGACGCGGACTATGGTAATGACCTTAATGACCGCAAATCCTATACTGGTTTTGTCATAAAGCTAGGGAAAAATACCATAAACTGGGAGTCGCGTAAGCAGAGATGTGTAGCACTTTCCAGTACAGAAGCAGAATATTTAGCTTTAGGTGATGTTTGTAAAGATGTTTCCTTTATTAAAAGTTTGTGTTTTGAAATTTTAGACAAAAACATTCCTTGTACTGTTTATAATGACAACCAAAGTGCACAAAAACTTTTGGAATGTAAGGAGTTTTGCCATAAGCGAACAAAACATATTGACATTAGATACCACTATGTAAAGGATCTAATTAAAAATGACTCTATTTCTGTAAAATATCTTTCAACTGACAGGATGATAGCAGATGTTCTGACCAAACCCTTGTGTGTACAAAAACATTGTGGCTTCATTGAATCTATGAGTATTTCTAAGACATGTGACAGCTCTACATAATGTATTGTTTAATTCTAGTTATATACTTGACTAGCAATTTATGTTGAATTAATGTTGTAACATAGTGACTTTAACTCTATTTTGTAGAGCGTAATTTTTTCATCAAGTGTGATTCATTTATAGACTCTATTTTGTAATTTCATAGAGAACATTGCTTTCTCATTAATTTTTTGACTTGCATTATTGCACAAATGAGCAATATCATTGATTGTCTCTACATTTGTAGAAGAGTTTACTTAGTTCTAAGATTGACTTTGATATTGTTTATGTATTCCTTATTATAAGGCATAAGGGGAAGTGTTGAGAAGTGTATGTATGCCTTTAATAACTCTACACTCTATGGCTCAGCCCTTTATTTTGTTTGTGGCTTGACGTCCGCTCTCTCTTCTCTCTGCAACCGCCGCCATGACTTGACTGTACATTTGTAATGTAAGTGTTTTTCACTGTTAATAAATGACTCCAGAAATGTGATGCGTATATGATTTAATAACTAAAGAATACACAACCTTGCCCTGCTCCGTAGTATACTCCACTGTATCTTATTTCGTGTCAAATCGACACACCCTAAGAAGGTCAGAGCCAAATATTACTTTATTTGTAAAAAAATGGCACGTCCACCAAAAAAGGTTCGCCACCTCTGTTATAGATGATGTCTGTGTGGCTAAACTAGTGATTGGCCCAAGGAATTCTCAAGCTTCAAACCAGATTTGGCGACTACTTAAATCGAGATTTATTTTTTCCTGGCAGCGGCTCTAAAGTTAACAAGTTAGTAACGTGTAGGTGTCCGTTAACTTACTGTTTCAACTGTGGGAAACGACAGCCGAGCAAGCTGGAAATTAGAAAATACATATAAGTAGTACACAACAAAAATATAAGTAGTACAAATACCTAATTGTTCATTGTACGTCTATGAGTAGTATACATTATAGGATACAAAGAACTGATAGTGATAGGTACTTTTGATTCCAATTTTAAAGTTACGTACTTTAAAAACATGCAGTCATCCATGATGTGTAACTGCCTAATTTAATATTGACTAGCGACGCGCCTCGGCTTTGCACGGGTTATCAAACTATATTACGGTCAAGTGCGAAAATAAGTATCGATAGGAACTTCTCAAAAATATGTCCCACGACCTTATTACGTTGGTGTAAGAGCGTATGGTACTTATTTTTGAAACTTTGTCTAGATACATATTACATATTACACTTGACTGGACCGTTGCATACGCATGGTTTAAAAGGATCTAATACGGATAAATTTATAGATGTGTTTAGATATTACCAATTGCAATCCGGCCACTCCATCGCTGCTGGCACGCGTCAGCCCAAACGAGAACAGTACCTGGAAAACGGTCGCGTTTTGAACGAGCAAGGCTCAGAGGATCAAAGATAGAAAAATAAACAAATAACGCCCCAGGGGACCTAGCAGCTGGGGCGTACCGTACAGCAGCGGACCGCACTCGCAGCCAAAAGGTAATGCTGCAGCAGCGTCATGGGGACTCAGCCACAGCTAGTAGGGTTAGACGGGGTTTTCTTTTTATACGTAGGTAGGTACTTCACTTTTTTTGTAGTTTTCTAAGTAAGTATGTAGGTAAAAACCTAAACAATATTAGCAACCTAACTAAAGTTTAGTTAATCCAGTTTTTAATTTTGTGATAAGTTTTTGCAATGACGATATGTGAGTTGCACCAAGTTTAACAATAACTTTAACCATAACCGACAATTTTGACGTAGATTTCATAGGTTTTCTGCAATGTATACATATGTGGAAATATACATACATACTGGAAGAGATCCCTTTTAGGGACAAGTTCGCCTTTGTGCATTTGTGTTGTCCTGTATTCATCATTTTCTTGTGTTTTATGTACAATAAAGAGTTATACATACATACATACATATGTCAAAATCGTCTGTCATGGACCATGGTTATTGTAATTAAGTAACTTGGTGCAGCTCACGCTAAAATACGCAAAAGATGCAAAACGAAAATTTTAACGGTTATCTAATGCGAATGAAATGATAACTGCTCAAGCATTTTACATATTTTTTGGAGTAAGAAAATACTTACAACAATCGACTTCAGGATCACATGTTTTGATTCCATTGTGTGGATTCAGGCCGGGCCCGCGCAGCACTGCGGTGGCTTGCTACTAGGTAGTAGGTACGTCTTAATTGGCTGTTAGCAAATTGCCCATTAGTGCAGTGAAGTAGGCAAGTACCTAAAATGATAAAAAGAAGAAATGGTCGTTCAGGAGCAGAATTATGAAATTCTGTGTGGTTTTCATGTTTTATTTCATTGATCATAAAATGATTTTTAATTCATTCAAGCGTAGCTCTATTTTATTATTCATTATTTTACCAAAAAACGGAGCTCCGTCGACTGAACTAAAAACTGTCAAAGCGGCGGCTAATGACTCGCTGACTCGCTGTATTACATTATAGCTAGCCGTTGTTACATTACGGCTAGCCGTGTTGAAGAACGTATGGCGCCGAATACATTCCGGCGGTTTTTTTACGATGATAATTATTACCTACCTACCTTTCATTCAGAGCCGCATTCAATCCAGCTAATCGTTGAACCGCCGCATTGCAAAACGACCAAAACGGCTAGGCATATTGTAATATGGTGATTGGCGGATTACTAACAATCCGCCTGCGACATAATAATATACATGTCTGCGAGATTTTAAAGTTCCTTTGTAGTTTATTGTGCTGATTGTGGCATGTCAATATAGCTACACATCTACTTATATATTTCAAAATTGTTTACTAGTCCGAACTTAAATCCCTAAGATCCCGAATAAACATTTTCGTTTAGCTTCGGGTATCTTAGTAAGAACGCCATCTAGTGCATTTAAAAAGAACTAATCACGTCGAAAATCTGAATTGATAAAAGAGCCCTCTTGTGATTATTTTACAAACTACTAGCAATGCCAGTTCACTAACTTTATAATTAACCATTTAGTTAAAGCATTTTACAATAAATGACAGTAAAAGTATGTTAAACTTAATAAAACGCCATCTAGGTGGTTTTAAAAACATTATTTTAGTTCAAATGGTCCATAATAGATGGCAGTAAGATATGATAGAAACGCCATCTAGCTAATCTTTTACGCACTATTTTAGTTCAAATAATCAACGATAGATGACAGTTATCATAATTGATAAAAGCGCCATCTAGCTACTCTTTTACACACTATTTTAGTTCAAACCATCAACGATAGATGACAGTTATCATAATTGATAAAAGCGCCATCTACAAAATCTACTACATACTATCTTAGTTAAAAAAATTGACCACAGATGGCAGTGTAATTTGACATCATTTTTGATAAAAACGCCATCTAGTAAATTTTACAAAAACTTGAAGCTTGAAGAATGGTTAAAATTGCCTTTTTACTAGTTTGGCTATTCGTCGCTAGATGTCTCTTAAATTAAACTTGAATTCTGTATTAAAATTTATCAACAAAAAGATTTGAGTGGCTAAAAATGAGGAGTTGAAATGCTTTTAGTTTTCTAACTACTAATTCATGAACAAGTTAAAAATTATGGCTGTTATTGACGAGTATAGTCCGATTTTGATAATTTTTTTTTTATTAGATAAGGTATATCCCAAGGGTGGTTCATATAAAATTTGGAAAACAACCCTAAGGGTAGGAAAACAGGGGATAATTGATTGTCCGCTCACATATTTTAATACTGAGTTGTGTATTACAAACAAAACGAAGACCTAACTAAAAAGGATGAAAAAAATAAAAAAAAAACGATTTTATTTTACTTTTTCAAATTGTATTTTTGCGGGAGTGTTTTAAAAAACGATCAACACAAGAATAATAAAACATTCCATATTACCTATCTTACATATCGACCGAAACAAATTTTATAGACCAGTCGAAATGTAATTCTATATTCTTTGCTTTGGTTGGTTCTATGCGAAAAATAAAAGGCTAAGTAATCAAGAAAATATTTATTAACAAATTCTATGATAGATAGCAGTTTACAATTTCTGTAACAACTTATTAACAACGTGTTCGTACAATGCATCTCAAGATATTGCACCAATTATTACGAGATTATCATTTTGTGGATTTGTTAATTGGACATTTGTTTTTGAGAAACACGGACAAAACCGACCCAAGTCTTAGATCGATAGAAGTCGAATTTTACCAACTTCTAAAATTATCGTATTAAGTCAACGATGATGAAACAAAAAACCGCCAGCAAAAACCGTGTAGTAAAAATTATTTTACTGGAAAGGTTTTTAGACTTGTGCGCACTAGATGGCACCATAGAAACTGTTGATAATTCCAAAGTTCGAATACTAAGAGTACGTAAATATTATGCTTTTCCCATGAGCCGTCGTCAAATCATAATAAAATTATTGATTTCGAAATCGCACCTAGAGCAAAATGTATCATAGTTTGTTAATGTTTAAGTATGTTAAGTTTTTGGACGCTATTTTATTTTACAACTTTAGCCATATTTGTCATGTAAGACGTGTCATACAGCCAGGTGCGTACAATGTTGCTACATGATTGAAATGCATTTACGAACGAATCTCGCCTTACAAGTAAAAGTAACATACGTTGCGTCGCAATATCTATAAAACTTATGAGTTAATAACAATAGTTATTTACAATAAAAACTTATATAAATTTATTGCATTGTTTTTGTAAAACACACAAAAGTTGCATAAACGTGGGAGCGCAATACGCACTCAATATTGCGTGTATTTTATACTCTTCTAATATATTACTGCGTCTCTTTCCCAATGTGTTAAAAACAAAATATTTTGACTGTATTCTTGACAGCTCTCTCATGCAAGACTTTAAAAAAGGACTACACAATTATTTCATTTTAGAAGACTTTAATTTACGGGAGACAGCCAGTTAATTAGGAAAAATATTTTCATTTTATCGAATTCCAAAATTATGCTTGTTAAAAAATATTTAACTTAAAACACATTGACAGTTTATAATCCTGTAGTTTAACTAAATAAATATCCACCCCATTTAGGTAGTTAAAAATAACACAGAGTATCGGCAGCAATTTGGAATAATATTCTCTTTTTTTATTATTTTATAGTTTCTTTTTTTCATAGCGAAGGTACTCGAAGTATTTTTAACTTATAATTACACAATGTTATTGTAAGATACATATCATTTTTTTGTATGAGGATTTCGTTATTCGGTCTAAAGGTAGACTCAAGGTAGAGTGAGCAGAATCCATTGGACATCGTGTTGACATAATATTGCCCTATCACAAATAACTCATAATATAGCCACGACCAGTTGGATTCTCTTTATGATGATAATTACCTTCAATCTGCACTAATTGTGATACTTATGATATGCTTTTAATCAAGTGTATGATTCCATATTTTCGTCATTTCATATATTTCACTTCGTTTTATTTGAAGCACACAATTCCCAACCAACCTGACGAAATCCTCGCGACTACTTTAATGTGTATATTTAGCTGAGTTGGAATTTGCGAATTCGTTATTTAATAAATTTATTTTAAACCATGTTTATGTACTTTTTTTTAAATTAAAGTTTGGCGCGGAACCTCGCTCATAGTTCACAGTGGCAACAGATATACACGATGAAACAAAATACACTTCAAACCGCCTCAGACCAGTGTTTCTGTTTTTGTAAAAAATAAATTAAAATCATCGAAAAATGCTAGAAAAATTGTGTTCAACTATTATAACTAAGTAACATTTGTATTGTTATTGTGCGTGTATTGTGTGTGACAGATTGAAACAAAAAATACATAATGGAATCAGGCGTGAAGGCCGACGCACACAACCGCTCCTCACGACCCGCTCAGTATTCTTTGTATGAAACTCCACACTCCACACTGCAACGCTCACTTGTCGGCTTCGGAACGGCAACGCCTCGCCTAGCATTTAAAGGCGGTGGGGCGGGGGGGGGGGGGGGGGGGGGGATTGGGCGGGGCGGTTTGTGTGCGTCAACCTTTACTCTGCTGAGACCCTTATTAATCAACAAAAAACCTGCCTTGCTACCAATACCACTAAAACACCAGGCGGAGTAGCAAGGCAAGGGGTTTTTGTTCGTTAAAAAAATACTATCTCAAATACAGTCCTTTTCTTTTAGCCGTCGGCAATCTTAGCGTTTCCAGCCGTTGCTCTATAGATTAGACGCAAACGTAAAGCTGCAGTCATAAGCGTACAGCGCAACGGGTACAATCAGACGACAGCCAAAACACTCAGAGCATCGACGGCTGTAGAAAGCAGTGCAAAACAGTATGAAGACTTTTTATCATCTCTTCTGTTGATGCTATGAAATACCTTATAGCACGCAGTACTGGAGAGCGTCTAGATAAACGATAATTCTTCCAGTTATTTTCTAAGAACTGAACTGTAATAACGCCCGCTTGCTATAAAAAGTGTGACCAATTTTTTGGATGACGTTGCAAAAAACGATGTTTTTTTGCGGAAAAAGAAAAAAAATACGTTTTCGACCCGTATTTTTATTAAAAAATGCATTGTTACTTTCTGTTAATTATATTATAAAAAGAAAAGCATATTTCTTTAAAAAATACAGGTAAAAAGCGAATTTATTGAATCAGACATTAGTTTGTGGAGGCCCATTTCAATGAACAATAAACGCTTCCCTCGCTACTCCGCTGCTCACGCGCAACACTGCCAAACCTGTGAGATATATGTATGTTTCTACATGCAAGCCCACCCTCCTCTGCCGCCACATGAAACATACATAGATCCCACAAGCTTATCCCCCACACCACAAAAAATACTGACGCGTATTGAACTACTAGATAAAAACTAGTTTATCCTAAACAAGCCGAGCCATGCTGTATTCTCCAGTACTTAATACTCTAAGATCCTCACTCTTATTCTATATTAACCTACAATTTTGATCTACTTGCATTGCATTGCCTTAACAGTTTACTTGTCCATTTACGTTCCTTGACGTAACTTGACATAAACATAACACTTAAATTTATACATCATTCTCTACAACAAATAGGATTGCATGCCTTTAGCAAATTCATTAAATCTCACTATTGCAAAAACAACCTTCATCCCTTCAGGAACAATCTAATTGGGCCAACAAAAAAAACGGATAAATTTAAATTACAATTTAGCATCCATAATTGTCGCCATATTGAAGCGCGCAACGTCAAACATCTGTCAGTTTCGCAACGTCAAACATCTATCAGTTGCGCAACGTCAAACATCTGTTAGTTGCGCAACGTCAAACATCTATCAGTTGCGCAACGTCAAACATCTGTTAGTTGCGCAACGTCAAACATCTATCAGTTGCGCAGCGGAGTGTTGCTCCCTTTTATTCAACAAAACTCAGCAAACGACGACTAAAGCACGAAATCTTTGGTGTCGTATGGCTTATTAATGGATAATAATGACATTTCTAAGTAATACAATCCTAGACAACCTTACATAAACAACTGAGGTACCGCCGCGCGCGAGCATTCGCCTGTACAAAGCATGCAGCATATCTGGCACGCAGGAATCTGAGTTATACCAAATTCAAAGCTCACAATGTATCGTCCCTCTCACTCTAATATTAAACGCGATAAGTGTGAGCGGGCCGGCACGATTTGAGTTTCAAATTTCGAATTTGGCAAAGTAAGAGCTACGGACGAATGTTCTGGTGAGTACCCAGCTTTCAATTTTTCTAAACGCCTCACCTTACGGGCCAAGCCATTCTATTCAATACGATTATTACAAAGATTTCAAATACATAATTTTGATGCATTCACAAAATTTCATCAGCATCATCATTTCCAGCCTATATATGTCCCACTGCTGGGCGCAGGCTTTCTCAGGCTGTAGTTTCAGGGTCCAGTACGAATTGGGCACTTCACACACCATTGAATTGCTTCGCAAGTATATAAATAAATGGTATAATAATTACGTTGAACAATATTTAAAAGGCATAATTATGCATTTTACATGGCAACCAAAAGCAAGTTCAAAAATGATCCACTCGTACTGTCGTCGTCTGAAATCTTTGTAAGATGTCCCTTTTTACACGCCCATTCCTTCTAATCAAGAGCATTCAACTACATTGAGGTAAATTTGGTATAATATAATGGTTTATCATCATTTCGATAACAAAATAACCATTTCACAAATGCATAATTCCACAAACTCATAATTTGGCAACGCTAACGTAAATAAGAGATGGGATTGGTTTTTTAAAGTACACCGTCACGCCTCTTTCGCATAGGGGTCGTCAGAGACTACTGTTCCACAGATAATACATGTTTGCCAAAATGACAAGTCCTTGAAATTATGCATTCGTCAAATTATTTGATGAAAAAAATCGATTTATCTAATAATTCATAATTAGACACTAAATGGTTGTCTGGTAGAAACCGCTCGGGATAAGACCGCCTATCGTTTATGTTGCCTTTCATATATTTGTAATGTCATTGTACTGATTTGTGGTGTACAATAAAGAATATTTGTATTGTATGTGTTCTTGGATGCCGCCGCGCATATTTGCGTTTTCGGTAGTTCTAGCATTATCAAATTTTGCAACCATTTGAACGCATATAGGCGTTTACCGCACTCACAAGTCAGCGTCATATAGTTTGAAGCATCCAAGTTGGCCAAATAGTTCGGTACACCGTAGAAATAGTATTCTTCGTACTATATGACTCCGACTGTACACACGCAGGCAGTACAGTCAGCGTAATGAATCACACTTTGAGTGTAGTTTCAGCAACCACCCAAAACACACGCTTCGAGAGTTTTTAAACTAATTTAAGGCGTTTTTCAGCCTTTTCTTAATTCTGACTAGAGATGAAACGGATATGCGGGGGGCCAGCGTCGTAGCAGGTACAAACTGTGCCACCTTCCCGCTGCCTACCGCTGCCTACCCCATGTACGCCACTGAATAACTTCCGGTATCCGGACGACCCGGACATCACAACAATATCAAGCCGGAAACCGGATATTTATAATATACTCGTGTTTCTAAATGTAAAATTATAAAAGGATAATTCAAATTCGAAAAGTTGTTTTCTGGTATTTGTCAAAATACAAAATCGGTACAACTTATTCGGTTAATGTTGCCGGATGTCCGGTGTCCGGCCGAAACAATCCGTTTCACCACTATTTCTACAATAAGGACAGCCATCAAATCAGGTTTATCATTATATTAGATAAATAATAATTGAATCTTGTCATTGTATGTACAATCAGTATAGTAATTAAGAGACTGATGAAAGCGAATATTAGTCGGATATTCGGTTAAATTATTCCATGTTGAGTCGAATATTCATAAGTCGAGGAATTCGTGGAATATTTTTATCCGGCTAAGTATGACACATACATACACACGAGCTACGTATGAAATGTTATTTAACTGAATTAAGGGCAAAATACTATTCCTTCCATGCTGGTCTGGGAGTAAGAAAAACATAGGATTTACCAGTTGCTTCTCTTCCCGCGCAGATGGTAAAAGCCCATAGTGAGACGTGATATATGTATGTATATTTATATCCGGCCTTACTTTTTCAATTCAGTATATGACCCAGTGCAATATGTTCAGAGTTAGCCGAATAATTTGGAAGACGACATATTCGACCGACAACCTATTCGTATGACTATTTCAAAATTCATTAATCATCATATAATTAAATTTGTAAACGACACTGAAAATTAGAACACATAGAAAAATCCGAAAAGTAAAGCTACGGCCGGGAATCGAATCCGGATCCTAGTTATTCCGTGACGCGTGCTATACCCCTACACCCTATAGCAGATGGGTAAGCCTTCGAATTTTTCTATCTGTTACCAGCTGTCACGTGACCTTGTTACTATGCGGATTTTTGTCGCTAAGCGTCATCTGTTTGATTGATGTGTCTGTACGACACAATTACAAACTCCCGTGGAACATCTACCGCTCACCAGGGACGAGAGAAACCGCTGTTCTTCAAATGATAGGAAATCATCACATAATTGGCTAAAATTCAGCCATAAGTCGTGTAAAACTTCATATACTTAAATCTAGCAATGACTGCGGACATTTTGTGTACCTGTCATCCCCCATTCGTACATAATTGCACATTTGTCACTTTAGCATAGTCAGCGTTAGCAATGTTAGCCGCAAACAGAACTTTGTCATCGTAAAAATCAGTCAGTGTCACCACTATTTCAATATTTATATTCTCAATAGTTCGCTACGACAAGGTCCTGCAATGCTCAACATTGTCCCGAGCTGTCTCGTGCATAATATAATAAAATTGACTCATACGAAGTAGTAGAAAGGGTACAGGTATCTCCACCAGCTTCCGTTCGGCTCTGCGTCTCCCTCTGACTCGTCTGTTTTAGCCTGCGTAAGAAAGAGACAAATAAATTACAATTGCTAGTATACGAGGTTTCTTAAAATTATTCTGGAGTGGTTACGTTACTTCGATTGACGTCTGTTTAGTTTGTTCAACGAAAGATTTGATTAATAATGGAGTGATCCCGTTGTCGCCATGCACTTGGAACATCGAGTGATGCGTTAAAACTTTGTAAACCAATGAATATTGAAAATTGAAACGGACCTCCGCAAAGTAACGCCTGATTCAACAAAGTCTTTGTAAACCACATTAAAAAACTATAGAACTATTTACAGTGGTGTTCAGTGAAACTAACCAACCAACTGCGGTCTGTTTCTCAAGTTACGTTTTTTTTAAAGTCTACTTGAACATTTTTCCAGAATTTAATAACATTTTGGATTTTTCTCAAAAAGAACCGTTTTAATCTATTCTACGCTTCTCATTACACAAAAAATGTGTGCCAGATTTACCTATGGAGTTTCTCTCCTGTCCGTCACGTTCCGTAAATATAAAAAACGACGAACAAAAAAGTGACGAACTGGAATGGAAGCTTTGGGACACATTTTTTCTTGTATAAGTATCGATAGAGCAAACGATTCGGTAAGATCTACTGAAAACAGTTAAATTCTGGAAAAAAATATTCATGTAGACATTTTTTAGAAAAACGCTCACACAACTGTAACTTGTGGCCTCGAGGAACGGACCTCAGCCGGCATATTCCAGTTTAATTTTGAACCTCGGAGTATTGCAACCAGCTACACTGGTGATGCCAATCACTTGCCATACAAAGTTGTACACACGAGTGTCCCGTTATTTCTGTTCTTTAGTGCACTTCAATTCCATACATACATACATAAATCACGTCTTTATCCCTTACGGGCTAGACAGAGCCTAAGGACCTAAAGACCTAAATAATCCATATTTGCGATAATTTCACGAAGGAGACCACTTTTCAAACAATAAAATAAATTATAATTTGCCACGAAGCCCGCCAAAACCAGTGAAAAGTGAATGCTATTAGACCTCACGCGACACTAGCGCCTCTAGTGGCAAATCCACACGCGATAGCCCCATTGAAGTACACCAACGAACAAAAATAACGGTACGCTCATATATGAACTCCGGGCAAATTTATTGATTGGGAGGTACTATCAGATGGATCAAGAATTTATTGATTTTTTATGTTTACTTTTACGGATTACCCGTAACAAATTACATTTCTAAACGACACCGAAAATTAGAACACAGAAAAATCCGAAAAGTAAAGCTATGGCTGGGAATCGAACCCGGATCCTCGTCATTCCGCGATGAGTGTTATACCGACACCACCCATAGCATATCAATTGCAGGTACAAACAGCGCCTTCTCTCGTCCGTGGTGAGCAGTAGATGTTCCGCGGGAGTTTGTAATTGTGTCGTACAGACACATCAATCAAACAGATGACACTTTGCGACAAAAAAAGCGCATAGTAACAAGGTCACGTGACAGCTGGTTACAGATAGAAAAATTCGAAGGCTTACCCACCTGCTATGTGTGGTGTAGGGGTATAGCACGCGTCACAGAATCGTTTAGAAATTTAATTTTTTTTTTTATTTAATTAATTTAAATTGATTCGCTAATTAACTAAATACTCTAGAACTAACGAGAGCGAGCTACGAAAACACAGTGTTGCCAACCTTGCAGACTACATCGGGCATTCGTACACGGGGGCACACTCGGTGTCCTGTAAAACCGTAATAATATCAACCTCTCTTCTGCTCTACCTGGTTCACCTTCATCCCATCTCTAGCCTATACATCCCACTGCTGGCCACAGGGCTCCTCTCATGAGAGGGCTTGTGCTAATAGGGCATAAGCATTTATTTATATACACGATGATTTTTAATCGTGGATTACAATCCCTCCGGGGTTGCAGGTGTCTATGGGCAGTGGTGATCACTTACCATCAGGTGACCCACTTGCTCGTTTGCCTTCCTATTCATATAAAAAAAAAATACCAATTTTTCTAATTCAGTAAAAGAGGTCACGTCAAAATCGCAGTTGCATCGAACCAAGCTGTTTCACTCAGAAATGACGGCATAGCGCTCACAGTTATTTTATGATATAGTAACAGCTTTCTAAGCTTGATTCACGCTGGTTCATTTCACATGTTTTTTTTTCCATGGGCTTGTAGTCTATTAATCTCGGAAACGGCTCCGGTTTCGTGGGAGATAAATCGATCTAGCTAAGTTTCATTTTTAAAAAACATGCAAAAAACCGTCATCCGGGTACCTACTGGCAGAGTTGGGCGTTATTTAGATAATTTCTTATCTAGATAATTATCCTATTAATATTATAAACCTTTCAAATAAATTTATTCGAAGATAAATTCAATCACAAATAGTGCGTTGACAACTTTTTTATTTAGATAAATTATCTAGATGAGAGAGAGAGAGAGAGAGAAACATTTATTTACACACATTCGATACACGTTGATATATAATAGGAAGAAACACAAAACACTTAGCAATAGTACCGATATGGTGTAAAATGGGCCCCACTCAGCATAATGTTGCGGCAAGCCGCAACGCTGTTTTTCAGTAGGAGGATGAAGATAACCGACCTCGTTTGTTATTGAAGTAAGCTTATAATAATAAATGTATACAGAATGTCACGTCGGGTCAAACCGTCGCATGACTGTACTACTGACATTTATCTTTTATTTAAAATCCCAACTAATTTATCTAGATAAAAATGAAACTGATCTAGATAAATTCAAAATAACAAATGACGGATTATTTAGTTACTTCAAATAAAAGATGATTTAGTCATCTTCCCGGTTTTTCGTAAATAGATATTTTTTGCCCAACTCTGCCTACTGGTAATAATAATTATTACGCTATGGTTCACTTTACTATTTCAGATACGCACCTCATCCGTGCACTCATTGGCCTTTGGAGTTTCTTCGGTAATAACTATTTTGTCCTGCGACTCTTCTATCTTTATCACGGTTAGACAAGGGTCCTCCGCAGCGGCTTTCGCTTCGGTGGTCGTCACTTCTGTGTCCGCTGTGTCCTTCGAATCCACTTTGGCTTCGTCTTGAGCTATGACCTGAAATATTAAAGTTTAAAATAAGATATTGTTAAAATAGTACATGGTTGTAGAGGACGGAAAGCGAGCAACGGATGGACAAGTTGGTTCGAGGGCCGAAATTCTAATTTTATTTCTAAACGACACTGAAAATTAGAACACATAGAAAAGTCCGCAAAGTAAAGCTATGGCCGGGAATCTAACGCGGATCCGTCATTCCGTGACGCGTGCTATACCCCTACACCACCCGTAGCAGGTGGGTAAGCCTTCGAATTTTTCTACCTATTACTAGCTGTCACGTGACCTTGTTACTAAGAGTTATCTGTTTGAATGATGTGTCTGTACGACACAATTACAAAACTCCCTTGGATCATCTACTACTCACGGGACGAGAGAAGGCGATGTTTTTCAAATGACAGGTACTATCAAATGAATCGAGTATTTTTATTTCTTGATTCCAATTATATCAAATTTCATATACCTAAAAGGTTGAGTCAGAATCCAATTCGCACTTGGCCAGTTTTTTTTTGTCATATTTTCTACTTTCTAAATGTCAGTGAAAATTAGAACACATAGAAAAATCCGAAAAGTAAAGCTATGGCTATATAATAAAGGGCGCAAAGAGCGGTTTTGAAAGTGTCTTTGCGACGCCCTCGACGGTACCCTACTTCTGAACTCTTCCGGGAGGCTCAGGTTCTGAGTGTCCGAAGGCTTTTCCTGACGCGTGCTGCCATATATGCACACATGCAGTGTTTGGGATCTCTGGGGCACGCTGACATGATTCACAAGCGAATTTATAAAATGCCTAAACCTCGTGTTAACACGGCCTTTGCGAAACGGTTTTCAAATTTTCTTTTCCCGCATGTGTACAATGGGTTGGCAAGATTCTGTGATTTGAGGAATAGCTCTGTTGATGAGGCTAAGCGTCGGGTTCGTGAGCTTTTGTTATCCTGGGATTATGACAGGTCGGAGGAAATACTTCGTGTTTAGGCAATTGTAGTGGGCGTTTGAATTGTTTGCCGTCTGACCCAAGAAATTATCCAATCGTGGGACTCCCTCTCATTATTCTGCTCGAGTTCACTTTACTAACATATACAATCAGCCAAATACACACACACACACTCACTTCTAGATATATCGAAATTACTGTCACTTTCCGTTTAAATTCTCGTAATAACATAGCAAATAGTCTCTTTTTTGAAACATTTAATTATTATGATTTTGCTTAAGATTTTTGATTAAATATAAGCTCTGGTTCTGTCTCACTAAGCTATGTTTTAACCATTCACATGCAATTTAAATATGTTGTATTGTAATCCAATTCTAGATAATGTTAGTTAATGTACCTACCTACATAGTTATTGAATCCCACGACACAGGCTTTGCCTAGTGTGGGAATCACTGTTCATTCTGTTCTGTAAAATATTTATTAAGAAAATAAAAAATTATTATTATATATATTATTATTATTATATCTGCTATGGGTGGTGTAGGGGTATAGCACGCGTCACGGAATACAATACAATACAATACAATACAATAACTCTTTATTGAACACCACATATAACAATCAAAACAGAAAACAGGTATACAGAATATTACAAGGTAACAATAGGCGGCCTTATCGCTACAGAGCGATCTCTTCCAGGCAACCATAATGGAATGGAGAACAGAACAGATCTGAGCAGGTGGTGCAATTTACGTGCGTGGCGGTGGCGGAATGACGAGGATCCGGGTTCGATTCCCGGCCATAGCTTTACTTTTCGGATTTTTCTGTGTTCTAATTTTCACTGACATTTAGAAATTTAATTTCTAACGGTAAAACCGTAAAAGTAAAACATAAAAATCAAGAAATAAAAATTCTTGATTCATTTGATAGTACCTATATTTTCTACTGTCAAATGCCAGAGTCTAGTGGAGTCCGTTACCTCGCACAGCAAGCCCTTGTTGACGTCGAGAGCGACCTCTGGCGTCGGCAGCTTGGTAACTTTCACGTCGACGACCTTGCCGGCGTCCGTCGGTCTGCTCTTGTCCTTAGAGGGTATGGTGGCGGGCACTTCTGGCGCCTGTTTTGGAGTCTAAAAATGGAAAACAACACTTAACAACAGCGTACACAAAATAAAATTATATTTTTCGTCTTTTTCTGGTTACGATTTTTCTTCTCTTTCTTTGACACTAGGTGCGAATAGATATTAGTATCCTGATGTCAATATTACATATAGTAATTACAAGACTTCGTGGATATCACTGACTAGCAGTTTATAAGAAATAAATACAACACAATTATAGTGATAAGTAATAAGTTTTTGATAAAAAAATAATACTAATACAAGCTTTTTTGCTGACTGTACCGTTTTGTTGACTGTACTTGCATTGTCAACCATCCTACAGTGTATCAAATTTCAAGTCAATCCGACACTAAAAGCGGGTATTTGACTTTCGAAATTTGACCCAAACAAACAACTAACAAACAGGCCAAGTTAACAAATACCGTGTAAAAATTATTATAAGTGTAAGATTCGCGGCGGTAGAGTACAAGTTTTTGTATGAAGACATTATCGTTAGCACAAATATTGCGCGCGTGCTGCGGAGTATCCTCAAAGGAACGCCTGTTTACATAAAAGGTGTGACAGAGACAGACGTACGAAGCGAGGCTGAGAGCGAAATTCAAACACGTGCTATCGCCGACACACTTGCTCGCCGGTTTTAAAGCACGCGTACTAGCTCCACGAGTCAGTGCCCCGTATACGGGTCATGACGAACAAGGTGCACAGGGCCGTGCACACATATGGGCCATAACGACTAGCTCCGCAATACCATGCCCCACATATGGGACACGGCGAACAGCGCAAGTCGCTGGCGGGCGCGATGAGGTCGAGCTTAGTCGAACTTACTGACACGGATTAGACAAAACAACCGGATTCGCTGCGATAAGCACCAATATTTCGTGATATCTCGTACTTCCATGCTGGTCTGGGAGCAAAGAAAAAACATAGAATGCACCAGTTGCTTCTCTTCCCGCGCAAATGGTAAAAACCCATCTAGGGAATGGGCGAAAATCATAGGAATCATGTTATAGGCGATGCCTCTACGCCCCCAGCGTCTTGCTAAACGTGGCCTGCAGGTCTTGTTACCTTAGGCTCTGTCTACCCCGTAAGGGATAAAGACGTGATTTGTGTATGTGTATGTATGTATTTCGTGACATGGATCGCGATATGCGTGGTACACGACATTGTCAACCGTCTAATTCATGGCATTCGGCCGGATAACGCCTCTTGTAAGGCGATGGCGGCGCGTTACCTCGGGCGCCGGCCCCGCCCCCGCCGGCTCCGGCGCGGAGAACGGCTCGAAGTCCGGCTCCTGCAACAACGCGGCAAGAAGTCATCACTTGGAAAACATACAGGACAGTATCAATGCTAACTCGCAATACAATACATAACTATACACATACATGGTAGTTTAAAAATACACAAAATACATGCGGAGGTCCATTTCAATGAACAAAAAATATTTATGTAGCTACTTCGCTACATATGTGCAAGATAACCAAGCCTGTGTTTATCATGTAATCCCTCCCTCTACTACTTGCAGATTGCACGTTAGTAGCGAAGTAAAACAAAATAAATAAAAATATTTTTTCCAGGACCGAAATCCCATAGAATAGTGATAAGGTAAATATTTATTTTTTGGTCACAAAACACGTCAAAGGTGCCCATGGCGGCCTATTTACAAAATAAACGTTTTTCATTTTTTGATAATACGAATTATTCTAGAATCGTCCAGGAAGCAGTTCGGCTAATTTATTGAACGCTTCTGTTAGGGTTTGCATCGTAGTTTTTGACTCTAAATTAAGTCAATAATATCTAGCTGTTGCCAACGACTCGGTCTGCGCAGCATTCGCTTATCGCTATCCCGCGAGATAACCTATCCATCATTTTTAGTGCTCTGTCTAAAGAGAGACGGGTAGTCTATCTCGCGCGCTCTCGTGCTGGTCGTGCTGGTCGCGCGGCGCCAGGGCTGCGGTACCTGCGTGTGCGCGTCCCGCCAGCGCGTGTAGGCGGCGGCGGCGCGGTGCATGCGCGCGAGGAAGGCGGGCGCGGCGCGGCCCGTGGCCCAGGCCGACACGCCGGCCGGCAGCCCGCCCACCGACGGCTCGTCGTAGTATGTCAGCACGAACTCCATGCCCAGCTGCAACCAGCGCAACACGTAAGCAACTCACTCCAGTGCCCCACATACGGGTCACGACGAACTAGCTACGCAAGTCCATGCCCCACATACGAGCCACGCTGGGGCTTGCGCGCATATGGGTCATATGGAATTAGCTCAGAAAGTCCATGCCCCACATATGGGTCACGGCGAACTTGCTCCACTAGTCCGTGCCCCACATATGGGGCACTAGGAAACGACCTGGTTAGTAATAGTTCCCTCTAACTGATCCTGACGAAACCGAAACAATTTTACATGAGATTTATGTGTTACATAATTGTCGCTTACGCACTCGTATGACAGAGCAGTCGTGATGAGCCACTACTAAGCGAGTATTATCCATTGTTCACTGCGCCTTTTTATATGTAGATCGCCGAAGTCGGAGACACTCAAACTCAGTCCCCCAAGACACAGGTTTTTACCTAGTTTGGGGGTCGGAATTTTTGACACTTCATGTGACTTCTCGGTACATTTTGATAGTCCCTAAGTACTGTAACTTGCTTGTGTTTTGTACAATAAATCATTTTTATTATTATTATTCTATATATTTATTTTATTATTATTATTTTGCATATTTATTTTTATCTCAAGTTAGGTTTTTACAATATTCATATAAAAAGTAATAAAACAATATTAATACAAAATATAAAAACATTATAAAAACCTAACCTAGGGTGCCGCCGACAGCGAGGCGAGGCCTAAGCTACCGGTGGTCAGGGCGACAGAGAAAGGAACCTCCTGACTATCCGAGCCGTGTCCAGGAGTACCGCCTTCTGTATCTGGCCCTTGACCCAACCACCTAGCGAGAGCCTTTTAAGGTGATGGTCAAGGCTCTTCGCTATTAAACCGTTTGCCGAAACGACTATCGGGACAGTAATCGTGGAACCAACAGGCCACATGGCGGTAACCTCGTGAGCCAAGTCAAGTATTATTACTGAACATGCGGCAGCAGGCGCCGGGCCGGCTGGCACTCACCTGGGCGGCGCCGTGCGTGGTGCGCACCACCATGTTGCTCCAGTACTCCTGCACGCGGATGGCGTGGCGGCGCTCCGGCGCGTCGGGGTGCGTGCACGAGCGCGAGATTATCACGTACACCTGCAAGCGTCACAATATATATAAGCTAAAGCAGTAAGGAAACTACGAACAAATCGGTTGAAACGAACACGCACACAGGCGCGCGCTTTTACACGGCCCCTAAGCGGATCTCGCGGTGCCGTCAGTCGCGAGTGCCGCGTTGAGACGAGCGGCCGTCTGTTACGTGCACCCAGACAGTCCGCGATCTTTTCGTGTTAAAACATGCCAAGAGCATATTGCGCGGTGTACGGCTGCTTGAACTCGGCTTCTTCATAACCGGAGCTTTCGTTTTTTAAACTCCCTGATGATGTTGAAAGATAAGAATATATTATTAGTAAATAAAATGCTTTTTCTGTTAAATAAAAAGTTAGGCTGTTTAAATGATAAAGTAGTTGCCGTATATTATGGAGCGCGTTTTTGGTGCAAATTCTACTACGAACTTTCGTCGTTATCATCTTGCATCTAAAATATACCTTCTATTTTATATTATAGGACTACATTTGAAGGATGTCTTGCCAAATACTTATAGGTACTTTACTGCTCGCGCGCTTTCCGCTTGGCGTGCGAGTGCACGCTGGGGCGCTCCTCCGCGGGCAGGCTCGGGCTCCGCGCGGGGGACGGCACTCACGTGGTTGTCCTCGGGGGCCGCGAGGTGGCGCGCGTGGCGGCGCTCCTGCTCGCGCGCTTTCCGCTTGGCGTGCGAGTGCACGCTGGGGCGCTCCTCCGCGGGCAGGCTCGGGCTCCGCGCGGGGGACGGCACTCACGTGGTTGTCCTCGGGGGCCGCGAGGTGGCGCGCGTGGCGGCGCTCCTGCTCGCGCGCTTTCCGCTTGGCGTGCGAGTGCACGCTGGGGCGCTCCTCCGCGGGCAGGCTCGGGCTCCGCGCGGGGGACGGCACTCACGTGGTTGTCCTCGGGGGCCGCGAGGTGGCGCGCGTGGCGGCGCTCCTGCTCGCGCGCTTTCCGCTTGGCGTGCGAGTGCACGCTGGGGCGCTCCTCCGCGCGGCACGGCTCGGGCTCGTCGGGGCGGAAGATGGCCTCCTTGTGCGGCAGGCAGCGCGTCTTCACCGCGAACGCCTTGTGCCGCCGCATGTACACGTAGTCGCGGTTCGAGAACAGCCTCTGTCAATAAACAATGTTATCATGAAATTTAGATATACAAGATGTTACTAAAATATGCTTCCATACTGTAGGCTTATTGTCTAACATCGTGTTCATTTTGACAGTTCTTGTATGCATGTGACAGCTAGCTGATTCCGATGCCAATTGTCAGCCCATACGTGAACTGTCAAAATGAACACGATGGCGATTGCGAGCGAGTTAGTTAATAAGCCTACTAGTCTGATACCAAAAACTCGCAACTTGGGTGGTTTTTACGTTCCCGCCATTTTTCCTTAGTTGTTTTTTATGTCATCTGTCACCCTAAGTTGTTTGAGACATTGATAAAAACGTTAGACTCGAACAAAACGCGCACTCCTCGGCCATTGACTTGACTGTATGACTATAGTCTCTTCGACGTTTTTAAACGTTAAAAACAAATGAAAAACAGTCCAGCAATCCGACTTATGGTCAGAAAATCGCACCTGCAATGTAATTTGGCCGCCAACAAGGCCCTTCGTGTTCTGTTACTTAGAATACAATGACGACATTTACGACATGTTTGAGAAAAAAATCATTAAAAACTTTTACCGTATTCTGAAAAAGAAAATGAAGATTTATTTTTACATAATGACCGCCAAGGGCTCTTTTACATGTCTTTTTGATACTACCAACGCATTCGGAAAGACCATCGTTGCCAAGAAGAATGCGCCGCAAGACACTTGGCAGAGACATTTTTTCAAAATAAAATACAGTCAATGTAACTATCTACTGAAGTATTCCGCATTAATTTAAAGGCAGTGTACAATCGTATTATACATACAGTCAGCTCTTGCAGTAGTTGGACATTTAAGTATTTTCAGCTCCGCCACGCCCGTTCCGCTTCTGGCACTGACAGCACCCTGACAGTACCTGACAGTACCTGACAGGCAGTGTCGGCGTTATGGGGGGGCGCGATGGGGTGACGGCCCGGGGCGCCAAATTTGGGGGGCGCTGAGGTCTGGGGCCTCGGCCTCCTGGCTCACCGGCTGTGTACCCTCAATACTGTCCTTAAGTGGGCGCCTAAATATTACTGCCCGGGGTGTCAGTGGCCCTAACGCCGCTGCTGCTGACAGGGACACTCACCGGCCACGCCACTTCCCAGTGCAGCACGGCCTGCGACTGCACGCCGTTGGCCGGCCGCTCCACGACGGACAGGTCGGCGACGGCGTCGTCCCACTCGCGACGGTACGCGCCGTCAACCTGGACGGTCGCGAAGTCGCTCGCGTGCAAGTCTTTGTAGCGGCCGTACACTACAAATAAATACACATTACAATCATCACTACATAGTATAAAATAAAGTCGCTTTTTCTGTCCCCGTGTCCGTATGTATGCTTATATCTTAAAAACTACACAACGGATTTTGATGCGGTTTTTTTTTAATAGATAGAGTGATTCAAGAGGAAGGTTTGTATGTATAATACATGCATAATATACCGTGCGAAGCCGGGGCGGGTCGCTAGTACAGTTTAATACTATAACTCTTTATGACCGGAATCTTTATGACTTGGCGACCGGATAGCCTAGTGGTTAGCGACCCTGACTATGAAGCTAGAGGTCCTGGGTCCGAATCCCGGTAGGGGCAGACAGTTGTATGATGAATACTGAATACGAATGTTTGTGCCCGAGTGATGGATGTTGTATGTATTTAAGTATGTATTTTTCTACATTATATAGATATGTTTATCCGTTGCCTGGTACCTGGGTCAATTGGTGTAATTTGTCCGAAGATAGTTATTATTATTTATTATTGAACACTACATATAACAACCAAAACAGAAGAAAGGTATACAGAATAATTACAAGGTAACAATAGGCGGTATTATCGCTACAGAGCGATCTCTACCAGGCAACCACAATGGACTGGAGAAAAGAACAGATCTGAGCAGGTGGTGCAATTTAGAATATATATTAATACACTAAGTAAGTAGTGAAAATACATAATACATTATACATGAAACACATTTATAATAAATGGAGATATAAATAGACACATACCTAAAAAAGCCAGCTACAAGATTCATGCACAAGATGACAGATAGTGTATAGAACGACAGTTGAAACGAGTCCTCGCCCGCGCGGCACAGGGGCGCGGGGGAGGAAGACAAAGGGGACCGAAAGGGGTGCGGGCCGGTGGTGCGCCGGCACCGCTCGCACCTCTCTCGGTCCCCTTTGTGTTCCTCCCCCGCGCCCCAATGCCGCGCGGGCGAGGACTCATTTAAACGGTCGGTCTATACTCGTAAATACGCGCTGACAACATTTTCCATTTTGATTTCTTTTTGCTTCAGCAGTCAGCAAGAAAGCTTGTATTAAAAATGAAATTTTTAGGTTAGGTTATTTTATAATATGTAGTGAAGTATAGATTTACATTCACTCTCTGCCGGTAAACACAGCAGATTACCCCGTTAGGCAGTATCGCAAACACATCAAAGATTACACGGATTTGCACTAATGCCGATATAATCCGTTACAATCATAGCAATATCGAAATCTGTACTGTATGATTTTTTGGCGGCACGGCAGAGCCCCCGACAAGTCGGAAAAAACAGAGGCGCGGCCGTACCATCCATTTCTCGAAGCCATGCAGGTCATTTTCAACCTCCGTGCTCGTAAATTTCTAAATGTCAGTGAAAATTAGAACACATAGAAAAATCCGAAAACTAAAGCTATGGCCGGGAATCGAACCCGGATCCTCGTCATTCCGTGACGCGTGCTATACCCCTACACCACCCATAGCAGGTGGGTAGTCTCCGAATTTTTCTACCCGTTACTAACTGTCACGTGACCTTTTTGTCACTATGCGTTTTTTTTAGCAGTTTTTGTCCAAATGAACCAGCGTAAATGAAGCTTAGAACTCTGAGAAGGCTGTTACTATATCCTACTAATATTATAAATGTGAAAGTTTGTGAGTATGTTTGGATGTTTGTTACTCTGTCACGCCAGAACGGCTGGACAGATTTGCATGAAATTCGGAACATAGACAGATTAAAGTCTGGAATAACACATAGGCTATTTATCCCGGAAAATTGCGTAATTCCTGCGGGATAGCGATAAACGAATTTTATGCAGACGAAGTTGCGGGCAAACGCTAGTCCGAAATAAATATTATACTTTACTCGATATTGATGGCATTGGACTGCCTGATGATGTAACGATGATAACATCAGCTATCACGCGTTACGTGATAAGGTGTCAAGGGCACGTGTAATTAGTTACAGACAATGTTATGATTAGTCATGCCATGGTGAACAAGTGATGGAAAATTTTAGGTAAACCCGGCAAAGGAGTTGGGAACGGAGATGACAAGTTTACACATAGATATAGATCCGCTGGGGTCTTCCCATCGAGTTACGACCTGGGTGCCTTTAAGAGGCGAGTGTACAATTTTCTGCAGGGCCGACAACGCACTGGCATCGCGTAAAGCGCTGCGGGTGTCTATGGACAGTGGTGATCATTTAACATCAGGTGACCCACTAGTTCGTTTGTCTGGCCTCCCTAACATAAAAAAAAATATAGATTGTAGTAAATAAGTAAGTTAGTAAATGTTTTATTGTACAAATATAAAGAAACAGACACAATTCGCCGAAAAATAAAAATAACATTAATATATGCACAAAAAATAAATAAATAAAAGTCGAACTTATCCCAATAAGGGATCTCTACCAGTTAACCTTTGAATCGATCAGAGGAGCATTAAACGACCGAAAAAGTGTGTTTAAATTTCCAGATAGTGAAAGTCACCATAGAGCGATATCTAAAAACAATAAACAAATCATAAAATAAACATTTACACAATTAGTATGTAGTAATAGATCGGCAACGCAAGAGAAATCACTACATATTATATTGTAGAACAAAGCCCTCCGTCGCGTCTGTTTGTCTGCTCGCAATAAACTCAAAACTACTGAACGGATTTTCATGCGGTTTTCACCAGATAGAAATGATTCATGAAGAATGTTTCGGAAATTGGTTTAGATATGATGATAATTGTGGCAGAGTCGTGTTAGTATCAACATTGCACCCGTGCGATGCCGGGGCAAGTCACTAGTATAGATATAATACGCGTTCGTCACAGCGAGATAAAGAGAAAAGGGGGGGTACTCCGAAATGCTAAATACAAAGTTTGTATAATATCGTAAGTATGCTTAGTTGGTTTGGTCACGTAGAGCGGAAAGATGAAAGTAGATTAACTAAACAGATCTATATGGGGAGTGTGAATGGTAACGTTAGGAGGGGAAGGCGTAGACCGACGTTTCGAGACCAAATAGGAGACGTTTTGGAAAAAGGTCAGGTCAGGAGTACCCGAAACCGACGAGCATGTATGAAGAGATTGATGAATGTGGATGAAGCGAAAGAAGTATGTCAGGATCGTAGCAAGTGGAACAAAGTAGTCTCTGCCTAAAGAGGCGTGACGGTATGTATGTATGTATAATATCGTCCCTCTCATTCTGCTATTAATAACTATTGTGAGCAGGACGACACGAAACGAACTTTGAATTTCGAATTTCAGAAAGGGCAACTGGCAAGACCATTCTTTCGTATATTAGAAGAAGAAGAGCATAAGAGTGAACATCCCACCTACTTGTCGACCTGCACCTAGCACAAGTGCAAAATAGACTACCCGTCTTTTTCTTACTGTTCATTCTAGAGCGAGTCAGGTAGTCTATCTCACGCGCGACACAGCTCTCGTGACTACTTGTACTAGCCGTGCTGTGGTACAAAGGAGTCGGTGGAATACGAGACGGTCGAGCAGTTCCGTGTACCTTTGTAAGCGAAGAGCCCTCCTGGCTTATACTCCTTCCGCCATATGATGACGTCCTCGGCCTCCATATATGGAACCCATCCATCCTCAGAGGCGCCTGGGGGATGCGTGTCTTTACATCTGCAATAATATCCAGGCAAAATATGTATCATAAGCCTTTACGCTACTTCCTTACGCTAGAGCGGGAACGGCTGGACCAATTTCACTAATTCTTTTTTTGTTTATTGTTATTGTCGGGAAACAACATACACAAATCACGTCTTTATCCCTTTCGGGGTAGACAGAGCCTAAGGTAACAGGTACCTTCAGGCCACATTTAGCAAGATTGCGGGCGTATAGGTGGAAAATGGAATCAAAATAGTGATGGGTTGCTAGCCTCATCGCCTATAACATGATTCCTATGAGTTTCGCCCATTCTCTCGATGGGCTTTTACCATCTGCGCGGGTAGAGAAGCAACTGGTACATTCTATGTTTTTTCTTTGCTTCCAGACCAGTATGGAAGAAACAATATTTATAAAAAATTAACTTTGATTCCCTTTCCCATCCATACGCCGACAATCATGCTAAACGTAGGCTCTGTATACCCAGTAAGGGATACAGACAGGATTTGTGTATACATGTACCTATGTATAAACTTTTAAGTGCTCATATTTGTTAGAATCAAGTCTCCAACTAAAAACGTTTATTTTCAAACACGACTGTTCAATAGTTCATTCACACGAGAACGTTTATTCTTGAAATAATTCAAGAGGGTAAACAATGACAGTTGTTTTTTTTTTCAGAATGGCTCGTTGCCAATACCCATAACTCCGGATAAAGGCGACGCCACACTGCAGCGCGCGGTCACGCTACGCACGTGGAGGCGTACGCAAAATGTAAGCGCTCGTTTCCACAGCAGCGCACACACACGCTACGCACGAAATGGCCAATGGGCCCACGTGGGTGACATGTACAGCGTGCCCAGCAGTGGGGCGTCGTCTTAATATTAGCGACGATAGCACACGTATTGGCGCCTGCTAAATACCCATTGAACGAGCAGTAGGCTTATTACCTAACTCGCTCGCAATCGCCACCGTGTCCATTTTGACAGTTCTTATGTGAATGTGACAGCTAGCTGATTCCGATGCCAATTGTCAGCCCATACATGAACTGTCAAAATGAACACGATAGCGATTGCGAGCGAGTTAGGTATTAAGCTTACAGGACAAGAAAAACAGTCGACTTTGTATTGACATTAAAATCAAGTGAGACGAGTTGGAGTTACTGAGCCTAAGAGGGGAATAATTTCCACCAACGACTGTTCTTTTCGATGGTGGAGCATCGGACGAGATTCTTCGTCCAAAAAGTCCATGGTCATGTATCAGCGACTGCTACTAACGTGCAGTACATCATACCTGGGTGTTTCTTGTCGATGACGAAACGTCACGCGAGAGAAGTCGTCTAAGTTGTCCATGGTCTTGTATCAGCGACTGCTACTTACGTGCAGTGCATCACACCCGGGTGTTTCTTGTCGATGACGAAACGTCGCGCGAGATAAGTCGTCTAAGTTGTCCATGGTCTTATATCAGCGACCGATACTTACGTGCAGTACATCATACCCGGGTGTTTCTTGTCGATGACGAAACGTCGCGCGAGATAAGTCGTCTAAGTTGTCCATGGTCTTATATCAGCGACCGATACTTACGTGCAGTACATCATACCCGGGTGTTTCTTGTCGATGACGAAACGTCGCGCGAGATAAGTCGTCTAAGTTGTCCATGGTCTTGTATCAGTGACCGATACTTACGTGCAGTACATCACACCTGGGTGTTTCTTGTCGATGACGAGGCGGTGCGCACAGCCCTCGCAAAACAACGTCGCCCGAGACAACTCGTCCACGCCGTCCAGGTCTTGTATCATCGACTGAAAGTATCAAATAGTGTTATCATCATCATCATCTCAGCCTGTATTCCATCATGGACGTAGGGCTCTACGCATATTTTATTTTTCCACTCGAGACGGTCGCGCGTCGCGACCTGAAGTTCTTGCCAGCTCATGCCCAGGGATTTCAGTTCCCTTTCAAAAAATACTGTTATCACTGACTACAAATTAATATATTTCATAGTATGCTTTTAAAAAGATTTTGCACACTAGAGTTAGGGAAAAGGGTAAAGCATTGTTTGCATGTTATGGATGGATGACAATGCAAGTTCAGTCAGCAAAAACTTACACAGGCCGGTTTTCCCCTCGAATACTCACCAGAAAATCTCGATTGAACTGAACTTCCAAAAACCACCCATTTAGATAGTAGGGGGGCCCCATTTTTCTATTTGCACCAGAGCCCTTGGTTACCTAGCTACGCCACTGCCAGGCAGTAAGATAAATTGGTTCCTGTTTACTAATATGGTGTATATTTTTTTATCATAAACTTTTTTTAAGACAATGCTCCCTAACAAACTTCATGTAAATAAGTATATTTATAACTGATGGAAGTGCCATAGTATCATATGTGCTAGTGCTTGCAGTGAGTACTCAAGTATAAAACCGTTTTTTTTGGCTGTCGCTAATCAAGTGGACAACAAATAATTTAGCACAGATGGATTATAGTTTGCAATAGAATATAGGCTGCTGTTTATTCCAGAAAATTGCAGTTCCTGTAGTACAGCACTAAATCAATACTTCACAGACAGTCACAGGCAAAGAAGAAGTTTAAAGAAGCATTTATTCTAAGTCCATAATTTAAAAAAAACGGGGAAAAGTTTGTAAACATTGGCAGAACTAGCAACTTTCCTGTTAGATAATAAAGTAATGGAACCAATTGGAACTCACTTCCAAGTCCTCGTCAGTGATGTCTCGGCTGCAAGGCGTCGGCTGTCCGTCGTCGTCGCCGAAGTTGCTCTTATAAGCGGCGGTCGCAGACATCAGGAATGTTCGGCTGGGCCGCAATATTGTCTGCCTGAAACACGCGAGCATATCCCGCACTCCGCGGTCCCGACGACATCGCCTCACCACGAAGCTCACTAGCTGCGTCCTGGACCACGCATTCCAGAGCCTCGTCACTCTCAAATCGCGCAAAATAATTCTTAATCTAAGCGATGACATTGGATCGGTTTTAAGGGCAGACAAAACGTTGTTTATCCATGAGCATTTTGATCTATGTGAAACAGGACAACGGTACTGTGAGCTGTGGTTAATTAACGATCGTGTGTATAATATTTTGTTTAATCGTCTACATAACATCTCGTGATAATTGCGAAATTATCACATAACCTCTGTAAACTGTGAGCGAGATATTGACAGTTTAATTTTTTTATTTATCACTCGAACCGTTCGAGCTGTCAAGAAGTTGATCTAAATGGATTAGTAAAAAGTTTATGCTAAATCACATAAAAAGTTATGAGTTGCAAATTGCTTTTATAAGGCAAACAATAAAGTTTTTAATTATTTTTTAATTACTTTGCCCACGTTGTTTTTGAATAGGTTCTTTTATTGCAGGATGTACGTGTTTATGTATACACAAAAGTGAGCATTTTAATTAGTGGCTTAAATGCATTACCTTTTCGTAACTTTTTTGAAAGTGGCTAAATTAAAAAAGTCACATTGAGTGGTGCTGGTGGGTGAGTGTCAAATGTCAAACAAAACGTCTGCTTGTGCGTTTGTATTTCTACCTGAATTCTTTTTGTTATTTGACTTAAGTGATATTTGTACTCCCGAAATTCGACAAGACTATCATAAATTGGCTCTTGAAACCATCAAGCTCATTGTTCATCTAAATAACGAGGTAATTATATCAATCCCTAACGACGCAATCCTAACCAAAATCACGACGACTCATAGACCTAACTGTTCATTTCAGCTTGACCCAGACGCGAATGATTGACCATTCATTACTTGACCACTGAGTTTTGACCTTCGACAAGACCTGAACAATGAGTTATTTCAATCAGACGCGAAACGATGAGCGAAAAGAGGAGAAACCGCCACATTCCAGGATTTTCGTTGTGTGCGGAAAACACGTCCGCGAGGAGGAACTGAGACCGCATTTTGAGAAATTCGGCGAGATCGAGGATTTATTTATACCTAAGGATCGCAACTCCGGTAATTCTAAGGGCGTAGCTTACATCAAATATGCTAAAACCTCGTCAGCTGCCGTCGCCATACAGGAGCTACATCTAAAAACAGTGGACGGCGACAACTACTCTAAACCCTTTAAAGTCATGGTGGCCAGCAACAAAAACGATTCTAATGTGACCAACGAGGACAAGTACAAGAGGCTTTTTATCAAAGTGCCAAAACAGGCCACCGAGAGTGATATACGTCATCATTTTTCTGAGTTTGGTCGCATAGACTCAGTGCGCTTGCAGAGAGATAAAGTGACGGAGGAGAGTAAAGGCTTTGCTTACGTTCAATACAGATCATTCTTAGATGCTGCTAAAGCTTTTGAGGAATGTGATCGCCAGTACAGACCCGTTTTTGCAACTCCTAAAGATGAGTTGAAAAGGAGCAGAAGCAGCTTGGATTCCCACGGAGATATACATGCTAATGATTCTTTTGGTTCCAATTACAGTCCGCACATGCAACATTATAGACAGCATTCACCGGCTTATCCCCCCGTTGCTCCGAACATCAATTCTTTAATCAAAACACAGCCTGAAGGCTACACAAAAGTCAACATGATTTGCAGTCCACCAGTTGCCCAAAGACATGTTGAAAAGCTTTTCAATATAATCCCAGGCATGCAGCAGTTCCAATATGCAGTTGATACCTACAACGGCCTATGCAAAGCCCTGGTGACTTACAACGATGAGTCTGCGGCAGCATATGCAGTTGAAAAGATAAACAACTATGAATTCCCTTCTGGTGAAATAATTTCAGTAAAACCGGAGAGGAATCAATTGAACAAAGTTGCCAATGATTTAACAGATGTTATGAATAATTTTAAGAGGTCTCTCAGCAATGGCAGTCCTGATTTGATGCAGTTAGCTGATGCAATAGCTCAAGCTTCCGCCTTAATTAAACAAGCTACTAGTTCGTCAATTAATCTGAATGAGAGACCTAATATAGATTTAGATGACAGTTTCTGCAGTGTAACACTCCCCCCTCCTCAACCAGTGTTAGATTTCAGCAGCAGAGTGGCTAAGCGGTGCTTTATTGTGTGCAAGCCACAACCACCATCTCTCTCCGCATTAAGAGATGTTTTCTCACGGTTCGGGGACTTGATAGATGTTTCAACGTTCCCAAACAAAACGTTTGGCTTTGCTAAGTATGGGTCTGTCCGAGCAGCTGAAAATGCTATAGCAACTTTGAATGGCGCAACGGTATGTGGTATAAAGTTAAAAGTGTTAGAAGCTGATGAGAAGCCAGCTAGGGACGAGCATAAAATGGATGATGATGATGATGTTGATGTGGGACGAAAGAGAATCAAAATGGACAAAACTATGGACTAAGACTGTGAACTGAGTACAAGTGCAGGAGTTTTATGTTTGCTACCTTTATTTACGAGTAGTTCATTGAGCAAAAAATATCATAAAATTCCTCAGTGTTTTTAATATTGTATCTATTCATGTGTTTATTTATGTATGTTTGGATATCATGGAGCTTGTGTTCTAATTGTGTCTTTACTATTTTTTTCTTTTTGATTGCCTATTTTAAATTAAAGAAAATTGCCAAAAAGAGATTGCTGATTATCTATCCGCCTTTCATTTCATGTTCAATTTTTCATCTAAATTACTTCTTCATTTGGTTTTTACTTTTGTTGTTCACATCAATGACTAAAAATTTAAGGTGTTACTGGAGAAAGAAAAATATCCAATGCAAGTACAGTTTCTAGATATATAGTGCTTTCATTTGGAATTGAACAACCATACTTAGGGCATAATATTGTCTTGTTTATTTTGCACAATAAAGAGTTTACATACATACATACAATATTAATACTAAATTAAAGTTAATTTATGTCTCTGATAAGTACATTGATATTGATAGGCTACACAACACAACCAGTCTTTCTTTGGTGTTAATTAAGTAAATTGTAGTTTTAGCTGAGTATTGATACCTCGATTTTATTTTGTTTTTTTTTTTAACTTGAAATTTAATTTAATCTTTTTAATTACAGTTTATTTTTTAATTGACTTATGTTTTATTGACTAGACTTAATTGACGTGTGAAGTGTGAATAATCCGCTCCGTGCGCCCCTTATTCGTGGCAACAGGGCGTAGGTAGCTACCCACCAGTGGCGTGGCGTCAAGTATATTTTATCCACAACGAAGTTAAAGGGGGGTCGAAAATGGCCTGAACTGCTTCGAGAAAAGGATAGTACGGCCGTGCCGCTTTTTTTGCTCGACTTGGCGGGGGCACTACCGTGCCCCCAGAAGGCAAGCCGAAGGGAATTTAACTAGCCTTTTCCTCTAATTCTGCACAATAAAGTGCCCAACTGTTTTAAAATCGGCAAGCCGGAGGGAATCGAGTTCTATGGACGCCACGCCACTGGTACCCACTAAAATTTGTCCATTTACATTAGCATTTGAGACGTGGACACTCAAGGGCATAAACATTTGTACGTTACCAAGACGTCAAAACATCTATACACCATCTATACCTATACAACGGTGACACATATGTTTAACTGTTTGTTTGTCTGCATCGATATTTATGCCATCGACTGTACTAATCAAGACAATTTTCGGTAATTCTTGAAATTGGGTAAACAGCAACCAGTTGCCTTCTTTGCGGCACTGCATCGAGAACTCTCAATACATGACTTTGCGACTTACAGAAATAAATGACCATCCAAAAATTCGATAATATGTACATGATCCCTGACGAACGAAACATGATGTAAACTTGTGTACCTACTTAATTGGGCTAGCCGTACAATTAAAAGGCTGTGTGAAACATTTACCTATGTCATACCTATATGTAGTAATGCGCCCGATTTTTGAAAGCACATCACTCGAAGGCGGTAGCATTCGGTATTGGTTCAGCTCAAATGAATTTTCTTAGTTAACAAGATTTATTAGGTCTTTTTCTTCTGCTATAGTAAGACTGCACAATTTTTCACCGCTTTCGAACTGTACTTTCGAGTGTTGTGATTTTAGAACTCTGGCTCATGGTTAACTGATTGCTCTTAACCAGATATATTTTGATTTGATTCTAGGTAGAACTCCAACATGTTATCAATGCACATATTCTCGAGACTTTGCCGAAGACGGAACTTATTTCACAAGCGATTCAACCACATTCGGACTTCCATAGCCTCAACAGGTGACGAAAACGAAAAACAAGATAAAGACTTCAAAACACTCCTTGAAAAGTACAGGGATAAAATAACATTCAATTCTTATTTAGAACAGGACAAACTAGAATGCGGATACTTTAAGTATTATCTTCGGAACATTAAAAAAGCTAAAGAGATTGAACAGAACGAATACATAGAGAAGAGTTTGCCACCACTACCTGTGTCTTTGAAGTATTTCGTAAATGAGGACAGATTGCTTTCAAATAATGCTGACAACGTGGCTGCTGCAGAGGAACCAGAAAAAGAATTTCAGTTGCCATTCGCTAAAACAACTGTAGAAATCAAGGAAGAAGACGCGCCTGATATTCTTGAAAATACAAAAGTAGACAAAGATAAGTCAAATGAAGTTGCTAATTGGATGGTGAATTACGAACATTTCGATGACAGACAGTTGGAAGACCAGCTAGACAGTGAGTGGTCTAATAACTATGGAACACCAGATCCTGCGGCACGGGTTAGTAGGACGCCCTGTGGAGGATGTGGCGCCTTGCTTCATTGCAGCGACCCGGCTATACCCGGGTATCTGCCTAGCGAAATATTCAAACAAAGAAAAGAAAAAGAGCTCAAAACCTTAGAATGTCAACGCTGTCATTTTCTCAAAGAATATAACATTGCGTTAGATGTGAGCGTACAACCCGAAGAGTACGAGAGGCTTATTCAATCCATCAGACATGTTAAGTCGCTAGTAGTTCTAATGGTAGACCTTCTTGACTTCCCTTGTTCGATATGGCCTGGGATTGTGGACATTATAGGCACCAATCGACCAATCATAATCGTGGGTAACAAAGTGGATCTACTACCGGCAGACAGCGTGGGATATCTTAAACGCATCAAAGACTCCCTGATGAACGAAATTGGAAAGACGAAGCTAGCAGAAGCCAACATTAAATACGTGTCTCTGATATCCGCCAAAACGGGCTACGGTGTTGAAGACCTTATATCAGCCATGTTCAAAGTGTGGATCTATAAGGGCGATGTTTTCTTAGTTGGCTGCACCAATGTTGGGAAGAGTTCGCTATTTAATGCGCTGCTGCAATCTGATTACTGCAAAGTTCACGCTGTGGATATTATCAAGAGAGCGACCGTCAGCCGCTGGCCGGGCACGACGTTGAATTTGTTAAAGTTTCCCATCAACAGACCCTCCGGCTGGAAAATGACCGAGAGGGCGAAGCGACTGCGCTCACGATCCAAGCTCATGAAGGTCGAAAAGGAAATAAGGAACGCTCAGCTCGAAGGAACTGTCCCTAAAGAAATGCCGTCCTTGTTTGGACATATAGGCAGGACATTTTCAGACCCTATGGATTTCGAAGATGATTTAAACAGTAATATAGCGGATAAGAAGCGAAGAATGATGGTTTTGGATGAAAAACACGAGATTTTCGCTAACAGCAAATGGTTTTACGATACACCCGGAGTTGTACACCCTGACCAAGCACTCTCACTTCTTACCACAGAGGAGTTGATGGCCACGATACCCAGAAGACTCATAAGACCGCAAACTTACTATTTGCATAAAGGTTCAACTTTATTCGTGGCTGGTCTGGCTCGGATAGACCTCACAGATTGCGAGCACCCTTGTCGCTTTACTATATTCTGTTCAGAACACCTACCGCTCACTGTAACTAGAAGTGAAAACGCAGACGAGATTTACCAAACTTTTCTTGGCACGGAGTTGTTCGCTGTTCCTGTGGGTGGAGTGGAAAGGCTTAAAAATTGGCCTAATTTGGAGAAAAAGGTGGTACAGTTTACTGGAGAAGGTCCTAACTACTGCTGCGGTGATATAGTACTTTCGTCTATCGCGTGGGTGTCTGTAACAGCGAAGAAAGACGACGTTTGCGTAGCGACGGCGTGGACGCCTAAAGGCAAAGGTATTTACCAAAGGTATCCTTCTTTGCTGCCATATTCGATAAATTTGAAGGGCAAACGAGTAAGGGAGACGCCAGCATATATGATTGGGAAGATGTTTTCAGATAGAGAAAAATAATTTGTATTTATTATAAGACTATTAGAGTAAGCATTAACTTGGCAACGCGCAGTCCAGACCCTTACGCCTAAAAAGCTGTTATTTCGCATACCCACACACACACACACAACTCACAGGGTTAGTGCCAGGGGTATGGTGGGTCTGAAGGGCTTATTAGCACACATTATACATACGTAGGTACCTGCCCATGCTAAATTACAGGTTTATAGTACAAAGGGTCCCTGAGCTAAGCCGTGGATAGACAGACGGACTTACAATTTTGCTATCTAATATAGTTTTCAGAATGAGGTGTTTGGTTTGATATCCCCGATACCCGTTGTAAGTATATTTACTTATGCTTAGTATAATTTACAACGAAAAAATAAACACATGAAAGTAAATTTAATGTTTTATTTATCATACACAGTGAACGCAGGTTAGTTAGGTACCTACTACAGTAGTACTACTTATTCATTACACATTCATAGATAATAATAATAATATTCAAGTTAAAATCCGGCCACTCACCGAGAGCATAAAGATGCCCTTTCAGCCAGGATCCATTACAAGTTCGACCTTTGCTGTGGTGCTTAGATAAGGTCAACCAAATGGGACCACTGTAGAACCTTTTCTCAATCAATGTCGGAGTACCTTGACACTGACAGACACAAACAAGCCGATCACATTGTGTTATTGCGATAAGGTTCTTGAAAGGGCCGGCAACGCACCTCTGATTCCCCAAGTCTTGCAGGTGTCCCTGGGCGATGGTGATTAATTTCCATCGGGTGACCCGTCTGCTCAGAGGCGGATTATCCATAAGGCAAACTAGGCACGTGCCTAGCGGCGCGTAGTTATGAGGGGCGCGCGAGCTCAGAATTTTTAAATAAATATGCTAAAACAACTAAATTTGGGATTTTGGGGGCGGCAAATTTGGGGCACGAGCTTTTTTTTTTTTACCTCAGATTTTTTTTTAATCCGCGACTGGGTACAGGGGCGCCGATAATCTGCCACTGCGTCTGCTCGTTTGCCCCCTCTTATATGTAAAAAAAATACATTGGTCCCATCTGGTTGATCTTAGACCAACGCACCACAGCAAAGGTCGAACTTGTAATGCATCCTAACTGTAACTGTCATAGATCCTGCTTGAGCGATTCGCCTCGCGAGGCATCACTTTTACCATAGTACATGTATAAGCTAAAAGCTAAAGCAGTAAGGAAACTACGAACAAAACAGTTGAAACGAACGCACACATAGACGTGCGCTTCTACAAGGCCCCTAAGCCAGGGGTCGGCAACCTGCGGCTCTTTGGATGTGAGGCTGCGGCTCTTTAGTTCCATTCGTAAATATTATTTATTTTATAAAAAAAAATGTTCTGAAACGACTAACGAGGTTTAGGCATTATTTCTATCTCTCAGCTACTTATACTCGCTTTTCACCGCAGCACCCCTCTTTTTATTGTTGGCGAGAAAAAAATCTTGTGGCTCTTTAAAAACTTGAAATTTTGTAAATAGTAATTTTTGGCTCTTCCGACTCAAAAGGTTGCCGACCCCTGCCCTAAGCGGATCTCGCGGTGCCGTCAGTCGCGAGTGCCAAAGAGAATATAATCACTACGCTTTAAGAGACGGAACTTCATCGTTGAGACGAGCGGCCGTCTGTTGCGTGCGGCCAGACAGGGCGCGATCTTTTCGTTTTAAACTTGCCAAGAGCGTATTGCGCAGTGTGTCCATGTTTCCCGATAGCTTATTTAAGAAAGCTATTCATTCGGATGAGAATTTTTCATACCATATAATTTAATAATAGATCTTTCCGAACGTGTCGTAGCACACGAAAGTATTTTTCAGTAAGTAATATATAATACTTACCTACCTACCAACGAGTAAAAAATCTTAAACTGTTGAAGTTTTTCTTTAAATACCCTTTATTTATAAAAGAGTTAATTCGACTATTTAATTATTATAGAACCCAAATAAACGTTTCTTTTTACGGAAATTAAGGGTGCCAAACCTAATACTCTTAATTAAGTGTAGCTAGTTATTTTAAAAAACAGGCCTTATTAGATGAGATAGCGCTAACTAAATAAAAAGCTAAAATCGACAACCCTAACGCTCTATTGGAGCGTAGGTATTTATTTTAAAAAATAAGCCTAGTTTCCATACTGCTCTATTTATTTACTGTGTTACTGTCAAACGAAATCATTCCTCGTGAGGCGGCTCGCTGGCTCATCATTATAACACACGAATATCCCCGGTGAGTATCTATCTCAATTATAATACTGATTAGGAGTACAGTATTACCATAACGTAATAATTTCTAATAGTGGGTGAACTTTGATTCGGTTGGCAGGAGCCCCGGCGCGCGCTGAAAGTCGAAGCGGCTGGGGCTTGCGAATTAACGTTGGGGGGAGGGGATAATCGGACACGGCTCGACGCTGCTTAAACTCGTCGCAAAATAAAAGGCCCGTTTTGACATTTGTCTTTGTGACGTAACTAGTGATGTAACCATACGACTCGGTACTCGATACTCACGATAAATCGATTCAAGTTTGCATGAGTACTTGATCGATTTGAATATATATTGTAAAGTGCATTGGAGTAAAGTTGACATACTACCTTCATCCAATCATTTCTTCAGATACCTACCTAACAGGTCGGGGAAAAAAGTTTCTTCGCATTCGATGTGAAATCTTTACGGCTTGGAGCTCCAAGCTCATAATTTTCAGTAAAGATCACTACACAGCTGGTGAAATTCAGTAATTAATTGATTGATGAACACTAGTATTTAAATAAATAAAACCGGCCAAGTGCGAGTCGGCCTTAAAAAAATATCTTGATCGATTTATTTTTTTCTTTAACCGATTATTATTAGTGTGTGGACAATATGAAAAAATCGTTATGCACAGCACTTAGCCGAGTGGGCGGTACCCATCAATGAAAAATGTAATTACCTTCAGAACATTTCGATCGGTAAAAAATAGAGAACTTCATAGGCGTGAACTGTCAAAACGGGCCTTTTATTTTGCGACGAGTTTTAGTTCCCCTGTCAAGTCGGCCGAGTTACTTCACTAAACGATATTATTACGCTATGGCATTTATTACAACTAACATTAGACCTTAGGGTAGTAAAGGATTTTCTTGGTTGACTATACTTAGAACACAGTAATGTAACATGTAAGCTTATATAACATGATTTTTACACATAGAAATCACGCGTTTATCCCTTACAGGGTAGACAAGGCCTAAGGGCCACGCTTAACATAATATTATGTTGTGAAATTTGGCTATTTAACCGATTAATTTGCCCTTATACTTGGAAAAAAATATTGTCTCACCCAAAGAGGTCAATTAAAGTTTTTTTAAAATCAGTCTATTCTTATAAGTTTTTGTTTAATTTCTCCAGTCTCCAGTCTCCCGTCCCGTCCGTCGTCCCGTGTCTGTAATCAAATCTTGCAAGTGGACTTTGACTCACTTCCAGGGAAGATTGACGGGAAATTTGGCATAGGTACGTAGAATTAGATAAGTCTGGTGACCCATGACAATACAATAATCTTGAGCCCACAGGGTTGTCTCTGCAGGAGGAAGTTATCAGTTCCTATGATTGACTTGAAATTTGGTATTCATAAATAGGACAGAGGATCAATGAGGGTACAGTCAGTAAATATAATAATAATAATAATATAGCCTTCTATTCCGAATTCGCTACAATTTCAGTATGTTGTTTTTTTTTTATTATTATTAAATTGTCGCGTAATTCGGCGTGCCTTATGGCATAGGCCTCCTCCGTGTATTGGAGGGTTTGGGCTATAGTTCCCACGCGCGCCCAGTGCGGATTGGGAACTTAACACACACCATTGAATTTCTTCGCAGATGTGTGCAGGTTTCCTCACGATGTTTTCCTTCACCGAAAAGCTTATGGCAAATTTCAAATGTAATTTTCGCACATAAATTCCGAAAAACTCAGAGGTGCTCGCCCGGGATTTGAACCCACGACGCTCTGCTTGAGGCCACAGGTCAAACCACTAGGCTACCACGGCGGGTAAATATAACTTGTATTAAAAATGTTTTTTTTAAGTTTGGTTGCTATAAGGTTGCTCTATAAAAAAATTGTCTTATAACTAATCTTGTTAGTTATTCATAAAACATAATTTTCCTGCTGACATAAATTTCTACAACATATTTATGTAGATAAGAGTTATAACATTCTTCCAAAAAGAATACGCTGAACGAAAGCTGGTCGACGAGCTATAATAGTAGTGACTTCATTTACTACCTCGCTTTAGGTGCTACTCCCACCAAGCGATTACCTAGACTAATACTAGAAGCGATTACTTATCTCTCAAGAAACTAACAAACTGTGGCGTAACTATAGGGTGGCAGGAGTGGCAAAATGCCACGGGCGTCTAGCTCTACGGGGCCCCGAACTGGCTTGGTTTAGAGCACAGAAGGGACGCTGATGCACTTCTTTATATTGAGGAAGGAGGCATCTGACGAATTTGCCACGGGCCCCAGACGGTTATAGTTACGCCACTGCTAACAAAATATATCGAGACAGATATACGAATAAAAGCTATCGAAGATAAAACTAGTATGGTGCGAGTAACCGCCCGTGGCACTCTACCACTCGCTTGTAACCGAGCGAGAAGACTATCGAAACTACACAGATTTTTCTCACTGCTTGCCAACTCATTCTAGTACCTATCTGGCTGTTATTACTTCTCACTCGTCGTCGGCGGTGGGGCCAGTGCTTAGCCTTTATTCTGTCGCAGATAAGTGACATCATTAATTCCGGAGAGCAACTTGTTGACCATATCTTCGTATTGGCTCATGTCCTGCGCTACTTGCGAGCTGCTCTCCTGTGCTGAGCCTCCGCTGCATTTGCTGAATAATGTGTTGCCTTCAGTCATCTGGAAGCAGATGCGTAACTGTTTCTAACAGGGATGTTGCGGATCCACTTTTTCCACATCCGCGGATGCGGATCTGTATAAAAAACTTAAGTGTTGGGTTGGTAAAGTTAAAAAAAAACACAGTAGCGCGAGTCAGATCTTGTCAGTTGTCACAACAAAACAGTAGCGAGCGCAGTCACCGTCACCGATTCACCGAAGTCCGAAACAAAATTACCGCTTTCCTATTGGTCAATCAGCACGCGCGGTCGACACGTGACGTGCCACTCGCCGGGCCCTCCCCTTTCTTTCATGTCGCGACCTGCACATCCGCATCAATTTAAGCGGATGCGGATGCAGATGCGGAAGTTGAAATTGATGCGATGTTCCGCATGTGCGGATGCGGATGCGAATATTCGCAACATCCCTGGTTTCTAATACTGTAGTTTCAATACGGCTGGCACGAGGGCGTGCGAGAAATGTGTCAAGCGCAAGTTAGACTATCCATCTCCTTCTAGAATGCACAGTAAGGGAAAGAGAGGTAGTTTTTTTTTATTTTCCTTTTTCATAAATTTTGCTTATGTTGTATTCAAATTAAGTATTGTTTCGGGTCCTTACGCGTCCGTCACATTCAGCTGCTAGGGGGCTGAATTATTTAAATATGCTATGTTAAATGTGAACACTCTTTTGTCAATGATATAAACTCTTTGCTATTTGTTTATGAGCCATGTATGACTGTTTGTGTTCTTATAAATAAATAATCCATTTATAACATAGGCAATAGGCCCAAAGACTTAACTTTAAAAAATGGAATTATACCATGAAATCAACAACATTTTGTAATACCAGGTGTCACAAGAAGCATAAAAATATTTCACAAACACAGGTCAGTCAGTCTGAACAGCCGTGCAAAGTTTTATAAGCACCTTAATTATAACAAAAAAAATGAAATAGAAATAATGGGAACTGAACTGAAATGCATGTGAACATTCATCAGCTAGAGTTAGAGAGTTATTTAAGCCCATGGCACAAGTTGCAGAGTTATTAAATGAAGACCAAGAATCCTCATGTTTGATTGATTGAATCAGGCTCTACTTTGCAGGTCCATGTTGAACAAGAAACATTTAGCTATCTTGCTATCTACTCTGCTAAATAAAAAGTAGGTAATCAAATAAATAAAGGTAAGTTTTTTGTTCAGGCTCCGAAAGGGGTGGGGGAGGGGTTCAGCAAAAATCACGAAATATCACAAGTGGGGCAGGGGGTATAGTAAGTAGTGTGACCTTGACTCGCCGTTGCCAGGCAATGAACGAAGTCCCCGCGCCTTTTATACCTGTATTTCAAGATAATATTCAAAAAAATTTAAAATTCTTTGTAGGTACTAAAAATACACGTGATTGTGGATGGGGAAGGGGGAGGGGTAGTTTTAAACCTCACGACGTATCACTAAGAGGGGGGGGGGGGGGGTGCAAAACAAAAACGTGATTAATGGACAGCCCCTCAGGTGAAATGTTGTTATGCTTTTTGTGACACCTGGTGCAATTAGGTACCTCTTTAAAAGATTTTATATCTTTACTCAAAATCTCCAGTTTATTCTCCATGTTCAAGTCCTTTTCATTCTCTTTTTGACTCAAATTTTGTCTGATATAGGCCAGTCTCTTACCCAGCTGGTCCAGACTTTGCGCGTATTGGCTGACATCAAGTGGTTCAAAATTTGAAATGGTTGGGTTTAATTCTGTCTGTGGTTCAACCTGGGGTAGATTTTTCTTCAAATTATCCGCATAAGTTTTCATGGATGCCAGTATTTGGTCAACTTCTCCCTCGAACTTCATGCCGACTAGATCAGGCGTCACTAGTTGTAACGGTTCGGCGTCTAAAAACTTTGCTGGAGCGTCCGAAGGCAAGTTTAAAACGGTCAGGTCGTTACTTTTAAAGGAATCTAAGGATTTAAATATGCTCGCTATCTGATTCATAGCATTTTGAGAGTCAACCAGTTCATCGTTCAATAAATTAGTCATATTTTCAATATCTTCCTGTTTTATAGTGGAGTGAATGTGTCTTCGAAATTTGCTGCTACCAGCCTTTGTCTTGTAAGGTCTATCCATTTCTAGTTTTTCAGATGTCCTAGACGCCGTATGTAGTTTAGAAATTGTCCGTCCAGGCGTAAACAATTAATTCCGTAGTCACAGGAAATTTAAATCTCTTTAAATAACTTCTAATTGAAAAATCTAAATTTTGCAACCCGGAAACTGCTTTTATAGGACCAGAACCAGACCAGAACTGTCCAGAACAGACAGTGTCAATCTCAAAATCAATTAATTGTCAAAACACCATAGACTAAGACCAAATCTCGCTGTTATAGTAGAAAAGTGGCTCGGTATTAATGTTTTTTTTTGTATTATTTTTACTAACTTCAATCTTAATCTAAATTATTCTAAATTAAATAAAAAAATATATATATAACAGAATAAATCAAAATTATTATGAAACAAATTTGAAAATAAGGGCAATTCACACACCAGAGAAATGTTGCGTTTTGTTTTGGTTTTTGATTTATTAAAAATATGAATTTATTAAAACTTAAAAAGGATAACAATATGAGAAATTTTATTCCTTTTACATTTTTAGTACAACATTATCATAAAATAATAATGAGTATAAGTCCTATCTATCTCTAATTTAAATTTTCTCTCAATTGGCAATAACCGGATTTGTTATTTATTAGGTATGCCAACACATTCTAACAATTTTTTCTTTCATTTCTCCGACGGTCGACGAGGCGTTCGTTCGATCGTTTGGTCACGTCATCTTTTTTATCTTGTAATGACTGATTTTTGCGTCCCACATGCTTAGGGGTAACCGAATAAGGAAGAAATCCAAGAATCCCCGCACCAGAAGAAAAGTTCTAGTGACCGCGGACGTAAATGTGAACTAGAAAGTGTGTGAACGGAGTCGCGAGGTGTCTCGCTCGTCCGTCCGGTTCGATCTGGTTTTTAGTGGTTTGAACCGCAAGTCGGGCTCCCTTTCCCCCGCAAATCTTTAATTTCTCAAAAGTTTGGTGGTATATTAGAATACTTATTTATTTATTATTATTATTGTCCGTTATTCGGAGTGTTTTAGTGGTGTAATCGTTTTTATAAATCCCACAAAAAATGTCTGAGGAATCGTCTGCCGATCGCAATGTGGAAATATGGAAGATCAAGAAGCTCATCAAGAGCTTGGAGATGGCTAGAGGGTGAGTGTGGTCAATTGTCTATTTGCGGTTTAGTTGTATAAGTTATTTGAGGTTTTTGGCTGCATGATCGGTTGGAAATGCCAACGAGGCTGCGTCAAACGCGTGTAGATGACAGGACATGCGCGTTTCGTGCTGCATGCGCAAAGTAACCTCACGGCACGCGATTATTTCGTAAATAGAAGCTGTAACAGTGCGCATTAGTTGCAACAATGCCGACACTCGTGGGGACGCCAATCGATCCCGTCGCCCGAGAGACTGGGCCAAACAAACCACACGAAAGTCGGCGTGCAAAATCGCGCAAAAAATGTCCAACGCAAACGATTTGTCGCGCCACCATAGCATTCAGTCAGAATTTCAGAAATATTCAGAACAACTGCCAGTAGAAAATATCCATGCTTCATTAAAAAAAGCATGTACCTAATCTTGGAAGTGATTGTTTTTGTTAAGAAAGTATTGCTATCTTAGTAGCCACATCATACCTGTTGAGTCATGCAGACTTCTTTGTCTTGCCTTAGTGTTATTGTCTATGAAGTGACACAATATACAAGTTTAAACGCAATGAAAACATTGAAGCCTGGGAATTATTATTTTCCATTTTATGAGTCTTCCTTCCTTAACATGACTATGAAAAGCATAGTACAATAGCGACTTGTTCACAACATACAAGTTACAGATCTGCATTGTCGTTAAATTTACATGATTTAGAGGCATTATCAGGTTGAGGCATGCACAGCTTGCCCAGGGTCAGCGAAACATGCCTCAACACAAAGCTGCTTCTAATTCATGCAGTTTAAAGGTCAACTATATCTGGGCAAGCCTCTTGTCTCGCAAGTTCACATTTCCAGTTTCAAAATCATTGCTCAATGGGTTATTTCAAGTGTATTGAAATGAAAATCTACTGCATTTTTATTTACTAATATTTTTCAATGGTGGTTTATTTATTGACTAGCAAATGCCCTAGCGTCACATGGGACTCAATAATAATGTATTGGTGAAAACCACATGAAAATCTCTTCAATGGTTTTTGAATTTATTGAGAATAGCAGACAGACAGACATAGGTTGTTCCTATGCATTTACTTGTGTTGTCCCTAAAGAATGAGGTGTTTTTCTGGGATGGTTAGTAAATAAGATACTGACAAATAAACATATGTACTTAATAATATAAGTTAATATTGGTCACACTAAAGTACCTAATTCAACTTTGTAAAGTAGACCATGAAGAACGCTAGTTTTATTACCTTGATGGATTTGGAGGCTCACAATTTAAATGTCAGAATCAAGATATTGAATTGTATTGGAATGTATTTCAAATTCAAAACCATTTCTAGGCTTTTCAATAAGTCTGTGAGGCGGTAAGAGGAATCTTCAGCTTAGTTCTATTTTTTGACAAGAATTAACTTGTCCAGTTTCATAGTTATCACTATAAAAATAATGTATTCAAGATCACCAATTGTTAGGCATTAAATTCCAGCTTTATAATTTCAGGAATGGCACATCAATGATATCCCTCATAATCCCGCCCAAGGATCAGATCTCAAGAGTGTCGAAGATGTTGGCCGATGAGTTCGGCACAGCATCCAACATCAAGTCACGCGTCAACCGGCTGTCCGTGCTTGGGGCCATCACATCGGTACAGCATCGACTAAAGCTGTATACTAAAGGTAAATGCTTTTAACTAAATCATATTTAAGAGTTAATAATAATATCTTGGGACAATTGATACCAATTGACCTAGCCCCAAACTAAGCAAAGCTTGTTATATGGGCATTAGACAACGGATAAACATACTTATGTAGATAAATACATATTAAACATCCAAGACTCGAGAACAAACATTCGTATTTTTCATACAAATATCTGCCCCGACCGGGGATCGAACCCAGGACCTCAAGCTTCATAGTCAGGTTCTCTAACCACTGGGCCATCCGGTAGTCAAGTTGTATCTAAAGGCCACTGCACAACGAATGCGTACTGCGTGAGACATGGACGCACCAGTTGTAATGTATGAAACTATGAGATAGATGCTGGAGTAGATGCGTGGTCACGTGCGTGCGCAGTTTCATACATTACAGCACGCATTTGGTGTGCGGCCGGCCTTCCAACTTGAAAATATATTGTTAAACTATGAAGCTTCAGGGATTGAGGGAGCAAGTTTGATCCCTGGCCAGGGCGAGATAAGTACCCGGGTGACTGAGCGAAGCATGGTGTTCTCTAAACTCGGAAAAAGATGTTTCGGCAAGATGAGGCCTAGCTAGATCGATTTTTCACGCCCAACAGCTACTACATAGTTACGTTGAAATCATTGGAGCCACTTCCAAGATCTCTAAAATCCTTACTTCCTTACTAATATTATAAATGCGAAAGTAACTCTGTCTGTCTGTCTGTCTGTCTGTCTGTCTGTTACCTTTTCACGCTTAAACCGCTGGGCCGATTTAGTTGAAATTTGGTATACAGATAGTTTGAGTCCCGGGAAAGGACATAGGATAGTTTTTATCCCGGAAAATTGCATAGTTCCCGCGGGATAGCACAGCCCAAACCACTGGAATTTTTCAAATTTAAGGCGGAACAAAGTTCGCCGGGTCAGCTAGTAAATACATATGTAAGAATTGCTTGTTTCTCTCTTTTTCTCCCTGTCTCTCTACTTACATTTCTCCAGCGGTACTGCAACAATTTTCTGCCATTGTGCTCTATCCCTGACCTTCTTTCTCCAAGAATTCTTGCATATGCATTTCAGATGCTCCTCTACGAAAAGGAGGATTGCTTCTTCCACTGGTATGAGTTTATTAACTGTTTAACTTAATTGTAAAATAATTGTCCCGCAGTGCCACCAAACGGCCTAGTTATCTACTGCGGCACAATCGTCACAGAGGAAGGCAAGGAGAAGAAAGTCAACATTGACTTTGAGCCGTTCAAACCTATCAACACGTCTCTCTATTTGTGCGACAACAAGTTCCACACGGAAGCCCTGACTGCTCTCTTGGCCGACGACAACAAGTTTGGCTTCATCGTGATGGATGGTAACGGAGCACTGTTCGGTACACTGCAGGGTAACACTAGAGAGGTGAGGTTTTACAATCAAATTAGTAATAAAACAATTATAATATGTCGATATTATCAACGGTATATTAGACCGCGATCACCTTTGACCAGCTGCCGATATTAGGACGCAGTTGCATGCACCATGATGAGGTACTTTTTCTAAAAAAGAAACCTAGCTAGATCGATTTATCGGCCACGAAAACCCCGACCGTTTCTGAGGTACAAGAATTATAGGTAAATTTTTGTAAAGTAAAGGTAGATAGAGTGCTTGTCAAAGATAATCGCGGTCTATGTATATGCCGTTGTTAATTACAGTACCCAGCCATAAATATTGCACTTCGGTCTTTAGAACGAGACAATTGGCGTCATGTAAGTTAGAGTGAGACGACGCTCTATGAAGCCGAAATTAGCTGACAACACCGATTTATGGCTGCGCACTGTATGTTTTATGTTAGTAACGTCAATTTTTAAATTTCTAAACGACGCTGAACATTAGAACACGTAGAAAAATCCGAAAAGTAAAGCTATGGCTGGGAATCGAACCCGGATCCTCATTCCGTGACGCGTGCTATACCCCTACACCACACATAGCAGGTCATAGCAGGTATCAATCTTTAAGTCTGTTATTGTAATAAAAGGTGTACTCAACATTTTGTTATATACAATTCGCTGTTTGATTAATATTCAGCACGTCTAGCACAGCACGCGAGAGTCGTGTCGTGCGTGAGATAGGCTACCCGTCTCTTTCTAGAACGAACAGTAAGAAAAAGAGGGGTAGTCTCTCGCGCGCGCTTGTGCTGTCCGTGCAGCAAACGAACCGTAAAATTACCAAATTTTCCGCGCAATTTATAAATCTTCTAGAACTGATTCAGTCAACAAATTACCGAAGTTAAATAATGTTAATGGCTCCTAGTTAATCTTGTGCCGGTTCAAAACCAATCATTAAAAAACAATAATTAGATTCTTTTATTTAATGGCCTAATGACTCAGATTGTCGAACAATTTTATTACTCATTTGTTTAATTGGTGTGAAATTAACACAAATGAATATTACTAACTAAAGTTTGATGATGTTGTTTGTGTAGTTCTATGTGTCACCTAGTTTAGTACTTGATAGTGCGTAAACAATGCACATGAATATCATGATCTTATTTTTATCGTACAGGTGGTGTGCAGACAAACTAACACCGCCAACTGCTGAAGTACTGACTAACTATAGTATATAGCAGCGGTTCTTAACCTCGGGTCGCGACCCAAATTTGGGTCGCGGGCGGTTTTGGGATGGGTCGCGGGTACGGTTCCACACTCTCCTGGAATCTCCCGGCTCCCGGAAGGAGTTTTAAATAATCGAAATTCTCCCGAAATTTTAAATTTACGCGCGCATTTAAAAAAAATTTGGGTCGCGGACTTCAAAAATATTTATAATTTGGGTCGCCAGCCAAAAAGGTTAAGAACCGCTGGTATATAGCATAGTTACTATCAGAATATAAAGATAGAAAAAGACAGTTCAAGCATCCAAGTATTAGTATGTAATGCCATAGGGTAATCTATAAATCCTTGAGTTCCTGGATCATACTGGCAGCCCACGTCTTATAGCGTGCGCTGGGGATGCGACAGGGTAGGCAGCGCCACGCCCACCTGCACGCCAATGCCCACGCCCCCTTAGCAGGTCTCCGCCCCACTGTGGCGCACCCCTATTTTGATAATCTAGTGTTAGTTAATTAGCAATTGTCATGTTTATCGCTATCCCGCGGGTACTATGCTATTTTCCGGGATAAAAAGTAGCCTATAACCTGGCCGGTGGTTTTCTTAGGGCCGATTTTTCAATCCTCAGATAAGCACTTAACTGACAGATACCCATAGAGTGGTCCGTCGAATAAGGCTTATCTGACGATTGAAAAATCAGCCCTTAGTGGATTAGTAAAGTTTGCATCATAATCCGTTCAGCCGTTTTCACGTGACACGCTCGCAAATATACAGAAAAAAAAATTTAAAAGCTGTTGGAACGTGTTCTGTTATCGATTCTTGAAAGTATATCCAGCTAATTTTTTACCATAGCCATAGCTTTACTTTTCTGATTTTTCTATGTGTTCTAATTTTCACAGACATTTAGAAGCTAATTTTTTTTTACAATTTCCATGCACAGACTTTCGACCGCCTTCAGCTTTATTAACTTTGAGTTAATTCGTGTCTTCGTGTCCCCAGGTGCTGCACAAGTTCACGGTGGACCTCCCCAAGAAGCACGGCCGCGGCGGTCAGTCGGCGCTGCGTTTCGCGCGCCTGCGCATGGAGAAGCGGCACAACTACGTGCGCAAGGTGGCCGAGGTGGCCACGCAGCTGTTCATCAGCGCCGACCGCCCCAACGTGGCCGGCCTCATCCTGGCCGGCTCTGCTGACTTCAAGACCGAGCTCTCGCAGTCTGACATGTTTGATCCTGTGAGCGCTTTATTACTTACACCCCATGGTTTTTAACACCCAGTGGCGTAGCTACCAAGGGACTAGGCGGGGCAGTGCCCCGGGGCCCTCAAGCTCAGAGGGCCCTCGAATCCTTACCAGAAAATCTCCATCGAACTAATATTATTAAGACGTAACCAGTTTAGATAGTAGTGGGGCCCCATTTTTTTATTTGCACCAGGGCCCTTGGTTACCTAGCTACGCCACTGTTAACACCAGTTTGGAACAGCCAGAGGCTCAAAAGAAAACTTCGAAACTGTAAAACTAGTTTTAATTAAAGTAGTACTAATTAATAAATGAAAGAAGCATGAAAGTAGAATAAATGCAGTAGAAATGAGAGCGTTAAGGAGTATGGAAGGTGTATCACTGAAAGATAGAATAAGGAACAGTGTGATAAGAGAATGTGCTGGTGTGAAAGGGGATATAGTGACTAGGATAGAAAAAAGTATGCTTAGTTGGTTTGGGCATGTAGAGCGGATGCATGGAAGTAGACTAACTAAACAGATCTATATGGGGAGTGTGAATGGTTACTTTGCGAGGGGAAGGCCTAGACGGACGTTCCGAGACCAAATAGGAGACGTTTTGGAAAAAGGTCACGTCAGGAGTACCCGAAACCGACGAGCATGTATGAAGAGATTGATGACTGTAGATGAAGCGAAATAAGTATGTCAGCATCGTAGCAAGTGGAACAAAGTAGTCTCTGCCTACCCCTGCGTGAAAGAGGCGTGACGGTATGTATGTATGTAAGTACTAATTAATTTATAACAAAACTAATCCTAAAGTAGGCGACAGTCGCTCGATGTCAGAGACGAAAGTACGGTCTTATTACGGCCTCGATTCCGGGTCGGATGAAATGCGCGCTGGCTCTGCAATCTTCTTAAGGATACGTAACACACCCGATGCGAGAGGGGTGTTATAAGTTTTATTGCTGTGTGTGTGTGTGTTTGGCGCCGTAGCTCTAAAACGGGTAGACTGAAAGCTTTTAGTAGCAGTTCGTGATTTAAAGCAGCTTCACTTTGTCGTTCTTTCTTGACTTTTTATTTAGCCTTTGTTGGGTTGGGACTGAGGGTATTTTTAATTCGGAGTTTCCTGAAGTTGAAACACTAATTGGTGTATGTGTGTTCGTCAGCGTTTGCAAGCCAAGATCATCAAGCTGGTGGACGTGTCGTACGGCGGCGAGAACGGCTTCAACCAGGCCATCGAGCTGGCGGCGGAGTCGCTGCAGAACGTCAAGTTCATTCAGGAGAAGAAGCTCATCGGACGCTACTTCGATGAGATCTCACAGGTGAGCAAAACCACTAAAACCATGTCATGTATTTCAGGGCTTCGCACCGCAGCACAAGGGCGTCGCGACGGGGGGAAAAGTATTGCCTTTATTTTTTGAGAATGTTGATATTCAAGTGCCGCCATACTGTTCGACCTACCTTCAGTCGCTATACTTCTATTAGCCCCAACCCCCCCCCCCCCCCCTTAATCATGGGCTGTATAAAAACAAACGCGAAATCCGTTTTCATACAAATTGCAGTAGTCAAAGTCTATAGAGTGCAGTAGGCTTATTGTCTAACTCGCTCGCAATCGCCGTCGTGTTAAAATTACCCCACATTTCGTAAAATATTATCTTTTAGCTACGGATCGGACCAAAGAAGCTACGGCCGAATAGCGATTTAGATGAACTAAGCATAAATGAAGAATTGAGAATGATGCGAAATTGATCTGACGATGTATCTGATATCGCTCTTTTACGATAATATGCGCACTGTTTGCGCAGTGTCAATGTGCAGGAAATTTTCTATGACGATTATACAAGTTTTTTACTGTCATTGTTAGCATAAAGGTGGCGAGCCTGCCAAAACCTTGGCACTTACGTAACAACTTATCTCCGCCATCAATCAGCGAACGAAATGAGGAAGCTGCCTATTAATAGCTAAACCAACTAAAGGTCCGGCCACACCAGTGCGTACAACACGTTGACGGTGCGTTTACGCAACAAAATGTATGAAGAAACGGCGAGAGAACGTGACGCATTGGACTCGTCACTGCGTATACGCAGCGTTGTGGTCGCTCCTTTATATGGCATCTTTTATCACTTAAAAGTCAACGGCGTTGAGTGTATGGTCGAATCAACTTAATGTTGTTACAGTATGGAATTTTTTACAGTAAATATACAATTATGGAATGTCAGAAATATCTGATAAACTGAAATAAAAAAATTGCCAAGTCTTATTAGGAAACCCTTCAGGTATTTAGTTTTGTGGTTGCAATGTGGGCTACATGATCCTACAATATTAGTAAAGTACGCAATAGTAATAATACGTAATAGTAATAAACGCGAAAGTTTGTAAGTATGGATGGATGGATGTTTGTTACTCTTTCACGCCAAAACGGCTGGAAATTTGGAACATAGATAGATTATAGTCTGGAATATAGGCTACTTTTTATCCCGGAAAATTGCGTAATTCCTGCGCGATAGTTATAAACGAATTCTATGCAGACGAAGTTGCGGGCAACAACTAGTGTTTATATAGAAGCACCGCGCCTTAGGCGGCGGGTGCTCGACACTGGTGCTATTCACTACATAGTATAAAATAAAGTCGCTTTTTCTGTCCCCGTGTCCGTATGTATGCTTATATATTCAAAACCAGTCAACGGATTTTGATGCGGTTTTTTTTAATAGATAGATTTCTTTCATGATTCAAGAGGAAGGTTTATATGTATAATAAATGCATAATATACCGTGCGAAGCCGGGGCGGGTCGCTAGTAAGCTCGCTGGGAACGTGGGCCGCTGAGGGGGCTACGAGGAGTTAACCTCTTTTAAAAAACAGACGGTCACCGGCGGGGGAGGGCGGGGAATCCGGAACCCGCATTCAACGGTGCCGTCGCCACCTGCCCCATCCCGGGGCGGCCAGTGGACGTTGCGGTGGTCACCGTGTGCGCCCCGTAACGCCCGCAGTTCAAGGCCTGGATGGAACGTGTGTGTTTTTAGACGGCAGGCCTCTCCCCTCCTTCCATAGTAGAGTAAGATCCCAGAGCGATCAGACATAACTTATTTTCACACGAATGAAACCTTAAGTTTTCAGTAGCGTCTCGTGTGCCTTGAATACCTACGCGCTTGTGAAAACTTGCCGAGTGACACCTGGGCAGGTACCAGGTGAGAAAGGTAACTAAAAGTAAGAGTTATTTAACTTAAATTCACATGGCTGATTTTTATATATATCATGTAGAATATTATTTTAAAGTAATATCTTAAGTGTCAGACACTTTTGATGGACCAGAGCTTTTGTCAGACGCTTTTAAGCTAGGTACCCAAAAAATAAATGATCTTTACTTCTTTTTACATGTCTGATTTTTGAATATGTTATTGAAGTATTTATTTAAAAGTTATATGCAATCAGTCAGACAAACTAGAGTGACCAAACATCCCCTAAGACAAATATTGTTCAGCCAGAAGTATGAGGGCGAGAGCACTATTGCGCATGCGCCTCAAAGTAAAAAAATTAAATGTGTTAAGAATACTTACTGTTTTCGATCTGAGATTTTTGCATCTTTGTTTCAACAAAATTAACTTTAACAGGAATACTATAAATTTCACAGAATTTTTGTCTTAGGGGATGTTTGGTCACTCTAGTTTGTCTGACTGATTGAATATAACTTTTAAATAAATACTTCAATAACATATTCAAAAATCAGACATGTAAAAATAAGTAAAGTTCATTTATTTTTTGGGTACCTAGCTTAAAAGCGTCTGACAAAAGCTCTGGTCCATCAAAAGTGTCTGACACTTATGATATTACTTTAAAATAATATTCTACGTGATATGTATAAAAATCAGCCATGTGAATTTAAGTTAAATAACTCTTACTTTTAGTTACCTTTTTCACCTGGTACCTGCCCAGGTGTCACTCGGCAAGTTTTCACAAGCGCGTAGGTATTCAAGGCACACGAGACGCTACTGAAAACTTAAGGTTTCATTCGTGTGAAAATAAGTTATGTCTGATCGCTCTGGGATCTTGGACTATAGGGAAGGCAGCGGCGAGATGGAGAGCCCGTCATACCTCCGTTCGTAGGCTGCCCCGAGCGCGGAGATGCATAAGGCGCATTTTCCACACGTTAAAAAAAAAAAAAAAAAAAAAAAGGTCGCTAGTAAGCTATAACTACCTGTTGGTGCGCAGGACACGGGCAAGTACTGCTTCGGCGTGGACGACACGCTGCGCGCGCTGGAGCTCGGCGCCGTGGAGACGCTCATCTGCTGGGAGAACCTCGACATCCAGAGGTGAGATCGTTGACTTATCACCTCATCATATCTAAAGCCAAGTACTCTTGCGAGCAGTCACCTAACAGACTACAAGCCCATGGAAAAAACATGTGAAATGAACCGGCGTAAATGAAGCGTAGAAGGCTGTTACACTGTTTTGAATTTTTATAGTTTTTTTTAATATGTGCTTACAGTAGCACTTGATGGTCCCATCGGAAGACCAGCGCTGGCTGCAAGGCCAGCATTATGCTGAGATGGGACCATTTCGTGATATATGTCCTTATGTTTTTTAACTCTTTTTTTGTTTTTTGTAACTATTATCTATGTCACGAATAAATGTTTTCTTACTTTCTTTCTTGTTACTATATCATAAAATAACTCTGAGCGCTATGCGGTAATTTCTGAGCGGTACAGGTTTTTTCTCATACATTTAAAAAAAAAATGCACTAACTTCCGGCACCACCACTTTAAAGCGGCACTAGGTTTTTCGACATTTATTTAAATCATCTATCCTTACTATCCTTATCCTTACTAATATTATAAATGCGAAAGTAACTCTGTCTGTCTGTCTGTCTGTTACCTTTTCACGCTTAAACCGCTGGGCCGATTAGTTGAAATTTGGTATACAGATAGTTTGAGTCCCGGGAAAGGACATAGGATAGTTTTTATCCCGGAAAATTGCATAGTTCCCGCGGGATAGCACAGCCCAAACCACTGGAATTTTTCAAATTTAAGGCTGAACAAAGTTCGCCGGGTCAGCTAGTAAGCTATAAAAACGCTGTAAATTAATAATTAGTCGTAATTCCTCACTTGTACCTAAGGAATTCTATAAATGTACCGCTCAGAAATGACGGCACAGCGCTCAGAGTTATTTTATGATATAGTAACAATCTTCTAAGCTTCATTCACGCTGGTTCATTTCGCATGTTTTTTTTCCATGGGCTTGCTAATTTTCAATGTCGTTTAGAAATTCAATGTCAATTTGAAAGGTGTTTTTTTTTAAGTTGCATCTTTTCTCCCCTTACAGATACGTTCTGAAATCGCACGCGACGAGCCAGGAGACCATCTTGCATCTCACTCCCGAGCAGGAGAAGGACAAGTCCCACTTCACCGACAAAGAGGTGAGGACTTTATTACGTTTACTTATCATTTGCAACAGTCAGATGTTTTTGGTATGTTGCCAGTTGCGATAAGCCTAGTAGGAAACTAAACAGTTTGGGCGCCGTCGATCAGCGCGCGCGCCTGTGCGCGTGTGCTCTTGCAGCGGCGCCAGAGCAGCGCGCGGAACCAGCTAGTCGCCGCCCTGTGGCGCATGACTTTCCTAGATACCGCGCTACATTTGCGTACCAACAGCCGAATGTGGGGTGCCATCCTATTGTTGAAAGTTCGACTTTAGCGGCACTTCCATATGATGGGAAGTTGAATGAAACTGATGACTTATTTGGCCGACCGTACAGTCAAAGAATTTAATAGGGGTCCACCAGCCTGGTTCATCAAGTGGACCACGAGCAAATGACTATGGGCCATGGTCCATTTCAAATTAATTCCATGTGACTGATTATTATTTTAATACAAAAATAGGTACGTTAGGTTAGTTAGGTCTTCATTTGCTCGAAGGGCAAAATACCCAGAAAAAGGAGCTCCGCCCTTGGACGTCATCAAATCAATGCATTTTTTTAATTCAAGTCTTTTACACATTCTTTTATTCTGACAATGTAAAGAAGCATTTAAAAGTCAAATCTTTATACCTGACTAGGACATCCCTCTCTCTATTTCGTATATCTGTGTTCCTCGGGCCTGTATCATTTTGTCGATCCTGCCACCCTATTGTTACGCCGCTGCTCTTGTACGGGCAGAAGCTTGACTATACCCTTGTTTGCAGAGCGGGGTGGAGCTGGAGCTGGTGGAGTGCCAGCCGCTGCTGGAGTGGCTCGCCAACAACTACAAGTCGTTCGGCGCCACGCTCGAGATCATCACCGACAAGAGCCAGGAGGGCAGCCAGTTCGTGCGGGGCTTCGGTGGCATCGGCGGTCAGTACTCTAGAAAGGTCTTCGCACATTAGACCAACTCCACGCCAATCCGACACCAACTCAACTCACACTCTCGATGAGTAGTCAACTAGTTCCACCCAATGGTCACTAGTGGGCAATGCGTTGTCAACGAGTGGACAACGCGGTGTCAACGAGTGGACGAACGCATTCAACGAACAGTCAACGCAGTCAACGAACGCATAGTCGTTGCGTGGACAACGTGTGGTCGTTGCGTGGACGACGTGTGGTCATTGCGTGACAAACGTGTCGGGATTGACCTTTAGTGTACGATGCGTAGGCCACTCGTTGTACACTACTTTATAATCATTTTTTGAAATTAAACCTAGAACATATGACACAGGGCTTAAATTTCAATGTCTATCATAGAGTCGAGTCGCCGTTTGAGTTGTTTTAATGTGCGAAGACCTTAATACTGCTTCTATACCGCTTCGATTTTAACTGTCACCGCCAAGGGGCCAGGGGAGGGCTGCTGTCCCCTCCCCCTAAGAGAAAGTATTCACTTGCTTCATAATTCAAAAATCTCGACTGTACATACTTTCCCATTCCCATCATCTATACTACTACTAGCCCCCCCCCCCCCCCTTTCTTGATCATCGGCAGGCGATGCCCTTGATCGCCGCTGTACCTTCCTTATCCCACCACTGTACCACTCCCAATCCTATACTACCGCTGTATTAAACGCCTACGCAACATATGACTACTATACCACTCCTATAACACTTGTTATTTATGTAAATAAAGGTTGTTCTCACCACCGCTGTATTACGCCTGTACTGCTATAACATCACTATACTCTTTCAGTTTTGGATTTATGTGGTGTACGACTTATATCAGATATTAACCTGGAAATGTACTGTCCTATGCTATAAATACCTATGCTATGTTTAACCTACTGCTAACTGAAACTAATTTGTATATTTCTTTCTTTTCCTGCTGCTTGGAATACATCGCTGGATACGTGAACCTCGGAAAAATAATACAAACAATAAAAAACAAAAAATATTTCCACAATGTCAATTGGCCACCTTAAACCTACCTAAAACTGTACCTAACCCAATCGTGGACCTTCGTTGTTGATTAATAAATGGATAAATTAAAATAAAATATAAAATTGTAGGCATACTTCGATACAAAGTTGATTTCCAGAGTCTTCAGCTGGACGAACCGTTGGACGACGTAGACCTCGACGACTATTAAATTATAAACACACGATTTACGCTGAAATTTGACTAAAAGGACCTTACTGTACAAGAATCATAAATTTTTTTAAATTACCGCATCAAATGACGGATTGAGTCGTTACGAAAAAGAATTGATTGATGTTGATTATTTTACGATGGATATTACTGTCTTTTTGAGGGTTTTTGTTAGAAATACAAAAAGCTTGCTGGCCAGACAAAAGGTTAACGGAGCTCGGCTTGGCGGAGCTCCTATTCATGGGTCGTTTTGACACCAATAAATTTTACTTACATTAAAAAAAGTAACTTTTTGGTCAGCAATTTCTTGAAAGTAATGAATGAAAATTTCAGTGTAAATCAATTGAAAGCACGAGTGCTCGACATGTTTTTAGAATAACAGATGACAAAATATGCTTGCAATACCATTTTGAATTACATATTATTCATCAAATACCACGACGCGGACTGGTTGTGAAGCCGCTCGGCCACTCGTATCAGTTGAGTGATACATTACGTGTATAATCATATTACACGTTTCATTGCGTCCGTGTTGTGGTTTATTCCGATTTCAACCCACATTTATGTGATAAAGTAACGATTATTCAATTCATTGACATTATAATTGAGAGAGAGAGAGAAACATTTATTTACACACATTCGATACACGTAGTAGATATATAAATAGGAAGAAATACAATATACTTAGGAATAGTACCGATATGGTGTAAAACGCTGTTTTTCAGTAGGACCCAGATAAAATTAAAAAACTAAACATATAAAATACACATACACTGTGGCGACACGAACGCCGGTGGAAAACACTATACAAACAAGCTGACAAATATGCGGAAGTATGTATGGCAACACTCGATCAGTTCAAATGGTATAATTGGTAATTAAGACAAGATGTGCACGCGGCACTTAAAAAGCTACGCCATGCTTGCTGTTTGTTGAATTAGCGATATAACGTGGTCTCGCCGCGTCTGGCGGAGCTCCTGTTACCAAGTGAATTAACAAGGTTTGATTAAATAAAAATCAGCATTTTGATAATTCGACATGTTCGTCAAAACCGAAAGTATTCGTGCCGGCACGTCAGTCTAGCGTTGACCTTGAATGTGCAGAAGTATAAAATAGGGTGTTCTCGGGGAGAAAGACCGCGGGGCGGCTGCGCGAGCGCCGGTTCGCTCTCCAGTCGCTCCCTGCTTCCCGCACCGATACGACGCCCCGCAAACCTCTTACGAACAGCAGAGTTCGTTTCGTTTGTTTACTTTTTGATAAGAGGCACGAAAAATGATTTACGATGTGCATTGTTTTCCTTATTAAGGAAAGTGTCGGTATGATTCAAGTTTTGAAACAAACTATGAGTGAGAGTTACTCCAATAAACAACAAATAGTACTGAAAATGGTAACACTCATTTATTTTTTACAGCTGGCTCAAAAATAATTGAATATCATAAATTTCGTAAAAACAATAATGCGTGTGCGACTGTACGCATGCGCAGAATCTTCTCCACATTCGACGTCAGCGTTAGACCGAGTAAACATACGTTTATAGCTTAACTAAGCTTCTGCCCGCGACTTCGTCTGCGTAGAATTATACATAAAAACCTTCCTCTTGAATCACTCGTATTAAAAAAAACCGCGTCAAAATCCGTTGTGTAGTTTTGAAGATATAAGCATACATAGGGACACGGACAGAGAAAGCGACTTTATTTTATACTATGTAGTGATTTGTAGGTTGAAATCGGAATATTATTGAAGTGCTTCTTACCCCAACCCAGCTTCGTACAATCTCGACATTATTCTTTATTTCGCTGTCCAAAGCAGCCTGACTAACGATATCTATCAACGTACATTATAGTATAATATAGGTTTGTTTTTGAAACCATGCATTGCCTTGCAATTTTTAGCAATAAATCGATAGACATATTTAAAGCAATAGGTGACACCAATTTTACTACCTGTTCAGAAATCATTATATTAGCTCATTATAGATTACAAGGTGGATCAACTATTTCTTGTTGTTATTCTGTCCCGTCAGCGAGGTGAGTGGCGTAACTGTAGGGTGGCAGGAGTGGCGAAATGCCACGAGCCCCTAGCTTTACGGGGCCCCCAACTGGCTTGGTTTAGAGCACAGAAGTTGCACTTGTTTATATTGAGGATGGAGCCCCATCTGACGAATTTGCCGCGGGCCCCAGACGTTATAGTTACGCCACTGGAGGTGCGTGTATAGTACAGTTAGAAGAAATGTTGCCACTTTAACATGATTAGCAAATGATCAATTTCATTATGCAAGAGGTTTAAATCTATCACAAAAATGCAGGTTTGGCAAATTTGAATCCTTTAAACCGGTTTAGAGAGGAGGACAACCGCAGCAACGAGTGACAAGAAAATATTGATTGATCCAATAAACAAATTGCTTTAGGCGTCAATGCTAGATTGTTTATTTATATTGTATCAGTTAGTTTGATGTTGTATACGTTTCTGAACAGGTTACATTAATATATATACAAATATGAATCATACCAATATACTACTATATAAATATATTGCCTGAAAGGCATACAATCGCATGATCAGAAAAATGTTGGCTTTTGAAATGAAATGAAATGATTTATTTAGCTTTGATTGTTTTAAGACGCCTGCCGGCAGGGGAAGGTATGAATCACGATAATATAGTCTTGGCATTGATTACCGCCGCTTCCGTGACCAGCTATTGTATTATTTAGACTGAGATATGATTTTTTTTAACTGCAAAACAAACTGTCTTAATACTCGAATATTCCCCGAGGATCCGACTAGTTTCGATCTCATCGAATGATCATTTCCAAGCATCAAAATAATTTGGGCACGCCAATAATAAAAAAAGGTTTATTTTTGTCCATTAAATCACCAACTTAAGATTGTTATATTATGAAATAGGGCGAAAAACGGGCAATGTGGCCATATGATGGTAAAATAACAACACACTCTTTTAAGACAACAGGGTCTTTGATGACAGGTCAGAGCCAAATATTACTTTATTTGTGAAAAATGGCACGTTCACCAAAAAAGGTTCGCCACCCCTGCACTAGATCTTGAAAATGACCTTCTGATAAGATGGAAACTAGTCGGATCGTCGACGACTTATATTATTTATAATCGTGAGTTAAACAGTTTGTTTTGTAAATTTTAAATTATCAAAAATGTCCCAATTTACTCGCAACAAAATGGCTCTGACGTGGAAATAGTAGTAGTAATTGAACTATGTTTTTTGTTGCCTAAAATTAAATTGAGGTTTTTGTTTAACATACCCTACCGGTAAGGCCTCTGAATGAAAGTTTTAAAATTTTACATTTTAACCAGTTTAGTCCCGGACGTAATTTAAATTCGACTAAGTTTGATAAGTTCTAGTCATAGGATTAGGGTGTTTTAAACGGTTAAATTTTAGTCCTATTAATTATATTTTTAAAAAATTAAAATAATAATTTTAAGGCATGTACTCGTGAGGTCTAATATGTAAAACGGTTCACTTGTATGCTTTTCTGGTATTAAAAAAAACAACGTTTGCAATGGATTATTTTATTTATCTACTTCCATTGCTCGACGCAAAGGGAAACGGGTGTCCGTAAGTAGAATGTGTCGTGTGCGAATTCATAGCACGTAAAAAATGCTATGCCACATTCTCTCACTGTTTTTTTCTAGTTATCTCATTTGATTTGTGGGTATCTAACAATTCGTCTCATTCGTTTTTCGTTCAATTCTTATTTCGCCTCTCTGTATTTGTCACTCATGCTTAATTCGTCTTATTCGCTATTATACTATAATTCTGATCATTTCAATTTTTTTTTGTTTCTGTAATTTCAAATTAACCGTCACCTGGATTTTTTTTTTCGATCTAGAATTCGATCATCGACTTTACACATTCATTATTGGTGTAAATCAATGTTGGATAGGCTTATTGTTATTGCTTCCATCCTTATTGAAAATGAATTTATATAAAATGAATGAAATGATGATGAATGATGATGAAGCCAACTGAGGAGTAAACCATCTAACAAATAGAAAAAACCATTTGTGTCTCTGTATAAGTTTTTTTTACATGCATTCTAACTTGGATCTGAGGTAAAAGTTTGCGATCAAACATTTTTTTTCTAAATTATGTAATTGTTATATACAATAGACGGGTCACTCACGGTGTTGGTAGTCGAGGTATGCCCGACTTGTTTCCAACCGATCGGTGGTTCGTTTTCGAGGTGATCTCGAACGGACACCTAACCGTTACCCGTAGTGACCTGTTTCAACAATTATTTCCGTCTCACGGTAGTTGTATTTCACAGAAATGGACTTGAAATGTGTGTGAAATTGATATGGAACCAATCCATAGAGGAAATAACTAATAGAGTTAAAATGTCATACAATTTACGAAAATCACTGAGCGGTAGTGTTGTCGTGTAGCTGAATTAATGGAACAGTCTGTATAACCACTATCACTATATTTGGTTGCTTCCTCTATTGACCTACGTCATGTTTAAAAAACAGCGTCAAAAGTTTTTAAAATAATTTTGTTTTCTGCAGGCCTCCTCCGCTACAAAGTCGACTTCCAATCCATGCAGCTGGACGAAGAGGAAGTTGACAACATCTACGACATCGACGATTATTAAGGCGCTGCCACACCGGAGCGGCGTCACCTGCGGCCCGGTGGGGCTCCGCCTTTATTGCACACCGCGTCATTACTCCGCTGCAGTGGCAGGACTCCAATACCACGAGCCTCTAGCTCTGCGGGTCTAACCGGCCGGGCCGGGAGCAGAGAGGAATGATACACTTCTTTATATTGGGGAAGGACCTAGATGAATTTGTCGTGAACTTCAGACGTATATGACGTTTCCAAAGTTGTTTGAAAAGTGACCCCGCTTTTCTGCACCCGAGTATTGTTACGCCACTGCTCGGCTGTGACGGAAATTTACAAAATATTGTTTGTTTTAATTGTAATGTTGGAATTAGCTGTCTGTTGTGACCTGGCACTGTCGGTACTGGGACAAATGAATGCCGAGATGATGTATTTTTGAAAATAACGGGAACACGGCTCTGTAGACGAAGATTTGGTTGTTAACTTAGAAGTTTTACATGTCCGCAATTATACGGTTAAGAAAAATTAACCATACCAAACTTCGTCATCGTCGATATTCAGTCCAAATTTCAGCTTTCCAGGCTTAGTTAGTCGACACAATTGATAGCTAACTGATATTTTGTAATTTTTTATCGACACTACTATCGACACTAGCGGAGAAACTGAATGGCGCTGTGTGCAATAAGATAACTAATTATATTAATTCTGCACATGATTATGCAATACGCATTTTACACAACTCAATTAGGTAATACAGTGTGCAGAGTTAGGATGTCTAGAGTCAGTCGGGTCCGCACCCACCGCGCGGGGTCGGTTGGTGTCGACCCGACTTACTAGTAGCGTAAGTTTCACGCGACAGCCTGGTCGCGGTGTCAGTTGTAACTTCTCAGATATAATTTGTAAATACTACAAAAGACAATATATTCTTCACCCACTGTTAACGCTTTTGCAAAAAAATGCAGGAATTGGAACGCACACATATGAGTTCGGCACCTGAAGTCTTGAAGTCTCCTAAGGCCTGAAGTACCTATAGTTTCAATGGACATTATTATTTAGACCCGGGTCCTTTTCACCAGTGGTCTTACAAATCGAGTCTTAAGTACTTTTAATTAGTCCTAATGATTATAAAAATATTTGTATTGCTACCGGTAAGACCATGGGTCGAGATCAGCTCTGGGCCTTAGGAGGTAGTCGCTAACACAAGTGGCCATCCGTGACGAGTGCTAGTGGACACGTTGACAGGCGAGCACTGCCACCGCTACAGGTTGTTCGGCGTGACCGTCGTAACCTTGTCGCGTTTAGATAGAGTCGGCAAGTACAGTTCGCTCGCTCAAATAGTGTGCCTGGAAGGTTATGCAGTTACAATCGTCTCGTTTCAACGCCAAGGTCAGAAAGAGACTGTCTTTGTCGAGCTGCGTATGCAGGAGTGGATAAGCTATAACAGTCAAGCTCATTCTCTTTACATTTAGTCGTGTGTTCTTTTGAGGTACAGTCGAGCAAAGAATTCCTTTACGATGCTTACGTTCAGTGTGCGTGGCTTAAACGTAGTATTTTCATCTACAAGGCTAATGTAGGCTGTCTGTGTAAGGGAGACTTAATTAATATGTAAACTAGCACCAACGTACAGTACAGTAATAATATGGATCTAGAAAAAGTTTCAAAAATAAGTACCATACGCTCTTACACTGGCGTAATAAGTTCGCCGGATATATTTTTGAGAAGTTCATATTGATACTTATTTTTGGACCTCACCGTACATTGCAAGTTAAATAATGAGACTGAAGTCTGTAGGCTGTCTCAACGTTCAAATTGACGTTCGATACCACTATCGACCTTATTACTAAGGTAACAGATGTTAAACACACTGTCAAATGTTGGTGGAGACAACCTAAAAAACGGCAAATATATCTACTATACGAATGTTACTCTGTTGTTACTTCAGCATTACATTTCTTGTCCTTGGGCTGAGTAAAGTACTAACTTGTTCGACTGTACAATGATCTACTTGTATTTCTGCTTGTACTGCGAACGGCAAAAATTATGTAAATGTTTAGAATGCGCTGTCGAAGCGTGATCAGCGATACTGGACTGACTGGGAGTCGGCGCGAGGTTGCAGGCGACACAGTTATTTATATATTGTATAAAATATACTATGTATTAGTTAATCCGAGTTAAACATCATTTGTTGTCGTCAGTGCGCTTGTTTCATGTATTATTCTGTACACAATTATGTTAGGTCGTTAAAGGTCGCTGGCTTTGGTCAATAAAATAGCTAGTGAGAATATTACTGCATAGTTTGGGTTTAACACACTTGCACCACGAATTACGGCACATTTTATTTATTACCATGCAGTATTTAGGGTTTTAAAGTATATATTTAAACTACACCATAGGGTACACTTGTTGTTACGTGTCTAAACGGAATAACTTAAAAGTTAACACGTTTAACTAACATTCCTTGGTTGTGAATGTTTTTTAAAGTTTCGATCAACAATATAACTATATTTGGGATAAGCTAGAAAGTTTTGCCTTAGCCGAAGTATCATCAATTTGGAACTGTCCAAAAAGCAAGAGGCCAATCTGGAAGCGAGCCATTTTTTGTGGCCCTAACCAGTAGGCTTGTTGTCTAACGCTCGCAATCGCTATCGTGTTCATTTTGACAGTTCTTTTATGAATGTGACAGCTAGCTGATTCCGATGCCAATTGTCAGCCCATACAAGAACTGTCAAAACGAACACGATGGCGATTGCGAGCGAGTTAGGTAATAAAGCCTACAGGTCTATAGTTTTAGACACATATTCTACGGGTGGGATGTCAGGTTACTTTAATGTCTTAATGTAATGCATCGTTAATTTAAAACTATTGAAATACTAATAGTATTGTTGATCGAAGTTTTTAACTATTTTAAAACAGCAGGCGGATTATGAAGTAGCTCCACGTATTTGTAAAATTTGTTTTTTTAATTGGTCGTTCCAACCGCAGCAAGATCAAGTTGTTGGCATCGTGATAATGAATTTAACTTCTGTTTTATTGATAGTCCAAATTTTAGAAATCGCTGACTGAGAAAAACGATGTCTTCTTTTTTGGATGGTTGTGTTAAAATTAATGACAATGTCAAGAATTTGGTCATGATACAGTGTAGTAAACCTTCTGGTCTGAATACTGTTTGTTCAGAATATCCGGCGCACTGGACCCCACGGTTATGTATGTATTAAAATTAATATTAATGTGCCTTATTGAAATAAAATGCTGAAAACTGATGATGGTTTTTATTATGCGTACTTCGATATATTTGATGGTTAATGGTGTGAACGTCCGGCTGTAGATGTTAGCTTTTAAATAAAATTAGTTTAAAAAAACAAGATTTTTTTGCTCATTGTACTTTTTGTTGGCTAGAATGACAATCCGTCCTATATTTATTGTGTGTACGAAATTTCAAGTCAATCAGGCCACCCTTAAAGTATTCCCGCCTGCGGATGAGATAGAATCTATAGTATGATTGCTTATCAGTTATCACTATCCCGCAGTAACTATGCTATTTTCTGGGATAACCAATATCCTATATCCTTCCCAGTGATTTAAACTATCTCTATATATCTACTAAGTTCCAACTTAAATCAGTTCAACGGTTTAAGCAAGAAGACTAAAAAAAACACTCGCTATTATGATATCGGTCTGGAATATACGAGACTTTAAAATCTTGTAATTTTTTGTGTTGGTATGTTATCTATACTAATATTATAAAGAGGAAAAATTTGATTGTTTGTTTGTTTGCATTGAATATGCTCCGAAACTACTGGACAGATTTCAAATCTGTTTTGCCGTTAGAAAGCTACATTATCACTGAGTGACATAGGCTATAGATAAGCACTTAACCGACAGATACCCATAGAGTTGTTCCTCGAATGCCCTATCTGACGATTGAAAAATCGCCCCTTAGATATGCATAATTTTAAAATGTCTGGAATTTTAGTTTTGCCTAGGTTTTATTAGTAGCGCCATCTAGTACGATGTGTTGGAATTAATCACGCCGAAATGAAAATTGATAAAAGAGTCCTCTTGTGATTATTTTGCGAATTACTAGTAATGCTGGTTTACTGGCGCTGTAATTGACTACTTAGTTTAAGTTTTTTACAATAGATGGCAGTAAAAGCTCAAGTAAAACTTGTTAATGCGCCATCTAGGTAGCCTTTAACACACTACTTTAGTTTAAAAAATTGTTAATAGATGACAGTGTAGTCGAACATCATAATTAATAAAAGCGCCATCTATTCGATATTATAAACACTTTTTAAAACATTAGCTAGAAGGATGGTCTGGCTTTTTACTAGTCTTGCTATTTCCCGCTAGGTGTCTCTTAAATTAAAATTGAATTTGGTGCTAAAATTGATCAATAGGTGGCAGCACTTAAAAAAATTTCATGCGGACACTTTGTTTTCGTACTTAAATAAACTTAATTTATCTACTTTGTGCACCTTCAGGTTTGAAGGTCTAAGTATAAGTAATTAACCATTTTCGGATGTGAATATCTACATATCTGTTTAGAAGGACTAAAATCGGCTTAATGATCAATTGGTTAGTTTTTCAACCGGTATTACCAACACTTCTGTTTTAACAGTAAAATTGCCGTTTTTACATTGATGGTCCTATTTTTTGTTTCATTCCTTATTTTTAATGTTTTTAATTAGTATTCAGCGCCACCTATTACACTATAAAATATGTATGATTTTAAGAAGGAACATTAAGTTTAGTTCAAAATTTTAATTCTGTGCGGACGAAGTTGGGGGCAACAGCTACGTAACTAATAATTTAAACATAAAGCGTATTTGTACAAGTTAGCCACATTTGTTTTTCCAACGGGACCCTGAGAACTCAAAAAGGTCGCTGCCGCAACGCTTTGGATTGGAAAGTCCGTTTTTATTCGGCTGCACTTCAGGGCCGTGTTTTTGTTGCGGCGCGCTATAAGTCTACTAGTTAAAAACGATCGCTGGCGGTTGGACATTGAATTTACTAACGTTTTCGTTCAAAATAATGGCACAGTCGAGGGCATCATAATCGATACAGCCATTATGTCTAATATATGTGTCACCGACCTTATTGTTTGTGGCAGTTTTCTCAGCTCAGTTTTTTTTCACATCCCACATCCTTCACTGTTACATACGTTTACATACGTACCTACCTACAGTCCGAGAGCTCTTAGAATGGCATTCGGGTTTTTCTTGCTGTTTTCCGCAGTCGGCCAATTCAAGTGTCAAACCCATAAGAGAGAGTGAGACAGCAAGACAAACCCAAACGGCGTTCTAAGAGTTCACGGCCTGTTTACATCATTTGCAATATTACTACATATGACTACTTTTCTGTTTCCTCTTTCCTAAATTAAAAACAACTTCATTTCTCAAGCAACAGCAGAAGCACCCGCCGTGAAGTGGCAGCGCTACACAATCAGATATAGTTTTTGTATAAATCTTGCGGAATATTGTTCTATGATTGCGTCACGGTCCGCTGGCTTTTGATTCCACTTTTTGACCCGTGTAGTCATTGTTAAATCTAATTCAGTCTTTGATCTCGTTGATTTTTAGATATCAAGACGGGGAAATTACTATCACTGAGGGATCCAGGCCTTCAATCCTAGCCCTCTAGGTTGAGGTTGGTAACGGTAACACACTTGCAACCTCTGTGGTGTTACGGGGTGTCGGTGGTCAGTGCTACCATCAGATGACCTCATTTAGCTAGTTTCCTTGTCCCATAAAAAAGCAGGTTAGTATAATATTTACACACACACACACACACACAAATCACGTCTTTATCCCTTACGGGGTAGACAGAGCCTAAGGTAACAGATACCTACAGGCCACATTTAGCAAGATTGTGGGCGTATAGGTGAAAAATGAAATCAAAATAGTGATGGGTTGCTAGCCTCATCGCGTATAACATGATTTTCGCCCATTCCCTCGATGGGCTTTCATCATCTGCGCGGGTAGAGATGCAATTGGTATATTCTATGTTTTTTCTTTGCTCCTAAACCAGCGTGGAAGATAGAAATAGATTTTTGACTGCATGTTTTATAAAGGTGCACCGCGGTGGTCACCACGCCATGACAGCCAGAAGGCTAAGATTCTGTCCTATATGTATGTACATATATGTATGTATAAGATGAATTTTAAACGGCCTATTAAAATTAGCTGTTTTGCCACACTGTGTGAAAACATCTTGTCGTTAGTTTGATTTATAAAAGTTAAAAAACAAAAATTTTACTGCCGCGTGATTTGATAAATAGGTACAAAGGTCACGAAATGTCAGCCGTCCGCCCTAATCCAGTCTGGCGAGACCCGCTATTACTAACACCGTGATACAAGCCGCGAGTCTACATAATTTGGTTTTGGTACCGTGCCTAAATTGGCGAAGTAGACCCTCGCGGTAGCGCTGCAAACTTATTTGCTGCGGTGGTGAGAAGTTAAACTAAAGTATTGACATACTTACCGGCCGTCTTTCCATAGACACTAGCGCCACTTTTACCAGTTAAACTAAATTTGTAATGTACATGTAGGCAAACCATGAAAACAAATCTCAAAAATTAACCAAAATAGATTTTATGTTGATGCACTAGCATTTATACAGGGTGAAATTAGGTGTGGTTTTGCTATAATGTTACACGAATTCGTAAATTGTTAGCGGTCATCTTAAATTGGTCGATTAGGCGATGGCTAAAAATAGCCTCCACGCGTTATCATGTTATTTAGTTTTATAAGGTTATTCGCTTATTAAAGCCACATAAATATTTCTCATCTCGTGCGCCGTATTAGGTCGTGTTAAAGTCAATTTTTGGTTGTTTCTTTGGACCTCAGTTCGTGGTTTTTTTATAACACCACGTGCTTGGGAGTACGGTGGTGTCTAAAATATGCATACGATTCCGTGCCTTGGTGACTCACTCGCTCCGGCGCGTACAACCTGACGCACGGCATGCCTTCTGTGTCGCCGACTGTACACACACTCCGTATTACCTAGATCTGATAAAACTGGTACCTAAATTAGTATGAACGGAACAAAAGTTAAATATGTATGTAAGAAAGCGTAACGCGTTATTGTAGGTAAGTACATAAAACACATGAAAATAAACGGGCCACAATACAAACAAAAAATGTGCAAGACAAAATTATCCCTCAAACGCCAAAGGGATTTCTTCCAGTTTATACTTTCGTTCCTTGTTAATAAAGAAAAAACAACTTTAATTATTTCGGTAACTTAAGTGAATTCTCATTACACAAATTATAAATATACTAGCTTTTGCCCGCGACTTCAGAGTGACGACATTAAAAATATATATTTTTATTAATAAAAAGTATCCTATGTTACTTCTAATACCTCCACGAACATGTGTCGTACAAAATTTCATGATGATCGGTTGAGTAGTTTTCGCGTGAAACCGTAACATACACACCTTACATTCGCATTTATAATATTAGTAGGATTCTATTAATTAAGATCAAAATTATAAAAAAGGACACCCTAGATTTAGTAATGGTACAATCCAACACTAAGCTCTTTTCTCGGCGAGGTGGCCCACAGATAAAAATGATGCCCGACTTGGTCCCGTACGCGAGGGTGACTGTACTTTTAGGATGAAAGAGAAAGTATGGAAGTTTTCCAAAATGACGGCGCGAAAAGCTCGCGGCCAACGACCCCGGCTAGCGGCCGCTAGGGACGGGACAACTTACAAAATGCTTCACTTAATAATCGTTTTAGGACTTCACTGGTTGAATGGTTTTTGTACAATAAGTTACCTACATTTCCTTAAAACAGAAGAAAACAATGTCTTTCCATTGGCTAGGTTAATTTTATTTAAATTTATATCACAAAATCGCGGTAATCTCACAGAATAATCATAGCCATAGGTAAATAACTGTAATAAATCATCAGCACCTATATTTATAATTATAACAAACGAAAAAAGACAACAACAATACAATATTTCATACCATGATAAAAGCTAATGGTAAATTTCAAATGTAATTTTGCACATTAATTCCGGAAAACTCAGAAGTGCGAGCCCGGGATTCGAATCCACGACACTCTGCTTGCGAGGCCACAGGTCAAACTACTAGGCTACCACGACTTTTTTCCATATTCACGTCAAAATTTATATGAAATCATGAAATGACCGATTTCTTCAATCCCTTTCTCATCGCGGTTTATTATTATTAAGTAATATAAAATATCGTCAACGTCGACAGAGTAATAACTAATCGGCTCCTGTTTTGTGTACGTGTACGAAAAAAGATTATTTAAACTCATTTTTATCGAAAAAAATATCGATTGTTTTTTACTTAATTATTTTCCCATCCCGAGGCCGGACTTCTATGGCGGGGAGCTTAAACTCGGAGACAAACAGCTTTTAATCAAAGGTTTAAGAAACATGTATTTACCAGCATTGGTCTAACTTCACATTGTTTATTTGTTTCTGATTTTGTAATTGATCTTTGACCTAGTCTAGTACCACTAGTACAGGTATTCCAGCGGTCAAAAAACTTGTGTTGTACTTATGTAGGTATAATTATAAGTATCTACACTGTGTCTTAAATAAAATAAATCTGGAATACTTTCAGCAGCAAACTTTGACATCTAATTATTATTTATAAGACTTATGCAATGCAAATTAATTTAAGCCATCTTGAACATCTAGAACTAAACAGCTAATTTCATCTATTTTTGACATAATCTTAAATATATTTGTTGTCATTTCAATTTATTACATACCTACGCATAGTATTTACGCTCTGAAAATTTTGCATGCTACCCTGTAGTATGGCTGATCTCAATTCTTGCAGATGTTCACCAATATGTATGCAATCTGCACTCAGCAAATAAATTCATCTCATTTCATTTCATTTCAGGTATAATCAGTGGCGTAACTATAACGTCTGGGGCCCGCGGGAAATTCGTCAGATGCCTCCTTCCTCAATATAAAGAAGTGCATCAGCGTCCCTTCTGCGCTCTAAACCAAGCCAGTTCGGGGCCCCATAGAGCTAGGGGCCCCTGGCATTTTGCCACCGCTGCCACCCTATAGTTACACCACTTGGTAAATGGTTTTCTAGATTTTTTAAATTAAATGATTCCATGCTCATACTCTTGTGAAAGTTGAAAGTACTCTAAGTACGGCCTCAAAGGCGTATTTTAATTGTGAATCAAAAATCGTATCGCAACTCCCTTCTACTTCTACCGTGAAAAGTAGTGAGATCCAAATAACAAGTCGGTTAATTTATTCAATCCCTACTAAAGAGACCTCCTGTTTTAGTTATTACATAATTAGCTAACCCAACAACAACATCTTATATAATCAATATTAAAAAACTTTTATGTTACAAATAAATAAATAGACTTGGCATTCGCATTAAACCAATGTAATATAATATGCAGTGTGAAAACACGTTACAGTTTTTCTCACAAGTAGATAGGGGTTGAGAAAAGGATGGTAGCTAATGCCGTGACGCTTTCTTGCTCAACTTGGCGGGGGCCCTGCCGTGCCTCCAGATTAAGCTAAGGATGGTACGGCCGTGACGCTTTCTTGCTCGACTTGGCGGGGGCCCTGCCGTGCCTTAGATTAAGCTGAGGTATTAAGAGAGTTCAAATACTTAAGCTTAACCAACCATCCGCTGAAATATTGGTGAATAATTATTTTAAAAGACCTTGTAGTCGGGCCTTAGTTTGGGATGCAACGTGTGCTGATACTCTTGCTCCGACCCATCTTCGAAGGACCCAAAATGTTGCTGGCTCTGCTGCAGCCTCGGAGGAAGACTTCAAACGCCGAAATTATAGCTCGCTTGGAGGCAGCTATATATTTGAGGCGTTTGGAGTCGAAACTCTGGGGCCATGGGGGCCAAGCGCGCGCCGTGTGTATAAAGATATCTCGGCGCGCCTTATAGAGGCCTCCCACGACCAGAGGGCTGTCTAATATTTTGCTCAGCGAATAAGCTTTGACATACAACGTGGCAATGCTGCCAGCCTTCTGGGCATCATCCCCATTGGCAGCGATTTGGGAGTTTTTTTATCTTTAATTTAATAATAGCTTCACAAAACACCTTACATTCACTCATTGACACCGCGACAGGTGGAGACCGCGCCAGACTTTTGGCGGTCTCCAGACTAGAATCAGGCCACTGGCTCCATGCCTATCCCTCACCGAATACCGGCACCCACATAGACCCAATTACCCTCCGCATAGCCGTCGGTCTCCGACTGGGTGCTGAGGTTTGCGTGGACCACAATTGTGCCTCTTGTGGGGCCCCCGTAAATCGCCTCGGCCACCACGGACTCGCCTGCTCCTCGGGTGCCGGCCGCCTCTTCCGTCATGCCGCTTTGAATGACATCCTCAGAAGGGCGCTCGTCAGTGCCAACGTTCCTGCTGCTCTGGAGCCCCAGATCGCACGGAGCGGTGGCAAGCGCCCTGATGGGATGTCATTGATTCCATGAAGGTACGGACGTGCGCTGGTGTGGGACGCTACCTGCGCCGACACCATGGCTGCGTCCTACCTTCCAATGACGTGCAGGCATGCCGGCGCGGCGGCGGACGCCCGGGAGCGGGTAAAGATGACAAAATACCAGTGTCTCGGCGCCCAATACGAATTTGTCGCATTTGGCGTCCAGACACTTGGTCCGTGGGGCAAGGGCGCACGTGGGCTCTACAAAGACCTAAGCAAACGCCTGAGGGAGGCAACAGACGACCCTCGCGCGGGCAGCTTTCTCGCACAAAGACTCGCAATTGCGATACAACGCGGGAATGCTGCCTGCGTGATGGGGACCCTACCTAAGGGTCCAAATTTATTTAAATTTTTAACATTAGTTTTCTTTTACTAAGTTATTTTAAGGTAGCCTAAGTTTATATATTTTAATTATGTTGTATTTACAAATAATAAAGATTTAGTTTCACCTAGGTTAAACTTATTTTTAAGTTTTGACTGTTTTTTATTATGATTTGTTCTTATTGTTTCAGATGGTCGCTACTTCCTCTGCCACCCAGTTACTTACCCAGGAACTTATCAAAAGCTCCACATAACGGTGACGTCTTTCCATCAGCCGCGTAGCTATAGTGTGGCAGGAATGGCGAATGCTGCGGGCCCCCAGCTCCACGGGGCCCGAACTAGCTCGGCCTAGAGCACGCAGAAGAGACGATGCACTTCTTATATTGAGGAAGGCCCCATATGATAAATTTGTCACGGCTAACACCGGTTGCAATCGGCGACCCCTAGACTCAGGACCAGAGATCCTGCAAAACTAGCCAGGGTGACACAAAAAAGCGCACTCTATAGTAAAAATTGTCAATACAAATATATAATCATATACCGTTAGTTTTTAGACAAATCATGACATTAACAAAATTTTGAAGAGAATTAATAAAATGGTTAAGAGAAAAATGTTTTACAGTGTAAAGGAATTTTTGGAATATAATATTTAACTAAAATAAATAAACTGTCATTGCCTAATGACAATTATGACATATAAAAATATTTAATTTTATCTTATGAATTGTAAAAATGCACTGCTAAATAATGTGTTATAATATTGTAGGTATATTGAATTGAAATTTTTGCATGTCATGTCATGACAAAACACATTGGAACTGGAGCCCAATTTTTGAAAGCACGTGTGAAAATACCACTCGAAAGTGGTGAAAAATTGTGCTGAATTTTAAATACGAGTCGCTTAGAAGATACTTACGGCTCTCATTAATCTTGTGACCTAGTCAAAAATTTGATTAGAGCTGTAGTTTTGAAGATATAAACAGATTTATACCACTTTCGAGTGGTATTTTCACACATGTGCTTTCAAAAATCGGGCCCCTGTTTACTATGTGCCCATCAATTTACCACGTTTTTAAGCAAATAAAAGATTTATTATTATATAATCTTGTGTAGGTACGAATGCTCAAAGCACTGACCGTGCTACACACATACAATCTTACTAATGTCATAAATGCGAAAGTTAGTGATTATAACACTTCCGTGCTGGTCTGGGAGCAAAGGAAAAACATAGAATGTACCAGTTGCTTCTCGTAAGCAACAGAGGTACCATATGGATAATTGTTGTTTTATTTATGGCAAAATGGGGAATGAGTGGAAAACTGATAACTGATTAGACATGCTTACATTTCCTAATCGCGTTCTTACTCTACTAACTAGAAAACATATAAAAAAACCTTATTGAACAAATAATTACGCTTTGAAAATTCTCTATTTCAACATAAATTACGTAAATTAATTTCATTACATCATTCTTTCATTCACTCATTAAGTCACATCACTATTTAATATTCGCCAAAAACTGACAACACTGAAGTGTCATTTTACTGCAGTGTTGTATCTGCCAGACTATAGCGGTGATCATAGACTTATACTTGTTTAGCATTATCATGAAGTGACACACTAGCTTCGTAAAACATACCAACACTTGTATACATACTACAGGCTATACCTACTACAACCTCCCGAGTCCGGAATTCGCAGTCAAAGTATAAAAGCGGGAACCACGCCAAAATAAAACGGCGACATATGAGGCAGGCCGCTGTAATGCCCCTACATCGCTAATACATAGTATCCCATACCAGACCCTGGTATCGATTCGAAAATTCTTTTTTTCTTCTTCCACGCAGACGCGGAGTTATAAAATTTTTTATAACCCTCCCCGCCTCCCTCAAAAAATCGTCTGCAAGATAGCGGGCGTCGTGAAAAATGAAAAAAACACGCGCTCGCATTTTGAAGTCGAAACTTGAACCGATGAATTTGGTCGAACGAAAAGTTTAAAAAGTCTTCTGTAAAGTAATTTTGTCTCCTGTTTCTGAGAGTTACAAGCTTTTGTTTTGTGTTTTTTTTTACCTATCTCCAAGCGTTTAGAGGGTGAGGTTTCGGTCTCGTTCCCTGATAAATCATACTCGTACTTACGTCTAATAAAAAAATAAGCTACTACTGTCCGCGCGTTTGCTGTCTCATTCACTCTTATGGGCTTGATACCTGAATCGGCCGTGTGAGGGAGACAACGAGAGCTCACGGCCTGTTTGTATGTTTTACAGGAGTGATCACAATCAAGCTAAACTAACCGCATAACAATTTTAAGAAACCTTGTAGTTTGTTTAAAGTTTTATACTTAGTCTTGCCCACGGTTTCGCCCCTCTTCCAGTTGTTTACTTTTCCAATATATTATTGCATAATAACCTTCCGTGTGCTTTAAGGAACAATGAAAAAAGGTAGCCGTTCTCGAGTTTTGCAACATTCATTTTTATTTAAAAAAGATATGGTGTAAGACTGACTTGCACCGAACTCGGCAGTTTCCCAAAGCGATTATCTTAGACTAGATCTTAAATTGCAATTCAACGTCGTCTATCGTGCGAATAGGGTCTGTAGCCCAATCCAAATACTAACCCCCTTATTCATAAACGATCTATAGGCTTCTGCTAACTTAGCAATCGTTTGTCCTTGTCTGTGAAAGGCAAAATGTCAAAGTGATAGATAAGGACAAACGATTGCTAAGTTAGCAGAAGCCTATAGATCGTTTATGAATAAGGGGGTTAATCCCTTTCAGGAGTGCGATTCTCTAATAGAAACTCGCCCGCGAAGTTTTCGCTACGCTGGTTGGAATTGCAATCATAACATGACCCACTGCCTCGTAGGCGTTATACGAAGTCATGTGTCTGGTCAACTGGTCAACACCCGACAAAGACTACAAGAGCCCTAGCTCCGTGTAATATTAACCAGAGAATGGCTCAAGTTACGATTGTCTTATCCTGTTACTTCGCGAAGTGATCGCTGAACAGCCACCATAACATGACCCGTTACCTCGTAGGTGGTATACGAAGTCGAGTGTCTAGTGTGGTGGACGCGCAAGATCATGAAGCCAAGAAAAGCCAGAAAAAGTTACAGGGGTTTTTTAATTGAGGCTCGCGGCTGTCTCAGGCCGACTGTACCTACCAATTTCCTCAGTGACACAGATAAGGTACAGATAGGTTAATTTATTTAAATTTTGTTATTCATATTATATATTCATGTCAATACATAATAAATTCACTAAATCGTCAACAAGTAAAAGTATCCTAACTACTAATATTATAAATGCGAAAGTTTGTGACGATGTGAGTGTGTATGTTTGTTCCTTCTTCGCGCTGAAACGACTGGACGGATTTGGATAAAATTTTGAACGAAGATAGCTGGTACCACAGTTTAAAACATAGGCTACTTTTTATCCCGGAAAATTGCATAGTTCCGCGGGGTTTTTTTTTTTAATGTATAGGAAGGCAAACGAGCAAGTGGGTCACCTGATGGTAAGTGATCACCACTGTCCATAGACACCCGCACAACCCCGGTGGGATTGCAGATGCGTTGCCAACCTACAGAACTAAGATGAAATGCCTCTTGTGCCCGTAATTTCCCCGGCTGTCTTACTCTCCACACCGGAACACAGCAGTGCAAGCACTGCTACTTAGCGGCAGGATTAGCGAGTAAGATGGTGGTAGCGATCCGGACGGACCTTGCATAAGGCCCTACCACCCGCCGGATAAACATGTCAATTGTTAATTCTACGCGGACAAAGTCGCGGGCAGAAAGCTAGTATTAAATAATGTCAAAATACAAGAATCTGAGGGCACGGCCAAGACAAAAAAAGGTTTTTTTTTTCAAACCGTTCGCCGTATTTAAGCCTTATAATTATAAAATCGTACCAGTACATCTTTCACCAGCTTTTATTGCTTGCCGTAAAGTATGTATAGGTACCTATGCATGTCTGTGTAAATCAAATCTTGCAAGTCACATCTGACCCACTTCTTGTGGACGGGTTGGTTTGGAACTTGGTATAGTTGGTCACATTATCTGGGATGGATGACAATGCAAGTTAACTCAAAAAGTACAGTTAGCAAAAAGCTTGAGTTGACGGTCAATATTATCGGTACTTATTTCACTATACTGCCTCCTAATTCAAAAGGACGAAAGTCCATAAAACAGATTTAGTTTTTTTACATATTTGAACAGATTAGACATCGATCTATCATAATTTTCTCGAACTCTTAACAGATATTCGCGTTTATAATTGGACAGCAGTGTGCTTTATATCGTATGAACTCTACATTAAAGTCAAAATTTGTGTCAAGGGGCGAGTTAGAGTACGCGCCAAGTCTCGGTTGCTAACTGCAAGTAGCAAAGTGTTCGCCATACTTTTACAACTATGACCGTATTTTTTTTTTAACTTGGCACTTTACCCACAGAGCCTAAGCCCCAAACTTCTTTTTAACGTAAAGTAAGGTATTTCATATATAATATAAAAAATGCGAAGGTAACTCTGTATGTCTATCTGTAACCTTTTCACGCCTAAACGGTAGGACCGAGTCAGTCCCGGGAAAGGACAAAGGATAGTTTTTATCCCGGAAAATTGCATAGTTCCCGCGGGATAGCGATAAGCAAATTCTGCGCAGACGTAATCGCGGGGAAAAGCTAGTAAATAATAATACTGTTTTTTGTTTTTTTATGCAAAAGAACAGCTAACACAAAAAATGATTTTAAAGACAGTCGAAATCGATATTTAAGTATTAAGAAGCTATCGTCTTAACCGCTCAGCTCTGGTGGTAGTAATCCAAAACGCTATAAATAAAACGAATCCCAACAAAAAGCCAAAAGCGCCGTAAAAAAACAAACTAAATTTCAAAGAAATCTATGCCTGGCTGGAAGACGGCGGCTAAAAAAGTAAAAATGTAAAAAATAAGGCCGTAAGGAGGGCGCGGGGCGAGCGGAGGGGGGGGACTTCCTCGAACTTCCAGCGCCATTTCGAAAATCGATCACGCGGCGCGTGTGTGGACCGTTTTGGATTTCGAACTCTACTATACAAAATTGTACAAACTTTTGCGTGCAAACTAAAGCGAGCACTAAAGCTGTAGTGCTAAGGTTGGATTTGGCTCGCATTTCGAATGTTGTCAGTGTGTGCGTGACCCCACACATACTCCACCAGCGACCAAAATATTAATGTCGGCCCCGTCCCGCCAAAATAGATTTTTTGTAGATATATTTCGATATAAAGTAGAACGGCTGTAATAAAATTGGACCTTTTTAGGCAGCCATGCTTCAGGCAAGTACTCTGTACTGCTGGAAGTTTTTCTAAGAAATGTTTGAAACGTTTTTTGAGAGTGCACGGCACGGGCTGGAAACGGCCAAGTCATGTTGGAAAAAAATGTTTACAAATGCTTTTTGTGGATATTAAAAACGGCACGTGTAAGTTTAACATTATCATTTAAGGAAGTTGTAAAACTGTATTTTATTTAAATTCCATGGCTGTTTTGATTTTTGGACTTGACATTTATTTTTATGCCAACCTACTATCTTTAGGAAAAATTTGTAGAATAAGAGAGAGGATTAAATATAGGTGTTCCGAGGCCATTTTAGACATTTAGTCGTAAATAGGTTTTGTACGATTTTGTGTAAGCTTTAAAGTCTATATTACTATCTCAATTTGTAGTTGTATTCAAATAGGTCTCGTACGTGATAATAAAATTGTGCCGTTTGGAACGGAAGCAAACAGTACGAAGGGCAAAGAACTTGACTTTTTGAGCGCACCAGTGAGTGACGTAACGCGTTCATATTTTGTGAGGGTTATTTTAATATATTGGGTGTCGCCCGTTGTCCGTCATACTGCCGTTTTAAACTACAGAATAGACCTTTTGTAAAACAGTGAAGACTGTGTATATCGTTATCAAGTGGTGTGTAAAATGTAAACCTACTTATACATACAATTTTGTTATTTCCCTAATTTTTGTGATCCACTTTAGTCGCTAAACAAATGAATAAACCTAACCTGGCCCCATTTTTGGAAGCACATGAGTGATAATAACACTCGAAAGTGGTGAAAAATTGTGCTGAATTTGAAATACGAGTAGCATAGAAGACAATCACAGCTCTCGTTAATCTTGTGAACTAGTCAAAACTTTGATTAGAGCTGTAGATTTGGAGACATAAAGATTTATACCAATGTCGAGTGGTATTTTCACACATGTGCTTTCAAAAATCGGGCCCCCCGCCCTGTCGTAAGCTACCTACAAATCTCGAAAGCTATTTAGCATTAACATAATTCTAAATAGTAGATAAAGAATAAGCGATCATATCCGAAAAGTAGCTAAATTTTAGTTCGAATAAAAGGCATTATAATAATAAAAATGTTTATATACGCGCATATCATTAGTGCTCTAATTATAGAGCACTAATAGAGCATTAGCGTTCAGAAATCGTAGGAAATAACGAGCATTATTACACCCTTAAAAATCCATCCTGTAATAACATCAAAGTACAGATGTTACCTACTACCACAGACAAGAAAGTACTTACATAAATCACGTTTTTATCCCTGAATGGGTAGCAGAATATAATTGGTTGTAATAAAGCTGATCATTTCCCTACTGCTTCTGAACCCATCTTAAAATACCTACTTATGATATGTGTGAAGATTAATTAATGTATGCAAACTGTAGAGATAGGTAATTAAGCCTTTAATCACTCAATATGTAACGTTAGCATAAAATACTAGCTAATTACTTTTACAATTATTAATACCAAATAGGTATAACTAATTAAATAGGTGCTTAGCTTAGCGGTCTAATCGCCAAAAACCAGTAGGTACATAGTTACAAAAATCTATCTCTTCCTTTAGTACCTATTTATGCGTGTTAGTTAAAAATTATTGGTTTGATTTATTAACATTCTTTGTCGCAAATGGTATTTTTAACTTATGTGTAACAATGATTTAAGATACATACAAACATAGTAAAAGTACATATCACAGCGTGTTCAGCCTTGACAAATTTTTCACCGGAGCCTACACTGGTAATAGACTACAGGCCCACGTACAAAAAATGTGGGTCATATGAACCACCAGGTGACGTATATAGGACGATATAAGAGCATAAAATAATAAGATTCAGCACTATGCCGTCACTTGTAAGCTGTCCAACTGGGTGCTGGTGAGAATTCAAAAGTGCAACCCTCGATTTTTTCCCCTTGTCGCATGATTTTTGTACGGCGTTGCGGAATAATGGATTAGAAGCTGTATTGAAACAATATGAAACTGATGCCGTACAGAATCAAATGACCAAATTTACCCTGGAAATGGTCAGAAAATCAAAAAAAATTACCGACTTTGTGGCGCACCATTTTGTAGGCCATCAGTTTCATACTGTTTCAATACAGCTTCTAATTCATTATTCCGCAACGCCGTACAAAAATCATGCGACAAGGGGAAAAAATCGAGGGTTGCACTTTTGAATTCTCACCAGCACCCAGTTGGACAGCTTACAAGTGACGGCATAGTGCTGAATCTTATTATTTTATGCTCTTATATCGTCCTATATACGTCACCTGGTGGTTCATATGACCCACATTTTTTGTATGTGGGCCTGTAGTCTATAAGTAGGGTTGCCATCTCTAAAATTTGGAAAACAGGACAAGACGCGTGAAAACCCCGGATTTTATAGTCCGAAAGCCGGACATTAGGCCAGGGTCGATACCTTTGAAAATGATAAAAAGTAAAATAAAATTATAGTAGGATGAAACCCATCAGAAAAGGTAGAGAACATTACAAAAATGAAAGGAAAAATAAATTACGGTCGATCTGAGGTCGGGAAGAGGGGGGGGGGCGGGGGAGTTTTTAAGGGTGAAAAACGGTTTATCTCGATTTCCGGCGAAACTACAAGTCTTATGAAAAAAAGTTAAATCGCAAAGTTGTAGGTAATAAAAAGGTCTACAACTTTTGTTTTTACACTTTTTTCACATAACCTCAAAATTTATGAGAAAAATTCAAATAACCAAGTTTTTGGTTTTTTATTTTTATCTTTTGCAAAAATAATTATTTTTTCACGAAACTTGGTGAAAACTTACCTTTTTATGTCCCGAACATACAGTAATTTTTTTGATTTAAAAGATTCATTTATTCACCTTATTTTGACTTAATATTGAAAAAGCACCCTAATTTTCCATCGAAAATTTTCACGTCAAAATATCTGCTTTTTTAAAAAAGTCGGTGCCTATTTTGTTCGCTGAAATCTCTACTTTCTGATGGTATAAAAAAATATATACATTACTATGGTAACTGTTCTCAGAAAATGCAAATAAACGAAATGAACATTATGTTCAATTTTGAGCTATTTATTAAAATTAAAACTTTAATTATTCGTTAAACGTAAGGTTTCATGTTACATTGATAAACAAAAAAAAATACGAATCCATAAAACATAAAGATTGCAAAGAACATTCGAAAATTGTTTTTTTAATATTAAAAAAAATTGGATTTGAAGGGGATTTCAGTAATAAAGTTGATTTATTAAATTTTAATTACATTTATGTCATAGAAATTCTCATAATATATAAATATACATGTAAATCGTACTATTGAATTTCGATACTTTATACTGGTTACGTTATTCATTATAATTTTCTTAAATACAATAATCTTGTCATTTATAAATACCTTGTCTTGCATTCTAATCACTTCTCTGTTATAATGAATAACGTAACCAGTATAAAGTATCGAAATTCAATAGTACGATTTACATGTATATTTATATATTATGAGAATTTCTATGACATAAATGTAATTAAAATTTAATAAATCAACTTTATTACTGAAAAAAATCGCAGCAGTCACATTTTTCAGATGAAATCCCCTTCAAATCCAATTTTTTTTAATATTAAAAAAACAATTTTCGAATGTTTTTTGCAATCTTTATGTTTTATGGATTCGTATTTTTTTTGTTTATCAATGTAACATGAAATCTTACGTTTAACGAATAATTAAAGTTTTAATTTTAATAAATAGCTCAAAATTGAACATAATGTTCTTTTCGTTCATTTGCATTTTCTGAGAACATTTACCATAGTAATGTATATATTTTTTTATACCATCAAAAAGTAGAGATTTCAACGAACAAAACAGGCACCGACTTTTTTAAAAAAGCAGATATTTTGACGTGAGAATTTTCGATTGAAAATTAGGGTGCTTTTTCGATAATTAGTCAAAACAATGTGAAAAAATGAATCTTTTAAATCAAAAAAATTACTGTATGTTCGGGACATAAAAAGGTAAGTTTTCACCAAGTTTCGTGAAAAAATAATTATTTTTGCAAAAGATAAAAATAAAAAACCAAAAACTTGGTAATTTGAATTTTTCTCATAAATTTTGAGGTTATGTGAAAAAAGTGTAAAAACAAAAGTTGTAGATCTTTTTATTACCTACAACTTTGCGATTTAACTTTTTTTCATAAGACTTTTAGTTTTGCCGGAAATCGAGATAAACCGTTTTTCACCCTTAAATACTCCCCCCCCCCTTCCCGACCTCAGATCGACCGTAATTTATTTTTCCTTTCATTTTTGTAATATTCTCTACCTTTTCTAATGGGTTTCATCCTACTATAATTTTATTTTGTCTCAAAAATTATCGACCCTGGCCTACATGTCGACAAGATCGTGACGGGAGGGGTGGGGGAACGGTGAATATACTTGGTTCGTCGGTTGATCGTGGTGTGCGAGCATAGTGCGTGTCTCGCGGGCGGCACAATTTTTTTTTATTTATTTATATTTTAAAACCCGGTCTACAAATGAAACCTTCCCCGGACGCTGCCCGGATGCCCTCTAAACTAGGACAAATCCGGGGAAACCCGGACGGATGGCAACCTTATCTATAAGCATAGTTTCATAAATTATTAAAAAGAAACGGCCCGGCAAGAAATGACAAATGATGACATGACAGATAACAGGACTTTTTCTGCAAGCAGTTGGGCAAAGGAAATCAAGAGTTTCGTGCCACTGATGACGTATATCCGGTCGACCATATCCGGTATTAAAAAAAAAAAAAAAAATACGCAACCAAATTTTAAAATATTCAAATTAGTTTCTCAAATTGGCCTAATCATAAAGAAAAAAATATAAAAAAAAAAATTTTTTTTTATATCACAATAGTGCACAAAAATCACGCACAAATTTATACACTGGCGAGCAAAAATAACGGTTCACTTTCATACAAAGTTCTATGAAAAGAGACCCGTTATTTTTGCTCGTGAGTACATCAAACCAAAAAATTCCGCTACAAATAGCTAAATTTAGAAACGATTCTAAGTTGTCAATCCGGTTGTCTATATTTAGTAACATGTTAGAAAAAAACACGTAGGCTGCGTACATGAATAAATTAATATAATTATTTACGCTTTTGCAAAATATTATCAGGCAAAACAAGTTATGCAATACCTATACGGAATGCTAAAAACACATTTAAGTAAACATACTGTAAATGCAAAATATGATTCTGCTTCTTTGTGTTTGTCTTCCATGCTGGCCTGGAAGCAAAGAAATAACATAGAATATAGAATGTACAGTCAAGTGTAATAATATGTATCTAGCCAAAGTTTCAAAAGTAAGTCATACACTCTTACACCGTCGTATAAGGTCGTGGGACATATTTTTGAGAAGTTCGTATCGATACTTATTTTTGCACTTGACCGTACCAGTTGCTTCTCTTAGAGATCATGTTCTATAGGCGATGTGGCCAGCAAGCCATTACTGTTTTGAGTCTCCTTTTCCATACGCCCACAATCATGCTAAACGTGACCTTTACGCTTTGTTACCTTAGGCTCTGTCTACCCCGTAAGGAATAAAGACGTGATTTATGTATGTGTGTATGTGTTCTTTGTAGTTTTACGAGTGAACCCTATTCACACACAGAGAAGCTACAATAATATGACAATTCGCAACACATTACTGACTTGAGGAGTTCTGTACTTAACTCGCTCGCAATCGCCATCGTGTTCATTTTGACAGTTAATATATGGGCTGACAATTGGCATCGGTATCAGATAGCTGTCACATTCATACAAGAACTGTCAAAATGAACACGATGGCGATTGCGAGCGAATTAGGTAATAAGCCTACACTCATATTGGCTTCGAAATTTAGACCAGATTGGGGCACGCTAGTCTAAGAAAATATACTAGACATTTGATAAACGTAGCAGGCGACTGGTGACTCTGACATTTTGGTAGGTACCTATACATCTCGCAGCCGGTGTGGAAACTGGTTCAACACGGATCTTCTCAAACCACCAATGTATTTTGAATGGATGACTATAAAGTCACTTGTCGCTTGTGTCAGAGTAATGCAATAGGGGACGGTTGTTATTGTCAACTGTCGCCCTTTACGAAATACGAGTCTTGCAGCATTGGAGTATTCCAAGTCATAGTACTTAGGTGCCATTAACGATGACCCCCCGTGATTCTTATTAAAATAATATTGATAAATCCACGCGTCTTTGCGGATGGCACTATCTATAATTGTTTTTTTATTGTTGTATTTTTTTACTTACACATAAGTCGGGTTCTATCTATTTATTGGTTTGTTTCCGTAAAAGTTTATGGATTATCACTACATAGTATAAAATAAAGTCGCTTTCTCTGTCCCTATGTCCCTATGTTCCTATGTATGCTTTATATCTTCAAAACTACACAACGGATTTTGATGCGGTTTTTTTAATAGATAAAGTGATTCAAGAGGAAGATTTTTATGTATAATTCTACGCAGACGAAGTCGCGGGCAGAAGCTAATGTAGTATATGTAGTATATTTTATCTGTGTATCGTTTCGTGAGTCACAGACGGTTCTGGCTGAAAATCAGTGCTGCGGGTGTCTAGCACCTCACCGTAATGCTGAGCCAGCGACCGTTTCACTGTTACGAAGACACACGACACAACGCTGATGATCTATTTTTCATGTCTGTGTGTTTTTTTTATTATTTTCTATAAAATTGTGTATATTCTCTTATATTTGTGTTCGCGCCGTTCCTCTCACACAAATACCTATTAGGATACGATTTTCGGATTCCCCCCAAACCCCCCGATCCCCAGATCCTCAAAATATAAGCTCAGCCTAGTAAAGGGTCCGTCAATATTTTTTTAAAAACAAATGCATAAACGGTCTTGAAGTTTCACGGAACTACTGCCTCGATGCCGAGTCTCGCATAACGGCCCGGCAACCATGGTAGACCGGGAGATAGTGACACAAATCATAGGGTCATTTGTACCAGTATGGCGGTTCTTCAGGGGTCTTAGTACGCAATGACAAAAAGAAAAATGATGGTCATAGCGCTGGTACCGGCGGCCCAATCGCGTGGGCGTTAGTCGAACTCGTCGGATAAATTACGAGTGTCACACGATTTGTTCCACAAAAATTTTTGTATTTTCCGATAGTCCATAAAAAAGAAGTAGGCGGTAGTGTCATGCCATACTTCTCCGGTGTGACTTACAGCGTTAATTAAAAAAAAATCAACCCTTTGTACCAGGCCAATTTTTGCACAGTTAATCATCGTCGTGCAGCCATTTACGAAAATCACCATGCCATACTTTACTTTACTTACAGCCGTAAGTCACACCGGAGAAGTATGGCATGACACTACCGCTACCTACTTCTTTTTTATGGACTATCGGAAAATACTAAAATTTTTGTGTTACAAATCGTTTGACACGTAATTTATCCGACGAGTTCGACTAACGCCCACGCGATTGGGCCGCCGGTACCAGCGCTATGACCATCATTTTTCTTTTTGTCATTGCGTACCTACTAAAACCCCTGAAGAACCGCCATACTGGTACAAATGACCCAATAATTTGTGTCACTATCTCCCGGTCTATGGTGTTTTTGGAGCAACGCTCGCCCCGGGTCGCAGACGGCAAATTCTCATGGTTATTATTTTATGGCCGACAGCATTCCTAGGAGCTATTCAGGCTAATTTAAAGATATACCTAGAGGACTACCTGAATGTGAAACTTTCACTGGTATTCATGACGACCGATAAGACGAGTGAAAAGGCTCCTAGTGTCACGAGCAATGTTTAGATCCAAAAATTTCACTCTGTCAACAAGATATGTTTATTTACAAGACAATTTAGTTTTCCCTCCTTTCTTATTTTTTGTTTACTGTGAATTATTTAATTAATTTATGTATTTTTCTTAGTTACACATAAGTCGGGTTCTATCTATTTATTGCCTTGTTTACGTAAAAGTTTATGGATTATGAATATATAAATATTTATTTTTATCTGTGTATCGTTTCGTGAGTCACAGACGGTTCTGGCTGAAAATCAGTGCTGCAAGTGTCTAACACCTCAGCGTAATGCTGAGCCAGCGACCGTTTCACTTTTGCGAAGACACACAACGCTGATGATCTATTTTTCGTGTCTTGATTATTTTCTATGAAATTGTGTATATCATCATCACTACATAGTATAAAACAAAGTCGCTTTCTCTGTCCCATGTCCCTATGTATGCTTATATCTTCTTCTTTTTAATAGATAGAGTGATTCAAGAGGAAAGTTTTTATGCATAATTCTACGCAGACGAAGTCGCGGGCAGAAGCTAGTTCTCTTATAATTGTGTCTTGCAAAAAGGAATAAATGTTTTCTTTCTTACCTAGGTAACTAGTGTTTTGCAACGCAAACTGTCAAATGCAATTTAACAAAGTTTTAAGTTAAGACGATGATTATTTGGCTGTCACGCAATTTAGGTATGATTAAAATCTTGATTTAGTGTTAAATTTGATTTGTTTATGCCAATATGTGGACCTGTTAAGCTTTAACCTGATTTCGCTACTAAACGGGGCCACCGAGTTTAGCTTGTTTCAATGATTCGTAGCAATTGTATGCAATATCTTAATGTTGAATTAAATAAAAATAAATAAATAAATATCTTGGGACAAATTACACCAATTGACCCAGCTCCAAAGCTTGTGCTATGGGTACCAGGCAACGGATAAAGATACTTATATAATGTAGATAAATTCGTATTCATCATACAACTGTCTGCCCCTACCGGGATTCGAACCCAGGAGCTCTAGCTTCATAGTCAGGGTCACTAACCACTAGGCTATCCGGTCGAATTGAGTGGAATATAATCGCATAATAATTATGCATTTAAAACGTGGCAGGCCAAAGCTGAATTTTTTTGTAAGGGTATCTATTTAGATAAGCCTCTGTGAGCTGCAGACCTCTCCAACATACAGGGGCCCAATTTTTGAAAGCACATGTGGGAAAATACCAATCGAAAGTGTGGCAAAATTTTGCTGAATTTGAAATACGAGTAGCATAGAAGACAATCACAGCTCTCATTAATCTTGTGAACTAGTCAAAACTTTGATTAGAGCTGTAGTTTTGGGGATATAAGCTGATTCATACCACTCGAGTGATGTGCTTTCAAAAATCCGTCCGCGAGCTTTTTATTTGCTCCTAAGATGCACTGTTCCAGACTTGGAGGAGATACTATAGACAATGATATAATGTGAGTGTATATGTAATGGCAAGTCACTTCCCATCACCCATTACGGCAGCCGCGGCGCGGAGTGAGGCCGGGGTGGCGGGCGGGGACGCGCGGAAGGAGGTTCGAGGGGGAAATTTGAAATTTCGATTTCAACGGAATGTGATTAACTACCCCTTTGCGCTTTGAGCTGCCTACCTGACTATCTATCAATATTATTACTTAATTAAAAGTTTGGTTACTATAGGGAGATTCGTCGTTTGTTTAATAATTCTTATAAAATTCACTAAGTAATTATAAATAGCACGTTTTTACATAACTCAGGCCGCTAACTATTTGCTTTTCGAGCTTGGCTGACACACTACCGTGTGTCTACATATTATTATTTCTAGATTTATTATTACGAATAAAAAGTTATCCCTATGTTTCCTTGAAAACAAATACCTATTTTGAAAACTTAAGAGTAAAGTGACATTCAGCATCCTAACTCTACTCTTTATTTTCTATTCCGTTTATTGTGTGAGTAGTTATTATAAAAGAGGGTTTAGAGTGTTATTTAAGGACAATGAGAGTAAGTGGTCACTTTGATGCAGTTTCCATGACTTATAGATACTTCCACTGACCAAGCATCGGCCAAAGCTGAACAAAGTAAAATTTAAGACAACAGTCAACACGATGTGTTCGGTGCGTATGGTAGGTATATAGTAATTCAGTGTAGAAGGCATCAGCGCAAAAAACTAAATCATTGATTTTTATTTTTAGCCACACCGTTACCTATTAAGCTAAATCGTATGGCTTCCTTTTCTGCAGAAACGAGCCTGAGTCGGGGATAGGTGTTAGTTTTGGCGACAATGACGATTGGAATGTGAAAATGGTTTCGTGGGCATTATTTTTATAAGCTGTCAAAAAACTAAATCATTGTACACTCTAATTATGTCATTAACTAGCCGTGAGGTCACTTTGCCAACTCAGTCGACTAACTAGGGGACTAGACTAGGGGATCACAAAAAAGAGTAGAACACGGATGGAATAGGAACCAAATGTTTCATTTTCAAGCCTGTTACGTCAAAATATGACAGTTACGTAGAAAGTGACGCCCACGCATAATGTCTACTCTTTTTTCTGGCCATTTATTTATTTATTCCAAGACAGCTAAATAGTAATTTTACAGTCGATATTATGTTTGTATGTATGTATGTATGTAAACTCTTTATTGTGCAAAATAAACAAGAGAAATAAAATTGACAAACACTGAGATACATGCACAAAGTTTGAGTGGATGAAAGGAGTATTAATTTGGTTATCAGGGCTAAAATAAAGCGTTTCGTTAATTATTGATAGATAATGCCAAGTGCCAACTACCCCAATAAAAGTTATTCGCTTGTATTAATATCTGGTAATAAACGAAACTGACTGATTTAGGCCAAGTTAATTTCAAAAAAAAAAAAAATAGGAAGTTTTTAGAACACACCAGATGTAGCTAGACTTGCGGTATCCACAAGTCGCTGATGGGCCAAATTTTGTGTCGAACTTGGGCCGGTGACACTACCGTGCGTCTACACCAGTACACGTTTTCGCGCATAAAAGCCTTTAACTCTGTGTGTGACCAACAGACGACCCCACTACATATAAGGATTCTACGTATACTTGTTAACTAACAGTCGATCTACTATTAATTACACCTTAGCAGTCGCATCACGTCGTAAAGAGAAAGGTGGGAAAACTTTAACTAGATTGTTTCGCATTGCGTTGGCATTGTATGGGTATTACCTTATTTATACCGTAAACCCAGGTTAGAAGGACAAAATTGAAGTTCAAACCTCGATAAAAAACGTATTTTCAAATGATTTAAAATAGATAAAAGTTCCAGAACGAATTTTGGATTGCGGGGGGAAAAAGCATAAAACTAAGGTTAGGTTATATTCAAATTCCTGTCTCAGCTTACTCCAAAATTGGCTTAGTTATATTTTTAGACATTATACCTACCTCTTTTTTCTGGTATTTTGTTATTGTTTTTTTTTTTACTTGATCTGACCCCACTACGGGTTGAGCTAGGATTTGCCTATATTTTAGTGTTTGTATGTATCAGTGGCGTGGCGTCTATAGAACTCGATTCCCACCGGTTTGCCTATTTTAAAGCAGTTGGGCACTTTATTGTGCAGAATTAGAGGAAAAGGCTAATTAAATTCCCTTCGGCTTGCCTTCTGATATACTTGACGCCACGCCACTCAATACCGTTTTCATCATAAAGGCACACGGGGCCCGTGCCCTGGGCCCCCCTTCTCAGGGGGCCCGGACGGATCGACAATTTCTCACACATTCTCAAAACGTTTTTGTCGGGCACAATACGCTTTTTTTACTTTCCAAAAGGGCCCCAAATTCTTGAATGCCCAAGGGCCCCAGCCTAGTTTAAGAGAGCCCTGACGCCACAGATAGGTATACGAGACCTAAAGGCCACGATTAGCATGACTGTGGGCGTATGGGTGGAAAAGGGAAACAAAACAGTGATGGGTCGTTAACCGCTTCGGCTAAACAACATGATTCCTAAGATTTTCGACCATTCCCTCGACAGCCTTTTAGCGAAGAAAGTAACTCGATTAATATAAATTCTATTATTTTTTCAGCGCTCCCAGACATGCCGTGGAAGAAACTAACTAACCAAACTTTACCTAAAATCTTTGATGTGAAACGCAAATAAGTGGCGATGGCGATACAACGCGGGAATGCTGCCTGCGTGATGAGGATTGAGGACTTACGGGTCCAAATTTATTTCCAATTTTAAATTTTTTGCCTAAGTTTTATGTTTATTAATTTACTTTTAAGGTAGTTTTGTAATCATTTATAAAATATAATAATAGTAAAATAAGTGGCTCTATTATTTGCTTGAGCTCTGCAGGCCTGTCTCGAGTGCATTCATAATTGTTTGTTATGTACATTATGCATGCACTGAATTTCAAGGCGGCCTGACAATTAATTAAAAATTAAATTGCGATATTTGATTAAATTGTTTGTTAGTTAGTTAGAAGTTAGTTAAGTGAAGTTGAAAAAGACAGTTATTGTTAAAAACACTATAATTTGGCATTAGCAAGTCAAAAAATGACAACATGCTGTTTTGCTAGGATCCAAAAAATTATGAACACACATATCACGTCTATATCCCTTATGGGGTAGACAGAGCCTATGGTAACAAGACCTAAAGGCCAAGGTTAACATAATTGTGAACATATAGGTGGAAAGGGGAATCATAATAGTGATGAGTTGCTAGCCGGATCGCCTACAACATGATTCCTAAGAGTTTAGCCCAATCCCCTCGATGGGCTTTTACCATCTGCGCGGGCAGAGAAGCAACTGGTACATTCTATGTTATTTCTTTGCTCCCATACCAGTGTGGAAGTAAATTATGAAGAACAATGTTATTTGTATTTTTATTTAACAACGAGCCTGTACTGAGCGTATTCTTAATTTCCTAAAGTCCTGCCTTTCTTCGTCATAAAATTTGTATTTTTTTTTAAATTTGCCTCACCCTATATTGCCGGGGGCAGGCGCTCCCCGACACCCCTCACCCCCTCCCACTCTAAATATCATACGTAAGTTAAGCCTTAACTTTTAATACATACATACATACATAAATCACGTCTTTATCCCTTACGGGGTAGACTTTTAATATCCCATTTATTTCGGGTGTATGTCATAGCGATAGGTACATTAGTATTATTAAACGCCCGCAGTCCGCCCGGGCTGTAATAAAAACGACCCGATTGACATCTTCATTAATCAAAATAGTACACACACTCACACATAAATACTAACGCAATTTGTTAATTTTCCGTGAATTTATCACCGCACTTGACAGACAATCATTGCCTCTTTCCCTCGCAGGCATTCCTCGCAGTCTAATGTCAACAGCACACGACCTGTCACGACACTCCGTATGACGCCTAGTAGACTACAAGTCCATGGACAAAAAAAACATGTGAAATGAACCAGCGTGAATGAAGCTTAGAAGGCTGTTACTATATCATAAAATAACTCTGAGCGCTATGCCGTCATTTCTGACAGGTACAGATTTTTTCTCATACCTACATTGCAAAAAAAAATGTATTAACTTCCGGCACCACCACTTTAAAGCGGCACTAGGTTTTTGGACATTTATTTTTAATCATCTATAAGCTATAAAAACGCCGTAAGTTAACAATTAGTCGTAATTCCTCACTACCTGAGAAATTCCCTAAATGTACCGCTCAGAAATGACGGCATAGCGCTCAGAGTTATTTTATGATATAGTAACAGCCTTCTTCATTCACGCTGGGTCATTTCACATGTTTTTTTTCCATGGGCTTGTAGTCTATGTAAGCTAGGATTGTCTCTCGAACGCAGCGATGCGGACATGCCGACTCCGAAGGAAGTTGGCGTAGAGAAGAGTATTAGTGGAGGCAAAATACGTGAAATTTCCCTTAAGTCAGGAAATAATTCTAAGAACTGATAAAAACAATTGTTTTTGATTTGTATGGGTTAGAAATGGAATTTAATACATCACTTGATATATTCACCCCCCCGGAAAGGGGTGGAATTGGTTGAAAATGGTGTAATAGTAATAACTAAGAAGAAAAAATAGGTGTAGTCTGTGCAATTTGCCATACGTTTTATTACATCTTAATCTATATTTGCACCCGTTATTTAGCTCAATTCAAGCTACGGAACATACAAAAAAAAAACATATAACTAAAAATATACTTTTTGGCATTGCGGCCCCGGGAAAAATACAGAACGCGGTGCAAATTGAGGAAATGATGAGAATATATATCAAAACACAATACCAAATTTGCACCAGGGTGCGACACCCGGAAAGTAGTTTTCTATGTTTTACTGTCTTTGTACTTCGGGGGAAATTTTGGAATTAATAAAAATCGTCACAATCGTCTTAACTTGGTTTGATTTACATTCGCACCCCATAAAAAATTGACATTTCTACACGGAACATGCGGTTCTGTAATACTACCCGCTACCTAGCGTTCGCTGCTATTCCTTGCATTTAGATAGAACTATGTTTACCAAACTTCCGGTTAAAATTTTCTTTTTTTTATTGAGTGCGAATGTAGTATCTTTTAAATATGTGTTATTTATAAATTTTCACGACTATCTTAATTTCCCCCGAAGTACAATCTACAAAAGAGTGAAAAAAAACATGTTCCATACTTTGCACGGGGGTGCAAAGTTACCTGGGTGTTTATAATACTTTGAAAAGCTTAATCTAAGTTTGCACCGACCGTCTGAATTATCCTCGAGCCGCAATCAGAAAAAAATATTTTACCAAGATTCTATACATCGTACACCTTTTTAATTAACATACATTATGTACCAAAGGGGACCCTTCACGTGGCTAAACTTGCGCCTAATACCTTTTATCATACTCCAAAATAACGGCATTTGAAGTTTATACCTAATATTTTAAAGTGTTCCGTACATGATAGAAAGGTGCAAACCGAGGGAAACCATCTAGTCGTGCCCTCTAACGATTCCACAAAAAAACACGACTACACGAATTACTTCCATACTTTTCCGTAATTCGACTATACTATATGCTTAGTGTAGGATTTCGGTCACAGAATACGTCACAAACGCGTTTGCGTTAAAATGTCAAATACGATGAGAACAGTGGCTCTAATGTAAGTTTTCGCATATAAAAACGCGTGTGAATTTGCCACTAGAGGCGCTTGTGTCGCGTGAGATCCAATAACAATCACTTTTTACTGGTTTTGGCGGGCTTTGACATAAATTATAATTCTCCTTCGTGAAATTATCGCAAACATGGATTTTGGCGACGAATGTGAACGCTTTGAAAACGGAACTTTAGTTTTTTTTTCCAAACGAGACGGAACTGCACAACATTCTCGATATGATAATAGTTATTTTTGTATAATTAATAAACTAAATGAGATTCAAGCCTTGAAACTTTTTCGGCGCCGATCTTATAAAGTCGCCTCTTACAGCTATACCTCTGGACTTTAATCAACAGTGGCGCCAACTGGTGAGCAAAGAAACTTCTTCTTCTTCTTCTTCTTATTTGTGGCGTTTCAAGTCGTTATAGCGACGACAACTTCGCCAATGTCAAAGTAACAAAAATATGATTAAAATCTTGTGACACAATGTCGGCAACGTTGTACGGTAATGGTCAAAGACCCCCCTCCCCCCCTGTCGGGCTCTTAGCCAACGGTCAATGATATCCCTCAGAAACTGCCAGGAAATCATTAGCCGAAGCCCAGGGTGCACCGGATCAAGCACTGCTCTTCCCCCCGGACGGATCCAAAAAGGAACCGCAGCTCTTGACCACACGTGGAGGTAACCCGACCCCCGAGCAAAGAAACGATAGTCCCCAAATAATTGGCAGCGCCACCTGCGGATCGAAACGGCAACAAACTGTTCTCATAGTATTTTACATTTTAACGCAAACGCGTTCAAGACGTATTTTGTGAGCGAAAACTTACACTAAGCATACTGCGCACGTCTACTCTCATGTCACAATTTATGTTTTTAGTTTAAAAAAAACTTTTAAAAGGGTACCTAGGTTCTCAATATGCGGTATTTCAGAACTGCATCATTTATATGTAAAAATAGTACCTATACATTCAAGCGTTTCGCCATTTCATATAATATAAGTAAACAGCTTGCACGTCTATGAAGAATCGATGAGGCATTGATTTATCTAGTAAAATAATTAAAGTTTTGTATATTTGGGGTTTACAACAGACCGTGAAAGTGATATTGGATGAAGAGTGAATGCAGGAAACATGGTCAATGGAGCGCTGCGCACCTTTATGAGCAGTGAGAAGGTGTCAAAGAACCGTCTGGCTGTCCACAAGGGGTGCTCGTTCCAACACTAATGTACGGCAGCGATAGTTGGGTATGGCAAAAGAAGCATGAAAGTAGAAAAAATGCAGTAGAAATGAGAGCGTTAAGAAGTACGGAAGGGGTGACACTGAAAGATAGAATAAGGAATAGCAGGGGCGCCGACTCCGTGGGTGCTCGGGGGCTCGAGCACCCATGAGAAATAAACAGTGGGTGCCGAGCACCCCTGAGAATAGACATCACGAAACAGATCAGTAATCGCCTTTTAGGGATAGGTGTTTTTTCATTATCAAATAAGCATGAGCACCCACGAGGTTTTCTAAAAGTCGGCGCCCCTGAGGAATAGTGTGATAAGGGAACGTGCTAGTGTGAAAGAAGATATAGGATAGAACAATGTATATGGATGAAAGAAGGTTAACTAAACAGATTTATGTGGGGAGTGTGAATGGGTGCGCTGGGAGGGGAAGGGCTAGACGGACGTTCTATGGTCGTTTTGAAAAAAGGTCAGGTCAAGAGTACCCGAAACCGACGAGCCTGTACGAAGAGATTGATGAATGTGGATGAAGCGAAAGAGGTATCAGGATCGTAGCAAGTGGAACAAAGTAGTCTCTGCCTACCCCTGTGGGAAAGAGGCGTGACGGTATGTATGTATGTAATAATTAAATTGATTACTTATATTGCAAAGACGAAAAATACCGAATTCAATCTAGCAGATAAATTCCAAAATCAAACGCGTCTTTAGGGAAAACAAAAAATTCTACACGACACTGAAAATTAGAAGGCACAGAAAAATCCGAAAAGTAAATCTATGGCCGGGGATCGAACCCGGATCCTCGTCATTGCCTTCGATTTTTTCTACCTGTTACTAGTTAGCTGTCACGTGACCTTGTTACTATGCGAATTTTTGTTGCTAAGCGTCATCTGTTTGAATGCGGCCTTTAGGGGTCACTTCCATAGCCGTCCAGAATGCGTCTAGGTAGGTACTTAATCGCATCGTCCATTAAATCGTTCATTACTGAAATCCCCATCTCACTTCGCTCCTCTTTTAATGGGACCAATTAATATATTGATCTAGGTACGTTTTAATGAAAGTGCACCTTTTCGTTAAAAAATAAATGACATATTTCCTACTTAATCCCTACTTCTTACTACTACTATCACTATCGCTATTACTTAGTCCCTCGCTTAATACATACATACATACATACATAAATCACGTCTTCATCCCTTACGAAAAGGTCACGTTTAGCATGTTTTTGGGCGTATAGGTGGAAAGGGGTATCAAAATAGTGATGGGTTGCTAGCCGCATCGCCTATAACATGATTCCTATTTTAGTCCATTCCCTCGCTTAAATGCTCTCATTTACTCAAAGGTTGACTGGTAGAGATCCCTTATGGTGATAAGTTCGCCTTTCTACATATATTTAATGTCTTTTTGTGATTTGTCTTTGTTTCTTTATATTTGTGCAATAAAGCATTTACTTACTTAAGGTCATATTGTAGATAAGTACCTACTTTAATTTAAAAATACCAACTGCTACTAATAGATTAATAATTTGTAATGACTTACTTACGAATCCATTTAACTACCTACTGCTTTTAACTAAATGAGAACCAAGTAGCTCGACTTAACTTACTCAATGGCAAGTAGGTAGGTACTCAACTAGAAGGAAACTACTTACTTCCTACTTATTTAAAGAAAGAACTACTTACTTCCTACAATCACGAACTTGGCCCTAACTCTACCGTGCCGTGCGCCCGTTCCAAAATATAAAATGAATTTTTAGTTTATTGATTCTATAACCCAGCAGCAGCTTAAGCCAAGGGCTATACATACAAATTTTATGTAATACAAAACCCACACCGAAGCAATTTTTATCATACGATAACTACACGTACGGGAAGTTACGCACACAATCGTAAGTATACATAGAAAAACAGCTATTCTCCTAGCTGTGTAACTAACGTTCTATCTATAAGCAAGTAATATAGAAAAAACTTCAAAATAGTATGGCTTCACTCACTTTCCAACAACATTATGGGACTATAGAACAGAAATGTATACAACTACCTTTGCAATAAAGTCCAGATTTGTTTAAATAAGCTGGCACTCTGTCTCTGTCTCGCAACCGAACGGTTTCGAGTTTTCCCGTTCACGATCCAACTCAAAATACGCCAAAAATGACGTCGTGCCGAGCCAATGTTGTTTCGAAAACAGTGTCTCGCGTTTCTGTCCACGGATACGAGCACCGCGCGCTCGCTCGCTTCGTATTATTTGGAATTTTCCAATCCACTGATTACTGCCTGTTGTAAGTTTTACAAAACAAATTCATATCCGTTTCGTATTTTTCGCGATTAGCGCCAAGTAGGAAAGTCGTAAGTGGTGCTGGAGATAAGGTCGAATTTCGCCTGCTTGCCGCGGCAACCCGGCCGATTGCGAAGGTCGCGCTCGCAGCGCCGGCGAGGTCCCGGCGGCGTGTTCGTCAAATCGGACGGGTTGCACATAGAAAATTCTGACAGCTAGGAACCGTCACCAGAAATAATGTCGTTTTTATTACATTTTTTGATAAAATATTATTCCAGTTTAGAACCGACGACGACCCAACGGCCTCATCGATTTTCTTATTTGGCGCGCGACTATATTTTGTACTTTTTCGAAAGGTCCACGGCCGTGCGTCTAGGCGCTTTCGAAAAACGTTTTACAAGTATTTTCTCGGCGGCGAACGGACGTCAAGCGCGGTGCCGTAAATTGGTAATAATTCCGTTGATTACACAGTAATACGACGCCCGAATATGGGTTAGTGCTCCGCGAGGAATTCTGAGACCGCGCGACATTGGACTCTGTGATAGATAAATTGTTTTGAAATGTTCGGTGGGTGATCGAGTGTGGTGCACTGAGTTTTCTCTATTTTGTTTGTTTGATAGTTATGTGTAGTGCATTCTTGTCGTGAAAGTGCGCTGCAGAATTGTGTTATTGTGGTGTTTAGCCGCTTTTGGCGGCGGCGCGGTGACTGGCAGGTCCTCGACGCTGCCGAGAGTGCCGAGAGTGCCGGGAGTGCCGAGAGCCGAGTGGCGGCCAGCCTCGGACGGCAGCCGGCTGTAAGTACCGCTCCCGAACCTCGGCGATACCTTTTAAGACTCGCCCACAGGTGGCAAAGGCTGCCAGACAATCTGCCACTTTTGAATCTGTAAACAAACCCAACAAACCAGATAAAATACTTTCTGATTGTTCACTGTGACCAAAATAACATGTCTTTGAAAAGTTGTGTTTATTGAGATAACACTATCAGGCTGCATAATAAATGTAATATTTAAACAGGCACTGTCAACACAGCTTCTATATTCAAATCAGGTACTTACTTACCTTGTGGCTGAATATGGTAAACGAATTAAGAAAAAAACATTAATGTAAGGCTGAGTGCTTTAAGCATTAATAATTTATTGTGAGTCAGCTGGTTGTGTTGAATTTTTTATAACCTCACAAGGACAGCCACTGATCAGCTGTGTTCACAGCAGTAGGCATATGGATGAAGTTCTAAGTATAGTAATGCAAGTGATTGGTGATGCCTATGCACAGTAAGCTCCCACACATGCAAATGATGAATGATAAAAATATTCTGGTCACATGTTAAAAAGAGTTGTGTTGTTAAAGTTCCATGACTGGCTCCGGCTTGCCTGGTTTTTGCTATTTTGGCCACAGAACCCTGCAAATAGGTGCTGGAGTGGTAAAGTCCACTGTTGGTGCAAAACAATATTATTTAACAACAAACTTTTTTATTTTCCTCTAGGATCATAGGAAAAGCAAATTTATGACAAACTAGGCACACAAGTGGATAAATATTAAACTTATTCCATTTTAAAATTCATTTTATAAGTTAACAATCTTTCTGGTTACAGTAGCTGATCCATTATGGAAACAATTATATAATTTGACATGTTGCTATGAATTTATAGCAAATTAGTATAAATTACTAACATTGTGAAAAATAAATATACCTTTTTCAAGGATCTACAGAGGTCTCTTTCACACAAGGCACTAAAGCCCAAGGCTATGGGCTAACTATGGGGTCCCAAGGGACTGTTAAAAAATTAATCCGTACTTCCATACTAGGGCATTCAATCCCAGGATTGTATGTACCGGGATCCGGATCCTTTTTTAGTACAAACCAATCCTGGGATGCAATGCCCTATTCCATAATAATCCCTATCCTTACTAATATTATATATGCGAAAGTACCTCTGTCTGTTCCCTTTTCACGCTTAAACCACTTAACCAATTTAGCTGGAATTTGGCATAATTGCAGTCTTGGGGAAGGACATAGAATAGTTTTTATCCCGGAAAGTAGCATAGTTCCTGCAGGATAGCTATAAGCGAATTCTGCGCCGATGGAGTCCGAGGCAACAGCTAGTAATATTACAAAGGAAATAGGTGTCTATGTTGCTGGAACTATTTAATTGGAAATTGCAATAGAAATGGTTTCAATCCTGGGGAAGGAACATAGAATATTTTTTATCCCAGGAAAATAGCATACTTCCCGTACACTGCTGCCATCCGTCCAGTTTTCCCTGGATGTCCTAGTTTAGAGTGTCCAGGCTAGGTTCCGTTTGTAATCTGGGTTTGAATTATCCTAGTTAAAAAGTTGACTGAAAAAAATTAAGATGGTCAAATCCAAAGTATGCTACTACACAGTTTGTTTTGAAAAGGTTTCTCACACTGTATTAAAAATAGTCTATATCTATAGTAATCCTACTAATATTATAAATGTGAAAGTTTGTGAGTATGTTTGGATGTTTGTTACTCTTTCACGCCAGAACGGTTAGACAGATCTGGATGTAATTTGGAACATCAACAGATTATAGTCTGGAATAACACATAGGCTACTTTTTATCCTGGAAAATTGGGTAATTCTTGCGGGATAGCGATAAACGAATTCCATGCAGACGAAGTTGCAGGCAACAGCTAGTAGCTCATATAGCTGAATAGATGCTGGTCATGACACAATTTCATTTCATGCAGGAAGGACTATGTAATATAGAACATATGTGTATGTAATAATGTATGTTTCTATTTGTGTTATTTTACTAGCACTTAGAAGAAAATATGCAGTAACTTTTCTTGTTAAAACAAAGATATTAGCAACTTCAAATGCCAAGGAAATTGTAATGGCTGTACTAAATTTGTTCTTCTTCTTCTTCTTATTTGTGGCGTTTCAAGTCGTGACAGCGACGACAACTTCGCCAATGTCAAAGTAACAAAAATATGATTAAAAAATCTTGTGACAAAATGTCGGCAACGTTGACCCCCCTCCCACCCTGGCGGGCTCTTAGCCAACGGTCAATGATATCCCTCAGAAACTGCCAGGAAATCATTAGCCGAAGCCCAGGGTGCACCGGATCAAGCACTGCTCTTCCCCCCGGATGGATCCAAAAAGGAACCGCAGGTCTTGACCACACGTGGAGGTAACCCGACTCGCACCCCTACTAAATTTGTTTAAAATATCAAACATGTTTATTACATTTTTTTTATCTGTACTTGTAAGTCAATCTTACCAAAAGTTGACAAACACAAATGTTGCAAAGTAAATAAATGTTAGTAACAACATGCAAACTGCCTCCGATAATAATAGCATAAACAGAATAACATGGCCGAAGGTTACTTTCTCTGCAACTGACTGTACCACATAAAATAAGCTGGAATATTAAAGTAAGCTGAGAGCCAAAAAAATTTGAAACACAATATTTGATATGTATTTTATTACGTGTTCAAACATTATTTTGCACCTTTCCATGTTTCAATGTGTTGTGTTGACTGTAGATGTGTTGTGTGTGTGTGTGTGTGTGTGTGTGTGTGGTGTTGACTGTAGTAGGGTTGCCATCCATCCAATTATTCCCAGGATTTGTCTTAGTTTGTACCATTTCGGAAGACTGGGTGGGATTATTAAAAAAGCATTTCCGTGGTCAGAAACTATTTTTAGTACACAATTTCAACGTTTTTATTAGTGTATGGGTTAAGATTTAATCTGAATGGTCGGGAATTCCCTGAAGTTTTCGTCCAGTGAATGCCAAATTTGCAACCTCTGTACTGAAACAAATTACAGCACTTAGATAACAGCAACTATCATGGTCAAGGAAGATCTTTTTTTAATTTTGGTTAAAAATTGTGGTACATGTATATGTATAAGTACAGTCAGCAAATAGTAGTTTATGTGACTGTTTCATAATGAAGGGCATTAAAATACGAGTGTGGGTTTATGAAACGATCTGAAGGTGAGTTTTATAATAAGGTCACACAAGTGTTAATGCCTAATTTATCTACACACATTTAAGCTCTCTTTAATGTGTTGATACTGCATGTTCCGACCGGCATTGCGGCTTTGATCTCTGTGCTCTAATAAATAATAAAACAAACTGAACAAAAAATGGCGGTAAATGAAAACTATTTCGACGCTTGTCACGCAGCCTCTACAAATTCTTTCGATAAAATGAAAGCTAAAGAGTCCGTCCCAACTGTCATGACGTTCGATATCAAGTAACGTGAGATTTGTCAAAATTGTTTGCAATTGACACATCATTTCGAATAAAACGTCATCTCGACTGATATCACTTGCACAGGGCGCTACCGGGTGGTAGGGCCTTGTGCAAGGTCCGTCCGGATCGCTACCACCATCTTACTCGCTAATCCTGCCGCTAAGTAGCAGTGCTTACACTGTTGTGTTCCGGTGTGGAGAATAAGACAGCCGGGGAAATTACGGGCACGAGAGGCATTTCATCTTAGTCCTCTAGGTTGGCAACGCATCTGCAATCCCTCCGGGGTTGCGGGTGTCTATGGACAGTAGTGGTCACTTACCATCAGGTGACCACTTGCTCGTTTGCCTTCCTATTCATATAAAAAAAAAACAGAATTGAGGTCAAATCAAATTGTTTTGTTTTTCAGAGTTGTTCTCTGAAATCGATTGACTGCCGTTCCAAATTTGAAACTCATTACAGTACAGTATACGGTACTGATACTGTAATTTCATTTTTACCTGCGACCACAGACAGGGCCGTCTTAAAATAGCCTGGGGCCCTTGGGCACACAAGAATTTGGGGCCCTTTTGTAAAGTAAAAAAAGCGAATTATAATAAGATTTTTTACTAAGTATGACCATTTATTTTGAGAGTAAGCGTGTGAGAGAAATTGTCGGTCCTTCGGAGCCCCCTGAGAATGGGGGCCCCGTGTGTCTAGAAGCTTGTCATAGTAAAGCGTGGTTGCGGTAAAGCTGGTCATTGCCTACGGTTTTTGAACGCGTTATAGAGAACTTATGATATGTCAGCAGTGGCGTAGCTACCTCCCTAGTCCCTACTAGGCGGGGCAGTGCCCCGGGGCCCTCAAGCTCAGAGGGCCCTCGAAACCTTACCAGAAAATCTCGATCGAACTATTACTATTAAAACGTAACCAGTTTAGATAGTAGTGGGGCCCCATTTTTTTATTTGCACCAGGGCCCTTGGTTACCTAGCTACGCCACTGGATATGTGTAGATAAAAGCGTATTTTCTTCAGTTGACTCCCAGTGTGGGTGGCCTTTGGAATATCATATGAAACACTAAAGATCATGGTCCATGACTAACTGATGATTTCAATGGTGTTATGTCATATGATAGACAACACTCGAGTGCGCCATGCCACTTAAGTGTTATTATTAAGTGTTATTTAAACTTAAGACGAAATCCGGTGAGCGAGACTTGAAAAGTAGGCATTTGGATAAAGTATTGTCGTGCGCTTCGTCCCTTTCTTCCGTGAAGAACATGAAAGGGACAACTGCAGCCCGGACATATCACACTTGGAGACTTTAGAATATCACACCTACAGGGAACTGATGAACGGTCTTTCGGAGTCCCCTGTTTCCTTTGCCAATACTGAACCTTACAGAAACGGATAACTCGCGTATAAAATTAAGAGAGATATCAGTTTGTAATTATGATTCGAGTCTCACGGTAGTTTCGTGTTGGAATACTGAACCATTTTGATTTTAAAAGATTTAATATAGCGTGGGGGCCAAATTATTTGCACTTTTGAAATAACATAAGAATACAACTATACATCTTATTCTATATTTGATCTATTTTATCTAAACATAGTTAAATGCAACTTAATTTTTAAAAACTAGCCTTCCGTCCGAAGCTTCGCCCGCGGTAAATTAATTTTCCCGTAGGAAAAGGTATTTTCGCGCGGTAAAAAGTAGCATATGTCACTTAGTGATAATGTAGCTTTCTAACGGCAAAATAATTTTTGAAATCGGTCCAGTAGTTTCGGAGCCTATTCAATTCAAACAAACAAACAAACAAACAATCAAATCTTTTCTCTTTGTAATATTAGTATAGAATAACAATATCTTTATAATATTAGTATAGATAACCTCATCCAGATGGCCTCCGTCTAGTCGTTGGTACTCCTGCAATCGACTGCGCAAACTTTGAAAAAAGCGATGACATGTACTACAGGTAGGGTTGCCATCTCTAAAATTTGGAAAACAGGACAAGACGCGTGAAAACCCCGGATTTTAGAGTCCGAAAGCCGGACATGTCAACAAGATCGCAACGGGAGGGGTGGGGAAACGGTGAATATACTTGGTTCGTCGGTTGATCGTGGTGTGCGAGCATAGTGCATGTCTCGCACTTATTTTTTAAAACCCGGTCTACAAATGAAACCTTCCCCGGACGCTCCCCGGATGCCCTCTAAACTAGGACAAATCCGGGGAAACCCGGACGGATGGCAACCTTAACTACAGGGATAGTTTTTTTATAATTTAGATATATAGTTTTATTTCAAAAGTGCAAAACTTGGCCCACTCTAAAATTAGTAAGACTTTGGCTGTGCCTCTATATTTTCCTTTTGTTTATTTTACACGTAAAAATTATTTCATAGACGTTCATGAATATGGCATAGAAATTTGGCAACTTTTGTCAATCAAAAAATATTTTACTTTTACTTTTCGGATTTTTCTGTGTTTTAATTTTCAGTGTCGCTTGGAAATTTTATTTGTAACGGTAAAACCGTAAGTAAACAGAAAATCAAGAAGTAAAAATTCTTTATTCATTTGATAGTACGTGTCATTTGAAAAACAGCGCCTTCTCTCGTCCCTGGTGAGCAGTAGATGTTCCACGGGAGTTTGTAATTGTGTCGTACAGACACATCATTCAAACAGATGACGCTTGGTGACAAAAAATCGCATAGTAACAAGGTCACGTGCTACCTAGTAATAGGTAAAAAAAATCGTAGGCTTACCCACCTGCTATAGGTGGTGCAGGGGTATAGCACGCGTCACGGAATGACGAGGATCCGGGTTCTTTTCGGATTTTTCTATGAGTTCTAATTTTCAGTGTTGTTTAGAAATTAAAAAATGATGTGGTAAAATGAAAATTCATCTGGTCTGCTCTGCGATTATCCTGGGAGGAAACTGGAATACGTTTCTATAGATAGAGAAACGGCTACCCGATGTACAGGTAGTCGTTTTACTGATGTCAGGCAGAATACCCGGAAGCCAACAGTTATGGTGTGCTTTCATTGAAGGAGCGAATTGGAAAATGTATTTGAGAGAGAGACAGAGAGAAAGAGAGAGAGAGAGAGAGAGAGAGAGCGAGAGACATTTATTTGACACTCGTAATCGTATTAAGTAAGTCACGGTAAAGGGGAGTGGCGAACGTTGGTTTCAAGCTTTCAAGTAGTATCATTGCTTGTATTCTGCACGTTACCGCTCTGCTACTATGTAAACTCGCCCTTAGACTACAATAGTATGATGGCAAAAAATCATCGTCAAGCAAGAAAAAAAAATGTCATGGGACAATTGACACCAATTGATTTCGCGCGATAGTCTCACTAAAGTATACAATTTTGTCTCAAAGCATTATTTTGCAAGTAGTCAGCCGGACTAGGCTGGACAAAAGGCCTTAAGCGCCAAAAGTGTGGACATGTCCGTACGAATCCGGACGTATGGTCACCCCAGTCCTGCTAGTATTTTACTTTGTAGCACTTTTTTGGAATTGATTCAGAGATACCTACATACAATCACGTAAACAGTTTATTTTCAAAATTCAAACATGAATGGATCAGTCACGTATAGAATTCGAGTGCTCGATTGTCTACTGGATCACTGGATCTTAATTATGTCCGAAATAAATGTTTTATGAAGGACTACGGATTAGTCCGAAACGTGTAGGCCAGTGATCCGTTTATTTCACGTATTTCTTTTTTATCATGAAACGCTCTAGCTTTCCTAATAGTTGTATTATTTTATCAGCGTATATTGCGCGTAGTACACAAACAGCTGGGGGTCGTCGACCCCGGTTTTCGTTTTCGTCGGTACCCTGACACGTGTATCCTTGTTTTGATCTCGCTCGCTCCAGCGCTAGTAGGGCCAATGTCAAAATTGAACGCAGCAAAATGTGTTGTGATAGTGAATTTTCAAAGTCTATTTTTGATTAGTAGATAATGGACTTACGTCCTATATAGGACGCTGCTTAGCTGGTATTAGTTCTGAGAAGTAAAATGTAATCTATACGTGTAATAACAGCTAGAGAAAAAATATGTCTACCTATTTACCTAGTACACCGCTACAATGTTATAAAACTATGTTACAGTCAAGTGTGATAACATGTATCTAGTCAAAGTTTCAAAAATAAGTACCATACGCCCTTACACAGGCGTGATAAGGCCGTGGGACATATTTTTGAGAAGTTCGCATCGATACTCATTTTTGCACTTGTGACCGTACTCTGTCGCGGTAAAGTCAAGAACTACAGAACGGATTCTCTCGGGATCTATTGATGAAAACCGTATAAAGGAAAGAGGAAATTGGTTGAAATACCTACTAACGATAATTGTTGGGAGTGTCCCGCAAAAATCCGGGATTGTCCCGCGGAATCCCGGACGGTTGGTCGCCTTACGGCCACAAACAAGTAGTCGATGTTTTGCGCTCTCGTATGGGTGTGTGTGTGAGCAGTGCCATCGCAATTAGCTACCTTTTAGTAGGCTTATTGTCTAACTCGCTCGCAATCGCCATCGTGTTCATTTTGACAGTTGATTTGTTTATTTTTTATTTATTTAGACATGGCAACAGTACATAAACAAAACATTAATATTAACAAAATTACAAGTTACAATCCATGTTCATGCACCAATAACAGGCATGCGACAGCATTTATCATGTTTAGGGACTTACACTACAAGTAAAACTAACTAACATAAAAGAAACAGGATTAAACGAGTGAGTGAGCATCCTGCTTATAACAAAACTAAAATTAAGGAAAAAGAGAACTAATTTTGAGGCATGTGTGATGGAATCAGCATTTTACGCTTAATTGACCGTATTTAATCTTGGAAGATGTCGAGTTCATGTATGGCTGACAATTGGCATCGGAATCGGCTAGCTGTCACATTCATACAAGAACTGTCAAAATGAACACGATGGCGATTGCGAGCGAGTTAGACAATACGCCTACTGGTCCCTAATTCACCAAAGCGACAATAGTCGGTGACAAGTGTCATTGATGTTTACCTACATTCCAAACGACGAGAATCTACGCCACTTGGCTTTATGTTCACCATGCGTTGCAATTGGAATTGTCACTTGTCACCGACAATTGTCGGATTGTTTAGTTCAGCGTAGTATACCTTCAGGACGAGGAATGGGATGTTTGTGAATTTTTCATATTGTTTTATTATGCATATTTGTTTTCTTTTTTCCAAAATATTGTTATAAGAACTTTGTATTGACAGTAATGAACATACATACATACAACACGTCTTTATCTCTTACGGGGTAGACAGAGCCTAAGGTAACAAAACCTTAAGGCCACGTTTAGCATGATTAAGGGCACGGTGGAAAGGGAAATCAAAATAGTGATGGCTTGCTAGCCGCAACGCCTATATCATGATTCCTAAGACTTTCGCCCATTCCCTTGATGTGCTTTTACCATCTGCGCGGGAAGAGAAGCAACTGGTGAATTCTGTTTTTTCTTTAATCCTAGACCAGCATGGAAGAATGAATGAAGTAATGAACACAACAAGAAATGAATTAGCGAAATCGGTCCGGCCGTTTACGCGAGATTCCATGACCAAGGGAAATATGGATTCTTTTTTATGTACGTTTAGTGGAGTTTATCTGTAGGGTAGTGGGGAACCGATATCTAGGAGCTTCTTATCATCACAATTGGTTAACGAATGGGGTTTTCAAAGCAATCATATTTCGAGTGTTATAATCACAAATTATACAGTGGAGTGCAACCAAACTTGGCGATAGTAGTCGTAGTTCTAATATCCCTTCTTCTATCCCTACTAATATTAGAAACCACTGAACCGATTTTAGTTAAATTTGGTACGGAGATAGTTTCAGTCCCGGTGAAGGACGTAAGATAGTTTTTATCCCGGGAAGTTGGATAGTTCCCAAGCGAATTCTGCGCAGACGGAGTCGCGGGCATCCGCTAGTTTGTAAATATCTTCGATTTGGCCTAGGGTGTTGTTCATTCTGGTCTCCAGCCAGGACTGTCTCCGCAGGAGGGAACTCTTCAACGGTTGGTCCGATTAACTTGATATTTGGTTCACTTTATGTAGGATGGATGTCTGCAAGTACCGTCATCAAAAATTCCAAAATGATTTTTTAAGGTTAGGTTATTTGTTTGTAATCACGCTTGTAGTCAAGTAAATTTGAGAAGGAATAAGTAGTCCCTAAACCATACCAGAAATCACAATTATTCATTTTTTATACTGCTGTGTACTTTGACAGGAGTGATTTCTACGTTCCTCTACTAAAGATATATAACAAACTAGCTGTTGCCCGCAACTTCGTCTGCATAGAATCCGTTTATCGCTATTCCGCAGGAATTACGCAATTTTCCGGGATAAAAATAAGCTTATGTATTATTTCAGACTATAATCTATCTATGTTCCAAATTTTATCCAGATCTGTCCAGCCGTTCTGGCGTGAAAGAGTAACAAACATCCATGCACGGAGAGAAATGAATTAGCCGTGATAGCTAAGCTCCCTTTGCTGAAATTTTCTTTGCTGTGGCATACAATTTGTTTGCAACTGTAACAAGGCCATGTCTATAGCAACTAAAACCAGTTAGCTACCACTGATAACGATATTTAGCTAAACGAATTTCAAATAATTTGCTAACAGTACTAATTGATTAGCAACTATAGCTAATTTATCAACAAAATAATTTAGTAATTGCTGTTAGTTGTAACCGTTAATAATTCTTAGTTATAGTGGATAAAAATTTCGGTACTATTACTAATTTTACATGTGTTAGACAGCAGATAATATCTTTGATACGTTTGATAAATACATTTTGCAATCACTAATAACATTTTTGCAACGGCTGCTAATTTTTTTCTGATTCATCTACTAATATATCCTTCGCTAATGTTGCTAAGAATCTTAGTCGCACCAACAAATTTACTTTGCAATGAACAGCAATATTATATTAGCAGTCGTAGCAAATCAGACTTATGTGTGGCAGCCAAGAACTTTTTGCAGCTTTGACTAACTTATTCACAAACTGTAGCTAATATTATTTGCTGCAACTGCTAAATATTTTTTTGCTAATGTTGCTAAGAATCTTAGTCGCACCAACAAATTTACTTTGCAATGAGCAGCAATATTATATTAGCAGTCGTAGCAAATCAGACTTAAGTGTGGCAGCCAAGAACTTTTTGCAGCTTTGACTAACTTATTCACAAACTGTAGCTAATATTCTTTGCTGCATCTGCTAAATAATTTTTTGCTAATGTTGCTAAGAATCTTAGCCGCACCAACAAATTTACTTTGCAATGAACAGCAATATTATATTAGCAGTCGTAGCAAATCAGACTTATGTGTGGCAGCCAAGAACTTTTTGCAGCTTTGACTAACTTATTCACAAACTGTAGCTAATATTCTTTGCTGCATCTGCTAAATAATTTTTTGCTAATGTTGCTAAGAATCTTAGCCGCACCAACAAATTTACTTTGCAATGAACAGCAATATTATATTAGCAGTCGTAGCAAATCAGACTTATGTGTGGCAGCCAAGAACTTTTTGCAGCTTTGACTAACTTATTCACAAACTGTAGCTAATATTATTTGCTGCAACTGCTAAATATTTTTTTGCTAATGTTGCTAAGAATCTTAGTCGCACCAACAAATTTACTTTGCAATGAACAGCAATATTATATTAGCAGTCGTAGCAAATCAGACTTAAGTGTGGCAGTCAAGAACTTTTTGCAGCTTTGACTAACTTATTCACAAACTGTAGCTAATATTATTTGCTGCAACTGCTAAATATTTTTTTGCTAATGTTGCTAAGAATCTTAGTCGCACCAACAAATTTACTTTGCAATGAACAGCAACTTGAAAGATATTTTGCACAAGAAGTTACCTTTATGTTACAAATGTAACTGCCATAACTAATTGAATGAAAGTTTCGTACAAATTACATGTGTAGCATGACGTCATTATTTATAAGATAACCCGCTAGAGGGCGCCGCGCGCAACAGAACGCGGTATCGTATGGCCGACACAGAAACGATAAGTATTAAGGCCAACAGCAACTGAGCTTACGAAATACGCCAACAGATGGCGCTGCGCGCAAGTTACATCGCGCTATCGTTTGGTTGACCGAGCGTCCATATATACCCGAGATGATTTTGAATGATTATCTTGTAACAGACACAGGAAGCGAGTCTGAGTAGCCTAGTGTGCACGTTACTGCTTCTAATTCGTTAGGACGTTAACGGGCCCGGTCTATCAGACTTTGCAGGTGTGTGCACGGGTTGCCGTATCGCAGTGGCGGTCGCTTCCTCGGGCCACAAATTGATTACATCCCACAACTAAGACTCTTGGTAACTGTAACAAACTTAATTAGCAGCTCCAGCTAACCTGATTACATCTCACAACTAAGACTCTTAGTTACAGTAACAAACCCAATTAGCACTTATAGCTAAACAGATTACATCCCACAACTAAGACTCTTAGTTAAAGTAACAAACCCAATTAGAGGCTACAGCTAAATTGATTACATCCCACAACTATGACTCTTGGTTACAGTAACAAACCCAATTAGTACTTACAGCCAAACTGATTACATCCCACAACTAAGACTCTTAGTAACTGTAACAAACTTAATTAGCAGCTACAACTAACTTGATTACATCTCACAACTAAGTCTTTCTTATAGTAACAAACCCTTTTAGCAGCTGCAGCTAAGCTCGTTGTCGAATACCGCTAAAGAAATGCGATAGAGTATCAAACTAACTTAGTTGCTACAGCCAACACTTTCGCCGATGCAACGAATTATTTTGATTGTCACATCTAAAGTAATTAGCAGCTACGGCAAATTTGTTTGCAGCTACCGCTAAATATTGCTAATTAAATTAGCTGTCACTGCTAAATATAGCTAATATACTTAGCAGCCACAACTAATTTTAGCTAATATGATTAGCAGTCACTGCTAAGTTTCCCAAACTTCAAAGTGATCACAACTAAGAATATTTGCTATCACAGCCAAGTTTCGGTAGCGAAAAACTCTTTGCAACGATAGCTAAATACTTCGATGTCCCTATAGTTTCGAAGGAATTTAGCTGCGCCAACTAATTCCTAGTTACCACAGCTAAGTTTTTTTTTCCGTGTGTATACTTACAAATTTTCGCGTTTGTAATATTAGTAGGTTTGGCGTAATCTCAGAAGAATCCACAAAAGAATGGTGAAAGAATTAGAGCCAATCTCAAATTACAGACCGGATAATGTCATATTATGAATGAACGAATAAAACTGAAGTAAAAACGTGCGAAGAAAGTGCCTCCGCAAACCCAATCGCTCGCGTTCTATTAAATATGAAAATCTAGATCCAAACAGACAATACAAAGGAAACGATCTACTATTACGAGACGAGTGAATGAACGGTGAAAACTATTACTAGGTTTCCGTGCTGGTGTGGGTAGCACACAGACGCAGCTGCTCGGTACTAGATACTCGGAGTCGGCGCACCTTGCAGCAACTTTTTGTTATCCCATTGAATTGTAAATGTTATAAAGCGATGGCAAAAACTGGCAAAACGAACGGCGGGTTTCTAAACGCGCCGAGTTTGTTCACACGAGGGCTTTTTGAGTTTTAGAAACAGTTTCCGAACGAAGCAACAGGTCGTAACAGGTGGGAGTGAAAGGTTTGGGAACGTAGAAAATGTAAATGCAACGGTAGTTGTGCCAATTTAATAAGTTTGTACGATTATCATGATCGGAAACAAAACGCGCGAGTTTTTCAAGGAATATAGAAATTTCTGGAATACGTTTTTGAGATGATGTGATGGAGAGCGAGGTAAATCTGTAGGCTTATTACCTAAATCGCTCGCAATCGCCATCGTGTTTTGACAGTTCTTGTATGAATGTGACAGCTAGCCGATTCCGATGCCAATTGTCAGCCCTTACTGAACTGTCAAAATGAACGATTTGAACGATTGGTTGTTGCCTTAGGCTCTGTCTACCCCGTAAGGGCTAAAGACGTGATTTATGTATGTATTTGCTGATTAACGGGGGAGACCTGATATATACCTTCACCATTTCACCTTTTTATCTCTATGGTTCGTAACTCAGGTCACGGCTGTGATTTGTTATTATGTCATTCAATAAATTCATTGACACCAAATTATTTCGTTGCTGCTGCTTACGCGTTGACGTGGACAGAATTAAGCGCACACTTGTCATTTAAATGGACTAATTAATTAATTAATTACAAATCACGAATTTATCAACATTGTATAGGATGAATGAAAAAATAGACGCTACGGGTGACCGCAGAGCTGGCAGCTTCCTTGGACAGCGTATTAGTATCGCTGTCCAAAGGGGGAATGCTGCCAGCGTCTGCGGAACTATGCCACGGGGGCCCCTCCTTTTTTAATTATCTTATTTTAAGATTAGTTTTAGTTTAGTTTTTACCAATTGCTTCTCTACCCGCGCAGATGGTAAATTCTTCCATGCTGGTCAAAAAACATAGAATGTACCAATTGCTTCTCTACCCGCCCAGATGGTAAAAGCCCATCGAGGGAACAGGCGAAAATCATAGGAATCATGTTATAGGCGGTGCGGCTAGCAACCCATCACTATTTTGATTCCTTTCCACCTTATACGCCCACAATCTTGCTAAGTGTGGCCTGTAGGTACCTGTTACCTTAGGCTCTGTCTACCCTGTAAGGGATAAAGATGTCATTTGTGTATGTATGTATGTATGTGTAGTTTTTAATTCGCTTTTAATTTAATAGTTTTAATTTGAATGAAAATGCAAGTGAAGTCGGCAAAAAAGCTTGTATGAATAATGACATTCTTAATAAGACTTATGCAAAAATCTAAAGTCCAACTGTTGTTCGCGATCGCGTCATTCTCTCGGTACAGTCTTTCCCCCTTATTCATAAACGCTCTACACGCTTCTGCTGACTTACCAATCGTTTGTCCTTATCTGTCACTTTGACATTTTCCTTTCACAGATAAGGATAAACGATTGCTAAGTTAGCAGAAGCCTACAGAGCGTTTATGAATAAGGGGGTTTAAGTTGAAGTGCCTGGTTCGAGTACAGAACGTATTCGGTCGCGTTGCTTCCGCCTATTTTTTTCCTGTTGACTGATTAGTGATTAAAAAAAACACTATCGAAATTTTGACGTCTGGCCGAGTACTGTTTTGTGAGTAATGTGTCGTGCCGTTCGATTGGATTTAATGATATAATGCATATTTATAGCGGACAGCCATTTAATTTTGCAACTTGAATCTAGTTCTGATTTGCACAAGTCTATACTCTATGCATGTATCACGTTTTTATGCCTTGCGGGACAGAGTAAGTAAGTAAGTAAGTAAGTAAATGCTTTATTGTACAAATATAGAGAAGTAGAGACAAATCACAAAAAAAGACCTTAAATATATGCACAAAGGCGAACTTATCCCTATAAGGGATCTCTACCAGTTAACCTTTGAGTAAATGAGAGGAGCACTAAGCGAGAGACCGACAAAGAGTGAGTTTAAAATATCCATATAGTGAAAGCCACAAGCCAGAGCCTAAGGTAACAAAACCTTAGGGCCACGTTTAGCATGATAATAGGCGTATAGGTGGAAAGGGAAATCAAAATAGTGATGGGTTGCTAGCCGCACGCCTTTAACATGATTCCTAAGACCTTCGCCCATTTCCTCGATGGGCTTTTACCATCTGCGCGGGAAGAGAAGCAACTGGTAAATTCTATGTTTTTTCTTTACTCCCAGACCAGCATCGAAGGACTCTTATCTATACTATAAGTATATTCATGAATTTAACTAAATAAAAACCTACATCCTTCCAAAAAAGCCCATCAAAGGAATGGGCGTATATCGTAGGAATCATGTTATAGGCGTTGCGGCTAGCAACCCATCGCTATTTTGATTCCATTTTCCATCTACAAGCTCACAATCTTGCTAAACGTGGCCTGTTAGTCTTGTTACCTCAGGCTCTGTGTACCCGTAAGGGATAAAGACGTGATTTGTGTATGTGTATGTATGTGAAAGCGTACATGTGCATTGTTGTGGTGGTGTTACAACTTTGCCACCTGTGTTTCAAATTCAGTACAATTCTTCAGTATTGTCGAGTGGTATTTTCGCATAATGCGGTTTCGACAATCGGTCCCCTGGTACAACATTGCCTTAACTGGTAAGTCGGTTAAAATACCTTAACGAAAGCAGCTCAATTTTATTGTCCTTCAACCAGTTAAGGTAATTTTGGGGTCAGATGGTAAACTGGCAGCGGTACAAATAAATATGTATGTACTCATACTTCAATAAATATTAGCATTCTTTGCTTTTTTTTATTAAAAACTAGATATAAACCTTCCTCTTGAATCAACTTGCGTTGTCATCATTCAATGCGAATTGTAAGCAAGGGCGTCTCCAGCCAATGATCAAGGGTAGGGGGAGGGGGGGGGGGGGGGAGTAGAAGTATAGGAAGTATAGCGTTTATCCTATCCGTAGGTCAACAGTATGGCTGCATTGTAAGTTTCAAGTCAATCTGACTACCTACTATAAGTATCCACGAAACCAAGTGGCGAGTCAAGTTTTAATCATCGGAATCATGCTATCTCTTTCGCTCCTGCACTGCGTTATGGAGCCGGCCGTGCAACAATAGCGCAGTTAGCGTTAGACATAATGTTCATGATCATGAGTTATCGACATGTTACCATCCATTTTTTTATGGTGTGGAAAATGCGTCCGCCCGGTACGCGGTTACAGGGTATGTGGGGCTCTCCCACGACGGCAGGCATGCCCACTAAACACCACACGGATTCCCTATCCGGTCGTATGTGAGCACTTGGTGTCACCGCGATGCTCCACGACCACCCCGGGATGGCGTTCTCTCTCGTGCAATGCCAGGTTTGGGAATTACCGCCCTCCCCCGCTGGTGCCGCTTGCATTTTGTATAGAGGTTGTCTCCTCGTGGCCCACGTCTTGAAAAAGACAAGCGGCCCACGTTCCGACCCCACGGGCCGGGTTACGTGTCGACCAGCACTGACCGAAGAGACTCCGCTCCGCGATCGCAACCCGTAGGTCGCATCGTTCCGACAGAGAGCTTTCTCCCCCGTCCAATAAGGGTAGCCCTCACCTTTCCCTGCAGGTACTTAGCTCAGGTTCGCTGTTAGTGATGGGTTGCTAACCGCATCGCCTATAACATGAGTCCTAAGATTTTCGCCCATTGCCTCGATGGGCTTTTACCGTCTGTGCGAGAAGAGAAGCAACTATCTACCCTATTTTTCTTCACTCCCAGACGAGCATGGAAGATGATAGTTACAATATACGATAGACAAATTCTCCGCAAATGAAGCCGCTGGTGGGACACCTTCACCTGATGTTAAATGATCACCACCGTCCATAGACACCCGTAGCCAGAGATGTGATGTATCTTAGATAAAAATATCTAAAATACAGATACAAGATACAAAATACGTATTTATATCTTGTATCCTACTAATATTATAAATGTGAAAGTTTGTGAGTTTGGATGTTTGTTACTCTTGCACGCCAGAACGGCTCGACAGATTTGGATGAAATTTGGAACATAGATAGATTATAGTCTGGAATAACACATAGGCTACTTTTTATCACGAAAAATTGCGTAATTCCTGCGGGATAGCGATAAACGAATTCTATGCAGACGAAGTTGCGGGCAACAGCTAGTTTGAAATACTTTTCTAATGTTTTATTTTGTATCTTGTATTTAGATACATTTTCCTGGTATCTTAGTATTTTGAAGATACTATATTCCCTAAGATACTTTTACTAAAATAAATTTCGAAGATTTTCGTTCCGAACGCAACAGAACGCAGAGCGTCGTTCAAAAATTTAGTTGATAGAATCTGGCTTCCGAAATATTACCCTTAGGGGCCTTAGGTTTGGCGAGGCGAGGGGTCTTAATATGCAATCGAGGGCTTTATTTTTTATTTCTCGTGTAGTTTTCATATTTTTATGTCAACACTTGGCCCGTTGTGACATAAAAGTATTTTATCTTTAAAAAGTATTTGAAAGATATGTATTTTGTATCTAGTATTTCAGATACCTTTTTAGAAAATTATTTATATCTGTATCTGAAATACTTTTTTGTAAAGTATCTTGCATTTTGTATTTCAGATACTTTATTTAGAGTATCTTATACATCTCTGCCCGTAGCGTTTTACGCGATGCCAGTGCGTTGTCGGCCCTGCAGAAAATTGTACACTCGCCTCTTAAAGGCACCCAGGTCGTAACTCGACGGGAAGACCCCAGCGGGAAGCTCGTTCCAGATTTTGCAAGTCCGTGGCAAAAAAGACCGATTAAACCGCACCGTCGAAGACTGCCATTCATCAACACGATGTCGATGAAATGAACGCTTACGACGGGTGGATTTGTAATGGAACCCTGCAGCTGGAAATAACTAAATAAAAAAATAGAAATATAATAATAATATTATAAATTATAGCTGTTCTTGACAAGTAATCCAAAGCTCTATGTAAGTAATTGACACTGCATGGGAACGGTCCCTTCGCTGCTCGTACACTCGCGTACAATAACAATGCATTTTGCGTACTAAGGTTCTAACTGAATGAATTCGCGGTAATGTGTCTTATCTCCGTTCTCACAATACTGGTCTCATACTATGAAATTCGATTTTCGAAGTTCGTTTTTGGCCGTTCTGTTCGTGCTAATAGGTCAACTTGAGTGACGAGTGAAAGGGGTACATGAATGTTATATATAAAAAGATAAATAAATAAAAATTCTTTCATGCTGGTCTGGGAGTAAAGAAAAAACATAGAATTTACCAGTTGCTTCTCTTCCCGCGCAGATGGTAAAAGCCCATCGAGGGAATGGGCGGAAATCTAAGGTTTCGTGTTATAGGCGATGCGGCTAGCAACCCATCACTATTTTGATTCCTTTTTCCACCTATACGCCTACAATCATGCTTAACGTGGCCTTTAGGTCTTGTTACCTTAAGCGCTGCCTACCACGTAAGGGATAAAGACGTGATATATGTATGTATGTAATAAATGAACTTCGAGAATCGAAAAAATGATAGAAAGAACTGTTTATTTGCTTAGAACACGTAAAAGATGTTAATTAGAACTGGAAACAGTGTTCACCCGATACATCAGCATGCAAATTATATTGACACATGAAATCTTACGCTAAAGCTATGTCACAATAAAAACTAAAATTAACATCATTCCCTAACATATTTACATTCAATTAATCTATACATATAATAAATCAGTAGAAAGTTCTGTACATTAAATAAATTCATCAAAAATAGAGTGCTGACGATCAGGGAAGAGTAATAAAACACAATAAGTAGATTTTATAATTTTTGTCTGTCTGTATGTATTTATGGATGTGTTCATTTACCTATGTCTGTGTTCGCTAATCTCCAAAACTGTTGGACAGATTTAAATGAAATTTTGCGTGGTGGTACCTTATATCCCTGGTCAATATTTTAGATACTTTTAATCCCGGAAAATTAAAGAGTTCCCCTGGGATAGTTAAAAAACTACAATAACTTATGCAGCTTAGTTCACAACAACTTAAGCATTTAATTAAGTAAAATTGGCGTGCTGACACCTTATATGCCGCGGTTACATTAAACATACATACATAATTAGTTGAAATTTGGTATACAGTTAGTTTCAGTCCTGGGACATAGGTTAGTTTTTATCCCAGAAAACAGAACAGTTCCCCCGGGATAGCGATAAGCGAATTCTGCGCGGACGGAGTTGCGGGCAACAGCTAGTTAATTATATCATGATAAATCCATATATTTCTTAATACTATAGAAGCGTTGTTCGTGCAACCAAATCGACAATTTTGCTTAAAATCTAGACCATGTAGTGTGAGAAAGAGAGAAAGAGAGAGAGAGAGAGAGAGAGAAACATTTATTTACACACATCCCCCCAGTGGGAGCACCTATAGAATGGCCACTGTCCGCCCCGAGTATTATAACGTGGTCAGTAGCGTGCAGTGGATTATCGCCAGGATAGGTAGCGGTAAGGTGACGTAACACGATTTGTACGCGCTGCCTACGTAGGTAACCCCCCATTGCACGCATACCGTGGTCCGCTGCCCTACAGATGATTAATCTTGAGGTTCGCTAGTCGGATTCGCACTACGGCACACTCACGCGCACATAACCGCTGATATAGAAGTACTACATACATACATTAATCAAGTCTTTATGCGTAGATAGAATTTAAGTTATCAAGACCTAGGCCACGTTTAGCATGATTGTTGGCGTATAGATGGAAAAGGGAATCAAAATAGTGATGGGTTGCCTAGCATCGCCTATAACATGATTCTATAGGAGTTAACTTTAAACATTTGCTTTAACATTTTTCCATGTCAACATACATACTTACTTAGATACATACATAAATCACTTCTTTATCCCTTACGGGGTAGACAAAGTCTAAGGTAACAAGACCTAAAGGCGTTTAGCATGATTGTGGGCGTATGGGTGGAAAAATATGAACGCCATTTTGATTTTATATAAAATCAGTTGAACGTCAATTGCGTCACTCGTATCTTGTTTTATTGGTACTCATATGAGTAAAATGCATGTCAGCTACATCAAAACGTCCTACATCCTCTTCTGTGCCTTTAAAACGGGACCCTAATATGAATCCATAAAGTCTAAATTAAGAGTGCTTGTGAAATGGAAATGAGGTCAAAATGTCACTCTTCATACGTTCATTCACTGCAGCAGTCACACTTGTCCAATTGAGACTGGAGTGACTTTATGCGTGAGACTTGCCTTTGTAATTCGGATTATAAATATTGTAACAAGATTTGACAAATGTCCTACTCCTGGCTACTGGCTACTGACTCAAGCAAATTAAAAACTTAGATGGAGTCCTGTGAACTGCGAAGTGAGGCCGGCTTAAATTACGCCTTTGTGCGTGCACATACACGACCAAACTTTGCCAAACATATTGTTTGAGACACGCACACGCGCTCATGGCTAGGTGTGGTTTAAACCGGCCTCTCATCTTGAGTTTTTATTGTATCTGAGGGTACAGGCATTTAGTTAAAACGGCCCAACTGTATCAGTCAAGTTCTAAGATAGTGCCAGTATCATTTGATTACGTTGACTTACAATGCTTAGAAGTTTTGTATCCCCAAAATTTTAATTTTTCAGTCGCTATTTGTGTGCCGCAAGGTTATATCATCGGTCTAACACTGTTTCTTACATAGGGAAATCTAAATCTGCCTATCAAACATTGTTAACGTCAGTATGTCTCTGGGTGTCACTCTTACTTAAGTCTTAATTTGCATAGTACTCACTACATTCGTCATCCGCCCTCTACTTAATGCTTAATAATAGGAAATATATCCTTTAGAAAATATTTGGTCATCCAGTTGAAACAATATTTCTATGATGGTTAATAAAAATGATATTAGCTCCATGGATTTTCTGAAATTTGATAAATACATACCTACTTATATGTCTCTTAGCATCATCGGACTTTTAAATATTTTCATTTTTTTTAATCCGATTGGTACATGCAGAGCAAATGGAAAATTGTAAGGCCGTGTTCTGCTATGCGGTCATTGGCAACCGGCAACTGTGTAACAGATCGCCATCCGATTTGATATCAATTTCAGCTCAATTTCAATTTCACCATTCGCTCTTGAGAAAAGGATCTTATTAGAGGAAGGAGAGAGAACGAGAATCATTTCTTTACACACTTTCGATACAATACATTTGAGAAATAAAGAAAATAAACAGCAACTGAACTATAATTAAGAAAGGTGCCGATATGGTGTAAAATGGGTCCCACTCAGCATAATGTTGCGGCAAGTCGCAAAGCTGTTTTTCTGTGGTACCCAATTTCCCAAATTGATTGTAAAAAGGTTCCGTCTCTCCTTTTGAGGTAAATAACCCTAATATAAAAAGTGAAACTGTATCATAAACAGGGTCCTGTAGCAACGTGTCGGTAAGTTCGGTAACTCTGGGCGATCAACGAGAAACAGCACATCTTGCTTCTTCGGCACATTAGCGCCCACCGTTGGTCATACGCAGAGATCGGACAGATTTGCGTCATCGTTCGCAATAAAGTGGACATGACTCAAAAAATAATCAAATAATTAATAATTTCATTAATTTCTCGAAATAAAATTTGAACTCCCGGAGATAAAAATTTACACATGCATAAAATTATTAGCAAAATGTTAATTAAAGTGGCAGTTGTCGTTCTCGTAAATATTTTTATATAATAAGGCAATCACGATCCTGCTAGATATGATTATTATTTCTGACAAAAAAGTTTTCTAGTTCTATAGGTATAAAACCTCCGTGGATATACTTATTCTTGATATATGTATTTTGACATATTTGATTAATTTTGGAGTCATGTCCACATTATTGCGAGCAATGACGCAAATTTGTCCGATCTCTGGTCATACGAAACGAATCTCCAATTTTCCTCCCCTGAGCCCGATTTGCCGAGGCTCTCCACATTAGGCTTGCCGACTCCTCTTTCACACTCTCTCACTCTAACACAATTCCTGTATCTCCCATCGTTTCGGTGATACATATGAAGTCCTGCCCAGGCCCATTTTAATTTGACAACACGGTAACCAATATCCACATCTTGTTAGAAACTATGACTATTAGTATAGTACTATTATAGTCAAGTCATTGAGAACCGAGTTGGCCCGATGTACGCCGCGCGCCCATCGGGAGTGTTCGTTGATATATCTAGGACATCGGCGGTACCTGGGCATGATTTAGCGCGATCAATATATTGCGTGTCTCACTGGCAGTGCTATGCACTTTGGTTGGCCTATGCCTTGTCTTGTGTCTTGCTTTAGATAAGGCTTCTGAAACGTTTACTGTCACGCGAATTTCAGAATTTAGAAAATTGATCGAATATCAAAGAAAGTTAATAGTTTTGTTGGTCGTTTCGGTACCTTTAAGAAGCTGCTGTGGATTCCCGGCACAACACAGTGGCATAAAATCTGGCCTAGTCTCCATACAAAATTAACTATATTGCATTGCATACATATGAGAGCCTAATTTTTACCGCTGAGCATATGTCACGCACCCCAAAGAAGTTCATCGACCCCTCTTTAAGATAACCTGACAAAAGTTCAACAGACTCGTATTGATTTTGAGAAAATTTGGTTGTAAAACAAACATTTTTCTTATCGTATAAAGACGCCGTTGAAACGCGGCCGTATTTACCTTGTTCTTAGATTAACTACTCGCTTTATAACTACAATCGATAACTTTTTTGGAAATACGCTATTCGGAAGTACAATCATTTGAACTTTTTATGCGCCCGGAATCGTAGCGAGCATTTTCAAACTTGCGTTACGTCAACACGGCCGCGAACGTAAAAACTAGATTTGTAAAAAAAAACGCACGGTTTCAAAACGATTGTAACAAAAAAACATCAATCAAATACAAAATACTTGGCTATTCATGCAAAACCGCATGAAAACCGCCGGTTTCCAGTTTCCTATGGAGGGGTATAAAAAATACGGTGTCGCGCTGTGTCGGTTTGTGGCGCTGAAGTGTTAGCTCGTAGCGCGCCGTGTCGAGTTCTGTGCGTTGCTGGAAAACTGGTGGGCACGCAAGCCGAACACACAATGCATAATTATGTAGATAGATATGGCTTGGTATAAAGTATTGAGCGTTTGAGTCGGTTTTGACGTAAAAATAAAGTATATAAGCAGGGTTGCCAGCAGCTAGAGGAATGTAAACATAAATATTGTTTTTGTCGCTAACTCGGGTGGAATTTTAACAATGCATTTTAGAGTTAAATAGCAAAGTGGTTGTTAAGAAACTATATGACTAAATGTAAACTTTTGAAATGTTATTTATTTTCTGATGGCATATACTGAATTAGTACCTACATTTTTTGTATGTTTTCTAATAAATGTCTCATATAAAGTTGTATAGATTTGATATAGAAATAGAAATATTAATTGCATAAACTGTGTGTGTACATAGTTGACAAGAAGTACATGGTATCAACAGTTACCCGTTTCGGGCATACCTACAATGTGTAAAAAAACAAACTACACATAAATAATTATGGCAAATAGCAATAGCTGATTGGGACAGTAATAATTATCAGTGTTTAACATGTTTTTGGAAAGGCATACCCTGTTATTATAAAAAGATAACATATATTTTTTACCTTCCCTATACAATACATACGTTTAGGTTGGACGTTGATAAGAGGAATTCTGCCTAGTACGTCTGGAATTCCAAATAAGTATGGAATTTATCCGATAATGTTGTGGCTTCCGATTTTTTGCCCGAAATTTTAACATGGTTACTAAATTGAGAGCCGCTGCGAGTGAAAGTGTGTTAAAAATCAATAACAATAGTTGACGAAATCTACTAACAGGTGGCGAGTGAATTATACTTTGAAGTTATAATCGAATAAATCAGGGGAGGGGGGCAATTTAAGTATACTTCATTTATTTGGTTTTAATTACTTTTTATTGTCACGAATATATGGTATATACAACAATAAATTGTACATCCCTTGTCCCTTACGGGGGGGGGGGGGGGTAGTCAGAGATAAAGGTAATAAAACCTTAAGGCCACGTTTAACATGATTAAGGGCGTATAGGTGGAAAGGGAAATCAAAATAGTGATGGGTAGCTAGCCGCATCGCCTTTAACATGATTTCTAATACTCGTCTATTCCCTCGATGGGCTTTTACCATCTGCGGGGGAAGAGAAGCAACTGGTAAATTCTATGTGTTTTCTTTACTCCCAGGCCAGCATGGAAGAAAATTTTATTTAAATAAAACCAGATAAAAAGTCAAGACGAAGTATTGGAAACTGTAAATTGAGGCCACAGGAGACTACGCCTTGCCGCGTGCGCGTGATGCGTGTGTGCATGTCTCAACCAGTTCGCTTGGCAAACTATGGATGTACGTACAACTGTACGCTTGACTTTTTATTTAGTCCATTGGGTCTGGTAGTATAGTAATGTAACGGGGTATAGGATCAAGTGTAACGGAAATCTAAGATTAGAGCCTATTGTGTCCAAGAATACAAATTAGTATCGCCAGTGATGTAATATCCAAAAACAACATACAAAAAAGTTTAGCATTCAAGGCATGGTACTCGTATGACGCACAGGAGAAGACAGATTGAAAGATTAGGCGTACCTAGTACTTAGGTATATCACGAACAGCGGCAACATCAAGTGATTATACATACATACCTCTTTCCCACAGGGGTAGGCTGAGACTACTTTGTTCCACTTGCTACGATCCTGACATATTTCTTTCGCTTCATCCACAGTCGTCAATCTCTTCATACATGCTCGTCGATTTCGGATCAAGTGATTATACAATATATATATACCGTCACGCCTCTTTGCCACAGGGGTAGGTAGAGACGAATTCCCAAACCTGCATTGGACAGGTGCCGCGAAGAGGGAATCCCATCCCGGGGTGGTAGTGGGGCGTCGCGGTGACACCGAGTGCTCCCGTAACGCCTCACATACGACCGAATAGGGAATCCGTGTGGTTTTTAGTGGGTATGCCTGCCGTCGCGGGAGAGCCTCACATACCCCCGGTAAACCCGTACCGGGCGGATGCATAAGGCGCATTTTCCACAACATAAAAAAGAGGGTAGGTAGAGACTACTTTGTTGCACTTGCTATGATCCTGACATACCTCTAGTAGTAGCTGTGGTAGGCTAGTGGTTTAACTTGTGGCATCTCAAGCAGAGGGTTGTGGGTTCTAATCCCGGCCTCGCACCTCTGAATTTTTCGGAATTTCTGGGCCAAATACATGTTTACCATGAGGTTTTTGTTGAAGGAAAAGATCGTGTGGAAACATGCACACGCCTGTGAAGCCATTCTACGGTGTGTGTAAAGATCCCAATCCGCACTGGGCCCGTCATTCTGAGAGGAGGCCTGTGCCCAGCACTGGGACGTATACATATAGGCTGGAGACGATGATGATGATGATGATGAAAAGTTAAAACTAACCCAATGACCTGCTGCAGTACCCTGGATTAATTTTAAGGACACATTATATATTATTATATAGGTACTAGCTTCTTCTGCCCGCGACTTCGTCTGCGTAGAGTTAGCAATTGACAGGTTTATCGCTAACCCGCGGGAACTATGCAATTTTCCGGGATAAAAAATAGCCTAGTGTTAATCTAGGGTATCAGCTATCTCCGTTCCAAATTTTATCCAAATCCATTCAGTAGTTTTTACGTGGAAGAGTAACAAACATCCATCCATCCATCCATACTTACAAACTTTCTTCCCCGTCCTGTTGCCCGCATCTTCGTCTGCATAGAATTCGTTTATCGCTGTCCCGCAGGAATTACGCAATTTTCCGGAATAAAAAGTAGCCTATGTGTTATTCCAGACTATAATCTATCTATGTTCCAAATTTCATCCAGATCTGTCCAGCCGTTCTGGCGTGAAAGAGTAACAAACATCCATACTCACAAACTTTCACATTTATATTAGTAGGATTTATTACTATTATCCGAATCCGTATTACTAGAATCCGTTGTGTAGTTTTGAAGATATAAGCATACATAAGGACATAAGGACATAGGGACAGAGAAAGCGGCTTTGTTTTACACTATGTAGTGAATAGGATAGTAGAGATGTATAAAGTCTCTACTAGTCATACTCGCTCACTCACATTCTCGCATCCTCACAAACTTTCGCATTTATATCTACCATTAGTAAGATTTATTATCTCGAGTGGCAACCCTAACCGTCTAACAGTTGCTCAACGATTAGAAATGCAACAGTCTGTAGTTGCACCGCTTTTTATACGATTCTCAGAAAATTAAAATTATTTGTACAGCTATTTTTCACATTGTTAATAGATGAGCGATCTTTGCGCGCTTTTAACGTTTAATTTCTCCGGTCAAGGAAAGTCGAGGGATTTGGTAAATGGCTTCTATGGCTTTTTAAACGTATAACCTAACCTAAAAATTTCATTTTAGCTATTTTGTTGACTGTATTTGCATTGACATCCGTCCTACAAATGTGAACCAAATTTCAAGTCAATCGGACGAACCGTTGAAGAGTTCCCTCCTGCGGAGACGGTACTGGCTGGGTCACCACACTGTACTGCGAACGGCGAAGTGAGGCCGGTCTAAACTACGCCTTTGCGTGAATACAATTGACAAACACTGAAATACATGCACAAAGGCGGGCTTATCCCTTTAAGGGATATCTTCCAGTCAACCTTTGAGTGGATGAGAGGAGTATTATATTAGGGACGGAGTGAGTTTAAAAATTACAAATACTGAGAGTCACTATACATAACTTTACCGGATAATAATACATAACGCATAAAACCTACCAGACAATAAACTACTGTTTTACTATAACATATATCAATAAAATATAATACATAAAATAAACAGCACGACCACAAAGGAATATTTACACTTAACTTAAGAAGATGGTGCGAGACACATCCTCTTCAAGCCTTCCCTGAACACTACGGATTGCCTGATGGAGGTTGGTAAGCGATTCCACGGCCTAGTCGGCACAGTAAAGGCTTGTAGACACGGCGTGCATGGAAAAACCCCGTATGTCTGTTTTTTTTTCTGTGGACTGCTCCGTTATGGGCATTGGCCGCAGCGACAGCCGCAGCCGCACCTCCCGCGTCTCGCGAATGCTACACAACAACATGACACGCGTAAACATGTTGTCGAAAAATCCTTTTTTTTCCACGTCACTTTTTCATCGCCATAGGTCGTTTTTTGAAAGCACTCCACTCGAAATGCCATTCGAAAGTGGTGAAATATTGTGCTCTAATAATGTGGACTAGGAAAAATTATAAATTCAAGTTGTAGTTTTGTTGTTGTTAATCACGTCTTTATCGCTTACGGGGTAGATAGAGCCTAATGTAACAAAACCTTAAGGTCACGTTTAGCATGATTAAGGGCATATACAGGTGGGTGGAACGGAACTACATTAACATTTTTGCTGTGATGTTCGAGTCCCTGTTATTTTTACCTTCTGTTCCCAAATTTGACACACTAGCACCTAGACCTAAGTCTAGTTCTAGAATCAACACTGTAATCCCATTCCATTCCATTCCATATCATTCACTCAAAGATAAACTTTAAAAAAAATAAAGGCTAGGACTCTTCAAGGCTAGAGTGAATAGGCTATTACTGAACCAGTGAGCTACACCTTTGGCCTCATCTGCACCTTCCACTAAGTGAGATAGAGGTCAATCACTGGTCAGTTCGTAGTAAAAATAATAATAATATATTGATAGCATCGATGATTCCGCCAATACCGAGGGTGAAGACAGCACCATTAGTTTTCAACTAACCGTTGGTCGGTAGCTCTGGTGTGCGAAGAAGACACTCAACTGACAGTTAAACTTGGTACTGAGAGTAATTGACAATGCTAGAAAGGGACGCAGATAGTAAATGCTTCAGAATTGTACATCTGTCACTTTCGACGATAAACAATGATTAATTTTCCGTTTTATGCTCAAATCATGTCGCCGATCTTGTATAGTGCTGTAGTGAGAGGCTGAGAGCATGCGAATAAATTAAAATGTGCAATTCATACACACACAATTGCGGTGTCCATTAAAATGCCGCATCATCATTATATTCACAGCCAGGTTTTCTAACTTCTACAAGATTTTAAGTTCCTAATTTCTGGCGGCTTCAATAATCAGTAAGCTTTTATTAAAAACTAGCTGCTGCCCGCGACTTCGTCTGCAAAAAAATAGTTTTTCGCTATCCCCCGCGGGAACTATGCCATTTTCTGGGATTAAAAATAGCCTATGTGGTGATCTAGGGTATCAGATATCTCCGTTCCAAATTTTATCCAAATCCATTCGGTAGTTTTTACGTGAAAGAGTAACAAACATCAATCCAGCTCAAACACCAATCAAGCTCTTTGTTTCTGTGTTGTTTTGTACTGAGTTGTGGTGTTCAATAAACAGTATTTGTATTGTATTGTACATATATTTATGCCCTTGACTGTACCAGGTGGTAGAAACTTGTATATGTATGTAGAGTTAAGTGGTCCTTGGTCTACTATGATTCCACAAGCCCAGTTATAAACCAAATAAGCGAGAGGCCCCAAATATCTAGTGACATCCGTTTTTGACTTCTTTATAAACAAATACATGCGCAGACGTGACGAAAACGTGATAAATAATAGCGCACACAACGTAGCAATCATAGAGCGAGAGAGGGCATTTCAGAATTGTTTTCCAACTGGAAAAAAATAGAGATAGCGCTATCGTGCGTTGGCGCAACATTTTGGAAACTGATAAGCGTGTCAGAGGTTTAGCCCTTATCGGCGGCCATTCGAAAATAACAATATTTTGTATCTATTTGAGTCTATTTGTTACTATTCGAGTTTGAAATTGGGGAACGGCCGAATGTAATCGTACCAGTGATTTGATTGAAAGTTATTTAGTACGGCAACAACATTTTTTTTTTTATAAAAGAGGGGGCAAACGACCAGACGGGTCACCTGATGGAAAGCAATCACCGCCGCCCAGGGACACAAGTGCGTTGCCGGCCCTTTGAGGAACAGGAAGGCTCGCTTTTTAAAGATCCCTAAATTGTACCGCTCAGGGAATGCTGCAGCAGGAAGTTGGTTCCAGATCTTTACCGTGCGAGGAAAGAAATTGCGTTTAAAACGCACGGTACTTGACTGCCAACCATCAAGATGTTGAGGATGGAAGGACAGACGGTTCCGCGAAGTACGGTAGTGGAATTTACACCACCATTTATTACACACGAAATTGCGTACATATCTATATGTATATAACATATCTAGCTTAGGTACTTCTACGCTGAGATTGTTAACACGCCTTGTTTTGAGAGAGGCTGGGTTGAGGTTCGACGCTGGTCTACACTGGTATCATTATATTATATTACTAGCGCCCCGAGTACATACGAACATAGAATGTACCAGTTGGTTCTCTTCCCGGGCAGATGGTAAAAGCCCATCGAGGTAATGGGCGAAAATCATAGGAATCATGTTAGGGGCCGTCCATTAATCATGTGATGTTTTTTTAACACTTTTGACCCCCCGTCCCCCTTGGTGATACGTGTTGAGGTTTAAAACTCGGTCGTTTAGAAATTAACTAGAAATGGGTCTTATTTGACTTGAATTGAAATTGAAGATTTGAAAACTGAAACTCCAAGTAAACTGAAGCTTGTATAAAGAAATTCACATATTTTTCTCTTGTTTCAGGTATTGCCGTGACCACCGATAGTACATTCCAGAACGCTGTACCTTTGAAATTGTAAATTAAGGAGTTGTACATAATAATCGACCAAAATTTTGTACCAAACCGAGGACTGTTCCTTCATGACCTGCCTTTGAAACCAAAGCCTTATCATTAAGATGGTGCCTCAGCAGTACTGCCTGAGGTGGAAACACCACCACTCCAACGTGCAGAGCATGTTCTCGCAGCTGCTGGCTAAAGGTTGGTATTCGATGAAGACTGGGGCGTGGGGGGAGGGGGGGGGGGGCGGTGTGAGTCCGACTAGCGACCTTCAAGATTTATCACTTGGTCTATGTCTACGTAGGCAGCGCGTACAGCACGTCTAGTACGAGAAGGCACAAAAGTCGCGTCGCGCGCGAGGTAGATTGCCCGTCTTTTTCTTAATGTGCTTTCTAGAAAGAGACGGATTGTCCATATCGCGCGCGACGCGACTCTCGCGCGCTCTCGTGCTAGCCGGGTTAATTGTGTAGCGTCACCCTCCCGCTGCCTACCCTGACGACCCCCCGGGGCCCTCTTAAACTAGGCTGGGGCCCTTGGGCACAAGAATTTGGGGCCCCTTTGGAAAGTAAAAAAAGCGAATTATAATAATCCTATTAATATAATAAATGTGAAAGCTTGTGAGTATGGATGTTTGGATGTTTGTTACTCTGTCACGCTAGAACGGCTGAACAGATCTGGATGAAATTTGGAACATAGATAGATTATAGTCTGGAATAACACATAGGCTACTTTTTATCCCGGAAACGAATTCTATGCAGACGAAGTTGCGGGCAACAACTAGTTGAGAATAAATGTGTGAGAGTAATGGTCGGTCCTTCTGGGCCCCCTGATAATGGGGGCCCTGGGCACGGGCCCCGTGTGCCCTTACGGTATTGGAGCCCCCACTGCACGCTAATTATGATGAATCCGTTATCTCTGTTTCTACACGATGGGCCCAACGCATAAGGGCCAATTTACGAATCACTAATAATATTATAAATGCGAAAGTAACTCTGTCTATTTGTCTGTCTGTTACCTTTTCACGTGAGTACCGGGGAAGGACATAGGGCAGTTTTTATCCCGGAAAATTGCATAGTTCCCGTGGGATAGCAATTCTGCGCAGACGGATTCGCGGGCAACAGCTAGTGGGAAACAAATTCAATTTAATGCCGAATACGAAATACAGAGGTCAAGATTGCTTTGTAATGTTACATTTTTCGAAGGCTTACCCACCTGCTATGGGTGGGGGTATTGCACGCGTCACGGAATGACGGGGATCCGGGTTCGATTCCCGGCCATAGCTTTACTTTTCGGATTTTTCTATGTTCTAATTTTCAGTTTCAGATTTTTTTTTTATGTAAAATTTTGTTTTTTTTTGTTCAATATTACAATATTTTCAGATTTTTCTGGTAAAACTGTTATTTTAATGCGGAGTGGAAAATGGATTTATATTAATTGGAACGGTTGCGCTCAAACAAATCGGTACATATTAATTTTAATCCATTTTACGTACCGAATTCAATCACCCAGAGCGTTTTGAACGCTGTTACAATTAAGTGCAGGAGAAAACCATTCGTTCATGAGGTCAGACGCAATACAGGGACATAGAGTTCATCGCCACATGTCAATTTTAGTGATATATTCGTTTGTTCCCCTAACGTAACTATTTTACATAACCAGGACATTCTAAGGTAAAATAAAGACTATTTCTAAATTAAAACAAACATGTTCGCGGCTAACCTAAACCTAAATTAATCCAAATTAATCCTACATAGGTTTTACTAGTGCCGGTTATGTAACTTGGTTACGTTCGGGGATCAAGCTGATATTTTGAACCCTTTGTCAAACTAATATAGTTAGTGACTCTATGTGCTGCAGTTTGTCAGATAAAAAACAGCGGAGACGATTTCTTAAATTTTAATCATTTTTCGAAATGGCTGAAACATAATATTAGTATTCATTCGCCATGACTTTTGTCTTATTGAAAAATTTAAGTGATTCGACATTAAAAAAAGATTTAGTTGTCGAGCCTGCTCACAAATTTTCACGAGAATCGGTTGAGAAATGCGACCTCTAGATAAGAAGAGACAGACAGACAGGCAACAAAGTGATCCTAAGCGGATTCCTTTTGTCTGTTAGAGCTAAATAACTTTAAAAAAATATATGCGTCGAATTGAGAACCTCCTGTTTTTTTTTCATCGGTTAAAAAGTGGCTACTAGGGTGATGCACCAGTCTTGGACACTTAAGCTGACAAGCACCAGTAATGGAACCGTCGTTCTTAATTTAAAGATAATCCTTACTCATATTATAAATGCGAAAGTAACTCTGTCTGTCTATCTGTTAACTTTCACGCTTAAACCGATGAATCGTTTTAGTTGAAATTTGAATGGTTCCCGCGAGTTCTGCGCAGACGGAGTCGCGGGCCACCGCTAGTCTATACTAATATTATAAAAAGGAAAAATTTGATTGTTTGTTTGTTTGCATTGAATAGGCTCCGAAACTACTGGACAGATTTCAAAAATTCTTTTGCCGTTAGAAAGCTACATTATCACTCAGTGACATAGGCTACTTTTTACCGCGGGAAAATACCTTTTCCTACAGGAAAATTAATTTACCGCGGACGGAAGGCTAGTATTGTTGTAAAATAAATTGCTAAAGTATTTACTATCGTTTCATTTAAAAAATAAGAGTTAGGTATTGTGTATTATTGGGTGCTTTTCCATTACTGGTGCCGTCACTACTGTTGTCTCTGAGTGCGACTTTACCTATAGCGATGCGGCGTTCACGTGCCCGTGCGACGGGTATGCGCGGGCGTCGGTTTTCGCGCCGTATCCTGCCCGTCGAAATTTGATAACGTTTCTCCGTATTTGTGAAACTTGAGCGCTGCAGCTCCGAACGGACTCGAATTTGAACGGCAGCTACGAGTATGTATGTATGTATGTATGTATGTAAACTCTTTATTGCACATAAAAATGCGAGTTTCATGATTTTAAACCGTTTTAGCGACCGTTTCACTTTTGCGAAGACACACAACGCTGATGATCTATTTTTTATGTCGTATGTTTTTTTTTTTTTTGTTTTACCTTATTTATTTTCTATAAAATTGTGTATATTATCTTATATTTGTGTGTCTTGCAAAAAGGAATAAATTTCTTCTTTCTTTCTTTCTTTTTCTTTCTTTAAAATTCTTATTCTAAGCTATGAGGGTTTTTTGGCAGACAATCGCTTAAAGAGGCTAACTAAATCGTTGAAATTGATGTCCCTTATGCAGTTTTTTAAGAGAAACTACTGACCTGCTATGGGCGGTGTAGCGGTATAGCCCGCATCACGGAATGACGAGGATCCGGGTTCGATTCCCGGTCATAACGTTACTATTCGGAATTTTCAGTGTCGTTTATTTTGTTTTAGTACAGCAACAAAAATATACGTCAATATTTATCATATTTCAAACCAAAACATCATTCAAAACAGATGACGCTTGGCGACAAAAATTCGCATAGTAACAAGGTCACGTGACAGCTAGTAACAGAAAAATTCGAAGGCTACCCACCTGCTATAGGTTATAGGTGGTGTAGTGGTATGGCACGCATCACAGAATGATGAGGATCCGGGTTCGATTCGCGGCCTTAACTTAACTTTTCGGATTTTTCTATGTGTTCAAATTATCAGTGTCGTTTAGAGAAACTCTTTTGTTATTTGCAACAAAAGGACATGTCAATATTTGTCATATTTCAACGACCGTCACGTACTCGATACTTTTTATTACTTTTTTAGTCTGAGAACCCACAACCGGCGAAGATATTGACTGACATGTATAAAATCGAATTGAGAATCTTTCTTTCTTTTAGCCGTTAAGAAAATAAAGGGCAAACGCCAACGTCATCAATAAGGGCGATTTTACGACGTAACACTGAAATTAGAGCACTTGAGCCGCAATAAAAGTTCCCTTCCCTTATCCGGTCAGGGCCGCGATCTGTTGCAGGGCTTGCCAATGCCAACCCGGCCCGGGACCGTCCCACACAGGGGTGGCCAACCGGCCGACTATTGAGTACTACTACAGTCGGTCGTGGCAAGACAGAAAACTGCATTCTTGTACAGACATATGACTAACTTTCCGACATAAATACTGATCAGGGATGTTACGGATACGGATATGTAATTTCGGATCCGGATATGGATATGGATATTGGTAAAATATAATATCGGTTTCGGTTACGCTTATGGATATTAAATTATTTCGGATTATCCGATAGTTTCGGTTACGGATATTAAATTTTTAAGGAACTGTAAAATCAAATACAATTCGACTAAACGCGCGCGCGGCTGGTCTGTCGAACAAAAACTTGTCACGACGTGTCATATTTACTAAGTAGTATTTAGTTAGACTCCACCCTATCCGAAACTTTTATATCGGATTCGGTTACGGTTACGGATATTTTTTTATTTCGGATATCCGATAGTTTCGGTTACGGATATGGATATCCATAACAACACTGATACTGATTGGATTTTTAAACTGGGCTGGTAAATCAGCAAGTGTCCTAGTGACTCATCACTTGATGGTAAGCAGGCACCACCACCCCCCAAAAGATTGGAGATCGTTACTATTGCTAGCTAATCTAACTCTGTTAATAGCTAATTTAACCGATTGTCTTGTCCACGTCGGAACACAGCAGCTCAAGCACTTACACAGGGTCTGCCACCCTTAATATACGAGATCCTAGTTCGTAAACAGTCAATCTCATGTCTAATCTCGGTCACCCAAGATACAGGCGTAGACTAAAGGTTCCCTGACTACCTATATCGTGAAAGCTTAATGCGCTCAAATAAAATATATCTGTACTTACTTCATTTTAGATTTACGTTTATGAATCAGAATTAGAATTTTTTATTGTCATCACTGTTACAGAATCGACACTACATTGCGTAAATACAGACGTCAAAAAGAAGAATGACTTGTCATTGAGGATGTAGCACAAATTGCCATTCCATTTTATTGGCATAAATCTATTTATTTTCAAACAACTAAAAACTAGAGTTAAATAGATACTACTATTGTTCGGTAGAATTGTGAAGTGTACGCCTTCGACACAAACTATGTGACGTGAAATCAAAAACAGCTTTACTAAGGAAAAGTGTACTTGGAATGGCTCCCAGAATATATAATAAATTACCTAAGGCTATGCATGAAATTGATAACACGTACGAATTTAAGAAACATTTAAACACTTTTTTGATAGAAAAGGCATACTACTCTGTTAATGAATTTTTGGGTGATAATTGGGTGGGTTATGAAATAAATTAACATGCATGCAGCGTGTATACATGCATAATAATGTATGTAAACAGACATATTTGTATGCCCTGGGGCACCACATAGTGATACTCAAAATATATTCGAGATCTAAATTAATTACCTATGTTGGACAAATGGATAAATGATTATTATTGAGTACTAAAGATGCAATAAATAAACTTTTTTTTTTATCAAGTTAGCCACCTCTTAGACATAGGTTTGCCGCGAAGCCCAAAATGAATCTCGTCCCCACCATTTCCGAGTGGAATATTTTCAATGAGGCGGACCGTATAAATTAAACCATCGAGCCTGTATGGGAGGCTAAGAAAGTATATTCCCGTTATAACGTATTTTACGATAGGCGTCGCCATGTTGGGTGTGGTCTCTGCAAATTTTAAAATATATGTAGATTATAATGAATAATAATTTACTAATAGGCCTATATCTCGACGAATGACGTATTTGAAATGGGACGTTAAGACAGGCGTAAATCCAAGTTTGTCTGTATGTCAATTTGGAATCTATGTGTTGGTCGGTAGAGGTCTGTATTGGGTGAACGGTTTATAAAGCAAGTACTTTTCCATAGCAGTTATTGTAGGTATTAAAGTTTTTTTAGGGTGACACTCGTATAATAAATGTTCTTTAGTGTTATTTGAGATCCGGTAAACATATGCAATTCTCTGACGCAAATACGGTCGTGACGTCATAGGATCTCAACGTGAGGGGGGCGCCCCCTTACGGGTGGTTGAGACTCGGGGGCAAGAAAATGAGCTTCATCGGCCGGTGTTCCTAACCCCCCCACGCAAAAAGAGGGGCGTTATAAGTGTGACGTCGATGGCTGTGTGTGAATCTGTCTGTGGCATCATAGCACTCAAACGATTGGACCGATTTCGATGGGGTTTATTTTATTCGAAAGCCAGTTTCCTTGCGGTGGTTCCTGGCCATGTTTGGTTAAAATCGGTCCAGCAGTTTGAAGAATATCGGCTGTTTTCCAAAAAACAGTTTTTTTTTAATTTACAGTTTGATTACTCTAAAATGCAGGGGAGATTTTTAAATTTTTAAATTTAATCCTACTAATATTGTAAACGCGAAAGTTTGTAAGTATGGATGGCTTGATGGATGTTTGTTACTCTTTCCCGCCAGAACGGCTCGACAGATCTGAATGAAATTTGGAACATAGATAGATTATAGTCTGGAGTAACACAGGCTACTTTTTATTCCGGAAAATTGCGTAATTCCTGCGGGGTAGCGATAAACGAATTCTATGCATACCTACGAAGTTGCGGGCAACAGCTATTATTATAACTAACTATTGAACATTTTGCCGGAGCCGTTTGAAATTCCACCTTAAACCAAACGCTTGATGACCTTTGTCAGTGGCGTAACTATAACGTCTGGGGCCCGCGGCAAATTCGTCAGGGGCTCCTTCCGCAATATAAAGAAGTGCATCAGCGTCCCTTCTGTGCTCTAAACCAAGCCAGTTCTACCCCGTAGAGCTAGGGGCCCGGGGCACTTTGCCACCCCTGCCACCCTATAGTTACGCCACTGACCTTTGTGCTGGATGTTGCAGAGCGGTTCTGCGACGTGACGCTGTACTGCTCGCCGAGCTTCGCCACCCAGGTGCAGGACAAGGACGTGGTCGACCCCGCCAGCATACGCGGCGTCTCGCTCCGCGCGCACAGGTCTGACAAAGCCAACAAACACCATGAACCATAAAGGAAACAACCAATTAGAGTGGCACTAAAGGCTATGAATGGAAAGGGGACAAAACAGTGATGGGTTGCTAACATCGCCTATATAACATGATCCCTAAGGTTTTCACCCATTCCCTCGATGGGCTTTTGCCATGCGCGGGAAGAGAAGCAATTGGTACATTCCATGTTTTTTCTTTGCTCCCAGACCGATTGAGCTGAAATCTTGCATACTTATATAAGTCAGATGACGATACAATCTGTTAGTGGAGTTACATCCATGGAATACAATCATGCTAAACGTGGTCTTTAGGTCTTGTCACCTTAGGCTCTGACCCCGTAAGGGATAAAGACGTGATTTATGTATGTATGTATGTATAAAGGCTATCCAATCGTTGCAATTTGCGACACATCAGTATTTTTCGACTTACACTTTACTAACGCAAATTTTTCGCGGTCGTTTTTCCTTTATCTTCTACATGGAACAAAGCCGTTTGTGTAAGGGGCCATTCAAGTATTACGTAAGCAGATTTTTGATAATTACTTACCCCCCTGCCCCATGTCAGCAAAAGTAAGCAAACCTCTTACGTAATCATTGGTAGGTACCTTATGCATTTATCTTTTAATGGATTCTGTTTTTTATTGATTCGTGAGCAGCAGTTCTAATCGAAACTGCTGACGTAATCACCATATGGACCCCCCCACCCACCATGTCATCAAAAATAAGCAAAGCAAAGACCCCCCCGCCCCGCCCTCCTCAAGCGCTTACGTAATACTTGAACGCCCCCCAATTAAGATTTTGATTATATGCCCCACAACGTCTAATCCATTAACTATCCATATCGATTATAATAGCTGCTTCCTAAACCACATCCTTTATTTACCATTTCGACCTTCGGCTGGCCAGTCAGGGTGAAGTAGGTAGTAGCCAATTTCGGCTTTTTTAATTGTGATGCTTCAACTCTATTTGGTTGTTTACTATATGGACGAACCTGACAAACTTTAACCTTAATGTACCAAGTTATTTTAAAGGAGCGTTCTCACTGCACTGAGCATTTGCATTCGGCGTCGAATATTCGCGTGGTGCGGACGTTGAGCCGAACGTTACAAATGTTTACATTGATTGCTCGTTTACAAATGCTCGGGTAACAATGCTCTCAGTGAGGCAGCTCCTTAACAATAACGTTAACCGTAACCAACGATTTTTGACAGAAAACCTATCGTTCATTGAATGCTATCTTTTGAAATCTGGCCGTTTTCCATTCAATGAGAGCTATGTCATATTATGTATGTATGTAAACTCTTCATTGCACATAAAAATTTTAAAATACAGAAATACACAGAAAAATTGGTTTTTCGCGGCGGTCATGAGCTGGTTGTCTTGAACGCCGAAAGCTAATTACCCCCTCAATATAATGGGGAGGGGTAAAATCCGTGACTCTAGTTAGGTCATAAGGACCACTGCTCTATGTCCTATGCAAAGTTGCGTGCAACGGGGGGTCGGCAGGGTAGGCAGCGGGAAGGTGGCGCACCACAATTTGTATGCGCTGCCTACTCTAGCGACTACTCACTTGATGCTCTAGCCTGCACCAAATTGTAATGCAATTGATTACCAATGGAATTTTAAATGTTTCAGGGTCGTCCTGGCGGCATGTTCGGAGCTGCTCGGGGCATTGCTCGGCGCGCACGAAGCGCAAGGCGAGCCCGTGCTGGTCATAGACGGCGCCGAGCCGAAGCATCTGAAGGCGCTGCTCGACTACATGTACACCGGGGAGATGAACGTGCACCACGTGAGTAGCTCGGGGGCGCTCGGGAGTGTTCGGGAGTGCTCGGGGCCTGCTCGGCGCGCACGAAGCGCAAGGCGAGCCCGTGCTGGTCATAGACGGCGCCGAGCCGAAGCATCTGAAGGCGCTGCTCGACTACATGTACACCGGGGAGATGAACGTGCACCACGTGAGTAGCTCGGGGGCGCTCGGGAGTGTTCGGGAGTGCTCGGGGCCTGCTCGGCGCGCACGAAGCGCAAGGCGAGCCCGTGCTGGTCATAGACGGCGCCGAGCCGAAGCATCTGAAGGCGCTGCTCGACTACATGTACACCGGGGAGATGAACGTGCACCACGTGAGTAGCTCGGGGGCGGTCGGGAGTGTTCGGGAGTGCTCGGGGCCTGCTCGGCGCGCACGAAGCGCAAGGCGAGCCCGTGCTGGTCATAGACGGCGCCGAGCCGAAGCATCTGAAGGCGCTGCTCGACTACATGTACACCGGGGAGATGAACGTGCACCACGTGAGTAGCTCGGGGGCGCTCGGGAGTGTTCGGGAGTGCTCGGGGCCTGCTCGGCGCGCACGAAGCGCAAGGCGAGCCCGTGCTGGTCATAGACGGCGCCGAGCCGAAGCATCTGAAGGCGCTGCTCGACTACATGTACACCGGGGAGATGAACGTGCACCACGTGAGTAGCTCGGGGGCGCTCGGGAGTGTTCGGGAGTGCTCGGGGCCTGCTCGGCGCGCACGAAGCGCAAGGCGAGCCCGTGCTGGTCATAGACGGCGCCGAGCCGAAGCATCTGAAGGCGCTGCTCGACTACATGTACACCGGGGAGATGAACGTGCACCACGTGAGTAGCTCGGGGGCGGTCGGGAGTGTTCGGGAGTGCTCGGGGCCTGCTCGGCGCGCACGAAGCGCAAGGCGAGCCCGTGCTGGTCATAGACGGCGCCGAGCCGAAGCATCTGAAGGCGCTGCTCGACTACATGTACACCGGGGAGATGAACGTGCACCACGTGAGTAGCTCGGGGGCGGTCGGGAGTGTTCGGGAGTGCTCGGGGCCTGCTCGGCGCGCACGAAGCGCAAGGCGAGCCCGTGCTGGTCATAGACGGCGCCGAGCCGAAGCATCTGAAGGCGCTGCTCGACTACATGTACACCGGGGAGATGAACGTGCACCACGTGAGTAGCTCGGGGGCGGTCGGGAGTGTTCGGGAGTGCTCGGGGCCTGCTCGGCGCGCACGAAGCGCAAGGCGAGCCCGTGCTGGTCATAGACGGCGCCGAGCCGAAGCATCTGAAGGCGCTGCTCGACTACATGTACACCGGGGAGATGAACGTGCACCACGTGAGTAGCTCGGGGGCGGTCGGGAGTGTTCGGGAGTGCTCGGGGCCTGCTCGGCGCGCACGAAGCGCAAGGCGAGCCCGTGCTGGTCATAGACGGCGCCGAGCCGAAGCATCTGAAGGCGCTGCTCGACTACATGTACACCGGGGAGATGAACGTGCACCACGTGAGTAGCTCGGGGGCGGTCGGGAGTGTTCGGGAGTGCTCGGGGCCTGCTCGGCGCGCACGAAGCGCAAGGCGAGCCCGTGCTGGTCATAGACGGCGCCGAGCCGAAGCATCTGAAGGCGCTGCTTGACTACATGTACACCGGGGAGATGAACGTGCACCACGTGAGTAGCTCGGGGGCGCTCGGGAGTGTTCGGGAGTGCTCGGGGCCTGCTCGGCGCGCACGAAGCGCAAGGCGAGCCCGTGCTGGTCATAGACGGCGCCGAGCCGAAGCATCTGAAGGCGCTGCTCGACTACGGTCGGGAGTGTTCGGGAGTGCTCGGCAATGTCCGTAAGAAGTCGGCTAGTCGGTCTAAATAGCCTCACATAATTTAATAGATGCTCACATTATTAATACAATTAACTCAAAGTCAAATGTGTGATTAGAATTCGTAGTGCTTACGTTACGGGTGAGGTGTTTACAGTCATGTGAACATGAACCTCGCAACTGTTGCTGTAACGGTTGCAGTAACAGCTCGCTAGGAATAGGAAGCCACAGAGAAATATTGAAATATGTACACTTTGTCTAATGGTAAGACTAATGTTTTAATTTTGTCTAATGGAATGACTATTGCCTGTTGCAGTCGCAGCTAGCGAGTTTACTGAAGACTGCCGAGGAGCTGAGGATCAAAGGGCTCACGGATATCCGGTGGAACAACAAGGATGAACCCCCTGACACAGGTACACATGATACCCTCCCCCTTTTCCTTTCTCTATGTCTTTTTTGTCAAAGATATACATACATACATACATAGATCACGTACTTATGCTAGTCTGGGAGCAAAGGCAAAATATAGAATGTACCAGTTGCTTCTCGTCGTCTCGGGAATGGGCGAAATTCTTAGGAATCCTGTCGTAGGCGATGCGGCTAGCAACCATTACTATTTTGATTTCCCTTTCCACCACGCCCTTAATCATGCTACACGTGGCCTTAAGGCTTTGTTACCTTAGGCTCTGTCTAATGATTATGATGATGATTAACTACATGATATTTTTGGTTTAGCATGGTTGTGGCCGTAAAGGTGGAAAGGGGAATCAAAATAGTGATACCCTATCACTAATTCCGTCTAATCTTAGGAATCATTCCTATAATGTTCGTCCATTGGGCTTTTACCATTTGGCGCGGGAAGAGAAGCAACTGCTACATTCTATGTTTCTTTACTCCCGGACCACTTTTACCCCCTTATTCATAAACGCTCTATAGGCTTCTGCTAACTTAGCAATCGTTTGTCCTTATCTGTGAAAGGTAAATGTCAAAGTGACAGATAAGGACAAACTATTGCTTAGTTAGAAGAAGCCTATCACCGAACAACGGTTAAATAAATAACGACACTGTCTTCTTCAACCTCGACATTGGCGGAATCAACGACAGTATCGATGGCGCTATTTCTTTTTAAAAATTGAATTGAATTGAAGCCTATAGAGCGTTTATGAATAAGGGGGTTAGACTTTTCTATCTTCCACCTCCTCAAGCTAAGCTTACGTTCCAGAGGCCCTGACGGCGACACGGACAGACAAGAAGCCCCTGGACTTCAACGTGAAGGCCGAGCCGAAGCCGGAGCCGAAGCCCGAGCGCAAGGAGAAGCCCGAGCGGCGGCCCGAGCGGCGGCCCGAGCCGGAGCGCTCCGCAAGCACCCCCGAGAAGGACGACAGCGATGTCGATGTCAAACCCGAGAAGTTTAGCGTCAACGGTAAGTCGATGTACACTGTATATATGTAGTGTTTGTCAATGGGGGCTATCGCGTGTGAATTTGCCACTAGAGGCGCTAGTGTCGCGTGAGGTCCAATAACATTCACTTTTCACTGGTTTTAGCGGGATTCGTGACATTAATTATAATTTCTTTCATTTACCTGCTGAAAAGTGATCTCCTACGTGAAATTATTGCAAATATGGATTATTTGGCGATGACTGCGAACGCTTTGAGAGCGGAATTAAGAAAAAGTGGCGCAAAAATAAAAGGCCTCAAAGAGCAGCTAATTCAGAGGTTTGTTTGTTTAATAAACTTATTGAGATTCAAGATTTAAAACTTTGTTTCGGCGCCGGTCTTATAAAGTCGCCTTTGGCAGCTATACCTCTGGACCTTAGTCAACAGTGGCGCCAACTGGTGAGCAAAGAAACGATAGTCCCCATTGTATTTGTCTTGTTTATTTTGTAGCGACCCTAGCGCCACCTAGTTGGCCTCTACATAACTACTTCGACACACGAGTAGCTAGCGCCAGTTCTAATGACAGCTCTCACATCGTTCTACATGCCGCTTACGAAGTTTCTCAATGCGGCTGCATAAATACAACTGTCAACTCTCTTCCTTCGGACTTCGGTCCCCAGGCATAACATCTGCCTGGAGAGAGATCTCTCTATTGTGGCACCCCCAACATTTTGCACAATAAAGAGTTTACATACATACATACAATAGCTAGGCTGTGGAATCGGTTACCGACCTCCAACAGGCAGTCTGGCTCCGTGGCGTCGTTCAAGGAGGGCTTGAAGATGTGGCTCACACCATCTCTTTAAATATTGTACGTGTGTATTCATATTGTATTTAGTGTGTATGTATGCATGACTGCATGTGTTTAATGATATTTAGTAGTTTGTTGTATTTTGAGATGTACGCTCTATTGTGGCTTTCACTGTATTATGCTCCTCTCATTTACTCAAAGGTTAACTGGTAGAGATCCCTTATAGGGATAAGTGTGCCTTACCTAAAGTGCCCGTCTTTTTCTTTGGGCGATCGCACATACACGATTGTAAGATTTCAATGGAAAATAAAACATCTCAAACAAGAATTGTCTCTAAATCTTTTATACGTAATTAATCTTTTTTTTCCGCTAACTAATAAACAGTAAACAAGATTAAAAAGTGATTAAATAGGTACTATAACAAGATTAAATACCTCTGAGTCACAATCATTCACTACAATGTTATTATTGTAATATGATATCAACATTAATACCTGATGTACGATTATTTTGATTGTTAAAATAGATGATATTAACATGACATCATTTTTTATTTAGTATTCTCTAATAATCGGATCTTTTTCTCTTTCCAAATTATATTTCAACTAGCTTCTGCCCGCGACTTCGTCTGCGTAGAATTAAACATATAAACCTTTCTCTCGAATCACTCTATCTATTTAAAGTTATTTTAATGTTATGCTGTCTGTCTGTCCCTATGTATGCTTAGATCTTTAAAACTACGCAACGGATTTTGATGCCTTTTTTAAATAATCAATATTTTGATAAAAATAAATAAGTATAATTCAAAATAAAATAAAATGACTAGGATAGAATGTCACAATTAGCTATTTTCATTCATATATAAATAACTAGCTTCTGCCCGCGACTTCGTCTGCGTAGAATTACACATAAAAACCTTCCTCTTGAATCACTCTATCTATTAAAAAAAACCGCATCAAAATCCGTTGTGTAGTTTTGAAGATATAAGCATACATAGGGACATAGGGACAGAGAAAGCGACTTTACTTTATAGTTTATACTATGTAGTGATGATTTCATGTCAAAAATTCAGATTAAAAAGTAATAGTTTTTATTTAAATAATATGGAGTTAACAAACACATTGTTTTTGCCATCAGGAGGACCACCGCCGCTGATCAAGCTGCCAACCAAAGACAAAACCAGCCCGCTGCTCAAGAGGGAGCTCTCTGACGCGTGAGTATACAGCCCACTTGACACCTGCAAGAGAAATCCAAGAATTTTCATTACATTGCCAGGCTATGATGCGCACGGGCTAGAAGTCGTGGACCCAGAGCCGCAATGTATGCGACTTGAAGATGGAATTTAGATGAAATTGTTTTGTTTCCTATTCCTTATGTCATTTGGTCTGGGAGCTAATAAAAAACATAGAATGTACCAGTTGCTGCTCTTCCTGCGTAGATGGTAAAAGCCCATCGAGGGAACGCGCGAAAATGTTAGGAATCGTGTTATAGGCGATACGCCCACAATCACGCTAAACGTGAAATAAAATGAAATAATTTATGGATGGGATGGAATTAGAATGAAATTTATCGACATAAAAGAGCACGTAAAAGTGGTTATATGAATTGAAAGTTTTGCAAGAATAATCTGTGTTTGATACTAAGGGTCTTAGGTTGAGATAAATGAAAAATAAACTGTTCATACGACAACTACATGTAATAGAGGTTCCACAATAGTATCTTTGATAGACACACGCGAATGGAATCAAAATGAGAGTGTCGCGTGCGGAGAGTAGATGGCGAGTAGCAGGGCGCGGCGTAGGCGGCGGAGCAGAGGCGGAGCGGCGGTTAAGCCGGCTTGGATGCGCCTGCCCCCGCTTCCCCTTGATAGCTCGAAGCCGCAACAATCTGTGTAAATGTTCACGCTAAACGTGAAATGAAATGAAATAATTTATGGACGGGATGGAATTAGAATGAATTTTCTCGACATAAAAAGGCACGCAAAAGTATTTGAATTGGAATTTTTGCAAGAATAATCTGTTAATGTTTTTTTTTTGTCTTGCAGAGACAGTCCCAGTCCGAAGCGGCAACGAATGACCAGCGCCAACGAGAACTCGGACGAAGAGTAAGTACTGTAGAGCTGCCTTGATGAGGCACTTAGATTTGTACGGGTGATCGTGTTGAAAATGTTCTTATTCAAACTGATGTAGCGTAAGGCCCAAGCTAATAAGAGATAAAATGCAACTTTCATTAAAACTGGTTTTTATTCAGCTTGCAACATATCTTACAAGGTATATCAAAATTTAGCACTAAAAGGCTCCCGGTCCAAGCTGATCTGAGAGCCGTCCCAAGTTCCAAACAAAATATTTCAAAATTTCGAACGAGTGTTCGATATACGGAACATCTGTACTGCTCAGAAATGACGGCATAGCGCTCAGAGTTATTTTATGATATAGTAACAGCCTTCTAAGCTTCATTCACGCTGGTTCATTTCACATGTTATTTTTTTCCATGGGCTTGTAGTCTATAAATATCTATTGTTTCAGTGATCAAGACTCAGAATGGCAACATGGAAATTTGGTAAGCGCGCGCCATTACAATCATAAGGTTTTATTACACGCTTTTGTACATATATGGTTTAAAGTAGCAATCTTTAAATCTATTTATAGTTCGTGAAGAGAATCTAATAGTCAAACTTTCACATTTCTTTCGTATGAGAATACGTCCGGAAACGGATATCCCGTTGTCACTATTTTGGTTAGGTTAGGGCAGGGCTGGCAAACCAATGGCACGCGTGCCACTGTTGGCACGCTTCAAAATAATTTTGGCACGCCAATAATAAAAAAGGTAGATTTTTGTCCATTAACTCACCAACTTAATATTATTTTGTTATGAAATAGGGCGGAAACGGGCAATGTGGTCATATGATGGTACAATAACAACACACTCTTAAGACAACAGGGTCTTTGATGACAGGTCAGAGCCAAATATTACTTTATTTGTGAAAAAATGGCATGCCCACCAAAAAAGGTTCGCCACCCCTGGGCCAGGGGCGGGTAGCTTTCAGCTTAGACAGAGACCTTTTGAATGAACTGTGCGCTGCTAGCAGAGGAGCAAAGTAGATGTATTTTGTTAAATAATAAACGCATTCGCTGCCAGATTACATCAGATGCCACATACGCACATGTGCGTTGTAATGCCTCTAAAATTACTTCAACGGCACAGGCCGAAAGTCACCAAAACTAACGTCTCCGTAAAATAACGCTTGATGCAATTATTCTCGTTTTTCACTAGCCGCCTATTGTGTGTCAGGACATAACGGCTGAGCGCGTGGTCGGCTGGGGCTCGGGCTCGGCCGTCGGCTCGTGGGAGCGCGACGCGTCGGACGACGAGTGGGCGGACGCGCCGGCCGACATCGGCTCCTTCCTGCACACGCGGCTGCGCGTTGACGGCGACAACAGCGCCGGTATGCCACTGACTGAGCGCGTCGTCGGCTGGAACGACGGCTCGGATTTACTTTACATTTTACCGGTGGATCAACTATTTCTTGCTGTTATTCTGTCTCATCAGTGAGGGGACAAAAGTAGTACAGTTTGTTAGAAGAAATGTTGTGTCGCATTATAGTAACATGCTTAATAGATGACCAATTATGGAAGAAGCTTAAATGCACCGCAAGAATACATGTTTGGCTAATTTTAAACCTGTAACCATAGCAACGAGTGGCAAGAAAAAGTTGATCCACCCACATACACAGTATTTACCACATATATACGAGTAACATACTCGTACGTATTCAGCCTATGTACGTTCCACATTCTGTACTAGCTGTTGCCTGCTGCTTCGTCTGCATAGAATTCGTTTATCGCTATCCCGCAGGAATTACGCATTTTTCCGGGATAAAAAGTAGCCTATGTGTTGTTCCAGACGATAATCTATGTATGTTCCAAATTTTATCCAGATCTGTCCAGCCGTTCTGGCGTGAAAGAGTAACAAACATCCAAACATACTCACAAACTTTCACATTTATAATATTAATAGGAATACCTTTTTTCTGTTTTGATTGTTATATGTGGTGTTCAATAAAGAGTTATTGTATTGTATTGTATTGTGTTTTGTTTTAGACGAGGAGTCGAACGAGGGCGCGCCGGCCTCCACGTCCTCGTCCGTGGGCACCAGCATGATCGACCTGCCCAAGAACTACAACGCGCAGCCCAAGCGTAAGCATGCATCGACTGTCTATAGTGGTGCTAGGGTTGCACGCCGATAAAATATCGATAGACACGTTCTCTAATAATTATTTCGGTATACTTTAGCAGGCGATTTGGTTAATCTGAATAAATACATACATATACCACGTATTTGTCTCTTACAGGGTAGAGAGAGGCCTTTTTTTATGGTTGGAAGATACGCCTTATGCATCCGTCCAAAAAGACACCAAAGACTTATCATTTTAATTTTTTCATTCAAAACGATATATCTGATGGCGACTGTACCCGAAACCTGAACGGTATTCTAAGGGCTCCACGGACAGCAGGATGGATGGGAACGCAGGCACAAAGCTCTTATGGATGAGTAACTTGTTTAAAAACACGAACTGCAGGCGAGTGTTTTTTAAAGTTACGAATCCAGCAATTGTTCTTTCAGCTGAGGCAGATATAATGTTTTTCTCAAGCATTGAGAGGATAATAAAAAAAAATTGCACTAAACTTCCTCGCAACTTAGGTGGTTTTCATGTTCACGCCTTTTTGCTTAAGTTTTTTTATGTCATCTGTCACCGTAAGCTATTTGAGACATACGCATTCCTCGGCCATCTATTCGGCTGTATGACGTTGTTGTCCATAATTCTCTGACTTAAAAAAAATTAAAAACAAACGAAAAACAGTCCTGCAATCCGACTTAAGGTCAGGAAATCGCGCCTGCTATAATTCGGCCATCAACGCCCTTCGTGTTCTGTCACTTAGCACGCAACGGCGACATTTACGACAATGCTTGAAGAAAATGTTTGTGTGTTGTGCAGCGGCGCCGACGGAGACCTCGGGCCCCAAGTCCGGGCCCGCGGACCCGCGCTTCACGGACGTGGTCAAGCTGAACGACTACCTGCGCCACGGCCGCCGCCCGCAGTTCTGGGAGGAGAACTACGTCAAGCGGGTCAGTGGGGGGGCAGAGGGGGAGAACAAGTTACACATATCCAACATGCTCCGAAAGAAATAGCGCCTACTTTTGAAACATTCTAATGTCATGCCCCCTTATTCATAAACGCTCTGTAGGCCTCTGCTAACTTAGCAATTGTTTGTCCTTATCTGTCACTTTGACATTTACCTTTCACAGATAAGGACAAACGATTGCTAAGTTAGCAGAAGCCTATAGAACGTTTTTGAATAAGGGGGTAAGTCTTCATTTACGCTGCCTGAAGATTACCCGTGTGAAGTGTTATCTCGTCCAGACTCAGGGTTTGAGATTCCCATGTGTTATTCTAGATATCCAACTATACTATTTTATTGAATCAGGCGTTACTTTGCGGAGGTCCATTTCAATTTACAAAAAATATTTACCTTGACACTCCGCTACTCACGTGCTAGATAACCAAGCGTGTGTGAAATATATATGTTTTCCATGCAAACTCCCTTCCCTACTGCCACATAAAACACATAAATCCCACAAACTTAATTATCCCATACACAACACAAGCACGGCGTTGCTTGCATTTTTTTGGTTTGCATGTGTAACAGTTGTGCTCATTAAACTTTGATAATGATGCCGTAGAGGGATCGCAACGCGTCAGTGTTTGTGTGGTGTATGGGATAAAATAAAAATAAATAAAATAAATATCTTTGGACAAATTACACCAATTGACCCAGCCCCAAACTAAGCAAAGCTTGTGCTATGGGTACCAGGCAACGGATAAACATACTTATATAATGTAGATAAATACATACAACATCCATGACTCGGGCAATTAAGTTTAATAATAAATCGGGATAATTAAGTTTGTGGGATTTATATGTATCTTATTGGCAGTAGTGGGGGGAGGATTGCATGAAAAACATATTTCACACAGGCTTGGTCTTGCACGTGAGTAGCGGAGTAGCAAGGTAAATACTTACCCCCTTATTCATAAACGCTCTATAGGCTTCTGCTAACTTAGCGATCGTTTGTCCTTATCTGTCACTTTGACATTTACCTTTCACAGATAAGGACAAACGATCGCTAAGTCAGCAGAAGCCGGAGCGTTTATGAATAAGGGGGTTATTGTTCATCTTAATACTAGTATACAGTTTGAACGTGGAATAGTAACATACAGACGGGCTCACGAACTTTCGCATTTATAATCTATACTTCTATACTAATAATATTATAAAGAGGAAAGATTTGTACCTATTTTTGTATGTTTGTAATGAATAGGCTCAAAAAGTACTGGGCCGATCTGGATGAAATTTGGAACATAGATAGATTATAGTCTGGAATAACACATAGGCTACTTTTTATCCCGGAAAATTGCGTGATTCCCGCGGGATAGCGATAAACGAATTTTATGCAAACGAAGTTGCGGGCAACGGCTAGTGTTGAATGTAGAGGTTAGCCCCTAAGACAGCTGTGCTGATTGCCACGTGTTCAGGTGATGGAGGCTGTGCGGGTGAAGGAGCTGGAGATGAAGCAGGCGGCGGAGATACTGGGCGTCAGCTACGGCACGCTCTACGGACGCTACCGGGACGTGTACGGCTGCATCAACCGCCCCTACCGGTGAGTATTGCGGATGAGTATTGAGTATGAGTATGAGTATTAAGTATGGGTATGGAGTATGAGTATTGAGTATGAGTATTGAGTATGTGTATAGAGTATGAGTATTAAGTATGGGTATGGAGTATGAGTATTGAGTATGAGTATTGAGTATGAGTATTGAGTATGTGTATAGAGTATGAGTATTAAGTATGGGTATGGAGTATGAGTATGAGTATCTATGGGTATTGAGTATGAGTACGGAGTATGAGTATCTAGTATGAGTATAGAGTATGAGCATTGAGTATTGAGTATGAGTGTGGCGAACTAGTGGACTGTACATAAAATGAAAACGAGTTATGATGGTGAACTAGTTCATAATGAGTATAGGAGAACGTGAAATGAGTGACCTCGTGGCAGCAGCACCTCCTGTCGTGGTTCGCAAGGAACTGAATCAAATATAAAAAATAAGATGCTGCTGTTACGAGGTTTACAACGGCCAGCTATAAAAAAATACAAGTCTTGGCAGTACAGAAAGAGTTTATCCTTCACAATGAGTATCGAGTATGAGTATGAGTATTGGAGTATAAGTATTGAGTATGAGTATTTAGTACGAGTATTGAGTATGAGTATCCCTTTTTTAAATGTTTTTAATTTAAGTAGAATTTATAAGTATTCTTACTGTATTTTATTTTGAAAAAATGACTGCCAAGTTTCTTGCGATAATGGTATTTCCGAATGCGCTGGTAGTTTAAAAAAGACACGTAAAAGAGCCCTTGGCGGCCAATTTACAAAAATAAAACTTTGATTTGCTTTGATATGTCCTATTATGATTAGTTCTATGCGGAGACCTGGCCCGAACGATTGGTGTGAACGCGGCCCAACTTTTGTACTGCCCTATTGACTGTCATTGACTTCTTTAACCTTTTCAGGACGGCGCGAGACTTCTGGCAAGCGAAGGGCCCCTCGGAAGTGCTGGAGCGACTGCAGCGGGGCGAGCTGTCACTGGACGCGGGGGCCACGGCGCTCGGCGTGTCCACCAGCAACCTGGCCGCGTACATGGCTGACCTGACGCCGGTGGAGCGAGGTACGGCACGCGGGGCTAGCTGCCACTAGACGCGGGGGCCTCGGCGCTCGGCGTGTCCACCAGCAACCTGGCCGCGTACATGGCCGACCTGACGCCGGTGGAGCGAGGTACGGCACGCGGGGCTAGCTGCCACTAGACGCGGGGGCCTCGGCGCTCGGCGTGTCCACCAGCAACCTGGCCGCGTACATGGCCGACCTGACGCCGGTGGAGCGAGGTACGGCACGCGGGGCTAGCTGCCACTAGACGCGGGGGCCTCGGCGCTCGGCGTGTCCACCAGCAACCTGGCCGCGTACATGGCTGACCTGACGCCGGTGGAGCGAGGTACGGCACGCGGGGCTAGCTGCCACTAGACGCGGGGGCCTCGGCGCTCGGCGTGTCCACCAGCAACCTGGCCGCGTACATGGCTGACCTGACGCCGGTGGAGCGAGGTACGGCACGCGGGGCTAGCTGCCACTAGACGCGGGGGCCTCGGCGCTCGGCGTGTCCACCAGCAACCTGGCCGCGTACATGGCTGACCTGACGCCGGTGGAGCGAGGTACGGCACGCGGGGCTAGCTGCCACTAGACGCGGGGGCCTCGGCGCTCGGCGTGTCCACCAGCAACCTGGCCGCGTACATGGCTGACCTGACGCCGGTGGAGCGAGGTACGGCACGCGGGGCTAGCTGCCACTAGACGCGGGGGCCTCGGCGCTCGGCGTGTCCACCAGCAACCTGGCCGCGTACATGGCCGACCTGACGCCGGTGGAGCGAGGTACGGCACGCGGGGCTAGCTGCCACTAGACGCGGGGGCCTCGGCGCTCGGCGTGTCCACCAGCAACCTGGCCGCGTACATGGCTGACCTGACGCCGGTGGAGCGAGGTACGGCACGCGGGGCTAGCTGCCACTAGACGCGGGGGCCTCGGCGCTCGGCGTGTCCACCAGCAACCTGGCCGCGTACATGGCCGACCTGACGCCGGTGGAGCGAGGTACGGCACGCGGGGCTAGCTGCCACTAGACGCGGGGGCCTCGGCGCTCGGCGTGTCCACCAGCAACCTGGCCGCGTACATGGCTGACCTGACGCCGGTGGAGCGAGGTACGGCACGCGGGGCTAGCTGCCACTAGACGCGGGGGCCTCGGCGCTCGGCGTGTCCACCAGCAACCTGGCCGCGTACATGGCCGACCTGACGCCGGTGGAGCGAGGTACGGCACGCGGGGCTAGCTGCCACTAGACGCGGGGGCCTCGGCGCTCGGCGTGTCCACCAGCAACCTGGCCGCGTACATGGCTGACCTGACGCCGGTGGAGCGAGGTACGGCACGCGGGGCTAGCTGCCACTAGACGCGGGGGCCTCGGCGCTCGGCGTGTCCACCAGCAACCTGGCCGCGTACATGGCTGACCTGACGCCGGTGGAGCGAGGTACGGCACGCGGGGCTAGCTGCCACTAGACGCGGGGGCCTCGGCGCTCGGCGTGTCCACCAGCAACCTGGCCGCGTACATGGCTGACCTGACGCCGGTGGAGCGAGGTACGGCACGCGGGGCTAGCTGCCACTAGACGCGGGGGCCTCGGCGCTCGGCGTGTCCACCAGCAACCTGGCCGCGTACATGGCCGACCTGACGCCGGTGGAGCGAGGTACGGCACGCGGGGCTAGCTGCCACTAGACGCGGGGGCCTCGGCGCTCGGCGTGTCCACCAGCAACCTGGCCGCGTACATGGCTGACCTGACGCCGGTGGAGCGAGGTACGGCACGCGGGGCTAGCTGCCACTAGACGCAGGGTGAACCGTCACTAATCGTGGGGTGAGCTGCCAGTAGACGCGGGGCGAGGTGTAACTTAGGCGAGGCGAGATGTCACTTGACACAGGATGACCTGTCACATGACACGGGGCGAGCAGTCACTTGAAATGGGGTGAGCTGACACTTGACGTGGGGCGAGCTGTCACTTGAAATGGGGTGAGCTGACACTTGACGCGGGGCGAGCTGTCACTTGAAATGGGGTGAGCTGTCACTTGAAATGGGGTGAGCTGTCACTTGAAATGGGGTGAGCTGACACTTGACGCGGGGCGAGCTGTCACTTGAAATGGGGTGAGCTGACACTTGACGCGGGGCGAGCTGTCACTTGAAATGGGGTGAGCTGTCACTTGACGCGGGGCGAGCTGTCACTTGAAATGGGGTGAGCTGTCACTTGAAATGGGGTGAGCTGACACTTGACGTGGGGCGAGCTGTCACTTGAAATGGGGTGAGCTGACACTTGACGCGGGGCGAGCTGTCACTTGAAATGGGGTGAGCTGACACTTGACGTGGGGCGAGCTGTCACTTGAAATGGGGTGAGCTGACACTTGACGTGGGGCGAGCTGTCACTTGACCTGGGGCGAGCTGTCACTTGACACAGGGTGAGTTGTAACTTACGCGGGGCGAGCTGGCAATTGGCGTGGAGGCCACAGGTACAGTGAATCGCGAAATATTTAAAGAAAGAAAGAAGTCATTTATTCCTTTTTGCAAGACACAAGTATAAGAGAATATACACAATTTTATTTAAAAAAAAAAACAAGAAAAAAACACAGACATTAAAAATAGATGCTCAGCGTCGTGTTTAGTGGTAACAAATTACTGAGTTTCGTGATAATTGAACGTCTTCAATTCATAATAATATACATGTGTTTGTATGCTTGGCATACGTGACGACACGATATTCAATGGTTAATGTTTGTGTGTGTGTGTGCAGAGTTCGAGCCGATCCCGATCGAGATCGACCCGTCGCTGACGCTGAAGTCGTACACCAACCTCGTGAAGACCATGCGCAAGAGTCTCTCCGCCACGCCCGCTGGCGCGCCCGACAAGGTATGCACTTACAAAAGCAAAGCAAAAAAAAAATTTTTTATATAAGAGGGGGCAAACGAGCAGACGGGTCACCTGATGGAAAGCAATCACCGTCGCCCAGCGACACCTGCAAGACCTGGGGAATCACAAGTGCGTTGCCGGCCCTTTGAGGAACAGGAAGGCTCGCTTTTTAAAGATTCAAAAACATAGAAAAATTTAATCAAAAACGTTTAAAACGTAATTAAGTAAATGTTTTAGTGTACAAATATAAAGAAACAGATACAATTCACAAAAAAAATACATACATACACATACACAGATCACGTCTTTATCCCTTACGGGGTAGACAGAGCCTAAGGTAACAAGTACCTACAGGCCACATTTAGCAAGAGTGTGGGCGTATAGGTGGAAAATGGAATCAAAATAGTGATCGGTTGCTAGCCTCATCGCCTAAAACATGATTCCTATGATTTTCGCCCATTCCCTCGATGGGCTTTTACCATCTGCGCGGGTAGACAAGCAACTGGTACATTCTATGATTTTTCCTTGCTCCCAGACCAGCATGGAAGTTAAATTAACATAACATTAATATGAAAGAGGTGAACTAGAAAAAAATAGTAAGAATAGCAAACATATCTGGAAATTCATCAAAAATATCACGTACTCTCAGGCCAAACGCGACAATAACCAAGATTTGCTTAATTCGCACTCTAACCCGCAACTAGCTGTAAATAATGCTAACAGTTTTTTTGCAAACATCGGCAAAGACCTTGCGAGTAAATTTGTAAATAATTGTAGTAGTAATATTAATATGATGACTCATCCGCCAATTAAATCGTTTGTTATGTATGACACTAACGAAAGCGAAATTGAATGCATCATTAGCAATTTAAAAGATAATTGTGCAGTCGGCTGGGATAATATCTCAAACAGATTCCTTAAGCGGTATAAACACATTTTAGTTAAGCCTTTAACACATATTTTTCAGCAATGCCTATCTGAAGGTATTTTCCCTAACATTCTTAAGAAAGCCATTGTGATTCCCGTCTACAAATCTGGTAACAAAGAATATATCAACAATTACAGGCCGATTTCTATTCTTCCGTCTCTATCTAAAATTTTAGAAAAAATTGTAAATAAAAGGTTAGTATGCTATCTTGAAAAGAATAACATCTTGTCCGACAATCAGTTTGGCTTTCGGGCTCACAGATCCACTAGTGACGCAGTGCATCTTTTGACTGACCATATTTCATCCAACTTGGATCAAGGTATAAAAACCTTGGGCATTTTTCTTGATCTTGCCAAGGCATTTGATACGGTGTCAATCCCAATATTAATTCAAAAACTAGAAAGCATAGGAATTAGAGGTAAACAATTGGACTTTTTTGCGGATTACCTCAAAAACCGTCGTCAATGCGTAAAGCTGGACAGTTTTATCAGTTCGGAGCTCAAAATTGAATTCGGGACACCCCAAGGTAGCATCTTAGCCCCAACCCTCTTTTTGATTTACATCAATGATCTATGCAAGCTTGACCTATGCCACGGCACGCTAATCTCATATGCAGATGACACAGTTCTGCTTTTTTCAGGAAACACGTGGGACGATGTTTATAATCATGCTCAAATAGGTTTATGTAAAGTAACCAACTGGTTACAACGCAATCTACTAACGTTAAACGCTGAAAAAACGAAGCACATCGCTTTCTCAATAAGGGAGTCACAACAACCGTGCGGTTTTAATACTATCCGAGCTCACCAGTGTTCCCTCACTAACCAAGTGGATTGTAATTCCTGCCCAGCTATTTCTAAAGCTTCCGACATTAAATATCTTGGCGTAATTATTGATGCTAACCTCTCCTTTAGTCTCCATATTGACACAGTTGCGGCAAGAGTTCGTAAACTGATTTTTATCTTTAAGAAATTGCGTGACGTTGCTAACAAGAAATTGCTTATTCAAATTTACACAGCTCTGTGTCAGTCCTTATTGTCTTATTGCATAACGTCTTGGGGTGGTGCCGCGAAGACAACTCTCATAGTTCTTGAACGAGCTCAAAGAGCCATTTTAAAGGTCTCTACCTCTCGGCCATTCTTTTTCCCTACCAAAGAACTGTTCCAGTCCTGCAGAGTACTCACGGTTCGCCAGCTTTTCATCTTGAGCATCATCCTAAAACAGCACATGTCGGCTCCCTACAACTCTAATATCCTCAGCAAAAGGCGCTCTGACATAGTATTTAAGATACTCCGCACCAATCATGCTTTTAGGCGCAAATTCTCCTCGTTTTTGGGTCCCTTCCTTTACAATAAAATTAACAGACTCCTTAATATTTATGACTCAAACTATGGCAACTGTAAAGTCATTCTGTCAGGGTGGTTGCAAAGTTTGTCTTACGAGGAAACCGAAAACCTGCTGAAGATAGTTGTATAACTTAGTTAATTAACTATTTATCATTAGGTAATCCTTAGTTTAATGTGTGATAAAAATGCTGATTTTTAACTTTGTACAGAAAATAATACTCCCTGTATCAATTAACATTTAATCATAGACCCTATCTTTTGCCTAAGATACAGGGTACTTTCGTATCCTAGTTTAGGCATTTAATTTAATTACTCTACGCACAGTTTATAATATACTTTCGTGGTAAGCGCAGGCGCACTTGTTTTATGTCGAGTCATTAGTTTAGTTCTTAACTTTGTCGTGTACTTACTAATACGTAGATAGACATAATATAGTGCTTACTAACCATTTATAATTTATTTGTACAATTGATTATTTTAATAAATAATTTGAATTTGAATTTGAATAAACGTTTTCAAATCCAAAAAAAAAAAAAAAAAAAAAATATATGCACAAAGGCGAACTTATCCCTATAAGGGATCTCTACCAGTTACTTGAGTAGATGAGAGGAGCATTAAACGAGGGACCGACAAAGTGTGAGTTTAAAATTCCAGATAGTGAAAGCCACGATAGAGCGTACATATCTAAGTACAATAAACAAATCATAAAATAAACTACTATATATCATTACACACATGCATACATACAAAATACAATAAGAGTACACATATACAATATCTAAGAGATTGATGACTGTGGAGGAAGCGAAAGAAATATGTCAGGATCGTAGCAAGTGGAGCAAAGTAGTCTCTGCCTACCCCTGTGGGAAAGAGGCGTGACGGTATGTATATATGTATGTAAGGAGATGGTGTGAGCCATATCTTTCTCAAGCCCTCTGCCCGATGGAGGTGGGTAGGTTGTAATATTTTCACCATTTAATCAAGGTCCGTTAATAACATTTTTTTTGGTGGTCACTGTATTGTTTGTGTGTTTGTGTGTGTCCAGCAGCCCAAGAAGATCCTGGTGGGCAGCATCACGGACGAGGAGACCATCCCCGCCACCGTCATCGCCACCAGCGACGCCAGCAAGCTCACCGCCACCAGTCAGTACACGTTTAAACATATACCGAGCGCGAGCGAGGCCGGGTAGTTTGAGGCTGGCAGCCTCTGCATACTGTGGTACAGGGTTGGAATAAAGTATTCCCATGGCATTTCGTTGAATATCATGCGATTTTCAGTTTTAATTACATTTGAATAAGGTTCTTGTTTATAAAACAATTTAATCTGTCATTGTATACACAACTTTCCATGACATTTCGTTGAATCTCACGCGGATTTCAGTTTTAACAACATTTGAATAAGGTTCTTGTTTATAAAACAATTTAATTTGACATTGTATACACTACTTTAATGTCATGTTATTAAAGTTGAAAATTGGATAGAATTCAACGAAATTCCATGGGAAAGCTTTATTCACTACACCTGTATGTGTTACGTATAGTGCGCCGCTTTTCTCAAACATGCTATGAAATATACTCCAAAAAATTTAAGTTCTACTTCTAGATGAACCAAATGTAAACTAGACAAATTGAGGAACCTCGAACGCCTTAATCGAATAATCATACGTAAATTATAAAAAAAACTAATATTTTGGAAGAGCTGATACTCTTCAAACACCTGGAAAGATTTTTACTGAAAATGGCTAAAGATCCATTTAGCGTTCATGTCTATTTAGTAACAAAGACATTACACAAGCCAGGCGTTTTAGCTATATAGTCTTGGCGATAAGGTTTATAGTAACTCTCGCTGGCGCTCGGCCTCTCTGGCACTACTCGTCCAACACGTGGGTCTGCAATGAGCGATGTGTTACAGCGCCGCCGGGCAGCAAGTGGCCGTCGATCCGCGTGGCGTCGCTGGAGGCGCTGCGCTCGTCGCCGCCCGCCCCCGCGCCCGCCTCCGCCCCCGCGCCCGCCTCGCCCTCGCTGCTGATGCGCACGCGCCCCGACCTCACCATCGTCGCCGCCAAGAAGCCCGACAAGAAGGACGAGACGTGATCGCCGCCCTAGGGACAGGTACCCGCCCGCTATACCTCCTTCTCGCGTTGTTTATTTACAATAACCTATTATTACACATAAACGGATAACTCACGTATAAAAAGTCGAGTGATGCTCGACATGTTTCGGACTATTCAGAAAATGACGATGAAAACGAGGGTAGTTGTGCGCCGCTGTCATTTGCGTCGAACAGCCGCGCGAGCAGAGCGCGGAGGCGCAGTGTTCGTTTCGCTGCCGCCGGGGCTAGCGCTCTGGGAAGAAGGAGTACGAAATAGTCCGAAACATGTCGAGCATCATCGACTTGTTATACGTGAGTTATCCGTTTATGTGTAATAATGATTAAGTCTCACGGTAGTTTCATGTTGAAAGTACAATAACCTAACCTAAAAATTTCATTTTAGAAACAACCTTTTTTGCTGACTGTACTTACATTGTAATCCGTCCTATATGTGAACCAAATTTCAAGTCAATCGTTGAAGAGTTCCCTCCTGCGGAGACGGTTCTGACTGGACCACCAACATTTTACTTGTTATATCTGACACGTCATGCTAGAAGACGTTTTGAAACGTTGATTTGTCACTTCATTTCTGTCTCGGTGTTGTTATTTATGATCACTTTCTTTTGACTAATTAAAACTTCAATTAAAACTGACACTTTGGTATGACTTGTTATATCTGACACGTCATGCTAGAAGACGTTTTGAAACGTTGATTTTGGTCAGTAACTTTTGACGTTGACTGTACGATCTACGTGTTTGCCAGATTGCTACGAGTGCCGTCGCCTCGTCCGGCGACCTCGCGGGCGCGCACCGGCACCGGCTGGACCTGACGGACCGCTTTCACGCTATATTAAGACCAACCTAGAATTAATAAGCACTGACGCTAATATTTAATCGACTTTGTTGCTAACGTAGTTTTTGAAAATCTTTTTTTTTTTTTTTAGTCTTTACAAACGCAAACTTATAGGAATGATGACTAGACGACATTCTATTTACGCCGGTTGTATTGTCGAGGGAATTGGCAAAAATCTTAGGAGTCATGTCATAGGCGATGCTAGCAACCCATCGCTATTTTGATTCCCCCTTCCACCTTTACGCCCACAATCATGCTAAACGTGGCCTTTAGGTGTTGATAACCTAAGCTCTACATATGTATGTATGTATGCCTTTGCCTTCATAAGGGTTAAATTTGAGTCAGGTGCCTGACGATGGCGTCGAAAGTATCTTTTGATTTTTGATCATTAATATTTTACATGTTGGAACCTTGTCGTCGGCGGAATTTATATGTACTTTTTTGTAATTCAATGAACTTTATAGTTTTTTTTGTTGTTTTTGTCGTCGATTGTACTGTTGTTATTTCTTTGCTTGTTAAGCCCTGTGCGACTGACTGTAACTACCTGATTATGAGTTTATATATAAACGAAGCTATGGATTTAATTATGCGATGTAATTTCTAATAGAATTTAAGTTATAGTTTATTTTTGAAGCGTTTAAAACAAGGTAAACAAGATTGTGTCAGGATGGCAGCCATTATTATTGGTCTGTAATACTAATTTCAAATTATAAAATAGCAGAGATATTCCTCCAGAGATATTCATCGAGGGAATGGGCGAAAATCATAGGAATCGTGTTATAGGCGATGAGGCTACCAACCCATCATTATTTTGACCTAAACGCCCACAATCTTGCTGAATGTGGCCTGTACCTGTTACCTTAGGCTCTGTCTACCCCGTAAGGGATAAACACGTGGTTTTTGTATGTATGTATGTTGTTATAATTTCAGGAGAAAATGTTTACAATCGCTGATTCTATCGTGAATGGAATATAAGACATCTGCATATTATTTGATGTGTTTTTGAGATCTGTGCTGTTTCCCAGGATCACGCGCGTGGTGTTGTTTACGTTTTTTTAAACGACTAAAAAACTATAGTATAGTATAAACTATGGCAACACAGATATTTGTACCCCTATACAATGTATTGTTAGATATTTAAAAGAACAACTTTTATATGTTGTCGTGTGAATACATATTGTAGCATAGTTATATATTTTATATACGGAAAATGAATATTAATGTAACATTTTTCTTTGTCGATATGTACTAAAGACCGACCGCTTAGATGAGACTCATTCTTGCGGTCGATCTATATATGTATTGTGCAAAAAGGGCAGCGCTATGCGTTAGAGCGAGAAACGTGTCTCGTTCTGATAATAGTGAAAAAGCGTCGTTTTTTTTTTTTTATTAGTTATTAAAATCTGTCAAAGCGTAAGTTTACTCTGAAAATAATTTTGTAGAATGTACTAGAAGTGTACTGGATCCTATGTAGCGTAAACCCACAAGAGACTACCCTAGAAGCTGTCATACCATTGCCACGTTATGCGCGAGTTACACCAAGTTATTTTGAAAATAACTTTTATCCACGCACATAGCGTTAGTGCTCTGAAATGCGTTCAGAAACCGTAGAAAATGACCAGCTTTATGACACTCTTAAATAATCTATACTGTAATAACAGTACAGATTTTACCTACTACCACAGACAAGAAAGTACTTATAAATCACGTCTTTATCCCGTACGGGGTAGACATAATCTAGTACAATTGGTTGTAGTAATGTTGGTCATTTCCCTACTACTTCTGAACCTAGAATACTTATGATATGTGTGTAGATAAACTGTATGCAACTGTACATAATTAGGCCTTAACACACCCGTGTTTTAATGATCCTCATTATATAACGGTTGCATAAAATACTATAAACATAACTAGCGATTTTTGACAGAAAACTATGAAATATTATGTCGATATCAAGAGTTATCGTTATAGTAACTGGGTGCAACTCGCGCTTAGTCGGCGCATCGTCGATAGAGAGAGACGGACGGTGTACAGTACAACTGATTGAGTCGTATCCCTTAGTTTAACGGTGGTAACAGACCAATGTTAAACATCTTGGCATTTGCTTGGAAAAACCTTATGCTGTGAGCTGCGATTCAGTGGCTTGTGCTGTACATACTTGGTAACTAGTATATACTTGGTAACTGGTGACCATAGTATAATTAATTTAATACTTGTATGTATTTGAACAAAACTCTTTAATCGAATATTGTTTTAAACTGACCTTTTAGTTAAATGAACAGATAAGAAAAAAAATCTAAATCATTTTATTATTATATTTAAAAAAAGAAATAGTTATAACAGCTATATTGTTTAGGCGATAGTTTAGAAAATATATTTGTATGATAAAATATATAAATTATAGGTAATCACCTAGTATAAATATTAAACTTAATGTAGATATTATTATTATAATATAACTTGTTCCTCCACGTGCTAGGCTAAGCTGTTTAGTTAAATATGAAATATACATAACGTATAGTTTGTACTTTATTTGTTAGCATTCCAATATTGGGCGAGGAACGACCAAAATATCATTAATTACAGAAATAATTCAGCTGCATCGTTGCGAGGTCTGTGCCCAGCAGTGGGACGAACACAGCCTCGAGATGACGATGATGATGATGATTTACAATAATGTAAACATTCGACGTCGTAAAGTACCAGCGACCGCCGCGAAATTTCTCACCTCATTTAACAACTTTGCAGCTTAAGTTTCATGTTAATAAGCATAAATAATTCAATAATTGAATATGATGACTGAGCTTTTGGTTTGTGTTCCATTTTATTTCGAAGTTAACGTTTTTGGCACTTGCTTCGCGTCGTAAACTGCGTCGGGATCTTGTACTACATGACGTCTCATAATCAACATGAAACTACCGTGAGACTTAATCATCATTACACATAAACGGATAACTCACGTATAAAAAGTCGAGTGACGCTCGACATGTTTGCTCTAGGAAGAAGGACTACGAAATAGTCCGAAACATGTCGAGCATCACTCGACTTTTTATACGTGAGTTATCCGTTTATGTGTAATGGCGTCTCATAATGTTTGAAATATAATCATCATTATGTCATTATGTCAAATTCTGTGAAAAATGTTTAGTAAGGTTTATGTCTTTTTTTTTCATATTCTACTTTGTACCACCTGTGACCCACCCCACCCCTACCTTGTACTTTGTATTGTGTAAAATAATCTCATATGGGCACTCTAGCTAACAATGGTTTATTAATTGAAATATTAACTATAATCACACTGATATTTCATCTAGAATAGTTATACGTTTTCGACAAAAACAATTCTAAATTATTATTACATTAATTATTAAAACAGTGCACAGGTCACTTATGTACAATCAGCTAAATATGTGGTGTGCCATCCCAAGGTTGAAAATCACGCGCGTCATAAAATGCAACGTCGAAAATGGGATTTCATCATTTTCTAAAAAACTTCTCACGAATGCGTCATTTCACAAACTCGTCATTTGACGACCCTTTAATATCTGATAAACCGTAAACTTTTTTAAAAATCGAAAAAACTTTAGGCGCGGCTCACATTAAGTTAGGTTAGTTTTGTTTTATAAGTTTTCCAAAAAATCAAATATTTTAATAGAAAATACAAGGTTGTCAAATGATGAGTTTGTGAAATGATGCATTTGCGAAAAGTTGTTTAGCGAATTATTGTAAACCGTCGAAACTACGTGGCTGTCTGCTTGAAACTTTGAATTTAACGACCTATTAATTTTATAGGAAGTTACTTAGATCGTACTTGTAGCCAAAGTATGCCCGACATGTTTCGGACTGATCCATGGTACTTTCTCAAGGTGATTGAGCGGAAAGCGAACTGAGAACTGCTCGAGCGAATTCGTCGAGCATTCCTAGGCTATAATTACGTGAGTGATCTGTGTATCCTATTTTAGTAATTATGTATGTGTGTGTGCGTGCGTTAGTTTTGTGTCAATAGATTTCATTAATTTAGTGACGCAGTGCTCATTTTTACTCTGTTATTTTATAAGCAATATAAAGCTATTTAATTACGCTATTTTAATTAAGTTTATATTAGGTAAGTTATTTAAAGGGGGGTCGGTACCAATGGTACGCATTTTAATTAATATACAGTATTTTGATTTTTTATCGTCACATCGCATTTTGTACCGTGCGCAAATCTTTTATATTTTTATTTTTTTAAATCAAATGAATTCGCATTATTCCCATTCCGCTCGCGGTGTGGTAATAAAAGCTATTACAGAACCTCGTCGTATCGGTCTGACACGGCGTCAGAGACGTGACGTTTTTGACGCGTCGTTTCTGATGCGGCTTTTATGACGCAACGTCACCAACGCCGGAACAGCTGTGCTCTGAATTCCACGTTAACTGTCATAAATCCTAAATCAGTACCATTTAAAATGAGTTTTAGAGGCTTTACATTTTAAAGAGCGATAACGTTCGTAAAAGTGATTGGTGAATTCTGCTAATATTTTTTAAAATGTGTGTTTTTGATACCGATTCTATATCGTTTCGAATGAGCCGACTTTTAAGTATATAGCGTATCTGAAATACATGCAGTCTGCTTCAATAGTAGCCAAACAGTCTAACAATATTGTGACGGATAAAAATCTATTTCAAATGAGTTCATTGCGGATGCCGACGGCCCGGCCGCGGATACGAGGCACAGGCTGCCAGCGTTTTTGACACATTTACTTTGATAATTACCATGAGTTTTTGGTGAATGAAATCAACGTCTGCGATAACGTAAAAATACTAGCTGTTCATAAAATATAAACTGTCAACCTGTTAATTGTAGATACGGGTCTGCAAAAAATTATGTTTTTTGGAGTTAAAAATTATACCCATATTTTAAAAAAATACAAAAAGATAGCCTTAAATCGTGTGCACTGCATTGAATATCAAAATCTTTACTTATGCATTGTCTAAATAGAATGCTATATTAAAGTCGGGATGAGCCTAGTTTTAAGCCAATCTTGTTTCAACTCGCTTTGTGTAAATTGGCCTTTGTAAAGGAAACCCTGTCCAAACTTAAAATTGGATGTCTCGTACCAAATTGTCATTTATTTTTAGCGTTCTAATATATTATGTTGTTATCAACTCCTACAGTCTACAGTCAGCAGTAGATGTATACAAAGATCTATAGAATTATCTTTAAGGAAATTAAAGTGTGTGTGGATCCTCGGCTGTTTCTGCTGCTGACTGTACTCGATTTATTTATTAAGGTTGTAGCTAAGAGTTTTCGATTGTTAGTATTTTTTTTTACTCGTACTTGGGATAAACTCATTATGTTAAGATTAAAGTTTTTTTTAAGTATAGCGGCTTTTTATTTGAATTCTCGTAGATTATTTGTTATTTGATTTTGCACAGAAATTTTATCATCATCATACTTTAAGCTGATAAGCATCAGTAATGGACACTACATTCTTAATTTAAAGATTCAATCATTCTTAGTTTTAAATTGACTGTTGTAAAATACATGACTATGCCTTAGTGTCTTTTAAATAAGAGTTATTGTCCATTATTGGGTCCATGTCCATTACCGGTGCCGTCACCTAGGTCTTGCAAAGAGTCTTCCCAAACCTGCATTGCACAGGTGCCGCAAAGAGGGAACCCCATCCCGGGGTGGTCGTGGGGCGTCGCGGTGACACCGAGTGCTCCCGCAACGCCTCACATACGACCGAATAGGGAATCCGTGTGGTTTTTAGTGGGCATGCCTGCCGTCGCGGGAGAGCCCCACATACCCCCGGTAAACCCGTACCGGGCGGATGCATAAGGCGCATTTTCCACACCATAAAAAAAGGTCTTGCAAAGAGGGATTGTCCGTGGTCCACCGAATTTGTCCAGCAGGAAAATATCTTCAGTTGCTCAAAGGGCAAAATACCCAGAAAAAGGACTCCGCCATTTGGTTAAGTGAACAATAGACAAATAAATAAAATAATCTTAATTTCCGTCTCCGGGTCATGCACTCATACTCCACAAATATGACCCACAAAGCAACAAACTTTTATAAATATGAACAGGATTTAACACCTTATACTTATAAAACATTAGGACTAAGTAATGTTTTAATGAAATAAAACTCTTGTTCAGTTAAATTAAAGTGTAATTCAAATTTAACAGTAACTATATGCAAAATTTAAGAACTTTGAAATCGAAAAATATTAATGAACCTGAAACTAGATTAGTAAAACACATTTTACCTTTTCGCCGCCACGTCAAATACAGAGACGTCACCCGTACGCCAGACTTCTTTATTGCGATGTCTTAAATTGAACCTAAACCTAAATCAACGAAGGTTGCTTTTGGATTGAAGTAATGGACGTCTATATAGGTCGGTGGCGTTGAACCTGCGGTGCTGATATATGTGTCGTTGGCGTCGAAAAGGTTAAAAGCTCTTTAGGTCAATCGAACGATTTTGTCTGGCTTCTTTTTTATATCTAAATCAATAAATAACATATTTATAAAAATGAAGATAAACTAGACTACATATATACCTACACTGTGCATAACAGCTATGACAACTTTAACAGTGCAGTCTAGAATCCAATACATACTCATTTAGAACTCAATAGCGCATAGCGCTGGTGAAATCCGTAATTAGTACTTCCATACGGTGTGTCAAAACCGTAGATATTTTTTCTACTGTAAAATCCCGTTACGAAATAATCGATGTTAGTACACACCGCACCGGTATAATAGTATTTAAACGATACATATATTTCTAATATCAATACCAAGTAATGGCTTATTTAGATACCTACTAACAATGCTTAGACACAGCAATTTTCATTGATATACGTTCAGTGAAAAATATCTGAATCCTAATCGGACGGTGTTTACTTTTGCTTTTAACTTTAATTTCAATTTCGTTTATGCAGTCCTGTCTGAAAGGCAAGCATCCTAGATGAGAATAAAACACTACGCTAGGAATAAGGTTTAGGCCAAAGATCGTCGTTGTAGAAATACTGTACAATAGTAACAACAATTCTAGAAGGAACTTCTTTGTAAATGAAAATATGATCAGAGAAATATAAAATATACCTAACTATCCTCAAGTGCTTCATATATTTTGGCTGTGGTATAATTATACACATATACATATATACTATTCCTGTGCATCCCTTATCTAATTGTGCTGCTTTCTTTTTAATACATATTTTTATATTTTTTTTACAAAATAGTCAACATTGAGCTATATCGTGTAAAACATCGAAAACTGTGCGTAAAAAAAATAGCAAGCTATGGTGCCTACCCACCGATAGTTAACAAGTCTACCTTTTATAACAAGAATGGAGATGACAAGTATCAAATTGCTTTTGCAAGGCCCCTTCATTTGGTATCTCATTTTTTTATATCATCATAACTGCATGAAAAATGCATTGAGCAATAAAACAAACATCTATGTTTTGATTTGAAAACGTTTGGAAATTTAGGAATGCTGTGCAAATTTTTTTAATGATTATAACACATTACGTACATAAAATTCAGACTTTTTAATGTTGTTTAATAGAAGAACTAGCAATGAATGGTAAAACTTAGGGCCAAAAACAGTGAAATGATTTACGCGAACTCCCTGGAAAAACTAACCGAATTTACAAATACCTTGTATGGTTAATTACCAAATTGGTTTAGTTGGTGGTCGAGGAAAAACGTCAGTCGGTGCGTCGCAACAAAAAGAAACAAAAAAATACGTGTCATAGTTTATTGCAAAACTTTTTTCATCAAAACACTTTAACTTAGCGTCAGATCTAAGCGTTGTACTTATAAAATAAATGCTTGGATTGTTCGCACAAAAAAATAGTTGGAATTATCAAACATGTCCAAATATCATTCGAACGCTGACAGATCTTCAAGCATTCACACGAATATTGGTTTAAATTGAACAATGACTCCAACTATTCCCTCGCCCAAACACTCAAGCTACCATTTTCTTTTGAAGAAAACATGAAAATTGTGACTTACGTTAACATTTTCTCAATAAGTTATTTAAAAATAAAAAATAAAAAAATCATTTCCAACAATATTATCTGATTATGGAATGGACAAGTCCGTTCACCGCGCCGGGGCCCGGGGCAGGGGGCGCTAAAACAATCATTAAAATTAAATGTGCATTATTTTCCTGATGTAGCGACAACAAAACCTACGCCGCTACACATCTACAACCCATTTTTGTCGTCGCACATCATTTTTTTACCATTTCATTTTAAGCCAAATAATCAAGGTACTAAATTTCGGATGGGACCCGAACAAAATATACATATTCTCATTTAGATAGGAAACGGCGAAACTGAACACTCCCACGCATTCCCATTTACACCATTTTATCTAAACATGAACCTGGCCTGCGCCTACCACTGTATTGAATAGCTTCAAATTTTATAAAAGCAACAATTCAGAATAAAAAAAAACAAGGAATTATGATATAAGCGATGCTAGCAAGCCATCACTATTTTGATTCCCCTTTCCACCTATACACAGTCACGCTCAGCGTGGCCTTTAAGGTCTTGTTATCTCCGAAAGGGACAAGTAACAATCAAAAAAAGGGTATCTAGTTTCTATTTAAACAATCAGCGTCTTCAACACTTCTTAACTCGACACTGAAGACAGCATACAACAAAATAACAAATGCATATTTTCATTCATCATTTTGATAGCACCTTTCAAATACGTTGGAGCTACCGATACAGTGCTGGCGCGGGCGCGTCGCCGCCGGTCCTCGAATCCGAACTAAAACAATTACATATACACATACTAACCCCATAAATACTTAGCTAATTATTTATATTGTTTACAATTACGCTCGTTTTTCGCTAAAATGCTGCTTCAGGATTTAAGGCCAACTAAGTTTTTAACGGATTTAGTTCATTCATGTTAGTTTTATCTATGGGCGGGTATCAGTGCTGTCTGTTTGGTTGTGTCGCCGCACAACCAACTAAACGGAATTGATGCTCCAATCCATCAGATAGATGTTAATTTAAAAACAAAAGCAACATTATAACAAGGGCAAGGCTTTTCAACTTGTGTATTGCATCGATTAAAGTCTCTCTGGTGTCTATAATTTTAAGTTAAGTTTCCATTATAAAATTGATTTTATTGTAATTTAATAAAGCTGCTATGTCAACAGAGATGTGTCAAACTGGATTACCAAACATATAAACAATATCCATCATACTAATCAAACGCGCTCAACAAATCGCTATTCGTTGCCCGCGGCTTCGCCCACGTTCCATTACTTTTTTCTAAATATTGCTTCATAAGAACCTTGTCCTGACAATAACGAACACGACAAAAAAGAACTAGCGAAATCGGTCCAACCGTTCACGCGTGACCAAGGGAAATAGGCAGTGGCGGATTTACAAAATTTTCAAGGAATAGTGTTTTTGCCGCCCTTGCAAAATTTTTTGCAGACTTCAAAGTTTTTTTTTTATTTCTGAGGTAAAAAAAAAAGTTCGTTCCCAAAATCTGCCGCCCTAGGCTTGAGCCTACTCAGCCTTCTGGTAAATCCGCCAGAAATAGGGATTCATTTTTATATGTTTAGATGCTATAGGCCAGGGGTGGCCAACTTGATTAGACCCAAGATCTCCTGTTTACTAACGAAACTCTGTGTGATCTACCAATTACATACTTCATGAAACCTTAAATCAGCAGTTGGTCATTACGTTGCGCAGTCTGGTCTACGTATTTATATTTTTTGCCTTGCCACGATCGACTGGACTAACAGTCGCGATCGACCTGTTGGCCACCCCGGCTATAGGCGGTACCGCGGGCGGCGTGTCTGACTTCAGTATAGCTTTATCATGGCTTAGTTTAGCACATCTGACACATCCCTCCCAAATACCAGCTTTAAGTTAAAATAATGGGTATTGTGGCGAGCCTTGCCCTTCGACCTCGCCGCGTTTAGTTGAGCGGCGACATGTAGGTGATGTCGTCCCAGGGGTGGCGGTACAGCGGCTGCTTCATGCGCTTCTGGTCGAGGTAGTGGCCCACCAGCCCGATGGTGCGCCCGAGCACGAACAGCGCGTTGATGGTGCCCATCTGGATGTAGTTGTTGCCCTCCTCGCTGGAGCAAAACGTTTACGTTAGAAACAGCGAACAACATAAATAAATAAATAAATTATTATTATTATAGCCTTTTTATTCCGAATTCGCTACAATTTCAGTATGTTGTTGTTGTTGTTTTTTCTTTCTTTTCTTTATTATTATTAAATTGTTGCGTAATTCGGCGTGCCTCATGGCATAGGCCTCCTCCGTGTATTGGAGGGTTTGGGTGTAAATAAATATCTTGGGACAAATTACACCAATTGACCCAGCCCCAAACTAAGCAAAGCTTGTACCATGTGTACCAGGCAACGGATAAACATACTTAAATAATGTAGATAAATACATATTTTAATACATACAGCATCCATGACTCGGAACATGGAAGTTCTTGATCTATTTCGTCCAACGGTTAAAGTTAGTAGTTAGAATACATTAAAAGAAAAATTCATATAAGTACCAATGATTACGTAACTACCATGCTGGTCTGGGAGCAAAGAAAAAACATAGAATGTACCAGTTGCTTCTCTTCCCGCGCAAATGGTAAAAATAAAAACCCATCGAGGGAATGGGCGAAAATCATAGGAATCATGTTATAGCCAATGCGGCTAGCAACCCATCACTATTTTGTATCCAGTTTCCACCTCTACGCCCTCAGTGTCTTGCTAAACGTGGCCTCTAGGTCTTGTTACCTTAGGCTCTGTCTACCCCGTAAGGGATAAAGACGTGATTTGTTTATGTGTGTATGTATGATTACGTAAGCATGGGAGGGGGGGGGGGGGGGGGAGGTAAATAATTGTAAAAAATCTAATTATGTAATACTTGAATGGCTCCTAAAGCTAGAAGTTAAAAGCGCCACAGTTTAATGGACTACAGAATAATGAAACAGAATAATAAAACCAACGATCCTATATTGACAGACCAGTATCACGATAATATTGATGGTCTAATCCAAAGAAAAATGAGATATAGTAAAAGTGCGATAAGTCGCTTTCGCTAAGGAAACCGGCGTCGGCAAACTTTGAAATTGACAGTTTACTCACACCTTGAAATCTTGGTCGTAGATTTTCTATTACAAAAATGTAATAAGTTGTGCACTCACGCAGTGAACAGGTTGGTGTGCCGGAACAGGTCGACCATGGCGGCGGCGACGATGCCGTCCACGTTGAGGATGAGGTTGGGCTTCTTGCGCGTGGTGACGGCCTCCACGTCCAGCGCGTAGCGCGTCACCGGCCACGCCGGCCAGCGCGACGTCACGTACGCCTTCAGCTCGCGCACGCGCGAGTCCGGGTTGTTGATCGACTTCACCCTGCGACACGACAGACACGTTACAGGCATACATCGTCGACAGCTGTCAAAATTTCCGAGCTCGTTCCTGATATTTGAGCGCTAACGGTAAAGCAGTATACCGGTATACTGCTTCCTAATTCGAAATGAAGCAAATCTAAAAAAAAACTAAATCTGTTTTTTTAGACATACGTCCGTAAATTTCTAAATGTCACTGATATACATACACACACAAAAAAAATCACACATAGAAAAATCCGAAAAGTAAAGCTATGGCCGGGAATCGAACCCGGATCCTCGTCATTCCGTGACGCCACCCATAGCAGCTGGTTAAGCCTTCGAATTTTTCTACCTATTACTAGCTGTCACGTGACCTTGTTACTATGCCAATTTTTGCCACCAAGCGTCATCTGTTCGAATGATGTGTCTGTACGACACAGTTACAAACTCCGTCCGTATATATTATATAGTATAGTACAGGGCTGGCGAACCAATGGCACGCGCGCCACTGTTGGCGCGCTTCAAAATAATTTGGGCACGCCAATAATTAAAAAAAATATATTTTTGTCCATTACATCACCAACTTAAGGTTTTTTTTATTATTATGAAATAGGGCGGAAAACGGGCAATGTGGTCATATGTTGGTAAAATAACAACACACTCTTAAGACAACAGGGTCTTTGATGACAGGTTAGAGCCAAATATTACTATATTTGTGAAAAAATGGCACGTCCACCAAAAAAGGTTCGCCACCCCTGTGGTATAGTACACTAGCTCTTGCCCGCAACTTCATCTACATAGAATTCTTTTATCGCTATCCCGCAGGAATTACGCAATTTTCCGGGATAAAAAGTAGCCAATGTGTTATTCCAGACTATAATCTATCTATGTTCCAAATTTCATCCAGATCTGTCCAACCGTTCTCGCGTGAAAGAGTAACAAACATCCAAACATACTCACAAATTCACATTTATAATATTAGTAGGATGTGGGTACCTGTGGCCGATGCCCATGATGAGCTCGCCCTTGGCGCGCTTCTCGTTGACGAACTCCTGCGGGTGCTGGCCGCGGTCGTACGCCGCGCAGAAGTCCGCCGCCGCGCGGTCCAGCGCGCCGCCGAAGCGGTCGCCCTGCACGCACACACACACAATAAGCACCGGCTATAACTGCTTTATATGTTACAGTGAAAGTGGTCAAATGGGCCCTAAATGAAAATGAAAATTTATTTTTGCAAATTGGCCGCCAAGGGCTCTTTTACATGCCTTTTTGAAACTACCGGCGCATTCGGAAAGACCATCATTGCCAAGAATGCGCCGCAAGAAACTTGGCAGAAAGTCATTTTTTCAAAATAAAATACAGTAAGAATAATTAAATTCTACTTAAATTAAATACATTTATAAACAGGATGTATAAGGTCCCCGAGCCTTAAATTATATTAACATCGATAAACATACTTATATAGAGAAATACATACTTAAATAGATATAATCATCCGTGACGCAGGAACATTCGTGCTCATCACACAAATATATGCCCTTACCAGGGTTCGAACCCGGGACGCTTGCTTCGCAGGCAGGGTCACTGCCAACTAAGTCAACCACGTCGTCAAACCGTCGTCGGTATATCGCTGCTTAAATACAAAAGCGACACATTTCAAAATCTGACACTGTTGCATTTGAAACCTTATAACGACCGACTTACGTCTTTAGATGCAATGGCAAATGATTTTGGAATGCGTCCGTTTTGTATTTAATCAACGATACGTGTGGTGGGTGTAGGAGCCAGTTAAATTTCTACACTTCTTTGTAGTTATAGTTAGTTCTTGGAGTGCAAAGAAAGAACCTTAGTTGAGTTATGTAAAGTTTAAACTAAAACAGTTAGCGGTTGGCGATTCTTTCTCTTGACGTGTATCGAACGCGAGTTAGTTGTGCAAGAAAAATGTACGGTAATAGACCGTACAGTGGGCGTGGGCGTAGTGTGAGTGTGGGGGTATTGAGTGTGGGGGCAGTGGCGTAGCTAGGTAACCAAGGGCCCTGGTGCAAATAAAAAAATGGGGGATCTAAACTGGTTACGTTTTAATAATAATAGTTCGATCGAGATTTTCTGGTAAGGATTCGAGGGCCCTCTGAGCTTGAGGGCCCCAGGGCACTGCCCCGCCTAGTCCCTAGGTAGCTACGCCACTGTGTGGGGGTATTGTGTGTGCACTCACGATGGTGAGCAGGCCGCTGACGACGGAGGAGATGAGGTCCTTGCCGGCGCGCGCGGTGACCATGGTGTTGTGCGCGCCCGACACGGCCGGCCCGTGGTCCGCCGTCACGATCAGCACCAGCTCGAAGAACTTGCACGCCCAGTCCGGCAGCTCGCGCTGGAACCTGCGCACGCGCACATTACACACCTGCCAGTGGTCTAACGCAGGGGTCGGCAACCTGCGGCTCGCGAGCCACATGCGGCTCTTTGGATGTGAGGCTGCGGCTCTTTAGTTCCATTCGCAAATATTATTTATTTTATAAAAAAAAAATTGTTGTGGAAAACACTACTTATATATGAATAAATAGATATTTTTCTTATGAATAAATAGATTACTTTTTTTATCAACAAACTTTATGAAAGTATTGAAGCTATTTATTGTTGGCGAGAATTTTTTTTGTGGCTCTTTAAAAACTTGAAATTTTGTAAATAGTAATTTTTGGCTCTTCCGACTCAAAAGGTTGCCGACCCCTGGTCTAACGTCTTCTTAGGTGTACACATGTCGCGTCTTTATACCTTACGGGGTAGCAGCGGCGGACTAAGTCCGTCAGAGGCCCGGGGCGACAAAACTAAATGAGGCCGAGGCCCCCCTGCTTAAAACAATATGTAGTTTTGTCAGCGTATTGGACGCGTTCAGCAAAGTTAAAAGAACATTAGTACCTACTGCGTAAAAAATCTAGATGGCTGTAGTGCTTTGATCTTGATGACATTATGTAGGTACTAACTACTAAGCACATTTTTAAAGTCTTGTTTAGGATTTGATCAGGAGAACGCGGAAGCATTTGGGGCCCCCCAAAACCGGGGGCCCGGGGCGCGCCGCCCCTTCCGCCCCCCTGTTAGTCCGCCACTGCGGGGTAGACCGAGCCTAAGGTACCATGTGAGTTTGTAAGGCTAGCACTAAACACTACGAATAATAAGTCAAGAAGCGTAACTAAGCCCGAAAAAACACTCCACGCGAAGTGAACCGCAGGGGGGCGGGGCTTAAAATATGTACCGCGCGGCGAATCAGTTCGGCCGGGACGCTCGAGCCGTTATCGTGACGTTATCATTGTATTTTTGCGCTAATACATTAGAAAAAAAGCCAGCCAGTGTTGTGTGAAGTGGTGTAGAAGCCATTCAGATATGAAAAATAGAGGACTCACCTTTCATATGCAAGTAAATAAATATTTTAGGACACCATACTTGACGACTCTGGATGCATGCGATCTACGCACCCTTCCCTTACCGCAAGTAGGCGGACACAATCACGACGCGCGGACTAACCGCGTGCAAGTAACTGTCTGTGTGAGTGACAGGTGTCACGTTTGCATTTCTGTTAGTTTGTGTGCGTAAGTGGAATGACAATCGAAGCGGCAACTGTTAGGGAATTACGCTTCTTGACTTATTATTATTCGTAGACTAAACATGTTCTTCCATGCTGGTCTGGGAGCAAAGAAAAAACATAGAATGTACCAGTTGCTTCTCTACCCGCGCAGATGGTAAAAGCCCATCAAGGGAATGGGCGAAAATCATAGGAATCATGTTATAGGCGATGAGGCTAGCAACCCATCACTATTTTGATTCCATTTTCCACCCCATTTTGTACGCCCACAACCTTGTTAAATGTGGCCTGTAGGTACCTGTTACCTTAGGCTCTGTCTACCCCGTAAGGGATAAAGACGTGATTTGTGTATGTGTGTGTGTGTGTATGTAGACTAAACAGAAATATATCTGTCTGTCTGTCTGCCCCACTCACCACAGCAGGCTGATGGTGCCGCCCACGCCGAGCTGCTTCTCGAGCACCTGGCTGATGGGCACCCCGCAGTACGCCAGCTCCTGGCCGCGCTCGTCTGTCTGTCTGTCTGTCTGTCTGCCCCACTCACCACAGCAGGCTGATGGTGCCGCCCACGCCGAGCTGCTTCTCGAGCACCTGGCTGATGGGCACCCCGCAGTACGCCAGCTCCTGGCCGCGCTCGTCTGTCTGTCTGTCTGTCTGCCCCACTCACCACAGCAGGCTGATGGTGCCGCCCACGCCGAGCTGCTTCTCGAGCACCTGGCTGATGGGCACCCCGCAGTACGTCAGCTCCTGGCCGCGCTCGTCGCAGATCGTGCTGATGAACGCCGCCGGCTTACGGATGATACCCAGTTTCTAAAAAAAAAAAAACCTAAATGAATCCGCGTCCGTCTACAAGTTCTCTTAAAAAAAATCCGAAATGTTTCAGCAGATGGACTGGTTAGTTAGTAACACCCCTACAGAGATTTTAAATTAAAAATGTTGATTCAAATTTGGTCTCGCCCTTGACGCACTTTGCGCTCCAATCAATGTGTACAGTTCTGAAATGTTGTTTGTTTAGTGTGTCTATCGGCCGCAAGATGCCGTTGTATCGGGCCGTCGCATTCCTACATCGCGGTAACGGTATGTTCCCCAGGATTCTATAAAAGGGGTGTTAATTTTCCGAAAACCATTGTGAAATTTGCGTCGACGATCTACACAGTGGAAGGAATTATGCGTCAAAAACATTTAGAGTATTTTAGAGGGCTAAAATTTGAATTTGTATTGTGTGTGTTTGTTCCATTTTTACGGTGAAACGACTGGCCGGATATGAATAAAATTTGCAACGGAGATAGCTGGTACCCTAAATAAAAACATAGGCAATTTTTTATCCCGGAAAATTGCATAATTCCCGCGGGATAACCATAAACATGTCCAAGGTCGGAGCTGCCTAGAGTCCGCGACATTAATAATGATTGCAGAATATACTATCAACATCAATTCTGAATTCTACGAAGTCGCGGACAGAAGCTAGTATGTACTAGTCTAACCCCCTTATTCATAAACGCTCTATAGGCTTCTGCTAACTTAGTGACAGATAAGGACAAACGATTGCTAAGTTAGCAGCCTATAGTGCGTTTATGAATAAGGGGGTAAATCAGTAAAGAAGCGGGGGCTTCACTCAGCGCGGTCCTGGCGGAAGCCGGGGCCACCGGGGGGGCGTGTAGTTGAAACCCTAGTGGCATCCCACTGCGTCCCCGTCACACCGGATTGAGGGAACGCCGGAGAGTTTTTAGTTCGGGTATATCCCTTCGGGGAGTCCCACATAACCCTAGGCATGCCCGTGCCTAGCGCATCCATAAAGATTTCCTCTCCGTTAAAAAATAAATCAAAAAAGGGGCTTCACTCACCCTCGCCCAGTCGTAGTCCATGGGCACTTTGGGCGGCTCCACCTCCTCCTTGACGATGATCTTGCCGGCGGCCACCAGCTTGCGGTACACCTTGTTGACGGCGGCGCCGAGGCTGTCGAAGCTGTCGGGCACGGTGACGCCGAACGAGCGCAGCGCCGAGTTCTTGGCGAACGCCTTCTCCAGCGCCGAGCCCGCCAGCGAGCCCGCGTGCCCGAACTGCACCTCCGCCGTGAACATGTCTGGGGGGACGGTCACACTTCTAGATGGTACTATCCATTAGCAGCCTCGACTTGAGGCAAACTCGCTCGGCCTGAGGCATAAGCCCGATCAAGCTGAGGCACGACGCCTCATCGTGTTTCGCGAGTCAGTTTAAAGCAAACACGCGATGGGGTAACGCTTGTACAATGGGGGCTGTCGCGTGTGAATTTGCCACTAGAGGCGCTAGTGTCGCGTGAGGTCCAATAACATTAACTTTTCACTGGTTTTGGCGGGCTTCGTGACATAGATTGTAATTTCTTTCATTTACTTGTTGCAAATTGATCTTCTTTTTGAAATTTGTGTTCATTAAAGCGAGCTTTGAAAGCGGAATTAAGAAAGAGAGGCGCAAAAATAAGCGACCTCAAAGTAAAAATTAAAGATATGTATAATTAACAAACTTAATAAGGATTCAAGATTTAAAACTTCGACGCTGATCTTATAAAGTCGCCTTTGACAGCTATACTTCTGGACCTTAGTCAACGAGAAGAAGAAAGAATTGACGCAGGTGTGCTGACCGGGATGCCCGTCCCCCGCCATTAAGGTCCTCGAGCTGTCAGACGCACCAAGTGTTCCCGGTGCGTCTACAGTGAAGGAACAAGGAAGCAACAGTCTCCCGAGGCCGGGCCCTGGCAGGGGCAAACTGCCGTGCTACCGGGGCCATGGATGCGTTGAGTTCCCACAGCCCCGGAAGCAACACGGCGGAGAAGCGGAACACCCTGGGGTTTTTTAGTGGGTAAACCGCCCCACTCTGGGGCGGGACTCCCACATAAACGCCGGCATCCCTAGCCGGTGGTATCCATAAAGGATTTTCCCTAGGTCAAAAAAAAAAAAAAAAAAGGTGTGCTGACCTGAGCAGGTGCCGATGCACCAGGCGACGACGGGCTTCTTGATGCGGCCGTCGCGGATGGCGCGGCACACGTGGTACTCCTCCACGCCGCCCACCTCGCCCAGGAGCACCAGCATCTTCACGTTCGGGTCCGCCTCGAACCTGAACACACATGACGAACATGGTATAGATGGAGCTTGATGCTGGACTCTTGAGCCAAGCATCGGTAGATGCTCCTGCAGCGACTTGGCCGGAAGGTGTGGTGTTCCGACGCTTTAGGGAGGTGAAACTACTTGATCACTTACGTACGGGGTAGACCGAGTCTAGGGTAACAAGAGCTAGGTGGTAAGAGGATGATAGTGATGGGTTGCTAGCTACATCGTCTATAACATGATTGCTATTTTCGCCTATTCCCTCAATGGGCTTTTACCAGCATGGAAAAGCATTTTTTATTTTTTTGTTTGGCTTTGGTATAAAATGTTATGCAGAGTGAAATTTGATGAATTAAATTTCTACACGACACTGAAATTTAGAACACATAGAAAAATCCGAAAAGTCTTTACTTTCCATAGCCCATAGCCATAGATTTCTATGGTCGGGAATAGAACCCGGATCCTCGTCATATTTAATTTCTAACGGTAAAAACGTAAAAGTAAACATAAAAAATCAAGAAGTAAAAATTCTTGATTCATTTGATACTTTGATGAATTAAATAAAAAAACGATGTGAGCCGTAAGCAAGCGCGGTCACCTCACGAGATGGTCTGTAAGCGAGTAGGGGGCTCACCTCGTGAGATGGTCTGTAAGCGAGTAGGGGGCCCACCTCGTGAGATGATCAGTAAGCGAGTAGGGGGCTCACCTCGTGAGATGGTCTGTAAGCGAGTAGGGGGCTCACCTCGTGAGATGGTCTGTAAGCGAGTAGGGGGCCCACCTCGTGAGATGATCAGTAAGCGAGTAGGGGGCTCACCTCGTGAGATGGTCTGTAAGCGAGTAGGGGGCTCACCTCGTGAGATGGTCTGTAAGCGAGTAGGGGGCTCACCTCGTGAGATGGTCTGTAAGCGAGTAGGGGGCTCACCTCGTGAGATGGTCTGTAAGCGAGTAGGGGGCTCACCTCGTGAGATGGTCTGTAAGCGAGTAGGGGCTTACCTCGTGAGATGGTCTGTAAGCGAGTAGGGGCTCACCTCGTGAGATGGTCGATGAAGGTGGTCCCGGGGTAGCGGTCGCCGCCGATGGCCACGCCCTCGCACACGCCGTCCGCGTCCTTCGATATTATGTTGTTCAGCTCGTTGCTCATGCCGCCCGAACGCGACACGTACGCCACACTGCGATAATGAAACAGAAAACAATAAAAAATATTGACTTCAGTATAATTAAAAAAAAATGTATTGTGTGGTTTTATGAAACCACGTAACGAGATGTTTACGGATTAAAATGAAAATTTACGGAACATTTCGTCAGACAGGCCTTATTCGACGACTATGAATATCTGTCACATGAGTGCATATTTGAGGAATGAAAAATCAGTCTTTAGGGTATTGAAATTGCGTTCTTAATCTTTGTAATTATAAAATGAAAATCAATAGTCAAGACATCAAACTACAATATTAATTTACGTATTAGAGTACGGAATACACAATTTATACAATCGCTATACAGTCAGTTCAATGGCTTAAGGACAAAGCATTTTATTTAATCAAAGAGTACTTAAAATAAATAACGGCAATACTAATAATTTATAGTAATATTCATATTTTATTTTTTATTTAATAAAAATGAAAACTTTGTAAAATGCGCTAATTCAAAATACCAAAAACCACTTTAGAAAATAAGTTAATGTTTGCATGCCAATTTATGTTTGCATATAAATTATTTCATTTCATTTCAGCTGATTGCCATCTATGGGCGCCGCCATATTGGCGTTAGCTGCTCTGCCGAGCGCCTGCCACTTTACCCCCACCCGGCCGCTGCGCAGCTAGGCGTAAGCGCTTACCTGCCAGCGCGGTACAGCTTGCTGTCGATGATGTTGTCGATCATGCCGGCCGTGTTGCCGATCTTGAAGCAGCCCGGCTTGATGCCGCCCACGGTCGCCGGCCCGATGATGTTCACCTGCACACCCACAACGTGATAAAGATAATACACCCCCTTGCTAAAGAATCGGGCACCTATGGTTATGCATATGTAAAGAAATAGTTTTCTTTAAGTTATGTGTTAGCCTCATTGACAAAGCAGGTTTTGTTTATTTATTTTCACTAAAGATGGCGTTACTTAAGACAGATGTCATGTCGTTAAAGCAGAGGCTGTTATGTCAAGATGGCGACATAAGTTGATAATTTTAAGATATGTTTGTAGGTTAATAATGTGATAAGGAATCGACTCCATGAAGAATAAACTTTTAATGTCGTTTCTTTGTTATTTACAGGTAAGTTAGTGTAATGCAGTCACTGCAGATAAATTGTAATTAGTAGTTTAATGGTGTAAACTTATGCTAAAATAAATCTTTGTTATTTACAGAGCAACACATGTTTATTTTCGTCGTTTCTTTAAAGAACTTTAATTAATAGTCTTATACATATAAAATACAATAACCATGGCTGCCCGCTTTTTTTTGCAAGGGTGTAAGGGGTTTTTTTATCACTTTTCCAGGCCCCGCTAATTTAGATGAGCTACTTCAAAATGAATGAACTTTTATATTTTTTAACTACGAGGGATTAATTGAAAAACAATTATAATTTTGTATGACTTCAATTTAATTTGTCATATTGTGAATGTAGCAATTATGTCTGGATAAGGGTGTTCACGCACCGCGGCGCCACCTAGCGGACGTCACGCGAACTATGAAACATAACCCAGAGCTTAGTTCACAAAAGCTCTAAGCTCTACAAATTGCGCCGGACTGTGCAGCAATAATGCTGCCGCCTACCGATTAGTTTTAAGTTTTTTTTTACATATTTATATCCAGCCATTCTCTCGGTACAAGCGCTTACCATCTTTGTAAAATAACGGACACAATAAATTTCTACATAAAAAGATCAAATAGTAACGATTCATTCTGCCCAGCGCTGTCCTAGACCTTACTAAAGGCAGGAATTCATAGAGAAAAGGAAAAAGGAGAGCAGAACCTAAGGCTGACTGCAGTGACCTACCAGATCCCCAACAAAGGGTTAAATAGATCAAAATTTAAATTTTGTATGGCTTTGCGACTCACCCCACGCGAGTCGGCGAGCTTGATGATCTTCCTCGTCATGTTCTCAGGGATGCCTTCAGCGATGATCACGATGGTGTTGATCTGCGGGTGCTGCATCGCCTGTTCACATCAAATAACAGCATGAGGACACGCTCGGGGCCACATTTTGGTCATTTTGGTACAATAAAAAAAAAAAAATGTTAATTTGTTTTTTACATTTATAGTTTACAGTCATATAGGTTGGAACCTTCCTTTAAGCATGAGAAATGCTTGTATCGGAATGTTCCGCTCTTTCTTAACTTGACGGTTAACAAAAACCAAAAACCAAGCAGAACCTAAACCAATTCTATCACTAACTTAACTACTTAACTTGTGTGCAACACGCGCGGGTGTGTGTGTGTGTGTGTGTGTGCCTGTTTGTGTATGTTTATGTGCGTGTGCATACATGTAAATGTTCACCCCATCGATTAATACATTCTCTCCAATTCAACACAACAAAATGCCAAAATGCATAGAATGTTGAGATGTAACACTGTCGAAAAGTACAAAATGTTTGTGCCGCCAGGTCAATCCCCCTTATTCATAAACGCTCTATAGGCTTCTGCTAACTTAGCAATCGTTTGTCCTTATCTGTGAAAGGTAAATGTCAAAGTGACAGAAAAGGACAAACGGCTGCTAAGTTAGCAGAAGCCTATAGTGCGTTTATGAATAAGGGGGAATGTGTCTGGATATTTTAGGGGGCAAATATGTTGTTAGACACAATGTGTCCAAGGCAGCTTTTACTATGGCCTAGATGTCTTTGTACCTAGAAGTTTTCAGGACAGAATACTCTGGGGTCAAAATGTTCAATACGCTATTTGACATGACATTTTACAAGCAATATGTACTTTTGACTGTTTTCCAATTTGACACGGGAATAATATGTAATTTTTGACCTTTGTACAATTTGACACGGGAATAATATGTACTTTTTGACTTTTGTACAATTTGACACGGAAATAATAGGTATGTATTTTTTAACTTTTGTACAATTTGACACGGGAATTATACGTACATATTGACTTTTGTACAATTTGACGAAGCCATTGATAATTGATGTTTTAAGCCGTACAAATGACATTGAACCTTAGAGTAAAGGGCTTTCTTGGTCGACTATACAATAAAGAGTTGTACACACACACGTACACATGGCAATATAATCAGGTAAGCACCTACGCACGCTCGCGCCGTATGTATCCTGCTTACCGAATAGCTTTGCTGTGTGTACATACGTTAGGCTGTGGGTGACTGACCTGCATGGTGCTGTCGTACGCGGACCGCAGCGACGCGAAGTTGACCAGCACTGTCGCCTCCTGGTGCTTGCGCATCGCCACGTCCATGTCAGAGAACACTGCGACACACAGACACACGTTACAATTACATAATCCATCTATCTATGCTACTTCCATGCTGGTCTGTGAGAAAAGAAAAAACGTAGTATTTACCAGTTGCAAGCAACTATTAATTATTTAAAATTTAGACATTTAGGATTATTTTAGGTTTCGATCGGTTCTTTCACTTTTTCTGTGTGTCTACTCTTGCTTAATACTCATGTCCTGTCAATCGTTCAAAGGTTAACTGGAAGAGATCCCTTTTAGGGATAAGTTCGCCTTTGTGCATGTGTGTTGTCCTGTATTCATCTTTTTCTTGTGTTTTATGTACAATAAAGAGTTATACATACATACATACATGATATATCTACATTGACATATTTCATTAAGCTTTATTTTTGTTTGTTACAATTTTGTTTTAATTTGATTTCAGTTATTATTATTATTACTATTTTATTACAATTGACGATCCCTTTGTGAATTACTTATGTTTGAGATTTAATTGTACTTTTAAAAGGGTGATAAATAAATCTAATCTGATTATTATTATTACTATTATTTAAAATATAATTTAACTATAAAATTTTGCATGCCAGTGTATGGTGAATTGTGTTGGTCCACATTTATTTATGCCTAACAGCTTTGTACCATGATTCCAGCAAATAAAAACTTTGACTTTGACTTTGACTAATCTAAAGTCGTCGCAAAATAAAAGGCCCGTTTTGACAGTTCACGCCTATGAAGTTCTCTATTTTTTACCGAGCGAATGTTCTGAAGGTAATAACATTTTTCATTGATGGGTACCGCCCACTCGGCTAAGTGCTGTGCATAACGATTTTTTCATATTGTCCACAGACTAATAATAATCGGTTAAAGAAAAAAATAAATCGATCAAGATATTTTTTTGAGGCCGACTCGCACTTGGCCGGTTTTATTTATTTAAATACTAGTGTTCATCAATCAATTAATTACTGAATTTCACTGAATTTCAACATCAATTAATCGATTTTTTTTGTGAATATTACTGTAACAAAAATATTAAATGAATGAAAATTGACCTTTTGTAACATTGTATCATTTCGAAATCTACAACATCAGTGTAAGTTAAATTTTCTAAACAGAACTTTAATCCAATGCACTTTACAATATATATTCAAATCGATCAAGTACTCATGCAAACTTGAATCGATTTATCGTGAGTATCGAGTACCGAGTCGTATGATTACATCACTAGTTACGTCGCAAAGACAAATGTCAAAACGGGCCTTTTATTTTGCGACGAGTTTAATGTAATCTAATCTAATGTATAGTTGGGTTTGTGTGAGTGGTCAGCAGTTACCGGGGATGAAGACCTCCTTGTTGCCGAAGTAGTACTTCTGCTTGTGGTCGGCCGTGAACGGGTACACGATGGCCACCACGGACGGCTCCGCGCGCCGGCAGATGTAGTCGAAGTCCAGCATGCCCTGGAACCGCACGAGTAACAATAAATAGTACATTACTGTCTAGGCCAGGAAGTAGGCAATTGCTGGCTGAGTATTGGTTTGAACGGACGAGCTTGCGAGTCCGTTTAATAATACGAAGCCAGCAATGCTATTCTGGCCGAGGCAAGTATAGTGCTTTTCTCAAAAATCGAAAATAAAACAACAACAAAAATAAATGAAAATAAAATAGTGAAAATTGTTTTGCTTTGCCGCCTTTTTCTATCAATGGCATTTGAAGAGTGTATTTTTCTACCCAGAACACCTAAAGCTGTTTCAGACACAGATAAACACGTTGTCGTACTAGCTTTTTTTTTTTTTATTTGATGTTTTAAGTCTTGTGCCTTTATTTTATAATGGTGATTTGCATTTTTAAAAAGTTAATAACTAGACAGTAATGGAATTTGTATGCAACATTACTGTCGAGTTTAGCACGACAGTAATGTTTTTTTTTTTAATTTTGGACTGACCGGCGACAATTAACTTCCTGTTCTGATATGTAGTTAACAATGACGACTTTAACGGACATTTTTGAGAAATAGTACATTGTTGTAGAGGCTGGAAAGTGAGCAATAGATGGACGAGTGAGTTCTAGGGCCAAGCCGCAGGTGAGGCCCTCGTAGAGAGACGAGTCCATCTATTGCACTTTTGGCCGAGACATTACATAGTGCTTTTCACGACTACTGCGAGGAAATAAAAAAAATTACGCCAGACGTGGCTGTATGGACCTAGTTTCCTTTGCCTCTCCCTGATGGGATAAACCTTAAAAAAAATTATATGAAGCACACGACGTGTTCTGATTGTGTAATAGCATCACAAATTGTGTTCTGATTGGTGGAATCAGGGATCAGCATGCCGATGTGATTGGAGGTCTTTGAAACTGTCCAACAATGTTATTGTTGGCCTGTTTGAATTCATAGTTGGCCTGTTCATTCAACCTACAACTATACTTTGTTTTGGGGCCCCATTACTGACCATCTTTTGCCACATTTCCGAGCAGTGGCGTGAAAAATACATTTTTCTCAAAAATGTCCGTTAAAGTCGTCATTGTTACCTACATATCAGAACAGGAAGTTAATTGTTGCCGGTTAGTCCAAAATTAAAAAAAAAAAAATACTGTAGCGCTAAACTCTCCAGTTGCATACAAATTCCATTACTGTCTAGTTATTAACTTTTTAAAAATGCAAATCACCATTATAAAATAAAGGCACAAGACTTTTCAAAGAGTCAAGACTCAAAGACACCAAATTAAAAAAAAAGCTAGTACGACAACGTGTTTATCTGTGACCGAAATAGCTTTAGGTGTTCTGGGTAGAAAAATACACTCTTCAAATGTCATTAATAGAAAAAGGCGGCAAAGCAAAAGTAATTAATAATTTATGTCAATTACATCTTCATTTATTTTTGTTGTTTTCTTTTTTGATTTTTGAGAAAAGCTCTATACTTGCCTCGGCCAGAATAGCATTGCTGGCTTCGCATTATTAAACGGACTCGCAAGCTCGTCCGTTCAAACCAATAATCAGCCAGCAATTGCCTACTTCCTGGCCTAGACAGTAATGTACTATTGACGACGTGCTTGGCCTAGTTGCTAGTGACTGTTGACGCAAACGTAGCACCCTCTACCGGACGAGCACGGCGACGATATAGAATGCCTGTCAAAATTATACCATCGCTCGCTACATACATAATACAAGCCTTACTAGCGCTTACTTTCGGACTAGGTCAATTTATGTGTACGTTAAATAATTTCATCAAAAATAGAGTGCTAAGGATTAGGGAAGGGCAATAAAGCAAAAAAGTAGATTTTATAATTTTTGCCTGTCTGTATGTATGTATGTATGGGTTCATTAATGTCCGTGTTCGCTAATATCAAAAACTACGCAATGGATTTTATTGCCGATCTTTTCCATACTAGATGGCGCTACCCTGCACATTATCCTATCTAATCGCTAGTTCCTCATACATTGTAGTACTTCGTCTACTCGATACTAGATGGCGCTAGGATCCCTGCACACCATCCTAGCTAAACGCTAGTTCCTACATTGTAGCACTTCGTCTACTCGATACTAGATGGCGTTGAGGTCGCGTTATCTCACCTGTATCGCTCGGTTCTGCATGCCCCAAATGATGGCTTTGGTGCGATCGCTGAACAGCGGCTTGGAGGTGGTCAGCGGCTGCCCCAGGTCCCCGCGCGTGGGCGACTGCGAGCAGACCAGCTCGAGGAGCTTGTTGGTCAGCTCCGGCAGCTCGATTTTCGGCTTGGGCTGCGAAAATATTACATAACACATTGAAAGATTTTCATAAAATTACCTAGTTGTTTATTAGTTTCATGAATTTAAGGGGGCGTTCAAGTATTACGTAAGCGCTTGAGGGGGGCGGGGGATCTTTTCTTTGCTTATTTTTGATGACATGGTGGGTGGGGGGTTCGATATGGTGATTACGTCAGCAGTTTCGATCCGAACTGCTGCTCACGAATCAATAAAAAACCGAATTCATTCAAAGAAAAATGCATATAGGTAGCAATGATTACGTAGGTAAGCATGGGAGGGGAGGGTAAGAGGTTTGCTTACTTTTGCTGACATGGGGCAGGGGGGGGGGTAAATAATTTAAAAAAATCTGCTTAAGTAATACTTGAATGGCCCCTAATCTGATGGAGCATTTTAGCTTAAAATGGTGGCAGCTTACTGGAAGCAGGCGCCAATGATCTGCTGGCAGTGTCCTAACAGCGTTTGCCGTTTAGCCGTCCTGTCGGTGTGGCTCATGCTTACTAACAGCGAGCACTCATGGTCCGTTGGCATGGCCCGTGCTGGCCCAACGCACAGAGGCCGGGTAGTATACTTACAGCAGGCGCGGGCTTGGGCAGCTGCTTGGGCGCGTAGTCCAGCTGGTGCTCGGCCGGGATGGGCGCGTGGCCCAGCGCCAAGCCCACGATGGAGGTCATGTTGGCCTCGGGCCCGAACACGTACAGGGGGATGCGCAGGCGGTGCCCCACCTCCCGCATTTGCCTGCAAGCGTTGTCTCCGTTAATAACACTGTATACATCTGTCAGTTTGAAGCGAGTGAGAGAGACAGTGACACCTAATGTCCTCAAAGATTCAACAAACGTCCAATCAAAAAAATAACTAAATGACATTGAAAATTATAAAATCTTTAGAGTGTAATAAATTTAAATTTAAAAATAAACTTAAGGTTTTTTTACTTTGTATACACATACACAAATCACGTCTTTATCCCTTACGGGGTGTTCAACGGTGTTTTATAGGTTCAGTATGTTTCTTTGTAAATAATTTGTGTCATGTTTAGTTAGTTTAAAAACCCATAGATGTCGCTGTTATATGCCCATAGCAATCCTGAATGGCGCTATTAAGATTTTTCTGTGACCGTATAAATAGCACAGTTGTTATGAATAAATTGTTCGAATAAATCGATGCGTACGGCGTTCAAACACGGGGTAAACGGAGCCTAAAGTAACAGATACCTACAAGCCACATTTAGCAAGATTGTGGGCGTACAAGTGAAAAATGAAATCAAAACAGTGATGGGTTGCCAGCCTCATCGCCTATAACATGACTCTTATGATTTCGCCCATTCCCTCGATGGGCTTTTACCACGCGGGCGGAAGCTAATATTAATTTAAATTTTTAACTGTTGACATTTTTATTTTGAGCTGACGATTTCAATATAAATTTGACATTTAATCTTAAGTGATGATGTAATCTTGTATCGAACGATCAAATAAACAAACACTACTGCTCGGCGGCAGCGGCACTCACCTGAGCCCCTCCTGGTAGTTGGGGCCGCCGCGGCGCACGAAGATGGTGATATTGTACTGTATGAGCGCATCCTTGTAGGTATCTATTGCCGTGATGATGCCTCGGAACGTGTCCGCCACGTTCGTGAAGTTGGCTATGCCACCGCCGATGATCAGGACCTGAGATATTAATATGTGTTTAAGAGTTGCCGCGCGGTATTCAACATGAATAAAATAAATAAATAAATATCTTGGGACAAATTACACCAATTGACCCAGCCCCAAACTAAGCAAAGCTTGTGCTGTGGGTACCAGGCAACAGGTAAACATACTTATATAATGTAGATAAATACATACTTAAATACATACGACTGTTTTGTTAGCGTAGGCATGATTCCTAAGAAAAAAAAAAAACATCCATGACTCGGGCACAAACATTCGTATTCATCATACAACTGTCTGCCCCTACCGGGATTCGAACCCAGGACCTCTAGCTTCACAGTCAGGGTCACTAACCACTAGGCTACATAACCTACATGAAACGAAATTCCCCGTGTATGGTTTAGTAACACCAACAATTCACAGACGGCGCCACTTAGCTGTTGCTTTTTTAGCTACTTATGTCATTGTGTACCACAGATTCAAGCAGCCTTTTTTTTTATTTGTTACTCTTAAGGACGTACTGCTTATCAGCCGTATAGGGGCCGCCGAGTGACTGAGTAAAACGTTTTTATTTTTATACTAGCGACCCGCCCCGGCTTCGCACGGTATATTATGCATGTATTATACATATAAACCTTCCTCTTGAATCACTCTATCTATTAAAAAAACCCGCATCAAAGTCCGTTGTGTAGTTTTGAAGATATAAGCAAATATATGGCTCGATGGAAAAATCTGTAACTTTTTTCTGTAGCTAAGGATGGTTATTCCTATCGATAGAAAAATCATCAAGCACTTTTAAAATAATCATCCATTCCCAATTGGGATTGTCTAAAAAAAAATACCTATCCTTTTTATATTTTTTTTGTGCAGAATAGTCAATTATAAGAAACCAATTTCAATATTTTCTCATATAACTCGGTATTTTTTTCACTATTAATTATTGAAAGTATTTTGGTTGATGACGTCAGAGTTTCCATTGCCGGTGTCACACATCTGCTTATTGGATAAATTGATCATAAAACGTATGTGAACCTCCGCCATCAACGTCTTTTCTATCTGTGGTGAAGTTGGCAAACTGTCATTAGTATCAATGTCAACATGATTCAACAATAACACAGGAAGATTTACGCGATCTTCTCCTATGAATTTTATATTTTCACAATCGTTATACATACCATAACATTCTGCGCGAAGCAGTAAGGTCCATAAACACATACCAGGTATGATCGAGACAAAACAGGACCCGGAAATAAGACAGTAAACTCAGTAGGCGAAAGTAAACCGAAAAACGTAATATTTTCACTCTCCATTAAAATATTTAGCGTAAAATCTTTCATGTGAGCAAAGCACATCGCTGTGTGGTTACACTCTTGCCTAATTATCTACCGAAAGTGCTTCTAAATCTAAACTATAATACAACAATATGAAAGTAAACGGTGGAAAAAACAAGAATGACAGTAACAAGATTGCCCATTTGCTTGTCATCTGTCATAAGATGAATGAAATGTCAGATTGCGGGTCCAAATTGAACTCCGTAGCATAATACACGCGTAAATAGCATAGAATTTGTAACCTTTGCAAATAAAGTACATTTTGGACCGTCTACGCCATGTCTGGGAATGTCAAATGAAGGTCATTGCTTATTTTTCATGTAATAAATTCATTATAGCAAAATAAAATAAAGTAAAAACAGAAAACGATTTAAAAAGCATTTATCTCGAAATGGTTTTCGATTTACTATACATTGTAAAAAAATAGACAATCCCAATTGTGGCGCGTCAGCCTACCGCTGCCTACCCCACGCCACTGCGCTGCCTACCTTGCCGTTGGGGTGCTTCTCGCGGCACATGAGGCTGAAGATCGTCTTGGCGTAGTCAGCGGTCTGGCTCTCCGTGGGCGCGCCCGAGTACTCCCCGTAGTTAGCCAGCTCGGCGGCGCCACCTACCCCACAAAATGTCACAACTTAAAACAGCTGTTAAAATTCAGGAGGAGGCCTACACCTTGCAACCCACGAGGTGATCGTGCAAGATGATAAGTTTGTCTTTAACATACATCCACAAATCACGTCTTTATCCCTTACGGGGTAGACAGAGCCTAAGGTAACAGATACCTACAGGCCACATTTAGCAAGATTATGGGCGTATAGGTGAAAAATGAAATCAAAACAGTGATGGGTCGCTAGCCTCATCGCGTATAACATGACTCCTATGATTTTCGCCCATTCCCTCGATGGGCTTTTACCACGCGGGCGGAAGCTAGTATTAATTTAAATTTTCAACTGTTGACATTTTTATTTTGAGCTGACGATTTCAATATAAATTTGACATTTAATTTTAAGTGACGATGTAATCTTGTATCGAACGATCAAATAAACAAACACTGCTGCTCGGCGACAGCGCTGGACAAGCCGGCATACATACACATTACATCGACAAATCACGTCTTTATCCCTTACGGGGTATACATAGCCTACGGTAACAGATACCTACAGGCCACATTTAGCAACATTGTGGAAAGTTTTTATGTATAATTCTACGCAGACGAAGTCGCGGGCAGAAGCTAGTTTAAGATAAGTAACTGGAACTTTACAGAGAGTCGTGAAACAGGCCCTAAGTGTCTGTACATTTTTGTCATAGAAAAGCTGCGACCAATAATTGCCAAGATTTCAAGGCGTGAGTAAACTGTCGATGTCAAAGTTTGGCGACACCGGTTTCCCAGCGAAAGCGACTTATCGCACTGCTACTATTATCTCTTTTTTCTATGAAAAGTATATTATTTTCTAAGTACTATCAAAAGAATCAAGAATTTTTATTTCTTTATTTTTATGTTTACCGTTAGAAATTTAATTTCTAACCCCCTTATTCATAAACGCTCTATAGGCTTCTGCCAACTTAGCGATCGTTTGTCCTTATCTGTGAAAGGTAAATGTCAAAGTGACAGATAAGGACAAACGATTGCTAAGTTAGCAGAAGGCTAAAGAGCGTTTATGAATAAGGGGGTAAATGTTAGTGAAAATTAGAACATTGTGTGTGAACAATGTGATGTTTCGGATTTTTCTATGTGTTCTAATTTTCACTGACATTTAGAAATTTATATTATTTTCTGTTTAAATAATATTTTCAATACTAATGCTTAGTTGCCAGTCTTTGCGGTCTGCGACATAACACCGCCGGGCTGGCTCAATAGCATGATCGCTCACCGAGTTCGCAGATGGTGTCGGTGTACACGACGGAGGCGCCCCCTCCCGCCACCATCGTCCAAATGCGGCCCGACTTGTTCAGTATGGTCAGCTGCAAGACACACATACATAAATAAATAAATAAATAAATAAATATCTTGGGACACATTACACGAATTGACCCAGCCCCAAACTAAGCAAAGCTTGTACTATGGGTACCAGGCAACGGATAAACATACTTATATAGGTAGTGTAGATAAACATATACTTAAATACATATAACATCCATGACTCGGGCACAAACATCGTATTCATCATACAACTATCTGCCCCTACCGGGATTCGAACCCAGGACCTCTAGCTTCATAGTCAGGGTCACTAACCACTAGGCTATCCGGTCGTTAAATAACGTGTTCATCGCTTACGGCGGGGAGCTCTCTCGGTGCGGCCGGGTAGTACGCACAATAAAGAGTTTACATACATACATACATACTAGGCTTATTTTTTATAATAAATACCTACGCTCCAATAAAGCGTTAGGGTTATTGATTTAATTTTTATAAAATTGAAACACTCTTTGTTTAGTTAGCCCTATCTCAGCTAGTAAGGCCTGTTTTAAAGTAACTAGCTACACTTAATTAAGAGTATTAAGGTTGGCACCCTTGATTTCCGTAAAAAATAACATATATACATACATAAATCACTTCTTTATCCCTTACGGGGTAGACAGAGCCTAAGGTAACAAAACCTTAATACCACGTTTAGCGTGATTAAGAGGGTATAGGCGGAAAGGGAATCATAATAGTGATGGGTTGCTAGCCGCATCGCCTATAACATGATTCCTATGATTTTCGCTTTTACCACCGCCCCGGGAAGAGAAGCAACTGGTACATTCTATATTTTTTCTTTCCTCCCAGACCAGCATAAACTATACCTTCATTTTTTTTTATATGAATAGGAAGGTAAACGAGCAAGTGGGTCACCTAGTGGTAAGTGATCACCACTGCCCATAGACACCCGCAACCCCGGAGGGATTGCAGATGCGTTGCAGGATTAAGATGAAATGCCTCTTGTGCCCGTAATTTCCCCGGCTGTCTTACTCTCCACACCGGAACACAGCAGTGCAAGCACTGCTACTTAGCGGCAGGATTAGCGAGTAAGATGGTGGTAGCGATCCGGACGGACCTTGCACAAGGCCCTACCATCCGCGAATAAATCATATAGTATACCTTCAAACTGGCACCACTCTTCGCATCCAAATCAGCGATATGGGCTTCCTCAGGGTACGCGTCCCTACCGAAGGGGGGGGGGAACGTGACCGTCCCCCAGTTCTTGGCGCAGATGAAGTCGGCGGTCTGGTCCAGCTTGGCAGCCAGGTCCAGCAGGTAGATCCTCTCGTTGGTCACCACGATAGGGTTTATCTCCATGTACGTGAAGTAGAGATCCACATACACGCGGTAGAGGGAGAGGATGAATGTTGTTAGTATTCTGGAATTTTAAAAAAAACGTGATGGCAAAATTATCGGTGAATACTCGTAGTGGCGTGCATGGGGAACACGCTGGGGTAGGTAGTAAGGTAAATACAATTTGTATGGACTGCCTACGCTGAATATGTACAACTTTCTATTTGGCCCCCGCCATGATGCGGACTACCGATGGTACTAACTTATTTCACTGGCAACGTTGAGTCATCAAATATTGCCAAGCAGATTTCACAATGCTAAACGATTTTGCCATAAAAATGATAAAAATATTTCTCTAAGTTGAGGAAACAAATATTTTGAATGCAATAAGATAGCCCATATCGTACAGGTAGGAAGAGGAATCAAAATAGTGATGGGTTGCTAGCCGCATCGCCTGTAGCATGATTCCTAAGATTTTTCTACTGTCTAGTATAGTTCTAAGAAACCGTGTAGGTATATTTATATCGAAAAATGTACAATACCAACCTTCTTATGGAGGAGGACTTGATATTTTTGAGGAGGGTGCTGTCAATGTCTTCTCCGGTGGGGAATGTGTCTACTGCGACCTGGAAATTGATAAAATTAAAAACTATTAAATGGGGAGTTCAGAGAAAAAAAGCGTTTTTTCCGACTTTGGATATTTGGGTTATGCTGTCTATTGTTGAAATTTCGATTTTTTTGGTTCATCAGACCCAAAAATGCAATGAAACTATATTTTCGACAGTAAATTAAATAAATAGATAGATGTAACAAAATAGACAGCCAAGGTTATTATGTTGAATTGGGGATACTCTGACCAAACATAAACCAAAAATGCCAAAATAAAATAAAAAAAGTTTTTTTTTCAATCCCCAGTTGATACTATTGCCTTTTTTTAAGCTTTTATCAAAGGCTGTTATTTCAGGCTATCTCTGTGCCAAATTTTATTCAGATCTGTTTAACCGTTCTCGCGTGAAAGAGTAACAAACATGCCTACATATTCACGGACTTTCGCGTTTGTAATATTATTAAGATACTAGCTTCTGCCCGCGACTACGTCTGCGTGGAATTATGCATAAAAACCTTCCTCTTGAATCACTCTATCTATTAAAATAAACCGCATCAAAATCCGTTGCGTAGTTTTAAAGATTTAAGCATACATACGGATATAGGGACAGAGAAAGCGACTTTGTTTTATACTATGTAGTGAAGATAACTAGCAAGATAAAAAGCACAGGGACGCTGGGTAGGACGACAAAGGGGACCGAGAGCGGTGCGGGCGGGGCGTGCGCGTGCCGCCCGCACCTCTATCACCCCTTTGTCCCCCCCCCCCCGCGCCCGTGCCGCGCGAGCATGGACTCATTTAAGCGGTCGGTCTTTAGACGAGATTGCAAGTACAGCAAATAAAGTTGTTACCTCGAGTCTCAACGCGAGGGCGTCGACGTCGCCGACGTCCACGCCTCCCTGATGATGGAACAGGATGGTGTCCGAGCGCCGCCCGGACTGGATGCAGATGTACATCTCTTCATTCTGCAACAACACAAATAAAGTTTACAATAGGGAATGTGCATTGAAAAGAAATAACATTTTTTTAATACAAATATGAAAACATCGTACCTAAAAGAGATGACAAAGTGTAATAAAAAGTAAAATCGGTCAAGGAATACGTAAAATATAAGAGTTTTAAACTAGTAATTAGCCAGCGATTAGAAAGAGAGATCCGATATGACATGTGAAACTCCATATTAAAATTCCGTTTCTAGAAAGAGATAGAGACAAATCAAGTGGTTTATCTTTCTCCAGTACCGGTTAATTCCTGTAAAGTACTAGCTGACATTTTGGACATGTTTGGTGTTTCCAGCAATGCACTCCTGGATAATTCGTGCGTAACATATCAGTTAAACGAGAGACACGAATTACAAGGTGTACATTATAAATTACAGAGCGTACATTGTAAATTACAAGACGTGCATTGTCCATTAAAGTGTATACGTTGCATATGACACGTATAACTTATAAATTACATACATACATACATAAATCACGTCTTTCTCCCTTACGGGGTAGACAGAGCCTAAGGTGACAAGACCCAAAGGCCACGCTTAGCATGATTGTGGGCGTATAGGTGGAAAGGGGAATCAAAATAGTGATGTGTAGCTAGCCGCATCGCCTATATGATTCCTATGCCCATTCCCTCGATGGACTTTTACCATCTGCGCGGGCGAAGAAGCAACTGGTACATTCTATGTTTTTTCTTTACTCCCAGACCAGCATGGAAGTAAATATATATAAATTACAGGGCGTACCCTATAAATTACAGAGCGTACATTATAAATTACAGGGTGTGTACTCACCGCGTCGTGCCTCACGAACGGCTCGACGATGAAGTGCCGCAGCCGGCCGACGGCCGCGCCGACGGCCTGCTCCTTGCCCATGTGGTCCGCCAGCCAGCGGCGCACGTCCACGGCCGACTTGTTCACGCCGACCAGCCCGAGCTTGCCGCGCCGCTTTATCAGCTGGTCTGGCTTCACCACAAGTTGCTGCAAAAGACCATACGTTACAGCGTACCAGTGAAATCCTACTAATATTATAAACTAGCCGTTGCCCGCGACTTCGCCTGCATAGAATTCGTTTATCGCTATTTTCCGGGATAAAAAGTAGCATGTGTTATTCCAGACTATAATCTATCTATGTTCCAAATTTCATCCAGATCTGTCCAGTCTGGTGTGAGAGAGTAACAAACATCCATCCATCCATACTTACAATCTTTCGCGATTATAATATTCAATTCAATTTTTAAAAATAAATAGCGCCATCGATACTGTCGATGATTCCGCCAATGTCAAGGTTGAAGAAGACAGTGTCGTTATTTATTTAACGATTATAATATTAGTAGGATGCGAAAGTTTGTGACATGTGAGTGACAATGTGAGTGAGTGAGTGAATGTGTATGTTTATTCCTACACGCTGAAACGACGACGGATTTGGATAAAATTTGGAACGACGATAGTCGAAGGTCATAGCTGCTTAGAGTCGCTACGTAAATAATTATTATTGCAGAATATAATAAAGCTTGTCTGCCGTTCTCAGAGACGTCAGTTAATACAATATAATACAGTGACTTTGACAAGCGTATTCTTTAGTCGTGAGTCGCGTAAATGCTGTTACTTAATTTCTGCTACATTCGGTTTTATACAAAGCAAAATGATTTGGACTTTTGTATGCAGCAAAAATTACGAGACTACCAATTCAAAAAATCACGCTCGTACGGAAAACAGGTACATAATTACATATGCATAGAGAAAAATATTTGGCAGCCTTAAGAACTGTGACTTGATGTTTTCAATTGCAATTCCATTCATTTCTTTCAAAATTAGTGTTGGTAGAACGCATAATAGAGGACATTTAAACTGTCGACTTTGGATGATATAAGGGCATTACATGTATCACGGATTGAGGAGTGTGGGGGTCCCACAATAGAGATCTCTCTCCAGGCAGATGCTATGCCTGGGGACCGAAGTTCGGAGGTAGAGAGTTGAAAGTTGTATTTATGCAGCCGCGTTGAGAAACTTCACTAGCGGGATGTAGAACGATGTGACAGCGCTGTCATTAGAGCTGGTGTACTACAGTAGCTATGTAGAGGCCAGCTAGGTGGCGCTAGGGTCGCTACAACGAGGATCCGAGTACGATTTTCGCATAGTTTTACTTTTCGGATTTTTCTATACGTAGATCTAAGTATAGTTTAGAAATATCGTTGCAATATTTAAATCAAAGCAAGCTACCTTGAAACGATAACGATAGTGATAATACATTTCCACTCGTGCGATGTGAGTCAACAGTGAAGAATTATTTATTTATTAACCTTCCGATCAAAATAGATTACAGAGTTACATTACTGTAGAAAACAACTGATAACCCGATACCGGAATTATCCTAATACTTTTGAGTTGTCCCAGCCAGACCGAATGAAAATTCAAGGCGTATTGGGGGACAGTAAAGTGAGGCCACTTTCTCCGCCTTGTCGCCTGCGCGTGTTCATGTCTCAACCAGTTCACTTGGCAAAGTTCGGTTGCACTGGTGTGCGTGCAACTGTACGCATACAAGCCGTACCTAGTTTATACCGGATTCACTTTGCACTTCGCAGTATTTGTTTGAAGGCTATGGCAGGGCAAGGGAACATCTTGTGCCTTAATAGCTTTTGCGTTTCTTTTTTTTTGATGATAGGTCACGACGTTAGTAAGTGCTATACAAAATTTCAGCATTCTCCTCTTGCGAGGATCATCAGAAAAAAAATCAAGCGGAAAAGCTATTAAGGCACAAGATGTTCCCTTACCCTGCCATGGCCTTTAGTCTAAGCTGTCTTAATGTCTTCTCGTTTATAGACTTTCAATGAACAGACAATCAAGCTTTACCATTTTCAAACATGAAAACCAATGAGGGACCGTCATTATGACTTTAAAAAATTTAACAAATAGGCATCAAAGGGCTCTTTTACACGTCCTTTTGTTTACTACCAGCGTTTTCAGAAATACCATTATTGCCGAGAATAGTAGGGTATTATAATCAGCTGCACTTATGTTTGCAAATCACTGTTTATGGACCTGCTTACCTCTTTGGACAGCCATGGGTTCTTGCCGAGCTCGTCCTCCCAGATGGTGCCCTGCTCGAAGGTGGCGAACCTGCACGGCACCAGGGCAGTGCCCGGTGCTATGTGCCTGGAACACAGACGGTACACATTAACATACATAACACATACACATACACAAATCACGGAAGAACTAGAAGTACAGCCAGCAGCAGGTATACCTGAGCGGGCACGGTGTCCAAAAAAACATACACACTTAAATCGTCACAAAATTATTGACAGCTAAAATGTCATTTTCACGTAGGCTTTCAGTTCGTTACATATATCTCAATGTCTCAGTTTGCCTTGATCCAAGTACGAGTATATGCTGGATATTTAGCCTCCACTTAAAACCATAACTAACTGTCTTATTCTTATCCCATAACAAACACTTTTATTTAACTTGCAAAGTATGTTTTTTGAGTCAAATCTAGCAAGTCAAAGGCCGACTTGTGGTCAAATCGGTACACACATGTAGTATGGGTCTTCCATACTGGTCTGGGAGCAAAGAAAAAACATAGAATGTACCAGTTGCTTCTCTTCCCGCGCAAATGGTAAAAGCCCATCGAGGGAATGGACGAAATTAAGAATCATGTTAGCCCGCGTGGGAACTATAGCCCAAGTCGTTGCGTTGATGCTTGATGATGATGCTTTATGATAACTAAAATGGTTTCTCTTTTGAAAACGCTATCTTGTATCTTGAGCCCGCGATTTCTGAATCGCGTGACGTGACGCGATCATCTTGTGCTTAACGTAATGCCGGCGTCCGACGCAGCCTTGGCCAATGCCCAGTGGAACTTGTCTCGTACAAGTTTTTGCTAAAAATTACTATTTCTTTGATTGTTCTTGTACTGCCATCTATACTACATACATACCTATATACATACATACATAGATGAGTCGTTTTCAAAACACATGTACATAGTTAAGGGCCTTAAGTAAAACAAAAGTTTATTGATTCCTTTGTGTTACGACATTTTCACACTTATTGCAATGGAATAAGGGTAAAAAAGTGGTAACACAAAGGAATCAATTAAATTTTGTTGTGATTAACCCCTTTACTATGTACATTTTTTTTAAACGACTTAGATAACGTCTTTATCCCTTATGGGGTAGACAGAGTCTAAGGTAACAAGACCTAAAAGCCTCGTTTAGCAAGATTGTAAGATTACAGGTGGAAAAGGGAATCAAAATAGTGATGGGTTGCTAGTTGCCAGCCGCATCGCCTATAACACGATTCCAAGATGTCGCCCGCTCAGCGACAGGTTTCAGTAACTTTGTTGCATAGTACAAAGGTTCTCACGGTGCGACAGAATGCACGCATTAGTGTAATAGAAGCCTGTTGCCTCGGCAACCTTTACATAACAATGAAATATGTTTTTATTAGGCAACTATCCATTTCATTTAATATTTACGACACCACGAAAAATCAGGTTCCTTCTGGTCTTCGGCTTTAATGGATCGTAATAGCATCATCAGTGACTCCGATTCGCACCAATTCGCGCTATGATTATGTGAGAGCATAAACTGACCCTTTACATTGACTTGTTAGGTTCGGTTAGGTAGCGTGAGATGTCTAGAACAAGAGAACCGCGAAGGTGAATTGAGTTTATTCAACTGTTTATTTATACAATCCAATGTTATAGTAAACTAAATATGTCTAATAGCTGACGCGTGTGAACTGGTGCGTCAGCACTAAAAAGTAGTACGTACTCGTTGCTGCCAAGTTTAAAAGGAAAGGGAAGGCTTCGGGCCTTACGGGGTTGTATCTTTATTTGTACGATTTGGGGCATGAGCAACAACGGAGCTAAGACTAATGTTGTAATGTTGTCTGCTGGCGGCGGTGGTCCTGAAGGAACCGCGTAGAGTTCTGGATGAGAGTTGTCCTGGGTTGCCGTGCTGGTCGTCTGCTGACCCCTTCTGGTTGACGTCTGCGTCTGAGGTAGCGTCTACTCCAGAGCAATGCCAGGATGATGCAGATTGCCATGAATGAGCACGCAGTGTAATGGTGGAAAGTATGCGTAGCCGTGATTTCGGTCAGTGCGTCCTGCTGCTCAGTCTTTGGCACTAGCCACCAAGAGCGAGAAAGCGATTAGCTATCGACTATTTTCTCGCTCGAGAAACGTACTAAAGATTATAGAATAGATCTCGTGTCGGTAAAAGAGACAGATATATTTATAGTTGTTCGCTGGCTGTTCACACCGCCGGCGAGGACTTCCTCCCACTAGTTCTCTATTACTAAGAGCCAGCGACGACTCGCTACGCTTCTCGCTCGTCGGCGGTGGGACCAGTGCCTTAAATTAACCAAATAAATAGTCGCGTGATCGTCAAACTTGGTTTGACACTTGAATATACTTCCGTCATTGACACAAAAAAAACGCTGACGCAAACACTCCGAGATCGCGTCAACTGATGTGTGTTTAGTTACTTAAGTTGCCGTCAAAAATCGACGTGTAATTATGCTAATTAAAGCACAAAACAAAATACTTACTTAATTTGTGTTTTGAATAAATTAGCACAGTTATTGTTAGAATTTGCGTTCAAAGAATACAGTATAGTAGGTACGTTGGGTGGGGTAAATTCGAAATTGAAGGAATTTCGAAACTCGTGGATATCCACTAAACGGGGAACAATTACATAATCTAGCAACGCTTACCTAGAAGCTCCAATGTCTTTGGCGTCTAGATAAGCGTTACCAGATTATGGGATTGTTACCCGTTTAGTGGATATCCACGATTTTCAAAATCCCACAATTTCGAATTTACCCCAATGCACCTAACTGCGAGCCATTTAATTCCTGTCCTGACCCACAGTACAACGTTCTCACAGTAACCGTCGCATGACTTTCCTTGCCAATTCAATGCAACGTCATTATGCCATTTACTGTGAGAGGGTGCCACAGTGGGTCAGGAATCAGTTTGTTTGACGGTATTCATATTTATTAGACACTAAGTTTTAAAATTAATTCAGATTCAGAATACTTCAGCACAGCAGTTGTACATGTTAATTACATACATACATAAATCACGTCTTTATCCCTTACAGGGTAGACACAGCCTGAGGTAACTAGACCTACATACCACGTTTAGCATTATTGTGGGTGTATGGATGGAAAGGGGAATCAAAATAGTGACGGGTTGCTAGCCACATTGCCTATAACATCTCGTGCTGGACGTGCAGTATGCTTAGTGTAAGTATGCGGTTACAAAATACATCTCAAACGTATAAGTTTACGTTAACAGTTTGTTGCAGTTTCGTCCCACTGGCGGCGCTACTAATTTGCCCATAGTAATGAAGATGTAAACGTAAACGCATTCGAAACGTTTCTCGTGTCTTAAAATTTAAACAAAGAGGCTCAGAATAATTTAAAGACATCTTTTCATTGTAAAATTAAATTTCACGAATTACAGGGCGTACATTTGTTACACACTGTCTGTCAGATGAATTACAGATACAGTAAGACATCTTCAACAAGTTAAATGGGAAATTACAGGGCGTACACTAGTCACGCCGTCTGCCGGATGCATTACAGCATACATATGTAAATAAATCACGTTGTTATCCCATGCGGGGTAGGGCAGAGCCTACGGTAACAAGACCTAAAAGCCACATTTAGCATGATTTTAGACTTATAGTTGGAAATAGGAATCAAAATTGTGACGGGTTGCTAGCTATTCCTTAGATTTATGGACATTCCCTCGATGAGCTTCTACCATATGCGCCGGAAGAGAAGGAACTGGTATATTCTATGTTTTTTTATTTGCTCCCAGACCAGCATGGAAGAAAAGCGATCCCCACTCTGCCAAATTTATTGTCAAGCAAAATAAAGGGTCGCTTTTCAAATTTGTATCGAGAACCTCGTTTAGAAATTTCACCTGGTAGATGTTAAATGGGGGTCACAAATTACAGAGCGTACACTGGTCGAACCCAGACCCCAGAATGTCAGATGGATTACATAGTTTTTTTTTTTTTTAAATATCATACCTGGTGATGAGATCCTTCCCGGTCGCCTCATAGATGGCTTTCGACGACATCTTTGTGTGTGTGGGGGTGTGTTTCTAGTTTACTGCGCTCTGGTCACCGTCATAGGGATGATCGGTTTTCTGTAAAGAAAATATACATTTAGCTCGCAGAGTTAAAACTAGCATAGCAACAGTCCTCTCCAGCCTATATGAAAATGAAAATGAAAATAAAAATGTATTTTTGCAAATTGGCCGCCAAGGGCTCTTTTACATGTCTTTTTGAAACTACCAGCGCATTCGGAAAGACCATTATTGCCAAGAAGAATGTGCCGCAAGAAACTTGGCAGAAAGTCATTTTTTCAAAATAAAATACAGTAAGAATACTTAAATTCTACTTAAATTAAATACATTTATAAAAGGGATGTAGAAGGTCCCCGAGCCTTAAATTATATTAATCTATAGTAGAGATGTATAAAGTCTCTATTAGTCAATTAAAACAAAAAAAAAACCAGTCAAGTGCGAGTCGGACTCGCGCACCGAGGGTTCCGTATCATTATCTATAAATATCTAAAACCAGTGTAGGCAGAGCCCTGTTCCAAAGCAAAATGTACGCAGTGTGGGGTTACTTTATATTGGTCACTGCTATATACAGACATACATACACATTTACGGTTTTCGCAATTATTCTTTAATCTGTGCTATAAGACCTACCTTCATACCAAATTTCAAGATTCTGCGTTCACGGGAACTACCTTGTAGGTTTTGATTCCCTTGAGAGTTGAAAATTTGCGGAAATTTGCGGCATAAACGGCTGTATCTTTTGATTGCGTTGGCTTAGAAGTTTGATTTTTTCACAGCTTCAAGGGACAGTAGACCTGAGTAATTGATATAAATTTCAGCTTCATACCTCCACGCGTTCCTGAGAAAAAGGGTCTTGACAGACGGACGGACGGACGGACGAACAGACGGACAACAAAGTGATCCTATAAGGTTTCCGTTTTTTCCTTTTGAGGTACGGAACCCTAATAAGTTCAGTGGAGGTGTAAAACGCCTCCACCGTCAAATAAATTAATTGGAGATGTCTCCAATGTCGAAGAGAAAAAAATAAAAAAATAATGCCGGCAGCACCCTAGGTTAGGTTTTTATAATGTTTTTATATTTTGTATTAATATTGTTTTATTACTTTTTATATGAATATTGTAAAAACCTAACTTGAGATAAAAATAAATATACAGGATAATAATAAAACAAAATTATGAAATATAGCCTTCCGTCCGCAGCTTCGCCCGCGATAAATAAATTTTCCCGTAGGAAAAGGTATTTTCCCGCGGTAAAAAGTAGCCTATGTCACTCTGTGATAATGTAGCTTTCTAACGGCAAAATAATTTTTGAAATCGGTCCAGTAGTTTCGGAGCCTATTCAATTCAAACAAACAAACAAACAAACAATCAAATCTTTCCTCTTTTAATATTAGTATAGATGAAATATATACGTTCCAATGCCGGGCACAAAGAGGAAGCCACCTGTCAGGACTGCCCATTGCGGATTGGGAACTTCACACACACCATTGAATCGCTTCGCAAAAGCTCATGCTAAATTTCAAATGTAATAGCATAATAGGGCTCACGGACAGATTCACACATGCACGAACACCAGACCCGAATCAGCCCGAATGGTTTGAATTTCGATGGCCGGTTTCTCGAGCTGTGATTGGCTGGCCGCGGTGTTGAGGCGTCGCATGATTTGCGCTCACGCAGGTCGATATTCAGCGTTTTTACTACATTTTTCTGTCATTATCCTCTCATCAAATGTAGATAAAAAAACATGATGGGAGTTAAATTTGTAAAAACGAAAGACATTGCCGAGTCTAGTTTTATCAATGCTGTTTCGAGTTATCTTTCAGTTCAGGGCCCCGCCCGATTTCTGAAAGCATATGTGTGAAAACTGTGAAAATATCACTCGGAAGCAGGGCCGGACCGTGAGTTTAGGGGCCCTGGGCTAATACTACTTAGGGGCTCATCTAATTACTCAAAGTATAAGAAAAAAAAATTTGACTTGACTTAGCTGGGGGCCCCTTGAATCCACGGGGCCCTGGGCTGAAGCCCAAAAAGCCATATGGTAGATCCGGCCCTGCTCGTTAGTGGTGAAAATTGTGCTGAATTTGAAATACGAGTTGCATAGAAGACAATCACAGCTCTCATTAATCTTGTGAACTAGTCAAAAATTTGATTAGGGCTGTAGTTTTTGACCACTTTCGAGTGACGTGCTTTCAAAATTCGGGGCCCCTGGTAATAATCGTGGAGATGTTTGACTCGACTCGAGTGGTCAAAACTCTCGAATAGATTTCCATTTAGATTATTTTTAATCATTCAATAAAAGTTACATCACAAATTGTACATTATCAATATTCACCCAGATAAGGATTTATAAGTTACCAATGGGACTTACACTAACGTTAATTCTAACATATTTACTTAGCGATCTCCTTTTGCTAGAATAAGCTTAGACAACCATAGACTTTTTAAGAAGTTTTTTAAAAGTTTAAGAAAGCTAAGTAGCAGTGCTTGCACTGCTGTGTTCCGGTGTGGAGAGTAAGACAGCCGGGGAAATTACGGGCACAAGAGGCATTGCATCTTAGTCCTCTAGGTTGGCAACGCATCTGCAATCCCTCCGGGGTTGCGGGTGTCTATGGGCAGTGGTGATCACTTACCATCAGGTGACCCACTTGCTCGTTTGCCTTCCTATTCATATAAAAAAAAAAACACCGTATTGAGTCGACTTCAGACTTTGCGCTAACGGAGACTTAAATGAAGTTGTCTTGGGAAAGTCTATGTTGACTTGAATTCGGGTGCGCGGGCTCGCGAGGCGTAATTGGCGGCGAGCGCGGCGATTGGCTGCCCGCGGTGGTGCGGCATCGCATGATCTGCGCTCGCGCAGGTAAGGCCGCGGGTACAATGAGCCGCGAATTAAACGCGTACAAAAAAAACGTGAAAATTCTCATTAAATGAGCGTATATAACACATACATAAATTACGTTTCTATCCCTTACGGGTGCCACGTAAAAATTGGTGTACTTTAGTTTCCAAAATGAAAAAATCTGGATTTTTCAGATTTTTGTAAAAAAGCGCCCACTATTTTTTTAGCTGTTTTGTGTCATTTTTTTCATAATATGATTTGTATGGGCTGTCACAAAAAATTTTTTTGCCAAAATTGAGATAATTGAGATAAGCGGTCGGTCTGTACAAGATATCTCAGAATTATCCTGGAATATTGCAGCACATAATAGGGTTTACATCTTAATTCTGGGTTCAAAATGTTTTTTTTTTTTTTTTTACTACGAACTGACCAGTGATTGACCTCTATCTCACTTGGTGGAAGGTGCAGACGAGGCCAAAGGTGTAACTCACTGGTTCAGTAATAGCCTATTCACTCTAGCCTTGAAGAGCCCTAGGTTGTATCTGTCCGGTTGTGTTTGACGCTGTATGGAAACATTTGTCGACTACTGTTACAAATCCTGAAAAAAAATCACAGAGGCGTTCGATCAAAGTAACACAATCATTAGTTGAAAGATTTCAGATTAAATTTAAGTCACAAAGTATAGGCATTGATATGTTTTATGCTTACGCTCGCGACATTCGCGACGCGAGTCGTTCGGTGTATCCTCAGCCTTATTATGGTTTTTCCTTAACCTCACTCCACGTTAAAAAAAACTTAAAACTAATTTACAGTCGCTGGCATCAATATCAATACAGTCATGTCAAATACCTATATGTGTTACCGACCTTATTGTTTGTGACAGGCGTATAGATATTTTTGACGTTTTAGTAACGCTATATATTTATGCTCCTGACTGTAGCTATTTGTAGTAATATATGTAGTAAAGTGACGTCACGCGCTACCGTCGATTTCGCAGAATACGTGTCAATGTATGTAATACGAATAAGAAATATGAAACTGCGCGTTGTCGGAGTAGATTAGTGGAATAATTAAGATATTTATAACGTGCTTTGTAGGTCAGTGAACTCGTTTTTTTTATACCGTTCACAACAGGCTTGGTAGGGATGGTGGAACAGTTTGCAAGTTCACATATTTATATGAGATACTAGCTGTTGCCCGCAACTTCATCTGCATAGAATTCGTTTATCGCTATCCCGCAGGAATTACGCAATTTTCCGGGATAAAAAGTAGCCTATTCCAGACTATAATCTATCTCTGTTCCAAATTTCATCCAGATCTGTCCAGCCGTTCTGGCGTGAAAGAGTAACAAACATCCAAACATACTCACAAACTTTTACATTTATAATATTAGTAGAATTAGTAGAAGTAAGATTTTCGTGTCACAATGGAAAAAGTTAGCAAATTATAATTACCTTCCTATAAAGCATATTTAACAGCCTGTAACTTTTTGATCCTCACCCACATATAAATCTCACTCTTTAATCACTATCTATTAAAAAAATCGCATCAAAATCCGTTATGTAGTTTTAAAGATCTAAGCAAGGGACAGACAGACAGCGCGAAAGCGACTTTGTTTTATACTATGTAGTATTTCTACTCATGTAATTTGTACTCGAATCATGTTATAAGCGATGCGGCTAGCAACACATCACAATTTTGATTTCTCTTTCCAGCTATACGCCCTTAAACATGCTAAACGTGACCTTAAGGTTTTGTCATCTTAGGCTCTGTCTACCCCGTAAGGGATAAAGACGTGATATATGTATGTATGTATTTCTACTCTATTACGTTATTTGCTCTATGTTTACAGACAAGCAAGCGGCGTCTCTATCAGTAAGTAACGCTCAAAAAATACCCACGTAGCAACAGACCGACGATCCGGCAAAAAACCGTCGGATGAACGACCGGCGCGTCCGTGATCTTGACACTGCGTGTGCGCAGTGGGTCACGCTACGTCATCCCGCACGCGTTTTGAGGTTATCTTTCATATACTGTTATAAATGGCCGAAGGAGTGAATGGCGAACAGCCGACCATGTTAACTTACTTTACTACAGAGTATCGTACCTAAAAAACATTACATACATACATAAATCACGTCTTTAAAGTCTTTATCCCTTACGGGGTAGACAGAGCCGAAGGTAACAAAACCTTAAGGCCACGTTTAGCATGATTGTGGGCGTATGGATGGAAAGGGGAATCAAAACAGTGATGGGTTGCTAGCCACATCGCCTATATAACATGATCCCTCGATGGGCTTTTACCATCTGCGCGGGAAGAGAAGCAACTGGTATATTCTATGTTTTTTCTTTGCTCCCAGACCAGCATGGAAGAACATTAAATTTAAAAATATAAAGCCTGCAATCATGCTAAACGTGACCTTTAGGTCTTGTTACCTTAGGCTCCGTCTACCCCGTAAGGGATAAAGACGTGATTTCTGTGTGTGTGTGTAAAAAACTCCACTCTTTGATCAAGGGGCGATGCGTAAATAAAAAATAATTCAACCATGCCAAAAATGCCTCACATCATTTTGAAAAAGCTGGATACTCCTCAATCAGCTTGACCGATTTTCACCAAACTCGGCTACCGCCACTGCAAGGGAACTGACTTTCGATTGGAAAAAACCGCATCGAAATCGATCCATCCGTTTGAGAGCTACAATGCCACAAACACACAGACACCAACGTCTAACTTATAACGTTCCTCTTTTTGTGTCCGGAGTAAAAAACAAAGACCACGTCTGTCCGCCTGTGCGCGGCAAATTCAAAAACTACTTAACCAATCTTCATGCGGTTTTCACCAATAGTTTTTTTTTATATAAGAGGGGGGAAACGAGCAGACGGGTCACCTGATGGAAAGCAATCATCGTCGCCCACAGGGACACCTGCAAGACCTGGGGAATCACAAGTGCGTTGCCGGCCCTTTGAGGAACAGGAAGGCTCGCTTTTTAAAGATCCTTAAATTGTACCGCTCAGGGAATGTTGCAGCAGGAAGTTGGTTCCAGATCTTTACCGTACGAGGAAAGAAATTTCGTTTAAAACGCACGGTACTTGACTACCAACCATCCCACCTACCTATTACTTATCTATTATATTTTATTAGTATTAGATACCTAGTTATTCGCGAGGAACGTTCAGTTGCATAACTTGTCAAGATTTGAACGAGTCATCCCAGAGTCCCAGACAGATCTCGATCACGTTACATGGGAGCTATCTTTTCATCAAGGAAAATCATGTCATTCATTGATGGACATCCGTTGTGTCGCGTGGTTATAGAACAGCGCCCCCAAGGTCTCCGATGACGACACACCCACCCGGCGAAACGGCTCGGCCTTCCGAGATCCCATAGACAATCTCCTATACACCATTCAGGATAACATTAGTCTAGAGTCAGTGATGGTAAACCTTTTCTTTTAAAGCTATACAATAGAAACCAGTAGGCATATTACCTAACTCGCTCGCAATCGCCATCGTGTTCATTTTGACAGTTCATGTATGGGCTGACAATTGGCATCGGAATCAGCTAGCTGTCACATTCATACAAGATCTGTCAAAATGAACACGATGGCTTGCGAGCGAGTTAGGTGTAATAATAAATGGTGGTGTAAATTCCACTACCGTACTTCGCGGAACTGTCTGTCCTTCCATCCTCAACATCTTAATGGTTGGCAGTCAAGTACCGTGCGTTTTAAACAGAATTTCTTTCCTCGTACGGTAAAGATCTGGAACCAACTTCCTGCTGCAACATTCCCTGAGCGGTTCAATTTAGCGATCTTTAAAAAGCGAGCCTTCCAGTTCCTCAAAGGGTCGGCAACGCACTTGTGATTCCCCAGGCCTTTCACTGTCCCTGGGCGACGGTGATTGCTTTCCATCAGGTGACCCGTCTGCTCGTTTTCCCCCTCTTATATATAAAAAAAATCCTTCTTCTTCTTCTTATTTGTGGCGTTTCAAGTCGTTATAGCGACGACAACTTCGCCAAAAAAAAAATCCTACGGGGAACAGTAAAAAGAAGGGCAGCTAGTGGCGAACGTCAATGGGTGCTGTCGCGTATGAATTTGCCACTAGAGGCGCTAGTGCGCCTGCGTGATATAAATTATAATTTATTTCTTTTAACTGTTGATAAGTGTTCTCCTTCGTGAAATCATCGCAAATATGGATTATTTTTTATTTTATGTTTTCATCTTTTTAGAAGCGCAAAAATAATCAGCCTCAAAGTTAAAATCAAAGATAGTTATTTATCCTACTAATATTATAAACGCGAAAGTTTATAAGTATGGATGGATGGATGTTTGTTACACTTTCACGCCAGAACGGCTGGACCGATCTGGATGAAATTTGGAACATAGATAGATTATAGTCTGGAATAACACATACGCTACTTTTTATCACGGAAAATTGCGTAATTCCTGCGGGATAGCGATAAACGATTTTTATGCAGACGAAGTTGCGGGCAACAGCTAGTAATTAATAAACCTAATGCTCCAAGCCTTTCCATTCATCTCGTTTTTGGGCTGTTTATCCATCACGATAACATTGGCCGTCTCATTCATGCCTTTCTCATGCAACGCCATCTCTGATAACATGACAAAATGAATCCAAGGCGTAGCAAAGTTAGCCGGGTCATCTAGTTGTAAATACGATACATTTCCTGATAGTAACAGACAGAAAAGTTGAATATCACCAGTTTACTTCATGATTTTCTGCACCTTGCCACTCACGCGCCTCGGTCGCGTAGCATACTGTAATGCAGGGATTGCGAACCATTGGCACGCGTTACAATAAAGGGGCCATTCAAGTATTACGTAAGCAGATTTTTTTACAATTATTTACCCCCCCCCCCCCTAACCCTTGTCAGCAAAAGTAAGCCAACCTTCCCCCCCCCCATGCTTACGTAATCATTGGAACCTATATGCATTTTTCTTTTAATGGATTCTGTTTTTTATTGAATCGAAACTGCTGACGTAATCACCATATCGACCCCCCCCACCCACCACGTCATCAAAAATAAGCAAAGCAAAGACCCCCCCCCGCCCCCTCAAGCGCAGACGTAATAGAGAGATTACTGACATATGAAATGTTTTTTTTTATTGCCAGACTTACGTCCATATTAGAACTAAGTATCAAATATCAAATATAAAAATTTAAAAAGAAAGGAATATTAAATGTCGTATACAATAAAACTAAATCAAACTGTATCCTATTGAGTTAAATTCCACATATATTCCATCTTAGCCCTCTTAATGGCAACGCATGCAATCCTTTAATGTTGCAGGTATCCATGGGCGGTGGGTGCTCTCTTGTCATCAGGCGAACCTACTTGCCCGTTTGCCATTCTATTTCATGAACCTCTTAGCCGCCACATACGAAAGTGACGGGCTGTACGCCACGGAAACAACAAACGACAAAGTAAATTGATTTTTAATTCCATTGCAGTAGGATTTATTTCGAGTCGAATTTTGGTTTTATATATGACGTTAGCGTGAGCCTTGTTAATGGAGGTTAAGAGGTTAAAAAAGCCATTAGATGACCATTTTTTACATAATTTTGGTGACACGTCACAGGTAAACTTTTGTTGTGATAAAAATGGCGCGGCCGCCAAAAACGGTTGGCCACCCCTGCAGTAATGTATGCCGCGTGGGCCCTACGTCAGCGGGGGTCAGAGGCGAAGCGAGGAATCCGTAGGTACCGCAGTTGTTATCAATTTTTAACAGGTGAGATTGTCACGTAATGAGATACAAGCTCGTGAACAGGGCCTTGTTCAGGGTCCGTCCACCATCATACTAGCTAACTACTTCCATGCTGGTCTGGGAGCAAAGAAAAAACATAGAATGTACCAGTTGCTTCTCTTCCCCGCAGATGGTAAAAGCCCATCGAGGGAATGGGCGAAAATTATAGGAATCATGGTATAGATCGCTCTGTAGCGATAAGGCCGCCTATTGTTACCTTGTAATATTCTGTATACCTACCTTTTTTCTGTTTTGGTTGTTATATGTGGTGTTCAATAAAGAGTTATTGTATTGTATTGTATAGGCGATGCGGCTAGCAACCGATCACTATTTTGATTCCATTTTTTGCCATATATACGCCCACAATCTTGCTAATCGTGGCCTAGGCCACCTTAGGCTCTGTCTACCCCGTAAGGGGTAAAGACGTGGTTTGTGTATGTGTATGTATGTACATGTACTCGCTAATCCTGCCGTCAAGCAGTCATCTTAAAACCGTTAGTTAAATTATGTATTTATAGGTCTTACTAGCTATCTACTTCCACGCTTGTCTGGGAGCAAGGAAAAACAGAATGTACCAGTTGCTTCTCTTCCCGCGCTGAAAAAGCTCGAGGGAATGGGCATAGGAATTTAAAGTAAAGCTATGGCCGGGAATCGAACCCGGATGCTCGTCATTCCGTAACGCTTGCTATACCCCTACACCGCCCATAGCAGGTGGGTAAGCCTTCGAATTTTTCTATCTGTTACTAGCTGTCACGTGACCTTGTTACTATGCGATTTTTTGTCGCTAAGCGTCATCTGTTTGAATGATGTGTCTGTACGACACATTACAAACTCCCGTGGCACATCAACTGCTCACCAGCAGGGACGAGAAGACGCTGTTTTTCAAATTATGAAAGTACAATCTGATAACTTCAACTGTCTAAACGTGGTCTTTAGGTCTTGTTACCTTAGGCTCTGTCTACCCCGTAAGGGATTTATCATGACATAGCCGTTGGGGCTAGCAACCCATCACTATTTTGATTCCCCTTTCCACCTTTACGCTCACAATCATGCTACACGTGGCCTTTAGGTTTTGTTACCTTAGGCTCTGTCTTCCCCGTAAGGGACAAAGACGTGTGTGTGTGTTTATACCTACTATTGTACCTACGCATGCGTAATCGCGTAATTTATTTAAAAATCATACTATTCATTCACTGTTACGTGAACACTGTCGATATACATATTTAATAGTGACAAGGTTAGTGTTTTTTATCCGACTACGGCAAAGCCAAAAGAGGGTTATGATTTTGACAGGCTATGTATGTATGTATGTTCATCTGTTCTCTCGTAGCGCCTAAACTACCTATCAGAACTGGACAAATGAGGTACTGTTAGAAGCGTCTTGATCGTCCGCTGGTTATAGGCTATTTGTCTCTACACACACACACACACACACACACAAATCACGTCTTTATCCCTTACGGGGTAGACAGATGTTGTCTCTACATCTCTCTCAAATCTCGTTTCACTCTTTCACAGCGTCCTTTTTTGCCTTTAGTTTTCTATTTTTTCCACGTAACACATAGAACATAAAGAAATAAAACCGACTATAAATGAAACTAACTTAGATTTTAAGTTTTTAATCAGTAGGCCTATTACCTAACTCTTCTTCTTTTCTAATATGGCCCCATCGAACCATAATGCGATGATTTCGCCAATGTCAAGGTAATAAATACAGTAGGTATTCAAAAATCTTGTGAAAAAAATGTCGGCATCGTTGTACATAGAACATGGTCATAAGACCCCTCCCCCCCCCCTGTCGGGCTCTTAGCCAACGGATAATGATATCCCTCGGAGACCGCCAGGAAATAATTAACCGGTGCCCAGGGTGCACCGGAACAAGCAGTGCACTTCCTCTCGGACGGATCCAAAAACGAACCGCAGCTTTTGATCACACGCGGAGGTAACCCGACTCGCACCAGTAGGCTTATTACCTAACTCGCTCGCAATCGCCATCGTGTTCATTTTGACAGTTCATGTATGTGCTGACAATTGGCATCGGATTCAGCTAGATGTCACATTCATACATGAACTGTCAAAATGAGCACGATGGCGATTGCGAGCGAGTTAGGTAACAAGCCTACTGGTTGGAGAATGGAAACCAGCACGCCTGCTGAGTCTCCTCTCCTATTTATCAAATACTTGTATGTGCCTAATGCTTTGATAATGCTTTATTTTGTGTATTAGTAAATAAAAAAATCTTTTATTATTTTTATTATTTAACTAAACTAAATGTGAACACTTAATTAACCAATAACTCGGATATATTGAACATCTGAAAGGCAACTTTAAAAAAAAACGAACAGAGTAGAGTTAAACTTACGTACCTACAAAAGTCGGAAACAATTATTTTATAATACTGACTCTGACTATTGTCAAACTACTTTTCTACTCCGTGGGACAGTGACTGAGGTCAGGTCCCTCACCATGACGTCTTAATGCAATTCAATTCCGATCCAGTTTAGGTTCGCTCGCTGTCAGATCCATACTGAGAATGACAGCTAAATCCTGGACTGATTAAGAGTAAGGGCCCATTTTTTATAGAAGAAAACTCACTCCACACAATATTTCAGCCAAATCGTTAAAGTCACTAGTTTTTGAGAATCAATCTCAGATAATGTGTTTCAAATAGCCTGTTACAAGTAGCTACTGAGAAGTGCCTCCTCAAGGCACTTTTAAATGTACGGGGCTGGTAAGTTCCTAACCAAACTGTGGTGGCTAAAGGCCTATTATTAAAAAGACAAATTTAAACTTAATACTTGCTTTTATTCTGATTTTAGAAATTCTTCAATGCTGGTCAGGAAGTACAGAAAAAACATAGAATTTACCAGTTGCTTCTCTTCCCGCGCAAATGCTAAAAGCCCATCGAGGGAACGGGCGAGTCTTAGGAATCATGTTATAGGCGATGCGTCTAGCAACCCATCACTATATCGATTTCCCTTTTTACCTATACGCCCTTAATTATGCTAAACGTGGCCTTAAGGTTTTGTTACCTTAGGCTATGTCTACCCAGTAAGGGATAAAGACGTGATATATGTATGCAATAGTATGCATGTATTAGAAATGTAACGTTTACATAATATAGGATGTCTACCAGTGGCGTGGCCTCCATACAACTCGATTCCCACCGGCTTGCCTATTTTAAGGCAGTTAGGCACTTTTACTGTGCAGAATTAGAGGTAAAGGCCAGTTAAATTCCCTTCGGTTTGCCTTCTGATATACTTGACGCCACCCTGATGTCTACTTTAGTTTCCAGATCAAATTGGTCAGTGGTTCTTCTAGTTCTTCAAAACGAATCAAACGTCAAATCCGAAGAATGTTCGAACTTCGAGATTATAGCCTCTTACCAGCCAACAACCCATCACTATTTTGATTCCCCTTTCCATCCACACACCCACAATAATGCTAAACGTGGTCTTTAGGTCTTGTTGCCTTAGCCTCTGTCTACCCCGCAAGGGATAAAAACGTGATTTATGTATGTATGAGATTAGCCTCTTACCAGACAGCCCGAAGATCTACCGAAGATACTACCTACTCCTACAGCACCTAGAGTGAGTTAACCCATATTTAGTTTTTTCGTGCAAAACAATCTCATGTCACCGAATAAACTACCTATTAGCATTCTCATTAATCCATTGGGTTAAAACATAAAAAAACCACGTTGAAACTAATGAAGAGTTAGTTCAAAGGTTAAATAAATGTTTTGAGTGAAGAAAACAACAATCGATACGTATCTCTGAGTGACGGAGGTACTCAGAGTCAAGGTGACCTCTGCACGCAGAGCGCGGTAGGCTTACTAAGTAACTTCACTACATAGTATAAAACAAAGTTGCTTTCTCTGTCCCTATGTCCCTATGTATGCTTATATCCTCAAAACTACACAACGGATTTGAATGCGGTTTTTTTAATAGATAGAGTGATTCATGAGGAAGGTTTTTATGTATAACTAGCTGACCCGGCGAACTTTGTTCCGCCTTAAATTTGAAAAATTCCAGTGGTTTGGGCTGTGCTATCCCGCGGGAACTATGCAATTTTCCGGGATAAAAACTATCCTATGTCCTTTCCCGGGACTCAATCTGTATACCAAATTTCAACTAAATCGGCCCAGCGGTTTAAGCGTGAAAAGGTAACAGACAGACAGACAGACAGACAGACAGACAGACGGACAGACAGACAGACAGACAGACAGACAGACAGACAGACAGACAGACAGACAGACAGACAGACAGACAGACAGACAGACAGACAGACAGACAGACAGACAGACAGACAGACAGACAGACAGACAGACAGACAGACAGACAGACAGACAGACAGACAGACAGACAGACAGACAGACAGACAGGCAGACAGACAGACAGACAGAGTTACTTTCGCATTTATAATATTAGTAAGGATAGTAAGGATTCTACGCAGACGAAGTCGCGGGCAGAAGCTAGTTAATGTATACGAGCCTGAAAGCTGATAGCGGCTGCAGACTCACGCGAGAAGTCTCGCCGAGAAGTCTACACGCTTCTCGGGTGTTCTCGGGGGTTCTCGGGGGTTTGGAGGCGCCATGAAACATTTCTTTCAGAAAAGAGGAGAGTCGACTGGACTGTATTTTAATACAGGATTTTTTTCGTTTTTTATCATACCCAGTCTAAACGTTACAAATGCAAAAGTTAACACACTTTTTTGGCAATAATATAAGGATTTATAAATAACTAGCGATTGCCCGCGACTTCGTCTGCGCAGAATTCGCTTATCGCTATCCCGCGGGAACTATGCAATTTTCCGGGATAGAAACTATCCTATGTCCTTCCTCGGGACTCAAACTATCTATACATATACCAAGTTTCAACTAAATCGGTCGAACGGTTTAAGCGTGAAAAGGTAACAGACAGACAGACAGTTACTTTCACATCCTTACTATCCTTACTAATATTATCCTTACTATAAATGCGAAAGTAACTCTGTCTGTCTGTCTGTTACCTTTTCACGCTTAAACCGCTGGGCCGATTTAGTTGAAATTTGGTATACAGATAGTTTCAGTCCCGGGAAAGGACATAGGATAGTTTTTATCCCGGAAAATTGCATAGTTCCCTCGGGATAGCACAGCCCAAACCACTGGAATTTTTCAAACTTAAGGCGGAACAAAGTTCGCCGGGTCAGCTAGTTTATAATATTAGTAGGGATAAGGGTTTGTTACCTTAGGGTCTGTCTACCCCGTAAGGGATAAAGACGTGATATAAGTATGTATGTATTTAATAATAAATAACTAATATTCAGAATAAGAGTTTCTTCCATGCTGGTCTGGGAGTAAATAAAAAAACATAGAATTTACCAGTTGCTTCTCTTCCCGCGCAAATGGTAAAAGCCCATCGAGGGAATGGGCGAAAATCTTAGGAATCATGTTATACCTAGGTGGTGCCGGCTTTGATTCCCCTTTCAACCTATATGCCCACAATCATGCCCAACGTGGCCTTTTAGGAACTTTTACCTTAGCCTTAGACTCTGTCTACCCCGTAAGGGATAAAGACGTGATTTAATGTGTGTTATATCAGTTGGGGCGTCTGAGGTTTCCTGTAGGTGATGTAACACAAACCAAATTAACGCGCGTATTGGTTACTCTCTGCATATCACTACATAGTATAAAATAGTCGCTTTCTCTGTCCCTATGTCCCTATGTATGCTTATATCTTCAAAGCTACAAAACGGATTTTGATGCGGTTTTTTGAATAGATAGAGTGATTCAAGAGGAACGTTTTATGTATAATTCTACGCAGACGAAGTCGCGGGCAGAAGCTAGTAATAAATAACCTAATGTAAATTTTGTAAAAAAATAAATGTAAATCTACTTTTTTGTGTTTTATTACACTTCCCTAATCGTTAGCACACTATTTTTGATGAATTTATTTAATGTACATACACGATCTTTCTATTGATTTATTATATTTATAGATGGCCCGTTATCTAAAATTGGCTTATTATGATGATGAAACTGATGAACAAAAACAAAGTTATTTGAGATATAAAGTAAGTTGCTATTCGGGTTTTGTTGTCCGTTGATTATCTGTACACCTGTGCTCACACACCTACAATTAAATATATTCAAGTTTTATAAAGTATAAAATATGTTAATTAGAGTATCGAAATCGAAATAGATACTCAACTACATACCCTCACATTACCTCAAAAATAATAAAATAAAACTTTTAATTTTTTGTTTTTTTTCACGTTCACATTTTCATTACAAAATCCGCACCTTTACGTTTTCACTGTGGTGCACCACAAATAAATGATAAATTAGTATTTTGCCTCGTTTGCACTTAAATTTTTTAATATCCATATTTTTCTAAACAACCAAATGACACACAGGGTGTTTAAAAATCCGCTCAAATTTTGACATCTCGTGAAAATGTTAAAAATGGCCAGTAGCGAGGTCCAAAGTCAAAGCCACGTAAGAAAACAAATCTCGAATCCACGTACCATTTACGTAGTCGCTTAGTTTCACGAATTAGTTATTCAAATATAAAGTTTTGACGCGCGCCAACCGGTTCCACTGTCAGGCTCCGCGTACAAATTCCAACGTAACAATTTTTTTCCTATCATACCTAACCTTGATTTAAAACGAGAGTTGTTTACGCACTTCTGATAATTTATACCAAAATCTCGAGTAGGCATAGCTCTTTCAACCAATTGTTTTACGAAAAAAAAATAAGTATCGTTTCTCGCGCACCTCGTTCAAATTAACATAGAGCAGCGCGTGAATAATTTAAAATTTACATTGTAACAAGTATCGTATAAAACCTTACGCAAAACTATTAATGACGGATTGACGGAACACTTTCGCATTACATTAACGCGACAACCACTTAGCTACAGTTGACCCGGGAAAATGTTGAGCAGGTTAAAACCTCGTCATTTTAAACGGACCCGCTTAATTTGGGCCATTGGTAGAGCCAACACATTTGAAGTTTAATACGACAAAGTCACGCTCATTTTCTTCGGCCGACCGCACAGCGAAGCGGACCTCGCTGCAGTGACAGCGGCAAACCTCGCGATCACTTTCCCTTCAACTATTGAAAGTACATTATTTACTTTAAAAATGGTATTAATAATAAAAAAACAACAATACACTCACTTCCTGGCAGAGCGTATCTGCAAGATAGATCACTGTCCGATAAGGATTTATTGTCACTCGCGGTGCGCAGACGCGTGCGCTCTGCTCGGTTGTTGGCGGGCGACTGACAGTGCGAAGTGACGTGTGGCCCAAGCTCGCTTAACCGTTATCAACCAACTTTCGGCAACTGGCGACTTATATAGAGTGAGAATCATGCCTCCGATAAGGACGATAACCATTGTTGTTCGACAATTTGTCAAATATTGCACCGTCCGTCTGTGCACCCTCGTGCTTGATAACCTGCGGGCAAGACACGTCGCGGTCTCGGCGGTGAACTTTGGACGCCACTGACCGACAATTGACCATCTACGGCTATTCTACGCGTACATTGTGTCAAATAAAAATTGAATAGTCTTTGTTACGTTACTATGGAGGACTTACAGTAATTTGTCGCGGTTGCCATGCCTTTTTAAGTCGTTTTAGATAATTAAAACAAAACTCATCTCATCACCACCCTATATACGTCCCACTGCTGGGCACAGACCTCTCAGAATGATTCCCTTGACGAGCTCATTACCTGAGCATTTTAGCATATTCTGTTTCTGTTTTATACCCACAGATAAAAAAACTGGCTTATTTGTTAGACACGTGCCGACTGCTGTCAAAATTTTCGGTCGCATCGTAGGTACCTAATGTTCTGGTACAGTTGTACTCTAAATCTATGATTAACATACTTTTCATTATTTTCTAGTAATTATGTACAAATAGAGTGTATATATCAAAGATAATATATGGATAAAGATTTGATAACAGTTACATTTACATAAGATAGCTATTCGAACAATTCAAATCTGGAATTCTAACTCAACTAACAGAGCATAGAGACAAATACGTAATATTTACTACCACAACATTTCCATCTAAAAAAGTGCCTTTTACCGTTGTACCAGACGCTTTTCCAAAAAAAAGTTCACTTGATCGGGTTTTACAGAATTTAACTATTTTAGGTTTTTCTTACTCAGAATCGTTTACCCCATTCTTGTTGCTCTCCTATGGTACCCCAGTGGTACAGGGGGCCTTCGTGAGACGTCTCCATCCGCTCCTATCTTGCGCCTCTCGCTCCGCGTCCCTCCAACTCAGCCCGGCTATACCCCATAGGTACAAGAAAAAATGTGTCCTAAAATTTCCATTCCAATTCGTCACTTTTTTGAATATAGCTATCTACGGAACGTGACGAAGAGGAACAAAAAATCCATACTAAAATCTGAGACAACATTTTTTCATGTATGAGAATCCATAGGGCAAACGATTCTGAGTAAGAAAAACCCAAAATAGTTAAAATCATGTGGACAATTTTTTGGAAAACGTTCACCAAGACTCAAAAGCCTCAAAAATGCATCAGATCTCTTCAAGCGTCAACCCCTCAACTCTACAACTTCTAACTTCTAGAACTCCTAAGTATCCAAGTCCTAACTTTATAAGTCATATTTGTAGTACAAGTCCTAACTCTATACAGGGTGTCCCAGAAAGTACAGTCAAGCGAAAGTCCTGACGTAGAGCAACTCAAGGGGCATCCGAATCACCCCCATGTATGTTCCGCGATTTTTCGTAGTTTAGGAGTTATGGCCTTTTTTCACATTTTCTATTAATCTACGACCACGGAGACAGTTTTGCTCACTCTGACTGTAATAATTGAGATAATTGGCTGCTTGTTTTTTTTACGAGTAGCTGAATAGTACTGCATGTATTTCAATTAAAAACAAAACAACATCGTTGACCGTTTGGGTAAATCAAAACGTACTTCATCCGTAATTTTCACTTTTTCTAGTAAGGCCAAGTACAAATCTGAAACATTTTTTAATTTTCATTTAATAGCCTCGGAAAATCAGTGGTCAGTATTATTGTTTTGCACCAAGAAGTTTTTCATACATGGGGGTGATTCGGATGCCCCTTGAGTTGCTCTACGTCAGGACTTTCGCTTGACTGTACTTTCTGGGACACCCTGTATAAAGTCTTAACTAATAAACCTTCCTTTCATCTTCTCAAGATATACATAGTCGTCATCAAAAACGTTCGAAGACCGCAAAGACCTACACACCAGGCGATAGAGTCGTTATAGATCTTTTTGAGGACTTGTTAATTTTGTGGGGGGTCCCACAATAGATCTCTCTTCAGACAGATGTTATGCCTCCGAAGTCCGAAGGAAGAGAGTTGAAAGTTGTATTCAAGCCGCATTGAGAAACTTCGTTAGCGGGATGTAGAACGATGTGACAGCTGTCATTAGAACTGACGCTAGCTACTCGTGCATCGTAGTAGTTACGTAGAGGGCAACTAGGTGGCGCTAGGGTCGCTACTCTTTCAATAATCGAATCGACGGAATATGTAAGCGGGATGACAATGCAAATAGGTACAGAACGCAAAAAAGCGTCTATTACAAAATCAACAGATACTTTCAATGCCATTCAATTTCTATTCCATCCCTTCCAAGATTATTTTCACCTTCACAAGACAGAACCATACTATTTTCACGAAATTCAGTTTTTTTTTAATATGTTAGTGGGGCCAGACAAACGAACTAGTGGGTCACCTGATGTTATGATCACCACTGTCCATAGACACCCGCAGCGCTTTACGCGATGCCAGTGCGTTGTCGGCCCTGCAGAAAATTGTACGTACACTCGCCTCTTAAAGGCACCCAAGTCGTAACGCGATGGGAAGACAGCGGGAAGCTCGTTCCAGATTTTGCAAGTTCGTGGCAAAAAAGACCGATTAAACCGCACCGTCGAAGACTGCCATTCATCAACATGATGTCGATGGAATGAACGCTTACGACGGGTGGATTTGTAATGGAACCCCGCAGCTGGAATGAGGTCAAAGAGTTCCTCGGAGCATTCCCCGTTGTTTTTAAAGCAATCCCTTGAACGCAAACAAAGCCGCGGGCAAAACTAGTCAAAACGCCTGCGGCAGTAAATTTATCAATATACCTTTTAAATTGATAAGGGCAAAGGTAGCGATAGTGCGATATAGAAAACAAAGGTTCAGCGATTTAAGGAATGTCGACGACTGCAAGCGATATATCGGCAGTGTCGTCGAGGTCGTCGTTGAGAATCGAATTCGATTTTTGAAGATCGTTTTGTGCCTTTCCTCTCACACTAATAGTCATTAATTTGAGTGCGAAAGGGACATTGGAGTAGCCACCATGAACGTTGCCTTTCTTGAGGAAGTGTGCTGGTTCCTTTTTTCGTTCGTAGTCCGACCAGTGTGTGTATGGGAATATTTATTTACTACGGACGTGATTTATGTATTTTTGTATGTAATAAAGAAATACGTAATAAGTTCCTGACAAAAAAAAATATTTTTTTAATACAATCTTTTTTCTTCCATGCTGCTCTGGGAGTAAAGAATAAAACATAGAATTTACCAGTTGCTTCTCTTCCCGGGCAGATGGTAAAAGCCCATCGAGGGAATAGGCGAAAATCATAGGAATCATGTTATAGGCGGTGCGGCTAGCAAAGCAACCCATTACTATTTTGATTCCATTTTCCATTTATACCCCATAATCTTGCTAACCCTGGCCTGGTAGGTCTTGCCGCCTTAAGATCTGTCTACTCCGTAAGGGATAAAGACGTTATTTGTGTGTGTGTATCCTACTAATAATATAAATGAGAAAGTTTGTGAGTATGGATGTTTGGATGTTTGTTACTCTTTCACGCCAGAACGGCAGGACAGATTTGGAACATAGATAGATTATAGTCTGGAATAACACATAGGCTACTTTTATCCCGGAAAATTGCGTAATTCCTGCGGGATAGCGATAAACGAATATGCAGACGAAGTTGCGGGCAACAGCTAGTGTATAAATAAACGCTCGCTAGCGGTCCAGCACATACCTAAGATAAAGAAGATAACGGCAAAAACAGTGAATCAGATTCGTAGCACAATAAATTCGTTAATTATAGTATAAAGTGTGCAACACTTAAACTCATTGAGTCACGTCGATCACGCGATTTAGGTTAACAAAGCAATAAATTACAAATTATTTCTTCCGGACATCGGAAAACTTTTTAACAGTGTGTAAAGAATCGCAGAGCATTTATGACTGTCTATGTGTAAAATCCTTTTCATCACTTAAGCTCTGAAAGTAGGTTGCATTTCACTTGAAATCCGAGTTGTAAATTCGATTTACATCCTAAGGGATGTAAGTAAATTTAAAAATCGAATGGTGGTCCTTTGTATTCACGAATTGGTAAACAAGGAGATTGTAATGTGTAATACTTACCTCCAAACCTCCATGCTGGCATAATGCTGCTGCCCAGTGCTGGCTGAATGTGCCAAAGCCAAAGAACGCGAGGCCATTAAAAAAAAAAACAAAAGACGGTTTGGCGCGATAAATTTTCTTCCGCTCTATTACAAATTACAAATTGCGTATTTTTTTAACAATAATGACGAGTTCAAGTGACGATTTGGATTTTCCTCGCATTTGTGATGAAAAGTAGAGTGCTCGCTTTGCTCGCTCGTGCGCCTAAATATCTTGGGTGTAATTGATCACTTACAACCCTTGTTTATCAATCTACTATAAACCAGTGGCGTAGCTACCTAGGGACTAGGCGCGGCAGTGCCCCGGGGCCCTCAAGCTCAGAGGGCCCTCGAATTACCAGAAAAACTCGATTGAGCTTTTATTATTAAAATGTAACCAGTTTAGATAGTAGTGGGGCCCCATTTTTTTATTTGCACCAGGGCCCTTGGTTACCTAGCTACGCCACTGCCTTAAACTACTTGTTTCGAGTTTCTTCAGGATGTGGTCTACAATAAAAAGTGGACTGTAGATTTTACATACATACACAAATCACGTCTTTATCCCTTACGGGGTAGACAGAGTCTAAGGTAACAAGACCTACAGGCCACGTTTAGCAAGACAATGAGGGCGTAGAGGTGGAAAATGGAATCAAAATAGTGATGGGTTGCTAGCCGCATCGCCTATAACATGATTCCTTAGATTTTCGCTCATTCCCTCGATGGGCTAAAGGCTGCGGCTCCACTGAGGCGGAGACGAGCGGAGCGGAGAGGAGATGTGTGGGGATCGACCAATCATATTACAGAGCGGAGACGCGATGTGGATTTCATGTAATATGATTGGTCGATCCCCACACGTCTCCTCTCCGCTCCGCTCGTCTCCGCCTCAGTGGAGCCGCAGCCTTAAACATGTGCGAGAGGAGAAACAACTGATACATTATGTTTCATTCATTCAGTCATTTTATGTTTCTTTACTCCCAGACCAGCATGAAAGGCATTTTTTTTATCTCTTAAAACTTGTTTCTTACCTAAAAATTTGGTATCGGTCGTCGGTCCCAGCATTAAAAACGTCAGCTGTTTGCTTCGAAATACAGCAGATAATATCAATTAGTAATAATTGTTAATCTTACATTAATAACGGATTTGCTAGATAGCAGTCAAACCGAATATTATGTAAATTAAGTTTTACGCACTGGTGTGGCCGGACTTTAAAGTGAAAGAAAGAATGATAGAAATAAAAAATATTTATTACCACTAACAACATTGACTTACAATAAACAACTAGACTCTCAGTCGCTAACAAAGGTTCCTCAAGAAACGTCCGAGTTGCTTTGTCTATGTGTTGTGTGTGTCAACACATCGACTTAGACAGATAACATTAACATATTCGTTCAAATTGACACCTTATTTCGTGGCAGTAATGTTTAATATCAATGGCGTAGGATCGTGAGAAGTAATGACACGACGCCACGCGCTGGAAACCTGCCTGTCTCTTTTGTTCTCAATAGTAAGATTACGGTGCGAAAGAGACATATACATTGTTATCAAAGCGCGGTCGAAACACAACTGAACCAAAACTCTGAACAATAGACGCGTCGTTCAAACTTTTGCTTCGGACAGTGTTTGAGCGTGATTGGGAGTCTAGTTGTTTATTGTAAGTCAATGACTAACAACCATAAAAAAACATCAAAACACAAAAACAAAAGGATTAATTAGTGGTAAATGGTTCGGCGTCAGCAAATGCTGCCAGTGCCGGCTCGCACGAGCGACACTTCAGCGCTGTTTTTCAGCCGGAACACATACTGCTCGCTCCAACAGTTGGGCCCTTACACCAAAAAATAGGCTCACTCACAAAATACATTTTACGTAAAGTGCATAATTAGTGAGTGCAATGTTGCATTGACTTATTGCACAAATGAATATAGCAGGATGTTTACCAACACTGCAGCGAGGCGGGAAACATATCATAATTGCACATGCGATTGCATTCGCTATGAAATAGTAGATTGATAAGCAAGGGTTGTAAATGATCAATTACACCCAAGATACTTAGGGGCACGAGCAAGCAAAGCGAGCGAGGGTGCTTGTAGTTCGTGGGTGTAATTGATCATTTACACTCGAGTTGAAAACTACTTTTCATCACTAATGCGAGGAAATAAAAAATACGCAATTTGTAATAGAGCGGAAAAAAATGTATCGCGCCAAACCGTCTTTTGTTTTTTTTTAATGGCCTCGCGCTCTTTGGCTTTGGCACATTCAGCCAGCACTGGGCAGCAGCATTATGCCAGCATGGAGGTTTGGAGGTAAGTATTACTCATTACAATCTCCTTGTTTACCAGTTCGTGAATACAAAGGAGCACCATTCGATTTTTAAATTTACTTACATCCCTAAAGATGTAAATCGAATTTACAACTCGGATTTCAAGTTAAATGCAACCTACTTTCAGAGCTTAAGTGATTAAAAAACCTTTACAATGCATCGACTCTTTATTGGACACTATTTAATACCAATTCACTTCTTCCAGGGGTCTGGAAGTAAAGAAAAAACATAGAATGTACCAGTTGCATCTCTTCCCGCGCAGATGTTAAAAGCCCATCGGGGGAATGGGTGGGGTGAGTCTTAGGAATCATGTTATGCGATGCGGCTAGCAACCCATTACTACTTTGATTCCCCTTTCCACCTATACGGCCACAATCACGCTAAACGTGGCCTTAAGGTCTTGTTGCCTTGAGCTCTGTCTGTCCCGTGGGGGGTAAGACGTGATTTATGTGTGTGTGTAGAATAGGATATCGCTAACCGAATTCTTCAGACAAGTCGCGGGCAGCTAGCACAAAGCGACCTTATTTCGTGCAAATCAAAATTAGCAAACTCGATCGCGTTATTTCCGTTGCGGGGCATTGAATATTTTAGGAAGGCTCGACTCACCCTCCCTCTTAGCGTTAATTTCTACCTAAACATACATACATACACAAATCACGTTATCCCTTACGGGGTAGACAGAGCCTAAGGTGACAAGATCTACAGGCCACGTTTAGCAAGATTATGGGCGTATAGATGGAAAATGGAATCAAAATAGTGATGGGTAGCTAGCCGCATCGCCTATAGCATGATTCCAATGATTTTCGCCCATTCTCTCGATGGGCCTTTACCATCTGCGCGGGAAGAGAAGCAACTGGTACATTCTCTGTTTTTTCTTTGCTCCCAGACCAGAATGGAAGTAATAAATATACAGGATGTTTGGCGAATGCAGCGAATTTTGGGGAGAAAGGGGGTCACATTTTTAAGAACAGTTTTTTTTCATAAATTTATTTTTAGGGGGAAAATCTTAGGGATCATGTTATATAGGCGATGTGGCTAGCAACCCATCCCTGTTTTGATTCCCCTTTCCATCCTTACTCCCACAATCATGCTAAACGTGGTCTTTAGGTCTTGTTACAGGCTTAGTCTACTCCGTAAGGAATATAGACGTGATTTATGTATGTATGTATTACGAACACCAATGTTTCAAGATCCAGTTAACAGTCCCTTCCAGTTAACAGTTAAGTAAATGTCGAGCTTTACTACAAGTTAAACGACTAAAATCTAGATTTATTTTTACTAGCAACCTGCGCGTACATGTCTAGTCTCTAGCTCTAGTCTATAAATGGTATACTTTGTATGTCTGGAATTCGTCTGTGCTGGCATTGTCGTAGTTTTGAGGCCAGACAGGCCAGTACGGCTTTCTAATCTAGTTCGAACTTGGATTGAGGTTAAGATACAATACATATATACATACATACATACATACATATAATATCACGTCTTTATCCCTTACGGGGACAGAGCCTAATGTAACAAAACCTTAAGGCCACTTTCAGCATGATTAAGGGCGTATAGGTGGAAAGGGAAATCAAAATAGTGACGGGTTGCTAGCCGCATCGCCTATAACATAATTCCTAAGATTTTCGCCCATTCCCTCGATGGGCTTTTACTATCTGCGCGGGAAGAGAAGCAACTGGTAAATTCCATGTTTTTTCTTTACTCCCAAACCAGCATGGAAGAAATAACACACAAATACAATACATGTAAGATTATTATTATTTGATTTGATACAGAATCAGTGGTGCCAGGTTTCCTGACTTTTCAGGAGTTATTCTGATTTTTGACTATGACTACTGATCTACTGAATTTTCTGAGTCTAATTTGAACCTATTAATTATTACCCTGATTATGGATTTTGACGTTTTGAGGATCTAAAAGATCGGTTTTACAATTATCAACTTCAAAAAATTGCATTTGCAAAAAACACCTAGAAAAGCCTTGAACAGAAAAGTTACACTTTAATCCCTCTCGACAGGGAGCAAAGCTTACTTTTCTGAATGAGAGATGTGAAAATAACTATTCTGTAGATGTGAAAAGTAACTTTCTTGGACCATACAAGCGACCTTCGCCGGCGCAAATGTCACCCATTCTCATACACTATCGCTCGACCGCGCAATGTCACACAATCATACAGGCGACGTTGACGCAAATGACTATAATGATGTTACGGAGGAGAATGCAATGCCGTTCATTGACAACAAGTCGGCCCTCCGGCCAGGTGGGATGACGATCTGCGAAAGGCTGCAGGCAGATGCTGGATGCGTCAAGCTAAAGACAGGGCGCTATGAGGGGAGGCCTATGTCCAACAGTGGACTAACATAGGCTGATGATGATGATGATAACAGTCGGAAAGTTAGAGCAAGAACCCTTCTTCTTTTTTAACACACACACAAATCACGTCTTTATCCCTTACGGGGCAGACAGAGCCTAAGGAAACAAGACCTACAGGCCACGTTTAGCAAGACACTGAGGGCGTAGAGGTGGAAAGTAGAATCAAAATAGTGATGGGTTGCTAGCCGCATCGCGTATAACATGATTCCTAAGATTTTCACCCATTCCTACAATGGGTTTTTACCATTTGCGCGGGAAGAGACTGGTACATTCTATGTTTTTTCCTTTGCTCCCAGACCAGCATGGAAGTCATTTTACATTGGTTATTTAAATAGACAGACCGACATAAAATTATTCCGTTTTTAGTATTTTTGTTGTTGTATCGGCAACAAAAGTACATACGACACTGAAAATTAGAACACAGAAAAATCCGAAAAATAAAGCTATGGCCGGGAATCGAACCCGGATGCTCGTCATTCCATGACGCTTGCTATACCCCTACACCGCCCATAGCAGGTGGGTAAGCCTTCGAATTTTTCTATCTGTTACTAGCCGTCACGTGACTTTGTTACTATGCGAATTTTTGTCGCTAAGCGTCATCTGTCTGTACGACACAATTACAAACTCCCGTGGAACATCTACTGCTCACCAGGGACGAGAGCAGGCGCTGTTTTTCAAATGATGAAAGTACATAATCTGATAACCTCAACTGTCTAAACGTGGTCTATAGGTCTTGTTACCTTAGGCTCCATCTATATACCCAGTAAGGAATAAAGACGTGATTTATGTACGTACGTATGTATGTTAACTGTCTAGCTATCAGGGTCTTGATCACATCCAGTCTGAAGTGGTATCAGCAACAGTGATACCCGTGACTTCCCTCTTCACCTCCAGCGATAAGTTACTATATCGCACGACTCGCACGCTGTATGATTCAATCACACACGCGGCGCCTAGGGGTCACGAATGAGAGATACTGCCCAAATTATCGCACAGTTAATTGCTGGAATAACCCCCTTACTCAAACGCGTGTTAAGCTTCGGTTATGGCCAGTGGCGTAGCTAGGTAACCAAGGGCCCTGGTGCAAATAAAAAAATGGGGCCCCACTACTATCTAAACTGGTTATGTTTTAATTATAATAGTTCCATCGAGATTTTCTGGTAAGGATTCGAGGGCCCTCTGAGCTTGAGGGCCCCGGGGCACTGCCCCGCCTAGTCCCTAGGTAGCTACGCCACTGGTTATGGCTCTTCCAATTCACAGCGATCGTAGAACAAACATCCCAATAGAGCGGAAACGTCATATAATTCTTCAGAAATAAATTTACGTCTATGCCAATGTCAAAATAATAAATACAGTATTAAAAAATCTTGTGACAAAAATGTCGGCAACGTTGCACGGTAGAACACGGTCAAAAGACCCCTCCCCCCTGTCGGGGTCTTAGGCAACGGAGAATGATATCCCTCAGAATCTACCAGGACATCATCAACCGATGCCCAGGGTGTACCGGACCAAGCACTGCTCTTCCCCCTCGGACGGATCCAAAAACGAACCGCAGCTCTTGACCATACGCGAAGGTAAGCCGACTCGCACCCCGTGGGAACAGTCAAGGGCAAAAATATATGTAGGCACGTTACCAAAACATCAAAAACATCTGAACACCTTTACGCTACAAACAATAAGGTCATTGACACATATATTTGACATGGCTGTATCGATATTATGCCTGTAGATATTTGTTGTTAGTACTTAGTATATTTATACTAAATTGCACCACCTGCTCAGACCTGTTCTGTTCTCCAGTCCATTATGGTTGCCTGGAAGAGATCGCTCTGTAGCGATATGGCCGCCTATTGTTACCTTGTAATATTCTGTATACCTTTTTTCTGCTTTGGTTGTTATATGTGGTGTTCAATAAAGAGTTATTGTATTGTATTGTTGTTGTAGGCAGAGCAGCAGTGCACGCACACGCTACCCACGAAATGATTAATGGACCCACGTGGGTGACATGTGTAGCGTGTCTGTGCACGGCGTGCGCAGCATTGGGGCGGCGGCTTAAGTTTACTAAACACTAGATTAGACGTGATAGCAAGGTCACATTCAAATAATTAGAAATGTAGCTTTGTTTGAATAGATTGGAAATTATTAATTATAAAACACCTGTGCAATTGTATAATGAAGCTATAATAAGTACGATGAACCAAACATGTGTTCTGTCACCCTAAGGTTGAAAATCCTTTGCACGTCACGAAATTATAGTATCGATAAGACGTGGCCAACTTAAAAGTTCGACTTTAGCGACATATTTATTTTATAGGAAGTTGGATATAGGCCAATTATTGGCCGTACATGGGCAACGAATAAAGACCCCATGTTTTTTTTAACTATAGCTTCCATGCTGGTCTGGGAGCAAAGAGAAAACTTCAAGTCAATCGGACCCACCGTTGAAGAGTTCCCACCTGCGGAGACGATCCTGGAGCACCAGAACACCACTACCAGATTATTGTATTGTCATTTGACTTACACAATTATGCAACATTTCAGCTCAATCGGGTGAAGATATCTGCTACAAAATTGGGGTACCTCCCATTTCTTCTATGGGACTGTGACGTCATAGAACTGTTAACATTTTTCTTTCCCAGCAGTTCCATGGTAGAACTATTGAAACAAAAAATGTGATATTTGTTCTATAGAACTAAAAGCACCTCAAGATTGTGATGGGAAACTTGAGATGCTTTTAGTTCTATAGAACAAATATCACATTTTTTGTTTCAATAGTTCTACCATGGAACTGCTGGGAAAGAAAAATGTTAACAGTTCTATGACGTCACAGTCCCATAGAAGAAATGGGAGGTACCCCAAAATTGAGTCGCAAGATTCCACCCGGACACACATACCTACATACATACATTGCATGTTAATATTGAGCTTGTAAACATGTAAAAAAACATAGAATGAACCAGTTGCTTCTCTTCCAGCGCAGATACTAAAAGCCCATGTAGGCAATGGGCGAAAATCGTAGGACTTATACGGGACGCGGCTAACAACCCATCACTATTTTGATTCCCCTTTCCTATACGCCCACTATCATGCTAAACGTGGCCTTTGTTACCTTAGCCTCTATCTACCCCGTAAGGCAATGTAGATACTATCAAAGCACTACCATTATTTATCTATTCTCTCCATCTATAGTTGAAAACCGAATGAAAATTCGTTCAGCAGTTTTTGACATACAGACAAAGGCGGCGGAGGTTTTTTTCCTAACTGTTAGCCTCTGTTGGCTACTGTTTTTGTTTACAGCTTACCGGAGACAAATCGAGCCCCAGACAGTCAGCTCGGCGTTGCTCGTGGCGTCCATAGAACTCGATTCCCACCGGCTTGCCTATTATAAGGCAGTTAGGCACTTTTTTTCAGAATTAGAGGAAAATGCTAATTAAATGCTCTTCGGCTTGCCTTCTGATATACTTGACGCCACGTCACTGCAGCTCAGCAAGGGTTTTACTTATCATGCCAAAGGGTGCTTATTGGCGACTGGCTGCGGATCTATAATTAACCTTTTTTATAGTTTTATTTTTGATATTTGGTCTTGTCAAATGCTGTTGTGTCACTTGTTGTACGGTCGCTAAAGCCTGTGTAATACCTAGATTATATTTATTGCTACAAAATACCGTGTATCCATCACCACCACGCATCTTAACGTCGTACAGTACACCGCTCTATAACAGTGCTCCTATTGAGCCGACCTCGGATTCTGGATGCTAAGGAGAGATTTTGCAAGCAACCGGACTTTTATGCCACCATCGTTTCGGAAGAATCACGTTAAGACTGAGAAGAAACGACAAGAAACTCTTGTGGTGTGATAGGAGAGAACCTACATGCCGATATCGTTTAACCTTTTCGCCGCCACGTCAAATACGAGAGACGTCACCCATACGCGACTTCTTCATTGCTATGCGCTAAGTGGAACCTAAACTCATTTGACCGAAGATTGCTTTTGCATTGCAGTAATGGACGTATATGGTCGTTGGCGTTGAACCTGCGGTTAAAATAGTCTGGTCGCCCGTTGTTCAAAGTTATGTACCCAGTGAAGTATCGGCGAGCTTTGATGAGCCATCGATTCCCAATCCAGGTCAGACTCTTGACCTAGCTTGAAGCACCCTTGAGAACGCCAGCGGCGAAGGACAAGCACAGGGTTTTAAGGGTTCAGTATTTAAAGGGTAACACCCTTATTCATAAACGCTCTATAGGCTTCAGCTGACTTAGCAATCGTTTTTCTTTATCTGTGAAAGGTAAATGTCAAAGTGACAGATAAGGACAAACGAACTAAGTTAGCAGAAACCTACAGAGCGTTTATGAATAAGGGGGTAAAAATGGGACCCTGTTAACATAATTCCTATGATTTTCGCCCATTCCCTCAATGGGCTTTTACCATCTGCGCGGGTAGAGAAGCCACTGGTACATTCTATGTTTATGCCCTCAACTGTACATTATCAAATTAAGAACAAATAAAAACGTCACGAGTTGTAAAATACACAATAGCCGTCCCTATAAATTGGTCATTATTCACGGTTATTTACAGAAAACAAATCGCTTGCGTTCACCGTTCATAAGTACGTCTAATGCGCGAAGCGAATTGCACACTCCGTCCGATCCAAGGATATTCAGCTAGCGAGTAGCAACTAGTGTTGAAAACGGCTAGCTCAAAGCAAACATTACGAGTGTGTTCATAGTATTTTATGCAACCGTTGCATAATGAGGGCACTTAAAGCACAAGTGCGGTTTTTGAAACGAGCCTTGGCGAGTCACACGAGTGTTTTAAGGCCTGATTATGTACAATTGCATTACTTTATCTACACACATATCATAAGTACCTACTCTAAGATGGGTACAGAAGCAGTATTATTACAACCAATTATACTAGGTTCTGTCTACCCCGTAAGGGACAAAGACGTGATTTATGTAAGAACTTCCTTGTCTGTGGGAATAGGTTAAATCTGTACTTTAATGTTAATACAGTATAGATTTTTTAACGCATGCGTTTCTGAACGCATTTTGGACCATTAATTCTATGATAACCTGTTTGTGAGTTTGAGATGATGATACATACATACAAATCACGTCTATATCCCTTATGATAATAAAATATTGTATTAATGATGTTATTAATTAAAAATTTAAACCCCCACGTAATCGAATAATCAAACCGCAAACAAAAACTAATTCAATTTTTTGCCAAAACTGCCTCACATCTCTTTGGAAAAGCGCTAATATTCCTCAAACTACTGGACCGATTTTCACCAAACATGACTAAGAACCGCAAGGAAACTGGTTTTCAAATGAGAAAAACCGCATCGCAATCGGTCCATCGGCTTCAGAGCTATGATGCCACAAACACACACACAAGGTTACATCGACGTCAAACTCAACAACCCTTAGGGTAGGGGTTACAAATAAGGGCGGGCGTTGTAACCCGTTCTTGAGCTTGGTCAGGCCAGGCGAGTCGCTGGGCCTCATGCTGGCGGCGGGCGAAAGCCTGCCGTCGAAGCGGTGCGTTCCGCAAGGGACGCGATCGCGGAGCGGAGTGACCTCGGTCATTTTCGGTCGGCACGTAACCTGGTCCGTAGGGCCGGGACCGTGGGCCGCCTCGTCTTTATCAAGATAAGGGGGCCGCGAGGAGAAAACCTCTATAAAAATCCGGAGGAGCGACGTGACCTCGGTCACGGTCGGACGCCACGTAAACCTGGTCCGCAGGGCCGGGACCGTGGGCCGCCTCGTCTTTCTCAAGATAGGGGGGCCGCGAGGAGTAAACCTCTATAAAAATCAACAGGGCGGCGTGATCTCGGTCATGTCGGCCGTCACGTAACCCCGGCCCGCAGGCGCTGGGAACGTGGGCCGCTGAGGGGGCTACGAGGAGTTAACCTCTTTAAAAAAACAGACGGTCACCGGCGGGGGAGGGCGGGGAATCCGGAACCCGCATTCAACGGTGCCGTCGCCACCTGCCCCATCCCGGGGCGGCCAGTGGACGTTGCGGTGGTCACCGTGTGCGCCCGCAACGCCCGCAGTTCAAGGCCTGGAGGGAACGTGTGTGTTTTTAGACGGTAGGCCTCTCCCCTCCTTCCATAGGGAAGGCAGCGGCGAGTTGGAGAGCCCGTCATACCTCCGTTCGTGCTGCCCCGAGCGCGGAGATGCATAAGGCGCATTTTCCACACGTTAAAAAAAAAAAAAAAAAAAAGGCGAGTCGCTGGCCAGTACCTACCTGCATTGCACGGTCTCATTGTCTAAGGCAGTGGTTCCTAACCTTTTCAATGTCACTACCCCTGTGAACAAGTATGGGAATTGAGTTTACCCCTAGCTAATTTAAAATAATTAAAACCACACCAATTCGAACGAAAATAATGTTTATTATGTAAGAAATTGGACGTTTAGTAAAGTAAAGTAAGAAAAGCCGCGCGCATGAGAGCGCCGTGATACCGTTTACCGTACTATTATTTTGTTTATTGCTATTTTAATACTATGTCGTGCCATCCCGTGTTACCCCCCTAGAATCTCCGTTTTACCCCTGCGGGGGTAATTACCCCCAGGTTAGGAACCACTGGTCTAAGGGAAGACGGGCCCAGCGTACGGGCCCTCCCCTTCTTGGCGCGGTCCTGGCGAAAGCTGGGGCCACCGGGTAAAACCCTAGTGGCATCCCACATTGTTCCCATCACACCGGATTGAGGCAACGCCGGAGAGTTTTTAGTTCGGGTATACCCCTTCGGGGTCCCACATAACCCTAGGTATCCCCGAGCCTAGGGCAGCCGTAAAGATTTCCTCTCCGTTAAAAAAAAGGCGAGTCGCTGGCGTCGCGACCCCGCCCCCCCTGACCCGCGATAGCGCGGCAAAGTCGCGGCAATGTCGCGCCGTCCTCCCGCTAGCGGTCACACTCACACGCCACGCGGCAACGAACAGCTGAGCAACTCTCAAAAAAACGTCACCCCTCTTTTTATTATCTACTAGCTTCTACCCGCGACTTCCTCAGCGTAGAGTCAGTGGCGTAACTATAGGGTGGCAGGGGTGGCAAAATGCCAGTTTGTCGTTTTGTAAAATGTTGTATGACATATACCTACCTACGTTTGGAAACTAGGCAATTCCTAATTCGATGGTAATAGTCTACTTCCCGCATTTGTATCATAGGTACTGGATGAGGTCTGGAAAGTTGGGAATAGCATGTGGTTTACAAGGCGAGCAACGCGAGGCGAAGTCAGGCAACAGTGGCACAACTATAGGGTGGGAGGAGTGGCAAAATGCCGCGGGCCCCTACTAGCTCTACGGGGCCCCGAACCGGCTTGGTTCAGAGCACAGAAGGGACGCTGATGCACTTCTTTATATTGAGGAAGGAGCCCTGACAAATATGCCACGGGCCCCAGACTTTATAGTTACGCCTCTGTCTGCACCTGGGTGCGATACACTTCTTTATATTGAAGAAGGACCTCCACCCTCCACCTCATCCATCTGATGAATTTGCAGCAGGCTCCCGACGGTACAGTGACGTCACTGACGATTTCAGGTCATGGTGTTGTCTGCTGCGCGGTTGCGGTTTCAATAGGACAGTGTTTACAGGAAATGGAGTAGCTGATATCAGTATTGCCTACTTCCGAGGCTAGTGCGGAATGTTCTACTGCAAACTAACCACAGTAAACCGGGTCATGAATGAAATGGCTAGCTGTAGACCGCGATTCCGTCTGCGCGCCTATCGCTATCCAACGGGAACTACGCAGTTTTCTGGGCATACTATCATACGTCCGGAACTGAAACTGTTTGTATACCAAATTCCAACTAAATCGGTCCAGCGGTAGTGAAAAGGTAACGGACACAGGAAACTATGTGACCGTAAGCTGTATAGCCCAGTATGCTGTGTACACTGATGGCGGATTGGGGGGATTCCCCCGAATTTGGAGGTTTTTTAAGTTATGGGGGGATTCGGGGGTTTTTATTTCCAAAACTATACTTACGGAAATGCGAACAAATTGGTTTAAAGCTAGCCTATACATGAACTGTCAAAATGAACACAATGGCGATTTTGAGCGATAGGTAATAGGGGTGTGAGTCGGGTTACCTCCGCGTGCGGTCAAGAGCTGCGGTTCGTTTTTGGATCCGTCCGAGGGGAAGAGCAGTGCTTGGTCCGGTGCACCCTGGGCAACGGTCAATGATTTCCTGGCAGATTCTGAGGGATATCATTATCCGTTGGCTAAGATCCCGAAAGCGAGAGGGGTCTTTTTTTACCGAACAATGTTGCAAACATTTTTGTCACAAGGTTTTTGAATACACGGACATTGGCGAAATCATCGCATCGATCGATGGGGCCATATTAAAAGAAGAAGTAAAACAATTAATTTCAACTCAATCCAACTACTGGATGGTTAAAAATGGTTTCCAAATTTGTAAACAAACAACTTACATGGTTAACACAATACCTAATAATAACAGGTCAAGGTAAATGCAAGAAATAAAATAAAATAACATTAAATTAAAAAAAATAAAAAGCAAAGATCCTCTTCCTTTTAAATTTAAAGGGAATTTAAAGGAATTTTTATTTCACCGCGCATATCGCGTATTCACTAGAGTGCTCGTACATTTTCATTAAAAAGTCTCGCAGTCATCAATTTTTATACTTAACTAGCTGACCCGGCGAACTTCGTACCGCCTAACAGTCGATTCTGTATTTTTTAATTTTTATTTTTTTAAATTTTTCTAAAACCATCCTCGTACTTCAAGGAATATTCTAAAAAGAGAATTAGCAAAATTGGCTCAGCTGCTCTCGAGATTTGCGCTTAGCAACACTTCAGCGATTAATTTTTATATTATAGAATTAAATTAAAGTACACATTTAAGTGCCTAATTATGTTTCCCATCATTATATTGCCTAATAAATAAATAAATACTCCGTTTTTTAATTTATTTGAATTTTGAATTTTCACCCAGTTATATCTCATTCTCATAAAAATGTTCTCTTCCTCATCCCCTTCCACAAACTATGTGCTTAATACTTCCTCTTCCTCATCAACTCTAGAAACAACCCTTATTTCGTTTATCTAATCTAATTTTGGTCACAATTAGTTTAGTTCAGATAATTGAGGTTCTAATTTGTATTTGTTAAATCTTGCAAGTACATTTTGAAATATGGTATATATTTGGTATTTGGCTTTCTGTAGCAGGTTAGCTGGAAGAGATCCCTTCTCAGGGATAAGTTCGCCTTTGTACTTTTTTCTCTGTATTTCTGTATTTTTTTAATTTTTATGTGCAATAAAGAGTTTACATACATACATACATACATTTGGGATGGACAACAAAACAAATACAGTTGGCACAAGCTTGTATTAACGGTGGCTGTTCTAACAAAAACATTAAGATTATGCTATCAATATTATTATTATTATTACCTATACATAATGTTATTTAGTATGTGATTATTAATTTTATCTTAAGAAATATTATCATTTTCCTCATATTTTCAGCTCAAAACATAATTTATGGAATTATGCATACCTGCTCAGATTATAATAATCTTTGTTTCCTTAATGCTTGAAGGAATCTATGATATTGTTAAATGTTACAAGTACTTCCTTTACAATTTAATTCTATTATAGTTAATACCAATTTAATAAAATAAATAGGTTTTTGCCTGGAACAATAATGCTGGTTGTGGACTAAGAAAAAAACATTGTTTTATTCAAAAAAGGTTTGAATTGTGTAAGTAGAGAATTGACAAGTCAAACAGGTGACCCTGCAATTAAATTATAAAGTAGCATAACGCAAAGCGCAAAACTATTTAAAGCTGTTTTTATCTATTAGGTACTTGTTTAATGCTTCTCTCATCTACTCAAAGTTTAACTCTGTAGAGATCCCTTATAGGGATAAGTTCGCCTTTGAGCATATATTTAATGTTTTTTTTGTGACTTGTGTCTGCTTCTTTATATTTGCACAATAAAGCATTTACTTACTAACTTGTTTAATAATTGGACTATAATTTAATTTTGAACTTGTTACTAGGGTAGATTCAGGTAATGAGATATCAAATCAAAGAGAAAAACAACTGTAGTTGGATTTTTATCGCAAGATTTCACAAGGCAGGGATCGCTAGGGGCCTGTTATCATTTCGTAGGAATTACATAAGCTAAACAGGCCTTGTTTTGCACACTGTATATATAATATCTTACATTGCAAACTGCTTGGTACCGTGTGCAAAGACAGTAACCTAGCATTTTTCATAAAACTTCCGTAAATACTTGCTAGCGCAAAAACCAGCTATCGATTTGAACAAACGTAAGGCGGCGATAACGTATCAATATACCGAAATCAGTTACCGACAAGCAATAATATCCCAATTATCTGATAAATGGCAAATCAGCAGTCCAATATTTACTTTAAACAGAGATTATTCCGCATCGTAAACATAACTGCAGCCTATTTGAACTTAACCTAAAATATACACTATAGAAACTTACTGAAAACGCGCCGGCTCGTAGCGAAGCGAAGTAGCACTATAGGTAATGGAGTAATAAAATTAAAAGTTCACCTCTATAATGATATTATAATTTAATACACTTCTGATTAGAAATTATTTTGATAAGTTTCATACGAATACTCGACTAGCCACAGATAAAAACTGACGATGACGTATTGACGTTTTGACGTACCAAACAGCAATTTTGTTATTGTTGAGTTTGACGCATCGGCAATGGAGGGTTACGGCTTTCTGACAGATTTTTGTCTAATACAACTTAAATTTCTAGAATAATATTAAAACTTGTATTTCTGCAATGGTGTTTTTCAGTAAAACCATAAATACACTAACTTTGATTTGTGCGCCCTCTTGTGGGCAATAGCCGAACTAAGAAAATTGTTAGGAAGCTACTTTCTTTACAGCGCCATCTAGTTTGCTATAGCCAAATATAAAAATGACAGCACTGCGTAAGACAGTACGGAAATACAGAAACAGGTATTTTAGTTTTGCGTTTTTGTACAGCTTCAACTTTTAATCGATAATCTCCCATATTGTCTTAGTAACTGCCTTTCCTTAAAGTAACGGTCTAATAGTGTGAAAAGTCTCTAATAAATTGTACATTTATTTTGATTGTTCTAAAATATCTCTACTGCATTCACCTGTACTGTGGTTTTGTGCGCTGCCATCTAGTATGCAGTAGTTACACTGTGTACTTAGCCGACCAAGCTAACTTAGTTTCTAAAATGCTCACTAGGGAGCACGAGCACGTACCAAACCAAAATTGAACGTAAAAAGTGGAATCGAATACAAAATACAGCAGTTGTTACCAAAAAGAATATCTATACATATAATAAAATCGTTGAGACCAAAAAATCTGTACATTGAAGATTTAAAAAAAAAAACCGACCAGGGTGACTTAAAATCGGTAACTGAACATAATAAAACAATTTTTAAAATTTTTGTTTGTTTGTTTGTTTGTTTGACTGAGCATCACGTAAAAACTACTGAACGGATATTGTTGAAATGTTCACAAATCTATTTCAATAAATTCAGAATAGGATATAGGCTACAGAAATTTTGGAGTTTTTTGGAAAAAGGGGGTGAAAAGGGGGGTTAAAGTTTGTATGAAAAAATAAAATTAGATTGTTCTAGAATCATGAAACTCAGAATAAATACTTAGTAATAAAAATAAAGAAATACCTATTTTACCTTTTTTTTTTATCTATACATATAATAAAATCGTTGAGACCAAAAAATCTGTACATTGAAGATTTAAAAAAAAAAACCGACCAGGGTGACTTAAAATCGGTAACTGAACATAATAAAACAATTTTTAAAATTTTTGTTTGTTTGTTTGTTTGTTTGACTGAGCATCACGTAAAAACTACTGAACGGATATTGTTGAAATGTTCACAAATCTATTTCAATAAATTCAGAATAGGATATAGGCTACAGAAATTTTGGAGTTTTTTGGAAAAAGGGGGTGAAAAGGGGGGTTAAAGTTTGTATGAAAAAATAAAATTAGATTGTTCTAGAATCATGAAACTCAGAATAAATACTTAGTAATAAAAATAAAGAAATACCTATTTTACCTTTTTTTTTTAATCTTACCCAGAGGCGCAAAAAAGAGGGTTTTGTGTTTAAAATTAATTAACTTCATACACCTATACAATAAAAACCAATGAAGTGTAACCTTTTAAAATTGCTAAATAATACTTACAATTTGATACAGGTAAATATAATTTCTCAGTTTTCTTGAAATTTAATTTTTGAGGTGATTACGCACAAAATTTTTGTTTTTGTGTTTTGATGTTTTTTTTTATGGTTGTTAGTGGTAATAAATATTTTTTCTTTCTTTCTTTCTTTCTTTCAAATAGCGGAACTCAAGAAAATCAGCTTTCCTCGGTATAAGTAGTTGGTAATAATTACAAACAAAATAATACTACGGAGAAAATAGATAGATACGAATGTACATAAGACATAAAGCCGGAAAACTGTGTCAATTGTGAAAAAACATGAATAAAATAATTACATGCTGTACAGGTATTTTTCAACGAAGACACTTTCGTCAAACTTAAATCAACCTAAATTGGCGTCCTAAATTGTGTTCTTTACCTAACACCTAAAGTTCAATATGCAATACCGTTACTTTGTTTTTATTTATGTATTCACAACGCGTTCGGTTTTTGAACGCACTCTTATTTGAAAACCTGATATATTATGAGGGCGGCGTGAAACGCTTGGCTGTATGCTCTTAATATCTTTGCCTAAAAAAATCAAAATCAAAAGGCGCGTTTACGTCTGCGCTACGAACATGTCAGAATTTTATTGTGAAAAAAGTTTGTGCTTTTAGTATGAATCTGACAGCGAGCGAACCTTAACTGAATCGCATTACGACGTCATGGTGAGGCCTCTATAGGTAATTAATTTGTAGATAAAGATAATAAGTGTTAATAATCTGTAGCTACCTACTTAAACCAAGAAAATAAATAAAAAAACTTTTGCTAGAAAAAATTGAGTCGCAAAATATTAATTAAAACGGATTAGTAAATGAATTCTTAGTCGTAAGGTAAAAACAGGTAAACATTTATGTACCTATTATTTGATTAGAATATATTTATTTTTTTAAATTAATCAGGGTACAAATATCGTTAAAGTGAGCGCAGTATTCGCCAATAAGCGTCATAGTTCGGCGAAATTAATAGTGATGTAGGTAACTAAAACTGTACTTAGCTTTTTTTGAATAAAGAAACTATAAACAAAACTATAAATTAAACTATTTTGTAAAATAAGGTATAAATAAATGTGATGAGTCATTAACCAGTTTACACCTGTTTTTTTTTTTCAAGATTCAGTGTCACAAATTATTATTTTCATGACGTAATTCTAAAAGTATAGTTTCGTACACACTTTCAGTGGTTCACGTGACGAAGTTAATAGTCATAATAATAATAATTTTGATATCGAGAAAAGCCGTAAGTATCACAAAAACACACGCGGACGAAGTCGCGGGCAACAGCTAGTAACAAATATTTGTTGTAAAAGCTTTAGTTCTAATCGAAACACTTCAATTCCGTGCATAACGCACATGTTTTCCACTACAAGAGATCTTAGTAAGTACAGGTCTTACAAAACCTTTGATTATTTTTTTACATCGCACCTTGATAATGAGACCGTCACTAAACAAAAATCCAACGTTTTGAGTTAATAACGCCATCTAGCTTGCAGAACTGTAAGACCTACAATACAAAAACTCTCGTCGTTTTAGTTCCAATAGGAGCCGTGGCAGCACTAGTGTCAGTTTAGGTTTGGGAGGGGATACGCTTGCAGGATATTGATGCACTGTCATTTTCTTTTTAGTGACAGCGATGTTGACCACATAACAACTGATTCTGTGAAGTTTAGCGTCATTTTGTGCTTAGTGACGTTATATGTTAAAATTGCTTGGTAAATTGATTATATTTTATACGAAACAATGTCTTTAATGTAAAAGTGCCAGTGTAGTTGTAATTATCGTATGCGGTATTAAAGTCTAATTTAATATAAAACCGTTACTTTTACGTTAGTGCCATGTTTTATTTTTGTTTTACCCATTTAATATGAACTAAACTGACACAAATTTGCTTAGAGGCAGTAATGAATTTAACTTATCGTTATATTTGGCATATCACAGAAGTGATACAATGCTTTTTTTCGTTTACTGTCAAGATAAGTGTTAATTTTGTAACGTTTTTTTACAATTCAAGTGATACTATTAGCTTAGTGTCATAATTTATTATTAAAGTAGTTTGCTAGAATTGTAATAAGAATTCATAAGACTAACACTTTATTTTTAATACCGCATTAACAATGATTGAGTAACAAAAACCATATAAAAAAGTTTTTGACGGATGTAGTAATTGAGGTCATTGAAGTCATCCCTACTATACAGGGTGTCCCAGAAAGTAGAGTCAAGCGAAAGTCCTGACGTAGAGCAACTCAAGGGGCATCCGAATCACCCCCATGTATGTTCCGCGATTTTTCGTAGTTTAGGAGTTATGGCCTTTTTTCACATTTTTTATTAATCTACGACCACGGAGACAGTTTTGCTCACTCTGTCTGCAATAATTGAGATAATTGGCTGTTTGTTTTTTTAACGAGTAGCTGAATAGTACGTCCATGTATTTCATTTAAAAACAAAACAACATCGTTGACCGTTTGGGCAAAAAAAAATATCAAATCACAAAAAGTGACTAAATTTTGACTGTAGTTCAGACTTTGAAGGCCGATTACAAAAAAAACTAGCATAACTTTTTTTTTTCAAACCATGTTTAAAAACTGCCTTATTTTATTGACTTTCTACCCTATTCATTTTATTGATCTATCATTAAGGGATCATGCCAAAAAAAATAACGAAACGTGCTTCATCCGTAATTTTCACTTTTTCTAGTAAGGCCAAGTACAAATCTGAAATTAGGTTTGTGCTCCGGATTTTGCATGAAAAACTTCTTGGTGCAAAGCAATTATACTGGCCACTGATTTTCTGAGGCTATTAAATGAAAATTAAAAAATATTTCAGATTTTACTTGGCCTTACTAGAAAAAGTGAAAATTACGGATGAAGCACGTTTTGTTATTTTTTTTTGGCATGATCCCTTAATGATAGATCAATAAAATTAATAGGATAGAAAGTCAATAAAATAAGGCAGTTTTTAAACATGGTTTGAAAAAAAAAAGTTATGCTAGTTTTTTTTGTAATCGGCCTTCAAAGTCTGAACTACAGTCAAAATTTAGTCACTTTTTGTGATTTGATATTTTTTTTTGCCCAAACGGTCAACGATGTTGTTTTGTTTTTAAATGAAATACATGGACGTACTATTCAGCTACTCGTTAAAAAAACAAACAGCCAATTATCTCAATTATTGCAGACAGAGTGAGCAAAACTATCTCCGTGGTCGTAGATTAATAGAAAATGTGAAAAAAGGCCATAACTCCTAAACTACGAAAAATCGCGGAACATACATGGGGGTGATTCGGATGCTCCTTGAGTTACTCTACGTCAGGACTTTCGCTTGACTCTACTTTCTGGGACACCCTGTATAATATAATATAATATTATAATATAATATCCTTACTAATATTATAAATGCGAAAGTAATTCTGTCTGTCTGTCTGTCTGTTACCTTTTCACGCTTAAACCGCTGGGCCGATTTAGTTGAAATTTGGTATACAGATAGTTTGAGTCCCGGGGAAGGACATAGGATAGTTTTTATCCCGGAAAATTGCATAGTTCCCGCGGGATAGCACAGCCCAAACCACTGGAATTTTTCAAATTTAAGGCGGAACAAAGTTCGCCGGGTCAGCTAGTAATATTATAAATGTGAAAGTAACTCTGTCTGTCTGTCTGTTACCTTTTCACGCTTAAACCGTTCGACCGATTTAGTTGAAATTTGGTATACAGATAGTTTGAGTCCCGAGGAAGGACATAGGATTGTTTCTGTCCCGGAAAATTGCATAGTTCCCGCGGGATAGCGATAAGCGAATTCTTCGCAGACGAAGTCGCGGGCAACAGTTAATAATTATATATTTTTTGAAATAATGGTAGGCTTTCTCTGTATAATTTCTACTGTCGTTTTTAAATCCTACTAATATTATAAATGTGAAAGTTTGTGAGTATGTTTGGATGTTTGTTACTCTTTCACGCCGGAACGGCTGGACAGATCTAGATGACATTTGGAACATAGATAGATTATAGTCTGGAATAACACATAAGCTACTTTTTATCCCGGAAAATTGCGTAATTCCTGCGGGATATCGATAAACGAATTCTATGCAGACGAAGTTGCGGCCAACAGCTAGTATTAAAAATTTATTAATATTAATGTTCGTTGTTTACAGTTCAAAATGCCACTACGTAACCCAAGATTACAGAATCTTAAAGCTTTCTTCTAGATCTTCCAGCTCTATATTATTTTTCTGACTGAATTTATATAAGAACTAGTAGAAGCCTGATACGTTAAAAATATTTTTTTTAAGTCAGTTCTATAAGAACAAAGATCTCAGTTTTTGTGGCAATTCCGTACACCAAATGTGATTCTTAGAAGAAATAAACGTAGTACCTAATTATTTAAGGTGTTTTTTTTTAGGAAAACTTACAATTTATTAATATTCAACCCGTTGTCAAAAAATTATAAGCATTTGGTGTCGTTATTTATTTACTAGAATGTATTTTTATATTTATAATATCTAGTAATAGTGACACTTGGCACGAATTCATAAAAGAGTGACACTATTTTTACAATAAAATTATAATTAATCTATTAATTAAATGAATATTTACCTTAATATTTTATCATAGCTAATCTAATTTATATATATATCAACATAATGGTCGTAGAAGTATCAGCTTCTACATTATATACAGTTTATTTACGATTAAAGATTTCGTAAAATTTAAGCCCTTGCAGTCAAAAACAGTATTTTTTGTTTAGTGACGATCTCATTATAAAGGTGCGACATGTGAACCAGCCTCCAAGCCCTATAATTTTTTTTCTAATTCATAGCATGATACTTTTAATAATGCGAAAGTTTAGGTGAATTATTGTTTGTTATACGCCAGGTTACATTTAGCCGGGAAAATAGCATAAGCAGTTACCGCGGCCGAGCAATAAAAAAATTCTTCGCAAAGACTAACACCTGAGGTCCCGAGTTACAGCTCAGCTAGAACAATACCCCATAAAATACATACATAAAATCACGTCTTTATCCCTTACGGGGTAACCAGCGCCTAAGGTAACAAGACCTGGCAACTTTAGCATAATTGTGGGCGTATAGGTGGAATGGGAATCAAAATGGTGATGGGTTCCTAGCCGCATCGCTTAAAAACATGATTCCTATGCCTCGATGGGCTTTTACCTTCTGCGCGGGAAAATAAGTAACTGGTACATTCTACGTTTTTTCTTTACCACCAGTTAATAATAAGACGTCACAAATTAAAACCTAACAAATTGCAATCCAATCTTGTCTAGACAACCTCTATGCACCGAAATCCTGTCAACTTAAAAACTGCCTGTCATCTCGACGCGTTTCTATTGTCGCCGCTTCGATCACTCGATTTCTAACTGTTTTGGGACTTGGCGCTGGAAGCAGGCATGCTTGCTTGGTGCAGGGCGGGCGTCTCGCACCTGGTGCGGACGCGGCGGCTGCTGTCCCTGCGGACCAGGGGAGGGGTTCACCATCTGCCTGCCTCCGCCCCGGACCACCACAAACAAGGTGAGAAGTTCTTCGGCACGCTTTGCTTGTAGATGCGTAGTTTTCGGCCAAAGATAAAGTCTCGATCGCGTTTCGTTTGGTTCCGCGAGTGGTGCTGTCAATTTACTGTTAACCGAATGCGCCAGGAGGGTTAGGTATGCTCTTCGAGTGTGTGTATGAGGATTTCTTTTTATCGTTTTATTTGTTAAGCTCTCTCAACTCTCTTAACTAAGTTCTTGAGTATTCATAACGAACTTCGAAATTAGAATTTGAAAGAAAGAAAGAAGACATTTATTCCTTTTTGCAAGACACACAAATATAAGAAAATTTACACAATTTTAAAGGGAAAAAACACAGACATGAAAAATAGATCAACAGCGTTGCGTGTCTTCGCAAGAGTGAAATGGTCGCTGGTTATTGGGGTTTGAAGTTAGAACGGAGTGGTTGGTGACTTGGTGAAAGAAACAACTTTAGAGACTTACAACGTTTCGTTTATTGTCCGGCACCGGAGCAAGCACACAGGAAAAGAGAAAGAGCAGGCGAACAGACAGACATTATATCTAGCAAGGCAAAGACAATAACCATAGTAAAAAATGTAGAGTAAATGAAGGGTGTACATTCACTATTCACTATACGTCTTAAGCTTAAGGCTTCTCATGCACTAACACTTCCCCTCACACTTCACTTACTCATGTAACATTTACATGCTAAGTGCAACTTACATGTATCTTAAATTAACAACTAACATTAACATTATACATGCTAAGTGCAATTTACATTCCTCAAACATAAACCGTGCAAAAATCTATTATGTTTAGGACCTGAAAGAGGTTTTGTTAAAACATCTGCTAACATATTTTCAGTAGGTACATATTTAGTTACAATGTTAAATTTCTTAATAGTATCTTTAATAAAGTGGTATTTCAAATCAATATGCTTCGTTTTCTTGTGACAGTATTCACGTATTTCAAGAAGTCTTAAAGCACTTTGGTTATCACTAAATAGATTACAATTTAATTGTTTACCAAAAATCTCATTCACGAAATTTCTAATAAAACAGAGTTCTCTACAAGCGTCACCTAGAGCAAGATATTCAGCCTCTGTGCTAGAGAGCGCAATGCACCTTTGTTTACGAGACTCCCAATTAACAATAGAGTCACCTACTTTAATAACAAAGCCACTGTATGATTTCCTATCAGAATCATTGGCCCAGTCGGCGTCCGCGAATACATTTAAGTTAAAATTACCACTTTTAACAAAAACAAGACAATATTCGATTGTCCCAGACAAGTAACGCAGAACTCGTTTAGCTGCTACCCAATGATTCTTAGTAAAACATGTAGAAAATTGGCTTAATTTCGACAATGCATAAGATATGTCAGGTCTGGTGCAAACTGAAAGATACATGAGACATCCAATAAGTTCTCTATAAGGAAAAATATTCTCTGATAAACATTCACTATTATTATTGGATTTCTCAAGTCTACAATTAACTTCCATAGGGCTAGAAACACTCTTACAATTGGTCATATTGAATTTTTGTAACAACTTTCTAATATAATTAGATTGAGATATAGTTAATGTTCCAGCAGAATGGTCTCTGTTTATTTGAATACCTAAACAATCTCTCAATGTACCCAACTGCTTAGAGTTAAAGTTTGAATTTAGTAATTTACACAAGCTCTCTTTTTCATTATTATTATTCCAAAATATGTAGAAATCGTCAACATACAGAGCAATAATAGTTAAATTATTACGTGACCTTTTTGTATAAATACAAGGTTCACATTTGCTCTGTCTGTAACCATCTCCAATTAACACAGTATGTACTTTACAATTCCAAACTCTACTGGCTTGTTTTAAGCCATAAATACTTTTGTTCAATAAGCATACTTTATTATCACCTGTGGAAAATCCCAATGGTTGTTCCATGTAAATCTTTTCAGCAAGATCCCCATGCAAAAACGCAGTAGTCACATCAACATGCTCGATTTTTAAATCTAATTCATTTGCAATACAAAATAGCAAACGCATAGTTGAGTGGCGTACAACAGGCGAAAATGTTTCACTATAATCTATGCCGTGCTTCTGAGAAAAGCCACGAGCGACTAATCGTGCCTTATACTTAATAGAGTTGCCCTCTAGGTCATTTTTAATTTTAAAAACCCATTTACTTTTAATTACATTTACGTTAAAAGGGCGATCTACGAGAGTCCAGACATTATTACATAAAAGGGAATTATATTCAGATTGCATGGCAGCCAGCCATTCGTCCCTGCATGGACTAGACACAGCCCCTTCGTAAGAGTCTGGCTCAGTAAGACTATGAGAGGATACATACATTGAAGAGTCTGAGAGATCATAATCGTCATACCTCCTCGGCTTTATCAGCCGTGTACTACGCACGGGACGTTCGCAGACAGAGACAGGTTCTGGAACGACCTCTTCCCCTCGAACGTGCCGACCGTCAGGCGATGCGGGCGACTGGGCGCCGCAGCGCTCGCTATGACTGCTGTCAGCACTCGTATCAGCAGCGCTGTCCCACGTAGTATCATCTGAAAACACAGTATTGTTTCGATTAGTGTCAGATAAAAAATTTAAATTCGCATTGGATATGTCAGTCTCATTCGAATCATTACTTGAAATATCATTATTATTTGAGACATTATCATTATTTACGAAATTATCATTATTTACAAAATTATCATTATTGACATTATCATTATTTAAAACATTATCATTATTTAAAATAATATTATTAGATAAGTCATTGTTTGATAAAACATTACTTTCATTATTTCCAGGCAGTCTACACAAATTAGGATTCACAAAATTATAAGAGAGAATGTCAGAACTTTTAATAGGATTTAATTTATCTTTGCCATAAAACTGGTTTTCAAAGAAAACAACATTTCTTGAAATAATCACAGTTTTCGGGTTTTTAGGGTCAATTAATCTAAAACCTTTAGAAGTCTCTGAATAGCCAACAAATATACATTCCTTCGATTTGGAATCTAGCTTGTCACGCTTACTTGAGTCTATAAGTGACAGAGCTTTACATCCAAAGACACGAAGGTGGGTCAGGTCAACCGGTTTTCCCGACCATGCTTCTTCAGGAGTCTTTCCAGGCACAGCAGCTGTGGGAGACCTGTTTTTCAAGTAAATGGCTGTGGAGACAGCCTCAGCCCAATACTCCTTGCCCAATCCAGCCTCCTGAAGCATGCACCTAGCTTTTTCAAAAACAGTTCTATTCAGCCTCTCGCTGACTCCATTTTGTTGAGGACAGAAAGGAACAGTCCTCTCATGAACAATCCCTTCTTTCATTAAAAAATCTCTAAATTCATGACCACAATATTCTCCTCCATTGTCACTTCGGAGTTTTTTTAATAACATGACCCGTTTGCTTTTCTACAGAAGCTTTAAAAGTTAAAAAGTTGGACATTACCTCTGATTTAGTCTTCAAGAAGAATCCAAAACTTTTCCTTGAAAAGTCATCCGTCATGGTGAGTAGGTACTTGGCTCCGCCCCAGCTGCAAACAGGCAGCGGTCCGCACACATCGGAATGGACGAGTTCCAACAACTGCGTGGCTCGCGTCGCTTCCCCCCTAGGGAACGGCACAACATGTTGCTTCCCCTCAACACATGACTCACAACTATTATGAGTTGCATCATGATGAGGCTGCAAAACAAAACCAGACACATAATTTTGAAGAGTACACATACCTCTATAACCAAGGTGACCAAGCCGTCTGTGCCACATATCCAGTGACAAAACTTCAGCTGATGAATGTACCTCCTGTTGGACACAATTAGTACCTACACCTATCCCTATGTCTAAACGGTAAACCCCATGGACTCTCGTAGCGCTAAGTATGACAACATTATTTTTCAGAATAAGGCATTTATTATTATGAAATCTTAATGACAAGGCCTTCTCACATAATTTACTAACACTTATTAAATTGGTTGAGAGACCAGGTACATACATAACGTCATTAAGTGTTACAATGCCATTCTTAGTATTAATGCGCACACAACCCCTACCGAGACAATCTAGGGTTTCCCCATTAGCAACAGCAACAGTTTCAACAGAACTATGGGCAGTATATTTACAAAAATAACTCACATCATTTATCATGTGTGACGTAGCGCCTGAGTCAATAATAAAGTCTCTTTCCTTCCTATCGCTTGACACAACCATAAGTGATGTTTCTTCATGCGTACTAAACGCAGCCTTCTTTTTGTCTCTTTTAAACCTGTAACATTTTGTCTTGATGTGACCAACTTTGTTACAATAATGGCACTTGACAAACTTCTTAATTGCCAATGCCGCATCAGACGAAGAAGTTTCATTCGAAGAAAGCCGGCGATGCTCTTCTTGCAGAAGTCTTGTCCTCACAAGTTCAGTGGTGATTACGCTCGACTCAAGACTGGATACTAAAGCGTCATATGACTGCGGAAGCCCGAAGAGTAGAATTTCTGCCACTTCGGAATCTTCTATGATTTTATCAATATCAGCTAACTGCTGTACGATGGTCATTATAGAATCGATGTATTCCATCATACTGTTACACTTGTTGTAATTGACCTGATGCAGCTGTCTTAAAAGGGTGACACGTCGATAAAGCCCTTTGTTCTCGAATGCCTTTTTAAGGTTATCCCACGCTTCCTTAGGTGTTGTGGCGGCCCTTATGTATTGCAGGCAGTGAGGTTTAACTGAAAGGCAAACACGTGCAAACGCCTTCGTCTTCTTATTGGCATCAAGGTCTGTGCCCAACACGCAGTTCCATAAATCTTCTAATTTCAAAGCCATCTCCATATAAAATTTCCAGTTAGAGAAATTTGCAACGCCATCCAGTTTTTCAAAGCAATATAATTTGTTATGCGTACCTTCATCCATAATAAAACTTGGAGGTTATTCTTTCGGAATGCCACGATGCAAAAAAAAAAGAGGGTGCACCACGAATGCAACGCGTGCCAGCGCGCTCGTGAGACAATGCACTTGCAATTGATGCAACGTACGGCGATTCAAACCAAACCACTTTCTTGACCGTTCTATTTTAAAAATTTTAAATATAGCATGGCGTGAACTGGGCCGATAACCTATTGGGGTTTGAAGTTAGAACGGAGTGGTTGGTGACTTGGTGAAAGAAACAACTTTAGAGACTTACAACGTTTCGTTTATTGTCCGGCACCGGAGCAAGCACACAGGAAAAGAGAAAGAGCAGGCGAACAGACAGACATTATATCTAGCAAGGCAAAGACAATAACCATAGTAAAAAATGTAGAGTAAATGAAGGGTGTACATTCACTATTCACTATACGTCTTAAGCTTAAGGCTTCTCATGCACTAACACTGGTTAGACTCCTGCAGCACTGATTTTCAGCCAGAACCGTCAGAACGAATTTCGGGGTAGCCGAGCCTCTATTTTGAAGGCACGCGTCACTATAGGTACAAAGCTACCTCTACTTCCTCGACGCAAACATGAATTGCCTGACAGTGGCGTAACTATAACGTCTGGTAGGGCAGTCATTGAAGCATTATTGCTCCGAATTTTTTTACTGTGGACCGAATTGCATACAATTATGGAATTAGGTTCATCTTAGCCTTAACTTCAAAAGTGAAAATGATATGAACTCCGCAACCACCCTGGGGGTGGTTGCCACCCCTTCTCGGGGGTGAATTTTTTTTTTTCAAAATAACCTCGGATATCGATATAAGGCCTAATTTTAAGCAAAAAATCATTTATAAAGTTTTTCAAAAAATCCAATACTTTCAAGTTATTGGCAATTGAAAATTCGCAATTTTTTCACGTTTTTCGTCGGTTTTTTGCAAATATCTCCAACAATATACGTTTTATCGAAAATTTTATAAGAAACAAAATTGTATCAGGTAAAACAATGAACAATTTGGTTTTTTATAAAGTATTCTAAGTGCAATATTAAGCTAGATATTAAAGATCAAAGCCGTTTTTTATTGTGTCTGAAATTTAATCGATGTGGTCAATGCCATCTAGCGGCGAGCAGATGCATTTTATGCATTCCAATACAAAAGGGTTTTGTAGTGCTTGAAATAAGCTTTAAAATGAGCACTATTAAAATAACTTTTGCACGTAAAATAAGTGAGCTGTATTGCAAATAAGGGGAGCATCTAATGTTTTTTCTTTTAAATCAATGGGTTTCATAAGTGCCATTTCCACCAAAATTAAAATTAATCGTATTCCGCCTAGAATTAACTTTATTATGAAGAGTTTGATAGATAGTATCAGTTTGGCTGCTTCAGGACACATATTTTTCAAAAAAGTCACGATTAAAAAAAAAACAAAATTTCAAATTTTTAAAAAACCCACTTTCTTTTCATAATATCTCAAAAATGACGACAGATACGTATAAAAGTGTATGGATTAAAAAATTTGGCATTTTTCTGACAAACAATTTGGTTTTTTTGTTTTTTCTGTCAAACAAAAATTGACGGAGATATGATTGTTTAAAGAGCGCGCGGCAGCGCAATCACAGCCTCTGTTTTTTTTTTAATCCTGACTTTTTTGAAAAATATGTGTCCTGAAGCAGCCAAACTGATACTATCTATCAAAATCTTCATAATAAAGTTAATTCTAGGCGGAATACGATTAATTTTAATTTTGGTGGAAATGGCACTTATGAAACCCATTGATTTAAAAGAAAAAACATTAGATGCTCCCCTTATTTGCAATACAGCTCACTTATTTTATGTGCAAAAGACTTTTAATAGTGCTCATTTTAAAGCTTATTTGAAGCACTACAAAACCCTTTTGTATTAGAATGCATAAAATGCATCTGCTGGCCGCTAGATGGCATTGACCACATCGATTAAATTTCAGACACAATAAAAAACGGCTTTGATCTTTAATATCTAGCTTAGTATTGCACTTAGAATACTTTATAAAAAACCAAATTGTTCATTGTTTTACCTGCTACAATTTTGTTTCTTATAAAATTTTCGATAAAACCTATATTGTTGGAGATATTTGCAAGAAACCGACAAAAAAGGTGAAAAAATTGCGAATTTTCAATTGCCAATAACTTGAAAAGTATTGGATTTTTTGAAAAACTTTATAAATGATTTTTTACTTAAAATTAGGCCTTCTATCGATATCCGAGGTTATTTTGAAAAAAAAAAAAACACCCCCGAGAAGGGGTGGCAACCACCCCCAGGGTGGTTGCGGAGTTCAAATCATTTTCACTTTTGAAGTTAAGGGTAAGATGAGCCTAATTCCAAAATTTCATGCAAATCGGTTCACAGTAAAAAAATTCGGAGGTAAGGCCGTATTTTTCGCTTCAATGACTGCCCTATGGGGCCCGCGGCAAATTCGTCAGATGGGCTCCTTCCACAACATAAAGAAGTGCATCAGCGTCCCTTCTGTGCTCTAAACCCAGCCAGTTGGGGGCCCCGTAGAGCTAGGGGCCCGCGGCATTTTGCCACTCCCGCCACCCTATAGTTGCGCCACTGTTGCCTGACTCGTCTTTTCACACCAAACCACCTCATGCTATTCCCAACTTTCCAGACCTCGGCAGTAATGTTCTATTATGATTCAAATGCGGGAAGTGGCTATTACCATCGAGTTAGGAACTCCTTTCCAAACGTATATATGTCATTAACATTAAGTACAAAGTTTTACAAAACGACAAACTCGAAACTGATTTTTCACAGACAATGATCTTACAAGCATTTGGTGTAGCTTCGACATTTATTTGGTAAAGGCAGTCACTTTCGACACTTCCGAACGTGTACGGAAAAGAATTGCCATACGTTTTTTCTTGCACGGGTCTAATTGCTTTTGGAAATACGCATTTTCAATGCTTAGGTTGACGGCACGGCACACGTTAAGAGGCAGTTATCGAGCATAGGTCTCTGTTGCGCTATTGTGTGCAATGAAATTTTATGTTATAAAAATTCTCATCAGGTTTCTTAAATAAACTATTGGGAAACATGGAGACACTGCGCAATACGCTCTTACCATGTTTAAAACCAAAAGATCGCGGACTGTCTGGGCGCACGTAGCAGACGGCCGCGCGTCTCAACGCGGCACTCGCGGCTGACGGCACCGCGAGATCCGCTTAGGGGCCTTGTAGAAGCGCGCGTCTGTGTGCGTTCGCTTCAACCGTTTTGTTCGTAGTTTCCTTACTGCTTTAGATGGTAAAGGTCTCAGGCTGACATAGGGCGTGTGTTGCAGAGTCGATGCCGCACCACCCGCCGCGGCCGCGCGTGTGGCGCGACCTCCTCAGCGCGACCATCTCGCTGCACTCCGTGCCCGCCACGCGCTCGCTCTTCAGTGTCTGACGTACCTTAACTAATAAAACTGTTTATTAAAAAATACATTTGTGAAACGATGTGATGTCGCGTGTTTTATTGTATTTTTAGACTGACAGAAAATGTCTAATTTGTATTTCTTACCCCTATTCCAGTGGCGTAACTCTAACGTCTGGGGCCCGTGGCAAATTCGACAGATGGGCCTCCTTCCTCAATATAAAGAAATGCATCAGCGTCCCTTCTGTGCTCTAAACCAAGCCAGTTCGGGGCCCCGTAGAGGTAGGGGCCCCTGGCATTTTGCCACCCCTGCCACCCTATAGTTACGCCACTGACCTTTGTGCTGGATGTTGCAGAGCGGTTCTGCGACGTGACGCTGTACAGCCCGTGGCAAATTCGTCAGGCGCTCCTTCCTCAATATAAAGAAGTGCATCAGCGTCCCTTATGTGCTATAAACCAAGCCCCTGGCATTTTGCCACACCCCTAAGTGTGCCTGTGTACAGTGTCGCGACGAAGCGCGAATTGGACCGAGAGGTGAGTGAATGTCTGAGCCAACTGAGCTATCATTGATTTTGTATGGTGGTGTCGCTGTGAGTGTGACGTAACGTATGACAGTGGAGAGAACGGAGTTTGAGGGTTGCTTTTGGCGGTTGATGATAACAAAGGAGACGAGACAGGATGGTAAGAAAAGGCGCAAGAAGAAGAGTTACGCGAGGCCGTAGCGGAGGTATCAAAGGTATTACGAGTGAGTCCCTTAAAATTCCCTTATGTTATGTTCTGCCTTTATGACGTAATATGATCATTAGATCAAACGGGTATGTGTAAATCGCTTATCGTCGCACAAAGTTAACGATCCAATTAAATTAATCCTAACAATCAATTAAGTATTCAAGCAAAATATCCTTATTTCTTCAGCAAAGCCTTGCATTCGCTCTGCGGTGGGCGAACGGGCCGGTTCAAAATGTCCCTCGTATTATGTGGGGTTTTGGTAAGACATTTTTATCACTCAATTACTTAATCGTAACCTGTGTAGGCTTATAACCTAACTCGCTCGCAATCGCCATCGTGTTCATTTTGACAGTTCTTGTATGAATGTGACAGCTAGCTGATTCCGATGCCAATTGTCAGCCCGTACATGAACTGTCAAAATGAACACGATGGCGATTGCGAGCGAGTTAGGTAAAACCTACAGGATTGGGCCGAGGGAATGTAGGCAGACCACCAGCTGTGGATGACACTGACACAGGACCACGAAGGATGGCGTGAGAATAAAGAGGCCTTTACCCAGCAGTGCGTGGATGTGGGCTGATTAGATAGATAGATAATTATGTTACTTACCGGCCCATCATGTTAAAATTTTGCATGGTTTCTCTGACGGAATTCCCTAATGGAAAAAAGATTGGGTTTTGCGAAATTCCCAGTTGTGAAACGGGGCTGAAAATACAAGTCTTTTGCCATTCCAGGTCCTCAGTGTAGTGGCGTCTTACGACGCTGAACCTGAAGCGAACTTTGACTTTAATTATCAAAATGTAAGTTATTGCACTTTTGCAATCAACCATAATACTACTAACTTGATCAAATCATCACGTTTTAAGAATTGGACTCTTGTCAGTGGAGTAATTGCCACTCCTCCCGTTCTCCTGCCAGCCTTTTGACCTCTGCATACCACTGGACCTTGACAGTTCCATAATTTTTTGGCGTTAATCTAATCTGAATTTTCCTCTTCTCCCTTCAATCTTCCCTTCCAAAATATTGGTAAGAAAAGTATCATGCCGAATTACTTAAGTCATCTATCATTCTTCCTCCCATTTCATCCAAGGGTATTAATAAAAATTATAAGCTAAGGCTACCTTAAAAATAACTTAATTAAATAAAACTTAGGCTAAAAAATTTAAATTAAAATAAATTTGGACCCTTAGGGTCCCCATCACGCAGGCAGCATTCCCGCGTTGTATCGCTATTGCGAGTCTTTGTGCGAGAAAGCTGCCGGCGCGAAGGTCGTCTGTTGCCTCCCTCAGGCGTTTGCTTATCTCTGTAGAGCCCACGTGCGCCCTTGCCCCACGGACAGAGTGTCTCGACGTCAAATGCAGTGGCGTAACTATAACGTCTGGGGCCCGCGGCAAATTCGTCAGATGGGGCTCCTTCCTCAATATAAAGAAGTGCATCAGCGTCCCTTCTGTGCTCTAAACCAAGCCAGCTCGGAGCCCCGTAGAGGTAGGGGCCCCTGGCATTCTGCCATCCCTGCCACCCTATAGTTACGCCACTGGCCAAATGCAACAAATCCTAATATATCCTTTAATAAGTACCTTTTCAAGCACTAATTGACCAGGTACAATACAAAACAATACAAATACTCTTTATTGAACACCACAAATCAGTACAAAACAATACAGAAACAAAGAACAAAGTAGACAATAGGCGGTCTACTTATTTGCAGCAGCAGATACTTATTTGTTTCTTGTCTTTTTATCTATGATGATAGTAAAAAAACCTCGAAACACTTGTAGTTTTTTAACGAGCCACAATAACCTATCGAATTAACCACTTTTTTTTTAACAAGTTTCGCCTGGTTTCAGTTGAAAGATGACATTTACGAGCGCTCCGTGAATTTCATGACACCCAAGAAATCTCCTCATTTGAAGGTAGAATTTGAATTATCTTAACCTTAATTACTCACCGGACTTCCGGTGTCAACGGCCCATAAGGAAGCTGCAAGCCGAAGTGGGAAGCAACTTGTAAACATAGCCATGGAAATGCTTTACCGACACGACCATCAGCAATGATGAATGCGAACATTAATTACTTTAATCTTTAACCCCCCAGGAGCAGCCCGAGCTCGCCCCTCCTTCCTTCGACCCCTGGTCCGGCTACGACTTCTCCAAGCTCGAGGGAACGCCTGATGACGCACCAGAACACAACCGCCTCAGGCGACGAGCCAAGGTATGTTTAAATTCTTTTTTTACCGCCATATTCTCCCCTAAAAGGAGGGTTATGTGAGAGCGTGTTTAAAATGTTCAAGTCAATGTTTATATGCAACTGAAGCCAAACCAATGAAATCTAAAGGCTGAATTTTAGTTTATAATGTTTTGATAAGTTAGTTTTAATTTTAGGGTGTCACAGGATATGTTTACTGTATATAAAAGTTACTGTTTCGTCCGGTTCATTCGACGACGTATTTTTCCCACGTTGTGTGTCAAATTAAAGGCTTAAACTTCGCGCCATTGTTCGCAATTTAGCCGCGTATTACCGACTAGCTCACAACTATTTGATTTGCATTACACAGCCAAGTTACACACATTGGTAACTGGCTCAACAATCCTGGTTCGCGACTGTACAATAGTTTCGCGCCTTGATCAGTGTAAAATCAAAACCCGATTCCCGAAGTATCATAAGTGGAAAACGGCAGTGTCGTGTGTGTTTCAAGAACAGAAACTGACCGGATTGTTTGTACGCAGAGATCTCGCTCCTTCAGCAGCCTGAATGGCCCGAAACTGCGGGAGAGGCCCCACCACTACCTCTACCCTGAACCAGTCAAGGATCGCGTCCTGGAGTTCACGTCCACAACCAAACGGCCCTCCATCCTCCCAGAACAGATGAACCCAGGAGTCATCTTCAGAGTGCGCATGTCAGACGCTATTTTGAGGATCAAGCAGCGGATGTACGAAGACCCGGAGAGGCATATCGAAGCGGACATAATCTACACGAATTTGATTAAAAAGGTCGTCATGGATGAGATTACGAAGTTCCATAACTTGCTCCTTATGTACAAGACGGATAAATCTATCAAAGAGCACCTCGGTGAATGCGGCGGCCGCATATACAAATTCATCAGTTATATGACTATTAAAGTGCATATATATTGCCTGTTCGATTCTCTGTGGATCGACGGGAACCCTTACGTAATTGGGGATGAGTATTCAGTGAGCCCTGTGGAGGTGCCGCCGATGCTGCAATGTGACGCTTCCGAGTGTAACTCTGTGGTGTTCGTGGACTCCATCACTGAGCCCAAGGATGTCGAAGAGTGATGGAGAATAAATTGCTTGGAATGGTGTTGATGTGTTTCAATTATATTGTGGTTTATAGTTCCTACATAACCCAGCGCCTCACCACAGTAAATAAATAGGTATGGAAACTAGGCTTATTTTTTGAAATAAATACCTACGCTCCAATAGAGTTGTCGAGTTAACTTTTGTAAAATTGAAACGCTTTTTGTTTAGTTAGCGCTATCTTAGCTAGTAAGGCCTGTTTTAAAGTAACAGGCTACACTTAATTAAAAGTATTAGGGTTGGCACCCTTAATTTCTGTAAAAAAGAAACAAAGTCGGACTACCCGCATGCACCTCTCGATCCCCTTTGTCGTCCTACCACGCGCCCCCTTTTTTTCTTCTGGTCGGAAAATGCTTTGCACTCCCGCGCCGTGGAGATGGCATGGGAGTTATGTGGGACTCTCCTTCCCAGCTCCCCTCTTTCTTAGCGATAAGAGAGGGGTTGGCTTAGCCGCTAAAAACCCACCGGTATTCCCTCACCGCGAGTGAAGCATGGTGGTGGCACCGTGACCGTCCCCCGGCCGCTTTAGCCTACGCCAGGGCTCCTGCGCCAAGAGGGGGGGACCGGGAATACTTGTCTTGGTCTCTCCCCTAGACTAGTGGGCCATAGCTGCCAGCAGAGGATCCTACCCCGCTCCCCTATGCCGTGTAGGCGAGGACTCATTTAAGCGATCGGTCTTGTATAGTGATCAAAAATTTAGTTAAGCATACGAATAATAAGAAAAAGTAAGTATTGGTGGTCCCAAACTCCAGAACATAGAGTAATTGCTGGTTTAAAAGCTATAAGTTATAAGTTTAGATAGAACCCTTCGGGTGGCAGTGACTTGGGCATCCCCTATCCCCACAAGGCTGTGGCAAACGTCGCCAAAACATACGCCAACTCGACCAAGATCGGATCGCTTGCCAAGGGCTTTGAATTTTGACGTGAACCATGCGTGAACTAGCTCAAGGATAACTGCCATCTGATTATTTGTGCTTTGCAGCGGAAACGCGGCCGCAAGCAGAGTCGCCGCAGCCGGCACGGGTCCACCCCCTCGCCGGAAGAAGAGGTAACGCCACGGAACCCTACCGTATAGTTTGACACACACTTCCTAAGGTCCAACCACACCGGTGCGTAAAAGAGCTTCCCGCTGGGGTCTTCCCATCGAGTTACGACCTGTAAGAACTCATCGCGTTCTCATCGGATTGTGTTCGGCAGTGACATTTTGGCGACCCCGAATAGCAAATTAAACGTTAGGCACTGCAAATGGTTGGTAATAGCTTAGGCGTGTCAGCGCCGAATAGAGGCCCAGACCGGACTTCTTTTTACTGATGATGTTTGATGGAACAGCTGAAGAACGTGAGCGCGACGAGCGACGTGCCGGTGGCGCGCCGCGCGGGCGACCTCGACTCGCGCCAGCAGCGGCGCCGCAAGTCCAAGAAGATCAAGGCGCTGTACGACACCTACGACCCTCCCGGCAAGGTATACCTAACCCTATAAGACCACAGTATTCCCACCCCCTTATTCATAAAACGCTCTATAGGCTTCTGCTAACTTAGCAATCGTTTGTCCTTATCTGTGAAAGGTAAATGCCAAAATGACAGATAAGGACAAACGATTGCTAAGTTAGCAGAAGCCTATAGAGCGTTTATGAATAAGGGGGGCTGTAGTCGGTGATCAAAGTGTCGTATGTAACGTTATTAAGTACTACGTATGCAACGTAACTTCGGCAATAATTGTCATCTGCACTTAATTCAAATAGATAACGTTGCAATGCAGGCGTCATCATGCAGAACCTCGGTCCCATACGAGTACATCGGCATAGAGTGTTCTACAAACCTTTTTTCGGTGTGGAAAGTGCCCTTTTCTTTTTTTTTTTAACGGAGAGGAAATCTTTATGGATGCCCTAGGCACGGGGATGCCTAGGGTTATGTGGGACTCCCCCCGAAGGGGTATACCCGAACTAAAAACTCTCCGGCGTTGCCTCAGTCCGGTGTGACGGGGACGCAGTGGGATGTCACTAGGGTTTCACCACAAACGCCCCCCCGGTGGCCCCGGCTTCCGCCAGGACCGCGCCAAGAAGGGGAGGGCCCGTACGCTGGGCCCGTCTTCCCTTAGACAATGAGACCGTGCAACGCAGGTACGTAATGGTGGAAAGTGCCCTATCGTAAACCGGAGTGACTTTAAAAAGTAGTTATAGTGACAAAATTATTAATTTTTATTTGCGTTTACTCCTTCCAATGTGTCTTCATCGATCGCCTTTGCCTCTACATGCCGCAACCACTCACCGCGTATGGATAGTATCGATTTTAAAGCCATTTTAAAAGTAGCCCCAAACATATCAAAGTCACCTGGATTTTCTAATCAGCGACACATCCACCCACTGCTGAGTAAAAGCGTCTTCATTTTCACGCCACTTTGCCCGGTCCCGTGCCAGTCTCATCCAGTTTTCCAGCCGAATGACAGATGTCATCTGACCAACGGGCTGGTGGTTTGCCCACTGACCTTCGAGCCAGTCTTAGCCACTACTCTGTGACCGCCTTCGACCATCTGTCGTCGGTCCGTCTTGCCAAGTGCCTGGGTTAACGGTATGCACACGGATTCCCTATTCGGTCGTATGTGAGGCGTTATGGGAGCACTTGTTGTCACCGCGACGCCCCACGACCACCCCGGGATGAGGTTCCTTTACGATAACTGCATGGCTAGCATTCGAGGCTAGGGTTCGAAAGCTGTGTCATGCAGGTTTGGATATTATTCTACAAGTTCTACAACCCTAGCAAGCAAAGGCTTTGTAAAGCTATCTCGTGCAGGACTGGGAGTCGTCGTTCGTGGAGATGCCGAAGGACCTGTACCAGGCGCACCTGCGGCCCGGCGTCATCTTCCGAATCCACATGTCAGAGGCCATCCTCAAGATGCAGTACCGCAAGTAAAATCACGTTCCATTCTGAACCAGTTCACAAATTTCGTATGAATCAGTTGAGGAATGCGACCAGGAGAATACAAAGCCAGCTGGGCATAAGAAAACATTGTCCAAGCTGATTTCAGTTTGTAGAAATTTCAGAAAAAAAATGGTTTCCTGCCAAGTTCCTTGCGGCGCATTATTCTTGGCTATAATGGTTTTTCCTGCGCGCTGGTAGTTTCAAATAAAGTCATGCAAAAGAGCCCTTGGCAGCCTATTTACAAAAACTTCTAGAAGTTGATTTTAATCGTTAAATCGTTCTCACCCGTCAGCTACGTCTACTTCCTAAAGATCTTCATTGTTCTTCCGTTGCTTCGGCAGTTACGGTGAAGACAAGGACGAGTCGGTGATAGAAGCCGACGTGGAATACCTCCGGCTGACGCGCAAGGTCATCAACGACGAGATCACCAAGTTCGAGGACCTGCGCTGGCTGGTGGGCTGGTTCAGCAACCGCTCCGAGCTCATACAGGAGCACACTTGCAACACGAGATACTATGCCGTCGGTTGGTAGAGCTGTATCATCATTATTTTCATTATCATAAGCACTGTCGTTTTCTCCGTCACCATTAACTTCAGCTTCATCATCGCTGCCTATTTCTTCATTCTCTTGGTCTTTGCCAACTTCTTTATCAATAGCAGGAGAATAGTCAAGGATATCATCATCTTCTCGATCATCATTACCATGATGGTAATTCCATCATCAGTTGCGCTAGCCTATGAGCTAGTTCAGCTACATTTTCGAGCTGATGTTGATTCAGGCAGGAGTTTACACAATCTGTATATTTTATAGCAGCTGCATCATCACCAACTTCATAATTATTAGCATCATCATCCCCATCGTCATTGTTGTTAGCACCACTTGAATTATAATCATCATCATTATACCCTTGTGGCCTTTAGGTCTTGTTACCTCAGGCTCTGTCTACCAGGGGATATAGACGTGATCTGTGGATCATTATAAATCTCACAATCTATTCTTTTCCTCAGGCATTCCTCCCACTATGTTCACCCACTCAGAAGAGTACATGAAGCGGCTGTGCCTCTTCGACAACGTGTACATAGACCACATCCCGTACGTAGTCGGGGAGGACAACTCGCTGCTAGCCGCCGTCGCGCCGCCTGTGCTGCACTGCGACGCCTCTACCTGCACCAGCGTGCCGTTCATAGACAGGCGAGTGTTGTGTCTAGCATAGACATTGAGTGTGTCCACCATTGACAGCGGGTCTTGTGTCGACCATAGTCAATGAGCCTTGTGTAGACTTCAGTCGGCGAGTTTTGAATCGACCATAAACAAAAAACCCTGTTGACCGTAAAATGAGTCTTGTGTCGACATTGACAACGAACTTTGTTTCGGTCGTAGATATTGATATTGAACCTTGCGTCGACCATAGACAGTGAGCCTTGTGTCGACTATAGATATTGAGCCTTAGCGTCGAGCATTTATATTGATTGACCTTGCGTCGACCAAAGACATGGACCTTGCGTTGACCTTGCATCGACCATTTATATTGACCTTGCGTCGACCATATATATTGAGCCTTGTGTCGACCATAGACAGTGAGCCTTGAGTCGTCCACAGACAATAAGTCTTGTGTCGACAATGAGCCTTGTGCCGACCATAGACCACACGTTGTTTATTACAAAATGACAAGAAATAGGTACTTTGAGTAGGATCAAGTTCCCGCCGGAATTGAAAAAGCGCATACCCGTACCTACACCTAAAACCTGATGTAACGTTGCGTTGCGTGTTGCAGCATTATGTTCGACGAGAAGCTCGCGCGCAGCAACGTGCGCACCGTGACGCGCTGCCAGGCCAGCTGCCGCGCGCACTGCCGCAACGACGCCGACTGCCTCAAGCGCTGCTCCGACCGCTGCCTGCGCGCCGAGTAACATAGACTACTATTAATAATACATGGATTATACTGACTTCAGTTGTTTTAATACCCTTACCCTAGGGCCTGTTTTAATCTCTGTAAACCTCTTCACCGTCAGCCATCTAGTCGTGACAGCAAATGGAATGACTGACACGCCACCGTCATCAACGGATGAGACCAACATTCAACCCGGGGTGCGAGTCGGGTTACCTCCGCGTGTGATCAAGAGCTGCGATTCGTTTTTGGATCCGTCCGAGGGGAAGTGCAGTGCTTGTTCCGGTGCACCCTGGGCACCGGTTAATGATTTCCCGGCGGTATCCGAGGGATATCGTTATCCGTTGGCTAAGATCCCGACAGGGGGGGGGGAGGGGGGTTTTGACCATTAGGTACCGGACTACGTTGCCGACATTTTTGTCACAAGATTTTTGAATTATATTTTTACCACACTGACATTGGCCCAAGCCTTACGGCCGCCATTAAGGAGAGAAGAAGAAGAACATTCAACCCGAAATTAAATACTTAATAAGGCGCTAGAAAATTAGGAAACCAAAGAATCATTAAAAATGTGAATTATTTAAGTATTGTGTGGTAATTTTTCATACTACCACTACTCGTCCAAAGAAAATCAGCCTTGATTTGACACTAATTAATTAAGTATGCTTCAAACTGACTAACAACGATGCACACAATCGATCCTCGAAATATCCGCATCTGATTTTCTTGCAGCCTGTAGCGTGCTAAGGAATAAGAAAGTAACTCGACAGCCAACGACAGTTCCAATGAACAACGCTCTACACGGCGCGTAACGTTGCGGCTTGTGTCGCGTCGTGTTCGGGGCGTGGCTCTTGCAACGCACTGCCGAAACAATATGCCACTCGGGAATGGTGAAAAATGGTGCTGAATTTGAAATAGAGTAGAATAAAAGAAAATAGCTGCTCTTTAATGTAGAAGTCAAAAATATTTTATAGTTATGTCCAAATTTTGACCACACTAGGTATTACCCAGATTTATACCCTCAGTTTCGAGTAAAATACAACTGGATTGAGAACCTCCTCCTTTTTTGCAGTCGATTAAAAAAGAGTGGTGAAACAGGCGTAAGTGCTTAAAAGCTCGAAAATATCCTTTATTTCCCGTGGCACATTTCTATTTCAAAATCAAGTTTAACATAGTCGACGGCCTATTTCTGGGTATTTTTGGTCCTTCGGGTCTGCTGAAGATCTAACATAACCTAAACCTACCTCCCACTTATGATATTTATTTTGGTCTGTAGTACCACGTAGTGTAGTAGCGCCATGGGTAATATACCAAAAATATCGGAATACGACCTTTTTGCTAAGGGCGTGTGTACGTGTTCAAATATTTTGAGCACCAAGATTTCGATTCTGATTCCGACTTTTTATGGTAAAGATGGAAAGAAACAAATTGAAAATATGGTAAAGTTTATTCCACGTATCGATATAATTTTAACAATAATTAAATACAAATAGAAATTTGCGTCCCTTGATAAATTTGGCATACATTTTATACATGCTCCACTCTTGGTCACAGACTGAAATCGCTTGGCAAATGTAGCTTCGCTTAGTTTGAAACTACCTTGTCCCATGATACTTATGCCTACATTTATTTATTTACATAACTTAAATTATAACAATAATAACACGATTCAACAACTCAAATAGATATTTAAGTAGACAAAAAGTAATTTTAATAATAAAGATACAGGTCCCTTAAAATTGCTTCCACGCTGGTCTGGGAGTAAAGAAAAAACACAGAATGTACTAGTTGCTTCTCTTGCCGCGCAGATGGTAAAAGCCCATCTAGGGAATGGACATACGATCATAACGTTTACAGGCGATGCGGCTAGCAACCCGTCACTATTTTGATTCTCCTTTCCACCTACACGCCCGCAATCATGCTAAACGTGGCCTTTAGGTCTTGTTACCTTAGGCTCTGTCTACCCCGTAAGGGATAAAGACGTGATTTGTGTGTGTGTGTGTGTGTGTGTGTGTGTGTGTGTGTTAATAAATACGGATTTTTGATTCGAGTATTTGCGACTCAATTTTGAAGCAGATATCTTCAACCGATTGAGCTGAAATTCTCCATACTTGTGTAAGTCAGATGACAATACAATAATCTGGTAGAGTTCTGGTGACCCAGCCAGGACCATCGGAACCATCACCATCGGAAGTTAATCCATTCGAATCTCCAACATACACACATACATACACACACACACTCGAAAAACCTAACCCTCCTGGCGCAGTCGGGTAAAAAGACCAATCACCTGCTAAAATAAGTATTCCGAAAAAATATACACCCACACACACACACACACAAATCACGTCTTTATCCCTTACGGGGTAGACAGAGCCTTAGGTAACAGATACCTACAGGTCACATTTAGCAAGATTGTGGGCGTATAGGCGAAAAATGAAATCAAAATAGTGATGGGTTGCAAGCCGCATCGCCTATAACATGATTCTTAAGACTTTCGCCCATTCCCTCGATGGCCTTTTACCATCTGCACGGGTAGAGAAGCAACTGGTATATTCTATGTTTTTTCTTTGCTCCCAGACCAGCATGGAAGAAAGAATATGAGAGGGTATATTTCGTTTAACTCTTCAGCCATAAAGAATTAAACGAAATTGAAATACCCACTGTTCCAACCGTATCACAGCTCCTCGCTCGAGGGCGTGCAATAGTTAGACGGTCAATAATAAAGTGTACTTCCATGCTGGTCTGGGAGCAAAACAAAACATAAAATGTATTGCTTCTCTTCCCGCGCAGTAGGTAAAAGCCCACCGAGGAATTCTAGCAACCGATCATTATTTTGGTTTCCCTTTCCACTTCCACCTCGCCCACAATCATGCTAAGCGTGGCCTTTGGGTCTTGTTACCCTAGGCTCTGGATGCCCTGTGCGTGGTGACACCCTTATGCTCCCACGGCGCCCCCCCAATGGCAGAGAGGGAATACCGGCGGGTTTTTAGTGGGTAGGCCTCCCCCGCTTCCTTCCACTCGGGAGGGGGGCCGGGGAGGAGTCCCACATAACTTCCGCACCGTCCCTACGGCGCGGTCGTATGCGTAACGCATTTTCCCGCCGCAAAAAAAAAGGGTCTGGATGCTCTAGACTCTGTCTACGCGTACGGGCTCTCCCCTTCTTGGTGCGTACGGGCCCTTCCTTTCTTGGCGCGGTCCTGGCGGAAGCCGGGGCCACCGGGGGGCATTTGTGGTGGAACCCTAGTGGCATCCCACTGCGTCCCCATCACACCAGATTGAGGCAACGCTTGAGTTTTTAGATTGGGTATACCCCTCGGGGGGGAGTCCCACATAACCCTAGAGCAGGGGTGGCGAACCTTTTTTGGTGGACGTTCCATTTTTTCACAATCCTTACTAATATTATAAATGCGAAAGTAACTCTGTCTGTCTGTTACCTTTTCACGCTTAAACCGCTGGGCCGATTTAGTTGAAATTTGGTATACAGATAGTTCGAGTCCCGGGAAAGGACATAGGATAGTTTTTATCCCGGAAAATTGCATAGTTCCCGCGGGATAGCACAGCCCAAACCACTGGAATTTTTCAAATCTAAGGCGGAACAAAGTTCGCCGGGTCAGCTAGTAAAGTAATATTTGGCTCTGACCTGTCATCAAAGACCCTGTTGTCTTAAGAGTGTGTTGTTATTTTACCATCATATGATCACTTTTTATTGTTGGCGTGCCAACATTTTTTTGAAGCGTGCCAACAGTGGCACACGTGCCATTGGTTCGTCATCCCTGCCCTAGAGCATCAATTAAGATTTCCTACCCGTTAAAAAAAGGCCCTGTCTACCCCATAAGGGATAAAGACAAGATTTATGTTTTTTTTTTTTTACATGAATAGGAAGGAAAACGAGCAAGTGGGTCACCTGATGGTAAGTGATCACCACTGCCCATAGACACCCGCAACCCCGGAGGGATTGCAGATGCGTTGCCAACCTAGAGGACTAAGATGAAATGCCTCTTGCGCCCGTAATTTCTCCGGCTGTCTTACTCTCCACACCGGAACACAGCAGTGCAAGCACTGCTACTTAGCGGCAGGATTATCGAGTAAGATGGTGGTAGCGATCCAGATGTATATACATACATCTGGATCGCTACCACCATCTTACATACGTATCGTGTGATCCGTCCACGCATACCGCGATCCATAACACAAAATACTGACGCGTATCGCAGCGAATCCGGTTGTTCTGAAATCCACGATGCTATATTGACAAACTAATATCACGATAACATTGATCGTCTCTCCCATGCCATACCCTAATTTTCCAAACACTCAATTCTATGACATTGCTGTCGTCTCCGTCGGACTCAACTCTTCATGAGCCACGGGCACAGCATCTGGCTCCTTCCCTTGGAGCAGCGAGGACCAGTCCTTCTTGGCCTCCATGAGATCTTCGCCGACTTGGAAGTTGAGCTGAAAAAACTTTCATTTTATGCGGGTAGGTCGACGTCAAACCTTATCGTAGGGTTTCGTACCTCGAAAAGACCAAAAGGGGGGGTGCGAGTCGGGTTACCCCCGGGTGGTCAAGAGCTGCGGTTCATTTTTGGATCCGTCCGGGGGGAAGAGCAGTACTTGGTCCGGTGGACCCTGGGCATTGGCTAATGATTTCTAGCAGTTTCTGAGGGATACCATTGACCGTTGGCTAAGAGCCCGACAGGGGAGGGTCTTTGACCATTACCGTACAACGTTGCCGACATTTTGTCACAAGATTTTTTAATTATATTTTAGTTAATTTGACATTGGCGAAGTTGTCGTCGCTATAACGACTTGATACGCCACAAATAAGAAGAAGAAGAGAAAAAGGAACCCTTTTACGATCACTTCATGGTCCGTCAGTCTCTCAAAGGTATAAACTTAAAAATGTGAAAAAAATGGGATAAAAAGGACCCCACCGGAACGGCAATTGTCTTATATAATACTCGCGTACGCTCGGCCTTGTAACACATACTCGTCCGGCAATAATGTACTATTATCGCCCGACTACGCTACTTATACCTAGGTAACGCTACCTTCCTAGAGCATGTAATGCGGGGTCACCAGGGTAGGGAGCTCATACAAATTAGGGGCCGTCCATTAATCACATGATTTTTTTTAAAGCATTTTTTAACCCCCCCTCCCCCTTGGTGATACATGGTGAGGTTTAAGACTACCACCCCCCCCCACCCCCCATCCAACATCACGTGTATTTTTCGTATCTACAAAAAATCTTACATTTTTTAGAACTAGAATTGTCTTGCGCGCGTGTTCAATTTATATATTAATTTGGTATCGTATATGTCATGATATATTTTTGTGTCATTTTACTATAATACATGTAACTGTAATTTAAAAATCGCGCGTTTGAAAAAATGATGAAAAAATAAATACACGTGATATCTTACTACACCCCCCCTCCCCCCTTGTGGCTTTTTCGTGATTTTTGTCAAACCCCTCCCCCCCCTTTCAAGCCTCACGTGATTACTGGACGGCCCCTTATGGTGCGCCAGCGCCACCCTCCTACCGCTGCCTACCCTGCCGACCCCCCAGCACGCTGTACCTTCTGCCGGCCGCTCCTGGCGGGGGGTATGACGACGCCGTGCTGCTTCTGCAAGTGCTTCTTCCAGTAGCAGCGGCGCGTGAAGCACGAGTGGCACACCTCGCATTCGAACCTAGCAGAACACACGTTGCGCCTTTAACAAGATGGAGGCTAGTGGTTGTTGTGTGGCGTGGTTTGGTGTGACGTGGTGTGGTGTGGTGTGGTGTAGTGTAGTGTGGTGTGGCGTGGCGTGGTGTGGTGTGGTGTGCCGGGTCGAGGTGTGGCATGGCGTGTCATTGCATATAACGTGGCGTGGCGTGGCGTGACGTGGTGTGTCGAGGTGCGGCGTGTTGCGTCGAGGTGTGGCGTGACGTGGTGTGTCGAGGTGTGGCGTGTAGTGTCGAAGTGTGGCGTGACGTGGTGTGGCGAGGTGTGGCGTGTTGTGTCGAAGTGTGGCGTGACGTGGTGTGTCGAGGTGTGGCGTGCCGTGTCGAGGTGTGGCATGGCGTGTCATTGCATATAACGTGGCGTGGCGTGGCGTGACGTGGTGTGTCGAGGTGTAGCGTGTTGTGTCGAGGTGTGGCGTGACGTGGTGTGTCGAGGTGTAGCGTGTTGTGTCGAGGTGTGGCGTGGTTTGGTGTGTCGAGGTGTGGCGTGGCGTGTTGTGTCGAGGTGTGGCGTGGCGTGGAGTGTAGAGGCGTGGCGTGGCGTGGCTCACCGTTTGATGGCGTCGTGGCTGTCCTGGTGCCGCCTGAGCTTGGTGCGGTCGTAGAAGCGGCGCGGGCACTGCGCGCATGCGTGCGGGCGCGAGCGCTCGTGCGTGCGCCGCATGTGCGACAGCAGGTTCGACGAGTTGTAGAACGACTTCGCGCACACGGCGCATTGGAAGTTCTTCTCACCTGCGGTGGACACATAGTTTTTGAAAAGTTGAGGAAGGTGAATATCAGGTCGTACAAGAAAAAGACTTATAAAAGTTTTGGAGCATAGTAATACGGATGCGAAACATAGGCAATGATGCAACAGGACAGAGAGCGTCTGGAAGCGTTTGAAGTGTGACCCTGGAGAGGATTAGCTGGCACTAGAAAGTGATGAACGAGGAAGTGCTCTCCCGGGTGAAGGAAAAGCGATGCCTGTTCATGACCTTCACAAACAGATGAGGGAACACTAATACGACACGACGGATCATGAAAGAAGAAAAGATGGGAAGCGGAAGAGAGGAAGGCCGAAAGAGAAGAAAAGAGAAAGAGAAAACAGAAGACGCGTCGTATCAGAATGGCCAGGAAAAGGCTCTGAAAGGGACCACATGGAAATGCCTACCAACAAGAGCCTATCTCGTTGAAGAAGAGGTGGAGTATGTCTTGCTGTTATACTAGTGCTGAAGTAGAGTTAGAGGCCGTCCATTAACCACGTGAGGCTCCGAAAGGGGGGGAGGGGTTCAGCAAAAATCACGAAATATCACAAGAGGGGCGGCGGGGTGTAGTAAGGTATCACGTGTATTTATTTATTCGTCAAACGCGCGATTTTGCCTGCCGTTGCTTGCAGGCAACGAACGAAGTCCCCGCGCCTTTTATACCTGTATTTAAAGACATACATACATACATACCGTCACGCCTCTCCCACAGGGGTAGGCAGATACTACTTTATTCCACTTGCTACGGTCCTGACATTTCTTTCGCTTCATCCAGTCATCAATCTCTTCATACATGCTCGTCGGTTTCGGGTACTCCTGACCTGACCTTTTTCCAAAACGTCTCCTATTTGGTCTCGGAACGTCCGTCTAGGCCTTCCCCTCCAACGTAACCATTCACACTCCCTCTGTTTAGTTAGTCTACTTTCATCCATCCGCTCTACATGCCCAAACCAACTAAGCAACAATATTCTAAAAACTTTAAAATTCTTTGTAGGTACTAAAAATACACGTGATTTTGGATGGGAAACGGGGAGGTAGTTTTAAACCTCACCACGTATCACCAAGGGGGGGGGGGGGTAAAGGAGGGGTAATTACACAAAAGATCCACGAATGGGTCGAAGTGTATCCGTAAGGACCCCTAGATTAGATAAGATGGACGGCCCCTTACCGTTGTGTATGCGCAGATGCTTGGTGAGGTCGTGCCGGTGCCAGGTGCGGTACGCGCAGTGCGGGCAGCCGTGCAGCGGCGGCAGGTGCGAGCGCACGTGCGTGTAGTGCGAGCTCTGGTGCGAGAACGTCTTGCCGCAGAACTGGGGGCACAACCAGGTAATGTCAATTAAAGAGCGACCGCTTAAATGAGTCCTCGCCCGCGCGGCTGTGGGGCGCGGGCATAGAATAAGAACATAGTAGAACAGAAACTCCCGCTCCGGCCGGACTCAACGTCACGATATTAGAGTACCCGTTAAGCGTGTGTTTCAGTCGGGCTGTCACGGCCGGCGTCGCCGCGCGCGCGTTTGGCTGTTTGCAACTGAATAAACTACTACTAGTTTTACGTGAGCCTGTATGTATTTTATTTTATATTTGTAGGTAAGTAATACTTACTTAGATCACCTTAAATGGCTTCATTTGTTATGGCACTTGTAATAACTTCTTAACTTAGAAGTACCTACCTATCTAATCTAGGTATAATATGTAGGTACGTAGGTACCTAATGATTTATAAATCTCATATTTTGTATAACTAGAATAAAATAATGATTTCAAAGCGGTTTTAAAGTAAATAAAAACTTATATTTTAGCGATATTATCTTTAAGACGTAAGTAATATTTAACAGTAGCCAGCGCCTCCACCTTGCTCGTGAACTGCTGCGCGCACAGCCCGCCGGCAGCTCCGCTGCGAGCGTTAGCACTGACCTCGCAGATCCACAGCTTGCTGCGGCTGGGCTTGGGCCGCGGCGGCTTGGGCCGGGGCGGCGCGGGCGCGGCGTGTGCGCATGCGCGGTGCGCCAGCGCCTCCACCTTGCTCGTGAACTGCTGCGCGCACAGCCCGCCGGCAGCTCCGCTGCGAGCGTTAGCACTGACCTCGCAGATCCACAGCTTGCTGCGGCTGGGCTTGGGCCGCGGCGGCTTGGGCCGGGGCGGCGCGGGCGCGGCGTGTGCGCATGCGCGGTGCGCCAGCGCCTCCACCTTGCTCGTGAACTGCTGCGCGCACAGCCCGCCGGCAGCTCCGCTGCGAGCGTTAGCACTGACCTCGCAGATCCACAGCTTGCTGCGGCTGGGCTTGGGCCGCGGCGGCTTGGGCCGGGGCGGCGCGGGCGCGGCGTGTGCGCATGCGCGGTGCGCCAGCGCCTCCACCTTGCTCGTGAACTGCTGCGCGCACAGCCCGCCGGCAGCTCCGCTGCGAGCGTTAGCACTGACCTCGCAGATCCACAGCTTGCTGCGGCTGGGCTTGGGCCGCGGCGGCTTGGGCCGGGGCGGCGCGGGCGCGGCGTGTGCGCATGCGCGGTGCGCCAGCGCCTCCACCTTGCTCGTGAACTGCTGCGCGCACAGCCCGCCGGCAGCTCCGCTGCGAGCGTTAGCACTGACCTCGCAGATCCACAGCTTGCTGCGGCTGGGCTTGGGCCGCGGCGGCTTGGGCCGGGGCGGCGCGGGCGCGGCGTGTGCGCATGCGCGGTGCGCCAGCGCCTCCACCTTGCTCGTGAACTGCTGCGCGCACAGCCCGCCGGCAGCTCCGCTGCGAGCGTTAGCACTGACCTCGCAGATCCACAGCTTGCTGCGGCTGGGCTTGGGCCGCGGCGGCTTGGGCCGGGGCGGCGCGGGCGCGGCGTGTGCGCATGCGCGGTGCGCCAGCGCCTCCACCTTGCTCGTGAACTGCTGCGCGCACAGCCCGCCGGCAGCTCCGCTGCGAGCGTTAGCACTGACCTCGCAGATCCACAGCTTGCTGCGGCTGGGCTTGGGCCGCGGCGGCTTGGGCCGGGGCGGCGCGGGCGCGGCGTGTGCGCATGCGCGGTGCGCCAGCGCCTCCACCTTGCTCGTGAACTGCTGCGCGCACAGCCCGCCGGCAGCTCCGCTGCGAGCGTTAGCACTGACCTCGCAGATCCACAGCTTGCTGCGGCTGGGCTTGGGCCGCGGCGGCTTGGGCCGGGGCGGCGCGGGCGCGGCGTGTGCGCATGCGCGGTGCGCCAGCGCCTCCACCTTGCTCGTGAACTGCTGCGCGCACAGCCCGCCGGCAGCTCCGCTGCGAGCGTTAGCACTGACCTCGCAGATCCACAGCTTGCTGCGGCTGGGCTTGGGCCGCGGCGGCTTGGGCCGGGGCGGCGCGGGCGCGGCGTGTGCGCATGCGCGGTGCGCCAGCGCCTCCACCTTGCTCGTGAACTGCTGCGCGCATAGCCCGCCGGCAGCTCCGCTGCGAGCGTTAGCACTGACCTCGCAGATCCACAGCTTGCTGCGGCTGGGCTTGGGCCGCGGCGGCTTGGGCCGGGGCGGCGCGGGCGCGGCGTGTGCGCATGCGCGGTGCGCCAGCGCCTCCACCTTGCTCGTGAACTGCTGCGCGCACAGCCCGCCGGCAGCTCCGCTGCGAGCGTTAGCACTGACCTCGCAGATCCACAGCTTGCTGCGGCTGGGCTTGGGCCGCGGCGGCTTGGGCCGGGGCGGCGCGGGCGCGGCGTGTGCGCATGCGCGGTGCGCCAGCGCCTCCACCTTGCTCGTGAACTGCTGCGCGCACAGCCCGCCGGCAGCTCCGCTGCGAGCGTTAGCACTGACCTCGCAGATCCACAGCTTGCTGCGGCTGGGCTTGGGCCGCGGCGGCTTGGGCCGGGGCGGCGCGGGCGCGGCGTGTGCGCATGCGCGGTGCGCCAGCGCCTCCACCTTGCTCGTGAACTGCTGCGCGCACAGCCCGCCGGCAGCTCCGCTGCGAGCGTTAGCACTGACCTCGCAGATCCACAGCTTGCTGCGGCTGGGCTTGGGCCGCGGCGGCTTGGGCCGGGGCGGCGCGGGCGCGGCGTGTGCGCATGCGCGGTGCGCCAGCGCCTCCACCTTGCTCGTGAACTGCTGCGCGCACAGCCCGCCGGCAGCTCCGCTGCGAGCGTTAGCACTGACCTCGCAGATCCACAGCTTGCTGCGGCTGGGCTTGGGCCGCGGCGGCTTGGGCCGGGGCGGCGCGGGCGCGGCGTGTGCGCATGCGCGGTGCGCCAGCGCCTCCACCTTGCTCGTGAACTGCTGCGCGCACAGCCCGCCGGCAGCTCCGCTGCGAGCGTTAGCACTGACCTCGCAGATCCACAGCTTGCTGCGGCTGGGCTTGGGCCGCGGCGGCTTGGGCCGGGGCGGCGCGGGCGCGGCGTGTGCGCATGCGCGGTGCGCCAGCGCCTCCACCTTGCTCGTGAACTGCTGCGCGCACAGCCCGCCGGCAGCTCCGCTGCGAGCGTTAGCACTGACCTCGCAGATCCACAGCTTGCTGCGGCTGGGCTTGGGCCGCGGCGGCTTGGGCCGGGGCGGCGCGGGCGCGGCGTGTGCGCATGCGCGGTGCGCCAGCGCCTCCACCTTGCTCGTGAACTGCTGCGCGCACAGCCCGCCGGCAGCTCCGCTGCGAGCGTTAGCACTGACCTCGCAGATCCACAGCTTGCTGCGGCTGGGCTTGGGCCGCGGCGGCTTGGGCCGGGGCGGCGCGGGCGCGGCGTGTGCGCATGCGCGGTGCGCCAGCGCCTCCACCTTGCTCGTGAACTGCTGCGCGCACAGCCCGCCGGCAGCTCCGCTGCGAGCGTTAGCACTGACCTCGCAGATCCACAGCTTGCTGCGGCTGGGCTTGGGCCGCGGCGGCTTGGGCCGGGGCGGCGCGGGCGCGGCGTGTGCGCATGCGCGGTGCGCCAGCGCCTCCACCTTGCTCGTGAACTGCTGCGCGCACAGCCCGCCGGCAGCTCCGCTGCGAGCGTTAGCACTGACCTCGCAGATCCACAGCTTGCTGCGGCTGGGCTTGGGCCGCGGCGGCTTGGGCCGGGGCGGCGCGGGCGCGGCGTGTGCGCATGCGCGGTGCGCCAGCGCCTCCACCTTGCTCGTGAACTGCTGCGCGCACAGCCCGCCGGCAGCTCCGCTGCGAGCGTTAGCACTGACCTCGCAGATCCACAGCTTGCTGCGGCTGGGCTTGGGCCGCGGCGGCTTGGGCCGGGGCGGCGCGGGCGCGGCGTGTGCGCATGCGCGGTGCGCCAGCGCCTCCACCTTGCTCGTGAACTGCTGCGCGCACAGCCCGCCGGCAGCTCCGCTGCGAGCGTTAGCACTGACCTCGCAGATCCACAGCTTGCTGCGGCTGGGCTTGGGCCGCGGCGGCTTGGGCCGGGGCGGCGCGGGCGCGGCGTGTGCGCATGCGCGGTGCGCCAGCGCCTCCACCTTGCTCGTGAACTGCTGCGCGCACAGCCCGCCGGCAGCTCCGCTGCGAGCGTTAGCACTGACCTCGCAGATCCACAGCTTGCTGCGGCTGGGCTTGGGCCGCGGCGGCTTGGGCCGGGGCGGCGCGGGCGCGGCGTGTGCGCATGCGCGGTGCGCCAGCGCCTCCACCTTGCTCGTGAACTGCTGCGCGCACAGCCCGCCGGCAGCTCCGCTGCGAGCGTTAGCACTGACCTCGCAGATCCACAGCTTGCTGCGGCTGGGCTTGGGCCGCGGCGGCTTGGGCCGGGGCGGCGCGGGCGCGGCGTGTGCGCATGCGCGGTGCGCCAGCGCCTCCACCTTGCTCGTGAACTGCTGCGCGCACAGCCCGCCGGCAGCTCCGCTGCGAGCGTTAGCACTGACCTCGCAGATCCACAGCTTGCTGCGGCTGGGCTTGGGCCGCGGCGGCTTGGGCCGGGGCGGCGCGGGCGCGGCGTGTGCGCATGCGCGGTGCGCCAGCGCCTCCACCTTGCTCGTGAACTGCTGCGCGCACAGCCCGCCGGCAGCTCCGCTGCGAGCGTTAGCACTGACCTCGCAGATCCACAGCTTGCTGCGGCTGGGCTTGGGCCGCGGCGGCTTGGGCCGGGGCGGCGCGGGCGCGGCGTGTGCGCATGCGCGGTGCGCCAGCGCCTCCACCTTGCTCGTGAACTGCTGCGCGCACAGCCCGCCGGCAGCTCCGCTGCGAGCGTTAGCACTGACCTCGCAGATCCACAGCTTGCTGCGGCTGGGCTTGGGCCGCGGCGGCTTGGGCCGGGGCGGCGCGGGCGCGGCGTGTGCGCATGCGCGGTGCGCCAGCGCCTCCACCTTGCTCGTGAACTGCTGCGCGCACAGCCCGCCGGCAGCTCCGCTGCGAGCGTTAGCACTGACCTCGCAGATCCACAGCTTGCTGCGGCTGGGCTTGGGCCGCGGCGGCTTGGGCCGGGGCGGCGCGGGCGCGGCGTGTGCGCATGCGCGGTGCGCCAGCGCCTCCACCTTGCTCGTGAACTGCTGCGCGCACAGCCCGCCGGCAGCTCCGCTGCGAGCGTTAGCACTGACCTCGCAGATCCACAGCTTGCTGCGGCTGGGCTTGGGCCGCGGCGGCTTGGGCCGGGGCGGCGCGGGCGCGGCGTGTGCGCATGCGCGGTGCGCCAGCGCCTCCACCTTGCTCGTGAACTGCTGCGCGCACAGCCCGCCGGCAGCTCCGCTGCGAGCGTTAGCACTGACCTCGCAGATCCACAGCTTGCTGCGGCTGGGCTTGGGCCGCGGCGGCTTGGGCCGGGGCGGCGCGGGCGCGGCGTGTGCGCATGCGCGGTGCGCCAGCGCCTCCACCTTGCTCGTGAACTGCTGCGCGCACAGCCCGCCGGCAGCTCCGCTGCGAGCGTTAGCACTGACCTCGCAGATCCACAGCTTGCTGCGGCTGGGCTTGGGCCGCGGCGGCTTGGGCCGGGGCGGCGCGGGCGCGGCGTGTGCGCATGCGCGGTGCGCCAGCGCCTCCACCTTGCTCGTGAACTGCTGCGCGCACAGCCCGCCGGCAGCTCCGCTGCGAGCGTTAGCACTGACCTCGCAGATCCACAGCTTGCTGCGGCTGGGCTTGGGCCGCGGCGGCTTGGGCCGGGGCGGCGCGGGCGCGGCGTGTGCGCATGCGCGGTGCGCCAGCGCCTCCACCTTGCTCGTGAACTGCTGCGCGCACAGCCCGCCGGCAGCTCCGCTGCGAGCGTTAGCACTGACCTCGCAGATCCACAGCTTGCTGCGGCTGGGCTTGGGCCGCGGCGGCTTGGGCCGGGGCGGCGCGGGCGCGGCGTGTGCGCATGCGCGGTGCGCCAGCGCCTCCACCTTGCTCGTGAACTGCTGCGCGCACAGCCCGCCGGCAGCTCCGCTGCGAGCGTTAGCACTGACCTCGCAGATCCACAGCTTGCTGCGGCTGGGCTTGGGCCGCGGCGGCTTGGGCCGGGGCGGCGCGGGCGCGGCGTGTGCGCATGCGCGGTGCGCCAGCGCCTCCACCTTGCTCGTGAACTGCTGCGCGCACAGCCCGCCGGCAGCTCCGCTGCGAGCGTTAGCACTGACCTCGCAGATCCACAGCTTGCTGCGGCTGGGCTTGGGCCGCGGCGGCTTGGGCCGGGGCGGCGCGGGCGCGGCGTGTGCGCATGCGCGGTGCGCCAGCGCCTCCACCTTGCTCGTGAACTGCTGCGCGCACAGCCCGCCGGCAGCTCCGCTGCGAGCGTTAGCACTGACCTCGCAGATCCACAGCTTGCTGCGGCTGGGCTTGGGCCGCGGCGGCTTGGGCCGGGGCGGCGCGGGCGCGGCGTGTGCGCATGCGCGGTGCGCCAGCGCCTCCACCTTGCTCGTGAACTGCTGCGCGCACAGCCCGCCGGCAGCTCCGCTGCGAGCGTTAGCACTGACCTCGCAGATCCACAGCTTGCTGCGGCTGGGCTTGGGCCGCGGCGGCTTGGGCCGGGGCGGCGCGGGCGCGGCGTGTGCGCATGCGCGGTGCGCCAGCGCCTCCACCTTGCTCGTGAACTGCTGCGCGCACAGCCCGCCGGCAGCTCCGCTGCGAGCGTTAGCACTGACCTCGCAGATCCACAGCTTGCTGCGGCTGGGCTTGGGCCGCGGCGGCTTGGGCCGGGGCGGCGCGGGCGCGGCGTGTGCGCATGCGCGGTGCGCCAGCGCCTCCACCTTGCTCGTGAACTGCTGCGCGCACAGCCCGCCGGCAGCTCCGCTGCGAGCGTTAGCACTGACCTCGCAGATCCACAGCTTGCTGCGGCTGGGCTTGGGCCGCGGCGGCTTGGGCCGGGGCGGCGCGGGCGCGGCGTGTGCGCATGCGCGGTGCGCCAGCGCCTCCACCTTGCTCGTGAACTGCTGCGCGCACAGCCCGCCGGCAGCTCCGCTGCGAGCGTTAGCACTGACCTCGCAGATCCACAGCTTGCTGCGGCTGGGCTTGGGCCGCGGCGGCTTGGGCCGGGGCGGCGCGGGCGCGGCGTGTGCGCATGCGCGGTGCGCCAGCGCCTCCACCTTGCTCGTGAACTGCTGCGCGCACAGCCCGCCGGCAGCTCCGCTGCGAGCGTTAGCACTGACCTCGCAGATCCACAGCTTGCTGCGGCTGGGCTTGGGCCGCGGCGGCTTGGGCCGGGGCGGCGCGGGCGCGGCGTGTGCGCATGCGCGGTGCGCCAGCGCCTCCACCTTGCTCGTGAACTGCTGCGCGCACAGCCCGCCGGCAGCTCCGCTGCGAGCGTTAGCACTGACCTCGCAGATCCACAGCTTGCTGCGGCTGGGCTTGGGCCGCGGCGGCTTGGGCCGGGGCGGCGCGGGCGCGGCGTGTGCGCATGCGCGGTGCGCCAGCGCCTCCACCTTGCTCGTGAACTGCTGCGCGCACAGCCCGCCGGCAGCTCCGCTGCGAGCGTTAGCACTGACCTCGCAGATCCACAGCTTGCTGCGGCTGGGCTTGGGCCGCGGCGGCTTGGGCCGGGGCGGCGCGGGCGCGGCGTGTGCGCATGCGCGGTGCGCCAGCGCCTCCACCTTGCTCGTGAACTGCTGCGCGCACAGCCCGCCGGCAGCTCCGCTGCGAGCGTTAGCACTGACCTCGCAGATCCACAGCTTGCTGCGGCTGGGCTTGGGCCGCGGCGGCTTGGGCCGGGGCGGCGCGGGCGCGGCGTGTGCGCATGCGCGGTGCGCCAGCGCCTCCACCTTGCTCGTGAACTGCTGCGCGCACAGCCCGCCGGCAGCTCCGCTGCGAGCGTTAGCACTGACCTCGCAGATCCACAGCTTGCTGCGGCTGGGCTTGGGCCGCGGCGGCTTGGGCCGGGGCGGCGCGGGCGCGGCGTGTGCGCATGCGCGGTGCGCCAGCGCCTCCACCTTGCTCGTGAACTGCTGCGCGCACAGCCCGCCGGCAGCTCCGCTGCGAGCGTTAGCACTGACCTCGCAGATCCACAGCTTGCTGCGGCTGGGCTTGGGCCGCGGCGGCTTGGGCCGGGGCGGCGCGGGCGCGGCGTGTGCGCATGCGCGGTGCGCCAGCGCCTCCACCTTGCTCGTGAACTGCTGCGCGCACAGCCCGCCGGCAGCTCCGCTGCGAGCGTTAGCACTGACCTCGCAGATCCACAGCTTGCTGCGGCTGGGCTTGGGCCGCGGCGGCTTGGGCCGGGGCGGCGCGGGCGCGGCGTGTGCGCATGCGCGGTGCGCCAGCGCCTCCACCTTGCTCGTGAACTGCTGCGCGCACAGCCCGCCGGCAGCTCCGCTGCGAGCGTTAGCACTGACCTCGCAGATCCACAGCTTGCTGCGGCTGGGCTTGGGCCGCGGCGGCTTGGGCCGGGGCGGCGCGGGCGCGGCGTGTGCGCATGCGCGGTGCGCCAGCGCCTCCACCTTGCTCGTGAACTGCTGCGCGCACAGCCCGCCGGCAGCTCCGCTGCGAGCGTTAGCACTGACCTCGCAGATCCACAGCTTGCTGCGGCTGGGCTTGGGCCGCGGCGGCTTGGGCCGGGGCGGCGCGGGCGCGGCGTGTGCGCATGCGCGGTGCGCCAGCGCCTCCACCTTGCTCGTGAACTGCTGCGCGCACAGCCCGCCGGCAGCTCCGCTGCGAGCGTTAGCACTGACCTCGCAGATCCACAGCTTGCTGCGGCTGGGCTTGGGCCGCGGCGGCTTGGGCCGGGGCGGCGCGGGCGCGGCGTGTGCGCATGCGCGGTGCGCCAGCGCCTCCACCTTGCTCGTGAACTGCTGCGCGCACAGCCCGCCGGCAGCTCCGCTGCGAGCGTTAGCACTGACCTCGCAGATCCACAGCTTGCTGCGGCTGGGCTTGGGCCGCGGCGGCTTGGGCCGGGGCGGCGCGGGCGCGGCGTGTGCGCATGCGCGGTGCGCCAGCGCCTCCACCTTGCTCGTGAACTGCTGCGCGCACAGCCCGCCGGCAGCTCCGCTGCGAGCGTTAGCACTGACCTCGCAGATCCACAGCTTGCTGCGGCTGGGCTTGGGCCGCGGCGGCTTGGGCCGGGGCGGCGCGGGCGCGGCGTGTGCGCATGCGCGGTGCGCCAGCGCCTCCACCTTGCTCGTGAACTGCTGCGCGCACAGCCCGCACGGCACCCGGCGCACCTTGAAGCTGCGCCCGCAGGGGGTCTACTGGACAAACGTGGCAAGCTGAACAAAGCTTGTATTAGGCTCTAAACAACGATAAGAACGTACATACTACGCGACCCTCCCCCCCTTCAGTGACCACCCGTAGCGTAGTATATAACAGGACCCCCCCTCCGCCTTTAGTTTTCACGCAGTAATTCGTAAATAGGTACGGTTTTTAAACACTTTTACAAGCAGAAAGTTCTTCTTTTTTAATATGGCCCTATCGATCGATCCGATAATTTCGCCAATGGCAAAGTAATAAATACATACCTACATACACAAATCACGTCTTTATCCCTTACAGGGTAGACAGGGCCTAAGGCTACGAATAATAATAACTCTAGAAGCGTAACTAGCCCGAAAAATCATTCTACGCGAAGTGAAACGCAGGGGGCGGGGCTTAAAATATGTACCGCGCGGCGAATTAGTTCGGCCGGGACGCTCGAGCCATTATCGTGACGTTATCATTGTATTTTTGCGCTAATACATTAGAAAAATTGAGTTTGGTGCCATAATTGATCAACAGGTGGCAGCACTTCAAAGTTATTTAGCGCACAGGCTTCAATTTTTTTTGTATTATACAAAAATTAAACAACTTTGCAGGATGTCAATCAATACCCATAAATACGTACTCAATATTATGCGGAAATGAAAAAAATATGAGTTATCAATACACTTAGAACCTTAAACCTTATATAACCTTATATAGATTTTTTACATGTATCTATTCAGACTGACTATGGTTAAAAAGGCTATACAAAATAATGAATCTGTTCATGTATCTGACCTCGGATGTCCATGGCTCGGGTTTCTTGTCTTCCTCCTGGCAGACAGTGCTGGCTGAGCGCGGGCCGCAGGCCGGCCGCCGCTGCTTCTGCGGCCCGCGCTTGGCCGGCAGCGGCGACTTTCTACAAACGTTACCAATACATACATAAATCACGTCTTTCTCCCTTGCGGGGTAGACAGAGCCTGTGACAAGACCCAAAGGCCACGCTTAGCATGATTGTGGGCGTATAGGTGGAAAGGGGAATCAAAATAGTGATGGGTAGCTAGCCGCATCGCCTATATGATTCCTATGCCCATTCCCTCGATGGACTTTTACCATCTGGAGGAGAAGCAACTGGTACATTCTATGTTTTTTCTTTACTCCCAGACCAGCATGGAAGCAAACGTTACCAACCTTGTAGTATTAACTTTTTTAATACAATTTTTTTTGTAATATTCAATTTGTATTTTTAATTTAACTTAATTTACTCTTGACCTCAATCTAAATTCTCCGAACTTGACAATGTACAATTTATGATGTAATTTTTATTGAATGAATAAATAATCTAAATTTAAATTATATTTTAAATACAAACCTTAGTCTTAACTATGAAATGAATCAAGAATTTTTAATTCTTGATTTTTTATCCTTACTTTACGGTTTTACCGTTAGAAATGAAATTTCTAAGCGACACTGAAAATTAGAACACATAAAAAAACCAAAAAGTAAAGCTATGGCCGGGAATCGAACCCGGAACTTCGTCATTCTGTGACGCGTGCACCCCTACACCACCCATAGCAGGTGGGTAAGCCTTTGAATTTTTCTATCTATTACTAGCTGTCACGTGACCTTGTTACCATGCGAATTTTTGACACTACTTTACTTTTCAAAATAGCTTTACTTTTCTGATTTTTCTGTGTTAGAATTTTCAGTGTTCTTTATAAACTTACTAGCGACCCGCCCCGGCTTCGCACGGTATATTATGCATGTATTATACATATAAACCTTCCTCTTGAATCACTCTATCTATTAAAAAAAACCGCATGAAAATCCGTTGTGTAGTTTTGAAGATATAAGCATACATCGGGACATGAGGACAGAAAAAGCGACTTTATTTTATACTATGTAGTGAAGTCTTACTTCCATTTGGGAGATGTACATTCGGTACACTCTTTACATTACTAAACTAAATTAAATAAGTGATCTAATTAGTGTACCTACTAGAGTTAGATTACTTTAAAACTTAGTTGACCAAAAGGCCAACATAGTTTGTTCACTCTACGACACTCACCCATTATCTATCTCTTTCTTTTTTTTAACCCTCTTACTCTTCCTGACCTTATGCACCCACTCATCATCCAGCGCACCACCAACCTCATGATCTTCATCACCTCCGTCCACATCATCCGGCATCTCAACCTTGATGGCAATAGGAGTTACAGACCCCACATTTTGTTTTGCTGTAATATTGTCTGTTGTGTGTGTGTCGGTTAATATGTGCGAGTGAAGTGAGTTGTGGGAGGCCAGGCATGTTGTCTTGAAGGCGTGGGCAGTGTGGAGGCGCAAGAGGCAGGCCTGGCAGATGAGGGTCGGCAAACTGGGGGCAGGTACAAGCTGTAACAAAATGATTTTTTATTTGAATTATTTGTTACCTTGTAATTTTTGAGGCGCAGTTAATAGTCGTCGAGTTGCGGAAAACAGCCCGTTACAACATAACATAACATAACATAACATAACATACCTTGTAATTTGGGTCCGACCCGTCCATGCTGGTCTGGGAGCAAAAAAAAACTAGAATCTAGCAGTTGCTTCTCTTCCCATGCAGATGGTAAAAGCCCATTGTGGGAACAGGCATAAATCTTAGGAATCATGTTATATATTTGATTCCCCTTTGCACATATGCCCACAATCATGCTAAAATGGCCTTTAGGTCTTGTTGCCATAATAGGCCGATACCATCTTCACCATAAGGGCAAACAGGGCCCGTGCCCAGGGCCTCCATTCTCTTTAGCCTTTGAGTTTTATAGGTAGTTGTTAAATAGTTCCTGACATGATAGAAACTATTTTAAGATCTAAAAAGGGGATGTTAGAAGTTGCACTAGACAGTAGGTAGGTCTTTAGTATGAACATTATTAACTTACCAGCAACCCTGTACAGTATTCTATTTGCTCAACTAAACCGTTTTCTTTAACAAATAGCTCCTGCATTTCTTCTCCGGCCCATAAACATACTCTACACACATCCTCCCTTTTAAAATTTGATTCCATTGCTGTCACTTCTTTCTTTAGTTATCACTTAAAGCTCCATTAAATTGTAAATAGTTAGATGTAATACGGGCCTAAGTTATTAAATTATGGTAGATATAAGCAGTTCATGAAATTAAAACACATAATTTTATACGTGTTATTGACAGAACGACACTTTACTAGTGACACCACAAATGACAAGTGACAGTTGTGTGTTGTGATGTGAAAAATGACATGACATTGTTATGAAGTTGATGACCATGAAGTTTGACTACTCGATGCTAGATGGCACTGTTAATCACAACAAAAGTACAACTTAACAACAATAGATGACACTGTACAGAGTACACGAAAATTTGATTAATTTACTTTTCAAGCGTTTATTATATGGATTAAAAGAAGAATGTACTACAGTGATTTGTGATAATTTTTAAATTGTGATATTAGTTTGAAAAGAAAAAATAAAATTAAGTAATTCAATTCTGTTCTCTATTACATTTGGCATCAAAACTTTTTTGGCGTGATTGGTTCATTCTAATGAATGTGCACGTTTATCCAATCATAAACAGCTGTTTGATCAAGGAAAACCAGCCTCATTAGGTTTTTAAACGAGAATATTCCACAATGCTCTTCATTTTCCGTGTGGCAAGAAAATTCGATGGTAGAAAAAAGTAAAAAACGATCTACGATCTTGTTCTCTTTCGCGAAGTTGCGTCACCCACATGTTCTGTCTGAAGTGAATTAAAACGAGAATTCATTAAATTAAACAGTTGATAATAAACCACTAAAAATGTTGTGCGCGACGCGGGTGATGGGCCGAAAGGCTTTGGAATGCTCCGGCATTGGAACAGACTTCTACACACAGAGAAACTTCAGCACAATCCTGAAAAGTGTAAGTGACCATTTTATTTCCGAAAACGAATGAAAGTCGTTTGTCATGGGTCTCGAAATGTCAATTTTGTGGTCTCCTCAAGTTCTCAATATTCTTTTAAATATCTCATGACTAAAAATGGATTCTCTGAGAATATGCGCCGGTCCTTGATGGTCACATGAGGTCGATTTAAAACCGTGAATTCCTGTAATTTTTCTGTATTTTCACGTGATTTCAGACTGCAGCCCCAACAGTACCTATTTACCAAAGACATGCAGTGCAATACAGAAACAAGTAAGTCCGAATTAACATACTTTTCGCAATAATTTCATCATAACCTAACATCTTGTATGTGGGTCGACCTTTGAATACGAGCCATAAAACAGTAGCTCTAAGCGTCCCTTAATATTTCATTATTTCTTTTTAATTGCATCATTTTGTTTTGAAGTACACTTGAACACATGCCAGGTTTTTAACTCAATCTACTTGATTCTCGGCTGTCTTGAAATGGAATTTACCGCTGCGTTGTTTGTTAACTGTATATCTCAATTATGCTCTGAAAATCTCTAACACTTTTTTTATGGTTTTTTCACCAATGTGGGACCTGATGGTTAGTGAGTATCATTACTAGGTCCGTCAAACTAGGCTGGAGCCCTTTTGGAAAGTAAAAAAAGTGTAATGTGCCCGACAAAAACGTTTTGAGAATGGTGTGAGAAATTGTCTGTCCTTCGGGGCCCCCTGATAACGGGGGCCCTGTGTGCCCTTATAGTGAAGACGGTATTGATCACCACCCCTAGACACTTGCAACACTAGAGGATTGCTGATGTTATGTCAGCCTAGACGGCTAATGTAACATCTTGTGTACCAGTAATCTCACTAGTTAGTAGTCTCTGTCCATTGGGACACAGCAGCACTAGCGATGCTGCTTGGTGGCAAGATTAGCACATAAGAGAGGTAGCAATCCAGATGTATATTGAACTAGCTGTTGCCCGCGACTTTGTCTGCGCAGAATTCGCTTATCGCTATCCCGCGGGAACTATGCAATTTTCCGGGACAGAAACTATCCTATGTCCTTCCTCGGGACTCAAACTATCTATATACCAAATTTCAACTAAATCGGTCAAACGGTTTAAGCATGAAAAGGTAACAGACAGACAGAGTTACTTTCGCATTTATAATATTAGTAAGGATGGTACACAAAGAACTCGCAACTTCCATTTAAGTATGTATTGTCCTTCAGGATTTATGTGACTTGTGTGGTCTGCAGGTCTGATGGAGTTCGGGGCGCTGTCATTGGCATTGACTTGGGAACCACCAACTCCTGCGTGGCTGTCATGGAGGGCAGGACACCCAAGGTAAGCCCACAGCCCCCACTGGACCACCGGATGATAGCCGTTTATTAATATAAAAGCCTTCCATATACTTGTTTGAATTATTATCATCTGCTTTTCTGTCTATGAATGAACCACTTAAATAACTTAATTAGTAATACAGTCACAAGCTCTTTTGGCTGACTGTACTTTCAATTTAATACCTTATATTACCAATTTCAAGTGAATAGAATAAGGCTAACAAACATACTTAACAAGTTAAATAAAAAACCAATTTCCTGAATTATAGAAATTAATCTGTCACCCCACTAAACAAAAACAAGAAAATTGTTTTTATTTTTTTATTAAATTATCTCAAATTGCTTAGATTCCAAGGTTTATAAAAAACAATTATTCATGAACATAACTGTCAACTCAATCGTGTCTAATACAAAACAAAATTTCGTCAGCCCACCAGTCATACGGCATAGCCTATTGGTAAAAATGTACATTCGACGCCATGACTACCCAGGGTTCGATCCCCGGGCGCGGGGCATCTTTTTCTATGTTTGTTATTTACGGCGCCGTCGATCAGCGCGCGCGCCTATGCGCGTGTGCTCTTGCAGCGGCGCCAGAGCAGCGCGCGGAACCAGCTAGTCGCCGCCCTGTGGCGCATGACTTTCCTAGATACCGTGCTACATTTTTTGAACATAAAAAAGAAATTAGAAGAAATTGAAAAATATTTTATTTGGGCAAGGTTTTTTCTAGACTGTTGATAATGTGTTCTAACTTCGAAATTCAAAGCTTAGAACAGTTTTTGTATGGCATTTAACATTTGCCCGTTAAACTGGCGGAATTTAACCTTTGGCGTATATTTGCCGGTCTAAAAGTCAAGGTTAAATGATTTAATGATATCTGATTATTTTAATATTTATCTATTATGTCATTTTAGTGGAATGTGTAACAGCGACCGATAACAGCATGGTTACTAGCTAGTAAGCTTATACATAACTTTCAACAAAAAAAGTGTTTCTTACACACATTTTTTAATTTTCTTTTAATTATAAAAACCCACACTTCAGAAATTCAAATACCTATTACGCCCCCTCCTGACATTTTCCCTACGCCCCTGGTTGGGAAGTCCTGTAGTATCTAATACTAGCTGTTGCCTGCAACTTCGTCTGCATAGCATCCGTCCGCTATCCCGCAAGAAATATGCAATTTTCCGGGATAAAAAGTAGCCTATGTGTTATTTCAGACTATAACCTTCTGGCGTGAAAGAGTAACAATCGTCCATCCATACTTACAAACTTTTGCGTTTATAATATTAGCAGGATGTGTATGGAAAATAATAGTACATTATTGTCTAGGCCAGGAAGTAGGCAATTGCTGGCTGAGTATTGGTTTGAACGGACGAGCTTGCGAGTCCGTTTAATAATACGAAGCCAGCAATGCTATTCTGGCCGAGGCAAGTATAGTGCTTTTCTCAAAAATCGAAAATAAAAGAACAACAAAAATAAATGAAAATAAAATAGAGAAATTGTTTTGCTTTGTCGCCTTTTTCTATCAATGGCATTTGAAGAGTGTATTTTTCTACCCAGAACACCTAAAGCTATTTCAGACACAGATAAACACGTTGTCGTACCTACTAGGTTTTTTTTTAATTTGATGTTTTAAGTCTTGTGCCTTTATTTTATAATGGTGATTTGCATTTTTAAAAAGTTAATAACTAGACAGTAATGGAATTTGTATGCGACATTACTGTCGAGTTTAGCGCAACAGTAATGTTTTTTTTTTAATTTTGGACTGACCGGCAACAATTAACTTCCTGTTCTGATATGTAGTCAACAATGACGACCTTAACGGTCATTTTTGAGAAAAAATACTAACCCCTCACCCCTTGTCCTCAGGTGGTAGAGAACAGCGAAGGCTCCCGCACGACGCCGTCCCACGTGGCTTTCACCAAGGAGGGCGAGCGCCTGGTCGGCATGCCGGCCAAGCGGCAGGCCGTCACCAACAGGCAAGTGTAGCACAGGATACTTGGCGTAAGGCCTGAGCGGACGCTTGTAGCGGAGCGGGCAGCGTGGCGGGTAGCGGAGCGGGCAGCGGCCAAGGGCTCTTGACACCAGTATGAGTTTCATTTGTTTATACGCACATATCATTAGTGGTCTAAAATGCGTTCAGAAATCGTAGGATATGACCAGCATTATTACACCCTTAAAAAACCTATGCTGTAATTACATTACAGTACAGGCTATGACGCAAATCACGTCTGAAGGCTACGTTAAGCATGATTGTAGGCGTATAGGTAAGCACTAGTAATAGACACTTCATTCTTCATTTAAAGATATGGTTTTAAATTGACTGTTGTAAAATAAATGATTATGCCTTAGTGTCTTTTAAATAAGAGTTGTTGTGCGTTTTGGTCCATGTCTACTTCTTTGTCTTTTTTTTCTCCCATGCTGGTCTGGGAGTAAAGAAAAAACATGGAATTTACCAGTTGCTTCTCTTCCCGCTCAGATGGTAAAAGCTCATCGAGCTAGTTATGTTATGCAGTGATACCTAGGACGGATAACCGGTCTACGGCCACTCAGTAGTCCCATGCTCTCTTCACAACCCGATCCTCTTCGCCGAATGCTCATTGCCCAAGCGACCGGAGTCTGACGTTAATTTTTTTACCAACAGTGCCAACACCTTCTACGCCACCAAGAGGCTCATCGGCAGACGGTTCGATGACCCTGAGGTCCAGAAAGACATGAAGAACCTTTCCTACAAGGTTGTGAAGGCTTCGAACGGAGACGCCTGGGTCCAAGGTGAGGTCCTGCAATGTCATTTCGCTATTTTATTTCAAAGAAAGAAGTCATTTAGTCCTTTTTGCAAGACACACAAATATAAGAGAATATACACAAATTTATAGAAAACTAGCGACCCGCCCCGGCTTCGCACGGTATATTGTGCATGTACTATACATATAAACCTTCCTCTTGAATCACTATCTATTAAAAAAAACCGCATCAAAATCCGTTGTGTAGTTTTGAAGATATAAGCATACATAGGGACGAAGGGACAGAGAAAGCGACTTTATTTTATACTATGTAGTGATAGTGATTCTACGCAGACGAAGTGGCGGGCAGAAGCTAGTAATCCATAAACTTTTACGTAAACAAAGTAATAAATAGATAGAACCCGACTCGACGAAATGGTTTACAATAAACAAAAAATAAAAAGTAGGGAAAACTCCGAAAACTAAATTGTTCAAAAACAGATTTTCTGTGATCAACTGTCTGTGAAGATTTAGAGTAACGATATATCGAGGGAACTCATTTTCTAAGGTAAACATACATATCAGTGGCGTGGCGTCAAGTATATCAGAAGGCAAGCCGAATGGCATTTAACTACTTTACTCTTCTAATTCTGCGCAATAAAAGTGCCCAACTGCCTTAAAATGGGGAAGACGGTGGGAATCGAGGCCTATGGACGCCACGCCACACATACATAAATCACGTCTTTATTCCTTACGGGGTAGACAGAGCGTAAGGTATTTTTTTTTTAATTTAATTAAAAATAATTAAAACATAAACCGAATATGTTGAGAAATTTTTGATTCTCTGCTCCTAGAGAGAGAGAGAGCTACTTATACACAGTGTTTCCCAAACAACAGCAATATTATCTATACTATCTATACTAATAATAATATTCTAAAGAGGAAAGATTTGATTGTTTGTTTGTTTGAATTGAATAGGCTCGGGAACTACTGGACCGATTTCAAAAATTCTTATGCCGTTAGAAAGCTACATTATCACTGAGTGACATAGACTACTTTTTACCACGGGAAAATACCTTTTCCTACGGGAAAATTAATTTATCGCGGGCGAAGCTGCGGACGGAAGGCTAGTATTATATACAATACAAAATAGTAACATTCTAATAATGGGTCGTTTTAAAAAAAATGTACATAGTTAAGGGCCTAATAAAAATAAAATCACGATCGCTTCCTTTGTGTAACGACAGTTAGGCATACAAACTATATGGGTAACTTTCGTTACACAAAGCAACAAATTACGTTTTGTCTTAATTAAATCCCTTAATTGTGTACATTTTTTTTAAGTCACTACATAGTATAAAATAAAGTCGCTTTCTCTGTCCCTATGTCCATATGTATGTTTATATCTTCAAAACTACACAACGGATTTTGATGCGGTTTTTTTTATTAGATAGAGTGATTCAAGAGGAAGGTTTTATGCATAATTCTACGCAGACGAAGTCGCGGGCAGAAGCTAGTGACTAATATAATTTGATATCCATCTTACTCGCTAATCCTGCCGCTAAGTAGCAGTGCTTGCACTGCTGTGTTCCGGTGTGGAGAGTAAGACAGCCGGGGAAATTACGGGCACAAGAGGCATTTCATCTTAGTCCTCTAGGTTGGCAACGCATCTGCAATCCCTCCGGGGTTGCGGGTGTCTATGGGCAGTGGTGATCACTTACCATCAGGTGACCCACTTGCTCGTTTGCCTTCCTATTCATATAAAAAAAATATATATATATATATATATATATATATATATATATATATATATATCACGATTCCGTAACACGATGTATTTATTTTGGTTTCCCAGCGAGCGACGGCAAGGTGTACTCCCCGAGCCAGATCGGGGCGTTCGTGCTGATCAAGATGAAGGAGACCGCGGAGGCGTACCTCAACACGGGCGTCAAGAACGCCGTCGTCACCGTGCCCGCCTACTTCAACGACTCGCAGCGGCAGGCCACCAAGGATGCCGGTTAGTGCGCCACCACTACCAGCGCCGAAGAATCAATCCTCAAACTATACATACATACATACCGTCACGCCTCTTCCCACAGGGGTAGGCAGAGACTACTTTGTTCCACTTGCTACGATCCTGACATACTTCTTGCTTCATAACTATTGCTGGTTTTTTTTATGTTAGAGAGGCCAGACAAACTAGTGGGTCACCTGATGGTAAATGATCACCACTGTCCATAGACACCCGCAGCGCTTTACGCGATGCCAGTGCGTTGTCGGCCCTGCAGAAAATTGTACACTCGCCTCTTAAAGGCACCCAGGTCGTAACTCGATGGGAAGACCTCAGCGGGAAGCTCGTTCCAGATTTTGCAAGATCGTGGCAAAAAAGACCGATTAAACCGCACCGTCGAAGACTGCCATTCATCAACATGATGTCGATGAAATGAGCGCTTACGACGGGTGGATTTAATCAATAAATGCCGAGATATGTCGACAGGTCAATCGTTGGTACGACCTCTTATTTTGTAGCGACCCTAGCGCCACCTAGTTGGCCTGTACCTACATATATCACGTCTTTATCACTTACGAAGTAGACAGAGTCTAAGGTGAAAAGACCACGTGCATAATCGTGGGCGTATGGATGGAAAGGGGGATCAAAACAGTGATGGATTGCTAGCCACATCGCCTATATAACATGATCCCTAAGACTTTCGCCCATTCCCTCGAGCTTATACCGTCTGCGCGGGAAGAGTAGCAACTGGTACATTCTATGTTTTTTCTTTGCTCCCAGACCAGCATGGAAGAATAGGAAGAATAAATACTCGAAACTATTGGAGTAATTCCCTAGCAATCCCACCCAGGTTGGATATTGGGAAATCACAGTGCCATCTTCCAACCTGCCTCAGGTTGGATAGTGGGAACAAAATTTATTTGGGTTAGAGTTTATTGACCCTGGTCGTGGTTGCAGGTCAGATCTCGGGGCTGAACGTGCTGCGCGTGATCAACGAGCCCACGGCCGCGGCGCTGGCCTACGGCATGGACAAGACCGACGACAAGATGTAAGTGCTGATAGGTATCTCTGCAACTCGGCACGGCTATTGTGGTCTAAGATCCGGGATCTAAATCAACCTTCACCGAGCTGATAAAAGAATGAAACATATTTCATAATAAATTTGGTATATTAGAAAATATATTCAAAACGGGTTGGCTGATGCACCGATGCTAGAAGCTTGAATTAAATATTATATGTTATAGTTAATTAAAATTGCTATGATAAGTAACAAACTTGTAGGTGTCTCTATCTTATAAGTAATAATTTTTTTTTTAAATGTCAACACATGCAATACTATACAATAACTCTTTATTGAACACCACATATCGCCGGTACTCTGACTCAACCTCGCATATGAAATTTAATGAAAATGGAAAAATCACTTTAAACCGTGCACATAAAGTTGTTATTTCAATGTCGTCAAAATTGATAAACGAGGTTGAGTCATAGTACCGTCGATATAACAACCAAAACAGAAAAAAGGTATACAGAATATTACAAGGTAACAATAGGCGGCCTTATCACTACAGAGCGATCTCTTCCAGCCAACCATAATGGACTGGAGAACAGACCACTCATCTTTTTTTTTTTATATGGAATCTAGTGACATATTATGTGTCTTAGCTTAGCTAAACGGATATATTCATGAAAATTCATTTATCTTATTTTTTTTTCTTTAAAATACTTCAAAAACAAGATGTTCCCTTACCCTGCCATGGCCTTTAATTTCTAACGTTAAAACCGTAAAAGTAAACATAAAAAATCAAGAAGTAGAAATTCTTGATTAATTTGATAGTAATTTGAGCTTGTCGCTTGGCCGCAGCATCGCGGTGTACGACCTGGGCGGCGGCACGTTCGACATCTCCGTGCTGGAGATCCAGAAGGGCGTGTTCGAGGTCAAGTCCACCAACGGGGACACGCTGCTCGGCGGCGAGGACTTCGACAACGTCATCGTCAACTACCTCGTCGACGAGTTCAAGCGAGACGTGAGTATACATACACAGACCCAGAGATGTACAAAATACTTTTCAAAAAGTATTTAAATACAAAATGCAAATACTTTTTTTAATATAGTATTTCAAATGCAAGATACAAAATACTTTTGCCTTTTGTATTTAAATACTAAATACAAAATATTTATTTTCAAAATACTTTATTGAAATAAAATAATTTATGGTAAAATTACTGCAAAACGTAACAGTGACTTTGAGGATTGTCAAGAGGGGTCCCTCATATATTATTGGTCAGCTTTTATATGCGTTTTGTTTCATCTGTCATCTTGCGCATAGACTTTCGAAGCTGCTGCGCCACTAGTGGCCATTTTTTGTTTTTACTGAATCGCGGAATGCTTTAGAAAAATGAAGCTTAGAATAAAAAAGTATTTTGTACTTTACAAACCATTTTACAAATACAAAATACGTCTCGAATAGTATTTCAAATATGTCACAACTCTGCACAGACCGCGGTTTGCGGGTGGTAGGGCCTTGTGCAAGGTCCGTCCGGATCGCTACTACCATCTTAATCGCTAATCCTGCCGCTACGTAGCAGTGCTTGCACTGCTGTGTTCCGGTGTGGAGTGTAAGACAGCCGGGGAAATTACGGGCACAAGAGGCATTTCATCTTAGTCCTCTAGGTTGGCAACGCATCTGCAATCCCTCCGGGGTGGTGATCACTTACCATCAGGTGACCCACTTGCTTGTTTGCCTTCCTATTCATATAAAAAAAAAAAAAACAGACATACATACACAGAGCACGTCTATCCCTTACAGGTTAGACAGAGTCTGAGGTGGCAAGAGCTACAGGCGATGTTAAGCAAGATTGTTGCCGTATAAATGGCAAAAATAGAATTTAAATAGTGATGGGTTGCTAGCCGCATCGCCTATAACATGATTCCTATGATTTTTGCCCATTCCCTCGATGGGCTTTTACCATGTGCGCGGGAAGAGAAGCAACTGGTGGTACATTCTATGTTTTTTCTTTGCTCCCAGACCTGCATGGAATTTGAGTACACTACTTGGACGAAATACGGTCACAATAAATACTATACAATTATTCTTTATTTAACACCACAATATAAAAAAATAAAACAGACAAAATTACTTAAAAAAATTAAGCAAAATATTAAGGTCAACTGGTGGAAATCCCTTTAGTGCATACATTTTAATGTTTTTTTTTCTTTATGTGATTTGTGTCCGTTTCTTTATATTTGTACAATAAAGTATTTACTTGCTTACTTAAAATTGTTTGCTTATTGGTCATTGAGATAGTCCTCCGCCATGTAACATACATACATACATACATACATAAATCACGTCTTTCTCCCTTACGGGGTAGACAGAGCCTAAGGTGACAATACCCAAATGCCACGCTTAGCATGATTGTGGACGTATAGATATAGGTGGAAAGGGGAATCAAAATAGTGATGGGTAGCTAGCCGCATCGCCTATATGATTCCTACGCCCATTCCCTCGATGGACTTTTACCATCTGCGCGGGAGGAGAAGCAACTGGTACATTGTATGTTTTTTTTTTACTCCCAGACCAGCATGGAAGAAATGTAACATCTGATTTAATAAAATGTTATTTGTGTGCAGCAAGGGCTGGACATCCGCAAGGATGCGATGGCGATGCAGCGCCTGAAGGAGGCCGCGGAGAAGGCTAAGATCGAGCTGTCGGGCTCCCTGCAGACCGACATCAACCTGCCGTACCTCACCATGGACTCCGCGGGGCCCAAGCACATGAACCTCAAGGTGAGTGGAGACTGCAGCAGAATCAGTGGCGCAACTATAAGGTGGGGGTGGCAAAATGACAGGGGCCCCGGACTGGCTTGGTTTAGAGTATAGAAGGGACGCTGATGCACTTCTTTATATTGAGGACTAGCTGACCCGAAGAACTTCGTACCGCCTAAGGCTGCGGCTCCACTGAGGCGGAGACGAGCGGAGCGGAGAGGAGACGTGTGGGGATCGACCAATCATATTACATGAAATCCACATCGCTCTTCGCGCACATCTCCGCTCTGTAATATGATTGGTCGATCCCCACACGTCTCCTCTCCGCTCCGCTCGTCTCCGCCTCAGTGGAGCCGCGCCCTAGCAGTCGATTCTTTAATTTTTCTCTTCGTAAGAACCATCCTCATACTTCAAGGAATATTCTAAAACAAGAATTAGCGAAATCAGTTCAGCTGCTCTCGAGATTTGCGCTTAGCAACACATTGTTCGCACGCGTGAACCATGAGCATTTCAAAGAAACAAGCAAGCGAGCAAGCGAACCTGCAAGCTTTCAAGCAAGCATGCAAGCAGGCAATTGGCCGCGGGCCCCAGACGTTATAGTTGCTCCACTGAGCAGAATAGTCAAGATCGTGCCGTCTTGTAGCAACTCAATAGTTATTTGTGTCACAAGGGAGCAAAATTATGTGTTTACGGCGAGGGCGCAACATTGAATCCAGAAGAATCCAGAGCGTGATGAGGGATTCAAAGTGTTAACGCCCAAGATGAAAATAATTTTGCTCCGCAGTGGCTCATACAACTTTTCACACCGAATATTAAAAAACTTGTAAAATGAATTCTAAATATACTTAAAGAGCTACCAGCATAGAAAATGAAAAAAAATTGCATTTGCAAAGAAACACTTCAAAATATTATCTATTAAAAGACCGTTTCAGAATCCTTTGCGCAGTTTTACAGATCTAAGCATACATAGGGACAGACAGGCAGCGGAAAGCGACTTTGTTTTATATACTATACTATGTAGTGCACAGTTTAGGCATTTATGATTATTTTAAGCTTCGATCGGTTCTTTTACTTTTTATGTGTCTACTCTTGCTTAATACTTGTGTCCTGTCAATCGTTCAAAGGCTAACTGAAAGAGATCCCTTTTAGGGATAGTTCCCCTTTGTGCATTTGTGTGGTCCTATATTCATCTTTTTCTTGTGTTTTATGTACAGTCAAGTGTAATAATATGTATCTAGACAAAAGTTTCAAAAATAAGTACTATACGCTCTTACGCCAGCGTAATAAGGTCGTGGGACATATTTTTGAGAAGTTCCTATCGATACTTATTTTTGCACTTGACCGTACAATAGATTAGATTAGATTAGATTATTTATTCATTCAATATAAAATTACATCATAAATTGTACAATGTCAAGTTACGAGAATTTATATTGAAATCGTCAAAAATTACACACATAAAATAAAAAATAAAAATTGAAAAATTAATTGAATGTCAAAATACATAAAATAACAATGTTCAGTAAAAATAAAAAATAAAAATTAAATCAAGAGTACAATTCAATGTCAAAACAAAATGTCAAATCACAATAAAATATTAAAAAGAAGTGCACATCATGTCAATATAAATTCGCCAACAGAGTATAATGGTTTATCCAACAAAAGGTTTCTCAGTTTGGATCTAAATGCCTCGTCAGATGGTTCGTTCTTGAGTTCCGCAGGAAGACGCTCATAATGTGTGGGGCCAATAACGCGTGGATTCTTCACCGAAAGCGCCAAGCGACGGGGAACCGTACACAGCTGTCCTGTGCGACGTACCTGCTTGCCGACCACATTTACCCGTGAAAACGTGGATAAATTGGTCCTTACAAACATTATCACCTCAAACAGGTATAATGAGTAGTGAGTCATAACTCGGTGCGTTACAAAAAGTTCCCTGCACGAGTGCCTAGGCTTGACTCCAGCTAATATACGTATGGCATGCTTCTGCAGCAACAAAACCCGATTAGAGTCTGTTGAGTTTCCCCATAAAATAGTGCCATACGACATCAGGGAGTGGAAGTGGGCGTAATACACTTGCTTTAAAGCATCGTCTGATATAAGGGGTTTAAGTTTTCGCAACGCAAATACTGCACTACTCAGTCTGCCACACAGCTTGTCAACATGGCACTTCCAGTTTAGATTCGAGTCTATCGTGAAACCGAGGAACCTGGATTCACTGCACACTGGCATAGGACAGCTAAGCAAGCAAGGAGGCAAGTCAACGCGGCGACCAGAAAAAATCATTATGTGTGACTTAGATACGTTAAGTAGTAGGCCGTTGACCGTGAACCATTTTTGCAACTGTTGACAAGCCTCCCGTATCTTCTCAGCGAGCTGTTCGTATGAGCGGGCACTCACAACCACTGTAGTGTCGTCCGCAAACAGCACTGATAATCCAGTTGAAATAGATGATGGAAGGTCATTTACGAAAATCAAAAATAAGCAATTTCCTAGCGCTGACCCTTGAGGGATCCCTAATGTGACGTCACAAATGCCTGACGCGAGCGTTTTGCCGCTTGCAGACATCTTGACTACCTGCTTGCGGCCAGACAAAAAGGACTCGAACAGCTGATAAGCACTGCCTTCGATACCGTACCGACGTAATTTATGCAATAGTATTTTGTGATTTACTACATCAAATGCTTTTGACAGGTCACACAGGATACCAGCCATCTTGAATTTTTCGTCCATACCTGTCAGAATGCAGTCAATGATTCTATGTGCTGCTGAAGTAGTAGACATTTTCTGCCTGTATGCGTACTGCTTGTCCGTCAGGAGGTCGTTTGACTCAAGGTGGCCCATCAACTGGGACGAAACAATCGATTCAACAATTTTAGATATAGTCGGTACGATACTTATTGGCCTGTAACTGCCTACGTCATCTCTGTCTCCTTTTCCCTTGAAAACAGGACACACTCTGGTGTTCTTGAGGACATCAGGATATATCCCAGTGGCAAACATGGTGTTTATAAGTACAACTAGGATATCTGCAATGACTGGCCATATAGTGATCAGGATATTTGGAGATATGTCATATGCATCAACGGTCGTACGAGTTTTCAACATAGATTTAAGAACTTTATCCAATAAATCACGTGTGACGGTCGGTAGGCTAAAAGTGGGTATATCAGAGCTGCAAAGATGATTTAGAAGATATCGGTTTGACAACGACTCGTCAGACCGTACGATGCATTTAGCTGCTGAATTTACAAAATGTGAATTAAATGCATCAGGAACTTGGCATTCGGGTATATTTGAACTTGTGACCGGATCCCTAAGGCTTATGTTCTGAGGTAAGGTTTTGGTGCCCACCTCTTCGTTTATGACCCTCCACATCTCCTTGGCAGGATTTTTACTCTCCGCCAGTCTAGCTTCTATGTGAGACTGTCGAGCTCGTAACGTGGCGGTCTTGATGAGACTGGAATAGTGTGCAATACAATCCGAGAGTATGGGATTATCAGGATACTGTCGTCTTATTTCGTTCAGATCACTAAGTTTGCGAGTGTATTCACGTATTTCATCTGTCAGCCATGGCAATGCGTTTCTTCCAGAATTAGATTTTAACTTTTTAATCGGAAAATGAATGTTTATATAGTATGTCAGAATTTTAAATAACTTATCAAATTTCGTGCTAATGTCAAGGGTATCATCATAAATAAAATTAAAATTATATTAGAAACGTCGCAGTAAAATAAATGTATAGAGTAATCACTAAATAATCGTCGCTCAAAAGTATTATTTTTATTCAGTTTGTGATATGTCAAGTCAAACTCATACCGCTGCGCGTTGTGATCGCTTATGACCGTGTCCACCGGTGACACAGTGAGGCCATCACTAGCATTGTTCGCTATTCCACAGTCAATGGATGACGCACAGTCGGACGTTATACGAGTAGGGAAAGTTACGGTATTCAAGCATCCATAGCTAGTGAGTACGTCATCAACGCGCCGCCTTGAACTATTTGTTGATAAATAATCTACATTTTGGTCACCAACTATGAGAAACCTTTTGTTTTCGTTAGTTAACCTATGTAATAATAATTCCAATTTTTCCAAATATATGTCAAGTTCACCATTTCCGGTTCTATACAATGCAATTATAATTATTTTTTGACAAATTACTTCAATAGCAGTAAATTCAAAATGGTATTCGACGGAGAGGCTCTGCAGGTCATTACGTTGTTTATACCTAACGCCGTCTTTTACGTACAGCGCGACCCCTCCATGTGCGCGGTCAGTCCGACAGTAACAATTTGCTAGCGCATACCCACATAACCTCACGCGTTCAATCTCACCTTTTTTACACCAAATAAATAATAATAAAGAGTTATACATACATACATACATTCAGAGTTGCACTGTAGTTTTAGGCTCTCAGATGGCTCACAAACGTCTGATTGTTATGTATCAGTGCTAAAACGACACAGAACTAAACCATCCGGGTGAATTTCTATATTAACTCTGGATCAAAAGATATCTGTTACAACCTTATATGTATCTAGCGTAAAGGTCCGATCACACCGGTGCGTAAAAGATGTTGACGGTGCTTTTACCCAACAAAATGTATGGAAAAACGGTGAGAAAACGTGACGCCTACGACACATGAAGCGGTCTGGTCGCTCCTTTATGGTGCTTTATGGTGTGAGACGCGACCACAGTCCCACACCACATAGTATATATATATAAGCTAAAGCAGTAAGGAAACTACGAACAAAACGGTCGCAACGAACGCACACATAGACGCGCGCTTCTACAAGGCGCCTAAGCGGATCTCGCGGTGCCGTCAGTCGCGAGTGTCGCGCTGTGACGAGCGGCCGTCTGTTGCGTGCGCCCAGACAGTCCGCGATCTTTTAATTTTAAACATGCCAAGAGCGTATTGCGCAGTGTGTCCATGTTTCCCAATAGTTTATTTAAGAAAGCTATTCATTCGTATGACACTGTCAATTGGCATTGTTCATTTTTTTAAGCTGTGCTTTTAACACCTTTATTTGATAAAATGGACTATTTCAAGCAACTAATTTGAATGTTATGCTTTTACCGTAGCTTTGTTAATTAATAATAAATATTTTTTCGCTGTTTGATAATTCGTGAATTCAGACAGAATCCCCATCGCCTTCGTTCGGCTGGCTATAAAAAAAAACGGCTTTGTCGATTTGACAGTGACACGTGACAGTTGCCATAGCTAAACTTTTTTTTTCATTTTTGTGGCAAACATTCGATGCTGGATTCTGTCTAAAAACCGGGTCGTTCGCTCAAACAAAGGTTCAAAGTACTTTTACAAAAATATCTGCAATCATAAAGTATTTTTGAAATCGGACAAGATAAATCGGATAATTGATGGTTTTCGAATTGGAGCATACTAAAAAAAATGAACAATGTCAATTGGCACATGTGACAGCTGATCGTTTCTCCCGCAGATGACGCGTTCGAAGCTGGAGTCCCTGGTGCAGGACCTGATCAAGCGCACGGTGGCGCCGTGCCAGCGCGCGCTGCAGGACGCCGAGGTGCAGCGCAGCGACATTGGGGAGGTGCTCCTGGTCGGAGGCATGACCAGAATGCCCAAGGTACTGTTCCTAGCTGGACGCTCTTTAATCTTCTGCACTACGAATAATAATAAGTCAAGAAGCGTAACTCCCTAACAGTTGCCGCTTCGATTGTCATTCCACTTACGCACACAAACTAGCAGCAATGCAAACGTGACACCTGTCACTCACACAGACGATACTTGCACGCGATTAGTCCGCGCGTCGTGATCGTGTCCGCCTACTTGCGGTAAGGGAAGGGTGCGTGGATAGCATGCATCCAGAGTCGTCAAGTATGGTGTCCTAAAATATTTAGTTACATACATATGAAAGGTGAGTCCTCTATTTTTCATATCTGAATGGCTTCTACACCACTTCACACAACACGATGGCATATTTTTCTAATGTATTAGCGCAAAAATACAATGATAACGTCACGATAACGGCTCGAGCGTTCCGGCCGAACTAATTCGCCGCGCGGTACATATTTTAAGACCCGCCCCCTGCGGTTCACTTCGCGTGGAATGATTTTTAGGGCTTAGTTACGCTTCTAGAGTTATTATTATTCGTAGCTTCTGCACCATTTGCTTATGACCGGCGGCGGCGTCTCTTGGCTGTCTCGGCAGCGAGTGGTGCCAGAGCGACTTGGGTCATATTCACCGGTTGAGCCGATGCTCTTCTGGATTATTCTCCCCAATACAAAAACGCCAACCTATATCAAAGTAGAAATGTATGAGAAAGTACGAAATTACCGTTTTAGAAGCTCTCGTTTAACCTGCACCGAAATTCGAGAAATCGATAGCTATCGTCTTTTTTGGGTCAAGACATGTGTCGGTCAAAATGTCATCCGCCATCTTGGATCCAAAAAATATGTCGAATTAGGGCTCACGGCCACAAAGTTACATAAGGGGGCGTCCATTAATTACGTGAGGCATTTTTAAGGGTTTTTTGACCCCAGCAAACGGCCCCCCCCCCCCCCCCCCCCCCCCCCCGGGTGAGATGTAAGATTTTTTACGCAGTTTTACACCATTTTCTGCCAAGTGAGATTTAGTAAGATTCGGCTCGACCCCCTCCCCCCTAAATACCTCACATAATTAATGGACGCCCCTAAGAACGACATTTATCACCATTTTCCACATGTGATCCGCAATCTTTTATGCAAAAATATATGCCAAATTCGGGCTCAAAGCCACTAAATTACTTCGTGAAAACGTCACCCATCACCATTTTTTAAAATGTCATCTGCCATTTTAGTCTCAAATCTCGGGTAAATGACAAATTTGAACTCGCAGCCATCAAGTTATGAAACTGACAAAATCCTCTTGGGTCGGGGGCCCGTGGCATTTTGCCAGCCCTGCCACCCCATTGTTACGCCACTGAGCTATAGTATTTGTGGGGCATCAGGTGCAGTCGACGGTGGCGGAGATCTTCGGGCGCGCGCCGTCCCGCGCCGTGAACCCCGACGAGGCGGTGGCGGTGGGCGCGGCCGTGCAGGGCGGCGTGCTGGCCGGCGACGTCACCGACATCCTGCTGCTGGACGTCACGCCGCTCAGCCTCGGCATCGAGACGCTCGGCGGCGTCTTCACCAAGCTCATCACGAGGAACACCACCATACCGACCAAGAAGAGCCAGGTGTTCTCCACGGGTGAGTTGACCGACCTGACCTGGGGCCCGATTTTTGAAAGCACATGTGTGGAAATACCACTCGAAAGTGGTATAAATCTGTTTATATCTTCAAAACTACGACTCTAATAACATTTTTGACTAGTTCACAAGATTAATAAGAGCCGTAACTATCTTCTAAGCTACTCGTATTTCAAATTCACCACAATTGAGTAGTATTTTCACACATGTGCTTTCAAAAATCGAGCCCCTGCACGTCTAGCACGAGAGCGCACGAAAGTCGCGTCGCGCGCGAGTTGGACTACCCGTCTCTTTCTCGTTGGTACAGTAAAAAAAAGGACGGGCAATCTATCTCGCGCGCGACGCGACTCTAGTGCGCTCTCGTGCTAGACGTGCTGAGGCTTGTTACCTAACTCGCTCGCAATCGCCATCGTGTTCATTTTTGACAGTTCATGTATGGGCTGACAATTGGCATCGGAATCAGCTAGCTGTCACATTCGTACAAGAACTGTCAGTATGAACACGATGGCGATTGCGAGCGAGTTAGGTAATAAGCCTACTGGACTACATCAGAGCCCTATTTCACAGGCGTGACAATTGGCATTGTTCATTTTTTTTTAAGCTGTGCTTTTAACACCTTTATTTGATAAAATGGACTATTTCAAGCAACTAATTTGAATATTATGCTTTTACGTAGCTTTGTTAATTAATAATAGTACATTACTGCAGAGGCCGTGAAGTAAGGGATTGCTGGAGGAGTTTGGGGTAGGTGGCCGAGTCGAAGACGAGGCCAGATAGAACGAGTCCTGCAATCCCTTTTCCGGCCAAAGCTTGTATAGTGCTTTTCTCAAACAATGTGAGGAAATATTAAAATTAAAATAACTACTAGACAGTCAAGTAAATCTCTTTACTTTTTTCCGGTAGTATATTTTGCATAGCTAAATTTGCCTCCTCTTTTAAATGAGGCGGAGTACAGTTCATAAGTTCCCCGTCACTTTCATCACTAGAAGTCATTTTTATTTCTGTTAAATTATAATAACAATCACTACGAAATACGCATAAGCAGAAAAAAAGATTTTCGATTTGCCACCTTTTTTATTTTTTAAATGTACTATGATCCAGCTATTTGAGCACCATGTTTAACCGCACATAAATATAGTACCATAGATTTTTTTTTGTGTCGCAATTATGCTTAGGTACAGATTGTGGTGGTGGTTGGCTGTATGTAATTTTTTCCTTTGCCAATTTAATTTTAGTATAGAAATTTAAAAAATTAGAGCAGCGGACAAAAATGGATTTTCATACTAACTTTTGTGGCCTAAGCCAAGAAGTAATGTAGGGAGCCATAAACGAGAAACTTCATGTCCTCATATCGGGACATTAACGCATACATTTCCGAGCATGTTTGAGACATAAATATTTTTTCGCTGTTTGATAATTCGTGAATTTAGACAGAATCCCAATAGCCTTCGTTCGGCTGGCTATAAAAAAAAACGGTTTTGTCTATGGTTTTGTCGAATTGACAGTGACACGTGACAGTTGCCTTAGCTAAACTTTTTTTTTTCATTTTTGTGGCAAACATTCGATGCTGGATTCTGTCTAAAAACCGGGTCGTTCGGTCAAACAAAGGTTCAAAGTACTTTTACAAAAATATCTGCTATCATAAAGTATTTTTGAAATCGGACAAGATAAATCGGATAAATGATGGTTTTCCTCGAAATGGTTTTCGAATTGGAGCATACTAAAAAAAATGAACAATGCCAATTGTCGCAGACTAATGACATTTCTGCTTACGTTACATTAACATGACAAGTTTCGCCAGATGGCTTCTAGTCCAGCAGCCACCTACTGTTTTTTTAAGTGATTAATAAAAGGCCGAATCTTCGTGAGTTCGTTCGGTTCGACGAGACGCCCAAGTTCTTCCTCTAGCATAATGTTGCGGCAATAAAACTAAACACAAAAAACAAATACACTGTGGCGACACGAACGCCAGTGAAACGCACTTCACAAACAAGCTGACAAATACACGGAAGTATGTATGGCAACACTCGATCGGTTCAATCGCATTAAACCAATTAAACCGAAACAAGTCAAGCTAAACGTTGATTTGGCTATTGCAGTGAATTAATTATCAATTTCAATAGTTATATTGTAATGCATCACATAACCCTCGATAAACCGTAATACAAACTAAAAGTAACAAAACATTCCTATGGCTAGTAGTCGGGTGGGAACACAGCCCGGCCCATAGGTACCGCCATCCCTACTATCTCTACTATCCCTACTAATCCTTACTAATATTATAAATGCGAAAGTAACTCTGTCTGTCTGTCTGTCTGTTACCTTTTCACGCTTAAACCGCTGGGCCGATTTAGTTGAAATTTGGTATACAGATAGTTTGAGTCCCGGGAAAGGACATAGGAAAGAAAGAAAGAAAGAAAAACATTTATTCGCGATATATAACCAAAACAAAAAGAGTGAAAAAAAGAACAAAAAAAATCAGTACATACATCACGAAATGGTCCCATCTCAGCATAATGCTGGCCTTGCAGCCAGCGCTGGTCTTCCGATGGGACCATCAAGTGCTAACTAAGCACATATTAAAAAATACATACATATATTAAAATGTGAAGCCGGCATTATAACCTTTAGCCTGGCTGCATGGGCAATAATTCCTTTACTCATCCTACAAGGGATGAATTTTAAACGAGTAAAAAAATTGTTGGCTTTGGTTGGCCCTACCTGACAAGAGACAAATAAAAGGACAATGTTAACTATAACAAACATTATGGTAAAATGAACCGCGAACCGCCAAACCACATTGTGACGGCAACAAACGTCAATGCGCAGCGTTGCTTTTAGCACAAGGATAGCTAAACATATATTGACAACAAGACTAATAAATGATGGACAATCATAATTATAATTATACTAAATAAAAACAAAACATAGGATAGTTTTTATCCCGGAAAATTGCATAGTTCCCGCGGGATAGCACAGCCCAAACCACTGGAATTTTTCAAATTTAAGGCGGAACAAAGTTCGCCGGGTCAGCTAGTAATATTATAAATGTGAAAGTAACTCTGTCTGTCTGTTACCTTTTCACGCTTAAACCGTTCGACCGATTTAGTTAAAATTTGGTATATAGATAATGAGTCCCGAGGAAGGACATAGGACAGTTTCTGTCCCGGAAAATTGCATAGTTCCCGCGGGATAGCGATAAGCGAATTCTGCGCAGACGAAGTCGCGGGCAACAGCTAGTTCCTTATAAAAAAAGTTTAAGTGCTCCCTAGTGAACGGGTTTTCGTTGTGTTCTTCCAGCGGCGGACGGGCAGACGCAGGTGGAGATCAAGGTGCACCAGGGCGAGCGCGAGATGGCGGCGGACAACAAGATGCTGGGGCAGTTCTCGCTGGTGGGCATCCCGCCGGCGCCGCGCGGCGTGCCGCAGGTCGAGGTCACCTTCGACATCGACGCCAACGGGATCGTGCACGTCTCCGCGCGGGACAAGGGCACCGGCAAAGAGCAGCAGAGTGAGTACAGAGCGCCGAGGTCAGGGTCGATGAGGAAGCTGAGGTATTCATGAGGAGTGGTAGGATTGTGTGAGTGACATGATGGGGGATATCGCGTGTGAATTTGCCACTAGAGGCGCTAGTGTCGCGTGAGGTCCAATAGAAAGAAAGAAAAAAGTTTATTTATGACAATCACAAAACATCAAATAAAATAAATTAAACACACTTAAAACAATGCAAATAAATTGTCACAAAATGGTCCCAACTCAGCATTTGCTGGCCTTACAGCCAGCGCTGGTCTTCCGTTGGGACCATAGGGTGATTACATTAAAAATAACAGTAAGAGATAGACACTAACATAATAAAATAGAATTGGATGTGGTTGCCCGGCCACAAAGCATTTTGCCCTTTGTCTTTAAAAAGGAAATAATGAAACAAAATAAGCATAGACAACCACATCACAGAGAAAAATAGAAGGAGGAGCAATAGCACTTTTCACTGGTTTTGGCTGGCAGAGTGCAAAGCGGGTGGAGGGGGTAGCCTAAACGATCACAGCGCTCGCTACGGCTAAAATTGACTATTTTGTCGCTGACTTGAGCTGTCAAATCCATATTGCAGTAAACATTTTCTAATCGTTTTTAAGATAAAATATGGTCCTGGTAAGATGTGTTGTAGTGAATTGTAATAACACCAAGAAGAATAGCGACTGTAAATTTTACCAATTTCCAAGACCATGGTGCAAAAGAGACCAAAGAAATAAGTGGATATTAGCCGTAAGAAAAAAAAAGTAAGTTACCTAACCTCTAAAATTTCACTGAAAACAACAATTTTAATATTATTGGCAATAATGTTACTGACTACCATTGTCCAAAATTGTGTAATATTATAGTAAAATAACACAAGATTTCATTAATATTTTTCACAATATTTACTTACTTCTTGTTTGACAGCGGTGACAATATTGTCCATAATGGCCGCCTGTACGTGGCGCTGTCGTCGCGCTCGGTCCCAATAAATTCTTTCATTTATCTGTTATTGATAAACAAAAAAACAAAACCGATTTCACAAAAATAAACTATTCCAAAACAAACTAATACGCACTAAAAAAGAAAAAAATAATTGCATATTCTTCTACAACTTAATAATAGACTTACTTTTTCTACTTATCAATAAGTAGGTACGATCTATCTAATGTTGTCACAATAATTGTTATTTCTGGAGTCTGTATCAATAGAATAGATGCAGTAGAAATGAGAGCGTTAAGAAGTATGGAAGGTGTATCACTGAAAGATATAATAAGGAATGGTGTGATAAGGGAATGTGCTGGGGTGAAAGTAGATATAGTGGTTGTGATAGAAAAAAGTATGCTTATTTGGTTGGTTAGAGAGGATGGGTGAAAGTAGACTAACTAAACAGATCTATATGGGTAGTGTGAATGGTTGCGTTGAGAGGGGAAGGCCTAGACGGACGTTCCGAGATCAAATAGGAGACGTTTTGATAAAAGGTCCAGTCAGGAGTACCCGAAACCGAATGTGGATGGAGCGAAAGAAGTATGTCAGGAACGTAGCAAGTGGACCAATGTAGTCTCTGCCTACCCCTGTGTATGTATGTATGTATTGACCGTCAAATGTGTTTTCCCGGCAGTCGTGATCCAGTCCTCTGGCGGGCTCTCCAAAGACGAGATCGAGAACATGGTGAAGGCGGCAGAGCAGTTCGCCGCGGCGGACAAGTCGCGTCGCGAGCGCGTGGAGGCGGCCAACCAGGCCGAGGGCGTGCTGCACGACACCGAGACCAAGATGGACGAGTACAAGAGCCAGCTGCCGCAGGACGAGGTCAGTACCCGCCGTGGCCGATGGAGGCGCTGTCACGCGTCTCAGAGAAGTGCGCGCGACATAACCTTCGCGCATAGAATAAATAGGAACATAGTAGAACGGAAACTCCCGCTCCGGCCGGACTCAAGGTCACGATATTAGAGTACCCGTTAAGCGGGTGTTTCAGTCGGGCTGTCACGGCCGGCGTCGCCGCGCGCGCGTTTGGCTGTGTGCGCGTTCCGTAACGTTTGTATTGGAATCAAATAACAATGGCGTCAAGTTATTGTGGTGTACGAAAAATTGAAAAACGACGCCACACTTAAGTTTAAACTTATATTTTAGCGATATTATCTTTAGACGTAAGTAATATTTAACAGTAAGCAACCCTAGCAACACGCCTGGACGACAGAGGTGTAACGATGTGAAGGGGGAAGTAGGTATATAAAAGGCGGCGTTTTGGACGCGGTCAAAAGTGATTCCGTTCTACTCTGTTATTATTTATACTTAGTATTTTTAAGAAGGAAATCAAAAGTGGCATGATATCTTTCTTTTACTATCCCATTGAAGACTTAGCAATTATCACTAAGAAATCAATCAATTAATTAATTCATCTTTGGAGTCCACGTTATTGCAAGAAATGACACCCATTTGTCCAGTCTCTGTTTATAACTGGAATCATAATTCTATCTCTTTTACCTTTAACTCTTTATTATGGGTTTCCATAGGCTGCGGTGACTTACCGGTGCCCCGTTTCCTCAGTTTCCCCCTATCACCGCAAAACAAACCAGCAAGTCGGCCTTGAACGGCTTGCAGCTTACTAAAGCAACGTGTACTTTCAGTGTGACAAGCTCCGCGGCGAGATCGCGAAGCTGCGCGAGCTGCTGGTGAACAAGGAGACGGCGGAGCCCGAGGCGATCCGCACCGCCACCGGCACGCTGCAGCAGGCCAGCCTCAAGCTCTTCGAGCAGGCCTACAAGAAGGTGAGACTGCCAAGACAAGTTTATTCAGCAAAGTGCACTTTCAAAGTGAGGCTAGACGAATAGATGAATGCCGAGGCGTGGGAAGCAGCCAATTGGCATTGTTCATTTTATTTAAGGTGTGCTTTTAACACCTTTATTTGATAAAATGGACTATTTCAAGCAACTAATTTGAATATTATGCTTTTACGTAGCTTTGTTAATTAATAATATGAATTTAGACAGAATCCCATTCGCCTTCGTTCGGCTGGCTATAAAAAACAACGGCTTTGTCTATGGTTTTGTCGATTTGACAGTGACACGTGACAGTTGCCATAGGTAAACTTTTTTTTTTCATTTTTGTGGCAAACATTCGATGCTGGATTCTGTCTTAAACCCGGGTCGTTCGGTCAAACAAAGGTTCAAAGTACTTTTACAAAAATATCTGCAATCATAAAGTATTTTTGTCGACCGGATAGCCTAGTGGTTAGTGACCCTGACTATGAAGCTAGAGGTCCTGGGTTCGAATCCCGGTAGGGGCAGACAGTTGTATGATGAATACGAATGTTTGTGCCCGAGTCATGGATGTTGTATGTATTTAAGTATGTATTTATCTACATTATATAAGTACGTTTATCCGTTGCCTGGTACCCATAGTACAAGCTTTGCTTAGTTTGGGGCTGGGTCAATTGGTGTAATTTGTCCCAAGATATTTATTATTATTTGTTTATTATTAAGTTTCCGCAAAGTGCACTTTCAAAGTGAGGCTAAACGAATAGATGAATGCCGAGGCCTGAGAAGTAGCCAATTGTTGGATGAGTAACTTGTTTAAGTTTTTCGACGCCAACGACACATATATCAGCACCGCAGTTTCAACGCCAACGACCTATATATACGTCTATTACTTCAATGCAAAAGCAACCTACGTTCAATTGGGTTTAGGTTCAATTCAAGGCATCGTAATAAAGAAGTCTGGCGTATGGGTAACATATCTTGTATTTGACGTGGCGGCGATAGGGTTATAAACACGAACCGCAGGTGAGGGTTTTGCTAAAGTTAGGAATCTAGCAATTGCTCTTCTGCTTCTTCGAGCTGTGGCAGATATGTTTTTCTCAAACGTTGAGAGGAAATGAAAATAATTTTTGCACTAAATTGGGCGGTTTTCACGTTCACGCCTTTTTTCTTAAGTTTTTTTTTATGTCGTCTGTCACCGTAAGCTATTTGAGACGTTGATAACAACGTTAGACTCGAACAAAACCCGCGACTTGGCTGTATGACGGTTGTTCGTTATTCTATAGTCTCTGACTTTTTAAAATGTTAAAAACAAATGAAAAACAGTCCAGCAATCCGATTTATGGTCAGAAAATCGCGCCTGCAATGTAATTCGGCCGTCAACGAGGCCCTTCGCGTTCTGTTACTTAGAATACAATGACGACATTTACGACAATGTTTGAGATTTTTTTTTTCTTTTGATTCGCGTTAATTGTTTGAAGGTATGTAAGGTGCGCACATTTGAGCTGTCGCGTTGCTTCAGTGCATGCGGTGGTCAAGCAAGTGCGCTACATGAAAGGAGGCATTTTATCACCCGCTGCACTCTGGTGTACCGGACGATTCGTGCCTCCTACAAATGATCCACATGTGTGGCTTACACACACACCCACAAAATACTTAGTTTCAGTTATGCCAATAGAGATATTGACAAAAAAAACTAACCCCCTTATTCATATACACGCTCTGTAGGCTTCTGCTAACTTAGCAATCGTTTGTCCTTATCTGTCACTGTGACATTTACCTTTCACAGATAAGGACAAACGATTGCTAACTTAGCAGAAGCCTTATGCGTTTATGAATAACGGGGTAAGTCTATAGAACTCTGCCTAGTTCAGACAGGGGACTGGGGAGTCTTATATTAATGGTTTTAGTAATACTATCAAAACAACATGCAGTCATACTAAACATGGTCTTCAGGTCTTGTTACCTTGGGCTCTATTTACCCCATAAGGGATAAAGACGTGATTTATGCTCTGAGTAATACTCTGTGTCTTGCAGAAAATAATGATTATGTAAGTTCTTTTCAATAAACAAGAATATTGTCTTGTTAATTCGGGGGTACAAAAATTCAACTACCAGCGCATTCGGAAAGACTATCATTGCCAAGAAGAATGCGCCGCAAGAAACTTGGAAGAAAGTCTTTTTTTTTTTCAAAATAAAATACATTAAGCTGCTACAATACTTAAAGAACTTATAGATCAGATACAGGTAAAAACTTAAGCAGATGACTTGTTGTATGTGTGAGTAATGTGTGCGAATAGACAAATTGGCATTGTTAATTTTTTTTAGTATGCTCCAATTCGAAAACCATTTCGAGGAAAACCATCAATTATCCGATTTATTTTGTCCGATTTCAAAAATACTTTATGATTGCAGATATTTTTGTAAAATTACTTTGAACCTTTGTTTGACCGAACGACCCGGTTTTTAGACAGAATCCAGCATCGAATGTTTGCCACAAAAATGAAAAAAAAAGTTTACCTATGGCAACTGTCACGTGTCACTGTCAAATCGACAAAACCATAGACAAAGCCGTTTTTTTTTATAGCCAGCCGAACGAAGGCGATTGGGATTCTGTCTAAATTCACGAATTATCAAACAGCGAAAAAATATTTATTATTAATTAACAAAGCTACGTAAAAGCATAATATTCAAATTAGTTGCTTGAAATAGTCCATTTTATCAAATAAAGGTGTTAAAAGCACAGCTTAAAAAAAATGAACAATGCCAATTGACGTTCCAAATTAGAAATATGACTTAAGTCCCATATCAGTTCTGTACACTACTTACATAGAAGAGGTCATTTACTTAAGTTTTTTACCTATACAAAGAGACGTCTCGAACATGAACGATGCCACTACCACCGAGGGCGGGGATTTTTTGTCAACCCCTTTTTAATACCGACTCTTGCCCACAGATGGCAGCAGAGCGCGAAGGTCAACAACCCGGCGAGCAGAGCCAGCAGACGCCGCCCGAAGAGAAGCAGGAAGAGAAGAAAAACTAAACCGGACCACCCACAGTCCACAATTACCCGGAACGTCGACGAATCGAGCTACGATCGCCTACCATACGAATAGGGGGGCTACTCCGAGATCGAAGATATGATACCGTCCCTCTCATGTGAGCGGATAGGAAACTATAACTTTGTTCGGAGTAGGCCCGCTGCGGCACTCTGACATTAAAATTATGGATCTGTGTGCTCCCGTTGCATTGAAAATTGTGAATACGTCAATCATTAAAATGTTGTGTTAATTTTACATTTTTAAAGTATTTGAGCTCGGCAGTTAGCTCTGTTTAAAAAGGTTAAAGAAGCTATGGGAATCGTTTTGTGAACGATGTACACAAAGTATTTACAAATAATTATATAACGCAGCGACATCTATACGCATGCAAGCCTAAACGAGAGCGCGCATGCGCGAGTTTAGTCAAACTCCCAGTTTCCATTGGAACCGGAATCGGAAGTCAAAGAAAAACTTACTTATATTTACAATATAAATGCAAAAATAAGGTAGTCGCCACAAAGCTCGCAAAAAAAAAAGAAAAAAAAGGAGCAAGACTGCCAGTCTATACATTTTATTTATTTATAATACACTAGCCTTCCGTCCGCAGCTGCGCCCGCGATAAATTAATTTTCCCGTAGGAAAAGGTATTTTCCCGCGGTAAAAAGTAGCTTATGTCACTCAGTGATAAATGTAGCTTTCTAACGGCAAAAGAATTTTTGGAATCGGTCCAGTAATTTTGGAGCCTATTCAATGCAAACAAACAAACAATCAAATTGTGTATAGATAAAGTCGAAGTATAAATAAATGACGAAAGGGTTCAACTGCAAACTCTAGCTAATGCTTAGTGCTTCATGATTAGTTTCAGTATAATTTTAATTTCTGTTTTAAAGGAAACCACGATTCAAATCTGTAAATATTGCCTTTAGCTAGTATCGTACAATCCGTAGGGCGTCGTAGCTGGCTCGATTCGAGGCAGCCCTTAAAGGTAAAAGGACGTAGGTTAAATACGATATAATTAGTATAACTTCACTCGAAATGTACCGATTCTATGATTTCTCTAAAGAAAAACTGGAAACTGATTGTGTGTTGTTTCACAGTGAATTTAACATTTTTCGAATGAATTGCAATTTACAATGTTAGCAACATTAGTGTTTCTTTAGAGCCTAAAATCTGAATTGAACCGATAAATGTATAATTTGCGATCGTTTAGTATTTATCGTTTGGTTTGTGCATTTCTCAAAACCGCGTAGTGTCACTTGTAGTGAAAAAATTGTTAATTAGTGAAAGGACTGGTATTTCCTAGTTAGGCTGTTATTACATTATTGTAAAAATATTTTTTAATTGATATGTACGAATGTATTGATTTGCTGTAGAAACTGTTTTTCCACATGTCTCGCGGCTAACAGCGAACTGAGTGAAGTGAGCAAAGCGTCACGGCCGTGTGATTGGTTTAGAATCGCGGTTCTCTGATTGGACGATCGCAGTAGACCTAATGACGTGATTGGTCGGCGCTCGGTGCATTTAGCGGCAGTCGTTTACTTGGCATTTATTTATCACATCACATTGGCTGCGAGATGTGTTGAAAAACGGCGTTGTTTTTTTTTTTTTTGTTTTTCTACATTCACTTATGCCTGGTACGTGTGGTTCCCGTATGTATATTTCAAAATATCATTATACGTTCTGTAAAACTCCGTGTTATGTTTGTATGTAATTAATAATAGCTTTAAATTGAAATATATGTACGGGATGGTAAGGTTGGAACGTCGTGTCGCGCTCGCCGCGCCTTGTGTCAATTTCCTTTACTTTTGATGATATTCTTCAATGAAAAACTAGCCCTGGCTTTAGTAATAATAATATACTAAAAAAAAGTATGTAATACAGGAAAATTCAAGTGTCAAACGTATTGCTGCATTTTAGTGAGTAATGGAGAGCGAAAATGTGGAAAACTACAGCATATTTCCGCTTTCCATTAAAAATACGATGAATATAACTGTTGAGAAACCGTATAGTTGCGATATATGTAGTAAATGATTTACACAGCCATATACGAATACACGCAGGATGGAGATCATAGAAAATGGTTTTTATAAAGCGTAAGACAAAACCGTACAGTAGCGATATATGTAACAAAGTGTTTGAGATAAACCTGGGCTAGGCATATACGAATACACTGGAGGAACCGAACGGGTGCGATATATGTAACAAAGTGTTTGAGATAAACCTGGGCTAGGCATATACGAATACACTGGAGGAACCGAACGGGTGCGATACATGTAACAAAGTGTTTGAGATAAACCTGGGCTAGGCATATACGAATACACTGGAGGAACCGAACGGTTGCGATATATGTAACAAAGTGTTTGAGATAAACCCGGGCTAGGCATATACGAATACACTGGAGGAACCGAACGGTTGCGATATATGTAACAAAGTGTTTGAGATAAACCTGGGCTAGGCATATACGAATACACTGGAGGAACCGAACGGTTGCGATACATGTAACAAAGTGTTTGAGATAAACCTGGGCTAGGCATATACGAATACACTGGAGGAACCGAACGGTTGCGATATATGTAACAAAGTGTTTGAGATAAACCTGGGCTAGGCATATACGAATACACTGGAGGAACCGAACGGTTGCGATATATGTAACAAAGTGTTTGAGATAAACCTGGGCTAGGCATATACGAATACACTGGAGGAACCGAACGGTTGCGATACATGTAACAAAGTGTTTGAGATAAACCTGGGCTAGGCATATACGAGTACACTGGAGGAACCGAACGGTTGCGATATATGTAACAAAGTGTTTGAGATAAACTTTGGCTAAAGATAAACAGTCGCCTTAATGAAAATGCAGCCTCTACTCTAGCAGTAATACTTGGCTTGAAATAAGAAAAAGAAGGGTATCAAAAAGGTTTGTACCTCGTCTAATATTTATTTGTCCTAATTTGATTGTTTGTCGAATGATAGTTTTGTCTAATTGAAATTAATTAGTTAGGAAGTTAATGACCTAACCTTTTTTATGTAGCATTTATATAAGTTTCAACTGGAGAACAATTATGAAAAACTGTCATTAGAGCAAATGTTATATTAGGGTAAGAAATATTTGAGCATACCAAGGGCGTTAATGCTGTGTGAAAGTCGGGTTATTTTAAAATTGAAGAAAACTGTAGCAAGGGGCGAAAGGTTTTGACGTGTGCGTGTGTAAAGTTTGTGTGGCGGCGAGCGCGGCGCGAGGCCGTAAATTGTATGTATGGGAATTGTTAGAATAGTGAAATATATAATTTCGAAAAATGGCGTTTTATTTTTTCACAGCATCGACCAAACCTGAAGCTCTGGTGTAAGTTTTCGCATTTAAAAACGTCTCGAATGCGTTCACGTAAGCGTCTCGATTACTATGGAATAATTGTCAGCGCCATTTGCGGATCAAAACGGCAACAAACTTCTCATGGTATTTGATGTTTTTGCAAACGCGTTCGAAACGTATTTTGTGAGCGAAAACTTACACTAAGAATACTGAAATTCGAAGTGCGTATCATTCTGTCCCTCTCACTTGGTCGCTTATGTATATTCCACTAGCTGTTGGCGACTTCGTCTGGAAAGCATTCGCTTATCGCTATCCCGCGGAAACTGCAATTTTCCGGGATAAAGTAGCTGATATTCCAGATATGTTCTGCCGTTCTGGCGTCGAGTTAACGTCATACCTACTCGCAAACTTATATAAGTACAACTACAAATAATATTGGTGAGCCCCTTCCTGTACCGCGTGGGACCCATTTAAGCGGTCGGTCTATAGTAAGATAGTGAGATACTGAGGTAGGCTGTTTTAGTTTATAACAAATTCAAGCTTACATGTATTACTGAGGGCTATACTACGGATAACTTACGAACCACTGGGTATGTCGCTTTACTAACACGCGGTAGCGTGTCAAGCCAAAGTTCAAGCTATCAGAACTGGCGAGCGGCACCGTGTGTAATATAGGAATCATTTTGGAACCACTTTTGACCCCCTTATAACTCAACAACTATTTCACATAAACATGTCAAATTTGGCTCATATTTAAGACTTGCGAGGTTCAAACGGTTATTCAGATATTAAGGTCCAAAATTACCATTTTTCCATTGATTGCAATTACTTGTTACCAAGATCGCTATTAGTTCCCCTACTCGACATTAGATGGCTATGCAGAGAACTTAATTATTTTTATCAATATTTTTTATTTTATGACGTTTTCAAAATATATATCTGCAGCCCAATTTAATTATTACGTTTGACTATTAGAAAATTAAACAAAATATGCAAATAAAATAAGAGATAATATATAAATAACGTTTGGCGAGAAATGAAGCCAAAGAGGAGTGACTCAAACAGTCTCACTTTTTGACAAGTTTTGACTTGACTGAACTGACAACTATACAAATGTTATTTATAAAAAGGCGGGCTTTGTTGTGAACTAAGATAACGAAAATTAAATTAAATAAAAGTAGTAAGAAGTCAGTTGGTCAATGCTAAAATGAGCCTGAAACGAACTAGTGATGAAATTGGTAGTCAGAGCAAGAAACCGTGTATATCTGAGAACTATTTACACAAATGCTTAGAAGACAGCGGGTTGACTTTAAAACATCCACCGGAAAAGTGCTTAGCGACGCAAGAAACCATCCAAATCATCAGGAACTTGCAGAAGAACCTCGACCGGCATTACCACCACCCGCGAAATCTCACAGAACTGTACTCCGACTTCGAAAACGAATGTAAAGACGAGAAGGTGTTACAGCACTATTTGTTCCCTAACATTGTGAAAATTAGCGATGAAAACTCCGAGGGCCAGCCAATCAGTTACAGCGTGGTTAAAATACTGCTCAGTATCCCGGCGTTGCAGAAAAAGGTAGTGAATTACGTGTTCAACAAAGCCATAGACCTCGCCGCGGCCGATAAATGCGGACCTTGGATACAAAAGATACTGAAGTGCTTCTCGTCACTCGACCACATTGTTGACCCGGAAAAGATGTCTAGTAGCTTAATAACTTTACTAGATATAGCTACAGATAAAACTGTTAAACTAGAAATGATAACAGCCATCCCGGACATAATAGGTGATCAGGAACATGATAACATTGTTGCGGCACTGAGCAGGATTTTGCGTGAAGATTATGACTTGATCCCTGCCATATTGGACTGCTTCTCATATTTGTGTTTGTCGGACACACAATATGAACAAATACAACAAAAGGCGCTGGAAATAGTAAGGAGTCTTCCTAAATGCATGTATTATCCAAATTTTATTAAATTTCTGCTCCTGTCGGGCCATACAAGTGAGAGTGCTTGTATTGAAATCGTTCAAGGATTACGAGACACACTGGGATGGCCTTCTTCTCTAGCATCACCCCAAGAAATAGCGACCAGTCAAGTTTTAACCGCATCTGCTATGAGAAACTCCGTTGTAGCCTCGAAACCTATAGCCAATGCTTGGCTCAAAGTAGTATCAAACTGCAAAATCGATACCGACCATAAGCCTATAGACTTCATTATACTCTTGGTTATTTACTCAACGTCTGAAGAAAAGCAGCGTCAAGTAGAAAACTTGATAAAAAAGCAAATCAAACTGAACACACTAAAAGAGTCACTTTTGGACGAAGCATTTGAAAATTACAAACCAATTATGAAAGATCACTTCAAGAGTTTGATTACTCTAACAAATGCTCTTATGCGGACTGTCTCTGAACCTCTTGTGGTGTCATTTGCTTCGCACATTTACTTGTTGATGTTCTCAGATTTTCATGACCGACAGACTATAGTTGCCGAGTTACTGCATCTAGGTCTATGTAGCAAGGAGTGTCTGATGAATACTTTGGTGATACTGAACAATGTGGCTGCCAAGGACATGAGTCTACTGAAACCTCAGAGCTTACAAATGCTGACACTTCTGGACCAGACAGATAGAATGACGTTGAGCGAAATCAAAGCTGTTGTCAACATTGTCTGCGGACTAGCTTACACCTATGAAAATTCCGTCATAAGGGATGACATGCACATGATAATAAGGAAACAACTCGGTACTTCCAGACTTAAAGTCAAAATCCATGGAGTCTTATCTGGAGTGCACGCCATAAAGTACCTCACCGCTAAAGATGACGATGAACAAACAATAGAGTTACCAGATGATGTCAGTTTCAGTTCTATCAATCATCTCGCTGAAGGCGATCTCCGTGAAGCTGCTCAGATTATAGAACTGATCAGTCGGAGCACAGCGCACTTCCCTGACATGACAGCGTTGTTCTATGACGAACTCTCAGCTATTGTATTAGCAGCTCCGTGTATAAACAAGAACTTTCTGTCCTGGCTGACGGACGCAGTCACCAATGATCTGCAGCAGAACTTCATTGTTGACAGCATCGCAAAGAGCAGAATAAGCAGCTTAAAGTTAACAATGCAATACTGCCTCAACACTGAAGGAGAAATGGATGAAGTAATAGCCATAAACATTGCAGGACTGACATTGCAGACAACAGAATTTAACATCGGAATATTGTCACCCCTCTTCCAATTGGTCCAAACTTTGCACTCTAAACAACATGAAGGAGATTTAACATCAATAGATGCTTTGCTGGGATGTCCAATTGTTATGCCTGAGTTCGATGTAGACTTAATCGAAGACATGGATAGCGCCGCAGTAAGTGGCATCCTAGACTGTTTGATTCACTGCACAAATTGGTTCAGAGAACTGCTTAACGCCTTTGCTGTACAAAACGACGAGAGTTTAAAACCGAAAATACTGAGCAGGGCTTATCAAGTGCAAGAAATGGAGACCCTGATATCGAATGTACTGTTGAAATCCAATATTGCTTACAAGCCTCCTGTGTGTACTTTCAACATCGGTATTTATATAGGGAATCAAATGGATAAAAGAGTTGCTAAAGCTCCAGCTCCTAAACAGAGAGCGCAGAAAAAACAAGCTCCCAATGACACCGTACTGCCAGAAACTGCCAGAACTCAGGTAACACAGAACAATGCTAATCCAATTAAAAACAAACTCGATGCCATTCAGAAACTGCCCCTGAGAGAGTTGAGTATAGACCTGCTGAATCTGCTAAACAACGAACTATCAACAGACAATGACATGACGAATTTGAACATCAAATCCCTGAAATTCTTGCTTAAATGCCTCAACAGCAATCTGGAGAAGGTATTGATATCAAAAGTTAAGCGAATGACGTTCCTCACCAAACCAGAAGATAATGTAGCCTATGATGCCAAAAAAGCAGAGGTTTATGCGAAATCAGTCAACGAAGTGCTGCCTAAAGTCATGTCGCATTTAGAATCCGTGTCATCTTATATAGAAGACAACACTAAAGACGATTCTCAAAATGACAGCGGTACTATGTACCCTGCCGATTTTGGGGATTACTTAACATGCTTGGAATATTTATATAACTTGTTAACCACGTATTTCAAATGGATTGGATTTAGGAACCACTATGTTGCCTTATTGAAAGTGTCTCTGCGAACCATCGCGTCAAGAGACAATACTCAGCTAGTGTCACTCAAAGATCTGCTGCTGGCTGTTGCTAAATATCTGCAGAAACACGAAAAATACTGCATGCAGTTATCTACCGCTGTGTCGTTGATAGAACTGATGAAGACCATCCAAGAATACTCCCACAGCGGCATCGTGTTGAAGATCCTAAGAGACATGGCGCACGGCTTCCTTGCCAAGCAATGGAAGACCGCCGACGGCGCCACAGAGAAGGGCTTACTCTTCAACCAAAGCGTCGAAAGGCTGTTCCAAATCTATTTCATTAACAACGAAGTCATAGCCTTGAAAAACCTATCTCTGCAACTGACGAACGACATCCAAAGTTTGAAAGGCAGAAACGATACCCTGGAGTCGTTCAAATGCATCAACAAAAGCAACTTTCCTATTCTATACAGGAATTTAGGCACAGCTGTTCACGACGCAGCTAAAACCCGTTTGAGCCAGAAACTCACCAACGCCGAGCACCTAGAAGTGTGGAAGGACGTGGCCACCGCTCTTAAGTACATGGCGGACGTCGCCAAGACTCTAGACACGAGGAACAATCTATCGGCTTTCTTTAGAAAATCGCTGCCAATTTTGAAGCTTTTCATATCACAGGGCGTCCCTATCTTAGAGCTGAATCTAAAAACCCGCACGCAGGAAGTGTTGGAAGTATTGAAGATTTTGCAGCAGTCGACAAGATTTCTACAGTCTTTGTGTTGCCATGCGCGTTTGAAGAACGACATGGCTCTGATGAGTAAAGTACCCTACATGAGGCAGATGCTAGAAACTCTAATATACAAAGTCAAAGCTGTGCTAGTGGCCAATAATTGTTCTGAAGCGTTCTGGATGGGCAATTTGAAGAATAAGAACATACATGGCGAAGTGATAGCGACCCAGGCGAGTCAGGGTGAGGAGTCTAGCGAGGACTGCGATGATCACCTGCCGAATGATGAAAGCGATGGTGAAGATGATAATGATGTGAATAGCGTCAGTGATATTATTTAAGTATCTTGAATAAATGCTGTTGTTACAAATGGTGTTTCATTTCTATAAAAGTAACAGCACTCCCTCCGAGCCGGAGAGCAAACCGAGTAGCGGGGTTCCATCGACCTTATCATGTTATCTGTCACGAGCATCACCGGTGTGATCAGCTCTTGTTTCAAGGTATTGTTTTGCTATAGTAGGCGATGCGGCTAGCAACCCGTCACTACTTTGATTCCATTGTCCACCTATAGATCCACAATCTTGCAAAGCGTGGCCTGTGACTAGTTGCTAGTTTGTGAAAAATTTGCGTCTGATCTCAGCAATAGTGATGCCTTGAGCATCACCGATGGGATCAGTGAATTTGTATGGGGCGTGGGAGGAATACTGTTAAGTGCAGTATGGTGGGCAGCCAATGTGTTATTGTGGTGTGAAATTCAATTTTTTTATTAACAGTGGGATCATGACTCCGTTATCCGTTATTGTCAGGGCAAGGCTTTTTCAGAAATTTCGAAAAATAAGAATGGGGAAGCTACAGGCATCAGCTAGTCTCAAATAATAAAAACAGAGGTGAAGTAAAAATATTTAATTAATCATTCGTCTTAAGTATTTAATTAAAATTATTAGCTTGAATTTATTTAACTTAAAATATCAACTTAACACATTCCCGCTAGCAAACACAAATAAAAATAAGTTGCTTAACTCTGAAGCATTCAAGAAATATTTAGAAACAAGTTCTGTCATATCTTAAAATAATTCCTTGCCCCTAAATGTTTCTTTCCTATCATTTCCACTCAGAATCACGACCTCATTCCATCCAGAGAAAAATATAAATAATAATTCCCAGAATTTCCATACGTTTTAGATGACTTATAGAATTTTTTTACAAACTAGATTAAACTTTGGTACGATTTTAACCCTATATTATTGACCCGTTTCTCGAAGCTACAAATTACAATTCTACCAAATTTTACAAATCTTAACAGGTAACACTGGTCAAAAACACAACCTTTGATAGGTCGATTGGGTTAATGTTGCTAGTTTAGTTAGACTAGTAAAATTGTAACGTATAGATTCCAAAGAGACCGTGATTCATAAAGTTGGTAGACGTCACAATTTCCGAACGGTTTTTTTTTTAATTAACGGAATAGTAGTCTGCGATGTTCGCGACTTTTACAAGTTTTACAGCTGCGCTACAATAACCAACGGCTTGGCATTAGGATCATCGTAGCGGCTATTAGCGTTGCAGTTGAAGAGTGTCACGATCCCATACATGGTGATGCTCATCACAAGCGTCGCCACCATCAGGCCCGCCAGAATATGGGAGTTGAAGTAGGGCTGGCAGTTCTTGATGCTCGTGAAGGCGGTCTTGGCTGAAAAGAAAATTGTATTTATTGAATCCGGTAGGCTATTACGTAACTTGCTCGCAATCGCCATCGTGTTCATTTTGACAGTTCTTGTATTGTAAAGGGCCGATATTTTCACAGCTATAAGGGGCCGCAGACCTAGGTGGGTATATTTGGTACTGTGCTACCAGTGGCGTAACTATAGGGTGGCAGGGGTGGCAAAATGCCGGGGGCCCCGAACTGGCTTGGTTTAGAGCACAGAAGGGACGCTGATGCACTTCTTTATATTGAGGAAGGAGCCCCATCTGACGAATTTGCCACGGGTCCCAGACGTTATAGTTACTCCACTGTGTGCTACATAAATGTTTTTGTTCATTCAACAGTGCTCATCGGTCAATAAAATCCTTGAAAAGTAAAAACGCGCGTTACCGTCGCTCCCGTTGCCTCCGCCTCCGCCCTCCGGCGCCGCCCCGCCCCCGCCCCCGACCCCCGGGGCCGCGGGGTCAGCCGGGGCCGCGGGGTCGGCGGGGGGGTCAGCCGGGGGGTCGGCTGGGGGAGCAGGATCGTCTGATGGTGGCGGATCGTCGTCTTGGCGGCGGAATTCTTGTCCGAACTTTTTCGACAACAGCGGCTCGATCTAAACAACACATTCGATTTGCCAATCCGGTTTCGATGGGAACTACGCAATTTTTATGGAAGGAAGAATGTAAGTAAGTGTGTTGATTCAAGTTAAGGAAAAATGCTACTGTCATAATAAGCTTCAGTAAAAACCATGGTGGGAAATAAAGGATTTGGGAAATTATCAGCGCAAGGAAAAATAAAGAATCATGATCACTTTACCATCAGGTGACCCACTTGCTCGTTTGCCTTCCTATTCATATAAAAAATCAATCAAATGTGGCAATATTTAGGTAGGTACGAATGATCAAAAACGCGATTAAAAAAGTTAACTTGTCTAGAGGGACTAGTAGGATACTGCCCGTGCCCAGTGGCCATATCTGTACGTATGGGGCCCATGGAAAATTCATGAGGGTTCCCCAACATAAAGAAGTGGATCATCGTTCCTTCTGTGATCTAGGCCAAGCCAATCCACTACTCTATAGTCACGCCACAGCCCGTGGTACAGTTCGCCCACCTGGTAGGTGCTGACGACGACCGCGCTCTGGTCGCGCGTGTTGATTATGATCATGGGCGCCGCGCAGAAGTAGGACACGCCCCACGGCGCGCCCACGCCCATGCTGGTGCGGCCAACCTCCTCGCCACCTTCTAGGAGGGACACTGCGTCTGAAAAGCCAACATTCCGGTCGGTAACCCTATTAAAAGGTGGAATGTTCCAGCCCTTCCACGCTGGTCTGAGAAAAAGGGAATAACATGAGTTGCTGTCTTCCCGCACCGTAAAAACCCATTGAGGGAATAGGTGAAAATCTTAGGAATTATGTTATAGGCGATTCGGCTAGCAACCCATCACTATTTTCATTCTCTTTTCCACCTAAACGCTCACAATCATGCTAAACGTGGCCCAACAGCTACAACGTGGAAACGTGGGTCTTGATACATTTATGGGTGTGGCATTCGGCCATCTTTAGTATAACTTTTTTTTAATCCTGCTAATTATGACGAAGAGTTTTTTTTTACATTCTGCTTTAAATTCTGCCCGCGAGTTCGTCCGCGTAGAATAAGCAATTACCAGTAAAAGTAGTATGTTTCATCTAGACTAGCAGCTATCTCCTTTCCAAATTTGATCCAAATACCCTCCAGTCGTTTCAGCGTGAAGAAGGATCAAACTCACTCACTCACATCGTCACATCCTCACAAACTCTCGCATTTATCACATTAGTAAGATAAGTACTTCACAATTGGAAATAATGAGCTTTGTAACGCGACCTTCATGTGTAAGGCATGTTAGACGGTCAACCAAATAAGTCTATTAACTTTCATCCAACTTCCTATCAAATGAAAATGTCACAAGAATCGAACTTTGAAGTTGATATTTTATGACGAGGCGGTTTGCTTCATCCTTCCTAATACGAACTGCTAGGGAATGGAATTCGCTCCCATCGTGTGTATTTCCGGACAGATACAACCTAGGGCTCTTCAAGGCTAGAGTGAATAGGCTAATACTGAACCAGTGATTTACACTTTTGGCCTCATCTGCACCTTCCACCAAGTGAGATAGAGGTCAATCACTGGTCAGTTCGCAGTAAAACTTGGCTGATGGTACATAGTTACCTAGAGTCCAGCCGCTGCGGCGGTAGAGGAAGTCAAACTCGAGCTCGAAGTCGCTATAGAGCATGCGCGTCATGAGCCGCCGCCGCGACATCACCTGCTCGGCCACCGTCGGCACCGCCTGCAGCGAGCGGCGAGCGCCCGACGTGGAGTACACTCCTGCAAGCATACCCAGGAGCGTAGCAGCAGGGTGGTACGACAGCAGTGCCGGCGTTATGGGGGGGCGCGATGGGGCGACGGCCCGGGCCGCCAAATTTGGGGGGCGCTGAGGTCTGGGGCCTCGGCCTCCTGGCTCACCGGCTGTGTACCCTCAATACTGTCCTTAAGTGGGCGCCTAAATATTACTGCCCGGGGTGTCAGTGGCCCTAACGCCGCTGCTGTACGAGAGGCAAGACGCAACGAGCCTCTACCTCCACCGAGCCCCGAAATGGCAGTAATACAGTGGCGTAACTATAGGGTAGCTCTACGGGGCCCCGAACTGGCTTGGTTTAGTGCACAGAAGGGACGCTGATGCCCTTCTTTCTATTGAGGAAGGAGCCCTGACGAATTTGCCACGGGCCCCAGACGTTATAGTTACGCCACTGGCCACTTAGAAGAGACGATGAGACGATTAGAGCACATAGGGACGATGATGCACTTCATCATTCAAAGGTTCTCAGAATTATCCCGGAATATCTCAGCAGGTGAGTGGTTTAATGTTTTTCATTATTCTCCAATTATGCTTGTCAAATATTTTCACACATTTGTCGAAGTACGGTCAATTGCAAAAATAAGTACCTATCGATACGAACTTCTCAAAAATGTGTCCCACGACCTTATTACGCCGGTGTAAGAGCGTATCGTACTTATTTTTGAAACTTTGACTAGATACATATTATTACACTTGACTGTACAAAGTGTATGGCGCCAAAGGCTGACTTAATTTTGAATCCCAATCTAAACTAAGTAAACTAAGATTAATGCAATGCAGCCACTTGCTGAAGAGACCTTGTATTGAGGAAGGATCCCAACTCACGAATTTGCCATGGATCCCAGACGTTATAGTTCCGCCACTGGTGAGAGAAGCGTAGTGAGTGTGAGTGGGGTTAAGCCAAAGCCTGATTCCCCAAGGTCGGGTTTAATGGCGTAGCTACCTGACAGCCTGAACAGGGCGCCCTCGGTGACGATCATGAGGTTGACGGGTGGCGGGGGCTCCACCTGCGGCAGCAGCTGCGGGAAGTACGCCACGTTGCCCATCGGCAGCATTGGATTCGCTTTGCCCGTGTAAAAAGCTACCACGGGACCTGTAGACAGAAATAAAGTTTAATAAAGCACCTACCTACCTTATCGTGGTACTCTTGTTCTTATGTAATGGGGAACTGAAAGAGACGTGTGGCTACGTTGTACGTCATGACCAGTGCTCTCTCTCTCTCTCTCTCTCTCTCTGTGTGTTATGATTGGCAAGAGAGACCGAAGAGTTGACACGTCGTAGAAGCGTTAAGAGCAGAACGAGGAGCAGTGAGAGTAAGCGTAGTGCAAGGGTGTAAACACAAAGGCGAAATAAGCTAAGTGAACGGGTCGAGCACAATTTTATTAATGGTTAACTTACCGGGCGAAACTTGCCGTACCGTCAAACAAACCGTTCTCATAATTTTGTCGTGTCTCCGCAACCTCTCGATTCTCGTCTCATTAAACCCTTGATCTTGAAAGAATATGTAGTAGTACTTAAAGTTGCTGTCGAAGGTCTGTAAAGTGTTACTCAGATAGAAGACATTGGACTCTAGCGGTGGGAACATGTGCTTGATAGTCCGGAAAGGTTCTATCGCGCTGGGGATGTACAAAGCCTTGTGGTCGAAGACGCCTTGGTGTAAATAATAGTACGGTGTCCCCAGCTTATCTTTAGTAGCTATATCTTCAACGCTGAAATGGTCTTCTATGAAGAGAATGATTCGCTCACTGCGGGTGATAGCGCTTCGTAAAATTTCCGAAAACGTCATCGGGGTCATTTTGTGGAATGGATTTTCTGGGACGTTCATTCCATAGAGGACGTGCTCGCCATCCACTATCAACACCGGCATTGACAAGCGGTTAGCAGCAGACTGATGCAAGTAGACGACGAAAATGAAGCAGAAGATATTCATGGTTGGTATCTCGTTGGTACTGAAGCGCGATTCGATAATTTTAACTTTTAAATGTAACTGACACTATATTTCATGTTTCACTCAATTTTTAATATTGGTACTTATCTTATTATGTTAGCTTAACCAAAGCGAAGCTCAATCTTCGGGGCATTCCTAGATAAATGAAAGAAGAATAAGTAATCATAAAGGTAAGGAAAGTAACCAGTTCCTAGTGTTAAGAATTAGCAAAAAGTATTTATTTCATCACATCATAATAAAATCTAACAATTCCAATGTAACTACCGAAAGTATTAAAATACCATAAGTCATCATGAAATAAAATATAATAAAATTCTTTAGTAGCATAAGTTCGTATTAATTTAAAATAATACTAATTCATTTTTTGATAGCACGTGACGTTCAGTAAGCTGTGAAATAAAGCTTATGCCTGTTTTCAGTACAAATATTCTTGTTAAAAAACTTTCAGCGATGCATTATGGTTGAGCATAAACTACCCAGAATTGTGGGAAAAATTTAATTGGGAAATAACATTTACAAATCTGTATATAGGTTTAATTTTGAAACAAAAACAATGATTTCAATATCACTATTCTTAATATGGATTTTGCATAAAAATTTCTTGGATTTTGGAATATTTTTACTCTCGAATTTTAATTCTCTTTTTGATTTTAGGTTAAATTTACTATTTACGCTGGTATTATCGGCCTACCATAGACAAGCGTCAAACTAATCATATGATCACTTTTCACATGACCGATGGTCAATCGTCATCGCCCATTTTCTGTCGTTTTATGACAATTTTGGGCTAAATACTTACTTTTAGTCCGCAAACGTCCACTAGCTTTAGTAATAAGCCAGTCAAAATGGCGTTTAGCGTAGTGTTCACGATATTAGCCTTTAGCGCGGTAAGTTTCGCGACAGAAGTGCCAGTGTACCTATGGGGGGATCTTTCGAAGACTTCCTTGAAATCCAGCCCCTTGTACACAGTGGAGCCGCAAGAATTCAGTGCTATTCTTAAAGAGGAGCTCTCCAGGGACCCGTTCACTGTTATATTCATCGAAGAAACGTTGTCAGTTGAAGACTTTTCCCGTAAAAACGCCGATGGCGAGACTTCATTCCCGTTCCTACGCGCTAACGTCAGGGACTCCGCGTACTTGCCATCAGTCGACAACGCGTTGCAAGCGCTCAACAAGCTCGCGGACCCTGAGAAGGTCGATCACGTGAAGCTGACCGAAAATGGTTTGTCGGCTGAAATCGAGCCTGAAAGTGGTAAATTCCTCTTCATCAACCTGAAGGACGCTAAGGAAGGTGAATCGAGGGCTGACCTGCTCCGTCGCCACAATGACTTCATGGAGGACATGTTCACTAAGCTACGAGAGCGTTACGACAAGGTCGCAGCCGTTTACACTGCTCACTTCCCTTCGTGGACTGTCCCGGACACGCATTCCCGCGTTCGTCGTCAGGCTAATGAGACTGAGAGACCTAACTCGTACTCTTTCGATGGTCTGGCCCTCGCCGTGAGTGAGATCAGGCTGCACGATGGCACCTCGCCCATGGTCCTCTTGACGGGCGGAATTGGTACGACTGAAATCAACGATACCGTTCAGGCTTCCACACTTACCTTTGGTGACAACAAACTGGTGCTCCATTTTACGAAAGATTCTGGCTACTGGATTTTTAGTGAGTATTATATAATTTAACATGTTTAGTTCTTTTGTTTTATTCCTGTTTTGTATTTAGGTTTAACTATCCAACTATGAGTCGGTTTAAAAAAAAAAGTACATAATTAAGGGCTTAATCACAAGTTTTGCCTTTATTCCATTGCAATAAGGGTGAAAAAGTTGTTACACAAAGGAATCAATTAACTTTTGTTTTAATTATGTACATGTGAAAACACCTCCAAAGCCAAAAAGAAGGGTTGTGATTATGTCTTCTATAGTTCTATATGTAGCTGTATCCTTGTAAGCTGTAACAATAACTGTTGAATGTACTATATGAAGTACAAATTATTAAATGAATACTTTAAATTTGCTAAAATTAAACCTCAGTTAAAATTAAATCGCATAGTTACAAGGTCAGGTGACATCTAGTAACAGATAGAAACATTCAAAGGCTTACCCACCTGCTATGGGTGGTGTAACGGCACGCATCACGGAACAATGAGAATCCAGGGATTGATTTACTTTTCGGTTTTTCCTGTTTCGTTTAGAAATTGGTCACCAAGTACAGTACGGACTAGTTATTTAGTACAATCAAGGTCAAACCTATGGATTCAAATAGTTTGTAAAATATGTATACCTACACCCATCTTTATTAGCTTTTTGCTGTGTGATTTTCATATGGTTCAATCGGTGGCGTAACTATAACGTCTGGGGCCCCTGGCAAATTCGTCAGATGGGTCTCTTTCCTCAATATAAAGAAGTGCATCACCGTCCCTTCTGTGCTCTAAACCAAGCCAGTTCGGGGCCCCGTAGAGCGAGGGGCCCTGGCATTTTGCCACCCCTGCCACCCTATAGTTACGCCACTGGGTTCAATCTACTGGAATACAGTTCATTCTGGTGGATTATTCATATTGTTTGACTTGTATTTTGTGGTGTTTCATGCTTTTTTCAATTATTAATACCCCTTGCCGAATCAAAGCAAGGGCTTAAGAAAAATGTAATATAGTACAACTAACTAAACTAACAAACTTTAAAATAAATAGAAATTGGTAAATTTAAATCATATAAAATAACGGTTTAAAGAGAGTCCAAGATGTAACCATGGCACTGAGTAACAAGAAAAAGTTCTCATCTAGATAATAACCACTCCGTTTCCTTTCTGTTCAGATCACCCCGAAAATGTCTACGCTACACATGATCGTGAATGTGGATGACTGAAGAATATGTTAGCAATATTTACTTATTCACACATTCCTTCATTAGATCATTTGCCAATTTGTTGGGGTGGTTCTGTATTCTCATCTAGCATACACAACTGGTTTCTGTTATAGTTGGAATGTCTAAGTCATGCTGTATTCTAGCATTTCTGACATACCAAGGTGCCTCGACAATCATACGCAGTATTTTGAATTGTTATCGCTGGATGATTTCGACGTTTATTATATACTAGCTGTTGCCCGCAACTTCGTCTGCATAGAATACGTTTATCGCTATCCCGCAGGAATTACGCATTTTTCCGCGATAAAAGTAGCCTATGTTATTCCAGACTATAATCTAAGTTCCAAATTTTATCCATAACATCCATAATATCCGTAACAAACATCCATCGATCCATCCATACTTAGAAACTTTCGCGTTTAAAATATTAGTAGGTTTATTGAAAGCCATGGAAAATATCATGAATATTCCCCATTACTGGCACAAGGTATTCCATCCTAGCTCTCTAGGCTGGCAGCGCTTCTCCAGATGTAGTTGCGGGTGTCCATGGTCACTTACCATCAGGAGACCAGCTCATTTGCGACCATGTTTTTTTTAAAGTATAATATAACCATGATTGTGCTTTGCAGACTCGCTGACTACGGAAGTGTCATCTGTTGTTGAGGAGCTGATGCCCGCGCTGGAGGTGAACGCCATCCTTGGCTTCAGCTACAGGTGTGCGGAGAATGTCACCTTTGGAAACGCTAACCGCTCCGTTGTCTTCAGAGACCTGAAGGTAATTGACTATATATACGATACATATATACATAAATCACGTCATTATCCCTTACGGTAGACAGAGCCCAAGGTAAGAAGACCAAAGGCGACGCTGCAGGGGCACATTGCTCGCATGGTTGATGGCTGATGGAGTCAAAGGGTTCTCGAATGGCGTCCGCGGACCGGGTTAAGATCGCGGGATGGAGAGCATTAGTCGAGAGCCTTGGGTTGGGGGAGGCCTATGTCCAGCAGTGGACGTCTTTCGGCTGACATGATGATGATGATGAGTAATTCAGAAAAATGGCACCATTTTTTCCGGATTGGACCAATTAGTTGGACCATGGTAGCTAAAACACAGTAAATAAATAGAGCAGTATGGAAACTAGGCTTATTATTTGAAATAAATACCTACGCTGCAATAGAGCGTTAGGGTTGTCGATTTAATTTTTGTAAAATTGAAACGCTTTTTGTTTAGTTAGCGCTATCACAGCTAGTAAGGCCTGTTTTAAAGTACCTAGTTACGAGTACACTTAAGAGTATTAGGGTTGGCACCCTTGATTTCCGTAAAAAAGAAACATACGTTTATTTGGATTCTATAATAATTAAATACTCGAATAAATTAACTCGTTTATAAATAAAATAGGGTATTTAGAAAAAACTTCAACAGTTTAAGATTTCTTAATTCGTCGCTAGGAAAGGTATATATTACTTACTGAAAAATAATTTCGCCTGCTACGACACGTTCGGAAAGCTGTATTATAAAATTTTATGGTATGAAAAATTCTCATCCGAATATTCAACTTTCTTAAATAAACTATCGGGAAACGTGGACACACTGCGCAATACGCTCTTGGCATGTTTAAAACGAAAAGATCGCGGACTGTCTGGGCGCACGCAACAGACGGCCGCTCGTCTCAACGCGGCACTCGCGACTGACGGCACCGCGAGATCCGCTTAGCGGCCTTGTAGAAGCGCGCGTCTATGTGTGCGTTCGTTTCGACCGTTTTGTTCGTAGTTTCCTTACTACTTTAACTTATAATAATACTAGCGACCAGCCCCGGCTTCGCACAGTATATCATGCATGTATTATACATTATAAACCTTCCTCTTGAATCACTCTATCTATTAAAAAAACCGCATCAAAATCCGTTGTGTAGTTTTGAAGATATAAGCATACATACGGATTTGGGGACAGAAAAAGCGACTGTTTTATACTATGTAGTGATATATTATATACTGTGATAGTAACTTCCTTTTTTTTCCTCAGATACAACCATACTTCGAGGCTGGCAACTCCTCCACCCGAGTCTTCGGCGACTCCTTCAACTGCGTGGGCTTCTTCTCAGCGCCCATCTGGGCTGGCATCTTCGTGACCTTCGTGCTGCTACTCATCATGGCTTACGGAGTGATGATGATGATGGACATCCGCACCATGGACCGCTTTGATGACCCCAAGGGCAAGACTATTACCATCAACGCAGAGTAAGTCTGGAGGTGACACCAGGTGAGGGCAACCAAAGTGACTCAGGCGTATTGCTGTATCCAACTGAATGGGCCTTACGAGCTCAAGCGGGTATGATTATGTGTTTAACCATACTGCACTCTGTGATTTGTTATCTATAAATAATACTATAATTATGCTTTATATTTTTATTGAAGCAAAGTTCAAATTAACTTCAACTATATGTAGATAAGAACAAATTGAAATTGTACAAATAAACTGCTATTTTGGTTTTTCTCACCTGAACCTCACCATAGAGTTAAAGAGTTAAGTATAGAACCTCTTTAGAGCTCAAAAGAAGTAAACCAACCTATTTATTAAATCGTTAAAGATCATAACGGCTGGCCTCACTCAATTTATAAAAAGATCGAATAGGCATTAAATTCAATGGTGCCAGCCAGTGTTCCTATAATATAAAGTATAAAAAAAAAATTGGTGCCTCTATTCAGAAAACTTAGTGGTAAAACAATAAATATTTCTAATGCTTTTAAATATATTCAAAACGTAGATCGTTAATGCTAACTGTTTAATTAGAAAGCTATATAAATACAACAAAAGGAAACTTGATTTGATTCCTTGTTTGCGGTAGACTGAAATAGACTTCAAATCGACTTAAGAACGAACATAAATCTGTGAATCGATGTTACTATTTATTCATGTAAAAACTAGCTATATTAAATAATCTTGTTGGACTCCACATGGTAGAGTATACACATTACAATGCACGACGCGTAAAGTATACTGTGACTTGTGAATGCATTATGTTTCATAGATTTTATATAAAACTAAAACTTTTAGTATTAATATGTTTAGGCTACTGTCTCACTGCTGACGATAGCACGAGCTAGGCTAGTAGTCACTAGTAGTATCTAGTACTACGAGCTTATTATAGAATATTCTCTATGTCAGGGTGTCTTAAACTTAAAACAAAAAAAATAAATGTTGCATTTAAATATGTGATTATTGGGGGTGAATTTGTCGCAAATGAAGCCTACTCGCAGTGATTTTGCTCAAATTTTAAACTTTGTAGTTTTTTAAATTTTGCTTTTGTACTCGCCATTGAGAAACCCTCTATGTATCACAAATGAAAAAGTCTTAGTCTCGAGCGAGTACCTAAAGCTCGACGGAGAAAGCCAGTGGTGCGACAGTAGCTTAATAAACCGATCATGTGCCTACGGTCTTCAAATAATATAATTATGTAGTTGTAATACTATGACATGTAGATGGTTAAAGCTTCCTAGATATATTAGAAGATGCGTGAATTAGAAAAGTACACCGCAGACAGGAAATGACTGTTTTTATTGTAAGCAAAGTCCGTTTTGTAATTCAGAGACAAAACAACTGTCAATTGATTTTTACCCATGACACTGGAATGACAGATAGAAACGTCAAACGCGAAGCAACCACAGATAAAACATCACAAGCATAATTGTCTATGGCTTAAATCAAACATGGCGTCACTTGTCATTTTAGTATCAGTAAAAAAATAAGCTGGTTTTATTTTGTATGTGATTCCATCTTGCTCGCACTCGAAATAATGCCAGTGTTACACTGCGCTATATTTGTTAGGGACCTTTCTACCTTTTTCTTTCTATCTCGATTTAAGGTAAAGGTCTCGAAATACCTCGTGGTGTCGTGTAACTACAAAACGGCTTTGAACAATGTAGTAAAGGCCTTAATTATCACCAAGTCTGAGAGTTAATTTCTACAACGACTACAATAATTCAGAGCTTCTGAGAATAGTATTATAATAACGTCGATTGTTTGTACAATGGGTGCCCTCCATGTTAGTGCCAATTTCATTCCATATGTAAAATTGAGATTTTGGAAGTTTTTTTTGTGAAATTTTGTTTTCTATAGACCTTAATTGGACTATCAATGTTATATTTATATGCCTCAGTTCAATTGTGATGCAGTTAGTGTTAGAGATTGTCTATCTCGTTTTAACGCGAAACTGCGTCATGGTTAATGTGAACTGGGCCCAAAACCGAAGGTCGCCGCGTAGTCGTAAGTGTAACGCAATCATTTTTGATTTATTTCTGTAAATAATTTCAGTATTTTCTGTATATTGTTTTGTTTTTTTGAGGAATATTAAATTGTGAGACAGATTTATTTTGTTTTTTTTTTTAGTTGACAGTGTTCTTAGTATAAGTATATTTTATACCGTACGAGTATGTGACGTGCTATTAAAGTATAATCTAGTTAAATAAATGCCTGATGAATATATTTTATATTCTTTGCCATTGTAACATCCCTCCCCATTCTTATTAAATTAAACTTATATCTAGTCTTATTCTAATCCTATATCTAAGGTTTTATATTTAATTTAATACTAGGGCTTAAAATACACTTATAACTAGACTAGGCTATACTACAAGCAGCACCAAGACACCAAGCTAGACTACTATCTACAGCTAATTACCTACTCAAACTATGCAATTCCTAGTCTTAATTAATTAATACTATAAGAAGCTATTTGGATTGAATAGGACAGTATGAAAATATGGCCAACGTGATCGTCTATTCCCTACATTGTGGTAGTAACTCAAACTCGTTTAGTGGAGGCAAGAGATGCTAATCCTAAGAAGTAAACTATGCCCTAAACATTAACACTAAAATGCCCTATATCTATCTGAACCTTTCCGCTCACACAGAACTCAGCTCTGCAGATTATAGTTACCGAACACTAACAGATAATGACAAATTATAGTTAATTACTAGTAGCTAGGAGTCTTTATTTATATCTTGGAGTACTTAAGTAATGGAGAACTAATATCCTGGTAATATCAAATGCTTAGTCTGGAATTATATCAAGTGTTTATATAGGTAAAATGAGTAATTGTCTTTTGTGTTAAAGTCAGAGCCCCACCTTCGCTCTTGAGATTGTTCTCAACTGATCGTTGCCAGTAACCGTGTTCCTCGTCCAGAGACCCTAAGGAACTCCGACACAAGACTTGTGATTTTACTAGTCTTTAGTCAATATGTCATGTTATTGTACCACAATGGGTAAGAGGATAATTTTAACTCGAATTATTCCTAAACTATGCTGTCCAATCATCTAGGTGCAGAAGGAAAACTACTTTAAAAATTGGGTGTTTCATATTCTTTTGATATATGGTTTTCAATCAGAAAGATAAGTCAGTTTCACTGATCTAGTCATATCTAAGAGTAGTTCAATCAATTACTGTCTCAAAACAAAAGGGGATCTAAGGAATTTTTCATCAAATGTAAATTTATGACACCCAGAAAGCTATGGAAATTAGCTTATCAATTAATTAATACTAATCTTAAATATGAAGATTATAAATACAAAGTTTTAACCTACTGATAACTTGAAAGGCGGAGGGTTCATAAGGAAGTTTGAACTGTCACAATTTGCCTAGCTAATATTAAATGGTTATTTATTATAATTAATTAAAATACACAGTTTTCCCTTGTTACAAGGTAAACCAGATGTTGAGATAAAAGCCTAACCTAAAATAAGTAAAACCTCCCTATTCATGCCTAAATTAATATTCCTATTCTAGTCAGCTGTGTATTGAAACCTGGAGGAAAACCCTCACATTTACAATTAAACGTGTGATGTGTTATGCAGTTTCCGTAAGTGCAATGGAAACTCCTACACTATTCTAACGAAGGGATTGGAGTGGCATCTCCGTGTGTATAAAATCCTACGCCATGTGTATTGACATCGTCTACGGCCGAAGCCTGGGATGCAGACGACGTCCTAACTAGAGATATAATAGTGTGAATATATAAATATTTAGATAAGTGACCAGCGCCACCAGTTCCCATGTTCCGACCCAGCAGAACACGAAAGCCTGGGTACACGCTAGGAGGTAATTTACCCTACCCAGATATTTCGCTGGGAGTCAGGTGCGAAGTCGAACCTCAACGCTTCAGCTCACACTGTAAACAGTGTGTTGAAATTTCAAGCCCTTGTTATCACCGTTAGGTAGCCAGACTTGAAACCCGAAAACCGTGTTTCGTATAGTCCCTACTTCAAGCACACAAAGTAATTAATCAAGCTAATTAGTATTCTATAATCGCAAATCCAGTATAGGCTCTAAAGAATGAGTAAAATAAGGGATGACGCCGGAGAGTAGCCCCGAGCCGCCAAGGTTAAGGATAGGAATATTTACTGGTATTCACGACCACAGAACACTATGTCACAAATTAATGATATAAAACAATTAACTAATCAATTCAATAAATTAATGTAAAAACGTAAAACAGCCGCGACCCGATCTCGCGTATTTGCTATAATCTAATTTGTGCTTGGAAGAACCGCGCTTACGAACCGACAGAGGAGAAAAGACCCTTTCCTAAATTCTACGCCCGTATTTATACTCTTTTTCGGTGTTTTTGGCTGAATTGGTGCTTTTGGTGCCTTGAGCTGATTCGGTGCGAATTGTGTCTTTAGCTGAATTGGTGCCTTCAGCTGATTCGGTGCTTTTAGTTGAATTGGCGTCTTTAGCTGATTTGGTGCTTTTTGTTGAATTGGTGCTTATTGTGTCTTTAGCTGATTTGGTGTTTTCGGTGCGTTCGGCGACAGCTCTAGTTTTTATGCTATTAGATACTCAAACTGTATGACGATAAAGTCCGTTCTCCCGTGCTATGATATTCCACAATTCCAAGAACATAGACCATCACAGATAACAAATACGGAATAGCAGGTTATTTCTAATAAACAAGTATTCTATTGTGCTTTTTGGTTTTTCATGTTGGTATATTTTTATATGGTTATGTATAAACAATTTAATCCTTCCTTTATTTATAGGTAGTTGTTAAAGATTAGTCATAATAGACTATTTTGCGAAATAGTTGATCATTTCCAACTTTGTTTGTAATGAAATACTATAATTTCTAGTATTTTGTGTATGTGTAGGACCCGCACTTGATGTGACATCTTGTAAACATATTATTTGTGGCAACCTGTTTTATAGGTGTGGTATTTTGCTTAGCGATAATGCATACTTTTTGCCAATGAATCAATGCTGCTTGAAGCCCTTCTGTCCATAAAAGAATGAGTTAAGGTGAATTATATTTATCTAGACATAAGGTGCTCCTAATTCTCTATGAGAAATACACATCAAATCATTTGCGTTGTATTATCTAAAACCGCAAGCATTCCCCAAAGCTTGATCAAGGTGGTTCATAAATAATATTCCTTCATGAAATTCAGTATTCTTGTATTAATCTTATGTACTAAAATATTTGAATCCTTCAGACTATTTTGTCTATGGTGTTGGAAAGTCTAATGCACACTTCACAAGAGTTCGACTGTGTGAGAGCCGCTTTACTGATTTTGAGAGTGGCAACACTAGAGATATTCTCTTGCCTTTACCTTGTTTGTCTGACATTCTTTGTCAAGTAAGTTGACAAATATTGACAAATATTGCACAGAATTTGTAGTGCTTGTACCTGATGTGATTATTTCATTAATCTAAATGTATCCCCAGTTTCATGGAACATTGTTTGAAATTAATACTATTTAATTTCGCATTAATTGACATTATAAATCTGGAATATTATTCCATATGAGAGTATTAATATTTTATTTGTGAATTTGACCGGAACGAGACCCCGTTTCGTCACAGCCTCTCCCCGAATATTTACGTAAGGACCAGAAATACCATTTTAACTGGAGGAAATATTCTAACCATTCATTATATAATTCACAAATATCAATCTAAACATTGTTATATATATTAGTTTAATCTATTAGCATTTCTCCCGTGACTGAATGTGTGGTGTGGTTTATTTTTAAACCAAAAATATACACCCAAAATAAAGAATGAAAAATTTTCAGACTTTGAACAACTTAAATATGAAAAGATCATAAGACTTCGCAAAATGATCTAACTGGGATAAAGAAAGTGGTTGCGAATCACTCCGTCCTAGTGACCCTCGCCGACCCTTCAGTGCCCCGATCTTGCATTGCTTGGCGACCAAGGAAAAGAACTGTCGAACTGCCTCTCCCAACCAGATCATGTTGATAGCTTGGAATCATAACCATCCATTACCAAATTGTCTCGTCTGAAACTTCCACTCAATAAAATGAATAATATAAATTTGGAGCATGTGGAGTGTATGCTAATGCTTAGCCTTTTGTGCTTCAGCTTTCTTAGCTGCGTGTGGAGTAATAATATTTCTTTCGCCGACTTTATAGTCGAATGTCAATCTGACCTGCCACATAATTAACCAAGACACATTTTGCATCAATTCAAAATGAGATTAGGTAGAATATGAATTTAACCTTCCTGGCGGTATTAATTATGTTAAGGTATGTTTCCTTTTTATAGTACAAAATTAACCTTTTGATAGTATTAATCTTGTTATAGTATTTTGTTTGTTCAAGATTAATCTTTAGGTTAGTATTAATCTTGTTATAGTATTTTATTTGTTCAAGATTAACCTTTTATAGGTATATTTATTCAAAATCAACCTTTTGTTAGTATTGATTATGTTAAGGTATGTTTCCTTAGATACCAAATTAACCTTTTGATAGTATTAATCTTGTTATAGTATTTTATTTGTTCAAGATTAACCTTTTATAGGTATATTTATTCAAATTCAACCTTTTGTTAGTATTGATTATGTTAAGGTATGTTTCCTTAGATACCAAATTAACCTTTGGTTAGTATTAACTTGGGTACAGATAGTATGTTGCTTTTATACAAAATCAACCTTTTTGTTAGTATTGATTTCGTGAAGGTATGTTTCCTTTTTATATTACAAAATTAACCTTTTGTTAGTATTAATTTCGTAAAAGTATCTTTTTGTCACAAAGTTAACCTTTGGTTAGTATTAATCATGTGATAGCATATATTTCGCACAAAATCAACCTTGGGCTAGGATTAACCTTGCTAAAATACATGCCAATTTTAATGATAGCTACATTTTGGAAAGATATGTGTCTCACGCAAGTATGTGATACCCTAACTCCTTTCGCAAAAGAAAATTATTTGATGTGTGCTGTTTCAGGGGATAGAATGCCAATAAACCGTCATCATCTCTGTGAAATGCCATACCATCAAAGCCCTTTTTCTCTTACTTAAAACTAACTTAATCTAGCTTATACTCCTAAAATTTCATGCAACAATACAATCATCTTTTTTTTTTTTTTTTTTAGCCACATACATCCTTCCTCAATCTCTTTTTCATTCTTACTTTGACATAATACAACAGATCACTTTCGAGATGAAATACGTATAACTAATAATATTATTTAACTATTTTAGTTCCTCCAGTAAAAAAAAAAAAACCCTTTTTTTTTTTTTTTTTGATTGTTCCTATTTATTTTGACACCAAAATACTATATGTGTACCAAATTTCAACCGGATGCTGTTAACCGTTGAAGAGTTCTCTCCTGCGGAGACAACCTCGGCTGAATCATCAGAACTTTACCATCACATCAACGCTCTACCATCTGTCTAGCAGTATACCAAATTTCAAGTCAATCCGACCACAGCTAAAATTAATTGTACTACTAGCGCCCTCTGTTGTTGAGTAGTTGAAGCTTATTTAGCGCCAGTACATAACCATCGACAAAGCAGACAACTCCTAACAGTCGACTGTACGAACATGACATGTGTCAAACGATAAACCATGATTTTTCTAAAATTTCAGTTCTACAATAAGTTATAAAATTATAAATGACTCGAATTATACACCTAGCGTCATCTAGTTCGTATACGATAAACTAAAGTAATTAAAATCTTACGAAATTATTGTATTGTGTTACACACTTAAAACTAGTAAAAACTAAACTTTATATGCTTAAATTATCGTAGGATGGATCAATTTATTATTGTTAAACTTGTCGAACCACGTTTATTGACACTTTAATTTTAGTCAGTATGAACACTGAAACTCTACTAACGCCATCTATCACAGACTTGGAAATAATCGATAACCTTTCTCAATAACTTCCATTCTTAAATTTAAATGTAATTTACACTGTTATATTAAAAAGTCTATTAAATGTTTGTAGTTAATGTTTTTATAATTAATCAAAGTTATCAATACCCATCTACCAACTTAATTTATCTTACTATTTATGCGCATTTTAAGACATAGAAGGTGAAACTTGCGTGAACCGAGACACTACTGCTTCTATACTGGTAATTCTTGAATTCTTTTATTCTATTTAATTAACCACAACAATTCTCTATTCTAATGAATTTATCGTTTCAGTCGTTTTTTTTTCAAACGTGGAATAGAACCTACAATTTATATCACTTCCTTTTTTTTTTCAAAATGGCAATGTTGGTTGCATGGACGATTTCCCTTTTCCTACTATCTTATGTGACAGTTGCGAATTTAAAAAAATGAACTCACGCGTATTGATTATTTATTTCATAGATCTTCCGACAAGAAAATATGTGATTTAATAGCATTTCAGGACGTTTTAGCATCGTAATCGCATTCAAACAAACTTCGAGTGTTAAAGGACTATTTCCTGTAGCAGAAATCGATCCAATCGCATTTTAATTTCAATCAACCTACTCAGGTAATGAAACCGACTATTTGTTTACTATCTATTACTATCCACTACTTAATTATAATACAATCTTCTTAATGGCGTAAATAACTAACATTTACGTATTCAATCTGTCACTTAAAACTACTTAAAGCACGATATTTCATGTTTCAGATGTTGAACAAAACACGATTACTACATTTCAAATGAAGAACTGACAACACTCATTGTTCAACTGGTTTTATGTTAAATGTACTGAATTTGGCATGAAGGGACTAACCAATTAACTCATACAGGTAATACCCGTTGCTTCTTATCCATTGATTACTATATTAACCTATAATTTTCTACATACTTAGGAATAGGTTCTCTTTGTTGTCCCAGAAGTAGCTTAAATAGAAGTGAACCATTTACCTTTACTTATTAAATTACAGAACTAGTATAACTTTGGTTATTTTAAGTGACATAACCGTTTTATTTTCAGATATTAAAATAAGTTGAGAAGCTTAGTAAGATTTTCACTTATCAAGTTCAAATACTTGAACACTGCATGACCGGAACAATGGAATGGATAACTTCGAATCTCTCAAGTGTCCCCACACTTACTAAAATTGAATGCTCTCTGAATTCTGGATATTATCTAAACAATGCTTCACCTAACCTTCCTGCGCTTTCGGTTTGTAATAGCATTTTTCGTTTTGTAATCAAATAACCGTTTTATGAAGAAATTAAACCATTCTCTTGTTATGTCCTGTATAAATTAACTGTTGTGAATGTTGTGAATAATTTATTGATTGAGTTCTAATAAAACCGTAGGTTCCCTCTTTTATTTCCCCTTTGCTAGTTTGATATTATTTTGAGTGACATAATTTTGAAAATCAGCCTCGGTAAATGCATACATACTTATACCTAGTTCAAACTTGGCTTTCTTAAATCTCTTATGAGCAATAAGGCTTATCTTAATCATTCTGAAGTTCTAAATTGATTCTCTTACTTACAGATTACTTTTTCCTAGTATGGCTTAGTCGCAGATATGCCTTTTCCTAAATGTTTTTTCTGTCATCATTTTACTAATTATTTACCTTTACTATAATAAAATAAAGCTAATTCAGCTGCGCTTGCTGCATCTCAACTCTTACTAACCCGATTTTGATGACTTATTGCGAGCTGTATTTTTTTTTATATACCTGCAAATGCTTTGACTGGTTATTTTATATATATTATGACTGCTGCATCTTATAATTTGCTAGACCGATTTAGATGCTTTCCTTGTTCCTACAAATACTTTCATAGATATCACTATCAATGAACATATCATTATTATGATTATGTATTGGCTCGATTTGAGATGTAAAAGCCTGTCTAACCTATCACAACATACATTCATACCTTAAAATATAGATCAAACTGGTCTGTGTCCCTAGATCCATATTCTGTTTCTAATAAATGATGGAACTCGTTTTTGTAATAAACCCTCTCTCCCCCGAGTCAAGACCTGAACGTGGTAAGTACTTAGCTCATAGCTTAGCTAGCCTATTTGATATCTAAATTACAGACTCAGTCTCTCCCCCAACTAAATGCTCTTTGTACGGTTATGTGCCGTTCGGGAATCGAACCCAGCACTGCAAATCATGCCTATTATTATGTAACTAAATAATTCATTCCATTCTCTCCCCAGACTATTATATTTTATAATAACGTCTTGCTTGACTGTATAGAAATTACTTTCGTAGCTTATTTCCCATTTTGAGATTAAAATATAAATAGGAATCTTTACCACCAAAAATTATCTCTGTCTTAATAGTCTATGGTCTGTGAATTATCTGTCTTACGCTGACAATTGAAATTATGGTTTTGTTTTTGTTAATTGCAGTTCTCTTGTTTTGTAATATTCATTCATTTGTAATTTATAGTTCGTACGTTCGTGGTTGTGATTAAAAGTACAGGAGCAGGCCAACTTAAATGTGAAAGGACATAACCTGTGATGTGAACCGAACACGCCAGAATAGATGTATGAACTGATTGAATTTCCCGAGAAAATCAACTGTTCTGCTGATTAAGTGATAGTGGATTCGTAACAAGATCTCAAGTGAAGTGAAAGCTAAACGATTTAGTTATAATTAGTAAATAAGTAAAACAATGTTACTCTTTATAGTAAAATTGTGCAACCGTTTTGTGAAATAATTTCTCTCTCTTATCTAACCTAATAGGTCTCTAATTTCAAACATAGAACTATCTCTTACCCCACTTTTCCGTTTCACAGCAACAAATTGACCTTTCGGTCGTTAAACTAATTCATTTATCACACTTGTCCAAATTCAATCCGATAAATAACTTCCCAAGTATCTTAATTCTAACTTAAGATCTAAATCTAGACTAAAATATTACCAAACAAACCACAGGTTCTATCCTGGTCACGGCACCAAATTGTAACATCCCTCCCCATTCTTATTAAATTAAACTTATATCTAGTCTTATTCTAATCCTATATCTAAGGTTTTATATTTAATTTAATACTAGGGCTTAAAATACACTTATAACTAGACTAGGCTATACTACAAGCAGCACCAAGACACCAAGCTAGACTACTATCTACAGCTAATTACCTACTCAAACTATGCAATTCCTAGTCTTAATTAATTAATACTATAAGAAGCTATTTGGATTGAATAGGACAGTATGAAAATATGGCCAACGTGATCGTCTATTCCCTACATTGTGGTAGTAACTCAAACTCGTTTAGTGGAGGCAAGAGATGCTAATCCTAAGAAGTAAACTATGCCCTAAACATTAACACTAAAATGCCCTATATCTATCTGAACCTTTCCGCTCACACAGAACTCAGCTCTGCAGATTATAGTTACCGAACACTAACAGATAATGACAAATTATAGTTAATTACTAGTAGCTAGGAGTCTTTATTTATATCTTGGAGTACTTAAGTAATGGAGAACTAATATCCTGGTAATATCAAATGCTTAGTCTGGAATTATATCAAGTGTTTATATAGGTAAAATGAGTAATTGTCTTTTGTGTTAAAGTCAGAGCCCCACCTTCGCTCTTGAGATTGTTCTCAACTGATCGTTGCCAGTAACCGTGTTCCTCGTCCAGAGACCCTAAGGAACTCCGACACAAGACTTGTGATTTTACTAGTCTTTAGTCAATATGTCATGTTATTGTACCACAATGGGTAAGAGGATAATTTTAACTCGAATTATTCCTAAACTATGCTGTCCAATCATCTAGGTGCAGAAGGAAAACTACTTTAAAAATTGGGTGTTTCATATTCTTTTGATATATGGTTTTCAATCAGAAAGATAAGTCAGTTTCACTGATCTAGTCATATCTAAGAGTAGTTCAATCAATTACTGTCTCAAAACAAAAGGGGATCTAAGGAATTTTTCATCAAATGTAAATTTATGACACCCAGAAAGCTATGGAAATTAGCTTATCAATTAATTAATACTAATCTTAAATATGAAGATTATAAATACAAAGTTTTAACCTACTGATAACTTGAAAGGCGGAGGGTTCATAAGGAAGTTTGAACTGTCACAATTTGCCTAGCTAATATTAAATGGTTATTTATTATAATTAATTAAAATACACAGTTTTCCCTTGTTACAAGGTAAACCAGATGTTGAGATAAAAGCCTAACCTAAAATAAGTAAAACCTCCCTATTCATGCCTAAATTAATATTCCTATTCTAGTCAGCTGTGTATTGAAACCTGGAGGAAAACCCTCACATTTACAATTAAACGTGTGATGTGTTATGCAGTTTCCGTAAGTGCAATGGAAACTCCTACACTATTCTAACGAAGGGATTGGAGTGGCATCTCCGTGTGTATAAAATCCTACGCCATGTGTATTGACATCGTCTACGGCCGAAGCCTGGGATGCAGACGACGTCCTAACTAGAGATATAATAGTGTGAATATATAAATATTTAGATAAGTGACCAGCGCCACCAGTTCCCATGTTCCGACCCAGCAGAACACGAAAGCCTGGGTACACGCTAGGAGGTAATTTACCCTACCCAGATATTTCGCTGGGAGTCAGGTGCGAAGTCGAACCTCAACGCTTCAGCTCACACTGTAAACAGTGTGTTGAAATTTCAAGCCCTTGTTATCACCGTTAGGTAGCCAGACTTGAAACCCGAAAACCGTGTTTCGTATAGTCCCTACTTCAAGCACACAAAGTAATTAATCAAGCTAATTAGTATTCTATAATCGCAAATCCAGTATAGGCTCTAAAGAATGAGTAAAATAAGGGATGACGCCGGAGAGTAGCCCCGAGCCGCCAAGGTTAAGGATAGGAATATTTACTGGTATTCACGACCACAGAACACTATGTCACAAATTAATGATATAAAACAATTAACTAATCAATTCAATAAATTAATGTAAAAACGTAAAACAGCCGCGACCCGATCTCGCGTATTTGCTATAATCTAATTTGTGCTTGGAAGAACCGCGCTTACGAACCGACAGAGGAGAAAAGACCCTTTCCTAAATTCTACGCCCGTATTTATACTCTTTTTCGGTGTTTTTGGCTGAATTGGTGCTTTTGGTGCCTTGAGCTGATTCGGTGCGAATTGTGTCTTTAGCTGAATTGGTGCCTTCAGCTGATTCGGTGCTTTTAGTTGAATTGGCGTCTTTAGCTGATTTGGTGCTTTTTGTTGAATTGGTGCTTATTGTGTCTTTAGCTGATTTGGTGTTTTCGGTGCGTTCGGCGACAGCTCTAGTTTTTATGCTATTAGATACTCAAACTGTATGACGATAAAGTCCGTTCTCCCGTGCTATGATATTCCACAATTCCAAGAACATAGACCATCACAGATAACAAATACGGAATAGCAGGTTATTTCTAATAAACAAGTATTCTATTGTGCTTTTTGGTTTTTCATGTTGGTATATTTTTATATGGTTATGTATAAACAATTTAATCCTTCCTTTATTTATAGGTAGTTGTTAAAGATTAGTCATAATAGACTATTTTGCGAAATAGTTGATCATTTCCAACTTTGTTTGTAATGAAATACTATAATTTCTAGTATTTTGTGTATGTGTAGGACCCGCACTTGATGTGACATCTTGTAAACATATTATTTGTGGCAACCTGTTTTATAGGTGTGGTATTTTGCTTAGCGATAATGCATACTTTTTGCCAATGAATCAATGCTGCTTGAAGCCCTTCTGTCCATAAAAGAATGAGTTAAGGTGAATTATATTTATCTAGACATAAGGTGCTCCTAATTCTCTATGAGAAATACACATCAAATCATTTGCGTTGTATTATCTAAAACCGCAAGCATTCCCCAAAGCTTGATCAAGGTGGTTCATAAATAATATTCCTTCATGAAATTCAGTATTCTTGTATTAATCTTATGTACTAAAATATTTGAATCCTTCAGACTATTTTGTCTATGGTGTTGGAAAGTCTAATGCACACTTCACAAGAGTTCGACTGTGTGAGAGCCGCTTTACTGATTTTGAGAGTGGCAACACTAGAGATATTCTCTTGCCTTTACCTTGTTTGTCTGACATTCTTTGTCAAGTAAGTTGACAAATATTGACAAATATTGCACAGAATTTGTAGTGCTTGTACCTGATGTGATTATTTCATTAATCTAAATGTATCCCCAGTTTCATGGAACATTGTTTGAAATTAATACTATTTAATTTCGCATTAATTGACATTATAAATCTGGAATATTATTCCATATGAGAGTATTAATATTTTATTTGTGAATTTGACCGGAACGAGACCCCGTTTCGTCACACCATGACATCCTTTACTATAAGACTCATAATTCATAACATTATCAACGCAAAAGAACGCGAACACGAACTAAATTCTTCAAGTTTGAAAATATGGGTGCTTCCATTAGGGACTTGTCTTTAAAAATCGAAAGTTTCCGTTCTTGAAAGTAATTTTCTCGTCGAATTTCTCTTATGTTAATGTGTTTTTTTTAGTAAACGTCTACTAGCAATGATCACAAAACTAATGCCATTACGTTTCCGCAACGACTTCAATCTTTATTAAATAAACAAATTACAACAAGAGCACAAATTTTGTGCTTCACGAGCATTTTATAGATATTATATGTATAGATACAAAAGGCTTGGACACCCGTCGATAAATCATATATTCGTGAATCATTGCCAGCAGTGAGAAACATCTAAATAAGTAAGTATCTAAATTCGTTATTCATACTCAGAACAACGCACACGCAGGCGCCATGTTAACGTCACTTTAAATGATGCGTAAAGCGGTTATATTACATAGTTTCTAATATCGTGGATATCCACTAAACGGGGAACAGTTCCATAATCTACCAACGCTTATCTAGAAGCCAAAGACATTCAGCTTCACTTGAAAAATACCTACTGTATTTCGCTGAAAAATGTTGGCAACCCTACTTATAACATTCCTCTTTTTGCGCCGGGGATTAAACAAGGGGAATGTGGTTTTTAGTGGGTATGCCTGCCGTTGCGGAAAAGCCCCATAATATACCCCCGGTAACCCCGTACCGGGCGGATGCATAAGGCGCATTATCCACACCATAAAAAAGAGGGTACTTAGCAGCTTATTCGGATAAATAAAAGAAAATACAATCCTTGTGAAAGTCGGCATTTTATTTATGTTCCTCAAATAATTTACATTTGTATCGTAGGATTCGTAGGTATTCAGTATTTATTAAATTGCAACATTATTTACAAAATGTGTACAGAATGTTACCATGTTACACAGAGCGTTAAAATTACTATCATATTCGTGGAAATTGTACAGTCAGTGCCATATATATCGTTACGATCTAAATGGTCTTATTCTTTTACAAATAAGGCCTCATCGATCGATGCAATGACTTTGCCAATGTCAAAGTAATAAATACAGTATTCAAAAATGCTGTGACAAAAATGTCGGCTATGTTGTACCGTGATAACCCCCAGAATATGCCAAGAAATCATTAACCGATGCCCAGGATGCACCGGACCAAGCACTTCAACAAGAATTAGAATTTCGGCCATTCCATCAATGGGCTTTTACCATCTGCGCGGGACGAGAAGCAACTGGTACATTCTATGTTTTTCCTTTGCTCCCAGACCAGCATGGAAGTAACAGCAATATCTGTTATAAATACCTACATATTGTATTTCAAGTTAACAGAATGTTTTTCTCATCCTTTTGACCCTTATGTATCGGAATGTGCATAGTCAACGCACATTTACGTGTAAACTGTTTATTACAAACATGGCAACAGTGCTGTTTCTCACCTGTGTGGATCCGCATGTGCCTAGTCAAGTGGCCACTTACTGCAAACTGCTTGTTACACACATCACAACTATAGGGTCTGTCACCCGTGTGTGTCCGTATGTGTCTAGTAAGCGCCGATTTATCTACAAACCGTTTGTCACACACATGACAACTATACGGTTTCTCGCCTGTGTGCGTTCGCGTGTGCATGGTCAAGTGCACTTTTTGCGTAAACTGCTTGTTACACACATCACAACAGTATGATTTCTCACCTGTGTGTATTCGTTGATGTTTAGTCAGTGTTGATTTGTGCCTAAAGTGTTGGTTACATATATCACAACTAAAAGGTTTCACACCTGTGTGTATATGTGCATGACTCTTCAGCGCCCAACTATTTACTAACCGTTTGTTACATGTGTTGCACTTGAATGATTTCTCACCTGTGTGAGTTTGCTTATGAGTAACCCATGTTGCTTTATGTCTAAACTGTTTGTTGCATATATCACAACCGTACGTTTTCACATTTGAGTGTGTTCTTATGTGATTAGTCAACAAAGCTTTACTTATAAAAGGTTTTTTACACACATCACAACAGTAGGGTTTCTCAACCGTGTGTATTTGTCCGTGAATATTTAAGTGGGCTTTATCTCTAAACTGTTTGTTGCACCTATTGCAACTGTACGGTGTTTCATTTTCAGTTTGTATGTTGCTGTGATTGCTGAGACTCAATTCTGTCTCCGTTCTGCTATCTTCCTCACCGCAGTCCACAGCCTCGTGTGAAATTGGGTGTGGACTCATATGACCAGGCTTGCTTGTGTGCAAATCTCCCGCTGGAGATGGTTCAAGTTTGATAAAACAATTTTGGACATTTTGCTGCTGCTTGGTGCTCCTGTTGCGGCTGCACTCGGGTGCGGCGTCGGCGTCACCTGCTGGCTTTAGCCTGAATGGACTCTTCGTTATCCTGATTGGGGCATCTGTCAAAAAAACAATAAAATTCATATGTGAATAAGCTGTTTTGTTTCATTAAACAATGACTATGCCCTCGCGAGAGATTCTATTTCGCTTCTGCCATAGGTGATAAAAAATGAAACAGGCGCACTTACTTTGTACTGAAGAGCCAACGTCCTGCTCTTGCACCAGCTCTTCTTCGTTTTTGACCTTGTATCCAGTGTACTGGCTATCTGGCTCTGCTGCTTCGTTTTCGACGTCACACTCGCCCCATTCGGGCTCCTCTTTCACAGGATCTCGCTCCGCAGTCATGATGCACGAAGTAGGTATCTGGTCCTTATCGTCAGACTCCTTGACTTCTTGTGATGAAATCAAGTTTCACGCGGCAACGTTATTTATTAAAATGTATTCTTACAATTTTTTTAATAATTCAACTCAACAAAACGTTTAAATTACAACAAGCAAGATTGTTTACAAATTATTAACATTTTAAGGTGTTTTTTTATTTTGTTATAATCGATTGACAGACAGCGGATATAAATATATTTGACAGATAGAGATAGAGCACAAACTACCCTACTAATAAATAACCCACAAATGTGGAGTAAAAGTAATTCGTGCCCTCCCTATATATATTGCATACAGTACATGAACTATGGCGCGTATATTATTGGGTCGGCCATTCCGGAGCGTACAATCATATGCGGGCGTATATACATTGATCATAGTATTGTAAATTCATGCAATGGTCACACTATCAAAGAAGATTTTTTCTTCATATATAAAAGCAAAGGCAAATTCCCATACCGCAGTACGTGGGTAAATGAACAATTAATGTTAGTAGTGTCATTCTATCGCTGAGTAGCAAAAGTTTTGAAAGCCCTGAATCCTACTGAATCCGAAACATTGTGAAACAAAATGCTTCGCTTTACTTTACTTCTTTTTACCACACACGCCAAGCCAAAAGAAAAAAACAGGTAATGTATGCTAAAATAAAATAAAAAAAAGAGTTCTTTATACAAAAACGGCATTTTATTCATGTTCATTGAGTATTTTACATTATTAATCGAGTCTTAATTATTATTTCAAATCTTACTTTCACATTTTTCATAGACCACTTTAACAGCTTTTTATTAGTTTTCAATATAGTAGTATGCAAACGGACGACAGGACAAACCAAAAAGTACTGTTTAGGTACTGTTAATTGGTAAATGGTTTAAGTGCCGTAACTCGCCCTAACGCGGTCCTAGCGTGCCCGAAGAATTGAATTCTAAGTCGTGAAGCGCTTTACGATAAAACTTCACGAGTCAACAAACGAAATGAGCTAGATTTGCACAAGCAACATAGGATAATGAACTTGCTTAGGATATAGGATAACAGCTTAGGGTAAAAAAATATAAGCGAGCTAATTAAGCTAACTAGTAGGGGTAATTGTTAAGTAAGAAATTTTTGGGAGATTCATCACTATTTAGGCGATTATAAAAAAATATTATGCCTCAGGCAGGACCACGCTTTGGCAGTGGCGTAACTGACAGGACTGGCAAAATGAGGGAGAATGCACTTCTTCATATTGAGGAAGGACCCTGATATTGCGCGACCCAAAGTCATAGTTACGCCACTGCATTTTGATGCAGTAGCCACGGTACTTAGTCCTCCCGGCCGTTCGCATTACGGATGGATTGGATGCTATTAGTCTATTCTAAGCCAAGGTGTAGACCTTAGGGTCGAAGCCCTGGCCGACGACCTTGTCGTCGATCCACGCGCGCAGTTTGCCCACGTCCACGTAGACGCCGGGAGTTTTGTCTCCGCAGCCGATGCCCCACGCCACTATGCCGTACTGCACGTAGCGGTCCTTGTCGTACTGTGGGAAAACGATGATGGTCATTTATTACGCACACTTTTTGTGGGTAGGAGCTCTGGCAAGGTCCATCCCGGATCGCAACCACTGTCAAACTCGCTAACCCAAAAATTAAGGTTTAATTAAGTACCTAATTTGTACCTAAGTTAAGTTAAGGCTGGAAACGCATCTGCGATCGTCTAGTGTCTCTCTTACCATCAGATGCCCACTTGCTCGGCTTCCTTTGTCATAAAAAAAGCCAGCTCGCCAACAACTTATCAGTCGATGCATCAACTCGTAAGTCGTAAGTATGAAATGTGATCACAGAATTTGCCTGTAGTAACTTTACAACTGATCAGGGATCAGGCCCCTTGCTCCCCTGGTGCCGCCCTTTCCTCGCTGGTCTGCTATTTTCATTGCCAAATGTGTTGCGCGTGCTGAGCTGAGAACTGTTGCAGCATGTGTTACGGCAACTGTTACAGCGCGCGGCTACTGTACCTCAGCGGGGCAGACGAGGGGCGAGCCGCCGTCGCCCCTGCAGGTGTCGCGCCCGGGGATGCCGCCCGCGCACATGAAGCTCGAGTGCAGGCGGAAGTGCGCGCCGAGCCGCGTCTCCTGCAGCAGCTGCTCGCAGCGCGCGCGGTCCACCACTGGCACTTGTACCTGCAACAACGGCGTTACGCGTTGTCTACACTCTGGTAAAATCTTTTTAAAATCAAAATCAAAACCTTTATTTTGCAACTTCTTATTTTTCATTGCTTCTCACATTTATTTTATCTTAAGTATGTTATGTTATGTGTATATGTATGTATTATTTTATTTTATTTATTTAGCTATGTATTATATTTATGTTGATATTGTTGTTTTTATTATCCCTGCGTTTACCCTGTCTATTTGTTTCCGCCACCAACTTAAACTGTCTCCAACTTATTTCTTGTATTGGTTGTCTGGAAGAGATCGCTATTAAGCGATAAGACCGCCTATTGTCTACTTTGTTCTTTGTTTCTGTATTGTTTTGTACTGATTTGTGGTGTTCTATAAAGAGTATTTGTATTGTATTGTATTGTAACTAGGCCGCCAAAGGCTCTTTTATGTCTTTTTTAACCCCAACGTAAATAGAGGGAGGAGTGTGTGTGTGTGGCATCCTCAGGTGGCATCGTAGCTTTCAAGTGGCTGGACTGATTACGATGCGGGTTTTTTCATTCGAAAGCAAGGTCCTTGCAGTGGTGCTTAGCCATGTTTGTTTAAAGTAAGTTCCGCAGTTTGAAGAATATCAGGTCTATTTCGAAATGCATTTTTATCATAAAATTGAATTATTCAGGATTGGTTTCTAAACTAGTTTAGTCTTTTATGCGGGGGCTTTTTAAAATTTTAATTTACTCATATTTTAGTATAGGTAGTTACCAGTGCATTCGGAAAGACCATCATTGCCAAGAAGGCTGGGCCGGAAGAAACTCGGCAGAAAGTCATTTCTTCAGAACAAATACATAATACAATAATTAAATTCGTTGTTTGTCTGTTTCTCAGGAGAGTTGAGATAGAATACATACATACATACCGTCACGCCTCTTTCCCTCAGGGGTAGGCAGATACTACTTTATTCCACTTGCTACGGTCCTGACATATTTCTTTCGCTTCATCCACAGTCATCAATCTCTCCATAACTCCTGACCTGACCTTTTTCCAAAACGTCTCCTATTTGGTCTCGGAACGTCCGTCTAGGCCTTGACTGGGTCTTGCCTTGGTTGAGATATAAAGTCGAAATTAATACCAATACTGAGTTCAGCCGTACTTGGAGCTGTGAAAGAATCAACGCCTGGGATCGTGGTGGGTCACCAGGACTACATACCTTCTTCAGTATGACCTGGTACCGGCCCTCCTTGCCGAAGACGTCCTTGCCCCAGCCGCTGGCGAAGCAGCTCGCGCCGGTTGCAGCGCGGGTGCCGTCCGTTGGCAGGCAGGCCACGCCCACGTTCGGCGCGGCGTCCACCGGCGACGACAGGAACAACAGCCCGATGTCGTAGAACAGGTTGCCTGGGGACGTGTGGAGCGTTAATAATAATAATAATAATCACTTATTTCAGATACATAACTAAGGATCCATAGAACTAAGAACAATGTTCGTGTGATAGTGTACATAAAGCGTTATATCAGCGGTCCCGCTCCCACCTACGCTTGTCTCCCTCTCTCAGCCAATATGGCGTTTAAAACAGTGTTCTGTAAATTGTTGTGTATAATAAATAACCATTAATTAACTGGGAAGGTTTTATTTCAAGACGTAACAGTTCGAATACCGATTTCCAAACCCTTATCATGTACGGTCAAGTGCAAAAATAAGTATTGATAGGAACTTCTCAAAAATATGTCCCACGACCTTATTACGCCGGTGTAAGAGCGTATGGTACTTATTTTTGAATCTTTGTCTAAATACATATTATTACACTTGACTGTACATACCTACATGTAGAATTTAAAATAAAACCCCAGAAAATTAACTCCGACTGCTTTTAATTATTTTTAAAATGCATATAAAAATTACAACAAGATACGTATTTTCAAGCTATCCGCCATCTTCACGAATCCCCTCTCCCCGCTACTCCCATAGACTAAGCAAAAGTTTTTTTTTTTTTAATAAAATTATAATCCTACATACATACATACATAACGTCACGCCTCTTTCCCACAGGGGTAGGCAGAGACTAGATACTTTATTCAACTTGCTACGGTCCTGACATATTTCTTTCGCTTCATCCACATCAGTCACAATCTCTTCATACATGCTCGTCGGTCGGGCTTATCATGTGCTTGGCGCAAAACATTTTCTTTTCGACTTACTTCCAAAGAGTAATTAAGATGGGCAGTTCTCAAAAATCCCTCCCTTAAGGGGGGAGTTGTGGTGACATAAAATTTTTGCATGAGATATGTTTTTTTTTTCAGAAACCTATAATGGTGTAGTATCAAACATAGGACCGACATGAGTCGGTTCACCAACAATACTGGAAGTTTAAAAAAAATACATGTAAAAGAGCCTTTGGCGGCTTATTTGCAAAAAACTTTTGAATTTTGAATACCATACGGCAATCTTGTCTTGGACATATATTCGCGTATTTGACTATAAAGACTACCTTTGTTAAAAAGTGAGCTCTTTCTTGGTCAGCGAGTCCCACTCGGGGTTCTACCTTTGTTAACCACTTGTGCACCACGACCTGCCGCACATCGCGGTCCTGGTAGGGGTAGACCTCTACGCGGTGACACCCTTATGCTCCCGCGGCGCCCCCCCAATGGCAGAGAGGGAATACCGGCGGGTTTTTAGTGGGTAGGCCTCCCCCGCCTCCTTCCACTCGGGAGGGGGGCCGGGAAGGAGAATCCCACATAACTTCCGCGCCGTCCCCACGGCGCGGTCGTATGCGTAACGCAGTTTCCCGCCGCTGCCGCCGCAAAAAAAAAAGGGGTAGACCTCGAATCGTTCTTGGTCAGCGAGTCCCACTCGGGGGCCTACCTTTGTTAAAGTCCTTGTGCACCACGACCTGCCGCACATCGCGGTCCTGGTAGGGGTAGAGCTCTACGCGGTGACACCCTTATGCTCCCGCGGCACCCCCCCCAATGGCAGAGAGGGAATACCGGCGGGTTTTTAGTGGGTAGGCCTCCCCCGCCTCCTTCCACTTGGGAGGGGGGCCGGGAAGGAGAGTCCCACATAACTTCCGCGCCGTCCCCACGGCGCGGTCGTTTGCGTAACGCATTTTCCCGCCGCCGTCGCAAAAAAAAAAGGGGTAGACCTCAAATCGTTCTTGGCCAGCGAGTCCCACTCGAGCTCCTACCTTTGTTAAAGTCCTTGTGCACCACGACCTGCCGCACATCGCGGTCCTGGTAGGGGTAGAGCTCTTGGTCAGCGAGTCCCACCGGGGTCCTACCTTTGTTAAAGTCCTTGTGCACCACGACCTGCCGCACATCGCGGTCCTGGTAGGGGTAGAGCTCTTGGTCAGCGAGTCCCACCGGGGTCCTACCTTTGTTAAAGTCCTTGTGCACCACGACCTGCCGCACATCGCGGTCCTGGTAGGGGTAGAGCTCTTGGTCAGCGAGTCCCACCGGGGTCCTACCTTTGTTAAAGTCCTTGTGCACCACGACCTGCCGCACATCGCGGTCCTGGTAGGGGTAGAGCTCTTGGTCAGCGAGTCCCACCGGGCTCCTACCTTTGTTAAAGTCCTTGTGCACCACGACCTGCCGCACATCGCGGTCCTGGTAGGGGTAGAGCTCGTTCTTGGTCTGCGTGTCCCACTCGGGCTCCTACCTTTGTTAAAGTCCTTGTGCACCACGACCTGCCGCACATCGCGGTCCTGGTAGGGGCAGAGCTCTTGGTCAGCGAGTCCCACCGGGGTCCTACCTTTGTTAAAGTCCTCGTGCACCACGACCTGCCGCACATCGCGGTCCTGGTAGGGGTAGAGCTCTTGGTCAGCGAGTCCCACCGGGCTCCTACCTTTGTTAAAGTCCTTGTGCACCACGACCTGCCGCACATCGCGGTCCTGGTAGGGGTAGAGCTCGTTCTTGGTCTGCGTGTCCCACTCGGGCTCCTACCTTTGTTAAAGTCCTTGTGCACCACGACCTGCCGCACATCGCGGTCCTGGTAGGGGTAGAGCTCGTTCTTGGTCTGCGTGTCCCACTCGGGCTCCTACCTTTGTTAAAGTCCTTGTGCACCACGACCTGCCGCACATCGCGGTCCTGGTAGGGGTAGAGCTCTTGGTCAGCGACTCCCACTCGGGCTCCTACCTTTGTTAAAGTCCTTGTGCACCACGACCTGCCGCACATCGCGGTCCTGGTAGGGATAGAGCTCGTTCTTGGTCAGCGAGTCCCACTCGGGCTCCTACCTTTGTTAAAGTCCTTGTGCACCACGACCTGCCGCACATCGCGGTCCTGGTAGGGATAGAGCTCGTTCTTGGTCAGCGAGTCCCACTCGGGCTCCTACCTTTGTTAAAGTCCTTGTGCACCACGACCTGCCGCACATCGCGGTCCTGGTAGGGATAGAGCTCGTTCTTGGTCAGCGAGTCCCACTCGGGGTCCTACCTTTGTTAAAGTCCTTGTGCACCACGACCTGCCGCACATCGCGGTCCTGGTAGGGGTAGAGCTCGTTCTTGGTCAGCGAGTCCCACTCGGGGTCCTACCTTTGTTAAAGTCCTTGTGCACCACGACCTGCCGCACATCGCGGTCCTGGTAGGGGTAGAGCTCGTTCTTGGTCAGCGAGTCCCACTCGGGGTCCTACCTTTGTTAAAGTCCTTGTGCACCACGACCTGCCGCACATCGCGGTCCTGGTAGGGGTAGAGCTCTTGGTCAGCGAGTCCCACTCGGGCTCCTACCTTTGTTAAAGTCCTTGTGCACCACGACCTGCCGCACATCGCGGTCCTGGTAGGGGTAGAGCTCGTTCTTGGTCTGCGTGTCCCACTCGCCGGCGCGCACGCGCAGCGCGCCCGCGGGGGCCACGTAGTGCGCGGCGGTGAGCACCACGCTCGGGTGGATGAGGGAGCCACCGCCCACGTACACGTTCAGCTTCTGGCCGTTGGGTTCGTCCTCATTCACTGGCTCGATCCTGTAAGGATTATAAGGTTTAGAATGATCCCTTCCGTGCTGGTCGGGGAACAAAGAAAGACATAGAATGTGCGAGCTGCTTCACTCTTCCCGCGCGGATGGTATAAAAGACTACTTTGTACGTTAAGGAATTAGCATCAGAGCCATCTGTCGTGCTACTAGGAAATACTCTTAGTCAATTACTTATCGATTCTCTTAATTAGTTCCAAACTGTGTCAGATAGAGGTCGCTATAACGCCACCTGTGTAGATACTATGTGAATCTCTAAGCTGTTAAGCATGCATAGGAAAACTTTATTGATTTGTATAGTAGTTTGGAATATCACCGACAGATGGCATTATTAAACGGCTATAAAAGCAAAATGTATTAGTATGTAAGGCTCTCATTATTTCGATTTATTTGTAACGACTGAAAAATACAAATTATCCCTAAATCTTTCCTTTTTATTAGCCGCCATTTTGTCCTCATACTTGAACAGTACGATACCGTATATACATTGTAAGAGTTTTTATCAAGGGCTGCGATCCCCGCTCTGGTTCGTGGCTGGTTCAAAGAGTTTCCATTGCAGTTCAAAGAGGCAACGCGGCCAGCATAATGGGAACCTTTGAACCAGGCACGAACCAGGGGGGCATTTTTTACGTTAGTTTTTAATCTTTTTTTTTTAACATAATTTACTTTAAATCAATTTTCCTAGTTTTAGTGTTCTTTATTGTTATTTAGTTTTTAATAGTTTGTATATTAATAAATTCCTCTCATTAAAAAAATAAAAAAATATATCAAAAACCATGTAGGTAGATAGAGTTTTTGTATGTATAAAGTAGTTAAATTGATATATATACATATCACTATCACTACATAGTATAACACAAAGTCGCTTTCTCAGTCCCTGTGTCCCTATGTCCCTATGTATGCTTATATCTTCAAAACTACACAACGGATTTTGATGCGGTTTTTTTAATAGATAGAGTGATTCAAGAGGAAGGTTTTATGTATTTTTACGCAGACGAAGTCGCGGGCAGAAGCTTAAAAAATAAATAGATAAACACCGTAAATACATACTTGAGGATGGCGACCATCCAGGGGAACTCGGCGAAATGCGCTTCCCCGTCGACGTCGCCGATGATGCGCGTGCCCACGCCGGCGGGGTTGTTCCAGCCGCAGCCCTCACGCTCCTGCGCACATCACAAACCATCATCATCAACACAATCAGTTCAGAATCAGGCAAGATAAATAAATATAGGGGTCTCAGCCAGTGGCGTAACTATAACGTCTGGGGCCCGTGGCAAATTCGTCAGGGCTCCTTCCTCAATATAAAGAAGTGCATCAGCGTCCCTTCTGTGCTCTAAACCAAGCCAGTCCGGGGCCCCGCAGAGCTAGGGGCCCCTGGCATTTTGCCACCCCTGCCACCCTATAGTTACGCCACTGGTCTCAGCACCGATTATAACTCTGTCCCTTTCGGTGTTGAGACCCTTGGTCCGTGGGGACCTAGGTCCTTCAAAGATATTTCGAAGGGGCTAATAGACGCTACGGGTGACCGCAGAGCTGGCAGCTTCCTTGGACTACGTATTAGTATCGCTGTCCAAAGGGGGAATGCTGCCAGCGTCTGTGGAACTATGCCACGGGGGCCCCTCTTCTAATTATTTCATTTTAAGATTAGTTTTAGTTTAATTTTTAATTTAATAGTTTAATTTGTTTTAATTCCTTTTTGTATCCTATTAATAATAAAGATCATTCAAACTTCGAACATCAGTTTCTTCAACATCTAGAACATGTATAAATAAATAAATATCTGGGGACAATATTGACACCAATTGACAACTGAGAGAACTCTTCAATTCATCTCCAATTTTGACCGCGGTCGAGTAAACAACCAGAATTCCTTTGCCTTAATTGTGTAATTGCAAAATAATGGCCGATCACATTGACATTCGAACACAAGAATATATGTGCGGACGGTCAAAATATGAACTAACGGCCTCCACGTACATGACAGCGCCACCAGTAGCGGCAAAGGTAAGTTTGTTTTCACTTTTTAGCAATGGCGGACGCGGATGCAGATGTCACGGTCAGTAACATTCAACATTAAAATGACGTAATGTATCATCGTTAAGGAAAAACATTGATAATATCTTCTCTAGTTTATAGTTTGACGTAGGTATGCTGGAATTTTACTGTGGCGCAACTAAATGATACTAAATGATACTAACTACTATACATAATAATAAGGTTATGGCAAATATATTTTTTTTTGTAAGTTTTTTTTGATGACCGCCTTTAAATGTCGTACATCCTACTAATATTATAAATGTGGAAGTTTGTGAGTATGTTTGGATGCTTGTTACTTTTTCACGCCAGAACGGCTGGACAGATCTGGATGAAATTTGGAACATAGATAGATATATATTCGGGGATAACACATAGGCTACTTTTATCCCGGAACATTGCCGGGATAGCGATAAACGAATTATATGCAGACGAAGTTGCGGGCAACAGCTGGTCCAAAATAATTATCTAGTTATTAAGCACTTGTGTCAAACGTCCACAAATGAGTTGATAAATATAAAACTCCAATATGTCCATTCCCGTTTTTTTAATGATTTAAATAATGAATTTACCAGTTGCTTCTCTTCCCGCGCAGGTAAAAGCCCATCGAGGGAATGGGCGAAAGTCTTAGGAATCATGGTTATAGGCGATGCGGCTAGCAACCCATAACTATTTTGGTTTCCCTTTCCACCTATACGCCCTTAATTATGCTAAACGTGGCCTTAAGGTTTTGTTACCTTAGGCTTTGTCTACCACGTATAAGGGATAAATACGTGATATATGTATTATGTATGTAAGTTAAATGTTAGGAGATGAGGTGAAGGTTCAAATCATAAAAAAAATCTGAGTGGAACATAGGAGTTTGACATTTATCAACTGAAAATAATCTCAGCAGCAAAAAATTTGGCCCCCGACTACAAAAAAAGGAGGATTCGAGGTTCTATGTTCGACTGAATGTATTTTTAGGTACTTTTTTATAGAGACTGGGCTAAATTTTGTGCTGCTGAGTAGGTTAGGTAGCCTTTGGCCTCATCTGCACCTTCCACCAAGTGAGATAGAGGTCAATCACTGGTCAGTTCGAGGAAAAAAAAAAAAAAAAAAGGTACGTATAATCTAGGTACGTAGATGCGTCGTCCAGGGGACCATGACTTAATGCGATTCAATTCCGCTCCTATTTAACTGATTTGACCGAGCGATTCAACTTTTGTTCGGAATTGAATCGTAGAAATCATGGTAAGACCAGTGGCGTAACTATAACGTCTGGGGCCCGCGGCAAATTCGTCAGATGCTCCTTCCTCAATATTTAGAAGTGCATCAGCGTCCCTTCTATGCTCTAAACCAAGCCAGTTTAGGGCCCCGTAGAGCTAGGGCCCTGGCATTTTGCCACCCCTGCCACCCTATAGTTACGCCACTGGGTAAGGCCCCAGCTCTCAACAGTACAAACCTTGACGGGCGGTGGCGGTGTGATGGGGTTGTCAGGTTTCCTCTTTTCCCGAAGAACGCAGCAGGTGTCCAGGTAAGACGGGCATGGGCCGTCCCGCACTCTGGAAGGTAAGATCATGTTCAGGGCATCTCTTACCTATAGGGGGCCCCGGGATACTTTGGGACGAGGCCCCGAACACTCTGACTGACACATGAAGTACATCAAACAAAGTGTAGGTGCTTATATTTATTTAACTGATTTGTTTGTTTTCCATGCTGGTCTGGGAGTAAAGAGAAAACATAGAATTTACCAGTTGCTTCTCTTCCCGCGCAGATGGTAAAAGCCCAACGAGGGAATGGGCGAAAGTATGTATTAGGATTCATGTTATAGGCGTCACTATTTTGATTTCCCTTTCCAGCTACACGCCCTTAATCATGCTAAACGGCGCCTTAAGGTTTTATTACTTTAGGCTCTGTGTACCCCGTAAAGGGCATAAGGGATAAAGACGTGATATATGTATGTATTAGACTACAAGCCCATGGAAAATAAAACATGTGAAATGAACCAGCGTGAATGAAGCTCAGAAGGCTGTTATAATTATCATAAAATAACTCTGAGCGCTATGCCGTCATTTCTGAGCGGTACTATTATGGAATTTATCAGGTACAAGTGAGGAATTACGACTAATTATTAATTTACGGCGTTTAGAGCTAGGGGTCCCTGGCATTTTGCCACCCCTGCCACCCTATAGTTACGCCACTGGTATGGCGCGTAGCGGGGACTGACCGTATGTCGATGATGCCGGTTCCGTCCTCGATGATGGTGTTGTTGGAGTCACACAGGTAGTAGGGGACGCATTCACCCTCCTCCTTGTTCTCCATGGTACAGGACTTGTCTTCTTCACCTGGATAAAGTAAATTAGGTCAGGTACTGTAGCAACTTTAGTTTGTATATAGCAGGGGTGGCCAACGGGTCGATCGCGCCTGTTAGTCCAGTCGATCGCGGCAAGGCAAAAAATATAAATATGTGGACCAGACTGCACAACGTAATCACCAACTGCTGATTTAAGGTTTCATGAAGTATGTAATTGGTAGATCGCACAGGGTTTCGTTAGTAAACAGGAGATCTTGGGTCTAATCAAGTTGGCCACCCCTGGTATATAGGTACAAACCAACTCGCTGGCAGGTAATGCAATTAACAATTTGGTGTTAGAATTTAAGATGAATCGGAAGAAACAAGTGTTGCTTTGTGTCATTACTTGGACAGCTACCTCCGAAGGCATTGCTGCTGTAACTTAGAATGTGAAAAGATAAAGAGAGAAAAATCTATATGATATTTCATTATGTACAATCCAGTTAGATCTGTACACTGTACCGTAGTTGTAGTAGTTAGTTGCTGGAGTGCAGAGAAAGAACGATGTTTTGATGCTAGATATTCACGCGACGTAAGCGAAAACATGTACGGTGATGAGACCATACACATTAATTAGATGAAAGTTTGGCTCAGAGCACCAAGATCCCGTACATCTCTAATAAATCCAGGAGTGACCAATTAGTTTGCTGTAGAACTGGCTACACCCCTCAGAGCCTTACAGTACCCTCATTATTATATGTCAGTAGATAAACTATTGAGGATTTATTTCAGAACTAGCCTAAGTTAGGTTAGGTTCGTTTTTAATAATCCTTGAAACACTTACAGTTTCAGAAAGCATATCAGTTGTGTACATTGTCCATGGAAGAGTTGGGCAATGAATCACTTGGGATCAAGTTTTCCGCGAACCTAACAGAAAACCGGAAGACGTCACTGTTGGATGGCTGGATTTTGGTCTACGCCAGTGCTAAATCTGTTCCAGAAGATTTTGGGGCTGAAGGCAGCAAGGTCTCACCTGGAGCGACAACAAGTGTTTCCGTGAACTTTACAGAAAACCGGAAGACGTCACTGTTGGATGGCTGGATTTTGGTCTACGCCAGTGCTAAATCTGTTCCAGAAGATTTTGGGGCTGATGGCAAGGTCTTACCTGGAGGGACTCCGGGGGCGGGTGTGGACTGGCGCACAGGCGACAGGTCGATGCCGCCGCTTTTTTCTACAGCAGGCTGCGCGGTAGACTGCTTCAGCTGCTCGATGATGGACTCCAGGTCGCCGCCATTGCCCTGGGCAGCTGCTGCCGCCAGGAGTGCGATGAATGGAAGCAATTTGAACATCTGGAAAGCAGTGAGACCAATAAAATTGACTATTTATAGGCATTATACCTGCTCAGGGGTTGCTTACATGCTGGTCTGGGAGTAAAGAAAAAACAAAGAATGTACCAACTGCTTCTCTTCCCGCGCAGATGGTAAAAGCCCATTGAGGGAATGGGCGAAAATCTTAGGAATCATGGTATAGGCGATGTGTACCAAATTCCAAGTCAATCGGACCAACCGTTGAAGAGTTCCCTCCTGCAGACGGTCCTAGCTGGTTCACCAGAACTCCACTACCAGATTATTGTATTGTCATCTGACTTAATCGAGTCTGCAGAATTTCAGCTCAATCGGTTAAAGATATTTGCTTCAAAACTGCGTCGTAAGATTCCACCCGGACAAACATAACATACTTACATACGTTCTTCTTCTTCTTATTTGTGGCGTTTCAAGTCGTTATAGCGACGACAACTTCGCCAATGTCAAAATAACAAAAATATGATTAAAAAATCTTGTAACAAAATGTCGGCAACGTTGTACGGTAATTCTCAAAGACCCCCCCTCCCCCCTGTCGGGCTCTTAGCCAACGGTCAATGATATCCCTCAGAAACTGCCAGGAAATCATTAGCCGTTGCCCAGGGTGCACCGGATCAAGCACTGCTCTTCCCCTCGGACGGATCCAAAAAGGAACCGCAGCTCTTGACCACGCGTGAAGGTAACCCGACTCGCACCCCCTTACATACGTTGCTAGTTAATATAAAAATAAAGCTGGTAACTTGTAATAGGTAATAAACAAATGCTGTGCAACGGAGTGTTTATAATTACAATATTTTTTTACAGCCATTAGGTACAGATTATTTATCACCGCTGATATACGGACAGCTAAAAAACCACTGACCAAACTATAAAGTTATCAGTTTTTTAATGATATTCACTTTTTATGTTTATCAAGATATTTATAAGTGAGTTTTAGTCACTATGCCGCGCAACGACTAAACATTAACTATCCATATCAATCATAATAGCTGTTTCCTGATACTAGTGAACCTGCTTGACCTTAAGGCGGCCAATCAGAGTGCCTCACGATTTCATATAAATTGAATGACTTTTTCACTCTATTGGTTACTTAATCTATGATTGCTTACAAATGTTTTTACGCAGCCATTGTTATGATTTGATACATTTATTACCTCCACTGACCTCTGATATACAGGGTGTTTCGTAAATAATACGGATAACTCTAGGAGGTGGGAGATCACCTACTGAATAAGGAAAATGGACTTTGCTAAAAATCTCACCGTTTGCGAGACATTTTGGGCATGTCTCACCGTTTTATGTAAAGCTCCTGTTATCTTAAACTTTTCGACAGCAACGACACATATAGGTATACGCCGGGTATACGTCCATTACTGCAGTGCAAAAGCAACCTTTGTTAAATTGAGTTTAGGTTCAACTTAAGGCATCGCAAAAGAAGTCTGGATGTGTAACAGTTGTGCTCATTAAACTTTGATAATGATCCCGTAGAGGGATCGAAACGCGTCAGTGTTCGTGTGGTGTAAGCGATAATTAAGTTTGTGGGATTTATATGTGTTTTATTGGCGGTAGTGGAGGGAGGGATTGCATGAAAAATATAAATTATACATATAAACCTTCCTCTTGAATCACTCTATCTATTTAAAAAAACCGCATCAAAATCCGTTGTGTAGTTTTGAAGATATAAGGATACATACGGATTTGGGGACAGAAAAAGCGACTTTGTTTTATAATATGTAGTGATAGTGATAGTGATGTAGTGATAGTGATAGTGATAGTGATGGTACATGCATAATATACCGTGCGAAGCCGGGGCGGGTCGCTAGTATTCAATAAAATACAAGCTATCTATTGCTGAAAAGTCAAGCTGCCAGCACGGTTAGCACAAGAAATGCTTGCAAGAGCTGTGTCGCGCGCGAGATGGACTACGGCTTTTTCTTACTTAGTTCTAGAAAGACACGGGTAGTATTGGGACCGTGCGCGACGACAGCGCCACGTGATAGGCGGCCATTATGGACAATATTGTCACCGCTGTCAAACAAGAAGTAAGTAAATATTGTGAAAAATATTAATGAAATCTTGTGCTATTTTACTATATTACACAATTTTGGACAATGTTAGTCAGTAACATTATTGCAAATAATATTAAAATTGTTGTTTTCAGTGAAATTTTAGAGGTTAGGTAACATACTTTTTTTTTCTTACGGCAAATATCCACTCATTTCTTTGGTCTCGTTTCCACCATGGTCTTGGAAATTGGTAAAATTTACAGTCGCTATTCTTCTTGGTGTTATTACAATTCACAACAACACATCTTACCAGGACCATATTTTTATCTCAAAAACGATTAGAAAATGTTTACTGCAATATGGGTTTGACAGCTCAAGTCAGCGACAAAAATGTCAATTTTAGCCGTAGCCAGCGCTGTGATCGTTTAGGCTACCCCCTCCACCCGCTTTGCACTCTGCCATGAGCGACACAACTCTCGCGCGTTTGTGCTAGCAGCGCTGGATACAAATTTTAACCTTTTCACCGCCACTTTAAATACAAGAGATGGCACCAGTGGCGTAACTGTAGGGTGGCAGGGGTGGCAAAATGCCACGGGCCTCGAGCTCTACGGGGCGAACTGGCTTGTTTTAGAGCACAGAAGGGACGCTGATGCACTTCTTTATATTGAGGAAGGAGCATGACGAATTTGCCGCGGGCCCCAGACGTTATAGTTACGCCACTGTATAGCAACGTAAAATTGGTTCAAATATTAAATTAAAAATCTTAGAAACTTCCGACGCAAAAATATGCCTTACTTTGTTTCGGAAAGCTGATAGTTTTTACTCCAGTGGACCGATGTGTACCAAACAAGGCTAAGAACCATCGCTAGGAAACTGGCTTTCGAAAGATAATACCTCATCAAAATCGGTCCGTCGATTTGAGCGCTACGATGCCACAGACTGACTGAGACACAGACACACACAGAGAGAGAAAGAGACATCGAGGCCATAGTTGTTGGGTTAGGTTGACTATAAACAGCCAGAATACCTATAATTAATTTAATTTCAGAATTATTAATCATAGTTGACAAGTTCCATACCTACATTGAGCGATGTTCAAGGGTGAAGCGCGTCATGGCGGGAGTAAATTTACATACATACATAAATCACGACCCCATCCCTTACGGGGTAGACAGAGCCTAAGGTGACAAGACCTAAAGACCACGTTTAACATGATTATGGGCGTATGGATGGAAAGGGGAATCAAAACGGGGAGTAAAATTTGAATCAAAAATTAAGAAGAAAAATCTTTGTAGGTGTTCAGTGAAACAATTGGGAGACCTTTGTAGGTGTACCTATAGGCAGTGGCGTAACAATAGGGTGGCAGGGCTGGCAAAATGCCAGGGGTCCCCGACCCAAGAGGGCCCCGGTCCAAGAGGCCGCGAGCTTAAAAATATTAAAATTAAACTGAGTACAACGTGACGATTTTTACCGATAGGGCCCCATCAAAAGAATTTGCCACGGGCCCCAGATGGTATAGTTACGCCACTGCCTATAGGTATAGTAAAGTACCCACCAGACAGCCCAAATATAAATACCGAACTACAAACAAACAATTGACTATCTAAACAACATCAGTTTCCTTATTTTGCGGATTACCCGCAAGGCAACGATTACCATGCAGCGTCCAACCAACTATTACTGACTAGCAGTGGCGTAGCTATCGGACGGCTAGACGGGGCAGTGCCCCGGGGCCCCCAAGCTCAGGGGGCCCCTCGGACTCTGACTTACATACTACAAATTGAACTAGCGCGTTTCAACAGCACTAAACTTAAATTATCACAAATAAAAAAAAACATGCCAAGGGTTAAATAGTTTAGTTGGGGCCCTAGTTTATTTCTTGCCCCAGGGCCTTTGGTTACCTAGCTACGCCACTGCTGACTAGATATTGACTATCTAAAAAGCTTTGTATGTCAAGTTATATTTGAACAACATTATAAAGCCAAAGCCACTAACCTTGTCAACACACATCACATTACTTCTCAGAGCGTTGTTTTTTGATAGTTTTTCCTTGAGGGGGAGTTGGCCACTCGCGGCGGCTGGCACGGCCTTACTGCGCCCGCGCAACTTATATTAACGGCCTGGGCACGACCATGCGCAGTCGGCGACGCAGCGACTAAACTCCCCGTCCATTGCGTGCCCAACACGCGCAATTTGCAGCGGTAGTCTAACAAAGTACGCTATGTAAGAGGTAGATACGTGCTCTTGCGTCGTTGGTGGAGATTAGTTGGTGGAGGTCATAGATAAATCTTGGAGGGTAAATAAGGTTTTTTTGGTATCAGAAACGGTTTTTACGGGTTGCGGAGTGCAAATGTTGATGACATTATACTGATAGGCGGGCAATAAACAGATGTAAAAAGCTTTAGGTACGCTGGGTTTTAGGTACGCTGAACCGTTGCGTCGCCAGAAAAGCGGCGAGGAAAGAAAGAAGAAAGAAAGAAAGAAAACATTTATTCCTTTTCGCAAGACACACAATTATAAGAGAATATATACAATTTTATAGAAAAGCTGCTGCCCGCAACTTCGTCTTAATACTATGCTGTTTTCTAACTAATTTCTATGTATGTTTAACTAGCTATAGCATGCCCGCAACTTCGCCTGTATAGAATTCGTTTATCGCTATCCCGCAGGAGCAATTTTCCGAGATAAAAAGTAGCCTATGTGTTATTCCAGACGATAATCTATGTATGTTCCAAATTTCATCCAGATCTGTCCAGGCGTTCTGGCGTGAAAGAGCAACAAACATCCAAACAAAAAAATAAATAAATAAATAAATGTTTTTCTTTCTTTCTTTCTTTTCTTTAAACATCCCCATACTCACAAACATACATAGTAGGATGTTGCCCGCAACTTCGTAGACAACCCGGGGGTTTTAGTGGGTAAAAACCCCACATAACCCCATCGCCTCCCCGTGGTGATGGGGGTATCTGGTTACGAAAAAATATTATAACTATTGCGTCCATACTCCATACCGTTGCTTAGAACGAGGAGACGGATATAGGATACTTTTTATCCCGATTTTCCCGCGGGATTGTAAAATCCCGAAATGTTGTACCAATATAGCTACACATTTGGCATAGGTACCTAACCTGCATATTATTCCTTGACTACAAAGGAATTTTTCAAATTTCCCACGGCCTAAAAACCAAAATTAAGACTATAATAAGTAGATAATATTGCTAGAGGATCACGTAGGTGCTCTAAGAAGGGATTTGCCGAATTTCCCACGGGATAGGCAATAAAAAGGCAATTGTGGTAACCCCAGAGCGTTAGCAGAGGAGCGCCGGTACCAAAATGTATACCCCAAAGTGACAAATAAAATGTATACATACCTTATTATAGTGGCTTTCTGGCGGTAAGGTGGTATACATATTTTTACCTTGAGTACTACGTAGGTACGGTCGAATAAATATACCTTATTACAGTGGCGTTACGGTTGTTTACATATTTTTACAACTTTGCCCGAATCCCATATTTTGGACCTTGATTACTATGTAGGTACGGTCGAATAAATATGTATAGGTACATACCTTATTACAGCGGTGTTAAGGTTGTTTACATATTTTTACAACTTTGCCCGAATCCATATTTTGGACCTTGACTACTATGTACGGTCGAAAAAAATTAAATGTCTTACGGTTTACCATACATCTGCCAAATAGAATATTGCGATTGAATGCGAGAAGGTTCCACAGAGGTACATACGTTGATTTAGTTTCTTCGATTGTTGCCTTGGCGTAGTTGTCAAAGTTCCTTTAATAATACATTTGAGGATAACCAACGATTTTGAGTGTAAACATACATACACAAATCACATCTTTATCCCTTACGGGGTTGACAGAGCCTAAGGTAACAAGACCTAAAGGCCACTTTCAGTATGATTGTGGGCCATACTTAGATGGAAAAGGAAATCAAAATAAATAGCGGTGAGTTCATGGGTTGCTATGGTAAGTATTATTATTAAGTAAGTTGAAGCAACTGAACTGTGCATTACTGCAAAGCCGGGGAAAAAAATCGTGGATGAGTAGCATTTGACAGACGAAGCATAGCGGAGTCCGTCCATAAATACGAATCCACGAATTAAACATTAAGTGAGACGATGAGGTTACTTATGTATTAATTTAGTGATCATTAAAATAAATTTATTATTCTCAATCGTCTGTTACAATATTATCATAAAAAACCGGACCAACGCAAACATTGGAAACAAAGTTAATAGAGCCAGCGGATTTTTTCGCAACTAACATTAGCTCATACTAATTGGACGCTTGCTCTTAGTAACTAGCGCCGCTAGCAACGGCAAAATTAAAGTTGCGCTAAAACACGTTTTATAAGAACGGGTATCGGGTAGTTCCCCGCTCGTCGAGTAAAAGGAAGTAAGGATCAATTATAGTAATTATCAGAATGAATTCTACCACGACTGCGTAAGGTTTGGATTAAATTGGATGCGTTAAATTTTTTTATTGTTTTTACCTCAAACCGTAAAAACGGCGGTTGTTCGTTGGAATTGTGGTGATATTAAGCCTTTTTGGAAATAACATGTCGTTATTTATGTATGGTCTGGAAATTGAAGCAAGTTATTGCGGTTTTTGACCCAGCAAAGAACTGAAATAAATAAAAGATAACTAACAAAGGCACAAAATTATCAGTAATGCACTCGGAAACGTTAGTTAAATGTAATGAGACTAGAACTCGTTCCGTAGCCTCCTTATTTACTTTATTGACGACTCTGCGTGCAGCAAGAAAGATTTTTACCAGCTTGCAATGTCAAGTAGGTACACTTATGTGACATTAAAATGTAAAGTTTTTATCCATTTTTGCAAGTGATTTTTGACCCACCGTTCTTCTGCTTCTTATTTGTGGCGTATCAAGTCGTTATAGCGACGACAACTTCGCCAATGTCAATGTAAAAAAAATATAATTAAAAAATCTTGTGACAAAATGTCGGCAACGTTGTACGGTAATGGTCAAAGACCCCCCTCCCCCCCTGTCGGGCTCTTAGCCAACGGTCAATGATATCCCTCAGAAACTGCCAGGAAATCATTAGCCGTTGCCCAGGGTGCACCGGACCAAGCACTGCTCTTCCCCCCGACAGAGAAGAAGATGATCCGACAGAGAAGTTTCATTGGATACATGCCATGTCGTTATGTTATTACAAATGTTATTTGATGCTAACGTTATATCAATAACCTCACCTCTCCTTGCGTTAACAAAAGTTGGGTCATTGCCTTTATTAAGAATTTGTAAAGAAGAGCTCACCAGAAAGTCCAGTAACTTCTCTCCTCTCCTATTGACATCCGAGCTACCCCAGATGACATGGTGTGCATTGGCGTCACAGCCAATAATTAGGCCGGTGTTCGCCTCGCTGCTGTGTTCTACGAGACGCCGAAATGGTGGTGTAATCGGGTCCGTCGCCTCGTAGGGAAGGTAGGCTGATGAGATGATGAGTGCCTTGCCTCCCCCCCGCCCCGGGATCTTGATGGTCGTGAGATCCCTGGAACATAAAGCATTCAAGGGCATGGCATTGATGCCATTTCTAACATATATGCATGTCCTCATGTTGTTCTCGGGGCAGAAGTAAAATAATGTGCCTCCTGTCCCGCCTAAGCCTCTAATTTCTCCCTTATAAACATAAGGTTCCTGTATGAGGGCAATATCGAATCTCTCGCTTTTTAGCTGTCTCGCCAGAATAGCGGTGGCAGCCTTGTTATGTTGTAAGTTAATTTGAACGTACCTTAGATGCTCCATTGGGGCGTCGTTATTTCGGCATGCTGAGATCAGCAGCCCTCTCCTGCGGCTCTTGGTCTTGCGACGCCGAGGACGAGTAGCCGTCCAGGTACAGCTCCGACAGAGCGCGCAGATCTGCGAGGGAAATCTGTGACGATGCCACAGACGCCCCCCGCACCCTGCGCGCCCCGTCATCCTCGCTGTGCGAGTCCGGCCCCACATCCACGACCTCTACCCCCCTCCAAGCCACCGCACCCCCGGCCTCAGCGTCACCAGACACAGCCTGGGCGCCGCCTGCATGATCCGTGGTGTCACCAGTACTTGCTTCGGTGTCACCGGGAGCCCTCCTGGCATCTCCGGGAGCTTCCTCAGCTTTCTTGGGAGCTTCCACGTTATCAGCGGCAGCAGCGCCAGGGTCTCTGGGAGCAGCCTTGGCCTTGCCGCGAGCAGTACCCGGATCGTCGCCAGCCCCCTCGAGCGTCCTCTCCACGTCTTCCAGGAGCTTGAAGGAGCTGACGTCGATCCCCGAGTGTAGACAGTAGCCGGCCTCCTTGATGATGTCAGCCGACTCCCGGTCCATCAAAATGATTCGCCGGGCGTTGGCCTCTGCCACCACGGTGTCGACCACCTTCCACTGCTCTGTGTGCAGCCGCGGGTTGAAGCGCTGTAGCAGCCGCAGCACAGTCCTACTGTCCTGCACGCCAACGATCTTCGTCTTCCAGGCCATTTTGACCGGTTTCGGAAGATCCCTGGCGTACATGACTTTTAGGCTCATCCCAGCAATTTCCTCCTCCCTAATTGCTGAGCTGAGCCACGCGTACGACTCTGCATTGGCGCAGTTGACATGCAGCGCCCCACCCACGATGTTGCCGAAGGTCAACTGAGGGAGCGGGTCGGGGGCATCCAGCAGGCGTGTAATCACGGCCTCCTGTATGGCCCCAACATGCCCTATCAGGACTCTGTCGGCGGGAAAGTCCACCGGAACGACAGCAGCCCTCTCACCCGCCAAGGCCTCCGCATACGAACCTGCCACCTTCGTCCTCTTGGTGTCCCTAGCGGAGTGTGAGGGCCCACCGGTCGCTGCCAGTGGCCTTTTTTGCGGCACAGGTTTTTCCGAGGAACCTGCCGAAAGTGTGCCTTCGGACGGGCTGTCCTCCAGGCCTTCCAGCGCCCTCAGAATCGCCTGACCCCTCCTCTTCCTCCTCCTGCTCATCTTCGTCCACCCCTCGTAGGATGGGGCACTCACACCTTCCGGTGTTCGCTCCCCCCCCACAGGGGCCTGACTCCGTTGTGCCGGATTCGGTTTCGTCGGGGCTGCCGTCTTGCTGCTACTTGGCGCAGCTCCGCCTTTCACCTTGCCAGCACCGACACCGCTCGGTCCCTTTGCAGGGTGAGTAGTGCGTCCCCTCTTCGACCCTCCGGGAAGAGATCGGACAGTGCCTTTCGGGTGAGCAGCTCCGCCGCGCCTTTCGCCTTTCGATGTGGCGCCAGGCGCCATTGGAACCCTTGCGGGTCCACTTTTGGAACTGGTTCCGGCTCCCGCGTCCCTGCCAGTGACAGTTTCACGTCGCACCTTCCCACAGTCCTTTTGTGCCTCATCCCCTACGGGTCCGGCCTCCCTTCTCGTACAACAACCCCTGGAATCCATGGACTTTGTACACAGTTTCATCCTGCTAGCTCCCCACCCACCACGGAGCCTCACATTTGGGATGGTTTGACCCATCAGGGCTACCAGCAGGATATAGGTTCCCAGAGTGGGCTGCCAGTGAGTCCGCACGTTGCCTCCCCCGCTGCCGCTTGTTGCGGTCGGCATTGGGTTTGTGCCCCGCCGACTACCGACCTCACCGCCCCAGGACCCTCGCCCGTACCCAGCCTCCTAGAGCTATTAAGTAAGTACATTAAGTGTTTCTCAAGTTTTTATCGTATTTTTAAAAGTACGCTCGCCTAATAGGTACCTATAAGTATCCATTGCCTAACTATTTTATTTATAACAAAGTAGCTTGTGCCCGCGACTTCGTCTGCGTAGAACTATACCTACATATAAACCTTCCTCATGAATCACTCTATCTATTAAAAAAACCACATTAAAATCCGTCGCGTAGTTTTAAAGAAGCATACACAGGGACAGAGAGCGGAAAGCGACTTTGTTTTATACCGACTAGGTACCTATGTGGCTATGTATAGTGTCCCCCATCTACCTCTGTCTCGACTCAACCACACATATATATGTACTTACAATGGTATATCTGAATCTGATATCTGTCACGCCAAAGAATAAGGAAACTGCAGCACAACGCGATTTATTTTCTGCAACATTCTGTAATTCTACCCTGGCTACAAGGAACATAAATGAGATAATCCAAAGTACCCTTAATTTAATACCTATTGGCAACGTTAAGAACATAAATGCGGTATCTCAAAATGATAAATTCATAACAACAACTGCCCCAGCCAGATTGGCCATATTGTTACATTATTTTCCTCGTAGGTGCAGTCGGCCCGCGGATCCGCCACGGCGCGGCAGCCATCTTGGGAAATTAAACAAATCTACCAACATCAAGTCAAAACAGCAACTTTTAACTAAATAACAATCATGAGGTAAGTGAAATATTTGTTTTAATAGTTTATTTTTTTAGTTTTGTGCCGTTGTTTTTCCTAATGTCTCGCAAAGTATGCTTTAGGTAATTATGATTAATAAAATGTTGTTTTGGTTTTAACAACGGCTTTAGTCATGTCACAAGTTGTGGTTAATGTCAAACCGCGAATGTATCATTTATTAATGTTTTGTTTTGCCTACGGACTAGATACGTATCTACATTTTTAATTGCTTTGTGAATGGCCTCTAATCAAACAAAGACTATTTGGTCTTAGGTTAACTATTGCGTGTTCAAGTGGCGAAGTAAATTTCAACTTTTGCGACCTTTACCAAAACCAGAATGCTGTTCGATTTCCTTTTTGAGCGGTGACGCAGCTTAAATAAGGTTGAATTATAAGAAAAATAATAAATGTAAACAATCAACCGATAAAAACACTTAATTATTTGTAAGAGGGTAATCTCAGACAGTAGGTACCTACTAGAGATTGTTTTCACAAACAAGCCCGGTTTATTTTGGAGTTTATGGCTTTAGGCCTCTAGTTAAGACTTGCAAAAAAATGCTGCAAGTTTGATTACATTGCCAGGCGGGGATGCGAACGGGTTTGAAGTCGTCGACCCAGCGCCGCAATGTATCTATGCGACTTGGAGTTTTCTTGCAAATCGAAATTAGGCTATAGACAGCTACATTGTCCTTAATAAATAATACATACATACATACATTAATCACGTCTTTATCCCTAACGGGGTAGACGGCCTAAGGTAACAATACCTACAGGCCACATTTAGCATAGTTGTAGGCGTATAGGTGGAAAATGGAATCAAAATAGTGATGGGTTGCTAGCCGCGTCGCCTACAAGGCTGCCCAACCTTTTCAACAGTCGAGCAAATTGGATGATTCAAAAATTATAGGCGGGCCACTGACCACTGACAGTATTTTTGTTATCCTTATCCTTACTAATATTAATATTATAAATGTGAAAGTAACTCTGTCTGTCTGTCTGTCTGTTACCTTTTCACGCTTAAACCGCTGGGCCGATTTAGTTGAAATTTGGTATACACATAGTTTGAGTCCCGGGAAAGGACATAGGATAGTTTTTATCCCGGAAAATTGCATAGTTCCCGCGGGATAGCACAGCCCGAACCACTGGAATTTTTCAAATTTAAGGCGGAACAAAGTTCGCCGGGTCAGCTAGTTTCTTATATTATTATGTCGTCTTCTTTTGGTACCAATTTCCAGAAATCTACAAATGGCCTGTAGGTCTTGTTCGGTTTAAATTCGTTCGCGGGCCACATTTTGACCCGCGGGCCTAGGGTTGGGCAGCCATGGGCTACAACATGCTCCCTAAGATTTTCGCCCATTCCCTCGATGGGCTTTTACCATCTGCGCGGGTAGAGAAGCAGCTGGTACATTCTGTTTTGTCTTGGCTCCCAGACCAGCGTGGAAGTTTTCTGACAAATCGAAATTAGGCTACAGACAGCTACATTTTCCTTAATTAATAAATAATAATCATTGGGCAATTTACACCAATTGACCTAGTCCCAAACTAAATGAAGCTTGTATGTACCTACTGTGGGTACATACTAGCGCAACGGATAAACATACTTATATATTGTACTTCCATGCTGGTCTGGGAGCAAAGAAAAAACATTGACACGTTGCTTCTCTTCCCGCGCAGATGGTAAACATGATTCCTATGATTTTCGCCCATTCCCTCGATGGACTTTTACCATCTGCGCGGGTAGAGAAGCAACTGCAACTATGTTTCTTTGGTCCCAGATCAGCATGAAAGAATAAGAATAAGCCTGTATTAATAGCGCATCAGTGACATATTGCTGACCTTACCGATAACCTTATTTGTATATTTATAAGGAAAACAGTACATATATATACTATATCTCCATAGGGGCAACTCATACAAGCACTTAGCTTGAATACTTCAGAATTGCGCAATCAAAATGACAAAAAAGGGAATCCTGTTTCTCCATGCCTGTCTGTTTGTCTTTCTTTGCTTCTTAGCTTAGAAACTCTTACTACTTCTACTTCTTAAATTAATGGTAAATATTCCTTTGTTTTGTGCTCTTTATTTATTTATTTTATGTAGTATATTTTATTGATATTATATATTACTAGCTTCTGCCCGCGACTTCGTCTGCGTAGAATTATACATAAAATCCTTCCTCATGAATCACTCTATCTATTAAAAAAAAACCGCATCAAAATCCGTTGTGTAGTTTTGAAGATATAACCATACATAGGGACATAGGGATATAGGGACACGGGGACACAAAAACCGAGTTTATTTTATACTAGGTACTAGGTATGTAGTGATGATGCCTGACGCCTCGGGAGAGCCACAAATACCCACACCAAAAAAAAGGCACTGTCTACTCCGTACCGGATAAAAACGTGTCTTACGTACGTACACTAATATTTCAGGTACTCATGTGTTCTTCTATTGCTGTGTCTGTCGTGGACGTCGAGCAAGGAACTGGACGAGGATGAAAGGAAACGGCTAGCCGAGCTGTTCGGGACGCAGACCACCACAACCGAGGCTGGATTAAACCTGTCACCTGGTAGGTTCATCATAGCCAGTGTCATAACTAGAGACCGGATTATAAACATAAAAAGCTTGAAATATGCACGAAAATTGGCAGAATATGCGAAATTTTAGGATCTATATGCGTATACATATAACAATTTATATGCGTCATTTAGGTCACATAGTGTGTCGTCCAGCCAAGTGTAATTATATGTATCTAGTCAAAGTTTCGAAAATAAGTATCATACGCTCTTACAGCAGCGTAATAAGGACATATTTTTGACAAGTTCATAACCGATACATATTTTTGCACTTGACCGTACAGCTTTGTTTGAGATGTTGAAAATGCAAACTTAAGAGCGATTACTCGTAAAAATCAATTTCAGGTGGAATCGATAATGCCTCGATGCCTATAGATATAAATGCCGATTATCTCATTCTGTTCTCTCTGCTTCAGACAAAAAACCAACGAACAGAGGAGGCGAAGTTAGTCAGGCCGAGAAAGATCGCCTCATAGCCCTGTACGGCCAGCCGAACTCCACAACAACTGGTAAGCTACTAGACTTACAAAGGTATAGAAGCACCTAGAACCGGAACTAAATTAAATTAAAGTGACAGATAAGGACAAACGATTGCTAAGTTAGCAGAAGCCTACAGAGCGTTTATGAATAAGGGGGTAAGACTCCAACCATTTTCGGAATAAGTATTTCAGCAGATGGTATAGTTTGTTCCACTGAACATCCACACAAAGATTTTTCATTTAAATTTCTGTTAATTATCAGCAAAAGGGAGCAAAGAAAAAACATAGAATGTACCAGTTGCTTCTCTACCCGCGCAGACGGTAAAAGCCCATCGAGGGAATGGACAAAAATCTTAAGAATCATATTATAGGCGATGCGGCTAGCAACCCATCAAGCACTATTTTGATTGCTCCTTTCCACCTATACAAACACTATAATGCTAAACGTGGCCTTTAGGTCTTGTTACCTTGGGCACTGTCTACCCCGTAAGGGATAAAGACGTGATTTGTGTATGTATGTATGTATAATTGTCAATTTCCGTGGATGTGTCCAGAAAATCATCATGTGGGCGAAAATCATAGGAATCATGTTATAGGCGATGTGGCTAGCAACCCATCACTATTTTGATTCCACATTCCACTACGCCCTCAGTGTCTTGCTAAACGTGGCCTGTAGGTCTTGTTACCTAAGGCTCTGTCCACCCCATAATAATAATAATAATAATAATAACACCACATCTTGGGACAATTGACACCAATTGACCTAGCCCCAAACTAAGCAAAGCTTGTAATATGGGCACTAGACAACGGATAAACATACTTATATAGATAGATACATACTTAAATACATATTAAACATCCAAGACTCGAGAACAAACATTCGCATTTTCATACAAATATCTGTCCCGACCGGGGATCGAACCCGGGACCTCAAGCTTCATAGTCAGGTTCTCTAACCACGGGATAAAGACGTGATTTGTGTGTGTCCAGAAGCGCCGGCCGACTGCGAGACCCAGGACGGCAAAACGGGAGTCTGCGTGCTGCACTACCAGTGCAACCCCGACGGGAAGGTCAACACCGATGGCACCGACCTCCTGGATATGCGGTAAGAACAGTATAACCATCGAGAAAGAGAAAAGAGTAGAGGACAATGGGGACTATCGTTTGTTTAATGGTCGATTTAGACGAAGACTATTTACAGCCGCCTAAATGACAGCGCCTAAAAAAGGCACCGTATAAACACTTTCGGCGCCATTTTTTCGCGGCATGCCAGCGCTGGCACGGAATAGAACACGAGTCTACTTTTCGGCGCCAGTGCCACCCGCCCGCGCCCTCGCCGCCCCCCTCGATGCGGTGTGGCGGTGTGCTAAGACTGGTACTGAAAAGGCACCGTGTAAACGGTTTGCTGGTCACTGGCGGCGAGATTTAAGCGGCTGAAAATAGTCATTGACTAAACGGTCTGAAGATGTGACGGTGTCTTTTTTAGGCGGCTATAAATAGTCTTCGTCTAAATCGACCATAAGAATAACAATATTTATTTGCAAAAATGTCGCGGTGAATACAGATATACATAGACATAGACAGTATTTATTCAAAAAAACATTTTTTAAGAGGGGGCAAACGAGCAGACGGGTCACCTGATGGAAAGCAATCACTGTCGCCCAGGGGCACCTGCAAGACCTGGGGAATCACAAGTGCGTTGCCGGCCCATTGAGGAGCATGAAGGCTCGCTTTTTAAAGATCCCTAAATTGTACCGCTCAGCTCAGGGAATGTTGCAGCACACAATACAATGAATACATAAGCAATACATGAATTGTGTTTGAAATACAGATTAATTAAGTAACTTATAAAAAAGAATATTAAACTATAATTACACATAAACGGATAACTCACGTATAAGAAGTCGAGTGATGCTCGACATGTTTCGGATTTCGTAATCCTTCCTCTCGGAGCGCTCGCCCCGGCGGCAGCGAAACGAACACTGCGCGCCAGCGCTCTGTTCTTCTTCTTTGTAATACGGCCCCATCGATCGACGCGATGATTTCGCCAATGTCAAAGTAATAAATACAGTATTCAAAAACCTTGTGACAAAAATGTCGGCAACGTTGTACGGTAGAACACGGTCAAAAGACCCCTCCGCCCCCTGTCGGGCTCTTAGCCAACGGATAATGATATCCCTTGGAGACCGCCAGGAAATCATTAACCGGTGCCCAGGGTGCACCGGAACAAACACTGCATTTCCCCCCGGACGGATCCAAAAACGAACCGCCGCTCTTGACCACACGCGGAGTTAACCCGACTCGCACTCGACGCTCGACGCAACTGACAGCGGCGCACAACTACCCTCGTTTTCATCGTCATTTATTATTGTCATATGTAGGGCAGCATTCGCTTATATTTTTTTTTATCGAGGCTTGTACTTTGATTTTGTCCCTACTGACCCCGTTTTACGGCACCTAAGAAGCTTGTGTTCCTGTTTCGTAGACCGATAAGAGATGGCGCCACCGTCTTCCTCTTCCAGGTTACGCGTGTGCCCCCACTACCTGCAGGTGTGCTGCCTGGAGAACGACGTGGGCGCAAAGCCCCCCCCACCCGTGGTGGAGGCCCAGGACTGCGGCTGGACCAACCCTGGCGCGCAGTCCTTCCGGATCACCAACTACGAGGACGGGACGGCCGAGTTCGGAGAATTCCCTTGGATGGTCGCAATTCTCAGGTATGTATACTTGCATAGCATAGCATAGGTATCATACGGGCGATGCGGCTAGCTACCCATCACTATTTTGATTCGCTTTTCCACCTATAGATACGCCCACAATCATGCTAAGCGTGGCCTTTGGATCTGTCTACCCCGTAAGGGAGAAAGACGTGATTTATGTGTGTGCGCGTGCGTGTGTGCACGCGAGTAAGTGAAAGTGTGCTAACTCACAACACCTAAAACTTGCTCAGGGTCGTCGTAGCTCCAGGTCAGCAATAAAATCAGTAAATTCTTGCCTCGGGGAGTCTGCAATGTCTCATGTCGCACTCTAAAATAAAAACTGGCCTCTCTAACATAAAAAAAATACGTATTCCGAAAATTGTGGGAGTCTTAACCAGTATGTTGGCAGGCGCACCGACGGCACCACGTGGTCGCAGATGGATTTCATTGGCGGTGGCTCCATCATCCACCCGTCCGTGGTGCTGACGGCGGCGCACAAGGTCGACGGAAAGCTGGCCTCAGAGGTAACCCCATTATTTACATTTACCAGGTAATTTGCCAGATGTTTCCAACTTTACATTGGGTGCGTTCCACTAAGCGCTCACGACGCTCAATCGAACTAAGTTCTAATTTTGAAATTATTATAGTCTAGAGCGTTGTATAATAATCATTATAGTTGAGTCCGAAGTGCCATGGACTACCCAAGCTTAAAAAGTAATTGATTGCAATTTTGTCTATTAAACACATAATTGACAGATTAAAATCAACGAGTAGAAAAATGTTGTTAGCTTCTTTTAGTTTCCAAAAGGGCCCCAAATTCTTGTGCCGAAGGGCCCCAGCCTAGTTTAAGAGGGCCCTGGTTATAGCTGTCATTTTTGGTATGGATCTGACAGCTAGCGAACCTAAACTTAACCGGTATTGAATCACATCAAGACGTCATGGCAACCCCCTTTGATCTGTATAGGATACGTAGCTCGCGACGTTGCAATGACGTCCCGGTGAGGCGGGCCTCTAACACACTTTGCGACGGTTTGGCGACGTCTTTGTATAAGCTACGTAGTTACGCGCAAGGCGTCCCGGTGAAGGGGCCTCTAACACACTTCGCGACGGTTTGGCGACGTCTTTGTATAGGCTACGTAGTTACGTCGCAATGGCGTCTCGGTGAAGCGGGCCTCTAACACACTTGGCGACGGTTTGGCGACGTCTTTGTATAGGCTACGTAGTTACGTCGTTTTGGCGTCCTAAAGGGTGTATCTCACAATGTAAATATGTTTCGTAGCTGAAATGTCGCGGCGGCGAGTGGGACACGCAGACGGAATCCGAAGTGTATCCCCACCAAGAACGGAATGTGAAGAAGATCATCCAACACGCGGACTACTACAAAGGTAAGTTGACGTACATACATACATACATACATACATACCGTCACGCCTCTTTCCCACAAGGAAACGAGACTTTGTTCTACTTGCTACGATCCTGACATATTTCTTTCGCTTCACAGTCATCAATCTCTTCATACATGCTCGTCGGTTTCGGGTACTCCTGACCTGACCTTTTTCCAAAACGTCTCCTATTTGGTCTCGGAACGTCCGTCTAGTCTAGGCCTTCCCCTCCCAACGTAACCATTCACACTCCCCATACAGATCTGTTTAGTTAGTCTACTTTCATCCAGTTTGGGAAGTTGGCGTAACTACAAATAATTTAACCTAACCTAAAATATTCATTTTAGACCCAAGCTGGTGAAAAATTGTGCTGAATTTGAAATACGAGTAGCTTAGAAGATGCTTACGGCTCTCATTGATCTTGTGACCTAGTCAAAAATTTGATTAGAGCTGTAGTTGTGAAGATATAAACCGATTTATACCACTTTCAATTCTGCTAAACGTGGCCTAGGTGATACCTCAGGCTTTGTCTACCCCGTAAGGGATATAGACGTGATTTGTGTGTGTGTGTGTGTGTATGTGTACTTTCGAGAGGTATTTTCACACATGTGCTTTCAAAAATCGGGCGCCTGAGGCTTTCTTTATTACCGCTCGAGGTGTGTACTGTAGAGCTGCCTTGATGAGGCACTTAGAACTGTACGGGAAATCGTATTAAATGTGTTCCTAAACAAACTGATGTAGCATATGGCCCAAGCTATTAAGAGTTAAATTTTGATTATACTTTTGGTTTATTTGGACACCGAACATATTTTACATCAAATATCAAAAATTAGCCCTACAAGGGTCTCGGTCCAAGCTGCTCTGAGAGCCGTCCGAAGTTCCAAACAAAATATTTTAAAATATCGAACGAGTGTTCGATATACGGAACTTGAACTAAGCCTCAATGCAGCCAGCAACCGAAACCTGCCAGTATAAAACTAGCAGAACTTATCCCTACAGTACACAATTACACGGCTTCCCCTGGTCAGGAGGTAGAAATATCTGCTCGCGTAGCGGGCGGTATATTGCTACTTACGCCACGCGACGTAAAATTATCAGAGGCTCAGTAGTTCATCGCAGGGATGTTCCGAATATTCGCATCCGCATCCGCACATGCGGAACATCCGCATCAATTTCGACATCCGCATCTGCATCCGCATCCGCATAAATTGATGCGGAGCTGAAGCGGATGCGGATGTGTAGCAGGTCGCGACACGAAATAAAGGGGATTGACTAATAGGAAAGCAGTAATTTTGTGACGGTGACGCGGCTCGCTACTGTTTTGTTGTGACAACTGACAAGAGTGACAAGATCTCACTCGCGCTACTGTCTTTTTAACTCTACCAACCCAACACTTAAGTTTTTTATACAGATCCGCAACCGCATCCGCGGATGTGAGCCTCTTAAAATCCGCATCCGCGGATGTGGAAAAAAGTGGATCCGCAACATCCGTGGTTCATCGTATTGTTGTGCCCAGCCTCGGTGTACAACAGCATCGCGCTGCTGGTGCTGGAGTCGGCGTTCTTGCTGGCGGCGGCGCCGCACATGGGCGTGGCGTGCGTGCTGGCGCGGCCGCCGCCCGCCGGCGCGCGCTGCTACAGCATGGGCTGGGGCAAGGAGTTCGCCGACAAGGACAAGTACGCCGTCGTGCTCAAAAAGGTACCTGTTGATATCTTTAAGGTATTCTAGACCTGGATGTGGATACCTTGATCTGACTCCTATGTATACAGGGTACGCGACTGGTGATAAAAAAACGTAACACAAAATCAAAGTTGAAGTTATATTCGCTACCAACTAGATTTACAATTGAATAGCACGTGTCGGTGGCGAGTTGCGGTGCAGGACTGCTCGCATGCATCGTGTCGCTTGTCGCTGACAATGCATGCCTATACGTCCCCCACATACCCATAGAGCAGGATAGCCTATCGGGAAAGGCTATGGGCTATTATAAATGTGTGTTTCATCAGTGGCGTAACTATAACGTCTGGGGCCCGTGGCAAATTCGTCAGGGCTCCTTCCTCAGTATAAGGAAGTGCATCAGCGTCCCTTCTGTGCTCTAAACCAAGCCAGTTCGGGGCCCCGTAGAGCTAGGGGCCCCTGGCATTTTGCCACCCCTGCCACCCTATAGTTACGCCACAACACAACAATAAACTTCCTGTTCTGATATGTAGTTTTTTAACAATGACGACTTAACCGGACATTTTTGAGAAAATATTTTTTGTTCATTGAAATGGACCTCCCGCAAAGTAACGCCTGATTCAATAAAACTAAGCATGTATGATGGTTTCGTCTCTCTCTCTCGCAGGTGCAACTGCCGACCGTGGCCCGCGACAAGTGCCAGAAGGAGCTGCGCAAGACCCGGCTCGGCGTGCACTTCGTGCTGCACCCGTCGCTGACGTGCGCGGGCGGCGAGCCCGGCAAGGACACCTGCCTCGGCGACGGCGGCTCGCCGCTCGTCTGCCCCATCGGGGTACGAACCTGCTTCTTAAACAACGTGCAGCAGCGGCGTTAGGGCCACTGACACCCCGGGCAGTAATATTTAGGCGCTATTAGGACAGTATTGAGGGTACACAGCCGGTGAGCCAGGAGGCCGAGGCCCCAGACCTCAGCGCCCCCCAAATTTGGCGCCCCGGGCCGTCGCCCCATCGCGCCCCCCCCTAACGCCGGCACTGATAACGTGTGTAGAGAGACTCTTGCTCCGACCCATTGCGTGGAGGACTTCAAACGCCGAAAGTAGGCGCTTGGAGGCAGCTATATATTTGAGGCGTTTGGAGTCGAAGCTCTGGGGCCATGGGGGCCAAGCGCGCGCCGTGTGTATAAAGATATCTCGGCGCGCCTTATAGAGGCCTCCCGTGACCAGAGGGCTGGCCAATTTCGCTCAGCGAATAAGCATTGCCATACAACGTGCTGCCAGCCTTCTGGGCACTCCCCATTGGCAACGATTCGGGAGATTTTTATTATCTTTAATTTAATAATAGTTTTAGCGAGTTTTAGTTTTTAGTTTAGTTGCTTCTCTACCCGCGCAAATGGTAAAAGCCTATCGAGGGAATGGGCGAAAATATTAGGAATCATGTTATAGGCGACGAGGCTAGCAACCCATCACTATTTTGATTTCCCTTTCCAGCTATACGCCCTTAATCATGCTGAACGTGGCCTTAGGTAAAGTTTTCTTACCTTAGGCTCTGTCTAAACCGTAAAGGATGAAGACGTGATATGTCGTATGTGTGTATTAACATACACGCGAGGTTTAAGTTATTTTTAAGTTTTGACTGTTTTTTTATTATGATTTCTTTTTCTTTTCCAATAAAAGCCAAGTTATGGTGATGATGAACTTGTGCCTGCAGGAGGTGGACCCTAAGAAGGAGGCGGCGCGCTTCGGGATAGCGGGGCTGGTGGCGTGGGGCATCGGCTGCGGCGACGCGGTGCCGGGCGTGTACGTCAACGTGCCCCCGTTCGAGGACTGGCTGCGGCAGCGCATGCGCGAGGAGGGCTACGACACCAGCTCCTACACCGCTAAATAAAGTCATTATGGAATATACCATAGCTGTTTTTTTATTAGTTCTAGTACATCCTATCTACTCCGGTCAAATTAGACATTCGAAGTTACCTAAATTCTAACCAAGCTGAAAATCGGTAAGATTGTTTAAAATATCATTAAAAACAAAATTTGAAAGTTCCCCATCTTTCCCCTGTAAGGAAAAAAATATAAAAAATATTTCCTTATCCCGTGGGAATTTCCAAAAATCCTTTCTTAGCGGACGCCTACGTTATAACATCTACCTGCATGCCAAATTTCAGCCCGATCCGTCCAGTGGTTTGGGCTGTGCGTTAATAGATCACTACGTCAGTCACCTTTGAGTTTTATATATATAGTCTTAAAAACTATAAGGATAAATAATATTCAAGATGATTAATTTGTGATCAGGAGTTGAACAATATTCACAACCAGCTTAAATTTATTGCAATAGAACAGACTTAAAAACTAAGGCGACACAACCGATTCGTTCGAGCAGCCGCGATCAAGTGGAGTCCCGTCGGTCGAGCTGTTTTTTTCGATCGGTCCGGTTCTTCCACCTCCACATCCCCACTTCGCTACGTTTCCGGCCGCGTCACCGGAACATGACGGATGGGGTGTGCACCAGAATCTTCTAAAACGGCCGTTCCTGACAGCTGGACGGCCTCGTCAGCTTCATCTTGATGTTGATCTCCATGACAGTTCTGTTGGTCTTCAAGTTCTATAACACAATAAACAACACACGTTTCAGTAAAATACTCAAAAGCGTTGCCGTTGCTATCCATAGTAATGAAACCGCAAGCGTGCACTCAAGCGATTCCACTAAAATAGAAAACTAAGCAACTCAAGAATTCTATCACTAATGAGAGAGTTCCGGATCTCTACCATATGTGATATTTATTACTACCAGAGTTAGTGATCAGTCGGCAACATAACCGGTCACTGAATGATCCATTAACTTTTTCATCAGAAAACCATCATTCGTTCTAAACGCAATGTTATTATTTATTAACCACAAATAACAGGGGAATAGCCACTGCGTTGGCTAGGAACGGCCATAATGTCGAGGCCAAGGGATAGCCACTGCGTTGGCTAGGAACGGCCATAATGTCGAGGCCAAGGGATAGCCACAGCGTTGGCTAGGAACGGCCATAATGTCGAGGCCAAGGGATAGCCACTGCGTTGGCTAGGAACGGCCATAATGTCGAGGCCAAGGGATAGCCACAGCGTTGGCTAGGAACGGCCATAATGTCGAGGCCAAGGGATAGCCACAGCGTTGGCTAGGAACGGCCATAATGTCGAGGCCAAGGGATAGCCACTGCGTTGGCTAGGAACGGCCATAATGTCGAGGCCAAGGGATAGCCACTGCGTTGGCTAGGAACGGCCATAATGTCGAGGCCAAGGATAGCCACTGCGTTGGCTAGGAACGGCCATAATGTCGAGGCCAAGGGATAGCCACAGCGTTGGCTAGGAACGGCCATAATGTCGAGGCCAAGGGATAGCCACTGCGTTGGCTAGGAACGGCCATAATGTCGAGGCCAAGGGATAGCCACTGCGTTGGCTAGGAACGGCCATAATGTCGAGGCCAAGGGATAGCCACAGCGTTGGCTAGGAACGGCCATAATGTCGAGGCCAAGGGATAGCCACTGCGTTGGCTAGGAACGGCCATAATGTCGAGGCCAAGGGATAGCCACAGCGTTGGCTAGGAACGGCCATAATGTCGAGGCCAAGGGATAGCCACAGCGTTGGCTAGGAACGGCCATAATGTCGAGGCCAAGGGATAGCCACTGCGTTGGCTAGGAACGGCCATAATGTCGAGGCCAAGGGATAGCCACAGCGTTGGCTAGGAACGGCCATAATGTCGAGGCCAAGGGATAGCCACAGCGTTGGCTAGGAACGGCCATAATGTCGAGGCCAAGGGATAGCCACAGCGTTGGCTAGGAACGGCCATAATGTCGAGGCCAAGGGATAGCCACTGCGTTGGCTAGGAACGGCCATAATGTCGAGGCCAAGGGATAGCCACAGCGTTGGCTAGGAACGGCCATAATGTCGAGGCCAAGGGATAGCCACAGCGTTGGCTAGGAACGGCCATAATGTCGAGGCCAAGGGATAGCCACAGCGTTGGCTAGGAACGGCCATAATGTCGAGGCCAAGGGATAGCCACAGCGTTGGCTAGGAACGGCCATAATGTCGAGGCCAAGGGATAGCCACAGCGTTGGCTAGGAACGGCCATAATGTCGAGGCCAAGGGATAGCCACAGCGTTGGCTAGGAACGGCCATAATGTCGAGGCCAAGGGATAGCCACAGCGTTGGCTAGGAACGGCCATAATGTCGAGGCCAAGGGATAGCCACTGCGTTGGCTAGGAACGGCCATAATGTCGAGGCCAAGGGATAGCCACAGCGTTGGCTAGGAACGGCCAGTCATTACAACGGGTTACAACTCAATCCACAGAACATTAGCTGCAGCAAATGACAGTACTATTCGCTGTAGTAAACACACAATGTGGGGTCGTATCACCATTCCAATGTCCGCACTTACCGCTCTCGAAAAACGCCTCGCATGCGTCCGGAGACCATTCACCACGCCACTGGACCATGTGTTCCGCGGCGGTTTGAGTCTTCTTCCCGTACGACCTGGCCAACAGTTCCAGTTCGTATCGATGATGAGGAAGAGCACGCACGACCTTATAGGGGCCGCGCATGCCGGAGTCCAGCTTTCCGGTGCTTTGCGAGCTCCTGCTCACAAAGACGAAGCTGCCAACTGGGAACGTACGGGGCTGCCGTCGGCCAGCGTTTACGTAGGCGTCCTGCTGCTGCTGGTTGGCAGCGAGCAGTTGAGAAGCGCGTTGCCGTCTGAGCACGCGCAGGGCCTCACGGTTCGGATGCGACACGTCCAGCGCCACATCACGCACCAGGGATCTCAGGACCGGGGTTGTTCCCTCAATGCCGGTTAGGAGCTGCAAAGCTGACGTACACGTGGTTGCGTGTTTGGTTATGTTTAATGTTAATTGCACCTTCCAAAGCACATCAGACCACGAGGCGCTCTTATTGTTCACCTCGATACGCAGCATGTTGAGGACGGTGCGGCAATAGCGCTCAACTTGCCCATTTTCGCGGTGCATCTCAGGCGTAATAAAATGCACGGAACAACCCAATTCGGTCACCCAGTTTTGAAACGCTGCGCTTTCGAACATTCTGCCTCGGTCGCAAACTATTGTAGCTGGTGTACCGAATAATGAAATTGTGTTGGAAAAGACACGTTTTAATTCGTCAGTGTCTTGTCTGTATAGTGCGTATAGTAAACTAAACAGTACTTGGAAAATGAATCTACTACAATTAGAATGTACTTAAAGCCGTTAGAGTCTGACAGTGGACCAAGAACATCGGTATGTACTACGTGAAAAGGAATATCGGGCTTAGTCCACGATTCTATCGGTTGCCTTGAACCTCGGGGTACCTTTTTATGAGAGAGACAAACAATACAGTGCCCGATGTACTTTTTAACAAACGTTCTTAATCCGGGAAACCAAAAATGGCGCAATATTAAATCGATGGTCTTATCAATGCCTATATGATCGTGATCATCATGAAAGACTCTTAACAAACTAAGCCTATGTCCCTTCGGAATGAAGCAGAGAAAACGAGGGTCTTCACCAGTTGGTATGAACTTATAATACAACAAATCGTTCTTAATCGAAAATCTAGTTGAATCCAACTGACCTTCTCGTAACTTCTGCATCATATCCTGTGTTTCAGAGTCTGCTGTCTGAGCGATTTTTGCCCAATTGCGCGGATTATGAATCTGAAAAACGTCAGCGGGCTGTCGGCTTAAGAAGTCAGCGTGTTGCATAAGGCAACCCTTTCTATATTCTAAGGTGAACTGGAAGTCTTGTATGTAGACCCACCAGCGCGCCACCCGCGGTAACAAGTCCTTTTTTTTCTCAGTTAACTTTAGTGAATTGCAATCGGTTATTATTTTAAATTTTATTCCAATTAGATAATGTCGAAAATGTTGCAAAGAGCGGACAATCGCTAAAGTCTCGAGTTCGTAACTGTGATACCGCGACTCGGCGCCCTGTATAGACTTGCTGTAATAGCCAACAACACGCTTACGCTTACATTCATGTTCCTGCATCAAAATGGCTCCGTAACCGATCGCACTGGCGTCAGTGTGAAGCTCAGTGGGTAATGCAGGGTTGAAAATCGCTAAAACAGGTTCCTCAGTCAAACATTTTATGACATAATCACGAGACACGTCTTGTTCCAAACCCCACGTAAAAGGTTCACCTTTTCTGAGCAATTTCGCGATACATGCTGTCTTTGATGCATATCCAGCAATGTATCGGCGAAAATAACCAGCCAGCCCGAGGAACTGGCGAACCTCCCTCGCGTTTGTGGGTTTAGGCGATTTCACCAAAGCCTCAGTTTTACTGGGGCTCGGCCGTACCTGACCATGTCCGATCAATCTGCCTAAATATTCCAATTCGGTATTTAGAAAAGAACATTTTTTTAAATTAACCGAAAACCCTGCGTCCTTAAGCGTCTTCAACACCTCGCGGAGTGTTAGCAGTCCCTCATCGACAGAATTGGACATGATTAGGACGTCATCAATATACGTCAAAACTTTACCAGTATCGATCAGGTGCTTTAATGTTTTAGTAATGACTCTTTGGTAAGCAATCGGTGCATTAGCAAGCCCATACGGCATTTTTAAATACTCATAGTGCCCTTCGGGCGTTACGAATGCAGTTTTACTGATTGAGTCATCATCTTTCATTGGAAGTTGATGGAAACCTGTCGCCATGTCGAGGCTGGTAAAGTATTTAAAGTTACCCAACTTATCGATGTGATCATCGATCAAGGGTAGTGGGAATCTTTCCTTAACAGTGACAGCATTTAACGCGCGGTAATCTACACACATCCTATCCTCCCCGTTCTTCTTCTCAACGAGGAGTATAGGGCTTGCATAGTCAGACTGCGACTCGCGTATGATTCTCTTAGCTAACAATTCGTTAATTATACCGCGAACTCGAGCCTTCTCATCGGCAGACAACTTATAAGGGCGGTAGTGCACCGGTATGTCACTGCTAAGTTTGATTTCCATATTGCCCGTGTTGACGGTAGATGTCGCCGTGCCAATAGTAAACGTGTCGGAATATTCTTTGATCAAATTCAACAAGCACGCTTTCTCTTGGCCCACAAGTTGGGTATTTAATCTGGCGTCATCTATAATCGACACGTGATGTACATCGTCAACCCGAATCAGACGCTGTGTATCGTTTGTTCGAATGTAAGTCACACCGCTACGATTCAAAACGTCGGTAGGTACCTATTAAAATCGAACCTCGTATGCAATACGACGGTACTACGAACAAATCAACTTCCAAAGATATTTCGTCAAATTCGATGACAGTTTGTACATATGAAGTTGACTCGATATCCTGACTGCCTATGCCTCGCAAACGGCGGTAGGTGGGTAGTTTATTCAAATTGAAATATTTTAAAACTGAATCCGAAATCAACGATATTTCGGAACCAGAATCAACTAAAACATGAACTGGTTTTTGTTGAATAATAGCTGACATTACGTCGTTTCGTTTTGAATCGAATCCGAGCAAAAATTTACATTTGAAGTACTTTTATTACTTGATTTCGAATCTACCTTCTGCTTCAAATAACAATCATCTACAAGGTGGCCAATCTTTTTACAAAATATACACGTTTTGGCTGGTTTGTTATTCGGTTTGGTGTTGCTACTCACGGTATTGGTTGTGTGCGGTAAAGATAACGTTTGCGGCGATACATTTTTATTGCATTCGATTTTACGTTTTTTTGAGCAATCTAATTGCTTATGACCTATACCTCCGCATGCATAGCAGGCTAGGCGATCATACTTAAATGGAGTAGGGCGTAATTCTCGTTTACGCGGTTGTAACACGCTCGAGTTTGACGTACGGACAGGATTATTGGTGGTTACACTTTTTGGTTTAACGTAAGCGGACAAAAATTCGACAAGATCCTTTGGCTGTAGTTTGGCGTTAGTTGCTACGGCTTTTATTTGAGGATCAGCAATGCCCCGGACTACAATGGCGGTTTTTAGTTCGTCCGAAAGACCCTTAACGATATTTAATCGCAAGAGAGACCTTCGTGCATATTCAGCATATGTTGTATATTTGGTGGAGTTGCTACTCATCACCTCATATAAAATGGTGGCCATATCTACTTCACGGGGACACAAGGATCGAAATTCGGCTTTGAAATTTGTCCAGGACCGGTCGTTCGCTACCCAATCGTTCAGCCACGTTTTAGCGTCACCGCGAAGACAACCACCAATGCGTCCCAGGCACTCCCGATCGTCCCAGCGATTCAACTCACGCGCACTGTCCACTTCCGCGCACCACACATCAAAATCATGCACACTGGGGTCAAAGTTAGAAATATAATAATGCTTAGATCTTACTTGTAACAAGGATGAAAGTGCGCCCACGATGCGTTCCGCAGTGCCATTCTCGCTCGAAGGCCCGGTGGGGGCCTCTGCGTTCTGGGGCGCTGGAGCCTCGGCGCTAACCGAAGGCTGGACAACGGTTCCTGTGAATCCCTGTGGGTAGCTTGGATGCGGCAAGGAACACGGAGTCGCCTTAGGTAGTCGTTCCTCTAGTGCATTCAACCTCTCCAAAATCTGGTTCTGAGGATCTCTCCGTGGGCTATCACGGCACCCATGGGAGCTGTCGCGTCGCCTCTGCGATTTATCCAGATTAGATGACCTGTTCCGACGCCTGGGTGACCTATTTCGACCACCATCAGGCAATACTAGAGATCTCTGGCTAGATCTAGATCTAAATGTGCGGGTAGAACGAGGTTCACTATCTTCGTCAAATGGTGTGCGAGAAGTGTTCCTTTTCCGCAGTCGGGGGGAAGATCTACGGCGTCTAGTACGTGATTCTCGACCAGACATCGTGATATAATGCACAGATGATAAAAAAAAGTAATACGTAGGTACTTACTCAGTATAAAACCTTACCGACGTACAAAACTCACTATTTACAGTTTCGCGGAAAAAGATATTCACAGAAAAAAACTTCTTACAAAAAAATAAATAAAATAAGGCTAGCGATCAAGATAGGGCTACAGAATCCCACTTCTGATCTTAAAAACTATAAGGATAAATAATATTCAAGATGATTAATTTGTGATCAGGAGTTGAACAATATTCACAACCAGCTTAAATTTATTGCAATAGAACAGACTTAAAAACTAAGGCGACACAACCGATTCGTTCGAGCAGCCGCGATCAAGTGGAGTCCCGTCGGTCGAGCTGTTTTTTTCGATCGGTCCGGTTCTTCCACCTCCACATCCCCACTTCGCTACGTTTCCGGCCGCGTCACCGGAACATGACGGATGGGGTGTGCACCAGAATCTTCTAAAAATAGATATATTACAATTATGTATATATACGTGGCGTACTCATGCATATTATGACGATTACAACTTTTACAACTTTTTGAATCGTTATATCTCAAAAACGGTGGCTCGTAGAAAAAAAATATTAATTAATTTTTTGTAGATAATTTTAAGATCTACAATTTTGTTTGTAATATTTTTATGATAAAACTTACCGTTTTGCTGAAAATCACGAAAAACTCATTTTTTTTACCTTAGACCTTGAATATTTTTTTTTCCTTACAGGGGAAAGATGGGGAACTTTCAAATTTTGTTTTTAATGATATTTCAAACAATCTTACCGATTTTCAGCTTGGTGGGAATTTAGGTAACTTTACTCTTATTTTTTGGTCTAATTTGACCGGACTAATCCTGCTAATATTATAAATTGCTCTTGAATCACTCTATCTATTAAAAAAACCGCATCAAAATCCGCTGTGTAGTTTTGAAGATATAAGTATACATAGGGACATAGGGACAGAGAAAGCGACTTTATTTTATACTATGTAGTGATGTGAAAGTTTGTTGAGTAGGTATGTTTGGATGTTTGTTACTCTTTCACGCGAGGACGGTTGGACAGATCTGGGTGAAATTCGGAACATACATAGATTATCGTCTGGAATAACACTGCTACTTTTTATCCCGGAAAATTGCGTAATTCCTGCGGGATAGCGATAAACGAATTCTATGCAGACGAAGTTGCGAGCAACATCTAGTATTTTTTTTTGAAGGCCTCGATGTTATTACCAGTCGGGAAAGTCTAGAAGCCTTTTAATTTAAGTCATAAATAAAAGACGTAGATGTTATAGGCGATGCGGCTAGCGACTGATCACTATTTTGATTCCCTTTCCACCTATACGCCCACAATCATGCTTGTGGCTTCAAGGCTACCTTGGGCTCGGTTTACCCCATAGGGTAGACTGGGTACGGTTGTGCCAGGGTACGGTAGTGACAGTCGTCATAACAGCAAAACTATACGGAATATGGGAAAGGGTGCAAAGGGAGAAAGAAGCGGCATGGGTGCCTAAATGCGTGTCCCCAGATTGCGTTAGCCAGCGCGCGACGCTAACGTAATCAGGAGCCTACATTGCTTTTTAACAGTCAAAAGTATTTTTTTTTGTTTATTCTTTTTTAATATTTCCTATTATTTGTATACAGATAGATTATATCATATATTTTTTTGTTATAAGTTGAATATTAGTAGTTAATTACGAGTAATTCGTTTTTACGTAGATTACTTGGCCTAGTCATGGCGATTGTTTGTTTTCGAAAGTATGCGTTGGGTACGGTTGTGACAAATGTTGTGGGTACGGTTGTGACATATATTTTTTATGTCCGAACTATCCGATTTTTTCTAAGTATATCTATAAGCTCCCATTGAGGTGGTTTCTTCATTTCCTACCCCCTTCGCTCCTATCAACCTATATTTCTACGTAATCTTGGAATTCTTCACGTAATTTTCTCCGAGATATAGCTTACATATATTGTATTCATACTTTCCCGCTTTACAGTGTTTAAATTTAAAAGATTTTTTAAAATTTAAATGCTGTAAAGCGGGAAAGTATGAATACAATATATGTAAGCTATACCTCGGAGAAAATTACGTGAATCATTTAAATAAATGGGTCTGTCACTACTGACCCCGGCCACTGTCACAACTGTCCTTGGGATGTGGTCGGTTGTGACACTTTCTCTTTTTTTTTAAATTTGATGCTATAATTAATACAGCGTATTTAAGGACAAAAGTTTGGTATTTTTACGTAGACAAAAGTACAAATTAAGATTTAAATTACTTTTCTAGCAGCTAACTAGTAAATTAACAAAATTATTGGCGATCAAACCAAAATTGTCACAACCGTACCCAGTCTACCCTAAGGGATAAAGACGTGATTTACTCATGTATTAATGGCGTTACGTAAATGCTTCCGTTTGAAAACCCGAGGCAAAAAAACACCCAAGTATTTACCTATCTTCTTCTACCCTTGAAGAAAGAATGAGGGAGGGAGTTTGATAAAGAAACTCGGTGGGAATCGAGTTGTTAGGTCGAGTCGCCACTGACATGTATGTACCTATGTAGGTATGAATGTCTAAAAACAAACTGCTTGATAAAACCCTGACTTAAAACGTTTAGAACAGGAAGGTAATGAAGAAAAATATAGGCTCATTAAATGAGCCCAAACAAATTTTGTTTGCCTACGAAATTTTGTCACAGAAGTACTTGTACCTAACCGGAGTTGCTTTTAGGTAGTTTATTGACAGCCTGCCATTTGCGGGTGGTAGGGCCTTGTGCAATCGTTACCACCATCTTACTCGCTAATCCTGCCGCTAAGTAGCAGTGCTTGCACTGCTGTGTTCCGGTGTGGAGAGTAAGACAGCCGGGGAAATTACGGGCACAAGAGGCATTTCATCTTAGTCCTCTAGGTTAGCAACGCATCTGCAATCCCTCCGGGGTTGCGGGTGTCTATGGGCAGTGATGATCACTTACCATCAGGTGACCCACTTGCTAGTTTGCCTTCCTATTCATATAAAAAAAAATATCTCTAAAGGGCCGTCGTAAATACTTACATTCTCAAGCCATATATAGTTTGATAGATAGACTAGATCAGCGCTGAAATATCTAAAACAACATACATACATACGTATATCACGCCTTTATCCCTTACGGTGTAGACAGAGCCTAAGGTAACAAAACCTTAAGGCCACGTTTTAGCATGATTGTGGGCGTATTAAGTGGAAAGGGAAATCAAAATAGTGATAGATAGCCACATCGCCCATAACATGATTCCTATTATTTTCGCTCAATCCCTCGATGGGCGTTACCATCTGCGCAGGAAGAGAAGCAACTGGTACATTCTATGTTTTTTCTTTGCTCCCAGACCAGCATGGAAGTGTTACTAACGAACCCGGACCATTAATGTAGTCTGAAATAAAAATAATTTGAATTTTGAATTTGAAATGGCGTCGCCTGCTCCAGTTGTAGGTGCTGCGTGTATTTAGCTGGAAAATCATAAAGTTGTGAGGGTGACTAACGAATATACCTTTATGCCTCATAGTTTCCTTATTTGTACTACGTAATATATAATAGTTAGTGTCTTAGTACTCTACTGACTGGGTCGTTAAATATGTGGTAAGTTTCATTTTACATTATAAATGCTTGATGGGCTCCTGCGCCTGATTTGACCCCAGCGTAATGCTGAGCCAGCCACCGTTTCACTTTTGCGAAGACAACGCCACTATATACTGTGACAACGCTGATGATCTATTTTTTGTTTCTTTTCTATAAAATTGTGGGTTGCTCTTACATTTGTATCTTGCAAAAACGAATAAATATCTTCTTTCTTTCTTATCATCAGCCAGCCAACTCCTGCGACTCTAACTCAGCCCTCAGGTTAAATAAAATTGCTTTGAAATCATCTGTATAGATTAGTCAGGGTCTTTTCATACTATTCCGGCACGTGGCTGATGATCAAGTCGCACTAACTTTCCACTTATCACCTGTAATTAGTAATTACCACTTTTATTTCTGTGAATGTGAAACCCAAATATAACATTATTAATAGAACAAACGTTAGCAAGCAGCGTGGATGTATAAGCGCCATCTATCGGTGGTAGTCGGAACTAATTTCCTTATGGCTACTACAAGGAAGCAGCGCTGAATGGGTACAGGTACCGCCATCTATCAGGTGATTTAGGAAGCGTTGTACCGGTTCGATATTACAGCGCTAAATAGGTGTAGGTACCGCCATCTATCGAGTGCTTTGGTAAATTTGACGGAACAAACAGACTTTCAACAGTTGGGTTAGTTTGAGTAGCCCTTTAACTCATGTAAGTAAATGTTTTTCCGGCTTCGTAGAGCGTTGTCTCGCTCTAACTTACGTGACGCGAATTGTCTTTTTCCAAAGACCGAAGTGCAATATTACCAACAAATGAATCAAGAATTTTTACTTCTTGATTTTTATGTTTACTTTTACGGTTTAACCGTTACAAATTAAATTTCTATTCATTTGATAGTACCTATCATTTGAAAAGCAGCGCCTCTGTCGTCCCTTGTGAGCAGTAGATGTTCCGCGGGAGTTTGTAATTGTGCCATACAGACACATCATTCAAACAGATGACGCTTTGCGACAAAAATTCGCATAGTAACAAGGTCACGTGACAGCTAGTAACAGGTAGAAAAAATCGAAGACTACCCACCTGCCATGGGTGGTGTAGGGGTATAGCACGCGTCACGGAATGACGAGGATCCGGGTTCGATTCCCGGCCATAGCTTTACTTTTCGGATTTTTCTGTGTTCTAATTTTCACATTTAGTAACCGAAGTGCAATCTTTACAGAAGCCCGATTTTTGAAAGCACATGTGTGAAAATACCACTCGAAAGTGGTGAAAAATTGTGCTGAATTAGAAATACGAGTAGCTTAAAAGATAATTACTGCTCTCATTAATCTTGTGAACTAGTCAAAAATTTGATTAGAGCTGTAGTTTTGAACATATAAACAGATTTATACCACTTTCGAGTGGTATTTTCACACATGTGCTTTCAAAAATCGGGCCCCAGGTACAGTATTGTATGCCTTGTCTATGTTTCCCGTTCACAGGCTATTGGCGCTATTGGTGGTGGGCGGCGCCCGCGCACAGCTCTTGTCGGACGTGGACGCCAAGCAGCGGATCCGCGACATCTTCGGGGAGCCAGCCGACGCTCTGGAGCCACCGGCAGCCAACGGGACGCACCCAGGGAACCAGACAGGTACCGTAAGCCGGCGACTGATTTACGGAGTGCCTTTAAAAAGTACTATAAAATATATTTATTTAATAGGATAGAAAATGGAATTAAAACAAATTAAACTATTAAATTAAAAACGAATTAAGAACTAAACTAAAACTAATCTTAAAATGAAATAATTAAAAAAGGAGGGGCCCCCGTGGCATAGTTCTGCAGACGCTGACAGCATTCCCCCTTTGGACAGCGATACTAATACGCTATTCAAGGAAGCTGCCAGCCATGCTGTCACCCGTCGCGTCTATTAGCCTCTTCGAAATACCTTAGTTACAGTTATAATGACGAAATCTTTGAGTTTTAGTTGCGTTGGCTGCTTCAATCGATGTCTTCATCGATCGCCTTTGCGTCTTCATGACAACCATGCACCCCGTGTGGACAATGTCGATTTACCGTAACTACTGACTTTTGCTTGCAGGCTGCGTCTGTGTTCCTATTGCTCGATGCATCATCTCCAACGACTCTTTACTCGAAGCTGACGATAACAGGTAACTATACCAAAATTTTCTAAGCGACACTGAAAAAAGGACAGTCAAAGAAAATCTTTATTATGCATGAGTCATTTCGTTATCCGTCTGCCTGGCTAGACTCCTTTGTATAATTTCTATGAAAAACAAGTGATTTAACTTTTAAATATGATTTTGGTTGTCAAGCGCCATCTGTTTAAACAAGGTGTCTTTCGACACAAATGCAACTTCCGTGGAACATCTAGTGCGGATTAAGGGCGAGAGATGGCGCTGTTTTCAAAGATAGATTACACTTATCGAAAATTTGACTTCCCGATTTTTGATTTTATTTTTACGGGCAGTAAGTGTGTGTGTGTGTGTGTGTGTGTGTACATATTGTAAAAGCCTAGAAGCAATCGTGAGTTTTAAATATAACGCTCCTACGCTTCCAGCTTGAAGTGTCAAAAATGGTCCATGTCAGCTTGAAATGCCCAACAGCCCAACACTGCTGTCATCACCCTATATGCTTTCAAAAATCGGTGTTTAACATCTCTCTTCATCTACACTGGGTTCCCAACCTTTTCTTGGTCGGGGACCACTTTTACATTATTCTATTTAACAGGGACCACTATGTAGCCAGGTATCTATTTTAAAAATAAACTGTAAAAATCAATCAATACTTACACGCTGGTCTGGGAGCAAAGAAAAAACATAGAATGTACCAGTTGCTTCTCTTCCCGCGCAAATGGTAAAAACCCATCGAGGGAATGGGCGAAAATCATAGGAATCATGATATAGGCGATGTGGCTAGCAACCCATCACTATTTTAATTCCACTTTCCACCTCTACGCCCTCAGTGTCTTGCTAAACGTGGCCTGTAGGTCTTGTTGCCTTAGGCTCTGTCTACCCCATGAGGGATAAAGACGTGATTTGTGTATGTATGTGTGTCTGTAAAAATCAAACGGAAACTTTAATTAAAAACTCAATAGGAAATCATTCGCGGACCAAATTTTGGCTTCTATTAACCTGATGGTCCACGGTCCACGGACCACTGGCGGGAACCATTGATCCACACAGTGACTTTCCCCACAGCACGTCGTGTCCCAACTTGTTCGACGTGTGTTGCGCGGCGGGGCGGGTGCGGGACGCGCGGGGGACGCGCGCGGGGTGCGGCTGGGGCACGCGCGGGGGAGCGCCCGTCGGAGACGCCGCCTTCGGGGAGTTCCCCTGGGTCGTCGCCATACTGCAGTAACTACTTACTATACTTGCTACATACTTGCTACATATTTGCTACATACTTACTATATACTTGCTACATAGTAAGGCATTCGACGAACTCTTTTCCTGGCAGTCAAAGCCTACAGCTTTATGATTAAAAAAAATGTTTTTATCTATTATTTTGTTGGTGCTCCAGTTTTATTAAAATTGGAATAACTATAAGTATTACGAATAAACGAGTATGAGTATGAGTATGAGTACATACTTACTACATATTTGCTACATACTTACCATATACTTGCTACATACTTACTACATACTTGCTACATACTTACTATAATGAGATCATAAATTTGGTTGCAGTAAGACAGCAGGCAAAACGTGGTCGCCGCGAGAGTATGTCGGCGGCGGCTCCATCATCCACCCGTCTGTCGTGCTCACCGCCGCCCACAAGGTCGCTGGCCTCAACCACACCAAGGTACATTAACAGTTAAAAATACGGCGGCAATGCGGCTTCGCCCGGAGTTTCATTTCGTTTTTCTTTACATTCGGTACAAAGCGCCATCTATTGTCAAGTAGCAAAACTAATTTAGTTTATCTAGTTGACAAGAGATGGCGCTGTAAGTTCAAAATGCTCACTCGAATTAAATTTTCGACTAGCTGTCTAGATGAAGAGCTGTATTTTCATATAACCTATCCGCACTTCAAATTCAGCACAATTTTATTCCTAAGTTTTTGCTAATTCAGCATTTAGACCACCTACTAAACGACATTAAAAATAATCATAAAATATTAAAAATGCAAAAGACCTGCATACTGTCTGCATGTTCGGTACATTCATACTAAAACAGTCAGGAAGATTTTTTCTTGTAGCAGACGGTAGCATTGATGATGATGATGATGATGTGGGGACGCCTGGCTGGATCAGGCGGGCTGTCGATCCTCTATGGTGATCATTCAGCCCAGTTCCCCTTGGCTGAGGCCGCCGGTTACTGTCCCAGCAGCGCTCCCACACCGCAACTCTCCCCGAATCTTCGTGTCTTCCTGCCGAACATAAGGACATCTTTTAGTTGGATGTCACTAAGTTCGTCCTCCTCCAGTACGTCGCTCCCGAATGCTTCGCGCCGCGCTGCCGCGTACATGACGCACTCCGCGAGGACGTGCTTGCTCGTCTCCTCCTTCCCGCAATGCGGGCAGGAGGGGTCGCTTGTTATACCTATAATGCTCAAGTGCCTGTTTAGAGTATTATGGCCTGTGATGATGCCAGTTAATATTCTTAAGCTACTCTTACCTAGATTCAGGAGATACCTAGTTCTTCTGTGGTTTATGCCTTTCAGCATCATCTTCGACTGTCTGCACCCCGAAGCTTGGCTCCATTCTGCGTTCGCTTCTTGCTCCTTCAATCTGTCGATTGTCCCTTTTGTTACATCTCCCGAGATTGGGAGTACCGGTTCAGGACCGATAAATTCTGTACCCGCTCCCTTCCTTGCTAGTTCATCTGCTCTTTCGTTGCCCATCACCCCTTGATGTCCTGGGACCCAGGCTACCGTTGTCTTCGTACTAGTGAGGAATTGACTGTTGGCTTGTTTAGTGCTTTTAACGCTGCTTGGCTATCAGAGTAGATTACAACTGTTCCTACATCTCGATCGTTAAACAGGTTCTCACATATGATCTGCGCGCATTTCATTATTGCGCATACTTCCGCCTGAAACACGCTGGCATATCTGCCTAGCGGCATGGCCTCTCGAACGTTCATCTTAGGTATTATGACGCCCGCTCCCGCGAGTTTGGTCGCTTCCCTCCTTGAGCCATCCGTGAAGCAGATCGTTGTCGGATGTTCCAGATCTACTTTCCAGCTGTCTCTGTCTCCAATATGGATTCTGTATTTTTTGTCAAAGATTTTCTCTTTCTTGATGAGGTCGTTATTCTGCGCTAGCATTCCTAGCTTCAGTACCGCCTCCTTCTCCATAAGTGCATGTCCTTTGTCTGTGAAGTTCCCTCTCCACTCTTTGCATGCCCTTATTCTGTGCCACTGTTCCATGGCTCTCTTTTCTATCTCCAGATGAAGTGCTTTCAGACCCAGCATTACCTCCATTGCCTGTGTTGGGGTGGTTCTCATGGCCCCTGTTATCATAAGGCATGCCAGTCTTTGTACCTTGTTAAGTTCCTTCTGATGCTCCTTGATGCGAGCTCTGTGCCACCATACCACCGCTCCGTACAGTAGCCTTGGTAGTATGACTGCCTTATACATCCAATGTATCATACGTGGTTTAAGTCCCCACTTCCTTCCCACTGCCCTTCTACATTGACACAGTGTTCTTATTACCTTCGCGGTTTGCTCTTTGATATGTCTCTTGTACCTGAGATTTGTGTCAATTGTCACTCCCAGATACCTTATTTCTTTCACTGTTTCCAGATCTACCCCATGCAGCCTTATTGGCCTCATGGCTCCTATCTTCCTTCTGTTAGTGAACAGCATTAGCTTAGTCTTTGCGGGATTTAGGCCTAGCCCTCTTTCCCTGCACCACTCTACCGTCTGCGATAGTCCTCTCGCCATAATATCCCTGACGATGTTGAGAACTGGGCCTTGTACCAGTATAGCCCCATCATCAGAGTATGCTTGCATGTATAAACCCTCTCTATTGAGCTTCCTTATCAACGAGTCTAGCAGTAGACACCACATCAGGGGGAAAGACACCCTCCTTGCGGGAAGCCCCTGCGAGGCCTGATTCTTTTTGTACATTCTCCCAGTTTGGCTGATATATCCCTGCCTCTGAGCATCTTGGAGATCCACCTCCCTATCGTCGGACTGATTCCTTCTCTCTCCAGACTCTCCTCTACCGCGGAGTATGTCGCCTTGTGTAACCTTACAGACGTCGGCCTGTAATGTTCCATCTTATGTGAACATAATAATACCTATATTTATACATAGATAAAGAGATTAAAATAATTTATTCCATTAAATAAGAGTTAATTTATAAACCAATCAATCCATAATTATTAATCTGTCCATAACATATTTAATTTACTAAGGAAAAACTCGAGCAAGACCGCTTTATCAGAATACGGCGTTTTCTTTGACAGCTTCGAGATACGACCTTGCTAAACACGATTTTGACGCCAATGTAACCCTTGTAACTAATGTAGCCAATGTAGCTTATGTCGCCAATGTAGCTAATGTCGGCAATGTAGCGATTGTGGCCAGTGTGGCCACTGTAACTAAGGTTTGGGTATAAAAGGGGCGCGGGATTTAATACTGGATCATTATTGTTTTGCTACGGATTCGGGAAGGTTCTCTCCAGGTTACTTAAGGGGTTTAACGTTATTTTGTCGGGATTTTACTTGGGTTTAGAGTTCATTTTTGTGTCAAATTAATTATTGATATTCATTCATTTGGGAGTTTCGTGTTTAATTTAAAGGGGAGTTATTGCTAATTTCGTTGGGTTTTAGTGTGATATGTCGTATACTCTTGGGGTAGTGGAGAACCTACCGAGTTTCAGCTCAGTAATAGCTGATATCTGGAGTTAAATAGCTTGGAAACCTTGCGGTGTTAACAGAAAGGCTAATTTTCTCCGGATACGTCATTTAACGTAGTCTAGTCGCCTAATTGGGATGATGGCGGGGCCTGTAATTTACTTCAAGAGACAGGCCTAGTACCCCCTGGGCTGTGTAGAGAGTTGCTGTACCATACCCGGCACAGTAAACTCTACATAGTTCAGTCCGCAAATATATATTTATCTATATACATCGAGCTGGACCTCTGATAAACCCAATCCCCTCTATCAGAACCAGCAGCACACGGGTTCTAGGAATCAGGAAAGCAGAGTCTAACCCAACTCGCCGTAGGCTTAGCTCTAGATTAGCACTCTTCCACTGCAGCACCCCTTTGGAAGAGCTCGCGGGTAAATTAAATGTGGAACCCGGGTTCCCAGTTTGCATAATTCGTTTTAGAGTAGATTGGCTAGTTTAGAAGTAGGATAGGTTAGGATCGGGTAGGAATAGATTCTTTGGTTAATTTATAGGATGGTGAGAGGATTTAACTAACTGCTAGGGTTGGTTTGAGGTGGTGGAGGTATTTATTTAGTTACTCTAAATCATGACACACCTACTGACCGACGTATTTACCTTCCGACGGACGATGGCTTTCGGCGTCATGCCCTCGTTCTAAGTCCATATAGTAAACGCTGGTAGCTTCATATATGTGGGACAGAAATAACTCTATAACCCATAAAGAACAATATTTATTTGATGAAGTAGTATCTCCTTGAAAGGGCTGTTGCGGTTTCTGGTTGAATCTCTGGGCCTTGCAGTATTCGTAATCTTATTACAAATTCAATGGTAAAAGCCATTTATACTTTCCACATACTAAACCCTTGCTAGAACTAAGGCATTGCAAGTTCAAAAGCTGATCGGATCCAGGAGATTCGATATCCATATAATGGACAACCAAACAATAAATCATTTAATCGATTATTGCAAGATCACGGGATGGTCCAGATACAGCATCAGCTTGTTAACTGACATTCCCTTTTAAAGAAATGCCCTCTTTTACAACAAAGCAATTTGCTTATCTACATGATAAGAAGATGTAGAATGCTCCTTCTGAGTAATAGCAGAGGAGGTCTGTCCCGTCAGGTGACGAGGATCACTTCTCAGAGCGGGGCGGGGCTCTGGGATCTTACTGCTTAAAAGTTATCAAAAGGCATCTAACTAATCCAACAAGACATCTTATAGAGGTCCCTGACTGACAATTACCTAAGAACTCAATTTACTTCGTCATTAACAATTCTTGTAAGAAATAAAATCACAAACTTATCCCTATTATTTAACTAAATATTATTTTCTCAATTGACTACGTCCTTCTTCATTAAATTACGTTCTTCATTAACTATTATTATCTAGGATAAACAAATGAGCACATTCCCATTATATACTAAAAGAACTTAAGGGTTACAACACGGTCACAACGTAGAGTCCTTTTAATTAAACCACTGACGATCACTTGGCCAAATTGATGACGTAAACAAGGCAAATTAGTTCCTCTTAGGACCATAGTAGGAATTTTAAATAATTGAGACCCACAAATGGATAAATAATTAGTTAGGCGTAGTTCGTTTAAATAAAAGCGTGTTAAATGTGTATGGGGTTGGAGGGGATGGTACAATTTTGGTGCCGTAGTGACCTGGATCTAAATATTATGTATGGATTTAGTAATTTTACTGTCATTGGTTTAGTGAGTCCGTTAGTTAGTCTAGGGTCCTTGGTTACAACTTGGCTTCTTTATTACAACAATGGTTAGTATCTAGTCTGATTTACTTGCTTGATAAAATAGAGTTAATTTTGCCTTGTTTGGGTCGGATGTCGCTGTAATCGGTTGTCAGTGGGGGCAATCGGCTATAGCGACAATTTTGTTGCTGTGAAAGCGAAGTATGTATGGGAATAGGAGCTCATAACGTTATGTCGTTCTTAAGTAAGCGTTCTAAATCGGGTTTTCTCCTTGCGGCGTTCTGGTACACGTACTCTGAAAAAAAAAAGATAGGAAAATTAAATTTGGTTCGGTATTCAATTATTCATTGCAAAATTTTACAAGTTATGCAAATTTTTGCAAGTACGAAATTATATCCTGTTAGGGCGCGGTTTTTCTTTTAAATTAGACTAAATTACTTTTCTTTTAGCGAATTTAAAATAGAAGTGTAGTGACTCAAAAGTGAATAAATAAATGAGTGTTTCAATTAGTTGGTTACAAGTGAATACGTATAGTGTTTTGTTATTCAAGTGAGTTAAGTGAATGAACTAGTGTTATTGCTGGAAAATTTTATTGATAATTGAGCTTTTAGTCAAGCAAGAATGGGCCGGACTGAGCGGACCAGGAAGGTACCGGCACGTTACAGAGCGGACATGGATCAGGGAAGTGATCCTGAAAATATACCGGTAGCTAGTACGGCCAACAGAGAGGATACGGAAGAACCAGACCCTCCGCCAAGAAAACGTACGAGGATTATGAGACGAGTAATCACAACCAGGAAGTCTGAATTAGATGCAGCCTGTACTATGTTCAGACGGACAGTGGGAGTACTAACAAATAGAGTAAACGCACTAAGTGATGAGTTAAGATCCGCAAGAGGTAATTTCATCAATAACGCATCGGAACAGAATGAGGAGAACGGAGGACCGCAACCTAGCACCTCGGCGGGTCGCGAAACTTCAGACAATAATGTTGCTGGTAGGGAAAATCTGACCCCCTCGGCGGAAGATTATCACCACGTAACCTACAATATCCGGAACGTTAATTTTGAAAAACCGAAGTTTAGCGGGAAAGGGACAGTGCAACCGGTCACATTCTTGGAAGACTTGGAAACGTATTTAAGGAAAACGCAAACTGAAGGAAGTGAGCTGGACCGCATACAGGACTGTTTAACTGATGAGGTGAGAGATTGGGCGCGGGTCTACCGTAGTCACAGACCACCTAGCATTAGACATGTAATACAAGGCGGCATTTTCTGGATCCTATGAGCGTAATTTGCGCCTATAACTTCGAACACAAACGCGCGCTCATTCAGACCATTCAGTAGCGACCAGGAAACAGACCCGTAAGCAGCGAGTTACTGTGACCTAAAAACTACAATACTAAAAATACAAAAAATGCCAGTTTGCGCTGTAAGATGGTGTGGAAGCGACAGTCGCAAAAATAATTACAAGAAGGATAATATCACGTTTCATCGGTTAGTACAAAGTTACGATAATACGTTAATAACAAAAATCACGGAGTTCTATTAACACTGGTCGCTAATAAGTACCAAGTCTATGTATGTCCTTGTTTAGCACGCTTTGCGTCGCGTTACATCTCTTTCTTGCATTCAACGGCACTTGTAAGTAGAGATGCGACCAAACCGTATCGATATAACTCTCACGTTTCGGAAGCTTTTTAAAGGCCAGATATGGCAGATTTTTAGAATATTCGAAAGGTGGAGCATGCACACTGGCGCCGTAACGCGTTAAGTTACGCAGCGGTTTCCGGTTACCTTCCGATAAGAAGTTATCACTTCAAAATCTAACCGGCCAGTAACTTATCGATATACAATATCGACATACCCTCATCTCTTTTTTCTTTCTCCGTGACGTCACCCCTGCCGCCCGCTTACCTCGCGTTCCGCCAATGCCGGCAGAAATGTTTGCTTAGAAATTCGTAAAGATTGCAAGTCTCTGGGGGTAGGTAGTCTATGACCGTAGTAGATGGAACAACGTAGATGACTTCAGGGCGGACTTCTTAGCGACTTATTGGGGTGAAACAGAACAGAATAGGCTGCGTAGAGAGATCGTACAAGGCACCTGGAATAAAAATGAAACGCCAACTATGTTAAATCATTTCCTGAAGATTACAGGCAGAGCGAAAATGCTAACCCATCAGATACCAGAAGGTCAGCTCATTTCCGATGTCATCCGTCACTACCCCAAATATGTGCAACATAATTGGGCTTCTTCAAATGTTACCACAATAATAAAAATGGCCGAATTCTTACGGAATACGGATGATATCAACAAACAGGAAACTCACGTATACACACAGCCTGCTGCGTCCACGTCACGACTCAACGAAAAGAAGAAGGAACATCAGCAGGCGTATCGTCAGTGGCAGAAACCTGTGCAGGCTAAAGATAAAGTAGTGAATCTAGTAGAAAACTCTAGCGATAATACGTTAAACTAAAGGAGGTTGAAGGTGTTCCCGAATCAACCTCAAATATAGGGAACTTAGGGTTGCACATTATGACTAGGATGGGCTGGAAACCAGGACTGAGTCTAGGTAAAACTTTTGAAGGTATTAAAGTACCCATTAGTGCGAGTCCAGTGAGGCGGCAAGACTATGAGGGTTTAGGCTACGGGAAGAATGAAAGGAGGGAATTAAATATAGAGAATAGCATCATAGACATACTAAAATTAAAATTGGAATTCGGGTCGGATAATGATAGATTTGCGTTAAATACGGTATTTGAGGAAGAGCCTCAAAATAAATATGACGAACAAATGTATAAATCAGAAGTTTTGGTGCAGGTATTTGAATATAAAATTATCGGGTTACTAGACACGGGTAGCGACATCACGTGCATATCGGAGGAGTTATGGAATTCTTTGTTAGTAAGCCACCCTAATATTCCTGTGATGAAAATAAAATCCTTCCTAATAAAGACCGCGGTAGGGCATAAGAGTGTCGAGATCCGTAAGTTGGCACTATTACCATTGAAATTGGGTGATTACGAGCGAGATGTAGGTTTTCTGGTAGTGCCAAATCTAAGTAGTCCGTTGATCCTAGGTTTCGATTGGATGAAGGATAATGAAATCGTAATAAACCTGACCAAAAATGATAAAGGCATAGTACTCGAACAAGGAAATAAAAAACAGATTTATAGATTCTATGAAAGGGACAATAAAGAATTAATGGCCGAAAATACGGAACAAGGTTCGGAGGGGGTCTGTGAGTTAAACGTAGGAAAATCAATAAAGTACAATACGGGAGTCGATTTGAATCAAGGGGATAAATGTAAATTAGATAAGTTGATTAAGAAATATAATAAGCTATTTAGGGATGATTTAGGTAAAGCTAATTGCTATGAGCACATAATCAAAATGGAAAATCAATCGCCAGTAGTGAAGAGATCCTACCCAGTGCCATATGCTTATAGGCCTAAGATAGAAGCTAAATTAATAGAAATGGAAAACCAAGGCATAATTAGCAGGGCTTCGACTCCATACTGCTCGCCGCTGACCTTCACGTTAAAACGAGATGGGTCGATTAGGGTGCTCCTAGACGCAAGGGAGATTAACAAATACATGGTAGCGGAAACAGAAAAGCCAACCATGCAAATCGACATACTAAATTCATTTAATGGGGTAGATTACATTAGTGTTATCGATTTAAATAATGCATACTTTCAGATACCCATTTCAGAAGACAGTCGAAAATACACGGGGTTTACGTTCAATGGGAAATCGTTCGTCTATAATGTACTACCACAGGGTTTAAAGACGTCGGTCGGTAGCTTTAGCAGAGCGATGGACATCATATTAGGGCACGATGTAAGGGATTTCTGCGTTTATTATTTAGACGACCTAGCAGTCCTGACTTCTGGATCTTTGGAACAGCATATAGAGCACTTAGACATAGTATTAGGGAAACTGGAGAAAGCCGGGTTAACTTGCAATGTAGGTAAATGTAGGTTTCTCTGTAAAGAGGTGCAAATGCTAGGTTATGTCATATCTACCGAAGGGTTAAGAACGGATCCAGAGAAAATAAAGGCGATACAGAATTTCCCGGCACCGAAGGGTTTGAAACAACTAAGGGCCTTCTTAGGGTTGTGTAACTTTTATAGAAGGTTTGTTCCGAACTATAGTAAGAATACACAGCCTTTATGTGAACTATTAAAGAAAAATATACCATGGCACTGGGATACGGTACAACAACAAGCTTTTGACAGTGTCAAGGCTAGTTTTATTAAGGTGATTCAGTTGCATCATCCCGATTTTAGTAAGCCATTCTATCTGCAGACTGATAGCTCGACTATAGGATCCGCCGGAGTTTTGTATCAATTAGATGACAATGGCGATATGAAAATATTAGGTTTTCATAGTAAGGCACTACGGGGGGCACAGCTAAATTGGACAATATCTGAGCTTGAGTTTTACGCCGTTATATGTTGTTTAGAAAAATTTGAAACTTACCTAAGAGGGTCAAAGGTAATAATACAAACTGATCACAAAGCTCTAACATTCGTGAAAAACTGGAGGCTTTTCAATGCCAAAGTAACCAGATGGATTAATTATTTGGAACAGTTCCAGTATGAAATTCAACATATTAAAGGGACACAAAACGTCATTGCGGATATTTTATCTAGATATCCTCCGGAAGGAGAGTTGTTACAGGAAGAGAAGACGAGACTACCTGGGATATTGTACATAGAGGACTCGGTAAATAGGAGTTTGATTTCAAAATTGAAAGAGATGTCTAGACTACAACATGAGGATTCTGAAACAAAAAAAAATATTCAACAACTGCAGGATAAAACGGGTACGAGGTCATTGACTAAAATAGAACAGAAATGTACCTTGGAAAACGATATACTATATTTTACTCCAAGTAATAGCAACAGTAGAGTCATTTATTTGCCAGAAGCTTTGCGGGTAGACATAGTGCGGCAAATACATAAGGAGATGGGACATCAAGGGATGTATAAAATGATCAAGTATGTAAAGGATAGGTTTTACTGGAAGGGAATAACTAAATTAGTTAAATCAGTCGTCAGAACTTGTCATGATTGTCAACTCGCGAAAAGTGATACAGTTAAAACTGTAGGCCCTTGTCAATCGATAGTAACAAAAGATATAGGAGAAATAGTGATGGTCGATTTATATGGTCCACTGCCAACTGGACAGTTTGGGATGAACTACATATTTGTGGTGCAAGACTCCTTCAGTAAATTTGTCAAGTTTTACGCCCTAAAGAAAGCCACAGCTAGTTCGGTGTTAGGGAAAATGAGGAAATTTTTCGATATAATCATGCCGAAAGCTATTATGTCTGATAATGCGTCACAATTCTTGTCTAAATTATGGATTGACAATATGACTGAAGCTAATATTAAATTAATTAGAACAACAGTCGCTAACCCGCGCCCAAATATTGTAGAACGAACAAACAAAATTCTTGGTCAACTGTTCAGGACCTATTGCAGAACAAACCACAAAGGTTGGGTAGCATTGTTACCAAAATTAGAAGAGTTGTACAACAACACTTTTCACGAGAGTACAATGTTTACGCCTTGTGAAATTATGTATGGGCAGTCAACTGAACTATCATTCGATAGGGAAATATCAAAGGATAATGAAGTCGATGTAGGCCAGGTCAGAGAAAAGGTGCGGGAGAATTTAATAAATGCAAGTCGAAGGCGACAATATAAGTTTAATCGACGCTATCGGCTAATAGAATTCCAGATAGGTGATTTAGTTAAAGTTCGAAAAATAACCAAGTCTGATGCTAAACGCAAAATCACAAAGAAGTTCGCACCGCTATATGAGGGTCCCTACTCAGTGGCTGCAGTGCCCTATCGTAATGTTTATATATTAATGGACCCTAAAACTGGAAAGATTAGGGGCAAGTTTAACGCGATACATTTATCAAGGTACTATCGCTAATCTAGAGTTTAGTTGGGGTTGATTCGGGAAACTATTCAATGTTACGTTTACAGTGATGAAGGATTGTGACTAATTAAGTATAATATTAATCTCATTGATCAATAATTAACATTAGATTATGCATAATACATATTATTAAACAATTAGGTTAAAGGATCAGTAGTGAGACAAATTATCTTTTGTTACTAAATTAGACGGTAACATTAACTAGTTTGGATAGGTATGATGATTGAAATTATATAGCCTAGTGTATGACAATTGTTTAAGGACTCAATTATTTAGTTGCATTTGACTAGTTATTATAAGTCATTAGGATTGTAAGTTTAGCTAATTAATCAAAAATGAGAAAATACTAGACTAATAGTACCCAATGATGGCCCTATTTAGTAAGAGTATTAGTTTTGTATAATGAAAATGAGAAAATTGGAGCAAATAAAGATTATTTAGTTTTGTATAGAATCAGTTGGGTAGTGGGAGGACTCGGTTTTAGTTAATTGGATATAGTCATTCATTGGAAATTCAAACGATCAAAGTATTTTCTAAGTAACAAATACAATGATTATTGTAAGTTAACTAAAGCCGGAGGGGTTGGTAAGGCGGTCCTTCTAGATAATAATATTTATTTGCATAAAGGCTCTCATTTTCATGTTGTTTAAGACTATGAAAAAAAAAAGTATATATATATTTTATATACATGTATACTGCTTTCTACCTCAAATAAACGATGATCTGCATAGTAGAGACTCAGTAAAGGGAGTTGAGCTTGGCCACAGGGCAGAAGCTGGGCTGGGCAGGAGACTGACTGGACCCAGGACACCTGAAATTGTTATTTATGAAGGTGTGAATTGTTAAAATGTACACATAACCGTGCCGTGATGGGATATGACGAGAGGATGCCTGAGCACGCCAATGGACCTGCTCTGTGGATGAAGTCGCACGTAAAATAATACCTTTTTGATAGATTATAATTGGCAAAGGAGTTTATCATCTTTCGAAAAGGCTGGAATTATATCATTATGCAAGAATGACCCAAAACATTATACACATCACATGTGTATGTTACTAACATCTCTTCGAATTAATGGACTGAAGAAGGAAGGGAGGTTAATAAGCTGTAAGAGCTAAAAAAATATATATATGTATATATATATATTAATTGTATTACTTACCATTTTAAATACACCGGTCAGCGACGCACGGAGATAATACTTTGTGGTTTCTAGTCCACCTGAAATTGATATTAGTAAAGTAGTAATTTAAATTTGTAATGCGAAATATTTATGTTAATAGTTTAGACAAAACAGCATCAAAGGAAAATAAATAATTAAGAAAACAATAAAGTTAAAATAAAACAATACATTTCTTTTAGACAGTCAAAAAAAAAAAAATAATAATAAGAAGATACTGTACCATTAAAATTATTCTCTGTGGCACTCACGACGTCGAGACACGAGAAATATGTTCAGCGCTGAAACATTGGCAAGGAAGCGCATGAGTATTTTGTCTAGCCAGATTACACTAAAGAAGGGAATTCAATAAAAATTATACTCTCTACAGTACGCAAGCTGCGTAGCTTCAATTGTTGCTGCCTCGCTGGAGCATTGCTTTCCTTTCTTTTGAATGGAAGGTATCCTATTGTGACTATGATGTTAATTCAGGTGATGAATAATATTACGGAGTAACAAACATCCAAACATGCAAGCTTTCCCTTTTGTATTACTAGGGTTTATTTCATGTTGGATCAGGGGGCAGCAGAAGTAAAAATATATTGTTTTAGAATGTTATGGCATTGGTTTAATCAATAAATTATACTTGGTAATAAACAAGTCACCTAGTTTGATTATTGAAAAAGAAAATGTCCAGAGTGAACTTGTCATGAGGACTATTACTATCGTGAATAGAATGGTTACATTGACAGATCGGTTGGTCCACTGAAGATGTGAAGTATAAATTGAAGAAGAAAGACTAGATTACTAGTCACAACTTAGTCTTTCATAACAAATAAAAAATATTTATCTAGGCAATCATAGTCAAAGATAAATAGCTAACTTCTTCAATTTGTACAAGTCGCTAATGTAGTGAAGGTACATACAATACAAAACTAAATCTTAATCAAAGGGAATCATGATTGATAACATGATTACCATAAACTAGAACGGTACTTACCTTGAAAAAAAAAAACAATTAGTAGCAAACAACATTTCCACCTTGAAAGATAACACAAGAATAGGAACGAACTAAACGGGAACATGCGTGTGCGCCACGATTATTATTATAATTTTAGCTTATTGACTTTGACAGTTCACTGACACAATGTGGCCATAATAAAATATCAGCTTGTTCTAAAGGCGCCCATTCACTGACGGACTGTGTTGGATGGGGGCATAGATTATATTGAATTCTGTTATTTGAAAAAAAAAAAAAAAACATGAAATATTAACCCTACCCTCTATTTATATATTAGAAGCGGCAATGTTTGTCCGCGGACACCCCGAGCTGTTCAAAGCCAGCAGAGAAGTAGGTACCTACTACTAGGCCTCAATATAGAAATAAACTGCTGTTACCGAAATCTAAATTAGCCATGTTTAAAAAAGGCCCCAATATAAATGTACCCAGATCACTAATAAGATCCCAGACTATATCCGAAAAGAAAGCTGTACAAATATTTTTAAGAGTAAACTAAAGAATTTCTTAATTAGTAAATGTTACTACTACTCGGTGGATGAATTCCTGAATGAAGTCTGAATCTTAATCTTTTATTAAATTAGATTAAATTAAATGAAACAGGCATCTCAATAATGTAATTATCGCTTAAGAATTTAAAATAATAATATTATAGCTAATATTTCTGACATAATAGGTACCTATTGAATTTTATTATTATTGTTCATGGTCACTTTCTCTTTTTTGTATTGTAATGTAATCATTTGACAACTTAACATTATTATTGATTAAAAATAGACATAGAATGCATGAAATGAAATCTAATTTAGTCTTTAAGAGTTTATTAATCTAAATTGTATTTAATATTGTGGGGCCTTACAGGGCGTCATGGACTAACCTAAATCCATATCTTATAACAACTGTAAATTATGTACATGACTATACAATAAATATTATTATTATATTATTAACGGGTAAGAGTTCTCATGGGGTTGCCATTATTTAAAACAGTTGGTTATGAAACGATAAGTAATTGTACTTATTCGTAAAATTGTGCTGAAGAATTTCTTTTGTAATTTAGAAAGTGGGATATCGGTTTTTTTTTTAATATAAAAATTCCAAGAATTACGTAGTAGGTCATGTATTTAGCTGGAAGAAATCGCTGTCATAGGCTTCATTTCCGAAGAGATTTTAGGTAGGTACTTATTTATAAGATTAAAAGTATTGTTCTAATGTCAGAGTGGCGTGTTGGGGAGGGGGGGGAATTGGATATCCAAAACTGCAGTATGTGTGTTGAAGGGGTTAGTCGGGTAAATATTAGTGGTATGAAAGAGCGGATGAGGAAGGATGTATGATAAGGGGTTAAATAATTAAAGAATGGAGTTAGAGTATTCAGTGAGGTTGAGGCTTTGACATTGGAACTTTATTTACTTAGCTTATTAACATTCTGACTGGAACATTATACTAAACAAAGGAGACCCATGGGTGTAGAAGTTAGGAGTAGGCCAAGAATAAAAATCGGCATAATGCAGTTAAATTGCCTCCCATGAAGTCTTCTCACCGCACACAACATGATACTAGAAACCTACACACCACAATAACAAAACGAGATATTGTATAAAAAAAAAAAAAAAAAAAGTCTGTAAACAATGGGATTGTGACGACTTCAAGATGCGAAATAAACAAAAGGAGTTCTTCCTTTATTTAACTGATATTTTACCACATGCATGAAAGTCAACATGTATGTATTTATAACTTATTTGAAATAAGAAATCTCATCAGTTATATTCTCGGTTATTTGACGCTATGTTGTGCGCCAAGCTGGGAGTGGAGAGAAAAGGGGGACAGATGCTGGAATGCATAGTAGGAAATGGCCTTTGGAAGGGTTTCCTTTCGACGACGTTGAGCATTGTCATGTGAGGGGCACACTGGTATTTGGTTATGATCATTAAAAGCAAGACGAGATCTGATCAACTGCTCTTGTGTATGAGGCTATAAGACTCATTTTCCTTCGGTGTGACAAGAGTTAGACGTGAGACATTTTCCCTCGTTATTTCTGGCGTGCGAGAGTTTTGCCATTTGTGTCTTTATTATTTTCACTCTTAAGATTGGATTATCTATGTGCAGTATGTCGTTATGTTATTGTGACACACACCAAGCGAGGAGTGATGTGATTGGGGAGGAAAGATTAGGTGGCGCTGTTGGGATTGGCCTTTAAATCAATGGTTTTGGACGCCGACGGCTAACATTGTCTTTCATGAAAGGACACATTGATAATTGATCATGATCGACAAGCAAGACAAGATCAGGTTCTATTGTTTTTGTGTGTATCATTCGGGTCGGGGTGAGCCTAGCACAACTCATCTTCCTTTTTGAGACAAGAGTTATTCGTGAAACCCTTTCATCGTCATTTCTAGCATGTGGGGCTTGGTCATTTGTTCCCTGAGTAATGTCACTTTTACGATTGGTTTAAATACACACCACACAAGAGTACGCCTGAAGGAGAGGAGAGGCGTTCATAGAAGGGAAAAATGTTAATAAGTTTCATTGTTTTAAATTAGGTATGATCAGCTACAAGATACTATTCTTGGATGATAATATTTATGATCTTTCAAATTCTACTCCAGCTAAATATATGTCCGCTTGCATAGAATTTGGGGGGCAAATTGTAACCTTACAGACGTCGGCCTGTAATGTTCCATCTTATGTGAACATAATAATACCTATATTTATACATAGATAAAGAGATTAAAATAATTTATTCCATTAAATAAGAGTTAATTTATAAACCAATCAATCCATAATTATTAATCTGTCCATAACATATTTAATTTACTAAGGAAAAACTCGAGCAAGACCGCTTTATCAGAATACGGCGTTTTCTTTGACAGCTTCGAGATACGACCTTGCTAAACACGATTTTGACGCCAATGTAACCCTTGTAACTAATGTAGCCAATGTAGCTTATGTCGCCAATGTAGCTAATGTCGGCAATGTAGCGATTGTGGCCAGTGTGGCCACTGTAACTAAGGTTTGGGTATAAAAGGGGCGCGGGATTTAATACTGGATCATTATTGTTTTGCTACGGATTCGGGAAGGTTCTCTCCAGGTTACTTAAGGGGTTTAACGTTATTTTGTCGGGATTTTACTTGGGTTTAGAGTTCATTTTTGTGTCAAATTAATTATTGATATTCATTCATTTGGGAGTTTCGTGTTTAATTTAAAGGGGAGTTATTGCTAATTTCGTTGGGTTTTAGTGTGATATGTCGTATACTCTTGGGGTAGTGGAGAACCTACCGAGTTTCAGCTCAGTAATAGCTGATATCTGGAGTTAAATAGCTTGGAAACCTTGCGGTGTTAACAGAAAGGCTAATTTTCTCCGGATACGTCATTTAACGTAGTCTAGTCGCCTAATTGGGATGATGGCGGGGCCTGTAATTTACTTCAAGAGACAGGCCTAGTACCCCCTGGGCTGTGTAGAGAGTTGCTGTACCATACCCGGCACAGTAAACTCTACATAGTTCAGTCCGCAAATATATATTTATCTATATACATCGAGCTGGACCTCTGATAAACCCAATCCCCTCTATCAGAACCAGCAGCACACGGGTTCTAGGAATCAGGAAAGCAGAGTCTAACCCAACTCGCCGTAGGCTTAGCTCTAGATTAGCACTCTTCCACTGCAGCACCCCTTTGGAAGAGCTCGCGGGTAAATTAAATGTGGAACCCGGGTTCCCAGTTTGCATAATTCGTTTTAGAGTAGATTGGCTAGTTTAGAAGTAGGATAGGTTAGGATCGGGTAGGAATAGATTCTTTGGTTAATTTATAGGATGGTGAGAGGATTTAACTAACTGCTAGGGTTGGTTTGAGGTGGTGGAGGTATTTATTTAGTTACTCTAAATCATGACACACCTACTGACCGACGTATTTACCTTCCGACGGACGATGGCTTTCGGCGTCATGCCCTCGTTCTAAGTCCATATAGTAAACGCTGGTAGCTTCATATATGTGGGACAGAAATAACTCTATAACCCATAAAGAACAATATTTATTTGATGAAGTAGTATCTCCTTGAAAGGGCTGTTGCGGTTTCTGGTTGAATCTCTGGGCCTTGCAGTATTCGTAATCTTATTACAAATTCAATGGTAAAAGCCATTTATACTTTCCACATACTAAACCCTTGCTAGAACTAAGGCATTGCAAGTTCAAAAGCTGATCGGATCCAGGAGATTCGATATCCATATAATGGACAACCAAACAATAAATCATTTAATCGATTATTGCAAGATCACGGGATGGTCCAGATACAGCATCAGCTTGTTAACTGACATTCCCTTTTAAAGAAATGCCCTCTTTTACAACAAAGCAATTTGCTTATCTACATGATAAGAAGATGTAGAATGCTCCTTCTGAGTAATAGCAGAGGAGGTCTGTCCCGTCAGGTGACGAGGATCACTTCTCAGAGCGGGGCGGGGCTCTGGGATCTTACTGCTTAAAAGTTATCAAAAGGCATCTAACTAATCCAACAAGACATCTTATAGAGGTCCCTGACTGACAATTACCTAAGAACTCAATTTACTTCGTCATTAACAATTCTTGTAAGAAATAAAATCACAAACTTATCCCTATTATTTAACTAAATATTATTTTCTCAATTGACTACGTCCTTCTTCATTAAATTACGTTCTTCATTAACTATTATTATCTAGGATAAACAAATGAGCACATTCCCATTATATACTAAAAGAACTTAAGGGTTACAACACGGTCACAACGTAGAGTCCTTTTAATTAAACCACTGACGATCACTTGGCCAAATTGATGACGTAAACAAGGCAAATTAGTTCCTCTTAGGACCATAGTAGGAATTTTAAATAATTGAGACCCACAAATGGATAAATAATTAGTTAGGCGTAGTTCGTTTAAATAAAAGCGTGTTAAATGTGTATGGGGTTGGAGGGGATGGTACACTTGTCGAATGCCCCCTCTATGTCGAAGAAGCATCCTAACATGTATTGTTTTTCTCCCAGGGCTCTCTCCGCCCTCACTGTGAGATTGTGCAGTGCCGTCTCCGTCGATTTCCCTGCCACATAGGTATGCTGATTGCCATGTAGCGGTCTGTCGCTGCTTACTATCTTGCTCCTCAGGTGCATATCTATCATCTTTTCCAGTGTTTTCAACACGAACGATGAAAGACTGATGCTTCTGAACGACTTAGCGTCCTGGTATGTTATCCTGCCTGGCTTAGGCAGGAAAATCGCCCTTACCTCTCTCCATTCCTTTGACGACTTAGCGTCCTGGTATGTTATCCTGCCTGGCTTAGGCAGGAAAATCGCCCTTACCTCTCTCCATTCCTTTGGGATGTATCCCAAAGCTATACTTCCCTCGTATAGTGCTATCATATTGCTCTTTACATACTTGTATCCTTTTTGGAGTAACACCGGGATTATGCCATCCGGGCCAGCCGCTTTGAAGGGGGCAAAGGATTTTACCGCCCACTCCATTCTTTCCTCTCTTACCACCTCCCCGGCCGGCCCCCACTCCTGCAGGCCTCCCTCTCCTTCTTCTTCCTCTATCGTTACTTCACTGCAGTCCGGGAAATGTGTGTTGAACATGGTCTCCAGAACTTTTTCCGGCTCCGTAATCATGTCCTCACCCACTCTTAGACTTCCTAATTGGCATGTCCGTTCGCCCGCTAGCATTCTCATTATACGTGCACCTTCCGAGTACCCCTGTATCTCTGCCGTATAGTCTCTCCAGCATTTGAAGCTCGACTGAGTCCTCATTCTGCTGTATCTATTCCTCTTGCTCCTGTACGCGTCCCAGCTTTGGGAATCGTTTTTCTTAACTGCAACTCTCATTGCCCTTCTTGTTTCTTTCCTGAGTTTTTGCAGCTCTTTATTCCACCATGGCTGCCCTCTTCCGGATCTCACCTCCCTTTCCGGGCATGCCTTGTGGAATGCTTCCATTATGTCTGTCTTGAGTTTTGTCGCGCCCCTTTCCAGGTCTAGGATACTCCCGTATCTCCCTGTCGTGGCCGCAATTTTACTCAATTCTTCTTCATACTTCGCCCAATCCGTTTTCCTTGGGTTTCTTATCTTTGCTGTCTCCACCTTGTATTCTATGCTGAAGAGTATCCTCCTATGGTCTGACATGCTGTCTTCCATGTCCACTCTCCAGCTACTAATCTTCTCACTCGCGCCCTTTGATGCTATCGTGATATCTAGCACCTCTCTTCTAGCCCTAGTTACAAAAGTTGGCGTATTGCCCACATTCATTATATCTAGGTCGTTACTTATTATTAGTTCTAACAAAGACTCCCCCCTGCTGTTGGTGTCAGTGCTCCCCCACACTTCATAGTGGGCATTAGCATCGCAACCAACAACTAGAGGTATTCCCTTACCTTTGTAGCACACTACCAACTCCTCCAGTTCCTTGGAGGGTGCCTCGCCCTCACTTGGAATGTAACAGGACGCCAGCGCTATCCTGTGTTTCCTCCCCTCCGCGTCGGTGAAGAATGTCTCCACTGCCACGAGATCTCTGTAACATATGGTCATTAGACAACCCATGTTCCTCACATTATTACTTACGTATATGCATGTTCTGGGTGGTCGCTCACCATTCCTCTCGTAGTAGAGAGCTCCCCCCAGATGTCCCAGGCCTGCCACCTGATTTCTCCATGCATAAGGTTCTTGTAGCAGTGCTATTTCAACTCTATTCCTCGCAACATGTTGTCCCAGCTCGGACATTGCATCTTTGCAGTGCTGGAGGTTTACTTGGCAAATCTTTGTTTGTGTCTTTGTGTTTGTGTTTGTGTTTGTGTTTATGTTTAGTGTGTTGTGTGTTTGTGTCATGATGCTTTATTGTGTAGTGTACATGTTCCCACACAGTCACTCGAAGAGGTCATCCCCATCTCCACTCACTCCTCCTCCTTCTCCTGAGTGAGTGCCTAGGTCTGCCTCTCCTTGTTCCTGTGTAGGTTCTCCGTCGGGTTGTTCCTCGCCACCCTGCTCCGTCTGTCTCCTCTCCTTTGAGGACTGGGACCTGGTGATCCTGGCCCGGACCTTGGTGGCCGAGAAGAAGAGAATCCGGTAATTGGATTCCCCCCAGTACTCCTCCACCGAGGCCGGCACCGAGAAGCGCAACAGAGTACCCTTCTCCAGCTTTTCCCGGCCCACCACGCACCAGTCCCTCATAAGGAGCTCCGGCTTGTCCCAGTTCTGGATTGCCAGCATCTCCTGGAATCTGTCGGTGTCTGGCTCTCCTGGAACCCACACCTGCACCCTTATCTGCTCATATTTTCGCACGCCAATCTGGTGTCCGCCAATCTCATCGAAGGACTGGTTCAAGAGCCACTCCCTCGACTCCGCCGAGACCGGTGACACAAGGAAGAATCCTTCTGTCACCAGCCCCGACGTCGCGAACTGGGGAGCCCTTGCTCCAGTCCTCCCTTCCCAGATGGACATGACTTCCACCTCAATCAGCTGTGTGAGTCTCCGCCGTATGAGCTTGGCCAGGTCCTCATCCACCGAAACGCCATCCACCCGGTAGACAGCCACAGCGAGGTCTCGGTTGGCTCTCGCCTCCCTTCGACCCCCGTCCACAGCTTCCTCTCCCAGATCCCGGCGCTTCGGCGGAGGTTTCCCCGACTGCCCCTCATCCGTACTCTGCCTTTTAGTCTTCCTCCCGGCGGTGGGGCTCGTCACCTCGCTACCCCCTACCCCTTCCTGCGCTAACCTCTCTGCCCTCCTCGCCCTCCAGGCTCTCTTCTTCTCCGCCTTCGTCCTGTAAGGTTGGAAGGAGGACTCTCCAGCTTCCTGCGTAGGTGTAGGCGATCGCAGAAGCTCCTCCTCGCCGATCTTCAGCCCTCCCAGTTGAAGGTGGACATCTGGGGGGGGGGTCCCTTGCTGGAGCCTGGGGTCGGCTTCTTCCTCCTCTCTTCCCCTGCCATCGCAGGTATGTTAGTACTCGTCGAGCTAATTTTATTGTTCATTTTTAAAGATGAATGCTGTGTGGGAAGAAAAAAAAAATGTTATGAAGGTGGCAGTGCTCCCTTACCACCCCCGGCTATATATTTATATCTCCGCAGTGAGCGCCACCTCTCCTGCGGGCAGTCGTTCCTAGCAGCGATTGTGCCGAGTGGGCTCGCGAGCATAGAGTGAGTAGCTCCTGTGCAGCTTGTGGCGTCAGTCGGGGTCTGGTGGCATTGCGTGTCCCCCCAGGTGCCTCGCTCCTGAGGTCCCGGGGTTGCGTTTCCTACACACCTCCCCCTCCCATCGCTCCGTCCGTGGTTCCGCCCGAGTGCATCATCACTGACGCCCCAAAGCTTCCCTCACCTACGGATGCCACACAGGCCCTACTCCTCCACCCCTCGACCGCTCGCGAGCCCAATCCGCACCCACCCCCCGCTGCCCACAGCCGGCTGTGAGGGTCTTCGGCACGTCCTCCCACCTCTGACCCTGGGGGTTTTGGGGGCGCGCTGCAATACCGGTGTAATGCCGGTATGTCAGCGCGACCCGTGCACTCCTCTTTTACCCGGGCTTGTGACCGGCTCCATACCGGACCCTAACCCTCCTTCTCGGAAAGTCAGTGATCCGTTATCGAGGCAGAGTTAGACGGTAGCATTACTAGCACTCTTGATCCTGACACAGATATAAGTAAAACTCATCTAAAGCTATACACGAGCCAAGTCGCGGCTCAAAACTAACATGATTGTCATTCAGTTCAGTGCTTGGTATTCCAGTTGAAATGCCGGGCTGGCGAATGGGACGCCGGCTCCGAGTCCGAGGAGCTGCCGCACCAGGACCGGGACATCGCGGAGGTCGTCAAACACGAGGGCTACTCCCGGCGTAAGTTACGGGTGTTAGCGGTGAACGAATATAACTATGGAAGCATTTCTGACGCTCCAAAATGACCCAACGTAAACTAGTTCGCGGCGGGCGGGGCTTGAAAACTAGTGCGGCAACGCGATCAGTGCGCAGGGCGCGCGCCTGTCAGTCGTGTCACACGGGTTTTTTATTATATAAAATCAACTTATCCATTAAAAAATGCCTTCATGTGTGGTGAGGTGGTGCAGGAATCAACAGGAATATTGTCCCAAGAGTACTGGAATCACCTTTCACGTGTAAGTACACTGTTTACTCAAAAAATCCAAAATCGCCTTTTTACTAGAGGGATGTCATTATGCATAATGTAGTACCTAGTACATTCTAATATAGCTATTTTTAAAGGACATAATATTTATTATTAAGTTGCATACAGATTTGGGTTTTAATTTCTGTTTTAAATCGGATTAACAAGTCGAAGTCGTTTCTCATTTCGCTTAATTTTAATTTTAATTTAGATTCCCACAAGACCCGAGTCGTAGAAATCGATGGAAAAAATCTGTTCAATTGGAGTGACAGGAAAATGACTGGACACCGAGCAAGAGTTCAAAAATATGTTCAATTTATTTTAAAGATGAAGATTTTTATGTATCGAAGAAGGGACACAATGACATAATGCCTTCTAAAAGCGCAGTACCAATTTGTACTGTGCGTATTTATTTGGTTTGAATGATCACGTTTTAGTTAATGTAGTGCTACTTTGTATGATTGTTTAATAGACATGTATTTTCAGATGGTGTTTTCGAGTCAAAAACCAGTATTAATAAAAATTAAAAACAAAGAAAATATTCCGGAAACTTCACAGGAAAGTCCTCAAAAACGTAAAAATTGTCATTATAATAAATTATCTACTGATATTTCTTTTATTATTTTTATCTACACCCACCTATATAATACGTTTAGAAACCGTATCTACGTAATATCATTCGTTGCGGGTGGTAGAACCACGAGCAGGGTCCGTCCGAATCGCTACCAACATTTTAGGCTACTGTGTTTCGAAGTGGAGAGTAAAACAGCCGGTGGAATTACTGGCACATAGGTATACTATCTTAGTACTCTAAGCCGGCAACGCATCTACAATACTTCTGTGTTGCAGATGTCCATGAGCGGCGGTGATTACTTACCATCAGGTAACCCACTTGCTCGCTTGCCTTCCTTGTAATACAAAAATAAATAAATATGTAAACTACCAATAATACACTTATCGAACTAGGAGTCAAGCGCGCTGACGAAGTAGGCGAAAGCGAGTGAAAATTTGGCTTACTGATTTCATACCTTTGTGCATTGGGCTGCTTTGAATCTGACTGGTCCCCTTTTGCATAACATCGTCCGTGCTTCAAAGACACACTGACAATCTGCTGACATTGCATCGAAGCCGCGAACCAATTAGCGTAAATCTGTCACGCCGAGAACCAATCGCCGGACATGTGACCCGACGCTTCTCAAATCGTTGAGCTTTTACGTACTTATTTTCAAAAAGTCGCAACTAGCGAAGCACATTCTAATACCGACCTTTTTTTTTTTTTTTTTTTTAACGTGTGGAAAATGCGCCTTATGCATCTCCGCGCTCGGGGCAGCACGAACGGAGGTATGACGGGTTCTCCATCTCGCCGCTACCATCCCTAATGGATGGAGGGGAGAGGCCTACCGTCTAAAAACACACACGTTCCCTCCAGGCCTTGAACTGCGGGCGTTGCGGGCGAACACCGTGACCACCGCAACGTCCACTGGCCGCCCCGGGATGGGGCAGGTGGCGACGGCACCGTTGAATGCGGGTTCCGGATTCCCCGCCCTCCCCCGCCGGTGACCGTCTGTTTTTTTAAAGAGGTTGACTCCTCGTAGCCCCCTCAGCGGCCCACGTTCCCAGCGCCAGCGGGCCGGGGTTACGTGACGGCCGACATGACCGAGATCACGCCGCCCTGTTGATTTTTATAGAGGTTTACTCCTCGCGGCCCCCCTATCTTGAAAAAGACGAGGCGGCCCACGGTCCCGGCCCTGCGGACCGGGTTTGCGTGCCGTCCGACCGTGACCGAGGTCACGTCATCCTCTGGATTATTATAGAGGTTTACTCCTCGCGGCCCCCTTATCTTGAAAAAGACGAGGCGGCCCACGGTCCCGGCCCTACGGACCAGGTTTACGTGCCGTCCGACCGTGACCGAGGTCACGTCGCTCCTCTGGATTTTTATAGAGGTTTTCTCCTCGCGGCCCCCTTATCTTGAAAAAGACGAGGCGGCCCACGGTCCCGGCCCTGCGGACCGGGTTTGCGTGCCGTCCGACCGTGACCGAGGTCACGTCATCCTCTGGATTATTATAGAGGTTTACTCCTCGCGGCCCCCTTATCTTGAAAAAGACGAGGCGGCCCACGGTCCCGGCCCTGCGGACCAGGTTTACGTGGCGTCCGACCGTGACCGAGGTCACGTCGCTCCTCTGGATTTTTTATAGAGGTTTTCTCCTCGCGGCCCCCTTATCTTGATAAAGACGAGGCGGCCCACGGTCCCGGCCCTACGGACCAGGTTACGTGCCGACCGAAAATGACCGAGGTCACTCCGCTCCGCGATCGCGTCCCTTGCGGAACGCACCGCTTCGACGGCAGGCTTTCGCCCGCCGCCAGCATGAGGCTCGCCCTTCCGTTCCCCGCCCGGGGCGAACAGCAGGTACAAGGTTGGACTCGCCCCCGTCCCTCCCCGTACGAGGCGTTTGGCGCCTCCAGGTTTGGTGCAGAGCTGCGCTACCTTTCAACCTCCTGGCACCGTCCCACGGCACCAGTGGCTACTCGGCCGCAGATGCAGAGCAGCTCCCCGGCAGCTACCGCACGCCCCGTCCCCCCCTAGGCTCCCCCCCCTCAGAGAACGAAAGGCCTGCCGGTAATTAACCGCAAAGCAATACCTACTTTTCGCCAGCTCCAGGCCGAGTGGTCGAAGCTCGGCGGGAGGGGCTACTCAGTAGGCAGCTCAGCTCGGCCCGACAGTACCCAACGCTTCTGTCCCTCGTCTCCCCAAGGCTCCCCTTCCCCCCCAAAAGGCGTTTGGTGCCTTCAGGCCTGGTGCAGAGCTACGCCTCCTTTCACCATCTGGCACTGGCCCCCCGACCTGCACCAGTGGCTACTCGGCCGCAGATGCAGAGCAGCTTCCCGTCAGCTACCGCCCGCCTTTCCCCACCTAATCTCGATCCCTCCCTTGATAAAAAGAGGCTTTCGCCCCGGCCCTCGCCAAAAAATAGATACATAAACATAATACTTCGCCCCGCCCTACCCCCCCACCCCCCCAGGTCGGATATTTGCCACCAGCTAACTAATATCCCCGAGGGGTTTAATCAGCCGTTGTTGCCCAGGGTGCACCGGCCTAAGCGTTACCCTTCCCCCCCCATGGGACCAAAGTCCCTGATAGAAGGGAACTGTAACGCTAGAGCTCTCGGGGAGGTTTCCGACATAGCACCCCTTCTAATACCGACCTAGATTAATTAGCATTAACCTATTTTCTTAAATGCATTGATAATTTTTATTTACGTTGCTTGTGTGTGTGTACCTCAAACCTATCTGTGTGAGTTTTTGGGCCAATAATGAACGGTAGGTTGTATGAAGAGACTGCTTCCATAGTTATATTCGTTCACTGGGTGTTAGGACCTCGTGCTAAGAGCCCGACAGGGGGGAGGGGGATCTTTGACCATTACCGTACAACGTTGCCGACATTTTGTCACAAGATTTTTTAATAATATTTTTTTTACATTGACATTGACGAAGTTGTCGTCGCTATAACGACTTGATACGCCACAAATAAAAATAATAAGAAGAAGAGAAACTTGATATAAAATGAAATGAACTATGAAATGAAATAGGAATAAAATTTATACTCGAATGAAATTAAATTACTTAAATTATTAAGAAATACGAATAAAATAAGTAGCGAATTGTTGCTTTTTAGAAATAAATTAGTCATCTCAACCAGCATTATTTTCAGGCCTAGTGACAAACAGCGTGGCGCTGATATTCCTGCGCACGCCGTTCGACCTGGCGCACTACTGGCACGTGGGGCCGGCGTGCGTGGCGCGCGCGCTGCCCGCCCCGGGCACGCGCTGCCTCGCCACGGGCTGGGGCAAGCGCAGCCACGGGCCCACCGGCCAGTACGCAAGAGTGCTCAAGAAGGTAAAGGGCGACGTGCCCATGCAACCATGCAACTTTAATTCACGCACATAATCATAGTGCTCCAAAATGCGTTCAGAAACCGTAGGAAACCAGCATTATTACACCCTTACAAAAATCTAATCTTTAACCTTTTCGCCGCCACGTCAAATACCAGAGACGTTACCCATACGCCAGACTTCTTTATTGCGATGCCTTAAGTTGAACCTAAACTCAATTGGACGTAGGTTGCTTTTGCATTGAAGCAATGGACGTATATATAGGTCGTTGGCGTTGAACCTGCGGTGCTGATATATGTGTCGTTGGCGTCGAAAGGGTTAATGTTATTACAGTACTGATTTTACCTACTACCACTGCTTCTTACATAGGCAAGAAAATACCTACTCATATCTACTAATACAAATACATACATATCCTACATCACGTTGGGGTAAGTGGGGCTCTCCCGCGACGGCATGCATACCCAATAAAAACCACACGGATTCCCTACTCGGTCGTATGTGAGGCGGTACGGGAGCACTCGGTGTCACCATGACGCCCCACGACCATCCCGGGACGGGGTTCCCTCTTCGCGGCACTGGTTGACAGCACGTACTTTATTCGTTACCGTTACTAATTTTTTCAATAACACGTGAAATCGAGCATTTTTCCAGGCGTTTTGCAAAAGTCACCCTGCGGCTCAATTTTTGAAAGCACATATTATCACTCGAACGCTGTATAAAATAAATCTGTTTATATCTTCAAAACAACAGCCCTAATCAAAATTTTCTCATGTTTCCTAGGCTATTGGTATTTCAATTTCAGGTAAATTGTTCACCACTTTCGAGTATCATTTTCACATGCGTGCTTTCAAAAATCGGGCCCCTGAATGTTTAGGTTAGGTTAGATTATTCAATGTGTATTTGTTGGTCAGGTGGAGGTGCCGCTAGTCAGCAGCGCGGAGTGCGAGCTGCAGCTGCAGAACACGAAGCTGGGTGCGCAGTTCACGCTGCACGGGTCGCTGACGTGCGCGGGCGGCGCCGGCGCAGACGCCTGCACGGGCGACGGCGGCGCGCCGCTCGTCTGCCGCCTGCCCGTGACTATTACCACTATATCTACATCATCTCTCCAGCCGTATGCATATGATGGCGACTGTACAAACCAGGGGCGCCGACTCCGTGGGTGCTCGGGGGCTCGAGCACCCATGAGAAATAAACAGTGGGTGCCGAGCACCCCTGAGAATAGACATCACGAAACAGATCAGTAATCGCCTTTTAGCGATAGGTGTTTTTTCGTTACCTGACGACAGTGGCGTAGCTACCAAGGGACTAGGCGGGGAAGTGCCCTGGGGCCCTCAAGCTCAGAGAGCCCTCGAATCCTTACCAGAAAATCTCGATCGAACGATTATTATTAAAACGTAACCAGTTTAGATAGTAGTGGGGCCCCATTTTTTTATTTGCACCAGGGCCCTTGGTTACCTAGCTACGCCACTGCCTGACGACCCGTTTTCGAGTCATCAAATAAGCATGAGCACCCACGAGGTTTTCTAAAAGTCGGTGCCTCTGGTACAAACATGGCGCTTGGCGACGAAAATCCAAGCATTCGGTGGATGCAAGCTTCCAACCGAGGCAACTGGAGGGCTGGGGGAGGCCCAGTGGCGTAACTATAACGTCTGGGGCCCGTGGCAAATACGTCAGATGGGGTCCTTCCTCAATATAAAGAAGTGCATCAGCGTCCCTTCTGTGCTCTAAACCAAGCCAGTTCGGGGCCCCGTAGAGCTAGGGGCCCGTGGCATTTTGCCACCCCTGCCACCCTATAGTTACGCCACTGGGGAGGCCTATGTCCAACAGTGGCCGTTCCAATGCTGATATGATGACGTGCCAGTGGCGTAACTATCAGGGGCCCGTGGCAAATTCTTTTGATGGGGCCCTATCGGTAAAAATCGTCACGTTGGACTCAGTTTAATTTTAATATTTTTAAGCTCGCGGCCTCTTGGGCCCTCTTGGGTCGGGGGCCCCTGGCATTTTGCCAGCCCTGCCACCCTGTTGTTACGCCACTGTGACGTGCTGTGTGTTGGCAGGGGGCGGACGACCGCTACGCCGTGGTCGGCATGGCGGCGTGGGGCGTGGGCTGCGGCGCGCGGCCGGCCGCCTATGTGCGTCTGCCGCCCTTCCGCAGCTGGCTGGCCGACGTCATGCACGCTCACGGCTACGACGAAACACTCTACTCTAGCTTCTAAGGGGCCATTCAAGTATTACGTAAGCAGATTTTTTTACAATTATTTACCCCCCCCCCCCCTGCCCCATGTCAGCAAAAGTAAGCAAACCTCTGGGGTAAGCCCCCCCCCCTCCCATGCTTACGTAATCATTGGTACCTTTATGCATTTTTCTTTTAATGGATTCTGTTTTTTATTGATTCGTGAGTAGCAGTTCGAATCGAAACTGTAAACCATATCGACCCGCACACCCACCATGTCATCAAAAATAAGCAAAGCAAAGACCCCCGCCGCCCTCAAGCGCTTACGTAATACTTGAACGCCCCCTAACAGGCATAGACGACGGACATTGTAATTTTAAAATTGCTATAAAATCGATGTTCACATGCGATGCACGTTTGGCATGCAGACACAAAGACGAATGAAGACATCGATTGGAAGCAGTAAACGCAAATAAAAATAAATAATTCCATTATAACTACGTTTTAGAGTCACCATCCGCTTCCATGCTGGTCTGGGAGCAAAGAAAAAACATAGAATGTACCAGTTGCTTCTCTTCCCGCGCAGATGGTAAAAGCCCATCGAGGGAATGGGCAAAAATCATAAGAATCATGTTATAGGCGATGCGGCTAGCAACCCATTACTATTTTGATTCCATTTTCCATCTATACCTAGCCCCACAATCTTGCTAAACATGGCCTGTAGGTCTTGTCACCTTAGGCTTGGTCTACCCCGTGAGGGATAAAGACGTGATAATATGTATGTATGTCTTCATACTAGGTTTATATCTACGTGTATCGAATGTGTGTTACTTCGAAATGTTAATTCGAGATGTTTCTTCTCTCTCTCTCGTTTTAATCAAAAAATGCCACAATCGATACTACGGGTATTATTACATAGCCAAAGGAAGCTGATCAATTGAAACAAAACATCATTAGTGTGGTCATTTATTAAAACAAATTGCACAAACAGGGGACTCAGAGTTGGGCAAAAATTACCTAATTACGAAAAACCGGGAAGATAACTAAATCACCTTCTATTTGAAGTAACTAAATAATCCGTCATTTGTTATTTTGAATTTATCTAGATCAGTTTCATTTTTATCTAGATAAATTAGTTGGGATTAAATAAAAGATGAATGTCAGTGTGACGATTTGACCCGGCGTGACATTCTGTATACATTTATTATTATAAGCTTACTTCAATAACAAACGACGTCGGTTATCTTCATCTAGATAATTCATCTAAATAAAAAAGTTGTCAACGCACTATATTTGTGATTGAATTTATCTTCGAATAAATTTATTTGTAATAATTATCTAGATAAGAAATTATCTAGATAACGCCCAACTCTGGGGCTACTCCATTCGAAGTTCACATCACACTGCCCCTCTCACTCCCGTGTTATTTAAAGACTATAAGAGTGAGCGGAAACACTATACGAACTCCGAAGTATAAGAAGGTTTTTTGCCAAATTCTCTTAATATACGTATGTATAAGTTTTTGTTCAAATTTTCATTTTAATAACAAACTTTTTGCTGACTTTACTTACATATGTGTACCAAATTGGAATCATGTTATTGGCGATGCGGCTAACAACCCATCACTATTTTGATTCCACTTTCCACCTATACGCCCACAGTCTTGCTAAACGTGGCCTGTCGGTCTTCTTATTAGGCTCTGTCTACCCCGTAAGGGATAGAGACGTGATTTGTGTACGTTATGTATGTAACAAATTTCAAAGCCATCTGACCACTACAAGTCGGTTTGACTTCGAGATTTGACCCAAACAAAAACACAACGGTCAAGTCAAATACATTTTAAATAAATACTTACTGCGAAATGTGTCTTTGTTTTCCTTTTATTTAAGTGCACTGTAGAAAACGTTGCCATTTTGGTTTATAAAAAATGATTTCATATTATAAAAATGAATAAATACAAAAGTTTTCACCAACAACTGATCTTATGAACTAGTCCCAAACTAAGCCAAGGCCAATGGACATGTCACAAGCGGATTGTAATCATCCGCCGTATTACGTACGTATCAGGTTAGCTGGAAGAGATCCCTTCTCAGGGATAAGTTCGCCTTTGTACTATTTTCTGTGTACTTCTGTATTTTTTAATTTTTATGTGCAATAAAGAGTTTACATACATACATACATACATACATTACGGCTAGCCGTTTTGCAATGCGGCGGTTCGTTCGTACGTTCTTCAATAAGGCGGCCTACGTTTAGCCGCATTGTATTACTTCGATTGTAGTTCTAACCTAACCTTCACCAAAATGTATGACTTTATGTTTTTAGAAGATGAAGGATGATTATTTTCTGAATAAGTTAGGTTAGTCAAAATTTCTTGATTCATTTGATAGTGCCTATCATTGAAAAACAGCGCCTTCTCTCGTCCCTGGTGAGTAGATGTTCCACGGGAGTTTGTAATTGTGTCGTACAGACGCATCATTCAAACAGATGACGCTTGGCAACAAAAAATCGCATAGTAACTCACGTGACAGCTAGTAACAGAAAAAGTAGTACAAAAATTCGAAGGCTTACCCACCTGCTACGGGTGTAGGGGTATAGCACGCAGCACGGAATGACGAGGATCCGGGTTCCCGGCCATAGCTTTACTTTTCGGATTTTTCTGTTCCTATTTTCAGTGTCGTTTAGAAATTTAGGTTACGTTATGTTAGAATTGCGTCAGAGCCGAAAGCCCAAACTGAGCGAAAATTACGAAGCGGCTAAACGTCGGCCGCCTTATTGAAGAAAGTACAATCACGGCTAGCCGTAATGCAATACGGCGGATGATTACAATCCGCCTCCAACATATGAACATATGTATTGAATACATCATGACACAAAACATTCATGACCTTGGTACAAAGATTCATGACAATAAACCAATTTAAAATCTGGCTATTAGCGATGCTCCGTCCTAGACAGTCTCCGGTGTTACGCCTGTCCACGATCAGTGGTTATTGCTTTTCATCGGGTAACCGCTTGCTCGTGTGCCTTCCTTGAATAAAAAAAACGTAGGGACACTGACATTAATGTCAGGGACATTAAAATAAATCGTGTCCCGTTACTACCCACCAAAAATACTTAATAGATTAATATCGAACAGCGTGGCAAGACCGTTTATAGCACAGTAGTACTCAGACCCCACGATATATGTGATGATTAGTGTGCCAACCACCGCACTCAGAGACGGATACTTAGGCAATAACACACCCGCCGCAATCAGCAGACCGAAGTATGTTTTGTATCTGAAAAAAAAAAGTTACAAAACGTTATACAGGTACATAGTATTACAAAAACATCCAGAACTAGCCCAGAAAGCAACTGGGTTACCAGAATAGCTTAATGCGTGCCAAGTTTCAGCGCGAGGGACACAGTTATCTAAATATATATAACTCAACTAGCTTTTGCCCGCGACTTCGTACGCGCTAAGATGTAAAACGAAAAAATAAGTTTTTCCCGTTCCTGTGGGAATTTCGGGAAATCCTTTTGTAGTGCTTCCCTACACACCCCAAGGGAACTTGAAGGCCAAATTTCAGTTTTATACGACCAGTAAAACGAAAAATCGATCCCGTAGAACTGAATATATAAATCCCGTTTTTTTCCTTATCCCGTGGGAATTTCCAAAAATCCTGAAATTAGTTTCTTATTTTTGTAATCGCCTACTTTTGTATCAAATTTGAAGAGTCTCGTTATTATAGTTACTGAGATAGCGTCACTCGGAGTCGAATATATAATTCCCGTTTTTTCCTTATCCCGTGGGAATTTCCAAAATCCTTTCTTAGCGGATGCCTACGTCATAACATCTACCTGCATGCCAAATTTCAGCCTGATCCGTCCAGTGAGTTTTATATATATAGAAGGTGACTAACTGACTGACTGACATAGTGATCTATCAACGCACAGCCCAAACCACTGGACGGATCGGGCTGAAATTTGGCATGCAGGTAGATGTTATGACGTAGGCATCCGCTAAGAAAGGATTTTGATCAATTCTACCCCCAAGGGGATAAAATAGGGGATGAAAGTTCTGAGACTAGCGGGATAGCTATAAGCGAATTCTGCGCGGACGGAGTCGCGGGCAACAGCTAGTATAATATATAACTCAAAGGTGACTGACTGACTGACATAGTGATCTAACGCACAGCCCAAACCACTGGACGGATGGGGCTGAAATTTGGCATGCACGTAGATGTTATGACGTAGGCATAATCCGCTAAGAAAGGATTTTGATCAATTCTACCCCCAAGGGGATAAAATAGGGGATGAAAGTTTGTATGAAACTTTGTCAATTTTAAACCGATCGGGCTGAGACTTTGCATGCATAAAGCTACTATGACGTAGGCATCCTCTAAGAACGGATTGCGTAATTTCTGCGGGTTAGCGATAAACGAATTCTATGCAGACGAAGTTGAGGGCAACAGCTAGTGCAGCCATCAGTGGCGTAGCTAGGTAACCAAGGGCCCTGGTGCAAATAAAAACATGGGGCCCCACTTCTATTTTAAACTGGTTACGTTTTAATAATAATAGTTCGATCGAGATTTTCTGGTAAGGATTCGAGGGCTCTCTGAGCTTGAGGGCCCCGGGGCACTGCCCCGCCTAGTCCCTTGGTAGCTACGCCACTGTATGTATGTATGTACATTAAGGTGTCCCGTCAGTCAAATTTAAGTGGCTTAGAGTATGTTAACAGAAGGGCTATGGCGTGCAGCGGTGGGTTGCCAAGGTAGGCAGTGCTTACAAATTGTGTTGCATCACTTTCCCGCTGCCTACCCAAGCTACCCTCTACTGCACGCCACTGCAGAAGCACTTCAGTTCAACAGCTGACCTTTTTCTTGAATCTAGACTGTAATGGATGTTAGTAACTAAACTACCCTTGACTAATACTTATAATAAAATTATAACCCACCACCTTAAATAAAAAAAATCATTTACCAATTCAAGTAAAAGCATTCACCCATTATCAAAAAGGTAATCTTCCCTTTTTCTGCAAAAAAATAATTTCTATCAATTGTTTTATGTGACAGTAGTGGAGCGAGGGATTGCATGAAAAACATATATATTTCGCACAGGTAAATATTTTGGTTCATTTACACATAAGGACAGATAAGGACAAACGATTGCTAAGTTAACAGAAGCCAACAGAGCGTTTATGAATAAGGGGGATCCACGGGAAACTAACAAAAAATTTACACAAAATCTAAATGTCACACAAACGACTACACACGCACACACTCTCACAGTTGTCGCGCTGTTTTTTTATATGAATAGCAAGGCAAACGAGCAAGTGGGTCACCTGATGGTAAGTGATCACCACTGCCCATAGACACCCGCAACCTTGGAGGGATTGCAGATGCGTTGCCAACCTAGAGGACTAAGATGAAATGCCTCTTGTGCCCGTAATTTCCCCGGCTGTCTTACTCTCCACACCGGAACACAGCAGTGCAAGCACCGCTACTTGATCTACACAAACTCACCTAGTATAAGTCATCATTTCCATCTCGTTATCCTCTTCCTCTCTGGCCTGGATACACATCTCTCCCTTCTTCGAGAAGCCCTTTGCACATTTCCTGCACATATCCGCACTGTTACCATAGCAACCAACACAAGACTTGTCGCACGCCTTACACGTGTAAGATCCCTGAGAGTTCAGACAGAACTCGTCTTCGGTGCATATGCTGAGGTCGTTGCACTCGTTGATGTCCACACATCCTTCGTCAGTGTCGAAGAGGAAGCCGGGTCTGCAGGCTACGCAGTCACGAGGAGTGGCTTCCCGGCAACCACCCATGCAGGAGTAGTGGCAGCGCTTGCATAAGAAGTGAGAGTCTTCGTTAGACGTGTAGTAACCTGGAACGAGGAACAATGGTGAAATAAATAAAATTGATTTCTATACTACACTGAAAAGTAGAACACATTGAAAACTCCAAAAAGTAAAGCTATGGCCGGGAATCGATTCCGGATCGTCATTCTGTGACGCGTGCTATAGGTACCGATAGCAGGTGGGTAACCTTCGAATTTTTCAAATGACAGCTACTATCAAATGAATCAAGAATTTTTTCTCAAACATGCTCGGAAATGTATGCGTTAATGTCCCGATATGAGGACATGAAGTTTCTCGTTTATGGCTCCCTACATTACTTCTTGGCTTAGGCCACAAAAGTTAGTATGAAAATCTATTTTTGTCCGCTGCTCTAATTTTTTAAATTTCTATACTAAAATTAAATTGGCAAAGGAAAAAATTACATACAGCCAACACAATCTGTACCTAAGCATAATTGCGACATAAAAAAAAAATCTATGGTACTATATTTATGTGCGGTTAAACATGGTGCTCAAATAGCTGGATCAAATTAGTACATTTAAAAAATAAAAAAGGTGGCAAATCGAAAATCTTTCTTTCTGCTTATGCGTATTTCGTAGTGATTGTTATTATAATTTAACAGAAATAAAAATGACTTCTAGTGATGAAAGTGACGGGGAACTTATGAACTGTACTCCGCCTCATTTAAAAGAGGAGGCAAATTTAGCTATGCAAAATATGCTACCGGAAAAAAGTAAACTATGATTTACTTGATTGTCTAGTAGTTATTTTAATTTTAATATTTCCTCACATTGTTTGAGAAAAGCACTATACAAGCTTTGGCCGGAACAGGGATTGCAGGACTCGTTCTATCTGGCCTCGTCTTCGACTCGGCCACCTACCCCAAACTCGTCCAGCAATCCCTTACTTCACGGCCTCTGCAATAATGTACTATTACTTCTTGATTTTTTATGTTTACTTTTACGGTTTTACCGTTAGAAATTAGAGTAAAAGTAAACGTAAAAAATCAAGAAGTAAAAATTCTTGATTCATTTTGATAGTAAAATAAATAAACATAGCTTTTATTCTCTGATGATTACACTTTAAATTTAACCTAGTTAACACCAGCCTCATTGGCATCAGTTCACCCGTACTGGACACAAGCCTCATCCACTTGCCGTCATTTCTCCCTGTCCCTAGCTAATCTGCGAAAACCCTTAGGTAGAACATCCTCGCACCTCGTGTTTCCTTCCTTTAGATCTTTTGCCGGGGTGCGAGTCGGGTTACCTCCACGTGTGGTCAAGAGCTGCGGTTCCTTTTTGGATGGGGGGAAGAGCAGTGCTTGATCCGGTGCACCCTGGGCTTCGGCTAATGATTTCCTGGCAGTTTCTGAGGGATATCATTGACCGTTGGCTAAGAGCCCGACAGGGGGGGAGGGGGTCTTTGACCATTACCGTACAACGTTGCCGACATTTTGTCACAAGATTTTTTAGTCATATTTTTGTTACTTTGACATTGGCGAAGTTGTCGTCGCTATAACGACTTGAAACGCCACAAATAAGAAGAATAAGAAGATCTTTGCCGTCTTGGGATCTTAATAAAAATTTATTGAGGAGCTGCACTCCTAAGCTAGATAAATTCTCTGACTTGAACAGCAAGATTTGAACTCTAGATACAATATTGCTTAGTATTTTAACTGCTAATAATATGCTGGTGTGGGAGCAAAGAAAAAACATAGAATATACCAGTTGCTTCTCTACCCGCGCAGAGTAAAAGCCCATCGAGGGAATGGGCAAAAATCATAGGAATCATGTTATAGGCGATGTGGCTAGCAACCCATCACTATTTTGATTTCATTTTTCACCTATACGCCCACAATCTTGCTAAATGTGGCCTGTGGGTATCTGTTACCTTAGGCTCTGTCTACCCCGTAAGGGATAAAGACGTGATTTGTGTATGTATGTGTATGTTTAATATTTATGTATTCCACACTGACGCGGCGACAGCATGCAGTATTACTCGGTCGCCGCGTCAACGAAGCAGTCGCGCTGAAAACAGCTCTCCAAAGTGACTTCAAGAATTGTTTTGCTAGCACACTGTCGAGCAGCTGCTGTTAATGAGCATTATTGATGACAGGGACACATGGACACTAATTACTGGGACACTACACTTTATAAGTCCCATTGTTACACAACTAAAAAACAAAACAAACAATTTATTATAAGTGAAATAAAAGCTTATAAAACAACTGCCTTTTTCCACCAGTATGCCCACAATCATGGTAAGCGTGGCTTTTGGGTCTGCGGCTGCATTGAGTCTAAGTATAATGATTATGTTGCTGTTGCTGATTGAGCGCGTAGACAGCGTTCAGTAAATAGTAGTAATACGACTTTTTAATTCGCTTTTTGGAAACCTTATTTTTGAAAGCTTGCTGCATGTGAAATACTGAACATGCTGGTCTGGGAGCAAAGAAAAAACATAGAATGTACCAGTTGCTTCTCTACCCGCGCAGAGTAAAAGCCCATCGAGGGAATGGGCAAAAATCATAGGAATCATGTTATAGGCGATGAGGCTAGCAACCCATCACTATTTTGATTTCATTTTTCACCTATACGCCCACAATCTTGCTAAATGTGGCGTGTGGGTATCTGTTACCTTAGGCTCTGTCTACCCCGTAAGGGATAAGACGTGATTTACGTATGTATAAAACAACTACACTAACCTGTACTACACTCATTACAAAACTCCCCGCCATAGCCTGGATCACAGAGGCACGTGCCGTTCCCCTTCCTGGTCCCAGCTCCTCGGCACTTTCCATTACCACTACACAAGTTCTCCAAGTCCCCATGGCACGGCAGACACTCTTTACCGTAATGATGCAACGGACAGCACACTTGTAGTTTTTCTATACAGATGTGGTCAAAGAGATCCGGCACTTTATCTGAGTTAAGCCACCATTCTTCTATGAACGGTTTAGCTTGAGCCGCGGTTTGTAGGCACGGTGGTCCGGCGTAGGGCTCTTGGCACAGGCTCTGTTGTATGAGAGCCAGGCGGTGTCTGCTGTGCTCTGTTGGCTCGTATACGGTGCGCTCCATACCTAGAAATGGATTAAAAATTAACCATGCTCAATTCAGGATAGAATTAAAAGGAAAATGGTTCTTTACTGTAGATCAGTGGTTGCCCACAATGCCATCTACACAGAATTCACTCATTGCTGTTCTGTGGGAGACTATGCAATTTTCCGGAAAAAACTATCAAATTTCTTTCCCCAGTATTGAAACTATACCTGTACCACATTTCATTAAAATCGGTTCAATCGTATATGTGCGGAAAATGTAACAGACAAAACAGACAAGACAGACAGGACAAACCAAGTTACTTTCCCATTTGTAATATACTAGCTGTTGCCCGCAACTTCGTTTGCATAGAATTCGTTTATCCCTATCCCACAGGAATTACACAATGTTCCGGGATAAAAAGTAGCCTTATTCCAGACTATAATCTATCTATGTTCCAAATTACATCCAGATCTGTCCAGCCGTTCTGGCGTGAAAGAGTAACAAACATCCATCCATCCATCTATACTTACAAACTTTCGCGTTTATAATATTAGTAGTATATATATTTTTTTTTATCTAAAATTTTAGCGAGGCTTGAGTACACCAATGGTGACTGTCAGCCTCATGGGAAACCACAGGTACCTATTTCAAACTGCCTTGCCCAGAGTCCGAGGCTTTGGAGCCAAATTTATACAACAGTACTGCATCATCTGACAAAGGGCAACTCAGGATCACATATTTGTAATATTAGTATGGATTGCTGAGTTTGAGTCTCCAAAGCCAGTGCAAAATATGATATTGAATAAATCATATAACACAAAAACCTACCGACTTTAAAAAAGACTAAAACCAGACAGACCGGGAAACCAGACAAGTGTACAGTTATTTCTTTATCAGGAAATATTATTAGCGTAACAAACAAGAATGGTAAATGGGAACCAGTAATTATGAACACCAGAAGAGTACGGTGATTTGCCAGCCTTAAACACTAATGTAGGATATATCACATTTTTTTTTTTTTTTTATATGAATAGGAAGGCAAACAAGCAAGTGGGTCACCTGATGGTAAGTGATTACCACTACCCATAGACACCCGCAACCCCAGAGGAATTGCAGATGCGTTGCCAACCTAGAGGACTAAGATGAAATGCCTCTTGTGCCCGTAATTTCTCCGGCTGTGTGTACATGCCAGTAATTCCATCAGCCGTCTCACTCTCCGCGCCAGAACACAGCGCAACCTGCCCACCCCAGCATTGTCATCTTTGCCGCATGCGCTTGTTTGTCTTAAGTGCAGTCCGGCACTCCGAACCATACATTACTTGTAGATTTTCGGGTTGTTTTAATGGGCATTCTGGTATAGAAGGAGAAAGTTACCTTTTTCAAAAGATTGCACGAACACTTTGCAAACCAGGCACGGCCCCAGCACAAATCTCTCATCGGCGGTTCCGAACACGAACTCAAAGATAGTCGTCGACAAAAGTGCGTAAAACACTATTAAAACCATCGGCATAGTGCCGCAATGTGCTTTCGCTTCTGAAAAGACAAATTATCTACATAAAAAAACATTAATTTGACAGAATTGTTAATTATACGCTAACAAAATTGGGATTCACGAAAATTATAAGTTGTGACAAAGAAGTTGGAACTACTTACGGTTTGCGGTTTCTTTTATTTTTAGTATCGTTGTTTAATCAATATTAACATGTTTAGAGCAAGATTTATTAGTATAGTGAGGAATATTAGCACAAAGGCTTGAAATCAATAATGTGATTTCAAATGAGGTTCAGGTTCGGCATTGTCGGCTTAAAATGTTCAACCCAATAATATACGCGTCTTAATTTGTGTTCCCCGTATACGTTGCATGTAGTACACGAGTTACGATGTGGTTATTATTAGGTCGAGCTTTCCAAGACGTATCTTTATGGACGTACAATGGCCGCACTACTTTCGCAATTATTTCATGACAAGTAGTGTGAAATGACATTCTGGCTCGTTCGAGACATATTTATAACTGTTTAAAAATAGATTATAGAGAATTTACTGTTTGTGCGTTTTTGCTGTTATTTTTAAAGATTTTTTTAGTAAATAAAATATAAGAATAATAAACGAAGGAAAATTCTCATTTATATTTTCTTATACATATTATTTCTATTTCTCCACTATATTAACCACGGCCAGGACAGCGATTGCTGGTCTGATATCGTAGGACTCGCTAGCACTCGGATATCTGATCCTTCGGTGACTGATCACGTATTTTGTGAACAGTACCTATAAATAAGCAGTTCGAGAGGATGGTAGAGTAAAATAATTAAAAAATTGTTTGTAACTTGTACGTATTTTATTTAATGATTTCCTTAAACACAGTATAACTTGAAACTTATGCGATGAATCATTCCAAAACCATAAGAACCAACCACGAAACAACCGCTAAAATTACAAAATAAGCGGAAGTTTCTTCGGAAATGTGGTTCTTATTGTGATATAATTAAATGTGAATTAAGATAAATCTACGCGTCTTCGCGAATAGCAATCTGTACGTTTTACAGCTTTGAGACGCTATTGATATTACATTAAATAAATTAAGTTTGAAATGGTTTTTCGACAGCCTTTTAAATTATATATAAAATTTGTAACAGGATAACTGTAAAATTCGAAACCAAATAAAATTTACGATATCATAACATTACTTAAGTACACTCAGTGACATCCTGGCTTTCCATATTGCAATAAATTAAAGGCCTAAACATCTTATAATTGTACGGCTACATAACAAGGGCAATTAAGGCCGTATCAACAAACCATTGGCTATATTATGAAAAATCCGATGAGTATTAATAATTAGGTAAGTTAGCATTTTATTAAGTAAACACGAGGGTTTTGTAGGTAGGTACAGTCGCTTCAAAAGACGTTGAGTCACTAGCCACTTCTCATAATAAATTATGAGAATTACATGTATGGCATATTTATGTACGGTCAAGTGCAAAAATAAGTATCGATAGGAACTTCTCAAAAATATGTCCCACGACCTTATTACGCTGATGTAAGAGCGTATGATACTTATTTTTGAAACTTTGTCTAGATACATATTATTACACTTGACTGTACCTATGTGTGTAGTGTATCTCGATCCATTTTATGCGCGTTTGTAAACAAACAAGTCCCCCAAGTTACATATTATATATCATACTAGCTTCTGCCCGCGACTTCGTCTGCGTAGAATTATACATAAAAACCTTCCTCTTGAATCACTCTATCTATTAAAAAAACCGCATCAAAATCCGTTGTGTAGTTTTGAAGATATAAGCATACATAGGGACATGGGGACATAGGGACATAGGGACAGAGAAAGCGACTTTATTTTATACTATGTACCTAGTGATTACACACGCCTGATGGTGACGCCATTATGGGTACGGCAAAATTAAGACAAGGTGGCAAGTGGCTCAACATTCAACACGAGGTGACTAGATTCAAAGGCATCGTAAACCGGGGTGACTTTAAACTTCGGGGCGACTTTAAAAAGCAGTTTGATGATGAAATCACTCATTTTATTCCCATTTGCTGCTCCCAATCGATGCCTACGATCTTCTTTTCGTCTACATGCCAGATATTCACCACATGAGGACAATATCGCATTTACCTATTGCGATTTTAAAACTAACAAAGTACCTACCTAGCCCCAAAACGATCAAAGATACACTGGTTACGGCTTAAAGATACACTTAAAGCCACTCTCAGAGTAAATTTTGAATAAATAAATTTAATTTTTATATTAAACTAGCTGACCCGGCGAACTTTGTTCCGCCTTAAATTTGAAAAATTCCAGTGGTTTGGGCTGTGCTATCTCGCGGGAACTATGCAATTTTCCGGGATAAAAACTATCCTATGTCCTTTCCCGGGACTCAAACTATCTGTATACCAAATTTCAACTAAATCGGCCCAGCGGTTTAAGCGTGAAAAGGTAACAGACAGACAGACTGACAGACAGAGAGAGTTACTTTCGCATTTATAATATTATTAGTAAGGATTAGTAAGGATTGTAATTTTTTCCCGATATATTTTCGACCGGATGGAGCTGACGTTATATCTAAAGTATTGTATAGGCATAATATAACAACTAGAAAAAAATGTATTCCTAAAGCATAATGACTAGATCACAAAAAGGACGGAATATGTGACACTTATAACTTACTCATAAATACCTAGCAATATTTTTCCCAATTTTTGAAAGGAATAGAAATTTCCTTCTCGTATTTCACATACATACATACCTACATACATACATAAATAACGTCTTTATCCCATACGGGGTAGACAGAGCCTAAGGTAACAAAACCTAAAGACCACGTTTAGCATGATTGTGGGCGTATGGATGGAAAGGGTAATCAAAACAATGATGGGTTGCTAGCCACATCGCCTATATAACATGATCCCTAAGATTTTCGCCCAATCTCTCGATGGGCTTTTACCATCTGCGCGGGAAGAGAAGCAACTGGTACATTCTATGTTTTTTCTTTGCTCCCAGACCAGCATGTTCAGTATTTCACCTGCAGCACGCTTTCAAATATAGGTAAGGTTTCCAAAAAGCGAATTAAAAAGTCGTATTATTACCTACTACTATTTACTGAACGCTGTCTATGCGCTCAATCAGCAGCAACAACATAATCATTATACTTAGACACAATGCAGCCGCCAACAAGATTTGATAAAGCTCAATGTTCATTTACACACGCACTTCACAGTCTAGTGGAAAAAAGATTGCGGCAAAATCTCACTTAGTCTCACTGCTCAGTCAAAGATAGCTTCAAAGCCATGTCGTCTTATTGCAAAGCGTGTGCCGCTTGTGATGTGGCAGAGCAAGAATTTACCTACTGAAATAATTATGATCTGACCCGTTGTGCTGTGACGTTAATACAGGTTAGATACCTGATTCCGTGTAATGGCTGCGAGTGAATGGGCTGAGATACTGTGTCTTGAGCTTTCCAGAACAAAGTTTTTTTAGAGAATCACACGATAGTTAGCACAACACACGCAGTCTCATCGCTCAGTAACCGTGGCAGTCTCACGGCTCAGTCTGAGGTTGTGCTGGTGGGTACGGCGGGCTCGTCAGCAGCCAGCAGCGCCCTCAGTGCCAGTGCCTCCTGCCTGAGAGCCGCAACGTGTGCGCGGAGCGAGGCGTTCTCTTGCTCTAGCAGGCAGGCACGCCATGCTATCTGGAAATAGAAAATGTTCCAACTATACTAAAGAAGGGCGGCAAACGAATAAGGGCGTCACCTGATAAAGTGACCACCACCACCCAGAACACCCGGTACATCCAAGGATTTCAGATGCCTTGCCAGCCTAAATAGTTAAGATGGAATATCTCATATGCCAGTTATTTCACCGGCTGTCTTACTGTCTGCTTCTTGGCGGCAGGATTTCTGGGTAAGATGGCGGTAGCGAGGTCCTACTACCTTGGGGTGCCTTCACGGAACACCAAGGTAATAGGACCAACTTCTTGGCAATGATGGTCTTTCCGAATGTGCTGGTAGTTTCAAAAAGACATGTATCTTTTGCCCTTGGCGGCCAATTTGCAAAAATACATTTTCATTTTCATTTTCATCATTCCGGGTTGGCGACAGTACTTGGTCTTCGCGGATGCGGCGCGCGTCCCTCGACTTCTTGGCGGCTTGGTTGTTGCGCCTGCGACGCTCGAAGTACTTGTCATCCTTGAGTTCCGGCGGGATGGGGCGCTTCTCGCCACGCCGGCGCTCCTCCGCTGCGCTGTGCAGGCCTGGAGACATAAATAGATAAAATAAGTTCATACCTACCGTAAAACTAGACAACTATAGTCCAAAAGCTCCCAACTATGGTCCAAATGTGACTCAAATATTTTTTGTTTAGGTATGACCATATGACTTACGAGTAGGTATGAGTGTGATAGTGATATTGAGTGAAGAGTGAATGCAGGAAACATGGTCAATGGAGCGCTGCGCGCCTTTGTGAGCAGTGAGAAGGTGTCAAAGAAGCTCCGTCTGGCTGTCCACAGAGGGGTGCTCGTTCCAACACTAATGTACGGCAGCGACAGTTGGGTATGGCAAGTAAGAATAAATGCAGTAAAAATGAACACGGTGGCGATTGCGTGCGAGTTATAAATAAATATAAATATCTTGGAACAAATAACACCAATTGACCCAGCCCCAAACTAGCAAAGCTTGTACTATGGGTACCAGGCAACGGATAAACATAGATACTTATATAATGTTGATAAATACATACAACATCCGTGACTCGGGCACAAACATTCGTATTCATCTTACAACTATCTGCCCCAACCGGGATTCGAACCCAGAACCTCTAGTCTAGCTTCATCTATAGTCAGGGTCACTAACCACTATGCTATCCGGCTATCAAGTTAGACAACAAGCCTACTGGTTTCAGCTGTCATTATAAGTATGGATCTGAGAGCGAGCGAACCTAAACTGAATCGGGATTGAATCGCATTAAGATGTCACGGTTAGGCCTCAGCCAAGGGCGTCGCCAGCCGATGGCGCAGGGGGGGGGCAAGTTGACTTTACCTACTACAATTCATACTTTTCTCATTCTCTATGACTAGTCTAGGACTTTGGTTGCATTATATTTGGCAACTTTTTTAGAATAGAACGGGTGGTAGGGCCTTGTGCAAGGTCCGTCCGGATCGCTACCACCATCTTACTCGCTAATCCTGCCGCTAAGTAGCAGTGCTTGCACTGCTGTGTTCCGGTGTGGAGAGTAAGACAGCCGGGGAAATTACGGGCACAAAAGGCATTTCATCTTAATCCTCTAGGTTGGCAACGCATCTGCAAGCCCTCCGGGGTTGCGGGTGTCTATGGGCAGTGGTGATCACTTACCATCAGGTGGCCCACTTGCTCGTTTGCCTTCCTATTAATATTAAAAAAAAAAAAAAAAAAAAAAAAGAATCTTTAGGGGGGGGCAGCTGCCCCTCCCTGCCCCCCCTTGGCGACGCCCTTGCTCAGCTCTTACTTTGCGGGCTCGGCACGGGCAGGTGCTGGCAGTACGGCAAGCAGGGCGGCGGCGGCAGCGCGGCCAGCAGCGGACCCACCATGCTGGGGACATCTGGAACAAAGCGGAGCCGTCGATCAACTGTACTCTAGACTGGAGTTTAGATACATTGCCTACAACTTTAAAATATTCAAAGTCGAGACAGCGGGTCCCTGGGGCTCGGAGGCTAAGGAGCTTTTCAGGGAGCTGGGCCGCAGACTAAAAGACAGGGGCTGCGATCCCCGCTCTGGTTCGTGGCTGGTTCAAAGAGTTTCCATTGCAGTTCAAAGAGGCAACGCGGCCAGCATAATGGGAACCTTTGAACCAGGCACGAAACAGGGGGACATTTTTTAGGCTAATTTTTAATAATTTTAACATAATTTACTTTTAATCAACTTTCGTAGTTTTAGTGATCCTTATTATTGTTTAGTTTTTAATGGTTTGTATATTAATAAATAAATAAATTATTTGCACTGCAAAAAAAAATATTCAAATATTTTGAGATATCGTTTTGTAAGAACAGTTCACCCGCGCACTGAAAACCGCTCTTAAATCTCTCGCTCGTAGTTCATAGGTGGGTAAAGGAAAGATACGTCGCTTCAGAAGAGCTCTTTCCATAAGGGCGGATTAAGGTGGTTTAATGTTTCACTATTTTGATTCCCCTTTCCATCCATACGCCCACAATCATGCTAAACGTGGTATTTGGATCTTGTTACATTGGGCTCTGTCTACCCCGTACAGGATAAAGACGTGATTTATGTATGTATTAAAGTTTAAGGAGCTCTGGAACAAATTTTGTTCTCCGCGGACGAAATCTACTCAGCTAGGACAAATAATTACAGGGGTCTCAGCGCCGAATATAACTTTGTCCCTTTCGGTGTTGAGACCCTTGGTCGTTGGGGTCCAACTCCATTAGCCTCTTCAAAAATATTTGGAAGAGGTAATAGACGCCACGGTGACCGCAGAGCTGGCAGTTTCCTTGGACAACGTATTCGCTGTCCAAAGGGGGAATGCTTCCAGCGTCTGCGGTACTATCACAGAGCAAAAACAAAATACGTATAAAATTACTTACAAATGAAATGTGATACCATTCATAGCATCAGAACGCCTGTCTGAATAACTTTGACACGATAAAACACAACACTTCATCCTTTTCTTCTTAAAACCGCGAAAACACACCGATAATGCGAGTCTCGATACATGTGCACCTGACGAACGCTGACAACATACTAACTAAGCCTCGCCCACAATGATGACGTCAGGACCTAGTTGAAAATCACAGTGCACAGTTGCTTAGGCCAGCTCCTCTTTGTTTTTGCTCTATGGGTACTATGCCACGGGGGCCTCTCAATTTTTTAATTATTTTATTTTAAGATAAGTTTTAGTTCAGTTTTTTTTTAATATGGAATACTTTAATAACAATACTTTACGATGGTACACAGAATCAATTAAAAATATAATAATTAAGAATAACTATAAAAAACCTATATTTACAAATAAAAAAAGTTATGTGTTTAGTTTTTAATTTGTGTTTATTATAGCGTACCTAATTGTATATTGGTAATGTTATAGCGTGTACATACAGTGCAAGTTTATCTGGGCGATATTTGTAAATATAGGTATTTAGGATTAGATTAAGATAGTTTAAGGTTTTTTCGTATTAACTTTTAACTAGTAAATATGTTTGTTTCGGTATTTTTATCATTATATTTTTGTAGTTGATTGATAAAAATAAATACATACGTTTATTAGTAGGTAACCTATATGTTAAAAGCTTTATAATTGCTGCGGGTAAAAAGCTACCGTTATACAGGGGAGTTAAAAAACCAGCAAACATTAGTTCGGCTAAGTTCTTGATAAATATTGGTTTTAACAATACCTCTGCGCCCCCGCGTTTAACCGCCCTCTATTATTCATGGCTGCAAGGGCTGCAACCTGCCAGTTAGCGGGGTTCACATAAATTATTCACCTTCAGGATTCTTAATTATTAAAAGAAGTGCAGGTTATACCCTGCTAGGTGCATTCGTAGCGGTATCACTACATACTACCATCTAAGAACCAAGGCTGCTTGTTATAAATTGGTGTTCTCGGTTCAAGCCCCGATGGCACATCTTTTTGTATGTTTTATTGATTTGTCGTAGGTTCAAATCTCAAGTCTAGTAATTTTATTGACAATATAAATTTACTACACACTTATTTCATTAATCCCTACTAATATTATAAATGTGAAAGTAACTCTGTCTGTCTGTTACCTTTTCACGCTTAAACCGTTCGACCGATTTAGTTGAAATTTGGTATATAGATAGTTTGAGTCCCGAGGAAGGACATAGGATAGTTTCTGTCCCGGAAAATTGCACAGTTCCCGCGGAATAGCGATAAGCGAATTCTGCGCAGACGAAGTCGCGGGCAACAGCTAACTAGTAGTTAATAAAAAAAACAAATATACTTAATTAAAACTAACTAAATATACCTAACTATAAAAAGAAAACTCCGTCTAAAAGGCCGTCCTGCGGCATAGACCCCAACACACTGGCGGCATTACCTCTCTGTACAGCCAGAGAAATTCGCTGGGAGAGGTAAGCGCCAGCTCTGGGGTCTCCTGAGGTCTCTATCTAGGTATATTTAGTTAGCTTTGAATCTCAAGTTAAGAAAATCTTTTTGTATTTTTTTATTGAATTGTCCCACGATCAAATCTCAAGCTAAGAACATCTTTTTGTATTTTTCATTTGTTTGTCCTAAAGACATCACGTCCTCGCAGAAGGAGGCGACGGCTCCCCAGGACTCCTCACTGCTGACCATGGACTATATTACGCCAGGGAGCGAGAGGTCGCCGCCGATCGTCGCCACCAGAGTGCGGCGCTGGTTGGACTAGGCAGAGCACAGATCTAGGGTGTGTTGAGCCGTGTCCTCATTGGCGCCCCACTCGTAGCACGCATCGGGGTAAACAGAGCCTAAGGCGACAAGATCTAAAGGCCACGTTTAGCACGATTGTGGGCGTATAGGCGGAAAGAGGAATCAAAATAGTGATGGGTTGCTAGTCGCATCGCCTATAACATGATTTCTACGATGTTCGCCGATTTCCTCGATGGGCTTTTACTATATATTGCGCGGGAAGAGATCCAACTGGCACATTCTATGTTTTTTCTTTACTCCCAGACCAGCGTGGAGTATACCTAATGTACTAGATAATGTTGCACTTAAATTCCAGGGGCTCGATTTTTGAAAGCACATACTCGAAAGTACCACTCGAAAGTTGTATAAATCAGCTTATATCTCCAAAACCGCAGCTCTAATCAAAGTTTTGACTAGTTCATAAGATTAATGAGAGCTGTAATTGTCTTCTATGCAGTGGCGGATTTACCATAAGGTTGAGTAGGCTCGAGCCTAGGGCGGCAGATTTTGGGGGCGGCAAATTTGGGGCACGAGCTTTTTTTTTTACCTCAGAGAAATAAAAAAAAAATCTTAGAAGTCTGCAACAAATTTTGCAAGGGAAGCAAAAATTCAGCCTATACCTTGAAAATTTGTAAATCCGCCACTGCTTCTATGCTACTCGTATTTCAAATTCAGCACAATTTTTCACCACTTTCGGGTGGTATTTTCACCAATGTGCTTTCAAAAATCGGGCCTCAGCACAAATGTTCACCATTTTCAAGTGGTAATTTCACAAAGTCCTTTCAAAAATCGGACCCTTGGCCGATTATACAAGGCCCCTCAGATTTTAAGATTTTTCAAAAATGTTGTACCTAACGCAAATGTACATTATGTGTTTGTCGATATTTTAAAGTGTACGGCGTCAATGGGGTGACTTAATTTTGAAGCCAAAATTATACATATACATACATACATACCGTCACGCCTCTTTCCCATAGGGGTAGGCAGCGACTACTTACATACATATATAAATCACGTCTATCCCATACGGGGTAGACCAAGCCCAAAGGTAAGATTGTCGGCGTATAGTGGAAAGGGGAATCAAAATAGTGATGGGTTGCTAGCCGCATCGCCTATAAAGAAAGAAAGAAAGAAGACATTTATTCCTTTTTGCAACTCGCTTTATAACACGATACCTAAGATTTTCGCTTTTCGATAATCTTCCATGCTGGTCTGGGAGAGCAAAGGAAAAACAGAATGTACCAGTCGCTTCTCGTCCCGCGCATATGGTGAAAACTCACCGAGGGAATGGGCAAAATTCATAGGAGTCATGTTATAGGCGATGCAGCTACCAACCCATCACTATTTTGATTCCTTTCCACCTACAATCATGCTAAACGTAGCCTTTAGGTCTTGTTACCACAGGCTCTGTTTACCGATTTTGGCCGACGTTTCTAAGGTTTTTTTTTTTTTACTACAAACTGACCAGTGATTGACCTCTATCTCACTTGGTGGAAGGTGCAGATGAGGCCAAAGGTGTAACTCACTGGTTCAGTAATAGCCTATCGATAGGCGATAGGTTTAAAACAAACAGTGTTTCAAGCTTGCTATAAATCATTATACAGCAGTTATCCAACACATGGTGGCTTACGGGGGTGTTGCTGCGACCACAGGTGTTATAGTACCCACGGCCTTTGATCGGAAGGGTTACGACGATTAACAGTTCGAGCATTTGGGTGGGGTGTTGATTGTACCATCCGAACGCTTGTATAAGGAAATCAATAGAAATAGCCAAGTAATGTTACGTCTAACATCCTAACGTTAAACTTTGTTGTGTTCCCGATTTATGATAGCTCATCGAAAATACGAGGCCTCAGAATTATTCCAGGGGGCCGATTTTAGAAAGCAAACACACACACAAATCACGTCATCCTTTACGGGGTAGACAGAGCTTGAGGTAACTTAGCTAGCCTTTTCCTCTAATTCTGTACAATAAAGTGCCCAATTGTGTTAAAATAGGCAAGCCAGTGGGAATCGAGTTCTATGGACACATTGTCTAACTCGCTCGCAATCTCCATCGTGTTTATTTTGACAGCTCATGTATGGGCTGACAATTGGCATCGGAATCAGCTAGCTGTCACATTCATACAAGAACTGTCAAAATGAACACGATGGCGGTTGCGAGCGAGTGAGGTAATAAGCCTACTGGTATGCAACCTAACATACAGCAACAAAAACATTAAATGTAATCCCATCGAGGGAATGGGCGAAAATCTTAGGAATCATGTTATAGGCGATGCGGCTAGCGACCCATCACTATTTGGATTTCACTTTCCACCTATACGCCGTCTTGCTACACGTGGTCCTTGCTCTGTCTACCCCCTAAGGGATACAGACGTGATTTGTTTGTGTCAGTCTAATTAATGTCAAAGCGCGATGCGCCCCCGCTCCCGTCATGACTATAGCGTCACGTGTAGGTCCTCGGCAGGTGCCAAAGTGCAGGGTGCAGGGTGCAGGGTGCAGGGTGCAGGGTGCAGGGTGCAGGGTGCAGGGTGCAAGGTTCACAGGGCGCGGGCGACGCGCACCTAATTGCACTTAATTACTACGCGAGTAGCGCCACGCGATGCGATTGTATCGCGGTAGCGAATCAATTGTGATCTTGAATCGTTTTGATATTTGGAATTATTATTTTTAAGTGCTGGTCGTGGGTGTGGCGGTTTATCTGAGTAGGTGTGTCGGTGGTAGCTATCCGGACGAACTTTACACGAGGTCCTACCCGCAATTTATTTTTAAAAGAAATTAAAAAATATTTATTTCATACACAAAAGGGGAATGAAAACTAATTAAACTTTTAAATTAAAAATTAAACTCAAACAAATCTTAAAATAAAATAATTAAAAAAGGAAGAGACTTCGTGGCATAGTTCCACAGACGCTGGCAGCATTCCCCCTTTGGACAGCGATACTAATACGCGGTCCGTAACGTCTATTAGCCTCTTCGAAATATCTTTGAAGAGACTAATAGCGCTAGGACCCCACGGACCAAGGGTCTCAACATCGAAGATTGAATCGCATTAAGACGTCAAAAAAGCCGTGGTAGCCTAGTGGTTTGACCTGTGGCCTCTCAAGCAGAGCGTCGTGGGTTCTGTTAAACCTTCTTGTGTCATATGTTAATATTAAACACCCTGGCTACTTTTGATACTATTGATTTATAATTTAGAATACGCTTTGTGTTCTATTATTGTGTCAATCACTTGTCTCTGTACTCTCTTGCATACCGTTACAACTATTATACATTATTTTTATCCCTTCTCTGCTTATTTTACTTCAAGAGGTTGTGGTCCCAGAGCCGCATTTTAAAAATAAAATTACAGTGCTAATTTAATTTCAAAAAGTGCTATGAATTCTACAAATTCATCGGCGATGCCATCATTGTCGGCACCAACAGCTTCAACGTCAACGTCTACAGGATCCATCAGCTTCTCAAAACTGAACGGTAGGAACTACAGCACCTGGATATTCAGTCTCGAGTGCCTCCTTACTGATCTCGACCTTTGGGACGTCTGTATTACACCCGTCGGGTCAGAAGCCATTGAGAAGAGGAAGGACGCGAAAGCCCGTGCAAAAATCTGCTTGGCCTGTGACGAAAATATCTATCCTATTGTAAGGTCAGCGAAATCGGCATTTGAAACACTACAATGTCTCAAGAAAGCATATGCTGACTGCGGATTAACTAGACGTTTAGGCCTTATCAAGAAATTACTAGCACAAAAGTTCAACGGGAACATGCAAGAGTATGTAAACTGCTTATTATCTACGCAACAAGAGCTACAAGGCATCGGAGCAGCAGTTGAGGACGAGTTCCTAGCAGTCATTATGCTGGCGGGACTGCCAGAGTCTTACAAGCCACTCGTCATCACACTGGAGCACGCGAACGTCAATCTCACATCGGAGAATGTGGTGACAGCTCTCCTCAAGGAAGACCTTAGAGCTGTACCCACCACACCCAGTACCCTTCAAGGACCTGTCAACACCGCGCTACACGTCAACCCTTCTAAGAAAATGTTTTGTAAATATTGTAAAAAGTTAGGGCACGCTATTTCGCAGTGTAAGAGCATCAAAATTAACAAAAACAAGAATGTTTCGGCGGTCAAATCATTCAATACATCCGAATTCACATTTTCATCTTGTTTTCCTAACGATCCTCCCACAGGTCATCAAGACTGGTTCATCGATTCTGGCGCAACTTCCCATATGAGTAACAGGAGAGAGTGGTTTATGAACATGACATCCCATTCTATTCCCATTACAGTTGCGAACAAGGAACAGTTACTAAGTCATGGTAAAGGTACCGTATCGATGAATATTTCTCCTAGCGTAAGTAAAATTAGCGACGTTTTGTACATCCCTGGCCTAGCTACTAATCTTTTATCAGTTAGCAAATTGAATCAAAATGGGTTGGATGTTTTGTTTACATCAAAAGGCGCGAGCATTTTTCCTAGCGGAAAATGTCAAGTGACAGGAACTGTCATTGCCACAGGCTCAAGCCATAAAGGCATGTACAAACTTGATGTAAGTTCCTGTACAGCCATGCTTTTGAAAGCCAAAGAGTCTGCTATGTTGTGGCATAGACGCCTTGGGCATATAAATGCCAAATGTTTAAGCGTTTTGAAAAATAAAAACGTAGGCATAGACTACGCAGGTAGTTTAAACACAACTTGTGTTCCCTGTTTACAAGGTAAACTGTCTAAGAGACCTTTTCCGAACTCTACCAGTAAGTCGGATTGCGTACTGCAATTGATTCATTCGGACTTATGCGGTCCTATGAGTACGCATTCGTGGGGCGGAGCCCTTTACTTGCTAACATTTACAGACGACTTTAGTCGCAAAACTTTTGGATATCTTTTGAAAACAAAAGACGAAGTTTTTAGTAAATTTGTAGAGTTTAAACATTTAGTAGAAAATCAAACAGGTCATAGGATTAAGGTTTTTCGCTCGGATAACGGCCGTGAATACGTTAATCATGGTTTGTCAACCTTCTTTAAGGAAAACGGGATTATTCACCAGACCACGATCCCGTATACTCCTGAGCAGAATGGGATATCAGAACGCGCGAACCGTTCCATAATTGAGAAAGCAAGATCTATGCTCCAGGACTCACAATTACCAAAGGCGTATTGGGGAGAAGCTGTGAACACAGCAATCTATTTGAAGAATCGGACGCCAACTCAGTCTCTCAACAATAGAATCCCAGAAGAGATATGGACTGGTACGAAAGTCAATCTGTCTCATCTGAGAGTCTTCGGTTGCCAAGCTCACGTTCTCGTACCGAAAGAAAAACGTACGAAACTCGACGCAAAGACACAAACGTGCATCTTCGTTGGCTACTCGACTGAGAGCAAAGGCTATCGACTCGTCAATCCCCAAAATCCTCGAGTAATTACTGTGGCGAGAGATGTTGTCTTCATTGAAGACGAAACTCAAGTAGATCCTAACCAAATTTCACCTCAAATCCCGATACCAGAATCGTCGCCAGATCCGACTCAAGTCCAAATACCGATCTTTGACCAGTCAGTTCCACCACCACAAATTCATATGCAGCCTGACATACAGACACCTATGTCAATACAGCCCGAACTTGATCCCCCGCAAGCTGAACCTCAACCTGTTCCTGAATCTCAACCTGAAGCCATAGAACCAGAACCAGTACCTGAACGGAGATACCCGTCAAGAGACAGGCAGCCTCCTGCGCGGTATGTGTGTACTGTACAGATGACTTCAGAGTTGGAACCGGAAACATACAAAGAGGTCACACAGCATCCTCAAAAGGACAAGTGGCTCGAAGCCATGCAGGCTGAATACAACTCTTTAATGAAGCATGGAACGTGGACATTAGTGGACAGACCCAAGGATCGTAAGACCACAAAATGCAAATGGGTCTTCAAGCTTAAAAAGGACACCAGCGGACAAGTTGTGAAATACAAAGCGCGACTAGTAGCCAAAGGATTCACTCAAGTGGCAGGAGTCGACTACGGGGAAACCTTCTCACCGGTAGCACGACTGTCCTCAGTAAGAATTTTAATGGCATTTGCGGTTGATCTAAATTGCCAAATTGACCACCTAGATGTGGAAACGGCTTTTTTAAACGGAGATTTAGATGAGGAAATTTACATGGAGCAACCTGAAGGCTTCTCAATTGACCACAAACAGAAAGTTTGTCTACTTAAAAAGTCTCTTTATGGCTTAAAACAAGCGCCACGTCAGTGGAATAAAAAGGTATGTGACGCTATGTCCGCCTTATCATTAACACAAGCTACAAATGAACACTGTCTCTACTACAGACGAGATGGAAACGACTTACTAGTCGTAGCAGTGTTTGTTGACGATTTTTTCGTCTTAAGTAACAACGACCGTCTGAAAGACGAGTTTAAAAACGGTATTAAAAAGTTCTTTACCGTGAAAGACCTTGGTATCCTCAAGGACTGCCTCGGTATGAGAGTTATTCAGAAAGATGGTGCATTAACTCTCGACCAATCCCACTACATCGATCATTTAATCGATAAATACAACATGACCGACGCAATTTCGGTAACTACGCCCATGGAGCCTGGACTTAAACTTACCTTACCAGAGAAGGAAGATGAAATAGAAGTGCCCTATCGTGAGCTTATCGGCTCGTTAATGTACGTTTCGATTGGTACGAGACCGGACATTGCCCACACCGTCTCGTATCTATCACAATTCAACGCACATTACGGGGGGGTACACTGGAAGGCCGCCAAGCGAGTTCTTCGCTACCTTAAAGGTACCAAAGACTTAAAACTTCGATTTCATAAAAGCCAGGGCTACCCAGTAGGCTACGTTGATGCAGATTATGGGAGCAATATTCTAGATCGGCGATCCTTTACCGGGTACGCTTTCTTGATGAGCGGAGCACCTGTTTCCTGGGAAGCGCGCAAACAGCGCACCGTCGCGCTCTCTACCACGGAAGCAGAGTATATGGCTCTTGCAGAAGCCTGCAAAGAAGCCATATACCTGAAGTCACTCATATGGGAAGTGTTCGCCATCTCACATCCCATAATCATACACACAGACAATCAAAGCTCCATCAAACTTGCACACAATAATACTTATCACGCACGCACAAAACACATTGACATTAAACACCACTTCATACGCGACACACTCACACACCACGACCTACACCTCAAATACATTCACACGAATGATATGATCGCCGACATCCTAACCAAACCTTTGGCTAAGCTCAAACACTGCAAATGCGCCAATTCTTTAGGTTTAAGTTAGTTAGCGTTCTTAGTAGGTTTATTGTTTTACGTGTGTATAGTTAGTCATAGGTGTATATACAGGTTGATGTTTTTTCTTATGTTTGTGTTAGTGTTAAGTTTGTGTATAGTTTAGCTTTGATATGTTTTTACTTGTATATATTGTATATATACAGGGTGTTTATATTACGGGGGGGTGTTAAACCTTCTTGTGTCATATGTTAATATTAAACACCCTGGCTACTTTTGATACTATTGATTTATAATTTAGAATACGCTTTGTGTTCTATTATTGTGTCAATCACTTGTCTCTGTACTCTCTTGCATACCGTTACAACTATTATACATTATTTTTATCCCTTCTCTGCTTATTTTACTTCAAGAGGTTCAAATCCCAGGCGCGCACCTCTGAGTTTTTCGGAATTTATGTGCGCAAATTACATTTGCAATTTGCCATGAGCTTTTCGGTGAAGGTAAACATCGTGAGGAAACCTGCACACATCTGCGGAGAAATTCAATGGTGTGTGTTAAGTTCCCAATCCGCACTGGGCGCGCGTGGGAACTATAGCCCAAACCCTCCAATACACGGAGAGGCCTATGCCATGAGGCACGCCGAATTACGCGACAGTTTAATAATAATTAAAAAAAAAAACAACAACATACTTACTGAAATTGTAGCGAATTCGGAATAAAAAGGCTATAATAAAGACGTCATGGTAAGGTCCCAGGGACACAGTTATGCAGCCATATAGCTCTGTCCCTTAAGTTGAATAGAACTTGGCACGCATAAAGCTATTATGGTAACCCACCAGTAAGAAAATGACGGGTAGTTTATCTCGCGCGCGACGAGGTCTTGCGCATTCGTTGGCACGGCGACGCACCGCCGTGTGGAACGCCGGGAACGCGCAGGTGCGTCCGGTAATGACAGGGCTAATGACGGCGCTAATAGTGATCGATCGGTGAGTCAACCGCGCAGAGCAGGGGTCATCCGTGTACGAGGTAAGACCAAATCCAGTCACCGAGCCAAATGCACAAAACGCACAATTTCACCAAGTTTCAAAGATATTTCGACGCTACGGGTGACCGCAGAGCTGGCAGCTTCCCGTATCGCTGTCCAAAGGAGGAATGCTGCCAGCGTCTGTGGAACCATGCCACGGGGGCCCCTCCTTTTTTAATTATTTTATTTTAGTTTTTAGTTAGATTTTAATTTAATAGTTTAATTAAACTAAAACTAATCTTAAAATAAAATAATTATAAAAGAAGAGGCCCCCGTGGCATAGTTCCACAGACACTGGCAGCATTCCCCCTTTGGACAGCGATCCAAGGAAGCTGCCAGCTCTGCGGTCACCCGTAGCGTCTATTAGCCTCTTCGAAATATCTTTTATAATTATTTTATTTTAAGATTAGTTTTAGTTTAGTTTTTAATTTGTATTAATTTCATTTATGTAATTTTTATTGTATTGTTCATGAATAAATAATAGTTTAATTTGTTTTATTGCCCCTTGTATATGAAATAAATTTCACCAATAGCAAAATTGACAATATGCACAATGTAGGTCCCATACTTCCATGCTGATCTGGGAGCAAAGAAAAAACATAGAACGTACTAGTTGGCTCTAAAAGCCCTCGGTAAAAGCCCGTCGAGGGATTCGGACTGTAGTACGACGGATTGTAGGCGTATAGGTGGAAAAAGGAATCAAAATAGTGATGGGTTGCTAGCCGCATCGCCTATAACATGATTCCTAATAAGTTCGCCCATTCCCTCGATGGGCTTTTACCATCTGCGCGGGACGAGAAGCAACTGGTACGTTCTATGTTTTTCCTTTGCTTCCAGACCAGCATGGAATCATGTCAAATATACCTATGTGTCATCGGCCTTATTGTTTGTCGCATAAAGATGTAGGTATATCTTATAGGTATGTAGTATATACCTAGATGTTTTTGACGTCTATATACGTAACGAAATTTCTAAACGACACTGAAAATTAGAACACAGAAAAATCCGAAAAGTAAAGCTATGGTTGGGAATCGAACCCGGATCCTCGTCATTCCGTGACGCGCGCTATACCTCTACACCACCCATAGCAAGGTGGGTAAGCCTTCGAATTTTTCTATCTGTTATTAGCTGACACGTGACCTTGTTACTATGCGAATTATTGTCGCCAAGCGTCATCTGTTTGAATGATGTCAGTACGACACAATTACAAACTCCCGTGGAACATCTACTGCTCACCAGGGACGAGAGAAGGCGCTGTTTTTCAAATGATAGGTACTATCTTGTGAATTAAGAATTTTTTATAATTACTTTTACGGTTTTACCGTTAGAAATTAAATTTCTAAACGACACTGAAAATTAGAACACAGAATAATCCCAAAAGCCTTCGTAACGTACGGTCAAGTGCAAAAATAAGTATCGATAGGAACTTCTCAAAAATATGTCCCACGACCTTATTACGCTGGTGTAAAAGCGTGTGATACTTATTTTTGAAACTTTGTCTAGATACATAATTATTATTACACTGGACTGTACATATATTTATGCCTTTAACTGTACCTAAGTATTTTTATAATATAATTTGCTTTTTTATCGTACCCAGTCTAAATGATAATGTTGAGCTTGGCTGTCTCACCTGGCGGTAGGAAATGGTTGTAGCTGCGCAGGAGTCTCAGCGCGGCGAGCGCGCCGCCATGCTGCGCCGCGCACGGGTCCAAGTCGTACAGCGGCACGCTCTGGTCCATACCGCTATTGTGGCACTACTCTAACACTAAGAGAGGTCTTTAAACGAGACGCGTTTGTGTCCGAGTTGGCTGCGGGGAAATCACTGGCAAGACGGATAAGTGAGGCGTGAATGTTGCACTATAAAAAACCTTTTTTCTTTTTAATGTTTACTGGCTGGTATTGTCTGTGGTGATGTCAATTTCGCAGGGGCTCAATTTCGGAAAGCACATCACTGGAAAGTGGTATAAATCTGTATTGTTACAAATCTACAGAGCCAATGGGGTGCGAGGTACTTCCGCGTGTGGTCAAGAACTGCGGTTCGTTTTTGGATCCTTCCGGGGGGCAGAGCACTGCTTGGCCGGGTGCTCCCTGGGCATCGATTAACGATATCATTATCCGTTGGGTAAGAGCCCGACAGGGAGCGGGGGTCTTTTGGCCGTTGCCGAGATTTTCTCACAAGATTTTTGAATATATTTTTACTACTTTCGACGTTGGCGAAATTATCGCATCGATCGATGGGACCATTTTATCCCAAATAAAAAACCCTTCCCTGCTCGTCTGGGAGCAAAGAAAAAACATAGAAAGTACCAGTTGCTTCTCTTCCAGCGCAGATGGGTAAGGCCGCCAAGCGTTTCAACCGCCACATTTTTATGTTACAAAAATTGGCAAATTAATATGCCCATGGATTTGAAGCAAGTGGCCAGTAGGTCTTGTTACCTTAGGCTCTGTCTACCCCGTAAGGGATAAAGACGTGATTTGTGTATGTATGTATGTGTTGTAAGAAAACTTGCACTAGAGGCTTTGTTTGAGACACGCACACGAGCCCGCGGAAAGGCGTAGTCCGAACAGGCCTCACTTTCCCGTCACATAACTCCATCTCGCTCCTATTATGAGACTTTTTATTAAATTTAGTTTTGATTCAACTTTTTGATTTTACCGATAGCCAAACCATTTTAGGTTCGTACCGGAGATCACTACAAAACTATAAAACTAAGTCCGCCGCGTCTGTCTGTTCGCGATAAACTCAAAAACTACTGAACCGATTTTCAGGCGGTTTTCACCAATGGATAGAGCGAGTCACGAGGAAGCTTTAGTTATGTAATTCGTATAATTTTTTTGTAAATTAGTTGAAATATGACGATAATTGAGACAGCGCCGGGTTGTTAGTCTCTCGGGAGCAAAGAAACTGGGTCACTTCCCCTAGAAAGTTATATGAAAAGTGATCCGGTTTCTTTGCTCTCGAGTATACCCTGCAACCGCACGAAGCCGGGGCGGGAACCTAGTATACATAGAATACAGTATTAGATCGGCGACTCAAGAGAAGGAACAAGATATTATTATAATGCTGTACCTAAACCATTTTTCATACTCGCTTTTTTTTAATAATTTGGTCTCTGTCCATTGGACAATTCTGCCAGTGTCAAAGTAAAAGACAGTTTTAAAACATGTCGGCCATTGTACGGTTAGGTACACGGTCAATGATATCCTTCAGAAACTGCCAGGAAATCATTAACCGATGCCCAGGGTGCACCGGACCAAGCTCTGGCCCATGAGAACCATGTTGCTGTTTCGATCCGCAAGTGGCGCTGCCAATTTTTTTCATAGTAATTGAGACGTTTACGTGAACGCGTTCGAGACGTTTTTATATGCGAAAACTTACACTAGAGGCTTTGTCAAACATTTAGATCTCTTCTTCTTCTTTTTTTATATGGCCCCATCGAACGATGCGATGATTTCGCCAATGTCAAAGTAATAAATACAGTATTCAAAAATCTTGTGACCAAAATGTCGGCAACGTTGTACGGTAGAACACGGTCAAAAGACCCCTCCCCCCCTGTCGGGCTCTTAGCCAACGGATAATGATATTCCTCGGAGACCGCCAGGAAATCATTAACCGGTGCCCAGGGTGCACCGGAACAAGCACTGCACTTCTCCTCGGACGGATCCAAAAACGAACCGCAGCTCTTGATCACACGCGGAGGTAACCCGACTCGCACCCCCATTTAGATCTCGTTATTGTTATTTCAGCACCGACCTAAGCTGACATACTTAGTTATCTATGGTTCGTACCATTTGCCAGAATTTTTAGCCAGCGAACATTTTGCCAAAGACTCGCCTAGGTTCTGATTAAAACGTATTGATTGTATACTTCTGTATTAAACTTTGACAAAGTTATTTATAACAAGTTATTCACAAGATCTAAAAGTTAACTAATTCTTTTTATATGAATTGGAAGGCAAACGAGCAAGTGAGTCACCTGATGGTAAGTGATCACCACTGCCCATAGACACCCGCAACCCCGGAGGGATTGCAGATGCGTTGCCAACCTAGAGGACTAAGATGAAATGCCTCTTGTGCCCGTAATTTCCCCGGCTGTCTTACTCTACACCGGAACACAGCTAACGCCATCTAAAAGGCCCTCCTGCGGCATAAACCCCAACACACTGGCGGCATTACCTCTCTGTACAGCCAGAGAAATTCGCCAATTATTGATTGTTGTATTTTAGGAACAAACAAAATAAGAAAATCACACACTAAATCAAAAGATACCAACACCGGTGTAAAATGCGCGCAAACTAACTCATTACGCGGCAAGGCGTTTAGTTAGGTAACGCTTCACGGCGCTCCTATTGGCTAATATGTTAATTATTAGATCATTTCCTCGCTCGCGATTGGTCGAGCGGGCGACGCCCACTCCGCTTATGACAGAGTATGTCACAGAATGTAACGATGCATCGTGAATAGTTGATGAAGTGTTATTAGCTGTGGTGAGGTGTTTTATAGGGCAAGTTTTGAGGGGAAAGTTGGACTAATATTTGTAAAGGTAACTTGTTTGTTTGATTTATGAATTTGTTTGTTTGTTTGGACGTTTAACGAGTTTGAATAAGTAATAGACGTTTACATTCATACACATACACATATCACGTCTCCATCCCTTACGGGTTAGACAGAGCCTAAGAATAAAACCTTAAGGCCACGTTTAGCATGATTAAGGGCGTATAGCTGGAAAGGGAAATCAAAATAGTGATGGATTGGGGATGATTCATAAGACCTTCGCCCATTCCCTCGATGGGCTTTTACCATCTACGCGGGAAGAGAAGCAGGTGGTAAATTCTATGTTTTTTCTTTACTCCCAGACCAGCATGGAAGACGTTTAGATTTAAGTAAATAGAATACAATACAAATCATCATCATCATCATCATCTCAGCTATTACAAGTCCACTGCTGGACATAGGCCTCTCCTTTAGATCTCCAATAAGGCCAGTCTTATCGCTTAGTAGCGATCTCTACCAGGCAACCAATAAGAGAAAGATGATGGTTAAAATCTGTTACCAAAACCTTTGATTTTATGATATCCTAGTCCTATAGATGCTGCCTGCGACTTCGTCGACAAAGAATTCGTTTATCGCTATCCCGCGGGAACTATTCAATTTCCGGGATAAAAAGTGGCTTATATGTGTTATTCCAGACTATACCAATCTTAGTTACGTATAAAAGTCGAGTAATGGTCGACATGTTTCGGACTAATTTGTAGCCCTTCCTCCGGGAGCGGTAGTTTCATGTTGAAAACATACCATCTATCTATGTTACAAATTTCATCCAGATCTGTGCAGCCGTTCTGGTGTGAAATTTATCATATTAATAGGAAGTAAAGTAAGGAATATGAAACTTCTTAAGTATCGTTTTTTTTTTAAATTGATTTCCGTTTATTTTGGTTAGAAACAGAGATAAAGCCATTAAAAGTTAAGATAAGTCTAAAGACATACGGACATTGCAGTGTTGCAAATTGTGTGGTCGGAAGCAACTTTTTTTTTTTATTATTTTTAACTTAGGTAACTACTCTATTATAAATAAACTTTTATAGTTGTAATTTTCTTTATTGTCATTTTTGTTCTTAATAGTTTGTTTATTAATAAATAAATAACATTTTTAAACCGATTTTAATATTTATATTTATATGGGATCATCAACATAATGTGCTATCGAATAAAATCTGTGTTTTATGAATTTCGTTGCTACAATAAAGTACCCAACGGGGGCAAAATGGCGGGTGGCGCGAGTGACGCCGCGTTCGAATAACCGCACAGCGACATCTATAGACACTCCCGCTTTAACAAGTAAATCCAAATTTATTTAAAAAAACCCCCACGCAATAAAGACTTATAGTTTAAGAAACAACAATTAATAAATAAATAAATATCTTCGGACAAATTACACCAATTGCCCCAGCCCCAAACTAAGCAAGGCTTGTACTATGGGTATCAGGCAACGGATAAACATACTTACATAATGTAGATAAATACATACTTAAATACATACAACATCCATAACTCGGGCACAAACATTCGTAATCATCATACAACTGTCCGTCCCTACCGGGATTCGAACCCAGGACCTCTAGCTTCATAGTCAGAGTCACTAACCACTAAGCTATCCGGCCGTTAATAATTTTGTAATTGTGTCGCACAGACACATCATTTAAACAGATTAATATTGAGTTGTTTGTGTATGTATGTATGTAAATACAAATTTTGAGATGTACGCTCTATTGTGGCTTCCACTATATGGATATTTTAAACTTTAAACTAACTCTTTGTCGGTCTCTCGCTTAATACTCCTACTCCTCTCATTTACTCAATGGTTAACTGGTAGAGATCCCTTATAGGGATAAGTTCGCCTTTGTGCATATATTTAAGGTATTTTTTGTAATGTCCCTGTTTCTTTATATTTGTATAATAAAGCATTTACTTACCTACTTAATATTGACCCGTAAAAAGCGTCTTATTAACCGGAGCGCGACTCCGCGCCTCCGCTGTTCCGCAGTCGCGGGCGATTGCCACCTAATCACTATTTAACCGCGACCCTCACCCACCTCGTTGCCACCTCGCTATACTGCACTCCGTACAACGTTAGACTAACGCGAGCGTGCCAGTATTATAATCACTACTATCTTACTATAACAATTACTAAACATTTTAGTAAACCGGGGTATCGGTCATTTTGGCGGTACTTTGATAGTTTTAGGGCCTCTTTCACCACTTTCAGTTAAGACCCTGATATCTTTATTGTCGGTTGTATATGATGTCGTCTCTGTCTGTTTCGTAGTAAGAAAGAGCAATCATAGATAACTGACATTTATGATATCAGGAACTTTACAGAGAGTGGTGAGACAGGTCCCTAATGTCAATTCGAAACAACGAATGTCCGTAGCTTTCGATACATTTATTATCATTATATTCTTCATGCATGTCGTCATGGCGTGCCAGTTTCTGAGCTCTGAAAATATTCATAGGCGGGACTAAACGGAAAACACTCAAAACACGTAAGATCTAACTAAATTACAGACTGAATAAAAAAAATACAATATGACAGATTAGCCAACACTACCAAAAAAATCGACTTCATTTCGTTTTGCTACTGGCCACTTAGAAGGCCATAAAACATCTAAATCTTCTTAAAAAGAATAAGCGACCGTTCCAAATGGCATACGACCGCACGTCACATAATCAAATCAAAAACCAATTATTACCATCAAAAGACCGACTAAATTGATTTTTAAACTAGTTATAATTATTTGACCATGAAATGGCTAGCTAAAATCGGTGTGGACACGGCAAACTGTTGTAAGTTTGGAAAATAATTAATTATTAATTGAAAGTCATTTTTTCTATATTTCATGAGATTGAGCTGTAATTTTAATCTAATGTACCTACCTACTCTTATTCGGTATAATTTTTCACCGCTTTGAAGTGGTATTTCCACATACTTCCAAAAACTGGGCCCCTGGGCGCTTATTACATTTTTTGAACTTCTCGAACGCGGTCGCGTTGAAGTGTCTAATAATAAGCTAGTTTGTTGACGTTTCGTGCAAGCGCTGCAAATTTTTTCCATAGTAATGGAAACTTTCACGCAAACGCGTTCGAGACTAAAAACTTTCTAGTCGTTGGGAGGGATTCTTAAATCAAAGACTCGAAGTCACAGTCATGCGTGGCTGTCATAGTTTGACCCTTTCCATCGTAGGCATAATACGTAGTCAGGTGTCTTGACGCTGGTCGTGTCAATACACGACAAAATATTGTAAATTTACACCCAGTGTCGAACCACATATACCTGAAACGGTTTAAATACCTGAAACGAGGCAGCGTTTGAGAGGGTTTAGGATTTAGTTTGGTTATGTATGGATGACATTGGCGTGAGGGGTACCTGCCATGTGTTCTATGCAACTGTGACGTGATAGAACTGTTGGGATATTTTTTTTCCCAGCAGTTCCACAGTAGAACTGATGAAACACAAATTATATTTTTAGTTCCTTAGACTAGTTGCTCTTGACCTAAATTTCAATTAAAAATAAATATTTTGTATTTAATTGTTCTCTAATCACATTAAATTAAGTTCTAAAGATCATTTGAGTTTACAGTTTTTATTTTACCTATACCTATTTACCTGCTATAGCACGCGTCACGGAATGACGAGGATCCGGATCCGATTCCCGGCCATAGCTTCATTTTTTGGATTTTTCTGTGTTCTAATTTTCACTGACGTTTAGAAATTTAAGAAATATGTAGTTGATCCAGTGTGTTGGTTTCAGACCGTCTCCTTCACCGCTCACATGCCCTCCCGCTGAGCAGCCTGCCCCCCCGCGACCGCGACCCCTCCCTCCCCGAGCCCGGGGACCGCGAGCGACCTCTCGGGGAGAAACTCGAGGTCCCGGTCATCCCCGTCGCAGCCCCGGCCGTCAAGCCGGTACAGATTAAACGGAAGGTAGAAGACGTAGAGAAGCCTGCTACGACTAGCACTAAAAAAATCGTGAAAGAAGAAATTCTTGCAAACATTCTGGTGAAACTGTCGAAAGTGAAGTTGCCGAAACTGCCGGCTTGGCCGCTGCTGCCTTGGAGGAAAGTGTGATTTGTGTTGAAATTTGAAAGTTTTGGCTGTCTTTTTTCTAATAAATTGTGCAACAGTTAAGCGTTTCTTCTTTCACATTTTTTTCGTGTCGACCGGGAGACGTTCACTACTGGACATAGAGCTGTCCCAGTGAGGCAGGGCACTGCGTTAACTGTGTTACTTTACTCTACAACCAGTCTTACCCCTTTTTATTCATAAACGCTCTATAGGCTTCTGCTAACTTAGCAATCGTTTGTCCTTATCTGTGAAAGGTAAATGCCAAAGTTGCATTAGCAGAAGCCTGTAGATAGAGCGTTTTTGAATAAGGGGGTTAGTGTATGACGCCCTCTGCCGACTTTTTGGATATATATGTTTACACCGGGGATCCCTTTTTGTCAGTTCTCGACGGGGCCGGCTTGCAGGAACAAAGAGGAGAAGAGTGGCTCTCCCCCCGGCTCCGCACCCCCCAAACAGGCGGCACCCTCCTCGGGACCCCCAAAAACGGGGGGAGGGGCCACGGGAAAAATCATTGCCGGTAAATACTTAGTATTATGGGGTGCTAAGGATGCTAAAAGGAAATAAGACACTCCACAATAAATATATAACTCTACACTGAAGAATAATACATAGTTACAAAATAGGGAAACTAGAAAACAATAAGGAATAAGCGTGTGGTAAGGATGACGTCACCACGTCAAGAAGAGTTAGATTGTTGCTGTTTGAAACCGCAGATGCGTACTCGACCTTTGAGGTCGGCAGTCCTCGGCCGGCGCTCGGAAGCGCTCGGCTTTGTCAACGAAAATTTCCACCAAAAAGTCTAGCTGACCAATAAAATAACAAGTAGCTATGTACAGTGGCCACAATATCTTGAAGTCCCCGGGGAATAAAGCAAGAGATCGGATAAGCCTTATACCCAATTTGAAACAGTTTCTACGTACTTCTGTCTTAAATCGCCACTGTAAACAGGACCTGGCTTGCAATGTCACTGCATATAGAGGCCAGCTTATAGTCTCAATGCATACAGGAGCCTGCTAGCAGTGTCACTGCCTATAGGGTCCTGCTAGCAGTGTCACTGCCTATAGGACCCTACTAGCAGTGTCATTGCCTATAGGGCCCTGCTAACAGTGTCACTGCCTATAGGGCCCTACTAGCATTGTCATTGCCTATAGGGTCCTGCTAACAGTGTCACTGCCTATAGGGCCCTGCTAGCAGTGTCACTGCCTATAGGGCCCTACTAGCAGTGTCATTGCCTATAGGGTCCTACTAGCAGTGTCATTGCCTATAGGGTCCTGCTAGCAGTGTCATTGCCTATTGGGTCCTGCTAGCAGTGTCATTGCCTATAGGGCCCTACTAGCAGTGTCATTGCCTATAGGGTTCTGCTAGCAGTGTCATTGCCTATAGGGTCCTGCTAGCAGTGTCATTGCCTATAGGGTCCAACTGGAAGCCATGCCCTGTAGCCAGCTGTGCTTTACTGTTGTGCTCTTGGCAGTGATTGGTGCCGTGGTGGACGTGCAGTTTGATAAGGACCTTCCTCCCATTCTGAACGCTTTGGAGGTACCTGGCCGAAGTGAGTGCGTCTTTGAAATATTTTTCTATTTGCGCGTGAAAGCTGTGTCGTCCGCTAGATAGACTACCCGTCTTTTTCTTACTGTTCCTTCTGGAAAGAGACGGATAGTCTGCCACGCGTTACGCAGCTCTCACACGCTTTTGTCCTAGCCGTGCCGAGGGTTAATAGTATGGGTTAGACCACGGTTAGACGCTCAAAATTGTCATGATACCTACTGTCAATACAGGATTGTGGATTTTGAAACAACCGGATTCGCTGCCTTAAACGCGCGCATACGCATGCACGCGATATGCATGAGTCACAAGATACTATTTACCGTATAATCCATGCCAATTGGTAAGTTTTTTTTTCTCAAACATTGTCGTAAATGTCGTCACTGTATTCTAAGTGACAGAACACAAGGGGCTTCGTTGACGGCCGAATTTCATTGTAGGCGTGATTTTATGACCATAAATCGGATTGCTGTACTGTTTTTAACTTTTTAAAAAGTCAAGGAAACTATGGAAAATTTAACAACAATGTCGTACAGCCAAGTCGATGGCCGAGGAGTGCGCGTTTTGTTCGAGTCTAACATTTTTATCGGTGTCTCAAATAGCTTACCGTGACAGATGACATAAAAAAACTTAAGAAAAAAGGCGGGAACGTGAAACCACTAAGTTGCGAGGAAGTTTAGTGCAAAATTTATTTTCATTTCCTCTCAATGCTTGAGAAAAACATTATATCTGCCTCAGCTGCAAGAGCAATTGCTGGATTCGTAACTTTAAAAAACACTCACCTGCGATTCGTGCTTTTAAACAAGTTACTCATCCAGCAATTAGCTACTTCCCAGGCCTCGGCATTAATCGACTATTAAAGACTGTCTCCATCCAGCGCCCCGTCTGATCCTGGAGGTGGCCCAGCATTTGGGCGAGAGCACGTGCCGCACCATCGCCATGGACGGCACGGAGGGGCTGGTGCGCGGCCAGCCCATCACGGACACCGGCGCGCCCATCACCATCCCCGTGGGGGAGACCACGCTCGGACGCATCATCAACGTCATCGGGGAGCCCATCGGTCAGAACACCAGCGTTTGCATCAGCGCCATCATTGTTAATATTACTAGATGTGTTTTTACGATATTTCGTACGCTATGCAACTTTCCGGGATAAAAGGTAGCCTATGTTATAATGTAGAGTACCGGTTATCTCCGTTCCAAATTTAATCCAAATCTGTCCAGTGGTTTCAGCGTGAGGAAGGAACAAACATGCACACTCACTCACTCACAAACGTTTGCATTTATAATATTAGTAGGAAGTAGGATAGAATAATCACCATCCATAGTATCATCACCAGTGCGTGCTGTAATTTTTACATAGTTCATCACAACATCATCGACATTTCCGGTATCGTCATCATTGCATGTAAACAATTTGTCACAAACCAAACCAAACTCAACCAACATCAAACTCAATCTCAATTTAACGACTTATATTTTCATCATAAGCAGATCCTTCGTAGATGAAGTAGCAGGAATCGAAAAGCAAATGTACCTACTATGGAAACGAAAACCAGTGCCCGTTTCCCAAAGCTACAAGTTATCTACTATTTTACATGTCTAGTAGCAAAATTGGTCAATTCCTAACCGCTGACCGGTTGACTCCCGAAATGTTGCTGGTTTAGGGCCTGTTTCACAACTCTCTGTACGGTTCCCTGTTATCTTAAGCGTCACTTATCTAAGATGTCGTCTCTGTCTATTTTGTAGTAAGAAATAGAGAGGGATTCAGGCCTTTAGACTTGTTAAATTGTGAATTGTAGCTTCGATAAACGGGCCACAGCAGTTCCGTGTCCCATTAAAACCATAGCAACACGCGTGGTCCAACAGACGAGCGCGGACCGATAGCTACAGACAAGTATGCGCCGATCCACGCCGACGCACCGCCCTTCGTGGAGATGTCTGTGGAGCAGGAGATCCTCGCCACCGGCATCAAAGTGGTTGACCTGCTGGCGCCCTACGTCAAAGGTAGAGCACGCCGAACTGCTGGCGCCCTACGTCAAAGGTAGAGCACGCCGAACTGCTGGCGCCCTACGTCAAAGGTAGAGCACGCCGAACTGCTGGCGCCCTACGTCAAAGGTAGAGCCCGCCGACGTGCTGGTGCCCTAAGACAAAGGTAGAGCCCGCCGACCTTCTGGCGCCCTACGACAAAGGTAGACCCCGCCGACCTGCTGGCGCCCTACGACAAAGGTACAGCCCGCCGACCTGCTGGCACCCTACGTTAAAGGTAGAGCCCGCCGACCTTCTGGCGCCCTACGACAAAGGTAGAGCCCGCCGACCTGCTGGCGCCCTACGTCAAAGGTAGAGCCCGCCGACCTGCTGGCACCCTACGTCAAAGGTAGAGCCCGCCGACCTGCTGGCACCCTACGACAAAGGTAGACCCCGCCGACCTGCTTGCACCCTACGTCAAAGGTAGAGCCCGCCGACCTGCTGGCGCCCTACGTCAAAGGTAGAGCCCGCCGACCTGCTGGCACCCTACGACAAAGGTAGAGCACGGCGACCTGCTTGCGCCCTACGTCAAAGGTAGACCCCGCCGACCTGCTGGCGCCCTACGTCAAAGGTAGAGCCCGCCGACCTGCTGGCACCCTACGTCAAAGGTAGAGCCCGCCGACCTGCTGGCACCCTACGTCAAAGGTAGAGCCCGCCGACCTGCTGGCACCCTACGACAAAGGTAGAGCACGGCGACCTGCTTGCGCCCTACGTCAAAGGTAGACCCCGCCGACCTGCTGGCGCCCTACGTCAAAGGTAGAGCCCGCCGACCTGCTGGCACCCTACGACAAAGGTAGACCCCGCCGACCTGCTTGCACCCTACGTCAAAGGTAGAGCCCGCCGACCTGCTGGCGCCCTACGACAAAGGTAGACCCCGCCGACCTGCTGGCGCCCTACGACAAAGGTAGAGCCCGCCGACCTGCTTGCGCCGTATGACAAAGGTAGAGCACGGCGACCTGCTTGCGCCCTACGTCAAAGGTAGAGCCCGCCGACCTTCTGGCGCCCTACGACAAAGGTAGACCCCGCCGACCTGCTGGCGCCCTACGACAAAGGTAGAGCCCGCCGACCTGCTGGCGTCCTAAGACAAAGGTAGAGCACGGCGACCTGCTGGCGCCCTACGTCAAAGGTAGAGCCCGCCGACCTGCTGGCGCCCTACGACAAAGGTAGAGCACGGCGACCTGCTTGCGCCCTACGTCAAAGGTAGAGCCCGCCGACCTTCTGGCGCCCTACGACAAAGGTAGACCCCGCCGACCTGCTGGCGCCCTACGACAAAGGTACAGCCCGCCGACCTGCTGGCGCCCTACGACAAAGGTACAGCCCGTCGGCCTGCTGGCACCCTACGTTAAAGATAGAGCCCGCCGTTCTGGAGATGTCTGTGGAGCAGGAGATCCTAGCCAACGGCATCCAGGTTCTGGAGTGGAGCACACAGAAATAAAATAGTTAGCATAGTTTACGCAAATATCGCGATTTCCACTGAAATCAAGCGCGCTGGCTTCCTACCACTTACTGTGGCGTCACAGCCGAAATTTAGTAAGTGAAAATCCAAATCGATTAAAAAACACGATTGCTCCTCCACCCGATTGTAACTATTCAACTGGTGCCTTCGCCCTTCAAAATGTCTTCGTCTTTTCAAAATGTCTGGAACTAACCTCGAAAGTACATCCATTTGCGTAATGTATGGTATCAGTGCTCACCACATTCCATCCCAATCGTCGTGCGTCAAAATTCATGCATAAACATTGTTGTCTTCTGGACCGCCACACTACGGAACAAACCATGGGATTGAGGAAATATATACTTTATCTCCGTTACAGAACGATTTGTTTCGACTGATAAAATATTGGTCATGTATTGCTGACCATGGCGTGTGAGGCATTCCATTTCTCTCGACCAGTGGCGGATTAGCAGTCTCGGCCGCCCTAGGCCTCAAGCCACCAGCTGCCCCTTTCTCAGCATCCACCATATAGATTACAAAATGAAATTATTTTATTGCCAACAGTTTTTTGACACGATTGGGGCCGCCCGTAAATCTGGCCGCCCTAGGCCCGGGCCTTAGGGTAAATCCGCCACTGCTCTCGACTGTGGTGGTCAAAAGGTTGGAAACTTAATACTTCCATTTCGTGTTCAGGTGGTAAAATCGGCTTGTTCGGTGGCGCGGGCGTCGGCAAGACTGTGCTCATCATGGAACTGATCAACAACGTCGCCAAGGCCCACGGAGGGTTCTCGGTGAGTCACCTTAAGCCGAGTACTCTTCTGCGAGCTGTAACCGCAACTATTGCATGTTACAGTGACCAAAACCCCGTCTAAGTCGGCCGCGAGCGGAACGCTGCGTCCACACCAGGGTTTTTAAAGCTAAAAGGTACCTACCCTGGTACAGCTGTGGAGTCTTTAGCCAACATGAGGCGCCATGCCCATTGTTTCTTACACTGAGGATATAACCAATTTTGAATTAGATTGTTGGTTTATGCTTGTTTAAAAAAAAACGAAAATTATGCTCAGATACAAAACGGCCAGCAAATTTATTATTCAACATATTAAATGGTTATTAATTGGTAGTTCGAAGATTATTATCTAAATCAAGTAGTAAATAAAAATACAAATACTTTTTACGTAAATTTTATTTCTCAAACTTATTTATTTTTGTTGTGCTTTGAACCAATTCGGTCTTTCGAATCGCTACTTTAAAGTAGTTTTTTTTAATTAAAATAGGTATTTACAATTCATCTATTTCTTTTTTTCCTTGTTCAGCGTTTACCAAATCTTTCTTATATTCTTCAATTTCAACATATCGATGTCCCTCAAGCAACGCTGTTCTGTATTTGACACTTTCCATAGCCTTCGCATCATCTTCACTAAACTTTTCAGCATCCAATATCATTGCTTCAATGTATTCAGCCGTCCATCTGTCCTTGTTGTTATCTATGACTATCTTCTCTTTAACTCCTGTTTGCTTATCTTCTGCTGTAACTACCAACACTTCATTAGCATCTATCACGAGAGTAACCTCTATTTCTGGTTTACTTTGCCCTGGAGGTATTACTAGATCGAATTTTCCTAGCAATTGATTGTCTTTTGCCGTCAAACGTTCCCCTTCGTATATTCTTACGGTGGCAGTCGTTTGATTTTCATCGGCAGTAGAAAAGGTTTGTTTCTTCTTTGTTGGTATGATTGTATTACGTTGTATTAGTTTTGTCACAATTTGTCCTACAGTTTCTATGCCGATTGACAAAGGATTCATGCTTATATAAACTGGCGGTTCGGGCTCTCTGATTATTTTATCAGCGAATATAGCAGCACCTTTAGCGATCACCTCATCAGGTTCTATACTTCTAGAAGGTTCTTTACCAAACAGTTCCTTTACCAAATTCCGTATCTTTGGAATTTTTGTTGAACCACCTACAAGAATAATTTCATCTATTTCTTCTTTTCTGACTTCAGCGTCTTCTAAAGTCTTTTCAATAAGCTTGAGCGTAGAATTAAAAAGTTCCATGTTAAGTTCTTCAAATTTGACTCTCGTTAGCATCTCTGAGAAGTGTTCACCGTTGAAAAGAGATTGTGTTTCAATTTTTACGAAGTCATCTGTAGAAAGCATTTTCTTTGCTTCTTCAATTTCCCGTTTAAGTTTCTTTATTGCATGATCATCTAACTCAGTATCTACACCCCTTTCCTTACATAGCCGCATCAAATACTCCAACACATTTTGATCAAAGTTATCGCCACCAAAATTAGTATCTCTAGTTGCAAGTATTTCTATTACACCATGGTCAATGTTAAGAATTGACACTTCAAACGTAGCACCACCCATGTCGAGCACCAAGATGTTTTTCTCTTCCTTTGTTTCATCAAGAGCATATGCGATAGCTGCAGCGATTGGATTGGTTACCACCCTCAGTATTTTAAGACCAGCAATTTCGCAAGCTTCTTTAGTAGCTTTACGTTGAGCGTCATTGAAATGAGTTGGAACACTCACAACAGCATGCGTTACCTCACCAAAGTAAACTTCGACATCATCCTTCATTTTCTTAACAATAATAGCAGTTATTTCTTCAGGTGAAAATACTTCAACACCTCTAATAGACACATGAGGTTTATTATCCTTCTCTATAACTTTATAAGGTAAGTTCTTTACATCATTTCGTAAGGTTTCATCTCCCCATTCTTTTCCAAGAAGCTTTTTGACGTTGAACACAGTGTTTTCCGGGTTATTGACTGTGTGTTCCTTTGCTGCTTCTCCTATAAGTATATCATCATCAATAAATGCTACGATCGATGGTGTAATGCGGTTACCTTGTTCATCTGTCTTCGTTTCCATTTGTCCGTTTGTACATGCCGCTATATATGAGTTAGTTGCACCAAAGTCAATACCTATGACTGTCTCGGGGTTTTTGATGTCAGCATCCGTTGCAGCACATAGGATAAGTAGGCTACACCATATTGCTGTTCGTGTCATGACTTTTGTAGCTTCTTCTTCTTTTTTTAATATGGCCCCACCGATCGAGCGATTCGCCAATGTCAAAGTAATAAATATTCAAAAATCTTGTGAGAAAAATGTCGGCAACGCTGTCGGGCTCTTAGCCAACGGATAATAATATCCGTCAGAATCTGCCAGGAAATCATTAACCAATGCCCAGGGTGCACCGGACCAAGCACTGCTCTTCCCCTCGGACGGATCTAAAAACGAATCCCAGCTCTTGACCACACGCGGAGGTAACCAGGAATATTTGATTTTACTGTTGTTCCTAAGACTTGCAGTTGGTTTTTAAGAGGTAATGATAATTAATGTTTCGAAGATTGAAGCTGGTATTACTTAAGACACCAAAAAACTTCATTTAACGATTTAAATTAAGCTTATTAAGGATTAGAAGGAAATTTCAAGATGAATTATTACCGGAAGGGAAGAGTGACGCCGATCTCATTGCGTGCTTTTTTGAGTTGTTACGTAATTCGCTCGCAACCGGCACCGTGTTCATTTTGAAAGTTCATGTATGGGTTGACAATTGGCACCGGAATCAGCTAGCTGTCGCATTCATACAAGAACTGTCAAAATGAACACGACGGCGATTGCGTGCGAGTTAGGTTATGAGCCCACAGAATTGTATTATGTTAATGATATTATTCATACGTTTCACTGAAAGTACGAATCCATAATTTCACTCAAATTTATTTCCACGTTTTACTTCAAACTATTTTTATTTCTACTCGAAGAATGAATCACAACAAAATGCGAGTCGCTGACTCGAGTAGAGTTTAAAACTAGATATCGCGAGTCGTGGTGGCCTGTGATTGGTCGAGATAATGGCGGCTTGCGATGCTGGAACGTGATTGGTGCACGTGTGACAGCACTGGTCATGGGAGAATATTGTGTAATAAGTGAAATCCTTAGAACGTAGAAATTTTTAGGGTTCCGCGGCGTAAAAGAAAAAACGGATTTTTATACCAACTCATTTTATTACTTGCGCTTTTCAAATGACTGTAACTTTTGATTAGGTTGATTGAGAGGGTTAATTATTTCACAGCTCTAAGGGGTTTGAGATCTACGTATTTGGTATTAATTTCAACTTTATTCTTCTACGCGTTCCTGACAATAAGGGTGTTGACAGACAGACGGCCGAACGGACGAAAAAGTGATCCTAAAAGAGTTCCATTTTCAGTTTGAGGGATGGAATCATAAAGCCCCCGTAACAACAATCACTACAAACATACATATATTAACACGAGAGCGCGCGAGACTGTACCGTGCGCGAGGTAGATTACCTGTCTTTATCTTACTGTTCGTTCTAGAAAGAGACGGATAGCTCGCGTAGAGTAATGCAGGGGTTGTCAACAGGTGTTCGCGGGCGTGGGCGAGCGCACGCGCGAGGGCAACGACCTGTACAACGAGATGAAGGTCGGCGGGGTCATCACTGAGGACTACAAGACGTCTAAGGTGACATATTACTAATCCCCAATCAATATCTAGTACAAAAGCAGTTGAAATGAAACTCTGATAGGGAACTAAAAACAGAGGTAGCAGCCCTAGAGACTTTTGTTCAAAAACCTTACCATGACGTGGCGATTCAATTCCGAACCAAAGTTGGGTCGATCGCTGTCAGATCCATATAAGAAGTGTCAAAAATAACAGCTAAAGAATCGTAATTGACTTTGAAATCTAAAACACATACCTATCAAAACCTTGTGTTATTTAACTGACACCACATTTTCCATACTTAAGGTCCGGGGTCCATTTTGGATGTTTTTTTCTCATCAAGATCCAGTGCCGGATTTATATTTTTTATGAGTGTAGGCCACTTTTTTCCGCCGCCCCATGTAGGTACCTACATAGGTACCATGATAAAACCAGTGAACGTGTTTGACTTTTATCGTCTGAAATCGAGTGACCGTCTTCTGAAATCTGCCGCCGCTAGGCCGTGACCTATACGGCATTTATAAATCCAGGACTGTCAAGATCGATAGTGCTCGTGACTCTGAGTAGAAAACCGAAAAAAAAACAAAATCCCGATAAAATTTTGTGTAGGTACTTACAACTTAAAAAAAATGGCCCAGGGTCTTCCCCCGCAGTAGTAATTAATCCCAAAGGCCAAACTTACGCAAGACCAAAGTACAGACCGTAAGCTCTTAGCCGTTTGGGTTTGTTTTGTTTCACTCGCTCTTATGGTTTTGATACTAGAGTCGGCTGAGTAAGGGAGCAAGACAAAACCGAATAGCATAAAGAGTTTACAGTGTAACCCGACCTTAGGGTCTAATCTAATCTAATCTAATCCTAATCTAGGGGTCCTTGCGGATACACTTCGACCCATTCGTGGATCTTTTGTGTAATTACCCCTCCTTCGCACTATTCCATCGCTTTTACCACCTCATTTATGAATTGGGTGATTGGGCGTAGTGGTAGTGCCTTGAAATCTCCTGGTTCAGGGTATCCGATGCCGAAGAGTTTCATTCTTAGTCTGGCGAGGGCATCACAGTCGCGACCTTAGGGTAGTTTAACGTTTGCTCCACAGGTGTCGCTAGTGTACGGGCAGATGAACGAGCCGCCGGGGGCGCGCGCGCGCGTGGCGCTCACCGGGCTAACCGTGGCCGAGCACTTCCGGGACAAGGAGGGGCAGGACGTGCTGCTGTTCATAGACAACATCTTCCGGTTCACGCAAGCCGGCTCAGAGGTGAGGCAAGGCAGGGCAAAGCTGTACTTGGCTAGGGTGGAAACTTGGCAAGTGTGATAAACTTGGCAGCGTAAGTAACTTGGCAGTGTGAGTAACTTGGGTTGGGTGGAAACTTGGCAGTGTGATAAACTTGGCAGCGTAAGTAACTTGGCAGTGTGAGTAACTTGGCAGTGTGAGTAACTTGGCAGTGTGAGTAACTTGGTTAGGGTGGAAACTTGGCAAGTGTGATAAACTTGGCAGCGTAAATAACTTGCAGTGTGAGTAACTTGGCTAGGGTGGAAACTTGGCAAGTGTGATAAACTTGGCAGTGTGAGTAACTTGGCTAGGATGGAAACTTGGCAAGTGTGATAAACTTGGCAGCGTAAGTAACTTGGCAGTGTGAGTAACTTGGCTAGGATGGAAACTTGGCAAGTGTGATAAATTTGGCAGCGTACGTAACTTGGCAGTGTGAGTAACTTGGCTAGGGTGGAAACTTGGCAAGTGTGATAAACTTGGCAGTGTAAGTAACTTGGCAGTGTGAGTAACTTTGGCTAGGGTGGAAACTTGGCATGAGTGAAAAACTTGGCAGCGTAAGTAACTTGGCAGTGTGAGTAACTTGCCGTGTGGAAACTTCGCAAGTGTGATAAGCTTGGCAGCGTAAGTAACTTGGCAGTGTGAGTAACTTGGCTAGGGTGGAAACTTGGCAAGTGTGATAAACTAGGCAGCGTAAGTAACTTGGCAGTGTGAGTAACTTGGCTAGGGTGGAAACTTGGCAAGTGTGATAAACTTGGCAGCGTAAGTAACTTGGCAGTGTGAGTAACTTGGCTAGGATGGAAACTTGGCAGTGTGAAAAACTTGGCAGCGTAAGTAACTCGGCAGTGTGAGTAGCTTGGCAGCGTAAGTAACTTGGCAGTGTGAGTAACTTGGCTAGGGTGGAAACTTGGCAAGTGTGATAAACTTGGCAGCGTAAATAAGTTGGCAATGTGAGTAACTTGGCTAGGATGGAAACTTGGCAGTGTGAAAAACTTGGCAGCGTAAGTAACTCGGCAGTGTGAGTAGCTTGGCAGCGTACGTAACTTGGCAGTGTGAGTAACTTGGCTAGGGTGGAAACTTGGCAAAAGTGAAAAACTTGGCAGCGTAAGTAACTCGGCAGTGTGAGTAGCTTGGCAGCGTACGTAACTTGGCAGTGTGAGTAACTTGTCTAGGGTGGAAACTTGGCAAAAGTGAAAAACTTGGCAGCGTAAGTAACTTGGCAGTGTGAGTAACTTGCCTAGTGTGGGAACTTGGCAAGAGTGAAAACTTGGCAATGTGAATAACTTGACGAAAGTCGCAAACTTGGCAATACTGAAAAACTTTGACAAACGGGACGAACTTGGGGAAGTTAGCTTTGAGCTTTGACATGATAAAAGAAAGATGAAAAACCAAATGGAAGAGATCCTTTAAAATATAAGTTCGCCTCTGTACATCTGTTTATATCGACGCCTGTAAAATTAGTGTTTTAAGTACAATAAAGAGTTACACATACAAACATAAATACAAATGGCTTGGACAAGGCTTTAGCAGCTCATCAACGTGATGGGCATTTTGTTCTGTGGGCAGGTATCGGCGTTGTTGGGCCGCATCCCGTCGGCCGTGGGCTACCAGCCCACGCTGGCCACCGACATGGGCACCATGCAGGAGCGCATCACCACCACCAAGGCTGGCTCCATCACCAGTGTGCAGGTCCGCCGTTTTTAGGGTTCCCTAACCAAAGGGTAAAAGGGCATTTTACAGAAAAGAAATCCACTCGCCCTTGCGAATTATCCAACTTCGACGGCGGGGGGGGGGGGGCGATTTTTGAAAGCACATGTGTGGAAACACTCGAAAGTGGTGAAAATTGGGCTGAATTTGAAATACGAGTAGCATAGAAGACAATCACAGCTGTCATTAACATACATACCGTCACGCCTCTGTCCCACAGGGGTAGGCATAGATTACTTATTCCACTTGCTACGATCCTGGCATATTTCTTTCGCTTCATCCACAGTCATCAATCTCTTCATGCTCGTCGGTTTCGGGTACTCCTGACCTGATCTTTTTCCAAAACGTCTCCTATTTGGTCTCGGAACGTCCGTCTAGGCCTTCCCCTCCTAACGTAACCATTCACACTCCCCATATAGATCTGTTTAGTTAGTCTACTATCATCCATCCGCTCTAGGTATAAATCCAAACTCACGTTTTAACGTTATAACTGCGTGCTTAGTTGGTTTGAGCATGTAGAGCGGATGGACGAAAGTAGACTAACTAAACAGATCTATATGGGGAGTGTGAATGGTTACGCTGGGGGGGGGGGGGGGGGGGAAGGCCTAGACGGACGTTCCAAGACCAAATAGGAGACGTTTTGGAAAAAGGTCAGGTCAGTACTCGAAACCGACGAGCATGTATGAAGAAATTGATGACTGTGGATGAAGCGAAAGAAATATGTCAGGATCGTAGCAAGTGGAACAAAGTAGTCTCTGCCTACCCCTGTGGGAAAGAGGCGTGACGGTATGTATGTATTATTCCGCCAGGCGGTGTACGTGCCAGCGGACGACCTGACGGACCCCGCGCCGGCGACGACTTTCGCCCACTTGGACGCGACGACGGTGCTGTCGCGCGCCATCGCCGAGCTTGGCGTGTACCCTGCCGTGGACCCGCTCGACTCCACCTCCAGGGTCATGGACCCCAACATCATCGGCCCCGAGCACTACGGGGTGGCCAGGGGCGTGCAGAAGATACTGCAGGTACGTACTAGCATGACTAGTATCTCCTGTCTTAGATTTTATGAAGACCAAAAAGTTACACACCTTAATAGTTGCGTTAGTAGCATTGACTTACAATAAACAACTAGACTCTCAGTCGCTAACAAAGGTTCCTCAAGAAACGTCCGAGTTGCTTTGTCTATGTGTTGTGTGTGTCAACACATCGACTTAGACAGATAACATTAACATATTCGTTCAAATTGACACCTTGTTTCGTGGCAGTAATGTTTAATATCAATTGCGTAGGATCGTGAGAAGTAATGACACGACGCCACGCGCTGGAAACCTGCCTGTCTCTTTTGTTCTCAATAGTAAGATTACAGTGCGAAAGAGACATATACATTGTTATCAAAGCGCGGTCGAAACACAACTAAACAAAAACTCTGAACAATAGACGCGTGTTCAGACTTTTGCTGCTGACAATTTTTGAGCGTGATTCTTCTATCTAGTTGTTTATTGTACGTCAATGGTTAGTAGAGGTAGTTAAAATTTCCACTAACTTCCATTGTGACACGAAAATGTAATGGGTTCAAATCCTGGGCTCGTACCTCTTTTTACGAAACCTTACCAGGGTGAATTTCTGAACGGGACGTTTTTTGGTAATTTTCGTGGCGCGTTTTTTTTTTCTTTTATTTTATATTTTGATAATAGATTATGGTAGAGATTGGAATGATGAACAAAACGCAAAAAGAGGCACTCTTCTGTGTTAAATAGTTTAGCTAAAATTCGATGGCGAAAAAATTCATGCCACACAAATTACATTGTTGCCACGCAAATCACATTTTTAATTTTTTACTATCAATTTGCTAAATAAAACTAAACTTTTTGGTTTTCCGATTTATTCATAAAAACAGAAAATTACACTTTCTAAACAAATCAGTCTTAAGGTTGTTAATAAAAAAAAATTAAAAATCACACTGCGTTTCTACAGACTAATTCAACAGTCATTTTTCTCATATTTGTTCATTTTAATTCTCTCTTTTTCCTCTTTTATATTTTTCTTAATTTTCTGCATCGTTTTTAATTTTCTGTCTCCTTTTTCTCTCCGCCAATTTCTTTTTCTCGAGTCTATCCTCTTTTTTTTGACGCATTTTGAAATACCTTAAACAGAAAAGGTATAAATCAGAAACTAAAAGCAAGTTGTAATTAAACTAAACGTCAATTACAAAATTAAACAGTATCATAGATACGTAAGTTGTTCAAAAATAATAAATTAAAAAATACAACGTAAAATAGTAGAAAGTATTGTAATTGTATTTACGTTGTTTTTTTAAAGATAGCAAGTGTTATTAATCATCATAAAATGCTCATTTTATTGAAATAAGACATAAAATGTAATTTGTGTGGCGCGTTTGTAATTTGCGTGGGCAAAAGTGCCACACAAATTACGCCACACAAATTACGGCAAAAGTGTATTTATTTTTTTCTGTCGAAAGTATAAGCTTTAGGTAAATGACAATAGGACTGTTCATTCTCGATGTTCTAAACTATAAAACACTTAAATAGACATATCGATAAAGTAGTTGAACATGCAATATTTACTAGCCACACAAATTACCTTATAGGCTGACCAAAAGTATCGTGTCGCAAACTTACCTATTTTTAAAAATCACAGCGCAGACTACGCGTCCGCTTTGCTCGGTAATCGAACGCGAACTAGCATGTCTTCAACGTAATAACTTAAAAATGGCGTTACATAGCTCAACCAATCAGTAACCAGCAGGTATTTGCGAGTCATCGAAAGACGCTCTCGCGCGGGACAAACACATTCCTATCCCTGTATTTTTAAATTACGAGATTTTTGCATTGTTTTTTGTTTTATAATATAGACCAGGAAGAGCTCTTTAAAATGCTTTTTACAGAAATAAATTACGACAATTATAGACGAAGTTGTATTCATTTTTCTGAGCTAAACTTGGCGTGTGACATACCTCACAGCTATGCTAATCGTGGATTTTCGAATTTTCAATATTTTTTTTCGGGGATTGGTAGCTCATCATCATTTATTCAAGGCTTTGCCTCGTCATAAATGATTGCAAAGAATACGATCATATTTTTTTTTGGTACATATATGTCATAGTTTTTTTTTTGGTAGCGTGGGACAGTCAGAAAACTCGGTTTTGAAATTCACCCACCACGAGCTTTTCGGTGAAGGAAACCACCGTTAGGAAAGCGACACACAAATGCGAAGCAATTCAATGGTGTGTGAAGTTTCCACTCCGCACGGGGCCTGCGTGGGAACTATAGCTCAAAGTTAAACGTGCAAAACATCACATGATTAATGGACGGCCCCTTACTTCGACGCCTAGATAACTTATTATTATCGACAGGACTACAAGTCTCTGCAGGACATCATCGCCATCTTGGGCATGGACGAGCTGTCGGAGGACGACAAGATGACGGTGGCGCGCGCGCGCAAGATCCAGCGCTTCCTCTCGCAGCCCTTCCAGGTCTTACAATCTGTTTCACTGCGTACTAATAAATAAAGACCGCCGTCGCGTCGGTCCGTATGTCCGCGATAAACTCAAGAACCAGCAACGGATTTTCATGCGGTTTCCAGCAATAGATAGTGATATACAAAGAATGTTTAAATTTGATGGAAGTGTCGGTAAAAGGCAAGCCGCCTGCAAACTTTAATTTTGCGCGAGCGAAGTAGCTATAGCAGTTTTTTTTATACTTCTATCAAAGAAGGCAAACGAGCACGTGGATCTAATGGTGATACTGTAGCGCCAACCATGGACACCCGCAGCACAAATTAAGCAGCAGTTAAGACCTCACATGCCAGTTATTTCACCAGTACACGGTAACGCTGCTTGGCGGCAGGGTGAACGAATGCTCTACCGCCTGCGATTAAGTGGGTAGGTAGTATAGGGTGGTAGGGCTCCGGGGGCCGTCGTCGGCTCGAATCTTCGGGATCCCACGGCGCCTTCCTAAACCCGGCAAGCGGGCAACGCGGTAGTGTTTTTAGTGGGTATGTTCCCCCCTCCCCTTTCCGCAGGGAAAGAGGCAGGGGAGAGAGCCCCACGTAACCGCTCGGGTCCCCCCGGGCCCGCCCCCCCCCCTCCCCCCGGGGGTACTCGTAAATGAGTTTTCACTACGTTAAAGGGTGGTAGGGCTGGAAAAACGCCACGGGCCCCTAGCTCTACGGGGCCCCGAACTGGCTTGGTTTAGAGCACAGAAGGGACGCTGATGCACTTCTTTATATTGAGGAAGGAGCCCCATCTGACAAATTTGCCGCGGGCCCCAGACGTTATAGTTACGCCACTGGACGATGATGCACTTCTTCTCCAATCTTTCGTCTATTTTGTGACATACCTATGCAGTAGTAGAAGTGTAAATAAATATGATTGCAGGTGGCTGAGGTGTTCACGGGGCACATCGGGAAACTGGTGAAGCTTGAGGAGACCATCAAAGGGTTTCAGAGGGTGAGCAGCGTTCCACATCCAGTCGGCTGAGGGTGCCTTTCCGCCAGAGATGTGCTGTGCTACGTTGCTATAGATGACTGTGTTTGATGTCCACCAATCATAATTCATTGGGCCTAATAAATATAGCAATGACGACCGGATAGCCTAGTGGTTAGTGACCCTGACTATGAAGCTAGAGGTCCTGGGTTCGAATCCCGGTAGGGGCAGACAGTTGTATGATGAATACGCATGTTTGTGCCCGAGTCATGGATGTTGTATGTATTTAAGTATGTATTTATCTACATTATAGAAGTACGTTTATCCGTTGCCTGGTGCCCATAGTACAAGCTTTGCTTAGTTTGGGGCTGGGTCAATTGGTGTAATTTGTCCCAAGATATTTATTTATTTAATGGTGGAAACGGGTTGAATTATGGAAAGATGCTTGCTGTGGGATACGTGTTATGGATGCGTGCTCTGGATGCGTGCTCTGGATGCGTGCTATGGGTGCGTGCTCTGGGTACTGTGGATGCGTGCCATGGATGTTTTCTGTGTGTACTCTGGATGCGTGCCATGGATGCGGTCTGGGTGTAGGTACTCTGGATGCGTGCTATGGATGCGTGCTCTGGATGTGTGCTGTGGATGCGTGCTCTGGATGTGTGCTGAGGATGCGTGCCATGGATGCGTTCTGTGTACTCTGGATGTGTGCTCTGGGTGTGTACTGTGGATGCGTGCGTTGGATGCGTAGTGTACTCAGGATGCTTGTTGTGGCAGTGCAAGCGTCTCCCCCGTCACTGTGCTGCCACTGCCCTTCTCCCCTGTCGGTACATAACAGCTCTTCGCACCTCGCGGCTGCGCACCTTCCTCCAAGGGTTACACAGCTGAGCATCAGTAGCAACGGTCATAGTTTCGCATCATAACATAACTACTTAGCACATCTCTGGTGGAAACGCGCCCTAAAGCTCCTATAATTAGGTACGATGAGGGTGCTCTCATAGAGCGATCTCTGTAAAGCGTTGAATTGCCGTGTTACTATCGGTAACTTAAATTTCTAACACGAAAACTAGAACAGAAAAATCCGAAAAGTAAAGCTATGGCCGGGAATCGAACCAGGTTTCTCATCATTCCGTGATGCGTGCTTTACCCTTACACCCATAGCAGGTGAGTATTTTTCTATCTGTAACAGCTGTCACGTGACTTTTTTAACTAAGCGAATTTTTGATCTAGTTTTCAGTATGCTTTAGAAAATTAATTTTTAATGGGTGTTTAGCCAAACTACTACTTTAAGTTTGAGGCTTTCCCCAAACTTAAAGTACATACATACATACCGTCACGCCTCTTTCCCACAGGGGTAGGCAGAGACTACATTGTTCCACTTGCTACGATCCTGACATACTTCTTTCGCTTCATCCACATTCATCAATCTCTTCATACATGCTCGTCGGTTTCGGGTACTCCTGACCTGACCTTTTTCCAAAACGTCTCCTATTTGGTCTCGAAACGTCCGTCTAGGCCTTCCCCTCCCAACGTTACCATACACTTAAAGTAGGTAAATTGAAATTAGAAATTGGATATATCTTAGGAAATATTGTCTGATTACCTTGCTGCATTCTATTGGAGAAGTGGGGTCTTCTGCTACAGGTATCTTGCATACCTACTAGGAAGTCCCTAACCTTCTCAATATGTACTCCTGAATGTTAGATAAATACATTTTCATTTCATTTTCATTCATTTTCATTTCAAACCCGTAAAAATAAATACTAAAAATCAATAAATTCTTGATTCATTTCATAGTACTTATCGGTACTTATCTTAAAAGCCGTGGTAGCCTAGTGGTTTGACCTGTGGCCTCTCAAGCAGAGCGTCGTGGGTTCAAATCCCGGGCGCGCACCTCTGAGTTTTTCGGAATTTATGTGCCAAAATTACATTTGCCATGAACTTTTCGGTGAAAGAAAACATAGTGAGGAAACCTGCACAGATCTGCGAAGAAATTCAATGGTGTGTGTTAAGTTCCCAATCCGCACTGGGCGCGCGTGGGAACTATAGCCCAAACCCTCCAATACACAGAGGTCTATGCCATGAGGCACGCCGAATTACGCGACAATTTAATAATAATAATAAAAAAACAACAACATACTTACTGAAATTGTAGCGAATTCGGAATAAAAAGGCTATATTATTACTTATCGGTCTTGTCTCCAGATCTTGGGGGGAGAGTTGGATCACATTCCTGAGGCTGCCTTCTACATGGTCGGCACCATCGAAGACGTGATCGCCAAGTCGGCCTCGCTCGCCAAGAATGTCTAGCCAAGCGCATAGCTCGTAAGACATTAGTAAATTGTACGTTTGACAGGTGATTTTTTTATTTTTTTTTGTCGACGATCTTAATAAATTTTATTTTTGACGAACTGCTTTTTTCTTCCATGCTGGTCTGGGAGCAAAGAAAAGCAGAATGTACCAGTTGCCTCTCTTCCCACGCAAATCGTAAAAACCCATCGAGGGAATGGGCGAAAATCATAGGAATCATGTTATAGGCGATGCGGCTAGCAACCCATCACTATTTTGATTCCACTTTCCACCTCTAAGTCTCAGTGTCTTGCTTAACGTGGCCTTCTTGTTACCTTAGGCTCTGTCTACCCCGTAAGGGATAAAGACGTGATCTGTGTATTTATGTATGATCTGCAAAGGTGTTAGGTGTTAGAAAACGGATCTTTGTGGAACTAATAAAAGGCCAGTTTGCTTTGTACAAATCACAATTTATTTCATCAACTATTTACAAACGTTCGCTCTCACTCGTACAATAACATTTAAAATAAAGTATACAATCTAGTACAGGGACTACACACGACCGCGCGGCCAGCACCAGTGGCTGCGACTCGACACATTACTCCACGCTGCTGCTCCAGGGCTGTTGCCCGCGACTCCGTCTGCTTTTCGCTATCTATCTATCGCTAGCCTTAAGCTAGCCGCGGCCACTGATGCTAGCCTAACATACCACTGACGCTATAACAACGCTACGAAACTGTCTGTTCTTAAAACTAACCTCCCTTAGAAGCCGAGTCCGTCAGTTTGGTAAATTATAAAGAAAAAACATTTTATAGCTATTAGGAATAAACGATATTCGACTCATTTACCTTTGAATTTTAACCATAAACATAAAGAGCCCTTAATTATAACCGCGTGATAAAGACAAGCTTAGTCAATGCATTCAAAAAATATGGCCAACCACTTTAATATAAAATTTCTAAAAACCTACGAATAATAATAACTCAAGAAGCGTAACTAAGCCCGAAAAATCATTCCACGCGAAGTGAACCGCAGGGGGCGGGGCTTAAAATATGTACCGCGCGGCGAATTAGTTCGGCCGGGACGCTCGAGCCGTTATCGTGACGTTATCATTGTATTTTTGCGCTAATACATTAGAAAAATATGCCATCGTGTTGTGTGAAGTGGCGTAGAAGCCATTCAGATATGAAAAATAGAGGACTCACGTTTCATAATATGTATGTAAATAAATATTTTAGGACACCATACTTGACGACTCTGGATGCATGCGATCCACGCACCCTTCCCTTACCGCAAGTGGGCGGACACGATCACGACGCGCGGACTAATCGCGTGCAAGTATTGTCTGTGTGAGTGACAGGTGTCACGTTTGCATTGCTGCTAGTTTGTGTGCGTAAGTGGAATGACAATCGAAGCGGCAACTGTTAGGGAATTACGCTTCTTGACTTATTATTATTCGTAGCTAAAAAACACTGAAAATGAGAACACAGAAAAATCCGAAAAGTATAGCTATGACCGGGAAACGAACCCGGATCCTCGTCATACCGTGACGCGTGTTAAGGTATACCCCTATGAAATGAAATGAAATTATTTTTTTTGCTTTAGACATGGTAAAAGTGATCTAGTATTTAGTGTTGATGTCCGGCGACACGTCTAACCAAATAAGTAAATGCTTTACTGTACAAATATAAAGAAACAGATTTGCATGCAAACATGAACTTATTTTCTAAAGTGGTTTTTGGTATTTTGAATTAGCGCACATTTTACAAAGTTTTCATCTATACTAATATTATAAAGAGGAAAGACGGAAGGCTAGTTTTTATTAAAGGTAAAAGTATAGCTATGGCCGGGAAACGAACCCTGCTATGGGTGGTGTAGCGGTGTAGGGGTATTGGGACCGTGCGCGACGACAGCGCCACGTACAGGCGGCCATTATGGACAATATTGTCACCGCTGTCAAACAAGAAGTAAGTAAATATTGTGAAAAATATTAATGAAATCTTGTGTTATTTTACTATATTACACAATTTTGGACAATGGTAGTCAGTAACATTATTGCCAATAATATTAAAATTGTTGTTTTCAGTGAAATTTTAGAGGTTAGGTAACTTACTTATTCCCCCCCCTATCCAATGATCGTCAAGTAGTTACACCTTCAAGCGCAAGCTGAAGGATCACTTATTGACGCTCCAAAAATCCTTACAATAGTCCTCCAGCACTTTGTGTTTTGATATGCCAACCTGTTGTTTTTGAACAATTTAGTTTTCCCTCCTTTTTTATTTTTTGTTTATTGTTAACTATTTAATTAATTTATGTATTTCTTTAGTTACACGTAAGTCGGGTTCTATCTATGTATTGCATTGTTTACGTGAAAGTTTATAGATTATGTAGTATATTTTATCTGTGTATCGTTTCGTGAGTCATGGACGGTTCTGGCTGAAAATCAGTGCTGCAGGTGTCTAACACCTCAGCGTAATGCTGAGCCAGCGACCGTTTCACTTTTGCGAAGACACACAACGCTGATGATCTATTTTTTATGTCGTATGTTTTTTTTTGTTTTACCTTGTTTATTTTCTATAAAATTGTGTATATTATCTTATATTTGTGTGTCTTGCAAAAAGGAATAAATTTCTTCTTTCTTTCTTTCTTACTTTTTTTTTCTTACGGCTAATATCCACTTATTTCTTTGGTCTCTTTTCCACCATGGTCTTGGAAATTGGTAAAATTTACAGTCGCTATTCTTCTTGGTGTTATTACAATTCACAACAACACATCTTACCAGGACCATATTTTATCTCAAAAACTATTAGAAAATGTTTACTGCAATATGGATTTGACAGCTCAAGTCAGCGACAAAATAGTCAATTTTAGCCGTAGCGAGCGCTGTGATCGTTTAGGCTACCCCCTCCACCCGCTTTGCACTCTTCCAATAGCACGCGTCACGGAATGCCGATCCGGGTTCGATTCCCGGCCATAGCTATACTTTTCGGATTTTTCTATTCTAATTTTCAGTGTCGTTTAGAAATTTAATTACTAACGGTAAAACCGTAAAAGTAGACATAAAAAATCAAGAAGTAAAAATTCTCGACACATTTGATAGCACTTTAATTTAAAAAAATAGTCTCCCTACGTAAAAAAAAAACGCAAATCGAGTTTAGTAGACATACTTATTAGATCAAAAGAGTTATTTCTGCCGGTAGTTCCTAAAAATCCCCCCTTTATCGAGTGACGCTCAGAAATGACGGCATAGCGCTCAGAGTTATTTTATGATATAGTAACAGCCTTCTAAGCTTCATTCACGCTGGTTCATTTCACATGTTTTTTTTGTCCATGGGCTTGTAGTCTATCTATAAGCTTTCGTTAGGATAACTAACATTGTCATTCGCCTGTGGTTTTATGGAAACTTCTTGTGTATTTCATAAAAACAACGGCACCTAAAGGTTTTAGTTCAAATTCGCTAGTTACATGGGGAGGTCTACACATACATACAGGGAAACCTTCCTCAGCTGTAACCAATCACGTGCAGCACAGCTGCGGCTATGCGTGACATAAAACATTGCCTAGACCATTACATTTTGAATTAGGAACAGCAGACAGGCTACATCCCAACTATTGGGTCACGAACACCACTAAAACCGGCGACAATTTCGTTAAAAAATCCAATATCAGAATGAAATTAAATTCATCTAAGATTTATTTACAGATTATATACTATAGTATTATTGCGTTTTTTTTATAGCTGTCGCGAAGGTATATCACTACATAGTATAAAATAAAGTCGCTTTTTCTGTCCTCATGTCCGTATGTATGCTTATATCTTCAAAACTACACAACGGATTTTGATGCGGTTTTTTTTAATAGATAGAGTGATTCAAGAAGAAGGTTTATATGTATAATACATGCATAATATACCGTGCGAAGCCGGGGCGGGTCGCTAGTTATATTATAAACGGAACAAGGATTTGGCTTCGATTCCCAGATCCAATTTTTTTTTTGATTTTTATGTTTTAAATTTGAAAAATTTCGTGCGGACAAACCGTAAAAATAACGAAAGAGAAAACTAATGCATTTGCTGACTTTTGCATAACTCGGAATGCGTAGGAGGCGTGCAAGCTAGTTCTTATATGGCACTATATCTACTCAAAGGTTGACAATGCTTACTAGAAGCTCCAATGTCTTCGGCTTCTTGATAAGTAAGTAAGTAAATGCTTTATTGTACAAATATAAAGAAACATACAATTCGCAAAAAAAACATTAATATATGAAAATGAAAATTTATTTTTGCAAATTGGCCGCCAAGGGCTCTTTTACATGTCTTTTTGAAAGTACCATATATGCACAAAGGCGAACTTATCCCTACAAGGGATCTCTACCAGTTAACCTGATAAGCGTTGCCAGATTATGGTATTGTTCCCCGTTCAGTGGATATCCACCATTTTCGAAATTCCCCCAATTCCGAATTTACCCCAATGCACCTCATATAGTTGGAACTTTGGAACCATCCAAGTCGGCCAAATAGTACACCATAGATGCTCTATGGCGTGCCAAACTTTATGGTCACTCTGGATGTCATCATCACTACATAGTATAAAATAAAGTCGCTTTCTCTGTCCCTATGTATGCTTATATCTTCAAAACTACACAACGGATTTTGATGCGGTGTTTTTTAATAGATAGTGATTCAAGAGGAAGGTTTTATGTATAATTGTACGCAGACGAAGTCGCGGGCAAAAGCTAGTATACTATATGACGCTGACTGCACCATAATATGGCTAGTCACAAAACTGACACAAGAAAAACTTTAAATTAGCAAATACAGATTTTTATTTTTATTACCGATTTTTATTTTTATTTTTATACAATATTTTTTATTAATTTGTCTTATAATAAAACCATCGCGACAGCTACGTTTAACATATCTACAGACGGACATCGAGATATAGTGTTAAAAAAAACTTACGTGTCTTATCTCTATTACAATATTTCTGTCTCAGATATGAGCGTGTCTAACAAAAACATCTATTTGTGTGGTGCTAATGTGAAATTTGTATTTAGTCCTTTTCTTATACAGGCGATTATCAACGTCACATTCTTTTTTTAAACATTAACGACGACAAACGGGCATGCGGCTCACGCGACGTCAAGTGATCACGTGCAGGGCAAAATACGGTTTATATTTTGGAGTATAACAGTGTATTTGACGTCATATTCAGTCATTTATAAGGTCGAACCAAATTCTTTTCGTGTTTATGTTTTTGGTCCAAAATATAAACAGATTGACTGCCTCGCAAACCATCCGACTATTTTGTGACTACGGTTCTCATTTTAAATCTTCCACTTAATATACGTCCGTGGGTACAACTTTAAGAACATATTCGATCTTACACAACTGTCACATAACCATCGAAACTATGACTCAATGCAAAAACCATAAATGCCATGTTTTTAATACTTATGAAAAACTAAGTTTGTTTTATGAAAGGAACCTTTCAATAAACCGTGGCATAAATCTTAGCTATGCATCTTCTATTGCATTAATGCCTAAAATAGACACTGCTTTTTTTTCATCCCTAAAGGTAAAGGGAACAGGGTCCATAAAGCCATGACAACTGTTACTTTTAAACTACGAATGTGTATCACATGGTCGCTATAAGGTTCGCGTTTACCTCCGGCCGGGTGGCGGGTGTGTGTGTGTGTGTGCGTCTAGGACGTCATCATGTCGTTGCAGGCGGCGCCGCCGACGGATCCCTTCAGCATCTCGTTTATATCCCGACGGAACATCGACAGGTTCTGAGTGAATCTGTAAAGGGATAAAAAAGAAAAATAGAATAGAAAATATTTGTTAAATACATAACCCTCATTCTTATTCTTATTTGTGGCGTATCAAGTCGTTATAGCGACGACAACTTCGTCAATGTCAAAGTAACAAAAATATATTTAAAAAATACATACATAGATAGATTAATCACGTCTTTATCCCTTACGGGGTAGACAGAGCTTAAAAAGGGGAAGCAAAATTATGATGGATTGCTAGCCGCATCGCCTATAACATGATTCTTAAGACTTTCGCCCATTCCATCGATGAGCTTTTACCATCTGGGCGGGAAGAGAAGCAACTGGTAAATTCTATGTTTCTTCTTTACTCCCAGACCAGCATGGAAGTTTCATGGATGTACTCTTTATTGTACATGAAACACATCGATTTTTCAGGAAATGAGAAAAACAGATGTACAAAGGCGAACTTATCCCTATATCTGCTTATCTTTTATATAGAGCAGGGGTTCCCAAAGTGTGCGCCGTAGAAAGTAAAGAGGGGCGCCGTGAGTTCTATCATTATCCGAAACCACAAATATTCGCGGGTACCTATTTGAGCGCTCGCATCGGTAAATAATATAGCAACAATACAACTTAGCTAAGGCAGGGCGCCGTTACAAAATACTAAACTTGTATCTGCGCCGCAGGTTGAAAAAGATTGGGAACCCCTGATATAGAGGATGTCTCATTGAAATCGGTCAGTATTGGAAAGTCTGAAATTATAAGGCATACGGAGATCTGTTCTTAGGAACCATGTCATCGATTTTAATAACAAGAAAAACTGCATACATACATTTTTTTAAAAAACCTGTACTCAGCTCGGAAATCGAACCCGGTCGTTTTGAAATATATAAATAAACTTACACTATTTCTATTTAAATATCGACTGTGTAGGTCTTAAGCAGTAAATGGCTCTATGAAACATGATGTCTCAAATGAATAAAATGCATTGAATTTTCGTATGTCTTATGGTTTCATACTTTCCCACACTGACCGATTTCAATGAGACACCGTGTATAGAGATTCAGCATATCGGATCGGGGTAGAGGAATCCAACAACTTGCAAATAATAGTTTCATAAAAATAGCGTGCAGGTTGTATAATGATAAGTACGTAAATTTGGATATTTTCAGTAATAGACTACAGGCCCACGTACAAAAAATGTGGGTCATATGAACCACCAGGTGACGTATATAGGACGATATAAGAGCATAAAATAATAAGATTCAACACTATGCCGTCACTTGTAAGCTGTCCAACTGGGTGCTGGTGAGAATTCAAAAGTGCAGGTAGAGTGACTACATTTTGGTCATATGATCATGTACGGCATTTTTACCATCGATAGATCCATGAAAAATAATAAGAAAGCGCGCAGTGCCGTAAAAAAATGGTGAGCCACAAAGTCGATATTTTCTTTTGATTTTCTGACAATTTCGAGGGTAAATTTGGTCATTTGAGACTGTACGGCATCAGTTTCATACTGTTTCAATACAGCTTCTAATCCATTATTCCGCAACGCCGTACAAAAATTGTGCGACAAGGGGACAAAATCGAGGGTTGCAACCCCCTCTTTTTCCGTGGTCCGGGGGGGGGGTTTGTGTTTTTCATGGATCTATCGATGGTAAAAATGCCGTACATGATCATATGACCAAAATGTACTCACTCTACCTGCACTTTTGAATTCTCACCAGCACCCAGTTGGACAGCTTACAAGTGACGGCATAGTGTTGAATCTTATTATTTTATGCTCTTATATCGTCCTATATACGTCACCTGGTGGTTCATATGACCCACATTTTTTGTACGTGGGCCTGTAGTCTATAACAAGTTAAGTAGATTTAAGAGACAGTTAGGCTGTTTTCTTGTTTGTGTAGGTTTTAGGCAAAAAAAAGTATACTTTTTGTTTTTGATGCACAAAGGTGCTTCACTCTGTAAAAAACTTCTTAGTTTTGCGTAATTAATTAATGTATGGTTTCAATATTTTTCCATGGGACACTGTAAGTCTAGATTTTACATTTTTTTTTATTGTAATACATCACTAGGTACATAGTATATACTATAATAATAATATTATAAAGAGGAAAGATTTGATTGATTGTTTGTTTGTTTGAATTGAATAGGCTCCGAAACTACTGGACGGATTTCAAAAATTACATTATAATTCTACGCAGTCGAAGTCGCGGGCAGAAGCTAGTATAGCTATAAGAGACTGTTTGTTTCTAAATAAATAAACAAGTTGCTTGTGCGCGTGACTCACTTGTCGCGGTTCTTGGTGAGCAGGTTGGGCTCGATGCCGGTCATGAGCGCGCCGAACCACTGCGCCAGCTGCGGCTGCTTGTCGCGCGGCTGCTGCGCGATCATCTCGGCGCGGATGCGGCTGAACTGCTCCTCGTTGAGCAGTATCAGCCCCAGCAGCGGCCGCGACATCGACCACTGGTTGCAGCAGTCCTCGAACATTATCACGTTCAGAACCTGCGGGGAGGGTGTTATAAAAAAATCATAATAATCCGATTAATTTAATTTAAATCGGATTTATTTGATTAAAATCAGATTTCAACATGAAACTACCGTGAGACTCAATCATAATTACACATAAACGGATAACTCACGTACGTATAAAAGTCGAGTGATGCTCGACATGTTTCGGACTATTTCGAAGTCCTTTTTCCAAGAGCGCTCGCCCCGGCGGCAGGCAGGCGGCGGCGGCAGGTGTGTTCGTGTCGCTGCCGCCGGGGCGAGCGCTCTTGGAAAAAGGACTTCGAAATAGTCCGAAACATGTCGAGCATCACTCGACTTTTATACGTACGTGAGTTATCCGTTTATGTGTAATTATAAAATCAGATTTTTTTGATTTTCTTGTCTTTTTTTATTAATTAAATAGCCAGTTCAGTTATATAATAAAACGAAAACAACGTATTTTAATTAAACTATTCACTAGTCAATTACGAATGACCGGGCGAAAAGCGAAATGCGTCTCGTGTTTTAGTTTCGGGGAATCCTGGAACCGTTTTGGTACCATGCGTCACATACTATAGTTTCAGGGTTTCCCCGAAACTGTTACGCTATGACTTGCTTGCACATGTGTGCGTGCCGTAGTGGTCCGGGGAATTCCCTAAACAATTTTGGGCCGATTTGGTTGACGTAAAAATTTAATGATTTAAATCAATTATTTTTTTGAAAAAATCCCTTGATTAAAATCACGATTAAAATAACTGATTTAAATCAAGTGATTTAAATCATATCAACCCTGGGGGACACGAGGTTAACGGGTTTCACACACACACACACACGAGACATTCCGAGACCAGATAGGAGACGTTATGGAAAAAGGTCAGGTCAGGAGTACCCGAAACCGACGAGCATGTATGAAGAGATTGATGAATGTGGATGAAGCGAAAGAAATATGTCAGAATCGTAGCAAGTGGAACTCTGCCTACCTGGAAAGAGGCGTGACGCTATGTAAATGTATGTATGTGTATGTACACACACACACACACAAACATATATTCATCCCTTACGGGGTAGACAGAGCCTAAGGTAACAGGTACCTACAGGCCACATTTAGCAAGATTGTGGGCGTATAGGTGGAAAATGGAATCAAAATAGTGATGGGTTGCAAGCCTCATCGCCTATAACATGATTCCTATTATAATCGTCCATTCCCACGATGGGCTTTTACCATCTGCGCGGGAAGAGAAGCATCTGGTACATTCTATGTTTTTTCTTTACTCCCAGACCAGCATGGAAGAATTTGTTGACTGTACTTGCATTCCCATCCGTCCTACATATATGTGAACCAAACTTCAAGTTAATCAGACCAACCGTTGAAGAGTTCCCTCCTGCGGAGACGGTCCTGGCTGGACCACCAGAATTCTACTACCAGATTGTATTGTCATCTGACTTAGCTGTACGCAAAATTTCAGCTCAATCAGAAGAATATACCGGCTTCAAAATTGAGTCGCAAAATTCCACCGAGACAAACATACTTCCATAGGGGGCGTTCAAGTATTACGTAAGCACTTGAGGGGGCGGGGGGTCTGTGCTTTGCTTATTTTTGATGACATGGTGGGTGGGGGGGTCGATATGGTGATTACGTCAGCAGTTTCGGTACGAACTGCTGCTCACGAATAAAAAAAAAACAGAATCCATTAAAAGAAAAATGCATTTTAGGTACCAATGGTTACGTAAGCATGGGAGGGGGGGGGGGGTAAGAGGTTTGCTTACTTTTGCTGACAAGGGGAAGGGGGGGGGGGTAAATAATTGTAAAAAATCTGCTTACGTACTTGAATGGCCCCATACATACATACGTTGCAAGTCAATATAAAGCTAGTAAAAACCGGCCAAGTGTAAGTTGTACTCACAGTGGCAAGCAGCTGCTGCATGATCTCGGGCCGCTGCTGCAGCACCTGTATGAACATGTTGCTGGTCTCTGGCGGCGGATGCCGCACGTGCGTCACTTTGTTGCTCGCTGCAACACACGTGCCACAAACAATCAATAGCGTCCAACAACCAAAGCAACATGCTGAGTGTGGCCCTTTTGGCACCTTCGGCACATAAGTACCTAGTTTTATTATTATTATTTTTTTTTTCTTTATGTGTCGTTTTTGTGTCAATAAATGTTTTCTTTCTTTCTTTCTTTCTTTCAACTAAATCATATCACAACCCACAGAGAAATCATTACACTTAACGCCTCCAAACCCCAATCTCTTCATCCGCTATTATTTTTTAAAATGCAACAGTAATTGCAAGACAAAACTCGAGAATATACTGACCAACAAATGTTGATGTATAACAGAAATAAGAGAGGACCCAGAACACATCCCTGTGGAGCACCGTACTTATTTAGTTTACATTTAACGAAATACTAGGTTTCTGATATTTCAATTGACTCCATGCCATTGTTCAAGTATCTCGCTAACTCTCGACCCAGAACGTTTCCCCTGAATCCATAACATTCGCATTTCCAAAGTAACATCTTATGATCGACATAGTCAAAAGCTTTGGTCATATCCAAAAAAGTCGCGGTAACTTGGTTCCTGTACTAAAATACATACATACAAACATAAATCACGTCTTTATCCCGTACGGGGTACACAGCCTAAGGTAACAAGACCTAAAGGCCATGTTTAGCATGATTGTGGGCGTATAGTTGGAAACGGGAATCAAATTAGTGTTGGGTTGCTAGCCGCATCGCCTATAACATGATTCCTAAGATTTTCGCTCACTCGAAAATAGACTAAAAAAATTTAAAAAGAGAAAAGCAGCATATGTAGTGGATTTTCGCTTGTGAAAGCCGTTATGTGAGTTAATATACTCACATTTCTGTAGTAGCTGTTTGAACAGGTAGGTGACTATGTGGTCCAGTGTTGCACAGCAGCCCGTGCATACGCTCGTGTCTGCAACCGTCACAGAATAACGTTATCTTATCTATTTTATTGAATCAGGCGTTGCTTTGCAGAGGTCCATTTCAATGAAAAAAAAATACCTTGCTACTCCGCTACGCACGTGCAAGAAACCGAGCCTTTGAGTGATATATATGTATTTTATGCAATCCCTCCCTCCACTACTGCCACATAAAACACATAAATCCCACAAACTTAATTATCCCTTGCACTCACAAACACTGATGCGTTTCGATCCCTCTACGGGATTATTATCCAAGTTTAATGAGCACAACTGTTACGCATGCATTGCACATGGTTTGCATGTGTAAGAGTTGTGCTCACTAAACTTTGATAATGATCCCGTAGAATCGAAACCCGTCAGTGTTTGTGTGGTTTTTTTTTCATCGTTATTTTATCTACCGGATCTTAGTGTAGAGATCGCCCTACTTGTTAGAATAAGGACCAGATTTTTTTTTATACGACAAAGAAGGCAAACTAGCAATGGACGCCCGCAACCTAAACGGTTTGGATAGAATACCTCACATGCCAGTAATTTCACCGACTTACTCTCCACGCCGGAACACAGCAGCAGCAGCGGCAGAATTATCGACTAACACGGTGGCAGCATAATTTTTCGTTTTCGGAAGCTCAAACCGCAGTTTTCTGCTTCAGCTTTTTCCAAAAGCAAACGCAGGGCATCACTGCAGTGGTTAATTGGTTGTTGACTGGTAGACACTCACCCAGCGCCGTAAGCCCCTCGGATATGGACGACAGTATGTAGAGAGTGGCCTCGGGCTGCAGCGACGCCAGGAACGTCATGTGATCTTGTGCTAGCCGCTCCAGCAGTACGTAGTACGTTTGAGATAGTTTTGGATAATCCTGTAATAGTACATTGTTGTAGAGGCTGGAAAGTGAGCAATAGATGGACGAGGGAGTTCGAGGGCCGAGCCGCAGGTGAGGCCCTCGAAGAGAGACGAGCGAGTCCATCTAATTGCACTTTTGGGCGAGACATTACATAGTGCTTTTCACGACTACTGCGAGGAAATAAAAAACATGAACGTAAATACAACAGTAAAGTTTCACTCTCCCGCCAAATTTTACTTTAAAGAAAAAAAAACGAGAGCGCTCTAGTGGCCAGTCACGCAAAGCCTTTTTTTGTTATGTTATTTTATTAAGCAAAAAAGCGCTTCGAAGTGCTTATTAAACACACCCATAATCGCTTATAGTTTTAATATGACGTGACAAGGACGGACTGACGACTCTGACTTTAAGACAGGACTTAAACATTAAAGACAAAACAATTTACATCAGGCGTGGCTGTATGGACCTAGTTTCCTTTGCCTCTCCCTGATGAAATAAACCTTGAAAAAATGTAATATGAAGCACACGACGTGTTCCGATTGGTCGATTTTGTGTAATAGCATCATAAATTGTGTTCTGATTGGTGGAATCAGGGATCAGCATGCCGATGTGATTGGACAACTTGGTCTTTGAAACTGTCCAACAATGTTATTGTTGGCCTGTTTGAATTCATAGTTGGCCTGTTCATTCAACCTACAACTATACTTTGTTTTGGGGCCCCATTACTGACCATCTTTTGCCACATTTCCGAGCAGTGGCGTGAAAAGTAAATAACCATTAATAATACGTTTCTGACAAAAAAATCATTTTTAATACATGTTTTTTTGCTGACTGTACTTGCATTGTCATCCTTCCTATGTGTACAATATTTCAAGTGACTCGGACCAACCGTTGAAGAGTTCCCTCCTACAGACGGTCCTGGGCTGGAGCAGCAGAAATCCACTAACACATTATTGTATTGTCATCTGACTTACACAAGTATGCAAAATTTCAGCTCAATCGGTTGAAGATATCTGCTTCAAAATTGAGTCGCAAATCCACCCGGACAAAGTAAACATACTTTGCAAGTTAATCTAAAGCTTGTAAAAAAAAAATCTCAAAAATCGAAAATAAAACAACAACAAAAATAAATGGAAAATTATGAAAATTATTTTGCTTTGCCGCCTTTTTCTATCGATGGCATTTGAAGAGTGTATTTTTCTACCCAGAACACCTAAAGCTATTTCAGACACAGATAAACACGTTGTCGTACTAGCTTTATTTTTTTTAATTTGATGTTTTAAGTCTTGTGCCTTTATTTTATAATGGTGATTTGCATTTTTAAAAAGTTAATAACTAGACAGTAATGGAATTTGTATGCAACATTACTGTCGAGTTTAGCGCGACAGTAATGTTTTTTTTTTTTAATTTTGGACTGACCGGCAACAATTAACTTCCTGTTCTGATATGTAGTTAACAATGACGACTTTAACGGACATTTTTGAGAAAAAAAAATTACCCCCCCCCCCCAACCGTTTAATCTTTAATTAATTTTTTTTTGCTATAATCATAGTTTTTGCTTACATCACACTTCGGAAAACAGCTGATACTCTTCAAACTGCTGGACCGATTTTTATCAAACATGGCTGAGAACCACCGCAAGAAAACCGGCTTTCGAATGAAAAAAACCGCATCCAAATCGGTCCATCGGCTTGAGAGCCACGACGCCACAGATAGACAGATAGACACACTACTGTTACTGTCAAATGGAAACCGGGAAGACCGGTGCGCACCTAACCTTAGATCTCGAGTCAATAAACACGACTTTGTTAGAATTGACAATGACAACATATCACTTATAAGCTAAGTATCAAGCTTTTGAAAGAGGTAGGTTCATATAATAAACCATAAATTGGGTGACAATGAAAACTGCTCTAAAAATTACTCGAGATTAAAATTGTCATAGAAAAAAGACCTCGGTTCGATGCAACTGCGATTTTAACGTGACCTCTTTCAATTACTGAATCCTACTAATATTATAAATGTGAAAGTTTGTGAGTTTGGATGTTTGTTACTCTTTCACGCCGGAACGGCTGGACAGATCTGGATGAAATTTGGAACATAGATATATAATATAGTCCGGAATAACACATAGGCTACTTTTTATCCCGGAAAATTGCGTAATTCCTGCGGGATAGAGATAAACGAATTCTATGCAGACGAAGTTGCGGGCAACAGCTAGTTAGAAATATTATTGCCTGAGCACAGATTAAAAATCATCGTGTATAGTATAAGCTGGAGACGATGGGATGCCATCGAACAGCAAGCGTGTGTACTCACTAGGAGATCGCTCTGCGGTATGCTGAGCAGTAACTTCACGAACATGTTCAGCGCGTTGTCCAGAGATTCGTCGCCGTAGAGTCTGCAATTACAAATAGTGCAATTATAAATAGTTCAGGGCCGACAACGCAATGGCATCGCGTAAAGCGATGCGGGTGTCTATGGACAGTGGTGATAATTTAACATCAGGTGACCCACTAGTTCGTTTGTCTGGCCTCTCTAACATAAAAAAATAAAGTCGTCACATCTAATGTTGGATGTAGACCACAAGTCGCCCCGGGCCGAAAGTATGTATGTATGTATAACTCTTTATTGTACATAAAACACAAGAAAAGATGAATAGTCCAGTTAACCTTTGAACGATTGACAGGACATAAGTATTAAGCAAGAGTATGCACACACAAAAAGTAAAAGAACCGATCGAAACCTAAAATAACCCTAAATGTCTAAATTAAGTAGCAATTTACCACTATTGTGGCTTTCACTATCTGGAATTTTAAACTCACACTTTGTCGGTCCCTCGTTTAATGCTCCTCTCTTCTACTCAAAGGTTAACTGGTGATCCTTGATCCTTGATCTTGCTTAATTTGCAAAAATAAATTTTCATTTTCATTTTCATCCCCTATCCTTACAAGTTCGCCTTTGTGCATATATTAATGTTATTTTTATTTTTTTGTAAATTGTATCTGTTTCTTTATATCACTACATAGTATAAAATAAAGTCGCTTTCTCTGTCCCTATGTCCCTATGTATGCTTATATCTACAAAACTTCACAACGGATTTTGATGCGGTTTTATTTAACAGATAGAGTGATTCAAGAGGTAGGTTTTTATGTATAATTCTACGCAGACGAAGTCGCGGGCAGAAGCTAGTTTGTACAATAAAGCGTTTACTCCTCTATTTCCCGTGGACCTACTGAGTGGCACTACTGTCCAAAGATTTCTATTTAAAAATCAAGTTTAACATAGTCGATTCGCAGAGCTTCTACTTTTGGGTATTTTTGGCCCTTCGGGCCTGTTGATAATACACCATAACCTAAACCTACCTCCCATTTATGATATTTATTTTGGTCTGTAGTGCCACGTAGTAGTGCCATAGTTAATACACTCATTTACTTGTTTATTTAAAAATAAAAAGTATAAATAATAAAAATAATTTAGACTACCCTATCTAGAATGGTTTAGATTGGCCAATATTCATTGGACCCATCGACTTCTAAAAGGTCCGGTTTCGGTAACGGTCTCGGCCGAAACTATAACCAAAACCGTTACAGTTTCACAAAAAAAACGGTGTTCAATATAGACTCATTGTATTGTATTGTATGGTCTCACCTGAATACACCGAAGTTAGCGTAGTTCCCGCAGAGCGCCGCCTTGAGTATGCAAAAGCAGAGGGAGATGCCCTTCAGCTTCATCGCATACATCTGCTTCTTGCTGACGTCTATCGTCAGTATTCTGCTGCCTGCAACCAATAGGCATGGTCACTTCTTCTTATAGGTACTATCAAATGAATCAAGAAATTTTATTTCTTGATTTTTTATATTTCCGATTATTATTACACCTTCGGTTCCGACTTCGGCTCCGACACTTTTAAATCGGAGGTCGATGCATAACATAGCGGCGGCGGCGGCCTGTGTCGACTGTTATGAACAGGGAAACCCCCGACTCCCGCTATGTGCACTCTATCGTCAATTATCCGACCCTGCCTCCGACTCCGATTCCGACTCCGATAAAGCAAATTTAAAAACTCCGACTCCGCCTTCGGTCCCGATAAAACTACCTCCGTTACATCCCTGTCACAAGTCAACGAATATTATGTATAATACAATGTCTTGTGTAAAATATTGGATGAGTAGTTTTAAGTTTATGTTTTATTATCTTAATTGTTACGCCGTAATGGTAAAATTGTGTTGAGACTTATTTATACCTGTAACACGCTTATATCCTATTTCCTACTAATATTATAAATGTGAAAGTTTGTGAGTATGTTTGGATGTTTCTTACTCTTTCACGCCAGAACGGCTGGACAGATCTGGATGAAATTTGGAACATACATAGATTATCGTCTGGAGTAACACATAGGCTACTTTTATCCCGGAAAATTGCGTAATTCCTGCGGGATAGCGATAAACGAATTCTATGCAGGCGAAGTTGCGGGCAACAGCTAATAAATAAAGAAAGAAAGAAAGTGCGCTCACCGTAGCCGCAGATGATGTTGGCGAGCTCGCGGAACAGCAGGATGCCGTTGGGCGAGCTGACGTCGAAGTGCAGGCGCTGGTTCCGGTTCTGCGCGAGCTCGGCCGTCACCTTCAGCACCGGCGTCGTCAGCGCCGGCTCCGCGAACCACACCTCGACGCCGCGCAGCAGCACCTTCATGTACACCGGGTAGCTGCCGCCAAATGCAATATCGTATTACATCTACATAATAATAAGACAAAGGCTCTCGCTAGGTGGTTGGGTCAAGGGCCAGATACAGAAGGCGGTACTCCTGGACACGGCTCGGATAGTCAGGAGATTCCTTTCTCTGTCGCCCTGACCACCGGTAGCTTAGGGCTTGCCTCGCTGCCGGCGGCACCCTAGGTTAGGTTTTTATAATGTTTTTATATTTTGTATTAATATTGTTTTATTACTTTTTATATTAATATTGTAAAAACCTAACTTAAGATAAAAATAAATATACAGATTATAATAATATAATAATATAGCCTTTTTATTCCGAATTCGCTTCAATTTCAGTACCTAAGTATGTTGTTGTTTTTTTTTTTTCTTTTTTTTTTTTTTCTTGTCGCGTAATTCGGCGTGCCTCATGGCATAGGCCTCCTCCGTGTATTGGAAGGTTTGGGCTATAGTTCCCACGCGCGCCCAGTGCGGATTGGGAACTTAACACACACCATTGAATTTCTTCGCAGATGTGTGTAGGTTTAATGTAATATGCGCACATAAATTCCGAAAAACTCAGAGGTGCGCGCCCGGGATTTGAACCCACGACGCTCTGCTTGAGAGGCCACAGGTCAAACCACTAGGCTACCACGGCTTTTTTACATCTACATACACATACACAAATCAGGTCTTCATCCCTTACGGGGTAGAGAGCCTAAGGTGACAGGTACCTACAGGCCACATTTAGCAAGATTGTGGGCGTATAGGTAGAAAATGGAATCAAAATTGTGATAGGTTGGTAGGCTCATCGCCTGTAACATGATTCCTATGATTTTCGCCCAGTCCCTCGATGGGCGGGAAGAGAAGAAACTGGTACATAGGTGGCTATAAGCTCACAATCTTGCTAAACGTTGCCTGTAGGTCTTGTTACCTTGGGCTCTGTCTACCCCGTAAGGGATAAAAACGTCATTTGTGTGTGTCTGTGTGTGCGCGTGTGTGTGTGTGTGTGTGTACTAGTCAATTTTGTTACTAGGCAGTAAGAACAGTGTTTTTCAAACTTTTTCATGGTAAGACCCCCCCCCCCCCCTCCACAATTTTTTTATGCACATAATATATTATTTATGATACAACTATTCAATCAATATTACACACTTAAACATTTGCAGTTAGAAACTTTGTATTTTTAACGAGGTAGTTTTCGCGACTTCTCGCGACTCCCTTCTAGAGCCACAATTTGTAAACCACTGCTCTATAGTGTGAACCGTCGAAGGCGTCCCCGCGTCGCTAGAGGGCTGTGCACTCACATCCAATCAAACAGCATCATGTAGGTGGTCTTGGTGTTGAAGGCGAAGGCCAGGCCGCGCAGGTAATTTGAAAACCACTGCTCTATAGTGTGGACTGTCGAAGGCGTCCCCGCGGCGCTAGAGGGCTGTGCACTCACATCCAATCGAACAGCATCATGTAGGTGGTCTTGGTGTTGAAGGCGAAGGCCAGGCCGCGCAGGTCGCGCGCGAGCCCTATGAGCGTCTTCTTGGCGTCCTCGGAGGCGAACAGGGGGCTCTCGGGCGGGCCCAGCAGGCTCACCAGGCTCTCGAAGGCCGCTGCACAAACAAAACGATTATTTTTCCATATATAGGCATTTCATCTTAGTCCTCTAGTTTGGCAACGCATTGCAATCCCACCGGGGTTGTGGGTGTCTATGGGCAGTGGTGATCACTTACCATCAGGTGACCCACTTGCTCGTTTGCCTTACTATTCATATAAAAAAAAATATATACATAAAAAATATTTTATTGAATCAGGCGTTACTTTGCGGAGGTCCATTTCAACGAACAAATACTTTTACCTTGCTACTCCGCTACTCACGTGCAAGATAACCAAGCCTGTGTGAAATATATATGTTTTTCATGCAATCCCTTTTGTGTGGTGTAAGGGATAATTAAGTTTGTGGGATTTATATGTGTTTTATTGGCAGCAGTGGAGAGAGGGATTGCATGAAAAACATATATATTTCACACAGACTTGGTTATCTTGCACGTGAGTAGCGGAGTGAGTAGCAAGGTAAATTTATTTGTTCGTTAATTATTTTTCCATTCATTTATTCATACACATTTTAAGTCAGCTAAAAAGACAATGGAGAAATGCTTCTATGCTGATATGGGAGTAAAGAAAAAACATAGAATGCACCAGTTGTGCGCCGCTGTCAGGTGCGTCGAGCAGCCGCGCGAACAGAGCGCTGGCGCGCAGTGTTTGTTTCGCTGCCGCCGGGGCGAGCGCTCCAGGAAGAAGGACTACGAAATAGTCCGAAACATGTCGAGCATCACTCGACTTTTTATACGTGAGTTTTCAGTTTATGTGTAATTATGATTGAGTCTCGCGGTAGTTTCATGTTGAAAATGTACCAGTAGCTTATTTTCCCGCGCAGATGGTAAAAGCCCATCGAGGCAATGAGCGAAAATCGTAGGAATCATTTATTTATTTATTTATTGATTTCCATAACTATTCTACCATTACAGATTTTTGCTAACCTAATGCGATAGAATCTTAAAAACCTACATTTACTTAACTAATTGAATATTTTTACAAAAAAAACAATCCAACAACAATTTATAGAATGTAACATAATACAAAAAGCGCTATCCTTGTGAATTCACTCAGAGAACAAGAGAAAAGATCAATTCGCTGCGCAATGAGGTTGATAGTGCGGTAGCGCGCGGCAGCGGCGCCTCGGCCAGCAGGCTGGTGCGCGCGCGCGGCGCCCGCAGCAGCGGCGGCCGGCGCCGGCGCCCACAGTACCCGTCCGGTACACATAAACTGACCTGCCTCAGCACTACTGGATTGTGAATCCTTCCCGTGAACACCCTATATACATACGTAACCAGAGCCAAATCTCGCCTTACTCTAAGTTCGTTGTACCCAACCATTCCTAATATAAAGAGTGTTGGATACAATAACGGATAGAAGGGGTAAACTCCATACAGTCGCATGTATAAATAGCGCATAAATTTATTTTGGATACGTTCCAACATGAGACAATACTTGAGTTCATGAGGAGCCCAGATGACAGAGTTCGATTCCAGTTGAATCATGTTATAGGCGATGCGGGTAGCAACCCATCACTATTTTTATTACCCTTTCCACCTCTACTATCACAATCATACTAAACGTGGCCTTTAGGTCTTGTTACTAAAGGCTGTCTACCCCGTAAGGGATGAAGACGTGGTTTCTGTATGAATTGTTAAGATAGGTATTATAGGTCTACGGACTGACTGGTTTACATACATGGGTAGACGATAGATAGTAGTGAGGCCCCATTTTTTTTATTTGCACCAGGGCCCTTGGTTAGCTAACTACGCCACTGGCATCAGCGTCCCTTCTGTGCTCTAAACCAAGCCAGTTGGGGGCCCCCGGCATTTTGCCACCCCTGCCACCCTAGTCATGCCACTGTGTAGACACAGCGCCGTGTACAGCATGGTCCGGCAGCGCATCTCCGTCTGCCTACGCCGGTTATGTGTAGACGCAGTGTGTGTACAGTGGCGTACCCGTGAGCGGCATCATGAAGGCGTGGAAGCGCTCCTCGTCCTCCCCCAGCTCCACCATGAGCAGGCGGCCCAGCGCCGTGTACAGCATGGTCCGGCAGCGCATCTCCGTCTGCCTACGCCGGTTATGTGTAGACGCAGTGTGTGTACAGTGGCGTACCCGTGAGCGGCATCATGAAGGCGTGGAAGCGCTCCTCGTCCTCCCCCAGCTCCACCATGAGCAGGCGGCCCAGCGCCGTGTACAGCATGGTCCGGCAGCGCATCTCCGTCTGCCTACGCCGGTTATGTGTAGACGCAGTGTGTGTACAGTGGCGTACCCGTGAGCGGCATCATGAAGGCGTGGAAGCGCTCCTCGTCCTCCCCCAGCTCCACCATGAGCAGGCGGCCCAGCGCCGTGTACAGCATGGTCCGGCAGCGCATCTCCGTCTGCCTACGCCGGTTATGTGTAGACGCAGTGTGTGTACAGTGGCGTACCCGTGAGCGGCATCATGAAGGCGTGGAAGCGCTCCTCGTCCTCCCCCAGCTCCACCATGAGCAGGCGGCCCAGCGCCGTGTACAGCATGGTCCGGCAGCGCATCTCCGTCTGCCTACGCCGGTTATGTGTAGACGCAGTGTGTGTACAGTGGCGTACCCGTGAGCGGCATCATGAAGGCGTGGAAGCGCTCCTCGTCCTCCCCCAGCTCCACCATGAGCAGGCGGCCCAGCGCCGTGTACAGCATGGTCCGGCAGCGCATCTCCGTCTGCCTACGCCGGTTATGTGTAGACGCAGTGTGTGTACAGTGGCGTACCCGTGAGCGGCATCATGAAGGCGTGGAAGCGCTCCTCGTCCTCCCCCAGCTCCACCATGAGCAGGCGGCCCAGCGCCGTGTACAGCATGGTCCGGCAGCGCATCTCCGTAGTGCCTACGCCGGTTATGCCGAGGAATGGGAAGTGCTCCGCCTGCAACAAACACGAATTACTTAGTTTTTTTACAGTGAAACTTTAAAACCGTTAAAGTAAACATAAAAAAAAACATTTGAAAAACAGCACCTTCTCTCGTCCTTGGTGAGCAGTAGATGTTCCACGGGAGTTTGTAATCGTGTCGTACAAACACATCATTCAAACAGATAACGCTTGGCGACAAAAATGCGCATAGTAACAAAGTCACGTGACAGCTAGTATCAGATAGAAAAATTCGAAGGCTTACCCACCTGCTTTCGGTGGTGTAGGGGTAGCACGCGTCATAGAATGACGAGGATCCCGGTTCGATTCCGCGCCATAGCTTTACTTTTCGGATATTTCTGTTCTAATTTTCAGTGTCGTTTAGAAATTTAGTTTTTTTTTCCATCGCCTCATTTTTTTCGTCCGTCTATCGCATGTCGCGTTACAGCCGGCCGCGGAGTGGGGATAAAGTGACAGGCGCTCGGCAGAGCAACTCGCATCAGCTGACCGGGTATCACACTACACGCCGCTTTTCGGTTTAAAACTCGCGCGTTTGACGAATAAATAAATACACGTGACATCTTACTAAACCCCCCCCCCCCCCCTTGTGATATTTCGGTGATTAATGGACGGCCCCCATATCTTGGCCTCACCCTAAGCCAGCATCCACACGATGCAAGGTAGGTTCATTGTTGCCTGGTGATCCACTGTACGCCCCCCCCCCCCCCCCCACGACGCGCGCACTCACCGTGTGATGTGTTAACATGAACTGGACCTCCTCCAGCTTCACCAGTTTCCGCACGCACGAGTAGCCGCTGCTGAGGTCGCTCAGCAGCCCCAGCGTCTTCGCTATGATCTGCTCCGAGCCGCCCCAGTACTTCAGATTTGTTATACTGCAAAGGTGAGGGTATATGTTACTAGATTTAGATTTAGATTATTTATTATAAATTGTACGGTCAAGTGCAAAAATAAGTATCGATTGGAACTTCTCAAAAATATGTCCCACAACCTTATTACGCTGGCGTAAGAGCGTATGGTACTTATTTTTGAAACTTTGTCTAGATACATGTTATTACACTTGACTGTACATTGTCAAGTTCGGAGAATCTAGATTGAAATCGTCAAGAGTAAACAAGACAGACGGCGGCACACGTTGCTGCTCAGCACTTGCTGTGTACTCACATCTTCCTCATGAGCACGCCCAGCAGCCTGCTCTCGTCGCTCAGCCCGAGCACTCCGGACAGACGGCGGTACACGTTGCTGCTCAGCACTTGCTGTGTACTCACATCTTCCTCATGAGCACGCTCAGCAGCCTGCTCTCGTCGCTCAGCCCGAGCACTCCGGACAGACGGCGGTACACGTTGCTGCTCAGCACTTGCTGTGTACTCACATCTTCCTCATGAGCACGCTCAGCAGCCTGCTCTCGTCGCTCAGCCCGAGCACTCCGGACAGACGGCGGTACACGTTGCTGCTCAGCACTTGCTGTGTACTCACATCTTCCTCATGAGCACGCTCAGCAGCCTGCTCTCGTCGCTCAGCCCGAGCACTCCGGGCAGACGGCGGTACACGTTGCTGCTCAGCACTTGCTGTGTACTCACATCTTCCTCATGAGCACGCTCAGCAGCCTGCTCTCGTCGCTCAGCCCGAGCACTTCAGATAGACGGCGGTACACCTTGCTATTCTTCTGCACTTGCTGTGTACTCACATCTTCCTCATGAGCACGCTCAGCAGCCTGCTCTCGTCGCTCAGCCCGAGCACTCCGGACAGACGGCGGTACACGTTGCTGCTCAGCACTTGCTGTGTACTCACATCTTCCTCATGAGCACGCTCAGCAGCCTGCTCTCGTCGCTCAGCCCGAGCACTCCGGACAGACGGCGGTACACGTTGCTGCTCAGCACTTGCTGTGTACTCACATCTTCCTCATGAGCACGCTCAGCAGCCTGCTCTCGTCGCTCAGCCCGAGCACTCCGGGCAGACGGCGGTACACGTTGCTGCTCAGCACTTGCTGTGTACTCACATCTTCCTCATGAGCACGCTCAGCAGCCTGCTCTCGTCGCTCAGCCCGAGCACTTCAGATAGACGGCGGTACACCTTGCTATTCTTCTGCACTTGCTGTGTACTCACATCTTCCTCATGAGCACGCTCAGCAGCCTGCTCTCGTCGCTCAGCCCGAGCACTTCAGATAGACGGCGGTACACCTTGCTATTCTTCTGCACTTGCTGTGTACTCACATCTTCCTCATGAGCACGCTCAGCAGCCTGCTCTCGTCGCTCAGCCCGAGCACTCCGGACAGACGGCGGTGCACCTTGCTGCTCAGCACTTGCTGTGTACTCACATCTTCCTCATGAGCACGCTCAGCAGCCTGCTCTCGTCGCTCAGCCCGAGCACTTCGGACAGACGGCGGTACACCTTGCTATTCTTCTGCACTTGCTGTGTACTCACATCTTCCTCATGAGCACGCTCAGCAGCCTGCTCTCGTCGCTCAGCCCGAGCACTTCGGACAGACGGCGGTACACCTTGCTGCTCCGCACTTGCTGTGTACTCACATCTTCCTCATGAGCACGCTCAGCAGCCTGCTCTCGTCGCTCAGCCCGAGCACTCCGGACAGACGGCGGCACACGTTGCTGCTCAGCACTTGCTGTGTACTCACATCTTCCTCATGAGCACGCTCAGCAGCCTGCTCTCGTCGCTCAGCCCGAGCACTCCGGGCAGACGGCGGCACACGTTGCTGCTCAGCACTTGCTGTGTACTCACATCTTCCTCATGAGCACGCTCAGCAGCCTGCTCTCGTCGCTCAGCCCGAGCACTCCGGGCAGACGGCGGTACACGTTGCTGCTCAGCACTTGCTGTGTACTCACATCTTCCTCATGAGCACGCTCAGCAGCCTGCTCTCGTCGCTCAGCCCGAGCACTCCGGGCAGACGGCGGCACACGTTGCTGCTCAGCACTTGCTGTGTACTCACATCTTCCTCATGAGCACGCTCAGCAGCCTGCTCTCGTCGCTCAGCCCGAGCACTCCGGGCAGACGGCGGTACACGTTGCTGCTCAGCACTTGCTGTGTACTCACATCTTCCTCATGAGCACGCTCAGCAGCCTGCTCTCGTCGCTCAGCCCGAGCACTTCGGACAGACGGCGGTACACGTTGCTGCTCAGCACTTGCTGTGTACTCACATCTTCCTCATGAGCACGCTCAGCAGCCTGCTCTCGTCGCTCAGCCCGAGCACTCCGGACAGACGGCGGTACACGTTGCTGCTCAGCACTTGCTGTGTACTCACATCTTCCTCATGAGCACGCTCAGCAGCCTGCTCTCGTCGCTCAGCCCGAGCACTTCGGACAGACGGCGGTACACCTTGCTATTCTTCTGCACTTGCTGTGTACTCACATCTTCCTCATGAGCACGCTCAGCAGCCTGCTCTCGTCGCTCAGCCCGAGCACTTCGGACAGACGGCGGTACACCTTGCTATTCTTCTGCACTTGCTGTGTACTCACATCTTCCTCATGAGCACGCTCAGCAGCCTGCTCTCGTCGCTCAGCCCGAGCACTTCGGACAGACGGCGGTACACCTTGCTATTCTTCTGCACTTGCTGTGTACTCACATCTTCCTCATGAGCACGCTCAGCAGCCTGCTCTCGTCGCTCAGCCCGAGCACTTCGGACAGACGGCGGTACACCTTGCTATTCTTCTGCACTTGCTGTGTACTCACATCTTCCTCATGAGCACGCTCAGCAGCCTGCTCTCGTCGCTCAGCCCGAGCACTTCGGACAGACGGCGGTACACCTTGCTATTCTTCTGCACTTGCTGTGTACTCACATCTTCCTCATGAGCACGCTCAGCAGCCTGCTCTCGTCGCTCAGCCCGAGCACTTCGGACAGACGGCGGTACACCTTGCTATTCTTCTGCACTTGCTGTGTACTCACATCTTCCTCATGAGCACGCTCAGCAGCCTGCTCTCGTCGCTCAGCCCGAGCACTTCGGACAGACGGCGGTACACCTTGCTGCTCCGCACTTGCTGTGTACTCACATCTTCCTCATGAGCACGCTCAGCAGCCTGCTCTCGTCGCTCAGCCCGAGCACTCCGGACAGACGGCGGCACACGTTGCTGCTCAGCACTTGCTGTGTACTCACATCTTCCTCATGAGCACGCTCAGCAGCCTGCTCTCGTCGCTCAGCCCGAGCACTCCGGGCAGACGGCGGCACACGTTGCTGCTCAGCACTTGCTGTGTACTCACATCTTCCTCATGAGCACGCTCAGCAGCCTGCTCTCGTCGCTCAGCCCGAGCACTCCGGGCAGACGGCGGTACACGTTGCTGCTCAGCACTTGCTGTGTACTCACATCTTCCTCATGAGCACGCTCAGCAGCCTGCTCTCGTCGCTCAGCCCGAGCACTCCGGGCAGACGGCGGCACACGTTGCTGCTCAGCACTTGCTGTGTACTCACATCTTCCTCATGAGCACGCTCAGCAGCCTGCTCTCGTCGCTCAGCCCGAGCACTCCGGGCAGACGGCGGTACACGTTGCTGCTCAGCACTTGCTGTGTACTCACATCTTCCTCATGAGCACGCTCAGCAGCCTGCTCTCGTCGCTCAGCCCGAGCACTTCGGACAGACGGCGGTACACGTTGCTGCTCAGCACTTGCTGTGTACTCACATCTTCCTCATGAGCACGCTCAGCAGCCTGCTCTCGTCGCTCAGCCCGAGCACTCCGGACAGACGGCGGTACACGTTGCTGCTCAGCACTTGCTGTGTACTCACATCTTCCTCATGAGCACGCTCAGCAGCCTGCTCTCGTCGCTCAGCCCGAGCACTTCGGACAGACGGCGGTACACCTTGCTATTCTTCTGCACTTGCTGTGTACTCACATCTTCCTCATGAGCACGCTCAGCAGCCTGCTCTCGTCGCTCAGCCCGAGCACTTCGGACAGACGGCGGTACACCTTGCTATTCTTCTGCACTTGCTGTGTACTCACATCTTCCTCATGAGCACGCTCAGCAGCCTGCTCTCGTCGCTCAGCCCGAGCACTTCGGACAGACGGCGGTACACCTTGCTATTCTTCTGCACTTGCTGTGTACTCACATCTTCCTCATGAGCACGCTCAGCAGCCTGCTCTCGTCGCTCAGCCCGAGCACTTCGGACAGACGGCGGTACACCTTGCTATTCTTCTGCACTTGCTGTGTACTCACATCTTCCTCATGAGCACGCTCAGCAGCCTGCTCTCGTCGCTCAGCCCGAGCACTTCGGACAGACGGCGGTACACCTTGCTATTCTTCTGCACTTGCTGTGTACTCACATCTTCCTCATGAGCACGCTCAGCAGCCTGCTCTCGTCGCTCAGCCCGAGCACTTCGGACAGACGGCGGTACACCTTGCTATTCTTCTGCACTTGCTGTGTACTCACATCTTCCTCATGAGCACGCTCAGCAGCCTGCTCTCGTCGCTCAGCCCGAGCACTTCGGACAGACGGCGGTACACCTTGCTATTCTTCTGCACTTGCTGTGTACTCACATCTTCCTCATGAGCACGCTCAGCAGCCTGCTCTCGTCGCTCAGCCCGAGCACTTCGGACAGACGGCGGTACACCTTGCTATTCTTCTGCACTTGCTGTGTACTCACATCTTCCTCATGAGCACGCTCAGCAGCCTGCTCTCGTCGCTCAGCCCGAGCACTTCGGACAGACGGCGGTACACCTTGCTATTCTTCTGCACTTGCTGTGTACTCACATCTTCCTCATGAGCACGCTCAGCAGCCTGCTCTCGTCGCTCAGCCCGAGCACTTCGGACAGACGGCGGTACACCTTGCTATTCTTCTGCACTTGCTGTGTACTCACATCTTCCTCATGAGCACGCTCAGCAGCCTGCTCTCGTCGCTCAGCCCGAGCACTTCGGACAGACGGCGGTACACCTTGCTATTCTTCTGCACTTGCTGTGTACTCACATCTTCCTCATGAGCACGCTCAGCAGCCTGCTCTCGTCGCTCAGCCCGAGCACTTCGGACAGACGGCGGTACACCTTGCTGCTCAGCACTTGCTGTGTACTCACATCTTCCTCATGAGCACGCTCAGCAGCCTGCTCTCGTCGCTCAGCCCGAGCACTTCGGACAGACGGCGGTACACTTTGCTATTCTTCTGCACTTGCTCGCCGACGTAGATCTTACGGAACTGCTCGAAGAATGACATCATTGCGAGCTCCAGTTTTTCACAGCCGCCCTGCACAGTATTTAAGTCATTTAAGTATTTGGAGTTTTCCAATTTAGCAACAATAGACTACATGTCAGAAGAAATCACACACATAGACAGAGGAATAGACCAATAGATTAGAAATGTCAACAATGCCAAGGCTGATTTTTGGAATACTAATTCATTTTAATAAATTATCAAAAATACTAAGTACAAAGAGCCTGCCACTTCCGTGCTGGTCTGGGAGTAAAGAAAAACCAGTAATCATGTTATAGGCGATGCGGCTGGCAACCCATCACTATTTTGATTCTCCTTTCCACCAATGCGCCCACAATCATGCTAAACGTGGCCTTTAGGTCTTTTTACCTCAGGCTCTGTCTACCCCGTAAGGGATAAAAACGTGATTTATGTATGTATGTAACACCCCTGCAAAGATTTTTTGAGGCGCAGTTCGTGTTTCGCGATCTATGGAAATATTTGTTAGCTATGATGCAAAAATCCTCAAATATATTTTCTCAACAATCGTCGTAAATGTCGTCATTGTATTCAAAGTAACAGAACACGAAGGGCCTCGTTGACGGCCGAATTATATTGCAGGCGCGAAATTCTGACCGTAAATCGGATTGCTGGATTGTTTTTCATTTGTTTTTAACTTTATAAAAAAAATTTTTTCGCTATCCTGCTGAAACTGCAACTTTCCGGGATAAAAAATAGCCTTACGTTAATCTAGGGTATCAGCTATCTCCGTTCCAAATCCATTGAGTATTTTTTACGTGAATCAGTAACAAACATCCATCCACACTTACAAACTTTCGCGTAAATAATTTTAGTAGGAAGTAAGATGGAAACTGAACCAAATGCTGTACTGTACAGCTGTGTTGGTGTCCACTCACCCTGGCCAGCTGGGAGTCGGTCAGGTCCATCAGCTGCAGCACCCGGCAGACCAGCTCGCCGTCCATGGCGTCGTTCTCGTCGCAGACGTTCACGGAGGCGCGGCCGCCGATGGCAGCGCCGATTATATACACCAGCCACGTCAGCTGACCTGTGGGGCACAGTGGACCAGTTTTTTTTTTTATATAAATAGGAAAGCAAACGAGCAAGTGGGTCACCTGATGGTAAGTGATCACCACTGCCCATAGACACCCGCAACCCCGCAGGGATTGCAGACGCGTTGCCAACCTAGAGGACTAAGATGCAATGCCCCTTGTGCCCGTAATTTCCCCGGCTGTCTTACTCTCCACACCGGAACACAGCAGTGCAAGCACTGCTACTTAGCGGCAGGATTAGCGAGTAAGATGGTGGTAGCGATCCGGACGGACCTTGCACAAGGCCCTGCCACCCGCAAAACCCCAGTTGACGCCAGGGTGGAAAGTTCACTAAAAAATGGAATGTTTTGAATATAATTTTGAATTTCTTCCATGCTGGTCTGGGAGCAAAGAAAAAACATAGTATATACCAGTTGCTACTCTACCCGCATCATCATCATCATCAGCCTATATTAGTCCACTGCTGGACATAGACCTCCCCTAATGAGCGCCACAGCGCCCTGTCTTCAGCTTGACGCGTCCAGCATCTGCCTGCAGCCTTTCGCAGATCGTCATCCCACCTGGCCGGAGGGCGTCCTACACTACGTTTGCCGAGTCTCAAGAACTCTACCCGCGCAGATGTAAAAAGCTCATCGAGGGAATGGGCCGAAAATCATGGGAATCATGTTATAGGCGATGAGACTAGCAACCCATCACTATTTTGATTCCATTTTCCACCAGTACGCTATTAGTACGATTTTATCGGAAAAATTTAGACAGTAGATGACATTGTTTTTTTTTCGAAAGAAAACATAAAAATGCAAGGATTTTTTCTGGTTTTTTTCAGACCTATTTTGCGGACAAGTTATAATGAAGGATCGGACGGAGTAGCGTCGCCCACAGTAATGTCAACTAGGCTACCAACAGCACGGCTAGTACAAATGCTCGAGATACTATCCGTCCTTTTCTTACTATTCGTTCTAGAAAGAGACGGGTAGCCTATCTCTCGCGCGCTCTTGAGCTAGTCCTGCTGTCTTAAACAGAATGTATGCACGAGCTTTACGGGAAGCGTTAGAATCTTTCTGTTAAATGACTTACAATGTGCGGTAAGGGCTTAAGACTATCACCTCGTTAGGCAAAGCACAGTATACGTGTCGAAGGTCCCTGTGCTAGGTCCGCCCGGATCGTGACCACCATCTTACTAATCCCGCCTCTAAGCAGCAGTGCTCGCGCTACTGTTTCGCCGTGGATACACTACTGCTGCTGCTGCGCTGCGGGCGTACCTCTGAGCGCGGCCAGCTGCTGCGGGTTGCCCTGCGCCGTGCTGTAGGCGGCGGCGGCGCGGTCGAAGTGCGCCACCAGCAGCTCGCAGGTCTTGCCGTGCTGCAGCTGCTGCTGCTGCGCTGCGGGCGTACCTCTGAGCGCGGCCAGCTGCTGCGGGTTGCCCTGCGCCGTGCTGTAGGCGGCGGCGGCGCGGTCGAAGTGCGCCACCAGCAGCTCGCAGGTCTTGCCGTGCTGCAGCTGCTGCTGCTGCGCTGCGGGCGTACCTCTGAGCGCGGCCAGCTGCTGCGGGTTGCCCTGCGCCGTGCTGTAGGCGGCGGCGGCGCGGTCGAAGTGCGCCACCAGCAGCTCGCAGGTCTTGCCGTGCTGCAGCTGCTGCTGCTGCGCTGCGGGCGTACCTCTGAGCGCGGCCAGCTGCTGCGGGTTGCCCTGCGCCGTGCTGTAGGCGGCGGCGGCGCGGTCGAAGTGCGCCACCAGCAGCTCGCAGGTCTTGCCGTACTCGCAGCGCCCGATCACCGACAGCTGTTCCAGCTGCTGCTGCACAGTGCCCACCTCGTCCAGGGGATCCTCGAGGCCGTCCCTGGAATATACTTGTATTTTAATTAAACTGAATTAATTCAGCAGATAATTGGCTGAAATTGGCTCCGTCTACGTGCCTTTGTAAGGGACAGACAGAAAAAAAAAATATACCCAATTGGCATTGTTCATTTTTTTTAGTATGCTCCAATTCGAAAACCATTTCGAGGAAACCTGCCTGTCTCTTTTGTTCTCAATAGTAAGATTACGGTGCGAAAGAGACATACACATTGTTATCAAAGCGCGGTCGAAACACAACTGAACCAAAACTCTGAACATTAGACGCGTCGTTCAGACTTTTGCTTCGGACAGTTTTTGAGCGTGGATTGGGAGTCTAGTTGTTTATTGTACGTCAATGGTAAAAAATAGAGAATTTCATGGGCGTGAACTGTCAAAACGGGCCTTTTATTTTGTGACGAGTTTAGCTGCTTCTGCATAGTGTGACCCACCTGACGACGATGGTGACGGACTCCAGGCGGGAGTTGATGTAGGCGGCGGTGACGCCGGGCGCGTAGGTCTCCAGCAGGTGCGGCTCCGTGGCCTTCACGAACGGCACGGACGCCACCATGCGTTAGCATAGTGTGACCCACCTGACGACGATGGTGACGGACTCCAGGCGGGAGTTGATGTAGGCGGCGGTGACGCCGGGCGCGTAGGTCTCCAGCAGGTGCGGCTCCGTGGCCTTCACGAACGGCACGGACGCCACCATGCGTTAGCATAGTGTGACCCACCTGACGACGATGGTGACGGACTCCAGGCGGGAGTTGATGTAGGCGGCGGTGACGCCGGGCGCGTAGGTCTCCAGCAGGTGCGGCTCCGTGGCCTTCACGAACGGCACGGACGCCACCATGCGTTAGCATAGTGTGACCCACCTGACGACGATGGTGACGGACTCCAGGCGGGAGTTGATGTAGGCGGCGGTGACGCCGGGCGCGTAGGTCTCCAGCAGGTGCGGCTCCGTGGCCTTCACGAACGGCACGGACGCCACCATGCGTTAGCATAGTGTGACCCACCTGACGACGATGGTGACGGACTCCAGGCGGGAGTTGATGTAGGCGGCGGTGACGCCGGGCGCGTAGGTCTCCAGCAGGTGCGGCTCCGTGGCCTTCACGAACGGCACGGACGCCACCATGCGTTAGCATAGTGTGACCCACCTGACGACGATGGTGACGGACTCCAGGCGGGAGTTGATGTAGGCGGCGGTGACGCCGGGCGCGTAGGTCTCCAGCAGGTGCGGCTCCGTGGCCTTCACGAACGGCACGGACGCCACCATGCGTTAGCATAGTGTGACCCACCTGACGACGATGGTGACGGACTCCAGGCGGGAGTTGATGTAGGCGGCGGTGACGCCGGGCGCGTAGGTCTCCAGCAGGTGCGGCTCCGTGGCCTTCACGAACGGCACGGACGCCACCATGCGTTAGCATAGTGTGACCCACCTGACGACGATGGTGACGGACTCCAGGCGGGAGTTGATGTAGGCGGCGGTGACGCCGGGCGCGTAGGTCTCCAGCAGGTGCGGCTCCGTGGCCTTCACGAACGGCACGGACGCCACCATGCGTTAGCATAGTGTGACCCACCTGACGACGATGGTGACGGACTCCAGGCGGGAGTTGATGTAGGCGGCGGTGACGCCGGGCGCGTAGGTCTCCAGCAGGTGCGGCTCCGTGGCCTTCACGAACGGCACGGACGCCACCATGCGTTAGCATAGTGTGACCCACCTGACGACGATGGTGACGGACTCCAGGCGGGAGTTGATGTAGGCGGCGGTGACGCCGGGCGCGTAGGTCTCCAGCAGGTGCGGCTCCGTGGCCTTCACGAACGGCACGGACGCCACCATGCGTTAGCATAGTGTGACCCACCTGACGACGATGGTGACGGACTCCAGGCGGGAGTTGATGTAGGCGGCGGTGACGCCGGGCGCGTAGGTCTCCAGCAGGTGCGGCTCCGTGGCCTTCACGAACGGCACGGACGCCACCATGCGTTAGCATAGTGTGACCCACCTGACGACGATGGTGACGGACTCCAGGCGGGAGTTGATGTAGGCGGCGGTGACGCCGGGCGCGTAGGTCTCCAGCAGGTGCGGCTCCGTGGCCTTCACGAACGGCACGGACGCCACCATGCGTTAGCATAGTGTGACCCACCTGACGACGATGGTGACGGACTCCAGGCGGGAGTTGATGTAGGCGGCGGTGACGCCGGGCGCGTAGGTCTCCAGCAGGTGCGGCTCCGTGGCCTTCACGAACGGCACGGACGCCACCATGCGTTAGCATAGTGTGACCCACCTGACGACGATGGTGACGGACTCCAGGCGGGAGTTGATGTAGGCGGCGGTGACGCCGGGCGCGTAGGTCTCCAGCAGGTGCGGCTCCGTGGCCTTCACGAACGGCACGGACGCCACCATGCGTTAGCATAGTGTGACCCACCTGACGACGATGGTGACGGACTCCAGGCGGGAGTTGATGTAGGCGGCGGTGACGCCGGGCGCGTAGGTCTCCAGCAGGTGCGGCTCCGTGGCCTTCACGAACGGCACGGACGCCACCATGCGTTAGCATAGTGTGACCCACCTGACGACGATGGTGACGGACTCCAGGCGGGAGTTGATGTAGGCGGCGGTGACGCCGGGCGCGTAGGTCTCCAGCAGGTGCGGCTCCGTGGCCTTCACGAACGGCACGGACGCCACCATGCGTTAGCATAGTGTGACCCACCTGACGACGATGGTGACGGACTCCAGGCGGGAGTTGATGTAGGCGGCGGTGACGCCGGGCGCGTAGGTCTCCAGCAGGTGCGGCTCCGTGGCCTTCACGAACGGCACGGACGCCACCATGCGTTAGCATAGTGTGACCCACCTGACGACGATGGTGACGGACTCCAGGCGGGAGTTGATGTAGGCGGCGGTGACGCCGGGCGCGTAGGTCTCCAGCAGGTGCGGCTCCGTGGCCTTCACGAACGGCACGGACGCCACCATGCGTTAGCATAGTGTGACCCACCTGACGACGATGGTGACGGACTCCAGGCGGGAGTTGATGTAGGCGGCGGTGACGCCGGGCGCGTAGGTCTCCAGCAGGTGCGGCTCCGTGGCCTTCACGAACGGCACGGACGCCACCATGCGTTAGCATAGTGTGACCCACCTGACGACGATGGTGACGGACTCCAGGCGGGAGTTGATGTAGGCGGCGGTGACGCCGGGCGCGTAGGTCTCCAGCAGGTGCGGCTCCGTGGCCTTCACGAACGGCACGGACGCCACCATGCGTTAGCATAGTGTGACCCACCTGACGACGATGGTGACGGACTCCAGGCGGGAGTTGATGTAGGCGGCGGTGACGCCGGGCGCGTAGGTCTCCAGCAGGTGCGGCTCCGTGGCCTTCACGAACGGCACGGACGCCACCATGCGTTAGCATAGTGTGACCCACCTGACGACGATGGTGACGGACTCCAGGCGGGAGTTGATGTAGGCGGCGGTGACGCCGGGCGCGTAGGTCTCCAGCAGGTGCGGCTCCGTGGCCTTCACGAACGGCACGGACGCCACCATGCGTTAGCATAGTGTGACCCACCTGACGACGATGGTGACGGACTCCAGGCGGGAGTTGATGTAGGCGGCGGTGACGCCGGGCGCGTAGGTCTCCAGCAGGTGCGGCTCCGTGGCCTTCACGAACGGCACGGACGCCACCATGCGTTAGCATAGTGTGACCCACCTGACGACGATGGTGACGGACTCCAGGCGGGAGTTGATGTAGGCGGCGGTGACGCCGGGCGCGTAGGTCTCCAGCAGGTGCGGCTCCGTGGCCTTCACGAACGGCACGGACGCCACCATGCGTTAGCATAGTGTGACCCACCTGACGACGATGGTGACGGACTCCAGGCGGGAGTTGATGTAGGCGGCGGTGACGCCGGGCGCGTAGGTCTCCAGCAGGTGCGGCTCCGTGGCCTTCACGAACGGCACGGACGCCACCATGCGTTAGCATAGTGTGACCCACCTGACGACGATGGTGACGGACTCCAGGCGGGAGTTGATGTAGGCGGCGGTGACGCCGGGCGCGTAGGTCTCCAGCAGGTGCGGCTCCGTGGCCTTCACGAACGGCACGGACGCCACCATGCGTTAGCATAGTGTGACCCACCTGACGACGATGGTGACGGACTCCAGGCGGGAGTTGATGTAGGCGGCGGTGACGCCGGGCGCGTAGGTCTCCAGCAGGTGCGGCTCCGTGGCCTTCACGAACGGCACGGACGCCACCATGCGTTAGCATAGTGTGACCCACCTGACGACGATGGTGACGGACTCCAGGCGGGAGTTGATGTAGGCGGCGGTGACGCCGGGCGCGTAGGTCTCCAGCAGGTGCGGCTCCGTGGCCTTCACGAACGGCACGGACGCCACCATGCGTTAGCATAGTGTGACCCACCTGACGACGATGGTGACGGACTCCAGGCGGGAGTTGATGTAGGCGGCGGTGACGCCGGGCGCGTAGGTCTCCAGCAGGTGCGGCTCCGTGGCCTTCACGAACGGCACGGACGCCACCATGCGTTAGCATAGTGTGACCCACCTGACGACGATGGTGACGGACTCCAGGCGGGAGTTGATGTAGGCGGCGGTGACGCCGGGCGCGTAGGTCTCCAGCAGGTGCGGCTCCGTGGCCTTCACGAACGGCACGGACGCCACCATGCGTTAGCATAGTGTGACCCACCTGACGACGATGGTGACGGACTCCAGGCGGGAGTTGATGTAGGCGGCGGTGACGCCGGGCGCGTAGGTCTCCAGCAGGTGCGGCTCCGTGGCCTTCACGAACGGCACGGACGCCACCATGCGTTAGCATAGTGTGACCCACCTGACGACGATGGTGACGGACTCCAGGCGGGAGTTGATGTAGGCGGCGGTGACGCCGGGCGCGTAGGTCTCCAGCAGGTGCGGCTCCGTGGCCTTCACGAACGGCACGGACGCCACCATGCGTTAGCATAGTGTGACCCACCTGACGACGATGGTGACGGACTCCAGGCGGGAGTTGATGTAGGCGGCGGTGACGCCGGGCGCGTAGGTCTCCAGCAGGTGCGGCTCCGTGGCCTTCACGAACGGCACGGACGCCACCATGCGTTAGCATAGTGTGACCCACCTGACGACGATGGTGACGGACTCCAGGCGGGAGTTGATGTAGGCGGCGGTGACGCCGGGCGCGTAGGTCTCCAGCAGGTGCGGCTCCGTGGCCTTCACGAACGGCACGGACGCCACCATGCGTTAGCATAGTGTGACCCACCTGACGACGATGGTGACGGACTCCAGGCGGGAGTTGATGTAGGCGGCGGTGACGCCGGGCGCGTAGGTCTCCAGCAGGTGCGGCTCCGTGGCCTTCACGAACGGCACGGACGCCACCATGCGTTAGCATAGTGTGACCCACCTGACGACGATGGTGACGGACTCCAGGCGGGAGTTGATGTAGGCGGCGGTGACGCCGGGCGCGTAGGTCTCCAGCAGGTGCGGCTCCGTGGCCTTCACGAACGGCACGGACGCCACCATGCGTTAGCATAGTGTGACCCACCTGACGACGATGGTGACGGACTCCAGGCGGGAGTTGATGTAGGCGGCGGTGACGCCGGGCGCGTAGGTCTCCAGCAGGTGCGGCTCCGTGGCCTTCACGAACGGCACGGACGCCACCATGCGTTAGCATAGTGTGACCCACCTGACGACGATGGTGACGGACTCCAGGCGGGAGTTGATGTAGGCGGCGGTGACGCCGGGCGCGTAGGTCTCCAGCAGGTGCGGCTCCGTGGCCTTCACGAACGGCACGGACGCCACCATGCGTTAGCATAGTGTGACCCACCTGACGACGATGGTGACGGACTCCAGGCGGGAGTTGATGTAGGCGGCGGTGACGCCGGGCGCGTAGGTCTCCAGCAGGTGCGGCTCCGTGGCCTTCACGAACGGCACGGACGCCACCATGCGCTGCCACAGCGACAGCAGGTAGTGCACCGAGTTAGGGGCGAACTGCCACATCTGGAACAACAGTACATTACCTCTCTCTGTCTCTCAACACAGGTTTCTACTTAAAGTCAACGGGGAACGAAGTGCAACGGGGAACGGAGGTCGGGATGGGTTAACGGCGGTAGGCAGCGGCACTGACCTGGAGGCTCTGCACGGTGAACTTGGCGATGAGCTCTATGAGGCGCGGGTAGTTGTCCACCATCACCAGCTCGCCCAGCTGGTAGTTGGACTTGAGACGCGCCAGCAGGCGGCAGAACTCGTGGTAGTTCGAAGGATCCGAAAGGCCCTGGAACAGACAGTCACAGAATAGGGAATAATTCATTAAAAATATACATACATCAATAAATCACGTCTTTATCCCTTACCGGGTAGACAGCCTAGACAGAGCCTTTTTTTTTACCGGTATTCCCTCGCTACCATTGGGGGGCGCCGCGGGAGCATGAGGGTGTCACCGCGTATGCCCACCGGCCGCCCCAGCCTATGTGCCGGGGCTCCTGCGCCAAGTGGAGGGGGGCCTGGAATACTTGGTCCCCCTCCTAGACACGTGGGCCTCTAATTGGTAGCAGGGAATCCCCACCCCCCGCCAGCAGGCACCGCTAGGGGGGGAGAGCGGCAAACTGCCGCCTTCTCCCTGTTCGTCTGCGCCGGAGCGGGGGCGCGAGTGGCGCGAGTGGGTCGTTAAATCTAACGGCCACGCTTAGCCTGACTGTGGCGTATAAGTGGAGAATCAAAATAGTGATGGGCTGCATCGCCTGTAACTTGATTTCAGCCCATTTCCTTTTACGTGATGAGTAGGTTAAGAGGTAAGTGAAACCTTCTTTGGCGGCGTCGTTGTGCACTTTTGGGCAGGGTAAAAAAAATGTTAAATTCGCGTCAGGGTCACGTGACCGTAAGACGGCGCAGGGCGCTTACGCGTGTGTGCGTGTGTAGTTTTTTACATAAAGTACCAGGATCGCAGCTCCTCGGCAGTTGCTTTTGCCACCACGCGCGCAACCTAAAAATGAAGCGCGGAGACCCATTTTCAGCTTTAAATTAAAATTATAAATAATGGATATAGAGTTCCAAGAGCTAGGAGTTTTTTATTGGAAATTTCCTCCTCTTTAAGAATCTGTGTTTGAAATTTCTTAAATATTAATAGTCTATGAAATATTGGCGAAAAACGAAATGCCTTTTTTTTCATCTTTAATTGTTTATACCTTTTTCAATTTTTTGTGTTAGTACACTCTTTTAGCACATTTTTCTAGGCGTCATTCCGCATCCAATGAGCTATCGCACATAATTTTAAGAGCAGTATCTCTATTTTAGACCATTTTGAACTCGTCGGCTAGAATACTAGCCGTCTTTACATAAACGAGCCTTAAATGAAAGCCATGCAAAAAAAACATGAATATTCGTTGTCTGAAGCGATGGAAAACGTTTAAATTGAATAATATGTGCCTCTACCTGCGTGTTCTCCAGTATCCGCAGCACGCCGTGCGCCAGCCGGTTGAGGAACTTGGCGCGCTCGGTGTTGCCGAACAGCGAGCGGCGCACGGAGGCCAGCTGCACCAGGCACGCCAGCGCCAGCCCCGAATATGTGCCCGTACCTGCGTGTTCTCCAGTATCCGCAGCACGCCGTGCGCCAGCCGGTTGAGGAACTTGGCGCGCTCGGTGTTGCCGAACAGCGAGCGGCGCACGGAGGCCAGCTGCACCAGGCACGCCAGCGCCAGCCCCGAATATGTGCCCGTACCTGCGTGTTCTCCAGTATCCGCAGCACGCCGTGCGCCAGCCGGTTGAGGAACTTGGCGCGCTCGGTGTTGCCGAACAGCGAGCGGCGCACGGAGGCCAGCTGCACCAGGCACGCCAGCGCCAGCCCCGAATATGTGCCCGTACCTGCGTGTTCTCCAGTATCCGCACCACGCCGTGCGCCAGCCGGTTGAGGAACTTGGCGCGCTCGGTGTTGCCGAACAGCGAGCGGCGCACGGAGGCCAGCTGCACCAGGCACGCCAGCGCCAGCCCCGAATATGTGCCCGTACCTGCGTGTTCTCCAGTATCCGCAGCACGCCGTGCGCCAGCCGGTTGAGGAACTTGGCGCGCTCGGTGTTGCCGAACAGCGAGCGGCGCACGGAGGCCAGCTGCACCAGGCACGCCAGCGCCAGCCCCGAATATGTGCCCGTACCTGCGTGTTCTCCAGTATCCGCAGCACGCCGTGCGCCAGCCGGTTGAGGAACTTGGCGCGCTCGGTGTTGCCGAACAGCGAGCGGCGCACGGAGGCCAGCTGCACCAGGCACGCCAGCGCCAGCCCCGAATATGTGCCCGTACCTGCGTGTTCTCCAGTATCCGCAGCACGCCGTGCGCCAGCCGGTTGAGGAACTTGGCGCGCTCGGTGTTGCCGAACAGCGAGCGGCGCACGGAGGCCAGCTGCACCAGGCACGCCAGCGCCAGCCCCGAATATGTGCCCGTACCTGCGTGTTCTCCAGTATCCGCAGCACGCCGTGCGCCAGCCGGTTGAGGAACTTGGCGCGCTCGGTGTTGCCGAACAGCGAGCGGCGCACGGAGGCCAGCTGCACCAGGCACGCCAGCGCCAGCCCCGAATATGTGCCCGTACCTGCGTGTTCTCCAGTATCCGCAGCACGCCGTGCGCCAGCCGGTTGAGGAACTTGGCGCGCTCGGTGTTGCCGAACAGCGAGCGGCGCACGGAGGCCAGCTGCACCAGGCACGCCAGCGCCAGCCCCGAATATGTGCCCGTACCTGCGTGTTCTCCAGTATCCGCAGCACGCCGTGCGCCAGCCGGTTGAGGAACTTGGCGCGCTCGGTGTTGCCGAACAGCGAGCGGCGCACGGAGGCCAGCTGCACCAGGCACGCCAGCGCCAGCCCCGAATATGTGCCCGTACCTGCGTGTTCTCCAGTATCCGCAGCACGCCGTGCGCCAGCCGGTTGAGGAACTTGGCGCGCTCGGTGTTGCCGAACAGCGAGCGGCGCACGGAGGCCAGCTGCACCAGGCACGCCAGCGCCAGCCCCGAATATGTGCCCGTACCTGCGTGTTCTCCAGTATCCGCAGCACGCCGTGCGCCAGCCGGTTGAGGAACTTGGCGCGCTCGGTGTTGCCGAACAGCGAGCGGCGCACGGAGGCCAGCTGCACCAGGCACGCCAGCGCCAGCCCCGAATATGTGCCCGTACCTGCGTGTTCTCCAGTATCCGCAGCACGCCGTGCGCCAGCCGGTTGAGGAACTTGGCGCGCTCGGTGTTGCCGAACAGCGAGCGGCGCACGGAGGCCAGCTGCACCAGGCACGCCAGCGCCAGCCCCGAATATGTGCCCGTACCTGCGTGTTCTCCAGTATCCGCAGCACGCCGTGCGCCAGCCGGTTGAGGAACTTGGCGCGCTCGGTGTTGCCGAACAGCGAGCGGCGCACGGAGGCCAGCTGCACCAGGCACGCCAGCGCCAGCCCCGAATATGTGCCCGTACCTGCGTGTTCTCCAGTATCCGCAGCACGCCGTGCGCCAGCCGGTTGAGGAACTTGGCGCGCTCGGTGTTGCCGAACAGCGAGCGGCGCACGGAGGCCAGCTGCACCAGGCACGCCAGCGCCAGCCCCGAATATGTGCCCGTACCTGCGTGTTCTCCAGTATCCGCAGCACGCCGTGCGCCAGCCGGTTGAGGAACTTGGCGCGCTCGGTGTTGCCGAACAGCGAGCGGCGCACGGAGGCCAGCTGCACCAGGCACGCCAGCGCCAGCCCCGAATATGTGCCCGTACCTGCGTGTTCTCCAGTATCCGCAGCACGCCGTGCGCCAGCCGGTTGAGGAACTTGGCGCGCTCGGTGTTGCCGAACAGCGAGCGGCGCACGGAGGCCAGCTGCACCAGGCACGCCAGCGCCAGCCCCGAATATGTGCCCGTACCTGCGTGTTCTCCAGTATCCGCAGCACGCCGTGCGCCAGCCGGTTGAGGAACTTGGCGCGCTCGGTGTTGCCGAACAGCGAGCGGCGCACGGAGGCCAGCTGCACCAGGCACGCCAGCGCCAGCCCCGAATATGTGCCCGTACCTGCGTGTTCTCCAGTATCCGCAGCACGCCGTGCGCCAGCCGGTTGAGGAACTTGGCGCGCTCGGTGTTGCCGAACAGCGAGCGGCGCACGGAGGCCAGCTGCACCAGGCACGCCAGCGCCAGCCCCGAATATGTGCCCGTACCTGCGTGTTCTCCAGTATCCGCAGCACGCCGTGCGCCAGCCGGTTGAGGAACTTGGCGCGCTCGGTGTTGCCGAACAGCGAGCGGCGCACGGAGGCCAGCTGCACCAGGCACGCCAGCGCCAGCCCCGAATATGTGCCCGTACCTGCGTGTTCTCCAGTATCCGCAGCACGCCGTGCGCCAGCCGGTTGAGGAACTTGGCGCGCTCGGTGTTGCCGAACAGCGAGCGGCGCACGGAGGCCAGCTGCACCAGGCACGCCAGCGCCAGCCCCGAATATGTGCCCGTACCTGCGTGTTCTCCAGTATCCGCAGCACGCCGTGCGCCAGCCGGTTGAGGAACTTGGCGCGCTCGGTGTTGCCGAACAGCGAGCGGCGCACGGAGGCCAGCTGCACCAGGCACGCCAGCGCCAGCCCCGAATATGTGCCCGTACCTGCGTGTTCTCCAGTATCCGCAGCACGCCGTGCGCCAGCCGGTTGAGGAACTTGGCGCGCTCGGTGTTGCCGAACAGCGAGCGGCGCACGGAGGCCAGCTGCACCAGGCACGCCAGCGCCAGCCCCGAATATGTGCCCGTACCTGCGTGTTCTCCAGTATCCGCAGCACGCCGTGCGCCAGCCGGTTGAGGAACTTGGCGCGCTCGGTGTTGCCGAACAGCGAGCGGCGCACGGAGGCCAGCTGCACCAGGCACGCCAGCGCCAGCCCCGAATATGTGCCCGTACCTGCGTGTTCTCCAGTATCCGCAGCACGCCGTGCGCCAGCCGGTTGAGGAACTTGGCGCGCTCGGTGTTGCCGAACAGCGAGCGGCGCACGGAGGCCAGCTGCACCAGGCACGCCAGCGCCAGCCCCGAATATGTGCCCGTACCTGCGTGTTCTCCAGTATCCGCAGCACGCCGTGCGCCAGCCGGTTGAGGAACTTGGCGCGCTCGGTGTTGCCGAACAGCGAGCGGCGCACGGAGGCCAGCTGCACCAGGCACGCCAGCGCCAGCCCCGAATATGTGCCCGTACCTGCGTGTTCTCCAGTATCCGCAGCACGCCGTGCGCCAGCCGGTTGAGGAACTTGGCGCGCTCGGTGTTGCCGAACAGCGAGCGGCGCACGGAGGCCAGCTGCACCAGGCACGCCAGCGCCAGCCCCGAATATGTGCCCGTACCTGCGTGTTCTCCAGTATCCGCAGCACGCCGTGCGCCAGCCGGTTGAGGAACTTGGCGCGCTCGGTGTTGCCGAACAGCGAGCGGCGCACGGAGGCCAGCTGCACCAGGCACGCCAGCGCCAGCCCCGAATATGTGCCCGTACCTGCGTGTTCTCCAGTATCCGCAGCACGCCGTGCGCCAGCCGGTTGAGGAACTTGGCGCGCTCGGTGTTGCCGAACAGCGAGCGGCGCACGGAGGCCAGCTGCACCAGGCACGCCAGCGCCAGCCCCGAATATGTGCCCGTACCTGCGTGTTCTCCAGTATCCGCAGCACGCCGTGCGCCAGCCGGTTGAGGAACTTGGCGCGCTCGGTGTTGCCGAACAGCGAGCGGCGCACGGAGGCCAGCTGCACCAGGCACGCCAGCGCCAGCCCCGAATATGTGCCCGTACCTGCGTGTTCTCCAGTATCCGCAGCACGCCGTGCGCCAGCCGGTTGAGGAACTTGGCGCGCTCGGTGTTGCCGAACAGCGAGCGGCGCACGGAGGCCAGCTGCACCAGGCACGCCAGCGCCAGCCCCGAATATGTGCCCGTACCTGCGTGTTCTCCAGTATCCGCAGCACGCCGTGCGCCAGCCGGTTGAGGAACTTGGCGCGCTCGGTGTTGCCGAACAGCGAGCGGCGCACGGAGGCCAGCTGCACCAGGCACGCCAGCGCCAGCCCCGAATATGTGCCCGTACCTGCGTGTTCTCCAGTATCCGCAGCACGCCGTGCGCCAGCCGGTTGAGGAACTTGGCGCGCTCGGTGTTGCCGAACAGCGAGCGGCGCACGGAGGCCAGCTGCACCAGGCACGCCAGCGCCAGCCCCGAATATGTGCCCGTACCTGCGTGTTCTCCAGTATCCGCAGCACGCCGTGCGCCAGCCGGTTGAGGAACTTGGCGCGCTCGGTGTTGCCGAACAGCGAGCGGCGCACGGAGGCCAGCTGCACCAGGCACGCCAGCGCCAGCCCCGCCAGCCCGCCGCCGCCGCCCAGCGCCTGCTGCAGCTCGAAGAACAGCTCCAGCGTGCCGCCGCCCAGGAACGAGCCGCGCCACGACGTCGGGATCTGCAAGCACAGCCGCGGTGAGCCATGGCGCGCCAGGCCATAGCCTACAGTTGTATAAGGCTCAAGCCAGGTTCACATTTGTCTGTCGTGTCGTGTTGTGATGCTCTCTGTCGTGATGGCTACTGTTCACATTTGGATGACGTGTTATGACGCATCTTGGCACCCGAAGAGTTCACACGCTCGCAATGTTTTTTCAAGATTCTTCCGATTCCGATTCAGATATTGAAGATATGCACTTATTGACGTTGGCAACGCTTCTAATAAAACAAAGAAAGCGGAGAAGATCCATCGTCCATAGTTCACGTGCAGCTCTGACGAGTCACAACACAACATGGCCGCGTGCACACTATCCTGACGTGACGCTGCACCGCCCCCCGCACCTCACCCGTTCTGTCGCAGACCGGGATCGCTTGTGACGCGACACAACATAAGCCGTCACAACACACGGCATCAGAGAAATATGAACGCAACCGAATTAAATGTATGAAACCGATACAGTTCTGATGCGTCACAACACAACACGACAGACAAATGTGAATGCGGCTTAAGGGCTTACCTGCACGGTGCACAGGTCGTCCGAGCACTCGTCCACGGCGGTGCCGATGAAGTCGTAGGTGAGGCAGTGGTGCGCCAGCCGCAGCAGCGCGGCCACCAGCGCGTGCTGCGCCGCGTCCAGCGGGTCCAGGCTCTTGCCGCGCGCCGAGCCGAGCAGCGAGCACGACAGCCGGAACATCTCGAACAGCTGCGTGTCTCTGCCGACAGTACGTTCCCCTCTCAGCACACTCGCCATCAGATATATTTATTTATTTATTTTTATTTTATTTATTTTATATGAATAGGAAGGCAAACGAGCAAGTGAATCACCTGATGGTAAGTGATCACCACTGCCCATAGACACCCGCAACCCCAAAGGGATTGCAGATGCGTTGCCAACCTAGAGGACTATAATGAAATGCCTCTTGTGCCCGTAATTTCCCCGGCTGTCTTACTCTCCACACCGGAACACAGCAGTGCAAGCACTGCTACTTAGCGGCAGGATTAGCGAGTAAGATGGTGGTAGCGATCCGGACGGACCTTGCACAAGGCCAAGGCAAGGGGATATATCGTAGCGAGAGGCCCCTGATATTTCGGAGCATCATAAAATTTTAATAAATTCGTTACACTAACATTAGAACGCGTTTCGTCATAAATATAAGAGCAGCGAATTTTCAATAAATTAAAAAAAAATAAAAAACTAGGTTTTAAAAAAATGAGAATCCATATTTTCATATATTTTTCAAACTTCTCGTTCTTTTTATATGAGAAGGTATAATTATCATATCAAAAATTAATTCAGCATCCTTAAATTATCCAAAAATGATACCAAACACGATGCAGTTACATACTTACCGCTCATCATCTTTGGGCAAACTAAAAAAAAACTTAAGTGTGGCGTCGTTTTTTAATTGTTCATACACCCAGATACACCACAATAACTTGACGCCATTGTTATTTGATTCCAATACGAAGGTAGGTACGGAACGCGCAAACTGCCAAACGCGCGCGCGGCGACGCCGGCCGTGACAGCCCGACTGAAACACCCGCTTAACGGGTACTCTAATATCGTGACCTTGAGTCCGGCCGGAGCGGGAGTTTCTGTTCTACTATGTTCTTATGTATGTATAACTCTTTATTGTACATAAAACACAAGAAAAGATGAATACAGGACAACACACATGCACAAACGCGAACTTATCCCTAAAAGGGATCTCTTCCAGTTAACCTTTGAACGATTGACAGAACATGAGTATTAAGCAAGAGTAGACACACAGAAAAAGTAAAAGAACCGATCGAAACCTAAAATAATCCTAAATGTCTAAATTTTAAATAATGTAAGATATAATAATAAACTACACATAATAGATAAATACGATAAACTAATACACAATAAATAAAATATACTACATAATCACTACATAGTATAAAATAAAGTCGCTTTTTCTGTCCCCGTGTCCCGATGTATGCTTATATCTTCAAAACTACACAACGGATTTTGATGCGGTTTTTTTTAATAGATAGAGTGATTCAAGAGGAAGGTTTATATGTATAATACATGCATAATATACCGTGCGAAGCCGGGGCGGGTCGCTAGTATATAAATATATACATACACACACAAGTTATAAAACACATCACATTATTTATTCTATGCTAAAGGCACAGCTCCGCCGGACCCTGGTCAGCGCTGCCCCCTACCTGAAGGAGGAAGCGATCTTCCTGTGCTTGGCGAGCGAGCGGTTGGCGTCGGCCTCCGACACCTGGTTCATCTCCAGCACCAGCTGGGACAGCAGCTGCACGCCGATGGTGCACAGCTCCGCCGGACCCTGGTCAGCGCCGCCCCCTACCTGAAGGAGGAAGCGATCTTCCTGTGCTTGGCGAGCGAGCGGTTGGCGTCGGCCTCCGACACCTGGTTCATCTCCAGCACCAGCTGGGACAGCAGCTGCACGCCGATGGTGCACAGCTCCGCCGGACCCTGGTCAGCGCCGCCCCCTACCTGAAGGAGGAAGCGATCTTCCTGTGCTTGGCGAGCGAGCGGTTGGCGTCGGCCTCCGACACCTGGTTCATCTCCAGCACCAGCTGGGACAGCAGCTGCACGCCGATGGTGCACAGCTCCGCCGGACCCTGGTCAGCGCTGCCCCCTACCTGAAGGAGGAAGCGATCTTCCTGTGCTTGGCGAGCGAGCGGTTGGCGTCGGCCTCCGACACCTGGTTCATCTCCAGCACCAGCTAGGACAGCAGCTGCACGCCGATGGTGCACAGCTCCGCCGGACCCTGGTCAGCGCCGCTCCCTACCTGAAGGAGGAAGCGATCTTCCTGTGCTTGGCGAGCGAGCGGTTGGCGTCGGCCTCCGACACCTGGTTCATCTCCAGCACCAGCTGGGACAGCAGCTGCACGCCGATGGTGCACAGCTCCGCCGGACCCTGGTCAGCGCTGCCCCCTACCTGAAGGAGGAAGCGATCTTCCTGTGCTTGGCGAGCGAGCGGTTGGCGTCGGCCTCCGACACCTGGTTCATCTCCAGCACCAGCTGGGACAGCAGCTGCACGCCGATGGTGCACAGCTCCGCCGGACCCTGCAAGTGGTACACCAGTACATAAGCATTTCTGCTGATACATTACAACAGTGGTTCTTAACCTTTCAGACATGAGGGACCATTTGACAAAATTTCTGTCTTGCCATGGACCACCTAAGTAACTATAAAAAATCTAACGTATGGCTTCGATCGGCCCCAATGGATGGAATTGCACATTCACGCGTTGTGTCGGGTTGTCACTTATCTAATTATTAATTAGATTGGCCCCGCGGACCACTTTGGATGCTTCCAGGGACCACCGGTTAAGAACCACTGCATTACAATGTACTAGATGTTGCCCGCGACTCCGTCTGTTGTGGAACTACGCGATTTTCCGTAATAAAAAGTAGCCTATGTTTTAATCTGGGGTGTCAGCTATCTCCAATTTAAATTTGCTCAAAATCCGTCGAGCCGTCACTCGCGTCCTCACTCACAACTTTCACATTTATAATACCTATTACTAGAAATAAAAAGCCGTGGTAGCCTAGTAGTTTGACCTGTGGCCCCTCAAGCAGAGCGTCGTGGGTTCAAATCCCGGGCGCGCACCTCTGAGTTTTTCGGAATTTATGTGCGAAAATTACATTTGAAATTTGCCATGAGCTTTTCGGTGAAGGAAAACATCGTGAGGAAAACTGCACACATCTGCGAAGACATTCAATGGTGTGTGTTAAGTTCCCAATCCGCAGTGGGCGCGCGTGGGAACGATAGCCCAAACCCTCCAATACACGGAGGAGGCCTATGCCATGGGGCACGCCGAATTACGCGACAATTTAATAATAACAAAAAAAACAACATACTTACTGAAATTGTAGCGAATTCGGAATAAAAAGGCTATATTATTATTATTACTAGAATACATATAATATACTAGCTGTTGCCCGCAACTCCGTCCGCATAGAATTTTATAGATGTTTATCGCTATCCCGTAGGAATTACGCAATTTTCCGGGATAAAAAGTAGCCTATGTGTTATTCCAGACCATAATCTATCTGTTCCAAATTTCACCCAGATCTGTCCAGCCGTTCTGGCGTGAAAGAGTAACAAACATCCAAACATACTCACAAACTTTCACATTTATAATATTAGTAGGATTTTTCTCAAACATTGTGTAGTAAATAGATTTTACCATAAAAAGATCCCCAAAGTTGCCAAAGCACGAAGGATTGCGTAACATTCCAATAAACAATGTTCTGAAATTGTTTGTTGACATCAGTGCCGGCGTTAGGGGGGGCGCGATGGGGCGACGGCCCGGGGCGCCAAATTTGGGGGGCGCTGAGGTCTGGGGCCTCGGCCTCCTGGCTCGCCGGCTGTGTACCCTCAATACTGTCCTTAAGTGGGCGCCTAAATATTACTGCCCGGGGTGTCAGTGGCCCTAACGCCGCTGCTGGTTGACATGACCGCTACTGTCGTGCTAGGCGTGCTGGTATTAATTGGCATTGTTCGTTTTTAGGGTTCCGTACCTCAAAAGGAAAAAACGGAACCCTTATAGGATCACTTTGTTGTCCGTCTGTCTGTCCGTCCGTCCGTCCGTCTGTCAAGACCCTTTTTCTCAGGAACGCGTGGAGGTATGAAGCTGAAATTTATATCAATTACTCAGGCCTACTGTCCCTTGAAGCTGTGAAAAAATCAAATTTCTAAGCCAACGCAATCAAAAGATACAGCCGTTTATGCCGCAAATTTTCAACTCTCAAGGGAATCAAAACCTACAAGGTAGTTCCCGTGAACGCAGAATCTTGAAATTTGGTATGAAGGTAGGTCTTATAGCACAGATTAAAGAATAATTGCGAAAACCGTAAATGTGTATGTATGTCTGTATATAGCAGTGACCAATATAAAGTAACCCCACACTGCGTACATTTTGCTTTGGAACAGGGCTCTGCTTACACTGGTTTTAGATATTTATAGATAATGATACGGAACCCTCGGTGCGCGAGTCCGACTCGCACTTGACCGGTTTTTTTTTTAGTATGCTCCAATTCGAAAACCATTTCGAGGAAAACCATCATTTATCCGATTTATCTGGTCCGATTTCAAAAATACTTTATGATTGCAGATATTTTTGTAAAAGTACTTTGAACCTTTGTTTGACCGAACGACCCGGTTTTTAGGCAGAATCCAGCATCGAATGTTTGCCACAAAAATGAAAAAAAAAAGTTTGGCTACGGCAACTGTCACGTGTCACTGTCAAATCGACAAAACCATAGACAAAGCCGTTTTTTTTATAGCCAGCCGAACGAAGGCGATTCGGATTCTGTCTAAATTCACGAATTATCAAACAGCGAAAAAATATTTATTATTAATTAACAAAGCTACGTAAAAGCATAATCTTCAAATTAGTTGCTTGAAATAGTCCATTTTATCAAATAAAGGTGTTAAATAATAATAATAATAATAATATAGCCTTTTTATTCCGAATTCGCTACAATTTCGTGTTGTTTTTTTTTTTTACTATTATTATTATTATTAAATTGTCGCGTAATTCGGCGTGCCTCATGGCATAGGCCTCCTCCGTGTATTGGAGGGTATGGGCTATAGTTCCCACGCGCGCCCAGTGCGGATTGGGAACTTAACACACACCATTGAATTTCTTCGCAGATGTGTGTAGGTTTCCTTACGATGTTTTCCTTCACCGAAAAGCTCATGGCAAATTTCAAATGTAATTTTCGCACATAAATTCCGAAAAACTCAGAGGTGCGCGCCCGGGATTTGAACCCACGACGCTCTGCTTGAGAGGCCACAGGTCAAACCACTAGGCTACCACGGCTTTTTAAAGGTGTTAAAAGCACAGCTTAAAAAAAATTGAACAATGCCAATTGTTTGTTGACATGACCGCTACTGTCGTGTCGTGCTGGCCGTGCTGGTGAATCAACCACGGGCTCCTGAGTATGGTCGCGCCCCTGGCCGGCAGCCTACCTGGAGGAAGCTGGCCACGTCGTTCATGACGCTGTGGAACACCAGGTCCTCCTTCACCATGTCGAACCAGCCCAGCTTGGTGATGCGCGCGAACAGCGCCACCAGCGCCTGCGGACAACAAACAAACGTACAGTTAATTATCCATACAGCCAAAGGTCGCGTTAATCGTTAATTACCGAAGTTAACAATCTGCTTATAACTTCTGATAAATTCGGATTTGTATCAAAACATCTTCTTCTTCTTTATTTTTTAAATTTATTTTTGCAAATTGGCCGCCAATGGCTCTTTTACATGTCTTTTTGAAACTACCAGCACATTTGGAAAGACCATCATTGCCAAGAAGAATGCGCCGCAAGAAACTTGGCAGAAAGTCATTTTTTCAAAATAAAATACAGTAAGAATACTTAAATTCTACTTAAATTAAATACATTTATAAAAGGGATGTATAAGGTCCCCGAGCCTTCAATTATATTAATCTATAAATAGTAAATAGTATAAATAAATAGTATAAAGTCTCTACTAGTCAAAAAAAAAAACAAAAAAAAAAATAATAATAAGTTCAGTGGAGGTGTAAAACGCCTCCACCGTCAAATAAATTAATTCTCTCTTTCTAATCGCTGACGAATTAGTAGTTTAAAACTCATACATTTTCCGTATGTCTTGACCGCAATTACTTCTAATTTCACTTTATATCATCGTTTTTACAATATTTTCACATTTTATTGAGAAATGTGATATTTTTTTTTATTTTTATTCTCTATTGCGAAGGCCTTTATTCTTTGTAGAGGTCTGCAATCTAAATCACAATTTCAACATATTCATACCTGCTAAAGAGTAAAATGACATAAATAACACACATAATTTTTTAATTCTTATGCGCCACATGGTCATAATAGTTCCATCTCTTTCACTAATGCCACGCGGACCGTATGTGTGAAGAGTAGCGCTGCACAATCACATTGGGGCTTCCCTGCTCCTTAAGCCAAGCAATCGCTTTCCCAACATCTGCGACGCGAGTTTTGAAAACTAATAAATGATGTCCGAATTGGCATTGTTCATTTTTTTTAGTATGGTCCAATTCGAAAACCATTTCGAGGAAAGCCATCAATTATCCGATTTATCTTGTCCGATTTCAAAAATACTTTATGATTGCAGATATTTTTGTAAAAGTACTTTGAACCTTTGTTTGACCGAACGACCCGGTTTTTAGACAGAATCCAGCATACACTGTTTGCCACAAAAATTAAAAAAAAATTACCTATGGCAACTGTCACATGTCACTGTCAAATCGACAAAACCATAGACAAAGCCGTTTTTTTTATAGCCAGCCGAACGAAGGCGATTGGGATTCTGTCTAAATTCACGAATTATCAAACAGCGAAAAAATATTTATTATTAATTAACAAAGCTACGTAAAAGCATAATATTCAAATTAAACTCGTCGCAAAATAAAAGGCCCGTTTTGACAGTTCACGCCTATGAAGTTCTCTATTTTTTACCGAACGAAATGTTCTGAAGGTAATTATATTTTTCATTGATGGGTACCGCCCACTCGGCTAAGTGCTGTGCATAACGATTTTTTCATATTGTCCACAGACTAATAATAATCGGTTAAAGAAAAAAATAAATCTATCAAGATGTTTTTTTAAGGCCGACTCGCACTTGGCCGGTTTTATTTAATTAAATACTATACTCAACGCCGTATATAGATTCCAAAAAAACTACTCGTGTGTTGCCAATAAAATAAAAAAGTTTTGCATCGGTAAGTTTTAACTTTTATAAATATAATACATAAGTAATTTATTTATATGTAATTGTAAAGTTAAAATTAAATGCAACCACATAAATAAATTATTTCATATCAATATTAATTTCACCTACAGAAATTTGGTTGAAACTGTTTTGTAGAAGAAAAGTTCATATTACAGTGGTAATACTTCAGGTTTAAACAACATTTGGATACTATTAATGTTATAATTGATATGCACGTAGAACGTTGACAAGAAATCACGTATGGCAAACTTTATGGTAAACATGGCGGCCACAGGGCCACCCACCATGACATCTCCAATTGTCACTTCATTTCATTCGGCATAGTCGCAGGGTAAAAACTTAGTTTGTATGTTTGTCAGTCAAACTCGTAAAAATGATATATTTTGACACATGGATAGTTCAAAACCAAGGTATTCATGTGCAACACACGTTGTATCTAATAGGCCCTATTAAATAGGGTATGCATAGGTAGGATCAAGTGCAAAAATAAGTATCTATTCGAACCACTCAAAAATATGTTGGCCTTATTGCGTCGGAATAAGAGTCTGTGGTACTTATTTTTGAAACTTTGATTAAGTACATATTTTTACACTGTAGATATATAGGAAACATCAAAAACTTGGGATAATCTTTACACTTAAATAACAACAAAATATTATTATGACTATTTTTTATTAATGTGCATCGGTTGGTTACATCTGGAATGTCATAATGAAAATGACACTTGTGACGTGACGTCCGGCCATCTTTGGTAACTTTTTTGGAATCTATATACGGCGTTGAGTTTAGTGTTCATCAATCAATTAATTACTGACTTTCACCAGCTGTGTAGTGATCTTTACTGAAAATTATGAGCTTGTAACATTGTATCATTTCAAAATCTACAACATCAGTGTAAGTTAAATTTTCTAAACAGAACTTTAATCCAATGCACTTTACAATATATATTCAAATCGATCAAGTACTCATACAAACTTGAATCGATTTATCGTGAGTATCGAGTACCGAGTCGTATGGTTACATCACTAGTTACGTCGCGAAGACAAATGTCAAAACGGGCCTTTTATTTTGCGACGACTTTAGTTGCTTGAAATAGTCCATTTTATCAAATAAAGGTGTCAAAAGCACAGCTTAAAAAAAATGAACAATGCCAATTTAAGGAATACCGTCAACAATGGTGGACACTGGTTACCTGTACGACGAAGTTGGCGAGCTTGGGTCTCGTGGCGAGGTAGTTGAGCACATAGTTGCGGATGTCCAACCGCTGCTGCACCGTCAGACTCGTCGTCGATCTGCGCCAACGTTAACATTACATTACTTTCGCTATTTCATACATTAAAGGGCTGCTACACTCTCTGTTAGTACATACATACATAAATCACGTCTTTATCTTAGACAGGGGTAAACAGAGCCTAAGGTAACAAGACCTAAAGGCCACGTTTAGCATGATTGTGGGCGTATAGGTGGTAAAGGGAATCAAAATAGTGATGGGTTGCTAGCTGCATCGCCTATAATATGATACCTAATATTGTCGCCTATTCCCTTGATGGGCTTTTACCATCTGCGCGAGACTAGAAGCACATTCTATGTTTTTTTCTTTTCTCCCAGACTACCATGGAAATATTAATATTAATACATTTAAATCCGACAAGAGTTAGTGATCTAGTGCGCTACGCCAACTGACAGTTCTTTTGAATAACTCGCTGGCGAGCTACACCATCTCTTCTGCGCAAAGACCTTCCCTCCTCACCAGCACCACCCGTCTGCCGTCTGTCTGAACACAGTCCTGCCTGTAGAGACCGCGCACTCCAGCGCCTCCTGCCTCTACACAGGGTGCAAGCGACGCTGTCCCACCTGCTGATGAGCTTGGCGAGCGTGGTGGCGGCCAGCAGCTGCGAGTAGCTAGAGTCCGCGCGCTCCAGCAGCGCCTGGCACTTGCTCAGCGTGTCCGGCGCCTCCTGCCTCTATACAGGGTGCAAGCGACGCTGTCCCACCTGCTGATGAGCTTGGCGAGCGTGGTGGCGGCCAGCAGCTGCGAGTAGCTAGAGTCCGCGCGCTCCAGCAGCGCCTGGCACTTGCTCAGCGTGTCCGGCGCCTCCTGCCTCTATACAGGGTGCAAGCGACGCTGTCCCACCTGCTGATGAGCTTGGCGAGCGTGGTGGCGGCCAGCAGCTGCGAGTAGCTAGAGTCCGCGCGCTCCAGCAGCGCCTGGCACTTGCTCAGCGTGTCCGGCGCCTCCTGCCTCTATACAGGGTGCAAGCGACGCTGTCCCACCTGCTGATGAGCTTGGCGAGCGTGGTGGCGGCCAGCAGCTGCGAGTAGCTAGAGTCCGCGCGCTCCAGCAGCGCCTGGCACTTGCTCAGCGTGTCCGGCGCCTCCTGCCTCTATACAGGGTGCAAGCGACGCTGTCCCACCTGCTGATGAGCTTGGCGAGCGTGGTGGCGGCCAGCAGCTGCGAGTAGCTAGAGTCCGCGCGCTCCAGCAGCGCCTGGCACTTGCTCAGCGTGTCCGGCGCCTCCTGCCTCTATACAGGGAGCAAGCGACGCTGTCCCACCTGCTGACCAGCTTGGCGAGCGTGGTGGCGGCCAGCAGCTGCGAGTAGCTAGAGTCCGCGCGCTCCAGCAGCGCCTGGCACTTGCTCAGCGTGTCCGGCGCCTCCTGCCTCTATACAGGGAGCAAGCGACGCTGTCCCACCTGCTGACCAGCTTGGCGAGCGTGGTGGCGGCCAGCAGCTGCGAGTAGCTAGAGTCCGCGCGCTGCAGCAGCGCCTGGCACTTGCTCAGCGTGTCCGGCGCCTCCTGCCTCTATACAGGGAGCAAGCGACGCTGTCCCACCTGCTGACCAGCTTGGCGAGCGTGGTGGCGGCCAGCAGCTGCGAGTAGCTAGAGTCCGCGCGCTGCAGCAGCGCCTGGCACTTGCTCAGCGTGTCCGGCGCCTCCTGCCTCTATACAGGGAGCAAGCGACGCTGTCCCACCTGCTGACCAGCTTGGCGAGCGTGGTGGCGGCCAGCAGCTGCGAGTAGCTAGAGTCCGCGCGCTGCAGCAGCGCCTGGCACTTGCTCAGCGTGTCCGGCGCCTCCTGCCTCTATACAGGGAGCAAGCGACGCTGTCCCACCTGCTGACCAGCTTGGCGAGCGTGGTGGCGGCCAGCAGCTGCGAGTAGCTAGAGTCCGCGCGCTCCAGCAGCGCCTGGCACTTGCTCAGCGTGTCCGGCGCCTCCTGACAAGTCACAAAAATTTTCACAAACTATCGGAGTATTTTTATGTCGTTATCCAAATTTATGAGAACAAGTAGAGACTCTTTAATTATCTGTACAAACAAAACAGATTTCGAATTTTGAAACGTGGCAATCACCAAAAAGAGTAACATACTGTCAAATTATCTACTAATGTCTCTTTCAGTTTGAGCGTGCGTGCGTGCGTGCGTGTGCGTGTGCGTGTGCGCGTGTGCGTGTGCGTGTGTGCGTGTGTGTGTGTGTGAGCGTGTGTGTGTGTGAGCGTGTGTGTGTGTGTGTGCGCGTGTATCTGTCTGTGGCATCGCTCTTAATAAGATGGAACAATTTCAATGCAGTTTTCCTCAATCCTAAACCAATTTCATTGCAGTGCTTAGCTATGTTTGGTAAAAATCGTTTCAGCAGTTACTGCTAGGGAGGTTTTTTTTTTTTTTTACTACAAACTGACCAGTGATTGACCTCTATCTCACTTGGTGGAAGGTGCAGATGAGGCCAAAGGTGTAACTCACTGGTTCAGTAATAGCCTATTCACTCTAGCCTTGAAGAGCCCTAGGTTGTATATGTCCAGAAATACAGACGATGGGAGCGCATTCCATTCCCTAGCAGTTCGCATTAGGAAGGATGAAGCAAACCGCCTGGTGCGGGCCAATGGTATGTTGACAACAAATATTCATTCAAATGAGGTATGTTCATTTTCTAATTTATATTTATACACATGTATGTTGTCTCGATTTGCAATCAACATAAAAGATGCTTAACATCAACATTTACGACCGCCCACTTGAGCCTAATGAAATTACATTTCCGTGAAAAAAATTGGTATGCATGGGTAAGTTCCTATAAGTGTGGCAAGCACAAAGGGCTAATATTACCTGGAATGCGACCACGGCCTTCTCGGCCTGGTCGCGCGCCACAGGGTCCTGCGACTCGTAAAGCTGCTTACACAGCAACTCTATCTGAATCACCTCCTGCCGACACAATACAAGTATGTATACATATTTGACGACCGGATAGCCTAGTGGTTAGTGACCCTGACTATGAAGCTAGAGGTCCTGGGTTCGAATCCCGGTAGGGGCAGACAGTTGTATGATGAATACGAATGTTTGTGCCCGAGTCACGGATGTTGTATGTATTTAAGTATGTATTTTATCTACATTATATAAGTATGTTTATCCGTTGCCTGGTGCCCATAGCACAAGCTTTGCTTAGTTTGGGGCTGGGTCAATTGGTGTAATTTGTCCCAAGATATTTATTTATTTATTTATTTATTATTTACATGTATGCATGCAGTGGCGTAACTATAGGGTGGCAGGGGTGGCAAAATGCCAGTGGAACCTAGCTCTACGGGGTAGAACTGGCTTGGTTTAGAGCACAGAAGGGACACTGATGCGCTTCTTTATATTGAGGAAGGAGCCCTGACGAATTTGCCACGGGCCCCAGACGTTATAGTTACGCCACTGTATGCATGTATAATTCTTCACTACATAGTATAAAACATAGTTGTTCTCCTGTCTGTCTGACCCTATGTATGCTTAGATCTTTAAAACTACACAACTCATTTTGAGAGTTTTGTTCTAATAGATAGTGATTTAAGAGGAAGGTTTATATGTATAAATTGAAATGAAAAGTCCAGGTAGTAATGTGATGTTACAGGAAAATTAAAAGTAATTAAATTAAAATTAAAAAACTAATTAAAGATATAAAAAAATGTTTTATTAATGTTTTGGTATCAATACCCTGCCTGCTGTTTGTTGTAATATAAAAAAGAGTACCTACTTTTATTTAGCTATATTCTTACTCACACTTTTGACTCATTCCAATTCCCATTAGTTCGCATTGACATCACCGAACTAATGAGACTAAAAGTGTGGCAGTCATTCGGCCCCGGACTTATAAACCGAACTAAAGCAACTTCTACTAAAGGCAAATCTTTGCAGGGGTATTGTGTTCACAATATTCCGGAACAATTCTATGAGACATTGTACAATACATACATGTGTGATAGACAGAGATCGGACAAATTTGCGTCATTGCTCGCAATAATGTGGACATGACTCCAAAATTAATCAAATATGTCAAAATACATATATTAAGAATAAGTATATCCACGGAGGTTTTATACTTAGGTATAGAACTAGAAAACTTTTTTGTCAGAAATAATAATCATATCTAGAAGGATCGTGATTTCTTTATTATATAAAAATATTTACGAGAACGACAACTGCCACTTTAATTAACATTTTGCTAATAATTTTATGCATGTGTAGTTTTTTATCTCCGGGAGTTCAAATTTTATTTCGAGAAATTAATGAAATTATTAATTATTTGATTAATTTTTGAGTCATGTCCACTTTATTGCGAACGATGACGCAAATCTGTCCGATCTCTGGTGATGGATGACAATGCAAGTATGTACAATCATTACAATCAATAGAAAGTACAAACAGAAAATAAGCTTGTATCAAAAAGAAAATGTCAGTTGAGGTTATTTTATGGTTTTGGCGAAACTGAAAATATATATTTCAATATTTTATTCATTTTTAGAATAGAATAGAATACAATAGAATAGAAGAAATTTTTATTCACCAACATAAAAAAAAATCACAAAAATTCAAAAATTACAAAGTAGAATTAGATGCGAAGGTAAAATGGAAGGGAGACTCAGCGAGGTCGCTGTTTTTCAGTCTCCAACCAAACTAAACTGTTTTTGAGGTTACTCTATTATGAGGAGCACTTGACTGGGTTTTTTATGTTAAATAAATATGATTTTTGAGTCAGACAGTGTCAAATAAGATACAGCATGTTCCTGCTAGCCTGCCCTTGAAGGAGATAAGCCAGTGGCGTAGCTACCTGGGGACTAGGCGGGGCAGTGCCCCGGGGCCCTCAAGCTCAGAGGGCCCTCAAGCTCAGAGGGCCCTCAAATCCTTACCAGAAAATCTCGATCCAACTATTATTATTAAAACGTAACCAGTGTAGATAGTAGTGGGGCCCCATTTTTTTATTTGCACCAGGGCCCTTGGTTACCTAGTTACGCCACTGAGATAAGCATTCGGAATATAAAATGTCCTTTGTTTTGATATAGTATAGCTTATAGCATTCACCAAAGGTAGGGTTGCCAACAATATGTTAAACTAATATAGTATTTTCTAACCTTAATAACCATTTTGTGACAATTTAATTATCTGTTGTTTTTAATGTTTTATGTTTTTTTTACAACTTCTGTGATTGTCAGAACACAATTTTTCTTTCTTTCTTTCTTAATACATACATAAAACACATCTTTACCACGTATTTGGTAGACAGAGCCCAGGGTAATGAGACCCAAAGCCCATATTTAACACGATTGTGGGTGTGTAGATGGAAAGGGGAATCAATACTAGCCGCATTGCCTGTGACATGATTTCTAAGACTTTCACCCTTTCCCTGGATGGGCTTTTACCATCTGTGCAGGAAGATAAACTTTGGTCAGGCTAGATAAAGAGACAGTTGCAGAATACAACTCATATCTTATTCGAAATTTTACTGTTCAAATGTCTTGTAAGATATATTCAACTTTTTGAAAAAAGAGACACAGAGGTACATCAGGCTCTCTTGATTAGGTACTTGGTTTTCGCATACTCTATTATTGCAACACGAAAGTTTTTGTAATTATAGATTTTTATTTTTACTGTTAAGAAATAGTAGTACTAGTCAGTGACTCATGTTTTTGTAATCATCTTAAGACAATCTCTGGTATTTCGTCAATTCTAGTGCGCAAAGAAAAAGCCTGTCAATCAATTTAGTTCTGTGTACGTGTTTCTAGTGATGAAATATTACAATGGTGCATTGAAATGAAAACATTGACAAGTTAATTTCAAGGGTAAGGAATATATCAAATACGTCAACAACCAGCATCAAAATATAACCAAAACGCCGGTTTATGTGTCAATTACTACATATTACTTGATATGACGCGTAACAGAGCCCCATATAATAATGTATAATAAGTAAATAACACGAAAATTTACAGCGAAAACTGTGTCAAGCAGAGGTTCGGAGTCCGGAAATGCAATCGACGAAAGACGTGCAAGTTGTGCACGAACATCTGAATTATGTGGGAATAATGAATTTTGAAATGTCACAGAATCATTCGTACTCGGTAAAGAAGCCGAATTAAGTTAAAATTGCATATAAATCGCAATATTTTGGTACTCACCTGTTCTTCGGCCATCTTTGTTATTTTCTCGCATTTGAAATGACGTTTTGATATTGCTTCGCTAACTAGCGCGCATTACTTTTATCTTGGTTTTATATTGCAAATATTCATAGTCATTGCTGTAATGATTTATTTAATCGCATAGTCAATATTTATTTTTCGCAAATATATGGCATCGGTTATAAAAAAAGAATGAAGAAATTTTCATTTATGTTCTAAAGCGTCATTGTGAACAAAACGCAATTATTGGCGCGTTCAGAAGTACGTAGTAATAAAACTCGCCATGCATGATCCAACACAAATATGACGATACATTTTGTTTGAAAACACGGTGCAGGTTTGTTATTTTCATCTTTAACACTGGCCAGAAGAATCATGACAGAAAATTCAAGAGCAAAAAATAAGAACCGAAGGCTTGCCATGAAACAAAAGCTCAGATGCAACAGTATCCGTTTTTGGAAACGTACCATTTTTAACATGTAGTTTATTTTCGCTGATTATCTTCAAAATTATCAATGCACGCATACAAACATGCTTAGAACGATGTCGAGAATCAAACGAGTGTGCGCCATGATTTTGGTGCCACGTCTGTTCAGAGGTGCTGGGTATTCACCCGGGAAATTTTATAGACGTAAGTTAATCTACTTCAGTAACGCATTAGTAGTTCTAAATTTCGATGTCGTTGGGCTAACGACGTTCGATATTTATAATTACTTACCAACCTTTCCACTGACAAATGTTAGGCATCGATACTTAACTGATGTGTACCACATTTGTCATGAGGGTAGGGGCTTCGAGTACCTGATGTGGTACACCAGATATTTGTAGTGGCGTGTAGTGGAGAGTCGTCAGGGTAGACAGCTTTATGGCGACGCGCTGCTAATTATACGCGCTGCCTATTCTGTCCACTCCACACCCTACTGCGCGCCCTAGCTAAAAGACATTTGGGACTCTAATCATGATAAAATTAAGTAGCTTAAAAATGACGCATTTCCTTTATAATTTAGTATTTTAATTTTCTTTTATAAGAAATCTAAGTCTAGAGGTATTACTACAGATGACTTCAAATTGGTAATACAAAATTAATGTTTTACACACATTACCCTTAACTGGTGAAAATCCCACTTATCTTATGCTCCTAAAAAAAAATTAAGCGTTTTTAATCTTTTTGATTAGCTGACGTAGCATTTATGAAGTAAGTGTACATGTTTTGATATCTAATTGTCACTTGTCAAAGAAAATTACAATTTCGTGTGACAGGTATGACATTTGCTACTGTTTGTTGAATGATCGGGACTTGAATTAAAATAGTTAGTAGCTAATTTTAACCATCGAATCCATGTTTAAAGTATTGATTATTTTATTAACTGAGACTCAAGTGTTTTGTGTGTTCAATTTGAAGTCACCTTGTATACAATTTAACATTGCGTCTTTGTATTTGTACTGACAATAATGCATTTTGTAAGCGTTTGTCTTACAGAAAGTGGCGAAAAAAGTCCATGCGTAGTCTTTTTAAATGTGACATTCACTGGCTATGCCTTTCTCATTTAAACATAGCTTCTCTTTTGCACGGGCAAAGTGAATCAAGATTTCAAAATTTCTTATCAGCTGGCAAACGTGGCGCCTTTATTCAGTCCTTTAGATTCTACTCGCGCTTGACTCATGGCTTTTTTTCGCTATTTTCAGTAAAATTCGACGCGATACGGAAAGCCAAGAAGAGCACTAGCTCTAGTCGCACGGATCGAAACAAGCCAGAAGATTCGAAGTGCAAGAAGTGCAAAAAAATAATAGATTACGCCTTCGGACCCGCCGAACCTTATTTAGATACTGACAAGGGAGCTAAAGACTTAGGACACGTCAGTATGTGTACAAAAACCCAAGGCCCTGAAGATGAACGTTTGATTCACGCTAAAGATGATAAAATCATTGCGGAGTGGCTTCAACTCAACGCACAATCCACCAAAGACAACAATAACACGACTCTTCTAGAGGATTTAAAAAGCAAATCTATGTCGGACGCTAGAGCTAACGTACTTCTACGAGTACGAAATCTTGACACAATACTTGCTGCGGTAGAAAAAAAAGAAAAAGAAATCATTGCTAACGCAGAAGGTAAAGATGATGATGTGGTTGTACAAGTTAATGCCGGAAAGGGCAAAGAAGAAATTAAACCACATGATGTGACCGCTGTAACTAAAGGACGCTTAAAACGTACTGCTTCGGTAAAAGAAGCTAAGGCTTTGAAGTTGAATGCCACTGCTGCTAGCAAGCCGCAAGACGAAAAGATGAAACTTGCACCAAAAATAGAAAGTATCAGTGAAGTGCCACTCGTTGAGGCTGCTCCAGAAGCTGACATCTGCAATTCAATGAAATGTTCCATATTGAATGTTACTCGTTTCGAAAAACCTTTGGAAGAAATTCAATCACAAGTTTACGATGACATAGCGCAGAAGTATATGCAATCGCCGATGAATGAAATTGATAGGCGCTTAACGAAAGACATAAGTCAACTAAATATCTCATTGGAGTCAGACGTGGCTAAGAAAGAACCCTTAGATACAGAACCCAATGCTGTAAATATACCTGAAAAGAGAACAGAGTTAGTTGACAATAGTGACCACATCTCTTCAGAACTTAAAGTAGAACCTATCAGACCAGCTAAAGCTGAAATAAAAATAGAACCTAGTCCGGCAGATCAGAAACTTGTAGCAAAAGTCCACTTATCAGCAGACAAGGAAAATCCTGGTCAAGACAAACTTTATTTTGAATTCTTAAGACCCCCTTATGATGGAAGAGTTGCGCTGAGAGATGTACGTGAAAGATCAATTGAAGAGTCCGGAATAGATGATATAAAATCTGGGGATTCGCAGTATGAGCACAAACAACCTAGTCATTTATTTAAGAGAAATTTAGTTGATGTGATTCATACCAGTGAACCCAAGAACGGATTACTAGTAAAAGAGTACCCTTGCCCAAAGAAGGTTTTTTTTGAGCCGGCTGAGTATATAACTGATCCTGCTGATAAGCGGACCTTCGATACGGAAGAGCAGGAATTACAGAACACTTCAACCGCACTACAAGACACCGATGTCACAAAATACTCCGTGGACGGAGCAGAAAAGGAGGATCACGTTCAGCCATCCGCCAGTTCCTTTTTACCAGATAAATTTCAAAGTAACGTAAACTATGAAGGTTTGTCTAAAGACGAAGCGCCGACTTCCAGCCATATTTGTCAGCGCAAGCAAAAAGGTATTGTGAACTCCAAAGAAGAGGAACAAAAGGATCCGGCGCGGGCGGCAGTGGAGATGGCAAATTCTTATATTCAAGCTCAGCCTTGTGCAGAACCTATTCATGTAAAGGATCAGAAACGTAAGGAATTCGCGCCAAAGCTTAGTTTAGACGAACTTCTACCCGAAATTGATTTAAATGATCCGAACGTGTCGCTCACAGAACTGCTCCGGCGGGTGCGAGAGCGCAATAGAATATTATACATTTGTGAAGTTGCACGTGAAATGGCGAAACACGAGGCAGCATTGATTCCAAAGGGAAAATGTGGAGACAAGAAGCCAAAGTGTCCCCCTCCCGAGAAGAAGTGCCCGCCGCCCCCGCCCCCTTGCCCGCCAACCCCGCCCTGCCCTTCCCCTTGCCCGCCACCGAAAAAAGCTCCCCCGTGTCCACCACCACCACCCAAATGCGCGCCGAAAAAGGATCCGTGCGCCAAATTTAAGGCGCATGAAACTATCACATTAGTACTACACCTTGGACCCCTGGTCAACCCTGGACGGAAATTTTTAATACCTGTGCTTGCGACCAACTTCCTTCCAACTGCCCCATACTCGGAAGACCGGCTGGCCAAAAGTTTCTTGGCCAACTGGATTAACCAAAACTGTTTGCTGTTGAAAGAAATCCTGGGCCACATTTTCAAGGGATTGCCTGACCAGACTTGTGACGCGGTTTTGTTAAGGTTGAATAGGACGAGAGATTATACTCCATGGAACCCCATTCCTTCGTGGCCGTATCCGGTTATAAGCAGAAAAAAGCGCTTGCAGTGTCCCAAGGAGGGTTGTCCTGTGAACCCGCCTGTCAATCCGGCCCCCAGATTCCAACTACCCTGCCCTAACAAGCCATGCACGAATTTTCCAAAACGCCCAGCGTAGTTTATGATTCAAGGAACATTTAGTTCAGTACTTAATTATTTTTAACTGTAATTTGATGTGATAAGCAGCGAAAATAAATTATTATGTTAAAACTCTCGTTTTTGTGCCAGCTTGGCAACAGTATTTTCTAGAATTTAGGTATTTAAGTATCATGTTTTTGAACTTCAATGTCTCAGTAACATGAAACCTCGCTAAGTGAATTTTAGTTACATTTTTGTTGAAATTGTTCTTAATTGAACTCTAGATCTATTATTTATTTCAAGAATTCTTGTTAGTTCCACACATTCCTTATGGACCAAATCTATATGAAAAACTAGTTGTGCCATTGTTATAAAATTTAGAATTACACTACCATAAAGAAGGTTTCGCGGGGTTACTATTTCTATTCAGGTTTGCCCTTCGGCCATTTGAAGATACCTAACGAACCTTACTTAATTGTGTTTCTCTAGTGAGGATTTTTATAATGGCACAACCAGTTGTCCTTTTAGAGTTGGTCCATGAGGAAAGCGCTGTTTTTTCAGGTTGTTCTTTAGAGAGACGTAAGGTATCTTGTTCATTTGGTCCCGACACAAAATCTATAGCAATTTCACACCTTAAAAAATCCTAGCCAAGCCTCTTTTAAATTCATATCAGGCTGTATAACTTCAGTTCAGGACCCTCCATGTAAGGTTTATACAATTTTCAGTGCGAAACGAAGCATCTCCGGTGCTTTCAAGAGGCTTTTGTAAAACTGACTGGACCAAGCCCAAGTATGTCACCAAACCATACTCTGACGTTCGAACTGACGAGCCTACCGAAATAGCGAAACTGTCGCTCGAGGATCGCAAGGCTCTTGAGAAGTCTTTTAGTCGTGAGTACATTGTTACTAGCATTATATCTTTAACTACCAAGTGTATAATCTAACAGAATCCCAGAATTCTATATTCAAGGTCTTTCAGAATTTTCTTAGGAGGTACTGAACACTCCTGTAAAATCTCCAGGACTGTGGTTAACCAATATTTTCATAATTAGTTGATCTTCAAATAGTCGAGGTCGTTTAGGTTCAGTTGGTCCATATTCCCATTTCATCCACATTCCTACTTCGTCCGTATTCCTACTTTAACAACCTTTGTAATATTGCAACAACTGAGAATTAATCAATTCAGAACTTTGTGGTTACGTGAACAACTGGGAAATGTGGGTGTCTTGGGAATGTGGACGACATGGGAATGCGGACGATTTGGGAATGTAGACAAGATAGGAAATGGATGATTTGGGAATTGGATATGAAGAAAATGGGATTGTTGACAAGGTAGGAATTTGACAAATAGAATATGGATGAAATGAACCTAAACGAAATCCATAATTAATTACAATGAAACTTTTTTACGGGATTGTTGTGAAACTTACCCAACCTCCTGCTGGAGTAGTCCGGAATAATTTGAAAAGACTTTGTAGATCTAAATATAGCCTATATTCATCAGGCATAATGTACAATTCAAATTAAGAAAGAATTTTTCAAATCGGTCCAGTAGTTTCCGATGCTCAACTTAAACAAATAATCAAATCTTTCCTCTTTTCATATAGGGTAACTAAATGTGTGAACCAATAGGACGGAGTATCGTGTCGTGATTTTTGCTTATACAATGTGTCAGTTTCTTTGAGCTCATGGGCTTTTCTTGTATTTCCCGAGTAGTGAAAAGTACCTATAACAAAGTTCAAGCGCAAGGGGTTAGTGTAAAAATGGCGAAAAAAGTTGTGAGATTTTTAAAGGAAACTTAAAAAGGTTACGCTAAATAAGATGTTTAGCTACTAGCTGTCTTCGTTAGCAGTACCTATGTTATTCAGGTTTTAAAACATGGGCGACAGAGACATTCCATGTTTTGCCATTCCACGACTCCATGTTTGTCGTGCTCGAAACGCTCATGGCTTTTTTCGCTATTTTCAGTAAAATTCATCGTGTTACGGACGCTGCTGCAAAACTCTGACCACATCAAAACTGGCGTGATCAAAGAGAAATATCAGCGGCTCTTAAAATACATCTTTGGATGGCCTCGACCGGAACAAAAGACTGATAAATCTGCAAAATTAAACACAACAACGGCCAAACAGGGTGAGGAAGAGAAACTGACTCAAAAAATAGAAGAGATCACGGAAGTTCCGCTTGTCGAAGCAGAACCTAGACCCGATGTCCAAAATCCACCTAACACCACGGGTCCAACCGTTATGACTTTTGACGGTTCTGGTGCCAAAACCGAAGCGCAAATGATCGATGACTTAGTGAGGGGATATCTTAGATATGTGACGTCTGCGGAAAAATTGGATGAACGATTACTTGGTGCGAAAATGGAACAACTCGGCCTCTGGCGAGACTCAACACATAAGAAACCCGACGACCCGGGGCATTTCGTTCTTAGATCAAAGTCCCTAGATGATACCGAGCAACCCAAAAGCAAATGCTCTGATGATGCAGATAGTTTCGGTAAGGAAGATACCACAGCCGACAAGAGAACTGTGCTGAAATCAGAGCTGAAAACGAAAGATTCTCATCCAAAAGGTGACACCATGCTGATAGACATTACACTCTTTGGTAGCTCCTGCCCGCGGGAAAGCCATTCGATTCTAAAAGAAGCTTATGAAATCTCAAGGAACTCAATTCTCGGGGGAGACAATACGGCACGGGACAACAGTAAAACTAAACACTCTCAGCTATACACCATTTATGACGAACTGCCTGAAACTAAGCCAGCCGAGAAGAGAGTCTCACCCACGGACCTGTTAAAGCGTGTTTGGGAACGGAATTACATGCTGCATCAACGTGAAATGGAACTGAACGTGACTGCACCCGAATGTTCAGGGAGGAGGCCGGGTTGCCAGCCACAATCACCCCACATTGGACAAAAGCCGGTGACGCCCAAAATAATGCCCCAAATTCAGAGACCTTGTCCAGGAAAGCCAAGAGAACCTATGAAACCGGATCCACCGTCTAAAAAATGTAGTGCGGGCAAGAACTTCACGTCTCTTGCATTACTTGCAGCTCCTCTAGCCCTCCTGCTCCCGCAGTCTCTGCCACTGTTCATTTGCACCATAACCCCGTTATTAGTCTTGAATTCGGCCGCGAAATTAAACGCTGCTAAAGAATTGACAGACGGAATAAAACAGAGACTATTTGAATATTCGGAATTAGAAAAAAAAGAGAAAAATGTAATGGGAATGGTTAATGTCGTGAAACTAGAAAATAAAGATGCGACTCAGTAGACGGAAAAATTATTGGGTTTTGATAAAATGTAGTTAGAAAAAGAGGCATTTTAAAATGAAATGTAATTTAAGAAATGAAATATACCAAAATGTTTCTAACGAAGGATTTTCTATTACGTAGAATTTAGAAGATTCTGTGCACTTGGAATTTTTTTTCACTTTAGAAAGAAGGTAAACAATTTTTGACTTGCCTTTTTAAACAAAAAACCCTTTTCTAAAAAAGTTACAATTTAAAACCCTTGAAATATAGGGATTTGTTTTATGGTGAACAAAAAATATTTACCTTGCTACTCCAATACTCGTGTGCAAGATAACCAAGCCTATGCGAAATATATATGTTTTTCATGTAACACTCCCTCCACTACTGCCACATAAAACACATATAAACAGTTGTTTTATCTCTTTATTGTGTAAAATAAACATAAGACATATACAATGTGATCCAGTTTTCATCTTTGTTTTGGATTTACACGCTTTACAAACAAAAACTTAAATATTTAATAATGCAATGTCAAAATCTGTTATATATTTTTTTTACCAGTAGGTTAACTACAAAAAATTGCGCACTTGTGAGTTTTGTGAGTACATAGGGTAATTAACACGTTCCCGTACTGGACCAACCTCGTTCAAAGGTGTTTCATTAGAAACCAGAGGTTCCTTATTGTAGTATATTCTTCCATGCTGGTCTGGGGGTAAAGAAGAAACATATAATTTACCAGTTGCTTCTCTTCCCGCGCAGATGGTTAAAGCCCATCGAGGGAATGAGCGAATCATGTTACAAAGCGATGCGGCTAGCAACCCATTCACTACTTTGATTTCCCTTTCCACCTATACGCCCCTAGTCATGCTAAACGTGGCCTTAAGGTTTTGTCTACCCCGTAAGGAATAAAGACATGATATATGTATGTATTATTGACACCTCGACGCTACTGGCATGTTCGGTATTAATCTTTTTGGCGGCTAAAAGGTCTTTGCCCACTACACCGCACCATACTTTGCCCGTAACCGTCACTAGTATACCCTGCTTTCTCTAATCGTACGAGTACTAATAGACAAGGCACTGGGTGCTGGTTGCGTTCATAGAATGGCACAGTGTAGTGGGCTAAGACCTTTACCCCTTACCACCCACAGCAGGTAAGCGACCGTCCACACTTACCGATTTTGATGCTTCTATCCGATCGCGAGTGTGCGGGGTATATAAACGCGTGTCGATATCGATCCCGAGCGATGATACGGCGCGCTGCATGATCGCGCTGTTTTAGCGATCTTGATACGCGTCGGTGCAACGCGACGGAGATACGATACTACTAAATGATACAAATGTGGACCCAGCTTTAGTGTTTGGTACCGAAAATATAGTATACTAGCCCTTGCCCGCAACTTCGTTTGCATAGAATTCGTTTATCGCTATCCCGCGGGAATCACGCAATTTTCCGGGATAAAAAGTAGCCTATGTGTTATTCCAGACTATAATCTATCTATGTTCCAAATTTCATCCAGATCGGCCCAGTACTTTTTGAGCCTATTCATTACAAACATACAATCATACAAAAATAGGTACAAATCTTTCCTCTTTATAATATTAGTATAGATTTATGTTTCAGAAATTGTTTTACATAGGTTTTGTACAATAGTTGAGTTAGGTTACGTTTATTTTATGACTAGCTGTTGCCCGCAACTTCCTCTGCACCCATTTTTTCGTTCGATTCGAAAACGATTCTAAGTAAGAAAAACCCAAGATTGTTAGATTCTGGATAAAGGCATTTCTATGCCACGTCCACTCTAGGGTTTTTGGTTCAGCTCGTAGATGAGTACCCTGCTGTACAGGGCTATTTAGTCAGACCATGTCTATTTACCCTACAATGTGTTGAAATATCTGTATGGGAGGAATATGAGACACCTTGTTTCTTTTCTAGTGAATGCTCCAGACTTGGCAGCGCTAGCCACAGAGATGTGCGGCAACGAATGGAGAGAACCGAAGGCACGTTCAAACATCCTGGTATACCAAACATACCAGGCTCCCGACATCCCTCAAACAAAGGGACCGAGGAAACCAAAACACGAATTAAACGTCGTCAAACAATACAGTACAACTTCTAAAACCGTTATGGCTTCCCTCGTCGATGAAAAACTAGGGTTGAGTTTGGAGAATCTGCTTTTAACGCCCCTAGCGGCGGTCACGCACATCGTCAAGAGGAAGTATTGTGAATGCAGCCATAAAAATGGCGGGGAGAATGATTGCTTCCGGTCAAAGACGCACGCACCTGTAGAAACTATCATAGATCAAGTTCAAAGACACGAAGACGATGTTTATTTGTTAACGGCCTTGAAAAAGACTTCAGACGTTAGTAATGTCATGGATGCTGTGTTGAATGACACCAAAAGAGCTGGAAAGACTTAATTTAATTTGTGCAGTTACTAGAATCTTGAGATAGGTGGCGGTGAATAAAGTATATGCCTAAAAATACGTAGCTAGAAATGAAATAAATTTTAATGAAAAAAAATCCTTGAAGCGAGTACCTAGAGTGAGCGTGATCAATTAGAATAAAAATAAGTAATGTATTTTACCAAATTTACCTAATGTTACCTTTTTGCGTACCCACGGTCAAATAGAGGAAGGTACACAGAGTAATTAGCCTTTTGCAAATAGAGTAAACTTGCAGTTTATGTGATATCAAAAGGTTATCTGCTATTATCCATTCTAAGTCATGAACTAGATTATTTGCGCCGGGGAGTTATCCATTACATATGTTTGTGTTGACATGTTTCTTTCTCTATTTCCTTGTTTGAGGATTACTTATATTAATGTTGTTTAATAAAATAATACCTAAATGCAGCATTTTTTTTCACTTACTGATTCAACACTTAAAAAACGGTATCAAAATTGATACTAACTTTTTTATTCTTCCATGCTGGTCTGGGAGCAAAGAAAAAACATAGAATATACCAGTTGCTGTTTTTGAAGTTGTTGAAGGAATGGACGAAAATCATAGGAAAGTCTTTCTTTCTTTCTTTCTTTCTTTCTGTCTACCCCGTAAGGGATAAAGACGTGATTTGTGTATGTGTATGTGTGTTTTTAAACTTAAGTACACGTGTACCGAGCTAACAATGGTCGCGTTTGGGTATTTCTGATAATGTTTTTAGCTTTCATTTTTAATGTGAAATAAGATTTTTACAAGACGCATAATCATCATCATCGTGCATTTAAGGGTTTTAGGTATAATAAAACATACATTTTTTATAACTTTTAACTAAACAATATCGTTAAAGACGAAAAAGAAAAGCCAAAAAGTGGAATTAAAAAGTATGAAATACAGAGAGAGCGATTAGAAAGAGTTCCTACATATCATGTGACGTTCCCATAATGTACAGGTGTATACACTGACCACTTAAATGAGTCCTCGCCCGCGCGGTGCAGGGGTGCGGGGTGGGACGACAAAGGGGGCCGAGAGGGGTTTGGGTCCCCTTTGTCGTCCTACCCCGCGCCCCATGCCGCGCCGGCGAGGACCCATTTAACCGGTCTGTCTATAGTCTTCGATCAACAATAGGACGTATTGACGAAGGGTGTAGTGAATAAAATTTTCCCTTGACATTTCGTTATTCTATCCGGTTTTAAAATTGAATAACATTGCTATTAAAGTGCTGTATATCGATCAACAATACGACTAGATTCAAGGTCCCATACAAAAAGAAATAGTGACGAAAATATTTGTTTATTTTCTTCTTTGTCAGACAAATAAACACTCAAAAAACGAAAACAAACTTAAATCACGTCTTTATCCCTTACGAGGTAGACAGAGCCTAAGGTGATAAGAATTAAAACACTCGAATATGTAATCAAAACAAGAAATAGGTAAATAAATAAATGAGCCTTCCTCAAAACAATAAAAAAATCATGACTACTCGCTATTTGTGCAGCGGTTCGAAAAGTTCTAGACCAGTGGTTCCTAACCTTTTCAATGTCACTACCACTGTGAACAAGTATGGGAATTGAGTTTACCCCTAGCTAATTTAAAATAATTAAAACCACACAAATTCGAACGAAAATATGATTATTTTGTAAGAAATTGCACGTTTAGATAACTAGTAAGTAAAGTAAGTTTTGTTTATTGCTATTTTAATACTATTTCGTGCCATCCCGTGTTACCCCCCTAGAATCTCTGTTTTACCCCTGCGGGAGTAATTACCCCCAGGGGCCCGATTTTTGAATGCACATGTATGTGTGAAAATACTCGAAAGTGGTGAACAATTGCGCTGAATTTGAAAGACGAGTAGCATAGAAGACAGTCACAGCTCTCATTAATCTTGTGAACTAGTCAAAACTTTGATTAGAGCCGTAGTTTTGGGGATATAAGCTGATTTATACCACTTTCGAGTGGCACTTTCGAGTGATGTGCTTTCAAAAATCGGGCCCCAGGTTAGGATAGGAACCACTGTTCTAGACGGTGCCTCAAGAAAAATACGCACCCGCCGCGTATGTAACTGAGTTTGGGAAAGCTACTAAATCTAAACAAACGCTTATCATAAACTATTTATAAACAATAAAATCGGAATGACTTTAGTTTTTATTGCGGTGGCGAGCTGCGCATGAGTGGCTGTTTTCCTGCAGGGAAGCCCGCGCTGTCACGCTAATGTTGTAGACCATTAAATGATTGCCTTGACTAAATATAACTACTATATCTAAACTAGTTGCATGTTGACATTTTAACATTTTAAACTAATTAGGAAAAAACGCATACCTAATGATAAAAAATTCTAGGTTGCCTGTTTATTGAGTTTCAAAAGAAACTACCTGGCCGGGGACCGTGTGAAGTATGCGGAGCTGACTGCCAACCTTCACTAGTTGGAGAGGCACCATAAGAAGAAAAGAGGAAGTTCTGTACTAACTAGGTACTTGCTGAAGGTTTTTTATAGATATTTTCGGCGTTTGAAAACCATTAAGGGTGTTCTTTTTGTTTAATAGGTTTTTTATGTTGCAAATTTGGACCCTGTCATCAAATTAGTTCTAGGCACACCGAGATGATGACACGCATTTGTACTATATTTTTGACACATTAGAAACTAAATAATTTTGACGCATAAGTATTTTTATAGAATAACGCTTTTTAAAAATCGGTAGTTAACTTAAACATACAAAACAAATTAATTTATTCCAAAGCTTTTAAAGAGGAACTTGTTTTTTTTTTTAATTTTTAAAGAGTATAAAAAGGTATGTCAAGATTAACCAAATACTTTCAAAAGCGAAAAAACTGATATATAGACAGCAGTAGGTAGCGCGTCCATCCAAGTTCGTAAATATTTTACCGTTTCCGACTGAATAGATCCATACTAAAAATGACAGCTGAAGACTGAACTGAGTCTAAATTGAATCGCTTTAAGACGTCATGGTAAGGCCAATGATATTAATTGGCTCCTCCGCGTAGACAGCAATGAAGCTTGTTCAGGAATTATACATCTTAAACAAATAAGTTAATTCAGAAAAAAAACGTGATGCGGGAATTGTAAAATTTTATGGAACCCCTCAGCAGATAACAGCTGATGTGTGGCCTAAATTCACCAAGGGAGAGCAGCGCAAAGCGCAACTTGTTATGGCAATAGAAAATACGAAACAATCATAACAAAGCTACAGATTAATCACTTAAAAGAGTTCTAAAAAGCGAAGATAATTATGCATTTTTTTTAAAAAGCGAATCAAAAAATTTTAATTAGAAGCAAACATCTCAATTAATATTCATTCCACGTCTTTGAGCTAGCAGGTACTTTACCCGGTGCTGCCCTCATCTCTGCAAATATGTGCATGTTTATAACGCAACAGGAAAATTGGTTGGATGTATCGTTGCCATCCTTCTGAAGCTTTAAAAAAGTTCTTATTCTTAAGTACCTATTCGACAAGCGAAGCAATCAAAAGTAAAACAAACGAAAATAAAAATCTCGAGAAACCGGTCTACTCAGAGACTTAAATTATTATCCTACTAATAACTTACATTTATTTATTGGTTATTTTAGATTAGGTTTATTATGTATCAAAACGAGTTACTTTGTCTCCCGATGGTTGTGATCGGATTTTAGAAATACGCCGCTTGAAAGTCGTAAAAATCTGCATGGATACTCCCAAACTCGATTTGCGAAATTAGTGTCGTATCGTAACTTCAACCTTACTCTCAAATTAATAAATTAATGACTGTTAGTGTGAGCGCCGGCACGAAACAACTTCGCAAATAGAATTTCGGAGTATAAAGCTGTATATATTGCTAAGAGTTATCTGCTCTATGATAATAATAATTTGCATGCTGTTGTAGTATAGCCGAATAAGGAGCACCTTAATAACTATTGTTAACATCTTATGTAACCCTTTTTCAAGCAAATTATATTATTTGTATTTGTAAAAAGTATGACTGCATATCTGATTATCATAAAAACCATCACAAATGCCGTGGCAAACTAAATATTCAAACTTTGACTTTATTCAAGTAGTCAATATAATATTCTTCTCATGTATTTGTTCTAACGTAAATTTACAGAGAGATTGGTCAAATAAATAACAAACCCGTCAAACGACGCCGGCTCCTAGCAACGAGGTGAGTTTTAAACATGTTTAAAGATACAGAGATTTTACAGTCTAAACTCTAACGAAATGGCGTTTAAGTGTATAATGGCTGTTACTGTTTCAGAGTTAACCCCTTTTTCCTGGGACCCCCACGGTTAATCGAGTCAGTTCAATGTTCTAGGGAATCACCGGCGCGCGCGCAAGTGTAGAAGCCGCGTAGTGTTACCACGACGGTTAAGTATTAGGTATTTTGACTCCAAAAAAGGAGGAGGTTCTCAATTCGGTTGTATTTTTTTGTTTGTTAACTCAGAACTCCGTCATTTGTGGACTGATTTGGAAAATTATTTTTTAGTTGGACAGGGATTACCTACTTCTAGTTTGGTCTTCTTCAAATCTTATCTAGGAATAGGGATAGTGAATTAGATATACTTGACTTATACATTTGCCTTCGGAAAGCACTATTTGGTTAATCGGAACTGATTATGAAGACCACAGAAGAATTTAAGGTTTGCGATTCGATTATGTATATGCTTGCCGAGCACATCATACTCATAAAATGTATACATTTTCCACATTACCATATAAATAATGTAAAGTGGAGCTGATAAAGGAAGTACCTACAAAGAGAATTCCTCCGTAAGTAACTAACGTTCTAGCATCGGGAAAAGTAATATTTAGTACACTGTTACAACAAATCTTCACTAGAGATAATAAAATTGAGTTTGGTTCGTTAGTATTCTCAAATGCTCGAAGGGCAAACCCCATAGAAATAAAATACCTGCGAAAACAATATTTCCATTGGACAATTTTGCCAGTATCGAAATAAAATAAAAGACAGTTTTAAAACATGTCGGCTTGTGTACGACAACCCACCCGGTCAAAAGACCTCCGTCCTTCTGTCGTGCTCTTAGCTAATGGTCAATACCCCGGATCTGCCGGGAAATGATTAGCGACTAGAGTACCCTGAACCAAGGACTGCTCTCCCCCCAGACAGATCCAAATACGAACCGCAGCTCTTGACCACACGCGGAGGGAACCCGACTCGCAGCCCTACAAATATACTTAGTTTTTGCTTTGGACCTAGGTATAGTATAAGTCATACTGTGGTCATATTGAAATGACGTGAGAATGATTCTTAGTGGTTAGTACCTACTGACCGTATCAGTCTTCATTATGTACCAGTTTTACCTATGAGTGCACCAATGGGATTTTCCGAAACGACACTTCAGCAAAACCAACTGTCTTGGACGCTAATCCTTCATTTCCTTCATTCATAAATTTTTCCAGCAATGATGCAATAGGTAAACAAACATGAATAGGTACAGGAATTTCCTGTTACACATAATCTGTAAGTAATTTATAAGAGAAATGCAGGATTTTTCTTTCTTAACAAGGCTTATAGACTAGATGTGGGATATTGGGGTCTGATATTTAGAGAGCGTTTCCCAATTTTTTATTTTCTTCCAAGTAATTAGCCAAAATTTTCATTATTTGTGTCCTCTGCGATACCTAGGTAGAAGTTGTATGGAAAATTCCAATAAAATAAAATAAAATTTATCCTATTAGGATTAAAAGAGCTCGTAATTCTGAGTAAGTAAGAGAAAAGTTGGTAGAAAATCTCGCAATTTAAAAAAAGTTTAAGTTTTACAAATTCTCAACTAAGCAAATCTTTGTAATCTCGAGCGATCACGAACATCAACAAAGAGGTTATCTGTACATTTCTCGCGGTACTTTACCTACATGATGCGGATTATTCATACGATACAAATTCTGTGACTAACGAGGAAACAACAGCAAAAATTCTTACCATATAAATACCCCTTTCGACCGCCATTGAGGCAGTTGACAGTTTCCCGCCAAAGTGTTCACACAGGACGGGTGCGTTCACGAACTAATATTTTAATTTAATTAATTAACTTTATTTATTTTTTAAACTTGTTTTTGTTTTTAGGAATTGAAAACAAACATGGCCGCTACCAAAGTTTTGATTCTGTGTGCTGCGGGCCTCGCTTTGAGTAAGTTTTTCTCTAGTTCACTAAAGTTTTAATTGAGATTAAAATTGATTAAATCCCTAATTTGTAGTTTGAACAATATTTACTATATTCATCCGATAAAATAAAATTATTCTAACTTGGTGGACATTTAATATACCTACAAAGATAACTGTTAAAATGGCTATACAATAAAAAATAAAATTATCGCTTTTCAAGGGGCGCGGTAGTGCCCAGCCAAGATCAGATTAGATTAATTTATTTCTATTTGTAAATTACCATTATATTTTTATGTCAAAACATACGAAAGTCACAACTAGATCGTCAATAGTAAATAAAATAGAAACAGTAAGATGCATTAAAATAATTAAAATCAACAAAATAAAAATCAGCTACCCAATAATAAAATAGTACGTCATGCATAGCCTTACCATACCTTTCTTTTCCCTAACTCGGGAAGCGTAAACTTTTTTTATAATAACCTCTTTTGTAGGCGCTGCGCTACCCGTAGACAACCTACCAGTGTTAAAGGAGCTGAAGCCCGAAGTCCTGTTCCGGACGACCCCCGAAGCCCCTTTCGTCCTCGAGTGCGGCACCACCAAGCACAATGAGAAACTGCTGTAAGTTTATACTCAATATATATTGTAATAAAGCCGTGTGACTTTCATTTGCTGCTGTTTTTTCAAGGCGTCATACATAGTTTGACCTTTTATCTTGTAAATATTATATGGAGTTAAGTTTGGTCTACTGATGAACGTAGGACTCTTGACTCGTTATAATGCTACCAGTGAACGGGTCAACGCGGTTTTAACGCTTTTACAAACCTAATTCCGTTTCAGATACCACTGGGAGAAAAACGGCAAGCTCTTCGACCTGAACGGCGGAAAAGACATCACCTTCCGCCCTCACGAAGGCACCCTCATCTTCAAGAAGCCCAAGGAATCCGACGAGGGCCTGTACCAATGCTTCGCCACCTCCGAGGAAGGCGTCGCTAGCACCCGCGTCGTCAGCGTCAAGAGGACCTTCGTGGAGATCCCAGAATACACCCTCAAGAAGCACAAGCCTGTCGAGGGCAGACCGTTCAAACTGGACTGTGGAGTCACCAAAGCTTATCCCCAGCCTAAAATCGAATGGTTCAAACAAGGGAAAGACGGCAAATTCGATGATATCAAGGAGAAACGTCTCTTAGAGTCCCCTGAAGGTACCCTTTTCTTCGCCAATGTGAGCAAACAAGACGTTGACAAGGACTCGAAGTACGTCTGTCTGGTGGAGACTCCCGCGTCTGATGAGAAACTGGTCGCAGCTGAACACATCATTGAGGATATGACGCTGACCAAGGAGCCGAAGACCGGGGAACTGACCCCTCAGTACCTGAGCAAGGACACGACTGCCAAGACTGGTGATGTGACCATGCTGTACTGCATCTTCGGTGGCACGTAAGTTGTTTTACTATCACTTTTATTGCTATAATAACTTTAATGTTGTGTTTAAGTAATTTAGATGACCGTTAGAAGACCTGACTACAAAGATTAAGGTCCCGGGATCGATCTCCGGTTGGGCTAGATATTTTGACATACGACATTTTAATTAAAGGATGCAAATCCACGCCACAGTTAATTAATCCTGGCTGCATCAAATCGGAGTAGTTTCTTCTCTATCTTGAGATATTCCTGACTAAAACTATGGTAACTAGGTAAAAGAAATATAATGTCGGAGGGGGACAGATATAACAAAAACATCTCCAAAGGGATGTAAAAGACTGTGATTTGGTTCATTTGTACAAAATTGTATTACATAAAAGTAGGTAATTGTAAAAAAATATATGGATTCGCGCAAATTTGCAAAAATATATAAACGTTAACCTTAACGCCACTATAATAAGTTATTTAAACATATTTTTGACTTTTTGTCTGTACACACATTATTATTGGTGACCTTGGTTGTAAACTGAAGTCTGATGTCTAAACTAAATTAAATATTCGTAAGTTCATTTGAAGTGAACTACATTGTATTTTCTTATGAATTAAAAGTACGGCTCTTTTATGTGGGAGTCTAACTTACTAACCCAATCCTTTCAGTCCCCTGGCCTACCCCGACTGGTTCAAGCTGGGTCCGGCCGGCGCCAGGCAAAACGTGAACGGCAAACCCGGCGACCGTGTCACGCACCGCAACCGCAGCGCCGGCCGCCGCCTGCTCATCACCAAGACCCTGGCCGAAGACGACGCCACCTACGAGTGCGTTGGCAACAACGAGGTTGGCAAGCCGCTGAGCCACAGGATCAAGCTGACCGTTGAGAGTGAGTTCCTCTTGTCATTTCTAGGCCTCCGAGCTCGAAAAGAATAAGGTTTTGCATTGTCATTTGTCCTTCATATGTGTACCAAATTTAGAGTCAATCAGACCAACGGTTAAAGAGTTCCCTCCTTTGGAGAAGATCCTGGCTGGGTCACCAGAACTCCACTACCAGATTGTATTGTCATCCGACTTAGGTACTCAAGTATGCAAAATTTCAGCTCAATCGGTTGAAGATATGTTGCTTCAAAGTCGCAAGATTTCACCCGGACAAACATAAATAACATACTTGAAATTAAACAAAAGCTTCTAAAAACCGATTCACTTATAAGATCACTTTGTCCCCCGTCAGTCCGTTTGTCTGTAGAGGCTCTTTTTCTCGGGAGCGCGTCGAGGTATAAAGTTAAAGTTGATGCTTTGAGGTGAAAAAAACGATTCTCTAAGTCAACTTAATCAAGAGATAATCGTTATAAAAGATGTTTCCAAAAAAAGTATGAGATACTTCCAGCAGAGCTGTCCTAGAAATTTGAAATTTGGTGTGAAGGTAAAGAAAAGGTTCGCCACTTATCATGAGTAACCATGGATGGACACCCTAAACGCCATTTAGTTGAAACAAACAAAAATCATTTACTCTAGCTACTTGCTTGTCGCTTCAGTGGGTAGCGGAATAGAATAGCAAGGTAAAAATGTTTTTTGTTCACAGAAATGGACCTTCGTAAAGTAACAATTTTGATCAAGACCTAATTAATTTACTGTTACAGAATCGGCTGAGTTCGTGAAGAAGCCCGAGCCCGTGGTGCTCACGAAGGAGGGGCAGGACGTGACCATCCCCTGCCAGGTGGACGGCGTGGAGAACGTTTCCTGGACCTACAACGGCAAACCTCTGTCTGGTGAGTTAGACAACCAGGGTTAGGAGCCAACTGTAATAATTTACCGGCTTTTGCTTTGGTTAATATTAATAATTATTAAAAATTTGCATACAAAGTCAAAAGTAAATACGGTCCACGTGAACATTTTATTACATAACGCATACGCATAGTTACCAACACAAATCACGTTTTAGATAGATAAAAACTATTTTTTTAATTTTACTTTTTAATTTCAGGTAAGACACCAAGCAGCAAGGGCCTAACTCTCTCAAAGGTCTCTAAGAAGGACAACGGCTACTACGGCTGCAAGGGGACGAACAAGCTTGGCGAAGTCTATGCTGAGACTTTAGTGCATGTTGCATAAGTCATAAGTAACATAATCTTTATGCTTTAAATATAAAATGAGGAACTCTTCCATACAAAAAAAGATAAGGAAATTTAATCGTCCGGTGATTGTTTGGCACAGTGGCGCCCTCTCTTTATACTACGTAAAACATGAAGAGTTCCCCATTATTATTAATCTAAGCAGAGAGAGAAAGGCATTATTAGCATTGCACTAAAAGATATTTGTGATAAACTTTTTTGTATTTTATTTATAAGTTCGTAAATAAATGTTATAAAATATTTAATTTACTGTTTAATTTTTAATTCTACTGCATTGAAAAATAAGACTCACTGTGTCAAATGTTGTTTTAACTTGGCGATATACTGACTGAACATAGAATTATTAAAAGTCGGTTGAAAAATACAAGTCAAAGTATTTTTTAAATTCATATCTATACTTTGTTTTTTTAGCATTAGAAAAAAGGTAAACAATCTTGACATGTATATTTACTGAAAAACAGTTTTAAAAAATAAATATTAAAACAGAAAGGTACTACTTAAAATCCCCGGAATATCTCCGGATTTTTCTAGGCTGGATTCAAGTTGCCCAATGAACAGACGTCTTTATTAAATTTATTCTGAACGCATCTGTTCTTGATTTGTCAATTTTGACAGTTGTCATTGACCTAGCACTTGACAACGCGTATAGCCTCAAAATATATTCAAAAATATCAAAACAAAGTATAAAAAATACGTGAATAAACATGTGGTTCCTATATATATTAAGTTTATTATCTCTAGTAGTTCAAGCCATATTTGTTACACTGGCTATTGGTAAGTTTAATTTCTACAACATATTAAAAAGACATTTCGTACATAACATATTGGAAAAAAACCGTTTTAAGACTCAATATGCTTTAATTGTTGAATTTAAAACATGTTGTAAACATTTATTACTCTCTTGAGACATTTACGCAGCAAAAATATATACTATGCTGTCTAATAATGATCAAATATGCACAATTTTTATTTGTGCACTTTGGTCTCATTAAATGTTATATTGTATGTTAATTTAATTACATTTACTATGTAACCAAGTAACTATTTGTCGATGTCAATGTTTTGGTCCAAGTTTAGAGAAATATACAAAGAAGAAAGATATCTAACATGAATTTGGTGAATAGCAATCCCTCTAATTCTGAGGGGAGACTTGTGCTCAGGAGTGGGACATATTTACGCTAGAGATGGTCAATATCCTTGTCCTGGCCACTTAGAAACAGATGGCACCAGTTTCATGGGCAACTATCACTGCACTTGTGTTCTCTGACTTTTTAAATGAACTGTGTATAATTTTGCAGCGGCCGGACTGTATTACTTAGCTGAGTTGGTTGAAGAATACACAGTGATGGCCAAATACGTGATATCGTGGACAGTTGCTGTAAGTATCTATCACTATCACTATCACTTCACTACATAGTTTAAAATAAACTCGCTTTCTCGGTCCCAGTGTCCCTATGTCCCTATGTATGCTTATATCTTAAACTACACAACGGATTTTGATGCGGTTTTTTTTTATATAATAGAGTGCTTCAAGAGGAAGGTTTATATGTATAATACATGCATAATATACCGTGCGAAGCCGGGGCGGGCCGCTAGTTTTATAATAATTAGGTGATATTACATAAATCACGTCTTTATCCCTTACCTTACAGGGTAGACAGAGCTTAAGGCTACAAGACCTAAAGGCCACATTTACCATGATTGTATGCATATATCTGCAAAGAGGAATGAAAATAGTGATGGGTTGCTAGCCACATCGCCTTTGACATGATTCCTAAGATTTTCGCCCATTCCCTCGATGGGCTTTTACCATCTGCGCGGCTAGAGAAGCAACTGGTATATTCTATGTTTTTTTGTTTGCTCCCAGACCAGCATGGAAGATAAAAATAGGGATGGGTTGTTAGCCGCATTGCCTATACAATGCAATACAATACAATAACTCTTTATTGAACACCACATACATATAACAACCAAAACAGAAAAAACAACAACAGGTAACAATAGGTGGCCTTATCGCTACAGAGCATGGTTCCTAACATTTTTGCTCAGTCCCTCAATGGGCTTCTACCATCTGCGCGGGATGACTAGCAACTGGTACATTCTATGATTTTCCTTTACTCTCTATCCAGCAGCCCATCACTGTATTGAGTTCAATTCCCATTTCCACCAATACGACCACAATCACGCGAAACCCTGGCCTTTAGGTCTTGCTACCCTGGGCTCTGTCTACCCCGTCACGGATAAAAACGTTATTTGTATATCATGGCAACTAACTTCCAGGCGACGGCAGCCATTCACATCGGGCTCCTGCTCTTCGAGGAGCTCCCGCACCACCTGAACGTGCTAGGGCTCTGCGGCGCAGCGCTCCACGCGTTGCTGCTGCGCGACTTCCCGGCGGTGCGCGTGGTGAGCGCACCGTTCGCTGCCGCGGTCGCCGTGCTCATCGCGCACCACTATCTAGCGTTCCAGTACTTTGGACATGTTTACTACAGCTTCTCTGAGGTAGGCACCAATATGGGGTACTTTGGACGAGTTTTCTACAGCTACTATGGGGTAAACAGCAGTATGGGGTACGTTGGACGAGCTTACTATAGCGCCTCTGAGGTAGGCAGCAGTATGGGGTACTTTGGACGAGCTTACTACAGCGCCTTTAAGGTAGGCAGCAGTATGGGGTACTTTGGACGAGCTTACTACAGCGCCTTTAAGGTAGGCAGCACTATGGGGTACTTTGGACGAGCTTACTATAGCGCCTCTGAGGCAGGCAGCAGTATGGGGTCCTTTGGACGAGTTTACTACAGCGCCTCTGAGGTAGGCAGCAGTATGGGGTACTTTGGACGAGTTTGCTACAGCGTCTGAGGCAGGCAGCAGTATGGGGTACTTTGGACGAGTTTAATAAGATAGAAAGAGCTCGTGATTCTGAGTAGGAACAATATAAAATTGTTAGAAAATGTAAAAAAATGCGATTTTTTTTAAGAAACGCTCTAAAATGATTTGGAATTGACTTTATATCTGATATATGTGCCTAAAAGTTGTTACAAAACCATCCAACAAAAACATACATACCGTCACGCCTCTTTCCTACAAGGGTAGGCAGAGACTACTTTGTTCCACTTGCCACGATCCTGACATACTTCTTTCGCTTCATCCACATCAATCTCTTCGTACATGCTCGCCCTGTGGGAAAGAGCCGTGACGGTATGTATGTGGAATGGAACGTAAGAGAGTGTGAAGGTGACGGACGATATTATGAGCGAGACGATGAATATTCGATTTGAAGAATGAGATGACGTATGTAAGATGTGTGATTTAGTTATAATGAGTCTGCGGTACGATTTCGCTATGAAAAGACGGAATAAATATACTTCAACGGTGACTAAATTGGTTTCCTTATTAATTTAGTCCCACATGTATGTTTCCTGCTTCCATGCTGGTCTGGGAATAAAGAAAAAACATAGAATGTACCAGTTGCTTCTCCTCCCGCGCAGATGGTAAAAGCCCATCGAGGGAATGGGCATAGGAATCATATAGGCGATGCAGCTAGCTACACATCACTATTTTGATTCCCTTTTCCACCTATACGCCCACAATCATGCTAAGCGTGGCCTTTCGATCTTGTCACCTTAGGCTCTGTCTACCCCGTAAGGGAGAAAGACGTGATTTATGTATATGTATGTATGTATGTACATGTATGTATGTCCAACAAAACCATTTGCAGGTGCTGGCGTACTTCACGCTCTGCCTGTGGGTGGTGCCGTTCGCGCTGTTCGTGTCCCTGTCGGCCAACGACTACGTCCTGCCCACTACTGGGGAGAAGCAGCCGCTGCTAAGTGAGTGCCCACGCCCACACTTTATTAAAAATCTATCAGCATATTTCTCGCTTTTGTGTATAAATGTTTTTTTTTTGACATTTTGACATAGACATAACTTTATTCGACATCAAAAAATACACAGACTTGCAACGTACATATATTTATGCCCTTGATTGCATTGTGTAGTTTTTTTATTTTATTTTATAAATGATCGCGTAATTCGGCGTGCCTCATGGCATAGGCTTCCATTTATTGGAGGGTTTGGGCTGTAGTTCCCACGCGGGCCCAGTGCGGATTGGGAACTTCACACACACCATTGAATTGGCATTGTTCATTTTTTTTAGTATGCTCCAATTCGAAAACCATTTCGAGGAAAACCATCATTTATCCGATTTATCTTGTCCGATTTCAAAAATACTTTATGATTGCAGATATTTTTGTAAAAGTACTTTGAACCTTTGTTTGACCGAACGACCCGGTTTTTAGACAGAATCCAGCATCGAATGTTTGCCACAAAAATGAAAAAAAAAAGTTTAGCTATGGCAACTGTCACGTGTCACTGTCAAATCGACAAAACCATAGACAAAGCCGTTTTTTTTTATAACCAGCCGAACGAAGGCGATTGGGATTCTGTCTAAATTCACGAATTATCAAACAGCGAAAAAATATTTATTATTAATTAACAAAGCTACGTAAAAGCATAATATTCAAATTAGTTGCTTGAAATAGTCCATTTTATCAAATAAAGGTGTTAAAAGCACAGCTTAAAAAAATGAACTATGCCAATTGCTTCGCAGATGTGTGCAGTTTTCCTTCACCGAAAAGCTCATTTCAAATTTAATTTCGCACATCAATTCCGAAAAACTTAGAGGTGCGAACCCAGGATTCGAACCCACGACCCTTTGCTTGAGAGGCCACAGGTCGAACCACTATACTTCATTTATTTTAGGATGAGAAACCACAACAACATTATATTGCGTCTGGTCAACTTTTTCTTACCTACCTATTAGTACAGTGCAATAGTCTGGGAGCCGCAAAATAAAATTGTTTTAATGCCACTTTATTTTCGTGTCGTTTACAATTACTCTTGTACAAATTGAAAAGAGAATACACTTCACGAGCCGCAATATAATGTTGTGGTTTCTCATCCTGAATTAAATGAAGTATAGGCTACCACGGCTTTTCTTATTGTGTTACGTTTTCCTTCATTCTCAGGTGATAACAACGTGGTCACAGACTATTTGTCCAGAAAGTCGAAGCGCTACAGCCTGCTCTCCTTCTTCAGCTTCGCAAAGGACTCGCTGCTGCCACAGCGCAGCAAGAAGGCCTTCTAGGAGCCCTGGACAGTCTCCCGAGCTCGGTACATAAATAAAGTCACACCTGTTTCCATCAGGGGTTAGCAGAGACTGGTTCCCGATCGTTGTCCATAATTTTATAAGGTGTAAATGTATTGTTTGCCCAGTGGCGTAGCTAGGTAACCAAGGGCCCTGGTGCAAATAAAAAAATGGGGCCCCACTACTATCTGAACTGGTTACGTTTTAATAATAATAGTTCGATCGGTATTTTCTGGTAAGGATTCGAGGGCACTCTGAGCTTGAGGGCCCAGGGGCACTGCCCCGCCTAGTCCCTTGGTAGCTACGCCACTGTGTTTGCCATAACTCTTTTTTCTCTTAAACTGTTGATTGTTAAGGATTTATTTATTTTTATTTATTTAATTAGGATTGTTGTAGTTATAAAACTAACCTAACCTAACCCGTAGAATTCTAAAGGATCGCCATTTGCCCCTGAAAAAAAATACGGTTTCAGAGAAAAAAACGTCATGGTTATGGCTAATGAATCATTACACACACATAAATACATACCGTTACGCCTCTCTGTCATCGGGGTAGGCAGAGACTACCTTGTTCCACTTGCTGCGATCCTGACATACTGTCGCTTCATCCACATTTATCAATCTCTTTATACGTATATCACACTCGTCGGTTTAGTCAAAACGTCTCCAATAATCGTTGACTCAAATCAAACGGGCCGTCCTGTTAAGGTAACTGTAAAACTCGACATAACTTTATTCTTTGCGGTTCTTTAGTTTAGGAACCACAGTTAGTTAAAGAGTGTGGACGTATTTTGTGTATTTTAATTTGGACCATCCGTTTGCGGTTTGTAACAATAATAATTTAAAAGCAATAATAAATAAGTTAATATTTGCATACTACTAGTGCTAGACAAGACTCGGGATAACTTTGTCCAAATTCCAATACGGTCCACAGTGATAACTCGTTCATATTCCATATGCTATTTGCGCTAAGTCGTCCATATTTCTATATGGTTTAGTACTAACTCGTCCATAGTACAATATGGTCGACAGGGCTAACTCGTCCATAAATCCTAGTTTGTAGTTATTTTTTAACGTATTGATGATTCTCCAAGTTTGATGGCTTCAGTTAAGAAGAAAGTAGTTAGTTTACTTACATACAGCGATGTGTACGAATTAACGTACTGGACGATATGTGAATATGGACGAATATAGGAATATAGACGAGACGGAAACGGAATGAAAAAGCCATCCTGAGCCCTGGGAATGAAATACAGCGTTTGTGATGATCATTTATATGATAAAAGTTGTGAAGGTTTACCAGTAATAGTATTTAATCTAAGGTCATTTTGTTAAACACACATCCGCATTGACAATTACATCTCTATGTGTAACCTCGCCACTTGTACGTTATTTGTTTTGTCTAATAGGAAATGGGCATTTTCAAAAAAACATGTACCCTTTGACTTTTGTTGCCAAAATGATGACATTTTGGGTTTTTCTGAATCAGAATTTTTAGCACTATTTATTTTTGCAAAGAAAAAAAGTGTCCATTGGTTTTTTGTCAGTTTTGTGACACTATTTTCATACGATTTGTATGGGGCGTAATAAAACTGACACGAAAAAGTTGTATGGGAAATTAAGGTAATCTTGTTGTAAAAAGGGTACACGTTTTTTTTAAAATACCCAAATAAGCATGGTTTTGGAATTGCTTTAATAAAGTATAATTTATCTAACAAACCATATGAAAACAGTTTGCTATAAATATGTATAAACATAAACCCGGGTGTAGTGATCTTTGACGTCACGTGACATGTCAGATACCTATCTTTCTGGCTGTCTAATTCTCCCTTTTAAGATGTTTTCATATTTGAAATTTAATGAAAATAAACATAAAGAGCTGCAGTGCTGACAGTGGTGATCATTTAACATCAGGTGACCCACTAGTTCGTTTGTCTGGCCTCTCTAACATAAAAAAAGAACTATGTCATGTCACCGTTGCCGTATAAGGTTTTTTTATGTATCTTACTTTCGTTGTCTATTAACGAGAGAGGAATGCTACGAAACAAACTTCAAATTATCAGATACACAAGACTTTTTGTCGTTGGAGAGAGACAGAACAACTTTGTGAAGTCCAGTTTCTGGTAGACCTTGAGCCAGGTGATGGTTAGGTTCTAGTCAATAAAAGACAGTGTGTATATAATATTTTAAATGTATATTTGTTGTGTGTTGTATAATTATTTGTAATGTTTTTTTATATTTCAACACTGGTTGTATTTTGCATCTGTCACATTTTTGTCATGGCAACAAATGAGGGCTACCGCATTTGCTCACCAGTTGCCGCGGATTCTCGTTATTTAAGATTTCTTTCTAAATAATCTTTAATAACAAATTATCTATTATCCTCAGTGTTGCGCAGTCCCGTTTATTCTGAATTAGCGGCCCTTTTTTGCCAACTTAATTTGGGACTTGTTTTTCTTAGCTCTTTAATCTTTTAATATATATTCAGTGTCTGCCATCATAATCGGAAAATAACTTTAAAACAAAAAAATCGTGACGTAATACCGGCAAATGCAACTTTTACTACTAATTTGACGTTTACAACTTCACGCTACGCTAGCGCCTCTAGCGGCGAATTCATACGCGATAGCTCTCATTCGTATGAAAAATTATTTGTATCTCAGGATTTTAATATGTTAATCCTGACTCCAGTAGTTTACCCACAGTGTTATAGGTACAGACTTCAAAAAGGAGGTTTATATCAATTGCACTGTATGAATAGTTGTATTTTGAATCATATATTGCAAATATGCATTCGGTATACATATGTAGGATAGTCGATAATGTTAGTAACTTTCTACTGATAGCAAAAAGTATAGTCGTCAAAAATGGTTGTGGGTAGATAAATTTGTTTTTGTCACTCGTTTCTATGGTTGCGTTCTCGGTCACTCTTTTAACAGTAAGTAAATAGATGTTTGTTTGTGTTTTAAGCCTTTTCTATAATTGGTTTTCTACAAAGCGTGTTAGTATAATGAGACACGAACATTTATTTGAACTGTACTACTTTGGTCCCCTCGCTGATGGGACAGAACAAGAAATAGTTGATCTACCCACAAACTAAAAATGTATTTTGTTAACTTATGTGTATTTATCGTTGCGGGCTGTAAATTTGATTTCGATTATTATTTATTTAGTAACATATGTATTTATGAAATCGTCCCATATACTATTCGACTAGCAATTGTTCAGTTTTTAAGTATCCTACAAGTATTTTGCGGTTTCTCGATTTCTATGTGTATTTTTTTAACTGTAGTAATGTGTAATGCTATACATAATTTGTAAATACTTTTTTTATTTGATTAATTTATTGAACTTGTAAATATTGTGATGAACATAAAATAAGGATTTAGTAATGAAAGAGTTTTATTTTATTTTTGTATTCTTATATTAACGTAAATAAGTGTTTCAACATTTTTATAACAGTTCCTACATAACAATTCAAAACAAAATTGACAGCAACTTTGACACGTAAACAGACCTTTATAACGTTATAAAAAAAAACGATATAATAGCGGTATATATCGTTTGTGTTTAAAATTTCGTTCAAACAAATTCTATATTCCTTCATAACGTTATATCATATCATAACGAAAAGAAAACCGTAACTTTACGAAATAGCGTTATAGACCTTTAAAACGTTATGAAAAAAACGATATAATACCGGTATATGTCGTTTGTGTTTAAAGAAAACCATAACGTTATGAAATAGCGTTAGGTATAATAACGCTATGAAACTGATTATGAACTACTATCAACTTTACGGCCTAGTCCCACGAAACAAATTTGTAAAGTATGTTTTGACAATTCACGAAAACAGTACAGATTTGTCATTGCATATGTTTGTCGCACGTTATATAGAGCGGGTGTTATAGAGTGTAAGAAAGAGATGGCCTATAACGTTATTATATCACTTGCCGAAGTATCGATATATATCGCTATTAATAACGTTATAATGAATACCGCTACAGAATAAATAATGTTTTATTAAAAAACGCTATTCGGTAATATAACGTACCTACTGAAAAATAGCGCTACCTAAAAACGTTTTATTGAAAAATGATATTCGATAATCTAACGTTATGAAAAATAGCGTTACGCAAAAATAACGGTAATTAAAGGTCTGCACGTAAATAGACGATGAAAATCTTTTAGACCTGAAAGCTACAGGAACTAACATTGATTTTATAGTTATTTTACCGTCTGAACGGGTCAACGATGTGAAACATCGCGCCATCTCTGATAGAATACATAAACTTCATTACAAACGCTACTCCTAACTAGATGGCGTCAATAGCAGTTTGTTAAATAGAAATTACCGCTACTCCTCACTAGATGGCGATAAAATCAATGTTTCACAAAAAACTTGTTCTTATGACTTATACTAATAGTCACTTTACAAACTTTTCCTCCTATCGATGGCCTGGCAAATCGGTTCACTTCCTGTTTCTATCACTTACCATTTGCACTATAGGTACGACCCGAACGCTCTCCATAGACGCGTCGAGTTAATAATTCCGAATACTTATTTCGTGGACAACGACTGCCCGCTATGAGTTGTCATGTGATCATCCAACTCTATCTTGTTGCTATAAATCCTCATACAAACCTTGCACTGCAGCGACACTGTTTGCGCAGTTTTCGAATGCTTCTTCGTATGTAAATTCAGCGTAGGCAAATCAAAGAAAGCCTCCTGACAGATGAGACAGGAATACTTTTTCTCTTTCAAATGGACCCTGTTTACGTGTCTGGTGAGCAATGACTTGTGGAGGAAAGGCTTTGAACATTCTGTGCATGTGAAGTCGGCCTTATGATGCGTTCCGTTCATGTGCAGCCGTCTTAAATACTGGGAGCCAAACATTTCGTTGCACTTGTAGCATTTGAACGTTTTTATGTTATGCTCTTTGAATTCGTGGCTGATTCGGTTCGAGTCCAGTTTGAAACTGACTTCGCATTGTTTACATTTGAATTCCGCGGATTGATGATGCACTTGCACGTGTTTGCGTAAGCTGAAATCCGAGAAGAAATTCTGCCCGCACGCTTCGCATATGCGCTTAGTTCCTTCTAAATGTACTTTGTTCATATGGGAGTACAACATGCCGAAGAATTGGTAGGATTTCGCGCATTTCTGGCATGATATTTGATTGTCGGCTAACTTAAACGGCAAGAAGCATTCTTGTTCCGTACTTACTAATAACTTGTGTTCTTTTAAGTGTGCGATCAACCCTTCTAGGGTTAGTTCTTGGTGTTTGCAATTTAGACACGTTAAAGGTTCTCCGATGTCGACTTTAATAGGTGCAAACTCGGAGGTTCGGTTTTGTGTTAAATGTTTCATGATTGCTACGCTCTTGTGGCTCCCTCTGGTGTGTGTGCGGAGAGATGAGGCGTCGTGGAAGGTTTGGTAGCAATAGAAACAGATGTAGCGATTGCCGCGCCATCTGAACGGCATGAGGGTGGAGTTGGAGAGCACGGTGTGTACGTACTTGCGCGCCGCCGCCAGCTGCCAGTCCTCTTGGGTTGGGACGCGGATGTCGTGCGTTTTCGGTTTTTGGTCTGAGAAATTTAAAAATATAACTGTTTAATACTTCGGAGGCTTCGGTTGCTGTGATAAACAAAAACTGATCAAGTAAAATCGATTTATTTCATGCCAATTAGCCCATAGAAACGATAAGAAAGAATGAAATATGTACCTACCTACATTTACATATAATTGTTTATTTTGTTCAATGGACCATAGTAACCTAACACGTACCTAAATAAAATAAAACGCCTTGTCGCCCTTGTCGTTTGTCGAAATGCCACCGCATTACAAAAACCTACAGCTGAAAAACTGCTGTTTGCTTCAGCAAATGAAACATAGTGTGAGTAATGTGTGCGTATAGAAAAATTGACGTTCCAAATTAGAAAAATGACTCAAGTCCCATATCAGTTCTGTACACTACTACATGCAACAGGTCATTTACTTATGTGTTACACGTATACTACGGTGCTGGTGTACTAGTAGAGCCGGGTACTCATCTGTAAGCTGTAACTATAACTGTTACAGTAACTCGCACGGGTTCCCGGCTCTCAGGATACATCTAATAGATGGCGGTAGTGAGCTTTGTACCAGTAAGCACATAACTTATATAAATAAACTAGTATTTCGCGTGGGGGCCGCGGGCCCCAAGGGCCCCGCGGAGGTCCCTGCCACCCTGTTTTGTTTTAATAATCCTAACCTTTTTTTTTACTATATACTTTGGCCGCCTTTTTGAAACCGCCACCAAAGTATTCTGCGTGGGGGCCGCGGAGGATACCCTGCCACCCAGTTTTTTTCTCAAATATTTCTAACATTTTTTACTATCATATTTGGCCGCCATTTTGTATCCGCCATCTTGGAAAAAGTATTTCGCGTGGAGGCCGCGAAGGGTACACCCTGCCATCCTGTTTTTTTCAAATATTTCAAACCTATTTTTACTTTATTCTTTGACTGCCCTCTCGGGGAAAGCAATTCGCATGGGGGCCGCGGGCCCCACGGGACCCGCGGAGGGTACCCTGCCAGCCTGTTGTATTTTCAAATATTACTACATTCTATAGCCGTCATTTTGAAACCACTACCTTGGAAAAAGTACTTCGCATGGGGGCCGCGGGCCCCACGGGACCCGCGGAGGGTACCCTGCCAGCCTGTTGTATTTTAAAATATTACTACATTCTATAGCCGTCATTTTGAAACCACTACCTTGGAAAAAGTACTTCGCATGGGGGCCGCGGGCCCCACGGGACCCGCGGAGGGTACCCTGCCAGCCTGTTGTTTCTTCAAACATTTCTAGCATTTTTTCTATATTCTTTGGCCGCCATCTTAGGAAAAGCATTTCGCATGGAGGCCGCGGGCCCCACGGGACCCGCGGAGGGTACCCTGCCACCCTGTTTTTTTTCAAATATTTCTCACCTTTTTTATTTACTTTATTTTTCGGCCGTTATCTTGGGAACAGCATCTCACATAGGGGCCGCGGGCCCCACGGGACCCGCGGAGGGTACCCTACCAGCCTATTGTTGAGGCCGCGGCCCCCGCGGGGACCGCGGAGGGTAACCACCACCCTGTATTTTTTTCAAATATTTCTAACGTTTTTTACTACATTCTTTGGCCGTCATTTTGAAACCACCATCTTGGAAAAAGTATTTCGCGTGGGGGCCGCGGCCCCCGCGGGGACCGCGGAGGGTAACCTACCACCCTGTATGTCACTTAGTGAGCACAACCCATCCATCTCGACTGGCCTCTGAGATATTGGCGTTTCAATTTTGTATGGCGGCCATCTTGTTTTCGCGCTTTTGAAAAAAAAACACCAGCTTACCCATTGGCTGGCTGTTCTGAGCGACTTTAGTTCCGGGCAAACTCGATAGGGCAAGTCGTTGCGGAGAGCTGGCCCATGTGTCAAGTCAGTTTCCACGTTAAGGTCGGATTTGGATTTTTTTTGTACTTGTGATAAAATTTCTTATGCGATGGTGCATAAAGTCGAACCCCTATTTATAAAAGCTGCTATACAACACAAGTGAGTCTATGAGTCTGACATTACTTTGTATGGCGGCCATCTTGGAAAATGGCGGAATCGAAAAATTAGATATGGCGTTTAAATTTGTGGCCTCGAAGAGCCGCGGATGCAAAATTTCAATCGGATCGGAGTAAAAAAAAATTTGGCCGCCATTTTGAATCCGCCATCTTGGAAAAAAAAATGGGTCATCCGATTACTACTCCCACCTTGAACAACATTTGGTCGAGCACCACCCACCTATTGCGATTGGCTTCTGAGATATTTGCGATTCAATTTTGTATGGCGGCCATCTTGTTTTTGCAATTTTGAAAAAAAAATACCGGTTCACCCATTGGCTGGCTGTTTTGAGCGACTTTTGTTCCGGGCAAACTCAATAAAGCAATTCATCGCGGAGAGCTGCCCCATGTGTCAGGTCAGTTTCCACATTCAGGTCAATTTTTCATTTTTTTGGTACTTATCATAAAATTTCTAAAGCGATCGTGTATAGAGTCGAACCCCACCTCTTATGGGCTCCTCAAAACAACAGATCAAAGATACAGAAATTACTTTGTATGGCGGCCATCTTGGAAAATGGCGAAACCGAAAAATAAAGTATGCCATTTGAATCTGTAGCCTCAAAGAGCCCCGGATGCAAAATTTCAGTCGGATCGGAGAAAAAAAAAATTTGGCCGCCATTTTGAATCCGCCATCTTGGAAAAAAAATTGCTTAGTCGGATTTCCCCCTCAACTCTGAATGACATTTGGTCGAGCACCACCCATCTATCTCGACTGGCCTCTGAGATATTCGCGTTTCAATTTTGTATGGCGGCCATCTTGTTTTCGCCATTTTGAAAAATCTTGAACCGGCTCACCCATTGGCTGGCTGTTCTGAGCGACTTTAGTTCCAGGCAAACTCGATAGGTCGAGCCGTCGCGGAGAGCCGCCCCATGTGTCAAGTCAATTTCCACGTTCAGGTCGATTTTGTATTTTTCTGGTGGTCGTGGGGGCATTTCTGATACGATGGTGTATAGAGTTTAGCCACACCTCTTATGGGTTCTCCAAAACAGCATGTCAGTCAGTCAGTCAGTGAGTGAGTCAGTGGGTGTTCAGCTATATATATTATAACTAGTATTTCGCGTGGGGGCCGCGGGCCCCAAGGGCCCCGCGGAGGTCCCTGCCACCCTGTTTTGTTTTAATAATCCTAACCTTTTTTTTTTTACTATATACTTTGGCCGCCTATTTGAAACCGCCACCATGGATAAAGTATTCTGCGTGGGGGCCGCGGAGGATACCCTGCAATCCTGTTGTTTTTCAAATATTTCAAACCTATTTTTACTTTATTCTTTGGCTGCCCTCTCGGGAAAAGCAATTCGCATGCGGGCCGCGGGCCCCACGGGACCCGCGGAGGGTACCCTGCCAGCCTGTTGTTTTTTCAAATATTTCTAGCCTTTTTTACTATATTCTATGGCCGCAATCTTAGAAAAAGCATTTCGCATGGGGGCCGCGGGCCCCACGGGACCCGCGGAGGGTACTCTACCAGCCTGTTGTATTTTCAAATATTTCTGGCCTTTTTTACTATATTCTATGGCCGCCATCTTAGAAAAAGGATTTCGCATGGGGGCCGCGGGCCCCACGGGACCCGCGGAGGGTACCCTGCCAGCCCGTTGTTTTTCAAATATTTCAAACCTATTTTTACTTTATTCTTTGGTTGCCTTCTCGGAAAAGCAATTCGCATGCGGGCCGCGGGCCCCACGGGACCCGCGGAGGGTACCCTGGCAGCCTGTTGTTTTTTCAAATATTTCTAGCCTTTTTTACTATATTCTATGGCCGCCATCTTAGAAAAAGCATTTCGCATGGAGGCCGCGGGCCCCACGGGACCCGCGGAGGGTACCCTGCCAGCCTGTTGTATTTTCAAATATTACTACATTCTATAGCCGTCATTTTGAAACCACTACCTTGGAAAATGTACTTCGCATGGGGGCCGCGGGCCCCACGGGACCCGCGGAGGGTACCCTGCCAGCCTGTTGTATTTTCAAATATTACTACATTCTTTGGCCGTCATTTTGAAACCACTACCTCGGAAAAAGTATTTCGCGTGGGGGCCGCGGCCCCCGCGGGGACCGCGGAGGGTAACCTACCACCCTGTATTTTTTACTACATTCTTTGGCCGTCATTTTGAAACCATCATCTTGGAAAAAGTATTTCGCCTGAGGGCCGCGGCCCCCGCGGGGACCGCGGAGGGTAACCTACCACCCTGTATGTCACTTAGTCGAGCACAACCAATCCATCTCAACTGGCCTCTGAGATATTCGCGTTTCAATTTTGTATGGCGGCCATCTTGTTTTCGCAATTTTGAAAAAAAAATACCGGCTCACCCATTGGCTGGCTGTTCTGAGCGACTTTAGTTCAGGGCAAACTCGATAGGGCAAGTCGTTGCGGAGAGCTGGTCCATGTACCGAATCAGTTTCCACGTTCAGGTCATTTTTTAATTTTTTTGGTACTAACGATATGATTCTTGATGCGATGGTGTATAAAGTTGAACCCTTTTTCTAAAAACTGCTATACAACACAAGTGAGTCTATGAGTCTGACGTTACTTTGTATGGCGGCCATCTTGGAAAATGGCGGAATCGAAAAATTAAATATGGCGTTTATATTTGTGGCCTCGAAGAGCCGCGGATGCAAAATTTTACTCAGAACGGACTCAAAAAAAATTTGGCCGCCATTTTGAATCCGCCATTTTGGAAAAAAAAATTGGTTCATTAAATTACTCTGCCCACTTTGAACAACATTTGTTCGAGCACCACCCACCTGTTGCGACTGGCCTCTGAGATATTTGCGTTTCAATTTTGTATGGCGGCCATCTTGTTTTCACAATTTTGAAAAAAAAATACCGGTTCACCCATTGGCTGGCTGTTCTGAGCAACTTTTGTTCCGGGCAAACTCGATAGGTCAAGTCGTTGCGGAGGACTGGCCAATGTGTCAGGTCAGTTTCCACATTCAGGTCAATTTTTCATTTTTTTCGTACTTATCATATAATTTTTGAAGCGATCGTGTATAGAGTCGAACCCCACCTCTTATGGGCTCCTCAAAACAACAGATCAAAGATACAGAAATTACTTTGTATGGCGGCCATCTTGGAAAATGGCGGAATCGAAAAATAAAGTATGCCATTAGAATCTGTGGTCCCGAAGATCCCCGGATGCAAAATTTCAGTCTGATCGGAGAAAAAAAAATTTTGGCCGCCATTTTGAATCCGCCATCTTGGAAAAAAAATTGCTTAGTCAGATTTCCCCCTCAACTCTGAATGACATTTGGTCGAGCACCACCCACCTATCTCGACTGGCCTCTGAGATATTCGCGTTTCAATTTTGTATGGCGGCCATCTTGTTTTCGCCATTTTGAAAAAACTTTGACCGGCTCACCCATTGGCTGGCTGTTCTGAGCAACTTTAGTTCCGGGCAAACTCGATAGGTCGAGCCGTTGCGGAGAACCGCCCCATGTGTCAAGTCAATTTCCACGTTCAGGTCGATTTCGTATTTTTCTGGTGGTCGGGCAAGCATTTCTGACACAACGATGTATATAGTCTAACCACACCTCTTCTGGGTTCTTCCAAACAACTCTGGGGTGAGTCAGTCAGTGAGTGAGTCAGTGGGTATTCAGCTATATATATTATAACTAGTATTTCGCGTGGGGGCCGCGGGCCCCAAGGGCCCCGCGGAGGTCCCTGCCACCCTGTTTTGTTTTAATAATCCTAACCATTTTTTTTTTACTATATATACTTTGGCCGCCTTTTTGAAAACGCCACTTTGAAAACAGTGATTCATATCCTACCGCCCTGTTTTTTTCAAATATTTCTAACATTTTTTACTATAATCTTTGGCCGCCATTTTGTATCCGCCATCTTGGAAAAAGTATTTCACGCGGGGGCCGCCAAGGGTAGCCTATTTTTTTCGCATGGGGGCCGCGGGCCCACGGGACCCGCGGAGGGTACCCTGCCAGCCTGTGTTATTTTCAAATATTACTACATTCTTTGGCCGTCATTTTGAAACCACTACCTTGGAAAAGCATTTCGCGTGGAGGCCTGGGGGCCGCGGCCCCTGCGGGGACCGCGGAGGGTAACACCACCCTGTATTTTTTTAAATATTTCTAACCTTTTTTACTACATTCTTTGGCCGTCATTTTGAAACCGCTACCTTGGAAAAAGTATTTCGCGTGGGGGCCAGGGGGCCGCGGCCCCCGCGGGGACCGCGGAGGGTAACCTACCACCCTGTATTTTTTCAAATATTTCTAACCTTTTTTACTACATTCTTTGGCCGTCATTTTGAAACCGCTACCTTGGAAAAAGTATTTCGCGTGGGGGCCTGGGGGCCGCGGCCCCCGCGGGGACCGCGGAGGGTAACACCACCCTGTATTTTTTCAAATATTTCTAACCTTTTTTTACTACATTCTTTGGCCGTCATTTTGAAACCGCTACCTTGGAAAAAGTATTTCGCGTGGGGGCCTGGGGGCCGCGGCCCCCGAGGGGACCGCGGAGGGTAACACCAGCCTGTATTTTTTTTAAATATTTCTAACCTTTTTTACTACATTCTTTGGCCGTCATTTTGATACCACCACCTAGGAAAACGTACTTCGCGTTGGCGCCGCGGCCCCCGCGGGGACCGCGGAGGGTAATTTGCCACCTTGTATTTTTTCAAATATTTCTAACCTTTTTTACTACATTTTTGGCCGCCATTTTGAAACCACCACCTTGGAAAAAGTGTTTCGTGCGAGCCCGCGGCGGGTACTCTGCCACCCTGTTTTAATTTCCAAAAATTTCCAACCTTTTTTACTTTAATCTTTGGCCGCCATTTTGAATCCGCCATCTTGGACAAAAATTTGGTTCATTAGATTACCCCTCCCATCTTGAACGTCACTTGGTCGAGCACAACCCATCCATCTCGACTGGCCTCTAAGATATTGGCGTTTCAATTTTGTATGGCGGCCATCTTGTTTTCGCAATTTTGAAAAAAAATACCGGTTCACCCATTGGCTGGCTGTTCTGAGCGACTTTAGTTCCGGGCAAACTCGGTAGGGCAAGTCGGTGCGGAGAACTGGCCCATGTGCCGAATCAGTTTCCACGTTCAGGTCAGTTTTTAATTTTTTGGTACTAACGATAATGATTCTTGATGCGATGGTGTACAGAGTCGAACCCTATCTCTAAAAGCTGCTAAACAACACAAGTGAGTCTATGAGTCTGACATTACTTTGTATGGCGGCCATCTTGGAAAATGGCGGAATCGAAAAATAAATTCTAGTACTCCCACCTTGAACAATATTTGGTCGAGCATCACCCACCTATTGTGATTGGCCTCTGAGATATTCGCGTTTCAATTTTGTATGGCGGCCATCTTGTTTTTGCAATTTTGAAAAAAAATTACCGGTTCACCCATTGGCCGACTGTTCTGAGCAACTTTTGTTTCGGGCAAACTCGATAGAGCAAGTCATCGCGGAGAGCTGGCCCATGTGTCAGGTCAGTTTCCACATTCAGGTCAATTTTTCATTTTTTTCGTACTTTTAATATAATTTCTGAAACGAAAGTGTATAAAGTCGAATCCCACCTCTTATGGGTTCCTCAAAACAACAGGTCAAAATTACAGAAATTACTTTGTATGGCGGCCATCTTGGAAAATGGCGGAACCGAAAAATAAAGTATGCCATCACAATCTGTGGCCTCAAAGAGCCCCGGATGCAAAATTTCAATCGGATCGGATTAAAAAAAAATTTGGCCGCCATTTTGAATCCGCCATCTTGGAAAAAAAATTGCTTGGTCAGATTTCCCCCTCGACTCTGAATGACATTTGGTCGAGCACCACCCATCTATCTCGACTGGCCTCTGAGATATTCGCGTTTCAATTTTGTATGGCGGCCATCTTGTTTTCGCCATTTTGAAAAAACTTTGACCGGCTCACCCATTGGCTGGCTGTTCTGAGCGACTTTAGTTCCGGGCAAACTCGATAGGTCGAGCCGTCGCGGAGAACCGCCCCATGTGTCAAGTCAATTTCCACGTTCAGGTCGATTTCGTATTTTTCTGGTGGTCGCGGGGGCATTTCTGATACGACAATGTATAGAGTTTAGCCACACCTCTTATGGGTTCTTCAAAACAGCATGTCAGTCAGTCAGTGAGTGAGTGAGTGGGTATTCAGCTATATATATTATAACTAGTATTTCGCGTGGGGGCCGCGGGCCCCGAGGGCCCCGCGGAGGTCCCTGGCACCCCATTTTGTTTTAATAATCCTAACCTTTTTTTTTACTATATACTTTGGCCGCCTTTTTGAAACCGCCACCCTACCAGCCTGTTGTTTTTTCAAATATTTCTAGCCCTTTTTAATATATTCTATGGCTGCCATCTTATAAAAAGCATTTCGCATGGGGGCCGCGGGCCCCACGGGACCCGCGGAGGGTACCCTGCCAGCCTGTTGTATTTTCAAATATTACTCCATTCTATAGCCGTCATTTTGAAACCACTACCTTGGAAAAAGTACTTCGCATGGGGGCCGCGGGCCCCACGGGACCCGCGGAGGGTACTCTACCAGCCTGTTGTATTTTCAAATATTGCTACATTCTTTGGCCGTCATTTTGAAACCACTACCTTGGAAAAAGTACTTCGCATGGGGGCCGCGGGCCCCACGGGACCCGCGGAGGGTACCCTGCCAGCCAGTTGTATTTTCAAATATTACTACATTCTTTGGCCGTCATTTTGAAACCACTACCTTGGAAAAAGTACTTCGCATGGGGGCCGCGGGCCCCACGGGACCCGCGGAGGGTACCCTGCCAGCCTGTTGTATTTTCAAATATTACTACATTCTTTGGCCGTCATTTTGAAACCACCACTTTGGAAAAAGTATTTCGCGTGAGGGCCGCGGCCCCCACGGGGACCGCGGAGGGTAACCTACCACCCTGTATTATTTTGAAATATATCTAACCTTATGTACTACATTCTTTGGCCGTCATTTTGAAACCGCTACCTTGGAAAAAGTATTTCGCGTGGGGGCCGCGGCTCCCGCGGGGACCGCGGAGGGTAACCTACCATCCTGTGTTTTTTTCAAATATTTCTAACCTTTTTTACTACATTCTTTGCCCTTCATTTTGAAACCACCACCTTGGAAAAAGTATTTCGCGTAAGGGCCGCGGCCCCCGCGGGGTCCGCGGAGGGTAACCTACCACCCTATTACGTCACTTGGTCGAGCACAACCCATCCATCTCATTCAATTTTGTATGGCGGCCATCTTGTTTTCGCGATTTTGAAAAAAAAATACCGGTTCACCCATAGGCTGGCTGTTCTGAGCGACTTTAGTTCCGGGCAAACTCGATAGGGCAAGTCGTTACGGAGAGCTGGCCCATGTGTCAGGTCAGTTTCCACATTCAGGTCAATTTTTCATTTTTTTGGTACTTGTGATAAAATTTCTTATGCGATGGTGCATAAAAGCTGCTATACAACACAAGTGAGTCTATGAGGCTGTAATTACTTTGTATGGCGGCCATCTTGGAAAATGGCGGAATCGAAAAATTAAGTATGCCGTTTGAATATGTGGCCTCGAAGAGCCCAGGATGCAAAATTTCAATCGGATCGGAGTAAAAAAAAATTTGGCCGCCATTTTGAATCCGCCATTTTGGAAAAAAAAATTAGTTTATCAAATTACTCCGCCTACTATGGACAACATTTGTTCGAACACCACCCACCTATTGCGATTGGTCTCTGAGATATTTGCGTTTCAATTTTGTATGGCGGCCATCTTGTTTTTGCAATTTTGAAAAAAAAATACTGGTTCACCCAGTGGCTGGCTGTTCTGAGCGACTTTTGTTTCGGGCAAACTCAATAAAGCAATTCATCACGGAGAACTGCCCCATGTGTCAGGTCAGTTTCCACATTCAGGTCAATTTTTCATTTTTTTCGTACTTATCATATAATTTTTGAAGCGAAAGTGTATAGAACCAAACCCTACCTCTGATGGGTTCCTCAAAACAACAGGACAAATATACAGAAATTACTTTGTATGGCGGCCATCTTGGAAAATGGCGGAATCGAAAAAAAAAGTATGCCATTTAAATCTGTGGCCTCGAAGAGCCCCGGATGCAAAATTTCAATCGGATCGGATTAAAAAAAAAATTGGCCGCCATTTTGAATTCGCCATCTTGGAAAAAAAATTGCTTAGTCAGATTTCCCCCTCAACTCTGAATGACATTTGGTTGAGCACCACCCACCTATCCCGACTGGCCTCTGAGATATTCGCGTTTCAATTTTGTATGGCGGCCATCTTGTTTTCGCCATTTTGAAAAAACTTTGACCGGCTCACCCATTGGCTGGCTGTTCTGAGCGACTTTAGTTCCGGGCAAACTCGATAGGTCGAGCCGTTGCGGAGAACCGCCCCATGTGTCAAGTCAATTTCCACGTTCAGGTCGATTTCGTATTTTTCTGGTGGTCGGGCAAGCATTTCTGATACAACAATGTATAGAGTCTAACCTCAACTCTTACAGGTTCCTCCAAACAACTCTGGGGTGAGTCAGTGAGTCAGTGAGTGAGTGGGTATTCAGCTATATATATTATAACTAGTATTTCGCGTGGGGGCCGCGGGCCCCAAGGGCCCCGCGGAGGTCCCTGCCACCCTGTTTTGTTTTAATAATCCTAACCTTTTTTTTTACAATATACTTTGGCCGCCTTTTTGAAACCGCCACCAAAGTATTCTGCGTGGGGGCCGCGGAGGATACCCTGCCACCCAGTTTTTTTCTCAAATATTTCTAACATTTTTTACTATCATATTTGGCCGCCATTTTGTATCCGCCATCTTGGAAAAAGTATTTCGCGTGGAGGCCGCGAAGGGTACACCCTGCCATCCTGTTTTTTTCAAATATTTCAAACCTATTTTTACTTTATTCTTTGACTGCCCTCTCGGGAAAAGCAATTCGCATGGGGGCCGCGGGCCCCACGGGACCCGCGGAGGGTACCCTGCCAGCCTGTTGTATTTTCAAATATTACTACATTCTATAGCCGTCATTTTGAAACCACTACCTTGGAAAAAGTACTTCGCATGGGGGCCGCGGGCCCCACGGGACCCGCGGAGGGTACCCTGCCAGCCTGTTGTATTTTCAAATATTACTACATTCTATAGCCGTCATTTTGAAACCACTACCTTGGAAAAAGTACTTCGCATGGGGGCCGCGGGCCCCACGGGACCCGCGGAGGGTACCCTGCCAGCCTGTTGTATTTTCAAATATTACTACATTCTATAGCCGTCATTTTGAAACCACTACCTTGGAAAAAGTACTTCGCATGGGGGCCGCGGGCCCCACGGGACCCGCGGAGGGTACCCTGCCAGCCTGTTGTTTCTTCAAATATTTCTAGCCATTTTTCTATATTCTTTGGCCGCCATCTTAGGAAAAGCATTTCGCATGGAGGCCGCGGGCCCCACGGGACCCGCGGAGGGTACCCTGCCACCCTGTTTTTTTTTCAAATATTTCTCACCTTTTTTATTTACTTTATTTTTCGGCCGTTATCTTGGGAACAGCATCTCACATAGGGGCCGCGGGCCCCACGGGACCCGCGGAGGGTACCCTACCAGCCTATTGTTGAGGCCGCGGCCCCCGCGGGGACCGCGGAGGGTAACCACCACCCTGTATTTTTTTCAAATATTTCTAACGTTTTTTACTACATTCTTTGGCCGTCATTTTGAAACCACCATCTTGGAAAAAGTATTTCGCGTGGGGGCCGCGGCCCCCGCGGGGACCGCGGAGGGTGACCTACCACCCTGTATGTCACTTAGTGAGCACAACCCATCCATCCCGACTGGCCTCTGAGATATTGGCGTTTCAATTTTGTATGGCGGCCATCTTGTTTTCGCGCTTTTGAAAAAAAAAACACCAGCTTACCCATTGGCTGGCTGTTCTGAGCGACTTTAGTTCCGGGCAAACTCGATAGGGCAAGTCGTTGCGGAGAGCTGGCCCATGTGTCAAGTCAGTTTCCACGTTAAGGTCGGTTTTGCATTTATTTTGTATTTGTGATCGAATTTCTTATGCGATGGTGTATAAAGTTGAACCCTTTTTCTAAAAGCTGCTATACAACACAAGTGACTCTATGAGTCTGACATTACTTTGTATGGCGGCCATCTTGGAAAATGGCGGAATCAAAATATTAATTATGCCGTTTGAATATGTGGCCTCAAACAGCCCCGGATGCAAAATTTCAATCGGATCGGAGTAAAAAAAAATTTGGCCGCCATTTTGAATCCGCCATCTTGGAAAAAAAATTAGGTCATCCGATTACTACTCCCACCTTGAACAATATTTGTTCGAGCACTACCCACCTGTTGCGACTGGCCTCTGAGATAATTGCGTTTCAATTTTGTATGGCGGCCATCTTGTTTTTGCAATTTTGAAAAAAAAATACTGGTTCACCCATTGGCTGGCTGTTCTGAGCGACTTTTGTTCCAGGCAAACTCAATAAAGCAATTCATCGCGGAGAGCTGCCCCATGTGTCAGGTCAGTTTCCACATTCTGGTCAATTTTTCATTTTTTTCGTACTTATCATATAATTTTTGAAGCGAAAGTGTATAGAACCAAACCCCAACTCTTATGGGTTCCTCAAAACAACAGGTCAAAGATGCAGAAATTACTTTGTATGGCGGCCATCTTGGAAAATGGCGGAACCGAAAAATAAAGTATGCCATTTGAATCTGTGGCCCCGAAGAGCCCCGGATGCAAAATTGCAATCTGATCGGAAAAAAAAAAATTTGGCCGCCATTTTGAATCCGCCATCTTGGAAAAAAAATTGCTTAGTCAGATTTCCCTTTCAACTCTGAATGACATTTGGTCGAGCACCACCCATCTATCTCGACTGGCCTCTGAGATATTGGCGTTTCAATTTTGTATGGCGGCCATCTTGTTTTCGCCATTTTGAAAAATCTTGGACCGGCTCACCCATTGGCCGGCTGTTCTGAGCGACTTTAGTTCCGGGCAAACTCGATAGGTCGAGCCGTCGCAGAGAGCTGCCCCATGTGTCGGGTCAATTTCTACGATCAGGTCGATTTCGTATTTTTCTGGTGGTCGTGGGGGCATTTCTGATACGACAATGTATAGAGTTTAGCCACACCTCTTATGGGCTCTTCAAAACAGCATGTCAGTCAGTCAGTGAGTCAGTCAGTGGGTATTCAGCTATATATATTATAACTAGTATTTCGCGTGGGGGCCGCGGGCCCCGAGGGCCCCGCGGAGGTCCCTGCCACCCTGTTTTGTTTTAATAATCCTAACCTTTTTTTTACTATATACTTTGGCCGCCTTTTTGAAACCGCCACCTTGAAAACAGTGATTCATACCCTACCGCCCTGTTTTTTTTTTTCAAATATTTCTAACATTTTTTACTATAATCTTTGGCCGCCATTTTGTATCCGCCATCTTGGAAAAAGTATTTCGCGTGGAGGCCGCGGGCCCCACGGGACCCGCGGAGGGTTCCCTGCCACCCTGTTTTTTTTTCAAATATTTCTAACATTTTTTACTATAATCTTTGGCCGCCATTTTGTATCCGCCATCTTGGAAAAAGTATTTCGCGCGGGGGCCGCGAAGGGTAGCCTACCATCCTATTTTTTTCGCATAGGGGCCGCGGGCCCCACGGGACCCGCGGAGGGTACCCTGCCAGCCTGTGTTATTTTCAAATATTACAACATTCTTTGGCCGTCATTTTGAAACCACCACCTTGGAAAAAGTATTTCGCGTGAGGGCCGCGGCCCCCGCGGGGACCGCGGAGGGTAACCTACCAGCCTGTATTTTTTTCAAATATTTCTCACCTTTTTTTTTACTTTATTCTTCGGCCGTTATCTTGGGAACAGCATCTCACATGGGAGCCGCGGGCCCCACGGGACCCGCGGAGGGTACCCTGCCAGCCTGTTGTATTTTCAAATATTACTACATTCTTTGGCCGTCATTTTGAAACCACTACCTTGGAAAAAGTACTTCGCATGGGGGCCGCGGGCCCCACGGGACCCGCGGAGGGTACCCTGCCAGCCTGTTGTATTTTCAAATATTACTACATTCTATAGCCGTCATTTTGAAGCCACTACCTTGGAAAAAGTATTTCGCGTGGGGGCCGCGGCCCCCGCGGGGACCGCGGAGGATAACCTATCACCCTGTATTTTTTACTACATTCTTTGGCCGTCATTTTGAAACCATCATCTTGGAAAAAGTATTTCGCGTGGGGGCCGCGGCCCCCGCGGGGCCCGCGGAGGGTAACCTACCACCCTGTATGTCACTTAGTCGAGCACAACCAATCCATCTCGACTGGCCTCTGAGATATTCGCGTTTCAATTTTGTATGGCGGCCATCTTGTTTTCGCAATTTTGAAAAAAAAATACCGGTTCACCCATTGGCTGGCTGTTCTGAGCGACTTTAGTTCCGGGCAAACTCGGTAGGTCAAGTCGGTGCGGAGAACTGGCCCATGTGCCGAATCAGTTTCCACGTTCAGGTCAGTTTTTAATTTTTTTGGTACTAACGATAATGATTCTTGATGCGATGGTGTACAGAGTCGAACCCTATCTCTAAAAGCTGCTGTACAACACAAGTGAGTCTATGAGTCTGACATTACTTTGTATGGCGGCCATCTTGGAAAATGGCGGAATCGAAAAATTAAGTATGGCGATTGAATTTGTGGCCTCGAAGAGCCCCGGATGCAAAATTTCAATCGGATCGGAGAAAAACAAAATTTGGCCGCCATTTTGAATCCGCCATCTTGGAAAAAAATTTGGCTCATCAGATTACCACTCCCACTTTGAACAACATTTGGTCGAGCTCCACCCACCTATTGCAATTGGCCTCTGAGATATTCGCGTTCCAATTTTGTATGGCGGCCATCTTGTTTTTGCAATTTTGAAAAAAAAATACCGGTTCACCCATTGGCTGGCTGTTCTGAGCGACTTTTGTTCCGGGCAAACTCAATAAAGCAATTCATCGCGAAGAGCTGCCCCATGTGTCAAGTCAGTTTCCACATACAGGTCAATTTTTCATTTTTTTCGTACTTATCATACAATATTTGAAGTGAAAGTGTATAGAACCAAACCCTACCTCTGATGGGTTCCTCAAAACAACAGGTCAAAGATACAGAAATTACATTGTATGGCGGCCATCTTGGAAAATGGCGGAATCGAAAAATAAAGTATGCCATCTGAATCTGTGGCCCCGAAGAGCCCCGGATGCAAAATTTCAATCGGATCGGATAAAAAAAAAATTTGGCCGCCATTTTGAGTCCGCCATCTTGGAAAAAAAAATACTTAGTCAGATTTCCCCCTCAACTCTGAATGACATTTGGTCGAGCACCACCCACCTATCTCGACTGGCCTCTGAGATATTCGCGTTTCAATTTTGTATGGCGGCCATCTTGTTTTCGCCATTTTGAAAAATCTTGGACAGGCTCACCCATTGGCCGGCTGTTCTGAGCGACTTTAGTTCCGGGCAAACTCGATAGGTCGAGCCGTCGCGGAGAGCTGCCCCATGTGTCAAGTCAATTTCCACGTTCAGGTCGATTTCGTATTTTTCCGGTAGTCGTGGGGGCATTTCTGATGCGATGGTGTATAGAGTTTAGCCACACCTCTTATGGGTTCTTCAAAACAGCATGTCAGTCAGTCAGTGAGTGGGTATTCAGCTATATATATTATAATAATGCTAAGCGCCAAACTGGAGAATGGCTAAACCGATCTATCTAAATTGGAATAGTTTTCACTTTTCCATATTGTAGGAAAATTAAATACTTATTTGTGTCACGAGGGAGCAAAATGATGTATTTACGGCGAGGGCGCTACATTGAATCCAGGAGCCCGATTTTTGAAAGCACATGTGTGAAAATACCACTCGAAAGTGGTGAAAAATTGTGCTGAATTAGAAATACAACTATCTTAGAAGATAATTACAGCTCTCATTAATCTTGTGAACTAGTCAAAAACTTGATTAGAGCTGTAGTTTTGAACATATAAACAGATTTATACCACTTTCAAGTGGTATTTTCACACATGTGCTTTCAAAAATCGTGCCCCAGCATAGAAAATGGCGTGGTATTACAATTATCAACTCCAAAAAATTGCATTTGCAAAAAAACACCTAAAAAAGCCTTGAACAGAAATGTTCCACTTCGATCACTCTCGACAGGGAGCAAAGTTTACTTTTCTGAATGAGCAGTGTGAAAAAATATATTTGGACTTATCGCCATTTCCTTGCAGCTAGCGCTAAAAAGTTATTCATCGGTAGAAGTAGTATTTATATCAATATCACTATCACCGAGTATCAGCAACAGGTAGTCGTAAACAACTAAATAAAATAATAGCATATAATCTAAATCATTTATTTATTGCCAAGCTAAATAAATAAGATAAGGATTTAAAGGAACTACCTTTTCGATTCTTATATCCTAAAAACACTAGCTGAATCGATGAAAGCATTGTTGAAACTAGATTGTTGCCATATGACAAATTCATTACAGTCGGCATTTTTTCTTCATTGTCCTCTCACCAGATATTGTTTAAATAATTTAAAAAATATTTATATCCCTAAAAGATACTGAAAATTAAAGAAATAACCGTCATCTAAAGCTATGGCCGGGAATCGAACTCGAATCCTCATCGACTTGTGGTGCATGCTAATACTTCTATAGCTCCAACTACCTTAGCAGTAAGCTAAACTTTGAGAAGAAATTCTGCTCATGCTACCTGCTGTCGGTTCGTTTCAAAGTACGTATCACTGATTGATGAGGTTCCGGGTTCGATTCCCACCCATACCTTTACTTTTTGGCTGTGTTCTAGTTCTCAGTATCGTTTGTAAAAATAAACGAACTAACCATAAAAATAATAAATTACAAAATTAAATTTTTGATATAATACAAATAATACAAAAACCCCACAATAGTTGTAAACGTGATAACCGTATGTGGTTTAAAACAATAAAAAAGTAAATGAGTCAAGTTTAAATAAAAAATAAAAAATGGTTGCCTGTAAAGTCGGTATACGGGCGAAAGTTTTACGTGACAACGACTTTGAGTGGGAAGGGACGCGTGCCTTTCACTTTTTATGTCTGTCTCTCTCGCTCTTAGGCGGGCTAACCATGCCTCTCACTCGCTCTCATTGTGAGCGCATAACGTGAGCGGAGCGTAACGCAGTTTCTTGAAGTGTCACCCGGCAAACCAATTTATAAGACGTTGTCACGTCAAAATGATTTAAGCGCTGCAGAAGGCGTCCTCTGGCGAGTCAAATGAAACCATAACATGCCTAAGAACCATTGCTGACGAATCTAGCTTTTCACCCTAAACGCATAACACCTTCATTCCATCATGGCTAATGGAAAACGAACGACAATACCTATTATACTAAAAACTGGAATTCAAGACCAAAAAATCTACGACAGATACGTCACTGTCAAATCTGTCAATGTCACTTATGTCACTGTCAAATAAACTTTTCAGGTTTCGCCAACCTTTTTTAATATGATTCTTTGTATTGCTATTAAATATGGATTTTGTGAAAAAAAATACTAACTTATTTTCAACTCAATTAATATTGAGACAATTTTATTCTAAGGAACATAAACAGGATAACGGTCTAGCACTCACATACATACATAATACGAGACAAATGCTCTGTGCAAGACATAAGAGGCCTCATATTAAATCACAGGAAAGGAATATGAAAAGGTTAAATAAAATATTTTTTTATAATTTTTTTCTTTATTCAATCTCCTCGTCTCCATCACTAATGTCCGAATTACTATCAGTAATGTCGGAATCTGATTCTGTTACATGAATAATAAATTTATCCACCACTCCAGTAATTAATCCGTCCAGTTTGCACATCTCATCTTCTACTTTAATGACATGGTCTATACAAGACTGCCACCTTTGCGGTGTCACCTCCCGGAGACCTTCATTGAATAACTCTTTGACCTCTGCCATTTTAAACGTCTTGTTATTTCTGGCTACATGCCCCTTCACCTGAGCCCATACCAGCTCTATGGGATTCAGTTCGCAGTGGTAAGGGGGCAATCTTAATATTGTTATATTGTGTGCAGCTGCCAATTCCTCCACTGCATATTTTACATGAGCAGCCTTTACCTTGGCAACAATTCCCATCAATTTTTCTTTCGTCAATTTCTCTTCATGTGCAATGTTTTTTTGCTTCAGCCAATTTATAATTTCGGCTTTTTTCCATTTATTGACAGGCCCTGATTCCATTTTCCGGGAGTGATAAGGGGCATTGTCTATTACTAACACTGCATTTGTTTTTAATTTAGGCAGTATACTACTAAGCCATTCTTCGAAATGTTCCGAGTTCATTTCTTGGTGATAATCTTCAGTATTTTTTTTTGACTCAAACAGTAGGAGCCCTCCTTCCAAGAAGCCCTCCTCACTGCCAATATGACTTATTATGAGTCTTCTACCCTTTCCGCTTGGTGCCCGTAGCCCTGTTGAAAGACCCTCCAGGAATGCTTGTCGCGATGACTGGATCTGAGTATCTTGCCAAACCTTTGATTGCGTATGCCCTGAAATGACAACAATTAAGACTTTTAAAACATTATAATAAAAATTAATAATTAAGACAAAATAGTTTTTTTTTAAATAACATCCATTTAAGTATGTATGTACGGTCAAGTGCAAAAATAAGTATCGATAGGAACTTCTCAAAAATATGTCCCACGACCTTATTACGCTGGCGTAAGAGCGTATGGTACTTATTTTTGAAACTTTGTCTAGATACATATTATTACACTTGACTGTACGTATGTATAGGCTCTTTAATGTACACAAAATACATTAATTTTACAGGTAAAAAAACAAACAGATGTACAAAGGCGAACTTATCCCTTAAAGGGATCTCTTCCAGTTAACCTTCGAATGATTGACATTTCTGTTGTCCTGTTGTTAGTATGTACTAAAAAGCTAAAAGAGCAATGACCCTAACTTAAACCTAAACAAATAAAGCATTCACAATTTACTGGAAGAGATCCCTTAAAGGGATAAGTCCGCCTTTGTGCATGTATCTCAGTGTTTGTCGATTGTATCTTTTATGCTTATTTTGCACTGTAAAGAGTTTACATACATACATACAACATTGACAACTAATTTACAAATAAAAATATCCACAATTCTAAAACTAATGTAATGAAAATATTTGAACTTAGTAAGCAGCATTGCAACCACCTGACTGATTAAAAAATCCAAATCCAGCCAAGTGAGAGTCGGACGGAGCATGAATGGTTCCGTACCATTATAAAAACTAGCAAAAAAATCACATTCGTTGTATGGGGCACAGCCTGGTGACCGACAGACAGACAGCGGAGTAATAGCGTGCGTTTTACCCTTTAGGTATGGAACCCTAAAAAAGAAATATAATAACTCACCTTCGTTAACCCAGGTCTCATCTTGATAATATATGGGTCTTCCTTCCTGCCGATACTGCTTTATCTTTAGCAAATACCGTTTCCTCCAATTTCTTATGTCATCCCGATCAATTAAGCAGCTGCGACGTTTACGGCTTGCATACTTGAAATTTAATTGTTTGAGAATCAAACGCAAGCTGGTTGCTGACTGGTTTGGCAAGTCAGGACTGTCATTGATAACTTGAAGAATCTGAAAACAATATTTTAAATTATGATTTACTTCTATGACAACAGAACCAAACAAATTACAACTATGAGCTATAGAATCTCATATGTATTGATCATCTCACCTTTTGAATTGTTGGAGCCTCATTGCGATGGAAAAATTGATGAACGATGCGTCGTATGGCAGCAAAGTCGAACTCATCAATCTTATCCAAAACTGTAATTTTTGGGCCTGTTTTCTTGGGAGAAGTAAACTGTTTCTTCTGTTTATGTTCCCTCACAACTCTTCTCACTGTCGTTTCAGATACTCCCAATATCTCCACAACTTTGTTTGCACAATCCGCTAATGTGCGGTATTGGTCTTCAGGCCAATTATTGAATACATATTTGTAGCAGTTCATAATCATTGTTTTTTCATTAACGGTCATAGCGGTTTTACAGCGTTTCTTTCTCGGAGAAAGAATTTCCTTCTCACGAGAAGGTCCTGCTTGAGGTTCCATATTACGTGCGCACACGCAAAGCCCCCGTAGAAGACACAAACTAACAAATAACAAACTAACAAATAACAAAAATAACAAACAAGCTAACAAATAACAAAAACTCAACAAGGATGAAATCACCACGAAGCAAAAAGAACATTCGAACACTCGGAACAGACGTCAGATGTCGAATGAGAATGACAAACCATGGTGTCATGGCCGCTGCCGAATAAAAATGGCCACCATAAACCCCATAAAGCGCGCTACACACTATTACTCTACAGTTTAGTTGATTATCTAAATGTATGTAAAAAAATTAAATCAAATATTAGTTTGATTTTATCTTAATTGTAAATTATTGCACCAAATGTTATGAATACCTGAAGAAATACAAGAACAATACCAGTTTTTCAACCAAAAATTACGAAATGTTTAAGTTTTTATTCAGGCGTCTAGTATTTATATAAAAGTAAGTAAACAAAATTACTTCTTTAAATTATAGGATCGAAATTACTAATAAAAATAATATTCTATCATGTATTTAAAAAAAAAGGAATGTACTATTGTACACATATTTTATTTCAGTGGCAACATTGTCGTAGATTTTTTGGTCTTGAATTCCAGTTTTTAGTATAGTCTATCAGTTATTGCGACTTGTTCTACCACTGTGGTAATAGGATTTATAATCCGAGCTTTCAATAGTTCACTCAGTTACGAAAGCTAATTGCGCATGTTAACTTCGTCCTCCGTCCAGGTCTCGCTGGTCCCCGAGTGATGCACCCTCATATGCAGTTTCAAACTCGTCCACTGCACGAAAGCACGCCCGCACTCCTTGCACTGATTCCTCTTATCATTCGTATGTATTCTCCTATGATACTCCAAAGTCTTCTTCCTCTGAAAAGTCTTCTGGCACAAATCGCACTCAAACGGCCTCGAATCATCATGCTTCACCATATGCCGCCGCAACAGATCCTTGCTAAAAACTTTGAACCCACATATCTCGCAAGCAAAGTTCTTCTCTTTCAAATGCACCCTCTGTTTATGCGCTAGAAGCGAGTTTTTCAACGTGAATATTTTCGGACACATGTCGCATTGGAACTGCGCGCTCTTTACGTCGTGCACAAAAGCTAGATGGCGCTTTTTCAAGTAGCTACTGGTGAGTATCTCCGGGCATTTCGGACACTTCATTCTCGCGGGTCCGTGTGATTTTTCCACGTGGTGATTCAGTTTGTAAGACGAGGGGAATGTTTCGTCGCATTCTTTGCATTGGAACGTGCATAGGTCAGGGTGTGCATTCTTGACGTGGCTATCGACGTTCGCGCGAGCGATAAAACCTTGCCCGCAGTGCTCACAGAGGAACTGTTTAGTTTTGCTGTGGTACTTATGAGTGTGGATCAAAAGAGGGCCGTAGAATCGGAAAGGCATGTTACATTCTAGACAAGACATGTCGTTGTCTGAAAGAACGAACGGGTAAATGCAATGTGCTATTTTGTCGTCAAATTTGAGTCCGTGTAATTCAGTCATGTGGCTTATAAGTTCTGGTAAATTTGGTATTGCTGTGTCGCATTTCTTGCAGGTTAGATCGTTGACATTCAGTTTGATGCTCCGGCTTTTTATCGCGGTGGAACGCAGCACGGTTCGGAGTTTAGCATCCTCGTGTTCCTCTTTCGTGTGTTGCATCAGCGTGGTGCTGTGTTCGAAAGGACAAGAGCAGTAGAAGCACATGAACTTATTGGCGTGCCATTTGAAAGGGACGGCGGTAGAGTACTGTATGATAACGGTGAGGAGTTTGATGAGTTCTTCCCGCTTATGAACCTCTTCGTCGGTGTCTGAAATTAGAGAAAATCTGGCGTCACTTTCGATGCGGAGATGCGTTTGATTTTTAATGCGTTTTTATTTTAATGGCATGCATGTAGTCCGTGCGATCCGTGTATGTATTTAGTAGGTAAATGACACTTCTTTATTATACGTATGTACTTATAGGTATACTAATTATTTGTATTTTAGGGTTCCGAAGCTACTGTAAGGCTCTGAGGTTTGTAGCCAGTACTACATCAAACTAATTGGATACTCCTGGATTTATGCGAGATGTACGGGATCTTGGCGCTCTTAGCCAAACCTTCATCTAATGAATGAAATATCATAAAGATTCATAACCGTGTTTTATTTCAAACTTATCTTTTCACATTTTAAGTTACAGCAGCAATGCCTTCGGAGGCAGCTGTCCAGGTTTAAATAGAGACAGATAACTTTAACGACCAGATTCATATTCGAAATGTGTAAGCTAAAACCTAACTCACGTAATAGGAAATAATTGAAATAGAAATGATTTGGAATGATCAAAAATTTAATTTTCAATTATTTCACATTTTGGTCTTATTCTATCATTAATGACTATTTTTACACCACATAGTTACGAATTATAGGTAGATAAGGTAAAGACTACCACCATGTGCCGCCTCCACATTATTTAAAATAATTTCTACCTGCGACTTCGGCTGGAATAGTATTTTGGTTAGCTAGTTTATTAAACGCCTACAAAAAAGTTAATGGCAAATATTTTATTAGAGCACAAATTATATTACCCGCAGGGCATTGCATCGTCGAAGCTAATTTAACCCCCTTTTACACCTCTTTCAAGGATATGTCTTTCCCAGGAATCATAACTATATCCGTACTAAATATCGTGTAAATCAGTTCAGCGGTTTAAGCGCGAAGAAATAACAGACAGATACTCTTCGCTTTTACAATTTTTATCTCATTTGATTCGTGATAAGTGTTAAACTGTCTATCTAAGCTACGACCATGGCCGGTGGCGTAACTATAGGGTGGTAGGGGTGGCAAAATGCCAGGGGCCCCTAGCTCTACGGGGCCCCGAACTGCCTTGGTTTAGAGCACAGAAGGGACGCTGATGCACTTCTTTATATTGAGGAAGGAGGCATCTGACGAATTTGCCGCGGGCCCCAGACGTTATAGTTACGCCACTGACCAAGGCCCTACTGCAGTACTACCACATTCTCTACGTCATCCGCCCCTTTATTCTTCCTTTGCTTGTCCTAAACTTTCAGTCTATGCTTTCGAACAAAAATCACCTCAATTTATGAGTTATCTTATCGAATTATCATTTTTGAGTCCATTCGCCTAGCGGTAAAATGAACATTACATTTTTGGCCAAATTATGCGCTGTATAGACCAAAAAGGCGTAACATTCGTACCAATTATTATAGCGACAAGACTACAAGACCCAGAGGCGTCTCTAGCCCTTGTGGCGCCCGTGTGCAACCAGTAGGTACCTTAGGTACCCTGGCGCCCTCTAGTTTAGTAGGCGCAATTTAATCTTTAAAATTATCTGTTTTAAGGCTGATTTCACGTTGAAACAAATGTCATTGTGTAAATTTAAATAGAGTAGCCTTGCTTTGCCACCGCGCCGCGCGCCCGGCGTCGGCCATAACACGGGCGCTGGGTCTTTGAGAGCGCCGGCGCCGCGAGCGACGCATCTTTGGAGGTGTCGCATTAGAGGGCGCTCGGCGCCCCCTTAGACCCGGCGCCCGTGTGCGCCGCACACCCTGCACCATAGGTAAAGACGCCTCTGACAAGACCTAGCTGATTCCCCAGATTTAAAGAAATTTTCACGCCAACAATCAATTTGAATCTTCGCTATGGTGAACCCTCACATGGAGCTTCAAGCTAGTAGTCTGGACAAACGCCTTCCCACACAGCGTACAGACAAACCGCCTGTCATTCGTGTGAATCCTAGTATGTATATCCAGTGCTCTCTTCCTCGGAAACTTCTTGGAACAAACGGCACATTCGAACGGCTTGGCATCACTGTGTTTAACCATATGCAAACTCAGCAAGTGATTATCAAAGAACTTGTCGCCGCAGACATCGCAAACTTTAGTCTTTTCTTTCAAATGCACCCTTTTATTGTGCTTGACCAGCTGATTCTGAAACCGAAAGACTTTAGGGCAAAGATCACATTTAAACTCTGATGTCTTGAAATCATGCACTGCTGCCAAATGGGAGTCTCGTTTGTACGTGCTGCCGAGGACATCTCCGCAAATGTGGCATTTGCGTTCCTTGATGCTATGGATTCTCTTTTCGTGGTCATCTCTCCTGTGGGAGGCCAGGAACTTCTTATCGCAATGTCTGCATTTGAAGATGTCTCTGGTATGAGCGCTTTGCTTGTGCCTGTTGATACTGCTTTTGGTAGCGAAGGTTTGCCCGCATATTTCGCATATGATTCGCTTCCGCTTGTGGACTCTTAACGTGTGGAGTAGCAGAGGTCCGAAGAATGTGAAGGTATCGCCGCATACTAGACATTGCAGATGGCCGTCGGCGAGTTTGAAGCAATCAACGTGTCTTTCGTATTCTACGCAACAGTTCTCATCGTGATCATCATTCAGATGTGCCAATAAGTCTTTGAGGGTATCCAATGCTGTATCACACTTCTTGCATTTCAAATCGGAGATGTCTAGTTTCACTGGTTGTCTTAAAGGGCATCTGTTGACAGCTTTCCTTAAGTACATTTCCTCGTGTTCATTGTAATGCTGTTTCAGATCGCTGGCTAGTTGGAAATTTAGGTGGCAGTAAAAGCATCTGTAGACGTTCCCGTATCTCCTGAACGGCATGGCCGTGGAGTTCTTTATTATTGTAAGTAGTAATCTTCTTGTTTGATATTTGTCGGTTTCCTCTGTTGATCCGTTCCGGCCTGGAACCGAAAAATTTGAACGATGACGTCTTATTTCGCATCCAGAGTACGGTAGCAACACGGTATGGTAGGTTTTGGACAGTTTAGCGAATACCATCTCAATATTCTGATACGATAGTGTAAAACGAATTAATAAAAATTATGGATATAGGTACATTTTATTTATATATACCTACGTTGCGATCAACTTATAAGTATACTGAAAAAAAAAATCGTATTAAAGGAGCAAGTTTTTGTTTTAAATAAAATGACGTATTGTTATAGTTATAGTGCTGTCTTTATTGGCTAGAAATTAAAAATATCGAGTATTATAAAGTTATAATTTAATAATCCGTCATAGTTTAAACTATTCCAATTAATTACGTAGTAATAGTTGTCAATAAAAACTTGTTTCGATCTACAATGTCAGCTACAATATTAATACGGGCAACACTACAACCGTAATTGTCACATTTTGACGTATTGCTTGAACAAGGCAACAATAGAATACTGATAAATAAATGAGTCATTTGTCATTGACGTCTGGCTCTAGTCCCACACCAAGTTTAGGGTAGTAACATTTAGTTGCCTTTTCATTCTTTACTACTTACACGAAATAAGAAATAAGAAATAAGAAACGTTTATTGTTTAAAACCGTGTACAATTGTGATAACATGATTTTTATAAGTTTCAACAGTTTATCCATTTCGGACGTACAATATTTAGATTTATTAGGTATTATAAATTATTAGGTGATATCTTTATTTTAAAAATTTGTACAGAAATATTCATTTAAATTATAAAAACACATTGAAAGTAAAAAATCCTTTAGTTTATTTTTAAATTTATTACCATCTAAAGATTTTATATATACGGGCAAATGATTATAAATCTTTATACCGTTTACATAGGCGCTCTTTTTAAGAATATAGCTAGAAGGTCGGACTGTACACATATCATATTTATATTGTGATCGTAAGTTGTCCTTTAAGTCGCTTTTCTTTGTAAAATACTCGTTATGTTCTTTAACAAACAAGCAAATTTCTAGTATATATATGCATGTCAGCGTTAATATTTTATTATTTATAAAGATGCTTCTTACAGACTCCATATTTTTAACATTATATATAATACGTAGACATTTCTTTTGAAGTATAAATGTGGACTGAACATTTACTGAATTGCCCCAAAATATTACACCATATGTAAGAAAAGGATAAACATTACCATAGTATGCTGTCTTTGCTACCTCCATTGATGTTATATTAGACAGGATTGAAATTACATAACAGCTTTGTGACAGTTTTTTATTGACTTTCTCAATATGGGACTTCCAGTTTAAGTTACTGTCTATTGAAATACCTAGAAAATTTGTGCTAGTCACTTGTTCAATATCTTTGTCATCAATAACTATATTTATTTTTTGTGGTACTTGTTTATAGTTAGTGAATTGCAATATTTTTGTCTTATCCAAGTTGACTTTTAAATTCATAGATGATAACCAGGCAATTACAATTTTTAATGTCTTATGTAATTCATCAACAATATTAGTATCGCATAGTTTATCTTCAGATATAAATATTGTAGCATCATCAGCAAACATGACACACAAGTGATTTAGCACTAAAGGGAATTCATTCACATAAACTAAGAACAATAGCGGTCCAAGAACGCTGCCTTGGGGAACGCCTTGTACATTCTTTTCGTAATTCGACTGTACTTTATTGATTGTTTTTGTAGCTTTATCATAAGAATCTAGTATGGTAGCTTGAAATCTATTTGAAAGATAGCTCTGGACTAGTTCCAAAGCCGTTCCACGAATACCCACATGCTCAAGCTGTCTTAATAAACATTTGTGCGAAACACAGTCAAAGGCTTTCGATAAATCTATAAAAAGTCCAACGGAAGCTGTATGATTTTGTACGTCTGACCATATCTGTTTCAAAATTTTAAATATAGCTAGAGTTGTATTTTTTCCTTTTTGAAAACCAAATTGATTTGAGTTTAATATGTGGTATTTATTGAAAAATGAAGTAAAGCGATTATAAATGATTTTTTCAAATATTTTAGAAAAATTTGGCAGCAGTGCAATGGGTCTATGATTATCCATTTCATTTTTAGATCCTTTTTTATGTAGTGGTTTTACCAGAGCCTTTTTTAGTTCATCTGGGAAAATTCCACTTTCCAAAGTTAAATTAATAATATATGCCAATGGTTCTGCTATATACTCAACACTCGATTTAATCAGTTTCATAGGTATTTTATCGTGTCCTGTACTTTTTATATTTTTTAGTTCTTTAATAATACCCTTAATCTCATACGCGCTCACCGGAGTCAAAAAGATACTTGTTACATTAGGTTGGGTTAATAGTTTATTAGATGTGCCAGTACCACTTAATGTTTTATCTAAATTTATAAAATAATTATTCATTGTATTAGCAATTTCAAAAGGTTCATTAATTATGACACTATCTTTTTTAATGTGATCTATTGTATCTTTTATGACATTTATTGGCGACGTATTCTGTTTTATTATTTGCCACGCAGCTTTGCTCTTATTTGGATTTTGATTGATAAAATTTATGTTTGCATTACGTTTTGATTGTCTTGTAACCGCTTTGATGATTTTACAGTAATTCTTGTACTTATTTTTAGTTAATGAGTTATTTGATTTTATGGTTTGTAAATATAGTTGTCTTTTGTGTTTACTTGCTATCACAATTCCTTTAGTTTTCCACGTTGGCTTTCTTTTATAAGTTACTTTAATTTTTTTAACCGGTACGCATAGGTCAAAAATTAGGCTAAATATATTTATGAACGTTTTATATGCGTCATTCGAATTTGTTGTGGAATAAACATCTGAAAAGCCAATCTGTGAGATATATTTTAAGAAAATTTCCACGTTACTTTCTGGGTTTCTACTGTAAACATACCAATATTGTTCCTTGTAACTCAAGTTGGTTGGAATCGAAATAACTTGGCATGTGTGATCAGACAAACCGATATCCAATACCTCCGCCTTACTATGCTTTACATTGGTAAATATGTTGTCTATGCAAGTTTGGGAGTGTGCTGTTATTCTTGTAGGTTCCGTTATTGTAGGATGTATTTTACATGATCGGAAAGTGTTCAACAGCATCTCAGTTTTGTTCGTTTTTCCTAGTATGTTTACGTTGTAATCACCCATAACAAAAATCTTTTTGTAGTTGTTCCTTGTCCTTGTTGCTAGCTTGCACAATAATAATTCCAGATTCACAAGAAAAATATCTAGATTGCTATTTGGAGCTCTATAGATACATATGACAAAGTAGTTTACTCCACATAACGTAATACCACAGCATTCAAAGTGACTTTCCACAGACATTTCAGATACCCATTTCAATTCACGGCATTCTACTGAGTGTTTAGCATATATTGCAACACCACCCCGCGTTTTAAATTTTCGGCAGAATTCAGCTACATTTTTATAACCATCAATTTGTAATATATCAACTTCTTTGGTTTTAAAGAACGTCTCACTAAAGCAACAGATATCAATATCTTTTTGATGTAACAGTATTTCTAATTGATCTACTTTTGATTTTATGCCCTGTATATTGAGATGCATCATGACAAGGTTATGTTTATTTACATGTTTCTCATTTTTAGTCACGAAAAAAATCAGATTGAGATTTCCTTTCATCCGATGACATGCTCACTTGATTGTCATTATTTTTTGACTTCGGTGGTTTTACAGCTTTATTAAAATAGTAGAGTATTGTATTCTTCTTTTCTTGTTTATTACTTGTTTCATTGTTCTTTTCCAAACTTGCTTTAACCTTGGGAGTGTAATATTGTGTGATGAGTTTTTGACTTGGCTGGGTCTGTGGTGTTATCGTCTCTTGATTTTTGTTATGCTTTATATGCATATGATTTAATCTGTTGATGTTATAGCCGATACGTAATATTTCTCTCAGCAACAGTCCACTCATGCACTGTTTACGATTTTGGGTTTCTCTATGAAATTTTATAGGTATGAATGTGGCATGTGAGAATTGGGAACAGACCAGACGTATAATTTCATTTTGTTTACGGATATTTAAATATTTATTATACTGTACTTCTGTTATGATGATATTAGTATTTGCTAGCAAAGATAAATAGTTATAGAGAGAGCTATTAAATTTTAATGGGTTTTGGTCGTTAGATCCACCAATGAACACTACATAGTCCGAGGGTGTGAAGTTTTTACATATATTATCACAGTTTTTTAAAATTTGTTCAGTAGGAGCGTTGGGTTTTACTACAGCTGTCACTATATATTTGTCTCCTAATGAGTCCTGCAGTAAACTACGAATCTTTTTACCATACGAATAAAATCGTGATACTAAATACTTGTAAAAATACTTGCAAATACTGTGTGATGTTCATAGATCCTTATTATGCAGCTATGAAATAACGCATTCACTGTATATCGCATAATATGCAATTTTCGATATTACTATCGGTGTGTTGCACACTACAAATACTTCGCATAAGGAGCCTCGCTTCTAGCAGTTTCAGATAGCTCAAAAGCAGAAGCACCAAAGAAACTAAATACCTAAGTAAACTACCGTTACTTTCAAACATGGGTGCTACCAACAAAACGGATAAGTAACATGGTTTTTGTCATGGGCATTCAGACTTAGAATAATACTCTTCTATAAAGTTGCCGATCGAGAAAAGAGATGCATGCTTAAATGTTGTCCTTGATAGCTAGTCTTTGAGAGGCTCAGTCACACGAGCTATGGAGAGTTGTTATGTCCGAAGTTTCTTTGCGCGATAAAATCCGAAACACGGAATTCGCCCCACTCGATTTTGCTCGAAGCATATGAGAGTTAATATGGCAATGGGCAGGCCACTTTGCTCATAGAACAGATAACTGTTAGGGAAGAAAGGTTCTCGAGTGACGACGAATCGGGGAAACAACGTTGGCAGGCCTCCTACTAGGTGGACCGACATCGCTAGAGTGGCAGGAACCGCAAGCAGGTGGTATGTGACGTGGATGTGGATAATGATTCAATGTCCAACGTATGGATTGTCGTAAGGAATCATCATGGGAGCCTGCACATTCTTGTGCATGCGTGCAAAATGCGCCCGCATTATCTTCTTCGTGGTAAACGCTTTATCGCAAGCATCACATTTGAAATTCTTCTCCCCACTGTGCTTGTACATGTGGTTCTTCAGTCTATTGCTGTTAAAGGCCTTCCAGCCGCACACGCCGCAGATATGGTTCCTGACTTTGAGGTGCGTGTCCCTCAAGTGGGTCATCATCATGCTTCGAAAGACGAATGTCTTCGGGCAGTGGAGGCACTTAACTTCTTGGCGATTTTTGTGTTCCGTAGCCATGTGGCGTGACCGCTTATAGTGACTTTGAAAAGTAAGAGAACAGACTAAGCACTTGTGTTTCTTTTCAATGTCGTGGTGATTTTTCTGATGCGTTTTTAGTTTCGAGCGCGTTTCGAATTTTTCGCCGCACTCCGGGCAAAGTAGACCAGTGTTTTCGTGAACCGTTTTTATATGTAAACGGAGTAAATTGGCATCTTTGAAGTGTTGGCCGCAAATGTCGCATAGTATCGCCGATGTGCCTTTGTGGTCTTTGTTGGTGTGGTGTAAGAGAGGACCGAATGTGTAGAAGCTAGCACCGCAAGCAAGGCAATTGACGGTGAAATTATCTAATTTAAAAGCCACCATACAAATGCCAACATCTTTGTTGTAAACTACACCATGTTTTCCAACCAAATGGTCTATCAAATCGTAGAGATCATTGACGTTTTCAGGGCACAGTTTGCAATGTAAATTGGAGATGTCTACGTAGACGACGGGCTCCCAGAAATTACTCATAGCTTGCTCTTTGATGTCGTCTCCCGTGTGGACTTGTTGGTGGTTCTTTAAGTCTGAAGCTTCCTGGAATATGTCGTAGCAGTAGAAGCATCGGTATGAGCTTTTGAGCCATCTGAACGGCATGATAGTGGACTTCACAAGGACCTGAACAACGTTGTTTCTCATTATCTTCCGTTTCTCTTTGGGGGAGAGTGTTTTGTTCGCTCGTGGCGTGGGTTCTTCCTCGCTTTGAGATTCTGAGTCCTTCTCTGGCACTGACCGTTTCTGGCCACCTCTAGTTTCGCCTGAAATTAAAATTGGTTGTGCTTTATATTGCGGTTATGCTTTAGTTCTAGAGGTAGCCAGATTGTCATGCATGTCATTGTTAGCAGTAGTTTTTGTATTGCTTTATTATTATTCAACCGACGCAACACTATAAACTGAAAACTAATCAATCTAAAACCGTGTTTCCGTGAAAATCTTTTTTCGAGTTCGTTTTGTTTTTACATGAGCCTATAAAATTAGAGGACTTGAAAAACTCAGCTTAGGGTAACTGCAGAAATCGACAAAGACGAGATAAATAAACAAACAAAAGTAATGCAAAATCAATTTATTATTTAAGCAAGTATTTTTACAAAATAAATAACACATCGTCTACGTAACTTCATTATTGAGAAAATAAAATGAACGTTCTTTTGCTTTAACAGTCACTAGGCTTTTTCTCAAATTACTTACACACAAAATATTTATAATAGTGTTACAAGAAGGGTTAAGAAACCGGCCAAGCGGGCGCCTACTAGCGTACAAAGGGTTTCTTACCACCGTACAGTAGAACTGTAAAAAAAGGTAAGAAATAAAGGAGGAATAGTATATCTTTCGCAGTGTAGGATGTCCGAAAAGTACTCATGGAGATATACAATAAATAAAGTTAATTTACGCAATAAATAAAATCACCAGGGAACATAAAATGCGAGCAAAATTCATTGAAGTACTAGGGTTGATCTTGTTGTATTTGTTCAATTTCATCAGTAGGTAAAATAATTTTAATTTGTATTATTTTAGTACTTACCTAATATTTTAGTTCATCAATTTAGAAGCATAGCGAACCCTAAATGGAATGTCATACGTCATTTCAATGGATTTTGCTTGTATTTTACGATCCATAATATAAGTAGAAAAATTTAAATATTATCACATTGGCAAAATAGAAATAAGAATAACTAAATAAAACCAAGCCAATTTCTAGGTAGGTATATCGCTTATTATGTAGTTTTCCCATGCTCGCAGTTAACGTTTTCAGGTTTACGTAAAAACAAAAAGATAGCGAATACGAATATCTAATCTCACTAGAATTGTGTTACAAAAGATTATTTTTGTGCCAACAATTTTCATGTTATAACTACAGTAACACATAGAGTCTTTAGCATTCATAGCGGATATGAACCATACGTCAATGTAAACACTCACTTAGGTTAGGATAGAGAGAATACTTGGGCTATCTGGTGGAGACAGTTTTTGAAATTCACACGTAATTACTATAATAATGGGATTCCTTCTCATGTTTTTCTAGAGTTTCTAGATCCGTAAACCCCTTGCGACACCAGCGGCACACGCGACCGACACTTCCAGTGTGCACTTTCATATGGGCCCTCAAATTACTGGACCTTCCAAACAATCGTCCACATATACTACAAGCGTAATCCCTCTCACCAAAATGCTTACGCTTGTGCAACTTTATCATCCATTTTATCGGAGTCTTGTAATCGCAAAGATCACATTCGTAGCGTTCGAGAGAATGCAAGGACTGAACATGCATTAACATAGCCCCTTTAGTGGTGCATATCTTAGGGCAAAGCTCGCATTTGATGCGATATTTCTCAACGTTATGCACTTTACCTAAATGCACTTTAACTTGATAGTCGTTTTCGAACACAGAGCTGCAAAGGTTGCACTCGTGAGTCTTTACATGTCCGTGTATACGCTCCTTATGTCTTTCCAATTTGTGGGCTGCATCAAATAATTTTCCGCAATTCTTGCATTTATGGCCGACATGACTTTTTTTAATATGTCTCGACAAGCGCATTTTGTCTATAAAGCTGAGGCCGCATATTTGGCATATAGACGAGTGCGCCATGTGCTCTTTGTACATATGGACTACCATGGAAGGGAAGTTATCGTATCTGCTTTCACAGAGGACACATTGCATCAATTCCTTATTCAAAACGAAGGGAAATACGCAGACTCCAGCGGAGTTATCGTACAGTTCCCCGTGTACGGATATTATGTGTGCTATTAGTTCCTCGATGCTGGTGAGAGGCTCAGAACACTGTTTGCAACCGAGCTCTGTGACATCTATTTTAACTGGTACATTTTTAGAAATAATCTTTGAAATACACGACTCCAGTTCGACGGTTTCGTGTTTGGATGCCGTGTGCTCCTTGAGAGTGTCACAGTCCCTCATAGGTTTGAAGCAATAGAAGCAACTGAAGCCTTTAGTATTCCATTGGAAGGGCATGACGTTTCCGTAGCGAAGCACGTACAGTATGTTCTTCCGGACAGTACCCAGTCGTTCCAAGTATGTCTCTTCTTCCCTCTTTCTCTTGGTCCCTGGAAAGAGAACACCGATTTTACGCTTCCATCTATGCGCTAACTTATACAATGGAATGAAATGTGGCCATGTTTTCGAAGCTGGTTTATTTCATAAATTATTTCTACAGAGATTTAAATATTTACATTGTTACAAGGTTTGGATAGTCTCCTGGACGATGTATTGGCCGGCCACTTCTGCTCCTTCTAATTCGTCGTTTATGAACTCCATCTGGACTACTTCTATTTCGCCTATCTCTTGTGGTTTGTCTACCTTGATGTATCCGTGGTGCATAGTCTTCATATGCATAGACAAATTGGTGTGATACGCAAAAGCCTTATTGCAAATCGTGCAACTATAAGCTTTCTTGCCCGTGTGTAAAACTGAATGGGAATTCAAATTGCTCTTTTTAGAGAACTTCTTTCCGCATACGGAGCAGATAAAAGATTTCTCGCCGCTATGCTTCAGCATGTGTAACTTCACGTCGTAAGGCCCGAAGAACTTCTCTCCGCACACTTCGCATTCGACGTTTCGCTCTCTCAAATGGACCCTCCGCATGTGCCGTGACATGATACTTTCTTGCGGGAACACTTTAGTGCAATACTGGCACTTGATTTTTAATTCTTCGACTCCATGCACGTTTGCCAGATGGAGTTTTTTGAAGTAAGGACTTTTGAAAGTCTCGGGACAGTTGGGGCATTTCAGCAAGTTGGCCATGTGGACATTCTTTTCATGGATTATCTTTTTGGACAGCGTCGTCAACTTAACATCGCAGTAGTCGCACTTGTACTCCCTGTGGTAGTACCTGTGGTGCATCTTCAAATGGTTCTCTCCTTGGAAGCTGGTGCCACACACATCGCATATATACTCGTGTGCCAAATGGTGTTTATTGGCGTGCCGAAGGAGGTATTCGAAAAAGACAAACTTCATTTTGCAGGTGGGGCAAGTCGGGTTGTCCTTGTCTAATTGGAAGGGTAAGAGGCAGTTGGAGACGTTAACGTCGTATTCTGCGTCGTGTGCTATAATAAGGTGTGTTATCAGCTGTTCTAGATCGGGGACAGCTTTAGGGCATAGTTTACAAGAGATGCCGGTGACGTCAATTTTGATGGCGGCGTCTTTATTCCGGTTGTCTTTTGTTCTGTCGAACACAGCGAGCTCGAGGTTTGCAAACTGATGGACTTTGGCGGTGTGTTCGCGTAACATCTCCGGGTTTTTCATGGGTTCGGTGCAGTAGAAGCACCTATATTTTCCCTTGAACCACAGGAAAGGAGTCACGTTGCCGTACTGAAGCACATATTCGACATTGCGACGTTTTATCAATTGCTTACGTTTGAGTTCCAGTTTCTTATGTTTATCCTCCAATGTACTGACTTTTGCACCTGTAAAGAAATGGTCGTGTTTAGCTACTGGTTTCTCCTGTGGTGAGCGATTCCCTTTATGGTATATTCGCTTGTGCGCCACCAATTATGTGGATTCACAAAATTTACACTACGGACTTTATTTTAGATTTCGGTATACAATATTTCCTCAATAGAGTAAAGTTTGCATTAAATTTCGATTCCATCGAGATAGTTCAGGTTCAATTTCATGCAGGAATTTTATATTTTCAATACATATTTTTAAAGCTCAATGCTTCATTCCATAGTAGGTACCTACGAACGCCAGTGGAGAGGAATTTTCTGTATTGTAATTCTAAACCCTGTCCATTTGGTAATATTAAAAAAAAAAAAAAAAAAAAAATGTCATGCCGACCTACAATGACAGAGGTAAGGGCATAAGCGGTCAATAAAATCCCTGAAATATACGATCTAATAATGCATGGTGTGATGTTTTCTGTCCATCATTGAATTTATCCCCGCTACACGGTTTATCAGGGCATGATTATTAAGTCCATCTAAGCTAAGTAAAAAAAAAACTTAAGTCGTGTTCGTAAAATCAGAAGTAGTAAGTTTTGTTTAAAGACAGGATAGGATTTATTATTGCCTAATAAGAACTCGGTACAAATATGAAGTTTTCGTTTGTAGACAATGTTATATCAAACAAACTCGAAAGAATATGAAAATACCAGTCGGAAATGGAAAAAAATGAATTTGGCCACAAACGTACAGCTCGAATTTAATTTCGATTTGCGGACAAGATTACCTAGGTAATTGGACCAGATATTATTACTCTACTCGTATTTCAAATTCCGCACAATTTCTCACCACTTCCGTTCCGAATATAACTTTCAAGTCCAAGATCGGGATATAAACTTATCAAATTAAAGGATGTATTATTTTAATGTAAAATCGGATGATGATAACATAAATAAAACAATAAAAAAAATTACAAGTAAAGTCTCCAAAAAGATGCAAACGAAGATTCGCAATTACCTAATACTTTAATATCAGTATGCTTTGTGTAAGTTTTCGAACACAAAATACGTCGCGAATACCATAGCAATTGAAACGTTTAAGCGAACGATTTTCGTGTCAAAACTTACACTAGATGATCACTTTAAAGTGGTGAATAACATCTCTTTACTTGGTCTACAATAAACGGTTTCATAATGATGGTTACAATAACGGATACAATTAGTCCAGAGTTCATCTCTACGCTCATAATTGCGCCAAATTATTTGACTGTTTCGGTACAAGATCATCATGTGTCATTCTGATATGGGCTCTGAGCGACGACTTCTTTTGGTAAGACCTCCCACACAGGTGACAAGTGCAAATTTGTTCATCCGCATGCTTGCCCATATGGCGTTCCAAGCGTGCCTTGTCAAAAAACTCGTGCCCACAAATACCACAGGCCACGTTTTTCTCTTTTTCATGTACACGCCGGACGTGAGCCGACAAGTTACTCTTCAAATTGAAGTTCTTCCCGCAAAAGCTACATTTGTAAGTGCACTCCTCGACACCATGTACCGTTTCCAAGTGTCTTCTCAAATAATATTTGCTTCTGCACACTTTATTGCATTCCGGACAGGCCCGCTCGTTAGTTAAGTGGACAGTTTTCTTATGATGATACCGTCTCGGGTCAGATTTGAACATGGAACCGCATATATCACAACGATACCCTCCTTTGTGATAATCGTTAAAATGCGCCTCTAGAGACACTTTTCGGTGGAAAGATTTCCCGCAAACGGTGCATTCGTAATTCTGATCAACGTGTTGTTTGCGCGCATGACGGAGGAGGGACTCGAGATGGTTGAATGTTAAGCCGCAGGTCGGACATTTGTGGTTGTCTTTGCCTAGCTCAACGGAGAAAATGATGTCCTTTATAGATGCATCGTAGCCTGCTTGGTGGACCTCGTTAAGATGGCTAATCAAGTCAGGGATACCAGAGATGGTAGTAACACAGAGTTTGCAGGAGATATCTTTAACGTCTATTTTGACGGGTAGTTCACAATCGTAAGGTAGTGAAATGCGCTCGAAGAGGACAGTATCAAGGTCTACGAACTGGTGCATCTCAGTAACATGGTCGCGTAAAGCTTCCGTACTCATGGCGAGTGCTTTGCAATAGAAACAGACGTATGTGTGAAAACGCGACCACATGAAAGGCATTACGTTGCCGTATTGCAGAATGATGCTAATATTTCTCCTTATCAAGCCCAGCTTGCGACGGTCGCGGGCGGTTTTCCTGTGCTTCCTATCCTTAGGTTCACCTGTAAAGAAACGAGGGTAGTTTTTATTGTAGGCTTCTTCTGAAAATCTGAGAGGCTTCGCTTGTGATCGATGTTGGCTTCGTCACTTTGTTCGTTCTTGAACAAAATCCTCCTAACGTTAGAATGTATTTAAAGTGTGACGTTTCTAGTCAAAATTAACTCTCAATCTTTTTAAATTTGTTGACTAACATTGATTATTCGTAATTCCTAACTATTTTTTTTAATACATTCTCATATATATGAAGGCCTTAAGATAACAGTGTATCTAGACTTTGGTTCGGAATTTATTACCCACTATATGTCAGAGTATATTTATAGTACTCTATTATTCTGACGCTAGCATTCGAGTCTTTCCCGACGCCGTAGTTTGCATGCACTTTGTACCGATTAAGATTGTCTCAGACAATAAAAATAAAACAACTCAAATTAATACACATTGTGTAATAAATAATCAATTCGTGTGAATTTAAAATACAATTGAAGAACTCTCCAAAGAAAAAATCATATAATAATATAGAAAGCAACATTATCCAACGAATAACAATAGCCAGTATATATTCAGGCTCAACTGACTTCAAATAGACCTTCAGTTCAATTCTTATGATATCTTCACTCGACCATTTTTGTGTCTCTTGACGTGTTCTTTAAGCGTAGACTTTCTAAGATACGACTTGCCGCATACGTCACACGTAAAAGACGCTCCGCCAGTATGCTTCACCATATGCGCGTCCAAATGAGCCTTGTTAAAGAACCTGTGGCCACAAACATCGCAAGCCACGTTTTTTTCCTTATAATGGACACGTCGGACATGCGACGCCATGATACCTTTCTCAGGAAACATTTTGCCACAGTGAGGGCATTCGCTTCTGCACTCTTCGACTCCATGAACCGTAGCCAAGTGCAGTTTCTTATAATACTTGCTTTTGCAAACTTCGTCGCACTGCGGACATTTTAAATGGTCAATCAAATGCATTGTTTTCTTGTGGTTGTACCGTTTTGGCGCCGAATCGCAGAGCACTCCACATATCTCGCAAGGGTAACCCCCTTCCTTATGGTAGTCGTTGAAATGTGTCATCAACGCTACTTTTCTGTGGAAAGACTTACAGCACACCATGCAGATGAAATGATGGCTCATGTGATACTTGTTCGCGTGACGGAGAAGGTACTCGAAATAGTTGAACTGCAAATCACAAGACGAACATTTGAGTTTCTCTTTTCCTAGCTCGAAGGCAAACAAGCAGTCTTTTATAGAGGTGTCGTAAGTCGCTTTGTGTTCTTCATTGAGGTGGTCGATGAGGTCAGCTAGGTCAGCAATAGGCGTGATGCAGAGCTTGCAGGAGATATCTTTGACGTCTAGTTTGACAGGGACTTCGCAGTCCCAGGGGTTCAAAATGCGTTCACAGAGGACGTTATCAAGGTCTATGAACTGGTGCATCTCAGAAACATGCGCGCGCAAGTCGTCTGGGTCCACGACTGGTAATTTACAATAGAAGCAGAGGTAAGTTGAACGCGCCCACATGAACGGCGTGACGTTGCCGTATTCTAGAATGATACGAACGTTCCGTCGAATCAATCGTAGCTTATGGCGGTGCACTGCGGTTTTCTTGCGCCCCCTATCCTTAGGAGCGTTATCTGTAAAGAAACGAGGGCAGCTTTTATGCTAGTATTCTTCTTAAACTCCGAAAAGGATTTGCTTGTACTTAATGTCAGTTTCGTTAATTTGTACATTAGTGAACGAAATCCAGGTAACTTTAGAATGAATTTTAAAGTTTGGGTTCTTAGTCAAAGTTAATTCTCGCTTCTTTTGCGAGTTCTAGATATTTAACGGCAATAAAAGGGCCTGAGAAAAGGATAATAATAAAACGGTAAAAACATCAAAATAAATCAATATAATAAACAATTACATAACGTCATTGGAAACTAACGAAGTTATAATTATAAGGCAAAGTCCTATTCATCGACAATCCCGTCTACCGCAGTCTGATGTTGCCTTCGATAAGACTTCAGTTATAAGCGTCTTCTTTATCCCTGGCTTGACTTTTATGAGAATTAATATGCTTGATGAGATGACTCTTTCTAACAAACATTTTTCCACAGGTCTCACAGCTGAAATTCCTTTCTCCCGAGTGATGCATTACATGAAGCTTGAGCTGGTAACTCTCAAAGAATTGTTCCCCACACACCGAGCACACATGTTCCTTGATTTTCAAATGGACGCGCTTCATGTGACGCACCATAATATTGTTCTGAGGGAACACCCTGGGACAGTGCGGGCACTTGATCCTCCTCTCTTCGACCCCGTGAACTTCTGCTAGATGCACGTTCTTGAAATATTGGCTCTTTAACTTCTCATCGCAGATGGAGCATTTCAATTGGTTCTCCTCATGAACGTTTTGTATGTGAACCGATTTTTTACGCAGCGAAGAGAATTGCAGGTCGCAGTATTCGCATCGGTAGCCTCCTTCCCTATGGAAATTGCTCAAGTGCAAGGCGTAGTAGCGTTCAGAAAAGAAACTCTTCCCGCATATTTCGCACATGAAACTGTGCTTGAGGTGTTGCTTGTTGGCATGACGGAGGAGGTATTCGAACAGATCGAACTCCATATTGCAAGTGCCACAAGTAGGAGCGCCTATCAGTCGAAAAGGGAGGAAGCAGTTCGGGATACTTAGATCATAGTCCACGTCATGGTTGTCAATTAGGTGTTGGATGAGTTCGTTCACGTCGACCATGTTTTCAGAGCAAAGCTTGCAGTATAAATCAGTTATTTCTACTTTGATTGCGGCTTCCTTATTGCCTCGCTTCTGTGTGTACCGCATAATAGCTAGAGGTAAGTCAACGCAGTCGTGCTCCTCGTAGTGAGCTAGGACCTGACTGGGTTGTTTGTGCACGATCTGGCAGAGGAAGCACCTATGCTTCCCGCGATGCCAAATAAAGGGGGTAGCATTACTGTACAACAATACGGACTCTATGTTTCTTCGTTTCACCTCGTGTTGCCATCGCATTTCCTTTAGGGTACCGTCCCGTTCTGATTTCATTTTCGAACCTGCAATAGAAGGAGGAGCTTTTACTTTGGCATTATATCCTGGACCCGGCCCGAGTTCTTCGCGTTTTCATCACGCTTGTCCACTGTCCGATGTTATAATTTCTGTTCATACATGTTTATGTGGATGTTTTATTTGTTTTTACTTTTTGTGGAACACATTATAAAAATTTGCTGTAACCGAGCTACTGACGACCCTTTTTAAGACTAGATGGGTTATCTGTGTGCTTGGAGACGTAATGAGGGCGTTGCATACGAAGTGTTATGTCATTGCTATGTACTGGTAAATAGTTTGCGGGAAGACGAATACAGATGGATGTCACTCTAATATAGCGTTTTGTAATGGGTTAAGTGGAACCCTGGTGTTCAGAAAGCGAACTTTTTGGATTACGCAAATCCATAGCAAAAGGGTCATATTGACAAAGCGTTGCGGCTAGCCTAGTTTTAGCCTAGTTTTTTTTCTATATGACAAGGAAGGCAAACGAAACGGGTAAGAGGGTCACCTCAGGGGGGGATAGTAAATAAACAAAACCACCCGACACCCCCGCAACACTAAAGGATTGCTGATGCGTTACCAGCCTAGAGGGCTAGGATAGAATTCGTCGTGCAAGTAATTTCACCGGCTGTCTTACTCTCGACGCCAAAACTGTGTTAAGTTTTCATTGTATTTTTTGTGTAGTTTGTGTCAACTTTGCATCATTAAATTTATTTCCTTCTTTCATAGCTATTTTAAATACAGACAGTAGATGTGGGATTAAATGCTGGGTTATATATGCTGGGTTATAATGCTGGGTTATATATGAAAAGACATGTAAAAGAGCCCTTGGCGGCCAATTTGCAAAAATATTTTTTCATTTTCGTTTTCATTTTTCATTCAATGCTTGGTTTGGCAGAGTAATAAAAAGTTCAAAAAGAAATCAGCTAAAACTTTGGGAACCGATGTTTTAATTGTTAGTTATATCGAACCATCACCAAGTTGTGGTTAAATGATTTACTGGCCATAAATAAAACAACGGCGTTAATATGTAAGTACGTATATTTATAAATCGTACTCAATAACTATGATTAATCTTAAAAATAAATATCATCACAAACGGAAGGCTCTATACTGCTTCGGAATTCAGTGAAGAAATTAAAATTACGATTTAAACTAAATATTTATACTGCGTGTCTGTTCACCGGATGTCTTTTCATTCTAAATCCAAGAACTGTGCACCACCGGGACGCTAAGGCGACGTCGCCAAGTGTGTTAGAAGAGCCCAGCCACACCCGGACGCCAAGGCGACATCGCCAGCTACGTATCCTATCATCAACTCAGTATGTTTTTGTATTAGTTTAAGAGTGTGTATTTTTTGATGTCGAATAAAGTTATGTCTATGTCTATACAAACCAGACGTCGCCAAAGCGTCGCCAAGTGTGTTAGAGCCCCGCCTCACCGGGACGCCAAGGCGACGTCGCCGGCTACGTATCCTATACAAGTCAGAAGTCGCCCAAGCGTCGCCAAGTGCGTAAAATCCGATACATTTCTATACGAATCGTTTAGCTATGGTGGCCGGCGACGTCGCCACGGGGTCCTAGTGAGGCAGGGCTTTAAGAACTGAGTCGGCAGCGAGACAGGTTTAGTGAAACGTTCACGCTTGTTCTGCTCAAGTAAATTTCATAGCGACTGTACAGTATTATTTGAGAAGTAAACTTTAAAAATACTATGCCACATCTTCATCACATTTAAAAAGTCCTAGTCTAAACTTATATAAATTCATAAACTTGCATTCTAATAAATATATCAAAATAATAAAAATATCATTTAAAAACAAAATGACAATCTACAAGTAGTCTTCAAATTATTTCAGCGTGTCGTTTAATTACTTGAACCGAACATCAACTCCAGTGTAAATGTTTCCAATTTGTCTCATATTTTCGGGTTTTGATATGTGATAAAGCAGTAACATTTACAATATTGGATTTTATTACGAAAAAACGTATTTGATACACGTTATTTTCGGTCACACAGTGTCTAGTTCACAGTTTGAAAATTGATAGCTATTTTAGTAACATTTTACATAAAGGATAAAACAATAATAAAAAATATTTCATATAAACTTTCAGCATAATTTTTGTGTTGTACAGTGAGCCCATGAAAATGTTGAGCAGACTTAGCACCTTGTCATTTTGAAAGGAGCTTCTTCGCTTGTGGCATTAAGTCACGTGTACAAAAGTTATTACGAAAGAGAAATAATAATAAAATGCTCATAATTTTTTTTGGCCAGCCACAATTCAGTTTAAATAGTAGATACATAAAATTAATCATATACTTAATAACTTGTGTTTCATCATATCTTCAGCCTTAAATCAATATAACATAGCTGTCTTTCGATGGAATAAATAGCTTATTTTATAGGCGCATTAGCTTTCATCCTAAAAAGGGCAGCCAGATATCACATTACTTTTGACATTATATTGGCTTATAATTTGTGAGATTATTTCCGATTTTCACATTATTAGCTCTAGGCTGTTCAGTGTTCATGTATCACAGATTTGCGAGGATAGAACCATCAATAGACAAGCAACGCTGAACAGACAAATAAAATTAATCCTAGGTATTGCTTTGTTTCCTCTCAAACCTCTGGCAGCAGAAAACGTAAAGATTGGCACCATGGCGGTAGTTATACTTTAGGAGTAATTTTCAAAACCAATCCACTAACTTAAAGAGAAAATCATCAAGATATACGCACATTAACAAAATATGATTAGGTATGCTTATCTGCGGCGTAATAATTCGACACATTATATCTACAGAATACGCTCCAGTACTTGTTCAATGTATAGTTTATAGCTTCAAAATAATTTGGGTTAATTAAACGCACCTAACGTTCCTAATGAGATCAAATTATACTTGAACGTGTCCGTACTTCTTATGCATATCCATGTGAGAGCTGAGGTTGCTACGCCGCAAGAACGCCTTGCCACAGACTTCACAGCTGAACTTCCTTTCTCCCTCATGCTTAACCATATGCATGCGAAGGAGATAGTTGTCGAAAAATTTCTCATTGCACACTGAACAAGGCACGTTTTTCTCTTTTAAATGCGTTCGCCGTATATGATCTTTCATAAAAGAGTTCCTAGTGAACATTTTGCCGCAGTAGCTACACTTGTGGCCTATATCGTGGGTGGTTATTAGGTGTTTCTGTTTGTGGTACTGCGATTGGAACTGCTCTGGACATTTGGGGCACTTGTAGTCTTTAGCGTTGTGGGTTTTGGCTTTATGGCGAGCCAGGCACCACTGATTTTTGAATTTGAGTCCACAAACGTCGCATTCACAGGAACCGGTGTGAGCGTACGTGATGTGAACTTTAAGATTTGTCACGTTCTTGAAGCTGCGTCCGCAGAAATCGCATATTCTGTTGTTGTTGCTGTGTTCAGAATTGATGTGTCTGAGGAGGGTGCTGAAGTATCGGAATGCTCGGTCAGGGCATAGAGGGCACGGCATGTTGTCTTTTATTATCCGGAATGGTTCAAAGCAGCGTTTCATCGTTTTGTCGTAGTTAGCCTTGTGGTCCGTTATGAGATGGTCTATCAGAGAGTCTAGGTCATCAGATGGTCGACAACACACCTTGCAAGCGAGGCATGCGACGTCGACTTTAACGCTTATTCTCTCGCCCTTACATTTCTTCATACACTTCGACTTAACGTCGCACACGGGATGCTCTCTCAAAGTATGTTCTTTTAGATCTTCGAACTCGATGAACTTTTTTGAACAGTAAAAACAAGAGTATTTTGAGAAGAATTTGAACGGTATGGCGGTGGACATATTGAGCACGCATTGGATGTTTTGTCGGATTTGCAAAATGTTCTGTTTCTTCTTGGGCTCCACGTAAGAATCTTCTGGAAAAGCGCTATTGGTTCGTGGGGCTTCTAGTTGCGTAAGCATTCTTATTTCGCACTTGTTCAAATGCTGCTTCAAACCCTGTTTAGAATGCAATTCTTTTGCGCAATAAACGCACTTTAAGCTGCCGTCATCCGGGTGGTCTAACTGGATGTGTTTCTGCAGGAGGCTGTGGGACGCGAAAGTTAAGGAGCAGTCTTTACATTTCCTGAAATGGAAAGTGTTTTGATGTTTCTTTAGGATGCCTCTAGTTTTAAAGTTGGCTGCGCATTGGTCGCAGGAATATCCTCCCTGGCGATGATTGTCCCTCGCGTGGAGAGCGAGGTCCCTTTTCTTATTAAACGTCAGACCACAGTCATCGCAAATGAAGCAGTTCTGCGGGTGAACGTTGTTCACGTGTTTCACTAGATATCCGAAATACGTGAATTGCTCGTCACACATTAAGCAACGGAAGTCGGACAGCCTGTATAGCTGGAAAGGAATTTCTATGCTAGAGTCGTATCGGAGATCGTGTTTCAGGTTCAGATGGTCGACAATTTCGTCGAATCTGCCGAATGGTTCGCAGCAAATCTCGCAAACGATGTCAGAGACGTCCACCTTTATCTCTATGTGGTTCCCCTTGATTATCTTCAGGGAATAGTCGTTGGTGGAGCACAGGCCGTGCGCTTTCGTGTGCTTTCTAAACTCGGGATACTCCGTATAGTTTTTCCCGCAGTAGAAACATAGATACGTGCCCCGCCATTTGAAAGGCATGATCGAGGTGTTATTGAACAATATTTGCAAATTTTTTCTCCGCCGCTGAGAGGTACAGCTGTCGTACGGGCGGTGCGGATATTCATCTGAAAAGAAACGATTCTTGCTGTAATTGCAGAACTGTTAGAACTTCATAATTAACTTCTCATTCCGTCTTAATTAATATCAAGTTAGCGCTTGAGCGTTAGCGTTTTTAACATGAGACGCCATGTGGCCGCGGAGGTTTTTCTTCCACAGAAACTTCTTTCCGCAGACGTCACAGTGGAAATTTCGCTCTCCTATATGCTTGACCATGTGCATTTTTAGGAGCGCCGAATCGAAAAATCTCTCGTTGCACAGCGAGCACTGAACGTTTTTCTCTTTTAAATGCGTCCGTCTAATGTGGTTGTCCATGAAGGAATTCCTCGTGAAAAGCTTGCCACAGTACGAGCACTTGTGGCCGGACGCGTGGGCCGTAATAAGATGCCTCTGCATCGCGTACTGAGATATAAACTTCTCCGGACATTCGGGACAGTCTACCATTTTATTGCCATGAACTCTGCCCATGTGTGTGCGCAGGTCTATATTCCTTGCGAACTCGTATTTGCAAGTCGCGCATTTGTAAACCTTTCCTACTTTGTGTCGACGCGCTATGTGCGCCCTTAAATTTGGTTTAGTTCTAAAAGATTTTCCGCAGTACATGCATATAGTTTTGTTGTCCGTGTGAGCGCCGCTCACATGCCTCAATAAAGTGCTAAAGTATCTATAGATTTCCCCACAAAAAGGGCAAGCGAAGTTGTCTTTGATCAATTTGTATGGCTGGACGTTAATTTCTACAGATTTATCGTAGCGTGTCTTGTGTTCAGAGGTTAAATGGTCTATAAGTTGTTCCAGATCGTTCAAAGTTTCGAAGCAAATCTTACAAGATAACGCGGAAGTGTCTATTTTGATAGAAATATCATCCCTGTTGCGCAATCTCATGGATTTAAACTTGGAGTCGCAATGGGGATGTTCAATGATAGTGTGTTCTTTGAGATCATCGCATTCTGTAAAATGTTTAGTGCAATAGAAACATCTAAATTTGTTCATGAAATGTTTAAACGGTATAGCGGTAGACATGTTGAGTATGCAAGCTATGTTGTTCCTTATCTGTTTAACATTGGGTTTTCTTTCGCTGTCATCTATGGAGACGATATCATCGACAATACGTTGAGTTTTGGAGTCGTCAGACATGGATGTGCAGTGCGCAGCGTGTCGTAAGAAACCCTGTTTAGTGTTCATGGTTTTGAGACAAAAGCCGCACTGCAAAAACTCATCGACTACGTGTTCTAATTTCATATGCTTCAATCTCTTGTCCGACGAAGAGAAACTTTTGAAGCAAATATTACAAATGGAAGAGTGCGTTTTGAACTTGTGATTGCTAAGTGCCCAGTTGGTAGGGAAGCTAACGGCGCATTGGGTGCAATTGTACCCTTCTTTTTTGTGGTAGGACCTGAGATGAGCGGTTAAGTCCCTGTGTTTATTAAATTTCTGATGACAGACATCGCAGGAGAGGAATTTCATGGGGTGGCTGTTGTTGACGTGGACGATGAGTTTACCGAAATGGTTGAAACTCTCGTCGCAGAGTAAGCATTTGAGGTCGGCTAATCGGTACTTCATTATGATGAGGTCGGAGTGTTTGTCGTACGGTAAGTTATGGTTATGGACTAAATGTGTGATCACGTCGTCGAAATTGGTGAATTGCTCGTCGCATATTTCGCATACGGTGTCGGAGACGTCTATTTTGATTTCTATATCGGTGCCCGAGACGCGGCTGAGCGCGCGGTCGGTAAGCGAGCACGAGCCGTGCGCCCGCGTGTGTTTCCTCAACATATCGTAATCCGCCACGTCCTCGCCACAGTAAAAACATAGATATTTTTGCCGCCATTTGAACGGTATCATCGAGGTGTTGTTGAATATTATTTGCAGATTTCTCCTCTTGCGATAATTGGTGCTTTTCACGTTTTTCAGCCCAATTTCATCTGAAAAGAAATTTACTTTTCTGTAGATATGCGGTTCAGTCACACTCAAGGGCACAGGTTAACAGGCGTCATCGCTTGAAGTTTGAGCAAAAGATCTAACATAAAACACATTGATAACTTTGCTAAGGATTGAGGTTCAAAACCAACTCAGCGTATTTTATGATCTTTGTCATATCGTTGAAACCGTTACGTCATCAACATATCCTAATAAATTCTGTAGTAGATTAGATTAACATTCGTAATACTGAGCATCACAAAATTATCTAATTAACCTATGCGTTCCGTTTATGCGAAGACATGTGACCCCTCAAATTTTTCTTCCACAGAAAAGTCTTTCCACAGATGTCGCAGTGGTAATTCCGCTCCCCTATATGTTTCACCATGTGAATGTTCAATCTAGTTTTATCAAAGAACTTTTCTTTGCAAACTGAACATTCTACGTTCTTCTCTTTCAAGTGTAGTCTTCTTACGTGATCCTTCATGTAAGAGTTCCGAGCGAACAGCCTATCGCAGAAGGAACATTTGTGACCTGATCCGTGAGCGTCTATCAGATGTTTCTGTCTCAAATAAACCGTAGCAAACTTCTCGCTGCATTTGGAACATTTAAATGTTTTCGTGCCGTGTACGTTAGCTCTATGAGCTGTCAATTTGGCAATATTAGAGAAGGATAAGTCGCAATCTGGACATTTGCACTCGCTATCCCTGTGATACCTCGCTAAATGTCCCCTGTAGGACGGAGTATTTCTAAAGGTCTGGCCGCAGTATACACAGACGACATTATTGTTAGAATGACTCTCATTCATATGCTCGAGTAATTTGACAAAGTATCTAAACGCAACGTTGGGGCATAGAGGACATGCCATATTGTCTTTCGAAATTTTAAAAGGCTGAACTATACTGATCAAGGATTTGTCGTATTTAGTTTTATGATTCGATATTAAATGGTCAGAGAGAGCGTCCAAATCCGAGATGGATGTACAGCACAGTTTGCAAGCTAACGCCGAGATGTCTATTTTGACGATAGCGTCTTTCCCCTTGATTGACTTCATGGCTTTCCCTGCTGGATCACAGTAGGGATGTTTGGTGATACTATGCGTTCGTATTGGCTCGAATTCTGTGTGATTATTTGTGCAATAAAAACAACGGAAACGGTTCATGTAGTATTTGAAAGGGGTTGCGGTAGACATGTTTAAAATGCACGCAATGTTCTCGCGTCGCAACTTCGCTATCCTTTTCCTCTCAGCCGCATCAAAATCTAAACTTTTCAACTTAACACTGCTTAGTCCTGGCTCTTCTTTCACGCATATGTCTATCTGATCATCATAAGGAAGGGTGTGATCGTGAAACAATTTATTATGTAACTTAAGATCCTTTTTCTTTTGGAACATTTCGGAACAAAATTCGCATTGGAAACTATCCGAGTGTCTGATGCTGACGTGGAAGTTCAAAAAAGCCATTTCTGAAAAAGATTCCTCGCATAGCGGGCAGCTGAGACCTAGCAACTTGTACTGCTCTATGACCATTTGGACTTGTCTGTCATATATCAAATGGTGCTCTGTAACTAAATGGTCGATCAAGACGTCTAGCGTTTTGAAACTATCATCGCAGAGTAGGCATGATAAATTCGACACGTCAATTTTAAGAGTGCCTTTTAAACGCCGTTCATTTAAGTATTTCTCTATCAGATTCTTGTCGTGTGCCGTGGTGTGTTTGACCAGATCATCATAAGTCAAACAGCTAGCGCTACAATAAATACATGAATAATGGCCACGCCATTGAAACGGTATGACCCTCGAGTTGCCAAACAGCGTTTGCAGATTTTGTCGTCTTCCCGCTGCTAATTCGCAGGCTTTGTGCGGTATATCATCTGAAAACAAATTGCTCTTCTGTATGTACGCGTTTAATAACACAGTTTCTATTGGCATAAGGTTATATACGACTGCATTCTTAGAGCGGAAAGGCTAATAGCTAGACATCCTAACAGTTACGAGTATGTTGACTTTTGATGTTTAAATATGTGATAGATCAAGCTCTTTTTCCAATAAAAATCGGCTTTGCAGTGGTCGCATCGGAAGTTATTTCTGACACCTTAGTTGTTATAGCCGTCTTCTTTCCTTGCAGCATTTTTGGATTAGTATACATTTGACAACAATAACTGCACTCGCGTCCAAATCCTAACCCGTGGACGTTTCGCAAATGCCGCTGCCTCGCAGCAGCTGTCTCAAATACTACGTCACATTGCCCAAACTTTTGTATATGAACTTTTCGCCACAGTTCACGCAAACGAGACTCGCCAAGTTATACTGTTCCATGTGCATACAAATGTCTTAATCGTGCTCCAAATTATGACTGACCAAGTGGCTAGGCAATGTCTCTAAGTTTGGACAGGTGTCATCGCATATCAAGCAACGAATTTTAGAGACATCAATCTTAACAATATCAAAGACTTGAGTCTCATGAACGAGAGCTCTTGCTTGGTTTGGTACAATTGCTGTGGGACATTGTATGTTGCCTCAGTTCTAACGATTCCACAAAGTTCTTGCCGCAATAAGAACAAGAGGAAACGCTGCGCCGTTTGAAAGGGACCACAGTAGTGTTGTGAAACAGGATTTTCAGATTTTGACGACGTTGTGGCGCCACCTTGATGAACGCTTTTCTTAGTTTAGTATCTGACTGAAAAGAAACTGGTACCTAATTGGATGGAGACAGCCATCAAAAAATACTGATATCGACGGAATGATACTAATAACAAGTCTTTAAAAAATATTTTTAATTTTGTATACTTAATCTATAATTTCAAAGTAAATGACTACAATATTCTTCATAAACGACTAATACTATAAGTTGGCAGTAGTTTTAGATTGCTTGTTATGGGAAGCCATGTGGACCCTGAGATTCTTCTTCCAGAAGAAACTCTTCCCGCATACGTCGCAATGGAAGTCCCTCTCCCCTACATGCTTGACCATATGAATCTTGAGCAGTATATTATCAAAGAACTTGTGGTTACAGACGTTGCACTGCACATTCTTCTCCTCCATATGAGTGCGGCGTATATGGTTCCTCATAAAAGAGTTTTTGACGAACATCTTACCACAGAATGAGCATTTATGACCGATGTCGTGAGCTTGAATCAGATGCTTCTGCCTCTCGTATTCGGACGGGAATTTTTCTGGACACTTTTGACATGGAACTTCGCGCATACCGTGCGTTTTGGCTCTGTGACTCTTCAATTTAAGCGCCGAATTCAATTCGATATTACAATCGGTGCATTTGAAGACCTTTGGCCCGTGTATCCGCGCTATATGCATCGTTAAAATAGCTTCGCTGGCGAACACAGCGCCGCAGTTCGAGCAAAGATGAGTCTTAGGGGAATGTTCCTGGTTCATATGTTTAAGCAATATGTTAAAGTAAGAGAAAGTCTGAGGGCATATCGGACACGCCATCTTATACTTCTCCAGTCTAAACGGCTGCATGATACCTCTCACGTTTTTATCGTAATTAGCTTTATGATTTATAATCAAATGGTCCACTAGCAAATCAAAATCGTTGAAAGGTTCAAAACAAATTCTGCAAGAAAGCGACGATATATCGAGTTTGATACACACGTTCACACCTTTCAACGATTTAGGACATTTCCTCTCCAAATCGTAGAACGGGTGTTCTAGTAACGTATGGGTTCGCATATCCTCGTGCTCATTGAAATCTTTCGAGCAATGGAAGCACGTGAATCTGTTCTGATAATATTTAAAAGGGATAGCTGTTGTCATGTTCAGTATGCAGGCTATATTTTCCCGGTTGTGTTTGGCTATAGCGTTTCTCTCACGCAATTTTCTCCGTTGAGTTTCGATTTCGCAGTCCTCGACGTCTTCAAACGCTGTCAAATCTTCAGCGCCTAGTTTGAGGTAAGTGTTTCTAGATTTAAGCCTAGATAGTAACCTCGCACATTTGCGTTCGGACGCACCGTGAGTATTCACGAGATGCAGCCTCAACAAGCTGGTGGTTCTGAAGCAGCGTTCGCATTTGACGCACTGGAACCCTGCCCTTCTATGATATATCCTACAATGGGCCATCAAGTCGGATTTCTTATTAAAACTCCTATCGCATTGCTCACAAGGCAGCAGTTTCTCCATGTGATTCTTCCTAACGTGCATTACGAGATTGCGAAAGTATTCAAACGTTTTTCCGCATTCGGTACACTTGAGATCGACCAGTCTGTAAGAAGAGAGACACATGGGAACATCCTGGTCGTAGTGCAACCCATGTTTTCCTATTAAATGGCGTATGATGTCCTCGAGGTTATTAAAAGGTTCCTCGCAGAGTTCACAGGTGACGTTAGAGATGTCTAGCTTGACTTCGATGGTGCCGAACTTTTGGCTGACGAGTGCTTTGTGTTTGACATTACACGGACCGTGGGACCTCGTGTGCTTAACGAATTCCTTATAATCGGGGTATTTCTCGCCGCAGTAAAAGCAGCCGTACTGGCTGCCGCTTTTAAACGGTATTACGGTGGTGTTGTTGAAAAGTATCACCAAGTTTTTTCTCCTACGCTCAGTGGCGCTCAGCCCGCCGATTGACTGGTGTTTTATTTCTGAAAAGAAATTTACATCGTGTCAATCGTGGGCTAGCGACGATGCTTACTAAGCTTAGCGGGAAGTTTAAAGTATTGACTAAAGGGAAACTTCTATGTTAGTGCCTACGCATCTACTTAAATATGTGAAGGATTAATGTGCTTATTGTGCCTAGACATGTGAGTCCGAAGACTTTTTCTCCAAAAGAATCTTTCACCGCAAATATCGCAATGGAAATTCTTCTCGCCGCTATGTTTAACCATGTGGCGTCTAAGGAGTATGTTGTTGAAAAACTTCATATTACAAATGGAGCATTCGACGTTTTTCTCTTTCAAGTGAGTCCGTCGGATGTGGTCTCTCATGAAAGAATTACGCGTGAACAGTTTCCCACAATATGAGCACTTGTGGCCCGAATTGTGGACTTCAATGAGATGTTTCTGTCTTAAATACTGTGTTGAGAAGCTCTCTGGACATTTGGGACATTTGGCCGCCTTGACGCCGTGGGCTTTAGCCATGTGCATGTACAGTCTAGACGGTATATTACAATCCGCACCGCAAATGTTACATTTAAACCTACCGTCCCTATGATGTCTCCAGATATGAACGCGCAGATTCTGATCCCGCCTAAAAGTTTGTCCGCAATAAACGCAAATTATGTTATTGTTAGTATGTTTATTGTTCATATGTTTTAATAACGTTCCGAAGAACCTAAAGACTTCGTTGGGACAATGCGGGCAAGCCATGTGGTCTTTTATTAGCCTATAAGGTTGCAAGCAAGTCGTTATAGACTTATCATAATTAGCGTCATGTTTTAAAATTAAATGATCCAACAAATTATCGAAGTCTGATACAGATTCGAAGCACAATTTACAAGCTAGGGCCGAAATGTCAACTTTGACACACGCTACAGATTCCCTGCATTTCCTTATACATTTCTGTTTGACATCGCATACAGGATGTTCGATAACAGTATGCTCACGCATTAAATCAGAGTCGGGGAAGTCTTTGGAGCAATAAAAACAGTTAAACTTATTCTTGTAGAAGTTAAAAGGTATAGCCGTCGACATGTTAATAACTATGACTATATTTTCCCTAATCTGTTTAACGCTAGGTCTTTTCACGGGGTCTTCGTAGTTCTGATCCAGGTCCATAGGATCGTAGTCTCTTTTTCTTATTTCAATTTGAAACAAATCATCTTCGCCTTTACACTTCCTTGCATGCATTCGAAGCCCCTGTTTCGTGTGGAATTCTTTGAAGCAATTATCGCACTGTAAAGAGCCATCATCAGGATGTTCGATTTCCATATGCTTTTGTTTTAACGCGGCCGATGGCAGTTTTAACTGGCAAACGCTGCATCTAGTCAAATGTCGATTGTTTCTATGTTTACGGAGAATATTTAAAGAACTAAAAGACTGCGGGCACGATTCACACTGATAACCACCTTCTCTATGGTAGTTCTTCATGTGAGAGAACAGGTCACGTTTCTTGTTAAACTTCTGCTCGCACTTGTCGCAAATGAGGCAGTTCTTAGGATGACTATTGTTGACATGGGACACTAAGTAGCCGAAATACGCGAATTTTTCCTCACACGCTAGACAACTGAGATCTACCAGCCTATACTCTTCTATAGCCATGTCTACATCCCTATCGTATTCTAACTTATGTTTGATGAACAAATGCGTTATTATATCGTCTATAGTAGGGAATGGTTCGCTACATATTTCGCAACTAATATCAGATACGTCTATTTTAATTTCCATGTTTTGGCCTCCCTTGAGGACTTTTAAGGAGTGATCGCGCGTAGAGCAGTCCCCGTGGGACTTCGTGTGTTTGCGGAGTGCGGAGTACTCCGCTATGTCTTTGCTGCAATAGAAGCAGAGGTATTTGCCGCGCCATTTGAAAGGTATTATCGTTGTGGTGTTGAACAGTATTTGTAGATTTTTCCGTCTGCGCATCGACGACGATTCGCAGCCTTTGTATTTCCGAGGTTTAACATCTGAAAAGGAAATTTTCTCTACTGTAAATGTACCCTTGTTATTTTTAAAAATTTAAACTAAACACGATTCAAATTAAGCATTACTTTAATGTGATATAAATAAAAAAATCAAACCGTTTTAAAACACTATCAGGGTACATTTAAAGTGCCTTGCTATGGAATAGGAAATCGAGAGCAAATTGATATAATTAAAGACAATTTGGAAATAATTTAATTTTGTTACGACATAAAATAAATGAAACCGTCCGATACGCCTGAACAGACTCGTAGATCAAATAATTATACAATAGTAAGTCAATAATCAGATCCGTTTTGATCTACTACATGGCAACAGGCCTCAAGGCAAGACTACTATATCAAAGCATTCGAGTATCGAGGTTAATCTTATGCACTGACAGCCTCAGGGTGATGCACCCTCATGTGCAGTCTCAGACTGTTATTCTGCACAAAAGCCTGGCTGCACAACGCACACACAAATCTCTTATCGTTGCTATGGATACGCATATGATCCCTCAATGTCTGTTTCCTCGCGTACGACTTCTTGCACACCTCGCACTGGTGCACTCTCTCACCAAAATGCTTCACCATATGCTTCTGAACGTGTGTCTTCGAGAAAAACTTCTGATCACACATGGTGCACGAGTAATTCTTTTCCCTCACATGCACTTCTTTGAGATGCACTTGCATTTTGCTTTCAATTTCGAACGCCTTATGACATATCGGGCAGTTGAAGCCTGGTATTTCTAGGTTGTGCACGGTATGGTGATGCCGCTTGCGCCGCATGTAACTTGGGAAAGTTTCGTCACAGTAAAAACATTTGCAAAGTTTCTCCTTGTTGTGCACTTTGCATTCGTGGTTGTGTCTCATTGTGAGCGAATCAAAGGTCTCCGGACACAGGCTGCAGCGGAAACCCGAGCCATGATTCAATACGTGACACCTCAACCTGTTCTGGCTGAGGAAACCCTTGCCACATACATCGCATATGTAATTCCCGTAGTGTAGATTCATGTGTTCGTTTAGTTTGATAAAATATTGAAATTGTTCGTTGCAAACTGCGCATTGGAAGGTATTATTGTCGCAATCAAGTCTGTAAGGTATGATGCCAAAGCAACCATATTGTTCCGTGAATTTTTTGTCATGCGTTGACCGGAGATGGGTTATAAGGGTGTTAATGTCCTCTAACTTTGCGTTACAGAGTCTGCAGTCTATAACAGTCACGTCAACTTTAACTTTCTCGTCTCTCCTTAGGTAAGAAACGGCGGCTTTGACGTTGGATTTCTGGTGATCGTCCCTGGTATGTTTTTTGAGGGATTCAGTGCTCTTAAATGTCTTGTGGCAAAAGAAACATAGGTAATTCTGCCTCTGCCATTTGAAAGGCACAACCGTGGACGTTTCTAGGACAATGATGGCGTTTGCCTTCATGAGCCTGTTTCGTTTGGTTGCTGACAATTGGGACCTATTTGTCGTTGCGTCGGACGCGGGTTCCGGCCGTTTCTTACCTAAAAATTGAAACGAAACAGTCAGCATTGACGCCTGCAGTTTTTAAGAGACGGGATAGATTTTAACGACGATATAAGTTTATGTGTAAGTAAAGTATTCTATTAGTGACGAGGTTTATGGATGAAATGTTAAGAGTCGAAAAGGATCTTTTGGGACCCCAAATATAAAAGTCATAATGATAAAGTTATTTGACACCTACCCTACAATCTTCCAATTTGTTTGTATTAGATTAGATAGGTACTAATTCTGATTGACTTAGCTTGATTTTAATCCATTCCTACAGCAAAATCTTCTGTTTCTTCCGTTCTCATCTTGAGTTTTATCACATCAATCGATAGATACTTCGATATAATTTTGCAAATAGTCGTAATTTAGTTTCGAGATTAAAGTGACCGACATTCTATACGGTATAAGGTCAAACGCGACATAAAACATATTCTGGTTTTAATAAACCAGCAAAACACAAAAAACAGCAGAATGACTGTCTCAAAACACGGCCAAAACCCGGCTGGTTGTTTCTAAATTGTTATACAGTCTTGTGTTTTTGGACTGCCATTCTGCTTTGAAATAGTGATTTGACACATTCAAATTCTATGACTCTAGCTTTCTACTGAATGATAATGCAATGCAGCTCCCTAGTGAATAAACTATTGTTAATTTCCCAAGTCGATTTTCGGCTTTGAGTGTACTAAAACTAAAGCAATATTGGAGAATTGTTTACATTTATACATCTTGAGCAATTTTGTATGAAATTTTCTTCTTCATTTTAATTATTTACCGTTATGTGCTTAATTTCTTTTTTAATTAATTCTAGGCTGCGTCTCAATTTAGCAAGTGTCAAACCACAGACAAAAAACATATAAACAAACACTTGAAAACTTTTCTGTTACCCATTAAAATGTAACTATGTAACTTTGTCTAAACAAAAAGAGAAAAATATTAAAACAATATTGACTTTATTCCAACGTTTTCGTACATTATTGAAAGCAACGCAAAAAACTAATTGAATCATAAACAATTAACCCGTTTTATTCTAGAAGACGGCAACAGAAATTTTTTCAAAGGCAGGTCATTAAAGTTGCGTTGTAAATTTTACTACTTGTTTACACTTTAACTGTAAGTTACTTAATTCCCAATTATTTGTTCACGGTTCTAGGCATTGTTTAAACAAACATAAATACTATTTCAATTTCTAAAACAACTAGCTGTTGCCCGCAACTTCGTCTGCATGGAATTCGTTTATCTCTATCCCGCAGGAATTACGCAATTTTCCGGGATAAAAGTAGCCTATGTGTTATTCCAGACTATAATCTAGCCAGCATGAAAGGGATTATTATTTTTCTTTCTAATGAGGAGTATAACATTCGAAATTTAAGCTTTTCAATGAAGGAACACATCGTGAGCAAACCTGTACACAGACGGAGCAGTTCAATTAGCATTGTTCATTTTTTTAAGCTGTGCTTTTAACACCCTTATTTGATAAAATGGACTATTTCAAGCAACTAATTTGAATATTAAAAAAAAAAATTTGAATATTATGCTTTTACGTAGCTTTGTTAATCAATAATAAATATTTTTTCGCTGTTTGATAATTCGTGAATTTAGACAGAATCCCAATCGCCTTCGTTCGGCTGGCTATAAAAAAAAAACGGATTTGTCTATGGTTTTGTCGATTTGACAGTGACACGTGACAGTTGCCATAGCTAAACTTTTTTTTTTCATTTTTGTGGCAAACATTCGATGCTGGATTCTGTCTAAAAACCGGGTCGTTCGGTCAAACAAAGGTTCAAAGTACTTTTACAAAAATATCTGCAATCATAAAGTATTTTTGAAATCGGACAAGATGAATCGGTTAAATGATGGTTTTCCTCGAAATGGTTTTCGAATTGGAGCATACTAAAAAAAAATAACAATGCCAATTGTGTCTGCGATTCCAAATACGTTGTGGGCCTGCATGTGAACTGTTACCTAAGCTCACATTCCAAGAGACCTGTACCCAGCAGTGGGAGATAAGCTAGAGTTGATAAAAATGATGCTTACTAGACAAAATTGACAACACAACTTCAAGAACCACTGTAACAAAACACTCGGGACCTACCTTTAGCAACGGCTTTGGATTTGGTGGGTTTCTCTTCAAGCTTGGGCACCTTGGCCTTCTTCTCCGGCTTCACAGCTGTAGAGGACTTCTTAGGGCGCCCCCGCTTGCCTTTCACGGCTAAAGCGGAGACTGTTATGTCTTCAGACACCGAGGGTTCTCCATAGTCTTCGTTTTTCAGAAGGTCCTCTGGAAACGAATAAGGAATTAATCATACCTGCATGAGGCTAAGACAATGTATTGTATCAAATATGTTAAAAATTTAGGCATTTAGTATAATTTTAGGTTTAGGTCGGTTCTTTTACTTTTTCTGTGTCTACTTTTGCTTAATGTCCTGTCAATCATTCAGAGTTAACCGGAACAAATCCCTTTTCAGGATAAGGTCGCTTTTGTGCATTTGTGTTGTTCTTTATTCATCATTTTCATGTGTTTTATGTACAATAAAGAGTTATACATTCACACAATTTGCAAAAACAAACCATCCCTGGCCGACATAGAGCCGTAAATTGTAAGAAGTTATTTGACAATTCACAAAATCGGTCCATGTTTGGTACAAATCGGTATCAGCTTTTTCCAAAAGGATGTAAGGCACTTTTGGCATTTAAAATTGTTTTTTTTTGCGTGGGGAAGTTTTAGTTATTTCTTCATATTTTAGTAACACATTGTTGAAATGTACTGTGTGGTCTCTTTCAGCCATCGATGTCGGTATGTTTGTATTGGGTGACCAATAAATAACGTACGTAACGTTTTAATTCTCTTGGCATACGGAAGCAGCCTATTATTGCAGGCTTTTAAACCAGGTACTCATGTGCCCACAGCCATGTTCAACATGGCCTTTAGGTCTTGTAAGAGATAAAGATGCCACCACACCGGTGCGCAATAGATATTGACGCTGCCTTTACGCAACAAAATGTATGAAAAAACGTGACGCCTACGACACGTAACTGCGTATACGCAGCGGTGTGGTCGCTCCTTAAAGACGTTATTTATTTATGTACTAGTATGTTTGTAGATGACATTGCTAGTATAATTAGGATGGTAGGACTTCGTGCAAGGCCCGCCCGGGTCGCTGCCACCGCGTTACTCGCTATTCCTGCCGCTAAGCAGCAGTGCTTAGCGTGGAGAGCAAGACAGCCGACTACGCTGGCAACGCATCCGCAATCCTCTACCGCAGTTGTCCATGAGTGGTAATGTTCACTTACCATCAGTTGATCCACTTGCTTATCTGTCTTCCTTGTCGGAGGCAGGTTTGCCAGGTCGCCAAACCTAATAGCCGGACAGACCAGCCAGTTTGGCCGGACATTTGGGTAAAAAGGCCGGACACGCTACGTTACTGAGGATTTTGTGTCTCAGAACTAATAACTGTCATTTTTTTTATTTAAAATCAAGTTTTTTTTTCTAATGAAAGTGCGGACTGCAGGGGCAACCGACAGTAGACTCGCCTGCTCTCGGCTACCAAAAGCCAAGGTAGACACCGTTTATTTTCGCCGGACACTATGTCCAGGTTTATCCAGACGCCTGGCTACGCTGGACGTACATGCAGAATAGTATAGCATTTGGAGTGACCAAAGCCTCGTCAAAAATCAGAATAAAAGAAATGAAAAAAAACTATTCACCATCAACATAGTCTGCATCATCTTCGAGATATTCCACCTCAGCATCATCAGCTCCGGCATCCTCCTCTATGTCCATGTTGAGCTCAGTCTTCATCTGCGTCTGGTACAGCAGCACTGCAAGGGTACGCTTCATAAGTACAGTGGTACAACTCATTTTTTTTTAATTGTAGCCTAGTGGTTTTACCTGTGGCCTGGCAGAGGGTCATGGGTTCGAATCCTGGCTTCGCACTTCTTGAGTTTTTCGGAATGTATGTGCGAAATTAAATTTGAAATTTGCAATGAGCTTTTCGGTGAAGGAAAACATCGTGAGGTAATCTCCACACATCTGCGAAGCAATTCAATGGTGAGTGTGAAGTTTCCAATCCGCACTGGGCCCGCGTGGGAGCTATAGCCTTCAAATACATGGAGGAGGCCTATGCCATGAGGCACGCCGAATCATGCCATAATTAATTTACCTGTTAAAAAGTTCTCCTTCGTGAAATTATTTGGCGATGAATGTGAACGCTTTGAAAGCGGAAATAAGAAAAAGCGCAAAGATAAGCGGCCTCAAAGAGCAGTTAATTCAGAGGTTTGTTTATTTACTGTTTACAAACTAATTTTTAGGGTTCCGTACCTCAAAAGGAAAAAACGGAACCCTTATAGGATCACTTTGTTGTCCGTCTGTCTGTCCGTCCGTCCGTCCGTCTGTCAAGACCCTTTTTCTCAGGAACGCGTGGAGGTATGAAGCTGAAATTTATATCAATTACTCAGGTCTACTGTCCCTTGAAGCTGTGAAAAAATCAAACTTCTAAGCCAACGCAATCAAAAGATACAGCCGTTTATGCCGCAAATTTCCGCAAATTTTCAACTCTCAAGGGAATCAAAACCTACAAGGTAGTTCCCGTGAACGCAGAATCTTGAAATTTGGTATGAAGGTAGGTCTTATAGCACAGATTAAAGAATAATTGCGAAAACCGTAAATGTGTATGTATGTCTGTATATAGCAGTGACCAATATAGAGTAACCCCACACTGCGTACATTTTGCTTTGGAACAGGGCTCTGCTTACACTGGTTTTAGATATTTATAGATAATGATACGGAACCCTCGGTGCGCGAGTCCGACTCGCACTTGACCGGTTTTTTTGCCAAAAGTATGCTTGTTTGCCGAGGTAACAGTTATGTTTTTTCTACCTATACCTCTACAGGCCTTGCGCATCCAGAGACCGTTCCCAAGGTATTGGAGCGGCACGGGACCCCTCCCCTCCTCCTCGGGAGGACTGAAGCAATGTATCAAACGCAGTGGCGTAGCTAGGTAACCAAGGGCCCTGGTGCAAATAAAAAAATGGGGCCCCACTACTATCTAAACTGATTACGTTTTAATAATAATAGTTCGATCAAGATTTTCTGGTAAGGATTCGAGGGCCCTCTGACCTTGAGGGCCCCGGGGCACTACCCCGCCTAGTCCCTAGGTAGCTACGCCACTGATCAAACGACGCATATCTTCAGTCGGGCGTCAGCCTTGCTGTCATCAATACGTCTTAATTGAACAGGTCTCTTCAGATAAAATGCACACGGGATTTGAAACCAACTCCGCTCAGGAACGAACTCAGTTACGCGTTAGTCCTGTAGGCTTATTATATTACCTAACTCGCTCGCAATCGCCATCGTGTTCATTTTGACGTTTCTTGTATGAATGTGACAGCTAGCTGATTCCGATGCCAATTGTCAGCCCTCACATGAACTGTCAAAATGAACATGATGGCCATTGCGAGCGAGTTAGGTCAGGGGTCGGCAACGTTTTGAGTCGGAAGAGCCAAAAATTACAATTTACATAATTTCAAGTTTTTAAAGAGCCACAAAAAAAATTCTCGCCAACAATAAATAGCCTCAATACTTTCATAAAGTTTGTTGATAAAAAAAAGTAATCTATTTATTGATAAGAAAAATATCTATTTCACGCCACTGCTCGGAAATGTGGCAAAACCCTCTACCCTCACCTTTTCTACCTACCCTCACAATATAAAAAAAAAAAAAAAAATTGTTAAAACGTCCTGTGCTGTCTGTACCGTCCATAACATGTGTTATTTGTTTTAGGTTTCCTGTCTGCTCCTCCCCCAAAAATCAATCAAAATTTAACCGAACAATCTCTTCACGTGTGTAATGTCACTACGTCGACATTGGCGAAATACGCCTTGCTAGAATAATGCAAGGGTGAAAGCCACAAAAAAAAAGAAAAAAAAGCATACTGTAGTCCAGGGGTGGCCAACAGGTCGATCGCGACTGTTAGTCCAGTCGATCGTGGCAAGGCAAAAATATAAATACGGAGACCAGGCTGCGCAACGTAATCACCAACTGCTGATTTAAGGTTTCATGAAGTATGTAATTGGTAGATCGCACAGGGTTTCGTTAGTAAACAGGAGATCTTGGGTCTAATCAAGTTGGCCACCCCTGCTGTAGTCTAATTGATTCATGCCCACCAACCTTTGGGCCGGAACTCGCCGCGGCCCACCATGCTCACGAACCGCTTCTCCGACTCCAGCACCTGCTTCTTGAAGTTGCAGGCGTCCCGCAGCCGCGTGATGCACACCTCGCAGATGAGACGGTTCGAGCCGTTCGGCCCGGTCGGGTGCTGCGATATCTGAACAAACAATAATAATATCACTATCACTCAGTGGCGTAGCTACCTAGGGACTAGGCGGGGCAGTGCCCCGGGGCCCTCAAGCTCAGAGGGCCCTCGAATCCTTACCAGAAAATCTCGATCGAACTATTATTATTAAAACGTAACCAGTTTAGACAGTAGTGGGGCCAGTGGCATAACCATAGGGTGGCAGGGGTGGCAAAATGCCAGGGGCCCCTAGCTCTACGAGGCCCCGAACTGAGTTGGTTTAGAGCACAGAAGGGACGCTGATGCACTTCTTTATATTGAGGAAGGAGCCCCATCTGACGAATTTGCCGCGGGCCCCAGACGTTATAGTTACGCCACTGAGTGGGGCCCCATTTTTTTATTTGCACCAGGGCCCTTGGTTACCTAGCTACGCCACTGCTATCACTATCACTATCACTACATACATAGTATAAAATAAAGTCGCTTTCTCTGTCCCTATGTATTCTTAAATCTTCAAACTACACAACGGATTTTGATGCGGTTTTTTTAATAGATAGAGTGATACAAGAGGAAGGTTTTTATGTATGATTCCACGCAGACGAAGTCGCGGGCAGAGCTAGTTATACAATACAATACAATACAAATACTCTTTATTGAACACCACAAATCAGTACAAAACAATACAGAATCAAAGTAGACAATAGGCGGTCATATCGCATGTATTATTTAGGTACAGTCAAGTGCAAAAATAAGTATGGATACGAACTTCTCGAAAATATGTCCCACGACCTTATTACGCCGGTGTATGGTACTTATTTTTGAAACTTTGACTAGATACATATTATTACACTTGACTGTACAGTACACTGCTAATGGGCTATTAGATTTTATGAGACCTAATGTGATCAAATGCATGCCTATAGAGCATAAAAGTAAAACCTATCAAATGATAATATTACCAAACCCAAACCTTGAAATTAACATCCACATCTTGTGGACATTATTATACTAGATTATGCCCGCGACTTCGTCCACTTCCATCGACTATTCTTGTACTTCAACAAATTTAATCAAAACCATGACAAGCTATATCTCACCATCACAGGAAGGACTACAAATAATGTTGAATGATCTAGACAGAGAAAGCCTTAAGGTAGAATTAGGTATGAATGCCGAAAAACCAAAGACATGACAAATGGAAAGCAAGAAACAATATAATCTGGTTCTGGGGGAGGGGATGCAGCATAAATTGTAATTTCCGATCTTCTGGAGTCCTCCCATGAGGCTGACATAGTCAACCCTGTGTACTAAAGCCTCTTTAAATAAAAAAATAAATAAAAAAAAGAACCAATACACCTATGTCAATAAAATTTCTAAACAACAACACTGATAATTAGAACACAGAAAAATCCGAAAAGTAAAGCTATGTCCGGGAATCGAACAAGGATCCTCGTCATTCCGTGACGCGTGCTATACCCCCACACCACCACTTCCCAGCCATAGCTTTACTTTTCGGATTTTACTGTGTTCTAATTTTCAGTGTTGTTTAGAAATTTATTTTCTAACCGTAAAACCGTAAAAGTAAACAAAAAATCAGGAGGTAAAGATTCTTGTTTCATTTGAGAGTGCCTATGTCAATAACAAAAAAGTTGAATATGTGGACGAATTAGCAGGTACAGGATGGACAGCAAAGGCATACAATAGAGAGTTGTGGAAGGAGTTCGGGGAGGCCTTTGCCTATAACAGCAAAAGACGCAACAAGGTTTTTTTAAAAAAAAAAAACAGTTTTACGGATACTCTATTGCTATTGTGTTGACTACAGTTTTCCTTCAGCATTCAGAATTGAAGTTTAAACTGTATTGATTTTAAGGTTGCAGTAGTGTTAAGTAAACTTTAGTATTAACCAAAAGTACAAACATATCACTACTTCACTATCACTATCACTATCACTACTTAGTATAAAATAGTCGCTTTTTCTGTCCCCGTGTCCGTATGTATGCTTATATCTTCAAAACCAGTCAACGGATTTTGATGCGGTTTTTTTTAATAGATAGAGTGATTCAAGAGGAAGGTTTATATGTATAATACATGCATAATATACCGTGCGAAGCTGGGGCGGGTCGCTAGTTATAAATATTATGTTAACCGTTCTACATTTCTTTGTTCAATGTCTGAATAAAGGTTATATTATCATTATTTATGACAAGCTATATACCTAAACCATCCTTTTCTTTATCTAAAATTTTTATGAGGCTATGCACCTTTATGACAATATTTGTAAATTATATGATGAGGTGGTTCCCGGGTTGCCTTCACAGCCATAGCTTTACTTTTAGGATTTTTCAGTGTTCTAGTTTTCAGTATTGTTTAGAAATATTCATTGATCAACCAAAAATAAGTTTTATCATGGTCAATTTATTGTTTTTTTTGTAAGTTTATAATTATACCCATTCTAAAACTTAAAATTAAGCATGGGTTTTTACACAACCCCTCTAAACACTGTCAAATCAAGAATGGAACTAAATCAACGGTCAATTTGTTGGAGATAATTTTATTTTTAATTCTTCAAGCCCTATTAATTAACTTGAGGTACCTATAACATAGGGGAGTATATGCTATCCTTGTTTTGGGTGTTTAATGAAAATATTAACTTATTATCGTAAGAAAAGAAGCAGCGAACTAAGAGCGGAAATAACAATAGATTTAAAGTCACGCCCAAAGCGCTTCGGAAATTGGTACAGAATTAACGTAAATTTCACTGTAACTCGTGTTAGTAACTTATGGATTGAACTATTTAACCAATTAATCAAATACTTACGCTGATATCGAAGCATTCTAGTAACATATCGGCATAAATTTCGGTTTCGCTCATCCAACTATACTCTGAACCTAAGTCTTTATAACAGCCCTCGGAAAGGCAGCACCGGCACAAGCCGGGGCTCTCTTTAACAACAATCTCGTCAAAATCCATCATTGCGACACTTAAACCATATTCTAACCAAAAACAACAGTTTCTTCACGGAATTTATCACGAAACGCACAGCGTCAGTAATTGCAATTGCAAAGCACACCCGCCATTTTGTAAAGCCATCAATTTGTTTTTTTTTTCGTCCTGCGGGATGGGGGAGAGGGAGGTGACGCCGGTTGTAGCAGTTCCATTCCACTCACAATGCAATCAAATCACGGTACCTTGGGTTTTCACTTCGTTCCGTTTTCTTGGTTTATTTTATGTGATCAAATTTAATTGTTTATCTTAGCGATGTGAAAACTTTGTAATTGAACATTTATGTTATAAATAAATTTTTCACTTCAAAATTATATGCATGAGACATCTAATGGTCAGTAGTAGTACTATTTACGTCCTGACATCTATTGACAAGTAGCTGTATTAAATGACTTCTTATCAAGTCCACAGATGGCGTTAGCTACTTAGTTTACTTTTCTAGCACTGGATGACACAGAATACTTTTTATATACTTTTTACTTTTTATATCATCTTTTATCTTTTTTTTTTTTATCTTTTTATACTGGAAAATTTTGGTTCTACAATTTGTCAAGCTAAGTTCTAAGTTCTACATTTGAAGCCATCTAATTTTGGAAAAAGAAACAAAATAGCCATATAAATTTTACGAAACTACGAAAACTATTAAAAGTAGTATTTAAGATTTGTTTGTTTGATTGTTTGCATTGGATAGGCTCCGAAACTACTGGATGGATATGAAAAATTCTTTCGACATTACAATCCTACATTATCACTGATGAACATGGGCTATATTTAATTCAGCGCGGACAAAGTTGCGGGTAACAGCTAGCAACTAATATTTCATAAAACTTATTGGAACTTATTCCATGCCGGTATGGGAGCAAAGAAAAAACAGAATATACCATTTGCTTCTCTACCCGCGCAGATGGTAAAAGCCCATCGACGGAATGGGCGAAAATCATAGGAATCATGTTATAGACGATGAAGCTAGCAAGCCATCACTATTTTGATTTCATTTTTCACTTATACGTCCACAATCTTGCTAAATGTGGCCTGTAGGTATCTGTTACTTTAGGCTCCGTCTACCCCGTAAGAGATAAAGACGTGATTTGTGTATGTTATTGGAAAGGAATTAAAGGAAAAATGTTCATGTATTCCTATAAATTTTATTGGAAAAGAAAAACAAATCATAATAAAAAACAGTTGTGTATTGTATTCACATTTATTGTAAAGTACAGTTTATTACACAAGCCCTTGAACTCTAAAATATAAAAGCTAAAACAGCATAAATAAAAGGCGTCTCCGATTCTTTAAAAATATTTACTGTAAATACTGTGTGGAGAGGCCGCAATAGAGATCTCTCTCCAAAATACAACATAATCGGAAGTTGTATTTACGCACCCGCTAAGAAATCTCGATAGCGCGATGCAGAGCACGCATGACGTCACTAGTGCCAGCTACTGTGAGCAGGGAGCGGAACTGGTTTTGAAATACCGGTTAATATCGTTCTTTAAACCGTTATAATTACGTTTATTGGATTAACTGGTTAACGGAATGAACAATGTAAATTAAAAGTACGAAAAGAACGAAATTTTGGAGCTCGCGCTCACCGATACGAAACCGGTTTTGCTCAAAGCAACACCGCCCGCACCGCGCCGCAGGCGCTGAGTCACGCCGCGATGCTATTTCTATCTCTTTCCTGCATGCGCTGGCTACAGAGAATGTTTACACGAGATATGACAAGAGATGGCGTTTTAACCCAAGTTAACCGGTTGATTTCGCTCAAAAAACCTGAATTGCTACAAAAACCAGTTTCTTTATTAACCGGTTAAAATAACCGATAACCAAATCTTAAACCACAAACCGGATAATTTCATAAACCGGTTTCCGATCCTTGTTAGTCTGTTGTAGCTGTTTATTAGCCGATGACTAGATGGCGCTAGGTTCGCTACACTATTATTACAAAATATTATATGATTTTTTGGGACAAATCTTGCAAATCAAATTAGACCCATTTCTAGTGTAATTATGCGTACGCGCATCACGGAATGGTGAGGATCCGGGTTCGATTCCCAGCCATAGCTTTACTTTTCGGATTTTTTTGTGTTCTAGTTTTCAGTATCGCTTAGAAATTTCAAACATAAATATAAATGTAAAACTGTAAACATAAATATAAAAAAATATAGTACATTGTTGTAGTGGTCGGACCGCCTTGAAATTTTGAGCACATTATGTAGGATGACGATGACAAATATAACTACCCTCAGAAATATGACAACGCAAATACAGTCAGCAAAAAACCTTTTATCAAAAATTTTATATTCGATATCATCATATCCAGCCTGCAAAGGCCTTCTCTCAGAATAAGAGAGCCTGAGCTATAGTTCTCATTCTCATGCGCAATTTTCACTAAACTCTATCTCTTTCTAACTATTGCGAAGTTATATCACAGGCAGCCATACTGATACCATGATTCGACAACAGATGGCTCTTCAAACTACACTTCTGCACAAACGTCATGGCACATACTTCACATTTAAACCTTCTATCGTTATTATGTATCCGCATATGCTCTCGCAGAGTATATTTCCTAGCGTACGACTTGTGGCACACTTCGCAGGCGTACTTCCTCTCCCCCGTATGCTTCACCATATGAGCATTCAAAGCCTTCTTGCTAAAGAACTTGTACCCACACTCCGCGCACTGGTGATTCCGTTCCATCAGATGAGTTTTCTTTATATGATACATGAGCAAAGACTTGAGAATGTACGATTTGCTGCAAACATTGCACTTGTACTGGGCTTCGGAGTTGTGCACTCTGACTAGATGCTGGTTCCGTTGGTAGTAACTGCGGAACGGTTCGTTACAAAACGGACAGTTCGAAATGCTCCGCGCCCCCAAATGCTTGGTCTTCTCATGATAATGCTGCTTACCTTTGCTAGTAAATACTTTATCGCAATGCTGGCATTTGAAGCTGCCTTTCTGATGAGTCGTCCGGTGTGAATTCAAACTCCGCTTGGTAGCGAAAGAAGTATCACACTTGCTGCACGCATAATTACTGTAATGCTTGTTCATATGCTGTTTCAACATTTTAAAAGTCTCGTACGTAGACGAACACAATGCACAATCGTACACATCACCTTTTTTCAACTTAAACTGTAATATATGATCCTTAATATCCGTATATATAACCTTGTTATGCGATTTCACTAAATGGTCTTTTAACACGTTTAAATTCGTCATTTTCTCGTCGCAAAGCGTGCAGGTAAGCTCGCTGACGTCTACCTTGACATTATATTCCGTCATATCAAAGTTCCTTTTGAAATCCAAGCGTTCTTTCTTGTGGTCTTTCTCTGTGTGCAGCCTCAAATCTGCTGGATCCGGGAATGCTGTGTCACAGTAACCGCATATGAAGCCGAGCAGCGATTTATTGGTAAATGGCACAGCGTTTGAGTATTTCAATATGGTCTGTAGGTTTTCTTTATGTTTTCGCTTGTCATGTTTGGCGGGGGAGATCCAAACGATGACTTTTTCAGGAGGCTCCTTGGGTTTCCTTTTGACTATGTGTCTTATTTCGCTCTTGTTTAGGCTCCCGATTTCGGGCAAGTCGCAGGAGTCTGGGAAAGAGGTTTTTATTATTTGTATGGAAGTAAAACACTCATGGGCCCCTACGTATATAAAATACTGGGAACACGTAAGTAATGAAAAATTCTCTGGACACGTAGGTAGTAAAAAAATAGTACATACTGCCACGTTTCACCTCTCTTTTTAATCAACTGATTTACTAGCGCATGGGCTATTCCAGCCCACTAAGCTGGCAAGGCAACATGTCTCCGATCCTTTGGTGTTGCAGGTGTCCACGGATGGTGGTGATCACTTTCACTTACCATCAGATAACCCACTTGCTCGTTTGCCAGCCTATTTTGTATATATAAAAACATAGAATGTGGCGAAAATCTTAGGATTCATGTTATAGGCGATGTGGCTAGCAACCCATCACTATTTTGATTCCATTTTTCACCTATACGCTCACAATCATGCTAAACGTAGCCTTAAGGATTTGTTACCTTAGGCTCTCTCTACCCCGGAAGGGATAAAGACTTGATATATGTATGTAGAATGTACCAGTTGCTTCCTATCCCGCACAGATGATAAAAGCCCATCGAGGAAACGGGCAAAAAACTTAGGAATCATGTTAATCATGTCACATATGCCCAAAATCATGCTAACCGTGGCCTTAAGGTCTCGTTACTTTAGGCTCTGTCTACCCCTAGAGCGATATAGACGTGATTTAAGTAAGTATGTAAAAAACAGTGGTGAAACTGGATTCAAGTACTGTCCCCCTACTAATTTTTTTTTTTTTTAATATGAATAGGAAGGCAAACGAGCAAGTGGGTCACCTGATGGTAAGTGATCACCACTGCCCATAGACACCCGCAACCCCGGAGGGATTGCAGATGCGTTGCCAACCTAGAGGACTAAGATGAAATGCCTCTTGTGCCCGTAATTTCCCCGGCTGTCTTACTCTCCACGCCGAAACACAATATTATTAATGCGAAAGCAACTGTCTGTCTGTTACTTTGTCACGCTTAACCCGCCGAACCGATTAACCTCATGCTTCAGTCAGGTACTCCAACCACTACACTAGTCGCTACTCACTGACAGAGCTGGCCAGCCTGCTGACTAGCTGCCGTATCTTGTGCGCGCGCGCCGGCCGCTTGCCGCCCGCCCGCCCGCTCGGCGGCGCTCGGCTCGGCTCGGGCGTCTCCGGCTTTACATCCGCCATGTCGCGCGCTGCCACACATGAAATAGACTAGTCTTTGCCCGCGACTTTTAACGTTTTTTTTAGAGATAATTGGAGGCTGTGACACTTCTCAGGGTTGGACTATTACGTCCTTTTAGCTCCGATCAGCATAGCGTCCCTTACAGGGGCCACACGCGAGGCGCTCTGTTTTGTTTAATAATTAGGGCGTGAAGCGGAAAAATTCTCGTAGGACACTGGGAATGGAGAGCTCAATAGTGCCGGACTTTTACCGGTTAAAACCGCTTCCAGCCCTATTTATTGCTTTGGGATCAAAGCAGTTAGAATAAAGAAAAGAAACATCAGTGTGAAAAATTCTTGATTCATTTGATAGTACCTATCATTTGAAAAACAGCAATCTCTCTTCCCTGGTGAGCAGTAGATGTTCCACGGGAGTTTGTAATTGTGTCGTACAGACACATCATTCAAACAGATGACGCTTAGCGACAAAAATTCGCATAGTAACAAGGTCACATGACAGCTAGTAACAGGTAGAAAAATTCGAAGACTACCCACCTGCTATGGGTGTAGGGGTATAGCACGCGTCACGGAATGACGAGGATCCGTGTTCGATTCCCAACCATAGCTTTACTTTTCAGATTTTTCTGTGTTCTAATTTTCAGTGACCTTTAGAAATTTATAAATAAGCTGCTATTAACGTTACCTAATAACGTTAAAAATGATTAACGATACCTTCGACTTAACGTTGGCTCTATGCACAGCTGGTAATGTTACTTTTTTTTTTTTTATATATAAATAGGAAGGCAAAAGAGCAAGTGGGTCACCTGATGGTAAGTGATCACCACTGCCCATAGACACCCGCAACCCCGGAGGGATTGCAGATGCGTTGCCAACCTAGAGGACTAAGATGAAATGCCTCTTGTGCCCGTAATTTCCCCGGCTGTCTTACTCTCCACACCGGAACACAGCAGTGCAAGCACTGCTACTTAGCGGCAGGATTATCGGTAAAAAGTAGTATAAGTAACACGGGTTAACGTTAATTACAAATTAACGTTAAATCTGCCTAAATGTGGTAACGTTACCAACTTGTTAACGATATTTCAAGCGCTGGTATGTGTTACAGTATTACAAACCTGCGTCGGCTAAGAAGTAGTCGTCGGAGTCGTCGCTGTCCTCGTGTTTCGGCTCCACCTTCACCTCTGGCAGGAACCCCGGCACTGAAACACCAAGTTATAAATGGATGTGAACATCAAAACGATTAAGTTAGAATTTAGTATACATATGTATATATATGTGTGTATTTCCGCATCCCGAAGGGCATCAAAAAAATAATAATCAGTGCCGGCGTTAGGGGGGGGGGGCGCGATGGGGTGACGGCCCGGAGCGCCAAATTTGGGGGGCGCTGAGGTCTGGGGCCTCGGCCTCCTGGCTCACCGGCTGTGTACCCTCAATACTGTCCTTAAGTGGGCGCCTAAATATTACTGCCCGGGGTGTCAGTGGCCCTAACGCCGCTGCTGATATTAATAAATAAGTGTTTGTGTGGTGTAAGGGATAATTAAGTTTGTGGGATTTATGTGTTTTATTGGCAGCAGTGGAGGGAGGGTTGCGTGAAAAACATATAAATTTCACACAGGCTTGGTTATCTTGCACGTGAGTAGCGGAGTACCAAGGTAAATTTCTTGTTCGTTAATTAAAGTAAAATTAGTTTATTTTGAGGGTCTTGAATATGTTAAATAATAATAATAATATCTTGGGACAATTGACACCAATTGACCTAGCCCCAAACTAAGCAAAGCTTGTAATATGGGCACTAGACAACGGATAAACATACTTATATAGATAAATACATACTTAAATACATATTAAACATCCAAGACTCGAGAACAAACATTCATATTTTCATACAAATATCTGCCCCGACCGGGGATCGAACCCGGGACCTCAAGCTTCATAGTCAGGTTCTCTAACCACTGGGCCATCAAAGATATAGTTTTATTTTACAGGACAATAGACTTTACCATGCATCCCAGTGTCCTGCAGGCTCGCGGCCAGCTGCCGCTCGGCCTGCAGAACCTGCTCCTTGAACCGCAGAGCGCTCCGCAGCTGCCCCACGCAGGGCTCACAGATGCTGGAGCTCTCCGTTCTTGTCATCTGGATGTAAAACAGACCCATACAACAATACAATACAATACAATAACTCTTTATTGAACACCACATATAACAACCAAAACAGAAAAAAGGTATACAGAATATTACAAGGTAACAATAGGCGGCCTTATCGCTACAGAGCGATCTCTTCCAGGCAACCATAATGGACTGGAGAACAGAACAGATCTGAGCAGGTGGTGCAATTTAGAATATATATATTAATATACTAAGTACTGAAATACATAATATATTAACAAAGTGTTAAGACAATAAATTTGACATTTTGTTCTTTGTTTCTGTATTGTTTTGTACTGATTTGTGGTGTTTTTTATTGTATTGTATTGTTAATCTAAGTTAATGATAATATAAAAATCCGGCGAACACTTGCACTGGTGCCCCTACCCAATACCGTCTTCGCCATAAGGGCACACAGGGCCCTTGCCTGGGGCCCCCATTCTCAGGGGGTCTGAAGGACCGTCAATGTCTATAATAAATGGTCATACTTAGAAAAAAATGTTATTATAATTTGCTTTTTTTACTGTCAAAAAGGGCCCCAAATTCTTATGTGCCCAAGGGCTCCAGCCTAGTTTAAGATGGCCCTGCCCCTACCACCATGGCTTTCGGTTTTTGCCATGCTTATTTTGTTTCTTTTTATTATTATTCTGTATATTTATTTTTATCTCTAGTTAGTTTTTCACAATATTCAAATAAAAAGTAATAAAACTATTTTAATACAAAATATAAAAAGATTATAAAAACCTAACCTAGGGTGCCGCCGGGAGCGAGGCGAGGCCTAAGCTACCGGTGGTCAGGGCGACAGAGAGAGGAACCTCCTGAATTATTATTTGGTAGAATGACGAAATAAATATAAACATATTAGGTATGGCACGACCTTATTCCACCAGCAGCTTTCTTCCACAAGTTGAAATGAAGAAGCGAGGCCTTCATCCTCATATTGTGCAACAAACCTCACTGATTTTGTTAATCATTTTCTTTCATAAAACTTACATATTCAGTTACACATTAGTCTATTACTATTTATACCTCTTGATTTGCTTTAATTTGTGGTCTATAACCAAAAATAGTTGTTGTTTTCTCGTGTAATCATTACTTACGACTATATTGAAGCATTCCTGGAGCATTTCCGAATAGATTTCGTTTTTGTCCAGCCAAACGTAGTTCGTGTATAAGTCTTTGACTAGGCCTTTGGATAGGCAACAACGGCACAAGCTATTTTCCATTATATTGCTTTTACTGACTTTTAAGTACCAAATAGAACAACATGGTTAAAATAAATATTTGTAAATATGCTGATTATAATATCTTCGAATTCCTGCACTCCATCGGTACAGTAGGGAATGGGGGTCTACTATACTAACAAACAAGTGAGAAATTCGAATTAATTTGTAGTTCATATTGTACTGTTTCTTTCTTTTTAAATTAAACGCTATGAGTGTGAGCGAGACGGCACAAAATGAAAGTTGCGCTTGTAATTTCTGAATACCATGATAGGACCCAAATCAGACCGCATAAAATTTGACGTTCGATTTTTTTTTTGTTGAGAATATCAGGGGAAGTTAATTCATACAGCCATGTTTGATATTTAATTTTGGATGTAACATCAAAATAAAAAAAAATGTTTCTGCATTTTCGCATTTTATTTCACATACTGAATACATGAATTTTAAAAAAAAAAATGCTTTTCTTTCTTAATGTTTATGAGTTATCAATAAAAAGCCTTACTTGGGTTAGAGCGCCCTCTTGCGGCAAATAGTAGAATTTTAAGCATCATGATAAAAAAAAAACTTCATTACAATACAATTTAGTTTAGCTACTGACTAATAGATGTCATTATTACAAATTATTATAGTTCTCTTTATTTCCGACAGATGGCGTTATTTGTAGTTCTGCTACTGACCAATAGATGTCATTAAAACAATTTTTTTTTTAGTTTATTTGATTTTGATAGATGGCGTTACTGAACACTTAATTTAATTTTGACAATAAAATTGTGGTAGTTTTTCGCAGTCACGCCACCCACTCATGAAATACAATTTAAAAATAAATGAATGAAAAATAAATTCCAATATTAATTATTTCAAATTTTGAACGGTAACAGAGAATAATCACTCGAAAAAATGTTCTATGGGAATATTGTAACCAAAGAAACCCTTTCATTTTAAGAGGCGTATGACGTGACTTCATAGTCATAGGTTGATGTAGTTCGGATCTAAAATTAAGTCATCCTCATCCTTGACATTCAACTCTTTGAAAATCAACCACAACCAATGTATGAAAATCTGATGAAAATATTTAAAACCAACCCAAAATAAAACATTTCAAGTACGTAAGGTGTGTTCAGTCCGTAGAAAGAGAAAGCTATTCTACGTCCATGTTTCAGTCGACTAACCTTAGCTCCTACTGAAAGTACTTATCCATTTAAGATACCTTATTTATATGCAAAAAAAATGTTCCCACGGGAATCTCAAAAAATTGCCTTATAAAAATTTAAAAATATTAAACCTAAATTATTCCGAATGACATAATAAACTAAGAATTCGTTCTACTATAATCAAATTCACTACGTGACATTAGTCCAGCACTAGTGAAATAAATGTGGTATCATTTCAAAAATACATTTGGATATCACTAACTTCAGCACTAAGTCAACCGAATTGCCAACCTCACCTTTGTTTGAAGTCAATTAAGAAAACAAATAAGTATATTAAAAATGTTTTTATTAATAATAGAAAACAATGTCTAAACAGACTTAAATTACCTAAAAATACACATGTCAAATTAACAGTAAATAAATATGGAAGAACTTTCAGTTTAAAAATTAATTTAGATACTCGTAGTTTACGTATGGAGCATTAGCAAAGTATCTACGATAAGTAGGTGCTTTTATTAACTCTAGCTGTTACCGGCGACTTCGCCCGCGTAGAATGAAACATAGCCTATGTTTATCATAGTGTAAGAAAAATTCTTCCATGCTGGTCTGGGAGTAAAAAAAAAACATAGAATGTACCAGTTGCTTCTCCTCCCGCGCAGATGGTAAAAGTCCATCGAGGGAATGGGCGTAGGAATCATATAGGCGATGCGGCTAGCTACCCATCACTATTTTGATTCCCCTTTCCACCTATATTTATACGCCCACAATCATGCTAAGCGTGGCCTTTGGGTCTTGTCACCTTAGGCTCTGTCTACCCCGTAAGGGAGGACGACGTGATTTATGTATGTATGTATGTAAGAATTATTCAAATCGGAGCCTATTCGATACAAACAATAATCAAATCTTTCATCTTTAGTATTTCAATTTTAACACAAATATTGCCTTCAATAACTAAAAAGTAAAATGAAGTTTCACTGAAAACATCATAATCCTAGAACCCTACCGCGCCAGACAACTACTAACTTCGATGTGCTTACAATTTTACAATTTTTGAAATCACATACGAAAATCCTACTCGATATTTGGTCTAAATACTTTTGTAGCGACACATAAATTCGAAAAGTGAAAGAAAGTCCATTATTTATTACAACCTCATATGCGAATTGGCTACAAACTACATAGCTACTGTGGACTGAACACATAATATAAAAAAAACATTCTTATTCATTTATTTCCACACACAGCAGCGCCATCTATTATCGAGTAGCAATTTTGTTTGGAGTGTATTGCGAACATATTATTCTACGAGATGGCGTTAAAATTAAAATTATTTGTGACAGTTATATTGATATAGCGCATTGGGGTAAATTCGAAATTAGGGGAATTTCGAAATTCGTGGATATCTACTAAACGGGGAACAATTTCATAATCTAGCAACGCTTAGCTAGAAGCTCCAATGTCTCTGGCTTCTAGATGAGCGTTGCCAGAATATGTACCTAATTGTTCCCCGATTTGTGGATATCCACGATTTTCGAAATTCCCCCAATCTCGAATTTACCCTAATGCACCTTACTTGTTTTGCTAGATCAGCAACAACATAATCAATAGACAGTTGCATATAAAATAATTATTAATAAGTTAATATAATAGAATAGGATTACAAATATTATTGCATTTACTCTACCAGATTTATTTTCTATACATACCTACGCAATATATTATTTGTTGATATATTTTTTAAATAATTCATATCTTTTCCATAACAAGTTGTTCAAATAAAAATATCTATTACACAATACATTGCACGTTAAAGTATTTATATTTTGAAAAATATGTAGGAGCTTGCACTAACTTAATTTCAAATCAACTGACTAGTAGAGACTTTATACATCTCTACTATAGACTAATATAATTTAAGGCTCGGGGACCTTATACATCCCTTTTATCAATGTATTTGATTTAAGTAGAACTTAAGTATTCTGAGCGATGAACTGGAGGAGGACGAGCTTAGAGACATCAAATTAAAAGATGTCCTTATGTTCGGCAGGAAGACACGAAGATTTGAGGAGAGCTGCTGTGTGGGAGCGCTGCTGGGACAGTAACCGGCGGCTCCTGCCAAGGGGAACTGGGCTGAATGATCGCCACAGCGGATCGACAGCCCGCCTGATCCAGCCAGGCGTCCCCACACACATCATCACATCACAAGTATTCTTACTGTATTTTATTCTGAAAAAATTACTGCCAAGTTTCTTGCGGCGTATTCTTCTTGGCAATTGTCTTTCCGAATGCGCTGGTAGTTTAAAAAGACATGTAAAAGAGCCCTTGCCGGCCAATTTGAAAAAATAAAAATTTCATTTTCATTTTGAATACTACTTCTGAGTGACAGGGTCTGTCAAAATTATTCCGGGATATTGCTGCAGCATTAAAATTTTGCCCCGAACCCAAAATATTTAAACTGTGTCCTTAATTTTTGGAAAACGCTCGGTTATGGTTACTATTTAATTATTGTTAAAATAACTTAATGCAATTCACACTAACCGATGGAAGATCTACGATGGAAGATCTACGTCTGCGGACTGCTAGTACTCTCTCTGCTCTCAAACTCCGAAAGCGTTATCCCATGATTCGACAGCATGTGGCTCTTCAGACTGCACTTCTGCACAAAAGCAAGCCCACAAACCCCGCACTTGAACCTCCTATCATTGTTGTGTATCCGCATATGTTCCCGCAGAGTCTTCTTCCTCGCATAAGCCTTCAAACACACTCCACATTTATGCACTCGTTCACCGTTATGTTTAATCATATGTTCGTCCAAAGACTGCTTGATGAAAAACCCTTGACCACACTCCGGGCATATGTGATTGCGTTCCATGAGATGCACTTTCTTTATGTGCGAAGTAAGTTTAGATTTTAAAATGAAATTCTTATCACATATATTGCATTTGTAGGATGCTGCCGCTGTGTTGTGTTCCGTAAACATATGCCTGTTCCTTTGGTAGTAACTTGTGAACGACTGATCGCAGTGCGGACAGTTGGTTGTGTACCTAGCGCTGCTATTATGTGTATACTTCTCGTGGCACATCTTCCTTACCCTCGTACTGAACACCTTATCACAAAAGCTGCACTTATACGTCCCGAGATCATGGGTCCGCTCATGATTCTTCAAACGATGCTTATTTATGAATCCCATATCGCACTCGTTGCATATATAATTCCTGTAATGACCGTTCATATGTTGGAGCAACATCTTAAACGTCTCAAACGTTGAATTACACAACGCACAGTTCAATATCTCCTCGTTGGTCAGTTTGAATTCCATGATATAGTCTTTCACGTCCGGATGGAATTTGACATCGTGCTGTTTCACCAAATGCTTCTTCAAATTGGCCACAACATCGAAGTTTTCATCACAATCATTGCATTTCAAATCGGTTATATCAAGTTTCACAGACATGTTGTTTTTGTCCATTCTTTTTGTGTCGTAGAACTCTGCGTTTTTGTGTTCCGTCTCCGTATGAATTCTCAAGTCTTTCGGGTCTGTATAGGTTTGTTTGCAGTACGCGCAAATGTAGCCGCATAGTGTTTTGTTGGAGAAAGGCGTGGCGTTGCAGTGTTTCAGCAGGTTCTCTATGTTGTGTTTGTGTTTCCTGCTCTCGCTGACGAACCGTGGCAGCGGAGTCTGGATCTTCTCGATCTTGCATTGCTTGGAGAGCGTTCGCAGTGATATAGTGAGCGGAGGGCGAGAGTGTAGTTTTCTTGATTTTCTCTCTGTAATTAGATAAATTTTAAATTAGTGATGTAAACATGTGTAGAATGTTGTAACAATTATCAAGTCTCGCCATGTTTCTTGCAGCGCATTCTTCTAAGTGCTAATAGTAAAAAAAAAAGACATGTAAAGTAAACCCTTTGGACACATTAAGACCACAAACAGGAAATACCAAACTGAGGTGTTTTGGGTTTTATCTATATACCTATTTTTGTATATCATCATCATCATCATCATCATTTCAGCCATTACAAGTCCACTGCTGGACATAGGCCTCTCCTTTAGATCTCCAATAAGACCGGTTGGAAGCGGCTTGCATCCAGCGCGATCCTCCGATCTTAATGAGGTCATCGGTCCACCTTGTGGGTGGACGGCCCACGCTGCGCTTGCCGGTGCGTGGTCTCCACTCGAGGACCTTTCGACCCCATCGGTCATCCGTCCATTTTTGTATATATATAATCTGAATCTCGGAAACGGCTCCAACGATTTTAGATCAACATTTAACATTTTTAGAAAACATACCAAAAAATACCGAGCAAAGGTCGGTCATCAGGGTACTGTAAACGATTACAAATAGCCCTTAGGGGCCTACTCCTACTAGAATAAACTTTTGATACTAATCCATAGCCCTTCTAGAGGTCAGCTTGTTTTATATACATACACAATTCACGTCTACCCCTTCGCCTTACGGGGTAGACAGGGCTAATACTAATCACTACATAGCATAAAACAAAGTCGCTTTCTCTGTCCCTATGTCCCTATGTATGCTTATATCTTCAAAACTACACAACGCATTTTGATGCGGTTTTTTTAATAGATAGAGTGATTCAAGAGGAAGGATTTTATGTATAATTCTACGCAGACGAAGTCGCGGGCAGAAGCTAGTATAATAATAAAGACCACGTTTAGCATGATTGTAGGCGTATAGATGGAAAGGGAAACTAAAATAGAGATGGGTTTAACATGATTCCTAAGATTTTCGCCCACTAACTCGATGGGCTTTTACCATCGGCGCGGGATCAGAAGCAACTGGTACAAACTAGGTTTCTTCAGTGGCGTAGCTACCAAGGGTCTAGGCGGGGCAGTGCCCCGGGGCCCTCAAGCTCAGGGGACCCTCGAATCCTTTCCAGAAAATCTCGATCGAACTAGTATTATTAAAACGTAACCAGTTTAGATAGTAGAGGATATAGTGACTAGGATAGAAAAAAGTATGCTTAGTTGGTTTAGTCACGTAGAGCGGATGGATGAAAGTAGATTAACTAAACAGATCTATATGGGGAGTGTGAATGGTAACGTTGGGAGGGGAAGGCCTAGACGGATGTTTCGAGACTAAATAGGAGACGTTTTGGAAAAAGGTCAGGTCAGGAGTACCCGAAACCGACGAGCATGTATGAAGAGATTGATGAATGTGGATGAAGCGAAAGAAGTATGTCAGGATCGTAGCAAGTGGAACAAGGTAGTCTCTGCCTACCCCTGTGGGAAAGAGGCGTGACGGTATGTATGTATGTTAGATAGTACTGTACGGTAGTATTATATATCAACGTGTATCGAATGTGTGTAAATAAATGTTTCTCTCTCTCTCTCTCTCTCTACTGGGGCCCCATTTTTAATTTGCACCAGGGCATCACTGCTGCTTACCGGTGGCGGGAGTCCGGCGGCGCTTGCCTCGGCCCAGCCCCAACAGCTCGGCCAGGGAGGCGTCAGGCGGTTTCAGGTCCTCAAGCTCCGACAGCTCCTCCTTCAGCTCTGCAACCATCAAGACTGCATAAAAGCCTGATGCGATGGACCAGCGCTGGCTGCAAGGCCAGCATTATGCTTGTAGGCGAGTAGGCTGTTGCGCTAGTTCAATTTAATTAGTTAGGTGGAACAAACTGGAACAAACTGGAACTGGTGGAAGGTTAACTGGAAGAGATCCCTTTTAGGGATAAGTTCGCCTTTGTACATGTGTGTTGTCCTGTATTCATCTTTTTCTTGTGTTTTATGTACAATAAAGAGTTATACATACATACAAAGACGGGATTTATAATTGGAGCAAGTAAACGCAGCCATTGCAGTTGAAAGAGTGAAGTTTTATTATAATTCTTTCGGTCACGGAAATGAATGAATGAATGCACACTGTGGTTGGTGTTACCAACAATGCTGAGATGGGGCCATTTCGTGATGTATGTCCTTATGTTTTTTATTTACTTCTTTTTTTGTTTTTGTATTATGTCACGAAGAAACGTTTTCTTTCTTTCTCTCTTTCTTTCGATACCGTCAACGCTACAGCTTCAAATTGAGTGTTTTGACAAAAAGGTAGGCCCAATTTTTGAAAGCAAATGACTCAAAAGTCCGACTCAAAAGTAAGTAAGTAAATGCCTTATTGTACAAATATAAAGAAAGAGATACAATTCACAAAAAAAAAAAAACTAATATATGCACAAATGCGAACTTATCCCTATAAGGGATCTCTACCTGTTAACCTTTGAGTAGATGAGAGGAGCATTAAACGAGGGACCGACAAAGTGTAAGTTTAAAATTACAGATAGTGAAAGCCACAATAGAGCGTACATATCTAAGTACAAGTAAGTGGTATAAATCGGTTTATATCATAAAAACTACAGCAATAATCAAAGTTTTGACTATACAAGATTAAGGAGAGCCGTAAGTACCTTCTAAGCTACTCGTATTTTAAATTCAGCACAATTTTTCACCGCTTTCGAGTGGTATTTTCATATGCTTCCAAAAATCGGGCCCCTGGTCACAAAAGATCTTCACATGAGTCTTCAATAAAACCAAACACACACATCTGCTGAATATTCTAGAATAATTTTGGGACACCTTGTACCAAAAAAGAAAGTCGTGCAACTTTCCGTTGTAAGTTGCATAAAAAGTGGCCCTGTTTTTTTGCTCCCGAGTATATAATAATAAATAATAAATATAAAGCCTTTTATTTCTGGTTTTCGAATTACAAGCTACACATATTTAACATAGTATATATTTAACTTACGGTAGATAAAAAGAAAAAAGCATTTAGTGTTAAAAATATATTAATAGTAAAATTATAATTGTACAATAAACTATTAGTGCATTTACACCAGAACTCTCCTGTGAGGTAAAGGCCTCTTCCAGAGGCGTCCATGAGGTTCTCTCTCGGGCCCTCCAAACCCAGTTTTTCCTTGCTGCCTCTACTATTCCGTCAGCCCAGCGAGCCAGTGGGCGACCTCTCTAGTATATAACTAGTGCCCTACGAATAATAATAAGTCAAGAAGCGTAATTCCCTAACAGTTGCCGCTTCGATTGTCATTGCACTTACGCACACAAACTAACAGCAATGCAAACGTAACACTCTCACTCCGATAGACAATTACTTGCACGCGATTAGTCCGCGCGTCGTGATCGTGTCCGCCCACATGCGGTAAGGGAAGGGTGCGTGGATCGCATGCATCCAGAGTCGTCAAGTATGGTGTCCTAAAATATTTATTTACTTACATCTCCTCGTGAGTCCTCTATTTTCATATCTGAATGGCTTCTACACCACTTCACACAACACGATGGCATATTTTTCTAATGTATTAGCGCAAAAATACAATGACAACGTCTCGATAACAGCTCGAGCGTCCCGGCCGAACTAATTCGCCGCGCGGTACATATTTTAAGCCCCGCCCCCTGCGGTTCACTTCGCGTGGAGTGCTTTTTCGGGCTTAGTTACGCTTCTTGACTTATTATTATTCGTAGCTAATGCCTATATAATTAAAATGCTTACGTAGTATGTAAGCACCGTTGTCGTCGTCATCCGACATCTCCAGTTTGACTTTCGCCTCATCGCCTGGAATTAAAACAATCCTTATTAATCCTATTTAATATTATAAACGCGAAAGTTTGTAAGTATGGATGGATGTTTGTTACTCTTTCACGTAAAAACTACTGAATGGATTTGGATAAAATTTGGAACGGAGCTAGCTGGATACCCTAGAATCTATAAACTATAAATGTATAAGCTACTTTTTTCTTCTTCTTTTGTAGTCTTTTTGACGGCGCTTTTTGTCATCCATGCAACATTATGTATACACTAGATGAAAAAGCGGCTTCGCTCGAGTGAAATGTGACTCATAATACATTATCTAGGTACAAAATGTAGGTAGATATTTCTGTAGTTATTGATTTTAGTGTAGTTAAATGTTGAGAATATTCTTGTACAGAAAAGTCTAAATTTAATGGAGGTTCGCCGTTTTCTTCTACAAAGATGAACGCTACCTCATTATTTGATGGTGTGTTATGCCGACGCAAATCGAGATATTTATCTTTATAAAACTGCATTGATACCGAATGTTTGGGTCGATTTTCTGAGGCTGCTTTTAATTCCTCTTCAGCTAAAATTGCAGCCACCCTTTTGTATAGTTTGAGTATGAAAAAGTGTCCAAAGATAATTAAAAGAAGGTTTACGGCAAGACGTTTCGTTTTACACAGTCACATGAGTCACAGTTCTTTGGCGCGACGTATTGAGTGGCGAGGCGTATCTGTGCGCTGGTATGAAACGGAACGTTTAGTAACTACTCAAGATGACAACTGCGATTTGTCTGTCATGTCAGTAACATTAGAATTTAATTTAATTTAATTTAACAAAATACTGGACAATCCGAATTTTGCGGATATATGTTGTCGACTCGAAATCATTATTTTTTTATGTTTTATTATTCAGGTGAGGTTTCGATCGAGTCTACCGTACCCCGCGACGAAATTATTAATATAGATATATCACGTCAAGTGATGTGTGCAGTCACAGGTGAAGCAAACAGTAGCAGCAGACGCCGCACTCCTGGCTGCCACCACCTGCACACACCTGCGTGATGCAGCGCCTGCGCCAGCTGCAGCAGCTCGCCCTGGCAGCGCTGCGCCTGCTGCAGACGCCGCACTCCTGGCTGCCAGCACCTGCACACACCTGTGTGATGCAGCGCCTGCGCCAGCTGCAGCAGCTCGCTCTAGCAGCGCTGCGCCTGCTGCAGACGCCGCACTCCTGGCTGCCACCACCTGCACACACCTGTGTGATGCAGCGCCTGCGCCAGCTGCAGCAGCTCGGCCTGGCAGCGCTGCGCCTGCTGCAGACGCCGCACTCCTGGCTGCCAGCACCTGCACACACCTGTGTGATGCAGCGCCTGCGCCAGCTGCAGCAGCTCGGCCTGGCAGCGCTGCGCCTGCTGCAGACGCCGCACTCCTGGCTGCCACCACCTGCACACACCTGTGTGATGCAGCGCCTGCGCCAGCTGCAGCAGCTCGGCCTGGCAGCGCTGCGCCTGCTGCAGACGCCGCACTCCTGGCTGCCAGCACCTGCACACACCTGTGTGATGCAGCGCCTGCGCCAGCTGCAGCAGCTCGGCCTGGCAGCGCTGCGCCTGCTGCAGACGCCGCACTCCTGGCTGCCAGCACCTGCACACACCTGTGTGATGCAGCGCCTGCGCCAGCTGCAGCAGCTCGGCCTGGCAGCGCTGCGCCTGCTGCAGACGCCGCACTCCTGGCTGCCAGCACCTGCACACACCTGTGTGATGCAGCGCCTGCGCCAGCTGCAGCAGCTCGCCCTGGCAGCGCTGCGCCTGCTGCAGACGCCGCACTCCTGGCTGCCAGCACCTGCACACACCTGTGTGATGCAGCGCCTGCGCCAGCTGCAGCAGCTCGCTCTGGCAGCGCTGCGCCTGCTGCAGACGCCGCACTCCTGGCTGCCACCACCTGCACACACCTGTGTGATGCAGCGCCTGCGCCAGCTGCAGCAGCTCGGCCTGGCAGCGCTGCGCCTGCTGCAGACGCCGCACTCCTGGCTGCCAGCACCTGCACACACCTGTGTGATGCAGCGCCTGCGCCAGCTGCAGCAGCTCGGCCTGGCAGCGCTGCGCCTGCTGCAGACGCCGCACTCCTGGCTGCCAGCACCTGCACACACCTGTGTGATGCAGCGCCTGCGCCAGCTGCAGCAGCTCGGCCTGGCAGCGCTGCGCCTGCTGCAGACGCCGCACTCCTGGCTGCCAGCACCTGCACACACCTGTGTGATGCAGCGCCTGCGCCAGCTGCAGCAGCTCGCCCTGGCAGCGCTGCGCCTGCTGCAGACGCCGCACTCCTGGCTGCCAGCACCTGCACACACCTGTGTGATGCAGCGCCTGCGCCAGCTGCAGCAGCTCGCTCTGGCAGCGCTGCGCCTGCTGCAGACGCCGCACTCCTGGCTGCCACCACCTGCACACACCTGTGTGATGCAGCGCCTGCGCCAGCTGCAGCAGCTCGGCCTGGCAGCGCTGCGCCTGCTGCAGACGCCGCACTCCTGGCTGCCAGCACCTGCACACACCTGTGTGATGCAGCGCCTGCGCCAGCTGCAGCAGCTCGGCCTGGCAGCGCTGCGCCTGCTGCAGACGCCGCACTCCTGGCTGCCAGCACCTGCACACACCTGTGTGATGCAGCGCCTGCGCCAGCTGCAGCAGCTCGGCCTGGCAGCGCTGCGCCTGCTGCAGACGCCGCACTCCTGGCTGCCAGCACCTGCACACACCTGTGTGATGCAGCGCCTGCGCCAGCTGCAGCAGCTCGGCCTGGCAGCGCTGCGCCTGCTGCAGACGCCGCACTCTTGGCTGCCACCACCTGCACACACCTGGGTGATGCAGCGCCTGCGCCAGCTGCAGCAGCTCGCCCTGGCAGCGCTGCGCCTGCTGCAGACGCCGCACTCCTGGCTGCCACCACCTGCACACACCTGTGTGATGCAGCGCCTGCGCCAGCTGCAGCAGCTCGGCCTGGCAGCGCTGCGCCTGCTGCAGACGCCGCACTCCTGGCTGCCAGCACCTGCACACACCTGTGTGATGCAGCGCCTGCGCCAGCTGCAGCAGCTCGCCCTGGCAGCGCTGCGCCTGCTGCAGACGCCGCACTCCTGGCTGCCAGCACCTGCACACACCTGGGTGATGCAGCGCCTGCGCCAGCTGCAGCAGCTCGCCCTGGCAGCGCTGCGCCTGCTGCAGACGCCGCACTCCTGGCTGCCACCACCTGCACACACACCTGTGTGATGCAGCGCCTGCGCCAGCTGCAGCAGCTCGGCCTGGCAGCGCTGCGCCTGCTGCAGACGCCGCACTCCTGGCTGCCAGCACCTGCACACACCTGTGTGATGCAGCGCCTGCGCCAGCTGCAGCAGCTCGGCCTGGCAGCGCTGCACCTGCTCACGGAAGTCGCAGGCGTCCCGCAGGCGCGACGCGCACACCTCGCAGATGCCGCACTCCTCTGCCCCCATTACCTGGAACCATCAATACAGCCGATTCAATAGACATTACTCCATACAGCACATATAATTTTGTAGTGCCTCATGTAAGGTCTGTGCAGATCGCTACAATCTCAGTATACTGCTGCAGTGCTTGTGCAGCAGTGTTCCGGTGTGGAGAGTAAGGTGGCCAGTGAAATGACTGGCTCATGAAGCATTCTATCTTATCCCCCTCTGCTGCCAAAGCAGCTTCAATCTACTAATGTTACAGGTGAGCCCACAGTGGCATAGCTACCTAGGGACTAGGCGGTTCAGTGCCCCGGGGCCCTCAAGGTCAGAGGGCCCTCGAACCCTTGCCAGAAATCGAACTATTATTATTAAAACATAACCAGTTTACATAGTAGTGGGGCCCCATTTTTTTATTTGCACCAGGGCCCTTGGTTACTTAGCTACGCCACCGCACTTACATCAGGTACCCACATGCTGGTGTGCCAAAGTGGGACAAAGGTGTCATATGTATAAAAAAGTGGCAGTTAGACTAAAAGGCAGAAACGCAGGTCAGAAAATCATGTATATGGCAATAAATCCTCACTAGAGAAAGTAAAATTAGCTTAGGTTCATTATGTGTCTTCAACAGAGATGGGCATTTCGTAATCGATTCCTGATTACACGATTACCTGATTTTACTTTGTAATCCACTACTGGGTGTCAGATTACTTGTAATGTAATCAAGCGAAACGGTGAATTACGATTACATATTAAGGAATCAGTAATCGTCTATACAAATATTATAATTACTAGTAATCGGGAATCAATGTCGATTCCAAATTACTGGAATTGTTCACTTGATTACTTCCAGATTACTTCTGTATATTAAGTAGGTATATAAATAAACTTAATATATAAAAGTAGTCTGGTGGTAAGAATCAAGTCAACAATAGAGTTGGACGGGAGTTGGAATGGTCGGTCCGTCAGTCCATCCCTCACAGTGGCGTCTCTAGCCCATTTGGCGCCCGTGTGCAAACTGCCCTGGCGCTGGTACTAATAGCGCTTCCTAGCTAGCAAGGGTGCTGTTTTGAAGAACCCATGAGAGGTGTGGCTAAACTCTATACACCATTGAATCAGAAATGCCGCGTGACCACCAGAAAAATACGAAATCGACCTGAACGTGGAAACTGACCCGACACATGGGGCAGCTCTCCGCGACGGCCCGACCTATCGAGTTTTCCCGGAACTAAAGTCGCTCAGAACAGCCGGCCAATGGGTGAGCCGGTCCAAGATTTTTCAAAATGGCGAAAAGTGTGAAACGGAACGCAACAGCGTCTATAATCGCGGCTATCGCAAAAATACAATTTTGTTTAAAATACCAGTTATTAATACGATAATTAGTGATATTTGAATACCAAAACATTAAATACTCCCCGACAACTAAAAATATTGAGTTGAAAAGCAGTGAATAAAGTGTAAAGGAAATTTTGAAGTGACATAACCTCAAATTCAAAATATTACTGTTAGTCGACTCTTATCAAAATGTTAAAAAGGAACAACTTTGAAAACGGATAACCTCACAAACCTTAAATCTGTTCTAAAACAAGCATAAACATGAAACAACATGAAATACCAAAAACATCGCAAGCAAACAAAACACTTGTCCAGCAAGTTTTTCATAAAGGCATGTTTAACACAGCCCCGAGACACAGAAGTGACTCTACTGATGATATTTCGAGAATAATTACTGGACAAAATGAAGAAAGTGAACAACAACTTTCAAACATGCCCCAACCAGTTTATCAATTGGAACAACAAACGCAGCATACCGCGGGACAGAGTGAGGAAGCAGGCCTCAATGCTAACCAGAGTCCGCGACAGTATACACAGCATATCCCCTGGCAAAAAGTTCCAGAAGCTAACTTAAAGAGAAACCGCTCCCCAGAGCAAGCACAAACTACCCACAAATTTCAAAAAAGAAATGAAGATCGGCAAAAAATGTACAACAACAACAGAAAGAACCTGGAACACCACCAAACAATAGAAACACACAATAGCTTTTCCACACTCAGCCTGGATGATGAAAGTGATAGTAATCCGAATCCCACCGCCACCCCCGCGGCAAAGCCCAAGAGAATATCTAAACCACCACCTATAATATTGTATGGGATACAAGATCTGGAACAACTAACAAACTTTATTAATGAAGTCATAGAAACAGAAGAATGCTCTTATAAAACAACCACCAGAGATGAATTGATTTTGTCAACTAAATCGGTGGAAAGTTATAAGAAGCTGATAGAACATATTAGAACCAAAGGATTAATCGGTCATACATTCACAAGAAAGGAAGAAAGATGCCAAAAAATAGTATTAAAAAATCTTCACTATAGCACACCTAAGGAGGCAATTATACAAGCAATCGAAGAAAGTGGTAATAAGGTTCGAGGTGAAATTATTAATGCTCGTAGAAAAAGTACGAAGGAACCATATAATGTATTTTTTGTGAACCTGGAACCACATGAAAACAATAAACTCGTGAAAAATATTCAATACATATATCATCAAAAAGTAAAAATAGAAGATCCCAGAAAAAATAAGGAAATTGCACAATGCACCAGATGCCAAAAATATGGCCACACAAAAAATAATTGTTTACGACCCTATAGGTGTGTGAAATGTGCGGGCTCTCACAACACTACAAAATGCACAAAAGATACTAACGCCCCAGCTACTTGTGCACTGTGTGAAGGAAGTCACCCAGCAAACTATAAGGGATGTCAAGTCTATCGTGCATTAAAAATTAGAAAAAATCAACCCAAGTTTAAAGACTATACAACACCACAAAATAATTCTGCTCCAAATAAGGAAACAAATGAATCACAAGGCAAAATACCAGAACCACAAACAGCAGGAACAAGCTCTGAACATTACAAGCCGACATACAGTCAAACACTGAAAACCAACATACCAATACATGAAACCGACAAAACAAGTGGAAGAAAATATTCCCAGCCAAACAACACAAATATACATGGAACTGACAAAACAAGTGGAAGAAATCACTCCCCGCCAAACAATACAAATATACATGATACTGACAAATCTAGTGGAAGAAAATACTCTCAGCCAAACAACACAAATAAATCAACATCGACAGGAAACAATTTCAGAGAAGATAAAAGCCACAGCCAAATGCAGTACTTTTTATTAGAGACAATCAACAATCAAGCAGAAAAATTAGATCTACTAATACAACAAATGGGAATGTTAATCAATCTCATTACAACACTGCTAAGTAAGTCACATCATGACTAGTCTGAGAATAGGAGCCTGGAATATAAACGGGTTAGCTCCAAACAAAAATGAACTGAAACTACTACTGGAAGTTAACAAAGTTGATATAATGTTGATATCAGAAACACACTTGAATGACAGGAAAATATTCAAAATGGACAATTATAATATATATTGCACAAATCATCCTGACGGTACCTCGCATGGAGGAACTGCAGTAATACTCAAAAATAATATAAAACATCATATTCATAGTGAATTTAGAGAAGATTTCCTCCAAGCAACAACAATCACAGTCCAAGATAAAAATGGCTCATTCAATGTGAGTGCCGTGTATGCTCCACCCAGATTCTCTGTGAGCGAAGAAATGTTTAGCAACTATTTCAAGACACTCGGTAGCAAATATATAAGCGGTGGAGACTGGAATTGTAAGCACACGTTCTGGGGATCCCGGCTTATAACTACAAGAGGTCGTGAGCTGAAGAAATGCATTGACACACTAAAACTAATGATACTCTCCACTGGAGAACCCACACACTGGCCTACAGACCAAAACAAAGTACCAGATTTGCTGGACTTTTTCATCATTAAGGGATTTCCAAACACATTCTGTGATATAGAAAACTGTCTTGATACAACATCTGACCACTCACCCATAATAAGCACTATCAGTACAACTGTAATCCACAGAGAACAGCATCCATCATTATGTAGCAACAAGACCGACTGGATGGCTTTTGCAGAGTATCTCGACACAGAGTTAAAGCTGAATATCAGGCTCAAAACAGCAGAGGATGTAGAGGCAGCAACCTTCTACATAACAAACAAGATACAAGAAGCAGCATGGCTTTGCACGCCAAATACAGAGGCAAGAAATAAAGGACCAAATATCCCACAGGCAATACGTGAAAAACTTATAGAGAAGAGAAGGCTAAGACGGAAATATCAACTAAGTAGACATCCCACTGACAGAAGGGTGTATAATAGGGCCGCTAGAGAATTGAAGCAGATGATCAAAGAAAATGAAAACAGTACTTTTCAACAAAGACTATCATTCTTATCAGCTACAAAACATGACAATTACTCACTATGGAAATTGACGAAACAATTTAGAAGACCACAACAGCCTGTACCTCCATTAAAGTCACGAGATGGTTCATGGGTAAGAAAACCAATACAAAAGGCAGAACTATTTGCAGAGCATCTCAGCCAAGTATTTACTCCAAATACTTCAACAATGCAAGGGTTTGAAGATGAAATTGAATCTGTTATAAACAGTGACCAACAGCTGTCTTTGCCTTTAAAGTACATAACACCAGCAGAACTGTTCCGAGAGATTAAAAGCTTGAGTAATGGAAAGGCACCTGGATTTGACCTAATTACTGGAGAAATTCTAAAACATCTACCGAGAAAACCAGTTGTGTTCCTAACCATGCTATTTAATGCAATTAATCCACTACTACCCACAGCTATGGAAAATATCACAGATCTGCATGATACCAAAACCCGGAAAACCTCTTACTGAGACTAGTTCCTACAGACCAATAAGTCTCCTCCCAGTAATCTCCAAGTTATTCGAAAAGCTATTCCTGAGAAGACTAAAAACAATCTTAGATGAGGAAAATATAATACCGAACCATCAATTTGGCTTCCGGGAACAGCATGCCACTGTGGAACAAGTGCACCGTGTGGTTAACAAAATACGGGATGCGCTAGAAAAAAAAGAATATTGTGCAGCTGTCTTTCTGGATATACAGCAGGCGTTCGATAGAGTGTGGCATAAGGGGCTATTGTACAAGCTGAAGACTATGCTGCCGAACTCATGTTATATGTTGTTGAGATCTTACCTGCTGGATAGAAGATTCCAAGTCAAATACAATGAGGAATTATCAGGACTATACGAAATCAAAGCTTCAGTCCCTCAAGGATCGGTGCTTGGACCAGTCCTGTACTCAATATATACAGCAGACTTACCTAGCTGTGAGGACGTTGTGGTGGCGACATATGCTGATGATACGGCCTGTCTTGTAAGCGATAAGAACCCATTAATAGCCACACAAAAATTACAAAGCCAGTTGTCCACAATGGATCAATGGCTTGAGAGGTGGAGAATACAGCCAAACGTCCAAAAGTCCGTGCAAATAACATTTACCCTACGAAGGGGGGACTGCCCTGATGTATACCTGCGAGGAGAACAATTATCCTCTGAGACGTGCATAAGATATCTGGGCCTCCATCTGGATCGAAGATTGACCTGGGCAAACCACATAAAAAAAAAAAGAAAAGAAGCAGACTTGCAGTGCAGGAGCCTATACTGGTTGATAGGTCGACAATCACCACTAACGCTGTATAACAAAACACTAGTGTACAAAGCAATCATAAAACCCATATGGACTTATGGTATCCAACTCTGGGGAAGCGCAAGCAACTCAAACCTAGAAGTACTGCAAAGGTTCCAAAACAAAGTTCTAAGAATGATAAGCAACGCACCCTGGTTCCTGCGAAACACTGAGATACATGAACACCTAAACATACCAACTGTAAAGGAAGAAGTTATCAAGTACTGCAAAAGATACAAAGAAAGACTGCAAACACACATAAACGAGCTCGCCAGAGACCTGTTGAGCGGCAAGAATGATGTGACAAGGCTAAAGCGTTGGCAAATACTCAATCTGGATAAGAGAGAATAAATCTACTCTTCAAGAGAGAGGAGAGTGCTCAGTGGAGTACCCCTTTAAAAATCACTTAGTAGCCACACCATCTGATTATGGCTAAGTACAGCCGATTGCAGATTTTATTAAAAAAAAAAAAAAAAAAAAAATAAAAAAAAAAAAAATAAAAAAAAAACATGGGGCAGCTCTCCGCGACGGCCCGACCTATCGAGTTTTCCCGGAACTTAAGTCGCTCAGAACAGCCGGCCAATGGGTGAGCCGGTCCAAGATTTTTCAAAATGGCGAAAACAAGATGGCCGCCATACAAAATTGAAACGCGAATATCTCAGAGGCCAGTCGTTATATGGGTGGTGCTCGACCAAATGTCATTCATAGTTGAGGGGGAAATCTGACAAGTATTTTTTTCTAAGATGGCGTATTTAAAATGGCGGCCAAATTTTTTTTGATCCGATCCGATTGAAATTTTGCATCCGGGGCTCTTCGGGGCCACAGATTCTAATGGCATGTAATGAATGATGTAAACCAAAAACAATTTTATTTGAGTGACATTAACAAAATTATAAAATAAGGTTTGCCAATGAAGTAATCTAGTGGAACTGGAGTTAAGTAATCCAGATTACTTAAGTACTTGATTACCAAGGAATCAAGATTACAGTAGTGGTTTACAATACTGATTCCAAAGGAATGGATTACAAAATGTAATCTTAGTACAGTATTACAGTAATTTTGATTATCTAGGTAATCAATTACTGAAGAATCACGATTACTGTAATGTAATTGTGTAATTAATTCCAAAAGTAATTGATTACGCCCAACTCTGGTCTTCAAATGCCCGAATAGCAAACCAAATACAAATAGACACCCCACAAAAGCAGTTTTCCATTAACCTGGTGGAGTGTAATTCTTCATTTTTATAACAGTGGGACCACAGGTCATAGCCGAAGAATGTCGTTTAAAAAAAAGTTATAATAATAAATATAATAGTCATAGGGTCAGATCTCCTTGGCATATAGTGGCTACATAAAAAAATCTGATACAAAGCTTGTGGTACTTCATAATCCCAAGATTTAGTGAGATAATAAAATATAGTGCGCTTCATTCTAAATAAACGATCAAGGATGGCACTTGACATCAGAATAAGTACTAGTTCAACCAGATTTTTTTATGAAACTAATCAAAAAAAATTATATGCATACAATTAAGGCAACTGGCATGTATTTTTGTTTGTTGTTGACAAGTAAATAAAATAGCAATATTTACATGAATCTCGAAGCATTCTTTTAGCATGTCCGAATATACTTCCGTTTGACCGAGACGAAAATACGGTGTCTTCAAATTTTTGTCTGGTGGCCGCAGCAGGCAGCACCGACAAGAATTTACTACATCCATTGCATCAATTTTTCAACATTTAAAACATACACTTAGAACAGAAATAATTAGTTAAATCTGATTTCAATTTCGTATGCCCTGGATCTGCCCAAGGCCCAATCCATTTATTTGACAGCTGTGACAGTTTGTCAATCATTTTTTTTTGTGCGACTCTTACTTTACCGGTTTTTTGATTGTTGTTGTTTTTTGGATTCATCCCATTTGGGATAGGCAAAGGTCAAAGACCATACAGCCAAGTCTTCTTTTGTATTTTTCCAATTCCAGATTCATCAAGGCCTAGGCCAATTCTTTAGTGTAAAATTTTTGTCTTATCCGTTAAAACAAGGCTAAATAAGCCAATTCTGGTATATCTCTTATCAAGTCATAAATTTAATCATTATCTGTTTGGTTCATCATCGTTCAATTTCTTATTCCAGTTCTGTCAAATTGTCAATGTCAATACTTCATTCACATTTTTCACATTATATTGTCACAATCACAATTATTTCTCACTCGACACAGGTTATAATTTAAAACTAATGCTATTAAAATAGTCATAAATTGTGTCATACATTGCAGTGTTAATAAGTAAATCTTCAGTATTGCGCGGGATTAACTCAGGGGTAGCGTATTCTGATAAAAGCGAATTTATAAGAGTAATACGTTGCAGATTATGGGCTGGGCAATCGAATATAATATGATCTAAAGTTTGATCGTTTTCAGTATTGCAATCATTGCATCGCGGGGAGGGGACCATATTCATACGATGCAAATGTGCGTTAAATTTCCCATGACCAAAACGTAAACGGCAAATGGTGACATAAAATCTTCTGCTTTTGAAGTAAGAGCTCTTAGTAAACCAGGGCTTGGATATTGTTTTGTTTATAGCGGCATACCATTTACCTTTATTTTCCAATGATGCAGTCCAGTTTTGATTCCATAAACTATTAATTAGTAGAGAAATTCGAACATGTAAATCAGAATATGGTATAGCAACATTAAGCACACTTCCACCGGCAGTATTTACAATAGTTCTAGCTAAATAATCAGCTGCTTCATTACCAGCGACTCCAACATGGGCAGGAGACCACATAAACTGTACCACAACATCATCTTCTTGTAATTGAGACCACATTCTTTTGATATTGTGTAAGATATAGTTTGTATTTACACTAAAACTATTGTTTTCTAATGCTTTTAAGACACTTAAGCTGTCAGAGATAATAAGCCATTTCTTGTTATTCTCCTGTGCATTATGCTCACAAATATGCTGCAGAGCTGCAAAAATAGCCAAAGCTTCAGCTGAATATATGCTTAGGTCTTGGGGTAGCTTTGTTCCCCGTCCAATCTTACTTTGAGAGTGATAAATAGCCATAGATACCGAATTATCTTTCTTAGATCCGTCTGTATAAATACAATTGTAACCAGGATACTTAGCTAACTTTTCATAGACCTCCTCTTTGGTTTTTGTCTTGTATATAGTGTCAATTTTCATGTTTGTAAATTTACTTGTGTAATTTCCATTATAGCATGGCCACTTCTCAGAATCATAAAGAAAATATTTATTTTTGTACTCTAATATATCAGACAGGTCATGTAATGCAAAAGGGATAGTAGAAGAATTACTAACAAAATTGGGAGTATTACTACTCTGAAGTTTTTCAAGTAATGAATTGGATTTCAGAGAAAGAAGTTTTAAAATGAATCTAAACTTTAAATATTTGAAACGCAAAAGCAGTGGTGGGGAGTTGCACTCCACCTGCAGTGAATTAATGGGAGTTGTTTTCATGCAACCTGTTATGATACGTAAGTTGCTATTCTGAATCACATCTAGCTTCTTAACAAGTTTCTCGTTAGAAGCGTAACATAGGAAACCATAATCAAAGTGACTTCTAACTAAGGCTTTATATAGAATTAGTAATGTTTTAGGGTCAGCTCCCCAAGAAGTATTAGTGAGAGACCTGAGGACATTAGTAACCCTAGAAGTTCTTTCAATTAGAGTATTAACATACTTGTTCCAAGATAAATTATTGGTAAAGTCAACACCTAAAAATCTTACAGTGGAAGATAATGGTAATTTTACATGGTTGTAAAAAATATTTACACTAAATGGGCGAATCTTATTAAAAACTATTACTTTTGACTTATCAGGATGAATGTCCAAGTTAAGATAAGAAAAATAAGAGTGCAATTGACATAGAGCATAGTTCAAACTATTGACTAAATTAGTTACATCAGTACCAGATGCATATACTACTAAATCATCAGCAAACTGAAGATTCAGTACATTTGAGCCTAAAATGCTATTTAATTTGTGTATATACAGAATGAAAATTAATGGGCTCAGTATTCCTCCCTGACAAACTCCTTTATGTGATAATCTAGGTCCAATCAGAGACTTGTTCATTTTAACGTAGACTTGCCTGGCATGAAGAAAATGGAATATCCAATTAATAAGTCTGTCAGGAATGTTAAGTGAAGCTAGCTCTGAGCACAAAATATGATGATTGACATTATTAAATGCTCCAACTATATCAAAGAATACTCCAATAAGCACGTGTTTTTTCTTGATAGAGTTATGTATATCTAATTGCAAATGTACTAAACTCTCACGAGATGACTTTCCTCTCCTAAACCCAAATTGGTTTGATGGTAAAAGATTATTACTCTCTACATAAAATTCTAATCTATGTTTTAAAAGCTGTTCAAAAACTTTTCCGAAACAGGAAGTAAGAGCTATAGGTCTATAAGAGTCTGCATTATTTTTACTTTTGTTAGGTTTCAAGATAGGGACTAAGCAATCTATTTTCCAGTCTTGAGGTATTGATGAGTTTATCCATAATAAGTTAAATATATTCAAAACTACATGTAAACTATGAGGAGAAAGTTTTTTGATGACTTTGTATGGCAAACCATCCAACCCAAATGCAGTGTCACGACGTGACATAACAGCTGAAACCAATTCTTCATAAGTAAAAGGTCTCTGCAAGTAATCTGAATGAATAGCGTTGTTAACAGACGTTGGCTGATAAGGCTGTTCAACTGTATCTGAAGTATATTTTTCTAAGAATTGTTGGACCCATGACAAATTATTATGCTTAAATGTATCAACATGTCTTATTAAATTTTTTCATATAATTCCAGATTCTACTAATGGAAGTTGTTCTATTAAAGGACTCGCATAAAGATTTCCAACTCAACTTGGCCTCAGTTTTCAGCACTAATTGCCTGACTGCCTGCAATCTCTTGAACTCAAGGTAATTTTCCTGAGATATATCGTTCTTAAATTTGATATATGCATTCTTAGCGTTTAAAACTGCTGTATCGCATTTATTGTTCCACCATGGTAAAGGAACCCTTTTTTTGGACACATTAGAAGTTGAACTTATTTGTTGATTATGTTGAGGTAAACACTGCCTTATTGCTTTATTAATAAGATCTATAAGCTGATTATAAGCTTCAAGTGGTTCATTATAATTAAATACAGAGCTTGCAAGGATATTATTTGTCAACTCAGTATATTTATCCCAGTCCACTTTTTTAAAATTATAAAAGGCCATAGCTGGTAACCCATCGTTGCCATACTGTACATCACCATAACTTATCTCTATCTTTACAGGTAAATGATAACTACCTAAAGGATCCTGAAGGACCTCCCACCCACAAGACAAAGCAAGACCTGGAGTTATCATTGCTAAATCCAAGGCATTGGGTTGCCAGGAATGAGAGCCCACAGTAGTCATATGGCCTTCATTTAATAGATATAAATAATTTTCATCGATTGCAGCTGCTATGTCACGTCCTCTACTGTCTATAGAGTTACACCCCCAAATGGAATGTTTGGCGTTAAAATCTCCAGCAATTAAAACTGGCTCAGGAAGACTTCTTATTAATCTATTTAATTTATGTTTCGTAAAATTGACTATATTATTTCCTGGGCAATAAATACTTACAATTGTTAATTCTTTGCTATTCCCATAAAAAATTCTAACAGCTATATTTTGCAATGAATCATCCCAGAATGTATCTATTTTGGTAAACTGTAAACTATTGTGAACTATTATAGCAACACCATTGTGATCATTGCCCGAATCTAGTCTTACTACACTATAACCCTTAATACTAAAAATACTATTAGACTTAAGCCATGTTTCACATATGACAGCAATGTCAATATCATTCTCCCTCAAAAAGTACTTAAATATATGAAACTTGTTTAAAATACTTTGAGCATTCCACTGTATGATTTTTAGTTTACCCATAAAAGACTAAAGCTATGCTATGTTGTTTTCTTATTTATTATGGTTTCTGTGAGAATATCTTTTATAATTTGTGTACAAACTGGTTTTTCATTTGATTTATTTAGATTTACTATTTTCACAATAGACTCAATTAACAGATTCATTATTAAATCAGAACTTAATAAAGAAATGAGCTGATCTGGTTTATGTGAGTCTATTTTTGGAAAGTTAACATTCTTAAACAAGTCTGAATATTTGAGATTCTTATTTTCCACTTTCAATTTATTTTCCTTTATTTTTTGTTGTTTAATAGGACATGTTGAGGAAACAGAAATATGATTTCCTTGACAATGACAGCATTTGGCATCTTTAGGTTCCGTGGTACATTCGGTAAATTTGTGACTTCCTTGGCAAATCGAACATTTAGTAGCATTTTTGCAAAATTTCGCAATGTGCCCGTACCGGAGACAACGTAGACATTGTAGTACTGGCGGTACATATGGTCTTACTTCGAAACGCCAACTGTTAAGGTTGACACTTTCTGGAAGGACCGATGATGAGAAGGTCAGTTTGACGGTTTTTAGCGGAGTCCGCTGTTCTCCTTGCTTTTTGACAAAACGTTGCACAGAAATTATATTGTTTGTGCTCGATAAATTGTTAAATATTTCCTTGTTGCTTAGTTCTATGGGGACATGCTGAATCACCCCAGCTGTCTCCGTCGAAGATGCAGGTATCGACGCCCTGAGTTTTTGCGCTTCCAGAAAGTTTTTATTTCTCAACGCAGCATTAGCTAACGCCGGCCGTTCAAATATAACGCCGATTTTATATTTGTTCATTCTCTGCAGTTGTTTGATGCCTTTAAAATTACGCTTTAATACATTTGCCAAAGACATCATATTTTTATCACCAATTGCTTGACCAGTCTCTAAGCTCTCTAGAAACACTATGTACTCAAAATTGCCTCCGTTTTCAGGATACAATCTTATGTAATTGGGAACATGGTATGGATGGTACTTATCCTCGTCCTCCTCCTCACCCGCGCTCCCGGTAGAGTCCTCCGAAACAATTTCTGTATCTTCTGCCCCCTCCAGTACACCTGCCTTTTTCCGCTTTTTCGCCTTCCCCATCTCGCTAAAATTTCACTAAACACCGCAGTAGTAAATAATTTGAATAAGTGCGGCAAAAATTTTCGTCCGTTGCTCTTGAAGTTTCCCGCCTTTTTCCCGGTTTTTTGAGAGCCAAGTCAATAAAATGCTCGTTAAGTACGAGTCACATCCAAAATTACGCATTCTTGGTAAAATGACGTTATCTCGTGCGTAAAAAATGAGAAATAAAAATCAGGTCGTAACAAGTGTTTTTTTTTTAGTACACAACCATCAAAAAGGTCAAGTCATTGTGTGGCAAGCTTTATTCCGAAGCTTGTTCATAAGTGGAATCAAAAAAAATTTCAGCTTTTTACAACATGTCACTTACTATAATTACTTAATTTCTGAACGAATCAGAGCCAGTTCGACTATCAACTGCATTATCTGTGGTTCGACTAGGCCGGTTTTTTTTTAATTATTTCAGAAAATGGCGGACAGGCTTGTGAGCATAGCGTCCTACGCTTATGTATTTTAAAGAATAAGTTAAGATTTGTTTTAATGTGATTGTTAAATAGTGTTAAACCATGATGGAAATAACGAATACACTGCACAGTGGCATGTGCAGGTGCTGTTCGTCGGAAGGAACGTTCAAAGACATTAAAACTAAGTATCATTGGATGGGTGAGGAAGAGGTTTACGCCGACATGTTGACTGACTGTTTTGATGTTAAAGTGAGTTATTTATCAAGTTTTATCCATTGTTTAGTGCTAAATACTCAAGCATGGGGATTTTTATCGGAACTCATCAGAATATACCATTCCGGAGATAAGTGGAGGAATTTTCATGCTTTCATTTCGAAAGCTTGCTGTTCATTCATATCGCGTTCATGCTCATTTGAGCTACATATTGAGTAAGACCTAGAAAGCGTTAGTTTCTTAATTTAATGATAGTTTTAGTAATTAAACACGCCTAATGTTATGTCCATATGCTACGCAGTACATTGCACGGCGTGAAGGTATTGATTTTCTTAATACGCAGTGACGCGCAGTGGACGATGAAATCGAATCGAACGAATGTAGAACGAGACCTATAGATACATAGTTGTGCAGTTAAGTTAAGTTAGGTTTACGAGGTAGAAGAATCATGAGAGTAGCTTTAGATTGCGGGATTTGGGGCAACGAACTGCGTGTGATCGAGCGGGGTAATTGTAATGGCATAATTCCTAGCGGCGTGCGAACTTATTATCCATGTCCCTACTGCGTGATAAATGGGCAAAGAATCTATTTAACAACTGGCTTAAGCCCGCGAGTTCTAATTTCAAATTCAAATGTCTTGTTGGGGCGCTATTAATGTACGGTCTCGGAATGTACGCCTTGTATTTTGTGTCCCTAATTTAACTTGTATGCAGTACACGAATTATCAAGTCGTGCGTATTGCTGTCCCATTCACACTTATAACTATAACTATAGGAGAGAGAGGGACGATATGATACGAATTTCGAAGTTGCTCATTCCAAGCCGTATGTTACGAGACGTATAGTCAACTAAGATATTTGTTTACCTCCTTAAGGTTCAAACTTGTGTAGTTTGTATGTATGTGTGCAACATGAATCCTTAACACAAATTTAAACCAGATATCGTCCACTGAATGAGCTGATATTTTGGCAATATAATAATCTGGTAGTGAAATTCTGGCTGCCTGACTAGGCTAGATCCATTGTAGGAGAGAACTTTTCAACAGTTGACAACATTGACTCGTAATATATATAATTTAGAAGGGATAACGCAAGTTCAGTCAAGAACATAAAGTCCAGTGAGCACCAAACCTTGTATTAACCTCTTGAGAGCCATCAAGTTATATTTTCACATTTTGAACCAAATGTCAGTCAAGATGAATACAAATAAAATTTTCTTCATTTCATGTACAATGTATTACACCAGGCCCCACAATGTTAATAATGTAATTCTTGATGGAAACTATTTTTGGTGTAAGAAGCATTGTGTGTCATGCTAAATGCTTAGATCTTGTTGCCCCAGGTTCTGTCTACCCTGTAAGACAGTGGTTCTTAACCGGTGGTCCGCGAACCACTGGTGGTCCCTGGAAGCATCCTAAGTGGTCCGCGGGGCCAATCTAATAAATAGATAAGTGACAACCAGACACAACGCGTGAATGTGCAATTCCATCCATTGGCGGCGATCGAAGCCATACGTTAGATTTTTTGTAGTTAGGTACTTAGGTGGTCCTTGGCAAGACAACATTTTAGTCAAATGGTCCCTCATGTCTGAAAGGTTAAGAACCACTGCTGTAAGAGAAGAAGATGTGATTTTTGCATATCTACATACATACACATACACATATCACATCTATATCCCTTATGGGGTAGACAGAGCCTTTGGTAACAATACCTAAAAGACACAATTAGCATAATTGTGGGCATAGGTGGAAAAGAGAATCATAATAGTGGTGGGTTGCTAGCCACACCGCCTATAACATGATTCCTAAGATTTTCGCCCAATTCCCTCGATGGGCTTTTACCATCTGCGCGGGCAGAGAAGCAGCTGGTACATTCTATGTTATTTCTTTGCTCCCAGACCAGTATGGAAGAAAGAAGAATTTTTGCATATCTTTCTGCTGTAGCGGCAGGAATGCCTACCAATGCATTTCCTGCGTGATATACATTCGGTAGGCATTGCGAATCGCCAGTCGTTCCTTGCCCGTTGACCTATTTGTTCGTGTACTCAATAAACCGTTGTCTTATTTGATTTCCGTATTTACATTTATCTCCAAGGTCAAGTCATCCCTAAAGTGGTGACCCCGACGTGATCCAGTGATAGTGCGCGTACAGTTGGTTGTTGTGTTTAGTGTCGTTTAGGGCAGACGGCAAGGAACGACTCAGTCCATCTCAAGTCATCCCTAAACACTTATCGTTTCTGTCTAGTTATGCACTCCTGACGACATGGAGAACGGCATCTGTGAGGTGTGCATAACGCAGCTCCGTAACGCTGTCAACTTCAAGAAGCAAGTGCTGCACACCGAGGAGCAGTTCAAGAGGCGTCTGCAGAACAAGGATGTCAATAGTGAGTCACAATATTTTTTTTGATTGGACCTTTCCGTGTGTCAGAAAAAAATATTGTATGGTTTTATGGAACCAAGAAACAAGTGAAAAAAAAAATAGGTAATTTATTTGATTTAAGGTATTAAAATTGCGATTTTAATCTAAATTTAATAATTGGAATAGGGGAATGATAATGGGAAATCAATAGACAAGATCTCAAACTGTTGTCTTAATTTCTATCTTCATATTAGTATGGAATACATAATAAATACAATGACTGTATAGATCAATTACCCAATATTTTTTTTCCCCGATATTTATTTTTCCGTTCGCATTTTTCCCCATTTCCTTTTTTTTTCCATACATATTAATAACCAGTAGTTTATTTTCTCACACGATTTAATCTCTATGCATTGTTTTCGCTACACGCATCTTTGCCGATGCATTTTTTTTACCAATCCGGATCATTCACATACATATGTTTTACCTGTATTATAAATTCTCAATAGGTAGTCTATTTTTGCCACACGTTTTAATTTCCACTCATTATTTTCGCTAACTGCATCTGTGCCGATGCATAAATAGCTACTAATAATAAACTATTGCCGTCTTTTAACTTTAGCTCGACATGTTGACCGAAACATGTCGAGCTATACTTGATTTAAGACGTGAGTTATCCGTTACAATATCATTTAATATGAGTGAGTCTCACGGTAGTTTCATAGTTATACTGTGTTGTGTTATAATGTTCGGCATATAAGTACCGGAAAAGGTTTCATTTTGTAAAGTGGTGCTTTTAATCCATTTACTATATAGTATAGTATAAGTAAACCTCTATATATTGGTTTGTTTTATTTCTTAATTCTTTAACGGGTAAAAATTTAAAGGTTTGAAAATATTATGAAAATACGATCTAGGATTTGTTTACCTATTTATTCTTCATTAAGACAAACCTTTCCTTTCTCCTGCGATTTCAAAGTTAAAAGACGGCAATAATTTATTATTAGTACCGTAGCTATTTATGCATCGGCACAGATGCAGTTAAAAGAAAGAAAGAAAGAAAGAAAACATTTATTCGTGATATATGTATAAATGTATAAATAAAAAAAAACAAAAAAATCAGTACATACATCACGAAATGGTCCCATCTCAGCGTAATGCTGGCCTTGCAGCCAGCGCTGGTCTTCCGATGGGACCATCAAGTGCTAACTAAGCACATATTAAAAATGTGAAATGTGAAACCGGCAAACCTTTAGCCTGGCTGCATAAAAGCATAAGTTAGCGAAAATAATGAGTGGAAATTAAAACGTGTGGCAAAAATAGACTACCTATTGAGAATTTATAATACAGGTAAAACATATGTATGTGAATGATCCAGATTGGTAAAAAAAATGCATCGGCAAAGATGCGTGTAGCGAAAACAATGCATAGAGATTAAATCGTGTGAGAAAATAAACTACTGGTTATTAATATGCATGGAAAAAAAAGGAAATGGGGAAAAATGCGAACGGAAAAATAAATATCGGGGAAAAAAAATATTGGGTAATTGATCTATACAGTCAATACAATTGCTACACTGTCAGCTGATGCGAGCTATGGGCGCCGCTATATTGACCTGCAAAAAAACCTAGTCGCATTTGTCTCTAATTAAAAAGAAATGCTTTCTGTCTGGTCTGGGGCTAGGCATATTAATTAGTAATTACACACTGAGGGTAGTGAAATAAAGATTATCTCAGATCGCAGGAACTTGCGAGGACAATAAACATGCAACCTGAGGCTTTTTTTGGAGTATGTATGTATGTATAACTCTTTATTGTACATTGAACACAAGAAAAAGATGACAAGACAATACAAATGCACAAAGACGAACTTATCCCTAAAAGGGATCTCTTCCAGTTAACCTTGGAACGATTGACAGGACATAAGTATTAAGCAAGAGTAGACACACAGAAAAAGTAAAACTGATCGACTCGATCGATTGAAATCGGTGGGGTTGTGTAATAACTTTTTCCAACAGGTGACTTACTACTTGCATGGCCTTGTTGCACAAAAAAAGTTGATTTTATGTGGGTAGGTTACAATAGAGTGTGAAAACATCCATCGCAATTCAATCGTTTGTCAATACTGAAACTACAGCCCAAGCTCCGAGGGGAGGCCTACGGTGGGCACCATATCTAGTTCTATAAAGTTTATTTTGTTGCAGATCCCATCAAGCTGGAGTCTGTGGAAGAAGACCCAATTGAGTCTGATCACCTCTCCGATGCGGATTTCTCTGGGACAGGTAACTTTTTTACTGGACATGTCTCATTTATTTTCTACCATGTCCATGATAACGAGTTAGTACTAGTGATGTTCCGAATATCCGTATCCGCGGATATCCGAGGGAAAAGAAAAATCCGTATCCGTATCCGTGACCGTTACTTTTCACGCGGATCTTTTACAGGTGATTAGGTAGAATTAAAGTAAGTATAAAATTCCATTCAGAGTATTTTTATTTGCAAACATTTATCGCAGTAACAAAAGTGCAACAGAGATAACGTTACAGATAGATAGATTTATTACACAAATGATCGTCATGAGTACAGAAAAAAGAGAAAATAATAGTGATTTTAATTAAAACTATTTTAAAAGCAATTTAAAACGTCAAATAATAAATATAACACCGCAAAATGTGAAAATATTGTTAGAACACAAATAACGAAAATATATAACTCGTTATCCTGGATCGTATCAATATGTTATCGTATCAATATGTAGCTTAACTAGACTTTGTAACTAGTAGTTACTTTCTGGGGGTCGTAGGATCTTGTGCTAATCTAGAAATCCACCCATAACAGTTCACAGAGTGACGCAAAAATTAGCTTACGAAATTACGATCGTCTGACCTTCAGTTATCCCAAAAGACGCTAGATATTTTTCTTGTCGCTAAAACAAGTCTAGAGATTCATAAGTCGCCATTTTCTAGCCACAAAGTCGCTAATTTGGCGACATTGGTAAGGGGCCGTCGATAAAGTACGTCATACCAATTTCATAATATCTAGAGATCGCTACCACCATCTTACTCGCTAATCCTGCCGCTAAGTAGCAGTGCAAGCACTGCTGTGTTCCGGTGTGGAGAGTAAGACAGCCGGGGAAATTACGGGCACAAGAGGCATTTCATCTTAGTCCTCTAGGTTGGCAACGCATCTGCAATCCTTCCGGGGTTGCGGGTGTCTATGGGCAGTGGTGATCACTTACCATCGATCAGGTGACCCATTGCTCGTTTGCCTTCCTATTCATATAAAAAAAAAAAAAAAAAAAAAAAAAACCATACCCCGCCCCCCTTCTAAATGACGTACTTTATGGATGACCCCTAATCAGTACCAAGTACGCTAAAGCGCATACCATACCCTTTGTTACAGAATTCGAAGTTCCCATCAAGGAAGAAATGGAGGAGAAACCGAAACCCAAGAAGCGAGCGGCGAAGGCGACGACGTCACGCGCCAAGAAGGCCAAGCCTGAGCCGGAGTCTTCTAAAAAACGTAGGTGGCTAGTTTCCTTTGCTAGTGGCTGAGTCCTTGTGTCCATGCTGAAGTCAGGTTAGGCCCTGGTTGGATTGGAACTAGCTGTAGAAGCGAGAGTTGACCACACTCATCATATCATCTTCAAATCAACTGTAGTAACATAGGCCTCCCCCATAGACCTCCGTTGCCTCCGTTGGAAGCGACTAGTGATGTAACGAATATTCGCATCCGCATTCGCGGATATTCGCATATTTTTGGATATTCGTATTCGCATTCGCATCCGCAAAATTTCTGCGAATGTTTTGCGAATATGAATATCAGAAAAACCAAACGATTTGAAAATTGAGAAAAAGAATGGTAGGTTATTAAAATCAAAACCCATTAATTTCTTATGTTTTTAATGCAAGAAAAAACGCTAACCTCAAAATTCACTTGTTTTGTTTACGAAAAGACCGGCGCGAGCGGAATGACAATTCAGTCGGATGAGTTCGTATTCAACTCGGCTATTCTCGGAACAAAATACAAACGGAACGCACCTCGTAATAACTGCCAGCAAAGCCATAGACAATGGGCGCCAAATTTGAACACTTCTACATTCGCATTCGCATTCGCATCCGCGAATGTCAGTAGCAGACATTTGCATTCGCATTCGCTTTCGCGAATGTTTAAAAAATGACATTCGTTACATCACTAGAAGCGACTTGCATCCACACAGAGGTGTTTTTACCTATGGCGCGCGGGCGACGCTCGCTAAGGAGCCCCATTTACTAGGGGGAGCTAGGGTAGGGTAGGGGTTTGCACGCGGGCGCGGCATGGGCTCGAGACGCCTCTATATGCCACCGTGAACCTGCGATTTTAACCAGGTCCGTCCACGTCGTATTATTGTCTTTGAAATGGTAGTAGTCATTCATTAACAATGTTTTTTTATTGATAAGAAGTAAGAACGCAAGTTTATTTTATTAAGCTATAACAAGCGGTATGTGGTATAATCGTTCAACGTTATAATAAATCGTAAAAAATCGTAAGGTTTTTTAATAAAAGTAAACGACGGGAATAGGCGGTGTCTATTTATTAGTTAGAATTTCTTAAGTTATCTGAGATCTTTAAGTAATAAATAACAAAAACCTGGGGCCTACTATCAGTCGATTTCTTCTATCGAAGAATCGAGAATTTTACTTCCCGTTTTTTGTATTTATTTTTACGGTTTACCTTTTAGAAATTATATTTCTATACAATACTGAGAACTAGAATGCATGGAATAATCCGAAAAGTAATGCTATGGCTGGGAATCGAACCCGGGTCATCAATCCGGTATAACCGGTAGTGGCACGAGGCGGTTTGCTTCATCCTTCCTAATGCGAACTGCTAGGGAATGGAATTCGCTCCTACTGTATTTCCGGGCAGATACAACCTAGGGTTCTTCAAGGCTAGAGTGAATAGGCTATTACTGAACCAGTGAGTTACACCTTTGGCCTCATCTGCACCTTCCACCAAGTGAGATAGAGGTCAATCACTGGTCAGTTTGTAGTAAATCTCTTCCCTTTCTCTTTACTCTTCAGATTTTTCCATGTGTTCTAGTCTAGTTGTCAGTATTAATTGGAAATATGTTTAACTTTAAAAATTCAAAAATAATAACAACAATACCAACGAGCTATATCATTTGTTTCGGCATGGACACATGGTCGCAGTTTCACTTTGAAATGTTTTAGAAAAGCAGCTAACTCAGTGAACGTGTTCCCGTTTTTGCGATTTTGTGCAGTTGAACCGTTTGATTCCTGATCCACCGTAGTGTTGGCAACACCAACAAGATGTAAGAGCGGCAACACTAGCGCCCTCTTCCTTCTTACTTTTACCGTGCTCCTGCTCTCTGTAAACTATCTAATAAAAAATAATTTAACGTCTAACAAGGCCTTTTCATTGATATAATCAGTGCAATAAAACTAAATAGTCTGAGCTACAAGTGTCATTTATCTATGATGACGTCTCTGTTTGTTTCGTAGTAATTAATAGAGACGTGATCATAGACAACTAACGCTTAAGATAACTCGAACTTAATGGTCGATTTAGACGAAGACTATTTACAGCCGCCTAAAAAAGGCACCGTCACATCTTCAGACCGCCAGTGACCAGCAAACCGTTTACACGGTGCCTTTTCAGTACCAGTCTGAGCACACCGCCACACCGCATCGAGGGGGGCAGCGGGGGCGCGGGCGGGGGGCACTGGCGACGAAAAGTAGACTCGTGTTCTATGCCGTGCCAGCGCTGGCATGCCGCAAAAACATGGCGCCGAAAGTGTTTATACGGTGCCTTTTTTAGGCGCCGTCATTTAGGCGGCTGTAAATAGTCTTCGTCTAAATCGACCATAACAGAGAGTGGTGGAAGAGGTCCTAAATTGTTTTATAAATAATAACCTTATTTGAATATTGTTAAAATTGGAAACTGCATGGGATTCAATGAAAAGTCATGGGAAAGCTTTATTCACTACACTTTTAACATTACTGTGACATTTACTGCGAGAGGGGTTCCACAGTGGGTCAGGAATCAATTTGTTCGATGGTACTTGTGATTTAATGCAAACCAAGTGTTTCAAAATTGTAAAAAAATACAGTTAAATCTGTAAAATATGTTTGCTTTTCTAAAAGTGTTTCATCTAGTTTAGTATTCCTTTTTATTGCTGGTTTTTTAAGCAAATATTACAAAGTTATGATATTTTTTAAAAACTCCACCACATGAAGTGCTAAGGAGTGTATTAGTTAGGACTAGCTTCTGCCCGCGACTTCGTCTGCGTAGAATTATAATACATATAAACTTCCTCATCAAACACTCTACCTTTCAAAAAATCCACATCAAAATCCGTTGTGTAATAAAGACCTAAGCATACACAGGGACAGACAGACAGTGGAAAGCTACTTTATGTAAATAATGTTTTTTAATATTTTTGATTATTCAACTCCTTTACAAATTTAAAAATCTAGCAATCCTTTACTAGAACTGTCATAGAAACTATCTCTTTTTTTTCTTTTTTTTATGTTAGAGAGGCCAGACAAACGAACTAGTGGGTCACCTGATGTTAAATGATCACTACTGTCCATAGACACCCGCAGCGCTTTACGCGATGCCAGTGCGTTGTCGGCCCTGCAGATAATTGTACACTCGCCTCTTAAAGGCACCCAGGTCGTAACTCGATGGGAAGACCCCAGCGAGAAGCTCGTTCCAGATTTTGCAAGTTCGTGGCAAAAAAGACCGATTAAACCGCACCGTCGAAGACTGCCATTCATTAACATGATGTCGATGAAATGAACGCTTACGACGGGTGGATTTGTAATGGAACCCCGCAGCTGGAATGAGGCCTCTTAATTTTAGTGTAGGAATATGTATGTACCTGCCTTTTTTCCCAAACACAAAGTTTGAACACTTCTCCAGTTATTTTTAAGAGTACAGCCCAGTCGAGATATTTTATTATGCATATTGATACTTCCATGCTGGTCTGGGAGCAAAGAAAAAACATAGAATATACCAGTTGCTTCTCTTCCTGCGCAGATGCTAAAAGTCCATCGAGGGAATGAGTGAAAATCTTAGCAATCATGTTATAGGCGATGTGGCTAGCAACCCATCACTGTTTTGATTTCCCTCATCAGTACACCCACAATAATGCTAAACGTGGTCTTAAGGTTACCTTACGCTCTGTCTACCCCGTAAGGAATAAAGAAGTAATTTATGTATGTATGTTGATACTAAATCATTTTTGTTATTGAATTAGACGTTACTTTGCAGAGGTCCATTTCAATGAACAAAAAATATTTACCTAAATATTTTTGTTCTCTAAATATATTCGCTAATTTCATCAAAATTGATCCAGTGTCTGAGGTACCTATGACCCATTATACAGACTGATGAGTCCATCAATAAAGATCAATAAAGGTTTCCAAGCATTAGCTATGCTTGTCATGTGTTAACTACACCTACACAAATATCTTTAGACAATTTTGTAAGATCTGATTTAAGTAGGTGCAGGTAAGTGATATTGAGTTAGTGTTCAAAAGACTTGTGGTGAAGTTAAAATTTGAAATCTCGTGTTTTTGAGATATTTGATATCATAACTTTGTAATGTTTAGTGGGTGGGTGGACGATTTTAATGATATTTTGTGTTGAAACTATTTCTTTTACTAGCTTTGAAATTTTACGACAGGTATAATTAAAGAAAATGTATAAAAATTAAACTGAAATTGTATAAGACTTTGAAATGAGTATCCATTTATGATTTTAGTCGAGATTAATTGAATGTACTGTTCAGTTTCACTTTTATATGTTATACTGTGTTTATTAATCTTATACCAACACCGTAACATACGATTTTAAAAAGCCTTAATATTCTTTATGAACAAGTGACCCATAAATGATATGAATATCACATTACACGATGGTGTGGCATTCCATTGCCGGCGCTGTGTTAACAAGTTAAAGTGCTGGTTGGAACGCCGTAATGTATTCAGAAGTGTCACAAGTGATCTAAAAAGTCTAGCCTTCAGGATCTGGCCTGGCCTACAGACTCAATACAAAAGATGTGTTGCGGAAAATCGTCGATATAGAATCAAGTACTGCAACGCAAGGGAAAGAGCGATGTAATACGTGTATGTCCGAGCGAGATAGACGCTTTTTTTACAGGCTGAGGGAACCCAGTGACACTGAAAGGAGTAATGTTTCTTTTTTTTGAAACGCCGACAGCTGTCGAATTATTCGGTCTCAGTCAGCGCCATAAATTATAACAAAGTTGGCATTATAATGTGTGGAAAATGTCCCGGTGCTACCTGTAAACTTTATATAAGTGATAGTTAAAGAGATGGGAGCACAGCACAATGGACAAATGATAAGGCTTGAAGCCTACCTTCATCAGGGGTGATAATGTATATTGGTCTGCAGCGGTCAATATGGAAATAAATGGATCATATCTTTTTTATGTATTTACATTCATCAAGGGTAAATCAAAATCATAAATGAGGTTACAAAACCGTGAATGGCAAAATGTTAGTGAGCAAAAAGGTTTTGCTAAAGATTTTAAAAGACAATGAAAAGAAGATACATTTTGTGTAATCACTTGATGAAGTTTTAAACCTGACGGATGATACCCCTCCAGGGGTTGGGTGCAGCGATCAAAGGTTTTTCTCTGATGTACGGTGATATGAATTCTGTCGTCTTACATACCGTACTCGACGATCACATGTTTTTCTGAATATGAAAGGATAAAAATTAAAAGTGACAAATGATGAAGCACACAGAAGAAAATTTTGATGCTACGTGGCTGTTGTGTCCATTGACTGATGCAAAGGTAAGTGGCGTTATAAATGTTATGTCTGTTTAAATTATGATTGTTTGCAATTTTACATAGTTGGATCTAAGTTCTTTGGCTTAAGATTGATTCTGGAATAAGGTTAGTGTCAGTATAAATATTTTTTTAGTGATTTTGGGAGTGTTTTTTTTCACGACACTTGTATTTTTATCAGTTGCTGTGAAAAATACATTGTATAATATATCGTTGCTATATCTATTTAAAGACAAATGAAAAAATTATCAACCTTTTGGTGTGTTACTACGATGTGTGTATGTGTATTAAAAATAAGACGTGATGAAAAAACACCTATCGAAAACAAGAAAGAATCTGACATGAATTTTTGAGGTATTTGTGGAAATGTCCTCTATTTACGTAAGTAACCTACTATTCTACTAAAATGTGTATTTGATTGTATTGATTGGAGTTAGAATTAATTAGGAAGTTAGTTTGCTAGATTTAAGTTAATATAAATAAATATTGTTACGGTTTGATTGTTTTATTTCTTTATCCATTCTTAACCCTTTATTTTTGTAACGAACGCCGACGCATTTAAGCGCTAACAAACTGTAACCCGCAGGACGCAAAGTTACCTACAGTTGGAAGACGAGTGCAAACCCATACCTATAATAAGAAGACTGTGAAGATAATCGAGTGCTCGTTTGTTATAGGAACGGACGGCGACGCGCCCAAGCGCAAGAAAAAGAAAAAGAAAACGGACGATAGCGCAACCCCAGAGCGTATTGAGCACAGGGTCAACCTTACCGCCATACTCCAGTACTCAAACGCAAGTCCGTTCCGCGACAAAACACAGCGCGGCTTCTCCTGCCTCTACTGCGCCAAGTACTTCCCACTGCTGGACGACTTGCGCGCCCACACCGCCCAGCAGGCCGAGAAGGACAAGCTCAACTCCATGATCGACTATAAACTCAGTTACAACCCCATCAAAGTCGATATCACCAATCTAGAGTGCACCGTCTGCCGCCAACCCATGAAGGATCTCAACGACCTCAAGGACCATCTGGTCTTCGTTCACAACAAGACCATCTATAAAAACATAAAGGACATCATCCTCCCGTTCCGTTTGGATGACGGTCATAACTTCACTTGCGTAGTGTGTTCCGTTATCCATATATCTTTCAAAAACCTCTATCATCACATGAGTAGTCACTATAGGAACTATTGCTGCAACAAGTGCGGTATTGGTTACATCACCATAGCGGCGCTCCGAAAGCATTATAAGACGCACGAGCAAGGGAACTTTCCGTGCGAGTTTTGTGATAAATCTTATACGTCGTTCACTAAGAAGAGGAATCACGAGAAGGGCGTCCACCAGGGCGGGTGGCTGAGGAACAAATGCCCGCACTGTCCCGAAATCTTCGTAAGCTATTACGACAGAAGCGAGCATCTAGTGCAAGTCCACAACGAGACCCCCGTCGTGTACCCTTGCAACGCGTGCAATAAAACCTACAAGAAGAAATTTGAACTCAATCGCCACATAAAGCATCATCATTTGCAACAGAAGAGTTTCCTATGCGACAAATGCAATGCGAAATTCTTCTCGAAACGCGGCCTGGTCGATCACATGTCGAGGCATGCTGGCGGCGAAGTGTACACCTGCGATGTCTGCTCCAAGACCTTCGCCAGAGCGAGGACGCTGAAGGAGCATCTGCGGATACACGAGGACGACAAGAGGTTCCAGTGCGAGGTGTGCAAGAAGACGTTTATGCAGAAATGCAGCTTGAAGAGCCACATGCGGTTGCACCAGGACCACTTAGACATTTTCAAAGAGTTTGACGATGTCAAACACCTCATAGACAATAGAGAGTTGACCTTGAAGCAGATTGCGGCGGAGAACAAGAAGAAGTCGGAGGATGAGAAGCGACAGCAAAAGTTTACGTAGAACTAGGCACTTGGAAGCATTTTGTAGTTGCTTGCTTTTTTTGGGGTAAAATATCAATGATGATCTAAAAAGTCGATGGTCTGTGTATCCAGCTGAACAGAACATTTTAAAGGCAGGTACCCAGGTGTTTCTTTTGGTTTGGCTTGTAATTGTTAGCCAAGTAAGCTTCATTTGTAAATAGTTTAAGTTTTAAGTATTGTGTCATTTGTGCCGGATGATCATTTGAGGATTGAATATTTTTCTAACTCTGAATCGCTATAAAATTAGTTACGTTCTGCTGAGATATTATGCAACAAGTTCTGACTGGCTTAGATAAGAACATGAGCATTATAATTATTTAAGTGATACGAAAAATTAAGTTAAGTGCAATTTTATGTATATCTTTATTAAAGTTTGTATCTGAAAAGCGGAATTGTTTCGTTGTAATGTTGAAAAGAAGACTCATATTTTGTAGATCGATTCACGATATTAGCGGCGGTGTCTGTTCCGTATTATGTAGATCTATTGCAAATGTGACTATATTTATATTGCAATAATGAAATGTGTCTATTTTGAAAAGATATCACATCAGCATCATGGTCCCTGGTCGCCACTAAGTGCTTTAAAGTGAAAAATTAAATATTTTTAAGTTTTACCATATACATACAAATATACAAGCAAATTTTGTGTGATCAGGTGAATATATTATACCTATGAATTACTCTGGCTTGTTTCTTTTTTTTAAATCCCCATCTAAACAAACGAACACGAAGAATTAGCTTTGTTTGCGTTGGCCAAAAACTTGACGCCATGCGTCTGCCTTTATAAACGTTAGAGAGTGAACGCCGTGTGAAAACCTGTTTTTCTTTTATAGGCGATACGGGAGCAACTAAAAAACGGAAAAAGGCTCTAAAGGAGGAATGCGCGGACGCTCCTAAATTGGTGTTTCGCGAAAAACACATGCCCGAGATGCAGAAACAGTGGCACAACCTGACGACCTTGCTCAAGTACTCGAACGCCACCCCGTTTAAGGACAGGAACGACGCGGGCTACATTTGCGCGTACTGTTTCAAAGCTTACCCCGACCCGGAGGTCTTGCGGCAGCACACGCAGCACGACCACATTAAAGAGAAACCCACATACAAAGCTGGTTCAGGCATGAGCAGCTTCGTGGCCTTCCTTGACATCGTCAACCTCAAATGCAACCTCTGCGACACACCAATAGATAACCTCAAAGATCTACCCGAGCATCTAGTCAAAGTGCATGACAAGAAATATTATCTAGACGTCACGGATTACTTCCAACCGTTCAAACTGGCCAACGAGCAGCAGATCAAATGCTGTCTCTGCAGCGAGGCGTATCACAACATGAAACTTCTGATGCAGCATATGAATGTTCATTACAGGAACTTTATATGCACTACTTGCGGTGCTGGGTTCGTGAACAGCTTTAGACTCAACAGGCATGAGACTACGCATGGGAAGAAGAAGTCCAGCTTCCCGTGCCGTCATTGCGATCAGGTCTTCGCAGCGGAGTCTAAGAAGAAGGCGCACGTCAATACAGAACACAAAGGCATAGCGGGAGACAGTGTCTGCCAAATTTGCAAGGCGCGCTTCAAGAATTACTACCAGAAAACGAGGCATATGATGCAAGTGCACAACGTTGAGGGGATCAAGTGTGACATGTGTGACAAAAAGTTTAATTTGAAGTCGAATCTCATGTTGCATATGAGGAGTGTGCATCTAAAAGAACGCCCGTACGAGTGCTCGGTCTGTAGCATGGGGTTCTTCATAAAAAGGCATATGTTAGGGCATTATATGGCGACGCATACGAACGAGAGGAAGTTTAAGTGTGACGTGTGCGGCAAAGCGTACGCCACGCAGAATAGTAGACGCAAACACATGAAAAAGAATCATGGTATATCCAAAAGCGCTGTTTTGGCTCAAAATCAGAATACGACGAAGTAAATGGTATTTCTCAAGGGTCTGTGTTCGGTCCATAGATATTTACTATGACGCCAAGTTTTATATCCAGCCAGAGACTGCCTAATTCTCTGTCATTTTTAATAATCGTGATATTATCGAGTATTATTAGTGTTTATGATAATAATCTAATTAATTTATTGAACTTTTAAAAGCATAATATTATTTAGCGTCACAATTAATTATTATCTCATGTAATTATGTTTTATTCACAATGACCTGCTGGAATTTATTGTATTTTATTACTGTTTTTCATTTTAATTATGATGTTTACAAGTGAATACGCCCTGAAAAGAAGACTGACTGAAAATCAATATGTGAATCTTTTAATTTAATACTTTGACAAACTTTTGTCATTTCATAAACCGGGCAATAGATCTGTGCTTAATAATTAACAACTACATAGTTTTAAAGAGTTTTTAGATAAAACTGTTATTCTAGATGAACGTGTTTTATTGATTCTAGGTTTTCCCCATAGTCGACGTTACTAAATTCAATAAACAAAATAGGTATGCGGTATCTAAATTTAATTCAGTGATTTTGTTTGTAGGTATCGCGCGCCAAGCGATAATAGATAAACAAGTAAGTAGAGTAAAGCGCAGAACAGACGCGGTCAAGACAGAACTTGACTGGTCGGTCACAGTAAGGAAGGCTGGCTCGCGAACTAGCCTGAGAAGCCTACGCGCTGTCCACCTTAAACGGGAAGCAACGGACACCAAAGAGATCCATAAGCATTTACAAAACATTAGAACTATTCTACTTTATACTAATGCTACTCCGATACGTTGCCACACCGGCCTAGGATACGGCTGTGCGTTCTGCTCTGCCAACTTTATAGTTCCCGGCGATTTAAAACAGCACACTTTAGAACAGCACGACGATACACAGATCAGCAATTTCATGAAAGGCATCCCTCTAACTGGGTTCGCACCTAAACTCGACATAACAACGCTTCATTGCGAGCTATGCGATACAGAAATCGTTGAATTGGAACAACTCCTTGTACACCTCAAGACCGAGCATAATAAAGATGTCCACACGGACGTGAACAACCACATAATACCTTTCAAATTCGACAGCGAAATACTTAAATGCGCGATTTGCGAGAAGGAATTCCAATATTTTAAACACATACTGGAACACATGAGCTTTCACTACAGGAATTATTTGTGCACTATCTGTAATGCACCGTTTACGTGCATCAAAGGGCTTAAAACTCACCAGAGTCGCCACAAACGGGGAGAGTTTCCCTGTAGCATATGCTCAAAAATGTTCGACACGAAAGCCAAACGGAATGACCACGAGAAGTTTGTGCACATAGGTGATCATAAGAGAAGTAAATGTCCGTACTGTTCAGAGAAATTTGCGCGACATGCGAAGAAAATGGAGCATATGGCGAAGGAACATGGGGAGAAGCCATTGGAGCTGAAATGTAACGCTTGCCCGCTAACTTTCAAGAGTCGAGACGGTCTAACGAGGCACACGAAGCGCGACCATCTCATGGAGAGGCGCCACCAATGCCAGCTGTGCGATATGAAATTCTACGGCAAATCCCAGTTGAACCACCACATGATAGCGCATACGGGTGAACGCGAGTTCCGATGCGATGTCTGCCAGAAGGCGTATGCTAGGAAGAAAACTTTACGCGAACATATGAGGATACACCAAGACGACAGGAGATTTAAATGCGAGATATGTGGACAGACTTTCATTCAGAAGTGTAGTTTGAAGAGCCACATGAAATCTAAGCACTGGGACGGAGTGTGTTGAATGTGAGCGATTTAATGTTACATAACACTTACACAGATTTAACATTACACATGAACAATATGACGCGCATGGGTTGACTAATGTCATAATAGCTAAACATGAATGTTTTATTTGAGAAACAGATGGGTGAATGCCGCTAGATTTTTACCAGAAGAATAGATTTGATATAATTTGAAAGTTGACTTACAAATACATTAGCTAGCTAGTTAGCAATACATATTTTGTATTTATCACCAAAAATGGGAAGTAGGACATGAGCCACAAACTGTCTTCATACCGAAATACTTTAATAAATCATGAGGTTTTAATTTATTCAATAGCCAGCTTGCCATTTTATACGCAAATGGTTTCTAATATAGTTTGCCCTGCTGTTGTTTGCCCGCGATGATAAATAACAAATAATTTTCTTTATAGGTGGTAAGGGTCTTGTGGCGACAAAAGAATTGGACCTATTCGGTGAAAGTAAGGCACCAAAGAAGACAGCTTCCGTTGAAGTAGTTGTTGTTGAAGATGGGGAGCCGAAGGATATATTCAAACACCGTAACAATGTTCGCGTGATTCTGGAATGTTCTAATGCGACGCCTATCCGCGACCACGGCGGGCTCGGCTATCAGTGCTGCTTCTGTCCCGAGCGATTCCCAAACCCCGCTGATCTAAAAGAGCACTCGATTGATAATCATAGTCAATCCTACGAACTTTTCATGGAAAAGAAAACGGCTTATAAATTTTTAGTCAAATTGGACATAACAGGGCTACGCTGCAATGTTTGTGACAGCGAAATAGAATTACTAGAAGAACTTGTGAAACATTTAACTGATGTCCACGGAAAGATTATCTACACGGAAATCAAAAGTCAAATACTACCTTTTAGGTTTAATGAAGAAATATTGCGGTGTGTTTACTGTTTCCACACGTTCAACGCTTTCAAAGCTTTGCTGGAGCATATGAACATACATTTCAGAAACTTTATTTGCGAGTCGTGCGAAGGCGGTTTTGTCACTCTTCAAAGTCTCGGTAGACATTCCAATGTCCACTTAACCGGCACCTTTGAATGCAACTTTTGCACCAAAGTCTTCGATACAGAACTAAAGAGAACATCCCACATGAAATGTGTACACAGACTAGCGAAATTAAATAAGTGCTCTTATTGCCCAGAGAGATTTAGAGAATACCAATCCAAAGTCAAACATATGAAAGAGAAACATGGCTTCCAATGCGGAATCACACGCTGCGAACCCTGCGAGAAAACGTTCAATTCCCCGGTGGCACTGAAAACCCATATTAGAAGAGACCACTTGCACTCGCGGCCTTACAAATGTCCGCATTGCGAAATGACTTTTTATACCAAAAATCAGTTGGATCAGCATATTGTGAAGCATAGTAGTGTGAAGGAATTCGAGTGTATAGTGTGTTCGAAGTCGTATGGGCTGAGGAAGACGTTACTTCAACACATGAGAATTCATGCCAATGATCGCCGATATAAGTGCAAGCATTGCGGCATGGCTTTTGTACAGAACTGCAGCTTGAAGGGACACATTCGCTCCAAGCATTTTGATTTGGAAACAAACTGACTCACGAATGTAAGTCGGGGATGATCCGACCAGTTTAGAACTTTACACAAGATATTTTTAGTTTTGGGGGGGAGGGTTTTGAGTTTCCGATATTCTCATCTAATCTATATAGTTTCAGTTTTCGCCCAAGCTTTCATCATTTCATTTTTGGACAAGCCAAGTCTCCTATTAATATGTATATTTTTCGGTTTCGGCGATATTAGGACAAGCTGAAACTTCGTTTTCGGTTAAAACTATTTTCGGTCAGACAGATTTCGATCAGAGATTTGCAGAATTGAGCAATTTTATCGCCTAAATCTGAACCATGATATAAAGAGAACGTCAACTTAAACAGCTTACCTACACCGAAGGCTTTTTAAAATGTTTAATTAATGTATAAAGCAAATAGTGTTGTAATTAAAATTAAGTAATATTATTTATAATAAAACTATTGTAAAAGTGTTTAAAATAATAAAGAACCTATTTTTCAAGTCGCTTTATTAATATTATTACAAACAACCTCGAACCTATTCTTATTTATTTACACAACTCTGTCAGCGACAACATAACGTATGCTGTGCCGCTGTGAATATTATTTGACAAGTGCCAGCCTCTGAAAGCAGCGATTTCCGCCGTGGCAAAAGAAATTCAATCTGTGCTTTTCTTTGTAGGTTTACTGACGACAAGTGTCGTCAAAGTCGAATGGACCGAGGTGAAAGGAGACAGGAGGTTGGATAAAACATCTCAAGTCGCTAAAGAAGTTAAACTTAAACTTCGAAAGTCTAAAGTGAACTTAAAAGACAACAATGAACAGCCGAAGGGTCCCGCCGAAATACATATGCATCGTAACAATATCAGAGTTATTCTGGAATGTACGAACGCGACGCCTATCCGCGGTCGCAGCGACGTCGGCTACCAGTGCTGCTTTTGCAAAAACGAATACCCACAGCCTGCCGATCTTAAAACTCACTCGCTTGATAAGCACCACCATGAACTCAAAACCAAAAGCGATTTTGCATGGGAAAAAAACATGGCCACGTTTAGCGTCAAATTAGACATAACAGGGCTACGGTGTGAATTATGCGGCAGCGATGTCGACAATATAGAGTTACTTAAGAATCATTTAATAGAACGTCATGGAAAGAAACTATATAATGATATCAAGAATCACATCATACCTTTTAAGTTTACCGACGAAACATTACGCTGTATCTTTTGCTCTGATGTTTCTAGCACGTTCAAAGCTTTGCTTATACACATGATGGTGCATTTCAGATATTGTATTTGCGAGCAGTGCGATAGCGGTTTCATCAACCGCAAGATGCTCAGGGACCACGCTAAAACCCACGAAACTGGCACATTTAAATGCACATCCTGTCCCAAAGTATTTGACACTTTACGGAAACAGAAATCGCACGAACGGCAGGTCCACAGTACCAAGAAGCTGAACAGGTGCGGTTATTGCTATGAGACGTTCAGGGAATACGTACAGAAAGCGAAACACTTGAAGGAGGTGCATGGCGTGCAGACTGAGTCGCCTAAATGTAACGCTTGCGACAAGATATTTGATAAAAAGGCAGCGTTGAGAACGCACGTGAAAAGAGATCACTTGATAGAAAGATCTTACAAATGTACGCAGTGCGATATGTCTTTTTATGCGAAGTCCCAGTTGACTATCCATATGGTGAAGCATACTGGCTCGAAGGAGTTTACTTGCGAACTGTGCTGGAAGTCTTATGGGCTGCACAGCACTTTGACGGAACACATGAAGATTCACGCGAATATTCGCAGGTGCAAGTGCGAACACTGCGACATGGCGTTCGTGACGAAGAGCAGCTTGCGGAAACACATGCGCTCCAAACATTCTGAACTACTCTAGCCTCGTGACGCCCACCATACAAATATTCTAATCTAAAGACATGTATTTGTTACATAGTCATAGGTTCATAATTTCCTTGAACATATGTATTAGACATTTGGGCGGGACGTGGACAGTATCGTTTTTTTTTTTCAAATATGTTTGAATTCATTTAAGTTGATGTTTTTACAAGATGAATGTTAGTATTAACATTAATGTATGAGATCTCTTGATATGATGCAAAACTGATAGTACCTAATAAAATGTAAAATGAAATACTCGTATAAAAAATAAATGATAGATCTCGTCAGAGTACGTATTTAATTTCTTATCACGACCAAAACCACTGCTAATTTTATGTTACCTTAAGCTAGCTACGCGGCAAGCCTTGACCTTCATTTTTTCGTTTAATCCTACGTTGCGCACCTTCCCAGAAACTAGAATGCGTCGTGGCAAAAGAAATTCAATCTGTGCTTTTCTTTGTAGGTGCACTGAAGACAAATGTCAAACTCGAACGGACCTCGAAAAGTGAAGAAGGAATATCGAAAAAGTCGTCTCGGGTTAAGAAACAACCCAAAATTAAGACCAAGACTACCGTGAACTTAAATGATACAGACGATAAACCGAAAGGTCTTGCAGAAATATACATGCATCGAAATAATATAAGAGTTATCCTGGAGTTTACGAATGCGACGCCTATTCGAGGACACAGTGACATAGGGTACCAGTGCAGCTTCTGCATAAACGAATACCCTAATCCTGCTGACCTTAAGAGCCACACGATACAGAACCACGGCCACGATCTCAAAACAAAACGCGACTTCACATGGGATAAAATTATGGATACATTTCGAGTCAAACTTGATATAACTGCTCTACGATGTGATTTATGTGGCGTTGACGTAGACTCCCTAGAACCTCTTATGAACCATTTGATAGACGCCCATAAAAAGCAACTATACACAGATATTAAGAGTCACGTTCTACCTTTTAAGTTTACAGACGAAACGTTGCGTTGCGTCTTTTGTTCACACGTTTCCAGCACTTTCAAAGCGCTCCAGGAACATATGATGATACATTTCAGAAACTACGTATGCGGACAATGCGATAGCGGATTTATCAATCGCAAGATGCTCAGGAACCATTCGAAAACTCATGACGTTGGTACGTTCAAGTGCAACTTGTGTCCTAAAGTGTTTGACACGTTGCCAAAACAGAAAGCTCACGAGAGAAGAGTACACAGCGGCACGAAGTTGAATAGGTGTGGATACTGTAACGAGAAATTCAGGGATTTTGTACAGAAGGTTAAACATCAGAAGGAGGTGCATGGTGTACAAACGGAAACGCAAAAATGCCAAGCGTGCGATAAAACGTTCAAAAGCCAAGCAGCTTTGAAAACGCACGTTAAAAGAGATCATTTAATAGAAAGACCATATAAATGCACAGAGTGCGACATGGCGTTTTTCCTCAAGGCCGGTTTGAAACACCATTTGGTGAAACACACGGGTACGAAAGAGTTTACGTGTGAAGTGTGTTGCAAGTCATACGGTTTGAAGAAGATTTTAACTGAACACATGAAGATTCATGCGGACAACCGCTGTTTTAAATGCGGACACTGCGACATGGCGTTTGTGCAGAAAAGTGGTTTGAGGGGGCACATGCGCTCGAAACATTCTGACTTAATGTGAACTTTGAAGTTCTGAAACAGAATTAGCTTTCTTGAGCCCAACTGTATTGCTAATTGCAGGCAAATCCTTTCCACCCGTCATTTATTTATGAACATAAAGTGATGTAGTGAGAATAACCTCCAGTCTATGTTAGATAATTGTATAAAATAAACGATAAACATTGTTTAAATGGATTGTTTATATTTCTACGCAAACACTTACTATAATTTAGATACTGAATACGTCCGTCCCCGTTACTCGGTGGTGGCGTGGTTATGGAAACAAAATATAGAAAAAATTCGTGCCATGCCAAGTGAATATTGGAAAAAGATGTTCAATAATCGTACTTTTCTTTGTAGGTATACTGATGCCAATTATCGTCAAAACCGAATCTGCCCAGGAAATTAAAGACGTGAAGTCTGAAGACAAGAATGCTCGTGTGAAAGAAGTCAAACCAAAAGCAAGTCCAAAAGTAAAAGAGGCCAATTTAAATAAAAACAATGTGAAAGCCAAGGAAACTAAACAAAGAAAACCGTTGGAAATACAAAAGCACCGTAATAATATTAGAGTTATCCTAGAATGTACAAATGCGACGCCTATCCGCTGTCGCGGCGACATCGGCTACCAATGCTGCTTCTGCATAGACCAATACCCGAGCCCAGCTGATCTGAAGAATCACACAATCCAGGAACACAGACGTGATCTCAAAACGAAACACGATTTCACCTGGGAAAAAACTATGACCGCTTTCCTTGTCAAACTCGATATAACGGCACTGCGCTGCGATCTATGCGGAGCAGATATAGACTCTCTAGAAATACTCATGCAACATTTAATAGAAAACCACGGAGAGACACTATACACAGACGTAAAGAGTCACGTGCTACCGTTTAAGTTTAATGACGACAAGTTGAGATGCACCTTCTGTGCAGATGTTTACAACTCCTTCAAAGTCCTGCAAGAACACATGATAGGGCATTATACGAATTACGTTTGCGAGCAGTGTGGCTGCGGTTTCATCAATCGCCAGATGCACAGGAATCACGTCAAAAGCCACGAGACAGGCGCTTTCAAATGCGGCGTTTGCTCCAAAGTATTTGACACTTTGCAGAAACGGAAATCGCATGAAAAGCAAGTTCACACCACAGCGAAGATGTACAGATGCGGGTATTGTAATGAGAAATTCAGATACTATGTACACAAGGTCAAGCATTTGAAGGAAACGCACGGTATACTACCAGAGAGGAGGAAATGTAAAGCTTGTGATAAAGAATTCAACAGTCCGGCAGCGTTAAGGACTCATGAGAAACGTGATCATCTTGCCGTTAGGCCGTATAAATGTACGGAATGCGGCATGTCCTTTTTCCGGAAAAGTGGGTTGGAAGAACACTTAGTAAAACACACCGGGACAAAAGATTTTACGTGTAAAGTGTGCAGTAAGTCTTTTGGACTGAAGAAGACATTAATAGAGCACTTGAAAATTCACGCCGACATACGCAGGTTTAAATGTGAACACTGCGGCATGGCGTTTGTCCAAAAATGTAGCCTCCCGGGACATATCCGCTCGAAGCATTCAGATTTAATATAAATAAAATAAGTTACTAATGCGACAGAAATACTGGAGGCCGCGTATATTCAGGCGTGGCTTCGCGGAGTTCCGTATACAATGGATGACTCTGCTACTGCGAGAGTCCATATACAATGGATGACTCTGCTACTGCGAGAGTCCATATACAATGGATGACTCTGCTACTGCGAGAGTCCATATACAATGGATGACTCTGCTACTGCGAGAGTCCATACACAATGGATGACTCTGCTACTGCGAGAGTCCAAATACAATGGATGACTTTGCTACTGCGAGATAGTGAAAATGCAGAATAGCCGCGCTTGATTATATTTTGTTTATGCTAAAAACTCTCATTTTTAATTATTTATAATGTAATCTAATGTTAAAAAACTATTTATAGAGTCTCTTTTTTAATAAATAAGAAAAGAATTATGTTCGCAGATTTCATTTGACACAACCCTATTTTTTTATTTTTTTTTATGTTAGAGAGGCCAGACGAACGAACTAGTGGGTCACCTGATGGTAAATGATCACCACTGTCCATAGACACCCGCAGCGCTTTACGCGATACCAGTGCGTTGTCGGCCCTGCAGAAAATTGTACACTCGCCTCTTAAAGGCACCCAGTGCCCTATTTATTGGTGGATTGGAATGAATCTAACACGTATAATATCGCGTTTAATAGCTTATCAAATTACTGCGTTAACTCGAACGGCATTTTACTAAGGATGCAAGGAAATCGCAAACAATAAGTCCAGATATCAAAAAGTGATACGGATTTAATACAAATAATGCAATTTTCTCTTTGTAGGTGTCGCACGAGGAACTAGGATTATCACAATCGATGCTACTGAAAATGGGGCGTTTATCCCAAGCAGACCGAACCTCTTGAGAGTGCCTCCGGCAGCTTCGGATCGGTCTTACGAAAACTCAAGGAAAAACCAACATAACCTGGGGCAGATTTTACTTTACTCCAACGCGACGCCTATTCGATGGTTTGACCAACGCGGATACATTTGCGCATTCTGTCCCGCTCCGTTCCCCGAGCCTCGCGCGCTTAAGAAACACTTTCTGAATGACCACAACAATGACAGATTGATCAGGCTCAAGTCGGGCCGTCTCCTCAATCATGTCATCAAACTAGACGTCACCTTTTTGAACTGCGCCTTGTGCTACACCGATTTTGCCGAGCTCGACAGTTTCATGCGTCATTTGATAGCGGCCCATGGCAAGGATTTGTACATGGACGTTAAGAGCCAGATATTACCGTTCAAATTTGACACTGCGGAGTTGTGTTGCGCGATCTGTTCATCCGAGTACGCTAGCTTCAAGCTACTGCAACAGCATATGAATGTTCACTATAGAAATTACATCTGTACTATTTGCAATGCTGGGTTTGTGGTTGAGCGCCTGCTCCGGAGTCATCAAACGAGGCACGGCGATGGAGATTACAAGTGTAAAGTGTGCAGTAAATCTTTTATAAACGTGGTGAAAAGACGTGAGCACGAACGACGTGCTCATATGGGATTCAATAAGAGGAATAAATGTCGGTTCTGTGACGAAAGATTCTTTGATTATAGAGAGAAATTAACTCATTTAGTGAAGGTACACGGGGCGACTCCGACTGTCTTTAAATGCCAGGCGTGTGAGCGCATCTTCGACAACCAAAGAGCCCTGTCGCGGCACACCAGGAAGGATCATCTGTTGGAGCGAAAACACAAATGCAGTTATTGTGATATGAGGTTTTTCAGCAGTAGCCGATTGCAGAATCACTTGCCGAAACACACTGGTATAAAAAAGTTCCAATGCGATGTCTGTTCCAAGGCTTTTGGTAGAAAGAGTACCCTCAAGGAACATATGCGAATTCATACCGGTGATAAGAGGTTCTCGTGCTCATACTGCGGACAGGCGTTCATACAGAAATGTAGTCTGAAGGGCCATCTACGCTCTAAACATGGCGAAATTCTTGATTTCTAGAATGAATTTTTAGATTTAGATTGTTGTAACTTTTAGATTGATGTGATAAAGAAATATAAGTATGTGGTTTTTTGTACTTTCATTTTTCCCACCTTTTTTATAACACGATAATCAAGCGATATCAGATAATTAATTAAGCTAGAGTTACAGTCAGGATTTTACCTCAATAACTTTTTTGTTTGTAGGTAACCGAAGTGGCTCGGTTCTATTAGAAAATCTCCAAGATCAAGACGCTCTGAAGAAAAGTGACAAACCCATACGGGATTCAATGAAACACCAGGAGAACCTCAAAAGTATATTGCTTTACTCCAACGCGAGCATTATAAGGGGTAAAGACAACGAGGGGTACGGATGCAACTTCTGTTCGAAGCGGTATCCAAAGCCTAGTGAGCTGAAATCGCACTTCCTAGATCAACATTCCAATATAAATGCGCTTCGTTTACCCAAGCTGTTCGAGTACTCTTTAAAACTGGACATAACTGATCTAAAATGCAATTTATGCCTCAAAAATTACAGCAAGCTTGACGATTTCACACATCATCTTCGCGAAGACCACGAAAAAAACCTTTTCACGGATATCAATGGCCAAATAATTCCGTTTAAATTTGACTCTACGGCACTTCGTTGCGCGATATGTGAAACAGAGTTCACAAACTTTAAAATTCTGTTAGAACACATGCATGTGCATTTCAGGAATTTCGTTTGTGAAGTTTGCAACGCCGGTTTCGTCACGAGAAGGCTACTAGTCAGTCATAAGCGGAGGCACGGTAATGGCAACTTCAAATGCGCACATTGCGTCAAAACGTTTACCTGCGAACAAAAAAAGCGAGACCACGAGCAGAGGATTCATCTTGGTTTGAAGAAAAGGAACAAATGCAAATTCTGTGACGAGAAATTCGCTGATTATTGGTCCAAAATTGATCATTTGGTAGAAGCACACGGCGTGCCCAGAGTCGTTTTGAAATGTCAAGCGTGTGAGCGGACATTCAAGAACCAACGGGCTTTGACGCGACATGTGAAGAAAGACCACCTGATGGAGAGGAGACACGTTTGTGGCATATGTAACATGGAGTTTTATCTGAAAAATCGTTTAGAAGACCACATGATCACCCACACAGGGGTCAAGAAATTCCAATGCCATGTGTGTGCGCGCTGGTACAATGCGAATAAGTCTTTGCGGCATCACTTGAGGTCCCATGCTGATGACAGACAGTTCTTTTGCGATGTCTGTGACCAGGCTTTCGTTCAAGAGAGTAATTTAGCCAGCCATATGAAGACAAAGCATGGCCAAGATACCTAAAGTATCTAGACAACTATTATTTTCTTGACTCCACTGTATCTTACTCTTTGTATACGATGCATCAAGATACTGTAAAGAAGGTTTAGGTACAGTTCTTTATGACGATTATAATACATTACGACTTCCGATAAATATTCCTAAAAGTAAAATTATACAAATAAATGATGTATTTTACTAAACATACTGTTTTTAATTTCATAGCTTATGTATTTCGTAATAAGGATAAAATTAATATAATAAGTCAGTACAAAGAATAATTAATCGTTAATTCAATAAGCGTTTACCTCTCTTTTCAGGCGTTGCACAGCAAACACCAATTGTTAAAATAGAGTCATTCGACTCGTCATCCGATGATGAAGTAGAAGCTACATCCGCGACAACCCCGGTCGATCCTTTAAGTGGCGCCCAAATAATACCAAAGGTTGCACAAAAATGGCAGAAGAAGAAGAAATCAGACGGCAGGAAAACTTCAGCGGAAATGACTAAACATCTTCAAAATTTTGAAATTATTATGCTTTGCTCCAATGCGACGCCGACGCGAGGACACCAAGGCATCGGCTACGGTTGCTTCTTCTGCGAAGTACAGTTCCCCGACCCGGCCAACCTCAAGTCCCACACTCTGGAGTGTCACGCTGACCTCCAGCACACCTCATCCACGCGACCGCCGCAACTTAACAACTATTCCGTCAAACTCGATATCACATCCCTAACATGCAAGGTTTGCAACGAAAAATTCGAGCAGCTAGCACCGTTCATGGACCATCTCCGATTTAAACATTACAAACCGATCCATACCGATATCAAAAGCTATATATTACCGTTTCGATTCGATAATAATCCGCTTAAATGCGTTATGTGCGAGACAGAGTTCAACGCATTCAGAATGGCCGTGGAGCATATGAATATACACCTCAGGAATCACATCTGCGACGTATGTGACGCTGGTTTCGTCAACAGAGCCGGCTGGCGAACTCACAGACGCATTCACCAGTACGGTGATTTCCCTTGCAAGAAATGCCCTCAAGTCTTCAACTCTATGGTTAAATTGAGGTATCACGACCGCTGTGTCCACTTAGGACAAGACAAGAGGAATAAGTGCGCCTACTGCGGTGAAAAGTTTAACTGTTTGGTTATGAAGAACAACCATATGGTCAAGGAGCATGGCGTTGCTCCCACGGTAGCGCAATGTAAAGCTTGTGAAAAATCATTCAGCAGCTACCAAAGTCTCCGGGTACACGAGAAAACGTATCATCTGTTGGAGAAGAGGTTTAAATGCACGTTGTGTGAGATGGAGTTCCACTCTAACAAGTATCTGCAGAGGCATATGGTGAAGCACACGGGGGCCCGAGACTTTAAATGCGATGTCTGCCACAAGGCGTACGGCAGGAAGAGTACTCTGAAGGAGCATATGCGTCTACATGCAGACGATCGCAGGTTTAAGTGTGAACACTGTCCGATGGCGTTCATACAAAAATGCAGCTTGAAATCCCATTTGCATTCCAAACATGGAAGGGAATTGACCAAGTGAAATATGTTTTAGGTTTTTGAACTTAATGTGGGTATGCTACAAACAGTTTTTTTATTATCTATTTTATCAAAAATTATGATTTAGGGTCGCGTTTTTCTTGTGAACGGAATGAAATTTGGGTACAGCCAAGATGGAGCTCATTGAGATAAATACTAAATTAACATTTGCCTACAGGATAGACTGTTTCTAGAGTCGCATTTAAGGATTAAAATGTTATTGATTTTAATGATCTGATATAAGGCAAGTAATTTTATAGAAAACAGGACTTCATTCAATATGTTATTATTTTGTATAAATGCTTTAGTTTTGAGTTTTGTTTTTAGATTGACTTATTCGAAAATGTAAATTTGGAACTGGAAATACTTTTTAATGAAAAGAATTAAATATATATTATGTGAAACAGAGGTTATTTTTTAATTGTTTGAACCCCACGTATGGCAAAATAGCAAAATAATTGATTTTAATTTGTTTTAGTCCTCTTAAGCTAATCAGAAGTTGAAATCGTCATTGTCCTTCTGCAATCTCAAATAAATAACACAAATGCGTCAGTTTAAACGATTAACTGTTGATGCAGTAAAGTTTACCTTTCTTTTCAGACGTTACACTACAAGGACCAATTATTAAAATTGAACCTCTCGCCCCGGAAAATAGAACTGCAACGGGACGCGAAGAAGAAGAAACTCTCGCTTCAACATCTAATAGTAGAACACAAATTCCCAGCTCATCGCACCCTGTGAAATCACCGGCCAGTATTTTAACAAGAGATCCAAAGAATATATCAGAAGTAACAACAGATTCGCTAAAGAAAACAGAAGGCAGAAAAATGTCGGCGGAAATGGCTAAACTCGTCGCAAATTTCCAAATACTGCTAAGTTGCTCTAACGCGACCCCTTTACGCGCGCTGCACGGCCTTAACTACACTTGTTACTTCTGTGATAAGCAATATCCTGACACAGCCGATCTCAAGAACCACACCTTGAAGTCACACCAGGACTTCCGCCACACCTCGTCAACGAGATTGCCCACACTCTACAACTATTCCGTCAAACTCGACATCACTGAATTGACTTGCCGCTTTTGTTTCCAACCATTCGATCAGTTCTTTGGGTTCATAGACCATTTGCGTCTCGAACACGACCAGCCAATCCACACGGACGTTAAAAACTACATGCTACCTTTTAAATTTGACAGCGATCCTCCCAAATGTGTCTTGTGTGACACTGAGTTCAACACTTTCAGGAATGTCGTTGAGCACATGAATGTACACTTCAGGAATTTCGTTTGCGAAGTCTGCGGTGCTGGTTTCATCAACAGGGCTAGCTGGAAAACTCACAAGGCCAACCACGACTACGGAGACTTTCCGTGCACGAAATGTCCGCAAATCTTCAGTTCTATGTTGAAACTGAGGAATCACGATCGCTACCTCCACTTGGGGCTAGGCAAGAGGAACAAATGCGCGTATTGCGGTGAAAAGTTCAGTTGTTTGATATTAAAGAACAATCATATGGTCAAAGAGCATGGAGTGGCGAAAATATCGGCGAAATGTAAAGCCTGTGACAAGACGTTCAGCAACTACGCAAACCTTCGCTTGCACAAAAGAAGGTTTCATTTACAGGAGAAGAAAGTCAAGTGCCCCGAGTGTGAAATGATGTTCCGTGACTCGCACGCACTAAAAGAGCATATGGTTAAGCACACGGGAGTTCGTGATTTCAAATGCAGTATTTGTGATAAGGCTTACGGTAGGAAGGACACCCTGAAGGAGCATATGCGTATCCATGCGAACGATAGGAAATTCAAGTGCCAATATTGTAAGATGGCTTTTGTGCAGAAATGCTCCTTGAAATCTCATTTGTATTCTAAACATGGCAAGGCAAATGAAAAGTCAAGTATTGAATAATATTTTTTTTAGTTGTTTTCAGTGAAGCTGTGTAGAATTACAATTTGTTCTAAGGTAATATTAGCGTATCAGGATCTCAGGAAATGAAAACTTTGAGAGGAGATATTGCTTTCTAGACTTTAGTATCTACTAAGCTTTACTATAACTCTGATTCTACATAAAATAAATGATTATATAGTAAACTGTTTTTTATTACTCAATATCTTAATCTCCTATTGCGACATTTTGTCCTGCATGTGGCGAGTAACATTTTTTTTATTACACAACGCCATACACATACACCCTACCTTATTATAAGTTGATATTTTGGCCAACCATATTTTCTTTTTTAAAAAGATGATCTATCTCGTCTCGTGCAGATGCATATGCCTACAGAACATCGTTTTAATTAGGCAATCTTTAAACCTTTTCTGTATCACATTGATTTAAAACCAAATCTGCTAACTACCGAGCCCTTATAGTTTTTATCCCGTGCAGAAAAACGGACATCGTTTTTGTTTATTAAAGTTAAGCTTACCTTTTATTTCCAGGTAATCCACGCCTTCTAACTGATAGTACGGTTAAACTATCGGGTTTGGAAGTAACTGAAATGGATGATAACGATTTAATAGCCCCTCTAATCGAAGGTGATGAAATAGACTACGAACTACTATTAGACCTACGAGGAACTGATAAAAATCAAGAAGTGATTGAATCAAGTCAAGATGAAACGCCATCATCTGCACCGTTTTGTACTGAATATATTTTTAAATATGAATCAAATTCACAGTCGCCCTCGGCTGATCATAGTAGTGATCAATTTGATCCAGAATCACCTTCAAACTCAGAGCGTATAGATGAATTAGAGGAGATTTCTTCAAATATTGAATACCTAGATGAAACTGAAGTAGAATACCGCTTAACAGAAAGGATACAACGTTCAAAAGAGACTGTAGAACACAAGGCTGAAATTGAAAGTAGAGACGTGAGTGCGGACAAACCTAACGAGAGCTCTAATTTAAGTGATATTAAAATGAAAACTGTAATCAAAGACATGGAGGAATACGACAGACAAGTCCAATACCATCACGAGAATTTGCGTACCATACTTCGATGCTCAAACGCTACGACGTTTCTTTGCCGCGGGATATGGTATCTGTGCACTCTTTGTCGCACTAAATACACAGATCCTGGTGATTTAAAAGCACATACTTTAAAGGCCCACAAATCTTTGAAATCCCAACGCAAGTTGTACTCGGCTCGCAAAATGAACCGCTACATTGTGAAACTTGATATCACTGACTTGCAATGCAAGCTGTGCTCCATTGAAATCGCCAGCTTGAAGGACCTGATGGAACATCTGAATTCGGATCATGGTGAACCCGTGCACAGGGATCTGCCGAACCATATGATCCCCTTTAAGTTTGATGGCGACGTCTTACGCTGCACTGAGTGCGACCGCGAATTCGCTTTCTTCAAAATGCTGCAGTGCCACATGAATGATCACTATAAGAATTTTACTTGCGAGGTTTGCGACACTGGTTACGTGTCTTATGGCAGTCTCGTCCAGCACATGCGCCTGCATGCCGACGGCGAGTACAAATGCAAATGGTGCCAGAAGCTGTTCCACAACAAACATAAGTTGGCAGACCATGTCAAGTTGGTGCATTTTGGTCATAAGATGAGAAATAAGTGCGCTTACTGCGACATGAAGTTCTTGGTTTTCGAAACTAGAAACAAGCATATGGAGGAGGAGCATGGCTTGAAGGCGCCTGTGGTGCAATGTCAAGCGTGTACGAAAACTTTTAGATCCACGAGACACCTGACAGCACACATGAAGAACTTTCATTTGATAGGGCAGAAGAATCACGAGTGCTCGCTATGCGACAGGCGTTTTTCAGCACCGCATATGTTAAAAGCGCATATGGCGGTACACTCGACTGAGAAGGAATTTAAGTGTGTCATGTGTGATAAAGCGTTCTCTAGAAAAAAGACTCTTCGGGAACACGTCAGGATCCACGCTAATGACAGAAGGTTCAAGTGCGAGCACTGTGGGATGAGCTTTGTACAGAAATGCAGTTTAACTGGCCACCTGAAGAGTAAACACGCGGATAAGGACCAGGATAAGTTGGTCATACAGCAAGAAAAGTGTGGCTAGAGTAGTATTCTGGTAGAACCAAAGATTATTTCTTTTTGAGGGGATATGAGGTGTCTTTAAAGTGCTGATGTTGTTTTCAAATTCGTTTCTGTTGCGAACGTAATAGATTGGATGGATTTGTAAAGATCCTCGATGTATATTTTTTTAGGCTAACCTCAAAAAAAAACAATGATTCTTACATCTTTTATATATTGGACTCAATTGTTAGATCATAACTTTTATTATTATGTACATATTAAATTGAAATTTACGAGCAATAACTAGTTTCATTTACGTAATTTATTCTTAAAGTCCGTTTATTCTAAATAGTGTCGAATTATGTACATTTTATCTTTTTGTAATTATAAGGTAACGTTAAGTTAAGTTAACAATCACGGTGCAATTCTTATATCTCATAAATTAATCTTATTAACTTATATTTTACTTAATATTCGCCGTGACAAAAGAAATTCAATAAATTGTACTTTTCTTTATAGGTGTACAGACTACAAATGTCAAAATCGAATTGCCGAACAAAGAAGACGATACATCAGATGAAGAGGCTGCGGATAAAAGACATCCAGATGGCAGAAAGTTATACACAACAGCTAAAGACGTTAAAAATAATAAAGATCAGAAGCCCAAGGGTCCTACTGATGTAGAAATGCACCGGAACAACATAAGAGTAATCCTAGAATGCTCCAACGCGACACCTATACGATGCCACGGTGGCATCGGATACCAGTGCTGCTTCTGTCCCGAGCAGCACCCCAATCCCGCTGATCTGAAGACCCATACAATAGAAAAGCATGACAGCAAAACAAAGCAAGCATTTATGAAAGGCAAAACCATGTCAGAGTACTTCGTCAAGCTGGACATCACCGCTCTACGCTGCAAACTGTGCGGCGCCGAAATAGACGCGCTAGAGCCGCTCATGACTCATCTATCAGAAAGCCACGGGAAAAAACTGTACACAGATATCAGAAGTCATATCCTGCCTTTTAAATTTAACGACGAAACGTTGCAGTGCATATTTTGCCCCAACGATTTCAACACTTTCAAAGTTTTACAGGGTCACATGAATGTCCACTTCCGAAACTTCATTTGCGAGACTTGTGACAGTGGCTTCGTCACTCGCAACATGCGACGGAACCACATGAAGACCCACGATACCGGATCGTTTATCTGTAGCTTCTGTCCCAAAGTTTACGACACGCTCCTCAAGCAACGAGCTCACGAGAAGCAGGTTCATAGGCATCCGAAAATGAACCTCTGCCCTTACTGTAACGAGAGGTTCCGAGATTTCACTCAAAAGGTTCGGCATCTCAAGGAGGCACATGGGGTCCAGAAGGAGTCTCCGAAATGCAAAGCCTGCGACAGAAGCTTCGAGACCATGGCGGCGCTGAGCGTTCACGTCAAAAGGGATCACTTGATACAGAGGCCGCATAAGTGTACAGAGTGTGACATGTCTTTCTACGTAAAGGCACAGCTGAGGAATCATTTCGTCATACACTCTGGTACAAGAGAGTTTGCGTGCGCGGTGTGCTTAAAAACCTTTGGTCGAAAGAAAACGTTGTCGGACCATATGCGAATACATACGGATGATCGCAGACACAAATGCAAGCATTGCGGGATGGCGTTTGTACAGAAAAGTAGCTTGAGGAGTCATGTGCGGTCCAACCATTCTGAAATGCATCAGGAATAGAAATTATGAGCTATCTAATGGAAATATATTTACTTTAATACCAAGTACTAAAGAGTTTTATTTTATAAAATTACAATCAAATTGTGTTAACTCAAAACATCTTTGTTTTTGGAAGTATATTTGAGTAGGGAGTTGTGATTGTTTTAAGACTAAGTATTTCTTTTTCTTTATTTACAGAAATCGGAGAAGGGTGCCAAAAAGTTTTCAAGACTGAAACTGGGTTGAATGTAGAGATCCTGCAGAAATTATCAAACACAGAGCGTAAAGATCAGGATAATGTTATTAAGGGTTTAAGCAGAAAATCACCAGACATGAAATCACATGAAAAAACCCTACGCGTCGTCTTACAAAGTACTAAAGAGTTTTATTTTTGCAATTGCTTAAATGATGTTAACTTGCAAAATTTCAATATTTTGGAAGTATTTGAGTAGGGAGACAAAAATTGTTTTAAGATTAAAGTTATGTTTTTTTTCCCTTTATTTACAGAATACGAACCAGGCAAAAAATTGGTAACGACAAAAGCAGGGTTAAATGTAGCGATCCAGCTCAAACACTCAACAAAGACAAAGCGTAGAGATCAGAACGATGTTATTAAGAAGTCTCGCAAAAAACTACCACCAGACGTGAAATTGCATGACGAAAACCTTAGTATAGTTTTACGATGCTCGACTGCTACACCCATCCGCTCGCGCTGCAGTCTCGGATATCGCTGTTACTACTGCGACAATGAGTACCCCGACCCTGCAGACCTCAGGAAGCACTGCACAGAAGACCACTCGCATGACGACAAACCAGTCAAATCCTGCCAAAGTCCGTACTTCCACATGAAAATGGACATCACTGGTCTACGTTGCAAACTTTGTAACAACTCTTTCGATCAGCTAGAAACTCTAATGGAACATCTAAATGAAATACACGGAGAGCGGGTGCACACGGATCTGAAAAAGAATCACTTGATTCCGTTTAAATTTGACACTGAACAATTGAAGTGCGCTGTTTGCGACCTCGAATTCTACAACTTTCATATGTTACTGGATCATATGCGCAAGCATTATCGCAACTACATCTGCGATATCTGCGATGAAGGCTACTTGAACTTTAATAGTTTGAGGTGCCATCGTTTGGGGCATAAAAAAGGCGAGTTTCCCTGCGAAGAATGTGATAAAGTATTCACCACTCGCCCCAACCTTCAAGCGCATATAAGAAGCGTTCATCTCGGCATAAGGAGGAACAAATGTGGCTACTGCGGCGAAAAGTTTACCGAATTAAGCTGGAAGCTGGATCACTTGGAGAAAGTGCACGGCATCAAAAAGCCGGATTACATATGTAAGATATGCGAGAAAAAATTCACATGTCTGAAAACTTTGGACAACCACGTGCGAGGGGTGCATTTGATGGAGAAAGGAGAGCAGTGCTCGGAATGTGGGATGAAGTTTTTCAAGAAAACTGCTTTGAGGCAGCATATGACGGTCCACACGGGACATCGCGCGTTCCAGTGCCCGATCTGCTCCAAGTCGTTCCAGAGGAGGTGCACGTTGAGAGAGCATAAGAGGATACACCTGGACGACCGCCGGTTCAAGTGCGGGTATTGCACTATGGCGTTCATACAAAAGTGCAGTCTGAAGGGACACTTGCGTTCCAAACATGGGGAAGACATCTGATACATCTCAGTGTGAACATTAGATTAGAAATTAACAATTTCTTTTTTTGATTAACGGTCACATTGACACTTTGTGGTATTTTTTATGTAATTGTCAAATATTAAAATAAAAATCTTAGTTTAGTTTTTGTACTGTTTCATTTTGTATTATTGGATCGTAGGTTTAATCTGTTAGATATCTAATGCTACTTACAACATCGTCGTATCCGTTTGATTGTATTAAGTTCAAGCTTTTTCTTCTACCGAGATAACCGTTGAATCTGGTTATGTGAAATGGTAAAACATATTTTGATTTCATTCCGACCGTAATCGTAATACATCAAAGAAAACCGAGAAAGAAGACCATGTAACCGCTTAAAATAAAACAAACCTTATCTTTACAGATAAACTCATGGACGGGAGCTTGGTTATTAAAGACGAGCCTTCGGCCACCGCCCCAAGTGCCTCTGAGAAAAGGAGTCGCAAAAAGACCTCCGCAACGCTCAAAGAATCTGACAATGAAAACGTTGACATGACACACACCAAGAACAGCTCGGCGCCCTCCGGTCGGAAACGCTTTGTAGTCATACCGAGACTCGGATCAAACAGAACAATAGTGTTGAAGAAATCAACTGAACTAGACCTGCATTTAGACAATCTAGACACACTCATGCGTTGTACAAACGCAACACCTATGAAAATACACGGCATATGGTTCCAATGCTGCTTCTGTTCATGCCGGTACGAAGATGCTGCCGCTTTGAAAATTCATACATCAGACAAACACGAAGATGCAAAAGCGTTCCTGGGGCGCAGCGTTGCCGAGCTCATCCTCCGGGTAGACATAACTGGCTTACAGTGCAAGCTTTGTCAGACCGATGTTAGCGATCTCGAACAGATATTGGAGCATTTAAGAAAAGAGCATTCAGAGAAAATACACACGCATATCAAAAACTACATGATCCCATTCAAATTCGACAGCAAGGAGCCGAGATGCGCAATATGCGGTATGGAATTCTACACCATCAAGACGTTGCAACTTCACATGAACAGTCATTTCGGGAATTTTGTCTGCAAAGAGTGCGGAAGCGGATTCGTGAATCAGAGAAGCTTGAATGTCCACGTCAGCCGTCATGCCAACGGTATGTTCAAGTGCGAGACGTGCCAGCGCGTGTTCGACAACAACCTCAAGCTAAAGGAGCACGACAAAGCCGTCCACCGCGGCAAGAACAAGCGGCACAAATGCGACTTCTGCGACGAGAGGTTCATCGGCGTCATAGCGAAGAGCGCTCACATGGTCAAAGAGCACGGCTTGCCGGTCCCCGAAGCCAAATGTCCAGCGTGCGATAAAACATTCAAAAACCACAAGTATCTAACAACGCATAAGAGGACTTTCCACATGATGGAGAGAAGACACAAGTGTTCAGAGTGCGACAAAATGTTTTACTCAAAACACGAAGTCAAACAGCATATGCTGACGCATTCCGGGCAGCGTGACTTCAAGTGTGTCATTTGTTGTAAAGCGTACGGCAGAAAGAGTACGTTGAGGGAGCATATGAGGATCCACGCGGACGACAGGAGGTTTAAATGCGAGCATTGCGGGATGGCGTTCGTGCAGAAGTGTAGTTGGAGGGCGCACATGCGGTCAAAGCATGGCGAAGAAGCGTGACCAGTTCCGTTAAGCTCTTTAGCGTATAAAAGATTAATTAATAAAAGTTGAGAGATTCAATTCTTAGTTTACTATCCTACTAATATTATAAATGTGAAAGTTTGTGAGTATGGATGTTTTGATGTTTGTTACTCTTTCACGCCAGAACGGCTGGACGGATCTGGATGAAATTTGGAACATATATAGATTATAGTCTGGAATAACACATAGGCTACTTTTTATCCCGGAAAATTGCGTAATTCCTGCGGGATAGCGATAAACGAATTCTATGCAGACGAAGTTGCGGGCAACAGCTAGTTGACCATACTTTTTGGTTATGTTGTGGCCCTTATTCAGTTTGTGCCTTTTACTCCATAAATGCGAAAGACGTTTCACATAACCAACATATTTATAGGTATAAGTTAACTAGTGACGAGTTAATAGAACCATAGGTAAGCAAAAGCGAAGATAATTGCAGCAGTAGCAGACAAAGCGTAGTTAGAACTTGAAATTGCAGTGATTCCGAAATTCTAATGCTTATTTCTGTTTCCATAGGTGTGGGATGGAAAATGCGCAAATCAATGTTAACGATTGGCGCCCGCGAAGCAGACGCCCGCAAGCCGTCCAAACTGAAAACCATCCTCATAAAGCCAAAGACGGAGAAACCGCGGAAGAAGCGGTGCAAGATAATAGAGATCAAACCTACGCCCGTCAATGTTTCCTTCAAGAAGCTAAACGAGGCTCATAAGCATCAGGCTAATCTCAAAGAGATACTCCTAGGTTCGAACGCGACTCCAATCAGATGCCGCGGAAGCGTCGGGTACGCTTGCTGCTTTTGCAGCGACCAATATCGCGACCCCGCGGACCTGAAACAGCACAATATAACCGCCCATGACGACACAACTAAAGCTAACTACATGAAAGGCGAATCTATCGTCGGCTTTATCGTTAAATTGGATATAACAGCTTTACACTGCCGCCTTTGCTCCGTCAGCATCAGAGAATTAGGACCACTAATGGAACATTTAAAAACCGCCCACGATCGACCTATCCTAACAGATCTGAAGAACCACTTGGTCCCATTTCGATTTGAAAGCAACATGCATACATGCGTCGAGTGTTCAGCGGAGTTCAGTAATTTCAAAGTGTTGTTGGCCCATATGAATGAGCACTACCGAAATTGTATTTGCGAAATTTGTGGAGCTGGTTTTGTTACTAAGAGGATTCTGCAAGCCCATAGCTACAGGCATATAACCGGCGATTTCAGCTGTCGGTATTGCCCTAAGGTGTTTGATGCTAAGTTGAGGATGCAAGAACATGAAAGGAACGTACATGTTCTTATGAACAGGAGGAATAAATGTGGCTATTGTGGTGAGAAATTCACTGATTACACTAAGAAGAATGACCATGAGGTGAAAGTCCATGGTGTGAAGCCGATCGTATTGCACTGTCAAGCTTGCAGCAAGACCTTCGATAACCAAAGGTCTCTGACGGTCCACACGAAGACGTTCCATCTGATGCAGAGGCGGAGCCCGAAAACTTCGAACCCGCTGAAGTTGTAGACAAGAATGTGTTTTCATTAGATCTCTTACCGCTTCTTTAAGACGTGGTCAGATTTTAGAAAGCGCATCACTTGAATTTCGTGGTAAAAATCTATAGCTCAAATCATATTTTCGACTTGTCAAACTCTAATGTTCTTCTAGAATACTATTCTTAACCACTTTGAGTGGTATTTTTGAGTTGTGTGCTTTCTAAAATCGGCTTCATGAGGACATAAAAAGTATCAGATAGTTACTTCTTTATTGTGCAAAATAAACATAATGATAAAAATAATGAGGTCACAATCGATGTTACCGTCTTACGCCTGACAGAGAGAAATAACGAATGATGATACTGCGAGAATACGTGATTTATGAAGGAATACTTAGAATTTAGAATTATCGTCAGATTGAAATGAAAAGATATTCGGAAAAGGCACGCAGAATTGCGTCTTTCTGTAGGGTGAGTCGCGTAATTTTTGCTGAATAAAACAAATCAACATGTTGCGTCGCCGTGTGAACGAAACCGGCTTTTAATGTAAAACAGATCTCGTCTGGGCTCACCCTGGCCTTGGGAGTAAAAATTCTCAAAAAGACCAAGATTTTTTTAACTTTTTCGAATGTTATATAAAAAGTGACAGATTCTTTGCTTCCGAGTATAGATCCAATATCAAAGATGGCGTTAAATCCTTTTAGTTTAACTGTTTCCAAATATTTTGTATCCATGCATTTAAGAGTTGGATTCTTGTCGGTGGAGTATTTACAGTGGTAGAAGTGTCTCCCGTTCTCCGCCAGGCTTTTGACCTCTCCGTCAGACAGGGCGTTGACATGTTTTCTAATTTGATAGAGATAATCTAATCTTGGTCTTTCCTTGTCTTATAAGGCATCTAAAATATAGTACTGAGGGATAGTAAAATTAGAAGCTTGAAGATTAGATACCAGTGAAATTCAACTGTATTTTTTATGTTCTAATCACATGCAGGAAGGTAAGCATTTACATATTTTGTACTATTGTAGCGTTGACTCCAAACAACTTGAACCAATGTGTGAGTTAGATAAGTAATCAGATTAATTAATCTTATTGAAATAAATTGACCATTCCAAATCATTCCACGTTGATTTTTTTATTCTCGGGAGCAACAGCAGCAGCTGATAAGCAAAGTAAGTACACTGAATTCTTTTTGAAACCACACGATAAGCTATACATTATAAACCTTACCTAAGTCATTAGGTATATTTGGTGAAAAATCAGTTTGTATAAAAAATACAACGAAGGCACCTGACGAGTGAGACAGACCCACCAGAGATGCGATGCCAGCATAGAGGTTAGCAACGTGCAAGTAATTTCACTTCTCTTCGTCGGTAGGCACACAGCAGCGCAAGTACTGCTTGGCGAGTAAGGTGTTGGTAGCGATCCAGACCTTGCGTAAGATAGGTACTAACCGTAAAATTTATAAAAAAAGATCTACTTACTTCAATCGCCATTACAACTCGTATCACCACGTCACCGCACCCCCGCCGTGGACGAAATGAGGACCAAAAGTACTCTGTGATAAGGAAAATCGTCATTCGAACGAAATAGATGGTACATTCTTTGTTTTTACTTTGCTCCCAGACCAGCGTTAATTGTTGATTGATACTTCTTTGCTACTCCGTGATACAGTGAAGTCAGATCATGCAACACAGTCGCGTTCCCGTCAAATCACGCATAGACTACAGGCCCATGTCCAAAAAATGTGGGTCATATGAACCACCAGGTGACGTATTATAGGACGATATAAGACCATAAAATAATAAGATTCAGCACTACGCCGTCACTTATAAGCTGTCCAACTGGGTGCTGGTGAGAATTCAAAAGTGCAACCCTCGATTTTTTCGCCTTGTCGCATGATTTATGTACGGCGTTGCGGAATAATGGATAAGAAGCTGTATAGAAACAGTATGAAACTGATGCCGTACAAAGATGGTGCGCCACAAAGTCCGTAAATTTGTTTGATTTTCTGACAATTTCCAGGGTAAATTTGGTCATTTCATTCTGATGGCGCCACCAGAAGAAATAAAAATTAGAGATGCAAAACAACGATACAATACACGTATGTCGATGAATTATATTTTATTTATTAAAAGAAAATAGATTTAACAGTTCCGTAAATAATATATGTTATTATAGATCGACCGCTTAAATGAGTCCTCGCCCACGCGGTGTAGACGCGCGGGGGCGGAGAGGTGCGGGCGGCAGGCGCACTACCCGCTACCCCTTTGTCGTAAAACCCCGCGCCCCTATACCGCGCAAGCGAGGACTCATTAGTCGGTCTATAGAGAGAGATAGGCAGAATAAACTAACTGATTTACCTACTCTTAAAGAAAGTAACAAAGCTTAATTCATATATTTACCATAGACTTAGGTATCTGTATTCAACTTAAACGTAAAATAGAATTTGCCAAACTTAACAATTTCAAATTATAATTTGATCAACCAATGCCAATTATGATAATATTCCGTGGTAGCAGCACCTCAGCAGATCCGACCACTGTACATCCCAGAATGTTTTTGGTCGATAACTGGGTTACTATTCGACTCAGCAATCGGTATAAACTATATGCTAGCTAATCCCATCATTTAATGGAAATCTCCCGAATTCCGTATACGACCCCTATGTGTTATAGAGATAATACTTACTCATGCGTGCCACATCCACGGATAAAACGGTTCACAGCATTTGTCATTTCAACGCTAACGTGTTCGAGACTATTCTTATGACAAAAAAACACACCAGTGGCGGACTAAGCCCGTCAGAGGCCCGGGGCGACAAAACTAAATCAGGCCCCCAGATTAAAAAAATATGTAGTTTTGTCCGTACGCAGAGATGGGAATCCCCTCCCTCAGCGTATTGGACGCGTTCAGCAAAGTTAAAAGAACATTAGTATCTACCTACTGCTTAAAAAATCCAGATAGCTGTAATGTTTTGATCTTGATGACATTATGTAGGTACTAACTACTAAGCACATTTTTAGTCTTGTTAAGGATTTGATCAGGAGAGCGCGGAGGCATTTGGGGCCCCCCAAAAACCGGGGGCCCGGGGCGGGCCGCCCCTTCCGCCCCCTGTTAGTCCGCCACTGACTCACACTATCAGCACGCATCTGGATGATGCTTCACCATGTGGTAGTTGAGGCTGGCCTTCTGCACGAACCGCTCTCCGCACAGCGAGCACACCTTATTCTTCTCGCCTTTATGTATCTTCTCATGCATCCGAAGCGTGTTTATCCTCGGAAACTTCTTGTGGCAGAACGAGCACTCGTGTATCCTCTCAGGCTTATGCTTGATCAGGTGTCGCTTGAGAAACTTCACGCTGAAAAACGACATATTGCATAAGTCGCATGGCACAGTCTTCTCCCTCAAATGGACTTGCCTTTGGTGGATGAGCACGCGATGCTCAAAGGCGTTCCTGTAGCCACAAATGCCACACGTCGGTATGGGTGTGCCATGGACGTCATTCCGGTGTATAGCCATGTCTCTAGCCACAAACCTGGACGGGCAATCGGGACATTTCGCCAGCGTGTGATGATTGATCATGTGGATCTGTAACCCCTTCTTGCTCTTGTACTCTTTCTTACACACATCGCAGAATACCTTCGCTATTTCTCTCAACTGTTTCCTGTTTCTTTTACCGAATTCTTCTAGGTTATGGTTCTTGAGGTGTTTCCTTTTCTTGGCCAACGTTGTGAACTGCTCGCTGCAGACGGGGCACTGCTCTTTGATGTCGGTGTGGTGTGCGAGGATGTGCTTCCTGGTGGAGGAGATGTTGCCGAGATGGCATTTGCATTCGCTGCAGAAGTACTTCTTGGCGCCGTAGTCTTCGATGATGCAGACGTAAGGGTGGCTGCTGAGCTCCGAAGCGAGTGACGCATCTGGAAAAATGGGTCGAGAATCATTGGACTGTAAGTAAATGGCTTGTACGTATGTATATCTCACATTGTGTGTATGTGTATGTATAGCACACATTCTATACATTCGACGAACTCTTTTCCTGGCAGTCAAAGCCTACAGCTTTGTGATTTTAAAAAAAATGTTTTATTATTTTATTGGTGCTCCAGTTTTATTAAAATTGTAAATTAAAAATGACATGTAATAACTATAAGTATTATGAATAAACGAGTATGAGTATGAGTATGAGTAATATTATAAATGTGAAAGTTTGTGAGTATGGATGTTTGTTACTCTTTCACGCCAGAACGGCTGGACAGATCTGGATGAAACTTGGAACATAGATAGATTATAGTCTGGAATAACACGTAGGCTACTTTTTATCCCGGAAAATTGCGTAATTCTTGCGGGATAGCGATAACGAATTCTATGCAGACGGAGTTGCGGGCAACAGCTAGTGTGTGTATGTATGTAAATCCTTTTGTACACAATTTTGCTAACACTAAGATACATGCACAAACGTGGACTTATCCCTTTAAGGGATATTTTCCAGTCAATAGCCTTGTAGTGTTATTCCGAAATGTTTTAGCAGATTTACAGGTTTTTCGTCGTAGTTTTGTATTCAAAACTGAGTCACCACTTTGATGCAAGACACTTTGACCATCGTCAAATGTATGGAAACATTTGACGACCGGATAGCCTTGTGGTTAGTGCCCCTGACTATGAAGCTAGAGGTCCTGGGTTCGAATCCCGGTAGGGGCAGACAGTTGTACGATGAATACGAATGTTTGTGCCCGAGTCATGGATGTTGTATGTATTTAAGTATGTATTTATCTACATTATATAAGTATGTTTATCCGTTGCCTGGTACCCATAGTAAGGGGACGATGGGGGAATTACGGACGCGGGGTAAATACGGACTAACATGTATCTACTCCATCCCTGCCCCCCGCGTCCAGCAGCCGCGATCACGCGTTTCGTTCGGCCATCTTTAGTGCCCACCAAACACTCCCGACAGACGGCTGCGCACACGTTTCAAGGTAATTGAAATGTTACGTTTTTTGTGATTTTGATGTAATATTTTGTATTTTACTATTTTGAGTGTTATTCAGAAAGACTAAGTGTCAGTTGAAAAGTCATATTTTCTATCGATTGCGATGTTAATGACGAGTAAATAGCACGACCGTTGGCCTTGATAAATTTTGTTAACCTATAAATTTTGTTGTTGTATTTTTTCTAACTGGTTTGGGTTAATTGCGGACAAATGGCCAGGGGTAAATACGGACGTGTGATCCACCCACAGAAGACTGGATTATGTGTTCCAAATATAAGAATTGGGCACATGAGAATTGCAGTGCTGGGTCTTCTTCAAGAGGCTACGTTTGTGAATTCTGCAAATGAAATGAGACCTCGTCCGTAAATACCCCACGTTGTCCGCAATTAACCCAGCATAAATGTTTTTGTTTTTGATTAAAATGTAATACATGTTGATTGATCTCATACAATTATTAATGTTGATTTGATAGGTAAACAACTATAGTTTAACAATTAATAAAGACAGACTGATTATTATTAATAGTTTGAGTTTTATTTGTGATTCTGCTTAAGCGTCCGCAATTCCCCCACCTTCCCAAGCTTTGCTTAGTTTGGAGCTGGGTCAATTGGTGTAATTTGTCCCAAGATATTTATTTATTTTTTAAGCACAATTTTATTGAGAAATCTTGACAAACATTTGCAGGGTATTTCAATGAAACCAGCCCAAGCACCTACTGAAATATAAATATCCCTAATTAATTTAGAGCCTTGTTTCTTCCTGTTCCCATTAACGGGACCACGAGGGATAATTGTTTCTCGCAGTCCATTAGTATGTGCGGTTGATGGAAATTTTCGCCTTGTACATACAGTGAGACCTGTAGGCTTATTACCTAACTCGCTCGCAATCGCCATCATGTTCATTTTGACAGTACTTGTATGAATGTGACAGCTAGCTGATTCCGATGCCAATTGTCAGCCCATACATGAACTGTCCAAATGAACACGATGGGGATTGCGAGCGAGTTAGGTAATAAGCCTACTGGTTATATGGAACCTGTATTAGTAATAGATTTCTTCCATGATGGTCTGGGAGTAAAGAAAAAACATAGAATTTACCAGTTGCCTCTCTTCCCGCGCCGATGGTAAAAGCCTATCGGGGGAATGGGCGAAAGTCTTAGGAATCATGTCATAGGCGATTTTGATACCCCTTTCCACCTATACGCTCACAATAATGTTAAACGTGGCTTTTAGGTCTTGTTACCTGAGGCTCTGTCAACCCCGTGAGGGATAAAGACGTGATATATGTACGTATGTATATTCACTTGTGGTAAAAAATCTTTCTGGAAAGTAACACATTGAAAAAAAAGTAAAATTTTGCGATTTTTTTTTTTATATAAGAGGGGGCAAACGAGCAGACGGGTCACCTGATGGAAAGCAATCACCGTCGCCCAGGGACACCTGCATGACCTGGGGAATCACAAGTGCGTTGCCGGCCCTTTGAGGAACAGGAAGGCTCGCTTTTTAAAGATCCCTAAATTGTAATTGTAAAATTGCTGTCAGAAAAAAAAGATTTCGTCAAAAATATTGCCAACCCACTCTTGACAAGGACGATGGCCGAAAGGAAGTGTTAGGTTTAAAAAATAATTCAGAGATACCTAGTCAAAATAAATATTGTGGCGACCTTCACGACATCTGAACGGCGACTACGTCAACTGCTACAACTCACTAGTAGCTGGGGACAGCGACAGGGATTTGGTTATGACCAACATTGCTGCAGCGAAGTTCCTGAACGCGAATGTTACACATCGCCAGTCACTGACGCTAGCCACAGTTGCGTCGTATCAGTTTATGCAGTTGTGTAGGTGGCGTTAACGTCGCCACATCACCCCATCAAGTCGAGGACACCAATGCGGGGAAAGGCCACAACAGAGAGCCCTCTCCAGGCGTATGTTTTGCCTGAGGACCGAAGTCCGAAGGAAGAGAGATGGACGTTGTATTTATGCATCCGCGTTGAGAAACTTCGTTGGCGCGATGTAGAACATTGTGACGTCACTGGCGCTAGCTACTCGTGCGTCGTAGCAGTTTATACATTTGCTAAGAGGTGGCGCTAGGGTTGCTCCATCTAGTTAACCTCTTTAAAAAAATAGACGGTCACCGGCGGGGGAGGGCGGGGAATCCGGAACCCGCATTCAACGGTGCCGTTGCCACCTGCCCCATCCCGGGGCGGCCACTGGACGTTGCGGTGGTCACCGTAGTGCGCCCGCAACGCCCGCAGTTCAAGGCCTGGAGGGAACGTGTGTTTTTAGACGGTAGGCCTCTCCCCTCCTTCCATAGGGAAGGCAGCGGCGAGTTGGAGAGCCCGTCATACCCCCGTTGCTGCCCCGAGCGCGGAGATGCATAAGGCGCATTTTCCACACCATAAAAAAAAAAGGGTCGCTCCATCTGCGTCATATTAAACAAGCAAGACTCGAGAACACATTCGAATTTTACGATCGAAGCCGGGATTTCAAGCTTCGCCGTCAGGTTCTCTAGCCACTATAGGCTACCTACCTTAAGTCCGGGGTCTGGGGCCCGATTTTTCAGAGCACATGTGTGAAAATACCACTCGAAAGTGGTGAAAAATTGTGCTGAATAAATACGAGTAGCTTAGAAGTTACGGCTCTCATTAATCTTGTGAACTAGTCAAAACTTTGATTAGCGCTGTAGTTTTGGACGCTGCACTTTCGAGTGATGTGCTTTCAAAAATCGGGTCCCTGGTTGTATTTGAATTCAGAACTGCATTTTTTATATAGGATAGACGCTAATGTGCCTTTTTAAAAAAAATGTACATAGTTAAGGGCTTAATTACAACAAATATTAATTGATTCCTTGTGTTACGACCGTTTCACCATTAGATACTTCATTGTAATAAGGGTGAAACAGTTGTAACACAAGGGAATCAATTAACTTTTGTTTTCATTAAGGCCCTTACTATGCACATGTTTTTTGAAAACGACTCTAATGAGACATGATCAAACCACAAACATTAAGCAAAAGAACTTATCGCTAAAGTACACGTTAATCTTTTAAATATTTCTGCAAGGAACAAAAATAACTACCTACAGTAAAAAACGTTGTAATGCTTAATAATGTTTATTTTTTTGACTTTGATATTATTGCCTACCTACATACCTAGAAGAGATCAAATTATGAGTCAGAATCAGAGCTTACTTCTATCTTCTAATCTACTTAATATATTTTTACACTACGCCTACCTAACTAAAATACTTCTTAGGATACAGGAGTCAATGCCACACGCCATAAAAACTGTACTGAAACTAAAACAAAATGCGCCAAATGACTGAAGTAATTTCTGACAAGGCTATTCCTAGTTTTCCGCAGTCTACGAACAAACGTCTCAGTATACTTAAAAGTCTATGTAAACATTACATAATTTCTTATGTTGCGATAGGTGGCCACGCGCCACTAATGGTGTATGCAAGCGATAAAGTTCTTCAGATGTCTGATCCTATAGGGTTATTACGTAACTCGCTCGCAATCGCCATCGTGTTCATTCTGACAGTTCTTGTATGAATGTGACAGCTAGCTGATTCCGATGCCAATTGTCAGCCCATACATGAACTGTCGAAATGAACACAATGTCGATTGCGAGCGAGTTAGATAATAAGTCTACTGGTCGGGAGTCCCTGTGGTCCAGTTAGCAGGACGCTCAGCTTAGCTTGGCGTACAGCCTTGAAACGCGTGTTCAAAATGTTCAAATCCACGAGAAACTTTTGCATTTAACTATTAAAACAGCTCTGCATCACCTGATCTTACATAGCAACATTCATTTTCACGTATTTTTGGGATGGCTTTTAGCGTGAAACCTGAGTCCAGCGCGTTGCACGAACGCCGCGCCACACAGCGCGCAACGATACGGCCTTTCTCCCGTGTGTATCCTATAGTGCGTCCTGTAACACTCCTTCCTCGCAAAAGTCTTGCCACAAACCTCACATTTAAACACCCTATCCTGATTGTGCGTTATCATATGATCCCTCAAGTTAGAACGCGTGAAAAAACGCCTTTTACACAATTTACAAACTATATTTTTCTCATTTAAATGCACGTTTCTCTGATGCCGAATCAACGAGCTTTCTTTCATAGCTCTCAAACCGCAAATACCGCACGTTGGCATAGGTACACCGTGTCTTTCATTCATGTGGAACAAAATTCGTTTCCTAGCAAATTTGAGCTCGCAATGTTGGCAAGCCTTCTCTATATGAACATCCATCATGTGTTCTGCTAGCGTATTCTTTCTCCTGAACTTTCTGCCACAGATATCACAATGAAACGTGTCCGGTTTATCTGTGGCATGTTTGACGTACATGTGATTCTTTCTTTGGCTGTGGTACATGAATGTTTCAGTGCACAGCCGGCATTTGATGAACTTCTGGAGCAAGTGTGTTCGTGCTACGTGGTTGCGGAGGTCGGATATGCGTCTGTAGGAGACTTTGCAAGCTCTGCACATGTATCGCTTGTCTGTTGCCTCGGGGACTTCCGTCACGAACTCATCTACGCGCGCTTTACCTTTAAAGAGAGAAACGGGAACTTTATAATGACATTTTATAAGCTACGTTAAACTAGCTGACCCGACAATTTTTTTTCCGTCTTAGAACCAGTTGCTGGTCTGGGAGCAAATAAAAAACATAGAATGTACAGTTGTTTCTCTTCCCGCGCAGATGGTAAAAGCCTGTCGAGGGAATCGGCTAAAATCTGAGGAATCATGATATGATGTAAATTTTATTGAATTGATGTCTTTGAGGTAAGTACATACATAACATTATTTGTTATGCCTTTTCAATGTAATTTAGAACGTTGGAGACGTGTTTGCGTCGAATAGTTACGATAGGTGGCGTATCATAATTTTATTTGCAAAATCTAAATCAACTCATCACTATTTTGATTCCCCTTTCCACCTATATGCTCACAATAATGCTAAACGTGGCCTTTAGGTCTTGTTACCTTAGGCTCAGTCTACCCCGTAAGGCAGGGGTGGCCAACTTGATTAGACCCAAGATCTCCTGGTTACTAACGAAACCCTGTGCGATCTACCAATTAAATACTTCATGAAACCTTAAATCAGCAGTTGGTGAGTACGTTGCGCAGTCTGGTCTACGTGTTTATATTTTTTGCCTTGCCACGATCGACTGGACTAACAGTCGCGATCGACCGGTCGATCGCGATCGACCTGTTGGCCACCCCTGCCGTAAGGGATAATAGACGTGATAGATATAATGGCAGTACCAATGTTCTTGCGTCGCATTCGTGGCAATGGCGGTCTTTCCGAAAGCGCTGGTAGTTTCAAAAAAGATTTGCAAAAATAAATTTTGAATTGGCAGGCACTTGACTTGATGTTTTCCTTGGTATTCCTAATTTCCCAAATCCATTAAAGGCATTCAGTTCATATTATAGGTTTGAAGGGTGTTACTCCAAAATCGAGATTCAAAGTTCGTATCAACCCGTTCCTTTCATTCTCATAGTAATGATCATTCATTAATGTGAAAGGAATGGGACTACACGAACTTCGAATTTCAGAGTAAAAGGTCTGGTCTAGTTCAAATCTGTAGATACTAAATACTAAAATAAGAAACAAGATACAACAATTATCATTTATTAAGTACTTACCTATAGTTGACACAAATTACCTATTAATATGAGATTTGTAAAATACTATTGAGAGATTCTTTCATAATTTAATACTTCATTATTTCATAATTTTATAAAATTAGCTACTTACTAACCTTAAAATGTACTCTTACATATTTATATCTACACTACCTACTCAAAAGAAAATAGAGACCACTTGAATTTGATCACTGAAATTAAATAACAAAATGACCGATGATGATGATGCAGATGATGATGATGATGAATGATGATGATGGATGGTGATGATGAATGGGTATTATGATGATGAATGATGATGATGATGGGAGTGAACCTGTTTTCCACGACTTGACTTAAGTTGAGAGATAGCAAAGTAAATATTTTTTGTTCATTGAAATGGACCTCCTCACGACTGATTCAATAAAATAACAAAATAGTTTTTATTTTGACCTGAAAACTCACCAAATTCATTAAATAATCCCTACTCTAAATAAAAAAAGTAGACAAATACATACCTATTATTTATTTATATTTTCGCTTTGGCGGTTAGTCTGTGGGCCCCTATTTTGTTCTGAGCAGAGTTTAACGAACTTGAGTTTCCAATGACATTGTGATTTTATTGCAGGTTTTTTAGCTAGTATTAAAAACAAAAGTTTTTAAAAATAACTTATTTTTCTCAAACATTGTCGTAAATGTCGTCATTGTATTCTAAGTAACAGAACACGAAGGGCGGGTTGACGGCCGAATTACATTGCAGGCGCGATTTTCTGATTGCTTTTCATTTGTTTTTAACTTTTTTTTAAGTCGAAGACTATGGAATAATGAACAACAAGGTCATACAGCCAAGTCGATGGCCGAGGAGCGCGCGTTTTGTTAGAGTCTAACGTTTTCATCAATGTCTCAAATAGCTTACGGTGACAGATGACATAAAAAAAATATCTGCCTCAGCTGGAAGAGCAATTGTTGGATTCGAAACTTTAAAAAACACGAACCGCAGGTGAGTGTTTTTTAAAGTTACTCATCCAGCAATTGGCTACTTCCTGGGCCTCGGCATTTTCCCCTTGAATTATTAGCATCATTATTCCTAAATAGGTTGTCTTTAACATAACAAGTTTTGTACATTTTCTTGTATAATATACCGAGTTAATTCTTTATAATTAATTAAATTGAGAAAATCATCTGCCACATTTTATTTAACTGGCTGGCCTGGTGAACTAAGTTTCGAGGCTGTTTCTGTCATATCCTCAGAGATATTTCCTTCCATGGGAGCAAAGAAAAAAACCGAACCAGTTGCTTCTCTTCGCGCGCACATGATAAAAGCCCGTCGAGGTAATAGGCGAAAATTTTAGGAATCATGTAGGCTATCGCTAGCCACTATTTTGACTCCTTTCCATTTACACGCCCGCAATCATGCTAAACGTGGCCTTTAGATCTTGTTACCTTAGGCTCTGTCTATCGTGTTGCGGTGGTCACCGTAGTGCGCCCGCAACGCCCGCAGTTCACGGCCAGGAGGGAACGTGTGTTTTTAGACGGTAGGCCTCTCCCCTCCTTCCATAGGGAAGGCAGCGGCGAGCTGGAGAGCCCGTCATACCCCCGTTGCTGCCCCGAGCGCGGGAATGCATAAGGCGCATTTTCCACACGTTAAAAAAAAAAGGCTGTCTACCGTAAGGGATAAAGACATGTATGTAACTCTACATGGCCTCAGGATGCCGCAGCTTGACGTGATGCTGCAAACTCCTGTGCTTCACAAACGCCGCCTCGCACACGCCACAAACATGCTTCTTTATCTTCACATGCGTCTTTTCATGCTCCGTCAAGTTATTCCTCCATTTAAACGCCTTCCCGCACAGCTTACACTTAAAATTCTTCACATCCTGATGCTTCATAATGTGAAGATTGAGGTTCTTCTTATGCGAGAACGTCATGGAGCACTTGTCGCATTGGAAATGCTTTTCACCCATGTGAAACGTTTTCTGGTGGCGTATAACCTCGAAGGGGAAGGAGAACTTTCTGCCGCACGCCCCGCAGGACGGTGCCGGTTTCCCGTGGACCTGTTCTAGGTGCCTGGCGTGCTTGTGGGGGGTGAGCTGAGCTCCGCAAATCGTGCACGGCCGGGTCTTAGGTCTTTGCTTCAAATGGACATGCTTGTAGTGGAGTCTGAAGTACTGCCGTTGCTTGAACGTGTTCCCGCAAGTGTTGCAAGCGAACGTCTTCGAGCCGTCGTCTTCTCTGGTCACTGTGCAGATCAGGTTGTCTTTTTCGTCTATCGATTCCTTCGGTTGTCGTCCTAGAAATAATATTGATACAGTTTAATAAGATTGATTTATTTCTTAATTTTACAAATGCATTAAACGCATTCGCTTACGGCAATGCATATCTGAATACTAATATTATAAAGTTCGTGAGTGCGAGGTGCACAGATTTAACAGTCGTCTGTATTTAACCTTTACGCCGCCATTGATTGCACCTTTAGTTGACAAAATGAAGTAGACAATGGCAGTGAAAAGGTTAAATCAGATTTATAAAACTTCGCCTGAATAGTGGGCCTCATTGCCGCTAGCGAATTCGTAAATATCATCCGTCTAAGACGTACCGTCTGACAGTCCTGATTTGAAAGATTACAAATTACAGTATTAACCTTTTCGACGCCAACGACTCGTATAAGCAACGCAGGTTGAACGCCAACGACCTATAAGCAACCTTCGTTCATTTGGGTTTAGGTTCAACTTAGGGCATTCCAATAAAGAAGTCTGGCGTATGTGTGACGTGTCTTGTATTTGATGTGGAATCGAAAAGGTTAAAAAACTGAACATGTGATAAAATAAAAGTAGCTTTATAAGGTCATGATTTTACTTTAGTCTGAGTTGCGTCTATTTGAAGGCTTGAAAAGTATAAACCGTCAAACGGTACCTCTTAGATTTAATGAACTTTAGTAAGTACGGTCGAAGAAACTGCGCGCACCTCTTTGGAACTATTTCTAATACGATTTCATAATAATTTCTCCGAGAGGTGTATGGCAAGTCATTGACATTTACAGTGAAAAAGTTCCACAGTGGTATGTGATTCGGTTAAGCAAAGGAACGTGCGTGAATGTTTGTATGTGTTAGCGGCTGTTTGATACTTACTATGAGATACTAGATTGATAATGCACCTTGATATAAAATAAATTTCAGCTTCATACCTCCACGCGTTCCTGAGAAAAAGGGTCTTGACAGACGGACGGACAGACGGACAACAAAGTGATCCTATAAGGGTTCCGTTTTTTCCTTTTGAGGTACGGAACCCTAAAAAGCATTCGTTTCAATACAATTTATGTATCTAATTAGTTATTAGGTTTTTAACCGACGGAAAACGGAGGAGGTTCTCAATTCGACGCTTATATAATTATATATATTTTTTAAGCGTGACCACGCGTTTCTTTATCTAGTCCGATTTCGATAATTCTTTTTTTTAAAGGGGCTTCATATTGGAAAACAAATTCCAACTCAAAAGGGTAGGATTGATTGTTCACTCATAGATAGCAGTTGCATCGAACCAAGCTCTTTTTTTTCTATGATAATTTTAATCCCGAGTAATTTTTAGACCAATTTTCATTGTCACCCAATTTATGGTTTATTCCATGAACCTACAACCTCTTTCAAAAGCTTGATACTTAACTTATGAGTAATAAGTTGTCATTGTCAATTCTAACAAAGTCGTGATTATACTCATGATCTAAGGTTAGGTGCGCACCGGGTGACATACTGTCACGGTAGCAGTCGGATCTCTCTGTTTTTACCTTTGTGTAAAGACAGAGATCCCACTGCCGCCGAGACAAAATGTTTCCCGTGCGCGCCTAGTCTAAGGCTTACGGGGAATTCCCCATCGGTATCCATTTTGCTTTAATTAATGTAGGATGACCTTGTGTCCAGTTGTTATTGGTCTTAACAATATCATATTGACCGCGTGATCGCGTAAGACCTCACCTATTAAATTAAATTTTGATTGGTTATCAATATTTTTCAACTCCTGATCACCCATTAAAAATCATCGTGTATATACAATACCTAATAGCTACCTAAACCTAAGTCGGTACAAAGTACACATAAGACGCGTCTCCTTTCGATCAGTAAAAAAGTTTCGGTTGCAATTCATTTATTTACCAAAACAAAAAGTAGGCACAGAACCATTCTATTCCTGACCATACACGCAGTTGTCACAGTAAACGTCACATTAATGTTCCTTGTCAATTCAATGTAGTCACTACGACATTTACTATGAGAAGGTTCTACAGTGGATCAGGAATCAATTTGTTTGATGGTACTTAACAAAATATATATTACTATACCACATTCCAGTCTATTGTAACGCTTTTGTAAACAAACTAATTCTTTGTTACATAGCATCACATCCACGAATGTTGAATCATACTTGTTATCCCACCACATTAGTACTTTATAAGTTTTTATTAATAAATAAATAAAATAAATAAATAAATTAGACAACAATCATAATGAACATTATATTTAATTTCTATATTAACCTGGGGGACTCGTTTGTTTACAAAAGCATTAAAATGGATTGGAACGGACTATAAACAATAGTCTTGTACCTTTTCGCCGCCACGACAAATATAAGAGACGTCACTCATACGCCAGACTTCTTTATCGCGATACGTTAAGTCGAACCTAAACTCAATTGAACGAAGGTCGCTTTTGCATTGAAGTAATGGACGTATGTATCGTCGTTGGCGTTGAACCTGCGGTGCTGATGTGTCGTTGGCGTCGAAAAGGTTAAAAGTGACAAAAATTGTGTAAAGACAATCCACTTTTAAGTGAGATAGATACAGTTACAGTTCACAACATAAACAAGAGGATACTCCATAATTCTAAGTTCACATCATACCATCCCTTTCGCTCTTATATTAATGACTGTCAGTGTGAACGAAACAGCAAGATACGATCTTTGAATTTCGAGTATATTCTAGGGCGAAACGATTGGCTATTTTACCACATTAAGGGGTATAATGTTACCAAATTAACAGGTGCAATTTTACCACGTTAACAGGTGCAATTTTACCACGTTAACAGGTACAATTTTACCACATTCAGGGGTACAATTTACCACATTATGAGGTACAATTTACCACATTAAGAGGTACAATTTACCACATTAAGAGGTACAATTTACCACATTATGAGGTACAATTTACCACATTAAGAGGTACGATTTTACCACATTAAGGGGTACAATTTTATCACATTAGTAGATACAATTTTACCACATTAAGGGGTACAATTTTATCACATTAGTAGATACAATTTTACCACATTAAGGGGTACAATTTTACCACATTAAGGAGTACAATTTTACCACATTAAGGGGTACAATTTTACCACATTAAGGAGTACAATTTTACCACATTAACAGGTACAATTTTACCACATTAAGGGGTACAATTTTACCATATTAAGGGATAATTGGTTCTATACATTGAACAAGTGTTACTAGCGCCAATTTTTCAGAATTAGAATAAACTAAGCTAAGGAATGGCGAGGAAGCAGGCGAATCTTAGGAATCATGTCATACCCATCCCTATTTTGATTTCTCTTTCCACCTATACGCCAACAATCATGCTAAACGTAGCCTTTAGGTCTTGTTACCTTAGGCTCTGTCTACCCCGTACATGATTTACGTATGTATGTACGTAGGAATGAGTTGACAGACAATAATAGACAATGTACACGGTGATTTTGAATTAGTATACAAAACTAATTTATCTTACTGTCTGGGTAAAACTAAATCTATATCTCTATTCGATGAAGTATTGCGACTCAGCATTTGTAATTTTTAAACTCGCTCTTTGTCCGTCTTTAATATACTCCTCTCATCCACTTAGAGCTTGACTGGAAAAAATCCTTTAAAGGTAATAAGAAATTTTTTTATTTAGTTGCCCACGGCTCCGTCTGCGTCTGCGCAGAATTCACTTAACGCCATCCCGCGGTAACTGCGATTTTCCGGGATAAAAACTGACACCTTTAACCAAATTACAAATCAATCGGCTTCACATTTCACACGTGGCCTTAAGCTTTTGTTACCTTAGGCTCCGTCTACCCCGTAAGGGATAAATACGTGACATATCGTATTTATAGTACGGATGATGGGAGCGATGAACGAGACCCCGAATATCATCATTTGTTTAAACTATACAACTTCGGGATGCCGTCTCCTCATATGATACTTCAGACTCGTCGACTGCACAAACGCCTCCTGGCAAACCGGACACACATACCTCTTATCATTCAAATGTATCTTCGTATGCAACTTCAAATACTTAGCAGTCTTAAAAGCCTTCCGACAATATTGACAAGTAAACTCCCTCACATCCGAATGCCTGTACGCGTGCTGTTTCAGATCCTTGGGCGTGCAAAAAGACATGTCGCACTGTTCACACTTGTAGTTCCTCTCCCCCATATGGTATATCTTCTGGTGTTTCGTCACTTGGTGAGGGTACGAGAACTTCTTGCCGCAAGCGCCGCATGTCGGCGCCGGCCATCCGTGCTTTTCCTCCATGTGCTTGCATCTGTGCCTCGGTATCAGCTGCACGTGGCATATGACGCAAGGATGCGTTTTCTTCTTCAATTTGAGATGCACATGGTTGTAGTGCTGCTGGAACTGGCCCCACAGCCTGAAGGAGTGATCGCAGACGTTACATGTGAACTTAAGCGAGCCGTCCTCGTTCCTGGTCTCAACGCAGTACTGTGCTATTTCCGTTTTGGGTTTTGTGCCTAGAAAAGAATAACATAACGTGAGGGTGCGCTTGAGAATCAAGAGTATCATTAAGTTTTAGTGTGACAAGTTTCGGTTTCGGTTTCGGCTTAAAAATCATGTTTCGGCCAAAAAACGCCGAAACTTACAATATCGCACTTAGATGCAAAATTTTCCTTTTTTAGAGTAGTTTAATTTAGACTCCGTATCGCTATTCTGGTCTGGGAGTAAAGAAAAAACATAGAATTTACCAGTAGTTGCTTCTCTTCCCGCCCAGGTAAAAGCCCATCGAGGGAATTGGCGACTTAGGAATAATGTTATAGGCGATGCTAGCAACCCATCACTATTTTGATTTCCCTTTCCACCTATACGCCTTAAGGTTTTGTTACCTTAGGCTGTGTGTACCCCGTAAGGGATAAAGACGTGATATATGTATGTATGTAACACTATGATACCTAATGTTGAAATTTCAATCCGAGAAGTTTTATGGATTCGGAATTTATTTGTTTATCAATGTAACATGAAATCTTACGTTTAACGAGTAATTAAAGTGTAAATTTTAATAAATAGCTCAAAATTGAACATAATGTATTTTTCGTTTATTTGCATTTTCTGAGAACATTTACCATAGCAATGTATATCTTTTTTTATACCATCAGAAAGTAGAGATTTCAAAGAACAAAAAGGCCACCGACTTTAAAAAAAAAAGCAGATATTTTGGCGTGAGAATTTTCGATTGAAAATTAGGGTGCTTTTTCGATATTAAGTCAAAAGAAGGTGAAAAAATGAATCTTCTAAATAAAAAAAAAATAATACTGTATGTTCGGGACATAAAAAGGTAAGTTTTCATCAAATTTCGTGATAGGTAAAATATTTTTTCTTGCTAAAGATAAAAATAAAAAACCGAAAACTTGCTTATTTGAATTTTCACAAAAATTTTGAGGTTATGTGAAAAAAGAAAGTTGTAGATCTTTTTATTTCCTACAACTTTGCGATTTAACTTTTCTTCATAAGACTTGTAGTTTTGCCGGAAATCGAGATAAACCGTCTTTCACCCTTAAAACCTCACCCCCTTCCCCTTCCCGACCACAGATCGACCGTAATTTATTTTTCCTTTCATTTTTGTAATATTCTCTACCTTTTCTAATGGGTTTCATCCTACTATATATTTTTTTTACTTTTTATCATTTTCAAAGGTATCGACCCTGGCCTAAAGGTCCAGAGGTATGGCTGTCAAAGGCGACTTCGTAAGATCGGCGCCGAAACAAAGTTTCAAATCTTGAATCTAATTTAGTTTATTAATTATAAATAACTATCATCATATCGAGTAGCTATGCCGCAATGGGCAGTTCCATTTTGTTCGGAAAAAAATTACACGAATCACTTTTCTACAGGTAAATGAAAGAAATTACAATTTATGTCACGAAGCCCGCCAAAACCGGTGAAAAGTGAATGTTATTGGTCCTCACGCGGTACTAGCGCCTCTAGTGGCAAATTCATACGCGATAGCCCCCATTTCTTCAGTCTACCCGCGATCATGTGGTTACTGCAAGTGGAAATATGGGGACCTCGTTTAGGGTGATCGCAATCTATACCCCGCTGAGATGTCCTATGTTATTAACCGTGAATCTCTCAATATTACTTAACCTTTTCGCCGCCACGTCAAATATATGAGACGTCACCCATACGCCAGACTTCTTTATTACGATGACTTAAGTTGAACCTAAACCCAATTGAACGTAGGTTGCTTTTGCATTGAAGTAATGGACGTATATAGAGATCGTTGGCGTTGAACCTGCGGTGCTGATATATGTGTCGTTGGCGTCGAAAAGGTTAAGAAAACTGTGCTGTGGGACGTACGTAGGCTGGAGATTGTGATGACGATGACAGGTCATTTTGATACAAATACCAAAATGCATACAATGTTGTAACATACAAAAATTACAAAATGTTTGTGCGACCATGGGCCCGATTTCTGAAAGCACATATGTGAAAATACCATTCGAAAGTGGTGAAAAATTGAGTAGCATAGAAGATACTTACGGCTCTCATTAATCTTGTGAGCTAGTAAAAAAATTGATTAGAGCTGTGCTTTCTGTGCTTTCAAAAATCGGGCCCCAGGTCAATTTGTCTGAATTTAGGGACAAAATATGCACTTTTTGACAAAATGTTTCCAAGGCAGCTTTCACTATGGCCTAGATGCCTTTGTCTCTAGAAGTTTTCAGAACAGAATACCCTGGGGTCAAAATGTACAATACGCTATTTGACATGAATTTTACAATCACTATTCTGATTCCCCTTTCCAATACCCCCACAAACATGCTAAACGTAGACTCTGTCTACTTACGGGATTTCCCAAACCTGCACTGCACAGGTGCCGCGAAGAGGGAACCCCATCCCGGGGTGGTTTTGGGGCGTCGCGGTGACACCGAGTGCTCCCATAACGCCTCATGTACGACCAGATAGGGAATCCGTGTTGTTTTAGTCGGTATGCCTACCGTCGCGGGAGAGCCCTACGTACCCCCGGTAAACCCGTACTGGGCGGGAGCATAAGCATTCCACACCATAAAAAAGGCAGTCTACTTCGCAAGGGATAAAGACGTGATTTATGTATCAATGGATAACATGCTGATTCCAGCGACTGTACCTCAGGATGCCGGCTGACCATGTGGTACTGCAAACTGCTAAGCTGCACAAACGTCTGCCCGCAGACTGCGCACACCTGCCGCCGCACATCCATGTGTATATCCATGTGAGTCTGCAAGTTCTTCTTCCACTTGAACCTCCGGCCGCACAAATCGCACGCATAGTCCCTTATATCCGTGTGAGCTAACGCATGCCGACGCAAGTATCTCCGCTCAGGGAACGACTTGTCGCATTGCTCGCAGTGGTACTCCTTCTCGCCCATATGTACCGCTCTCTGATGGCGTAGCACGAAATGCGGATGCGGGAATTTCTTCCCGCAAACGTTGCACGAAGGCGCAGGGCGGCCGTGCTTCGCTTCCATGTGTTCCGCCCTCTTGTACGGCAGCAAAGGCTCTTTGCATATAGGGCACGGATACGTGCTAGGTCGCATCATGAGATGTATATGCTTGTAGTGCTGTGCGAAGTTGTCTTTGGTGAAGAACGAGCGATCGCAAGCGAGGCACGCGAACGTTTCTACGCCGTCCCCGTCTTGTGATATCGAGCATACAGCGATCGAATCCTTTTCCCCTAAAAAAGAATTTTGACGTGAGTGCGAAGGTATAGTCTTCAGGTTAATCCGGTTACTAGGTTGGATTAGTTTGAGTCAATACACCTGCAAATGTTTAACCTCTTGACCGCCATAGCTTTAACCAGGTAAAAGCGAGTTGGTGTAACTCATTTTCCCAAGAGTACGTTGAAAGGTAATAAATAAAATAGAATGGGACAAAATCAAATCGGTAAAAAGTGATGGGAGTCCCACCCGGTAAAGCAATGATGGAAGAAAGAAAGACAAAGTAGGTACGTAGAATAAAAGTGCCAGAGGAATAATTGCGAGAACTGGTATGAATGACAAATGGCAAATAAACCCCGCAAGGCATGTCGAGGGTAAAGAATAAAACTGGAAATTAATTATTTTGCAATGGAATTAAGAATAGTGTCCGTTTGTCGTTTGTTTTTCCCGTGGCGTACAGAGCCCGTCACTTCATTGGCAGTGTGGCGACCAAAAGGTTATTTTTTTCATGGGCTTGTAGTCTATTAACAAGTTTCTTGATTGAGGTTGACAAAACGTTTTCTTACGGTGCCATGGGATTTACTTCTGAACTCACGCATCTGCTGTAATATTCCGGCATCGTTCTATGATACCTCATATAGAGGTTCGCATTGGTTGGATCAATTGAAAAGGCTTTTTGACATAATTATACGAATGAAAATCTTAAATTCTTGATGGATCACAACCTTCAGTTAGTTTAACTAAACCGTTTGGACTCAACTGGTTAAATTAACTTCTTATTCCATTTATAATTATATTCATAAGGTTTTAGTTCTAGGTTCAGCTTGGCTGCTGGTTATGAAACTTATTAACCTTTTCGACGCCACTTCAAATACAAGAGGCGACACCCATACGCCAGACGTCTTTATTGCGATGTCTTAAATTGAACCTAAACCCAATTGAACGAGGTTGCTTTTGCATTGAAGTAATGGACGTATATATAGGTCGTTGGCGCTGAACCTTCGGTGCTGATATATGTGTCGTTGGCGTTGAAAAGGTTAATAGCTGTTGTCCGTGAGTTCGTCCGCGCAGAATTAAAATTTGTATCGAAGCCTTAAACCACCTTAATCCGGCCCTGTGCCCAAACCTTTTGTCAGCAGATGCCTACGTCATAATTATCTGCGCCAAATTTGAGCTGTGCGTTGATAGATCAGTCACGGTTGACATTTAGCAGAGATTCAAAACGCTTAAAAGTCTGTATTGAGTGACACATCTAGAAGTGAGTTGCACTTCTAAAACGTCTAGAAAGCTGATATTATTTTACAGCGCAAATATTCGCTAAGAATTTTTCATAATCTTCATTTTAACCTTTTCGCCGCCATTGCATTGATATGAAGTCAGTTCAGTCACTTGAAAACGCACCTTCACGTGACAAAAGAAAGTTGACAGTTGCGAGTGACACTAGAGCTGCTTGCCGGCGTAAAGGTTAATGAAGAAATTTTAAGGAAGTACCGAGCTACCGGGATGTTGCATGTCTGTACAATTTTCAAACCCATATCAGTTACCATAAATCTACATTCACGCGAATAAGTTGAAAATCTGCATTTCATTCAAGTCATCTGTTAGACGTTACAAATTCAATATTCGTTTCGCGCCGTTCCGCTCGCACTTTAGTCATTAATAGGAGATTGAAAGGGACAGTGAATCTGGGAATTTAAATGCCACATCACGTCAGGTTCACGCGAGTGAAGCCGCAGTACAATGCCAAGTGGTAAATAAAACGATCAATACATTTAAAATAACTAATTTATTTAATAAAAACAAACGAAGAAAATATATCACTTCAGGATTTTGATTTATAACAACTAACCTATTTATCCTACCCTTCAGTTCATTAGATGGAATAACAACCCAAGTCCTTTTATAGCGGGTTTTTTTAGAACGATTTCGGAGTATTCCACTGGGTGGCTCAGTTAGTTTATTTGAATGTTATTGTGAAAAATTGACATTCTAATTTTCCACTCAAAATTAAATCACCTCTGAACATCCCATCCACCAATCTAAATAGTAACATTTGTCGCATAAAAGCATTTACAGGGGTGTTCTGTATAACTATCAGAGCCACCAAGTATTCCAGGTTCATAAATTAACCTTTACGCCGCCACGTCAAATACAAGACACGTCACCCATACGCCAGACTTCTTTATTGCGATGCCTTAAGTTAAACCTAAACTCAATTGAACGAAGGTCGCTTTTGCATTGAAGTAATGGACGTATATATAGGTCGTTGGGCGTCGAACCTGCGGTGCTGATACATGTGTCGTTGGCGTCTAAAAGGTTAAAAGACGGTGTATATATTTTTTAAACAAGGTTAAATACCTTCTATTAGGATGTTGAGCGACATAAGTAAATGAAAAATACAGATTTAAAAGTAAATCAACTGACAAATAAAAAAAACATAATATTAACTACAGACAGATTACACTAAAAGTTGGTACCTTTTAAACCGACTAACAGGTTCTCAGTTCATCGGAATCTTTTAATATTTCCTTGGCGGGACTATACCTTCAACAGCCATCTGAGAAAACATCTAACATATGCTCAAAAAGATACGTGAGCACTATTCATAAACTTATTTAACCTTTTCGCCGCCATTGACTTGATGTAGTCACTTATCACTGTAAATTGCACCTTCAAACGACAAAATAAAGTTGCGAGCGACTAAAGCTGTTTGGCGTCGAAAAGGTTAAAATTGAGCATTCTGACACAACTCAAATAGCTTCAGGATGTCGCTTCCCCATGTGATACTTCAAACTGCTTTGCTGCACAAACGCTTCATCGCAAATAGGACAGACATGCGCCTTCTCGTTCAAATGTATCATGACATGGGTCTTCAAATTATTCCTCCATCGAAACGCTTTCCCACAGAAGTTGCACGAAAACCTTCTCAACGACGTATGCTTGATAGCATGCTGGTTCAGTCTGTACTGCGACGCGAACGTCATATCGCAGACGTCACACTTGTAGGATTTCTCGCCCATATGCACAATTTTCTGGTGTTTCAACACTTGGAAAGGGTACGCGAACTTCTTGCCGCAAGCCCCGCACGACGGCGCCGCCCATCCGTGCACTTTTTCCAGATGGAAAGCTCTCATGTGCGCTGGGACTTTTGTGTTGCACAAGTAGCACGAGCGGAGCTTGGGGCGCAGTTTTAGGTGGACATGCCTGTAGTGTTGGCTGAAGTGGCCTCGCTTCTTAAAATCGTGGCCGCACTCATCGCAGGTGTAAACCGGCGTGCCATCCTCGTCCAGCGTGAGGGTAAATTGGGTGTACCCTAGAAACAATGCAATACGTGAATACTCGATGGCGCTTTGAGACGAAGACGAGCAGAAAATTCACTAGCAAATTATCCTGATACTTTGTCCTAAATGAGCATTTCATTCATATAAGTCGATTGGTAAAATCTGAGGTATTTTAGGGTGTTATGTTAGAGAAAAATAATGTTGCGTAGATATTTGAATATTTAGTGTCGCCATCTATTGTCGAGAAGGTAAACTACTGAACTGAATTTGTCGCGCCATCTTTTGATGAATAGGTGAACTAAGTCGTTTCGTTACGTTGATGCGCCTGCCAACTCATGGGATTTTGATTTTTGCAAGGTTTTGGGAAACAGCACTACACAGAGAAATAAAAGATTATTTTTTATCGTAAAAAACAAATATCAAAAAATGCTCGAAGGGAATTTGGTAGGCGCAGCGACGATTCGTAAAAGAAAGATGATAATAGATCGTAATGCTTATGCCTACGAGTGCGAGCCATAGAAAAAAAGAGATAGTAAAAGTGGCATGTGAAAGAGAGACGCGTGCCACCTATATGCGGAAAATTGCATTTATAAACGACAAATTGAATTTGACGGTTCGAGTAGCAGAATGATTCTGCCAGAATCAAATTTTCTCGAGTGTTCCGCTGTCATCAGTTATATTTTCAATCACGTAAACCTAAATCCCATTCAGGAGAGTTTATTTTGCAACGCAGTTTTTTAACGCCATCTGTTGTGCAATGGCAAAAGTATTATTTAGACAACTGACATTTTCAGACTACCTAGATGGTGTTTATAGTATACCTGTACAATGTTAAGCAATATTGTGGGTGGAAAGTTCAAATTATAATACCGATTCAGAACTTATTACATTTTTATAATAGAAAAGCTACGACCAATAATTGCCAAGATTTCAAGGTGTGAGTAAACTGTCAATGTCAAAGTTTGGTGACACCGGTTTCCCTAGCGACAGCGACTTATCACACTTCTACTATCTCTTATTGCAAGCTCATTAAAACGGATCACATACGCAAATTAAAATGCAAATCTCAAGAAATAGATAAATTTATTAAACAATAAACTTCTAGTGCGGTTAATATAAAATTTCAAAGTATAATTCGTATACTTAAAGCTCAAGTTATTGAACAACCGATAAAAAAATCTCAAGAATCTTCGCACATTGGTTCTTATCTTATTTAAGGCGGAACAAAATACAAAACAAATCATGAAATAAATACCATAGGAATTTTTTATATTATTCTAGGCGAATTGCGAATTTTGTACAGTACGAACACTTAAATAACAACAAAACGCTTCCGTATATAGTTTTAGAGCCACATCCTTGGGAGTCACCAAGGGGGGCAGGGTAGGGCTGCCCCCCCATAGAGAAAGTTTCTACTGGCTTCATAAGCTTTCGACTGTATATAGAAAGAAACAGAATAGCGTACCTACCAACTATCATAATGATTTACTATACACCTGCCCAGGGATCGGAACTGGCTGAAATACAGGTTAATAAAAAAATAAAAAAACGGTATAGTTACGTCCATTGGATTAACCGGTTAACGGAAAGAAACCAAATTAAAAGTATTAAAATATTTCCGGTGACCGGTTAATACAGTGGTTCCTAACCTGTGGGTAATTACCCCCGCAGGGGTAAAACGGAGATTCTAGGGGGTAACACGGGATGGCACGAAATAGTATTAAAATAGCAATAAACAAAATAATAGTACGGTAAACGGTATTATTTTAAATTAGCTAGGGGTAAACTCAATTCCCATACTTGTTCACAGGGGTAGTGACATTGAAAAGGTTAGGAACCACTGGGTTAATACGAAGAACGAAATTTCGGAGTTCGCGCTCACCGATACGAGACCGGTCCTACTCAAATCAACACCGCCCGCGGCGCACGCGCAGTGTCACGCCGCGATGCTCTTTCTATCTCTTTCCTGCATGCGCTGGCTACAGAGAATGTTTGAAGAGTTAGTAATCAACCGGTTAATTTCGCTCAAAAAACCTGAATTGTTGAGAAAACCAGTTTTCTTTAATAACCGGTTACCAAACCGTAAACCGCACAACCCAAAACGGTTAATTTCAAAAACCGGTTTCCGACCCTGCAGCTGCAGAGAAATTATTTTAAAATTGTTTGAGAGAACGTTCTAGAAGTACGTGATTCAGTTTCTTCGACTGTACCTACTTTTCCCATTCCCATCACTCCACACTTCTAGTGGTCATCATATCACCTGGTGACGCCCTTGACAACATCTACCCCCCTATGATTCCTAAGGACGTGCTGTTTTAGCGTAGACTTCTGCACAAACGCCTTCTCACACACCACACAAACATATCTCTTGTCCCCTGTATGTATTTTGACATGATCCTTAAGATTATTCTCCCACCGAAACTCCCTAGCGCACTGGCCACACTTAAACTTCTTCTCACTAGAATGCGTGACCATATGCAACCTCAAGCTGAGATTATCGAAGAAACACTTCGAGCAAATTTCACAGACAACAGTCTTCTCTCCCATATGCACTTTCTTCTGATGTTGAACAACGTGGCATGGGAATCTGAATTTCTTATTACACACGCCGCATTTCGGAGCCGGTATGCCGTGTGCTTCTTCCAAGTGGTACGCTCTTAAATAACCTGGTACTCTAGCATCGCAATGCGGGCATTTTCTTTCTCTGGGCCGTTTCTTCTGGTGGACGAATCTGTGGTGCTGTGAGACGAGGGGTTGCGATGCAAACGACTTCTCGCAGTGGACGCAAGCGTATTTCTTGTCGGGTGTAACTGTGTAATATTCTGGTCGCTGTTGGCGTCCTAGAAAAGAAATAGTGACGTCACGTTTTCTATTCAGTTCCGCTTACTGTCCAAATGTTTTGTTTTCTTTGGGAGTACCACCGAGTAATTAATTCTAGTTTGTAATTAATTTTGTTGTAGCGTTAAATTAAATTGTTATTGTTCTGCTGAGTTTCTTTCCGCGCCGCTGCGCTGGTGGCATATTATACCTAGGCTAGCAGTGGCGTAGCTACCTAGGGACTAGGCGGGGCAGTGCCCCGGGGCCCTCAAGCTCAGGGGGCCCTCGAATCCTTACCAGAAAATCTCGATCGAACTATTATTATTAAAACGTAACCAGTTTAGATAGTAGTGGGGCCCCATTTTTTTATTTGCACCAGGGCCCTTGGCTACCTAGCTACGCCACTGTAGGCTAGACACAGTGATGGATTTACCAGAAGGCTTAGGCTCCAGCCTAAGGCAGCAAATTAGGCCCAAAAATAGTTTTGTTACGCGAGGCTGCAAAGTTTTTGTTTGGCGCGAGTCCCTGTATTGAAACCTGATCAAGCGAAGGATCATATGATTGAGCCACGAGCGAAGAGAGTGGTTCAAAAGAAGACCCTGAGCGTCGCGAGGGTTTCAAAGCCGGTCTTTTGACCGGGTTCTACCGTTCTACATTTTTGTCACACGATTTTTGAATAGGTACTGTATTTATTACTTTGAGATTGGCGAAATCATCGCATCGATCGATGGGGCCATATTAAAAAAGAAGAACAATTATTAAATTCCTTGACTGTACCACGTGATATTTCGTAGGCTTACATCAATGCCCTACAATCATTCCATTTTCTTAACGTGATCTATCATATGAAAAGGGTTAGAACAAGTCAAAAAATAAAACAAATACACCCATACTATGTATGTTTAATGGTATCTATCTACAAAATAAAATTAACAGTCTTATTATATCTATGTACAATTTACAAATTATTATGCACAATATTGGGGGATCCAATAATTAAATTCTCCGATACATTTGTTAAATGCATCATTTGACAAAGCCATAAGGCAAAACTTTATTTCTAAACAACACTGAAAATTAGAACACAGAAAAATCCGAAAAGTAAAGCTATGGCCGGGAATCGAACCCGGATCCTCGTCATTCCGTGACGCGTGCTATACCCCTACACCACCCATAGAAGGTGGGTAAGCCTTCGAATTTTTCTATCTGTTACTAGCTGTCACTTGTTACCTTAGGCTCTGTTTACCCCGTAAGGGATAAAGACGTGTTTTGTGTATGTAATTTAAGGTTACGCTGATGATAAGTGATGTGTCAAATGATGCATTTTTGAAAAGTATTTTTTGCGAAATAATGAAACCTTGTAATATTTTTCAATGTTAAATTCGAAAATAATAATAATAACGTAACAGTTTCAGTTCATAAAAACACATTACTCGAATCAAAAAGAACTGCTAACATGATGGTAGGTAATTTTTTTTTTGTTAAAATATGGCAATATTTACCGTTAAAATGTAAATAAAAATATAATTAGTGTGCCGATTTTGATAAAATTCACACTGGACCAACTTTGAAGCCAAGTTCTTTCGAATAAAAAAAAACGAAATCAGTTCACAGCCGGCGACGATATCGACATACATACATACTAGTGTCCGACCGAAACACGATTTTTAGCCGAAACCGAAACCGAAACCGAATATTCGGTTTTTTCTGATTTCGGCCGAAACCGAAACCGAAACCGAAATTTTTGAAGACCTATCAAAATATTCAAAATTACTGTACAAATCGTAAGGAAAAGGTTATTGCAAGGATTTCTTATATGAGAACAGTTTCTTTTTTGTTAAAAAAAGTAAAAAACATAATTACACATAAACGGATAACTCACGTATAAAAAGTCGAGTGATGCTCGACATGTTTCGGACTATTTTGTAGTCGACTTTTTATACGTGAGTTATCCGTTTATGTGTAATTATGATTAAGTATCACGGTAGTTTCATGTTGATAATAAAAACGTTTATTTTTAATGAAAATAGATATAATTAGACTATACCTACCCGGCCGAGCGCGCACGAATTAAGCCAAGCGCTCCCGATGCAAGAGGCCGCGAAGTAATTTCGGCCAGGCCGAAGGTTTCGGCCACATTCTGGCCGAAACCGAAACTTCGGCCGAAATCACTTTTTTGGCCGAAATTGGCCGAAACCGAAACCGAAACCGAAACTTCGGTCGGACACTAATACATACGCGAGCTCTTAGAACGCCATTCGGGTTTGTCTAGCTGTCTCGTTCAGTCTTATGGGTTTGATACTTGAATCGGCCGAGTAAGAGAGACAGCGAGACACCTGAATCGCATTTATAACACGGACTGTATAGGTGAAAAACTGAAGTAACTGACCTGTTGTATGTAGTAGTGTACAGAACTGATATGGGACTTTAGTCATTTTTCTAAGGCCATGCCCAGATAAGCTAATAAGTGAATTGGCCCCCAGCGAGTTTTGGCTTGTAATTTTTCTTCGATGGTGTGGCTTTGTATTGGTAACAAGTATGCAAAATTTGAGACAGCGAAAACAAAAATAAATAATAAAAAAACGAAATATGAAATTTTTCAATTTTTTTTCTAGCCAGCCGATTTTGGCGTGCGTTACGTATCATATGCAAATAGTAAAGCTTATTAAAACGAGAAACTAATATTTTTTTCCGTTGAAAAAAATGATTGTACTATTTTTTATTTTTTTGTAATTTTGTGCAATATATATCCTATAATTGATGTCATATAATTGTCTTTACTATATGCACATATGGTACATGACGCACGTCAAAATCGGCCGGCTAGAAAAAAAAAATACTGAAAAAAAACATTATATTTCGTTTAAAAAAAAATATATATATATATACATTTTTGGGGTGTCAAATTTTGCATACTTTTTACCAATAGAAAGACAAACCATCGCAAAAAATTACGAGACAAAACTCGCTGGGAGCAGATTCACTTAGATTACCCTCGCATGGCATTTGGAACGTCAATTTGTCTATTCGCGCACACACACATACAAGTTTTTCACCTATACATTCGTTTAATTATCATCAAATACAATTTTACTTATAATATTATGTAGTAAATATACATAGTATTTTGATTTATTAACAGAGCAAGGTCAGATTTGTAAATAAAGTAAGATTACCATTTGAATAAAATAAATTTATAAAATAATTTAAGATGTGTGAAAAAACATAGAATTTACCAGTGGCTTCTCTTCCCGCGCAGATGGTAAAAGCCCATCTAGGGAATGCGCGAAAGTCTTAGCCATCATGTTATAGGCGATGCGGCTAACCCATCACTATTTTGATTTCCCTTTCCAGCTATACGCCCTTAATCATGCTAAACGTGCCCATAAGGTTTTGTTACCTTAGGCTCCGTCTACCCCGTAAGGGATAAAGACGTGATATGTTTAGTAACGTTCACAGGCTCTGTCAACACCAACAATATTTCATAGCAATATCTGGTTCTATTGAAAAAGTTCATTGGATAATTAAAATGTAAATAACTTAAAAGGGCCTTTATATATTTACACAGGGTCCTTTAAAATTGTTCGGGAATACTCCAGCAGTGGTTGGATTTGAGTAAATAGTCCTGCAAATGTTATTCAGGATCTTCGAATCATAGTTGACAATATTTTTAATCCTGCAACTCCTCATTACCTCAAAGAGGGATTTAGTTACGTTACCTTTGTAAGATGTTCTCAAAATTTTCTCCTTACTGTACCTCATTCTAATTCCGAATTCTATGTATATTCTTATACTGTTCAGGCTTTACGGTTGTGGAATTCCTTGCCTATAATCATAAAGCGCGCTAAATATTTACCCATCTTTAAATCTAAGTTGAAGGAGCACTATCCTGTCATCTTGTGCATGAATCTTGTAGCTGGCTTTTTAGGTAAGTGTGTGTGTGTCTATTTATATCTCAATCTATAATATAAAAATGAATCGAAGAATGTGTTGCTAAGCGCAAATCTCGAGAGCAGCTGAACCGATTTCGCTAATTCTTTTTTTAGAATATTCCTTGAAGTATGGGGGTGGTTCTTACGGAGAGAAAAATAAAAAAAAACGACTGTTAGGCGGTACGAAGTTCGCCGGGTCAGCTAGTTTATTATAAATGTGTGTTTCATGTATAATATATTATGTATTTTCAGTACTTAGTACATTAATACATATTCTAAATTGCACCACCTGCTCAGATCTTTTCTGTTCTCCAGTCCATTATGGTTGCCTGGAAGAGATCGCTCTGTAGCGATAAGGCCGCCTATTGTTACTTTGTAATAGTCTGTATACCTTTTTTCTGTTTTGGTTGTTATATGTGGTGTTCAAAGCGCGTCAAAAGCGCGACTAAATTTTATTCCGTCGACCTCATCCAACCCTGCTGATAATTCCGGAAAAATTCTGAGACCTGCTATAGGAACTACGAAAGGCAAGGCGGAACAACGTCATACATAATAAAAACCATCAAAATATTAAAAAAGTAACATATAAAAACCGTCTACAATCAAAAATTGCAAAAATCGCTCAACACCAAAATCATCGACATAAAAACATTAAGACATTTCTTCTACGGAATATACCTTTTATGGTGTCCAATATTTCGACGCAGCGTGATCACAAAAATATTGCTGTTACGATATGATTAAAATGTACAATTAAAAAAAGCATTAAAAAACCTTTTCATCACTTAAGCTCTGAAAGTAGGTTGCATTTAACTTGAAATCCGAGTTGTAAATTCGATTTACATCCTTAGGGATGTAAGTAAATTTAAAAATCGAATGCTGCTCTTTAATGCGTAATACTTACCTCCAAACCGCCATGCTGGCATAATGCTGCTGCCCAGTGCTGACTGAATGTGCCAAAGCCAAAGAGCGCGAGGCCATTAAAAAAAAACGAAAGACGGTTTAGCGCGATAAATTTTCTTCCGCTCTATTACAAATTGCGTATTTTTTTAACAATAATGACGAGTTCAAGTGACGATTTGGATTTTCCTCGCATTTGTGATGAAAAGTAGAGTGTTCAACTCGAGTGTAAATGATCAATTACACCCGCGAACTATAAGCACCCTCGCTCGCTTTGCTCGCTCGTGCGCCTAAATATCTTGGGTGTAATTGATCACTTACAACCCTTGTTTATCAATCTACTAATAACCTCTTAAAGACAGTCCTCGCCCAAATACTAAATACCATATCACAGTCTAAACGCTCTAAAAGTTAACCTCTGGATGATACTTGGTCATGTGATAATTAAGACTGGCCTTTTGCACAAAAGCCTGACCACAGACAGTACAAACTTTCCTCCTGTCCCCCGTATGGATCCTCTCATGTAGATCCAACGTAGTTTTCCTCAAGAACGACTTCCTACAGAACTTGCAGTGGTAATCCTTCACAGTCCTATGTTTAAACTTATGCTTGTACATACCTTCGAAACTGAAGGATTCGTAATCACAAAAATCACACTTGTACTTCTCGCCTAGCATGTGAAAGTTGTTGATGTGTTTCCTTAGTTGCACTTTGGTGTTGAACGTGCCTTTGCAGGCGTTGCATTTGAATCTGTCGTCGATGTTGTGTTCCTCTAGCTTATGGACGGTCAGAGGTGCCTGGGTCATGAACTCTTTGGGGCAGTACTGGCAGACAAAGCGGGGTATCTTGTAGTGTTTCGTCTTAACGTGGAATCGGAGAGAGAACACTTTGTAGTAGCGTTTGTCGCATCTCGTGCAGAGGTAAGCGTCACCCTCCTTCTTAAAGTCACCGTCCCGGAGGTAGAACTTGGGAGCTCTCGGCGCCTTGCCGCCTAGAAGACAGAAAAACAAACTTTTATCTCGTCTTCGCTTCGTTTTTGAGGGCGGAGTTAATGTCAACTCAGAGGGCCAACCGTTCTTTGGGATTGTTTGTAGCTGGTTCTTAAATGGGGCTGTACCAGTGTCCCAAACCTGTGGTAACGCGTATTTCGTTCTTCCGCTTTCTTGCATGCTTTTTGGTGTTTACGAGTGGAAATAATGGAAAACGTTATAGCTTCGTTACCTCATTCTTGCATGTTTGTTTGGTGTTTAAGCGTGGAATTTATGGTAACCATTTGGGACTATTAGCCATCGATTACAAGTCCTCGTTGTAACGTTATGTTCATGTACGCATAAGTCTTTTGAGATTTTTTATGATCACTTGCGCGTGGGGTATTTTTTCGTTAACAATTTCAAAGATTTATCTAGGAAATTTGTATAACAGCAATTTCGTAACAAAATCATGGCTTCTCAGTTTCCAAAAAAGTACTAGATAGATGATTTACGTATTTTATGAAAATGACTAACAAAACGTTCGAGTAACGGAATAAACACATGCTTGTGATGATAGTTGGACATTCTAATTTAAAAGTGTAACTTTAACTATTTGTCCACAATTTGGTAACGTCAAAATTTTCTAACTAGCTCGCTGTCTTCAACAGTTTTGTTTCTGATGAAGAAAAAGTGTTCCATAACAAAATTTCCGTTTATGTTATGACACACACACATATAAATCACGTCTTTATCCCTTACAGGGTAGACAGAGCCTAAGGTACCTGTTGCATTGCCACATAATAATGATTGGTTGTTGTGTGGCAGAAGCCGTATATTTTTAAGTTAGTGGTAACACTTTTGAAATTGTCAATTGGGTTTCGTACAATACAAGAATAAACAAGCTCTTGCATTTTTATTTAAAAACATTTAAAATTACAATTGATAGAGCCAAAACGACGAGGTCATTTTTTTCTTAAAAAATGAATAATTTTTACTAGATACCTAAGTTAAAACCTATACATACCAATGTTGCGGCCCGATTTCTGAAAGCATATGTGTAAAAATACCACTCAAAAGTGGTGAAATATTGTACTGAATTTGAAAACAAGTAGCTTAGAAGACAATTACAGCATTCATTAATCTTGTGAACTAGTCAAAACTTTGATTAGAGCCGTAGTTTTGAAGATATAAATAGATTTATACCACTTTCGAAGGGTACTTTCGAGTGACGTGCTATCAAAAATCAGGACCTTGAAATAGCATTAGGTACAATTTTATGAAAAGGCGCAGTTTATCAAGCGACAATATTTATTCAAGGGGTAAATTTAGTATCAGAGGTGTATATTCGAAGAATACTCAATTAAAAGACGATGGCAACTTTAATAAAGTTTATTAAAAAAATAACAATGCACAACTTAAAAAAAAACACTCGTTTCCGTTCCCTTCAGAGTTAAACAAAGTTAAATAACATTCGAGAAATACATCCTCAAGTTAAAAGAGAACTATGGAATCGGTTATCTTGTCAGATATGTGTCAGATAGATAAAAACGAAATCCTGCTAACATTATAAATGCGAAAGTTTGTGAGTGAGGATGTGAGGGAGTGAGTGATTGTGTTTGTTCCTTCTTAACGCTGAAACGACTGGACCGATTTAGATAACCTAGATTAAAACATAGCTTATTTTTTATCCCGGAAAATTGGATATTTCCCGCGGGTAAGCGATAAACGAATTATCTGCAGACAAAGTCGCGTGCAACAGTTAGTTTTATTATAAGCGGAAGTTTCCCGAGGTACCGGACGGGGTTCGAACCTAGTCATAAGCGCCAAGCGTCCTACCAACTGGACCACCTACTCCTGTACGTCTAGCACGAAAGCGTACAAGTCGCGTCGCGCGCGGGATAGATTGCCTGTCTTTTTCTTACTATTCGTTCTAGACAGAGAGGGGTAATCTATCTCGAGCGCGACGCGACTTTCGTATGCTTCCGTGCTAGGCATACTGACCAGCTCACCGAAATACTTACCCCCTTATTCATAAACGCTCTGGAGGCTTCTGCTAACTTAGCAATCGTTTGTCCTTATCTGTCACTTTGACATTTACCTTTAACAGATAAGGACAGGGGTGCAAGTCGGGTTACTTCCGCGTGTGGTCAAGAGCTGCGGTTCGTTTTTGGATCCGTAAGAGGGGAAGAGCAGTGCTTGGTCCGGTGCACCCTGGGCATCGGTTAATGATTTCCTGGCCGATTCTGAGGGATATCGTTGTCCGTTGGCTAAGACCCCGACAGGGGGAGGGGTCTTTTGACCGTGTTCTACTTTTTTTTTTGTATTAATAGGAAGGCAAACGAACAAGTGGGTCACCTGATGGTAAGTGATCACCACTGCCCATAGACACCCGCAACCCCGGAGGGATTGCAGATGCGTTGCCAACCTAGAGGACCAAGATGAAATGCCTCTTGTGCCCGTAATTTCCCCGGCTGTCTTACTCTCCACACTGGAACACAGCAGTGCAAGCACTGGTACTTAGCGGCACGATTAGCGAGTAAGATGGTGGTAGCGATCCGGACGGACCTTGCACAAGGCCCTACAACCCGCAACTGTAAAACGTTGCCGACATTTTTGAATAAGTACTGTATTTATTACTTTGACATTGGCGAAATCATCGCATCGATCGATGGGGCCATATTAAAAAAGAAGAAGAACAGACAAGGACAAAAAATTACTAAGGGGGCTAATCGCTTGCATACGCCATTTAGAAGCGTGTGCTGCCGTATAAATATTTATATTCCAACTTTCTTGAAATGTTTCATTGTGTGCTTGCTTGTTTGAGCGTGGATGAAGCGAGGTGTGTCAGGATCGTAGCAAATGGAACAAAGTAGTTTCTGCCTACCCCTGTGGGAAAGAGGCGTGACGGTATGTATGTCCGCTTCCAAGTCACTCCTACATTCCATAGCGGTGCTATCTCCAGATATCTTAAGAACAACCCCCCATTTCCCGCTTTAACTTTGCTTTAACTCACCTCCCTTTTATAAATGTATTTAATTTAAGTATTGTAGTAGCTTAATGTATTTCATATTGAAAAAATTACTGCCAAGTTACTTGCGGCGCATTCTTCTTGGCAATGATGGTTACATAAATATATAAAGATATTAATCATTGTAAGCCTTGAATTTGAGGCAATTAAAGTAACTGATACTTACCTGTGTTAAAAGAAAACCTATATAAATACATCACGGATATCTTGAAGACGTAAACGACACATGTAATGCTTTTCGCTGCAGTAAATGTCAAAACGCCAATCGTAAATAAGAGGCCGGCCATATAAACGTGTAACATATACATAAGATATAATTATTTAGGTATACTTGATTTGATAGACTAGTGTGTCTATTCTTAATTTCTCGGTATCATCGGATTTCCAAATGTTTTCAATTTAGGGTTGCAACGGAGGCCATCCTAGCGGAGGCGGATGCGTATATGACGAGTTTCGCCTCCGCGGATTCGGACGTGACGAGTTTCGCCTCCGCGGATGCGGACGTGACGAGTTTCGCCTCCGCAGATGCGGAAGTTAATGGAGGCGGATGCGAAGATAAAAGTGAATATGCATTTTTTTTAATTTAAAATGGTTTATTCAACTCAACTTTTTTTTTATATATAAAGAGGGGGAAAACGAGCAGACGGGTCACCTGATGGAAAGTAACCACCATCGCCCAGGGACACCTGCAAGACTTGGGGAATCACAGGTGCGTTGCCGGCCCTTTGAGGAACAGGAAGGCTCGCTTTTTAAAGATCCCTAAATTGTACCACTCAGGGAATGTTGTAGCAGGAAGTTGGTTGGTTGGTGGTTGGGAACTGTTTTCGGCTTCATCGTGTGACTTAAATAAATAATTACTTTGTATTATTGTATTTGTTATATGAATGCGCGCCGCACGGCTTAGTCGTCGCGTCGTCGAGCGTCGCTGCTCGCGCGTTGTTATTATTCTATGATTATAAGATTTTTGACATAAACAAACCTCCGTTACAACTCCGCAAAAAAATTGCGGAGACGGAGGCGGAGGTTCAATTTTTTGCGGAACTTCCGCAGTAACGGAGGCGGAGGCGAAGTTCCAATACAACCCTATTTGAATTGTATTTAAATCAAAACGTTAAAGTCAAGGGCATAAATATCGATACAGCCTCATGTCAAATATGTGTCGGACTTTGTTTGTGGCAAAAATGTGTACAGATGTTTTTGACGTCTTGGTAACGTACATATATTTATGCTCTTGACTTTTGTATGTACATACAGCGGCAATAGAAAAATTGTATGGCCATGTTCTTCTATAGCAGTGATTTTCAGTGGGGGGCTCCACTCAAGGGGGGCGCAGACGCACTCCTACAAAGGGGGGCGTGAACAACTATTTAGATCAAGGACCTTATTAATAATACCTGTGTTCGCCCTTCGGCCTACGAGCTAGGGCAAGGGGGGCGCAGATTTTATCACACACACACTATAAGCATATACGGATCCCCTAAGGCAGAGGTCGGCAAGTAGTTTTAGGTGGGATCCGGATACTTTGGGAAAATTATAACGAGATCCAGAAAAAAGGGGGGGTTTTTGGCCGATTTGGTTCATATTCATATTTATTCATATTCATTTATTCATAAACAATACAGACATTGTGTTTGAAATATCATTACAAATTAAATTAGTTTTCATCACATACATATAAATTAAAATTAAATTAAGAAAAACTAACAAGTAGGTACATCTTCTCACATTAGGTACATTAAATATTATCATGTCATATTATTAAATTAAATTAAATTGAATCATCAATCCCGCATAAATATCTCATCAATACTATAAAAGCACCCTCTCAATAAAAAAGCCCTCAACTTTCTACGAAAAACCCTATGATTGGAGATGGTCTTTAGGTCACCAGGTAGCTTATTAAAAATTTTAACGGCTTGATGCTTAGCACTATGCTGTGCTACTTTTAGCTTCGGTAAGAAACGTTGTTTTACGTTCTTTGTTCGGGTTTGCAGGCGCAGCTCTTGCTCTTCAGAGGACTCTTGGTCTCGAATATTTTTGACAAAGTCAGTGAGTAACACAAGTACATACAGGCAAGGGGCAGTCAGAATACCTAAATCCAAGAAATGTTCTCTACAAGACACCCATTGAGGAATACGCAAAATAGTGCGAATTGCCCTCTTTTGAACAACCAAAGCTCTGTTCATATTGTACTTAAAGCTGTTCCCCCAGAGTTTGATACTATACCTCAGCTTTGACTCTACTAACGCATAGTATATGACTTTCAGCTGCTCTATAGTGAGATCCTCTCTAAGGCTCCTCAAAGCATAACAAGCTGAAAGAATAGAATGCTCTACGGCATTCAATTCCTCTTTCCATTTTAGATCCGCATCAATTCTTACACCAAGAAACTTTACATTATCAACAACACTCATCAAAACACCATCTACAACCACATTGAGCCTGTCTGTTTTTTTACAATTAGGTTTAAACAACACAATTTGGGTCTTATCAGTATTCAAATGCAGGTTGTTGATACGGAACCAATACTGAAAAGCCGCAATAGTATTTGTAGTCAGCTCCACAAGCTCAGACATACTGTTTGCAGAAACGATCGCACTAGTGTCATCGGCAAACACGGTTACTCGGCAGCCGGGAATATTGTTATAAATGTATTTGATAAGGTCATTTGTAAATAGGATAAATAAAATAGGCCCCAATATTGATCCCTGTGGAACACCTCTCTTTAACGTAACATACTTTGATCTAACGCAGCCTTCTATATTATTTTCATGGCTCTTTAGTTCCACGAACTGCTTCCGATTACTAAGGTAACTATGTAGCAGATGATAGCATTGCCCCCTAATACCATGAAAATCTAACTTCCGCAAAAGTATTTTATGGTCTACCATATCAAAAGCGGAGCTAAGGTCCAAAAACAGTCCTGCTACTCTTTTTTTACAATGAAGGTCTGATACAACGTCGCTCACGAGAGAATCAATTGCATCAGTAGTCCCTTTTTTCTCTTGAAAACCGAATTGTTTTGGATTGATTGTATCATTTTCTTTAAAGTGTTTTAAAATTCGAGACTTAATTAGTTTCTCGAAAATTTTCGACAGTACCGGTAGGAGCGATATTGGTCGGTAGTTTTTCGGATCACTTTTGGACCCCTTTTTGTAAACCGGAATGACTCTGGCTATTTTTAGCTGGTCAGGAAATACCCCTTCATCATAACATTTATTAAACCAGCAAGCAAGCGGATCAGAAAGTACATCAATACAACTTTTAATTACTATTATAGGCAATTCATCAAAACCAAAAGATTTTTTATTTTTCATTGACCTAACAATACCAAATATTTCTGATGGTGAAAAAGGCTCCCAGGATATGCCCGGAAAACGTCGGCTGGTTGATAGTTTTAAGGTTGCAGTAAAAAAATATTGATTTAAATCAAATCAACCCTACTAAGGGGTCAACATTACCCACTTTTAGAAACCCTGTCTATGCGGTCACTAGCAGTCTATGAGACTGACTGCAACCGGACAACAGTCGAAGCACTTTTAACGCGGTACATTAAAAATATAGACGCATTGTACTGTTTTACAGTTTACACCGCCCCGGGCCGTTATTTTGGCGAGCGGAAATTTCCACTTCCTGGTCAGGGGAAGACAAAATTGTGTACACACCACGGGCGGTGATAAAGAATGCCTCAGGTAGCATGTTTATCGCCCTCGCTTTTGGCTCGTGCAACTCCTGCCATCTGAGACATTCTTTATTTCACTACCCTCGGAATGTTATGTTTATTACACAAATGAAGAATTATTATACCTTTCGTGATCAAAAACAATACAATCATCAACATACAATAAGATTTAAGTATATTGTAGTACAGACATGCGATGCCACGGATATATTTGAACTAACTGTAGTATTAAGATTATCTATAGGTATATTAATACATAGTCAGTTATGTTCAGTACAATACTGAACATATAAAATTAAAGACAGTGTGAAAACACTTTTTTATAATTTTAGATTTAAGAAAAAAAAATTTTTGTCTATTATCTGTTCTCTCTCTGCTCCAGCCTCCTTATGAGCTGGCATTTCCATTTTCTGTTTTTACTTTCAATAAAGTAATTTTCTATAATCTTGCATTTTATTCTCATCAGGTTTAATTATATCATTTTTTATACCACAAGAACGAATGCACCGACTTTTCTAACACATTCAAAATTATTTCGAAAAGACGCCACGGGTGACCGCAGAGCTGGCAGCTTTCTTGGCCAGCGTATTACCCCTTTATTCATAAACACTCTGTAGGCTTCTGCTAACTTAGCAATCGTTTGTCCTTATCTGTCACTTTGACATTTACCTTTCACAGACAAGGACAAACGATTGCTAAGTTAGCAGAGGCCTATAGAGCGTTTATGAATAAGGCGGTTAGTATCGCTGTCCAAAGGGGGAATGCTGCCAGCGTCTGCGGTATATGCCACGGGGGCCTCACCTTTTTTTTATTGTTCTAATTTAAAATGAGTTTTAGTCTAGTTTTTGTTTTTTTATTCATAATATAATGTTTACTTCAACAAGTTCTGTAACTAAAATATTTTTTTTATGGTTTTTTTACTTGACAGCGCCAGGAGGGTTATTTTCTAACACGATATAACTGCGGCATCCTGCATTGCAAGTCTGTAATACACGCGACAATGTCACCATGGGATAAGCAACTTATAGTAGTACAAAAACGAAAAAATAGGTACTTAGGTGCCTAAACATTGTAATAAACAATGATCTAATGATCTCAGAAACGACAGGGATAAGGTGTGGTGCGCGTAAACTATTTTATTCGGTTATTTTTATTTATTTGTAATTTTAATCTCACTCTTACTCGGTCCCTAGTTTAATGCTGTTCTCATCTATTCAAAGGTATGCTGGTAGAGATCCCTTATAGGAATAAATTCACCTTTGCACTTGCACATATTTTATGCCCTATCTTTTTTGTAAATTGTGTTTTTCTTTATTTTTGTATTTATTATACAATAAAGTATTTAGTTACTCACGCTAGTCTAGATGTAAGTATTGTTATTTAAAAATTGTAACATTTACATTGGTATGCCCTCGGCTAGCGATGCCACAAAAATATAATATATGGTATAGATACTATAGTATACTAGTATAGACACTATAGTATACTAGTATAGATACTATAATATACCAGTATAGATACTATAATATACCAGTACAGATACTATAATATACCAGTATAGATACTATTGTATTGTATTGGGATAAGTCCGCCTATGTGCATGTATCTGTGTTTGTCAATTGTATTTTGTCTTGTTTATTTTGCACAATAAAGAGTTTACATACATACATACATACTATTGTATACTAGTATAGATACTATATAGTATCGACAGCATTGTACAGAAAATTATGAAAATAATCGATACTATCGTAATAAAAGCTAACAATCGATCGTTAAAAACTATCAACAGTAACGATAATATGCTTATGTAATATTATTATAGATGATGATGATAGTTTGTACTAAATCAAGGATCAATATTATCGACAGTATCAATCGATAGGGAGTCGTTTAAAAAAATGTACATAGTTAAGGGCTTTAATTAAAACAAAAGTTAATTGATTCCCTTGTGTTACGACTTTTTCTACCTTATGGAATAAAGGTGAAACGGTCGTAAACACAACGGAATCAATTCATTTTTGTTGTAATTGAGCCCTAAACTATGTTTTTTTTTAATTGACTAGTATCGTATTCTACCAAAACTATCGATAGGTAGGTACTATTGATAAATTTTGATTCATTCTTGGCCGCAGCAGTAATACAAGTTTTTGATGGTTGTACTATCTGTTAAACCTATGTTTAACAAATTATTTGTATATGTATTTAATATTTACTCCATAATAAAACCTCTAAAATGGCTCTATTGCAAACACCATAGTGACATGACCGCGTTGTATCAAAAAGAGGCACCTACCTTTTTTCTTCTCACCGCTCACCGCCGCTTCTGTCAGCTCCGTTTCTTCTTCCTACAAGCAAAACATTATATTATTATAATAACTTTCTCAAACACTGTCGTAAATGTCATTGTATTCTAAGTGGAGCCATTCAAGTATTACGTAAGCAGATTTTTTACAATTATTTACCTCCCCTTCCCCTTGTCAGCAAAAGTAAGCAAACCCCTTACCCCCCCCCCCCCCTTCCATGCTTACGTAATCATTGGTACCTATATGCATTTTTCTTTTAATGGAGTCTGTTTTTTATTGATTCGTGAGCAGCAGTTCGAAACGAAACTGCTGACATAATCACCATATCGACTTCCCCATCTACCATGTCGTCAAAAATAAGCAAAGCAAAGACCCCCCCGCCCACCTCAAGCGCTTACGTAATACTTGAACGCCCCCAGTAACAGAGCACGAAGGGCCTTGTTGACGGCCGAATTAAATCGCAGGCGCGATTTTCTGACCATAAATCGGATTGCTGGGCTGTTTGTCATTTGTTTTTAACTTTTTAAAAAGTCGAGACTGGAATAATGAACAACAATGTCATACAGCCAAGTCGATGGCCGAGGAGTGCGCGTTTCGTTCGAGTCTAACGTTTTTATCCATGTCTCAAATAGCTTAACGGTGACAGATGACAAAAAAAACTTAAGAAAATAGGCGAGAACGTGAAAACCACCTAAGTTGCGAGGAAGTTTAGCGCAAAATTTATTTTCATTTCCTCTCAATGTTTGAGAAAAACATATCTGCCTCAGCTGGAAGAGCAATTGTTACTCATGCAGCAATTGGCTATTTCCCAGGCCTCGGCATGCATCTTCTATTAAGTTTCTCAATATTAATACTAACATATTAAGTTAAGATTTTTCCATTTCTTTATTTAACCTGTGGACCTCAAAGTTGCCTGATAATCATTGTCATACAATAAACAACTAAACTTCCAATCACGCTCAAAAACTGTCGGAAGCAAAAGTCTGCCCGACTTTATTGAATGAATAAAGAATCTAAATCTAAATCGAAATCTTGTAACCACCAGCCTAGTCATCCCTGGGTTTCGAGGAAGAACCATTAACTGATCCGAAACAAGTAGCCCATTGACTTGTAACAGTACCGACTTTACCTGAATGGGTTTCTTCGATCTCACTTTTTTCTCCTGCTTCGTTTTCGTCTTGCTTTTAGACTTGGCTTTGCCTTTGCTTTTACTTTTTCTTTCTATTTCTGCAGCCACACTTAAATCCGATTCTGCTAGGTCGTCGTCGCCATCTGAAAAGAGTATGTTGACAGTTGTAAATGGTTCATCATTATTATTATACAAAGGTTGGGGGAGGGGGGTGAGTGTCACAGTTGGGAATGTCCAAGATTGGGAAGAGCGAGGGTCACGGTTGGAAATGTCCAAGATTGGGAAGGGCGAGGGTCACAGTTGGAAATGGCCAAGATTGGGAAGGGCGAGGGTCACAGTTGGAAATGGCCAAGATTGGGAAGGGCGAGGGTCACAGTTGGAAATGCCCAAGATTGGGAAGGGCGAGGGTTACAGTTGAAAATATCCAAGATTGGGAAGGGCGAGGGTCACAGTTGGAAATGGCCAAGATTGGGAAGGGCGAGGGTCACGGTTGGAAATGTCCAAGATTGGGAAGGGCGAGGGTCACAGTTGGAATGTTCAAGATTGGGAAATGCGAGGGTCACAGTTGGAAATGTCCAAGACTGGGAAGGGCGAGGGTCACAGTTGGAAATGTTCAAGATTGGGAAGGGCGAGGGTCACAGTTGGGAATGTTCAAGATTGGTAAGGGCGAAGGTTACAGTTGAAAATATCCAAGATTGGGAAGGGCGAAGGTTACAGTTGAAAATATCCAAGATTGGGAAGGGCGAGGCTCACAGTTGGGAATGTCCAAGATTAGGAAGGACGAGGGTCACAGTTGGAAATGTCCAAGACTGGGAAGGGAAAGGGTGACAGTTGGAAATGCCCAAGATTGGGAAGGACGAGGGTCACAGTTGGAAATGTCCAAGATTGGGAAGGGCGAGGACACACGTATGTATGTAAAATTGTACTCACCATTAAACTTTAAGAACGCGTCGTCATCATCATCGTCCATACTTTGGAATTCTTCTTTCATATCTGTGGAAAGTTATAAAGTAATATTATTAAAAACTAGGTGTCGTCCGCGGCCGCGCCCTCGTTTTATCTTTTTTAACCCCCGACGCAAAGAGGGGTTTATAAGATTGACGTCGATGTCGGTCTGTGGCATTGTAGCTCTCAAGCGGATAAACCGATTTCGATGCGGTTTCTTCATGCGAAAGCCAGTTTCCGTGCGATGGTTCTTGGCCATGTTTGGTAAGAAGTGGTCCAGCAGTTGGAGTATCACCACTTTTCCAAAATGATTGAAGGCATTTTTGGGATAAAATTGATTTTTCAAGGCTCATTTCTAATTTATAAGTCCTTTTTGCGTGGGGTTTTTTTGAATTTTGTATTTACGTTTTATTTGACGACCGGATGGCCCAGTGGTTAGAGAACCTGACTATGAAGCTTGAGGTCCCGGGTTCGATCCCCGGTCGGGGCAAAAATTTGTATGAAAAATACGAATGTTTGTTCTCGAGTCTTGGATGTTTAATATGTATTTAAGTATGTATTTATCTATATAAGTATGTTTATCCGTTGTCTAGTGCCCATATTACAAGCTTTGCTTAGTTTGAGACTAGGTCAATTGGTGTCAATTGTCCCAAGATATTATTATTATTATTTCGGTATATTTATTTTTATCTCAAGTTAGGTTTTTACAATATTCATATAAAAAGTAATAATACAATATTAATACAAAATATAAAAACATTATAAAAACCTAACCTAGGGTGCCGCCGGCAGCGAGGCGAGGCCTAAGCTACCGGTGGTCAGGGCGACAGAGACAGGAACCTCCTGACTATCCGAGCCGTGTCCAGGAGTACCGCCTTCTGTATCTGGCCCTTGACCCAACCACCTAGCGAGAGCCTTTATTATTATTATTTGTTTTCAAATTATTGTTTCATAGAAACCTTGCCCTGACTATGAACGCAACAAAGAAAAATTATCTAATTTGGTCGCTATTCTGTAGTTTTGTGCTTAGCAACACATTTGGCTATACCTTTTTAATAATAAGTCCATTCCCTAAACCAGAAAAGAGCCCTAAAACGTGGTGTGCGAACGATAACTCAACAATGTTTAAATATCACTGTTAATCTTATATCTATCGCCCGCGACTTCGTCCGTCCACGCAGAATTACAAACAGCCTATGACACTCACAAATAAAGTGGCTTTAGGTAAAATATTTTTCAAAATCGGTTCAGTAAATACTTCCATGCTGGTCTGGGAGTAAAGAAAAAACATAGAATGTACCAGTTGCTTCTCTTCCCGCGCAAATGGTAAAAACCCATTGAGGGAATGGGCGAAAATCATAGGAATCATGTTATAGGCAATGCGGCTAGCAACCCATCACTATTTTGATTCCACTTTCTACCTCTACGCCCTCAGAGTCTTGCTAAACGTGGCCTGTAAGGTCTTGTTACCTTAGGCTCTGTCTACCCCGTAAGTGATAAAGACGTGATTTGTGTATGTGTATGTATGTAGGTTCAGTAAATCCGGAGATTACCTCCTACAAACTCACAAACTCAACCTATTCACAATAATAGTATAAATATTAGTCAATACTAAAAATTACCTTCTGGTTCTGATAATAAGGGTTCATCTTTGACTTCGAAGCCTGCAAATAAAACAAAACATCACTTAATTAATTAATCATTAAAAATCATCCCGTTTTTAGTAGTGACCGACCGAAATTTCGGTTTCGGTTTCAGTTTCGGCCAAATAATCTAGTTTCGGCCTTAGTATCGGTTTCGGCCAAAATATAGTCGAAACTTTCGACCCCGCCGAAACTCGCAGCTAACTCGTGCTTGCTCGCCGGCGAGGCCCCGGCTCAGTTCGTCACCGTTCATTTAATCGTGAGTTGAGGTTATATGTATTTTGCAATGGAGTGATTTGGTAAGTTAAGTATAATATCCTTACTAATAATATTATAAATGCGAAAGTAACTCTGTCTGTCTGTCTGTTACCTTTTCACGCTTAAACCGCTGGGCCGATTTAGTTGAAATCTGGTATACAGATAGTTTGAGTCCCGGGAAAGGACATAGGATAGTTTTTATCCTGGAAAATTGCATAGTTCCCGCGGGATAGCACAGCCCAAACCACTGGAATATTTCAAATTTAAGGCGGAACAAAGTTCGCCGGGTCAGCTAGTGTGTTAATAAATGTTAAAAAAAAAAAACATGCAGACGAATTGAGAACCTCCTCCTTTTTTTGAAGTCGGTTAAAACAGTAAATTTCAGTAAATAATCGTAATTTTAAATGTTTTAATGAGTTACGGTTTCGGTTTCGGCCGAAACAGAGAGCAAGACCGAAAGTTCGGTTTCGTTTTCGGCTGAAAAATCAGTTTCGGTCGGACATTAGTTTTTAGTAAGTGCCTCCTCAAAGCAGAGCTACAGTACACCCAGCAGCGGCGTTAGGGCCACTGACACCCCGGGCAGTAATATTTAGGCGCCCACTTAAGAACAGTATTGAGGGTACACAGCCGGTGAGCCAGGAGGCCGAGGCCCCAGACCTCAGCGCCCCCCAAATTTGGCGCTCCGGGCCGTCTCCCCATCGCGCCCCCCCCTAAGGCTGTTTGTCCACCGCCGCCGTCACCGGGCCGTCGCCGAGAACGAGATTATTTCGTGCCGAGTTTAATATGACGTGACGGCGATCGTTTGTCCACCGCGACCGATGGTTTAGTTCACTGAGCTCGTGTACGGTGCGACGGCGACGGCAGTGTGTGGACAAGTTCATACGTGTTTTGTATTGCCGGCACATCGGCCCGTCAAAATCTCGGGCCAGGTTCTAGCGGTCACGCCGATCTACTCGCAATTTCGGCGGCCGGGATGACGGCGCTCGGGTGACGGATGTGCGGTGGACACGCGGCTTAAGTAAATGTATGTACCGCTACTTCGGCGCCGTCATCTCGTTCTCGGTGACGTGACGGTGACGGCGGCGGTGGACAAACAGCCTAACGCCGGCACTGTACACCGGCTGAAGATGCATGGGCACTGACCTTTGATCAGGTTCCTGCTGTACATATCCTTGAACCGCTCCTCGCAGTCCAGCACCTGCTTCTTGAAGTTGGTGGCGTCCCGGAGGCGCGCCACGCACGAGTCGCAGATCGTGTACGTCACGTCGCCCAGGCTGCCCGTCATCGGGACTATCTGGAACACGAGGAACAATAATCTGCAATTATCTATATATTGCCGTGGTAGCCTAGTGGTTTGACCTGTGGCCTCTCAAGCAGAGCGTCGTGGGTTCAAATCCCGGGCGCGCACCTCTGAGCTTCTCGGAATTTATGTGCGCAAATTACATTTGCAATTTGCCATGAGCTTTTCGATGAAGGAAAACATCGTGAGGAAACCTGCACACATCTGCGAAGAAATTCAATGGTGTGTGTTAAGTTCCCAATCCGCATTGGGCGCGCGTGGGAACTATAGCCCAAACCCTCCAATACACGGAGGAGGCCTATGCCATGAGGCACGCCGAAATACGCGACAATTTAATAATAATAAAAAAAAAAACAACAACAACATACTCGTACTTACTGAAATTGTAGCGAATTCGGAATAAAAAGGCTATATTATCTATATATTGGATGAAAGTAGACTAACTAAACAGATCTATATTAGGGCAGTCATTGAAGCGAAAAATACGGCCTTACCTCCGAATTTTTTTACTGTGAACCGATTTGCATGAAATTTTGGAATTAGGCTCATCTTACCCTTAACTTCAAAAGTGAAAATGATTTGAACTCCGCAACCACCCTGGGGGTGGTTGCCACCCCTTCTCGGGGGTGAATTTTTTTTTCAAAATAACCTCGGATAACGATAGAAGGCCTAATTTTAAGTAAAAAATCATTTATAAAGTTTTTCAAAAAATCCAATACTTTTCAAGTTATTGGCAATTGAAAATTCGCAATTTTTTCACCTTTTTTGTCGGTTTCTTGCAAATATCTCCAACAATATACGTTTTATCGAAAATTTTATAAAAAACAAAATTGTAGCAGGTAAAACAATGAACAATTTGGCTTTTTATAAAGTATTCTAAGTGTCTACCCCGTAAGGGATAAAGACGTGATATATGTATGTATGTATGTATGTATTCTAAGTGCAATACTAAGCTAGATATTAAAGATCAAAGCCGTTTTTTATTGTGTCTGAAATTTAATCGACGTGGTCAATGCCATCTAGCGGCGAGCAGATGCATTTTATGCATTCTAATACAAAAGGGTTTTGTAGTGCTTAAAATAAGCTTTAAAATGAGCACTATTAAAAGTCTTTTGCACATAAAATAAGTGAGCTGTATTGCAAATAAGGGGAGCATCTAATGTTTTTTCTTTTAAATCAATGGGTTTCATAAGTGCCATTTCCACCAAAATTAAAATTAATCGTATTCCGCCTAGAATTAACTTTATTATGAAGAGTTTGATAGATAGTATCAGTTTGGCTGCTTCAGGACACATATTTTTCAAAAAAGTCACGATTAAAAAAAAAACAGAGGCTGTGATTGCGCTGCCGCGCGCTCTTTAAACAATCATATCTCCGTCAATTTTTGTTTGACAGAAAAAACAAAAAAACCAAATTGTTTGTCAGAAAAATGCCTAAATTTTTAATCCATACACTTTTATACGTATCTGTCGTCATTTTTGAGATATTATGAAAAGAAAGTGGGTTTTTTAAAAATTTGAAATTTTGTTTTTTTTTTTAATCGTGACTTTAAACCAAATTGTTCATTGTTTTACCTGCTACAATTTTGTTTCTTATAAAATTTTCGATAAAACGTATATTGTTGGAGATATTTGCAAAAAACCGACGAAAAACGTGAAAAAATTGCGAATTTTCAATTGCCAATAACTTGAAAAGTATTGGATTTTTTGAAAAACTTTATAAATGATTTTTTGCTTAAAATTAGGCCTTTTATCGATATCCGAGGTTATTTTGAAAAAAAAAAAAATTCACCCCCGAGAAGGGGTGGCAACCACCCCCAGGGTGGTTGCGGAGTTCAAATCATTTTCACTTTTGAAGTTAAGGGTAAGATGAACCTAATTCCATAATTGTATGCAATTCGGTCCACAGTAAAAAAATTCGGAGCAATAATGCTTCAATGACTGCCCTATATGGAGAGTGTAAATGGTAACGTTGGGAGGGGAAGGCCTAGAAGGACGTTTCGAGACCAAATAGGAGACGTTTTGGAAAAGGTCAGGTCAAGAGTACCCGAAACCGACGTGCATGTATGAAGAGATTGATGACTGTGGATGAAGCGAAAGCGAAGTATGTCAGGATCGTAGCAAGTGGAACAAAGTAGTCTCTGCCTACCCCTGTGGGAAAGAGGCGTGACGGTATGTATGTATGTATGTATCTATATCAAATAAATATATACTTCCTTGCTGGTCTGGGAGCAAGAAAAAAACATAGAATGTACCAGTTGCTTGTCTACCCGCGCAGATGGTAAAATCCCATCAAGGGAATGGGCGAAAATCATAGGAATCATGTTTTAGGCGATGAGGCTAGCAACCGATCACTATTTTGATTCCATTTTCCACTTATTCGCCCACAATCTTGCTAAATGTGGCCTTGAGGTTTTGTGACCTTAGGTTCTGTCTACCCCGTAAGGGATGGAGACGTGATAGATGTATGTACATACATATATTTTTTTAATTCTGGTTTTTGACGAGGCTTTGGTCACTCCAGCTGATCAGGATCTTTAAAGATACCTCTTTTACAATAAGAAAACAAAAACACATCTTTGTTGTGTTATTTGTAATTAATTTAGTTTGTCCACACCTGCTGTATTTAATTCAAAGGTAAGTCTAGTAGGGTAGACTGTAGGTTACTCTGCATACATACACAAATCACGTCTATATCCCTATGGGTAGACAGAGCCTAAAAGGCTATGTTTATCGTAATTGTGGGCATATAGGTGGAAAGCGGAATCAAAATAGTGACGTGTTTCTATATCATGATCCCTATGACTTTTGCCCCTACCTTCGATGGGCTTTTACCATCTGAAATTTCACAATCAGCACAAAACGCGTAAAATACTGTTTATATACGTAACATCTCTGCTGCAAATTATGTAAAACTCGATTCCCACCGGCTGCCTATTTTAAGGCAGTTGGGCACTTTATTGTGAAGAATTAGAGGAAAATGCTAGTCAAATTCCCTTTGGCGTGCCTTCTGATATACTTGACACCGCGCCACTGGTGGGTACGGTCAAGTGCAAAAATAAGTATCAATACAAACTTCTCAAAAATATGTCCCACAACCTTATTACGCTGTTGTAAGAGTGTATGGTACTTATTTTTGAAACTGACTAAATACATATTATTACACTTTACTGTACTACCTAGTAACATTGCAATCTCCACTTGAAATGAACTAGCTCCGGAACAAAGCAAAAATAAATCAATCCGACAAAACAATAGAATTCAATGGAACTAATACAATTACGCATACTGGTTATACTTGTTTAAATTAGAGTGTGTAACATCGTAACAAGCAAGGTGAAGCAATCAAACTTATCTTGAGCAAGAAATGTGAAAATATGTTCTATTAAGTCTAATATTCCGCCTTGGAGTAATATGAATTTGAACCGGTTGCCGTTGAGACTGCAGGTCCCTGGGGCTCGGAGGCAAAGACTGACGGATAGGGGCTGCGATCCCCGCTCTGGTTCGTGGCTGGTTCAGGTTGCCATTGCAGTTCGAAGAGGCAACACGGCCAGCATAATGGGAGCCTTTGAGCCAGGCACGACACAGAGGGGATTTTTTAGGTTAATTTTTAATAATTTTTAACATACTTTACTTTAAATTTAATTAAATCAAATAATGAAGTCATGTAATGTAAAATACATATTTATTAATCAATCATGTTGTCATCCCTTATGGGGTAGACAGAGCCTATGTTAACAAGACCTAAAGGCCATGTTTCCTAGGACTTTTACTCACTCCATGGCCTTTTTACTTAAGTACATACAGTCATACAGATATTGCATAGAAGTATATGTTACTTTTTTGGGATCCCTTCCAACCGGCTCTTGAGCATATGCTAACTAGGGGGAGTCTGTTTGTTGGGACGAGTGTCTACCAAAGTCGCCTTAACTTTTATAGAACCTTGTCAAATCTAATAAAACTTTTTCATCTTCATCATAACAGCCATAGGCCATCCACTGTTGGACATAGGGCTCCCCCATTGACCTCCAGGTGCCTCGGTTGAAAGCGGCTTGCTTCCACCGGAAACACCTGACTTTAACCTTTAAACTTTGTATATAGGTAGTAAATAAATAATGTGAGTAATGTACTTTTATGTTCAAAATTGAAAATTATTAAATGATATTGTATGACATAAGTAATCTAATGGTTTGCCTTATTATTCTAAAAGTATGCGTTTTGCGTGCGATAAAAAATAAGACGTATTATAAAATTGAAAATGAGCGCTCTTACAAGCAGGGAATAATATTTGGTTGATTTTGCGCATTACCATACATATTATAATTAATGAATAATATAGGTTGTTTTAATGGTTGTTGATAATATTAAAGATAAATACCTTAACATCTAAACTTTCCTGCAACATATCTGAATAAATTTCTTCTTGTCCTAACTGAAAGCAGGGTTCCGACAAGTTTTTGAAGGAGCCCTCAGCGTGACAGCAGCGGCACAAGTCCTTCTCAAGCTTCCACATTGCTGTCGACATTTTTAATGTCTAATAACATTACACTACACTTATTTTAACACTTTAATAAACATATAACGTAGTTTTAACTATAACCAATTGGACGGCGCCCTACGTAAACCAGCCGCCATGTTGTTGTATTATTTTTCTTTTTTTTTATGTAAATGTATTCCAGTCGCGTTTTATTAGCTGGATATTCATCAAATTCGTATTATTTTCAAAATGATAAATACTGATAAAATAAATAAAAAAAAATAAAAAATACTATCTAACTTCACAATATAATCTTTTCTTCCCTATCAGTACGAAACATTGTACTTGGAACTTCTTTCGCAAATTATATTAATAGATAACTAAACGCAAAGTAGAGCAACAGCGTCATCTATAGTCGAATAGAAAAAGCTGTTAGGCAAAAGTAAGCATCAAAAAAAAAATCTTTTCTGTTTTATACTACGTTAATTTTCTCAGTAGTACAGCTACTCGCTAGGAGAGCGCGCTTTTATCAAAATAAGTAAAGACTTTATGCTATACCCAAAAGCGTGTCGAAAATTTGTTAGAAAAGCGTAAATTATTAAAGTAAACTGTGATAGTTTTGTCGCTGGGCTATGAACCGGTGAGCGAAGGAGACAGGCCAGTCTAGTGGTCTAACGGTATGCTTTTTGGGACCCCTTCGAACCTTATAGGGGGAGTCTGTTTGTTGTGAGGAGACGAGTGTCTACCAAAGTTGCCTTTACTTTTATACAACCTTGTCAATTCTTCAACTTCTGATGCTGACTACACGTTTTTTGCGAGATAATAGATTTAATCGCTTTCCGACGGTGGGACTAGTGCCTAAGAGTGCTGTTTGATTACTATTGCGTAAATAAACGTGTCCTAAATTAAACCACACGTGAGGCAGCGTAAGGCGTAAACTGTCTATAATTAGATTAGACAGCTAATTACGTCTGTAATAAGAAAGGGACTTGGCCCTAGTAGAATGTACGACACACGCAACGCCTCTTTATTCTCATGCTCAGCTAGACAGTATAATAATCGTACATTAAAAATGTGAAAGTTTGTGATTATGGATGTTTGGATGTTTGTTACTCTTTCACGCCAGAACGGGTGGACAGATCTGGATGAAATTTGAAACATAGATAGATTATAGTCTTGAAGCCAAAAAAGCGCACTTTTTGAGCAACCGGGGCGCGATTTTTGAAAGCACAATTGTGCTGAATTTGAAATACGAGTTAACTCAGAAGACAATCACAGCTCTCATATGAACTAGTCAAAACTTTGATTAAGGCTGTAGTTTTGGAGATGTTGTTATACCACTTTCGAGTGATGTGCTTTCGAAAATCGGGCCCCATTTAAAAGGAATATTCACTACGTCTTGTTTTTTCTCGGAAATACATTCGATAACAAAGGTTTGTTGACGCGACTCGCGAATTAGCGCGTTGTAAATTGTAAATAGACTCGTTGACAGATGACAGCTGTGTTGAGATTAGCGATGTTCCGGATATCCGTATCCGTATCCGCGGATATCCGAGGGAAAAGAAAAATCCGTATCCGTATCCGTGTTCGTTACTTTTTACGCGGATCTTTTATGGATATTTTACAGGTGATTAGATAGAATTAAAGTAACTATAAAATTCCATTCAGAGTATTTTTAGGTATTTATTAAAATCATATATTTGGCACCTTTATATTGCAAACATTTGCCGCAGTAAGTTACCATACCAATACACCATAACTGAAAGAATCTTTTGTCAACTATCGCTTCGAGGTCGCGGGCGCCGACACCAATCGAATAAAAAAATAAAGATCCGTATCCGTATCCAGATCCGTATCCGCGGATATACTCCGGATATATTCCTCTTCGCAGAGACGTAATAAGTTCTCTTTGCGTGTTCTACAGGATCTAATAATGGGGAGTGCTCCGTTGAACTTTTTAACATCACCTCGATAGTTGGTGCTCCAACATCGTGCGATTTAAGCGGTCTTTCTTGCCCCGTACGTGCAAAATTTGGAATGGGCTGGTGGCTGGGGTTTTTCCAACTGGCTATGACATGGGTACCTTTAAGAGGCGAGTGTACTTTCTTGCAAGGCCGGCAACGCGCTAGCAGTCCCATTGGTGCTGTAGTTGTCCATGGGCGGCGGTGATCACTTACCATCAGGTGCACCGCATGCCCGTTTGTCGGTTTTAATACATAAAAACATATATATACATTTTTAACGTTCCGGCACATCACTATTAGTCGCGACCTCGGCTCGAAAGCTGGACGGGGTCAAACAACATTGTTTTTTTTAACTTAAACAATGACATTAGCAAAGAAATTTCATCCAATGCCGCGCTCAACGTATCTGCGAAGAAAAACAATTTTTTAAATACCTGACAACATTTTTAGGAGTTCTTCCACGCTGGTCTGGGAGCAAAGAAAAAACAGAATATACCAGTTGCTTCTCTACCCGCGCAGACGGTAAAAGCCCGTCGATTTATCCCTTACGGAGTAGACAGAGCCTAAGGTAAACTAAAGGCCACGTTTAGCATGATTGTAGGCGTATAGGTGGAAAGGGGAATCAAAATAGTGATGGGTTGCTACCCACATCGCCTATAAAAGTCACGATTCCTATGCCCATTCCCTTGGCTTTTACCATCTGCGCGGGAAGAGTAGCAACTGGTACATTCTATGTTTTTTCTTTACTCCCAGACCAACAAGAAAATGATTATACATTGCAAAAGAAAGTGTTCACTAAATCAAGTCTGTAAAAAAAGTTCTTTTGGCAGACCTAATGAAATAGGTCTAAAAATCTTTTTTTTTATGTCTGTCTGTCTATGTTAGTAACCAATATGAAATGTGTTAGGGCGCGGGTTAGTGCAGCTCGTGGCCAGAATAGACCGAGTTGGCCGCATCCGGAACAGCAGTGGTATGGAGACTATTAAATGTAGTTTTTATAAAATTTATTTCAAATTCTAGCTGTTAAAAAGGCCGTGGTAGCCTAGTGGTTTGGTCTGTGACCTTTCAAGAAGGTGGGTTCGAATCCCGGACTTCTGACTTTTTCGGAACTTATGTACGAAATTACATTTGAAATTTATCATTACATTTTCGGTAATGGAAAAAATCGTAAGAAAACCTCACACCATCTACAAAGCAATTTTTCTGGAATTTTAACCAAGCAAATCCGAGGCTCAAATTTCACATAAAACGAACAAAAAACATTTACCTTCTATGCTAGGTACTTATTTATTGCTTCATTAAAATGGACCTCCGCAAAGTAACGCCTGATTCTATAAAATATTTTATAACTAAATATATTTTATATATGCATACAAATATCACGTCCTTACTCCTTACGGGGTAGACAGCTTCAGGTAACAAAACCTGATTTCTAAGACTTTCGCCCATTCCCTCGATGAGCTTTTACCATTTCAGCGGGAAAAGAAGCAACTGGTAAATTCTATGTTTTTTTACTCCCAGACCAGCATGGAAGAAATTTAATTACTTATAACATTTTATTTAATTCGTCTCCACGCATTCTCTGTTCGTCTAGCAGAAGTACCCTCCTCAGTTACGCGCAGTGTGTGTCGGACAACAAAACAAAATCAACGCCTAAACTCCTTGCGTAAAATAACTCCGTTTTTAACTAGCCAGTTTAAAAAAAACTGAAATAAATTGTGCGGAATAATAAGGTCAGTTGTCAGCCAAAATCCAAAACCAAACATCTTTTCAATAAATAAATAAAAAGAACTAAGGATAAGTGTGTTCGCGTTTACTTTAAGTTTAAAAACAAATATTGATCATTACTTGTTAAATAAAAGTATACCCTTTCGAAAAGAAACAAAGAACAAAATGATATAAGTTTTAATAGCCTGTTGCAACTGCACTAGAAGCTATTCTATATTTGAAAATAAATCGGGCCAAGTGTCAGTGTGTGCGTCTATTAATTACAGTGAAATGCGTGTGTTGTAAATTATGAGCAGTGTTGTCAGTTTATTAAATTAAACCGAAGTGTAGGGTAACTTTTTCGTGCGTGCTTTTTTAAAATATTTCTATGATGAGGGCGAAAGAAAAGAAAGTTGTCCTAAACGTATTCGTAGAAGTTAAAAGTTTGATTTACAGCTGTGTCGTAGAAATAAGTGTGGTATTTCCTATGGATATGAAATTAACGACTAGGAATCATAATACTTCCGTTTTCTTGGAACTGAAAGGGAAAGAGAGGATTATGGAAATCATGACTCCCAAAGACCACTTGTAAAATCGGAACTTCTGGACAAGGCCATCTCCGGCCGACTCCCACATTTTATTTGTCAACCTTTTATTTTGTTGTCATCTTACAATCGATTTGAAATATTTCAGTTGGCGGTTGGATTGGTTTGACTGATCACCCTTAATGTAAGCAGTTTTTAAGGATTTTTATTATGATTGATAAATATTTCTGTTAAAGGTGAAAAGTGTATGCCGTCAAGCGGTGACTTACCTAATTTTAAATCAAAAATTGCATTGCCAAACTATTACAGGAGTTGTCCGTTCATTCGATCCGAACCATCTTCTGAAATATTTGAGCTTGTATAAACTGCCGTGTTAGAGAATTGGATACCGCCCGTCTTGCATATTCTATTGTGCCTAAGTATAATATCAATCACGTTTTAATCTCTTTCTTTTTTAGAGTCCCATACATACATACATAAATCACGTCCTTATTCCTTACGGAGTACCAAAGACTATAAACCGTATCCTATTACTATTATTAAGACTCCACTGTCCGTCTGTCTATCTGTCTATGTCTGTCACCAGGCTGTATCTCATGAATAGGTAGACAGTTGATATTTTCACAGATAATGTATTTCTGTTGCCGCTATACCAACAAATACAAAAAAAAACTAACTATTTATGTCAGTTTATGTAAGTAACCAGGATAAACTGACCTCATACTGCCTACATTTTGAATAAGAGTAGGACTAGATATTATTTTCGCTTGCTGAATTTGTGGCCACGGAACCCTCGGTGCGCGAGTCCGACTCGCACTTGGCCGGTTTTTTAATGTCTTTAATGTTTTTGCCTATTTATCCCACGGTGTGTACAATAAACGAGTCATGTGCAACCTCAAGCATTAAATTATCGCCCATACATCACGCACTTGGCAGCTTTCTTTGTCTGTCTTTATTCCTTGAGTGAGCAACGCCATCTGTATCCTACTAATATTATAAACGCGAAAGTTTGTAAGTATGGATGGATGTTTGTTACTCTTTCACGCCAGAGCGGCAGAACAGATCTGGATGAAATTTGGATAGATAGATTATAGTCTTGAATAACACATAGGCTACTCTTTATCCCGGAAAATTGCGTAATTCTTGCGGGGAAGTTGCGGGCAACAGCATTAATAATTTCGGAGAATAGCTCGGTTTCGGCCAACAGCTGAACCTTCGGTCGTGCAGAAACTTACAACATCGTACTTTTCATTCGTAGTTAGTTAACGTCACATTAAGATTAAAATTGAAAGAGCTCGTGATTCTGAGTAGGAACAAATAATAATATGTCTTTTTTAGGAAGTAAAAAATAAAATAAAAGTAGAATTATTTTTTGATTAAAGTGACGAGCTGGACCTCGTTTTGGGACACGTTATTTCTTGTGTAAGGATATAGTGACTAGGATAGTAAAAAGTATGCTTAGTTGGTTTGGTCACGTAGAGCGGATGGATGAAAGTAGATTAACTAAACAGATCTATATGGGGAGTGTGAATGGTAACGTTAGGAGGGGAAGGCCTAGACGGACGTTTCGAGACCAAATAGGAGACTTTTGGAAAAAGGTCAGGTCAGGAGTACCCGAAACCGACGAGCATGTATGAAGAGATTGATGAATGTGGATGAAGCGAAAGAAGTATGTCAGGATCGTAGCAAGTGGAACAAAGTAGTCTCTGCCTACCCCTGTGGGAAAGAGGCGTGACGGTATGTATGTATGTATGTAAGGATCGATAGGGTAAACGATTCTGAGTAACAAAACCCCAAAATAATTAAATTCTGGAAACAATTACAGTGTAGACTTTTTTTTGAAAATCGTTCTACATAGGTCATTGATTCGGCTAAATTGCGAACAGTGGCAAGTGGCTCAACAATCACGGTTCGGGCCGCATTTTTTGCCGCTGAGCATAATATTATCTCTTTCATCGATCCTCATACTTATAGTTTAATCGGGCGCATATAATGCTGGCAGCGCGCGCTGACATTTGCGCGCAGCCACGCCGCAAATACTGACCCACATGCAATTGGAACGCTTTCCTGGTTGACAGATTGACTAGGCTGCAACAACAGAAGTTGCCAGCCCTTAAAATCCGGAATTCGATATTTGAAGTTCATTCCATTCTGTTCCCCTCACACTAGTTACTAATTTAGGCGTGACGGAATGATACCAACTTCGAAAATCAAATTTTGGAGTAGCGACCCAGAAGTTGACAAGCCTTATATTAATAGTCATTAATTCGAGAGTGAGAGAGACGATTTGATACGAACTTCGAAAATCGCATTTCGGTGTAGCCCCAGTAGGTATTATTGTTTGAATTTGGCGTTACTTTGCGGAAGTTTATATTAATGAACATACAACTACAGTCCGCGAGCTCCTGTGATAGGTGTATGGTAATTCATTATGACATTTACATTAAAAAGGTTGCACGCTGGTACGCGATTCAGTTTCTGTCACTGTAGGTACATTGTGTCTACCTCTAACGTTTCCACAAAAGACGATATTTATTTAGGAATAATGCTATTTCAAAAATGTCCTCATATAAATTTGTTATGATCGGAATTTGTTTAAGGTATTTCTTTTTAATTCTAAAAACGATAGAGTACAATATAAGCATGAATAGTAGAAATAGAAGAATATTTAAATTCTGCCAAAGCAGCTTCCGGTTTTCAGCTAGCACATTTATGGGAGAAACGAATTCGCGGCTGACAACACTGCTGTCAAAAATTTGAATTTAAAAATCGAACGTCGCGAGTTATGAGTGCGGTGCGTTCGGATATCGAGTCCGAAGGCTCAAGCTCCGAGGAAGACTTGGACTCCGGCATCGCGGACGAACCACAAACGAAGAAAGACATCGACTGCATGGATTTATCGGACTTTTTTAGTTATTGGTAAGTTTAAATCTATACAAACCATACATAATGAGCAGGATACCTCCTCTGCTAGCTGTAATCGTTACTGTAGCCAAAAATCCCAGTAGACGCGGCTCGCGCGGCTGCTGCGAGCGGAATGCCACGGCCTCACTAGGTTTTTTTTTAAATTTAATATCGTGGGTAACGGTTAATGATTTCCTGGCAGATTCTGAGGGATATCACCATCCGTTGGCTGAGAGGCCGACAGGGTGGGAGGGGTATTTTGATTTACCGTACAACGTTGCCGTGGTTAGTGACCCTGACTATGAAGCTAGAGGTCCTGGGTTCGAATCCCGGTAGGGGCAGACAGTTGTATGATGAATACGAATGTATGTGCCCGAGTCATGGATGTTGTATGTATTTAAATATGTATTTATCTACATTGCCTGGTACCCATAGTTGTACAAGCTTTGCTTAGTTCGGGGCTGGGTCAATTGATGTAATTTGTCCCAAGTTATTTATTTACATTTTTGAATACTGTATTTATTACTTTGACATTGGCGAAATCAACGCATCGATCGATGGGGCCATATTAAAAAAGAAGAAGAATCAAAAGACGTCAAGGCCCCAGATCGTTAATTAATAAGTCGTTTATTCGGTATTCCTACGTACATTCGCACGCTATTTCCTTCAGTTTCTTAAGTTTACTCGCTAGATTACTTTTGCTAGCGATATTTGTGCAGGCGCCAAAAACTTTGCGTAGACTTTAAAACATGGCGAGGATGTTTAAATCCTCCCCTCAGAACAGTGGCGTTGCTAGGTAACCAAGGGCCCTGGTGCAAATAAAAAAATGGGGCCCCACTACTATCTAAACTGGTTACGTTTTAATAATAATAGTTCGATCGAGATTTTCTGGTAAGGATTCGAGGGCCCTCTGAGTTTGAGGGCCCCGGGGCACTGCCCCGCCTAGTCCCTAGGTAAGCTACGCCACTGCCTCAGAATAGAGCTTGGGCTAGTTCCCACGCGATTAGTTTTACAATACAATACAATACAATAACTCTTTATTGAATACCACATGTAACAACCAAAACAGAAAGAAGGTATACAGAATAATTACAAGGTAAGAATAGGCGGCCTTATCGCTATAGGGCGACCATAATGCAGGAGTGCCGACTTTTAGAAAACCTCGTGGGTGCTCATGCTTATTTGATGACTCGAAAACGGGTCGTCAGGTAATGAAAAAACACCTATCCCTAAAAGGCAATTACTGATCTGTTTCGTGATCGTGATGTCTATTCTCAGGGGTGCTCGGCACCCACTGTTTATTTCTCATTGGTGCTCGAGCCCCCGAGCACCCACGGAGTCGGAGCCCCTGCCATAATGGACTGGAGAACAGAACAGGTGGTGCAGTTTAGACACATATTTAAGACACAGTGTTTGTACAGGGTGTACTGAAAGACAATTTTGTTTAAAATAATTTACTTAATGCGTATAAAAGTACAAATCAGTTATAATCAATAGTAACTACCTATAAATACTAACCTACTAATGTGTGATAAGACCAATGACTAACTGATACCAGAGGCTTATTGCCTAGCTCGCTCGCAATCACCATCTTGTCCATTTTGACAGTTCTTGTATGAATGTGACAGCTGGCTGATTCCGATGCCAATTGTCAGCCCATACATGAACCGTCAAAATGAACAGATGGCGATTGCCTTGAATAAGCCAACAGGATAGGTAAATAGAGTAATATTGAAGCCATTTTTGAACCACAAGAGAGAAACATTTATATCGCCAAATACGACCCTCTGTTTGAGGGTCCACAGCTCAAACCACTAGGCTACCACGGCTTTTTTTAGTGAAAATTTACTGGTGTAAAACTATTTCTTTTAATTGCGACACATTGATAGCGCTTCTGGGATCTAATTAAAACGACGAGTAGAGACAAAGTTCAGTGTAAAATAGAAAGCTTATCTAATAAGAAAATACTAAAAGTACCTCAACAAACAGTCATTGCTTTTAAACACGTTTAATATTAACTTAAATTAACTTATTCTACAACTTGCACCGCGTCCTCATCCCCACCGTCGGCTACTCTTACGCCACCTCCGTAACCGTAGTCGCCTCCGACCACATTTACGCCTCCGCCATAATCCCCCTCGGCGACATTTACCCCACCGCCATAATCCCCCTCGACGACATTTACCCCACCGCCATAATCCCCCTCGACGACATTAACGCCGCCGCCGTAGTCACCCTCGACTACATTTACGCCACCTCCGTAGTCGCCTTCGACTACGTTCACTCCGCCACCGTAGTCACCTGATAAAGATAGAATTATTTATTTAGCACAACACAGGAGTAAAATAGTAGCACTGTATACATACAGCGTGGATTTGAAATACAAAATGGCGACGAAGCAATTTTTATTTTAACTAGACAGACTTTAGCGGTACAAACGATATTCAATCATAATATTTGAGATGCTGTCTAGCAGCAATGTAACGTAAACCTATTTTAGTTGTCACGTGCTCACATGTTACAGCTTCCACGGTGGTCTGGGAGCAAAGAAAAATTAGAATGTACCAGTCGCCTTTCAAAAGTCGGCGTAAAAGACTATCGAGGGAGTGGGCGAAAATAGCAGGAATCATGTTATAGGCGATGCGGCTAACAACCCATCACTATTTTGATTCCATTTCCCACCTCTACGCCTACAATCTTGCTAAATGCATATATTCCTAACGGGGTAGACAGAGCCTAAGAAAACAGCATAAATAATATAACTCATTAAAGTTATACAGGGTGTAGATGGGATACGGGCATTTAAGATCAGTATTTTTAGATAACTTTTGTTCAAAAATTAAGTAATAAACCATACAAAATTAATCGGCACGCAATATATCGGTAATAAAGCTAACAACCGTGACACTTAAGTCCCATTGGAATCTTTCATTATGGGAAATACTTGCTATTTTGAGAGTGTTCTACAACTTGCACAATTGGGAATGGATGATTATTTTGAAAGTGCTTGGTGATTTTTCTATTGATAGGAATAACCATTCTAGCTACGGAAAAAAGTTTCAGATTTTTCCGTCGAGCCATATATTTTATAAAAATAAAAACATTTTACTCAGTCACTCGGCGGCCCCTATACGGCAGTATAGGGGCCGCCGAGTGACTGAGTAAGGCAAGCAGCATTTTTTTTTAATTTGATAATGCCGTATAGGGGCCGCCGAGTGACTGAGTAAAATGTTTTTATTTTTATAAAACATATGGCTCGACGGAAAAATCTGAAACTCTTTTCCGTAGCCGTAATGGTTATTCCTACCAATAGAAAAATCACCAAGCACTTTTAAAATAATCATCCTTTCCCAATTCGAGTATAAAGTCTCGTATTCATGGTAAACATCAGTTTAGCAACAAAGTTGAATCATAGTATAGTCGAATTACGGAAAAGTATGGAAGTAATTCGTGTAGTCGTGTTTTTTTGTGGAATCGTTAGAGGGCACGACTAGATGGTTTCCCTCGGTTTGCACCTTTCTGTCATGTACGGAACACTTTAAAATATTAGATAGGTATAAACTTCAAATGCCGTTATTTTGGAGTATGATAAAAGGTATTAGGCGCAAGTTTAGCCACGTGAAGGGTCCCCTTTGGTACATAATGTATTGTTAATTAAAAAGGTGTACGATGTATAGAATCTTGGTAAAATATTTTTTTCTGATTGCGGCTCGAGGATAATTCAGACGGTTGGTGCAAACTTAGATTAAGCTTTTCAAAGTATTATAAACACCCAGGTAACTTTGCACCCCCGTGCAAAGTATGGAACATGTTTTTTTTCACTCTTTTGTAGATTGTACTTCGGGGGAAATTAAGATAGTCGTGAAAATTTATAAATAACACATATTTAAAAGATACTACATTCGCACTCAATAAAAAAAAGAAAATTTTAACCGGAAGTTTGGTAAGCATAGTTCTATCTAAACGCAAGGAATAGCAGCGAACGCTAGGTAGCGGGTAGTATTACAGAACCGCATGTTCCGTGTAGAAATGTCAATTTTTTATGGGGTGCGAATGTAAATCAAACCAAGTTAAGACGATTGTGACGATTTTTATTAATTCCAAAATTTCCCCCGAAGTACAAAGACAGTAAAACATAGAAAACTACTTTCCGGGTGTCGCACCCTGGTGCAAATTTGGTATTGTGTTTTGATATATATTCTCATCATTTCCTCAATTTGCACCGCGTTCTGTATTTTTCCCGGGGCCGCAATGCCAAAAAGTATATTTTTAGTTATATGATTTTTTTTTTGTATGTTCCGTAGCTTGATTTGAGCTAAATAACGGGTGCAAATATAGATTAAGATGTAATAAAACGTATGGCAAATTGCACAGACTACACCTATTTTTTCTTCTTAGTTATTACAATTACACCATTTTCAACCAATTCCACCCCTTTCCGGGGGGGTGAATATATCAAGTGATGTATTAAATTCCATTTCTAACCCATACAAATCAAAAACAATTGTTTTTATCAGTTCTTAGAATTATTTCCTGACTTAAGGGAAATTTCACTTATTTTGCCTCCACTATCAATGTTTACGCTTGTCGGGCGAGAGCTTGTCAACATGACGCTGTCACCTCAGCACCACGCAGTGTTGCCAGCAACATGTTGACAGAAACTCCGCAACCCGTTGATTCAACTTTGTTGTTAAACAGATGTTTACCATGAATCAGTGGCGGACTAACAAGGGGGCGGAAGCGGCGGCCCGCCCCGGGCCCCCGGTCTTTGGGGGGCCCCAAATGCCTCCGCGTTCTCCTGATCAAATCTTAAACAAGACTTCCAAGATTCCCATCTCTGTGTACGGACAAAACTACATATTTTTTTAAGTTGGGGGGCCTCATTTCAGTTTTGTCGCCCCGGGCCTCTGACGGGCTTAGTCCGCCACTGCCATGAATACGAGGCTTAAGCTTACCTTCGGCTACGTTTACGCCGCCTCCGTAGTCGCCTCCGACAACATTTACGCCGCCGTCTCCATCGACGACCTGGACTCCGTCCCATGGCTGAAATAACCACAGTGTGTAAATATGAAACAAAATAAGAAATTGCAGCCCGTAAGCCCACCTAATCGTTTAATGCTCCTCTCATCTACTCAAAGGTTAACTGGTAGAGATCCCTTATAGGGATAAGTTCGCCTTTGTGCATATAGGTATTAATGTTATTTTTATTTTTTTGTGAATTGTATCTGTTTCTTTATATTTTTACAAAAAAGCATTTACTACTTACTTACTAACCTATCCTAACGGGACCCTGCCGCAGCCAGTAGGGTTAGACGGGGTTTTCTTTTTATGACTTTTTTTTATTTGTAAATATAGGTTTTTATAATTATTTTTAGCATAGATAGATTATGTAGCTTTGTAGGATTAGTGTTTAATTATATGTTTTTCTCCAATTAATAAATTGATTAAAAATCCTAACCTCTCTAAGTAAAAATGTCCTAGGACTCATAAACCGCTTATTTGGCCGATCATGTCGTGGCGAAATATCGTAAACATACTTAACATACATACATAAATCACGTCTTTATCCCTTACGGGGTAGACAGAGCCTAAGGTGACAAGACCCAAAGACCACGTTTAGCATGATTGTGGGCGTATGGATGGAAAGGGGGATCGAAACAGTGGGTTGCTAGCCACATCGCCTATACAACATGATCCCTAGATTTTCGCCCAATCCCTCGATGGACTTTTACCATCTGCGCGGGATGAGAAGCAACTGGTAATTCTATGTTTTTTCTTTGCTCCCAGACCACCATGGAAGAATCTAAAAATACTTAGAAACAGTTGCTAACCAGCAGCAATTAATCACTACATATAGTAGAATAACATACATATAGCGTAGAGCCCATTGAGGGAATGGGCGAAAATATTAAGAATCATGTTATAGGCGATGCGGCTAGCAACCCGTCACTATGTTGATTCCCCTTTCCACCTCTACGCCCACAATCATGCATAGGTTAATGCAATGTTTTAGCTGTATGTATGTATCATGTATACTAATTTATGTACTTTTACCTATATGTTGCCAAATTTGTGACCATTTAAATGACCATGCTTTTTGCCAGTCTGTGGTGTATACATATCTTTGCCCTTGACTGTACCTCAAAAGGAAAAACAAAACACTTATGTATCACATCACTCATGAATCACTTCGTTGTCCGTCCGTCCGATATAAAGTTGAAATTAACCATTTTTTTTACAAAATCGCGGACCAAGAGCCCTATGTTTGAAAGCACATGTGAAAACACACAAAATAATGAGAGCTGGAAGTGTCTTCTAAGCTACTCGTATTTCAAATTCAGCACAATTTTGTTATTTTCACACATGTGCTTTCAAAAATCGGGCCCCAAGCGTATTACCAATCATGCTTAACGCCTTAAGGTATACTCTATGCTGTGTACCTATACCCTGTAAGAGATAAACACGTGATTTAGTATGTGCTCCCATGCTGGTCTGGGAGCAAAGAAAACACATAGAATGTACGAGCAGTTGCTTCTCTTCCCACGTAAATGGTAAAAACCCATTGAGGGAATGGGCGAAAATAATAGGAATCAAGTTATAGGCGATGCGGCTAGCAAGCCATCAGTATTTTTATTCCACTTCCCACCTCTACGCCGCTTCTTGCTAAACGTGGCCTGTAGGTCTTGTTACCTTAGGTTCTGTCTACCCCGTAAGGGATAAAGACGTGATGTGTGTATGTGTATTAGTATGTATGTCTGTGTTTACCTGTCCGTCCACCACGTTAATCCCTCCATCATCAACTGGTACTCCCCAGTGCGACATTTTTAAATCACAAATTAAAACAGCACTTCCAACTTCTAGAGTGGTGATAAGACTGTTTCGATTGTCCAGTTCTTGTAACTTATCTAGTAGATAGCGATGTCGCCTGATTACGTAGAAAACATGCTGTAGATAAGCTAAGCCTTTGATTAATGATTAGAAGTTATCTGGGTCAAAATCAGTGGACACGGAAGGACGTAAAATAAAACGTTTATTTATATTTTTTGCAAATAATGTATATTCTACAAGGTCTTGAAATTGTTCTTATAGGTCAGGGGCGGCGAACCTTTTTTGGTGGACGTGCCATGTTTTCACAAATAAAGTAATATTTGGCTCTGACCTGTCATCAAAGACCTTGTGGTCTTAAGAGTGTGTTGTTATTTTACCATCATATGACCACATTGCACGTTTTCCGCCCTATTACATAATAGAAAAATCTTAAGTTGGTGATTTAATGGACAAAAATAAACTTTTTTTATTATTGGCGTGCCCAAATTATTTTGAAGTGTGCCAATCGTTTCGCCATCCCTGTTATAGCTAGTGCTCGTGGTTACATAAATCACAGGTACAGGAGTAGAAAAAAATATAAAAAAAATCTTTCAACACGTTTAGTAGCTACTGTTGTTGTATGGTAAGCTTTATAGCATTGTGCTTTAATATGGCAATACATAGGTTTACTACGGGTTCTAATTTTGTAAAATTATAACTATGGTAATACTGACTGTCCTGTCAAGATGTCGGCTCTCTTCATTCGTTTCCTCTTTCCGTGATGTACTGCTAAAACTGTTTCGGCCTAAGTCTTAACTATTAATCGTAAAATGTAATCATCCTGTATTTTGGACATCATCGCTACCATGTACCGCTAAACAGAATCCTTTAATATATAAAGTGTTATGTGATTTGTTGGCCTACTTATTTTTCGCCTGCTGACCGCTCCCCGCTCTACACTGCAAACAACGCTCTGCTACAGGTTAAGGGTCCAGACACACAATCAAATCCCCTGCAGAACAACCAGAGGCTACTACTATATTTTTCGGGTGAGTGGTCAGTTTTGGCTTCGAGGCACGATGTCGCATAACCTACAAGATGGCCAGGTGGCAACCGCACCATCGATGTTTGGCGGCAGCGGAGGCATGGTTGAAAAGCTTAATGGCGTTCAGAATTATAACGCTTGGAAATTTAGTATGCGGATGCTTTTAACATTGGATGGCCTTTGGAATTGTGTTGAGGGACAGGACAGTGACACAGCACGTGATCAAAGGGCGCTTGCGCGCATATGTTTGTCGCTTCATACATCCCTGTTTCAGTATGTTAGGAATGCAGCGACTGCTAAAGAGGCCTGGAAGAGCCTGTCGGCTGTATTCGAAGACAAGGGACTGTACAGAAGAGTTCTTTTGATGCGGCAACTCCACAGAATTGAATTTTCAAAATTTTCTGGCATGACCACGTACATTAACCAAGTGATGCTCCTGGTGCAGCAACTTGCGGACATTGGCAAGAATATAGAGGACACAGAGGTCGCAGAAATTTTGTTAAGTGGTTTGCCGCAGGATTATGATGTGCTGGTGTCAAACATAGAAACTGCATGCATCAATGAGACATTGTCAAGCGAGGTGGTGCGCTCTCGCTTGCTCCAAGAAGAACATAGGAAGCTCCACAGTGACGGTGTTGAAGCTACTAGTATGGCATTTGTTACAAGAAAGAGATCCACGGTGATATGTCATTTTTGCAAGAAGCCGGGACACAAGAAGATAAACTGCTATGCCATGAAGAAGAGGAAGCAGATGGAGAAGCAGGATCATGTTTTTGTTGCTCGGGAGCCTTCGGCCGAGGTTTTTACTGCGCAACAAAAAGAATGGATAATAGACTCCGGATGTACTTCTCACATGTGCAATGACAGAGACTCTTTCAAAGACTTTAAGTCATGTTCAAGTGAAGTGTCTATTGCAAATAATGACCGACTTTCCTGTGTAGGTACTGGTAACATAAATATCCTTTTAAATAATACATGCCATGTTCTGTCTGATGTAATGTTTGTTCCTCGTCTCTCAGCCAATTTAGTATCAGTCAGCAGATTAACTGAGAAAGGGTTCACAGTTTTGTTTAACAAAGATAATTGCAATATTTGTTTTGAAAATAAAGTCATTGGTTCAGCTAAGAGAGTCAACAATATTTATAAGTTAAATATTGGTGTTGCTTTTGAAAAGGTTTTGCAGGTCAAGGGGCATTCTTCAGCCGCTCTGCATGAAATGCAGAGGGATCAGAGTGCAATGCTTGCTAAGGTGCCAGCAGGTGTTTGGCACAAGAGACTTGGTCATTTGGGTCATGGAGGTATGAGTGCTCTGCGGAATGAGGGTCTGTTGCAGATGGACGATCTTGTGCAAGGACCGGCGTGTGTGCGCTGCCTGGAGGGAAAGCAAACCGCGGCTGCTTTTCCAGATCGACAGGTGAAGCGTGCTGCACGGCTGCTGGAGCTTATACACTCTGATGTTTGTGGGCCAATGTCTACTAGCAGTATGGGCGGTGCAAGATACCTTTTAACTTTCACCGATGACTTTTCGAGGAAAACTTTTGGTTACCTACTGAAGTATAAATCTCAGGTAATGTCTTGTTTTATTGACTTTAAAGCATTAGCAGAAAAGCAAACTGGTTTGCCTATTAAGTGTCTTAGATCTGATGGAGGCGGTGAATATTGTAACAATAAATTCAGCACTTATTTAAAAAGCGAAGGAATAATTCACCAGACTACTGTACCATACTGTCCTCAACAGAATGGTGTTGCAGAACGCCTAAATAGAATTTTGATGGAAAAAGCACGGTGTATTTTGCTGGAATCTGGTCTTGGCAAGGAGCTCTGGGGGGAAGCAATAATGACAGCTATTTATCTTAAAAACAGATGCCCCACAAGAGCCTTGGCAGGATCTATTCCAGAGCAGGTTTGGACTCGATCTCCTATAGATCTTAGTCACCTGCGTGTGTTTGGATGTGTTGCATACACACTTATTCCAGAACAGAGGCGTACTTGCAAGTTGGATGCCAGATCTAAACTGTGTATTTTTGTAGGATACAGTGATACTTGTAAAGGATACAGACTTATGAACCCCTCAGATAATAAAATTATTTACTCACGGAATGTAGCATTTTTAGAGGATATGTTTTTAAAAGATATGAAGAGAAATTTGAATGAAAATATTTTATACAATTTTAATGATAATTTTACACCCAATTTTATTTATACAAATGATTTGAATAATATCTGTGATACTACTGATAAGGACAATTTAAGTAGTAGTAATACTCCCAGGGTAAACGAGAGCATAGAGCCAAATTCTAATGATTTGTCTGTTGTTTCAGCATCGGATGCTGAGTACTGTACTGGTGATGAAGAAGACGAGAGCTTGAGTTCCCGGCATGGTGCTCGGGAGTGTAGCAGTGCCTCGGATGCGGACGAGGTGTCTCGTGAAGGGGAAGAGGTGGTGTCTCGTCTAGGGCAGGACGTTCCTGTGACCGACACGTCACGCCCCGTGACTCGTCCAGATGTTTCTGGGACCGTCACTCCACGACCCGTCCGCAGTACTCGCTGTAAGGTCCCTTCAAGGTATGACAGTTATGATATGTCTTTGTTAGCTCAGCTGGAGACTGAACCACTAACATATGACGAGGCTATGTTTTCTCCAAGTAGTGAGGAATGGAAAAAGGCTATGCAAAAAGAATATGACGCGCTCATTAAAAATGAAGTGTGGTCCTTAGTAGAGCGTCCTCGTGACGCGAATATCGTCAAATGTAAGTGGGTGTTTAAGATAAAACAGGATACTATGGGCAAAGATAAATTTAAGGCGAGATTAGTTGCTCGTGGCTTCTCACAAAAGAGAGGTATAGATTATAATGACACATTCTCTCCAGTAGTGCGCCATAGCACTATGCGTATCTTGTTTTCTCTAGCTAATGACTTAAATATGGATATTGACCATGTTGATGTTGCAACAGCTTTTCTTAATAGTAAATTAAACGAGACTATATATATGGAGCAGCCTGTAGGTTTTGCAAGTAATGATAGTAAAGTATGTTTGTTGCACAAAAGCATTTACGGCCTTAAACAGGCTAGTAGGATGTGGAACGAAACAGTACATCAATTGTTAACAAATAATGGCTTTATGCAAAGTAGATGTGAACCCTGTGTGTATGTAAACAATAGTAATAATTTATTGACAATAATCGCTTTGTATGTTGACGATCATTATATTTTTAGTAATGATTTAAAAACTAAGAATAAATTGTTTAAGCTTCTGGAACAACATTTTGAAATTAAGAACTTAGGACCTTTAAGAAATTGTCTGGGGATAAATGTAACACGTGACAGACAAACAGGTACTTTAATGTTGGATCAAACTAACTATATCAAAGGATTATTGAGACGTTTTGGAATGGAAAACTGTAAAAGTGTGTCAACACCCATGGTAGTGAATTCGAAATTGTATAAACCGGAGTTAGACTGTTTAAATGATGAAACATATAAATTTAGAGAATTATTAGGATGTCTAATGTATTTGTCAGTCTGTACTCGGCCAGACATTGCGTATGCGTGTAGCCAGTTGAGCCAGTTTAATAGTAACTTTGATAATACGCATTGGTTGGCAGCTAAACGCATTCTACGGTATTTGGCGGGAACGTTAAATTATGGTCTATGTTTTTATAGAACGCGTAATTTTAACGTAACTGCTTTTACAGATGCGGATTGGGCAAATGACAGTGTGGACCGTAAGTCGTACACTGGCTACATAGTGAAGCTAGGTAGGAATAACATCAGCTGGGAGTCACGTAAACAGCGCTGTGTGGCTCTCTCTAGCACCGAGGCTGAGTACATAGCTATTAGTGATGTATGTAAGGAGTTGTGTTTTGTTAAGAATTTCATCTGTGAACTTGTAACCAATAATATTGATGTATTGTTATATAATGATAACCAGAGTGCACAGAAACTCTTAGAAATAAGAGAATATTGCCATAAGAGAACAAAGCACATTGATCTCAGATATCACTATGTAAAAGATTTAATTCAGAAAGGTTTTGTTAAAATTAAGTACATGCCAACTAACAATATGGTTGCAGACATACTGACCAAGCCTTTGAGTTCTACTGGGCACCATAAGTTTTTGGATGGCATGAATATTGTAAATATGTTGTGACTTAGATGTTATGTCAAAATTAGTTGTGTTTAGGCATGTCATGTTATATGTGTCTTCTGTTATTGTTTTGTTTAACTAATTGTTGACTCTACCAGTGCTATAGAGCTTAAGGGGAAGTGTTGTTGTATGGTAAGCTTTATAGCATTGTGCTTTAATATGGCAATACATAGGTTTACTACGGGTTCTAATTTTGTAAAATTATAACTATGGTAATACTGACTGTCCTGTCAAGATGTCGGCTCTCTTCATTCGTTTCCTCTTTCCGTGATGTGCTGCTAAAACTGTTTCGGCCTAAGTCTTAACTATTAATCGTAAAATGTAATCATCCTGTATTTTGGACATCATCGCTACCATGTACCGCTAAACAGAATCCTTTAATATATAAAGTGTTATGTGATTTGTTGGCCTACTTATTTTTCGCCTGCTGACCGCTCCCCGCTCTACACTGCAAACAACGCTCTGCTACAGCTACAACCCTTTTGCATTTCAACGCGTGCAAAAACGCTTCTGAAATAAAATCCGGCTTCAGAAATTTCAAGTGCATAGGTGCACGTTATGACTCACATGGCATGCCCCGTTAACGAAACGCAAAACGCACACAACAAAACGCAAATAAGTTTTCTATTTACGACACGGCAACAGAAACTGAACCGGCCAGTCTCAGTCTTAACGGACGCAACGAACGCGCGGACGCGACATTAACATTAATGTTTACATTAATATCCGGCTGAATACGACGGTCAATGCTTATTAAAAAAAAAGCGCGCGAGCAATGGCGGCGCTGTCATGTTTCCCGCCAAAGCGGCCAGTGACGTGTTGGTGAAAAAGTTTTTATCAGTTTTGGTGTTCTGTTCGAGTCAAAAGAAGAACTTTTTTTGCGTTTGCGATGTGTTGTTCGAAATGCGGTGGGAAAATCTGCATTTTTATTTATTTATTTAAATAATGAATAATCGTTTAATTAACAAATGGGTAACTGGCAAAGTCAAAGCAATATTTCAATACTGAAATACTTAAATCAAACCATTTTAAAGTAGAAATTTGACAGGTGAAACTTAACGAATGGTTATTACATTTTAATTTAAACAAAATTGATTGATCGCAGGTATTGATTTCCTACACACTTGTGCCGTACACAGCACATAGTTACTAGTGTCTATGTTTCCGCTATATTTTCCTGAAATATACTTTTCTTGGATAATTTAGGATATAATAAGTACCTAATAATAATAAGACACGCTCCGTACTAATTTAATGTTTTGGATATTTAATTGAATTTGCAAGGTAGATTAATGGATTTCAGGGTACAAAATCTACGTGAAAGTATTTATGATACGTATTTAAATTTTCATAAGTCTTTTTGTCTACTTATAAAAAAAATAACCGAAATTTCAGCTACTAAAGATTTTATACTTACTTACATTACTGTTAATAAGTTCGATAGTCATTTGAAGTTTTTTTAACACATGCGTGCGACGGAATTAGATGTTAAACAGGAACAACTTCCTTTTAAAGAAACTAGTTGGTTATTTGACTTTTTTTAGTCAAGTGCATCCTGTTTCCCGAAGACAGGATACAGTGTGGTTTGTATTTTAAGCAACTGTTTTAGTTTAGACACTTTTTAGTACTTTTGGGTACTTTTAATCACAATTTATGTATTACTAAAGTAACTAAAATTTCCCGGAAACTGGTGAAAAATAAACACATAAATTGAGCATATTTGCCCAAATTTTCGTTTTTTTTTTTATATGAATAGGAAGGAAAACGAGCAAGTGGGTCACCTGATGGTAAAGTGATTTAGGATAATTGAATAAAATTATACTTCTTTTTTTGCATTAACTACAAAGAAGGTAAACAGTGTTGAAAGTCTTTTATCGAAAAATATACTTTTTATAATATCAGTAAATATAAAGCCATAACAAAACAAATCACAAAATTCCAGTAATTTTAAATTGTAACTGGCTGTTATTTAGTTTTAAAGCTGTTTTTCATTCAAGACATACTTCCATGCTGGCCTGGGGCAAAAGAAAAACGTAGAATGTACCAGTTGCTTCTCGTCCCGCGCAGATGGTAAAAACCCATCGAGGGAATGGGCGAAAATCTTAGGAATCGTGTTAGGGTACGTTCACAATCATGCTAAACTTTAGGTCTTGTTACCTCAGGCTACGCATCTGCAATCCCTCCGGGCTTGCGGGTGTCTATGGGCAGGGGTGATCACTTACCATCAGGTGACCCACTTGCTCGTATGCCTTCCTATTCATATAAAAAAAAAAAAGGCTCTGTCTAGCCCGTAAGAGTGAGACCGAGTGAGTTATGAATGACTGGGCGGAGACGCCATTTTTTATTACTACTACGAATACGACCCTAAAGTCAGAGGCGCACAACCTTTCGAGAAACAGGAATAATTAATTATTTTTTAAGGAGTGTTTTTTTCAATAACTGCTATTTTTTATATTTTTTTTAGCCTCTATAGGTATGGTTATATTATTATATACCGCAGTGAATTATCGTACGGGGTGTCTGTTACACCCTGTGTGTATGATATTTAGTTTTAAAGCTGTTTTTGTTTTAATACGTGTCAACATTGTTTACCTTTTTTTCTAAAGCTAAAAAAAAATTGACAAATTATCATACAAGTTGAGTGTTGGCATGACTGACGTTTCGGATGGTCGGGTTGCCATGCTCTGTTACCTACATGTCCGCAATTAGAAAACTAGACGGTCTACTATGTGTCGGAATTATGTTTAGGAACCGTTTAGGATTCCGCATTGAAGTAAACTACACTGGCGAGCAAAAACAACGGCTCACTTTTGACACTTTGTAAAAAAGCGACCCTTTGTTTTTGCTCGTCATTGTAGTATTAAAGCATTAGATTTAAGGTTTTACTCTGTTAGTAAGACCATTTTTTTAATCAATCGATGGATGTATGAGTGGTCACAATAGTCATCTATTCCATGCTGGGGTCCGATTTTTGAAAGCACATCACTCGAAAGTGGTATAAACCAGCTTATATCTCCAAAACTATAGCTCTAATCAAAGTTCTGACTAGTTCACAAGATTAATGAGAGCTGTGATCGTCTTCTAAGCTACAAAGCGATCTCTTCAAAACCGAAAAATCTAAATAAACCGGGTGTTCATCTTGTGCATGAATCTTGTAGCTGGCTTTTTAGGTATGTTTGTATGTGGCTATTTATATCTCCCCTAATTATAAATTCAAAATTCAAAACTAAAAAAAAACTAAAATTATTTGTGAAAATTGGCTGCCAAGGGCTCTTTGTCTTGTTTGAAACGACACTGAAGGACACTGAAAATTAAAACACAGAAAAATCCGAAAAGTCAATCTATGGCCGGGAATCGAACCCGGATCCTCATTCCGTGACGCGTGCTATACCGCTACACCACCAGCAAGCAGGTCTGCTACTATACCTGGTGCTGTAGATTACCATAAAAGTCAACATATAAAACCAATAAATTCTTGCTTCATTTCATAGGACACTTGAACTACCCATCGACACCGTTCGAACATAGGTCACATACTACATAATAATGTAACTGTAGTACTGGTCCCGATCCGGACTGGTTTACCAACTGGTTGGCCGACCTGTTGGCCGACTGAGAACCAAATGAGCGCATCTGTTACTTTCGTTATGGAATGGATTGCATTTGATTTCTTTATTTTTTGGGGTACCGTGCTGCTAAAGAGCAAAACGGACCCTTGTAAGATCAAGAGGGTAAGAGAAGGTTGTCATTACATACACATATATATATACACATATCACGTCTGTATCCCTTGGTAGACAAAGCCTATGGTAACAAGACCTAAAGGCCACGGTAAGCATAACTGTGAGCATTTAGGTGGAAAGGGGAATCATAATAGTGATGGGTTGCTAGCCGCATCGCCTATAACATGATTCCTAAGAGTTTAGCCCGATCCCCTCGATGGGCTGTTACCATCTGCGCGGGCAGAGAAGCAACAGTTGTTAGTATGAGAGCGTTTTCCAAAAAAAGTCTGCATGATATTTTTTTCCAGAATTAAATTTAACTATTACTTCCACTTTACTATACTTCCATGCTGGTCTGGGAGCAAAGGAAAAACATAGAATGTACCAGTTGCTTCTCTTCCCGCGCAGATGGTAAAAGCCCGTCGAGGGAATGGACGAAATTCTTAGGAGTTAAGTTATATTAGGCGATGCGGCTAGCAACCCATCACTATTTTGAATCCTTTTTCCACCTATACGCCTACAATCATGCTAAACGTGGCCTTTAGGTTTTGTTACCTCAGGCTCTGTCTACCCCTTAAGGGATAAAGACGTGATTTGTGTGTGTTTGTATATATGTTTTACTCTGTACTTAAAAGGAAAAATACAATACAGCGACTCTATTATATATGATTTGTGTATGTGTTTAACTATTTTGGGTTTTTCTTACTCAGAATCGTTTACCCTATAACAAGAAAAAATGTGTCCCAAAACTTCCATTCTAATTCGTCTTTTTTTAATCTACGAGTATGGGTCGTAAAATCGGCCCAACAGTTTGAAGAGTTTCAGGTCTTTTCCAAAATGATGTGAGGCAATTTTGGCGATTACTGTGGGGTTTTTTTTAATTTTAATTTAATGTTATATTGTCTCTGGTTAGAGCCCTGCGTAGCCATAAAAAAAATATCCCGATCCAATGGCGGAGATAATATGACAGTTCTTAAAACCCACTTTCAATCAAAGAAACTTCCATCCGGTTTTCCAAAAATAAAATCTCTTTCCATTCATTTAATATTAAACTCTATCTTCATAAATTCTCAGTCTAATATAATAGCTTCCATATGTTGCGTCTCTATCAGAAATCTAATTAGTAAAAGCATTAAGTGTACATTTTTTCTAACTAAAATAAGCTTTAGCGTTTAAGAAATTGAGTATTAAATGAAATGAGGCGGAATACGGATTCTATTTAAAAAGTAGCGACGCACTTTACAGTTAAAATTGGACTCTATCGCTGAGCTGAAAAAGTTAAAAATTTGATGTCGGCAAAATGTGTTAAGTTTTTCTTTATGGTATCTTTGAAGTTGCATCCTGCCAGTTCGAAGTATTCTTCTAAAAAGGTTGTCAATCAAGCTGAATGACTTTTGATGTGAATATAAAATGAACCGGAAGATGAGTTCCCTAATCGTTTGACATTTTCAGACGCGATGATTGCAATTTTGCCATAAATCATTTATAGCATTCATAATTATCACTAGGTACCTACATTATAAAACAAGTAGCTTCTACCCGCGACTTCGTCTGCGTAGAATTATACATAAAAACCTTCCTCTTGAATCACTCTATCTATTAAAAAAAACCGCATTAAAATCCGTTATGTAGTTTTGAAGATATAAGCATACATAGGGACATAGGGACATAAGGACATAGGGACAGAGAAAGCGACTTTATTTTATACTAGCGAACCGCCCCGGCTTCGCACGGTATATTATGCATATATTATACATTACAAACCTTCCAAAGGGACAGAGAAAGCGACTTTATTTTATACTATGTAGGTAGTGACTATGTAGTGAAGTCGCTTTCCGCTGTCTGTCCCTATTGTATACTTAGATCTTCAAAACTACGCAACGGATTTTGATGCAGTTTTTCAATAGATAGAGTGATGCAAGAGGAAGGCTTATAATACATGCATAAATTTAAAAAAATGTTATTTAACTTTTTACTCGAAAAAGCATACTCTATCCAAGATTATTTAGCGGAAAGGCTGTTAAGTGTAGAATATAATATGTAATGCAGATTAAAATCGAAAAATGCATGCCATCCGTTATATTAGCTGTTTGTATGCCTCATATATCTATGTGCCTATGTTTTGACTAATAAATTTATTTGAAGTTGAATTTGAATAATATACCTAGTAGACAAACACTGATTGCTCCCGTGCGAAGCCGGGGTGGGTCGCTAGTGTATGATATTTCAATCATTTTACTCCGAAACTGTTTATTATTCAGGATTCTTTATTATAAAGGCAATGTCAGGTTAATAGGTTAATTTTGGTTGGTTACATCTGGAAAGTCACAATGACATTTGTGGCGACTGACATTCCGCCATCTTTGGTAACTTTTTTTTAATCTAATCATGCATGACGCAGAGAATAGGGGCTTCGGTCTGTCTCGAACCCACGGTCTTAGCGATTCAACAGGTCAAACCTGGGTTACCAAGGCTATATATTTTTGTTTTTACTGTACAACAGTGATTTGGCGCCACTCCAGCTTTGTCCAAAATATACTCTGTGATTTATGGTTTCAAATAACCATTTATTGCTCCAGACGTCGATTGGATTGCACCAAGAATAGTATTCCAGAACGAAAGTAACAAACATAGTACATACATATATCACGTTTTTATCCCTTATGGGTAGAGCCTAAGGTAACAAAACCTTAAGGTCACGTTTAGCATGATTAAGGGCGTATAGCTGGAAAGGGAAATCAAGATAGTGATGGGTTGCTAGCCGCATCGCCCATAGCATGATTCCTAAAATTTTTGCGCATTTCCTTGATTTGATGGACTCTTACCATCTGCGTGGAAAGATGAGACATTCTATGTTTTTTCTTTACTCCCAGCTCAGCATGGAAGAATATAGTGATGTATATTATACAATCTAGCACTTTCTGTGCTTGTTTACAACATATAGCTTTCCCCTATATCCGCTGCGCAGGCGACGAAAACGTGTCAAAATAAACACTCACTGTCAATAATCGAGCACGCATCTCTTAAACGTGTCGTTTGCTGCGTATGTCTCTAGCCGGTGCACCTCGAGCTACGTTTATTTAATAATGCAGAGGAAACCGGGCTCATGATATGCTGGTCTTGTTGTGATTCGAAACGCAGTTTTGAATGTCGAATAATTATAACGTTTGATTCGTCGCAGGCGCCGATTGATTGGTCAACAAAGACTGTAATAATTGCAACATAGAAGAGACGGAAAACCCCAGAGTGACATTTTCTGTGTTTATGAAAACATACATATATCACGTCTTTATCCCTTACGGTTAGACAGAGCCTAAGGTAACAAAACCTTAAAACCACGTTTAGCGTGATTAAGGGCGTATAGCTAGAAAGAGAAAAAATAGTGATGGGTTGCTATAGCATCGCCTAAAACATATGATTCCTAAGACTTTCGCCCATTCCCTCGATGGGCTTTTACCATCTGCGCGGGAAGAGAAGCAACTGGTAAATTCTACGTTTTTTCTTTACTCCCAGACCAGCATGGAAGAAACTGAAAACACATTGCTAGTTTTTTTGGAATCCTTACTATTTTTATAAATGGAGTGAGTTTGTTTGTTTGTTCCGCTTTCACGCCTTAACTACTGAACAAATAGCGATGAAATTTGGCATATCATATCTTAAAAGTCAATCATTCTTTGATTGCCCTTTCCATCCATACGCCCACAATCATGCCAAACGTGGCCTTTAGATCTTGTTACCTTAGGCTCAGTCTACCCCGTAAGGAATACAGAGTAATTTGTGTGTGGGACAGAATAACAAGAAATATTTCCACCCAGCTATAAAGCGCAGCTTCTCTAGGACGCAAATAAAATCGTTATTTCAAAACATTATCAATTATATCCAACGGAAATTGCTGACGTCAACAAAGATGGCGGACGTGACGTGCGCATGACAGCACGTGTTACTGGAAGATCCGTCAATAACACGCAAGGATGATAGGAATTGTTTCTTCCATGGTCTGGGAGTAAATAAAACATAAAATTTACCAGTTTAGACTTTAGGCCACGTTTAGCATGACTGTGGGCGTATAGGTGGAGAGTAATCAAAATAGTGATGGGTTGCCAGCCGCATCGCTTATAATATGATTCTTAAGATTTTCGCTCACTCGATTTTCCTTTTTTTTTTTTAACGGAGAGGAAATCTTTATGGATGCCCTAGGCACGGGCATGCCTAGGGATATGTGGGACTCCCCCCGGTATACCCGAACTAAAAACTCTCCGGCGTTGCCTCAATCCGGTGTGACGGGGACGCAGTGGGATGCCACTAGGGTTTCACCACACAAACGCCCCCCGGTGGCCCCGGCTTCCGCCAGGACCGCGCCAAGAAGGGGAGGGCCCGTACGCGGGGCCCGTCTTCCCTTAGACAATGAGACCGTGCAATGCAGGTAGGTAATGCCCCGTTACCGTACCCGCTGGCCCCAAGGGATCGGGGGAGCGGTGCACGCACCGAGTTCGCCTTTTTCCCCCTCGTCTACGCAAGGAGCGGTTGCACGTTGAAACGAGGTCATCGTGAGTCCGCCCCCCGAACCTCTTTCGAAGTCCTCCCGAGGAATAGTGCCCAACGACGGCCTCGCCGCCGCCGTTGCTTCCTCCTTGGGGCTTAGGGCGTATCCGCGTATGCCTCCCATCAGCTTCCCCTCACCCCGAACCCTCATAAGAGGTACGACATTCCTCCAGGGTGCCACCCCCTTCGGAATCTCGTACCCCTTCCCCTCTCTCAGGGCGTGGGGCGCATCCGGGATAGGTGCAATACTGCCGCACTTTTCGCCACCTCCAGGCCGTGTCCCCACACGGCGGGAGGGGTTACTTAGTGGGCAGCTGCAGAGCTAACCCCATCAGCTTCCCCGCACCCTGACCCTCATATGCCGAAGCGCCCGAAGGCCCCGCCGAAGCGCCGCCACATCCCAAGTACCCTCTGCTATGCCCCTAGAGGCCAGAGGGATACTGGGAGCAGCACTCAGGGTGCCTAAGCACCCGCCGCAAGTCGGGCACATGACTTCCGACAGGTGGGCCCCATCCCTCGATGTTTGGTTAGCGCGGACCCTTGCGGGCCCCTACCTGCCGTGAGGCAGGCGTTCCCTTATCCACCACCCAGGGACGCGCCACGTTGGAGTAGGTACACCTCTCCACCCACTTAGACAACTAAGCAGATTCGTGGCACTCGATTTTCCCTCGATGGACTTTTACCAACTGCGCGGGGAGAGAAGCAACTGGTAAATTCTATGATTTTTCTTTACTCCCAGACCAGCATGGATGTTTCGATAACGTACGTATATTTATGCCCTTGACTGAACTTTGTTACTTACGCTGCGACATGTCGGCCCTAAATTTAGTTTTTTTTTTTTATTTATTTCTGGCGCTGGGTGCATAGCCCTTCAGCCGACCCTAATTTTAGTAGCAAGCAGTGTTGGTTGCCAACCCTACCGTTTTAATGTTTTGCTGTAGATTTACTGTTTTCACATTGATGCTCCTGTTTTCTGTTTCATTCCATATTTTAACTGTTTTTCGATGAGCGTTCAGCGCCATCTATTACACTATAAAATATATATGATTTTAAGAAGGAAAACGTGTGAAAATACTGAAGATTAGGCAAGAGGGTGAAAGTGGAAAATAGTTTTTCACGCCTCTCATTCAGAAAAGTAAGCTTTGCCCTGTCGAGAGGGATCAAAGTGCAACTTTTCCCTTCAAGGCTTTTGTGTTTTTTTGCAAATGCAATTTTTTGAAGTTGGTAATTTTAAAACCACGCCTGCTGCTGGTAGCTTTATAATTATATTTAGAATTCTTTTTTCATCTTTATTAATGTTCGGTGTGAAAAAGTTGTAGGAGCCACTCAGGAGCAAAATTATTTTCATCTTGGGCGTTAACACTAGAATCCCTCATTACGCTCTGGATTCAATGGAATGTGACAGAAATCTGTCAGTTAGCAATTTTTTGGGAAAATCGCAGTATACATTTTGAACCATTATGTATTTTAAGCCATTAGATATACATTTTAAAATGTATTTATTACTAGCTGACCCGGCGAACTTTGTTCCGCCTTAAATTTGAAAAATTCCAGTGGTTTGGGCTGTGCTACCCCGCGGGAACTATGCAATTTTCCGGAGAAAAACTATCCTATGTCCTTTCCCGGGACTCAAACTATCTGTATACCAAATTTCAACTAAATCGGCCCAGCGGTTTAAGCGTGAAAAGGTAACAGACAGACAGACAGACAGACAGAGTTACTTTCGCATTTATAATATTAAGTAAGGATTAGTAAGGATAATAAGTTCCCGTTTTTTAGTCTGTTGGGGTTGGCAACCCTGGTAGCGTGTCGCGGCCCAAAGCCCTGCATTCTCACTTTCCCTGCTCTATATTTGTCGTGCCAGTGACCTTCTGTTATTTGCGCGAGCGCAGCCCTCGGTATCGGATCAAAGGGATTAGCTTCTCATTGTGCTCCACCAAAACAATTTATATAAAACTAGCGACCCGCCCCGGCTTCGCACGGTATATTATGCATGTATTATACATATAAACCTTCCCCTTGAATCACTCTATCTATTAAAAAAACTGCATCAAAATCCTTTGTGTAGTTTTGAAGATATAAGCATACATAGGGACATAGGGACAGAGAAAGCGACTTTATTTTATACTATGTAGTGATGATAGTGAAGTGATAGTGATTTTAAACTGTAGGTGGGTAGGTATTCTGGTGCTTTCATCCACGTCTGGGAGTAAAGAATAAACGTATAATTTACCAGTTGCTTCTCTTCCCGCGCAAATGGTAAAAGACTATCGAGGGAATGGGCGAAAATTTTAGGAATCATGTTATAGGCGATGCGGCTAGCAACCCATCACTACATTGATTTCCCTTTACTATACGCCCTTAATCATGCTAAACGTGGCTTTAAGCTTTTGTTACCTTAGGCTCTGTCTAAAGACGTCACGTATGTATGTATGTAGAATAGAAATCCACTTTCGCTGTAATTTCGATGTTTACCGACAGTGAAGTTCGCGTGCTAGAGGTACCAAGCCGTGTGGTTACGAGACATATATACAAGCGTAATAAATAAACACCTAGAGCCAGTGGCGTAGCTACCTAGGGACTAGGCGGGGCAGTGCCCCGGGGCCCTCAAGCTCAGAGGGCCCTCGAATCCTTGCCAGAAAATCTCGATCGAACTATTCTTATTAAAACGTAACCAGTTTAGATAGTAGTGGGGCCCCATTTTTTTATTTGCACCAGGGCCCTTGGTTACCTAGCTACGCCACTGCCTAGAGCAACAATTCTCAGGGTGTTCCATAAGCAGTACAAGCATGCATACAGTGAGAAAAACGTATTCACGTACAGTCTAGCATACGTACGGTACCAAGACGTCAAAAACATCTATAACCCTCAGTGGCGGATTTGCAGTCTCGGCCGCCCTAGGCCCCAAGCCATCAGCCGCCCCTTTCTCAGCATCCACCATATACAACATGAAACTACTGTGAGACTTAATCATAATTACACATAAACGGATAACTCACGTGTATTAATAGTCCGAAACATGTCCAGCATCACTCGACACGTTTATGTGTAATTATCCACCATATAGACTAGGTAGGTACAAAATGAAATTACTTTTTGCCAACAGTTTTTTTACACGATTGGGGCCGCCCCTAAATCTGGCCGCCCTAGGCCCGGGCCTACCGGGCCTTAGGGTAAATCCGCCACTGATACCCCTTCTTCCACTTTATGCTACAACAGGCACAGAACTTACTGAAACATTCTGGAACAATTTCAAGACTGTAGAATTTACCTAAGATTTGAATGAAACGGTCAACACGATTCATTCATTCTTTATAAACCCCATAGTAAACAATTGCCATACTGTTTACTTGCAAGGTTCCGTCACGATGCTTCGAGAATTGGGTAATTTTGAACCGTAGCCAAATCTAATTATATTTTACTATTTTTCAACGTATTGCATCACTGGTTTTTCATGTGACATTTTACACCTGAATTTTTGAACGCACCTCTAAAATATTGACACCTGTATTCTTTGAACGCACCGTTAAAATACCAAGGAACAAATCGCGCGACGAGACTCTTAACGCTTTGTAATTACGATTTATTTTCCACTGATTCATTGGAGATACTTTGTGGTTGTTTCACCTGTAAGACAAACTTGTTAAATGCGGACGACATTGTCGCTGTTGTTTAAAGGTTGCGAGAAGTTTTCTTAGAGTTAGTATGAAGTGTGTTAGTTTTTGCTTTTGGCCGCTTGATCTTATAAGTTGGTTTAGCCGTTCGTTTAAAATAGTTTTCTCTCAGTTAGCGCGTTCATTTGTTTTTAAATGTTCGAAAACCGAATCCATTATAAATAATTATAACAATGGAATAAAGGAGATTGGTCGGAAATAAATGTTTTTATTTCCATTTAAGATTTTAATAACTGTTTGCTTAAGTAATAAAAATATGGGAGGGCAATAATTTTAAATAAATAAACAATTGCCCGCCCGTTTGATTATTCAGATTTGAAAAACAACACATCGCAAACGTCAAACGTATATTTACAGAGCACAAATAATGGCATCCATTCAGCAAATCGCGAATATATTTATAAACAGTTAGGTTTTGCGCGCCACGGGCGCTGGACATGGTTTTCGAACTCCAGCGATGTTCAACTTTTTCAAACGCAAAGGCGGGAAGGCCGAGGCGGGCGCGCCCGAGTGCCCACGGAAACAGCCGAGCGAGCCGCCGCCGAAATACACCGCAGTCGATCCCCGCGCGCTCGAGAACAACGCAACGAACGACTCCCATAGAAAACATGTAGTGAACCTACTAATACCCGAAACGAATTACAACCAAAAGTCCGGTGTCGGCGCCATTTTCGATCTGATGGCGGGAAAGCGAAAAAAAAACAAAAGAAAAACGGCGCGCGCCGAATCGTGCCGCGTTAGCCCTCAGAAAGAGACGGCCAATGTCAGTCTGCAACGAAGCAAATCCGACGTCGAGCCGAAGTGTAAGGATGACGTCGCGCCCGCCAAAAATACACCGGACGAATCAGAAGCCCGCTCCGATCCCGACGCAGACTTTGTTAAAGCGCTAGTCCTGCAAAAGTACGCGCGGCCGGAGAAACACGTGTCCCTCGTGTACGTGTCTGACGTGCCCGACGTGTCCGATGAGAAGAAGCACGCCGAAGCACTGCTGCGCGAGATAGCGCGGAGCATAGACTGCACCATCGATGAGATCCAAGACCAAATGGGGGCCAACGAAGCCAAACCGCAGCATGTTTACGAAACCATCGAGGAGCGGAACAAAAATAACAACAATACCTACAAGAACGAGCTCAAAGGCGAACTAGAGAAGCTATTAAACGAGGTTAACGCCGAAGAATTGAAAGATGAAGAATCGCCTGCATTTAGAAAGAAATCAAACCTGAAACTGCCAAAGTCTGATACCGAAGGATGCTCTGATGACGACCGATCTGACTGTGGAAAGAAACGCGTCACTTTTAGAAAGCACATCATCTTCGACGACGGTGAACAACAGACTGACGACGACAATTCCTCGTTCGAGTCACTAACGTCTGAAGAAGATGAGGAATATTTAGAAGATTCTTTACCGGACAACGACGAGCTGCTAGGCGGGGTCGTAGTATCGAGAAACGAAAATGAAAACAAAACAATAATAAACATAAACGAAAACGATGATCCGATACAAATTCAAGTTGTGGATGAACTGAAAAGAATATCTAGTGATAACAGTGATAGTGGATTCATAGATAGTGATAAACAAGACGGTGATGAGTGTGAAGCGAAGAGTTTGGAGGGGAGTGAGAGTGAGGTCAGTGAGAGTGAGAGCGAGGAAGAGATTATAGAGATTATAGAAGAAGAAGTTAGCATAGAATTTGAGGAGCCTGAAGAAGAAACAGACAAGTGAGTATCAACTAGTTAAAAATGTGTTTGAAGAACCATAAAGTCGTTGCTAGTTTTCTTTTCCGATAGCGTAATGCCTCAGAATTGATTCATTAGGGGTCAAAATTTGTTCTACGTCCGTTAATGTCGTTAAATGAAAAAAAAATGTAATAAAGAAAGGTAATTAATGTATTCGTCGTAAATAGTAGTAATTAGAGCCCATTTAAGGACCTTACAGTTGAATAAGTGTCATCTTGTATGAAAATTCAAAGGATTTTTTGCGAAATGCATCCTAAATTAGAGAACTGAGACGTACATTTCATTATCTGCCCTAAAATTCTGTGTGAGTCATTGTTTGAATAACATAAACAACGAGACAAAGAAACATCATGCACTTTCATACTTGTAGTTTATACATAGGCCATAGGGGTATACATATGACACTTTGCGCAAACAATAGCAACCTTTATAATGCTTTTTGACCAATTTTATAATGTACACCGGTCCTAAAATTAGTCCAGTTACAGCATTTGATTGGTTGGATCAGTTTGAACGAACGCTCCTGTAAATATTTTTCAGGATTCTTGAATCATAGTCGACTAATGTTTCCAGTTTCCATAAATCAATGTTTTTTTTATTCTTATTTAGAAACAAACAGTCCTAGGAGTTATTCTGATTTTATATTATGTATATGTCTACTGATCTACTGAATTTGCAAACGAATCTATTGAATTTTCTAAGTCTTATTAGGTAATGATTCTGAGGTTTTGAATTTTTTTTATACCCACGTGTATGCTAAAAGTGGCACTGGAACATAAGTTTCATGTGCTCTGCCTACCCCTTTTGGGAATAAAGGCGTGAATCTATGTATGTATGTATGTTATTTTATAATTTGAAGGGGAAACATCTGGATTGATATAAAATAGGTAGTATTATGTAATTGTTTTTTTCAGATTAACTTAACTATCTAATCATTTAAAACAAAATATGAGAAGATTTGCTTTTAGGTAAGTTTTGTCACTTTTCTAGCACAAAATAATGATCTACTGTGTTTTTACAATCTCCTTATTTTTAAGTTTCCTGATTGGACCTGGCAACACTGATTTTTACACATGTGCTTTCAAAAATCGGTCCCCAGATGTAGTGTCTCGAAAATGTGCACATATTTGAGGATTTTACGACAATACATAAATTTGACATCCTTGACCTGAAGAAGCGTCAGGGTCACCAATATTTAGAATTGTAATCAGCAATCAGATCATAAAATAGCGATCTATGTGGCTCTATAATGGCTCAGATATTTTCTGTTGGACCTTGAGTTGGATCTAGGTTTGAGAGTCGTGTTTATTTGAAGTCTGTTGCATTATGTTCTCATAAACTGAATCGCGTACCGCGTACCTACTGGTTTTAGGGTTCCACAGACCACAAAAGGTGTGAGTGTGAGGCTGTGTGGTCGCTCCTTTATTCAAACTTCCTTGACGCGGGTAACTTTGATTGTAGGCGCATAGGTGGAAGTGGAAAGGGGAATCAAAATAGTGATGGGCTGCTAGCCGCATCGCCGACACTAGCACAATGTTGCCAGACACACGCTAAAACAACTGTAAAATACAAAACTGTAAAAAAAAACGCAATATTCCAGGGATTTTTAATTGTAACTTTATTGTTATAATAACAGCTGTGTAGAATCACGAATCTACCTTCAGTTGTGTGGAATCCATTTTGTGTAGAATCACAAAATAGGAAAAATCGCGTTTACGTAGTCGATCGCATTCCTATAAACTGTTTTTCAATAAAGACATGTTGAATTGCGTACCTTTTTCCTCGTGCTAAAAAAACCGAAATATACATAGATGATTGTCTTGTATGTATACAACGACACGTGCTTAGACCAATTAGATTCGTCAACAGATAATTTTAAACTACTCCGTCGTCTATAAAACAACAAATGCGAGTCAATAACAATGTAGGTCAGTCTTTAATTCGTTCATGTGGACTATTAACATTCTGTTTGATTTAAAATGGCGTTTTACGGGTGATTGTAGTTTTTATAGCACAATAAGTTCCTATTTTAGACGGAAAACAAATTACGGAATGTAATGCTGAAACTTTTGGGAATAAATCATGATTTAACGTCGTTTAGGAAGAACTTCGATTCGAAAACACTTTTTTAATATTTTGTCTATACTTAGGTATAGCTGCGCTGAATAAAACTTTATTACATAGTAAGATAATATAATATGACATTACAAATAAAAATGCTGCTTCCATGGTGGTCTGGGAGCAAAGAAAAAACATAGAATTTACCAGTTGCTTCTCTTCCCGCGCAGATGGTAAAAGCCCATCGAGGGAATGGGCGAAAGTCTTAGGAATCATGCTACAGGCGATGCGGCTAGCAACCCATCGCTATTTTGATTTCCCTTTTCACCTATACGCCCTCAATCATGCTAACGTGCCTTAAGGTTTTGTTACTTTAAGTACTGTCTACCCCGTAAGGGATAAAGACGGTATGTATGTATGTACAAAAACGAACTAGAAACCAAATTGTAACAATTAAATAGAAAAATTAAAATTGATAAAAGTTTATTGAACAGTTTCGTAATTAAATTAAAAGAACTCTTGTACGTTAATATCGTACAAAAAACTTCAAATATCGCACAAAAAAACAACCGCAAAACTGTTTACCATAACTAAATAAAAAAAAATTATTGATCAAACAAAAGAACCATCAAATTCAAAGCCAATATGCTTTATTCAGCCACTATAAACATATGTCTAACATCATAAAAAAATGTTTGCAATATCGAATAACCACTACAGACGTGGTTTATTTTTATTCCCACGGTTTCGCGCGCTTTTTTGACGTTTCAAGGACGCCATATTGGTTAGTTTGACGTAAGCTGCGCTATTCGTGAAGTGCTTCTAATGACACGGGAAACGTAGAAAAATACAAGCTCTCTTAGAATTGTTCCAGAATATCTCAGCGGGTGTTTAATTGGCTTGACTGAACACACTACAAAGACTTTTCATTTAAATTTTATATACTTACATACATACACAAATCACGTCTGTAATAATCCCTTAAGGAGTAGACAGATCTGATCCTATACCTAGAAGCTCAAAAACTTTGGCGTCTAGATAAGCGTTGCCAGATTATGTAACTGTTCCCCGTTTAGTGGATAGCCACGAGTTTCGAAATTCCCCCAATTTCGAATTTACTCCAATGCACTATTATATAATAGCCTTGTTTTTCTGAGATTTTTGTTGAATGAGGTTATTAATTACAGTTTACCATAAAATATCTGCCATGTTTGTATCTTCTTTCATTGTACCAAATATGATTATGTATTTGTATGGGTGTGTATTAGCTCTTTTCCAAAATGATCTAAGGCAGTTTTGGCTTAAAATTGAACTTTTAATTTACGTAGGATTATTCGATTCATGCGTGGGGTTTTTTCAATTTTTTTCATTATATTAATAAGTGTTTTTCAATGAAAATACATGTTTACCTTTACCTTTTGTAATGTGAAAATAAAACGAATTATAACACGAACTGTACCTAAATTAACACATTTATTTGTTTTGTTTATCTATATTCAAAAGATATTGAGTGTTAATACATGATTGAAGAGCTTTTAACACACAAAAGCGAGTTAATGCAAATATTAAAATCAAAAAGCAATAAATTCCGTTCTAAAATTGTTTGGCATAACCGCATCTTCCCAGGATCAACAAACCAGTGATTCCCGCCCTTTTTGACGTTTGAAGGACGCCCTTTGACGCACGAGCGCTGACAGCGCGTGTTTTGAGTCATTCGACTATTTCAAGCCGTTATGTTGTCGGACATGAATTTATATACGAAATAACAGCTGTTAAAATTCACATGCAAATTAGTTGTGAGTTGTGAAGCGTAACTGTTTCCATGTTTCTGTATGTAGATTTGTTTTAGCTAGCGCGCGTGTCTGAAGAATAAATAAAACAATGTTTATAGATGTTAAAGAAAAAAAAAAAAAAAAGATTAGCTGTTGCCCGCGGATTCGTCTGCGGAGAACGGGTAATATTCATGATTTTAATGGAGTTTATATGGGCATAGCGACAAATGACGTCATATGTCATATCGGATCTCTCTTTCTAATCGCTGCCCCGTAAGGGATAAGATCACTATCACTACATAGTATAAAACAAAGTCGCTTTCTCTGTCCTTATGTCCCTATGTCCCTATGTATGCTTATATCTTCAAAACTACACAACGGATTTCGATGCGGTTTTTTTTAATAGATAGAGTGATTCAAAGAGGAAGGTTTTTATGTATAATTCTACGCAGACGAAGTTGCGCGCAGAAGCTAGTTTGTAATATATTTATGTACCTATGTATGTTTCAACGTGGAGAAGGAACAAACATACACACTCGCTTGCTCCCTCACATCCTCACTCACAAACGTTCACATTTATACCTCATATCAGTAGAATTTGTTGTTTCAAGCACTAAACATAAAAAGAAATTAACCTAAACAAAAAAAAGTTTTGCCTAAATCCGAAGACTCATAAATTGTATTGAAAATTACATTTAAACAGAAACTTATTAAATTGAACCTATACACCACTCCCTTTACACGTGATAACATAATTCAACATAACGGTCGCCAACATTTCGAACATTCTTTAAAATTAGTAGAGATCGCGAGATTATACTCTGGCTTCTCGATAAATGGCCACACCGTAGAATTGTGAGATTCCAGTGATTTATTGCGTCGTTGAAACATCGTGAAGATTTATTTTAATGTTTACGAATAGGCTATAGCTACTATCTAAAAAAAAGTAGAGGAAAAAGTATAATTTACCACAAAAAAGTAACTTATTGGCCAAGTGCGAGTCGGACTATAGGTATTTAGGATTAGATTAAGGTTTTAAGGTATTTTCGTATCAACTTTTAACTTGTAAAGATGTTTGTTTGAATAAATACCGAGGGTTCTTTTGAAATTCGTGTATTCGTAGTCGTTCGTTTTGATATTCGTTTTTGTCGTATGTTTTTTTTTTTTTTTTTTTGTTTTACCTTATTTATTTTCTATAAAATTGTGTATATTATCTTATATTTGTGTGTCTTGCAAAGAGGGATAAATTTCTTCTTTCTTTCTTTCTTTCTTTAAATTCAGCAAGTTTCAAGTTGCAACTAGACAGTTGAAATTTTCACAATGATGTATTTCTGCTGCAACAAACAGATACTGAAAACAATATTTTTTGTCTATGTAAACATAACCAATATAAAATGACATCACACTGCATACATTTTACTTAGGAGTAGGGCTCTGCTAATAATGGATTTGTTATTAATTACAATAAAATGTATTTTATTGAATCAGGCGTTACTTTGCGGAGGTCCATTTCAATGAACAAAAAATTTTTGTCGGTTTGCATGTGTAACAGTTGTGCTCATTAAACTTTGATAATAATCCCGTAGAGGGATCGAAACGCGTCAGTGTTTGTGTGGTGTAAGGGGTAATTCTCCAGGCATAACATCTGCCTGGAGAGAGATCTCTCTATTGTGGCACCCCTCACACTAGGTGTCACCGCGACGCCCGCTGGCCGCCCCGGGATGGGGCGGCTGACAACGGCACCTGAGTGCTGGCTCATGATTCCCCATTAGGAACAACCCTGAATCTATACTACAAACGATTGTAATTTAATTTCAAGTGGTTTATTTTATAACTACTTTCGAGTGGCAATCTGCACAGTGTACGTTGGTTTAATGCAGGCTAAAAATATCCAGAAATGTCTGAAGCTCTACACAGACTTTGAATAAAACACAGTCATTTCAAGCTATTCTTTAACAAGTCCACTTGAACGAGGTCGCTGAAGTCTAGCGCCTGTCTGTAGAGAGTAGAGACACAACAAAGAGGTTACAATAGCTTTAGACTTTAGAAGACATTTTTTTTTAACTAAACAAATTGTTTCGTGCTGAATAGTCAGTTTCCCCGACTAGTCGGCGGGGTGCGAGTCTACGTGCGTGGTCAAAAGCTGCGGTTCGCAGCTTTTGACCAGCAAAGCAGTGCTTGGTCCTGTGCCCTGGGCATCGGTTAATGATTTCCTGGCAGATTCTGAGGGACATCATTATCCGTTGGCTAAGAGACCGACAGGGGCTCTTTTTGACCGTGTTCTACCGTACAACGTTGCCGACATTTTTGTCACAAGTTTTTTGACATTGGCGAAATCATCGCATCGATCGATGGGGCCATGTTAGAAAAAGAAGGACAGTCGGCAAGTAGTCGGCCCATCTGCGCGGGAAGTGAAGCAACTGGTATTTTCTATGTTTTTTCTTTGCTCCCAGACCAGCATGGAAGTAAATACTGCTAGCATTGACGTATTTTATAGCAAATTAACGGGCCCGACCCACGCGATCACAGAACACGCGCAAAACTTTATGATTAGCAAATTTCAGAAAAACAAGTCAAGGAAGCTGGAGATTCTGGGAATAGCTGGAGCATCCGTTTGGAATTCTTGTGCCTGGCGTGTCATAATCGATCGAAAATGCGAAAGTATCTGTTACGCTTTTACTCCTAAACCACTTAACAGATTAATGAAATTTGGTACAGTCAAGTGTAATAATATTTGCACTTTTGAATTCTCACCAGCACCCAGTTGGACAGCTTACAAGTGACGGCATAGTGCTGAATCTTATTATTTTATGCTCTTATATCGTCCTATATACGTCACCTGGTGGTTCATATGAACCACATTTTTTGTACGTGGGCCTGTAGTCTATACCTATGTATTTAGACAAAGATTCAAAAATAAGTACCATACGCTCTTACACCGGCGTAATAAGGTCGTGGGACATATTTTTGAGAAGTTCCTATCAATACTTATTTTTGCACTTGACCGTACAGAGATAGTTTTAGACTCGGGGAAGGACATAGAACCGTTTTTAAAAATGGCAACCACTACATGGTCACCACTCGATGACCTTCCGGCTCCATCGGCCGTTGGTCCTACGAGCCAAGTAACTTACCCACAGCTACTAGAATGCCACTTCTACCCTTCTTTTTCTTCTATCGTCAGGAGCAGCTAATAATATTAGAGCCTAAAAAGAACTATATCACAGTATATATATTAGCTAAAGCAGTAAGGAAACTACGAACAAAACGGTCGAAACGAATGCACACATAGACGCGCACATCTATACAAGCCCCCTAAGCGGATCTCGCGGTGCCACCAGTCAAGAGTGCCGCGGCCGCGTTGAGACGAGCGGCCGTCTGCTGCGTGCGCCCAGACAGCCCGCGATCTTTTCGTTTTAAACATTCCAAGAGCGTATTGCGCAGTGTGTCAATGTTTCCCAATAGCTTTTATTCGATTATTTAATTATTATAGAATCCAAATAAACGTTTGTTACTTTTTTACGGAAATTAAGGGTGCCTACCCTAATACTCTTAATTAAGTGCAGCTAGTTATTTCAAAACAGGCCTTACTAGCTGAGATAGCGCTAACTAAACAAAAAGCGTTTCAATTTCACAAAATTTAGATCAACAACCCTAACGCTCTATTGAAGCGAAGGTATTTCAAAAAGTAAGCCTAGTTTCCACACTGCTCTATTTATTTACTGTGACTAACAGGAACTATATCTTCCAGGAAGTCGCCGGTGTCCCAGGAGACGAAGTTCCAGTCCCAGGTCGCCGCTCTCACCGAGCTCGCCGACTCCAGGTGTGGCGAGTCGGAGCGAGCGAGAGAGCTCATCTCGGCGTACAGGAAAGAGATAGAGGCTAAGGACCAGGAGATCGAACGTAAGTGTTGCCAACTGGTTACCAATGTTACCATAGATGAAATAAGATACATGCATCCGCCCGGTACGGGTTTACCGGGGGTATGTGGGGCTCTCCCGCGACGGCAGGCATACAATACAATACAACAATACAAATACTCTTTATTGAACACCACAAATCAGTACAAAACAATACAGAAACAAAGAACAAAGTAGACAATAGGCGGTCTTATCTTATATAAGTAAGTAAGTAAATGCTTTATCACTACATGGTATAAAAGAAAGTCGCTTTTTCTGTCCCCAAGTCCGTACGGATTTTGATGCGGTTTTTTTTAATAGATAGAGTGATTCAATAGGAAGGTTTATATGTATAATACATGCATAATATACCGTGCAAAGCCGGGGCGGGTCGCTAGTTGTACAAATATAGAGAAGTAGAGACAAATACCACACGGATTCCCTATTCAGTCGTATGTGAGGCGTTACGGGAGCACTCGGTGTCACCGCGACGCACGGGGTAGACAGAGCCTAAGGTAACAAGACCTGAGGGCACGTTTAGCATGATTGTGGGCGTATAGGTGGAAAGGGGAATCAAAATAGTGAGGGGTTGCTAGCCGCATCGCCAATAATATGATTCCTAAGATTTTCACCCGTACCCTCGATGGGCTTTTACCATGTGCGCGGGAAGTGAAGCAACTGGTAAATTATTTAACGATGTTTAATTATTGTTTAATACATTTGAATCTCAAGTTAAATTAAAATGTATATCAAATCAACAAAATTATACAAAAAGGGAATTAAAAATAAACTAAAACTAATCATAAAATAAAATAATTAGAAAAGAAGGGGCCCCCGTGGCATAGTACCACAGACGCTGGCAGCATTCCCCATTTGGACACTAGGAATTAAGATTAAGATGAATTCTTCGCAGACGAAGTCACGGGCAGCACCTAGCATATAATAATAATTATAGCCTTTTTATTCCGAATTCGCTACAATTTCAGTATGTTGTTGTTGTTTTTTTTCTTTATTATAAAATTGTCGTGTAATTCGGCGTGCCTCATGGCATAGGCCTCCTCCGTGTATTGGAGGGTTTGGGCTATAGTTCCCACGCGCCCAGTGCGGATTGGGAACTTAACACACACCATTGAATTTCTTCGCAGATGTGTGCACGTTTCCTCAAGATGTTTCCCTTCACCGAAAAGCTCATGACAAATTTCAAATGTAATTTTCGCACATAAATTCCGAAACACTCAGAGGTCCGGGATTTGAACCCACGACGCTCTGCTTGAGAGGCCACAGGTCAAACCACTAGGCTACCACGGCTTTTTTTTACATACATACATAGGTACATACCGTCACGCCTCTTTCCCACAGGGGTAGGCAGAGACTACTTTGTTCCACTTGCTACGATCCTGACATACTTCTTTCGCTTCATCCACATTCATCAATCTCTTCATACATGCTCGTCGGTTTCGGGTACTCCAGACCTGACCTTTTTCCAAAACGTCTCCTATTTGGTCTCGAAACGTCCGTCTAGGCCTTCCCCTCCCAACTTTACCATTCACACTCCCCATATCTAGGTCTGTGGTTGTTGTGTTTTTTTTTACCTAGCACATAATTCTGTATACCTTTTTTCTGTTTTGGTTGTTATATGTGGTGTTCAATAAAGAGTTATTGTATTGTATTGTATTGTACATCACAAAGAGCACTGATCACTTGGCACGCGTCCAGTGCGTTGCCCCTTGTCTTGATGCAGCTATCTCAGGAATAAGGAAGTTTGTTCGCCTCATCAGAACGACAATGGGATGACAACAATGAAATCGATCTACAAAGATCGATAAATTGTAGGTAGGTAGCAATTTCATCATCATCATCTCAGCCATTACAAGTCCACTGCTGGACATAAGGCCTCTCCTTTAGATCTCCAATAAGACCGGTAAGCAATTTGCTTTGCAAGATTTTGCTTTCCAAGTGAGATAGAGGTCAATCACTGGTCAGTTCGTAACAAAAAAAAAATTGATTGATTCTTCCATGCTAGTCTGGGAGTATAGAAAAAACATAGAATGTACCAATTGCTTCTCTTCCCGCGCAGATGGTAAAAGCCCATCGAGGGAATGGGCGAAAATCTTGGGCATCATGTTATAGGCGATGTGGCTAGCAACCCATCGCTATTTTGATTCCTTTCCACCTATACGCCCACAATCATGCTAAACATGGCCTCCAGGTATTGTCACCTTAGGCTCTACCCCGTAAGGGATAAAGACGTGATTTTGGTATGTGTATGTGTAGGTAGCAATTTGCAAGTTGTAGAGCATTCTTAAAATAGCAAGAATATTCTCAGAAATTTCCAGAAATTTTGACGAGAATTTATGGTAATATAATTAAGTTCTTTACCCCTTACGGGGTACAGAGCCTAAGTAACAAAACCTTAAGGCCACGTTTAGCATGATTAAGGGCGTACCTATAGCTGGAAAGGGGGAACTTGACTATTGTGAATTATAAAATAACTAGCTTCTGCCCGCGACTTCGTCTGCGTAGAATTATACATAAAAACCTTCCTCTTGAATCACTCTATCTATTAAAAAAAACCGCATCAAAATCCGTTGTGTACTTTTGAAGATATAAGCATACATAGGGACAGAGAAAGCGACTTTATTTTATACTATGTAGTGATACTTAGAAAAAGTAAATTTGACACGACACGTCATACGGGGCCGATGCATTCTTATTTATACCCGCACCAAAATAAAAATCCGTTGACGGATTTAAGCGGTTCAAACGAGTCGAGGCCATTTTGGATCTCATTGTCGTATTTTAGTGCAGCAAAATAACCATTGTATGTACCAAATGAGACTGTATTTATAAATCGAACGACTTCACAATTGCTGTGGCTCGTTTACACATGGCAAGTATACGGGCAAGTAGACGGGCGAGTCGACATCACTTACCTCCGTCCACATGTAATAAAATAAATTAATAAATATCATGGGACAAATTACACCAATTGACCCAGTCCCAAACTAAGCAAAGCTTGTACTATGGCAATGGATAAACGTACTTATATAATGTAGATAAATACATACTTAAATACATACAACATCCATGACTCGGGCACAAACACTCGTATTCATCATACAACTGTCTGTCCCTACCGGGAATCGAACCCAGGACCTCTAGCTTCATAGTCAGGGTCACTAACCACTAGGCTATCCGGTCGTCAAAATGTGAAGATAGGGTTCCTATCAATTTTTTCTTCAAATATTAGTATTTTCCAACCCAAGTACATATAGTACAAACAAAGGCATAAATATATGTACGTTAACATGACGCCAAAAGCATCTACACGCATTCTTCTTGCCAATAATGCCAATGATGGTCTTTACGAATGCGCTGGTAGTTTCAAAAAAGACATGTGAAAGGTAAAGGTAAAAAAAGATTTCTCATGCCCCATTTATAAAGACTGGCCGAAAGGCCGAGGGAATAGGGGAAAAAAGGAATCATGTTATGGGCGATGCGGCTAGCAACCCATTACTATTTACATTCCTCTTTCCACCTACATGCCCCCAATTACGCTAAACGTGCCCTTTAGATCTTGTTACCCTAGTCTCTGTCTAATCCGTAAGAAGTTTGTAAGTTTGGATGTTTGTTGCTCTTTCATGGCAAAACGGCTGAACCGATTTCATTGAAATTTGGTGTATTAGTTACAGCCCCGGGAAAGGACATAGAATAGTTTTTATCCCGGAATATTGCATAGTTCCCTCGGGATAGTGGACATAGCGGGGTAGACGGAGTCGCGGGCAAAATCTAGTGTAAGTGTAATGCTTAAAGCATGTAACATATCTCCAGTCAACCTTGAATTGTTACAAAAGTAGTTTAGAATACACAAAAAGAAAACACGTCGTACTATTAGTAGGTAAATCTGTCAGTACCACCCACCCATGTTAAGAGCCAAATGAACTGTGCAAAGTTATTTTTAATGATTTTCGCTTCTTCTCACGAGCTTCCATTGTGATAGAGTCATTTGTAACTAAACACTGACTAATGACTCACTACATGTCGTCAGGAAAGTAGACAAAGAGTTCTCTCAATCTCGGAAAAAACGTGAGACAATGACATAATGATTTTAATGAAATGGGTTAGTTAAGTTTAAATGAAAAATAACCAAACCTAAAAATTTCATTTTTGAAACCAGTTTCTTTGTTCTTCACTTTGGTCTTTGTTCTGTTACTTTTTATTGACTGCGCTTCGTTATCATCTATCCTACTAATATTATAAATGTGAAAGTTTGTGAGTATGGATGTTTGTTACTTTTTCACGCCAGAACGGTTGGAGAGATCTAAATGAAATTTGGAACATAGATAGATTATAGTCTGGAACAGCACATAGACTACTTTTTATCCCGGGAAAATTGCGTAATTCCTGCGGGATAGCGATAAACGAATTCTATGCAAACGGAGTTGCGGGCAACAGCTAGTCTTTCATATGTATACCAAATTTCAAGTCAATCGGACAATCGTTGAGGAGTTCCCTTCTGACTGGCTTGGTCACCAGAATTTCATTACAAGATTGTCACTGGACTAACATACGAGTAAGTGTGCCAAATTTCATGTTAATCCCACCACTGCAAGGGGGTCAAATTGAAATTTCTAGATTGAGAAAAAGTTATGTCAGGATCGTAGCAAGTGGACCAAAGTAGTATTTGCCTACCTAGGGGAAGGGTAGGAAAGAGGCGTGACGGTATGTATGTATAAAAAGTGTTTGCAAAATCTTGCTGCTACGCTCGCTTGCAAGTTACTCCCCTCGTTCAAACGCAGCACAGCAAACAAATTACCAACGTAACAAGACTACGCTTGTCAAGTAACTCAGTGTTACCTCAGAGCAATTTATTTTCGGTGTTACCAGTTAATCCTTGCCGAAAACTCAGTAGTGCGGCGAAGCTACTCGAATCCAGGTCGACGGGTTCAAATTGTCGCTGCAAAATTAAATGCGGGTCCAAATCGTGTTGGTTTCAAGTGTTTTTTTTTAATTGGTGACCAATGAACTTTACTTTAGTTATAAAACATATAGGTGAGGTGTAGATTTGCTTTACTGTTATAGTGTGGTGTTATTCAATAAGGCATTTAGATTTTTAATACCGTTTATTACAATTAAAATAAAATGAATTGTATCGAGATAAATACACTGCGCCGGCCATAGCGGGAGAGGGCGCGCCTGTGTTGCAAGCTATTAAAAATCAATACACATTTTTTTATCTTAGAGAGGCCAGACAAACGAACTAGTGGGTCACCTGATGTTAAATGAACACCACTGTCCATAGACACCCGCAGCGCTTTACGCGATGCCAGTGCGTTGTCGGCCCTGCAGAAAATTGTACACTCGCCTCTTAAAGGCACCCAGGTCGTAACTCGATGGGAAGACCCCAGCGGGAAGCTCGTTCCAGATTTTGCAAGTTCGTGGCAAAAATGACCGATTAAACCGCACCGTCGAAGACTGCCATTCATCAACATGATGTCGATGAAATGAACGCTTTCGACGATTATAGTGCATTGGGGTAAATTCAGGGTAAATTCGAAAATGCGGGAATTTTGAAACTCGTGGATATCCACTAAACCACAATAAATAAATAGCTTATATATATATACTGTGCCTACATTTCGATACGAAGCGAATTATGTACCCACTTGACCGCGCGCTGCAGTGGGGCGTCACCTTTAACCAACTGTTCTCTTCCAGAGTTGAAATGTTCGCTGGCAGCAGCTATCACCTTTCGTGAATATTTTTAGTGTAGGGTCGCTCCTTGGCTATTCAGTGAAACAAATGGAACTTTACAGAGGTTTATTGTTTACAATATCCAAAGAACAACGTAGTCTCAGGGATAACGTGAGCTTTTTAAGAGAGTTCAGGGCAGAACGGCACTATTGACTTATTCTTTTCACACACACACGCCCAAGGAGCACTAGTACTCCCCTGGACGGACACGAAGGTGAGGACGACGCTGCCAGCGCAGAAGGGGCCGAAGGCGAGGGTCGCAGTAGAGGCGAGCCTTGGGTCAGGATGTCGTCCTCAGGCAGAAGCGTGTCTTCCGGTAGGGTAGTGGAGATGTGCGTTATGCAGCTCAGCAGTTTCAGGCTTTAATTTAGCCCCGATCTGGGTCCCTGTAATTTTCTCGGTGTCAGAGGCGGTCTTCTACGACGAGGGCCCAGGCAGCTCTTCGACGTCCACCAGGGGTAGTGCGTCAAAGAGTCGGCTAGGTCCTCGAGTAAGACTTAGGAACAAATAGGCGAATTTGAATAAGGTTGAACAGTCTGTGTTCGCCGTTAAATTCAAAATGAAGCTACGTTATAATTCAAATTGGAGGCCGTTGGCCCTACGGTCAACGCGCCCCGACGAAACACTTAGACCTAATTTATTAACATGATTTACATTTGAAATTACACTTAGAATAAAAAGCAATAAAATACAATAAGACACCTTGAGCACTTAGACAATGATAATTAATTTACTCACCATATAACTGGGGATTCCGTACTCGTAGCTTTTATTCTGAAGATTTGAAATAGAGTGTGGATCCCTACGGCGCGCGCGAGCTTTTATAGGAGGCCGCGGTTCCGTATGTATAACTATACTTAATTAAGCGCGACTAGTGATGTGCCACCTAGGGTCTTACGGCAAGTCGTCGATTATCGATCTTTGATTCGACTTTTTACAAGTGTCACCGTCTACCGCGTGACATTCCCCTCTTTCCCGGTGAGAAAATCAACCTAAGTTGATTTTCGGCTATTAAAACTTAGGAGTTATCTATCATACCTCACGCTCACGCTCATCATTCATACTTCTACAAGTTAAAAGAGATAGAACAATAGTATATGCCTACTCCGACCCCTAGGTAAAGGTTGTAATGGAAAGGAGATCTAACTACACATATAGATAACGACTGTCCTCGGGTTACCGGCCGCCCGTAGTACTATTGTAAACAGGTGGAATAAGGCTTATGATTTCGAGTTTCCAACACCGCTCGGTTCCTGAATACAGCTTAGGTAGGGGACTTTACAGAAGTCAGTAGTACTGGTATTAGGCTTAGTTTAAAACAGACGATTCATACATGTGAGATGACCATTCGCGGGTTTCACGACGGTTTCTTGCCTCTAAGTTAGCGCAAGTATCATGGTTGCGTAGCAGCGCGCGGAATGTAAACATCGTTACGAGGTCGCTACGAGTGATTAGATTTTAGTTTAAGCGGCCGGAACGTGTTGCTCTTGCGCTGCTACTAGCGGAATGCGAGATAATTGCGACGGCGCAAGGGGGAGGAGTGATCGCGGACGCCGACCAATGAGGTCATTGCGCGCTGCGGCTCCGCCACGGGCCGAACGCTATCTACGAGTAATTAACCTGTTGGTTTTAATTTGATGTCTTTAATATGCCACGCGCCTAAATTCTTTCCAGATAAGTCCTGTAGTTCAAATACTAATGGTGAACGTTTTTTAATGATCTTACACTTTACAAATTTCGGTGCTAATTTCTTACAAAAGTTAGCGGACTTATCGCTGAGGAAATATGTACGCTTCCATACTAAATCGCCTTCATTAAAGTGCGCTGGTTTACGGCGTGAGTTATACCTCTTAATACTATTCTGATGTGCATTGTATAGCGCGTGCTGGACTTTGTCGAATGTTTCTGCTAGGAATCCTACGTTTTGCGCATAGGCGTCGCGCGGTAAGAATAGTAGTTCATTACCCAATTCATTATCGACGTAGTGTGAACCGCACGTTACCAATTCTCTGCCGTGTACTAAGAAAGCGGGAGTGTAACCCGTCGCCTCGTTTATGGAGTTGTTTATAGCGAATTGTATTTTTGGCAGATTAATGTCCCATGACCTGTGGTCGTTTTGTACAAAGGTAGATACACAAGTCATTATCGTTTTGTTATAACGTTCTGTCAAATTAATATGAGGTGAATAGCGTGCTATAAGAAACTGATTAGGTACCTTATATTTATCGAGGAAGGATTTCAGCTCGCGGCTGGTAAAATAAGTAGCATTATCCATATATATGGTTTGAGGGACACCATGAGTGAGGAAAACTGAGTCTTCCAGGTGCTTAATGACTATAGCTGAGGTCGCGTTACGTACAGGAAACAAAAGGCAATATTTTGAAAATACGCATGTCACCACAAGTAAGTAGTTATTTTGCTTTCGTGTAGTAGTTAGTGGACCCATGAAGTCCAAGGAGATAACCTGGAATGGACGTGAGCAGTGTTTAGGACGACCCATCTCACCTAGCGTAGCGTGAGTTGGGTGTTTATAAGCTATACAAGTGTCGCATGACGCAATGTATTTAGACACGTCCTTGTACATTCCTTTCCAGAAATAATTGAGAGCCAAACGATGGTAGGTTTTGAACGCGCCTAGATGTCCCGCAGTAGGTACATCGTGATTTTCGCTAATTATTTGGTGACGTAGTTCCTCTGGTACTACTTCCTTCCATGTGAACTCGTTAGCAAATCTAGTGTCAGACTTCGTTAATCTGTAGAGGGAGTTGTTTACTATTTTATAGTTAGGAAAACCCTGTGGCGCGTTAGTACAGCTGTTGTAAAGATCTAAGTACCACTTGTCCTTTGTCGTGAGATGCGCGTTTGCAAGTGTTAACGCTGACACTGGCACGGCTCTAGATAAGGCGTCAGGAACGACGTTGTCTTTGCCGCGTCGATGTAAGATCTCAAAATTAAAGGATGATAGTCGTACTCCCCACCTAGCTAAACGGCCTGTAGGGTTACTTAGAGATAAAAACCATTTTAGAGATGAATGGTCAGTGTAGACTTTAAATGTGCGACCATTCTCGAGATAACAGCGCCAATGCTCGAGTGCGACTAGGACGGCTAAGGTTTCGCGTTCTGTAACACTGTAGTTTCGTTCCGCCTTTGACAAGGAACGACTCATGTATGCGACTGGATGTTCTTGACCGTTAATAGTTTGGCAGAGCATTGATCCTACGCCTAAATTACTTGCGTCTGAGTGTACCTCGAATGGTTGCGTATAGTCCGGGCAAGAGAGGACCGGAGAACTAATTAGACAAGACTTGAGTTGTACAAACGATTGTTCAGCTTCGTTTGTCCATGCAAATGGTGGTGCATTTTTTTTAAGTGAAGTCAAGGAATTTAGTGGGCCTGCTAATGTGCTAAAATTAGGAACAAATCTACGGTACCAAGACGCGGTGCCTAGAAATCTTTTCACCTCCTTTGTGTTCGTTGGTCTGGGGTAATCTAGAATCGCGGCTACTTTATCTGGGTCCGTGCGTAAGCCTTGCTCGTCTACCACGTAGCCTAAGTACTTTAATGAGTTCCTAAAGAATTGTGTCTTTTCATAATTTATAGTGAGACCTGCGTGTTTTAGCTTCGCTAGGACTTTTAGGAGCAAAGTTACATGATTGTCATAGGAGTCGCTGACACAGACTATATCATCGAGATAACAGAATACTTTGTTGTCGAATTCAGGTCCAAATAGGCTATCTACTAGTCTCTGTTGTAAAGCTGGTGCGTTCGTCAAACCAAAGGGCATCACTTTGAACGAGAAGGTACCACGTGATGGTACAAAGAAAGCTGTCTTACACTTATCTTTTTCATTTATAGGTATCTGCCAGAACGCCTTCGATAAGTCAATGCTAGTTAAGAATTTCGCGTCCCTAAGATTGTCTAATATCTCAGATATGTAAGGAAGACTGTACGCGTCCTTTTTAGTTACCGCGTTCAATTTACGGCTGTCGAGACAGAACCTAGGTTTGCCGTCCTTCTTCCCTACTACTAGTACTGGCGAGGACCACGCGCTCTCGCATGGTTCAATAACATCCAGACGCAACATTTCGTCGACCTGTTCGTTTATTATGTTGAGTTTCTCCGGTGACATTCTGTAGGAACGTTGTCTAATTGGTTCGGTAGTGCCCGTGTCAATGTTATGTACAACTAAGTTAGTACGGCCGAGACCAATTTGTTCGTAAGAGATGTCGCGAAACTGTCCTATAATATTATCTGCCTGCACGCGCTGAGCCTCTGTGAGGTTAGTGTAGGAATGCAGTGCCTGAGGTCGAATAATTCTGTCTGGATGCTTAGTGACGGTCTCGCTTGCCGCTAAAGCACTTACGTATTTAGGACAAACTTTGAAAGACCGCCAAAAGTTTATCCCTAGTATGACAGAATTATTGACCTCGGGCACTACGTATGCCCTTATAGAGTGAGTTTGATTCTCAAAAGTTATGTCGAGGTCAAAGTATCCTATACTACGCAAGCGCCGGCCAGCAGCCGCCTCTATGTTAATGTAATCATCAAAACGCATGGTATGCCCATAGGTAAGTAATGTGTTATGATAATCTTTGCCAAGCACCGTTACGGCCGCCCCCGAGTCCAATAAGCAGTGTGGAATTCTCAGTTTGTTTATATAGATAGTTATGAACGGTCGCGCGTCGCGCGGCCCTAAGTCCTGCTGCGAATTGTTTTGTTTATGTGAGTGGGGCGAGATCGTCGTTACCTTATAAGAATTAAAAAAAGTGTTAACGAAATGCAGCCATTGTGACCATTTATTAGCCCTCCTAATGTAACGACGTCCTCGCCACGAACTTAGTTTTTTGTTTGCGAAGTGGGTCTAGGTATGTGTTTATTACATGTAGTGCAATCAGGGAACTTCACCCCCACCTTGCCACACTTGAAGCACAACAAGGTCCGTGGTGCTTGACAAGTTCTTAATGTGTGTGTATTAGATTTACACCTAGGACAAAATTTATTATTGTTAGTGTGTGGTGCTTGTGACAAAATATTCACCGGGTATCGGTGTTTAGTGTTAGTGTAATTATGTTTATTAGCGCTGTTACCCGAGGATGGATGCTGATACCTATCAAAATGCCTATTTTGATGTGAAAAGGTTTGTGATTGTTTATTTATAGCTAGCTCAGGGATTAGTGTACCTGCCGTAGGGCGCGGTGGCTCTTTATAGCTAGACATTCGAGCTTGAACTAGTTCGAATTTGTGACAGACGGTACGGAGTTCATCTATAGTGGTCACTGAAGTAGCTGTAGCTAATACTGCCGCGAAACAGGGCCTAATATTATGCAACAAAATCTCTAACTGATCATCTTCAGTCATAGGTACAGTTAGTCGTGAAAACATTGCGTGCATAATAGCTAAATAAATTGTTATGTTTTCGGAGTCGTCTTGAGTCCGGGCGCGAATTTCCGCCTTTAATTTATAATCGTAGTCTGGCTGTGAGAATACGGATACGAGTTGTTTAGACAATTCGTTCCAAGTGGTAATCTTATCTTTAACCGATCTATACCAACACAAGGCCTCGCTCTCAAATATCTCAGTCGCGAAAGAAAGGAATTTGTCTGGTTTAATCTTCCTAGCTGAGAGAAATTCGTTTACACGAATGACGAAAGCGCGGACACAAGTTTTTCCACTGTAGCGAAGTTTTGCAAAATCAGAGGTTATGCCGCGGTCACATGTTACTGATATATTTGGTGGTGGTTGCGCGAAACTATGAGAAGAAGTGTTCAATTGTTCTAGGTTGTCCTCACTTTCCAAAAAGGTTTCCTCACTATCTTGATCAAACTTAGCACGTATAGTAGCTAGTTCCTTTGATACATTTTGAAAGCTAGTTAAGCATGATTTCAATACTGCCTCCGATTCGGGTGTAGTAGTAATTATTCTCCTAAGACGATGGTAGATATGACTGCACAAATTGTCTGTACGCACGAATAAATTATCGTCAAACTTTGATTTGATTAGGGTTAAATTTGACTGCGCTTTTGCTAAACTTTCTGCTACGCCTTTTAGGTCGTCGACGGGGTCTAGTCCCGATTCTAATATATCTTGGGCCGGTAAACCGGGTGCTAGTTTCACTATTTGACCGCGTAATTCTTGTACTGTAAGTGCCGGTGTAGTTCCGCGAATAGCCACCTCATAAGATAGCTCTGTTTTTTGTAGCGATAAATACTTAATATTGCGATGTGCCATTTTTAGTACACTAAAAGCTGTAAGTTACCCGCGATATTAGAATTTATTCAACCTGTTCTCCGAAGTGTGCGCGTTAAGGTGCGTTTATAATTTTAAAATAATGAAATGGAGTTACAAGACGAACCGTAGATCGATAAGTAAGTGTTGAAGGAAAGTGCGACTTACGCGTATTACCCTAAGTGCCGCAACGTATGGCTGCGAGTCGTATTAAACGTTGGTAGAATTGAACGTTAAGTAGTTAACTCAGTTGTAATGGCTAGCCTGCTATTGAAACACGTAGCGCGTTGTAGTTAGTTGTCTAAATGCTCAAAGTATGCGCAGGTATAGGTAAGGTGCTAAAATAATTCGATTATTGCAGTAAAGTGTTAAAAAATCGCGAGTTGTTTGAAGCTAAGTTTAAAGTTTTCGAGAAGTGATGCTAAATTTGATTAAATTAATGTTCTTGTCGGTACAACTAATTAAGGTTGTTGTTAGATAATTGAGTGGTTCGTTATAAATTTGAAATGCCAACTGTGGTAGTTATTATGTAGTTAATGTGTATTTTAAATTGACACTGGTCGCGATCGAGCCGTTAACGCTTGCGTATTTGAATCTGCTAAGTGTCCTAGGCACACGGGTGCGAAAGAGAGCGCGCGGTCGTTGCTAACACAACGGAGCGGTGCGGAAGGAACCGTTGATTCGAATAATTAGGGCGCGAGCGGATGTGCCAAGCGCGAGTGGATTTTAAATCAACGGTTCAGTATTTAAAATATTTGACCGTTAATATTTTAAATTTAAGTACATACGTTAGGAACCGTTGATTTCAAATTACTGCTAGTGAATTTAATGTTTGTTTACGTTAATTTAAATTAAAATTTTAGAAAATAACCACTTGTTACCGACAGGAACAACGTTTTTTACGACTTCTACGTAACCGAACGAGAAAACGGCTGAGCCTATTCTTAAGCCGAGCTCAGACAGCGAACGAATTGTTACTGCAATAGTCGGATTTTACAATAAAATAAGTATAAAAGTATTTAGAAATGACCGAAGCCAACTCTTTGAGTGCGTGTGCGGAAGAAGTGCTAAGACCTGAACTGAACTAATGGGTGCCGCTAGTGCGCGTATAGAAAAAGTGCTAAGAACTGAACTGAACTAACCAAGTTGGGCGCCGACTATCACCTTTCGTGAATATTTTTAGTGTAGGGTCGCTCCTTGGCTATTCAGTGAAACAAATGGAACTTTACAGAGGTTTATTGTTTACAATATCCAAAGAACAACGTAGTCTCAGGGATAACGTGAGCTTTTTAAGAGAGTTCAGGGCAGAACGGCACTATTGACTTATTCTTTTCACACACACACGCCCAAGGAGCACTAGTACTCCCCTGGACGGACACGAAGGTGAGGACGACGCTGCCAGCGCAGAAGGGGCCGAAGGCGAGGGTCGCAGTAGAGGCGAGCCTTGGGTCAGGATGTCGTCCTCAGGCAGAAGCGTGTCTTCCGGTAGGGTAGTGGAGATGTGCGTTATGCAGCTCAGCAGTTTCAGGCTTTAATTTAGCCCCGATCTGGGTCCCTGTAATTTTCTCGGTGTCAGAGGCGGTCTTCTACGACGAGGGCCCAGGCAGCTCTTCGACGTCCACCAGGGGTAGTGCGTCAAAGAGTCGGCTAGGTCCTCGAGTAAGACTTAGGAACAAATAGGCGAATTTGAATAAGGTTGAACAGTCTGTGTTCGCCGTTAAATTCAAAATGAAGCTACGTTATAATTCAAATTGGAGGCCGTTGGCCCTACGGTCAACGCGCCCCGACGAAACACTTAGACCTAATTTATTAACATGATTTACATTTGAAATTACACTTAGAATAAAAAGCAATAAAATACAATAAGACACCTTGAGCACTTAGACAATGATAATTAATTTACTCACCATATAACTGGGGATTCCGTACTCGTAGCTTTTATTCTGAAGATTTGAAATAGAGTGTGGATCCCTACGGCGCGCGCGAGCTTTTATAGGAGGCCGCGGTTCCGTATGTATAACTATACTTAATTAAGCGCGACTAGTGATGTGCCACCTAGGGTCTTACGGCAAGTCGTCGATTATCGATCTTTGATTCGACTTTTTACAAGTGTCACCGTCTACCGCGTGACACAGCATACAAGGAGTCGGAGCTGGTGCGGCAGCGGAGCCGGTCGCTGGAGGAGGAGCTCGGAGCCGCCAGGAGCTGTTCCGCAGACCTCGCCAGCCAGCTGCAGCGGAAGAACGGTTCGCATTTCAAAAGAAAACTGTCATTTACATTGGAGATTTATGACTTTTTTTTATAATAAAACCGACAAACGGGCATGCGGTGCACCTGATGGTAAGTGATCACCGCCGCCCATGGACAACTACAGCACCAATGGGACTGCTAGCGCGTTGCCGGCCTATGAAATGGTACACTCGCCTCTTAAAGGTAGCCATGTCATAGCCAGTTGGAAAAACCTCAGCCGCCAGCCCACTCCAAATTTTGGAGCACCAACTATCGAGGTGATGTTGGTGAAAACTTGTCGAGTAGTACGGTGATGGAACTTGGCAGCTGGAACAACTGCTGCTGGGCTTTATTTAAAGCTAGACTTGAGCTACAAAAAAGCTACGCGGGCCCAATGCGGATAGGGAACTTTACACACCATTTAATTGCTTCATATGTGTGTGCGCAGGCTGCCTCACGATGTTTTCCTTTTCCGAAAAACTCATAAGTGCCAGCCCGGGATTCGAATCCACGACCCTATGCTTGAGAGGTCAAACCACTAGGACACCACGGCTTTCTACTGGAGGTTCTTAGAGCCGATTTTGGGCCAAACCTTGCACTTTTTCAACCAAGAAAGCCACTTCGCCCAGGGGTACCTATAGGTAAGATTTTAAATGCAATATTTACGAAAATATTGAGCTTAGAGTGGAGCGCGGCGGAGCTACACTTCCCCCCCTTCCGCGCCCCCCTGCACGATGGCTCCTCTTGGCTCCAGGTCAGAATCGACTCAGTTTACCTATAGGTACCCCTGGGCCAAGTGGCTTTCTTGGTTGAAAAAATGCAAGGTCCAACCTCTAAGAGCCTCCAGTATTCAGTTTTTTTTTTTTTTTTTTTTTTTTTTTATGTGAATAGGAAGGCAAACGAGCAAGTGGGTCACCTGATGGTAAGTGATCACCACTGCCCATAGACACCCGCAACCCCGGAGGGATTGCAGATGCGTTGCCAACCAAGAGGACTAAGATGCAATGCCTCTTGTGCCCGTAATTTCCCCGGCTGTCTTACTCTCCACGCCGGAACACAGCAGTGCAAGCACTGCTACTTAGCATCATCAGTTAACATCTCATTTTAATTACCTTTTCAAAGTGCGTCTTGTTTCCAGATGAGTCTCTCCGCCAACTCCGTGCAGAGCTGGAGGATGCGCTCACGCGGCGCGCGGAGCTGGAGTCGAGGGTCCTGGCGCTGGAGAGGGACCAGGAGCGGCTGCAGAGGGAGAAGGTGGAACACGAGCAGAAGGCGCAAGAGGTATGTGGGGACCTTCGAGTACCCTTGGCAATTCCGCTTGGAGTCGGAAGGTGCGCTGATGAGCATGGCTTCAAGAGCTGCTGCTAAGGGAGAAAGTGGAGCATGAGCAGAAAATGCCGAAGGTACAGTAGGAACAATTGGCATTGTTCATTTTTTTAAGCTGTGCTTTTAACACCTTTATTTGATAAAATGGACTATTTCAAGCAACTAATTTGAATATTGTGATTTTACGTAGCTTTGTTAATTAATAATAAATATTTTTTCGCTGTTTGATAATTCGTGAGTTTAGACAGAATCCCAATCGCCTTCGTTCGGCTGGCTATAAAAAACGGCTTTGTCTATGGTTTTGTCGATTTGACAGTGACACGTGACAGTTGCCATAGCTAAACTTTTTTTTTCATTTTTGTGGCAAACATTCGATGCTGGATTCTGTCTAAAAACCGGGTCGTTCGGTCAAACAAAGGTTCAAAGTACTTTTACAAAAATATCTGCAATCATAAAGTATTTTTGAAATCGGACAAGATAAATCGGATAAATGATGGTTTTCCTCGAAATGGTTTTCGAATTGGAGCATACTAAAAAAAATGAACAATGCCAATTCCGCTTGGAGTTGGAAGGTGCGCTGCTGTGCATGGCTTCAAGAGCTGCTGCTAAGGGAGGAAGTGGAACATGAGCAGAAAATTCCGAAGGTACAGTAGGACCAATTGATGCTGTTCCGTGGTCTATGTAAAGGGTCTTCTGTTAGAGGTCCGGTCGGCGTGGGCCGAGTGGAGGGGGCTGTGCAGGAAAGGAGAGAAAGAAAACGTAGTACCTCCGTATTGAGATGCTTATAATGGCTCAGTATTAAATACACCACAATTTTGTCATATGAGGTATTAAACTATTACTTAATAATAAATTGGAAATGAATATACAAGACAAGTCAATCGCGTTACGAGGCTAGAGTCAAAAGCAGCTCGGCGGGCTAAAGTTGCCAGCGTCAAAAATGGGTGAAGCGTCCCACACACTGGGGCTCTCGTTAAGTGGGCCTTAGACTGTCCAACACCTTCGACAAATCTCCTTTCCAATCCCTTTTTCTATCCCGTAGGATATCTACTTTAAGGAACCTAGCTTGGCTTTGTTACGAAACACAATATCAACTCAACATTGATCTAGTCGCTAAATATTGAAATATTCAATAGCAAGGCAACATTCCCTGAGCGGTACAATTTAAGGATCTTTAAAAAGCGAGCTCTTCTGTTCTTGGAAGGGCCGGCAACGCACCTCCCCAAGTCTTGCAGGTGTCCCTGGGCGATGGTGATTACTTTCCATCAGGTGACCCGCCTGCTCGTTTGTCTCCTATTATAAAAAAAAGGCAGATAATGGAACCGGATCAACAATAATTCATTAAAATATAACTAGATCAATACGTATATGCTTGCAAGGAACGTCAAACACAATAGGCCAAATCTTTATGACATCCGCTAAGATCTAAAATCCAAAATCTATACTACAATTTCCCTTCATTTATTTCTAGCTTAACTTCGTCAATAACATATTTGTCCAAACCATTTTGGTTATTGGCTAAGAGAAATGAAATGACAACTGAATTAACCAGATTCCACATTCCAGGCGATAGCAGCTGCAGAAGCCAACACAGCAAGATGGCGGACGGCCCACGAGGCGGCGCGGTCGCAGGCGGCGGCGCGCGCAGAGCTCATGCTGGCCGACTGCGAGTGGAAGATGCGGGAGCTCGAGAAGAAGGCGAGGGAGCAGGAGAAGCAGAAGAAAGAGGTAAGAGACAGAGATAGCATGCGCGCGCAGAGCTCATGCTGGCCGACTGCGAGTGGAAGATGCGGGAGCTCGAGAAGAAGGCGAGGGAGCAGGAGAAGCAGAAGAAAGAGGTAAGAGACAGAGATAGCATGCGGCGCGCAGAGCTCATGCTGGCCGACTGCGAGTGGAAGATGCGGGAGCTCGAGAAGAAGGCGAGGGAGCAGGAGAAGCAGAAGAAAGAGGTAAGAGACAGAGATAGCATGCGCGCGCAGAGCTCATGCTGGCCGACTGCGAGTGGAAGATGCGGGAGCTCGAGAAGAAGGCGAGGGAGCAGGAGAAGCAGAAGAAAGAGGTAAGAGACAGAGATAGCATGCGCGCGCAGAGCTCATGCTGGCCGACTGCGAGTGGAAGATGCGGGAGCTCGAGAAGAAGGCGAGGGAGCAGGAGAAGCAGAAGAAAGAGGTAAGAGACAGAGATAGCATGCGGCGCGCAGAGCTCATGCTGGCCGACTGCGAGTGGAAGATGCGGGAGCTCGAGAAGAAGGCGAGGGAGCAGGAGAAGCAGAAGAAAGAGGTAAGAGACAGAGATAGCATGCGCGCGCAGAGCTCATGCTGGCCGACTGCGAGTGGAAGATGCGGGAGCTCGAGAAGAAGGCGAGGGAGCAGGAGAAGCAGAAGAAAGAGGTAAGAGACAGAGATAGCATGCGGCGCGCAGAGCTCATGCTGGCCGACTGCGAGTGGAAGATGCGGGAGCTCGAGAAGAAGGCGAGGGAGCAGGAGAAGCAGAAGAAAGAGGTAAGAGACAGAGATAGCATGCGGCGCGCAGAGCTCATGCTGGCCGACTGCGAGTGGAAGATGCGGGAGCTCGAGAAGAAGGCGAGGGAGCAGGAGAAGCAGAAGAAAGAGGTAAGAGACAGAGATAGCATGCGGCGCGCAGAGCTCATGCTGGCCGACTGCGAGTGGAAGATGTGGGAGCTCGAGAAGAAGGCGAGGGAGCAGGAGAAGCAGAAGAAAGAGGTAAGAGACAGAGATAGCATGCGGCGCGCAGAGCTCATGCTGGCCGACGGCGAGTGGAAGATGAAGGAGCTCGAGAAGAGAGCGAGAGAGCAGCAGAAGCAGAAGAAAGAGGTAAGAGACAGAGATAGCATGCGGCGCGCAGAGCTCATGCTGGCCGACTGCGAGTGGAAGATGTGGGAGCTCGAGAAGAAGGCGAGGGAGCAGGAGAAGCAGAAGAAAGAGGTAAGAGACAGAGATAGCATGCGGCGCGCAGAGCTCATGCTGGCCGACGGCGAGTGGAAGATGAAGGAGCTCGAGAAGAGAGCGAGAGAGCAGCAGAAGCAGAAGAAAGAGGTAAGAGACAGAGATAGCATGCGGCGCGTAGAGCTCATGCTGGCCGACGGCGAGTGGAAGATGCGGGAGCTCGAGAAGAAGGCGAGGGAGCAGGAGAAGCAGAAGAAAGCGGTAAGAAGAAACATGTGGATGTTTTATAATCAGTCTAGATGCTGCGAAATGTCTTTTGTAGACAATCACAGCTCTTAGAAAGCCTAATAAGCTGTTCTAAGCTATACTGACGAGCAAAAAGATCAGGGGCCCGGGTTTTCAAAGCACATGTGTGAAAATACCACTCGAAAGTGGTGAAAAATTGTGCTGAATTTGGAATACGAGTAGCTTGTAGACAATCACTCTTGTGAACTAGTAAAAATTTTGATGAGAGCTATAGTTTTGGAGATGTAAACAGATTTATACCACTTTCGAGTGATGTGCTTTCAAAAATTGACCCCAGGTCGCTTTGGCTTGTCTTTGCTATTTTAAGCCGTGGAACTGACATTGAACCTTAAGATAAGGAATTCATAAGGCCGATAAAATACTGATCCAAAACAATTCTTCGTTTCCCAGTTGGCAGCCACAGTCGAGCAGCTAAAAGCAGCACCGCCGTCGCCATCCCACATCGCAGAACTCCAGCAGCTGCGAGGCCTGGCCTCGGAGCAGCAGCGCTCCGTGCAGGCGCTGACGCTGCAGCTGCAGAAGGTGGAGACGAGGGAAGAGGCGCTGAAGCTGGAGGTGCACAGGCTGAAGGACCTGCTGGACCGGGAGACCAGGGTCAGGGAGGAGAAGGAGCAGAGACACACACAGGTGAGGGTGAAGAACGAGAGTGGAGAAAGCGCTGACAATACAATACAATACAATACAATAACTCTTTATAGAACACCGCATATAACAACCAAAACAGAAAGGTATACAGAATATTACAAGGTAACAATAGGCGGCCTTATCGCTACGGAGCGATCTCTACCAGCTGACGCGCTGACGTGACTTTAAACCAGGGATGTTACGGAGCTTCGACTCCGGTTCCGTTAAGTCGGAACTTCCGATTATTATTACACCTTCGGTTCCGACTTCGGCTCTGACACTTTTAAATCGATAGTTTTAATCGGAGGTCGAAGCATAACATAGCGGCGGCGGCCTGTGTCGACTGTTATGAATAGGTTCATACATGTCGCGCGGGGAATCCCCGACTCCCGCTATGTGCACTCTATCGTCAATTATCCGACCCTGCCTCCGACTCCGATTCCGACTCCGATAAAGCAAATTTAAAAACTCCGACTCCGCCTTCGGTTCCAATAAAACTACCTCCGTTACATCCCTGCTTTAAACCATAAGCGAATGAGGATAGGAGTGACATGTGGGTCTCCTAAAAATGTTACGAAATTTTTAGCTGGTTTTTAGTTTGACTAAAGGGCCTGTAAATGTTAATCCCTCAATCAGATTGTTAATTTCGTTAATTAACGATTAACGTAGGTATTAAATTTCTAAATGTCAGTGCAAATTAGAACACAGAAAAATCCGAAAAGTAAAGCTATGTCCGGGAATCCAACCCGGATCCTCGTCATTCTGTGACGCGTGCTGTACCCCTACACCCATAACAGGTGGGTAGTCTGCGATTTTTTCTGCCTGTTACTAGCTAACGGATTAAGGAGTTAATGCCCACCTTTAATCATACATCTATCTATGAGTGTAATTTACAATTCAAACTTTATATTTTCCAGACAATAGAACGGCTAGAGCAACAACACACGAAGACAGTGGAGACGCTGCGAGCAGAGCACGCGAGCACCGCCGCCGCGGCGCGCGCGCAGCTCGAGCGCGGCCACGCCGAGCGCACGCGCGCTGCCCTGGCGCAACTGCGCGCAGAAGCCGAGCGGGACGGACGCAACGCCGACCGAAAGCTGCGCGAAGTCACTACAAAGGTACTGTATTGTGACAGTAGCGCCACCTAGTAGCAGCGACAAGTGTGGTGATACCGCCACCTGGTGGTCCTTACGCAGCTGCGCGCAAAGGCCGAGCGGGACGGACGCAACGCCGACCGAAAGCTGCGCGAAGTCACTACAAAGGTACTGTATTGTGACAGTAGCGCCACCTAGTAGCAGCGACAAGTGTGGTGATACCGCCACCTGGTGGTCCTTACGCAGCTGCGCGCAAAGGCCGAGCGGGACGGACGCAACGCCGACCGAAAGCTGCGCGAAGTCACTACAAAGGTACTGTATTGTGACAGTAGCGCCACCTAGTAGCAGCGACAAGTGTGGTGATACCGCCACCTGGTGGTCCTTACGCAGCTGCGCGCAAAGGCCGAGCGGGACGGACGCAACGCCGACCGGAAGCTGCGCGAGGTTACTACAAAGGTACTGTATTGTGACAGTAGCGCCACCTAGTAGCGGCGACAAGTGTGGTGATAGCGCCACCTGGTGGTCCTTACGCAGCTGCGCGCAAAGGCAGAGCGGGACGGACGCAACGCCGACCGGAAGCTGCGCGAAGTCACTACAAAGGTACTGTATTGTGACAGTAGCGCCACCTAGTAGCGGCGACAAGCGTGGTGATAGCGCCACCTGGTGGTCCTTACGCAGCTGCGCGCAGAGGCCGAGCGGGACGGACGCAACGCCGACCGGAAGCTGCGCGAAGTCACTACAAAGGTACTGTATTGCGACAGTAGCGCCACCTAGTAGCGGCGACAAGTGTGGTGATAGCGCCACCTGGTGGTCCTTACGCAGCTGCGCGCAAAGGCAGAGGGGGACGGACGCAACGCCGACCGGAAGCTGCGCGAAGTCACTACAAAGGTACTGTATTGTGACAGTAGCGCCACCTAGTAGCGGCGACAAGTGTGGCTACAGCGCCACCTAGTGGTTCTTAGGAATCTTAGTGTAGTAACCTATCACTATTTTGATTCCTTTTTCCATCTATACGCCCATAATCTTGCTAAACGTGGCCTGTAGGTATTTTCACCTTGGGCTCTGTCTATCTTTGGAACTAGCTCGATTGTTGTAATTTGTCCCATGATATTTTATGTTGAAACATCTTCCCTTTCAGTTTGAGAATCTCAAAGAAGAGCTGGCCTCGAAGCAGGCAGAGTTTGAAACGGCGCTAGCAGCTGCGCACAGCAAGGCTGACTGGGACATAATGCAGTTACGCCATCTGTTGGACAGGGCAGACATCACGCACGCCAACACCCAGGAGAAACTGACGGAGAAGTTCGAGCAGGAGCGCGGTTAGTGCAAAATTGGTCCATAACTTCATAACTATAGCCCTAAGAAGTAAAAGGAACTAAACTAAGAACAAAAGACAGGCGCAATCACACTAAATATTTTATTGAATCAGGCGTTTCTTTGCGGACATCTATTTTAATGAACAAAAAACATTTACCTTGCTACTCCGCTACTCACGTGCAAGACAGCAAAGCCTGTTCAAAATATATATGTGTTTACATGCTGCCACATAAAATAAAACATACATATATCCGACAAACTTAACTATCCGCAACACTACAACACAAAACACTGACGCATTTCGATTCCTTTACGGGATCACCCTCAAAGTTAGAGTAAATTAGGATCGAATCGCGAAGACATATATATTTCGCACAGACTTGGCTATCTTGCACGTGAGCAGCATAATAGCAAGGTACCTAAATGTATTTTGTTCAATAAAAACTAAAGGTAAGCCAAACTCTAACTTGCTTACTTAATTTGTGATGACTCTCTTTTTTTATACAAACACCTCCTTTCCATCGACGTCTTTTTCAATTTCATTTTGGAAAAATTAGATTAGATGGTTACTCATGCTGCATTTGATCTCTGCAATAAAATTTGTATGGTATAACTGATAATTTACAGATAGCTCGTTTTAGATAGACTACGATGCAGCAAGGACGCCATCTGTTGGCGGCAACGCAACTTGCAATCGACAACGCCCTCTTGTAGCAGCAAAGTGAACTAACTCATAAATATTTCAGATGCCCTGATAACCGAATGGTCGGAGAAAGTTCGCGTGGTGGAAGAACAAGCGACTGCGGCGGCGGGGGAGGCGAAGAAGCTTCTAGACCAGACCAGGAGCAGCCTCATTGCTGAGAAGAACGACTTGCTGAACAAGATGAGGGACCAGCATCGGAGAGAGATGGGTGTGTACCAATGCATAGTATAAAACAAAGTCGCTTTCCGCTGTCTGTCTAACTTATACATGCTTATGTATGCTTAGATCTTTAAAACTACGCAATGGATTTTGATGCGGTTTTGTTTATAGATAGAGTGATTCAAGAGGAAGGTTTATATGTATAATACATGCATAATGTAGTAGAGAAAACCTGATTGCACCGTGTAAAGCCGGAAAAAGTTTTTCGATTGCCTAGCGGGATTTTAACCCATGCTTCATGGCATCATGGCTATACACTTCCCTTCAATAAATCACTGTGTGCATTTTCGGAAACCCCATTTGTTTATATTACTTTTATTATTAAATAAATCTTCATCCCTGGGGATTTTAGGAAGCAATCCCGGAATTTCGACCGCGGAGTCTGGAACTTAAATCGGTCATTCAAACGTAATGAAAAGATCTCTGCGGGATTGTTTGACTTTTAATTGCTTGCGTCTTTCCTGACAATGGCATGTAATCCATGATTGTTGTAGATGACCAATGGGAGCAGTTCATGACGGACAAGGAGAACTGCCTGGAGCGCATGAAGGCGGAGTGTCGGCAAGAGGGCGAGGAGGACCGCGTGCAGAGGGAGAAGGAGCTGTTGGAGGAGATCGCGGGTGAGTGGGACGGAAGATAATGTCGGCAGGAGGGCGAGGAGGACCGCGTGCAGAGGGAGAAGCTACTGGAGGAGATCGCGGGTGAGTGGGACGGAAGATAATGTCGGCAGGAGGGCGAGGAGGACCGCGTGCAGAGGGAGAAGCTACTGGAGGAGATCGCGGGTGAGTGGGATAGACTGAGTGAGACCCAGAGGGTGAGGACCGCGAGGGAGGAGCTATTGGAGGAAATCGCGGGTGAGTGGGATGGAAGATGTAGTGTCAGTCGACCTTTGAGTGGATGAGAGGAGTATTATATTAGGGTTATATTATATTTCATACTGGTCTGGGAGCAAAGAAAAAACATAGAATGTACCAGTTGCTTCTCTTCCCACACAGTTGGTAAAAGCCACAGCCATTGCCCATTGAGGCATCGGGCAAAATCTTAGGAATCGTGTTATAGGCGCTGTGGCTTGCGACCCATTACTATTTTGATTCCCTTTTCCATCCATACGCCCTCAATCATACTAAACGTAGTCTTGTTACCTTAGACTCTGTCTACCTCGTAGCGGATGAAGACGTGATTTTTATATATGTTTATGTATGTATGTATTTCAGAGTTGAAAGCCCAGATACAGTCACAGTCGGTGGACTACGACACGCTGACAGAGAAGGCAGCACAGTGCGGGCGCACGCTGGAGGTCACAGAGCAGGAGCTGAGGTTAGTCTGTCTGTCTGTTCTGTTGATGTGTTGTTCCTTAAATAACTCCGCGAATGTACAGGGGGATTACCATGTCTTAATGCGATTCGAAAATGGCAGCTAAATGAATTGAGTTGGAATTGAATCGCATTAAGATGTCAGTAAGGCTGGAACAGAGCGCAGTGGTCCGCCAGGATAGGGAGCGGGAGGCTGGGAGGATGACGCTTTTTATGAAGTGAATACTTTAGCGGCTTTGTACACTTTTTGGGATGGGTAAAAAATGTAAGAAGTCTCTGTAGAGTGTAGAAGGACATGGCCCCGATTTTTGAAAGCTCGTAACTCCAAAATACCAATGGTATTAGGTACATTGCCAGAAAACTAAAGCTTAAATTGAACTTTCGACTATTGACTACATTATAGAGCTGTAAACGTACCTATTACAAAATCATCATAAGTGTTTACCATTTTCGAGCAGTATTTTCATTCATACATACATAAAATCACGCCTTTGTCCCTTACGGGGCAGACATGAAGAGACGAGGAGTGAGTTCCGACAGAGGGTAGGTGCGCCAGACTTGTAATCTTGTGAACTAGTCAAAACTTTGATTAGAGCTGTAGTTCTGGAGATATAAGCTGATTTACACCACTTTCGAGTGGCATTGCACTTTCGAGTGAATGTGCTTTCAAAAATCGGGCCCCAGGCTTGCTGCAATTAAAATTCTAGCGGTGAAACTCAAAGATTAAATTCTTATGCACGCCGGTTTTAATTAACAATTTGTCATGTTTTTCATCTTTTGCTAACATTGTAAAACTACTTGAGTTACAACTAATATTATTGGGATGTTGAAAGTTACTGTAATATAGTCAACATCTATTGGTAGCTTAATTTGTCTCCCAAAAATGGTTCTTCGACAAATCAAATTGAATCACCCGAGTCCGCTGTTGGACATAGGCCTCCCCCATCCCTCCAGTTGCCTCGGTTGGAAGCGGCTTGCATCCACCGTGAACCCGCGACTTTAACCAGGTCATCCGTCCTCGTTGGTAGAGGACCTCCACTGGAGGTCATTCGCTGCGCTTGCCGCGCGGTCTCCACTCGCGAACCTTTAGGCCCCAACGTCCATCTGTTATCCGTGCTATATGCCCTGCTCATTGCCACTTCAACGAGTTAATTCGCTTGGCTATGCCGGTGACCCTTGTTCTACGTATCTCCTCATTCCTTCATTTAATCAAATTGAATGTATTTAAGTAATATGGTATTTTTGGACAAATTCGGCTACCAACCTCTAAAGGCATGCGTTTTTCATCCATGACTAACATTCATACAAACATAGTTACATACATACAAACGTGTACATACAAACGGTATTTCATTTATTAAAGCATTTTACGAACAGTGTTCCAAGGCCTCGCTAGGATTTAGATAAAATGTATGTAGATTTATGCGTTCTACCTAAAATCTAGGAATAAATTGTGAACTAGTGGGATATGCATTTGCGTCAAGAAACTTCGTTGGCGCGATGTAGAACATGTGTGACATCACGACCAGCCTTACCAACGTCTTAATGCAATTCAATACCGATTCAGCTTAGGTTCGCTCGCTGTCAGATCCATATTTAAAATGACATCTGAAACCTGAACTCAGTTGTCGCCAGTTGGCGCCAGTGTTCTGGTCCAGAGGTGTAGCTGTCAAAGGCGACTTTATAAGGTCGGCGCCGAAACAAAGTTTTAAATATTGAATCTCATTAAGTTTATTTATTATAAATAATAATAACTATCATGATATGGAGTAGCTATGCCGCAATGTTGTGCAGTTCCGTTTTGTTCGAAAAAAAACCAACCACATTCATCGCCAAGTAATTCATATTTGCCATAATTTCACGAAGGAGATCACTTTTCAACAGGTAAACCAAAACCAGTGAAAAGAGAATGTTATTGGACCTCATGCGATACTAGCGCCTCCAGTGGCAAACACACGCGATAGCCCACACTGAATCGCATTAAGACATCATGGCGAGGCCCTAGGTGGCGCTAGGGTCGCCACATAATAATATCCCTTTCTCTTTATGCATAAATCTATGCGTTTAACATTTACGCGTGGTAAGCTAATTCAGGAAACACGATAAAAGAATTTTCTAAAAGTAAAGGCAAAGGAAACATTGTTCGTACAATGCATACAAAACATTTCTGCTTTCTCTTATTTGCATTTAAAATCATTATACGTTTCATCATTACAATATAAATATCATCAAATCATTTCCATAGAAATCAGTCCAAAAGGCAGTAGGTATTAATAACAAGCTTTTTACTTGTTGGCAATACTAGTCTGAATGTAAACTTGTAATTTTGTTTTTTATTTATCGTAAAAATTAATAACTTAGTTACTTAGGTACTCCTTTTAAGAATGTGTGAAAAAAATTCCTACAGGTAGATTGGTATGGTATAAAATTTCGTTTCGTTATTTTTCATAGACGAGTAACTAAACAGATCAAAAATATTTTTAAGTTATTAACTAAAATAACTAAATAAACAGTAACCTACGCAAAATGAATTAGGCACATGAATATTTAACAGACATAGGACGTAAACTGACACGCAAAGAAAAAGTGTCACGTGAAAAACACAGATGGCGCTCGCCACCAAACTTTCTCTATCCGTGAGTCTAATCCCTATAAATATGACAAATGCGAAAGTAACTCTGTCTGTCTTTCACGCCTAAACCACTGAAGCGATTTTAATGAAATTTGCCACAGAGGTAGTTTTAGTCCCGAAGAAGGACTTTGGATAGTTTTATCCCGGAAAATCGCATAGAGCCGCGAGCAACCTCTAGTGTCATATAATAAAGTATATTTTGTAACTTTAAATTCATAATAAGATTATTCGTAGCAGGTATTACAAGGAAAACGTGAGATTCGTTGCTTAATCTTTACTATCATTTTGAACTTTAACACCTCGCAATATCTAAATTTACTCAACCTATGACCAGACAGTAACATCTTACTCATAATTAGTACTTCTCAACTCTTCAGCCGCTAAAGACATGTCACTATTTCTCGTGTTATGTGTTCTGGCATTATCACAACCGTGTCTAAGTCATCTACAATGCGTGGAAACAAACAAGACACTAGATAATGTTTTTTTAATCGGAAAATGGTACGTCGTCGCCAAATTTATGAACATACGCGTTACCAGACATTCATGCATGCCAATGGAGTTCAAAAGAGTGGAAGACCAATATTCGGAACTATGCAAGAAAACCAATTACACCTCAAACAAGATTGAGTACACGTTCGAAGAAGACTGCATAGAAATGTTATCAGGAAAATACGAGTATCCAAGAGACTTGCTAATAGGGGGCAAGGAGTTGAAGTATTATATGAGACATCCTTTCGAAGGCCACTACTTACAAGGCCTGAGAGTGTTCCAGAAAGTTAATGACAACTATTTGCTGTACAACGATTGCCCAAAATTAAATACGTTAAACTACTCGACACTTTTGTATAGAAACGAAGAACCTAAAGAAGATGAATTAAATGCTATCATTAGTACTTTAGATGAAGTTAAGAATTTAGTAGCAACGACATATTGTTACAAAGATGCGCCAACAGACCGACCCAAAACGGCTAAAGAAGAGATGAAGGCATTCCTAGCCTCTTTAGAAGCTAGAATTCGTCAAAGAGCTATGCTGAATTCAACCAACTATGGTTGAAGACACTGGACACTTGTGTAAACCAAAACCTAATCAAATAATTACACCTACGAATAATAATAAGTCTAGTAGCGTAACTAAGCCCGAAAAAACACTCCACGCGAAGTGGCAGGGGGTGTGGCTTAAAATATGAACCGCTTACGTCTGCATTGCTGTTAGTTTGCGTGCGTAAGTGGAATGACAATCGAAGCGGCAACTGTTTGGGAATTACGCTTCTTGACTTATTATTATTCGTAGAATTACAAGCAAAATGTTAAATCGTAATCAACTTTGTTAAACCTTTCGGACTCGGAACATCTTGCCAATTTCACAGTAGGTGTTGACGTGTGCTTTGCTTACGGATCTACAAAAGCGTAGAGTCATTCGGGGTAACAGCACGCGGTGGGTAAAAGTACGCGGTGGTCTGATCTCCGACATGGGTGAGGGGGCCGAGGTCTGTGTTTGTAAAACAGAGTGGCGCTACTGTCGCCGTTTAGGAGCCAAGGGCCGCGCCGACGCAATCTAAGTACTGGTCGCGACACGTCGCCGAATACTTGTAGCACGCTTATTTCGTTTAATTTTTGAGCCACGGAAAAGTGTGCTGTAGTTAAATAGATAGCTCTGTGCCAGTAAGTATACTATATTTCTATTGTTCATTTAATGTAGTTTTTATGTAAGTTTATCATATTCGTAACAAGTATTTAACGTGTGTGTTGTGACTGATTATTTGGTATATTTGCCGATTGGGGTAAGAGTACGAGATTAATAGTACGCACGCGTACGTTACCCCCGTTGCGTACTTATACCCCAAATGAAATAAAAATATCAAAAATTGTTCAATCTTTCAGAATACACCAAAATGCCGAGAAATTACATAAGGAAGGCCCCTCAGCGGACCCTCATCTCAGATGACCAAATAATGAAGGCGAACACATCGGGTCAAGAGTACGCATTGGAAAAGTTTTCAGTTAAGCCTATGTAGGGCTAAAACTAATTAATCTTGATGGAAAATTTTCTTAAATAGTGAAAATTTATTGAATATTCTACAGATTTAATATCATAACATGCCAATTATATAATTCTTTATAGGTCTGGGAGGCCATCAAAAAAAAAAACGCGTGCTCTTGACCCGAATGACTGCGTACGTTTACCCCGCGTGCGTAACTTTACCCTAAGACTTGCGTAATTTTACCCACACATCGGGTCAAGAGTACGCATTGGAAAAGTTTCCAGTTAAGCCTATGTAGGGCTAAAACTAATTAATCTTGATGGAAAATTTTCTTAAATAGTGAAAATTTATTGAATATTCTACAGATTTAATATCATAACATGCCAATTATATAATTCTTTATAGGCCTGGGAGGCCATCAAAAAAAAAGTGCGTGCTCTTGACCCGAATGACTCTATGACACCCAAAATAATTATTCCCAAACCGTGATCTTGTGAATGTGAATGGTCTTATGGAAAGTACGTTCTACGTTTGTACGGAAATGAGTAGCTGAAAAACTTGTCTCTGCAGCAATGAAGGAAGTTCAATTCAAATTTAGGAAAAAGGGGCTTCATCTACTTTTTGAAGATTCTGCCAATGTAACGAAGGAAGACTTTTGTGAAAGTTAACAATAATTTGACGTGCTACCATTGTCAATTGCAAGGTTCAATATCAATATAACTTATTTCTAGCGATATCACAATTTGGGTGATCTTATTGACAATATAATTAATAGGTCAAACTGACTAGTTAATTATAGAAATTAGCAAAGGAAAACCTCAAACTAAAAGATAAGATGAAAATAACAGTTGTGTCTAATTGAAAAAAAAACTGTTTTGTATTAATTTGCGTGCTTTACTATGTCTGTTAAATAACTCACATAAATTCAAATAATTTTAATTTCAATTAGGTAAGTCTTTTATAATTTAAATGAAATTGTAATTTAAAGATTTTTGTTAATTTTTAACTGTGTTTTGATTAGTAACAGCCGTATCTAATGATTACAATAGTTTACAGCTTCTTGGTCCATATGTGGTGCTTGTAAAATTATCGATGACTAAGAAAGCAAGTTCAGTGATTTCCAGTAAAGACAAAGTGACACAGATAAACACTCTCTAGCGCCTGCCTTTGCGAAGTACAATAAGATATCTGCAAACATCATCGAATATCAGTGTACCATCATTTTCAAGTATGAAATTGTTACCCAGCTGGAGTAATTGGCTAATTGGCATTGTTCATTTTTTTTTAGTATGCTCCAATTCGAAAATCATTTCGAGGAAAACCATCATTTATCCGATTTATCTTGTCCGATTTCAAAAATACTTTATGATTGCAGATATTTTTGTAAAAGTACTTTGAACCTTTGTTTGACCGAACGACCCGGTTTTTAGACAGAATCCAGCATCGAATGTTTGCCACAAAAATGAAAAAAAAAAGTTTAGCTATGGCAACTGTCACGTGTCACTGTCAAATCGACAAAACCATAGACAAAGCCGTTTTTTTTATAGCCAGCCGAACGAAGGCGATTGGGATTCTGTCTAAATTCACGAATTATCAAACAGCGAAAAAATATTTATTATTAATTAACAAAGCTACGTAATAGCATAATATTCAAATTAGTTGCTTGAAATAGTCCATTTTATCAAATAAAGGTGTTAAAAGCACAGCTTAAAAAAAATGAACAATGCCACTTGTCGGCCTACGAAGTTCCTGCACGGCTACCACAAGTGTGCGCGAGAGTTTGTCAGTCTATCATGCGCGGTGTCGTCTAGCCGTGCAGTGACTATAGCACAGTATATATATAAGCTAAAGCAGTAAGGAAACTACGAACAAATCGGTTGAAACGAAACACGCACACAGGCGCGCGCTTTACACGGCCCCTAAGCGGACCTGAGCCTGAGCGGAGTGGACGAGGTCCCCTTAGGGGCCGTGTAAAGCGCGCGCCTGTGTGCGTGTTTCGTTTCAACCGATTTGTTCGTAGTTTCCTTACTGCTTTAGCTTATATATATACTGTGACTATAGTAGCATCAAAATTTCGCTGCTTGAGGTCACAAATTGGATTTTAAAACACGTTTATGAAACGCAACTATGCGACAGGCTTTGTCCTGCTCCCACGTTTTGCAGCCTCATGTAGCGAGATTTTGATACTACTATATGTCCAGTTGCAGCGCGCTGGGCGCTGCGCTGGCGGCCTGTGGCGTCGGCGCAGTCACCGGCTCGATGCGTCTCGCTCTCGCCGCGCTGCTCCTCTCGCTCGCACTCATCTTCTACGTCCATATCGTTAGGGAGAGAAGGAAATAGACTGAGTTCACCTTTAGCTCCACACCTTATGCTTTTGATGGGATAGTTTGCAGGTTGACCAGTAAATGAAAAGATGGCACTTGCTTTATCCAGTAGGTTTATTGTCGCTCTCGATCGCCATCGTGTTCATTTTGACAGTTCATGTATGGGCTGACAATTGGCATCGGAATCAGCTAGCTAGCTGTCACATTCAGGCCCCGCCTCGCTGCCAGCGGCACCCTAGGTTAGGTTTTTATAATATTTTTATATTTTATATTAATATTGTTTTATTACTTTTTATATGAATATTGTAAGAACCTAACTTAAGATAAAAATAAATATACTGCAACCGCGTCTGAGGCAGGACTAATTTGTGAAATTTCTAAACGAAACTGAAAATTAGAACACATATAGAAAAAATCAAAAAGTAAAGCTATGGCCGGGAATGGAACCCGGATCCTCGTCATTCCGTGATGCGTGCTATACCCCTACACCACCCATAGCAGATGGGTAAGCCTTCGATTTTTTCTATGTTACTAGCTGTCATGTGACCTTGTTACTATGCGAATTTTCGTCGCCAAGCAAATTTTGAATAAAAAAATTAAATGAAAAATCTTTATAGGGTTGTTCATTCAAGCTAATTAAACCACCCATTGAAATATTCTGGAATACCTAGTTCTAGGACACCTTTGCGTGTATTTCGTTAACCATTAAATATACTTAGCGGCAAAAAACGTGGGCCCCATATGTATGCAATTGTAGGTAATTTTGTATCGAGACTGGGCCAAATTTTGTGACGCTGGGTATATACATAGAGCCGGTTTCTTTTCATTTATTGTTCACCATACGCTAAATATCTTATATTATTCATGTCTACGAATCTTGATAAGAGACGTGTGGCTTGTGCCAGGTTTTTTATAATTTTATATATCCACGCCGCGACCCCCGACGAATTAAAAAATATTTCAAAGTTCCACTTCCCCCGCTTTTATAATTTGTATTTAGCCACATTTGTAATACAAATATCTATTTAATGATCGTGCCTCACTACTAACGTATTTCGAAGTTTCCGCGACCCCTTAAAAGAGGTGTCGCGACCCCCAAGGAGGTTGAAAGGTACTCACTCGCATTTTGAAAGTTAAAATACCTGTAGCTACTTACAAACTTTCTTGCTGGCCAAAGAAAAATTCGTATGATTTAAAAAAAAAGACTATTAGTATAGGTACTAATACTAACTGACGTGTTTGAGAGTCCCAGACCGGTACGACTTAGGGTTTTTAAAAAAAGCGAGCTTATCTTATTTACTTAAAGGGCCGGCAACACGCTATTAACGCTCTATGTAATGAGTGTCTATGGGCAGCAATGATTGCTTTCCATCAGGTGACCCACTTGCTCGTTTGCCCCCTATCATATATAAAAAAGTATGTAACGGATATCTAATTATAACTTCCCAAAATAAAGGGGGTTTTGTGCCACGGCCACATTTTTATCAAGTTTGGTAACATAACCTGCAAATTGCCTTGAAAATGGAAATTTAAAAAAGTAGACTTAGGGTTTTAACATTTATGATTTATGTTTAACTGCCAAATTGGACTGAAATGTAAAAATTGTGATATTTTCATTGACTGTACTCGTACGTATCAGCTAAACCTGACATTTATTCATAATGATTTTTTATCGAAACATTTTCACTATCATTTCTTTGATGTTGTTCATTTTCAAAACTTTCTGCATTTCGTTCTGAAATTTTATCGCTTTTAAATATAAATATTTTCAGCATTTTCCTACTGATTCCACGACACTAGATTTTTTTTAACTTTAAATGAAACAACTGAGAAAATATGTAAAATGGATATTATGGAAAAAAGTTTACGTTCTTGTGCCGTGGTGTCTGTATTTTTTTTAATTTTCTTTTCTTTCTACTTTATACAATGGTGATACTAAACGCACTAAAATTAAAAAGTTTATACTTAATTGGAGACGCAATTTACTATTTAGTTGTGTGTTTTTTCAACTTTATAATGTTTTTGAAATAAAATGTTAATTTGACGCATATTTTTGTTTGCATTTTAGATTGAAATATATTTTTTTTATATTTCTGTAGACGAGTATTAGCGGTGCGACAATCCAGATTCAAATCGCGGCCTTGGAGTCTATATTCATTTTTATAGAAAATATTCCTTGGCATTAGTTTTTAATCATGGCATTATCCATCCAGCCATATTATTACGAAATATTTACATTTATTATTATTTATTAATTATAGAAACATCTTAGAACAACATTTTACACAATAACTTAAAGCTAGAGCTATGACTGGCCTTGCATTTTATTTAAAAAAAGATCACAATAAAAACATTCACTGACAGCCAAAAAAGAGCTGGCCGCTCGCTACATAAAAAAAGGTGCACGGAAGTGCAGTCCAAGTTCGAAAAATATCGCCACGATAGAATGCTCACTTGAAATTTAAAATACTCATACACATTGAACACATTCCTGACCGCTTTTCCCTGGACCCTACTAACGTAGAGAGGCACTGGGTCGCGAGCGGGAGCTGCGGGAACGGCGCGGCGAGGACTCCACTAAGATCAAGCAACTGGAGAGGGCTTCCAGAGATCAGATCGAACATCTCCAGAGGAAGTGTGCTTGCCTGCGAAAACTGTAAGTACACCTCTTTGCCTTCAACCATTAATAGCAACGTTTGTGATATTTAAAAAATGTTTAAACCCAACGTCTTCCATGTCTCAAATAACTGATAGCGAGAATTTATTTAAGATGAGACCTTTTTGCAATCTTTATTACTCAAGTGAATGTTATTTCTGGAACAAAAGAAGCTGAATGTAACACCTCCACTTTTTTATTATGTAATAAATATCGCCGAAGTCTTAATTCTATCACAAAGTTTCGCAGATTATTGTAGCTACCCTAAATATAGATAAAAAAATAGCCTACAATTCATTATATTCAATGCCTTAATAAACAGCTCACAAGAAAACAGCTCACAAAGCTACTTTGAGGATGGTTTCCCGGCACACTTTCGATGGGCTGACGTTACGAGCGAGGCCATTCGATGGCGTGTGCGAAGTTCCTAATCCTGACTGGGCTTCCGTAGGAACTACAGCCCAAGCCCTCTCATTACGAGAGGAGGCTTGTGTCCAGCAGTGAGACATATATTATATGGGCTAGAGATAAGATGATTGCTTTGTTGCTAACTATTTTTTTTTAATTGCTCGTTCCTTTCGGTGAAGGAAAACTGCACAGCGAAATCAATGATGTGTGTAAAGTGGGTCACCTGATGGTAAGTGATCACCACTGCAAATAGACACCCGCAACCCCGGAGGTCTTGCAGATGCGTTGCCAACCTAGAGGATTAAGAATACATGCCTCTTGTGACCGTAATTTCCCCGGCTGTCTTACTCTCCACACCGGAACACAGCAGTGCAAGCACTGCTACTTAGCGGCAGGATTAGCGAGTAAGATGGTGGTAGCGATCCGGACGGACCTTGCACAAAGCCCTACCACCCGCGAAAGCGCCTAGCAGTGGGATTAAGGCTGGAGGTAACGATGTCTGTATCCTTTCAGCTTCGACGACGTGCGCGCACGCCTGTCGACAAAAGAACGCGCGGCAGAGCAGGAGGCCAAAGCGAAGGAGAAGGAGCTACATCAGCTACGTGCTGAAGTTGCTAGGCTCACCAAGATACTCGTGGAACAGAGGTAAAGCATAACATTATGACTGGATAGTCTAGAGGTAAGTATGTATGTATGTATGTATAACTCTTTATTGTACATAAAACACAAGAAAAATATGAATACAGGACAACACACATGCACAAAGGCGAACTTATCCCTAAAAGGGATCTCTTCCAGTTAACCTTTGAACGATTGACAGGACATGAGTAAGTGACCTTGACTATGATGAGGTCCAGGGTTCGAATCTCGGTATCTCATTTATGTTACATGTACATATTTAGATTTCACAATCGAAAAGGAAAGGCAAGTTATGGGTTCCAGAGATTCAACTGTCGACATACCAAATTTGCTCCTAATCCATTCAGTCGTTTTAGCGTGATAACAAATTTCCAGACAGATATACTCACAAACATTCAGAATTTATACTACACTAGCTCTTGCACGTGACTCGTCTGCTCAGAATTCACTTACCGCGGGATTTTCTGGGATAAAAACCATCCTATCCTTCCCCGGGACTGAAATGATTGCCATGCCATATTTCATTAAATTCGGTTCAGTGATTTAGGCGTGAAAGCGTAAGAAACAGACACACAGAGTTACTTTCACATTTATGTTTGTATTTATAATATTAGTAAGGTTATAATTGTTATTCTGACTCTATTATTCAGCTCTCCGAAACTGGGTGCGCGTACGCGGGCGGATGGCTGTGAGACAGAGACCAACAACGAGTCTTTTTTAGCCGCGGCCGCGCCTCCAGCATGTGAGACGCAACCGAGCGCGCCACGACGCAAAGGTGAGCACTGTTATAAACTCACACCAAATAAAGACTCTAGCTGGAGTCCCGTGAACGACCAAGTCAGGCCGGCTTAAGCTACGCAATAGCGTATGCGTGTGTACGCACACAAGCGCGACCAAACTTTGCCAAGCAAATTGTTTGAGACACGCGCGGTCATGGCAAGGCGTAGTTTAAACCGGTCGCAGAACTCCAACTTGAGTATTTATTATATTTGAGGTTATAATTAACAGGTCTTAGTCATAGACAACCAGATAGTCTAGTGGCTAGTGACCATGAATATGAAGCTGGGAGGTCTCGGGTTGGAATGTTGGTAGGGCATGCACTAGTTAGTTTCTACCCGAGTCATGGATGTTGTATGTATGTATTTAACTATGAAGTACGTTTATCCGTCGGCTATATGTAGCACAAGCTTTGCTTAGTTTGGAACTAGATAAATTGGTGTAAATTGCGCAAAATCAGCTGTCCCGTGGGAACTATGCAATTTTCCTGGATAAAGCTATTCTATGTTTTACCTGCTATGGGTGGTGTAGTGGTATATCACGGAATGATGATAATCCGGTTTCGATTCCCGGCCATAGCTTTACTTCTTGTATATTTCTGTGTACTAATTTTCAGTGTCGTTTAGAAGTTTTCTATTTTATGTCCTTGGGACTGAAACTAACTCTATACCAAGTTCCATAAATCGGTTCGGCGGTTTAAGCGTGAAGACTGAATAGGTAAACAGACAATATGTTTCCCTTTTTCCAGGTGGAACCCTTCGAACGCCAGAGTTTCCCCGTAAACGCTTGGTTCTGCCGGAACTGACGCCGCTTCCTCCAGAAACGCGCCGCAGCGCCATCGAGATCCAAAATGGCCGACGTCGTGCGCGTAGCGTCGACCTGCCGGCTGTGCAAGTACCCGTCAGAATAAAGCAGCTGGAGGAAAAGAACAAGGAATAAGGATACTGAAAAGAATGGACAGACGTTAAGGAGCCTCGTATGGCCTTTCCCAACAATAATATCTAGATAGTTACAAAATATAAGGGTCAGAAAGAGTATTCGAATATAACAACAAAAATATTAAAAAGAATTTAAGTATACAAATTGTTGCCATGTTCAAGTGATTTACTTAAAAAATGTGACAGTTACGAGAAAAATTATGCTCTCATTTGTAATTTTTAAACTCTGGTGGCGATATGTACCTACCAGTAAAGTCAAGGGACTTGGTAGAAAACATACCCCAAGTGTAATAAAAATTTTATTTTTATTATAATCAATATGTTATAACCTTATAACGTATAATGGAAATTGATACAATAAAGTAACTAAGCCGCGTTGGGCTTGAATACTCGTAATGTGAGAGCATAAGAACTTCATTGACTTCTGCTTACCAAACCGTCAGTGATAATGATAATCATTAGGTATGTATAAATTTTAAGTGGATAGGTTGGGAAAGGCTGCAACGATAAAATGATGCCGTTTGCTTATGAACAATTGCTAGAATGGTTGCTTTTGTTGTTACTATTATAATAAAAGCCAAGTGAAGCAATATATCAATATGAATACCATGACAGAAAACACATATTAGATTTTAATTTAGTAGCTTGGAAACGAGTTTTATGTTGGAACCTCATCCTCTGTTTGACCTACCAAATAATGTAAATCTTTCTCTTTAATTTTATCGGTGTTAAAACTGATGGTAGATTTTGTAAAACGCAAATATTTGAATAAATGAAGATAAACTGGAAATCGGTATTTCATGAATGTGGCTTAAAAGCTATTAAAAGATCTCCAAGTTTCTATTTATTATTTACCTATCTTTGATTATTTTTTCAAACTCAATAGCTCTTTGGTAACCCTTTAATTCAGACTTGAATAACATTACGTTTAAGTAAGTATTTAATCTTTATTATAAAGGAAAAACGTGCTACAATAACGAGATATCGACTGAGATTTTTTTGCATTAGAGTGTGCAATATAGTTTTATAAAGTACTTTATACTCTTTGAAGAAAATTCAATGGTGTGATTACATCGAAGAGAAAAGGGTAGCTAAGTACACTTTTAATATTAGGTACCATTTTATTTTTAAGTTAAATTTAATGGCACAATAAACTTTAATTAAATTGCGCAATTAGTCAGCAATGTTTGGGGTATTGTTTTAAGGTATTCGTTTGTTTATTTCGTCTATATTGTATTTTTTACAGTATTACGACAATTTAATGTGCAATAAATTATTTGTGGGAGTAAAGCAATACGTAATTTAGAATTTTGATTATCCTTCAATCTCTGACTTGTGAAAATCAATGTATCTATCTATAAGTTTTGTGTAAGACTATAATAATACAGCACGCAAAAACTGATCACAAAAAAACTTATTAAAAAAAAAAGATAAATATTATGTCGTGTGAATTATAAGGCTACTACTATTGTAAATTGTATGGCTTTTGTACACTATTGAGCAGCAGCATAATACTCGAAAGTTGTATTTAATTGTTCGTTTTGTAAATATGATTTTTTTATAAATAAATGATAAACACAATGGTGTGTTTTAATTTTAAACCTGTTAATCATATTTTATTGCTATGAGCACAATCTCAACATGAAACTACCGTGAGACTTAATCATCATTACACATAAACGAATAACTCACGTATTAAAAGTCGAGTGATGCTAAACATGTCGAGCATCACTCGACTTTTTATACGTGAGTTATCCGTTTATGTGTAATGAGCCTAATCTCAGATACATTTTATTCAAACACTTCCATTTTGTAAAACTTGGCATTAAAAACCTGGCCTCATTAGAGCCTCATCACAATGTTGTTTCCATTTTTTTTCGCCTTGGCGGTTGCACTACCGTGCCGTCAGTTTAATGCTTGGTATTTTTAATTAAATGTTAAAAATATATTTGCCTTCTACATAAAATGAAAGGTTTTTTTTTTTTTTTTTATATGAATAGGAAGGCAAACGAACAAGTGGGTCACCTGATGGTAAGTGATCACCACTGCCCATAGACACCCGCAACCCCGGAGGGATTTCAGATGCGTTGCCAACCTAGAGGACTAAGACGACATGCCTCTTGTGCCCGTAATTTCCCCGGCTGTCTTACTCTCCACACCGGAACACAGCAGTGCAAGCACTGCTACTTAGCGGCAGGATTAGCGAGTAAGATGGTGGTGGTAAGTTTCATGAAGTAAAATAAGGACGCATTTTGTAATTATTAGTCGTTAAGTTCAAAACACTTCTTCTTTTTTATAGAGACAATCCATTGCCAGTGTCGAAGTAAGCGGTAGGTACAAAGCAGTTTTTTTTGTGGCTTTCACCCAACTTGCTTTATTTAGCAGGTTCCTCTTCTTCTTCTCTCCTTAATGGCGGCCGTAAGGCCGTAAGGTAAAAATATAATTTAGCAGGGCCAAAGCAGTTACCAAACGCATTCAAAACGTCATATTGACACTGACATGACATGAACGTAACCTCAAATCATACGTAATACACACTCAAATTTGTTTTTTACTAAAGTTTTGACTAAAAATGTCGAATAAGAACTTATTACTCAAGTCAGGTTTCGTGCGGGCACCGTTACAGAACGGTGTCGGCCGCTACGTCTGCCAGTTGCAGCGGATTGTGCTGAAATTCTGCAAAAGCCATGGAAGCAGTCGCGGTATTAGGTACAGACCAAATCTTATTTATAAAATGTTCCGAGTCCGTAACTCTAGTTTTTACTAAGCATACATCTTTTTGCGCACGCTGTTATACAGACTTAAATATATTGTTTTTGTACGCGAAAAAAGCTAATGAACTAGGCTCTGTTGCAGTAGAATTTTCGAAATTTTGACGTTTGTGGGATTTGATATATCCAGCCAGTAAGCACGAACGACTAAAATAACTCATCTACACTGGAACACAGCAGCCCAAGCACTGCTTAACGGGAGAGTTAGCGAGTAAGACGCTAGCGATCCGCACATATCTTACACGGACCAACTTCTTCAAATATTCTGATTCCTTGAACGGGCTGGCCTGTTTTATTATTATTATTATTTAAAATTATACACTAGCAGCTCTTTGAGCTGATACGTGTATATCACTGCACTTGTGTTCTTATACCAATTGTATTGTACTTATTGGTGTTGTGTTGTTTATACCAATAGAATGTTGATTGCAGAGACTTCATCGAACAGGACCTGGTGGAGTTTGCGAAGCAGAACCCGGGCGTGGTGGTGTACTTGAAGCCCCGCAGACACAGGGCCCCAGTTGTCGTCGGGGAATACCGTATGTTGAAATTTATCTATGGACTTAAGATTGATATGTGTGCCTGTTCTCCCTGACTGAAAGAGAATAGGGCAATGGTCAGGACCATAAAATCTTTATTCCTTTTAATATCATTAGTATAGATAATTAACCTTTTCAACACGAAAGACTCATAATTATAAGCATTGCAGGCCAACAACCTATATATACGTCCATTATAATAATAATAATATAGCCTTTTTTTATTCCGAATTCGCTACAATTTCAGTAAGTACCTACCTGTTGTTTTTTTTTTATTATTATTAAATTGTCGCGTAATTCGGCATGCCTCATGGCATAGGCCTCCTCCGTGTATTGGAGGGTTTGGGCTATAGTTCCCACGCGCGCCCAGTGCGGATTGGGAACTTAACACACACCATTGAATTTCTTCGCAAATGTGTGCAGGTTTCCTCACGATGTTTTCCTTCACCGAAAAGCTCATGGCAAATTTCAAATGTAATACGTCCATTACTTCAATGCAAAAGCAACCTTTGTTCACTTGAGTTTAGGTTCAACTTAAGGGATCTCAATAAAGAAGTCTGGCGTATGGGTGACGTGTCTCTTGTATTTGACGTAGCGGCGATGGCGAAAACGTTAAAATCGCCTAACTAGCTTAAAAAGTCATGTACAATCAATATGAAATGACAAAAGCAAATTGAGATGCGAAATCAACATCACAAATCACAAATATCTTTACCGAAAATTTTAAGAATCATGTTATAGGCGATGCGGCTGGCAACCCATCACTATTGTGATTCCCCGTTCCACCGATACGCCCACAATCATGTGGCCTTTGACTCTTGTTAGGCTCTATCTACCCATTAAAGAAAAAAACATGATTTATGCCTGTATGTATATTTTTTTATGGTGTAGAACATGCGCCTTATGCATCCGCCCGGTACGGGGTTACCGGGGGTATGTGGGGCTCTGCCGCGACGGCAGGCATACCCACTAAAAACACGGATTCCCTATTCGATCGTAAGTGAGGCGTTGCGGGAGCACTCGGTGTCACCGCGACGCCCCACGACCACCCGGCATGGGGTTCCCTCTTCGCGGCACCTGCGATATCCAAATTACCAATTTACTCCTCCGTTAATGGGATCTACTAATAATCGAATCAAACTTGTTTCCAGTAAACGGTGACAGAGTCTGGATGAACATGCATGATAAGAGGCAGTCTGAAATCACGAAATGGATCGAAGTGCTCCGGACCCAGCAAGGAGACGTCTCAGCCACCCGTCTCCGGAAATACCAGTCCACTGACCACCCGTCCATCCAAGGTCCGTGGAATCCCTTCATATTTAAGCTACCGGAGCTGAATACAGCCACGTTACCAAACGTGAAGTACGGTGAGAATGACCGGCTTGGACTGTCTGCTACGGAGCAACTACGAAGACTGTTTGAGAAGCAGAAGTTGGATGAGAAGGAGTTGAAGACTGCGGAGTGATGAGATAAATCTGGTTAATGCTTTTAAGATATTTAGTATATTAGTTTGTTGTACAGTTAGGTTATTATAAAATACAGAGTTAAACCATTTTGCGATGTCTTTCAGTTTTCGGATCATTGTATAGAATACTAGCGCCCCGGCCCGGCTTCGCACGGTATATTATGCATGTATTATACATATAAACCTTCCTCTTGAATCACTCTATCTATTAAAAAAAACCGCATCAAAATCCGTTGTGTGGTTTTGAAGATATAAGCATACATAGGGACATAGGGACACAGGGACAGAGAAAGCGACTTTATTTTATACTATGTAGTGATTAGATCGGCGACGTAAAAGAAAAAACTACAAATCCAATCCATTTTAACCTTTTTGAAGCCAACGACATGTATCAGCATTTAGTGTATTTCCCGTGGTCCTACTAATTTATGGTTCTCGGAAAAAATCGGGCAATAAACTCGTTTTCTATTGGGGACTATTTTGTAAAAAAAACTCGTTTTCGTAAAAAAAATATTCTGTTATCAATTTTGAATCTGGGGTACGACTGCGCGATACCTTCCTTACAATAATGGTAAAAAAGAACCTTATCACCTATATAGATATGTCGTGGCTTGGGCCGCCAAAGCGTCAGAAGTGTTGCTTCTGTGATCCATGTATAGTGGGCGGAATAATGGGTACAATCACGCACACAAGTCCAATTTCAACAATTATAATTACGACAAAAATCAAACCGCACAACAGTGTCAGTAGCACTAAAATAAATGTCACTCAGTCACTTAACTAACGTTATAAAACAGGTTCGTAAAGTCTTAACACTAAGCAGCTTTTAAACTAAGAACTCTAATTGAAACGGAAACGAATCCGTGGGTCACGTCAAGTGGTATTTCACACAGCACGGTCAGGGCGCATACGTCCCGTCTCAACCATAGATCGATTCTGAATGCCCCAGAGGATTCAGAACAAAAGCACATGTATCAAATTTCATTCCACACTCAGACCCACGGCTACGTTCAGCAGTGTTTACTTTAAACACCTCACACTGCCCCGTTTCTACGGACAAAGACTTCTCTGTGTCCAAATTACAATCAAGATTTATGTTGTTAATGTAAACATTGAACTAGGAATGCGTGTCGCCTGCGCTTGTAGCAATCGCTACACACTTAAGAACGCCCTGCGCCGACACGGCGATCCTGACTGTCACACGTCCTCGTGTGCCAGAAAAACTTCACAGAACATCTGCAAAGAAAGATACTCCAGACAGTACAGTTTGTTCGGCTATCCTGCCATCAGGGCACAACGATGACAAACTGGTAGGTTCCCAAAATTCATGACGTATCTTATCGTCAACAGCGGCTAAGCATTATCACAGGATACAGATCAGATACAGCCCAACAACGTGACATTTTCCACAGTCACAACAAAGTATCACATGACTAAGTCTCACAGTCCTTACAGACAACAACAATACCAATGCAACCGTGACCCTCCTGCTTATCACCACACCGCGCAGTCTCCGTACCAGCTAGACTGGGTTTGGAATTTGACCTACGGCTAATGATCAAGTCAGTAGATGACGCTGCAAAAGCACAAATCGTTGTTTCAACGATTATTAAAACAATGTGTATCAAACACAACAGCAAATTTGCACAAATCGTTGTATTAACGATTATCAAAACCATGTGTATCAAACACACCAGCAAATATGCACACATCGTTGTATTAACGATTACTTAAACAAAGTGTATCAACTACACACTAGCGAGCATGTGTCACAACTACACCTCGCCGACAAGGGCTGATCCTGACTGGTCCTCACACTCATCAACAATAGAACTAGCTTCTAGCTCTGTGGGAACGTAGCAATCTGGCATCGCACGCAACCTTTCGTGCGCATATTTGTAAGTTCTGTTGCTATCAATAGCCTTCAAAAGATATCTGTCTCCATCGAGCAATTCAACTATCTTAAATGGACCCCGGAACTTTGGGTCTAGCTTAGTTTGATTCCTCTCATGGTTCTCAATTAAAACAAAATCACCAACAGTGAACTTAGAAACTTTAGCCTTTTTACTATCAAACCGCTCTTTATCTTTACGAGCATTCTCATTTATACAACTGACCGCCTGTTCTCTGATCTCAACAATATCTACTTCGTCTTGGTCTTGGTCACCCAATGCAAGTAGCGACAGAGGTCGTGCTACCTTGCCAATAAGTAACTCCAGAGGACTAGCTTTGATTACCCGATTAACTGTACAATTAAAAGCAAGCTGTACGTCATCAACAGCATCCTGCCATGTTCTATCTTTTTTAACTTCAACCGCAGTGAGCATATTCTTTAGTGTACTCATGACACGTTCAACTTGACCATTGGCGCGACATGTTCCAGTGGAAATTAAATGAAGTTGAATGTTATGTTTATTGCAAAAGGCACGGAAATTTTTATTTGCAAAGCATCGACCTTGATCCGCAATTATTCTTGTTGGTGCACCAAATAAGCTTACTCCAAAATTCAAAGCATCAATAGCACTTGACGCGTCAATATGCGAGGAATGACGCAAAATTACGTACTTAGTAAATGCATCGATAAGTACGAAAATATACTCTTTAGAATTCTGTTGTCCGCTAAGTTTGCCGGTAGCATCAATGTGAATTGTATGCCACGGAACTGATACTTTTGGTATTGGGTGAAGTTCGGCTTGTGTTTTACCAGATTTTGATTTAGACAATTTGCACGTGATGCAGTTTTCAACGAATTTTCGTACGTATTTTCGCATATTCGGAAACCAGTAAAAATCGAATGCTTTCTCTAAAGTCTTTTCCCACCCGAGATGCATGATTGACTCGTGAATATGGTTTATCACAGACCAGCAAAACGCTCGTGGTACAATTGGTAAGTTACGTGACCTACCATTGCGTTGTATTTTTCGATGCAGAACACCGGAAAGAATTTGGTACGTATTTGAAAGATCTTGTGTAATTTCGTTATTATTTAATTTTGAAACAATTTCAATAATCTCAGGATCACGTTGTTGTTCAGCATGCAACCAATTTTTAGAAATCTCTAATAGGTTGACACGTTTTTCTTGAACTTTTTGTTTAATATCTTTATTCGGCAAAGGGTTTCGTGAAAGAAAATCAACATGACCCATTCGTTTACCGTCTCTATAAACGATATCAAAATCAAACGACTGCAAGAAAGCCCACCACCTATGAACTCTAGGTGTTAAGTCGATCTTTGTGCGTGAAGCTTGTAGTGAATTACAATCAGTTACTACCGTGAACTGTCTACCTTGCAAGAAATGACGAAAGTGTTTTATTCCATTTACAACTGCCAAGGTTTCTAGTTCGTACGAATGGTAGCGAGATTCTGCGTCAGATGTCTTTTTACTGTAATACGCTACAACATGAGATTTACCGTCCTTCTTTTGCAAAAGCATTGCACCATAACCTTCTGCACTAGCATCAGTATGTAACTCAATTGGATAACTAGGATCAAAAATCATCAGAACTGGTTCATTAGTTAGGTAAGCTATAATTTTTTGACGTATCTCTTCGTGCTTAGGCTTCCACTCAACTTTCCCTTTTCCTGTAATAAGTTTATAAAGTGGTGCCGACAGTTGAGAAAATTTAGGAATAAACTGTCGAAAATATGAAGCCAAGCCAATGAATTGCCGTACTTGCGTTACTGTTCCTGGAGGAGGCAAATTAGTAAGAGCCACAACTTTGCGTGAGTTTGGTCTGATTGCTCCACATGTGACTTCAAAACCTAAATATTCTACTCGAGTTTTCAAAAACGAACATTTTTTAAAATTCAAAGAGATTCCAGACAGTCTCAACGTTTCTAATACTACTTCAAGTCTCTCCAATCCTTCTTCCACAGTCTCAGACACGATCATTATGTCGTCCAAATAACAGACAACGAATGTATTTACAAGATCACCAAGAGCTTTGTACATAGCTCTTTGAAAAACTGATGGTGCATTACGTAAACCAAACGGCATGGTCAAGTATTCATACTGACCCTCCGGTGTCACAAACGCCGTACGCTCGATAGAGTCTGTGTGAACCGGAATCTGATGAAAACCGGATGCGGCGTCAAGAATAGTAAAATAATTTGCACCTTTGAGACGTTGAATTGGATCGCTTATAAGAGGCAATGGGAATCTATCAGGTATAGTGTTGCGATTAAGTTCTCTATAGTCAACACAAAGTCTATCTGAGCCATCTCTCTTTTTAACTAAAAGTATGGGGCTCGCAAACGGAGAAGAACTTGGTCTAATAATATTAGCTTCCAAGAGCTCTTTTATTTTATCACGACAAACTTGTTTCTCATCGGGACTCAATCTATAAGGTCGTCGTTGCACTGTTCGATTCGGATCTATAAGCTTTATTTCTATTTCACCAGTGTTAGCACGCCCACTAGGCGTACCTTCAACAAACGACGTATGATATTTTTTTAAAACATTTATTAAGAATACGCGATGCTCACCGCTAACATCTGTGTCAAGATTTTTAAATTCACATACAGGCTTACCAACTTCACAAAGGTTGATAACTTTAGATTTCTTTATACCAAAGCAATCATTAGAAATCTCAACTGTAAAGCCTTGGGTAATCAAATCCCTGCCTATCATTATATCATAATGAATAACATCATCAGGAACAACATGAAAAAGCAACTCAATCATATTATTGTCAATGCAAACTTCAGACAATATCTGACAAGTACTGCAAACATCGGCATTACCAATGCCCAACAATGTAACCAAAGACCCAAAACGTTTACCTCGAAATCTGTTTGCTAAAGTTTCTTTAATCAGAGAACATTCGGCGCCAGAATCAAAACAAAAATCTAACGACTGACCAGAATGAGTAAGCTGTGACGACACAGGCTTGACGCTGCAGACGTCCACCCGCCGGTGCTCGTCAACTGAAGACTTGCCATGGCCATTGCCACTCGTACTGGCTGACTGCGACGAAGGTGCTCGACGACCAGCGCACTGAGGAGCAATATGGCCAACTTGCCCGCATTTAAAACAAGTCACGGACCTCTTCGGCACTTCATGCTTATTCACTTGCTTGTTCTTATTGAAAACTGGTTTCATAGTTTTCATTTTAGTGTTTCGTTGTTCACATTCGGTAGATTTATGACCAATCTGCCCGCAGGAGTAACACGTAACTGTTTTCATCCGCTTTGCTGGTTCAGTTGGTCCACGGTCATTGAACGAACGTTTTCTGTAAGAAAACGCCATGAGCTCCCGTTGCATAGATGTTCTGTCTTTAATCTCGGTTGTGTATGCCAGTCGTTGCATTCGTGGTTCTAATTGGACGCAACGGGCCAAAACAGTGGAGACAGCAATTTCCTCTAAAGGGAGATTCTTCCACATTGCCATTAAAGTTGTCAAAGTCCGACTGGCAAATGCCGACATAGATTCACCATCAGTTGGTACCATAGTATTGATTCGCACTAGAGCAGCTGCAGAAGTCTCATTAGTATCGAATCTTTGTAAAAAGATTTCCCGGAAATGGCTCCAGTCCATGCCAGAATAACTTATTTGGGAAAACCACGATGACGATGACCCCTTAAGAGCACTGCTCAGAGATATAATCAGATTACTCCCTGTCAATGGCTTTTCTTCCATGCACAACGCCACCGTATCGCACCAAGCCTTCGCTTGCACATCGCCTTTATCTGGATTGAATTCCGGAAAGCTGGTTCTTTTAACGTCCGTACTTGTAGGCTGCTTCAAAGCTTGAATCAGTTTATCTATTTGGTCACTTTGCTGTTTCAGCATTTTTTCATAATACAACTCCATAGAAACAGAAGTTTCCATTCTTGGTTCCTCCCGATCTGGTTCTTGAGGCGCGTATCCCGCTTCTGATGTCGTGGCTTGGGCCGCCAAAGCGTCAGAAGTGTTGCTTCTGTGATCCATGTATAGTGGGCGGAATAATGGGTACAATCACGCACACAAGTCCAATTTCAACAATTATAATTACGACAAAAATCAAACCGCACAACAGTGTCAGTAGCACTAAAATAAATGTCACTCAGTCACTTAACTAACGTTATAAAACAGGTTCGTAAAGTCTTAACACTAAGCAGCTTTTAAACTAAGAACTCTAATTGAAACGGAAACGAATCCGTGGGTCACGTCAAGTGGTATTTCACACAGCACGGTCAGGGCGCATACGTCCCGTCTCAACCATAGATCGATTCTGAATGCCCCAGAGGATTCAGAACAAAAGCACATGTATCAAATTTCATTCCACACTCAGACCCACGGCTACGTTCAGCAGTGTTTACTTTAAACACCTCACACTGCCCCGTTTCTACGGACAAAGACTTCTCTGTGTCCAAATTACAATCAAGATTTATGTTGTTAATGTAAACATTGAACTAGGAATGCGTGTCGCCTGCGCTTGTAGCAATCGCTACACACTTAAGAACGCCCTGCGCCGACAGATATAACTATAGAGATCAACAACATAACAATACCCTCTGACCAAATAAAACGCAAGATGGAGTCTTTAACCTTGTGGACGCCAACGATCTATACATCCATTACTTCAATGCAAAAGCAACCTTCGTTCAATTGGGTTTAGGTTCAACTTAAGGCATCGCAATAAAAAAGTCTGGCGTATGGGAGAGGGGGACGTGTGTTGTATTTGACGTGGCGGCGAAAAGGTTAAAGTTTTAGTGCGTACACAAGCACGCACACAGGCGCGACCAAACTTAGCCTAACAAATTCGATCGATAGTATTGTAGTTTACCAATAAAATAGCACAAAAAAAACTATCGATACCATCAATTCTTTTGTTTTTGTTTAAAATATATAGTCTCTCAAAACACTATCGAGTGACAACACTACTTATTTCAATGCAAAAGCAACCTTTGTTCGATTGAGTTTAGGTTCAACTTAACCCGTCAAGCGTCCAAGCGACCACTCCCGAGCATTCCCGAACACACCATTCAGACGCCGCGGGCGGCGGGCCGCTGTCGGCCGCGTGCGGCGGGTGAAAGCGACCACGGCCTAACTTTTTCAGGCGGGAAATGTCCTAGGGACTGCATTATGCATTCACGCCACTGGACAGGTCTCCCTCCCTTGGAAGAGCCAGCGACAACTCGCTATATATGCTTCTCGCTCTCTCTTTAAGCCTCCCCCCCGAAAAAGTTAGGGACTACTGTAGTCGCTTGGACGCTTGACGGGTTAAGGCCGTGGTCGCTTTCACCCGCCGCACGCGGCCGACAGCGGCCCGCCGCCCGCGGCGTCTGAATGGTGTGGTCGTTTTGAAAACGACCACTCCCGAGCATTCCCGAACACACCATTCAGACGCCGCGGGCGGCGGGCCGCTGTCGGCCGCGTGCGGCGGGTGAAAGCGACCACGGCCTAAGCCGGTTAAGGCATCGCAATAAAGAAGTCTGGCGTATGGGTGACGTCTCTTGTATTTGACGTGGCGGGGAAAATGTTAAGTAAAATACATGCTTCATAACATCTTATGATTAAAATGTACTTTCCAAACATTTATACAAAAACTTAATAGTTAATAATAAAAACAAAAATAAAACTATCTGTTACTTTGAGAAAAGATTTCGTAAGTACAGTAACAATATTTAACAACTAAGTCACATAGGTGAAACTCCGACTATTCTGAGACTTTGGCATTCATATTCCAGCCCATGACTGTTTTTTTAATTTTATTAGCCACAAAAAACTTCCGCATTAACAACATTACACCTAATAGGATTGCTTAAATAAAAAATAAAAAACAAACAGTGGTACCCTGCACCTCACAAAAGTTTATAAATAAACAAAAAAGTTTTTCGAGGGCCGGACTTGAACCCACGCTTCGTGGCTTTACGCGCCAAGTGTTCGCCCAATTAAGCCGCGGATACACTGGACAAAATATGTCCTGCGACCGTTGACGTACAAGAACTAGACTCGCAACCAGCCTCAAAAACTGTCGGAAGCAAAACTCTGCACGACGCGTCTATTATAGTTCGTCCAATCATTTATTTTCTCGATGACAGCTCCCGTAGAATGTAACTGCGCTTTTTACGCAAAAATTAACTTTTAAATGCGACGTATAAAAAATATGACAACTGCCTAATTTTGTTCCTTGATCTCATATAATATTCATCTAAGACGAATTGAGTCCATATATGCAGTGATATTTTTTTAAAGTGCGATAAACAATAAACATTTTCATAAAGTTACATTCTATGGGATTAATCATTGTAATTTTATGAAAATGTTTATTGTTTATTGCACTTTAAAAAAATATCACTGCATATATGGACTCAATTCGTCTTAGATGAATATTATATGAGATCAAGGAACAAAATTAGGCAGTTGTCATATTTTTTATACCTCGCATTTAAAAGTTAATTTTTGCGTAAAAAGCGCAGTTACATTCTACGGGAGCTGTCATCGAGAAAATAAATGATTGGACGAACTATAAGCCTCGTATTCATGGTAAACATCTGTTTTAGCAACGAAGTTGAATCAACATGTTGCTGGCAACACTGCGTGTTGTAGAGTTGATAGATAGCGTCATGTTGACAAGCTCTCGCCCGACAAGCGTAAACATTAATTCAACTTTGTTGCTAAACAGATGTTTACCATGAATACGAGGCTTTATGCAGTCCAGCGACGTCGCTTAGATATGTCAGGCGAAGTGACTAGTAGACTATACATCTAGACTCATCATCACTATAGACTAATACAATTTAAGGCTCGGGGACCTTATACATACCTTTTATAAATGTATTAAATTTTTTTTTTTTTTTTTACATTAACTTGCGATCTGTCTCTTTGGGACATTCAGCAAGAGGTTGATATGTATGGTTTTTGGTCTTGTATGGTGCGTGTCCAGTGACACGCCCGTCTATAGGCTGTTATTTAATTTAAGTAGAATTTAATTATTGTAGTAGCTTAATGTATTTCATTTTGAAAAAATGACTTTCTGCCAAGTTTCTTGCGGCGCATTCTTCTTGGCAATGGTATTTCCGAATGCGCTGGTCGTTTAAAAAAGACAGGTAAAAGAGCCCTTGGCGGCCAATTTGCAAAAATAAATTTTGTTTTAAAATTTTGATGTCAGCCGGCTTCGCTCGACATGTCGCCGTCGTCGCCGACACATGTGGAACATTTGTCCCCTAGTTAGTGTATCCGTGGCTTTAGACCATCAGCGACCAAACCTCCGAAAAACTTTTACTAACTTAGCAATTCTCAAAAAAATGCTACCCCTCAATTTTTATTTTTTTTACGAATTTTTGCTGTCTCCACTGAATCACGAGCTTCCATCCCTGTAGGAGAAAAGATGTCACCAAATTTTCATACATTCTTTATGTTCTTCCTTTTCGTTACGCCATAGGGATAAAAACTTTAGGGACACGTCTTTGTCCCCTTAAGAACGGATTCTGAGTAGGAACAACATAAAATCGTTAGAAAAGTGGTTCTTTTTGAGAAATGCTCAACTAGTCAAGCCACGGTTGCACCACAACCTCACTTCTTCGAGTGTGCATTCTTCTTATGCACTTTCAAATACCTAGGGCTCCTGAACTTCTTCCCGCACTCGCAGAAATGCATTTTTCCATCGTCATAGTGCACCCGCCTCATATGAGCCAGAAGGTACGAATTAGACTTTAATTTAGAACCGCACACTGTGCACACATGCTCACCTTTACTATGCACATTACGCTTATGAGTTTTCAACGCATAACTACCTAGTAATACATTATCACATTCGTCACATTGTACTGGTGTCCGTATTGGTTTATAGACTTTACGTTTGCTCCCACCATTGGATGGTTCCGTATGTTTTTTCTTCATATGCCTCAGAAAATAGCGTTCACATTTAAACTCCATATTACACAAACCGCAGATGTAACCTCCTTCGCCGTGGACCTCTCGCATATGAGCGTGCCAACTTTTATAGGGCAACACCTTCTTGCAAACAGGACATTCATGATCTATCAACGTTGTTCCTTTGCATGCTTTTGGTTTGTAAAAGAGCTTGTTAGTCATACCATCTTTAAGGTTACTGTTTCTTTTTGGTTTGTATGTCTTTCCGTATCTTAAGTTGAATGGGAGGTCGGTCTTTGGTGTGTAGGCTTTCGGTTTGTATGACAGCATGTATGTCAAGCCCGTGTTGTTTGTATGTAGATGGGTTTTCATGTGGCTGTTGATTTTGTGTCTGTCTGTAAAGTAGGCACCGCACGGGTCGCATTGGAACAGCTTTGGGTTTCTGATGATCACTCGGAGGTGGGTGATGTTGTGTTGCTGTAAGGCTTTACTGAAAAAAAAAACATTCAACATTATTGTTTGTTACTAGCCTTTTCCCGCGACTTCGACTGCGAGTGACACTCCATCAACACATGTCTTCAATCGTTAAGTCTTTGTTTCCTATCCTGTCCTTTTATCCCACGGGAAAATTAAAAAAATCGTTTATTCGTTTATTCGTTTTCCACATTGTTTCATAACTTTTTAATGATTGCTATATGATTGCAATGTACCTGTGTTGTAAGAAAATAAAGTTTTATCTATCTACCTACCTGTCAGACCTCACTTACCTGTCAGAAAAATATCTACAACATATCGGGCACTGCACCGCCTCGGGGTCCGCTAGCTTCTTGAAGAATAACGGCTCCAGTAGGTTTCCAGGGCTCCCGAAGGTCGGAATACACCAATCGTGATGTTCTTTTGTTTGACACTCTTTTTCAACTTTTACCGACACGCCGAACAGCAGTTCGAAATTGTCGTTGGAATCACGTTCAAAATCATCTTTCTCGACTTTTATTGATATATCTGCCGGATATTCCATTTTTGAAGCGATTTAACACATGACATTCGAAGACGTAATCTTTTCTTAATTTCAGAGCCCCTGTAAGACCGTAGCTATAGACAATAAGAAGTATTAAAACTGTTGGATGTGTTGTTAATAACCTATTAATAACTAATGTGCGTAGATGTTTGGAGGATAATTAGTTAAACGATATAAAATTAAAACTTGAACTGAATACCTACCACCTGTGTGGTATGTTCAAAAATGTTTTGCTGTCAAGTCAATTTTTGACGTTGACGTGTGTAGCAATATTGCCAGACCGGGATTAATTGAAGCTGCCAAACAGAACTACATTTTCCAAAACGCTATTCAGTAAAAAAAAATGTTGTTTTTACATGTATTCAGTTCAGAAATACACCACACTGCCGGCGCTATCACGTAAAACGTGGCAACAATTTTATTATGTAAGACATTGGTGGAAGTACTGTTTCCATTAGCTTTTTTTAACTCAAAACTTTTTAGCGGCGTTGTGCACTTTTTTGAAGGTGGATAAAAAATGTTAAACTCGCATCAGGTCACGTGGTGCTGATTGAAAATGCGTAGGATGGAGGGAGAGTTGCTGCTGGGCTGCGGCGCTGGGCGCTTGTGTGAGTCTGCGTGTGTGTAGTTTTCACTTCTGCCGGCACTCTTGGAGTGTTACTCGTTGTTTTTTTTGTAACGGCTTTCACTCTCGCTTTATTTCGGCCAGACGTACCCATTTCGCCAATGTAGACGTAGTGACATTACACACATGAGGAGATTGTGCGTTTTTATAATAAAACCGATCAATATATTTTATGTTGGAGGAGTAGACTGGTGACCTAAAACATATACTTAACTATGTTATAGACGGAACAAACAGCACAAAACGTTTTTTTATTTTTATTTTAGGTTAAGCGGAAAAGGAGAGGGTTAATCAAAGATGCTATTCATTCGCTTTTATAATTACTATTGTTGGACTTGGAGTCATTTATAATAACATTGACAGCATACGCAAATACCGCCATACTAGCTAAAACTATGTACTTTAATTCGGTAACCCTGTGGGATTGCTACTGTTCCGACTCTTCTTTTTCTTTCGCGAAATTTAAAAAGTTAAGGTTCCGTAGCATTTAATTTCATCATAAAGGTATTAATGGAACTATTTGAACTTAAATTTGATGTGTTCTGCTTGTTCTACAAACTAAATATTTTAAATGTTTACCGCTTTTAATTGCTTTTTCTTTCAACTAAATAAGTTTTTTTTTTAAGTTCTTCTATGAACCCTAAAATCAAACGCGTTTGAACGCACGCTTCGATTGCAAAATAAACAGGTGATGAAGCGTCAAGTAGAGGTCATGGGTCACATTCACTAAGTTAACGACTATACGGCTGTTGGTTTTACTGTGTAGTCCTTAGCCAGACGCCACCGTGTATAGCCGGCCTAATTTAAAAAGTGCTACTGTCAAAATCAATTTACGCGGGAAAGGCGCGGTAGAAAATCAATTTACTTTTAATTTTTTTTTAAAGGATATACGAATAAAATTACAGTTATTCGGCTTTTAAATATTATTTAGAATTTTTGTATGTACTTGCGGAGTGTATAAAGAGAAATAATGCTGTATACTGCTGGATTTTTAACGGTGAGTTGCTTTTATGACTAGGCTCCTTTTTTATCATTTTGTATGTATCTTCAGAAAAGGCGAAGGAAATTTACCTCGTTTTAACTTAACATAAAACATATAAGATGGCTAAATTTTTCTTGGTTGTATGTAACATGAACTGATAAACTTTAGACGCATACATTTTTTATCGATCGTCGAATTCCGCTCCTACTGCTTTCACTTAATTGATATTTGAAACCATCGACTTTTCAGAAAAATGTGAAATAATCCCAAATGTAATTTTTAGGGGATTATTTTTACCTAGCTACTTAGGTATTTTTTAGTTTTATTTTCCTTAGGGTCACCGTTAAATGTCAGACTAAATGGACGTAGTTTAGCAGAAAGGATTCAATCCACGATGAGTTGCACTTGAGTAATTAAGGTTTGAAGTTTAAACAGTGTTTCATGAATAAAGCCTGCATTTTAGTTTGATGTTTTTATGCAAATATATGCGTATCCTATTACTTTTCTAGTTTATATATACTTACTCAGGTATATTGTTATAATTCTTGAGATATTTAGGCTAAAGTCCATTTGGATCCGTTTTGATAAATTGTATCTTAAATGACACTTACTTGTATTTATTTTCACGATAAGGTTCCACATGTAAAACAGTGGTGAAAAAAAAATGATTTTAAAATAATACTACTAATCTAAGCATTAATCACTTTTATTTCTTGTTGAAAAATAATTTTATAATCGTTTTAAATTATGAGATCAACTTTATTTTTTATATTTTGTGGCTATCTTAGCATATATAAAACTTTAAAAGAATTCAATATTTATCTCGTGTGTATTTGTTATTTTTTACTATTACCTGGCCATTATTTATTGGCCTTTTAGTCATTATTTATGCTGGATAGATGCTAAAAATTTTAAAATACTGAAAACAAAACAAATTTCTCAAAAATAAACTATTATGTCAAAAATAATAAAGGTTCAATCTTTACCTATCTAATTATTAGCTTCAGGAACATTATTATCAAGTTCGTCTTCAATCATTTCAATATTAAAATCAAGAGGACCCCCAAATGCTTCTAGATCATCCACAAGTTCACTATTTCCCTTCAAGGACTTGTAAAATCCTAAACAGTCTTTTGGAATGAGATCAGACATGGATCTCAAGTCGTCTAGCTTTGCCTGGGGTATTTCTTTGCCATTTGGCCACAGGATAGGTCGTTTTCCGATATTACGATAGATCTTTTAATTTTTTTTTTCAATACTGAGCTCTTGAAATTCGTCTTCCATATTAGTTTTCATGAAAATAGCATATAGGTACGTCTTCTTTCTTCAACATAATTTGTTTAGTTTTCAGCCAGTTAGTTTTAGTCTTGTTTACGTAAGTTTTCCTATTAACTATTTTCTTTTCGATTTTTTCTGTACCCAAAAAGTCTTCATTATGTACACTTGCAGTGGATTTTTTTTCTTACAGCTTTTTATGACATTGATATATTTATCAGCTGTATAAATTCTTTCGTGGAATTTTAGATGGGTTTCTATTTTGGAAAAATCAGTGTCGTTTGGTAAAAATGTGTGACCTGATTCTAGATAGTTCAGTGTTATTGTCTTTAAAGTTACTATACGTGACATTGAAGTTTCAGATATGTTTATAAATAATTTTCAAATTACACCTAACAAAATTACACTGAACTATCTAGAATCAGGTCACACATTTTTGCCAAACAACACTGATTTTTCGAAAATAGAAACCCATCTAAAATTCCACGAAAGAATTTATACAGCTGATGAATATATCAATGTCATAAAAAGCTGTAAGAAAAAAAAATCCACTGCAAGTGTACAAAATGAAGAAAGAAGACTTTGGGTACAGAAAAAATCGAAAAGAAAATAGTTAATAGGAAAACGTACGTAAAAAAGACTAAAACTAACTGGCTGAAAACTAAACAAATTATGTTGAAGAATGAAGACGTATATGCTATTTTCGTGTAAACTAATATTATGGAAGACGAATTTCAAGAGCTCAATATTGAGAAAAAAAATAGAAAAAGATCTATCGTAATATCGGAAAACGACCTATCACTACTGTGGCCAAATGGCAAAGAAATACCCCAGGCAAAGCTAGACGACTTGAAATCCATGTTTGATCTCATTCCAAAATTACTGTTTAGGATTTTACAAGTCTTTGAAGGGAAATCGTGACCTTGTGTTGTGGATGATCTAGAAGGATTTGAGGGTCCTATTGATTTTAATATTGAAATGATTGAAGACGAACTTGATAATAATGTTCCTGAAGCCAATAATCAGATAGGTAAAGATTGAACCTTTATTATTTTTGATATAATACCTAGTTTATTTTTGAGAAATTTGTTTTGTTTTCAGTATTTTAAATCTTTTTGTGTCTATCACAGCATAAATAATGACTAAAAGGCCAATAAATAATAACAAATACACGAGATAAATATTGAATTCTTTTAAAGGTTTATGCTAAGATAGCCACAAAATATAAAAAATAAAGTTGATCTCATAATTTAATATAATTATAAAATTATTTTTCATCAAGTAATAAAAGTGATTAATGCTTAGATTAGTAGTATTCTTTTTAAATCATTTTTTTTCACCACTGTTTTACATGTGGAACTTTATGGTGAAAATAAATACAAGTAAGTGTCATTTAAGATACAATTTATCAAAATGGATCCAAGTGGACTTTAGCCTAAATATCTTAAGAATTATAACAATATACCTAAGTAAGTATATATAAACTAGAAAAGTAATAGGATACTCATATATTTGCATAAGAACATCAAACTAAAATCCAGGCCTTATTCATGAAACACTGTTTAAACTTCAAACCTTAATTACTCAAGTGAAACTCATCGTGGATTGAATCCTTTTTGCTAAACTACGTACATTTATTGGGATTAAATGACATCCATTATTTTGCTATAATAGGTACAATGAATCAAGGAAACAATAATATTAAAAAAATATTTTTAACCTAGGATCTTTTCTGGCATTTTTAATAAGTTGAGATATGAATATTGACGAATTAAATAGAAACAATTCATGTGTTTTGGATCTTTACTGCTGTTTTTGTCAATTTCGGTATACAAAACACATGAATTCATCAGAAATGATTCAAGCACTTTGGATCCGTTTTTAGTTTAATTTATTTTGAAAAGCTCATAATAACAGAAGGGATCCAAGTAATCTGGATTACTTTTGAGTTTTCACTGGAGTATTTAAATGTCACAAATATGTTTTTTTGCAAAAGAATCCAAGCAGATTGAATTACTTTACTTAAGGTATTGCGCACCTGGTTCCTTGTAGTGATAAAAAATCCATAATGATCCAAAAGAGTTGAATCCCTACTATTGAATTAAAATATAAACCTGTCATAGATGTGGGATGGTAACACTATGTGGTTTAAACGTTATGCGTTGGTATTTTTGCTGGATCTTTGTTGCTGATCGAAAGTATTGGCCTTCAGGCATGGTTTGGTATACTTAACTCATATTCCGGTTGTTTCGTGGATTGGATCCTTTCTGCTAAACTACGTCCAAATGTTGCTATTATTCCGAAACTCGATACCTTTTTTTTAACATACAAACCGTCTCCAACCTATTAAACCTTAACTTTTTGGTGGAAAAGTTTCAGTTGGTCGGATTTTCGTGGTGTCCGCTGCTCTAAACATCTTTAAAGAGTTAAGCCAACGTTAGAATAGGTTAGTAACAAGAAAAAGGATTTTAATATTAGCCCATATCAATATATCTTTTAATACCGCTATCTCTCAAACTTGTTCGGAAACACGTGTTTCGTAATTTAGCGTTGATGAGGTTAAAGCACTTACAAAATTAAAATAAGTTTAGATAAAATATATTATTAATTTATTTATTATTAACTAATAGGATACAAAATGGAATTAAAACAAATTAAACTATTAAATTAAAAACTAAACTAAAACAAATCTAAAAATAAAATAATTGAAAAAGCTATCCCGCAAGAATTACGCATTTTTCCGGGATAAAAAGTAGCGTATGTGTTATTCCAGACTATAATCTATCTATGTTCCAAATTTCATCCAGATCTGACCAGCCGTTCAGGCGTGAAAGAGTAACAAACATCTAAACATCCATACTCACAAACTTTCACATTTAATATTCGTAGGATAATACCTATCTGTATTATGTATACTTAAAAGAGTACAGACACTGACTGATCGATCAACGTACAACTCAAACCACTCAAAGTTTGCTATGAAATTTCGCACACAGAAAGTTACCTATTCTATTTATTTATTCATTATCAAGTCATGTAAGATATTAACATGGTTCTAAGTCAGTCCATGACGCCCTGTAAGTCACACAAGTCGTGCTATGACAAAATACTGTATCTGGAGTTACAGTGTTTTGTGGAGCTTAAGACTTGCTTTTTTGTACTTAAGACTCAAGACTTAAGTCTCAACCCAACTTGGTTTTTTCCGCAAGTCTCCTAAAATTTTACTCTGAAAATGCATGAAAAAATATGAAATTCAGATCGTTTATAGTTTGACTGCAATGAACACAACGTAATCTTTATTTAATCCAGATTTCATTGAAATCGGATGAATAACGTCGGTGTTAGATTTCTGAAAATTTGCTGTTTTCAAGAGACAGTGTTTTGTCATAGCACGGCAGTTTATTATATGAATAGCTAAAGGACAATTCGTTTCCAGTGTCTCCCAACTATCTCTATCTATACTTAGCAAATTTTAACATGATCGGTTGAGTAGTTTACACACGAAAGTGTAATAAAAAAAAACACAAAATCACATTCGCATCAACACTACATAATAGTATAAAACAAAGTCGCTTTCCGCTGTCTGTACCTATTTATGCTTATAGATCTTTAATACTACGCCACGGAGTGAGTGATTCGAGAGGAAGGTTTATATGTCACAGACACAGACGATGTCGCGGGCAGAAGCTAGTTTATAATAATTGCTTACTTACTGCGGCTTTTTTATTCAAAACTTTCATCATACTTCTAGTTCGATAACTGTCTTATTTATTACCAACCTTGAATCTTCACCAATCACCAACCTTCGTTGGTCGCTTCCATAAATTTGCATTCAATATCCATTTTACCATTTCTTCGAAAGGGCAGAAGCATCGAGTATATAACCAATAGACCCTGTATATTAACAATAGAGCCTGTGATTGGCCAGCCCAGGCTTAAGGGTGGCCATAGAGTTGTGTAAGTTGACATTATTATGGATATCACTTGTCGATATTTTCGCCTGCTGAATGCAAAAAGGGCCGAAATCAAAATTTTCGGTTTTTGCGTTTATCCCGGAATCGTGTTCTAATTTGATCGTTTTACCGTATACATTAAAGACTATTTTCAAAAGTTAACTCTAACGGAATATAGAGGGCATAAATGCCCTTTTTGCATGTGACGAAACCTGTTTCTCGAAACTTTAACTAGCCGTTTCTTGACTAATTGGTTTTTTGACTTGTGCCCTTATTGCATTCGGCAGGCGTTTTAATGATCGAATGACACAGTGAAAATGACTAACTAGTAATTATTTTAGAAAGAACTAGTAAAAAATACAATCGTCTTTCTAGACTATACCTCTTCACTGTCAAATAGAAATAGTTGGCGTCTCGGAGAACGACATAAGACATTTTTCATCCCCGAAACCGACATAGTTCCCGTGGGATAACGACAAACGAATTGTTCGCAGAAGATGCAGGCACCACCTAATATTGTTTTAAAATTAAAATTACAATACCATTATCTAGTACTCTAAATCCTAATACTCGTATTCGTTTCTTATTTCTAAAGCAACCGTTCATCTTCAGTTCCCAATCCAGAATCCCCCAGCTAGCGACTGTCAAAAGTATATCGGCTTTGCCGCCAAAACCCAACTAAAAGTTGTTGTTTTTTAAAATTCATTTCGCAAGGGAATAGGCGAAGGTTTTGCACCATACAGCCAACCAACTAAAAAGTGCTGCAAGCAGGCATAGAGTCTGGCAATTGAAAGATGAGAATGAAAAAATGGCGGCAAATTCAAAAATCAATGTGTGGTATCCCTGACGTATAGTGCGAAAAATAGTTTTGATACTTGTGATATAAATAATGTACCTAATAAAATATTTTAAAGGCTAGGTCCACCTGTAATTATTGTATTATGAAACCCTACCTGTACTATATGTAATAAATAATATCGGAAAGTTTCAACAAAGAGCAAGCAATATTCGTAAAACATAACTATCACTGTTTTATGAATAATGAAGTACATTCATTACATTGTATTCTACTTAGCAGTACTTCACTTCTGAAAATAACAAATACGAAAGAAGATATGTGTTTTCTGAAATTTTGAACGTTAAATCACTGTGCTGGGAATTTTGCAAAATACACGATTGTTAATTTATCCTTATTATTATTTAGTTTTTAATGGTTGTATATTAATAAATTGTCCTAACATTTACAGGTTACGCACATTACTTTTGATAGTTTTTTTCATGACAAACACTTAAAAACGTAGCAAATACCGCAAGCAAGCTTCAGGTCTCAAGACGAATAAATGACGTTTGACGTGGGTTGACAATCTACTTTTTTGTTGCCATGTAAAAAGTTCTTAAGAAAACTCATTCTCATCTTTCATTTGCCAGACTCTAACGATTATTTAAGGTAATGTTATTCCTGCTTTCACATGAATTGAACCTAACACTTAGGACAAAATAATATTATGTAAATTAGCGTCTAGCGTGTCAGCTTATTAAAGGAACTCTCATTAACATAATTTATGCAAACACGAGATTTTAATTGGACCTTTTTTGCCAATTTGATACGATATTTACGCAATGTCGATATTTGAGTAAAACTTCTCATAATGTCAACCAGTGCTTCGTTTGAATAATATAACTAGGTAATTAAGTCTGGGTTGGTAGCTAACATAAATATACATACTTGCCTATAAATTATACACGCATATAGCTAGAAATCAAATAATGAATTCGGGCTCGGAGCCAACAAATTACCCGAAAACGACACCAGGATCACCATTTTTGTGTCAAAAGTGTCAACGTATCATCCGCCATGCTGGATTAAAAAAAAAATTTAACTCAGCGCTAGCTAAAAAAGTTGACACTAGATTCGCTCACTTTTAATAATTCTGTGTGTCGTGATCGTGACCTTTTTGTGCGCAAATACTGTATTGATTGTCCATACTGATCAATACTAATATCTGTCATAATACTTATTGTCTTTTACTTAAAAAAAAAACAAACAACACCATTTTTAGGGTTCCGTACCTCAAAAGGAAAAAACGGAACCCTTATAGGATCACTTTGTTGTCCGTCTGTCTGTCCGTCCGTCCGTCCGTCTGTCAAGACCCTTTTTCTCAGGAACGCGTAGAGGTATGAAGCTGAAATTTATATCAATTACTCAGGTCTACTGTCCCTTGAAGCTGTGAAAAAATCAAACTTCTAAGCCAACGCAATCAAAAGATACAGCCGTTTATGCCGCAAATTTCCGCAAATTTTCAACTCTCAAGGGAATCAAAACCTACAAGGTAGTTCCCGTGAACGCAGAATCTTGAAATTTGGTATGAAGGTAGGTCTTATAGCACAGATTAAAGAATAATTGCGAAAACCGTAAATGTGTATGTATGTCTGTATATAGCGGTGACCAATATAAAGTAACCCCCACTGCGTACATTTTGCTTTGGAACAGGGCTCTGCTTACACTGGTTTTAGATATTTATAGATAATGATACGGAACCCTCGGTGCGCGAGTCCGACTCGCACTTGACCTGTTTTTACACGCCGGATTTATCGTCAAACAGCCAGTGCCACGCTTCGAACATTCAAACAATAAAGGTGATAATGCACGAATTAGTTTTATTTTATTTTAAACGACCTTTTGACGATGTTTCATGTAAAAACCACTCTCAGTTATTGCCATAAGCTGATGTGTAATAAAATCTATTTATTTTAATCAAAGTAATAAAAAACTCGTAAAATTCACGGGTGTTTTTATAGATAGGTATGTTTTTTTAATAATTTGATTACGATGTTAAGCTGTTGTGACACGATTCAGTGATTATGAACTAGCTAAACGTGTGGAGTTCACTTCAGAGCAGTGAATTTAATTGTTTCAAACATTTTTGACACTAAATCTTTTTCTTCCGTTTTCGCGAAACAAAGCAGTAATAAGCTTACGCCTAGCCTAGCGGTAATAGGCTTATTGTCTAACCCGCTTGCAATCGCCATCGTGTTCATTTTGACAGTTCTTGTATGAATGTGACAGCTAGTCGATTCCGATGCCAATTGTCGGCCCATGAACATGAACTGTCAAAATGAACACGATGGCGATTGCGAGCGAGTTAAACAATAATCCTACAGAATATTTCGCTTGCTTCCACGCTGATCTGGGAGTAAAGAAAAAACATAGAATGTACCAGTTGCTTCTCTTCCCGCGCAGATGGTAAAAGCCCATCGAGGGAACAGGCGAAAGCCTGCAATCATGCTAAACGTAGTGTTGCTTGTAACTCTTGCAACAGCGTATTTGAGGGATCGTTCTTTTGGCTCTATATCATTATATTGTAATTTGAAATTATTTTAAATAAAAGTGCAAGCGCTTGTTTCTTCTTGTATTGTACGAAACCCAATTGACGATTTCAAAACAGTGTTGCCACTAGCTTAGCATTTGTTGTTGTTTTGTCGCCGACCAGATAGGGAGTAGCTAAATTATATTCGTCTCTATTAGTATTCAGTCCATTATACTTCGAAATCTTATCAATAATTATTCATAATTCGTAGGCACCACCCAGATGTGAACCGGCGACCTCGCGGCGGCCAGTCCGGTCATTACCACGTCAACTTGTATACATTTTCCAATTAGGTACCTATCTAATATGCTAAACTAATCTTTCATTAAATATAATCCTTATTTTTTATTCTTCCATGCTGGTCTGGGAGCAAAGAAAAAACATAGAATGTACCAGTTGCCTCTCTTCCCGCATCGAGGGAATGGGCGAAAGTCTAAGGAATTATGTATATTTAGCCTATATAGGCGATGTGGCTAGCAACCCGTCACTATTTTGATTCCCCTTTCCACCTATATGCGTCCACGATCATGCTAAACGTGGCCTGTAGGTCTTGTCACCTCAGGCTCTGTCTACCCCGTAAGGGATAAAGACGTGATTTGTGTATTGTGTTGTATTGTAATTTTACATTAAATGTATCTGGATCTATAAAATGTACCAGTTGCTTCTCTTCCCGTGCAGGTAAAAGCCCATCGAGGGAATGGGCGGAAATCTTTGGAATCATCTCACATGCGATGTGGCTAGCAACCCATCACTATTTTGATTTCCCTTTCCACCTATACGCCCTTAATCATGCTAAACGTGGCATTTAGGTCTTGTTGCCTTTAGGCTCTGTCTACCCCGTAAGGGATAAAGACGTGATTTGATGTATATTAATAAATCTGAGGACGAATACCAATCCCATGCAAGCTTCCAACAAATCAGACCATAAACGTCATAAAATTATAATTTTATGCACATTAACAAAATTTGACAAGATTTACAAAACCGACACATAATTGAGTCCTTGGAAGTTTCACAATTAATGCAGTTAACATAAAATAGGTATTTTATAGAGTAATACATCAATAGAGTGGTTATCCTAGTTTAGGCATTTAATTTAATTACCTACTCTACGCACAGTTTATACTATACTTTCGTTGTAAGCACAGGCGCACTTGTTTTAAGTCGAGTCATTAGTTTAGTTCTTAACTTTGCTGTGTACTTACTAATATATAGATAGACATAATATAGTGCTTACTAACCATTTATAATTTATTTGTACAATTGATTGTTTTAATAAATAATTTGAATTTGAATTTTGATTTGATCTATTTTTAAAAACACAGTTTTTGCTTTATTTCCTCCCTATTATGGAACAAGTTACTAGAAACTAGATGTTCCCTATACTTCCATGCTGGTCTGGGAGCAAAGAAAAAACATAGAATGTACCAGTTGCTTCTCTTCCCGCGCAGATGGTAAAGCCCATCGAGAGAGTGGGTGAAAATCATCACCAGCTAGTTTAGAAACAAGGCCAGTGCAGTTGTCGCAGTCTACACTCTATCGGTACATTTCTCCATTTATTTTGTACGATGGATTTTTAATTTATGCGTGACCTTTTTGTTTTTAGAACGCGCTGAAGTTATGATTAAAAACCAATTATTTCGTCTATTAAAATGGAATATTTAATTATACTTCGATGTTTTGTGAAAACAAACGCTAAAGATAAAACTACTGAATTAATTAAAAATAATTTACATGTATATTGACACATGGATTAAAAAGGTGTTGATTGCTTTATAAATACTGTCATTGAGACTTCAGTCTGTGCTCTACGCGCTTTAAAAAAAAATTGTGGGGACGCCGCGAAACGCACGTGGGATTATCTTTCCCCAAGTGGGCACCGACTAACAACCAACCGGTATTCTCTCACCTATCTATGCTATTCCGTAGGCTTTATCTAACTAGCTCGCAATCGCCATCGTGTTCATTTTGACAGTTCATGTAGGGGCTGACAATTGGCATCGGAATCAGCTAGCTGTCACATTCATACAAGAACTGTCAAAATGAACACGATGGCGATTGCGAGCGAGCTAGACAAATAAGCCTAGGGTAGAATTAGAAAGAAAACAAAATGGTTATGTGGAATGGAACGTAAGAGGGGTGAAGGTGACGGATGATGCTATGAGTGAGACGATGAATATTCGATTTGAAGAATGAGATGACGTATGTTAGATCATTGGGATTTAGTTGCAATGAGTCTGCGCAACGATTTCACCATGTAAATATCAAAAGAACGAAATATATAGTTAAACGGTGACTAAATCGGTTCCCTTATTAATTTAGTCCCACAGTTATTTATTATTAAATTTGAAAAATTCCAGTGGTTTGGGCTGTGCTATCCCGCGGGAACTATGCAATTTTCTGGGATAAAAACTATCCTATGTCCTTTCCCGGGACTCAAACTATCTGTATACCAAATTTCAACTAAATCGGCCCAGCGGTTTAAGCGTGAAAAGGTAACAGACAGACAGACAGACAGAGTTACTTTCGAATTTATAATATAATAAGGAGTAAGGATTTTTAAAACGTCAATGAGATACGTTAGTTGGCGTCTCCAAATCTAGTGCAAAATAAAATATACAACATGTAAATGTTACGTATTTATTAGAAAACTTACTTACTACTTAAATATACAAAAATATAAAATTATTACAAGATAAATTAATTGAACTAAAACTATAGTTATAGCGGCAACAGAAATACATCATCTGTGAATATTTCAACTATCTAGCTATCACGGTTCATGAGATACACCCTGGTAACAGACGGACAGCGAGTTCTTAGTGAGGCCCCGTTTTTACCCTTTGGATACGGAACTCTAAAAATGATCACTTACTTTTGATGTTGGCTACACAAGCGTGTAACGCTTAGAAAAACATTGAAATCCTAAATTGCATATGTAAAAACAGTGTCAATTGTAAGTGTTTATGCTTAGGCAATGTTCCTTGCACGATGACGTAAACACCAAGCTTTTATGAAACCTTGGATTCACTTAGCACTACTTGCGAAGTCGATTTATTCAAGTAATTTAGATTTTGACACACTTATCGAGATGTTTATTTAACTCAGTTACATTTGACACATAGCGTCACACATATGGCTAATACACACACACACAAATCACGTCGATATCCTATACGGGGTAGACAGAGCCTGAGGTAACAAGAACTAAGGGCTACATTTAGCATGATTGATTGTATTCGTTTAGGTGGAACGAGGAATCAAAATAGTGATGGGTTGCTAGCCGCATCGCCTATAACATGACTCCTAAGACTCGCCCATTCCCTCGGGCTTTTACCATCTGCGCGGGACGAGAGGCAACTGGTACATTCTATGTTTTTCTTTCTCTCCCAGACCAATATGGAAGTATATAAAGGTATAAATGTATACGTCCGGGGCCAGCGGCAAGTTCGTCAGATGGGGCTCCTACCACAATATAAAGAAGTGCATCAGCGTCCCTTCTGTGCTCTAAACCAAACCAGTCCGGGGCCCCGTAGAGCTAGGGGCCCCTGCCACCCTATAGTTACGCCACTGTAAGACGTCCACCTACTTGCCGTGTCTTATCCAACCTCGACATTGGCAGAATCATCAAAAATTTGATGGAGCCACTTTTTCCTAAATTTGAATTGATTGAATGTATGGAACTAGCTTTAAAATACTGGGGTGCGAGTCGGGTTACCTCCGCGTGTGGTCAAGAGCTGCGGTTCGTTTTTGGATCCGTCCGAGGGGAAGAGCAGTGCTTGATTCGCGCCCTGGGCACCGGTTAATGATCTGGCAGATTCTGAGGGATATCATTGACCGTCTGGCTGGCAGACCGGCTGGTCTGGGAGCAAAGAAAAAACATAGAATTTACCAGTTGCTTCTCTTCCCGCGCAGATGGTAAAAACCCATCGAGGGATAATGGGCAAAAGTCTTAGGAATCATGTTGTAGGCGATGCGGCTAGCAACCCATCACTATTTTGATTTCCTTTTCCACCTATAGGTACCCCCTAATCATGCTAAACGTGGCCTTAAGGTTTTGTTACCTTTGGCTCTGTTTACCCCGTAAGGGATAAAGACGTAATGTATGTATCATTGACCGTTGGCTAAGAGCCCGACAGGGGGTCTTTTGACCGCATTACCGTCACAAGATTTTTTAATTATATTCTTATTACTTTGACATTGGCGAAGTTTTCGCTATAACGACTGGATACGCCACAAAGAAGAAGACCTTAAAATGTAAGGAAACTGTCGGCGCTTAACCACTGTATTACGCGTTTGTTGAGCGGGCACTTGACAATGAACTGCGCTTGCGCAATAGTGCGATTGGTCGATGAATAATAATGTTATGCTGTAAAATATTGATTTATTAAATGTTTAGCAATCTCTGTCAGACCAGTGGAAATAGTACTATAATAGACCTCGCCCGCGCGGCAGGGGCACGGGGTAGGACGACAAAGGGGACCTCTCTCGGTGCGGGCGAGTAGTGCGCCTGCCGCCCGCACCTCTCTCGGTCCCCTTTGTCGTCCCATCCCGCGCCCCTGCACCGGTAACGCTCACTGAAATTTATTTTATTATTTTAGTCTAGTTATTTTTCACTTTTTAGCGCTTATTTTTTTGAAGCCGGTTCTATTTTAAAAAAAAATCCTACCCTTAGGGTTGGACTTTTTTTTCTAAATTAATATGGAACCTTTGGAAACCCTTTTCGTTAAAAAAATTATCAGCTAAGAAGGATTTGGCGACAGGGCCTTATTTTGCTGGTAACCCTTTTGCCGCCACATCAGATAGGTACAAGACTACAAGCACCCATACCCTAAGTCTAAGTTGAGCCTAAACCCAATTGAACAAAGTTGCTTTTGCATTGAAGTAACGTACGTATATAGATGAAAAAAAACTTAAGTAAATTACTTTGTATGTGTGAGTAATGTGTGCGAATAGACAAATTGACGTTCCAAATTAGAAAACTGACCTAAGTCCCTAATCAGTTCTGTACACTACATACTAGTAGGCTTATTACCTAACTCGCTCGCAATCGCCATCGTGTTCATTTTGACAGTTCTTGTATGAATGTGACAGCTAGCAGAGCTAGCTGATTCCGATGCCAATTGTCAGCCCATACATGAACTGTCAAAATGAACACGATGGCGATTGCGAGCGAGTTAGGTAATAAGCCTACAGGTCATTTACTTAAGTTTTTCACCTATATTCTATTTATCATTGAATCTCACAGTAGTTTTATGTTGAAAGTATATACAGGTCGTTGGCGTTCATCCTGCGATGCTTATTATATAAGAGTCGTAGGCGTTGAAAAGGTTAAAGAGCTTCGCACATTTCAACTCTGCTCGGACAAAGTCGCGGGCAACAGCTAGGTTTCTATTAATCTTAATTTGGAAATGAGCGAAGTATCCATGAATAGAATACTTCACACAATACGACTCACGCGCAATTTTAAAACAGGGGTTAGCAACCTTTTTAAATGACTGGCTTCTAAATTATTAAAACATTTCAGTTTGTTAACGTTTCAAAGTGTTGTTACTGTAGTTCGTCGAGTTGTTACTGTAAAGAAAGGCTAATTATATACATATTAAACAAAGTAAATACGTACATACTTGGTTACTTTTTTTAACATGACAGTAGATGACAAACATAGAGAAAAGAATGTTTATGAAGTTAATTTCTGAACGACAACTGAAAAGTAGAACATATAGAAAAATCCGAAAAGTAAAGCTAAGGCCGCCAAACCCATAAAAAATCGTAAAAACTGTAAAAAATATTAGTAAATATTTTATTTTTACTAGTAGTTTTGTAGTTGTTCTTAAATATATTTTAATATTTTTGTTGTATGCAATAGGTTTTACAATGTACGGGCTTACGGACCTATCGTAATTGCCATTTGGCAAAGGTAAATTAAAAAAAATTGTATCGAAAATAATGCCAAGAACATGTTTGTAACAGTTTTTAAGTCGCCGACCACGGGTTGTCGACCACTGGTCTAAATTGATTGCACCGAGCAAACGCCAGGTGAAAGGTTGATTATATAACAAGTCAAATGTCAAGTTGAGCGATCATAATATAACTTGAGGTGATATATTAGTTATTAAATCACCGAGTATTGACTCGGTAAACGGTCGAGTTAGTTTAACTACATAGAGCACCCAACCAAATAGAGAGTAAATGTCATGTAGGTAATGTCATCATTACATAGTATAAAACAAAGTCGCTTTCCGCTGGCTGTCTGTCCCTATGTATGCTTAGATCTTTAAAACTGCGCAACGGATTTTGATCATTCTACGCAGATTGAAGTAGCGGGCAGAAGCTAGTATGGCATATGTCGAAAAAGACAGATGTGTTGCCATAAGTTTACAGCCCTTATTACCACTCTAAGTAGTTATTTCCTGTGTATAACTAAATGTTAGTTTGTGTTTAATTTCACGTCTGTTTTCATAAGCTTTTAGAGTTAATAGGTTTTGTTACATACATACATATATCACGTCTTTATCCCTTACGGGGCAGACAGCCTAAGGTAATAAATCTTAAGGCCACGTTTAGCATGATTTAGGGCGTATAGCTGGAAAGGGGAATCAAAATAGTCATGGCTAGCCGCATCGCCTATAACATGATTCCTACGACTTTAGCCCATTCCCTCGATGGGCTTTTACCGTCTGCGCGGGAAGAGAAGCAACTGGTACATTCTATCTAGTATTCCCTCTAAAGCAGTGGTTCCTAATCTGCGGGTAATTACCCGCAGGGGTAAAACGGAGATTCTTGGGGGGTAACACGGGATGGCACGAAATAGTATTAAAATAGCAATAAACAAAATAATAGTACGGTAAAAGGTAGCACGGCGCTCTCATGCGCGCGGCTTTTCTTACTTTACTTTCTAGTTACCTAAACGTGCAATTTCTTACATAATAAACATATTTTCGTTCGAATTTGTGTGGTTTTAATTATTTTAAATTAGCTAGGGGTAAACTCAATTCCCATACTTGTTCACAGGGGTAGTGACATTGAAAAGGTTAGGAACCACTGCTCTAAAGTCTGCATAATTGTATAAAATGGCAACATTGTCAAAATACCTAGATGTCACGCTCACGACATTACGTGACATAATTGTCAGATTATCAAGGTGCATACACGGCAGTTTGGAACCTATCACGATAGCGTAGGGTTGATAAACGCGCGACACGATGCCACAGGTTAGTCCTGAATAGAAGGGCAGTGTCATACTATGAGACCTTTGGTCATAGAGTAAGTAATTATGAGATAGAGTACTAAATAAGAAGAATATATCGCTGCTTAAATACAAAAGCGACACATTTCAAAATCGGACACTGTTGCATTTGAAACCTTATAACGACCGTCTTTAGTTTTTAGATGCAATGGCGAATGACTTTGAAATGCGTCCGTTTTGTATTTAATCAACGATATAGTGTTTTAGTTGTTTCCAATTTTAGTATTAAGTATGTAATTTTCCATGCTGGTCTGGGAGTAAAGAAAAAACATAGAATGTACCAGTTGCTTATCTTCCTGCGCAGATGGTAAAAGCCTATCGAGGGAATGGGCATAGGAATAATGTTATAGGCGATGCTAGCAACCCATCACTATTTTGATTCCCCTTTCCACCTATGCCCACAACCATGCTAAACGTGGCATTCAGGTCTGATCACCTTGGGCTCTGTCTACCCCGTAAGGGATGATGACGTGATTTGTGTGTGTGTGTGTGTGTGTGTGTGTGTGTGTGTAAAAACTGGAGACCTTAGAAAACCATAAAAATAGACGAATTTCGATGCCACATCACTTTAACGAATAAAATAAACAAAAAGAAATCATAGAGGCATAGCCTAAGTCCTTCTCATAATAATTGTATCCTACTAATATTATAAACTAGCTTTTGCCCGCGACTTCGTCTGCGTAGAATTATACATAAAAACCTTCCTCTTGAATCACTGTATCTATTAAAAAAAACCGCATCAAAATCCGTTGTGTAGTTTTGCAGATATAAGCATACATAGGGACATAGGGACAGAGAAAGCGACTTTATTTTATACTATGTAGTGATGTGAAAGTTTGTGAGTATGGATGTTTGGATGTTTCTTACTCTTTCACGCCAGAACGGCTGGATCTGGATGAAATTTGGAACATACATAGATTATCGTCTGGAATAATACATAGGCTACTCCCGGCCATCGCTTTACTTTCGGATTTTTCTATGTGTTCTAATTTTCACAGACATTTAGAAATTATGTAGGCTACTTTTTATCCCGGAAAATTGCGTAATTCCTGCGGGATAGCGATAAACGAATTCTATGCAGACGTAGTTGCGGGCAACAGCTAGTCGGAAAATGAAAACCTTTTTTCGGGAAACCAGACCGTAACCGAAAGTTCGGTCGAACGCAAGTCGAGTACAAGGGCACAATCACTAATGCGTTTTGTTATTTCGTGGCTCATGACTCTGTTGGTTAATTCTTCTACGTTTAAGTGCTTGTAGAGAAGTTTAAGGGCATTGAACACGAGTTGTCAACATTCAGAGATCGGAATTACGAAGGCACTTTATAGAGCCTTGAGTTCTTGAGATTAAGCGTTTTCAAAATAACCTACTTAACCAGTGGCGTAACTATAGGGTGGCAGGGGTGGCAAAATGCCGGGGCCTCTAGCTGTACGGGGTAGGACTGGCTTGGTTTAGAGCACAGAAGAGACGCTGATGCACTTCTTTATATTGAGGAAGGAGCCCCCATCTGACGAATTTGCCGCGGGCCCCAGACGTTATAGTTACGCCACTGTACTTAACTAAAATAAAATAAAATAATGCAAGCTTTTTGCTGACTGTACTTGCTGTTGAGAAGTGCGTGTGATATGCCTTTAATTACTCTACATACTCTATGGCTCACGCCTATATTTTGTTTGTGGTTTGACATAGACATAGACATAACTTTATTCGATATCAAAAAATACACAGACTCTTAAACTAATACAAAAACATACTGAGTTGATGATGCCGGAAAGGTATTCGACTCAGCATTATGCTGCAGTAGGTGCCTGCTACAGCGCTGATTTTCAGCCAAACCCTTCACATATTTGCATCAAACGCGTTGGACCGGAATCAGCACAAATAAGTTTGTGTAGGAAAAGTGTGTAAATAAATAAAATAAATAATAAAATAGGTACATAAATTTACCAAAAATTGCAATATCGTATATAGTATGTAGGTACAATCTGTTTTTAAAATAAAGGTAGCCGCATCAGAGGTAAGAAGAAGTAGCCTTCCCGCCTGCTGGCAGTGCCGTCTGTTTCCTCTTCTCTCTGCAATCGCCGCCATGACTTGAGCATTGTGTTGTGTAAGTGTATTGTTATTACTCTTATTAAAGACTCCAAAAATGTGAAGCGTAAATCATTTAACTAGAATAACGGGGAATTTATTTAAAACAGCAAAAGAAAACAATAAAGAACAGTCAAAACTTAAAAATAACTTAAACCTAGCTAAAACTATTATTAAAGATAAAAAATTTCTCCCAAATCGCCGCCAATGGGGAGGGTGCCCAGAAGGCTGGCAGCATTGCCACGTTGTATGGCAATGCTTATTCGCTGAGCGAAATATTGGCCAGCCCTCTGGTCACGGGAGGCCTCTATAAGGCGCGCCGAGATATCTTTATAGACACGGCGCGCGCTTGGCCCCCATGGCCCCAGAGTTTCGACTCCAAACGCCTCGAAAATATAGCTGCCTCCAAGCGAGCTATACTTTCGGCGTTTGAAGTCCTCCGCTGAGGCCGCAGCAGAGCCAGCAACATTTTGGGTCCTTGAAAGATGGGTCGGAGCAAGAGTATCAACGCACGTTGCATCCCAAACTAAGGGCCGACCCATCCGCCAAGGAACCAGTGTCAGACCGTCGGGCCTCTTGCCATCGTCTCTTGCCAAGCCGTTAGGTTCCAGAACGGCTGGCACTTTAACGCTGACGAGGGCCCTACGGATGACATCGTTGAGGCTGGCATGGCGTGGTATACGCCCCGCGCTTCTGCTGCAAGATAGGCCGTGGTGCCCGTAGCTATCGGTCATTTTCCCACATTGGCAGCGATGAGGGACGTTGGTTGGTGTCCCTACCCTAAGACTGGTGGCGAGGCGAAAGGTGGTATTATCCAACAGGGTACCTACAGTTGGTGAGGGTAGGGCTTGAAGCCAGAGGCCTGACTCCCACTCCGCAGTAGCAAGGAGACGAGCGCGTTCTGTCGGACTAGATGCCGTATTTAAAAGATTGTTTCGAACCAATTGGCAGAGCGGCTCGTCCCACTGCCTCTGCGAGCAGGGATTGTCAGGCACAGCAGTTCCTGGGCAAGCTAAAAGCCATACATTTTTGGCCTCGGAACAGTGCGCAACCTCCAGGACTCCTAATGAAGGAGCTAAAATTTTACCTATAAGTGGCTGCGCACTGTGCACGGAGGACAAAAAAGCAGGCAAAGAAACACTTGAAATTTTTCGGATGCCCAGGCCACCATGCCTTATAGGAAGGCTAGCCTGGGTCCATGATTTATCTTCGAAAGGGATGTTAAGAATGCATGATAGTGTCTCTTCGATTAGTTGGTCCAACTGAAGCATCAAAGTGGGATATTTCCAAAAATGACAACCACGAAGTACATAAGTGAATTTAGGTACGAAGAGACAGTGCCGAATGATACTATACGCGGTATGCATATTAATTTTAAGCAAACGGTCTGAAACGGATGAAAAATTTTGAATTTTAGATTTAACGTACTCTTCAAACGACTGATCCAAGATTGGGCATCCGAGTAGGTGAAGCGTTTTACTATCCAAAATCCTTATACCCGGAGCCATACTCTTAAACCGGTCTATTATTGATATTTTATCAAGACAGGAATCCGAAACAAAAAGTTCGCATTTTGAAAAATTTAGAGAAAGGCCTATATTTCTGAGATTGGTGGTTAGGTTTTGCAAATCCTCAAAAACGACATCTGCTTCGCCTCCAAGGGTGCCGTCATCAAGGTACCATACATTTAATTTAGAATTTAGATTTTTGATGATTGGGTGGATGGCGAGACTAAAAATTGCTGGACCGAGAGGGTCGCCCTGTTGACAACCGACCGAAGATGCTAAAAGATTATTTTTGTACAACAATTTTGTAGGCGAACTGTAACATTGCCAAAGAAAGCTGTAGACCGAAGGAATTTTTTCTTGAATTTGTGTCAGCAGAGCACCCCTGTCAACGGAATTGAAGGCGTTAGTAATATCAACCTTCAGCAGCACCTCTCCCCCATTATGGTTCAAGTAGGTGCGCACAGCATGCACGGCGGCCTCGCACCCACTTTTAGAGCCGAAACCGACTTGAAGAGGTTGGAACTCGGCACTCAGTTGACTAGTGACCGAACGGCAGGCGAGTTTCGCAGACAATCTGCGATACGTGGTGCCAACTAACTAGAATACACAGCCTGGCCCTGCTCCGTAGTATATTCATAATATTTCCACTGTATCGTCGACACACCCTAAGACTTGCATTATCCCCCCTTGCATTATATCCTGAATATGTGTACTGTAGGAATAGGTTCTGTTAGTTTTACACTGGGTGGTTTCGGCTGCTGGATGCATTGTGAGTTCAGGTTCCGAATATCGAACACTTGTTCGATATTTTAAAATATTTTGTTTTGGAACTTGGAACGGCTTTCAGATCAGCTTGGACCGAGACTCTTGTAGGGTTAACTTCTATTACTTGATGTAAAATAAACTCGGTGTCCTAATAAATCAAGAATATAATCAAAGTATGTGTTTAAATGTTTGTAGCTTGGGCCATATGCTACATCAGTTTGTTTAGGAACACTTTTAAACCGATTTCCCGTACAGATCTAAGTGCCTCATCAAGGCAGCTCTACAGTACCAAATTCCAAGCTAGTCGGACCAATCGTTGAAGAGTTCTCTATAGATGTGTAGATATACCTACATAAGTTTTTTCTATTTGAATGTCAAGTTCGATAAAAATAAATACGCGTTGTGGACTAATTGACTGGCAAACTATTTACCGTCAGGTAGTGCGTTATTATTTACATAGATCAATATTGTTATTTGTGCAAATAGAGACAGACAAATCTTGAATACGAATGCTTGCGATACATCCGAGTACGGTCCATGGCATAAACATATGTTGTTATTCTTATTTTTCATTGCTTCTCACATTTATTTTATCTTAAGTATTATGTTATGTGTATATGTATGTATTATTTTATTTTATTTATTTAGCTATGTATTATATTTATGTTGATATTGTTGTTTTTATTATCCCTGCGTTTATCCTGTCTATTAGTTGCCGCCACCTACTTAAACTGTCTCCAACTTATTTCTTGTATTGGTTGTCTGGAAGAGATCGCTATTAAGCGATAAGACCGCCTATTGTCTACTTTGTTCTTTGTTTCTGTATTGTTTTGTACTGATTTGTGGTGTTCAATAAAGAGTATTTGTATTGTATTGTATATGTACGTTACCAAGATGTCAAAAACATACACACCTTTACGCCGCAAAGAATGAGGCCGACGACACATATACTTGACATGCTGCTGGCTGTATCGATTCTTTATGCCCTCGTCTGTACATAGTTGGCGTTGGGGGGAAGCCTTTGCTCAGCAGTGGGACACGATAGGCTCATAATAATAATTCTGAGAGACATTTGGAACAATTCTGAGATGCATAAATCATTTTAAGGAATAAAATGTCAAACCCTTCATTTATAATATATTTGTTACTCCTTCTAAAGTGTACTATGGGCAAAAGGCCTTTACCTTTAAAAAAAATTGCTAACGCAAGAGATTTTTATCCGGCAAAGTAACATTACTTTTAAAGTCAGTAATCATTGTAATTATGTTTATTTTGAAAGTCAACACATTAATCTCTTTTGCGTAATCGGGTATGATGGCTCAAAATGTCACAATTTACATCTGTTTAGCTTGAAGTCTTTATTTATTCGACATTTAACAATAATGGTATTTTAAATGTACTACAAAATGGCGGCGCCTGATATATAATTTAAAACAGGTTGTATTTGATTGTGGGAAAAACCTGATAATGTCCGAGTCGGACTCACGAACTGAGGGTTCTGTATAAAAATCGCCTAAATTTTGTATAATGTTTCCATGATTAATTTGCCGTACCGTAGTTTCAGAAATTAGAACTGTTAGGTTAGTTCTAAAAATCCTGAACAATCTATTTTATTAACACAATAGACAACAAAACAACGACTTTTAATGGATCTTTGTCTGCTTGTCTGTGCGTTTGTGCGCGCTAATCTCAGAAACAAAGTTTTCACTGATGTGTTGTTTTCTTCCCGGTAACATAATGGTCATTCTAAAAAGAGTTCTGGGGCCCAACCATGACGTCTTAATGATTCAACTCCGAACCAAAGTCTTCTTTTTAGGGTTCCGTACCTCAAAAGGAAAAAACGGAACCCTTATAGGATCACTTTGTTGTCCGTCTGTCTGTCCGTCCGTCCGTCCGTCTGTCAAGACCCTTTTTCTCAGGAACGCGTGGAGGTATGAAGCTGAAATTTATATCAATTACTCAGGTCTACTGTCCCTTGAAGCTGTGAAAAAATCAAACTTCTAAGCCAACGCAATCAAAAGATACAGCCGTTTATGCCGCAAATTTCCGCAAATTTTCAACTCTCAAGGGAATCGAAACGTACAAGGTAGTTCCCGTGAACGCAGAATCTTGAAATTTGGTATGAAGGTAGGTCTTATAGCACAGATTAAAGAATAATTGCGAAAACCGTAAATGTGTATGTATGTCTGTATATAGCAGTGACCAATATAAAGTAACCCCACACTGCGTACATTTTGCTTTGGAACAGGGCTCTGCTTACACTGGTTTTAGATATTTATAGATAATGATACGGAACCCTCGGTGCGCGAGTCCGACTCGCACTTGACCGGTTTTTTAATATGACCCCACCGATCGATGCGATGATTCCGCCAATGTCAAAGTAATAAATACAGTATTCAAAAATCTTATGACAAAAATGTCGGCAACGTTGTACGGTAGAACACGGTCAAAAGATCCCTCCCCCCCCCCTGTCGCACTCTTAGCCAACGGATAATGATATCCCTCGGAGACCGCCAGGCAGTCATGAACCGATGCCCAGGGTGTACCGGGCCAAGCACAGCTCTCCCGGACGGATCCAAAAACGTACTGCAGTTTTTAATCACACGCGGAGATAACCCGACTCGCACCCCAACTGTCAGATCCATACCAGAAGTGTCAAAAATGACAGCTAAAGAAGCGGAATTGACTCGCACTCAGCCCCGCTAGCACGAGAGCGCACGAAAGTCGCGTCGCGCGCGAGTTGGACTACCCGTCTCTTTCTTGTTGGTACAGTAAGAAAAGGACGGGCAATCTATCTCGCGCGCGACGCGACTCTTGTGCGCTCTCGTGCTGGACGTGCAGACGTCGTGGTAAGACTATCTCTCTGGTCCAGCGGTGCACGTATACGTAAAGGCTGGAAATGACGGTGATGAACATTTTTAGGGGTTCATTTTATCATATCACTCAAAGGTTTTTTAATATACCAACTGAACCCTAAAGGCGGCGTCTCACTAGTCTCAAGCTTGTCATCGAGATTTGAATTGATTGAAATGTTACTAAATATTAAAAAATTCTGCGAGTTAAAAAGAAGTGCCGAAAATTGGACGTGTTGAATTTGACGTGTTCCTTCAAAGATATTTCATACATACTTAAAGTGCATTGGGGTAAATTCGAAATTGGGGGAATTTCTAAAATCGTGGATATCCACTAAACGGGGAACAATTCCATAATCTGGCAATGCTTATCTAGCAGCCCACATTGGAGCTTCTAGGTAAGCGTTGCTAGATTATGTATTGTTCCCCGTTTAGTGGATATCCACGAGTATCGGAATTCCCCCAATTTCGAATTTACCCCAATGCACTATACATATTTATGGACCCCTGGCTGTCCGTATGTTTGGTTACTCTCACGCTAAAATGTTTGCGAAACCGCTGGCCAAAGCTAGTAAAATATATGTACATAGATTAACATTGCTTCCGTGGGGATCGCGCACACGAAATGTATATATGTAGTTATTTTTCACTTTTTAAGGGTATTTTTTTTTTAATTTTCCCCCACTTTTTGAGGGAATCTCTTTGTTTTGTGTTTGTAATCACGACTCTGCATTAAAATCTGTGAGCGAATAAACAATCATCGCTTTTTCCTACCCTTAGGGTTGGATTTTTTTTTCAAATTTATAAAGCGCCCTCGGGATTATACCTACCCTTTCCAATAAAATAAGAAATATTAACGTCAATGTGGGACTAAATTACTAATCAAAGCTAATTTAGCCTCCGAAATATATTTATTCAATGTTTACATATCGACATCGTACCGCAGACCCATTGTAACTAAAACCTAAACATCTTACATACGTCATCTCATTCTTCAAATCGAATATTCATCGTCTCGCTCATATTATCGTCCGTCACCTTCACACCCTCTTACGTTCCATTCCACATTAAATTGGTGAAAAGTTATGGTCATACTGGCGCTGGGTGTGGACGCGGGGCGGGAGGATTTATGCCCGCAGAGCTGACGGCCAGCCGGGTCATCGCTTGCGCAGCTTGGCGGACCTGGATATTTTTACTCCGACCACCGTTGCCCAGTCCATTGATTAGTTGTGGTTTATTGTTTGTTTTTTATTGTGGAGTCCTGAAAAAAAAATGTGTTTTATTAGTATCGTTATTTAAGTCTGTCCAAATTATGTTTGTAAGAAATTTATATATTGTTATTTACCTTACTTTTGTGGCCTTCCTGTATGTTTCCCTTGTTTCAATTGTGTATTTTAAATTGTGTTGTGTCGTCGTGAAAGTGAAACAACTGATTACTTTTGCCCCGTTCTGTGATTTGCCTATAAACAAAGTAGTATATTTATATGACACGTATTATATGCATATATTTCATATTGAAATTACCACACTATATATAAATATCACATTTACCTGCATTCTTCCGTTCTATTGTTATTGTTATTACGTAATGTTTTTCTGTTCTTGCCATGCCTCGTTTTAATAACTTCAAAGTTGGTCTATTTAATGCTGGATCCCTTGGTACGGGACATGACGAGTTGATTGCGACTGTGACCACGACAAAAGCCGACGTTGTTGCTGTGAACGAGACCTGGCTGCGCGCCGGCGAGGAGGGCCGGGCCCCGGCGGTGGCGGGCTATAGACTGAGGCACGTTGCGCGGCCAGCCGATATCCGCGCGGGGCGCGGGGGTGGTGTAGGGTTTTTTATCCGCCGCGATCTCACCGCCCGCACTCTTCCGCACCCCCCGGCCGCCCTCGTAGAACAAATGTGGTTGAAATTTAACGTAAACAGCAAACGTTTAATAATTGGAACCGCATACCGTCCTCCTTGGCTTAATGTTGACACCTTTTTTGACGCCATTACGACTTCGATTACTTCTTTTGACAATTATGACCGTTTGATTTTGCTTGGAGACTTCAACATAAATTTTACTGACAAAACAAATACAAAATTTGAACGTCTGACGCATTTTTTAACTTCAGTGAACCTAACTCAACACGTAAGCGACCCGACGCATTTCACTGAACACAGCGAAACGACCATAGACCTGATTTGCACTGACGCTCGCGTCGTGAATGTGGATGTGAAGCACATTCCCGACTTGGGTCGACATGCATTCATTACGGCCGAGTTTGACATAAAAAAACAGAAACCAACGCCGAGACGCATTACATACCGACCTCTTAAAGACATTAACTTTAGTGACTTCGACAATGATCTGAAGTCTATAAATTGGGACCAAATACTTTTACTTGATGACGTGAATGACATGATACGAGTATTTAATGATCTTTTACTACATATATTCGATAAACACGCTCCTGAAAAAACAATTGTGGTGAAGGAGGCACTCAAACCATGGTTGACAAGCAATGTGAAGCTTATGATGCGTCTTAGGGACAAAGCTCACGACAAATACAAGCGTTCCAAGACTGATGCTCATAAGCAGTACTATTTAGACTTAAAACACCTGGTTATCGCAGCCATCCATAGCGAGAAACGTGCCTTTTTCAAGCACCACATCAACGACGTTACCGACTCAAAGACTCTCTGGAAAAACTTAAAGCGCACTGTCCTTCCAGACTCAAAGACGCGGACTGACCTCCCGACACACTTTAACGACCCCGACTTAATAAACCGCCATTTTTTAAACATACCTGGTAACCCAGCCGTATCTATATCTGACTTGACACGGTATGAATTTGATAGACATAGTGACAAAACTTTTACTCTTCAACCAACAACCTCTGAAACTGTGACCAAAATTACGAACTCTATTAAAACGACTGCAAAAGGACATGATTTGATCGCTATTGACATGTTACTTATGACACTTCCGGTGACTTCTAAGATACTGACATTCATCATCAATAGGAGTATTCAGACTATGACTTTCCCGACTGAATGGAAAATCGCTCAAGTGACCCCGTTACCAAAAACCACAAATCCCGTTAATCTGTCCGAACTCCGTCCTATTAGTATCCTTCCCTGTGCATCAAAGATAATAGAAAGGGTGGTTTGCGAACAGCTGTCGGAATACCTGGAGAAATACCGCATCCTACCTGAACTGCAATCGGGTTTTCGCAAGGGTCGATCGACAGTTACTGCGTTACTCGATGTAGTCGATAATATTCTGCAGGCTCGGGATGATGGTAAAAGTACCATATTAGTGCTTTTAGATTTCTCCAGGGCTTTTGATTGTATTAGTATCCCCTTGCTATTATCTAAGATGTCTTATTACGGATTTGATGCCACGGCGATAAGATGGTTTAGCAGTTATTTGACTGACCGTGCGCAGACAGTCGTATTGCGTGGGATGGGTGGTGGTGCTCTGCGGTCCTCTCTTTGCCCTGTGACACGGGGAGTGCCGCAGGGTTCAATACTTGGACCTCTGCTCTTTATATTGTACAGTTCTGATATTGTCAACAGTATAAAGAGCAGTGGATACCATCTTTACGCGGACGATCTGCAACTGTATATCTCCTGCGCGCCATCAGAGACGTCTTTAGCTGTGGACGCCATCAATGCAGATCTAGATCGTATTTCGGCTTGGTCGGAGAAGAACTGTTTGGTCCTCAATCCCCGCAAGTCGAAGTATATCGTTTTTGGGTCGAGGCATCAAATTCGTAATACTCTTGCTGCTCTGGCTACCGGGAATGTTGCCGTTATGGGTGAACCAATAGAGCGGGTGGTAGAAGCCAATAACCTTGGCCTCCTAATGGACGGCAAGCTGAACTTTGAGAACCACATACTGAAAGTTGTGAGTAACTGCTTCTACCGCCTCAAAATTCTGTACAATATACGCGATTACCTTAGTGTCGATTTGCGTGTTGACCTTTGTGAATCGCTTATATTGTCCAGATTAAACTATTGTGACGTTATTTATGGCGGTTGCATTCTTGGTCGTTCTAAGAGGCTTTTACAGCGAGTGCAAAACGCATGTGCTCGTTTCTGTTTCCGCGTCCCTCCCCGCTCACATATCACCCCATACCTGAACGCCGCCAACTTGCTGAACATGCCTGCGCGCAGGCGCATGCACCTAGCCACTTTGCTGTTCGGTGTGAGACGTCACGAGACCCCATCATACCTCTTTAACAAGATGGTTTGGTCAAGGAGTGAGCGCAGGAGCGCAATGGTTCTCATACCTAAGCATCGGACTGCGGCATTTCGAGGCAGTTTCAAGTTTGCGGCGTCCAAGTGCTGGAATGATATTCCTCCCCCTATCCAAGGATCGTCAAGTAGTTACACCTTCAAGCGCAAGCTGAAGGATCACTTATTGACGCTCCAAAAATCCTTCCAATAATCCTCCAGCACTTTGCACTTTGATATGCCAACCTGTTGTTTTTGAACAATTTAGTTTTCCCTCCTTTTTATTTTTGTTTATTGTAAACTATTTAATTAATTTATGTATTTCTTTAGTTACACATAAGTCGGGTTCTATCTAAGTATTGCATTGTTTACGTAAAGGTTTATGAATTATGTAGTATAGTTTATCTGTGTATCGTTTCGTGAGTCATAGACGGTTCTGGCTGAAAATCAGTGCTGCAGGTGTCTAACACCTCAGCGTAATGCTGAGCCAGCGACCGTTTCACTTTTGCGAAGACACACAACGCTGATGATCTATTTTTCATGTCTATGTTTTCTTTTTTTTGTTATACCTTGTTTATTTTCTATAAAACTGTGTGTATTATCTTATATTTGTGTGTCTTGCAAAAAGGAATAAATGTCTTCTTTCTTTCTTTCTTTCTTCTTTCTTTCTTACATAAATAAAAAATAATAAAAATACACGCGTCGAATTGAGAACGTCCTCCGTTTTTTTTCGTCGGTTAAAAACCAATTGAATCAAACACCCGGCAGAGTTCACTGTATATTTGACAAGGTTAAGTGAAGTAGTCAAGCAAACTTATTAATCGTTTAATTAAGTACGCAAAAATATAACTTTATTAACTTCCAAATTAATTTGTATGCTGGCATGTTTTAACTTGTTTTTAATGTTTACGAACCATCTGAGTTCGTTTTATTTTGTTCCTTCCAAATAACCTTAGTTTTCATAATAGGCCGGGAGATAGTGACACAAATTACTGGGTCATTTGTACCGGTATGGCGGTTCTTCAGGGGTTTTAGTACGCAATGACAAAAAGCAAAATGATGGTCATAGCGCTGGTACCGGCGGCCCAATCGCGTGGGCGTTAGTCGAACTCGTCGGATAAATTACGAGTGTCAAACGATTTGTTCCACAAAAATATTAGTATTTTCCGATAGTCCATAAAAAAGAAGTAGGTGGTAGTGTCATGCCATACTTCTCCGGTGTGACTTACAGCCCGCCATACCGACAAAAATGCGTTAATTAAAGAAAAACAAATTCAAATAACCATCATTTTTCTTTTTGTCATTGCGTACTAAGACCCCTGAAGAACCGCCATACTGGTACAAATGACCCTGTAATTTGTGTCACTATCTCCTGGCCTATAAGCAGCAGCAAGCCACATCAACGATATCGAATGTGTGTAAATAAATGTTTCTGTCTCTCTCATCAAGCGATAAAAACCGGCCAAGTGCGAGTCGGACTAGCGCACGAAAGATTCCGCACCATTCTACTTCCTACTAATATTATAGCGAAAGTTTGTAAGTATGGATGGATGTTTGTTACTCTTTCACGTAAAAACTACTGAATGGATTTGGATAACATTTGGAACGGAGATAGCTGATGCTCTACATTAATTTTATAGGCTATTGTTTATCCCGGAAAATTGAATAGTTCCCGCGGGATAGCGAAAAACTATTTTTTTGCAGACGAAACCGCGGGCAACAGCTAGTTATCTATAAATATCTATAAACCAGTGTAAGCAGTGCCCTGCTCCAGAGCAATATGTACGCAGCGTGGGATCACTTTATACTGGTCACTGATACATACAGACATACATACATTATTCTGGTTTTCAGTATTTGTTGTTATAGCAGCAATAGAAATACATCATCTGTGAATATTTCAAGCGTCTAGATATCGCGGTTCATGAGCTACAGCCAGAGATGTACAAAATACTTTTCGAAAGTATTTAAATACAAAATGCAAATACTTTTTTAATATAGTATTTCAAATACAAGATACAAAATACTTTTGCCTTTTGTATTTAAATACTAAATACAAAATATGTATTTTCAAAATACTTTATTGAAATAAAATACTTTAGGGTAAAATTACTGGTTTTCTTTATTTATTAAAGATTTTAAAATCACAAGCTCTTCAAAAAGAGCATCTGACATGTTGCGTCTGTGTGGACGCATAATCATACCACCATACGAAATAGAAAATTGTTTAAATACAATTTGTTTTGGCATTTTTTTAAAGACATTTCGAGCGAACAACACAGAAATAATGAGCTGCCAACACTGCAAAACGTAACAGTGACTTTGAGGATTGTCAAGAGGGGTCCCTCATATATTATTGGTCAGGTTTTATATGCGTTTTGTTTCATCTGTCATTTTGAGCATAGACTTTCAAAGCTGCTGCGCCACTAGTGGCCATTTTTTGTTTTTACTGAATCGCGGAATGCTTTAGAAAAATGAAGCTTAGAATAAAAAAGTATTTTGTATTTTACAAACCATTTTACAAATACAAAATACGTATCGAATAGTATTTCAAATAAAATACAAAATACTTTTAAAAAAAAGTACTTAAGTACAAAATCCAAAATACGTATTTTGTATTTTGTATTTAATTTTGTATTTTAAATACAAGTATTTCAAATATGTCACAACTCTGGCTACAGCCGCTATTAATATCGAGCTAAAACTGCCGAAAAAAACACGTTTTTTTTTTAAATCTGAATAGGAAGGCAAACGAGCAAGTGATGACCTGATGGTAAGTGATCTCCACTGTCCATAGACAACCGCAAACCCGGAGGAAGTGCAGAGGCGCTGCCAACCTAGAGGACTAAGATGAAATGCCTCTTGTGCCCGTAATTTCCCCGGCTGTCTTACTCTCCACACCGGAACACAGCAGTGCAAGCACTGCTACTTAGCGGCAGGATTAGCGAGTAAGATGGTGGTAGCGATCCGGACGGACCTTGCACAAGGCCCTACCACCAGCAGCCTACTACGTTTGCAGTATGCCCTTAAATATTCATTGTATTCTGTTTTTAGTATTTGTTGTTACAGCGGCAACAGAACTACATCATCTTTGAAAATTACAACTGTCTAGTTCTAGTTCTCTAGTTCATGAGATACAGCCTGGCGACAGACGGACGGACAGCGAAGTCTTAGTAATAGGGTTCCGTTTTGACCCTTTGGTAACGGAACCCTAAAAAACAAATTGCTTTGCCTTTACTGAGGCCTTAGCATAAATTAAACTAAGCGTGGTTATAATAATAATGTTTATGTTCCGATTCGCAACACAACCTCGTAACTTTACGACTTAGTTGCCATTTGTAACGACTAAGATAATTCTAGTAATTGTCTAAGTAAAGTTTTTTGAAAAGTTGCAAATTATATTTTTTTCGACTGTCGACGTCTTAATAATCGAGGAACTGCAGCTCTTTTACACATACACCTTTATTATCTTTATAAATTTTACTGAAAATTAGAACACAGAAAAATCCGAAAAGTAAAGCTATGACCGGGAATCGAACCGGATCCTCGTCATTCCGTGACGCGTGCTATACCCCTACACCACCCATAGCAGGTGGGTAGTCTTCGAATTTTTCTACCTGTCACGTGACCTTGTTACTATGCGAATTTTTGTCGCTAAGCGTCATCTGTTTGAATGTGTCTGTACGAAAAGTAAAAAACAGATAAAACCCCATTTAACTGTACCTAACTTAAAATAAACATAAATTAATTAAATAAATAAATAAATATCTTGGGACAAATTACACCAATTGACCCAGCCCCAAACTAAGCAAAGCTTGTACTATGGGCAACGGATAAACATACTAATATAATGTAGATAAATACGTACTTAAATACATACAACATCCATGACTGAATAGTTTACAATAAACAAAAAATAAAATGGAGGGAAAACTAAATTGTTCAAAAACAACAGGCTGGCAACTTGGCTAATTTGTAAAAAGATATTCAATAGTAGTTATGCGCCGCGTTAAATCTTTTTCACATATTATGTCGAAATATATTAATCGTATATGGTTCGTCAACTTAGGAAATAGCTGTCAACATGTCGACACTGAATGATTCAGTATGTTGCATGATGAGGCCAATTTAAATGGGTGAGTCGACTTTTGCTTTGCGATCACGTTCGTAATTAGATATATAAGCTTTTATTTAACTTGCATGTCAAATGCAAGTAACTACGTATGTTTGTCCGGGTGGAATCTTGTAACTCAATTTTGAAGCACATTAGGTAAAAAACCGAAGTAAATGCCCTGTTGCATGTGTGAGCAGTGTGTGCGAATAGACAAATTGACGTTCCAAATTAGAACAGTAGGTTTATTATCTAATTTGTATCTGTGACGGGGTTTTTTTTCGCTGTTGTGGGGTTTTTATTATATTTTATTTACTGTCATGCTACGTGAGTAGCTATAAGATATTTTTATTATTAATAGGATACATAATGGAATTAAAACATATTAAACTATTAAATTAAAAACTAAACTAAAACTAATCTTAAAATAAAATAATTAAAAAAGGAGGTGCCCCCGTGGTATACTACCACAGACGCTGGCAGCATTCCCCCGTTGGACAGCGATGCTATACGCTGTCCAAGGAAGCTGCCAGCTCTGCAGTCACCCGTAGCGTCTATTAGCCTCTTCGAAATATCAAATCTTTGAAGACTAATAATAGCGCTAGGACCCCACAGACCACGGGTCTCAACACCGAAAGGGACAATGTTATATTCGGTGCTGAGACCCCTAGGTATATTTATTTAGCTATAAGTATATTTTGCGTGGAGGTTTTTATCTTAGGAACCATTTTGTAGGCGATGCGGCTAGCAACCCTGATTTTGATTGCCCTTTCCACCTATACGCCCACAATCATGCTAAACATGGCCTTATCTTGTTACCTTAGGCTCTGTCTACCCCGTAAGGGATAAAGACGTGTTTATATGTATGTATGGTTGTTTTATGTCTGTCTGTCCACGTCACCAATACAAAATAACCTCATTGTCAACATATTGCTTAGGAGCAGGAGATTAACACTAAATTTTATACTTGGCGAATTTATACGGTGCTCGAGTCCGATTCGCACTTGGCCGGTTTTTATTTCTTACTTCGTCAATTGACACTCCGTTTAATATTGATAAATGGTATTAATATAGTTTGGGACCGGAATAAAGCCGTAACTGCATGAATATGGAACAGGGGAGCGCCAGGGTCGCTGCTTGAATGTTATACTCGTAAATCAGAACGAAAAGTTCAACCGACTTACGAAGTGTTGCCAATAAAAGATCCAAGTCACGCTCAATGTTATAATAGTATTTTATGCAACAGTTGTATTAGAGGGGCCAAAAAAGGCGAGTGGTGTGGGTACAGTGCCAGTAGGCTGCCAGTATGTTTCCAAGGCAGCTTTCACTATGGCCTAGATGTCTTTGTTTCTGGAAGTTTTCAGAACAGAATACTCTGCTGGGGTCAAAATGTCCAATACGCTATTGACATGACATTGCAAGCATTTTACATACATAAATCACGTCGTCCCTTGCGGGGTAGACAGATCCTAAGGTAACAAGCCCTAAAGGCCACGCTTAGCATGATTATAGGAGGAATAAGCATATACTTGGCTTTGTACTATTTGACAAGGGAATTTTCGAACCTCTTGACTATTTTGGGATCTTCTATTCGTTTTTTTATCACGTAATTAGGCTTTTTGATTTTTGTGGCATGTGGTTGCACATATTGATAATGATGCATTTTGAACCATTGTGTATTTAGACATTTGTACCGCAATACCAAAAATCATACATTGAAAGTCAGTTCTGGCTCTGTCTACCCCGTAAAGAGTAAAGACGTGATATATGTATGAAAGTAAATGTCCTTGCGGTGGTTCTTAGCCACATTTGGTAAAAATGATTTAAGGCATTTTTGGCTTATAATTGTTTTTTTAAATAGGTACCCTACGTTTGATTACTCACTAACGCGTGGGGGGTTATTTAATTTTGAAGAGCCTTAAGACGTCATGGTAAGACCCCTTATTCCGTATATTTTAGCAAATGTTAGAGCATTAATAGCAGTCATTTGTTACAGCTCCTGGCCCTGGTGAGCCTGGCTTTCTGCCAGAAGGACGATGAGATCCTGAGGAACGACTTCGAAGGCCCCAACGAGGATGGCTCGTACAAATGGGCGTACCAGACGCGTAAGTCCTGTGAATCACATCCTACTATAGACCGACCGCTAGGTAGGACGTAGGACGACACAGGGGACCAAGAGAGGTGCGGTGTTGGCGGGTAGTGCGCCTATCGCCCGCACCTCTCGCCCCCGCGGTCGTCCCACCCCGCGCCCCTGCACCGTGCGGGCGAGGACTCATTTAAGCGGTCGGTCTATTATATTGTAGGTACAGTCAAGTGTAATAATATGTATCTAGACAAAGTTTCAAAAATAAGTACCATACGCTCTTACACCAGCGTAATAAGGTCGTGGGGCATATTTTCGAGAAGTTCGTATTAGGGTTCATGATTTCTCGAGCTTTTCAATTTCTCGGGTCTCGAGAATTCTCGAGGCTAATTTCTCGGGGCTTCTCGGTTTGTCGAGAAATTTTAATTTACGTACGTTTTCTCATATTATTTGGTTCCAATAACGTCAACTCAGTGGTTTTCGTCTCAAATAAAAGTATCAAATTAATTATAAATCTTTTATTGATTACTAGCTTCTGTCCGCGACATCGTCTGCGTAGAATACATGAAAAACCTTCCTCTTGAATCACTATCTATTAAAAAAACGTTTTTGTCAGAAACTTTTTTCTTTTATTAGAACAGCCAACACATTCGCCAACGTACGATATGTTTCCAGAGGGTGGTATCTACCACGAGCAGCGCGGGGCGCTCCGGGACTCCGCTGCGGGCTCGGAGCCCTCTTTGGTGGTCGAAGGACAGTACCAGTACACGGCACCAGATGGACAAGTAAGCAGGCTCCTGTTTAGGGCTCGGTACCTAAAAAAACGCAAAGACCTTATTAAGATCACTTAGCTGTCCGTGTGTGAAGACCCTTTTTCTCAGGAACGCGTAGAGCAGTGGCGTAACTATAGGGTGGCAGGGGTGGCAAAATGCCAGGGGCCCCTAGCTCTACGGGGCCCCGAGCTGGCTTGGTTTAGAGCACAGAAGGGACGCTGATGCACTTCTTTATATTGAGGAATTTGCCGCGGGCCCCTGACGTTATAGTTACGCCACTGGCGTAGAGGTATAAAGTTGTAATTGTAAGTAAGTAAGTAAGTAAATGCTTTATTGTACAAATATAAAGAAACAGAGACAAAATCCCAAAAAAAGACCTTAAATATACAAAGGCGAACTTATAAAATTGTGTAAATCCTACTAATATTATAAAGGGGAAGTTTGTAAGTATGGATGGATGTTTGTTACTCTTTCACGCCAGAACGGTTGGACAGATCTAGATGAAATTTGGAACATAGATAGATTATAGTCTGGAATAACACATAGGCTACTTTTTATCCCGGAAAATTGCGTAATTCCTGCGGGATAGCGATAAACGAATTCTATCCAGACGAAGTTGCGGGCAACAGCTAGTGCTTTATACACTCTTGTATTTGTGTCTTGAAACAAGGAATATGTCTTCTATCTTTCTTTCTTTATATGGGATCACTTTGCACGTCTGCCTGTCTGTCAGGGCCCCTGTCCTCAGAAACGAGTGAGGTATAAAGTTGAAATTACTAAACACTTAATACTCCTTGCAATCACGTAGGTGCTCAGAAGTGATATTTCAAATTTCCCACGGGACAAAGAGACGGGATAAGAAATCTGCATACAATAAAGCTAAAGAGAGTCGAAAGTCGCCCTTCCTGTGCAGATGGTAAAAGCCCATCGAGTTCATGGGTGAAAATCCTAGTAATCATGTTATAGCCGATGCGTCTAGCAACCTATCACTATTTTAATTCCCCTTTCCACCACGCCTACAATCATGCTAAACGTGGCCTTTAGCTCTATTACTTTGGGCTGGCTACCCCGTAAAGGATAAAGACGTGATTTATGTATACGTAACCTATTTTTATAATTATTTCCAGGTCATAAACGTGGTGTACAAGGCTGACGAAAATGGCGGCTTCCGAGCGACCGGCGATCACATCCCCACCCCACCCCCCATCCCCCCGGCGATCCAGCGCGCCCTCGCCTACCTCGCCACCAAACCCCCCTCTGAGAACGACTACTAGACGTAAAACATAAAACCCGACTGCATAATTTTAAAACCCGAATTCGTAATCTTAAAACCCGAATGCATAATCTTAAAACCCGAATAGATAATTTAAGTGTACCCCTACCTACCCTACCTCTTTACCGCCATCTGAGCATGACTATTAGACTAGACTAAAACTACTAAAAGATAAAACCCGACAGCATAAATTAAAAATTTGACGACCGGATGGCCCAGTGGTTAGAGAACCTGACTATGAAGCTTGAGGTCCCGGGTTCGATCCCCGATTGGGGCAGAAATTTATATGAAAAATACGAATGTTTCTTCTCGAGTCTTGGATGTTTAATATGTATTTAAGTGTGTATTTATCTGTATAAGTATGTTTATCCGTTGTCTAGTGCCCATATTACAAGCTTTGCTTAGTTTGGGGCTAGGTCAATTGGTGTCAATTGTCCCAAGATATTATTATTATTATTATTATTAAAAATCCGAGTACAGTCAGCCAACCGGAACCACTGTTCCAGCGTTCAGACTGGCGGGAACCGCGCGGTTCCATATTTACATGAAAATTGTTACAAAGCGTTCAGACATAACCGCGCGGCCCGACGGTGCTGGATTTCCATTCCAGTTCGTCACTTTTTAGGGTTCCGTACCTCAAAAGGAAAAAACGGAACCCTTATAGGATCACTTTGTTGTCCGTCTGTCCGTCTGTCAAGACCCTTTTTCTCAGTAACGCGTGGAGGTATGAAGCTGAAATTTATATCAATTACTCAGGTCTACTGTCCCTTGAAGCTGTGAAAAAATCAAACTTCTAAGCCAACGCAATCAAAAGATACAGCCGTTTATGCCGCAAATTTCCGCAAATTTTCAACTCTCAAGGGAATCAAAACCTACAAGGTAGTTCCCGTGAACGCAGAATCTTGAAATTTGGTATGAAGGTAGGTCTTATAGCACAGATTAAAGAATAATTGCGAAAACCGTAAATGTGTATGTATGCCTGTATATAGCAGTGACCAATATAAAGTAACCCCACACTGCGTACATTTTGCTTTGGAACAGGGCTCTGCTTACACTGGTTTTAGATATTTATAGATAATGATACGGAACCCTCGGTGCGCGAGTCCGACACGCACTTGACCGGTTTTTTTCATTCAGGTAGGAACCTATGTATGGAACGTGACGAACAGGAAAAAAATCCATAGTAAAATCTGGGACACATTCCTTCTTGTATGAGAATCGATAGGGTAAACGATTCTGGGTAAGGAAATACAAAAATATTTAAATTCTGAAAAAAATGTTCATGAATAAACCAAACGCACTGTTTTTAAAATCTTAACAGCGCGATGCAGGGTTGTCTCTCGCACGAGACAGCGCCATCTGTTGTGATATAACTGAACTAATACCCTCACAAACTATTTCTACAGTTCATGTAGACCTTTTTTTGGAAAACGCTCAGATGCAAAATAAAATAAACCCGACTACATAATCAATTAGTTATTATTTAGTAATTCGATACATCATGACAGTACAAACGTATTTTTAAAATTTTAGAGTTATTGTAGATGTAAATATGTTTCTTAAGGTATTTTGTGTGTTAATAAAATACATGTTTCTACTGATATTGTTTTATTTATGTAGCGGTTGCCCGCAACTCCATCTGCGCAGAATTCGCTTGTCGCTATCCCTTGGGAACTGTGATTTTCCCGGACAAAAAATATCCTATGTCTTCCCCGGGCTAAAACTATCTGTAGGTACACCAAATTTCATCTAAATCGGTTCAGCTGTTTTAGCGTGAAAAGGTGACAGACAAACAGAGTTACTTTCACATTTATAATATTAGTAGGGATATATAGTAATTGCAGAAATCGTCTGTGAATTTGCCACTAGAGACGCTAGTGTCGCATGAAATTATCGCAAATATGGATTTATTGGCGATGAATGTGAACACTTTGAAAGCGGTTTTTTTTTCGAACAAAACCGAACAAATTGCGGCATAGCTAATCGATATGATAATAGTTATTTATAATTAATAAAGTTAATGAGATTCAAGATTTAAAAGTTTGTTTCGGCGCCGATCTTATAAATTTGTCTTTGACAGCTTTGCCCCTGGACCTTAGTCAATAGTGGCGCCAACTGGTGAGCAAAGAAACGATAGTCCCCATTGCAACTACGCGCATTGCTCTTGCCACGCTACTGCACAACAGATGACGCCACTGAAGATCATAAATCTTGCCATGAAACAGCAGGCAGATGATGTTCCGTGCAAATAATGTCAATGGCAAGCCGTAAAGGTGCGCCCCAATAGATAATGTGTGGCATTGTATATGCCTAAATGTTTGTTGAGATTCAAAATGGATTCACTCTGACGAATAAACTATAAGACTTATTCGTTGATTCTGCCACACCAATTTGCAAAAACAAAACGCTGAAATCATGAGTTGCCATATAAAAATCCCACAAACTCCCTAAATGTAAGTTGAATTTACGTCTGTATTTCTTTCAAGTAATATAGGTATTGGTTGAATATATACAATAATTTGGTGAAGCCTTGATATAAAATCAAAAAAAGTTTAGTATTTACTAATAAATATGCATGATTCTTGGGAATAAATCTGAGGAAAACGGTTGCCTAGTTATGGTAACATTAATAAACTGTCAGATTGATGTCTAGCGTAGGCTTGGTCGTTAAGTTACCTTTGTCAGTTTTTGTTTGAATATCGTACAAAATTACGAACTATTTAATCATTCCACATTTTCCTATATAATTATCAAAATGAGTGCCAAAGAGGATCCCTTGTACTTAGATATATGTCATCAACTAGACGCTTTCTGTAAACGCGTCGAAGGTAAATCCGTTGGCTTGTATCGGCGATTTCAATGCTATGTTTTCCTTCAAAATTAATGGTCTAATAACAAATATTTTATAGATAAAGTAGACAGAGAACAGCAGCAGATAAGTGCACGCAAGAAAAACACTGAACTTGAGGAGAAATTAGCACAAGAAATTAAGAAAAACGTGAGTTCTTGTTTCAATAATAACAAACTTGTCTACTTTTTATGTTAGTTCGTTTCATTTCATATCGACCCTCTCGCTCTCTTATTAAGCACTATTAGTATTGAGCACAGCACAATGAAATATTTTTGATAAACAGACACGAACTTTCTACTGATTTATTATATACTAGCTGTTGCCCGAAACTCCGTCTGCATAGAATTCGTTTATCGCTATCCCGCAGGAATTACGCAATTTTCAGGGATAAAAAGTATCCTATGTGTTATTCCAGACCATAATAAATAATAAATAAATAAATAAATAATAAATATCTTGGGACAAATTACACCAATTAATTGGCCTAGCCCCAAACTAAGCAAAGCTTGTACTATGGGTACCAGGCAACGGATAAATATATTTATATAATGTAGATAAATACATAATTAAATACATACAACATCCATGACTCGGACACAAACATTCGTATTCATCATACAACTGTCTGCCCCTACCGGGATTTAGCTTCATATTCAGGGTCACTAACCACTAGGCTATCCGGTCGTCTATCTATGTTTATATAATATATCTATAATCTATCTATGTTCCAAATTTTATCCAGATCTGTCCAGCCGTTCTGGCCTGAAAGAGTAACAAACATCCAAACATACTTACAAACTTTCACATTTATAATATTAGTAGGATATATAGATATAGATGAAAATTTTGGAAACTTCAGCAAAATCAGTTTTAATAATTGATGACTATTAAAATTGTTTGCTATACCGATACATGTTTTACGACCACTGTTAATGATGATCTCAATTTCCAGGCCGAGTTGAGTCGGCAGCTGGCCGAGGTGTCCAGCCGCTGTTCCGAGCTGGACCGGCTCTGCGCCCTGTTCCCGGCGCAGCTCACCATCTCCGACAACGACCAGGCTCGCCTCGACAAAGCCAAGTTAGTCGAGCACGGTTAGCACATGGCACGAGAGCGAGAGCTACGAGCGCTCTCGTGCTAGTTAGGCTAAAAATAATAGCTAACATCGCGGACAAATGAGCCCACAGACCACTTGCCCGCAGTCTGAGTTATTTTTTTTTTATATGAATAGGAAGGCAAACAAGCAAGTGGGTCACCTGATGGTAAGTGATCACCACTGCCTATAGACACCCGCAACCCCGGAGGGATTGCAGATGCGTTGCAAACCTAGAGGACTAAGATGAAATGCCTCTTGTGCCCGTAATTTCCCCGGCTGTCTTACTCTCCACACCGGAACACAGCAGTCTGCTACTTAGCGGCAGGATTAGCGAGTAAGATGGTGGTAGCGGACCGGACGGACCTTGCACAAGGCCCTACCACCCGTAAAGTTGCCCACTTTATTTTTTTTCGTAGATGACTACCATCAGACCTATAGAGTGAACAAGATGACGAAACGTTTGGTCGTCGCCTTAACGTCCTTGTGTTGGAAAACCCATTTTATTCTGTAATTGATTTTTTAAATTTAACACTTATCTAATTTATCCATATTTTTTATTATTTCTTTGTTTCTTTTAATGATAATTTCCATTTTATGACATATTTTTGATTTGTATTTAATTTTTAATTGTTGGCATTTTTATTTTAAGCTGACGATTTCAATATAAATTCCTTGTCATTTAATTTTAAGTGATGATGTAATTTTATATTGAATGAGCAAATAAACATAAACATACCATACTAATTGGACAATTAGGCTCACTGGCTAAGTGATCTGTGGGCTCATAGGTTAGGTTAGTTAGATATCTTCAGTAGCCCAAATGGCAAAATACACAGAAAGTTTGGCTGAACTCCGTCGCAAAACCAGGTGCTCAGTTAGTCTGTCAAGTCGCTCACAAAAAATGGTAATTTGACCACAAAAGGCCAACATACAGTAATTTTGAAATCCACTAAGAAGGGACGCTGATGCACTTCTTTATATCGAGGAAGGAGCCCCATCTGACGAATTTGCCGCGGGCCCCAGACGTTAAAGTTACGCCACTGCCTGCCCGTGCGGGCATAGAAATATTATTCTTACTTTCAGTTAGTACCTAGTCAATATAACAGAAAACCGAATTAAGCATTAACATAATTACAACAATATAATAGATATTTATATACAACAGCACAATAATTTAATAAATTTATAATTTAATAATTCAATAATTTAATAATTCAATAATTTAATAACTCAATAATTTAATAATTCAATAATTTAATAACTCAATAATTTAATAATTCAATAATTTAAAAATTCATTAACTGAATAAGTTATTTGATCACACTGCAAGTGTGCTGCTAGCCTGCTGCTATTGTTTGCAGAGCGAGATACGAGATAGCCAAGGAGCTGACCGGCGTCCGCTTCGACTACAGCGCAGCCCCCAACGTCGCAAAAGGCTGTATCCTTTTTGTAACACACACACACACACACACACTCACGCAAATCACGTCTTTATCCCTTACGGGGTAGACAAGGCCTAAGCTAAAAGGTACTTACAGGCCACATTTAGCAAGATTCTGGGCGTATAGGTGGAAAATGAAATCAAAATAGTGATGGGCTGCTAGCCTCATCGCCTATAACATGATTCCTATGATTTTCGCCCATTCCCTCGATGGGCTTTTACCATCTACGCGGGTAGAGACGCAACTGGTACATTCTATGCTTTTTCTTTGCTCCCAGACCAGCATGGAAGAATCCTTTTTGTAATTTGTTGAATACTGGGTGTTAATATTTTAAACAGCGTTATTGATCATCCGACGTATTCCCCCTTTTCCCGTCTTTATCCCTTACGGGGTAGACAGAGCCTAAGGTCAACAAAACCTTAAGGCCACGATAAAAAATAGCCTGTGTTAATCTAGGGTATCAGCTGTCTCCGTTCCAAATTTTATCCAAATCCATTCAGTAGTTTTTACGTGAAGGACTAACAAACATCCATACTTACAAACTTTCGCGCTTATAATATTAGTAGGACATCGGTGCAACAATACTTGTAGCTTCCTAAACGCAGCAGTCGTGAAGAACGAGTCGCGCAAGCTGCTGCTGCCTTTCAACGTGTCCGGGGAGGCCGGGGGCGCCGGGGACGCGCTGTGGGCGCTCGCGGCCGCCGTGGCGGGCCCCGAGTGGGGGCTGCGGGACAAGGAGAACACTCCCGCCAACTGACCCCACTGCCTACCAAATACAAGGTGATACGGGAGACGGGCAGGACTCAAAATCAAATCAAATCGTTTATTGATAATTATAGGTACACATAAGTTAGATGACATATTTAAAGTAACCGCTATAATTTGCCTTTCAGGCGTACAATATTTGCTTTCTTATAATCTAAAAATAGTTTATTTTGTAACAATATGGATGGGATGGGATACCGTAAAATCATGCTCTAGAAATTCATTTATATCGAAAAATACATTATCTCACCTAGCTAGATCGATTTATTGGGGGGCGTGGGCGTCCATTAATTACGTGAGGTATTTTTAAGGATTTTTTGACCCCCCCTCACCCCTTGGTGAGGTATCGTAAGATTTTTCTCAACCTCACCCCAATCTCACGTGAGATTTTTCAAAACTTGTACTTTGAGTATAAAAGTATTGGATTTATTAAAAAACACAACACAATTTGTTTAATTACTTTTATTTAAGACTAGCAAGGACTAGTATTTGCAAATGTTGCTGTAATTTAAAATTATGAATTCAACTTTAATTTAACTTAATTTTCACGAAGTTTTACACCATTTTCTGTTAAAAAAAATTGCGTGATGTTTGCCAAGACCCCCCCTCTCCCCCAAGTGAGATTTAGTAAGATTCGGCTCGACCCCCTCCCCCCCTCCCCTAAATACCTCACGTAATTAATGGACGCCCCTTGCCCCCGAAACCCCCGAATTAAATTGCATGAAAATCGTTAGATATAGAATAGAATAATAGGCTAATGTTTCATACTAGTATTAGCGAGATTAGCTTTATTTTAAAACAGTGCCATCTTTCGTCCCTGCTGAGCAGTAGATGTTCCACGGGAGTTTGTAATTGTATCGTCACACATCATTCAAACAGATGGCGCTTGGTGACAAAATTAGCGTAGTAACAAGATCACGTGACAGCTAGTAACAGATAGAAAAAATAGAAGGCTTACCCATCTTCTATGGGTGGTATAGGGGTATAGCGTGCGTCACGAAATGACGAGGATCCGGGTTCGATTCCCGGCCATGGCTTTACTTTTCGGATTTTTCTATCTGTTCCAATTTTCAGTGTCGCTTAGAAATTTTATTTTAATGTTGAAAACGAAAAGTACTACTATTTTTTTTTACTTTAGTGTTTTCTCCATTTTGTGAAATACAGATTTTTGACCAGAAATAAAATGATATTATAAATGTAGTTTATTGTATTTCATTACCTGTAGTGTGCTGTCATATCTTACTGTATATAAAACCATCATCTATTATATTATTTGTCGTTTAGCTGTTGAAACCATGTATCTCATTGCAGATAGAAAACTGGCAGAATACTGAACATGACGTCCGCTTACTTACCGTGTCTTCTCGAACCTCGACATTGGCAGAATCATCAAAAGTTGGAGCCACTTTCTCAAATTTGAATGGACGGTTCCTATAATTTAGAATTACCTACGTAAGTCAAGTGCCGTTGGTCTTCGCTTTTTCTGTCATATTGTTCCATCGCCTGACATCGGAATCAGCCAGCTGTCACATTCATACTAGAACTGTCAAAATGAACACGATGGCGATTGCGAGCGAGTTAGACAATAAGCCTACTGGTATACCTACATGGCATCAGTTAATTTTAACGAGGTACAGTCGACCCAGAAAGTTCTTTTATCTTTTTTTATGACAGTGCCTCGATCAGAAAAAAAATAAAGCTGATTGGGTATTTTTTTTAAATAAATCTACTCGCCCTTTTTCCACTTTGTTACTCTCATACAAGTGTACGAAGAAGTAACGAGAAAAGAATTAAAAAAAATGCCACTGCTTTATACAAAAATCAATAGTGCTTCAGATTCTGTCCAAAACCATTGAAGTTGTATAATTCGAGAAAAAGGGTGTGGATTTATTTTCAGAAAAATGGCGGCTTTGATGTTTAAGCCGTACAATACAAATGACATTGAAGTGGGTGGTAAAAGACCTTGGTTAGCTTGTTCCCTTACATAACATAACCAAGTTACATAACCGGCACTGGTAAAACCAATCCCACCAATAACATTCTGTAAAAAACTAGCCAAGTCTCGATGGAGCTGCTTGTTTATCTCTAAAAAGTAATGAAATCTAGACAAAGTCGTGCCAAGTTTAAGGTTCCTTTCTTTCCTAGTTAATGTTGTGTAATGACACCATTGCACCAATCTGTCGCCAGAACCGCTACCCATTGACGATTGCAGATTGGTACAATGGTGTCATGGAGCACCTGGTTTTGTACCCTTCAACGGCCAAGTCACACAACATTAACTATAATAACAAAGAAATCGCAGTAAGGAACCTTAAACTTGGCACGACTTTGTCTAGATTTCATTACTTTTTAGAGATTACTGTTTTTGGTGGGATTTCACTTCTTTTTGTAGAAACGTGGCATTTTGATTTATTTTATTAGATTTTCTTCGATTATCCTAGTTTTTATAGTTTTCCCTTTATGTGACCATTAAACCCTTACCCTTTTATTCATAAACACTATAGGCTTCTGCTAACTTAGCAATCGTTTGTCCTTATCTGTCACTTTGACATTTACCTTTCACAGACAAGGACAAACGATTGCTAAGTTAGCAGAGGCCTATAGAGCGTTTATGAATAAGGCGGTAACTCTGTACCAAATGTCAGCTCTCTGAGTTTATGGGAAGTACTAGTTCTATTCTGATGATCATGAGTGAGCGAGTGAGTGAGTGTCATAAATGCGAAACTATGCTTTCGCTTAACTTTGGAACTAAATGACTTACAGACTTGAAATTTTGGATTTTAAGTATGTGATTATAGCTTACTGGATGAGGAAAATTTCTGCGTTCTGGTCTTATCCAGAGGTTCTCAAATAGGGGCCTGAAAATGCGGCGAAATGGTTCCAGTAAAGGATGGTACGGCAGTGTGCTTCGCGCTCGACTTTTAATTTAGGTTTAGGTGCGGCGGGGATGGCCCTTAGGCCGCCGCAAAGCCGCGAACATGTTTGTTTTAATCTAGAAATAGTCTACATTTACCTTAGAATGTCCTGGTTATGTAAAATAGTTATGTATAGGGAACAAGCGTGTTGGCAAACTATCCCGTCGTCAAATACTTTTTACCACATCATACAGTTATAATTTTAATACTGATGACGGCCAGGCCAGAAGGCAAAGGGCATAAGGTACGAAGTTAGGTACGAAGTTAGAAATCGGTCCTATTTTGAATCCTCAATATTTGTAATTTTCGAGGGTCTAGTTTTTTAAATAATCAAAATTGGAAAAGTAGAACATAAGGGGTAGAGGTGGGTACAAATCGTGAAGTAAAGACATTAGTTCTAATGTGATCCAGGGAGGGAACATGGGAATACGTTTTTGTGGAGAAACAACCAGGATATCGTTGTAAAATTGTGTGAAAACCAATAAGACGAATTGATATGATACCGAATTACCAAATCGAAGCTCTGCCGTTCCGCTCGCACTAAATAGTCATTACAATATGAGAGAGAGAGATGGTACGATACGAATTTCGAAGAAGCCATCATATATTTGACACTTGTAAAACTTTTATTATTAAGATAAAAACTTTAATAATGACAGCCTTTTATTGTATCACAATTTCCTTATTTAAAATACGCAGTAAACCTAGAGCTTAATAGTACATTAATGCACCCACCGTGGAGTAACGGAATGGAAGTCTATGGAATAGACGGCCGACCTGAGTCGATGATGTTATAATAATTATTAGTGTTACCGCTGAAGCCACTATAGCAGTGGTTCCTAACCTGGGGGTAATTACCCCCGCAGGGGTAAAACGGAGATTCTAGGGGGGTAACACGGGATGGCACGAGATAGTATTAAAATAGCAATAAACAAAATAATAGTACGGTTAACTCCGAGATTTATATATTACTTTACTTACTAGTTACCTAAACGTGCAATTTCTTACATAATAAACATATTTTCGTTCGAATTTGTGTGGTTTTAATTATTTTAAATTAGCTAGGGGTAAACTCAATTCCCATACGTGTTCACAGGGGTAGTGACATTGAAAAGGTTAGGAACCACTGCACTATAGTATCAATACTTCTGAAACTACCATACTATTAATAGTAGTGATCCTGGACGACAAATAGTATCTATAAAATAGCTTCAATATTACACTGTTGATAGTACAATTTGCTTTTATTTTAATAAGAGATGCTAGATGTAGGCTTATTACCTAACTCGCTCGCAATCGCCATCGTGTTCATTTTGACAGTTCATGTATGGGCTGACAATTTGCATCGGAATTAGCTAGCTGTCACATTCATACAAGAACTGTCAAAATGAACACTGGCGATTGCGAGCGAGTTATGTAATAAGTCTACAGGGGCCCCATTTTTGAAAGCACATCACTCCAAAGTGGTATAAATCAGCTTATATCTCCAAAACTACAGCTCTAATCAAAGTTTTGACTGGTTAACAATGAGAGCTGTGATTGTCTTCTATGCTAGTCATATTTCAAATTCAGCACAATTTTTCACCACTTTCGAGTGGTATGTTCACACATTCCAAAATCGGGTCACAGCACAGGCCTATCAATAGAATGGCATTTTTTGATTAAAACTGTTGATAGGGAAACTATCAATCTGGCACTGCCACAACTCTTAAGTGAATAAAATGGTTAGTCCATGACGTCTAATTCCCCGAATGTCTAGTCGCCATACCGCACCCTTCGTGGAAGAAAGACGTAAGTCCCATGGTAAGTCAATAGGACTTACGTCTTTCTTCCACGAAGGGTGCGATACGTCCGTTCTCCAAATGTCTTATATCCGCAAGTAAGTAACAACTACATTTTATCCAAAAGATCAACATAGGCGCATTCAATCAGATCTTCCTCCGTCACTCCAAGTTTCCCCTGCAAGTCCCGGGCGATGGCCTGCCCTTCTTCCAAGGTCTGTTCTGGCCGCAGTACCACCTCCAGCTCCATGAAGTGGCCGAGGTCCTTGACGGTGTCTATGTGGACCCGGGTCTGACCAACCATGTACAGTAACCTGCAATTAATCCCCCCCCCCCCATATTTAAATTTTATACGAAGTTGAAAGGACTTGCTTGTTTACCAGTGTTTAAATGGATTGGAATAGACTATAGAATAGATTCCAGGGTTTCCGAAACAGCGGCGCGAAGCACGAGGCCATAACGTCGCGACCTTGTCCCAAGGGGCGTCGTGATTCCATGTGACCGAGTCCAGTGAGTGCCATAGAATTGTCCTGCGATTCCAACCTAAAGCTTTAAATGCGACAAGGAGAAATGAAGTTTTTTTACAGTGATTTTCTGACAATCTGTTACTAGGCTTGTACTAAAATTAAGGTAAGTATTTTTGGGAGCTGGTATGAGGGGTGTAAAAAATGGCAAAGTCATATTACAGATAAAATTGGAAAGCCCTGGAGTAGATGGATCATACAAGCCACAAACAGTCACCTTGTTTCCAGCAAGATTGAATCCTTGGTTTGGAATGGCCTATTGTAAATCGACTCACCTTTCCTTCACAACGCGTCCTCGCGCCCCCAAGCATTTTCTGAGCATTCCATCCAATGCTAGAGCCTTTTTCGCTTCTCCAGCTGTAAATTCGAGCAGGTCATAGTCGCTGAGCTTCGGACCGCCCTCGTCGCCGCGGTCGTACCGCACCAGCGTCGCAGAGGAGTCCGCGTAGAAACGCATCTTCAAGCGCCCCTCGTTAACATTGTAGAACGTGTCATCTTGCTTAATAACAGTGCCATCGGATTGACTAAGTTCTGCTGCCACTTTGCAGATCTTTTCGTAGTCCGTTATTCTAGCTTTAATCTCGACGTTACGCATCGTATTGACACTATCGGGGAATTTGCAGTTGAAGTTATTAAAAATTAATACAACTATTTATTAGTCTAATGCACTATGTCAGCACGTACAAGTACATTAGTTAGTACAATAACACAAAATACGAAGTATTATTTATCCTACGCCGTTTTTTTATTTTTATTTACCATCTAATCACGTCTAATGTTCAACCAATACTGGAAAGACAAAGGGGTCAAGGCCCATACAGTCGTCTAATTTAATACATAATTGTGGAAATTTGACCATGTGTTACTTCTTTACTACTCTGAAATTCAGTTTTCCAACTGTTCCTTCCACTCTCAAATTAATGACCTAGAAGTGTGATGCATCTTCACCATCGGCATGAAAAGAACTTAGAATATCACAAAAATAGAATTTCAGCAGTTAACATTAACACAATACACAAACAAATGTTATATAACATTTATTTTGTTTCTTTTTATTTACCGAAATGTTAGAAATAATTCTACTATTATTTTATTATAAATGCAAAAGTTTGTGATTGAGTATATTTGTTCCTTCTTTGCACTGAAACGACTGGACTAATTTGGATCAATTTGGAACTACTAATCAACTAAATGTAAACAATTATGACATGTCTTTTTATTGAAATATACACTTTAAAAGTGTAAATCTTTTCACTTTACAAATTAATTATGAAATAACAATGTAATTTCATAATTCATTTGTAAAGTCGCCCTAATTAATGATCTCCATCAAAATGAGTGATAACAATATGTGAAGAAAAGAAACAATGCATTCAAAATTACAAATGGTATTTATTCGGCCACCGTTCCGGCAGGAGCACTGTAGGCAATGACCCGCAAGAGGGCGGTGTGCCCATCACCCCTGCGGGTCCTCGAGCATGCGATGGCCCCCGGAGGGCCCGCATTCCCCGGGGGTCCCCGGCGCGCCGCGTTCCGGCACCCACACGTGGATCCCAACGTGCTCCATCAGCTGTTTCTTGTTCTCAAAATCTTTCTTACAAATAGCACAAGGAAAGGACTCCCCATGGTTTTGCTTGTGTACTTTTAAAGAACTCCGGCAAGCGAATCGTTTCTTACAGACTTCGCAAGAAGTACTCTTAAAATGTACTGCAACATATTGTTTAAGTGAAAATCGTTTCCCACACACATCACAACTGTAGGGTTTCTGTCCCGTGTGGAGGCATTTGTGACCCTTTAAGGTTGACCGATATGGGAACTGTTTTTGGCAGACATCGCAGCAGTAAAGTTTCTCCCTTGTGTGGACACGTTTGTGAACAGATACTTGCCAGTTGTTCGAAAACTTCTTCTGACAGACATTGCAGCAGAAAGGCTTCCGTCCCGTGTGGATGAGTTTGTGACGATTTAAATGTGGGCGTCGCGAGAACTGCTTCTGACAGACATCACAGCTGTAGGGTTTCTCCCCGGTGTGAACATTTTTATGATAATTTAAGTGCGAGATTTGCGAGAACTGCTTCTGACAGACATGGCAGTGGTAGGGTTTTTCCCCCATGTGAATAGCTATGTGAACACTTAAGCACCACTTCTTTGAAAACTGCTTCTGACATATATCACAGCAGAAGGGCGTCTTTTCTTGGTGACTGCGCATGTGAATTCCTAAATGACGCTTGTCTTTACAGTTTTTGTTGCAAATTCCGCAACAGTGAGAGATCCCTGGTGTGTCAGTGGCATGGGTCTTCTTGTGTGAAGTCAAATAACGCTTTTGCGAGAACTGTTTCGTACAGACATTGCATTCATGAAGTTTCTCTTGAGTGTAAATTTTTCCTACTATTTTAACTGTTTTACTATTAGATTCATGAGCCTTGTTGTGTGATCTGTGGTCTGGTGTCACAAGCAGCGTGCTTGTGGAGTATTTATCCACTAGGGTGCGATCCAAGCGGACAGAGCAAGGCCTGAGCATGAGCATAAGAAGCTCCTCATTGCAGTTGTCGGTAGCTACCGGCTCCTCCTTGAGGTACTCTCCCGAACAGTCACTACTGGCGCAGGAGTCTTCCAAGCTGTTGTTGGTGTCGTCGCTGCACTCTTGCTTCACCATGGCCTGCTCTGCACCGCCAACTGAAACAGAAATAATATTCTCAAGTGATGGCCACTGCATTGATGCCACAAAAATGTGTACCAATTGGATTGCTTGCGGGTCAACGAAATCATATCTTATTTAATTATTTTGGAGAGAAACTTGTAATAAAACATATTGAATTAATAAATACTTAATATTAGAGAAAACAAAACAACATCTATCTGGGGGCATCTGCAGTGGGCCGCGTCAACAAGCGGAGCAGTGAGAGCTGACCTGGCGGCGCCGCGGCGTCGTCGCGCGACTGCGGCGGCTCCTGCTTGACCGCGAGCTCCGCGCGCTGCATGCCCCGCACCATACAGGACATTGGCGCACACTGCGACCACCGCACTGGCATTAACACACGAACTATAACCACAGCGCGTCTTGATTACACAGGGGCCGCACTTCACACGATCACCGGCCGGCATATAATAGAAAATATAGAAATGGCTTGTGATTGTGACTGTGAAACAAAGTTACATTGACTTGACATTTTTTTTTTTTTTTTTTTTTTTCTTGGGCCCGCACGAATGCATTGCCATAAGTCGTTTTTTTTTTTTTTTTTTTTTTTTTTATTATTAAAAATTAAGGAAACTATTTACACGAAAAAAATTATCTACACTAACAAAACAAGTAGCCAAAAAGGATATGGATCAGTAAGGATGGTGGGGTATACATATAAATATATTTTAATAAATGATAATAATACGAGCGTGTAAAAATACATAAAGTGTGTCAAATAATAAGAAGAATTAAAGTTTTATATTGTTGGTAGATATGAAAGAGGCAAGAGATAAATATACATCTGGATTAGCGGAATAAAGGAGGAAATTTATATTGGAAGGAAGTGGCACATGGAGAGAGATCAGGTCATGGAAAAAGGAAGCATGGTCATACTTGCTGCAAGAAAAGAAAATGTGATTTAAGTCCCCATACTCATTCCCACACTCACATGCAGGGCTACTTACTATTTTTATTCTTGCCAGATGAGCAGGAGTGCAAGCATGGCCCAATCGCATTCTAATCAAAACTGTTGTTGCTCTTTTACTTAAATTTAACTTGAAAAACCACGGTTTTGAAGGTATTCGGTTTTGGATGTTCTTAAAGAATTTACCTTTTAAATTGCTGGAATGTTCCCAAGATTTATTCCAAGATTCTTTGAGATATACCTTGGGAAGAGAATCCAGATCATGGTGGTATATATGGTACGGAAAGATGTCACCACACTCCACCGCCTCGTTGGCCAATTTATCTGCTCGCTCATTACCCTTAATATTGCAATGACTTGGTATCCATATAAAATTTACTTCGAATCCAGAAGTAAAGCATTTGAAAAGCAATTGTTTAGCATCAATTATTAAGGGATAGTGTGTTTTTGATTTAAATGGAAATTTGATTATAGATTCTAACGCACTTTTAGAATCACTTAAAATTATAGCATTTTTCAATTTCATTAGTAAAATGTATTCTAAAGCTTTTACAATGCCAAAACATTCCCCAGTGAACACTGATGTCTCAAATGGTAGCTTAATCTTTTGTACAATATTAAATTGTTCATGGAATACACCCACACCAACTTTGCCCTTAGCACCGTGCTTAGAGGCATCGGTATATATTTCGTGCCAACCGGGCCACCGATCACTAATGATGGAGTTAAGGTCAAAATTTGCTTGAAAACTAGAACGCCTAATATTTAAGTTGAAAAACACAGGAGGATTTACTAAAAGGGCTTGGTACTGGCAATTGAAAAGAGGAAGTAAGCGGGCTTGGTAAATTGGAGCTGATAGAGTTAAAGATTTAGTGAAACTATTAATAAGACAAGGAGGGTTTTTGTATTTCCAGTAAGGTGTGGATGTGAGATTTGAGAGTTGTGTAAGTTTTAAACAAAGTAACTGATTAGAATATTGCATAGATCGAAATAGAAGCCGGTCAGCCAAGTATTGGCGTCTTAAGTGTAACGGAGGATCACCGCACTCCACCTGAAGAGCATTTATGGGACTAGATTTCATAGCTCCTAATATTATACGCATACTTTTCGTTTGGATATTGTCTAGTCTTTTTAATGCTGCTACATTACATGGTTCTAAAAGAAAAGTGCCATAATCTAAAACACTCCTTATAATTGCATTATAAACTAACTTTAGTGAACGAGGATGTGCTCCCCACCATACACCCGTGAGGCATCTTAATAAGTTCAATTTTTTTTTCACATTTTGATACTACGTGCTCACAGTGAGGATGTCCTGTGAGTTTGGAGTCTAATATAACACCGAGAAATTTAGCGTGACTCTTTTCAGGTATTGTTTCACCATTATAATATACATTAACTGGAGGAAGATTGTGTTTACGACTGAATGTCACTATGGTACTTTTAGACGCTGATAGCTCAAGGCCATGAGCATCCAACCATGTAGCAAGCATGTTTAATGTTGATGACAATTGAGCAGACGCTGCAGAAAGACAGTCATTTATAGTATAAATTAATAAGTCATCTGCATATTGCAGTAAATGTGCCGGGTCGTGAACAGAATCATCTATATTATGTGTGTAAATACTATAAAGAAGTGGACTGAGAACTGAACCCTGAGGCAACCCTTTCCACAATGTTCTTACAAGATCAGTCGAATCTAAAACGATTTCTCGCCCAGACAAGATATTACGAATGAAATTAATTAAAATATAGGGAACATTCATATTTGATAACTTTTTTATTAATATTTCAATAATAACGTTATCATAAGCTGCTTTGATATCTAAAAATGCCGCAATAACAGACTTATTTTCAGAAAAAGCTATTCGGATATCCGTGTTAAAAACACTTACGCTATCCATTGCACTTCGACCTTTCCTAAAACCATATTGGCTATTGGGTAATAAGTTATGATTTTCCACATACCACTCTAGTCTATTTTTAACCAAATGTTCAGCGATTTTATTAATAACAAGAGATAAAGCTATCGGTCTGTAAGATGAGGAATCTGTTGAATTTTTGCCAGGTTTCAAAAGTGGTATCACTATTTGACACTTCCAAGTCTGCGGAATATTACCTGTCATAATGACAGTATTTATAACCTCTAAAAGATAATTTAACGCATTATCACCGAGATGAGAAAAAAATGAATATGGAATGCCGTCCTTACCCGGCGCAGTATCTTTTACATTCGATAAAACACCTTTAAGTTCAAAAAGAGAGAAAGGTTTATCAAGGCCATATGGGCAGGAAGGGAATGTAGAAATTGTGTTAATAAACAAATCATTGTGTGGTACTGTCGGAGGAGCCAGGCGATCTAGAAAGCTATTATTCAGATCAGATGGCATTGTAGTACGAGTGGAAGAACTCATTCCATGTCTAAATATCCTAATATTATTCCATACTTCAGAGGCCTTAGTGTTAGGTGATATGGATGAACAAAATGTTTTCCAACCTTCAGACTTTTTATCTTTTAATAATTTCTTAGTTTTAGAAAGGATTTCTGTTAATCTCTCAAAGTTATCTTGTGACATATTATTATTATACATTTTTTCAATTTCTTTCCTTTGCGCCACAGCAATACTACATTCCTTATCCCACCAAGGTGGCGATGGCAGCTTGCCAGAGGATTCCTTTTTAATAGGAAAAGTCTGATCAGCAGCCTCTAATAATGTTTTAGTGAATGTTTCAGCAGAAGAACAGATGTTTTGAGGTATAATGGGCAAATTCGCAACCTTGTCCTCTATGATTTGCCTGTAATCACTCCAATTCTCCTTAATTAATTTATATTTCATGCGTGGTTGTGACTTCTGAACATTTTTAATACTAAAATTTGAAAAATTTAAGATTATAGGAAAGTGGTCACTACCATGTGTAGAATGAAGTGTTTCCCAGAATATTGTAGAAGCTAAGTTAGGAGAGGTTATTGTTAGGTCAATGGCACTATTATTTTCTGTAGGGGAAGTCCGACGTGTTGGAGAACCATTGTTAAGTATGCAAAGATTAAGGGAATCTATTAAATCTAAGAGGTCTTCACCATGACAATTGGAGAGGGAGCTGCCCCATGCTCTATGTTGACTATTAAAATCTCCCATAATAATAACTGGTTTAGGGATGTTTGAGAATAAGTGAACTAAATTATTATAAGTCTGAGAGGAGGGTTTAGGAACATAGACAGATAAAAAGGAAATACCATTAATAGAACAGGCTACTGCAGAGATATCATTATAACTATGTACAGGAATTTGAGAGTAATATGTACAATTTGTAATAAACAAAGCTGCTCCACCATAGCCATCAGACCTATCATCCCTGAGGCAGGAGAAGCCGCTTAATTTAAAAATAGAATCAGGCTTTAGCCATGTTTCGGCCAAAGCAATAATAAATGGATTATATTGATTAATTAAATAAATAATTTCATTTTTTTTGCTAATTACACTTCTGCAGTTCCACTGAACTGCTCTGAATCGGCACTGGTCCATTATGCTTGTTGATTAATAAGGTTATAATTTCAATTATTTTTGCAGCGTTGGACGGTTCCATGATTTTTGATTGTATGATTGAGTTCAATAAATTGATAATATCAGATATAGACAGTTGACTTTCGGTAGTGTTTTGGGACTGAGGCTGCAGAGCACAGCCATTTTGTGAAGATGAAGTAGGTTGCTTAACAATAGCATTGTGCTCATGTAGGTTAAATCCTTTAACTAATTTAGGAGGAGGGCGAGCTTTTGTAAATACTGTTTTTTTATATGAGACTGGACTGGGGCCAGCCGAGCCAGATCTATGGGATTTGGTTGAATCTGGACCCTGTTGATCTTTGGGGGTTGCTAACATTTCTGCATAAGACTTTGACAAAGGTGGGTGTATTTTTGATGCCTCAAAATATGAAATGCATTTGTCAGCCATGGTGAATTTAATGTTTTGTTGTCTAAGAAATTCAGGGCATGATTTGGTTGTTGCAAAGTGAATACCTCCACATAGACAACATGAAACGCAATCTTCATCTACATTGCAAGAATCACCTGCATGTTCCCTACCACACTTGAAACAGCGTGGCTTTGATCTGCACTGAATTTTGGTGTGACCAAAATGACAGCAGTTGTAACATTGGATGGTCGGATATGTGTAAAGTTGAACTGGTAGTGCATTATAACACATAAATATGCGTTCGGGAAGAATTCTACCATCAAATGTTACCACCACTGTCTGAGAAGGTTTCCAAACAGGGGCACCATCAACTATTTGTTTTGAATTAATTCGTCTAACTTTCAGGATCTTACCGCACCCATTGGGAACAGATGTGGCTTCAATTATTTCTTCTGGAGAGAGGTCTGTAGGAACGCCTCGGACTACACCCATTCGTGAGACATTGTAAGACGGGATAAATGCTTTTAATTTATTTTCAGCAAGATCGTTGTGACCAATAAATGAATTCGCATCATAATGTTTAGAAAAAGATATAGAACATTTATTTCTTCCTATCCTTTTAACACTGCCCTCAATAATGCTGCCAAAAGCATGTCGTTTTAAATATTTTCCCAATGAGATAGGGTGGAGAATGGTGCCATCATTAGGAGATTCCGTTATTCGTTGAATATGAACCGTATAAGGAGCAACATCAGTAGCCTCGTACAACATTCTTGTGACTGGTGGAGACCTAGGAGTATGGGGAGTTAGTACATTTTCTGGTGGCATAGGCAATGGTACTGCGTGCTTTGCAATACCTTCATCAGAAGCTGTGCAGGTACAACTAAAAGGTACATTATTGTCGGTGGAATTTGAATCGGCCTTCCTCCTTTTTTTATTGCAGTGCTTGCAAATTTTATGCAAGCGTCCGCGCTTCTTATTTGCAGTTGCAGATGAATCTGTCTCCATGTCCGACTCGGAGACAATAGTAACATAGCTACCTGGTAACGGTACTACGCCTCCGCCAGGATCGGGGGGCTTCTCTATAGGCTCCATTTTAATAAGTATTCAAAAAAAACTTACCATATATATGTACAGGCACTAAACTAATATAAATACAAACTTATTATAATAGATATCAAAATTATACCCTACTGATCAATATTTTCAATAATTATTATAAATTTTATAATTTAGGAAGAAAAATTCGCGTCCGCCCTTCTCGAAGTTTCCCGCCTTTTTTACGACTTGACATTGACTGACTTGACAGCTGAACAGCTGTAATTTGACCATAGAGCAATTGTTGAATCTACTTTTTACAACTTTTCCATGTTGGAAAGACAAGGGGTTCTAAGCTTTTACAGCCAAGCCTGATGTGTAGTAGAATTTTCTACATAATGATCAGTCAGCTTAGTCAGCTCCTCCCACCACCCGTAAGGTGTTACCCCCTGTCACACTATGCTTCTTGCGCTGCTCATCCTCCTGCCACGGTGGCAACATGACATTCAATTCACCCTTCCAACATTCGTCGAATGTGTGGCATTCAGGATCTATAATGTATACTGCAACGAACTTCGACAAGGAGCAGACAACAAATTTTCACTTACTGCATGATATTTTCATTACTTGCTGTTTAGCAAAGAAACAAGTTATTTTTTTTTAAAGTACCCGTTTATCTGTTTGCTAATGCATGGCAAGACTTAGTGTTTGAGTGGCGTCATCTGTTGAGTAATAGCAAAACTTAACCTTCTAGTTACAGGGATCTAACTTGCCTTGTCTATATTCTTGTCTTATACGACATAGTACGAGAGCCCACGACCAAAATTTTTGTCTCATAGCAATACGGCCAAAACCGCATCAAATCGATAGATACGATTATCCTGAACTCGAAAATACCAATATCAGACATTTTCCGCGTAGCGTTTGATCTGACCGAATTTTCAAAATTGTCAAAGAATTTTACCGAACTGCATCATAGCAATATGTCTGATTTGCAGACTGTAGTTGAATGATAGTTCTGAGATACCGGAAACATGTTTTTCAGACGTTAGTGGTGTAGCGCAAACCCGTAAAATCACTTAAAAAAATAAAAAATGAGACAAAAAAAATGTCTCATAGCAATACGTCTGAAAATCTTTTTTTGTAGTAAATTTTGGTTATTTGATGCGAACAAAACAATTTTCAGACGGAAATGTGAACGCATTAAATTTTGAGACCGTTTTGAAAATGTTAACAAATTTTACCGATCGGTATCATAGCAATATGTCTGAAAATTGTTGGACATGATAAAATAAGTTGTCCACATGTGCAAAAAATTTATATCAGACAAATTAAGTGTAGCACCTTCTCTATCAGACAACTTTTCGATACTCAGATATCATTTAAAAATCGTATTGAGGCATCTTGAATTATCTGTTACAAACCAATGAATACGTTGCGACCCTGAATTTATTAGATGATAATTAACAAAGAATTTACCCGAAACCGTAACATTTAACAGAGGCGTCGGCCAGGCGACTCCGAAACGTTATTTTCGTTTTTGGGAGTATATGCTACACTTAAAGTGTCTGAAAACAGGTTTTTGGTAATCCTGGCAGCAATACGAAAAGTTTAAATTTTTTTTTACCCGTATTGCTATGATACAGGTCGGCTAAATTTGTCGACATTTTCAAAAATGCGCTCAGGCTATATGCTACGCGCAAAATGTCTGAAAACAAACTTTTTCGTAATACAATTATAAAATCTATGTACATTTTCACTATCAGACGTATTGCTATAATTACCGACTGCCTTTTTTTTTTGACACAGCAGAAATGGCCTCCCACGCTGTTGCTACACTTTCGACCGTTACTACACACCTAGTCGGGTTCAGAATCATACAATCTAACGATTTTATAGGGTTTTTGCCGTATTGCTATGAGACATGGTTTTGGTCGTGGGCTCTGGATCTAACAAGGAAGGTAAACAGCATAAAGAAGAAAATGAGTCATCTGATAGTAAGTGAGCACCATCCATGAACACCTACAACAGTAGAGAATTGCAGATGAGTTGCCAGCCAGGTCAAAGGACTAAGATTGAGTATCTACCTCATGCGCCAGTAATTTTATCGTTTATTAGCTACCTTACTCTCCACGTCGAAACACAGTACTGACTTGAACTGTCAAGCACTGCTGCTTGGAAGCAGACTTAGCGAGTATAACGGTGACAGTGATCCGTACAGAGCTACAACTGTACCTACCCCAAATAAAAATATACTGCTTTCCATTGGTAAAGGAATTTTCAATATATAGTAGATCCGAATATTACCCCCTACAATGCCACAAACTTCACCTCTTTATTACATTAGTACAGAAGTATAAATAAATTATCAGGTTTGCCCTATTCAAGGAATTTTACCCCGCGTCACGTGCGGAAGAAAAGACGATACTTAGTAAATAAAAATACAATTATTGCAACTCATCATGTAATCACTGTAAAAGGTTCAAATCTTAAGTTTTATGGTTTTGGACACTTTTGTTGTCACCACATTATTATAACATTCCTTAAACGGCATTAAAATACTCGACAAAAATTCCTTTCCAGATAATACAAGCACAAAAAAGAAAGACGTTCTGCGCGTTGCCCACGTCACCCTCAGCCTCCCGCGGGATCTTGGTACTTTCCCAACTTTCCCAACATAAAAAACAACCTAGCTACGATATTCAGAGATGCAGCTTTACACGAGAATTAGTTTTTAGAACCAGTGCAATAGTCTCAGATAATTATAGATGAAAAACTTAAGTCAATGACCTGTCGTATGTGTGAGTAATGTGTGCGAATAGACACATTCATGATGTCATTGATTCTGTGGAGGCACGGACGTGCGCGTGTGTGACGCTACCTGCGCCGACACCATGGCTGCGTGCTGCCTCCCAACGACGCGCAGGCATGCCGGCGCGGCGGCGGACACCCGAGTGCGGGTAAACATGACCAAATACCAGTGTCTCGGCACCCGGTACAAGTTCGTCGCATTTGGCGTCGAGACACTGTCCGTGGGGCAAGGGCGCACGTGGGCTCTACAGAGCTATAAGCAAACGCCTGAGGGAGGCAACAGACGGCCATCGCGCCGGCAGCTTTCTCGCACAAAGACTCGCAATTGCGATACAACGCGGGAATGCGGCCTGCGTGATGGGGACCCTACCTAAAGGTCCAAATTTATTTTAATGTTTAGCCTGTTTTATTTTCATTAAGTTATTTTTAAGGTAGCCTTAGATTATATTTTTATCAATACTTTTGCAATCATTTACAAAATGAAATATGTCAATTGACGTTCCAAATTAGAAAAATGACTCCCATATCAGTTCTGTACACTACTACATACAACAGGTCGTTTAATTAAGTTTTTCACCTATACTCGAACAAACAGAGTAAAGTTAATCTCTTTAGTACACCATCATTGATAATTATTGGTGTAACGTCACCTAAAACCATTACCACGCATCTTCATTGTTCCTAGCATTGGGCTAGTGCCGCAGGAGCACTGTAGGCAGTATCCTGCTGCACGGCAGCGTGCCCGTCACCCCCGCGGGTCCTCGCGCGTGCGATGGCCCCCGGAGGGCCCGCAGCCCCGGCCGTCCCCGGCGCGCCGCGTTCCGGCACCCACACGTGGATCCCAACGTGCTCCTTCAGCTGTTTCTTATTCGTAAACTCTTTCTTACAAATAGCACAGGAAAAGGACTCCCCATCATGCTGGTTTTGCTTGTGTATATTTAAAGACGTGCGGCATTCAAACTGTAGCTTACAGACTTGGCAAAAAACCCACATAAAATGCGCTTCAATACGATGCCTTTGTGTAAATCGTTGCTGACAGACATCGCAGCAGTAAAGCTTCTGCCTCGTGTGGGTGCGGATATGAACATTTAAATTCGACTGTTGCGTAAACCGCTTCTGACAGACATCGCAGCAGTAAGGCTTCTGCCTCGTGTGGGTGCGGATATGAACATTTAAACTCGACTTTTGCGTAAACCGCTTCTGACACTCATCGCAGCTGTAAGGCTTCTGCCTCGTGTGGGTGCGGACATGAACATTTAAATTCGACTTTTGCGTAAACCGCTTCTGACAGACATCGCAGCAGTAAGGCTTGTGCCTCGTGTGGGTGCGGATATGAACATTTAAATTCGACTGTTGCGTAAACCGCTTCTGACAGACATCGCAGCAGTAAGGCTTGTGCCTCGTGTGGGTGCGGATATGAACATTTAAATTCGACTTGTTCGTAAACCGCTTCTGACACTCAACGCAGCTGTAAGGCTTCTGCCACGTATGAACGCGTTTGTGACTATTTAAATTAGAGCGTCGCGAGAACTGTTTCTGACAGACATCGCAGCAGTAAGGCTTCTGCCCCGTGTGAATGAGTTTGTGACGATTTAAATGTGGGCGTTGCGAGAACTGCTTCTGACAGACATCGCAGCTGTAGAGTTTCTCCCCGGTGTGAACATGTTTATGATCATTTAACTGCGCGCTTTGCGAGAACTGCTTCTGACAGACATCGCAGCTGTAGGGTTTCTGCCCCGTATGAACGCGTTTGTGAACAGAAAGGTAAGACGAATCCGCAAATCGCTTCTGACAGACATCACAGCAGTAAGCCTTCTGCTCCTTGTGGATGAGTTTGTGACGATTTAAACTTGGGCGTTGCGAGAACTGCTTCTGCCAGACATCGCAGCTGTAAGGCTTCAGCCCCGAGTGGAGGCGTTTATGAAGATTTAACTTCGACTGTCGCGTAAACTGCTTCTGACATACATCACAGCAGTAAGGCGTCTTTCCCAGGTGACTGCGCATATGGATATCTAAATGACGCTTGTGTTTAAAGTTTTTGTTGCATGTTCCACAGCAGTAAGAGATCCCTGGTGTGTCAGTGGCATGGGTCTTCTTGTGCAAAGTCAAATAACGCTTTTGCGAGAACTGTTTGGTACAAACATTGCATTTATAAAGTTTCTCTTGAGTGTGAATTTTTCCTACTATTTTAACTGTTTTACTACATTCATGAGGCTTATTGTGTGATATGTGGTCTGGTGTCACACGCAGCGTGCTTGAGGAGTATTTATCCACTAGGGTGCGATCCAGGCGGACAGAGCAAGGCCTGAGCATGAGCGTAAGAAGCTCCTCATTGCAGTCATCAGTAATTGCCGGCTCCTCCTTGAGGTACTCTCCCGAACAGTCACTACTGGCGCAGGAGTCTTCCAAGCTGTTGTTGGTGTCGTCACTGCACTCTTGCTTCACCATGGCCTGCTCTGCACTGTCAACTGAAACAGAAATAATATTCTCAAGTGATGGGCACTGCATATTGCCACAAAAATGTGTACCTACCAAGGGCGGATCCAGCTTTGGCGCCAAGAGGGGGTCACATAGTCGTGGGCAAGTCAAGAATTTATAACTAGAATTACAACAAAATATAAAAATAAAATCACTATGTTCAATTAGTGGTCCACCTAAGTCCTGGAACCAGCTCAGGGGGGGTCATGACCCCCATGACCCCCCCCCTGGATCCGCCCTTGGTACCTACCACTTGGATTGCTTGCGAGTCAACGAAATCATATCTTATTTAATTGTAATGGAGAGAAACTTGTAATAAAAAACATTGAATGAATAAATACTTAATATTAGAGAGAAAACAAAACAACATCTGGGGGCATCTGCAGTGGGCCGCGTCAACAGGCGGAGCAGTGAGAGCTGACCTGGCGGCGCCGCGGCGTCGTCGCGCGACTGCGGCGGCTCCTGCTTGACCGCGAGCTCCGCGCGCTGCATGCCCCGCACCATACAGGGCATTGGCGCACACTGCGACCACCGCACAGGCATTAACACACGAACTATAACCACAGCGCGTCTTGATTACGCAGGGGTCGCACTTCACACGATCACCGGCCGGCAGATAATAGAAAATATAGAAATGGCTTGTGATTGTGACTGTGAAACAGTTACATTGACATTGACTAACTTGACAGCTGAACAGCTGTAATTTGACCATAGAGCAATTGTTGAATCTACTTTTTACAACTTTTCCATGTCGGAAAGACAAGGGGTTCTAAGCTTTTACAGCCAAGCCTGATGTGAATTTTCTACATAATGATCAGTCAGCTTAGTCAGCTCCTCCCACCACCCGTAAGGTGTTACCCCCTGTCACACTATGCTTCTTGCGCTGCTCATCCTCCTGCCACGGTGGCAACATGACATTCAATTCACGCTTCCAACATTCGTCGAATGTGTGGCATTCAGGATCTATAATGTATACTGCAACGAACTTCGACAAGGAGCAGACAACAAATTTTTACTTACTGCATGATATTTTATTACTTGCTGTTTAGCAAAGAAACAAGTTAATTTTGTTTTAAAAGTACCCGTTTATCTGTTTGCTAATGCATGGCAAGACTTAGTGTTTAAGAAAGGCGTCATCTGTTGAGAAGAAGCAAAACTTAACCTTCTAGTTACAGGGATCAAACTTGCCTTGTCTTTTTTTGTCTTATACGACAAGGAACGTAAACAACATTAAAAAGCAAATGGGTCATCTGACGGTAAGTGAGCACTACCCATGAACACCTTCAACAGGTCAAAGGACTAAGATTGAGTATCTACCTCATGCGCCAGTAATTTTATCGTTTATCAGCTACCTTACTCTCCACGTCGAAACACAGTACCAACTTGAACTGTCAAGCACTGCTGCTTGGCGGCAGACTTAGCAAGTATTACGGTGACAGTGATCCGTACAGACCTACAACTGTACCTACCCCAAATAAAAATATACTGCTTTCCATTGGTAAAGGAATTTTCAATATATAGTAGATCCGAATATTACCCCCTACAATGCCACAAACTTGACCTCTTTATTACATTAGTACAGAAGTATAAATAAATTATCAGGATTGCCCTATTCAAGGAATTTTACCCCGCGTCACGTGCGGAAGAAAGACGATACTTAGTAAATAAAAATACAATTATTGCAATTCATCATGTAATCACTGTAAAAGGTTCAAATCTTAAGTTTTATGGTTTTGGACACTTTTGTTGAAACCACATTATTATAACATTCCTTAAACGGCATTAAAATACTCGACAAAAATCCTTTCCAGATAATACAAGCACAAAAAAGAAAGACGTTCCGCGCGTTGCCCACGTCACCCTCAGCCTCCCGCGGGATCTTGGTACTTTCCCAACTTTCCCAACATAAAAAGCAACCTAGCTACGATATTCAGAGATGCAGCTTTACACGAAAATTAGGTTTTAGAATCAGGGCAATAGTCTCAGATAATTATAGATGAAAAATTTAAGTCAATGACCTGTTGTTCGTGAGCAAATAAGGTAGCCTTAGATTATATTTTTATCAATACTTTTGCAATCATTTACAAAATGAAATATTTCAATTGACGTTCCAAATTAGAAAAATTACTTAAGTCCCATATCAGTTCTGTACACTACTACATAGAACAGGCCATTTATATAAGTCTTCACCTATACTCGAACAAACAGAGTAAAGTCAATCTCTTTAGTACACCATCATTGATGATTATTGGTGTAACGTCACCTAAAACCATTACCACGCATCTTCATTGTTCCTAGCATTGGGCTAGTGCCGCAGGAGCACTGTAGGCAGCATCCTGCTGCACGGCGGCGTGCCCGTCACCCCCGCGGGTCCTCGCGCGTGCGATGGCCCCCGGAGGGCCCGCAGCCCCGGCCGTCCCCGGCGCGCCGCGTTCCGGCACCCACACGTGGATCCCAACGTGCTCCTTCAGCTGTTTCTTATTCGTAAACTCTTTCTTACAAATAGCACAGGAAAAGGACTCCCCATCATGCTGGTTTTGCTTGTGTATATTTAAAGACGTGCGGCAATCAAACTGTAGCTTACAGACTTGGCAAAAAACCCACATAAAATGCGCTTCAATACGATGCCTTTGTGTAAATCGTTGCTGGCACACATCGCAGCAGTAGAGTGTCTGCCCCATATGAACGCGTTCGTGAGAAGTTAAACTCGACTTCTGCGAAAACGGCTTCTGACACACATCGCAGCAGTAAGGCTTCTGTCCAGTGTGAATGATTTTATGCCGATTTAAATGCGATCGATGCGAAAATCGCTTCTGACACTCATCGCAGCTGTAAGGCTTCTGCCCCGTGTGGGTGCGGACATGAACATTTAAACTCGACTTCTCCGTAAACCGCTTCTGACAGACATCGCAGCAGTAAGGCTTCTGCCCAGTATGAATGATTTTATGCCGATTTAAAGCCGATTGATGCGAAAACCGCTTCTGACACTCATCGCAGCAGTAAGGCTTCTGCCTCGTGTGGGTGCGGATATGAACATTTAAATTCGACTGTTGCGTAAACCGCTTCTGACACTCATCGCAGCAGTAAGGCTTCTCCCCCGTATGAACGCGTTTGTGACTATTTAAATTAGAGCGTCGCGAGAACTGTTTCTGACAGACATCGCAGCTGTAAGGCTTCTGCCCCGTGTGGATGAGTTTGTGACGATTTAAATGTGGGCGTTGCGAGAACTGCTTCTGACAGACGTCGCAGCAGTGAGGCTTCACCCCCGTGTGGAGGCGTTTATGAAGATTTAAAGCCGATTGATGCGTAAACCGCTTCTGACATACATCACAGCAGTAAGGCTCCTCCCCCGTATGAACGAGTTTGTGAACAGAAAGGTGAGACGAATCCGCAAATCGCTTCTGACAGACATCACAGCAGTAAGGCATGTGCCCCATGTGGAGGCGTTTATGTAGATTTAAACTCGACTGTTGCGTAAACCGCTTCTGACACTCATTGCAGCTGTAAGGCTTCTGCCCCGTGTGGATGAGTTTGTGACGATTTAAATGTGGGCGTTGCGAGAACTGCTTCTGACAGACATTGCAGCAGTAAGGCTTCACACCCGTGTGAAGGCGTTTATGACGATTTAAAGCCGATTGATGCGTAAACCGCTTCTGACATACATCACAGCTGTAAGGCGTCTTTCCCAGGTGACTGCGCAAATGTATATCTAAATGACGCTTGTGTTTAAAGTTTTTGTTGCAAGTTCCGCAGCAGTAAGAGATCCCTGGTGTGTCAGTGGCATGGGTCTTCTTGTGCAAAGTCAAATAACACTGTCTTGAGAACTGTTCGTTACAAACATTGCATTTATAAGGTTTCTCTTGAGTGTGAATTTTTCCTACTATTTTAACTGTTTTACTATAAGATTCATGAGGTTTATTGTGTGATATGTGGTCTGGTGTCACACGCAGCGTGCTTGAGGAGTATTTATCCACTAGGGTGCGATCCAGGCGGACAGAACAAGGCCTGAGCATGAGCGTAAGAAGCTCCTCATTGCAGTCGTCAGTAATTGCCGGCTCCTCCTTGAGGTACTCTCCCGAACAGTCACTACTGGCGCAGGAGTCTTCCAAGCTGTTGTTGGTGTCGTCACTGCACTCTTGCTTCACCATGGCCTGTTCTGCACTGTCAACTGAAACAGAAATAATATTCTCAAGTGATGGGCACTGCATATTGCCACAAAAATGTGTACCTACCAAGGGCGGATCCAGCTTTGGCGCCAAGAGGGGGTCACATAGTCGTGGGCAAGTCAAGAATTTATAACTAGAATTACAACAAAATATATAAATAAAATCACTATGTTCAATTAGTGGTCCACCTAAGTCCTGGAACCAGCTCAGGGGGGGTCATGACCCCCATGACCCCCCCCCCCCCCTGGATCCGCCCTTGGTACCTACCACTTGGATTGCTTGCGAGTCAACGAAATCATATCTTATTTAATTGTAATGGAGAGAAACTTGTAATAAAAATATTGAATGAATAAATACTTAATATTTGAGAGAAAACAAAACAACATCTATCTGGGGGCATCTGCAGTGGGCCGCGTCAACAAGCGGAGCAGTGAGAGCTGACCTGGCGGCGCCGCGGCGTCGTCGCGCGACTGCGGCGGCTCCTGCTTGACCGCGAGCTCCGCGCGCTGCATGCCCCGCACCATACAGGACATTGGCGCACACTGCGACCACCGCACAGGCATTAACACACGAACTATAACCACAGCGCGTCTTGATTACGCAGGGGTCGCACTTCACACGATCACCGGCCGGCAGACAATAGAAAATATAGAAATGGCTTGTGACTGTGACTGTGAAACAAAGTTACATTGACATTGACATTGGCTGACTTGACAGCTGAACAGCTGTAATTTGACCATAGAGCAATTGTTGAATTTACATGTCGGAAAGACAAGGGGATCTAAGTTTTTACAGCCAAGTCTGATGTGTATTGGAATTTTCTACATAATGATCAGTCCGCTTAGTCAGCTCCTCCCACCACCCGTAGGGTGTTACCCCCTGGCACACTATGCTTCTTGCGCTGCTTATCCTCCTGTCACGGTGCCAACACGACATTCACTTGCCGCTTCCAACAGTCGTCGAATGTGTGGCAGTCAGAAGCTATAATGTACACTGCAGGGAACTTCGACAAAGAGCAGACAACAAATTTTCACTTACTGCATGATATTTTCATTACTTGCTGTTTAGCAAAGAAACAAGTTATTTTTTTTAAAGTACCCGTTTATCTGTTTGCTAATGCATAGCAAGACTTAGTGTTTGAGAGTGGCGTCATCTGTTGAGTAGTAGCAAAACTTAACCTTGTAGTTACAGGGATCAAACTTGACTTGTCTATATTCTTGTATTATACGACAAGCAGTGGCGTAGCTATCTAGGGACTAGGCGGGGCAGTGCCCCGGGGCCCTCAAGCTCAGAGGGCCCTCGAATCCTTACCAGAAAATCTCGATCGAACTATATGATTATTAAAACTGTTGGAGTGTGAACGCAACCTCTTTAGACCTAAGCGAACTATTTTATAATATGTTTATGACACTATTGTCACTGTCAACACTTCTTACCTTAAATGCCTTCGTACCGTACACCACTCTTTCTATTTTCCCTTTACACACGTTTTTAGTTCCACTTAAATTCATCAGGTTGTGCGCCCAGACACCATGATACGTGCCGAAATAGGGAAATAAATTTTAAAAGTTTTAAATCGCGGATGAATATGGATTAGGTTACCGGTCGCCATTTACGATATAACCTCGGACAATCCGTCACCGACATCGCAAATTTTTCTTCAACAACATGATCAGATTTAATCACGGACTCGGAAAGAGTATGAGAATTGCCGATATTTTGAAGATTGAAGAAACTGATAACTGTCAAGAAGAGTGAGAATACCGAAGGCAAATTAATTCAAGAACTGTCACGTAAGTCAGATATTTATGGATCCGAAAAAAAATATTATCCACGTACAGAAGAACAGTAAAAGCTGCTAGACATTACGAATACTGTTTAGAAGGTTTTTTGGTACCAGTGCTTCCGATATATAAGACTTGAGATAAATATGTTCCGTCTAAACATATCCGGCCTCAGGGAAGAGAAGCACAGTGACTTCCGATCTTCTTGATGCAATACGTTCCGTCAAACGTATCCGATGCTAAGGAAGAAAGTCACCCGGTGGTACCAGGACAGAATAGGAATAGACAGACCAGGATAGGAAAGACCAGGACAGGACAGGATGAAGATGTTTTTTGGGAATTAGTGCCTACTGTTACGAGAAGGAAAATTCTGATAAGAATAAAGAAATGAATTTTTGAGAAGTTTACACATCACCAGTACAGCGATGAAGAAGGAAGGTGGTAGCGTTGTGATGAACGTGTTGGAGCGGAGAGATGGATGGGTCTTTACCAAGCGTTGCGATGAACGCGTCGAAGCGAAGTCGAAGTTCACCAGCTGAAAAAGGGCTTTCCTCGAAGTTAAGGGTTTGCGTTCAAGGGAGGATGTTGGAGTGTGAACGCAACCTCTTTAGACCTAAGCGAACTATTTTATAATATGTTTATGACACTATTGTCACTGTCAACACTTCTTACCTTAAATGCCTTCGTACCGTACACCACTCTTTCTATTTTCCCTTTACACACGTTTTTAGTTCCACTTAAATTCATCAAAAACGTAACCAGTTTAGATAGTAGTGGGGCCCCATTTTTTTATTTGCACCAGGGCCCTTGGTTACCTAGCTACGCCACTGACGACAAGGAAGGTAAACAGCATAAAGAAGAAAATGGGTCATCTGACGGTAAGTGAGCACTACCCATGAACACCTTGAACAGTAGAGAATTGCAGATAAGTTGCCAGCCAGGTCAAAGGACTAAGATTGAGTATCTACCTCATGCGCCAGTAATTTTATCGTTTATCAGCTACCTTACTCTCCACGTCGAAACACAGTACCAACTTGAACTGTCAAGCACTGCTGCTTGGCGGCAGACTTATCGAGTATTACGGTTGACGACCGGATAGCCTAGTGGTTAGTGACCCTGACTATGAAGCTAGAGGTCCTGGGTTCGAATCCCGGTAGGGGCAGACAGTTGTATGATGAACACGAATGTTTGTGCCTGAGTCATGGATGTTGTATGTATTTAAGTATGTATTTATCTATATTATTATAAGTATGTTTATCCGTTGCCTGGTACCCATAGTACAAGCTTTGCTTAGTTTGGGGCTGGGTCAATTGGTGTAATGTGTCCCAAGATATTTATTTATTTATTTATTTATATTTACGGTGACAGTGATCCGTACCTCAGATCAATTACTAAAGCCTAGATACCGCCCTAATATCAAAACAATGTTACATATAGCTTGACCGTTTACTCATACGACGTTTGATAATGGGAGAAAAGGTAGTCTATATATTTCTTAGGTACTCAAAACTACAAGGTTGTACACTGTTCCTCCACTGTTCAAAATCCATAGAGATGTAGCAAAAAGTTTTATCGAAAGATTATTATCGATATTTTGAGATTGTGTATGGTCTTCTGGTGTGGATGGATTTTCGGTATGGAGCATAACGCGGTAAAAAGGCGATGCCTCCTTATGACTATTTAAATGATCGCGGGGTTCTAGTCAGAATAATGTATGGCTAGGGTGGTAGCAGAATACCCCGTACCCCGGCTTTAAATGAAATTTCGAGAAATCCCTGGATATCAAACAGCGGTTTCAAATAAATAATTTAATCGTTCAGAGATTTTTTTTCAAGTCAGTAAAAAGTATCTGTAATTGAATAGACTGTAAGAGAGAAGGTTGTTATTGTAAATTGTACCACCGTCTACCCATTTTCTTACCTTGGTATTTGTACACCCTATACGAGTTTAAAACGTAGATTCTTGATGTGGTGTCGCCAGTGCCGATAAAGCTGTGACCGCCACCGACAAAGCGTCGCTGTCCACTAAGATAATGGATAGACTTTATTTAGCATAAAATAAATTGCTTTGGTATTTAGAGGATATTCAGAGGCTCAGACTTACGCTCAAAATTGCAATTAGTATGGCCTTAATCTGAGGTTTGCCCTTCAATTTTTAAATTCGGCATGGAATAAAAAAACAAAAATCTGGACATGTTCACATAATATATTAAATTTACATTTTCAGTTAAAATCAATAACATCTTAGCATTACCTACACATCGAAATGTTTTTTAAATGGCATTATTTACATTATTATCCTATTTACTTTTAGATCAGTCATATCGTACAAAAAAAGACGCTTAAATTACAATAATTGCGGTAAACTTGCATTTTTGATATGTTGTTTGGGTACACCTAGATAAGTAATATTCCAGATTTGCAGTTAGTAATACTGTACAGTTTTAAGAATACGTCTTTTTGAAACCTTCTTCACTCTGTCCAAATCTTGTTCCAGCTGACTGACCCGCTTCCTTAATTCTGGACAACATGTAGAACTTGTCGTGGGATATTCAATCTCAACCTCCATCGGCGCAGGAATTATACTGAAAAAAAAAACTACTGATGACTATCATGTATTTACACATAATTAGGGCCGCCGTCCGGGTTTCACGGGATTTGTCCTAGCTTGGAGAGCATCGTTATATTATATCATTACGTACACCGATAAGTAAGCCTACTAGGTAGACTCCTGAATTAAAAAAAAAACATTATTTAAACTAGCGAGCACCTTTTTTAAATTAAAGTAAAATGGGAATACAATACCTCTCCAAGCCTTGAATCAGATGTTAAAATATGTGTCGTGCTTGTGGTAGCTTGGCATTCATCGACTTCCATAGCGACGGTTGGAATCTAAAAACAGCAAAATGAATAAACGCGTTCAATCAAAATAGCTTTAAGCATTCATTTGAATATAATAATAACACATCTTGATAATAGTCTGTTCCTGCACCTGTCCGATCCTGGAATTAGTTAAAACATGTCTCGTGTTTGTGGTGGTTTGTTTCCCTTGCGGAATAATTTGGCACCACTTAATTTTTAATTTTATTGTTCGTCCATAGGAAATCTGTAATTGTCATTATTACGTCATTATTTATATAAATAATTTAGTCCACAATACAAAGTTTAGGAAAGTAATTCGATATCGATGAAACTGGCAATGAACAGGAACATCACTATCACCCATACCTCATAACCTCTAAGCTATTACAAATTACCTAATTATCTCGAAGATTCATCGCCCTTATTGAGTCCAAAATGTTTATTTGTTACAATAATCAGTTTTAGGTTTATAAATTTTAATTCAGCTCAAATTGGTTAGCATATAATATTGAAAACACGTAAAAATGTACTCACCGATGGAAGCTTATATATTCCCGTTCATTTTCTTTGCGAGACGAATGAGATTTACATCCCAAAACAATACAAGCCATTTATACGACCCTTAGGCACACAATACCACTTTCACCTTATTTTAAAACTTTACTGTTAGGTAGAGGTTTATGAAAATCAATCACTGGTCGACTTGCAAATATTTACCTGTCATAACCATTTCAAATACAACTTAATACAGATGACCTGCTGTTCTCAACGGGAAATATGATTTAAAACACTTTTTAATTTAGTAGCGTAAAACTAGACCAAAGAGACCACTTGACATTTCAGGTGTGTACGGCCTGTACAGGCAGACTAGATAATGCTACATTTATCTCTTTCCAGCTTGTTGATTTCTTCATGTGAATTAAGAGATGTACATATTGATGTCACTAGTTAAATTTTAACGCGGTATCTAGGCTTTAGTAATTGATCTGAGATCCGTACAGACCTACAACTGTACCTACCCCAAATAAAAATATACTGCTTTCCATTGGTAAAGGAATTTTCAATATATAGTAGATCCGAATATTACCCCCTACAATGCCACAAACTTGACCTCTTTATTACATTAGTACAGAAGTATAAATAAATTATCAGGGTTGCCCTATTCAAGGAATTTTACCCCGCGTCACGTGCGGAAGAAAGACGATACTTAGTAAATAAAAATACAATTATTGCAACTCATCATGTAATCACTGTAAAAGGTTCAAATCTTAAGTTTTATGGTTTTGGACACTTTTGTTGTCACCACATTATTATAACATTCCTTAAACGGCATCAAAATACTCGACAAAAAATCCTTTCCAGATAATACAAGCACAAAAAAGAAAGACGTTCTGCGCGTTGCCCACGTCACCCTCAGCCTCCCGCGGGATCTTGGTACTTTCCCAACTTTCCCAACATAAAAAGCAACCTAGCTACGATATTCAGAGATACAGCTTTACACGAGAATTAGTTTTTAGAATCAGTGCAATAGTCTCAAATAATTATAGATGAAAAACTTAAGTCAATGACCTGTCGTATGTGTGAGTAATGTATGCGAACAGACACATTCACGATATCATTGATTCTGTGGAGGCACGGACGTGCGCGTGTGTGACGCTACCTGCGCCGACACCATGGCTGCGTGCTGCCTCCCAACGACGCGCAGGCATGCCGGCGCGGCGGCGGACACCCGAGTGCGGGTAAACATGACCAAATACCAGTGTCTCGGCACCCGGTACAAGTTCGTCGTATTTGGCGTCGAGACACTGTCCGTGGGGCAAGGGCGCACGTGGGCTCTACAGAGCTATAAGCGAACGCCTGAGGGAGGCAACAGACGGCCCTCGCGCCGGCAGCTTTCTCGCACAAAGACTCGCAATTGCGATACAACGCGGGAATGCGGCCTGCGTGATGGGGACCCTACCTAGAGGTCCAAATTTATTTTAATTTTTAATGTTTAGCCTATTTTATTTTCATTAAGTTATTTTTAAGGTAGCCTTAGATTATATTTTTATCAATACTTTTGTAATCATTTACAAAATGAAATATTTCAATTGACGTTCCAAATTAGAAAAATTACTTAAGTCCCATATCAGTTCTGTACACTACTACATACAACAGGCCATTTACTTAGGTTTTTCATCTATACTCGAACCAACAGAGTAAAGTTAATCTCTTTAGTACACCATCATTGATAATAATTGGTGTAACGTCACCTAAAACCATTACCACGCATCTTCATTGTTCCTAGCATTGGGCTAGTGCCGCAGGAGCACTGTAGGCAGTATCCTGCTGCACGGCGGCGTGCCCGTCACCCCCGCGGGTCCTCGCGCGTGCGATGGCCCCCGGAGGGCCCGCAGCCCCGGCCGTCCCCGGCGCGCCGCGTTCCGGCACCCACACGTGGATCCCAACGTGCTCCATCAGCTGTTTCTTATTCGTAAACTCTTTCTTACAAATAGCACAGGAAAAGGACTCCCCATCATGCTGGTTTTGCTTGTGTATATTTAAAGACGTGCGGCATTCAAACTGTAGCTTACAGACTTGGCAAAAAACCCACATAAAATGCGCTTCAATACGATGCCTTTGTGTAAATCGTTGCTGACAGACATCGCAGCAGTAAGGCTTCTGCCTCGTGTGGGTGCGGATATGAACATTTAAACTCGACTTTAGCGTAAACCGCTTCTGACAGACATCGCAGCAGTAAGGCTTCTGCCCAGTGTGAATGATTTTATGCCGATTGAAAGCCGATCGATCCGAAAACCGCTTCTGACACTCATCGCAGCAGTAAGGCTTCTGCCCAGTGTGAATGATTTTATGCCGATTGAAAGCCGATCGATCCGAAAACCGCTTCTGACACTCATCGCAGCAGTAAGGCTTCTGCCTCGTGTGGATGCGGATATGAACATTTAAATTCGACTGATGCGTAAACCGCTTCTGACACTCATCGCAGCAGTAAGGCTTCTCCCCCGTATGAACGCGTTTGTGACTATTTAAATGAGAGCGTCGCGAGAACTGCTTCTGACAGACATCGCAGCTGTAGGGTTTCTGCCCCGTATGAACGCGTTTGTGAACAGAAAGGCAAGACGAATCAGTAAATCGCTTCTGACAGACGTCGCAGCAATAAGGTTTCTGCCTTGTGTGGTTGCGGATATGAACATTTAAAGTCCACTGTTGCATAAACCGCTTCTGACATACATCACAGCTGTAAGGCTTCTGCCCCGTGTGAAGGCGTTTGTGACTATTTAAATGTGGGCGTTGCGAGAACTGCTTCTGACAGACATCACAGCTGTAAGGCTTCACCCCCGTATGGAGGCGTTTATGAAGATTTAAAGCCGATTGATGCGTAAACCGCTTCTGACATACATCACAGCTGTAAGGCGTCTTTCCCAGGTGACTGCGCAAATGGATATCTAAATGACGCTTGTGTTTAAAGTTTTTGTTGCAAGTTCCGCAGCAGTAAGAGATCCCTGGTGAGTCAGTGGCATGGGTCTTCTTGTGCAAAGTCAAATAACACTGTCTTGGGAACTGTTCGGTACAAACATTGCATTTAAAAGGTTTCTCTTGAGTGTGAATTTTTCCTACTATTTTAACTGTTTTACTATAAGATTCATGAGCCTTATTGTGTGATCTGTGGTCTTGTGCCACACGCAGCGTGCATGTGGAGTATTTATCCACTAGGGTGTGATCCAGGCGGACAGAGCAAGGCCTAAGCATGAGCATAAGAAGCTCCTCATTGCAGTCATCAGTAGCTACCGGCTCCTCCTTGAGGTACTCTCCCGAACACTCACTACTGGCGCAGGAGTCTTCCAAGCTGTTGTTGGTGTCGTCGCTGCACTCTTGCTTCACCATGGCCTGCTCTGCACCGTCAACTGAAACAGAAATAATATTCTCAAGTGATGGCCACTGCATTGATGCCACAAAAATGTGTACCACTTGGATTGCTTGCGGGTCAACGAAATCATATCTTATTTAATTATTATGGAGAGAAACTTGTAATAAAAAATATTGAATTAATAAATACTTAATGTTAGAGAAAAAACAAAACAACATCTATCTGGGGGCATCTGCAGTGGGCCGCGTCAACAAGCGGAGCAGTGAGAGCTGACCTGGCGGCGCCGCGGCGTCGTCGCGCGACTGCGGCGGCTCCTGCTTGACCGCGAGCTCCGCGCGCTGCATGCCCCGCACCATACAGGACATTGGCGCACACTGCGACCACCGCACTGGCATTAGCACAAGAATTAAAACCACAGCGCGTCTTGATTACGCACGGGCCGCCCTTCACACGATCACCGGCCGGCAGATAATAGAAAATATAGAAATGGCTTGTGATTGTGACTGTGAAACAGTTACATTGACATTGACTGACTTGACAGCTGAACAGCTGTAAATTTGACCATAGAGCAATTGTTGAATCTACATGTCGGAAAGACAAGGGGATCTAAGTTTTTACAGCCAAGTCTGATGTGCATTGGAATTTTATACATAATGATCAGTCAGCTTAGTCAGCTCCTCCCACCACCCGTAGGGTGTTACCCCCTGGCACACTATGCTTCTTGCGCTGCTTGTCCTCCTGTCACGGTGGCAACACGACATTCACTTGCCGCTTCCAACAGTCATCGAATGTGTGACAGTCAGAAGCTATAATGTACACTGCAGGGAACTTCGACAAAGAGCAGACAACAAATTTTCACTTACTGCATGATATTTTGATTACTTGCTGTTTAGCAAAGAAACAAGTTAATTTTGTTTTAAAAGTATTCGTTTATCTGTTTGCTAATGCATGGCAAGACTTAGTGTTTGAGAGTGGCGTCATCTGTTGAGTAGTAGCAAAACTTAAACTTCTAGTTACAGGGATCAAACTTGACTTGTCTATTTTTGTCTTATACGACAAGGAAGGTAAACAATATTAAAAAGCAAATGGGTCATCTGACGGTAAGAGAGCACTACCCATGAACACCTTCAACAGTAGAGAATTGCAGATAAGTTGCCAGCCAGGTCAAAGGACTAAGATTGAGTATCTACCTCATGCGCCAGTAATTTTATCGTTTATCAGCTACCTTACTCTCCACGTCGAAACACAGTACCGACTTGAACTGTGAAGCACTGCTGCTTGGCGGCAGACTTATCGAGTATTACTGTTGACGACCGGATAGCCTAGTGGTTAGTGACCCTGACTATGAAGCTAGAGGTCCTGGGTTCGAATCCCGGTAGGGGCAGACAGTTGTATGATGAACACGAATGTTTGTGCCTGAGTCATGGATGTTGTATGTATTTAAGTATGTATTTATCTATATTATTATAAGTATGTTTATCCGTTGCCTGGTACCCATAGTACAAGCTTTGCTTAGTTTGGGGCTGGGTCAATTGGTGTAATGTGTCCCAAGATATTTATTTATTTATTTATTTATATTTACGGTGACAGTGATCCGTACAGACCTACAACTGTACCTACCCCAAATAAAAATAGACTGCTTTCTATTGGTAAAGGAATTTTCAATATATAGTAGATCCGAATATTACCCCCTACAATGCCACAAACTTTACCTCTTTATTACATTATTAGTACAGAAGTATAAATAAATTATCAGGGTTGCCCTATTCAAGGAATTTTACCCCGCGTCACGTGCGGAAGAAAAGACGATACTTAGTAAATAAAAATACAATTATTGCAACTTATCATGTAATCACTGTAAAAGGTTCAAATCTTAAGTTTTATGGTTTTGGACACTTTTGTTGTCACATTATTATAACATTCCTTAAACGTCATTAAAATACTCGACAAAAATCCTTTCCTGATAATACAAGCACAAAAAAGAAAGACGTTCTGCGCGTTGCCCACGTCACCCTCAGCCTCCCGCGGGATCTTGGTACTTTCCCAACTTTCCCAACATAAAAAGCAACCTAGCTACGATATTCAGAGATGCAGCTTTACACGAGAATTAGGTTTTAGAATCAGTGCAATAGTCTCAGATAATTATAGATGAAAAACTTAAGTCAATGACCTGTTGTATGTGTGAGTAATGTATGCTAACAGACACATTCATGATGTCATTGATTCTGTGGAGGCACGGGCGTGCGCGTGTGTGACGCTACCTGCGCCGACACCATGGCTGCGTGCTGCCTCCCAACGACGCGCAGGCATGCCGGCGCGGCGGCGGACACCCGAGTGCGGGTAAAGTTGACCAAATACCAGTGTCTCGGCACCCGGTACAAGTTCGTCGCATTTGGCGTCGAGACACTGTCCGTGGGGCAAGGGCGCACGTGGGCTCTACAGAGCTATAAGCAAACGCCTGAGGGAGGCAACAGATGGCCTACAACTTACAACAGGTCATTTACTTAAGTTTTTCACCTATACTCGAACAAACAGAGTAAAGTCAATCTCTTTAGTACACCATCATTGATAATTATTGGTGTAACGTCACCTAAAACCATTACCACGCATCTTCATTGTTCCTAGCATTGGGCTAGTGCCGCAGGAGCACTGTAGGCAGTATTAGTCTGGTCAACATGTACCTTTTTAGGTTAAATTTTTGTATAGTCTCCGAAAATTACGATCAAGGTGTCATTCGATTCGGAATATTATGTAGAAAGTTTAAGAAAAAGATCCAAATGGGGCCGATAAAAATTGCAAAAGTTATAAACAATAAAAAAAAAAAATAGGGCTTTGGTTTTTTTTTAATATCTCGAAAACTCTCAAGGATATTCAAAATTTGAAAGAAGATCTGAAAATAAAAGGACATTTCCTAAAATAAACGCGTACCTTCCGGAACTGTATCTTTAATATTTATAATTTTTACGGAGCCCTGAAAATAGCGCTAAAAGGCTTCCGCTCGTGATTTGTCACCCGGACACGGTAACAATAAAAATAATTTTGACACATTAAATATGAATATTAAAGAATAAAAAAAATTGAGTACTATTGGGATATATAAATAAACAATAATCCATCGGCGAAAAATTTTTATCCCTATTTGTCCATTAGTTATGCATTAGTTAATGAAAAACTTTTTCTGAATAGAATGTTAACAGAAAAAACCTGATTATTCTTAAACTACAACCCTAGAATTTTTTTCACTTCGTGGAGTTATTCTTAAAAGGCATATCAATAGATCGCCATTGGAAAAATTCAAAAATGTTGATTTTCCACTTTTTTTTTAACGATCGAAAACAAAAAAATGGAGGCATTAATTTATTAAAAGGTATACTGGAAAAGAAAAACAAATCATAATAAAACAGTCACAACTTAAAAATAACGCAGAGATACTAAAACTAAAACTACTACTAATTATAAAACAAATTGTTATAAAGCTATAAATAAAAAAGTTGCCCCAAATCACTTCCCGGTGGCATGGTGCCCAGAAGGCTGGCAGCATTGCCGCGTTGGATGGCAATGCTTACCCTTTGTGCTAAGAAGAAACCAGCCCTCTGGTCACCCGATGCTTCATTTATTTTGGTCGACAGCGATCCATACAGCTCGTGCGCACTTGGCCCCCACGGACCCATGGTTTCTACCCCAAACGGCAAAAAAATTAAAAACTGCATAAAAGTAATTAAAAATTATTTTTTTTCAAATATTTTTAATTTTATGATTTCTGACGGTTAAAAGCTAAATGAAAATATATTTTTTAAATTTTTTACCGCGATTGTTTAAATAATTGTTATAAACAAATGCATTGTTTATAAGATAATCAACAATTTTTTTTACCTTATCTACTTGTCGATATAAATCATGATTTTTAAGAAACAAATCATTCCTTAAAAAAAATTATTTCTTGCTATAAAATGCAACAATCGTTTTTTACCACAAAATATAAATATTAAGGAACCATTTTTTCTCTAAAAATAATAAATTATATTGTTCTTAAAGATAGTTACACATTGTGCCGTAAGGAAGATCGCTAAGTCAGCATGCAGCCCGCGGCCTGGCAACCACGCCGCGACAACACGAGGCACCGACGCAGCACAACGTGACACCGCGCTACGCGATACATTCATTTTATTAGGGAAACACTTTTGTTTCATACTTCGAGCAATAGGCACCTCTCTTAGATTATAATTATCATTTGTAATTTTTAATTAAATTAGTTTATAAAAGTTTTTGGTTTTTTTTCGAGCCTCCGGAAGCGGCTAACGTAATTGGCGCAGTCGGTAGGATTTCTCGAAGCTGGTTCGCGATTCGTTATCGCCGAAATTATCGCAATCGAGCGCGTGCGATCGCGAGCAGTCCGGCTTTCAACGCCCTCATCGAGATCCTGCAAAGAATCTACGAGCAGCAGACCAGGAGGTGAATCCAGCAATTGATTCCCGAGGAAAACCAGAGATGAAGCACCTGTAAGTACACTTGAATCGATCTCGTGTTGCTTGCTTCCTTAGTTCCTAATTCCCTTCCAAAATTTTTCGTCCGAAAAATTCGGGTTCCCGAGAACCTGCATCGAGACAGGCCCGCCGGGAAAGATTAGATTTATTTAGAAACTTAGATATTTCAAATTTAAATTCATCTTTAAGTTATCTTATTGAATCCAAAATAATGGCCAGGAACCCCGATGACATTTACAAGGCCTTACGCCTGGTTCCTGATTTTGATGGCAACCCTAACGTGTTAACCCGGTTTATTAAAATATGTGACCAAATTGTTGAGGCTTACATGAGTAGTGAAGCTGGAAATGAATTATCAAACTTGTGCCTTTTAAATGGAATTCTTAATAAAATTACTGGATCCGCTGCCAGCACCATTAATGGTAACGGCATCCCCGACAGTTGGATAGGTATTAGGACCGCCCTTATTAATAATTTTTCTGACCAACGCGACGAAACCGCTTTGTACAACGACCTATCATTAGCGAATCAAGGTAACAAGACCCCACAGGAATTTTACGACCATTGCCAGACATTACTTAGTACAATTATGACGTATGTGACCCTCCATGAAAATATCAGCACCACCGTAGAAGCTAAACGATCCTTATATAAAAAAGTGGCAATGCAAGCTTTTGTACGAGGCTTAAAGGAACCCTTGGGGTCGCGAATCAGATGTATGCGACCCGAATCCATAGAGAAAGCTCTTGAGTTTGTTCAAGAGGAACTAAATGTTATGTACTTGCAACAGCGAGTCGAGCCAACAAAAACCCATCAACCAGCTAAGGTGACCACACCCTCACCGAACATGGGATTTTTGCCCCCTCGTCCAATGCACCAACCGCAGGCGCCGGCATGGCCAGCCCCCGCTGGACAACGTTTAGTTCAACAACCCCCACAGCCTTTTAAATTCAATTCTATACAGCCACAACCCCAACATCGCATGCCCAGCAGAACACAACAAATGTTTAGCTCACGTCCCCCGAATTATAACCCCCAGAGTAATACATTTAGACTACCCCCTAGACATAACCCCCAATTTTATTCAGGCCATAAGCCTATGAGTGGAGTTCAAAGTTTTACTCCTAAATTATTACCTCAAACTAACCAACCGAATTTTAAACCCCGTGAAATGAACATGAACGAATGCGCACCCTACACGGAGTATTCCTATTACAACGATTATAATATGCAACCAGAGTACTATTACGATATGACGTATGACAATCAAACTGACTATGACCCTGACGAACAGTATTTAGAGCCTACTTTCGATTGCCAACCGAGCGACGCACATGTGTCTAACGAAAAGGACGAGCAGGATTTTCAGTTGAATCAGAAATCACGAAAGTCAAAATAGAATTAAATTTGCAATCTCAAAGACAATTACCATACATTAAAATTAACAATCCCCCATTAAAATTTTTGATAGATACTGGCGCTAATCAATCCTTCATTAGCCCCGAGGCCGTTGAACGGTACTTTTCAAATCATCCCCTTAACTACGATCCTTTTGAAGTAACTAACGTTCATGCTGTAAGTAGAAACGATTATTCATTGACCTTGCCCAGTTTTCCTGAATTCAATGACGTAAATGATATGAAATTATTTGTCTATCGTTTCCATAATTATTTTGATGGTCTCATTGGATTAGATTTATTAACTAAATGGGAAGCCAAAATTGATCTTAAAGATAAGTCCCTGATAACACGAACCTCATGTAACCCGATCCGAATGTATAACTCTGCCAATGTAAATTACTATGAAGAAATTATCCCAGCTAATACATCCAAAATAATTAGATTACCCATTGACGCCCCTGACGGAGAAGTATTAGTAAAAAATCAAATTATCAGTAGTTGTATGATTCACGAATGCCTTACAGTAGTAAAAAATAATAGAGGATATTTAGAAGTCGAAAACTGCAGTCCCAATGATGTAATATTCACACTTGACCAGCCAGCCCAAGCTAACCTATTCAATACAGAGTGCATACGCACTAAACAACCGCTGACACGAGCACAAGACGTGATATCTCGCCTACGGACCGACCATTTAAACGAAGAGGAGAGAGCTAACCTAAAGTTACTCTGTTCTCGCTTCGCTGACGTATTTTATATTGACGGAGAACCACTGACTTTTACGAATAAAATTAAGCATCGAATCAGGACGAATGACGAAATCCCCGTATATACTAAAAGCTACCGATATCCTTTTATTCATAGACAAGAAGTAAAAAATCAGATCACAAAAATGTTAGAACAGGAAATAATAAGACCTTCCGACTCCGCATGGAGCTCCCCTATTTGGGTTGTACCCAAGAAGGCGGATGCTTCTGGTAGACAAAAATGGCGACTAGTAGTTGACTTCCGTAAATTAAATGACAAGACCATTGACGATAAATACCCCATCCCAAATATTGCCGATGTCCTTGATAAATTAGGTAAGTGTCAGTACTTCACCACCCTCGACTTAGCGAGCGGATTTTACCAGGTAGAAATGGATCCCCAAGACATTTCCAAGACCGCTTTTAGCGTAGAACATGGGCATTTCGAATTTTTGCGAATGCCTATGGGCCTCAAAAATTCCCCGTCCACTTTCCAACGGGTTATGGATAACGTTTTAAGAGGACTCCAAAACGACATTTGCCTTGTTTATTTAGATGATATTATAGTTTTCAGTACATCCCTTCAGGAACATCTCACCAACCTGGAAAAGGTTTTCGAAAGACTTCGTGACTCAAATTTCAAAATCCAAATGGATAAATCAGAATTTCTAAAGCTTGAAACAGCTTATCTCGGCCATATAATAAGTAAAGACGGTGTCAAACCGAACCCTGAAAAAATATCAGCAATACAAAAATATCCTATTCCAAAAACCCCTAAGGAAATTAAACAGTTTTTAGGACTTCTCGGTTACTACCGAAAATTCATCCCCGATTTCGCCCGATTGACAAAACCCATGACGCAATGCCTGAAAAAAGGTAAAAAGATAAATTTCAATCCTGAATATGTAAACTGTTTCGAAAAATGCAAAACCCTTCTGACAAACGATCCTGTCCTACAATACCCCGACTTTACAAGAGAATTTATACTGACTACTGACGCCTCCAATGTAGCCTTAGGCGCCGTCCTTTCCCAAGGAACCATAGGTTCAGACAAACCCGTATGTTTTGCATCCCGCACCCTTAATGAAAGCGAAATCAATTACAGCACAATCGAGAAAGAGTTACTAGCTATTGTATGGGCAACTAAATATTTCAGGCCTTACCTCTTTGGAAGGAAATTCAAAATTTTAACTGACCACAAACCCTTACAATGGATGGTAAATCTAAAGGAACCTAACTCTCGACTGACAAGATGGAGACTTCGACTAAGCGAGTACGACTTTACAGTAATCTACAAAAAGGGAAAATCGAACACTAACGCAGACGCGCTATCAAGAATTGAAATTCACAACGAGGAAGTTGAATCAAATATTATCGACGAACTATGTTCAATTATGCCTAATCCCCCATCTTTAGCCAATTCCTCCACAATAACCGCGCACAGTACTTGTAACGAGCAACCCTTACATGACGCACCGCTCTCTTTACATAATAGTTCCACCTTAACCGCACATACGAGCCAAGAGCACCCCATACTAGAAGTACCTATTACCAACGACCCCATTAACAAATTTCACAGACAAATTATTTTCGTTATGGTAGATGACGTAAAACGAAAACCGAGTGTGACAAAACCGTTCGATACGCACACTCGTATCACTGTCCAGATTTCTAAATCTAACATAGAAGATGACATAGTTAAAGCTATAAAGCAATTCGTGAACCCGAAGGTCAAGACCGGTATCCTCATTCAACCCCATCTTGCTATGTACGACATCATCCCCATCATTCAGGATAAATTCAAGAGTTCCGCAATGAACCTAATGTTAAGTAGAGTTGATCTAGAAAATGTGACGACCTATCTCAAACAACAGGAAATTATTAGCAAATATCACGAGGGTAAAACAAACCACCGTGGTATCACAGAATGCCATCTCGCCCTTTCACAAAAATTCTATTGGCCTAAAATGAAGGACCACATTTCAAAATTCATAAATTCATGTACTACCTGTGGACAAGCTAAATATGACAGAGTACCCATTAGACCGAAATTTAATATAGTGCCCCCCTCAACCAAACCATTCGAGATTATCCATATGGATTTATTCACAGTTCACAACGAAAAGTATGTCACATTTATGGATGTTTTTACCAAATACGGCCAGGCGTATCACCTGCGCGACGGAACCGCCGTCAGCGTCCTCCAAGCCCTCTTGAAATATTGTACTCACCACGGTGTTCCACTAACGATAGTCACAGATAATGGCACTGAATTTACAAACCAGCTCTTTGCTGAATTTACACGTTTTCATAAGATAAATCATCATAAAATTTTAGCTCACTCCCCTAATGATAATGGGGCTATTGAACGTTTTCACTCTACGATATTAGAACATCTCCGTATACTCAAGTTACAGCAAAAAGACGAACCGATTGTCGACCTTATGTCTTATGCAATTATAGCATACAATAGTTCCATTCATAGTTTCACAAAATGCCGTCCCTTCGACTTGCTGACAGGACACTTTGATCCACGAAACCCAATTGATACCGATATCACGGAGCGTTTATTACAACAATATGTCCAAAATCATAAGGAATTAATGGCAAAAGTCTATGAAATTATAAACGAAACATCTCTTGCTAACCGTACAACATTAATAGAAGCCAGAAATAAACATCGCGAGCCAGAAGTTGAATACTCTCCCCAACAACAAGTATTTATAAGAAACCCTTTAGCTAACCGCCAAAAAACCGCCCCACGTTATACCCAAGATATAGTTTTAGCAGACCTCCCTATACATATATACACATCTAAAAAACGCGGTCCAGTGGCTAAATCACGACTCAAACGCGTACCTAAAGAACCCCAATTGTTACAGGACTCTTGTGTTGTTGGCGATCCCGCTGACGCTCGCCGACGAGATAAGACTTGAAAGCTTAACAGACGGACCTGGATTACTACCATATAACCTTGGACCTACGAGACTCACTACCCATTACCACACATACCTACAGTACATAGACCTTGACGTTATCAGAAGCAAAATTGACTACACTTCCTCTCAGTTACGAACATATAAGACACAAATGACCAATGAAACCTACCTTCTATTGGAAAGTCAAATAGATTATTTACTAGAAAACCTAGAGAAAACTTTAACCCAACTAAACTCTTTAGAACCCACTAGAGCCAAAAGGGGACTGGTTGACGGATTTGGTTCAATTATCAAAAGTATTACTGGTAACCTTGATCAGTCGGATGCTATTACTTACAATAATTTGATAAAAAATTTACAGCTTAACCAAGACAAAATTGTTTCAGAATTAAACACTCACATGAGTCTTAACAAGGACTGGTTGTCCCGCCATAGTACAATATTAGACACTTTGGTGGAAAATCAAAGCAAGATAAATTCCACCCTTGAATTGATTTTAAATACTAGTAGTTATGGGAGAAACAGTTTAGTTAAATACACGAAAGTCGCTCAGCTATTCGTAATTTTAAGTGAAAATGTAGAAAATTTAAGGCAAGAACTTATAAGAATCGAAAATTGCCTAGCTTTTATTCGCGCTTCAAGTACTCATCATTCTTTGTTAGATATAAATATTCTTAGAGATATATTAAGAAATCTTAGTAATATATATGGGAAAGATAGTATTTTAGACCTAGAATTAAGGGAATATTACGAAATAATTTTACCAGGGTTTTATTATATAGACCATAGAATAGTGATCATATTACAGTTCCCCATAATCTCAAGAGATACCTACAACCTTTTTAAATTAGCCGTTGTACCTAATAAATATCATAAAGCCCTTATTCCACCCTACCCATACATAGCAACTCACGATGACTCGTTCGTGTACATGGAGGCAGAATGCCCGAAGTTCAGCCGCGGTTACCTCTGCAAGAAAGAAGCCAATCTCCAGCTCCGTACCAAGCCTGACTGCGTATACCAGCTCATCATGAAGCAAGATCTTCAAGAATCGTGCCAAATCACCACCGTGCAGCTATCAAAACCAGCTATGCAAAAATTAAATGACAAACACTTCGTGGTTTCATTCCCAGTACCAACTAAAGTGCAACTGGCCTGCGGAGCAGAAGATTATCAATCGCTAAACGGAAGCTACTTGGTCACAATACCAGTCAACTGCTACCTGCGCACAACAGAGTTCACCATTACAAGCGACAAGGATGAAGTGCAAGGCCACCCTTTGAAACTCACCCAAATTCCAGACGACGCTGTGGACAAAGCCACCATATCCACCAAATATAACCTGAAATCCATTGACCTACGGGGACTACACAACATCCAAAGCCAACTCATGGTTGAAACTCCCATACAACTTGATGCAAATCAAACTGCATTATATCATACAACTATACCACTGTATGTTATAATATCAAGTGCATCCGCACTCGTTATATTCGTTATAATAAGAAGATATAGGATTCAAAAATTCAACCCAAGCAACGACTCAACCGGCGACCAAGGAAAATTAGAAGAAATTAACCCTCAACAAGGAATTCCAGCAATTTTTTCACTCAACGTTAGAAAATAATTGCTGATCTGCGGATGGAGGAGTTACACATTGTGCCGTAAGGAAGATCGCTAAGTCAGCATGCAGCCCGCGGCCTGGCAACCACGCCGCGACAACACGAGGCACCGACGCAGCACAACGTGACACCGCGCTACGCGATACATTCATTTTATTAGGGAAACACTTTTGTTTCATACTTCGAGCAATAGGCACCTCTCTTAGATTATAATTATCATTTGTAATTTTTAATTAAATTAGTTTATAAAAGTTTTTGGTTTTTTTTCGAGCCTCCGGAAGCGGCTAACGTAATTAGATTCTGGGGAAAAAAAAATATTTTTTATTTTTTATTTGTTTATTTAATAAATAATTTGTTATAAACAAATGGATTTTCTTATTTTATTTTTTTATTAATTCTTAGTTTTATTTTAAAAACAGCTATGTATTATTTTTTATGAATTTTAGGACATAAAAATATTTAGTTATATAAAAAACATGTAAAATTTTTTTTTATATAAAAAATAATACATAGCGGTTTTAAGAATAAAATTAAGAATTAATAAAAAAATAAAATAAGAAAATCCATTTGTTTATAACAAATTATTTATTAAATAAACAAATAAAAAATGAAAGAAAAAATTTTTTTTTTCCAGAATCTAAGAACAATATAATTTATGATTTTTAGGGAAAAAATGGTTCCTTAATATTTATATTTTGTGGTAAAAAACGATTGTTGCATTTTATAGCAAGAAATATTTTTTTTTAAGGAATGATTTTTTTCTTAAAAATCATGATTTATATCGACAAGTAGATAAGGAAAAAAAAATGGTTGATTATCTTATAAACAATGCATTTGTTTATAACAATTATTTAAACAATCGCGGTAAAAAAATTAAAAAAATATATTTTCATGTAGCTTTTAACCGTTATCATAAAATTTAAAATATTTGAAAAAAAAAAAAAATTAATTACTTTTATGCAGTTTTTAATTTTTTTATGTTTTCGATTGTTAATAAAAAAGTGGAAAATTAACATTTTTGAATCTTTCCAACGGCGATCTATTGTTATGCCTTTTAAGAATAACTCCACGAAGTGAAAAAAAATCTAGGGTTGTAGTTTAATAATAATCAGGTTTTTTCTGTTAACATTCTATTCAGAAAAAGTTTTTCATTAACTAATGCATAACTAATGGAAAAATAGGGATAAAAATTTTTCGCCGATGGATTATTGTTTACTCAATTTTTTTTATTCTTTAATATTCATATTTAATGTGTTAAAATGATTTTTATTGTTACCGTGTCCGGGTGACAAATCACGAGCGGAAGCCTTTTAGCGCTATTTTCAGGGCTCCGTAAAAATTATAAATATTAAAGATACAGTTCCGGAAGGTACGACTTTATTTTAGGAAATGCCCTTTTATTTTCAGATCTTCTTTCAAATTTTGAATATCCCTGATAGTTTTCGAGATATTAAAAAAAAAACCAAAGCCCTATTTTTTTTTTAATTGTTTATAACTTTTGCAATTTTTATCGGCCCCTTTTGGATCTTTTTCTTAAACTATCTACATAATATTCCGAATCGAATGACACCTTGATCGTAATTTTCGGAGACTATACAAAAATTTAACCTAAAAAGGTACATGTTAACGAGACTATATCCTGCTGCACGGCGGCGTGCCCGTCACCCCCGCGGGTCCTCGCGCGTGCGATGGCCCCCGGAGGGCCCGCAGCCCCGGCCGTCCCCGGCGCGCCGCGTTCCGGCACCCACACGTGGATCCCAACGTGCTCCTTCAGCTGTTTCCTATTCGTAAACTCTTTCTTACAAATAGCACAGGAAAAGGACTCCCCATCATGCTGGTTTTGCTTGTGTATATTTAAAGACGTGCGGCATTCAAACTGTAGCTTACAGACTTGGCAAAAAACCCAAATAAAATGCGCTTCAATACGATGCCTTTGTGTAAATCGTTGCTGACAGACATCACAGCAGTAAGGCTTCTGCCTCGTGTGGGCGCGGATATGAACATTTAAACTCGACTTCTGCGTAAACCGCTTCTGACAGACATCGCAGCAGTAAGGCTTCTGCCCAGTGTGAATGAGTTTGTGACGATTTAAATCCGATCGACGCGAAAACCGCTTTTGACACTCATCGCAGCAGTAAGGCTTCTGCCCAGTGTGGGCGCGGATATGATCATTTAAATTCGACTGTTGCGTAAACCGCTTCTGACAGACATCGCAGCAGTAAGGCTTCTGCCCAGTGTGAATGATTTTATGCCGACTTAAAGCCGATCGATGCGAAAACCGCTCTTGACACTCATCGCAGCTGTAAGGCTTCTGCCCAGTGTGGGCGCGGACATGATTATTTAAATTCGACTGTTGCGTAAACCGCTTCTGACAGACATCGCAGCAGTAAGGCTTCTGCCCAGTGTGAATGAGTTTGTGACGATTTAAATCCGATCGACGCGAAAACCGCTTTTGACACTCATCGCAGCAGTAAGGCTTCTGCCCAGTGTGGGCGCGGATATGATCATTTAAATTCGACTGTTGCGTAAACCGCTTCTGACAGACATCGCAGCAGTAAGGCTTCTGCCCAGTGTGAATGATTTTATGCCGATTTAAAGCCGATCGATGCGAAAACCGCTCTTGACACTCATCGCAGCTGTAAGGCTTCTGCCCAGTGTGGGCGCGGACATGATTATTTAAATTCGACTGTTGCGTAAACCGCTTCTGACAGACATCGCAGCAGTAAGGCTTCTGCCCAGTGTGAATGAGTTTGTGACGATTTAAATCCGATCGACGCGAAAACCGCTTTTGACACTCATCGCAGCAGTAAGGCTTCTGCCTCGTGTGGGTGCGGATATGATCATTTAAATTCGATTGTTGCGTAAACCGCTTCTGACAGACATCGCAGCAGTAAGGCTTCTGCCCAGTGTGAATGATTTTATGCCGATTTAAAGCCGATCGATGCGAAAACCGCTCTTGACACTCATCGCAGCTGTAAGGCTTCTGCCCAGTGTGGGCGCGGACATGATTATTTAAATTCGACTGTTGCGTAAACCGCTTCTGACAGACATCGCAGCAGTAAGGCTTCTGCCCAGTGTGAATGAGTTTGTGACGATTTAAATCCGATCGACGCGAAAACCGCTTTTGACACTCATCGCAGCAGTAAGGCTTCTGCCTCGTGTGGATGAGTTTGTGACGATTTAAATGTGGGCGTTGCGAGAACTGCTTCTGACAGACGTCGCAGCAGTGAGGCTTCACCCCCGTGTGGACGCGTTTATGAAGATTTAAAGCCGATTGATGCGTAAACCGCTTCTGACATACATCACAGCTGTAAGGCGTCTTTCCCAGGTGACTGCGCAAATGGATATCTAAATGACGCTTGTGTTTAAAGTTTTTGTTGCAAGTTCCGCAGCAGTAAGAGATCCCTGGTGTGTCAGTGGCATGGGTCTTCTTGTGCAAAGTCAAATAACGCTTTTGCGAGAACTGTTTGGTACAAACATTGCATTTATAAAGTTTCTCTTGAGTGTGAATTTTTCCTACTATTTTAATTGTTTTACTACATTCATGAGGCTTATTGTGTGATATGTGGTCTGGTGTCACACGCAGCGTGCTTGAGGAGTATTTATCCACTAGGGTGCGATCCAGGCGGACAGAGCAAGGCCTGAGCATGAGCGTAAGAAGCTCCTCATTGCAGTCATCAGTAATTGCCGGCTCCTCCTTGAGGTACTCTCCCGAACAGTCACTACTGGCGCAGGAGTCTTCCAAGCTGTTGTTGGTGTCGTCGCTGCACTCTTGCTTTACCATGGCCTGCTCTGCACCGCCAACTGAAACAGAAATAATATTCTCAAGTGATAGCCTCTGCATTGATGCCACAAAAATGTGTACCACTTGGATTGCTTGCGGGTCAACGAAATCGTGAGATAGACTCCCACATATCTTAACCTTATTTAATTATTATGGAGAGAAACTTTTAATAAAAAATATTGAATTAATAAATACTTAATATTAGGGTTGCCATCTCAAAAATTTGGAAAACAGGACAAGACGCGTGAAAACCCCGGATTTTAGAGTCCGAAAGCCGGACATGTCAACAAGATCGTGACGGGAGGGGTGGGGGAACGGTGAATATGTGAATATACTTGGTTCGTCGGTTGATCGTGGTGTGCGAGCATAGTGCGTGTCTCGCGGGCGGCTCAATTTTTTTTTATTTATTTATATTTTAAAACCCGGTCTACAAATGAAACCTTCCCCGGACGCTCCCCGGATGCCCTCTAAACTAGGACAAATCCGGGGAAACCCGGACGGATGGCAACCTTACTTAATATTAGAGGTAAACAAAACAACGTCTATCTGGGGGCATCTGCAGTGGGCCGCGTCAACAAGCGGAGCAGTGAGAGCTGACCTGGCGGCGCCGCGGCGTCGTCGCGCGACTGCGGCGGCTCCTGCTTGACCGCGAGCTCCGCGCGCTGCATGCCCCGCACCATACAGGGCATTGGCGCACACTGCGACCACCGCACTGGCATTAACACACGAACTATAACCACAGCGCGTCTTGATTGCGCACGGGCCGCACTTCACACGATCACCGGCCGGCAGATAATAGAAAATATAGAAATGGCTTGTGATTGTGACTGTGAAACAGTTACATTGACATTGACTGACTTGACAGCTGAACAGCTGTAATTTGACCATAGAGCAATTGTTGAATCTACATGTCGGAAAGACAAGGGGATCTAAGTTTTTACAGCCAAGTCTGATGTGTATTGGAATTTTCTACATAATGATCAGTCCGCTTAGTCAGCTCCTCCCACCACCCGTAGGGTGTTACCCCCTGGCACACTATGCTTCTTGCGCTGCTTATCCTCCTGTCACGGTGGCAACACGACATACACTTGCCGCTTCCAACAGTCATCGACTGAGTGGCAGTCAGAAGCTATAATGTACACTGCAGGGAACTTCGACAAGGAGCAGACAACAAATTTTCACTTACTGCATGATATTTTGATTACTTGCTGTTTAGCAAAGAAACAAGTTAATTTTGTTTTAAAAGTACCCGTTTATCTGTTTGCTAATGCATGGCAAGACTTACTTACACCCTTATTCATAAACGCTCTATAGGCTTCTGCTAACTTGGCAATCGTTTGTCCTTGTCTATGTCCTTGTCAAAGGGACAGATAAGGACAAACGTTTGCTAAGCTAGCAGAAGCCTATAGAGCGTTTATGAATAAGAGGGTACGTGTTTGAGAGTAGCGTCATCTGTTGAGTAGTAGCAAAACTTAACCTTGTAGTTACAGGGATCAAACTTGCCTTGTCTATATTCTTGTCTTATACGACAAGGAAGGTAAACAGCATAAAGAAGAAAATGGGTCATCTGAAGGTAAGTGAGCACTACCCATGAACACCTTCAACAGTAGAGAATTGCAGATAAGTTGCCAGCCAGGTCAAAGGACTAAGATTGAGTATCTACCTCATGCGCCAGTAATTTTATCGTTTATCAGCTACCTTACTCTCCACGTCGAAACACAGTACTGACTTGAACTGTCAAGCACTGCTGCTTGGCGGCAGACTTAGCGATTATTACGGTGACAGTGATCCGTACAGACCTACAACTGTACCTACCCCAAATAAAATAGACTGCTTTCCATTGGTAAAGGAATTTTCAATATATAGTAGATCCGAATATTACCCCCTACAATGCCACAAACTTTACCTCTTTATTACATTAGTACAGAAGTATAAATAAATTATCAGGGTTGCCCTATTCAAGGAATTTTACCCCGCGTCACGTGCGGGAGAAAAGACGATACTTAGTAAATAAAAATACAATTATTGCAACTCATCATGTAATCACTGTAAAAGGTTCAAATCTTAAGTTTTATGGTTTTGGACACTTTTGTTGAAACCACATTATTATAACATTCCTTAAACGTCATTAAAATACTCGACAAAAATCCTTTCCAGATAATACAAGCACAAAAAAGAAAGACGTTCTGCGCGTTGCCCACGTCACCCTCAGCCTCCCGCGGGATCTTGGTACTTTCCCAACTTTCCCAACATAAAAAGCAACCTAGCTACGATATTCAGAGATGCAGCTTTACACGAGAATTAGGTTTTAGAATCAGTGCAATAGTCTCAGATAATTATAGATGAAAAATTTAAGTCAGTGACCTGTTGTTCGTGTGCAAATAAGGTAGCCTTAGATTATATTTTTATCAATACTTTTGCAATCATTTACAAAATGAAATATTTCAATTGACGTTCCAAATTAGAAAAATTACTTAAGTCCCATATCAGTTCTGTACACTACTACATACAACAGGCCATTTATTTAAGTCTTCACCTATACTCGAACAAACAGAGTAAAGTCAATCTCTTTAGTACACCATCATTGATGATTATTGGTGTAACGTCACCTAAAACCATTACCACGCATCTTCATTGTTCCTAGCATTGGGCTAGTGCCGCAGGAGCACTGTAGGCAGTATCCTGCTGCACGGCGGCGTGCCCGTCACCCCCGCGGGTCCTCGCGCGTGCGATGGCCCCCGGAGGGCCCGCAGCCCCGGCCGTCCCCGGCGCGCCGCGTTCCGGCACCCACACGTGGATCCCAACGTGCTCCATCAGCTGTTTCTTATTCGTAAACTCTTTCTTACAAATAGCACAGGAAAAGGACTCCCCATCATGCTGGTTTTGCTTGTGTATATTTAAAGACGTGCGGCAATCAAACTGTAGCTTACAGACTCGGCAAAAAACCCACATAAAATGCGCTTCAATACGATGCCTTTGTGTAAATCGTTGCTGGCACACATCACAGCAGAAGGGTGTCTGCCCCATATGAACGCGTTCGTGAGAAGTTAAACTCGACTTCTGCGAAAACGGCTTCTGACACACATCGCAGCAGTAAGGCCTCTGCCCAGTGTGAATGATTTTATGCCGATTTAAATGCGATCGATGCGAAAACCGCTTCTGACACTCATCGCAGCTGTAAGGCTTCTGCCCCGTGTGGGTGCGGATATGATCATTTAAACTCGACTGTTGCGTAAACCGCTTCTGACAGACATCGCAGCAGTAAGGCCTCTGCCCAGTGTGAATGATTTTATGCCGATTTAAATGCGATCGATGCGAAAACCGCTTCTGACACTCATCGCAGCTGTAAGGCTTCTGCCTCGTGTGGGTGCGGATATGAACATTTAAACTCGACTGTGTCGTAAACTGCTTCTGACATACATCACAGCTGTAAGGCTTCTGCCCAGTGTGGATGAGTTTGTGACTATTTAAATGTGGGCGTTGCGAGAACTGCTTCTGACAGACATCGCAGCAGTAAGGCTTCTGCCCAGTGTGGAGGATTTTATGCCGATTTAAATGCGATCGACTCGAAAACCGCTTCTGACATACATCACAGCTGTAAGGCTTCTGCCCAGTGTGGATGAGTTTGTGACGATTTAAATTTGGGCGTTGCGAGAACTGCTTCTGACAGACATCGCAGCTGTGAGGCTTCACACCCGTGTGGAGGCGTTTATGAAGATTTAAAGCCGATTGATGCGAAAACTGCTTCTGACAGACATCACAGCTGTAAGGCTTCTGCCCCGTGTGAAGGCGTTTGTGACGATTTAAAGCCGATCGATGCGTAAACCGCTTCTGACATACATCACAGCAGTAAGGTGTCTTTCCCAGGTGACTGCGCATATGGATATCTAAATGACGCTTGTGTTTAAAGTTTTTGTTGCAAGTTCCGCAGCAGTAAGAGATCCCTGGTGTGTCAGTGGCATGGGTCTTCTTGTGCAAAGTCAAATAACACTGTCTTGAGAACTGTTCGGTACAAACATTGCATTTATAAAGTTTCTCTCGAGTGTGAATTTTCCCTACTATTTTAACTGTTTTACTATAAGATTCATGAGCCTTATTGTGTGATCTGTGGTCTTGTGCCACACGCAGCGTGCTTGTGGAGTATTTATCCACTAGAGTGCGATCCAGGCGGACGGAGCAAGGCCTGAGCATGAGCGTAAGAAGCTCCTCATTGCAGTCGTCAGTAACTGGCGGCTCCTCCTTGAGGTACTCTCCCGAACAGTCACTACTGGCACAGGAGTCTTCCAAGCTGTTGTTGGTGTCATCGCTGCACTCTTGCTTCACCATGGCCTGCTCTGGAACGTCAACTGAAACATAAATAATATTCTCAAGTGATAGCCACTGCATTGATGCCACAAAAATGTGTACCACTTGGATTGCTTGCGGGTCAACGAAATCATATCTTATTTAATTATTTTGGAGAGAAACTTGTAATAAAAAATATTGAATTAATAAATACTTAATATTAGAGAGAAAACAAAACAACATCTATCTGGGGGCATCTGCAGTAGGCCGCGTCAGCAAGCGGAGCAGTGAGAGCTGACCTGGCGGCGCCGCGGCGTCGTCGCGCGACTGCGGCGGCTCCTGCTTGACCGCGAGCTCCGCGCGCTGCATGCCCCGCACCATACAGGACATTGGCGCACACTGCGACCACCGCACAGGCATTAACACACGAACTATAACCACAGCGCGTCTTGATTACGCAGGGACCGCACTTCACACGATCACCGGCCGGCAGATAATAGAAAATATAGAAATGGTTTGTGATTGTGACTATGAAACAAAGTTACATTGACATTGACTGACTTGACAGCTGAACAGCTGGGGTGCGTTCAGTTTGATCACCCGACGACGCCCGTCGACGCACTGGCCCGTTCAGTAAGTCAGTGCGATCATCGGACGATCACACCAAGTCGTTCAGTAACATCGTCGGGCGTCGTCGGGCGATCGCACCGGTCACCCCGTAAAATAGATGGGTAAAAAACGCACAGACGTCACTTTGACAGTTGATATGAGGCAAAATTTATAATTCGAACGCTGGGGATATAAACTTATTATTACGAATACGAAATCATACTTCAATTGACACTTTTGACAGAAGAACGCCCCAAGTCGTTCAGTAAGTGTGTTCATGATCGGACGATTTTCACCCGACGATAATCACACTGACACTTTAGTTACTGAACGTAGCCCTGTAATTTGACCATAGAGCAATTGTTGAATCTACATGTCGGAGAGACAAGGGGATCTAAGTTTTTACAGCCAAGTCTGATGTGTACTGGAATTTTCTACATAATGATCAGTCAGCTTAGTCAGCTCCTCCCACCACCCGTAGGGTGTTACCCCCTGGCACACTATGCTTCTTGCGCTGCTTATCCTCCTGTCACGGTGGCAACACGACATTCACTTGCCGCTTCCAACAGTCATCGACTGTGTGGCAGTCAGAAGCTATAATGCACACTGCAGGGAACTTCGACAAGGAGCAGACAACAAATTTTCACTTACTGCATGATATTTTGATTACTTGCTGTTTAGCAAAGAAACAAGTTAATTTTGTTTTAAAAGTACCCATTTATCTGTTTGCTAATGCATGGCAAGACAGTGTTTGAGAGTGGCGTCATCTGTTGAGTAGTAGCAAAACTTAACCTTCTAGTTACAGGGATCAAACTTGACTTGTCTATTTTTGTCTTATACGACAAGGAACGTAAACAACATTAAAAAGCAAATGGGTCATCTGACGGTAAGAGAGCACTACCCATGAACCTTCAACAGTAGAGAATTGCAGATAAGTTGCCAGCCAGGTCAAAAGACTAAGATTGAGTATCTACCTCATGCGCCAGTAATTTTATCGTTTATCAGCTACCTTACTCTCCACGTCGAAACACAGTACCAACTTGAACTGTGAAGCACTGCTGCTTGACGGCAGACTTATCGAGTATTACGGTTGACGAGCGGATAGCCTAGTGGTTAGTGACCCTGACTATGAAGCTAGAGGTCCTGGGTTCGAATCCCGGTAGGGGCAGACAGTTGTATGATGAACACAAATGTTTGTGCCTGAGTCATGGATGTTGTATGTGTTTATGTATTTATCTATATTATTATAAGTATGATTATCAGTTGCCTGGTACCCTTAGTACCAGCTTTGCTTAGTTTGGGGCTGGGTAAATTTGTGTAATGTGTCCCAAGATATTTATTTATTTATATTTACGGTGACAGTGATCCGTACAGACCTACAACTGTACCTACCCCAAATAAAAATAGACTGCTTTCTATTGGTAAAAGAATTTTCAATATATAGTAGATCCGAATATTACCCCCTATAATGCCACAAACTTTACCTCTTTATTACATTAGTACAGAAGTATAAATAAATTATCAGGGTTGCCCTATTCAAGGAATTTTACCCCGCGTCACGTGCGGAAGGAAAGACGATACTTAGTAAATAAAAATACAATTATTGCAACTCATCATGTAATCACCGTAAAAGGTTCAAATCTTAAGTTTTATGGTTTTGGACACTTTTGTTGTCACCACATTATTATAACATACCTTAAACGGCATTAAAATACTCGAAAAAAATCCTTTCCAGATAATACAAGCACAAAAAAGAAAGACGTTCTGCGCGTTGCCTACGTCACCCTCACTCTCCCGCGGGATCTTGGTACTTTCCCAACTTTCCCAACATAAAAAGCAACCTAGCTACGATATTCAGATGCAGCTTTACATGAGAATTAGGTTTTAGAATCAGTGCAATAGTCTCAGATAATTATAGATGAAAAACTCTAGTCAATGACCTATTGTATAGGTCGCGCCATGTAAAAAGAACGCTAGAAAATAGTAGAGGACACCCCTCTGCTCATAGTGTACCCATGCTAAAGCACCCCCTCTCCACTTTCTTCCAGCGTTCTTTTTACATGTCGCAAGCAAGTATGTGTGAGTAATGTGTGCGAATAGACAAATTCATGTCATTGCTTCTGTGGAGGTACGCTACTTGCGCCGACACCATGGCTGCGTCCTACCTCCCAATGGCGTGCAGGCATGCCGGCGCGGCGGCGGACACCCGAGTGCGGGTAAATATGACAAAACACCAGTGTCTCGGCACCCGGTACAAGTTCGTCGTATTTGGCGTCGAGACACTGTCCGTGGGGCAAGGGCGCACGTGGGCTCTACAGAGCTATAAGCGAACGCCTGAGGGAGGCAACAGACGGCCCTCGCGCCGGCAGCTTTCTCGCACAAAGACTCGCAATTGCGATACAACGCGGGAATGCGGCCTGCGTGATGGGGACCCTACCTAAAGGTACAAATTTATTTTAATGTTTAGCCTGTTTTATTTTCATTAAGTTATTTTTAAGGTAGCCTTAGACTATATTTTTATCAATACTTTTGCAATCATTTACAAAATGAAATATGTCAATTGACGTTCCAAATTAGAAAAATGACTTAAGTCCCATATCAGTTCTGTACACTACTACATACAACAGGTCGTTTAATTAAGTTTTTCACCTATACTCGAACAAACAGAGAAAAGTTAATCTCTTTAGTACACCATCATTGATAATTATTGGTGTAACGTCACCTAAAACCATTACCACGCATTTTCATTGTTCCGAGTATTGGGCTAGTGCCGCAGGAGCACTGTAGGCAGTATCCTGCTGCACGGCGGCGTGCCCGTCACCCCCGCGGGTCCTCGCGCGTGCGATGGCCCCCGGAGGGCCCGCAGCCCCGGCCGTCCCCGGCGCGCCGCGTTCCGGCACCCACACGTGGATCCCAACGTGCTCCTTCAGCTGTTTCTTATTCTTAAACTCTTTCTCACAAATAGCACAGGAAAAGGACTCCCCATCATGCTGGTTTTGCTTGTGTATATTTAAAGACGTGCGGCATTCAAACTGTAGCTTACAGACTGGGCAAATAAGCCCCATAAAGTGTGCTTTAATATGAGGCCTTCGTGTAAATCGCTTCTGACACACATCACAGCAGTATGGCTTCTGCCCAGTGTGAATGGCTTTATGCCGATTTCGAGCTGACTGTTGCGAAAACCGCTTCTGACACACATCGCAGCAGTAAGGCTTCTGCCCCGTGTGGATGAGTTTATGACGATTTAAAATCGATTTCTGCGAAAACCGCTTCTGACACTCACCGCAGCAGTAAGACTTCTGCCCCGTGTGGATGAGTTTATGACGATTTAAATTAGAGCTTCGCGAGAACTGCTTCTGACAAACATCGCAGCAGTAAGGCATCTGCCCCGTATGAATGCGTTTGTGAACAGAGAGGTGATACGAATACGCAAATCGCTTCTGACAGACATCGCAGCAGTAAGGCTTCTGCCCCGTGTGAATGAGTTTGTGACGATTTAAATGTGGGCGTTGCGAGAACTGCTTCTGACAGACATCGCAGCTGTAGGGTTTCTCCCCGGTGTGAACATGTTTATGATCATTTAACTGCGCGCTTTGCGAGAACTGCTTCTGACAGACATCGCAGCTGTAGGGTTTCTGCCCCGTATGAACGCGTTTGTGAACAGAAAGGTAAGACGAATCCGCAAATCGCTTCTGACAGACATCACAGCAGTAAGCCTTCTGCTCCTTGTGGATGAGTTTGTGACGATTTAAATCCGATCGACGCGAAAACCGCTTCTGACAGACATCGCAGCTGTAGGGTTTCTCCCCGGTGTGAACATGTTTATGATCATTTAACTGCGCGCTTTGCGAGAACTGCTTCTGACAGACATCGCAGCTGTAGGGTTTCTGCCCCGTATGAACGCGTTTGTGAACAGAAAGGTAAGACGAATCCGCAAATCGCTTCTGACAGACATCACAGCAGTAAGCCTTCTGCTCCTTGTGGATGAGTTTGTGACGATTTAAACTTGGGCGTTGCGAGAACTGCTTCTGACAGACATCGCAGCTGTAGGGTTTCTGCCCCGTATGAACGCGTTTGTGAACAGAAAGGTAAGACGAATCCGCAAATCGCTTCTGACAGACATCACAGCAGTAAGCCTTCTGCTCCTTGTGGATGAGTTTGTGACGATTTAAACTTGGGCGTTGCGAGAACTGCTTCTGACAGACATCGCAGCTGTAGGGTTTCAGCCCCGAGTGGAGGCGTTTATGAAGATTTAACTTCGACTGTCGCGTAAACTGCTTCTGACATACATCACAGCAGTAAGGCGTCTTTCCCAGGTGACTGTGCACATGGATATCTAAATGACGCTTGTGTTTAAAGTTTTTGTTGCAAGTTCCGCAGCAGTAAGAGATCCCTGGTGTGTCAGTGGCATGGGTCTTCTTGTGCAAAGTCAAATAACACTGTCTTGAGAACTGTTCGGTACAAACATTGCATTTATAAGGTTTCTCTTGAGTGTGAATTTTTCTTACTCTTTTAACTGTTTTACTATAAGATTCATGAGGCTTATTGTGTGATATGTGGTCTGGTGTCACACGCAGCGTGCTTGAGGAGTATTTATCCACTAGGGTGCGATCCAGGCGGACAGAGCAAGGCCTGAGCATGAGCATAAGAAGCTCCTCATTGCAGTCGTCAGTAACTGCCGGCTCCTCCTTGAGGTACTCTCCCGAACAGTCACTACTGGCGCAGGAGTCTTCCAAGCTGTTGTTGGTGTCGTCACTGCACTCTTGCTTCACCATGGCCTGCTCTGCACTGTCAACTGAAACAGAAATAATATTCTCAAGTGATGGGCACTGCATATTGCCACAAAAATGTGTACCTACCAAGGGCGGATCCAGCTTTGGCGCCAAGAGGGGGTCACATAGTCGTGGGCAAGTCAAGAATTTATAACTAGAATTATAACAAAATATATAAATAAAATCACTATGTTCAATTAGTGGTCCACCCAAGTCCTGGAACCAGCTCAGGGGGGGTCATGACCCCCATGACCCCCCCCCTGGATCCGCTCTTGGTACCTACCACTTGGATTGCTTGCGAGTCAACGAATTCATATCTTATTTAATTATAATGGAGAGAAACTTGTAATAAAAAATATTGAATGAATAAATACTTAATATTAGAGAGAAAACAAAACAACATCTATCTGGGGGCATCTGCAGTGGGCCGCGTCAACAAGCGGAGCAGTGAGAGCTGACCTGGCGGCGCCGCGGCGTCGTCGCGCGACTGCGGCGGCTCCTGCTTGACCGCGAGCTCCGCGCGCGGCGTTCCCCGCACCATACAGGGCATTGGCGCACACTGCGACCACCGCACTGGCATTAACACACGAACTATAACCACAGCGCGTCTTGATTACGCAGGGGTCGCACTTCACACGATCACCGGCCGGCAGATAATAGAAAATATAGAAATGGCTTGTGATTGTGACTGTGAAACAAAGTTACATTGACTTGACATTGACTGACTTGACAGCTGAACAGCTGTAATTTGACCATAGAGCAATTGTTGAATCTACATGTCGGAAAGACAAGGGGATCTAAGTTTTTACAGCCAAGTCTGATGTGTACTGGAATTTTCTACATAATGATCAGTCAGCTTAGTCAGCTCCTCACACCACCCGAATGGTGTTACCCTCTGGCACACTATGCTTCTTGCGCTGCTTATCCTCCTGTCACGGTGGCAACACGACATTCACTTGCCGCTTCCAACAGTCTTCGAATGAGTGGCAGTCAGAAGCTATAATGTACACTGCAGGGAACTTCGACAAGGAGTAGACAACAAATTTTCACTTACTGTATGATATTTTCATTACTTGCTGTTTAGCAAAGAAACAAGTTAATTTTGTTTTAAAAGTACCCGTTTATCTGTTTGCTAATGCATGGCAAGACGTGTTTGAGAGTGGCGTCATCTGTTGAGTAGTAGCAAAACTTAACCTTGTAGTTACAGGGATCAAACTTGCCTTGTCTATATTCTTGTCTTATACGACAAGGAAGGTAAACAGCATAAAGAAGAAAATGGGTCATCTGATGGTAAGTGAGCACCATCCATGAACACCTTCAACAGTAGAGAATTGCAGATGAGTTGCCAGCCAGGTCAAAGGACTAAGATTGAGTATCTACTTCATGCGCCAGTAGTTTTATCGTTTATCAGCTACCTTACTCTCCACGTCGAAACACAGTACTGACTTGCACTGTCAAGCACTGCTGCTTGGAAGCAGACTTAGCGAGTATTACGGTGACAGTGATCCGTACAGACCTACAACTGTACCTACCCCAAATAAAAATATACTGCTTTCCATTGGTAAAGGAATTTTCATCCGAATATTACCGAATATTTGGATCCGAATATTACCCCCTACAATGCCACATACTTTACCTCTTTATTACATTAGCACAGAAGTATAAATAAATTATCAGGGTTGCCCTATTCAAGGAATTTTACCCCGCGTCACGTGCGGAAGAAAAGACGATACTTAGTAAATAAAAATACAATTATTGCAACTCATCATGTAATCACTGTAAAAGGTTCAAATCTTAAGTTTTATGGTTTTGGACACTTTTGTTGAAACCACATTATTATAACATTCCTTAAACGTCATTAAAATACTCGACAAAAATCCTTTCCAGATAATACAAGCACAAAAAAGAAAGACGTTCCGCGCGTTGCCCACGTCACCCTCAGCCTCCCGCGGGATCTTGGTACTTTCCCAACTTTCCCAACATAAAAAGCAACCTAGCTACGATATTCAGAGATGCAGCTTTACACGAGAATTAGTTTTTAGAATCAGTGCAATAGTCTCAGATAATTATAGATGAAAAACTTAAGTCAATGACCTGTTGTATGTGTGAGTAATGTGTGCAAATAAGGTAGCCTTAGATTATATTTTTATCAATACTTTTGTAATCATTTACAAAATGAAATATTTCAATTGACGTTCCAAATTAGTAAAATGGCTTAAGTCCCATATCAGTTCTGTGCACTACTACATACAACAGGTCATTTACTTAAGTTTTTCACCTATACTCGAACAAACAGAGTAAAGTCAATCTCTTTAGTACACCATCATTGATAATTATTGGTGTAACGTCACCTAAAACCATTACCACGCATCTTCATTGTTCCTAGCATTGGGCTAGTGCCGCAGGAGCACTGTAGGCAGTATCCTGCTGCACGGCGGCGTGCCCGTCACCCCCGCGGGTCCTCGCGCGTGCGATGGCCCCCGGAGGGCCCGCAGCCCCGGCCGTCCCCGGCGCGCCGCGTTCCGGCACCCACACGTGGATCCCAACGTGCTCCATCAGCTGTTTCTTATTCGTAAACTCTTTCTTACAAATAGCACAGGAAAAGGACTCCCCATCATGCTGGTTTTGCTTGTGTATATTTAAAGACGTGCGGCATTCAAACTGTAGCTTACAGACTTGGCAAAAAACCCACATAAAATGCGCTTCAATACGATGCCTTTGCGTAAACCGCTTCTGACACTCATCGCAGCTGTAAGGCTTCTGCCTCGTGTGGGTGCGGACATGAACATTTAAATTCGACTTTTGCGTAAACCGCTTCTGACAGACATCGCAGCAGTAAGGCTTCTGCCCAGTGTGAATGATTTTATGCCGATTTAAAGCCCATCGATCCGAAAACCGCTTCTGACACTCATCGCAGCAGTAAGGCTTCTGCCTCGTGTGGGTGCGGACATGAACATTTAAACTCGACTGTTGCGTAAACCGCTTCTGACAGACATCGCAGCAGTAAGGCTTCTGCCTCGTGTGGGTGCGGATATGAACATTTAAACTCGACTTTAGCGTAAACCGCTTCTGACAGACATCGCAGCAGTAAGGCTTCTGCCCAGTGTGAATGATTTTATGCCGATTGAAAGCCGATCGATCCGAAAACCGCTTCTGACACTCATCGCAGCAGTAAGGCTTCTGCCTCGTGTGGGTGCGGATATGAACATTTAAATTCGACTGTTGCGTAAACCGCTTCTGACACTCATCGCAGCAGTAAGGCTTCTCCCCCGTATGAACGCGTTTGTGACTATTTAAATGAGAGCGTCGCGAGAACTGCTTCTGACAGACATCGCAGCTGTAGGGTTTCTGCCCCGTATGAACGCGTTTGTGAACAGAAAGGCAAGACGAATCAGTAAATCGCTTCTGACAGACGTCGCAGCAATAAGGTCTCTGCCTTGTGTGGTTGCGGATATGAACATTTAAATTCGACTGTTGAGTAAACCGCTTCTGACAGACATCGCAGCAGTAAGGCTTCTGCCTCGTGTGGGTGCGGATATGAACATTTAAATTCGACTGTTGCGTAAACCGCTTCTGACACTCATCGCAGCAGTAAGGCTTCTCCCCCGTATGAACGCGTTTGTGACTATTTAAATGAGAGCGTCGCGAGAACTGTTTCTGACAGACATCGCAGCTGTAGGGTTTCTGCCCCGTATGAACGCGTTTGTGAACAGAAAGGCAAGACGAATCAGTAAATCGCTTCTGACAGACGTCGCAGCAATAAGGTTTCTGCCTTGTGTGGTTGCGGATATGAACATTTAAAGTCCACTGTTGCATAAACCGCTTCTGACATACATCACAGCTGTTAGGCTTCTGCCCCGTGTGAAGGCGTTTGTGACTATTTAAAGCCGATTGATGCGTAAACCGCTTCTGACATACATCACAGCTGTAAGGCGTCTTTCCCAGGTGACTGCGCAAATGGATATCTAAATGACGCTTGTGTTTAAAGTTTTTGTTGCAAGTTCCGCAGCAGTAAGAGATCCCTGGTGTGTCAGTGGCATGGGTCTTCTTGTGCAAAGTCAAATAACACTGTCTTGAGAACTGTTCGTTACAAACATTGCATTTATAAGGTTTCTCTTGAGTGTGAATTTTTCCTACTATTTTAACTGTTTTACTATAAGATTCATGAGGCTTATTGTGTGATATGTGGTCTGGTGTCACACGCAGCGTGCTTGAGGAGTATTTATCCACTAGGGTGCGATCCAAGCGGACAGAGCAAGGCCTGAGCATGAGCGTAAGAAGCTCCTCATTGCAGTCGTCAGTAATTGCCGGCTCCTCCTTGAGGTACTCTCCCGAACAGTCACTACTGGCGCAGGAGTCTTCCAAGCTGTTGTTGGTGTCGTCACTGCACTCTTGCTTCACAATGGCCTGCTCTGCACTGTCAACTGAAACAGAAATAATATTCTCAAGTGATGGGCACTGCATATTGCCACAAAAATGTGTACCTACCAAGGGCGGATCCAGCTTTGGCGCCAAGAGGGGGTCACATAGTCGTGGGCAAGTCAAGAATTTATAACTAGAATTACAACAAAATATATAAATAAAATCACTATGTTCAATTAGTGGTCCACCTAAGTCCTGGAACCAGCTCAGGGGGGGTCATGACCCCCATGACCCCCCCCCTGGATCCGCCCTTGGTACCTACCACTTGGATTGCTTGCGAGTCAACGAAATCATATCTTATTTAATTGTAATGGAGAGAAACTTGTAATAAAAAACATTGAATGAATAAATACTTAATATTAGAGAGAAAACAAAACAACATCTGGGGGCATCTGCAGTTAGGGATACCAGATGACAGGAATTTTCCTGACATGTCCGGAATTGTAGCTCTCTGTCAGGGAAACAGGGAAAATATGTAATTGTCAGGAATTTTCAATAAAAGAAAAATATGAAATATTAAAATATACCGCACCTATGCTTAAGTAATCGAACAGAACAGAGGAAAAAAAATATTCTAAAGAGCGGGTATTTACCTACATTTACCCACTCACTAGAAGTCAGGAAATTTATTGCAAAATCAGGGATTTTTTCAGGAAAATTTTTTTTCGGGCTTGGTAACCCTATCTGCAGTGGGCCGCGTCAACAGGCGGAGCAGTGAGAGCTGACCTGGCGGCGCCGCGGCGTCGTCGCGCGACTGCGGCGGCTCCTGCTTGACCGCGAGCTCCGCGCGCTGCATGCCCCGCACCATACAGGACATTGGCCCACACTGCGACCACCGCACTGGCATTAACACACGAACTATAACCACAGCGCGTCTTGATTACGCAGGGGTCGCACTTCACACGATCACCGGCCGGCAGATAATAGAAAATATAGAAATGGCTTGTGATTGTGACTGTGAAACAGTTACATTGACATTGACTGACTTGACAGCTGAACAGCTGTAATTTGACCATAGAGCAATTGTTGAATCTACTTTGTACAACTTTTCCATGTCGGAAAGACAAGGGGATCTAAGTTTTTACAGCCACGTTTGATGTGTACTGGAATTTTCTACATAATGATCAGTCAGCTTAGTTAGCTCCTCCCACCACCCGTAGGGTGTTACCCCCTGGCACACTATGCTTCTTGCGCTGCTTATCCTCCTGTCACGGTGGCAACACGACATACACTTGCCGCTTCCAACAGTCGTCGACTGAGTGGCAGTCAGAAGCTATAATGTACACTGCAGGGAACTTCGACAAGGAGCAGACAACAAATTTTCACTTACTGCATGATATTTTGATTACTTGCTGTTTAGCAAAGAAACAAGTTAATTTTGTTTTAAAAGTACCCGTTTATCTGTTTGCTAATGCATGGCAAGACTTACTTACCCCCTTATTCATAAACGCTCTATAGGCTTCTGCTAACTTGGCAATCGTTTGTCCTTGTCTATGAAAGGTAAATGTCAAAGGGACAGATAAGGACAAACGTTTGCTAAGTTAGCAGAAGCCTATAGAGCGTTTATGAATAAGAGGGTACGTGTTTGAGAGTAGCGTCATCTGTTGAGTAGTAGCAAAACTTAACCTTGTAGTTACAGGGATCAAACTTGACTTGTCTATATTCTTGTCTTATACGACAAGGAAGGTAAACAGCATAAAGAAGAAAATGGGTCATCTGACGGTAAGTGAGCACTACCCATGAACACCTTGAACAGTAGAGAATTGCAGATAAGTTGCCAGCCAGGTCAAAGGACTAAGATTGAGTATCTACCTCATGCGCCAGTAATTTTATCGTTTATCAGCTACCTTACTCTCCACGTCGAAACACAGTACCAACTTGAACTGTGAAGCACTGCTGCTTGGCGGCAGACTTAGCGAGTATTACGGTGACAGTGATCCGTACAGACCTACAACTGTACCTACCTCAAATAAAAATAGACTGCTTTCTATTGGTAAAGGAATTTTCAATATATAGTAGATCCGAATATTACCCCCTACAATGCCACAAACTTTACCTCTTTATTACATTAGTACAGAAGTATAAATAAATTATCAGGGTTGCCCTATTCAAGGAATTTTACCCCGCGTCACGTGCGGGAGAAAAGACGATACTTAGTAAATAAAAATACAATTATTGCAACTCATCATGTAATCACTGTAAAAGGTTCAAATCTTAAGTTTTATGGTTTTGGACACTTTTGTTGAAACCACATTATTATAACATTCCTTAAACGTCATTAAAATACTCGACAAAAATCCTTTCCAGATATTACAAGCACAAAAAAGAAAGACGTTCTGCGCGTTGCCCACGTCACCCTCAGCCTCCCGCGGGATCTTGGTACTTTCCCAACTTTCCCAACATAAAAAGCAACCTAGCTACGATATTCAGAGATGCAGCTATACATGAGAATTAGGTTTTAGAATCAGTGCAATAGTCTCAGATAATTATAGATGAAAAATTTAAGTCAATGACCTGTTGTTCGTGTGCAAATAAGGTAGCCTTAGATTATATTTTTATCAATACTTTTGCAATCATTTACAAAATGAAATATTTCAATTGACGTTCCAAATTAGAAAAATTACTTAAGTCCCATATCAGTTCTGTACACTACTACATACAACAGGCCATTTATTTAAGTCTTCACCTATACTCGAACAAACAGAGTAAAGTCAATCTCTTTAGTACACCATCATTGATGATTATTGGTGTAACGTCACCTAAAACCATTACCACGCATCTTCATTGTTCCTAGCATTGGGCTAGTGCCGCAGGAGCACTGTAGGCAGTATCCTGCTGCACGGCGGCGTGCCCGTCACCCCCGCGGGTCCTCGCGCGTGCGATGGCCCCCGGAGGGCCCGCAGCCCCGGCCGTCCCCGGCGCGCCGCGTTCCGGCATCCACACGTGGATCCCAACGTGCTCCATCAGCTGTTTCTTATTCGTAAACTCTTTCTTACAAATAGCACAGGAAAAGGACTCCCCATGGATTTGCTTGTGTATATTTAAAGTGCGACAAGCAAACTCGGTGCGACTCGGCAAGATCTCCCCTTTAAATGCACTACAACATGTTGTTTACGTCTAAATCTTTGCTGACAGACATCGCAGCTGTAAGGCTTCTGCCCCGTATGAATGCGTTCGTGAGCAGTTAAGGTGGACTGTTGCGAAAACCGCTTCTGACACACATCGCAGCAGTAAGGCTTCTGTCCCGTGTGAATGCGTTTATGAGAAATTAAAGTAGACCGTTTCGTAAACCGCTTCTGACACTCATCGCAGCAGTAAGGCTTCTGCCCCGTATGAACGCGTTTGTGAACAGAAAGGTAAGACGAATCCGAAAATCGCTTCTGACAGACATCACAGCAGTAAGACTTCTGCCCCGTGTGGATGAGTTTGTGACGATTTAAATGTGGGCGTTGCGAGAACTGCTTCTGACAGACATTGCAGCAGTAAGGCTTCTGCCCCGTGTGGATGAGTTTGTGACGATTTAAATGTGGGCGTTGCGAGAACTGCTTCTGACAGACATTGCAGCAGTAAGGCTTCACACCCGTGTGGAGGCGTTTATGAAGATTTAAAGCCGATTGATGCGTAAACCGCTTCTGACATACATCACAGCAGTGAGGCGTCTTTCCCAGGTGACTGCGCAAATGGATATCTAATTCACGCTTGTGTTTAAAGTTTTTGTTGCAAGTTCCGCAGCAGTAAGAGATCCCTGGTGTGTCAGTGGCATGGCTCTTCTTGTGCAAAGTCAAATAACGCTGTCTTGAGAACTGTTCGGTACAAACATTGCATTTATAAAGTTTCTCTTCAGTGTGAATTTTCCCTACTATTTTAACTGTTTTACTATAAGATTCATGAGCCTTATTGTGTGATATGTGGTCTGGTGTCACAAGCAGCGTGCTTGGGGAGTATTTATCCACTAAGGTGCGATCCAAGCGGACAGAGCAAGGCCTGAGCATGAGCATAAGAAGCTCCTCATTGCAGTCGTCGGTAGCTACCGGCTCCTCCTTGAGGTACTCTCCCGAACACTCACTACTGGCGCAGGAGTCTTCCAAGCTGTTGTTGGTGTCGTCACTGCACTCTTGCTTTACCATGGCCTGCTCTGCACCGCCAACTGAAACAGAAATAATATTCTCAAGTGATGGGCACTGCATTGATGCCACAAAAATGTGTACCTACCACTTGGATTGCTTGCGAGTCAACGAAATCATATCTTATTTAATTATTTTGGAGAGAAACTTGTAATAAAAAATATTGAATTAATAAATACTTAATATTAGAGAAAACAAAACAACATCTATCTGGGAGCATCTGCAGTGGGCCGCGTCAGCAAGCGGAGCAGTGAGAGCTGACCTGGCGGCGCCGCGGCGTCGTCGCGCGACTGCGGCGGCTCCTGCTTGACCGCGAGCTCCGCGCGCTGCATGCCCCGCACCATACAGGACATTGGCGCACACTGCGACCACCGCACAGGCATTAACACACGAACTATAACCACAGCGCGTCTTGATTACGCACGGGCCGCCCTTCACACGATCACCGGCCGGCAAATAATAGAAAACATAGAAATGACTTGTGACTGTGACTATGAACCAAAGTTGCATTGACATTGATTGACTTGACAGCTGAACAGCTGTAATTTGACCATAGAGCAATTGATGAATCTACTTTGTACAACTTTTCCATGTCGGAAAGACAAGGGGATCTAAGCTTTTACAGCCAAGTCTGATGTGTACTGGAATTTTCACTATAATGATCAGTCAGCTTAGTCAGCTCCTCACACAACCCGTAGGGTGTTACCCCCTGGCACACTATGCTTCTTGCGCTGCTTATCCTCCTGTCACGGTGGCAACACGACATTCACTTGCCGCTTCCAACAGTCATCGACTGAGTGGCAGTCAGAAGCTATAATGTACACTGCAGGGAACTTCGACAAGGAGCAGACAATAAATTTTCACTGACTGCATGATATTTGGATTACTTGCTGTTTAGCAAAGAAACGAGCTATTTTTTTAAAGTACCCGTTTATCTGTTTGCTAATGCATGGAAAGACTTAGTTTTTGAGTGGCGTCATCTGTTGAGTAGTAGCAAAACTTAACCTTGTAGTTACAGGGATCAGGGGCCTGATTTTTGGAAAGCACATGTGTGAAAACACCACTCGAAAGTGGTGAAAAATTGTGCTGAATTTGAGATACGAGTAGCTTAGAAAATACTTAGGGCTCTCATTAATCTTGTGACCTAGTCAAAAATTTGATTAGAGCTGTAGTTTTGAAGATATAAACAGATTTATACCACTTTCGAGTGGTATTTTCATACATGTGCTTTCCAAAAATCAGGCCCCAGACTTGACTTGTCTATATTCTTGTCTTATACGACAAGGAAGGTAAACAGCATAAAGAAGAAAATCGGTTTTCTGATGGTAAGTGAGCACCATCCATGAACACCTTCAACAGTAGAGAATTGCAGATGAGTTGCCAGCCAGGCCAAAGGACTAAGATTGAGTACCTACCTCATTTCCTTTCTCATTTTTCTGTAATGTGGCATCTGTAAGTGATCACAATGATCCACCCCTTTGTCCATTACTTGTGCTCGTCATCGACCGAGGAACACTCCATCGAGCATCCCATCAAGAGCTGTCACTGAACCTGCATGCTAAGGCAGGGATACTGTGTCCCTTAATAACCTACATCATGCGCCAGTAATTTTATCGTTTATCACCTACCTTACTCTCCACGTCGAAACACAGTACTGACTTGAACTGTCAAGCACTACTGCTTGGAGTGCGATGTCGGAAACCTCCTCGAGAGCTCTAGCGTTACAGTTCCCTTCTACCAGAGGCTCTTGGCCTCACGGGGGGGGGGAGGGTAACGCTTAGGCCGGTGCACCCTGGGCAACAACGGTTAATTAATCTATTCTGTAAGTTAGTTAACTGTTGGCTAATATCCGACTGGGGGGGGGGGGGGGGGAGGGGTGGTAAGGTGAACCCGCATTTCGTTGCGGGGGATCCGAGCCAGCGGGTCCAGAAATGGGCGGCAAGAAATGAGCGGATGTGAACCCGTTACTTTTGGCGTACCCCAGGGCAGCATATTGGGCCCTTCGCTTTTCATCGCTTACATTAATGATATTGCCTCACTTGCACTCCAAAGCTGCGATCTTGTTTGTTACGCAGATGATACGGCCCTAGTTTTTCATGGTCGTTCTTGGCAGAGTGTCCACAAGGCGGCTATGGAGGGCTTGCAAAGTGTGTCCGTATGGTTAGAGCGTAATCTTTTGACCCTGAACGCGTCCAAAACAAAATTCTTGTGTTTTCATAAGACTCTCTCTTCCAAGCCCCCCGCAGAGTTCGATGGCCTAACAATTCACGCACAATCTTGTGCCACGCCACGGGATTCTTTTGTGTCGCTTTGCTCTTGTGACCTCATTAGCAAAGCTAGTTCTATTAAATACCTAGGTGTCGTCATTGATGAAAATCTTAACTTCAAGGAACACATTGCCGTGACAGCTGCTAGGGTACGTAAACTTATTTACACCATGAAACTGCTTAGGGAGGCAACTGATGGCCCGTTACTTAGGATGGTGTATCAGGCGTTATGTGAATCAGTTCTGAGCTATTGCATTCTTGCTTGGGGTGGTATCGCTAAGACTTCCTTGTTGGCCCTGGAAAGAGCTCAGAGAGCAGTTCTGAAGGTTTCTTTGCGTAAGCCTCGGCGATTCCCTACAGAAAACCTTTTTAGGGAGGCTCAGGTTTTGAGCGTTCGGAGGCTGTACATTTTGCGTGTCACAGTATTTATGCATAAACAAACAATCAGTCTTGCAACTTACTGTGATATGTTAAAAAGGAGAATTTTTAAGGTCCCCAAACCTGTCGTCAAAACTAAATTTGCCAAACGCTTTAAACATTTCTTATTCCCCCATATTTACAATGGAATTGTTAAAGAGTGCGACATAAGACATTGCAGGCTTCCTGAGGCAAGAAAACGTTTACTGAGTCTATTGCTGACCTGGAGCTATGACGACTCTGAGCAAGTGTTAAGTGTTGTGAGTTAACACACTTTCACACACACATATACATACATACACACATACATACACACACACACACACACACACACACACACACACACACACACACACACACACACACACATTTGCAGCTATCTATCTATTTATTTTTACTATTTTTTAATTTCTAGTTGGTATTTGGGTTCCCATGAGCAAATTATTGTTTTGATTTTATTTTTTCTATTTTTACCTCCTTTTTTTTGTTAATCAGACCGCTTCATAATTAATGGTAACCGTTATTTTTTTTTTGATATTTCTTGGCTGCCACGATACAGGCTGTGCCTAGTGTGGAGTCATTGAACTTCCTAACATTATGTATTTCGTGTCTATTTTGGAAAATAAATTTTACTTTACTTTACTTTACTTTACTTTACCTGCAGTGAGGGCAAGCCTTATTGGACGGGGGCGAAAGTCCACCGTCGGGGCGGTGCGACCTACGGGTTGCGATCGCGGAGCGGCGTGGCTTCGGCAACTGTCGGTCAACACGTAACCCGGCCCGTGGGGTCGGAACGTGGGCCGCTATCTTTTTCAAGACGGGGGCCCACGAGGAGACAACCTCTTTAAAAAATCCAAGCGACACCAGCTGGGGAGGGCGGGATTTCCCAAACCTGCATTGCACAGGTGCCGCGAAGAGGGAACACCATCCCGGGGTGGTCGTGGGGCGTCGCGGTGACACCGAGTGCTCCCTTAACGCCTCACATACGACTGAATAGGGAATCCGTGTGGTTTTTAGTGGGTATGCCTGCCGTCGCGGGAGAGCCCCACATACCCCCGGTAAACCCGTACCGGGCGGATGCATAAGGCGCATTTTCAACACCATAAAAAAAGCACTGCTGCTTGGCGGCAGACTTAGCGAGTATCACGGTGACAGAGACCCGGACAGACCTACCACACTACCTCAAATATAAATAGACTGTGGCTTTCTATCTGTAAAGGAATTTTCAATATATAGTAGATCCGAATATTACCCCCTACAATGCCACAAACTTTACCTCTTTATTACATTAGTACAGAAGTATAAATAAATTATCAGGGTTGCCCTATTCAAGGAATTTTACCCCGCGTCACGTGCGGGAGAAAAGACGATACTTAGTAAATAAAAATACAATTATTGCAACTCATCGTGTAATCACCGTAAAAGGTTCAAATCTTAAGTTTTATGGTTTTGGACACTTTTGTTGTCACCACATTATGTATGTATGTATGTATAACTCTTTATTGTACATAAAACACAAGAAAATATTATAACAATTATTCCATTATTATAACTTATAACATTCCTTAAACGTCATTAAAATACTCGACAAAAATCCTTTCCAGATAATACAAGCACAAAAAAGAAAGACGTTCTGCGCGTTGCCCACGTCACCCTCAGCCTCCCGCGGGATCTTGGTACTTTCCCAACTTTCCCAACATAAAAAGCAACCTAGCTACGATACTCAGAGATGCAGCTATACATGAGAATTTATAAAAATATAGAAGGTTTAAGAATCAGTGCAATAGTCTCAGATAATTATAGATGAAAAATTTAAGTCAATGACCTGTTGTATGTGTGCAAATAAGGTAGCCTTAGATTACATTTTTATCAATACTTTTGTAATCATTTACAAAATGAAATATTTCAATTGACGTTCCAAATTAGAAAAATTACTTAAGTCCCATATCAGTTCTGTGCACTACTACATACAACAGGTTATTTACTTAAGTTTTTCACCTATACTCGAACAAACAGAGTAAAGTCAATCTCTTTAGTACACCATCATTGATAATTATTGGTGTAACGTCACCTAAAACCATTACCACGCATCTTCATTGTTCCTAGCATTGGGCTAGTGCCGCAGGAGCACTGTAGGCAGTATCCTGCTGCACGGCGGCGTGCCCGTCACCCCCGCGGGTCCTCGCGCGTGCGATGGCCCCCGGAGGGCCCGCAGCCCCGGCCGTCCCCGGCGCGCCGCGTTCCGGCACCCACACGTGGATCCCAACGTGCTCCTTCAGCTGTTTCTTATTCGTAAACTCTTTCTTACAAATAGCACAGGAAAAGGACTCCCCATCATGCTGGTTTTGCTTGTGTATATTTAAAGACGTGCGGCATTCAAACTGTAGCTTACACACTTGGCAAAAAACCCACATAAAATGCGCTTCAATACGATGCCTTTGTGTAAATCGTTGCTGGCACACATCGCAGCAGTAGGGTGTCTGCCCCATATGAACGCGTTCGTGATAAGTTAAACTCGACTTCCGCGAAAACCGCTTCTGACAGAAATCGCAGCAGTAAGGCTTCTCCCCGGTGTGAATACGTTTGTGAAAATGTAAGCTCGACCGTTGTGAGAACTGCTTCTGACAGACATCGCAGCAGTAAGGCTGCTGCCCAGTGTGAATTATTTTATGCCGATTTAAAGCCGATCGCTGCGAAAACCGCTTCTGACACTCATCGCAGCAGTAAGGCTTCTGCCTCGTGTGGGTGCGAATATGAACATTTAAACTCCACTGTCGCGTAAACCGCTTCTGACAGACATCGCAGCAGTAAGGCTTCTGCCTCGTGTGGGTGCGAATATGAACATTTAAACTCCACTGTCGCGTAAACCGCTTCTGACACTCATCGCAGCAGTAAGGCTTCTGCCTCGTGTGGGTGCGAATATGAACATTTAAACTCCACTGTCGCGTAAACCGCTTCTGACAGAAATCGCAGCAGTAAGGCTTCTCCCCGGTGTGAATACGTTTGTGAAAATGTAAGCTCGACCGTTGTGAGAACTGCTTCTGACAGACATCGCAGCAGTAAGGCTGCTGCCCAGTGTGAATTATTTTATGCCGATTTAAAGCCGATCGCTGCGAAAACCGCTTCTGACACTCATCGCAGCAGTAAGGCTTCTGCCTCGTGTGGGTGCGAATATGAACATTTAAACTCCACTGTCGCGTAAACCGCTTCTGACAGACATCGCAGCAGTAAGGCTTCTGCCCAGTGTGAATTATTTTATGCCGATTTAAAGCCGATCGCTGCGAAAACCGCTTCTGACACTCATCGCAGCAGTAAGGCTTCTGCCTCGTGTGGGTGCGAATATGAACATTTAAACTCCACTGTCGCGTAAACCGCTTCTGACAGACATCGCAGCAGTAAGGCGTCTTTCCCAGGTGACTGTGCACATGGATATCTAAATGACGCTTGTGTTTAAAGTTTTTGTTGCAAGTTCCGCAGCAGTAAGAGATCCCTGGTGTGTCAGTGGCATGGGTCTTCTTGTGCAAAGTCAAATAACACTGTCTTGAGAACTGTTCGGTACAAACATTGCATTTATAAGCTTTCTCTTGAGTGTGAATTTTTCTTACTATTTTAACTGTTTTACTATAAGATTCATGAGGCTTATTGTGTGATATGTGGTCTGGTGTCACACGCAGCGTGCTTGAGGAGTATTTATCCACTAGGGTGCGATCCAGGCGGACAGAGCAAGGCCTGAGCATGAGCGTAAGAAGCTCCTCATTGCAGTCGTCAGTAATTGCCGGCTCCTCCTTGAGGTACTCTCCCGAACAGTCACTACTGGCGCAGGAGTCTTCCAAGCTGTTGTTGGTGTCGTCACTGCACTCTTGCTTCACCATGGCCTGCTCTGCACCGCCAACTGAAACAGAAATAATATTCTCAAGTGATGGCCACTGCATTGATGCCACAAAAATGTGTACCTACCACTTGGATTGCTTGCGAGTCAACGAAATCATATCTTATTTAATTATTTTGGAGAGAAACTTGTAATAAAAAATATTGAATTAATAAATACTTAATATTAGAGAAAACAAAACAACATCTATCTGGGAGCATCTGCAGTGGGCCGCGTCAGCAAGCGGAGCAGTGAGAGCTGACCTGGCGGCGCCGCGGCGTTGTCGCGCGACTGCGGCGGCTCCTGCTTGACCGCCAGCTCCGCGCGCTGCATGCCCCGCACCATACAGGACATTGGCCCACACTGCGACCACCGCACAGGCATTAACACACGAACTATAACCACAGCGCGTCTTGATTACGCACGGGCCGCCCTTCACACGATCACCGGCCGGCAAATAATAGAAAACATAGAAATGACTTGTGACTGTGACTATGAACCAAAGTTGCATTGACATTGATTGACTTGACAGCTGAACAGCTGTAATTTGACCATAGAGCAATTGATGAATCTACTTTGTACAACTTTTCCATGTCGGAAAGACAAGGGGATCTAAGCTTTTACAGCCAAGTCTGATGTGTACTGGAATTTTCACTATAATGATCAGTCAGCTTAGTCAGCTCCTCACACAACCCGTAGGGTGTTACCCCCTGGCACACTATGCTTCTTGCGCTGCTTATCCTCCTGTCACGGTGGCAACACGACATTCACTTGCCGCTTCCAACAGTCATCGACTGAGTGGCAGTCAGAAGCTATAATGTACACTGCAGGGAACTTCGACAAGGAGCAGACAATAAATTTTCACTGACTGCATGATATTTGGATTACTTGCTGTTTAGCAAAGAAACGAGCTATTTTTTTAAAGTACCCGTTTATCTGTTTGCTAATGCATGGAAAGACTTAGTTTTTGAGTGGCGTCATCTGTTGAGTAGTAGCAAAACTTAACCTTGTAGTTACAGGGATCAGGGGCCTGATTTTTGGAAAGCACATGTGTGAAAACACCACTCGAAAGTGGTGAAAAATTGTGCTGAATTTGAGATACGAGTAGCTTAGAAAATACTTAGGGCTCTCATTAATCTTGTGACCTAGTCAAAAATTTGATTAGAGCTGTAGTTTTGAAGATATAAACAGATTTATACCACTTTCGAGTGGTATTTTCATACATGTGCTTTCCAAAAATCAGGCCCCAGACTTGACTTGTCTATATTCTTGTCTTATACGACAAGGAAGGTAAACAGCATAAAGAAGAAAATCGGTTTTCTGATGGTAAGTGAGCACCATCCATGAACACCTTCAACAGTAGAGAATTGCAGATGAGTTGCCAGCCAGGCCAAAGGACTAAGATTGAGTACCTACCTCATTTCCTTTCTCATTTTTCTGTAATGTGGCATCTGTAAGTGATCACAATGAGCCACCCCTTTGCGCATTACTTGTGCTCGTCATCGACCGAGGAACACTCCATCGAGCATCCCATCAAGAGCTGTCACTGAACCTGCATGCTAAGGCAGGGATACTGTGTCCCTTAATAACCTACATCATGCGCCAGTAATTTTATCGTTTATCACCTACCTTACTCTCCACGTCGAAACACAGTACTGACTTGAACTGTCAGGCACTACTGCTTGGAGTGCGATGTCGGAAACCTCCTCGAGAGCTCTAGCGTTACAGTTCCCTTCTACCAGAGGCTCTTTGCCTCACGGGGGGGGGAGGGTAACGCTTAGGCCGGTGCACCCTGGGCAACAACGGTTAATTAATCTATTCTGTAAGTTAGTTAACTGTTGGCTAATATCCGACTTGGGTGGTAAGGTGAACCCGCATTTCGTTGCGGGGGATCCGAGCCAGCGGGTCCAGAAATGGACCTGCAGTGAGGGCAAGCCTTAGATATTGGACGGGGGCGAAAGTCCACTGTCGGGGCGGTGCGACCTACGGGTTGCGATGGCGGAGCGGCGTGGCTTCGGCAACTGTCGGTCAACACGTAACCCGGCCCGTGGGGTCGGAACGTGGGCCGCTATCTTTTTCAAGACGGGGGCCACGGGGAGACAACCTCTTTAAAAAATCCAAGCGACACCAGCTGGGGAGGGCGGGATTTCCCAAACCTGCATTGCACAGGTGCCGCGAAGAGGGAACACCATCCCGGGGTGGTCGTCGGGCGTCGCGGTGACACCGAGTGCTCCCGTAACGCCTCACATACGACTGAATAGGGAATCCGTGTGGATTTTAGTGGGTATGCCTGCCGTCGCGGGAGAGCCCCACATACCCCCGGTAAACCCGTACCGGGCGGATGCATAAGGCGCATTTTCAACACCATAAAAAAAAGCACTGCTGCTTGGAGGCAGACTTAGCGAGTATCACGGTGACAGGGACCCGGACAGACCTACCACACTACCTCAAATATAAATAGACTGTGGCTTTCTATCTATAAAGGAATTTTCAATATATAGTAGATCCGAATATTACCCCCTACAATGCCACAAACTTTACCTCTTTATTACATTAGTACAGAAGTATAAATAAATTATCAGGGTTGCCCTATTCAAGGAATTTTACCCCGCGTCACGTGCGGAAGGAAAGACGATACTTAGTAAATAAAAATACAATTATTGCAACTCATCATGTAATCACCGTAAAAGGTTCAAATCTTAAGTTTTATGGTTTTGGACACTTTTGTTGTCACCACATTATTATAACATACCTTAAACAGCATTAAAATACTCGAAAAAAATCCTTTCCAGATAATACAAGCACAAAAAAGAAAGACGTTCTGCGCGTTGCCCACGTCACCCTCACTCTCCCGCGGGATCTTGGTACTTTCCCAACTTTCCCAACATAAAAAGCAACCTAGCTACGATATTCAGATGCAGCTTTACATGAGAATTAGGTTTTAGAATCAGTGCAATAGTCTCAGATAATTATAGATGAAAAACTTAAGTCAATGACCTATTGTATAGGTCGCGCCATGTAAAAAGAACGCTAGAAAATAGTAGAGGACACCCCTCTGCTCATAGTGTACCCATGCTAAAGCACCCCCTCTCCACTTTCTTCCAGCGTTCTTTTTACATGTCGCAAGCAAGTATGTGTGAGTAATGTGTGCGAATAGACAAATTCATGTCATTGCTTCTGTGGAGGTACGCTACTTGCGCCGACACCATGGCTGCGTCCTACCTCCCAATGGCGTGCAGGCATGCCGGCGCGGCGGCGGACACCCGAGTGCGGGTAAATATGACAAAACACCAGTGTCTCGGCACCCGGTACAAGTTCGTCGCATTTGGCGTCGAGACACTGTCCGTGGGGCAAGGGCGCACGTGGGCTCTACAGAGCTATAAGCGAACGCCTGAGGGAGGCAACAGACGGCCCTCGCGCCGGCAGCTTTCTCGCACAAAGACTCGCAATTGCGATACAACGCGGGAATGCGGCCTGCGTGATGGGGACCCTACCTAAAGGTACAAATTTATTTTAATGTTTAGCCTGTTTTATTTTCATTAAGTTATTTTTAAGGTAGCCTTAGACTATATTTTTATCAATACTTTTGCAATCATTTACAAAATGAAATATGTCAATTGACGTTCCAAATTAGAAAAATGACTTAAGTCCCATATCAGTTCTGTACACTACTACATACAACAGGTCGTTTAATTAAGTTTTTCACCTATACTCGAACAAACAGAGAAAAGTTAATCTCTTTAGTACACCATCATTGATAATTATTGGTGTAACGTCACCTAAAACCATTACCACGCATTTTCATTGTTCCGAGTATTGGGCTAGTGCCGCAGGAGCACTGTAGGCAGTATCCTGCTGCACGGCGGCGTGCCCGTCACCCCCGCGGGTCCTCGCGCGTGCGATGGCCCCCGGAGGGCCCGCAGCCCCGGCCGTCCCCGGCGCGCCGCGTTCCGGCACCCACACGTGGATCCCAACGTGCTCCTTCAGCTGTTTCTTATTCTTAAACTCTTTCTCACAAATAGCACAGGAAAAGGACTCCCCATCATGCTGGTTTTGCTTGTGTATATTTAAAGACGTGCGGCATTCAAACTGTAGCTTACAGACTGGGCAAATAAGCCCCATAAAGTGTGCTTTAATATGAGGCCTTCGTGTAAATCGCTTCTGACACACATCACAGCAGTATGGCTTCTGCCCAGTGTGAATGGCTTTATGCCGATTTCGAGCTGACTGTTGCGAAAACCGCTTCTGACACACATCGCAGCAGTAAGGCTTCTGCCCCGTGTGGATGAGTTTATGACGATTTAAAATCGATTTCTGCGAAAACCGCTTCTGACACTCACCGCAGCAGTAAGACTTCTGCCCCGTGTGGATGAGTTTATGACGATTTAAATTAGAGCTTCGCGAGAACTGCTTCTGACAAACATCGCAGCAGTAAGGCATCTGCCCCGTATGAATGCGTTTGTGAACAGAGAGGTGATACGAATACGCAAATCGCTTCTGACAGACATCGCAGCAGTAAGGCTTCTGCCCCGTGTGAATGAGTTTGTGACGATTTAAATGTGGGCGTTGCGAGAACTGCTTCTGACAGACATCGCAGCTGTAGGGTTTCTCCCCGGTGTGAACATGTTTATGATCATTTAACTGCGCGCTTTGCGAGAACTGCTTCTGACAGACATCGCAGCTGTAGGGTTTCTGCCCCGTATGAACGCGTTTGTGAACAGAAAGGTAAGACGAATTCGCAAATCGCTTCTGACAGACATCACAGCAGTAAGCCTTCTGCTCCTTGTGGATGAGTTTGTGACGATTTAAATCCGATCGACGCGAAAACCGCTTCTGACAGACATCGCAGCTGTAGGGTTTCTCCCCGGTGTGAACATGTTTATGATCATTTAACTGCGCGCTTTGCGAGAACTGCTTCTGACAGACATCGCAGCTGTAGGGTTTCTGCCCCGTATGAACGCGTTTGTGAACAGAAAGGTAAGACGAATCCGCAAATCGCTTCTGACAGACATCACAGCAGTAAGCCTTCTGCTCCTTGTGGATGAGTTTGTGACGATTTAAACTTGGGCGTTGCGAGAACTGCTTCTGACAGACATCGCAGCTGTAGGGTTTCTGCCCCGTATGAACGCGTTTGTGAACAGAAAGGTAAGACGAATCCGCAAATCGCTTCTGACAGACATCACAGCAGTAAGCCTTCTGCTCCTTGTGGATGAGTTTGTGACGATTTAAACTTGGGCGTTGCGAGAACTGCTTCTGACAGACATCGCAGCTGTAGGGTTTCAGCCCCGAGTGGAGGCGTTTATGAAGATTTAACTTCGACTGTCGCGTAAACTGCTTCTGACATACATCACAGCAGTAAGGCGTCTTTCCCAGGTGACTGTGCACATGGATATCTAAATGACGCTTGTGTTTAAAGTTTTTGTTGCAAGTTCCGCAGCAGTAAGAGATCCCTGGTGTGTCAGTGGCATGGGTCTTCTTGTGCAAAGTCAAATAACACTGTCTTGAGAACTGTTCGGTACAAACATTGCATTTATAAGGTTTCTCTTGAGTGTGAATTTTTCTTACTATTTTAACTGTTTTACTATAAGATTCATGAGGCTTATTGTGTGATATGTGGTCTGGTGTCACACGCAGCGTGCTTGAGGAGTATTTATCCACTAGGGTGCGATCCAGGCGGACAGAGCAAGGCCTGAGCATGAGCGTAAGAAGCTCCTCATTGCAGTCGTCAGTAACTGCCGGCTCCTCCTTGAGGTACTCTCCCGAACAGTCACTACTGGCGCAGGAGTCTTCCAAGCTGTTGTTGGTGTCGTCACTGCACTCTTGCTTCACCATGGCCTGCTCTGCACTGTCAACTGAAACAGAAATAATATTCTCAAGTGATGGGCACTGCATATTGCCACAAAAATGTGTACCTACCAAGGGCGGATCCAGCTTTGGCGCCAAGAGGGGGTCACATAGTCGTGGGCAAGTCAAGAATTTATAACTAGAATTATAACAAAATATATAAATAAAATCACTATGTTCAATTAGTGGTCCACCCAAGTCCTGGAACCAGCTCAGGGGGGGTCATGACCCCCATGACCCCCCCCCTGGATCCGCTCTTGGTACCTACCACTTGGATTGCTTGCGAGTCAACGAATTCATATCTTATTTAATTATAATGGAGAGAAACTTGTAATAAAAAATATTGAATGAATAAATACTTAATATTAGAGAGAAAACAAAACAACATCTATCTGGGGGCATCTGCAGTGGGCCGCGTCAACAAGCGGAGCAGTGAGAGCTGACCTGGCGGCGCCGCGGCGTCGTCGCGCGACTGCGGCGGCTCCTGCTTGACCGCGAGCTCCGCGCGCTGCATGCCCCGCACCATACAGGGCATTGGCGCACACTGCGACCACCGCACTGGCATTAACACACGAACTATAACCACAGCGCGTCTTGATTACGCAGGGGTCGCACTTTACACGATCACCGGCCGGCAGATAATAGAAAATATAGAAATGGCTTGTGATTGTGACTGTGAAACAAAGTTACATTGACTTGACATTGACTGACTTGACAGCTGAACAGCTGTAATTTGACCATAGAGCAATTGTTGAATCTACATGTCGGAAAGACAAGGGGATCTAAGTTTTTACAGCCAAGTCTGATGTGTACTGGAATTTTCTACATAATGATCAGTCAGCTTAGTCAGCTCCTCACACCACCCGAATGGTGTTACCCTCTGGCACACTATGCTTTTTGCGCTGCTTATCCTCCTGTCACGGTGGCAACAAGACATTCACTTGCCGCTTCCAACAGTCTTCGAATGAGTGGCAGTCAGAAGCTATAATGTACACTGCAGGGAACTTCGACAAGGAGTAGACAACAAATTTTCACTTACTGTATGATATTTTCATTACTTGCTGTTTAGCAAAGAAACAAGTTAATTTTGTTTTAAAAGTACCCGTTTATCTGTTTGCTAATGCATGGCAAGACGTGTTTGAGAGTGGCGTCATCTGTTGAGTAGTAGCAAAACTTAACCTTGTAGTTACAGGGATCAAACTTGCCTTGTCTATATTCTTGTCTTATACGACAAGGAAGGTAAACAGCATAAAGAAGAAAATGGGTCATCTGATGGTAAGTGAGCACCATCCATGAACACCTTCAACAGTAGAGAATTGCAGATGAGTTGCCAGCCAGGTCAAAGGACTAAGATTGAGTATCTACTTCATGCGCCAGTAGTTTTATCGTTTATCAGCTACCTTACTCTCCACGTCGAAACACAGTACTGACTTGCACTGTCAAGCACTGCTGCTTGGAAGCAGACTTAGCGAGTATTACGGTGACAGTGATCCGTACAGACCTACAACTGTACCTACCCCAAATAAAAATATACTGCTTTCCATTGGTAAAGGAATTTTCATCCGAATATTACCGAATATTTGGATCCGAATATTACCCCCTACAATGCCACATACTTTACCTCTTTATTACATTAGCACAGAAGTATAAATAAATTATCAGGGTTGCCCTATTCAAGGAATTTTACCCCGCGTCACGTGCGGAAGAAAAGACGATACTTAGTAAATAAAAATACAATTATTGCAACTCATCATGTAATCACTGTAAAAGGTTCAAATCTTAAGTTTTATGGTTTTGGACACTTTTGTTGAAACCACATTATTATAACATTCCTTAAACGTCATTAAAATACTCGACAAAAATCCTTTCCAGATAATACAAGCACAAAAAAGAAAGACGTTCCGCGCGTTGCCCACGTCACCCTCAGCCTCCCGCGGGATCTTGGTACTTTCCCAACTTTCCCAACATAAAAAGCAACCTAGCTACGATATTCAGAGATGCAGCTTTACACGAGAATTAGTTTTTAGAATCAGTGCAATAGTCTCAGATAATTATAGATGAAAAACTTAAGTCAATGACCTGTTGTATGTGTGAGTAATGTGTGCAAATAAGGTAGCCTTAGATTATATTTTTATCAATACTTTTGTAATCATTTACAAAATGAAATATTTCAATTGACGTTCCAAATTAGTAAAATGGCTTAAGTCCCATATCAGTTCTGTGCACTACTACATACAACAGGTCATTTACTTAAGTTTTTCACCTATACTCGAACAAACAGAGTAAAGTCAATCTCTTTAGTACACCATCATTGATAATTATTGGTGTAACGTCACCTAAAACCATTACCACGCATCTTCATTGTTCCTAGCATTGGGCTAGTGCCGCAGGAGCACTGTAGGCAGTATCCTGCTGCACGGCGGCGTGCCCGTCACCCCCGCGGGTCCTCGCGCGTGCGATGGCCCCCGGAGGGCCCGCAGCCCCGGCCGTCCCCGGCGCGCCGCGTTCCGGCACCCACACGTGGATCCCAACGTGCTCCATCAGCTGTTTCTTATTCGTAAACTCTTTCTTACAAATAGCACAGGAAAAGGACTCCCCATCATGCTGGTTTTGCTTGTGTATATTTAAAGACGTGCGGCATTCAAACTGTAGCTTACAGACTTGGCAAAAAACCCACATAAAATGCGCTTCAATACGATGCCTTTGCGTAAACCGCTTCTGACACTCATCGCAGCTGTAAGGCTTCTGCCTCGTGTGGGTGCGGACATGAACATTTAAATTCGACTTTTGCGTAAACCGCTTCTGACAGACATCGCAGCAGTAAGGCTTCTGCCCAGTGTGAATGATTTTATGCCGATTTAAAGCCCATCGATCCGAAAACCGCTTCTGACACTCATCGCAGCAGTAAGGCTTCTGCCTCGTGTGGGTGCGGACATGAACATTTAAACTCGACTGTTGCGTAAACCGCTTCTGACAGACATCGCAGCAGTAAGGCTTCTGCCTCGTGTGGGTGCGGATATGAACATTTAAACTCGACTTTAGCGTAAACCGCTTCTGACAGACATCGCAGCAGTAAGGCTTCTGCCCAGTGTGAATGATTTTATGTCGATTGAAAGCCGATCGATCCGAAAACCGCTTCTGACACTCATCGCAGCAGTAAGGCTTCTGCCTCGTGTGGGTGCGGATATGAACATTTAAATTCGACTGTTGCGTAAACCGCTTCTGACACTCATCGCAGCAGTAAGGCTTCTCCCCCGTATGAACGCGTTTGTGACTATTTAAATGAGAGCGTCGCGAGAACTGCTTCTGACAGACATCGCAGCTGTAGGGTTTCTGCCCCGTATGAACGCGTTTGTGAACAGAAAGGCAAGACGAATCAGTAAATCGCTTCTGACAGACGTCGCAGCAATAAGGTCTCTGCCTTGTGTGGTTGCGGATATGAACATTTAAATTCGACTGTTGCGTAAACCGCTTCTGACAGACATCGCAGCAGTAAGGCTTCTGCCTCGTGTGGGTGCGGATATGAACATTTAAATTCGACTGTTGCGTAAACCGCTTCTGACACTCATCGCAGCAGTAAGGCTTCTCCCCCGTATGAACGCGTTTGTGACTATTTAAATGAGAGCGTCGCGAGAACTGTTTCTGACAGACATCGCAGCTGTAGGGTTTCTGCCCCGTATGAACGCGTTTGTGAACAGAAAGGCAAGACGAATCAGTAAATCGCTTCTGACAGACGTCGCAGCAATAAGGTTTCTGCCTTCTGTGGTTGCGGATATGAACATTTAAAGTCCACTGTTGCATAAACCGCTTCTGACATACATCACAGCTGTTAGGCTTCTGCCCCGTGTGAAGGCGTTTGTGACTATTTAAAGCCGATTGATGCGTAAACCGCTTCTGACATACATCACAGCTGTAAGGCGTCTTTCCCAGGTGACTGCGCAAATGGATATCTAAATGACGCTTGTGTTTAAAGTTTTTGTTGCAAGTTCCGCAGCAGTAAGAGATCCCTGGTGTGTCAGTGGCATGGGTCTTCTTGTGCAAAGTCAAATAACACTGTCTTGAGAACTGTTCGTTACAAACATTGCATTTATAAGGTTTCTCTTGAGTGTGAATTTTTCCTACTATTTTAACTGTTTTACTATAAGATTCATGAGGCTTATTGTGTGATATGTGGTCTGGTGTCACACGCAGCGTGCTTGAGGAGTATTTATCCACTAGGGTGCGATCCAAGCGGACAGAGCAAGGCCTGAGCATGAGCGTAAGAAGCTCCTCATTGCAGTCGTCAGTAATTGCCGGCTCCTCCTTGAGGTACTCTCCCGAACAGTCACTACTGGCGCAGGAGTCTTCCAAGCTGTTGTTGGTGTCGTCACTGCACTCTTGCTTCACAATGGCCTGCTCTGCACTGTCAACTGAAACAGAAATAATATTCTCAAGTGATGGGCACTGCATATTGCCACAAAAATGTGTACCTACCAAGGGCGGATCCAGCTTTGGCGCCAAGAGGGGGTCACATAGTCGTGGGCAAGTCAAGAATTTATAACTAGAATTACAACAAAATATATAAATAAAATCACTATGTTCAATTAGTGGTCCACCTAAGTCCTGGAACCAGCTCAGGGGGGGTCATGACCCCCATGACCCCCCCCCTGGATCCGCCCTTGGTACCTACCACTTGGATTGCTTGCGAGTCAACGAAATCATATCTTATTTAATTGTAATGGAGAGAAACTTGTAATAAAAAATATTGAATGAATAAATACTTAATATTAGAGAGAAAACATAACAACATCTATCTGGGGGCATCTGCAGTGGGCCGCGTCAACAGGCGGAGCAGTGAGAGCTGACCTGGCGGCGCCGCGGCGTCGTCGCGCGACTGCGGCGGCTCCTGCTTGACCGCGAGCTCCGCGCGCTGCATGCCCCGCACCATACAGGACATTGGCGCACACTGCGACCACCGCACAGGCATTAACACACGAACTATAACCACAGCGCGTCTTGATTACGCAGGGGTCGCACTTCACACGATCACCGGCCGGCAGATAATAGAAAATATAGAAATGGCTTGTGATTGTGACTGTGAAACAGTTACATTGACATTGACTGACTTGACAGCTGAACAGCTGTAATTTGACCATAGAGCAATTGTTGAATCTACATGTCGGAAAGACAAGGGGATCTAAGTTTTTACAGCCAAGTCTGATGTGTATTGGAATTTTCTACATAATGATCAGTCCGCTTAGTCAGCTCCTCCCACCACCCGTAGGGTGTTACCCCCTGGCACACTATGCTTCTTGCGCTGCTTATCCTCCTGTCACGGTGGCAACACGACATTCACTTGCCGCTTCCAACAGTCGTCGAATGTGTGGCAGTCAGAAGCTATAATGTACACTGCAGGGAACTTCGACAAAGAGCAGACAACAAATTTTCACTTACTGCATGATATTTTCATTACTTGCTGTTTAGCAAAGAAACAAGTTATTTTTTTTTAAAGTACCCGTTTATCTGTTTGCTAATGCATAGCAAGACTTAGTGTTTGAGAGTGGCGTCATCTGTTGAGTAGTAGCAAAACTTAACCTTGTAGTTACAGGGATCAAACTTGACTTGTCTATATTCTTGTATTATACGACAAGCAGTGGCGTAGCTATCTAGGGACTAGGCGGGGCAGTGCCCCGGGGCCCTCAAGCTCAGAGGGCCCTCGAATCCTTACCAGAAAATCTCGATCGAACTATTATTATTAAAACGTAACCAGTTTAGATAGTAGTGGGGCCCCATTTTTTTATTTGCACCAGGGCCCTTGGTTACCTAGCTACGCCACTGACGACAAGGAAGGTAAACAGCATAAAGAAGAAAATGGGTCATCTGACGGTAAGTGAGCACTACCCATGAACACCTTGAACAGTAGAGAATTGCAGATAAGTTGCCAGCCAGGTCAAAGGACTAAGATTGAGTATCTACCTCATGCGCCAGTAATTTTATCGTTTATCAGCTACCTTACTCTCCACGTCGAAACACAGTACTGACTTGAACTGTCAAGCACTGCTGCTTGGCGGCAGACTTATCGAGTATTACGGTTGACGACCGGATAGCCTAGTGGTTAGTGACCCTGACTATGAAGCTAGAGGTCCTGGGTTCGAATCCCGGTAGGGGCAGACAGTTGTATGATGAACACGAATGTTTGTGCCTGAGTCATGGATGTTGTATGTATTTAAGTATGTATTTATCTATATTATTATAAGTATGTTTATCCGTTGCCTGGTACCCATAGTACAAGCTTTGCTTAGTTTGGGGCTGGGTCAATTGGTGTAATGTGTCCCAAGATATTTATTTATTTATTTATTTATATTTACGGTGACAGTGATCCGTACAGACCTACAACTGTACCTACCCCAAATAAAAATATACTGCTTTCCATTGGTAAAGGAATTTTCAATATATAGTAGATCCGAATATTACCCCCTACAATGCCACAAACTTGACCTCTTTATTACATTAGTACAGAAGTATAAATAAATTATCAGGGTTGCCCTATTCAAGGAATTTTACCCCGCGTCACGTGCGGAAGAAAGACGATACTTAGTAAATAAAAATACAATTATTGCAACTCATCATGTAATCACTGTAAAAGGTTCAAATCTTAAGTTTTATGGTTTTGGACACTTTTGTTGTCACCACATTATTATAACATTCCTTAAACGGCATCAAAATACTCGACAAAAAATCCTTTCCAGATAATACAAGCACAAAAAAGAAAGACGTTCTGCGCGTTGCCCACGTCACCCTCAGCCTCCCGCGGGATCTTGGTACTTTCCCAACTTTCCCAACATAAAAAGCAACCTAGCTACGATATTCAGAGATACAGCTTTACACGAGAATTAGTTTTTAGAATCAGTGCAATAGTCTCGGATAATTATAGATGAAAAACTTAAGTCAATGACCTGTCGTATGTGTGAGTAATGTGTGCGAACAGACACATTCATGATGTCATTGATTCTGTGGAGGCACGGGCGTGCGCGTGTGTGACGCTACCTGCGCCGACACCATGGCTGCGTGCTGCCTCCCAACGACGCGCAGGCATGCCGGCGCGGCGGCGGACACCCGAGTGCGGGTAAACATGACAAAATACCAGTGTCTCGGCACCCGGTACAAGTTCGTCGCATTTGGCGTCGAGACACTGTCCGTGGGGCAAGGGCGCACGTGGGCTCTACAGAGCTATAAGCAAACGCCTGAGGGAGGCAACAGATGGCCTACAACTTACAACAGGTCATTTACTTAAGTTTTTCACCTGTACTCGAACAAACAGAGTAAAGTTAATCTCTTTAGTACACCATCATTGATAATTATTGGTGTAACGTCACCTAAAACCATTACCACGCATCTTCATTGTTCCTAGCATTGGGCTAGTGCCGCAGGAGCACTGTAGGCAGTATCCTGCTGCACGGCGGCGTGCCCGTCACCCCCGCGGGTCCTCGCGCGTGCGATGGCCCCCGGAGGGCCCGCAGCCCCGGCCGTCCCCGGCGCGCCGCGTTCCGGCACCCACACGTGGATCCCAACGTGCTCCATCAGCTGTTTCTTATTCGTAAACTCTTTCTTACAAATAGCACAGGAAAAGGACTCCCCATCATGCTGGTTTTGCTTGTGTATATTTAAAGACGTGCGGCATTCAAACTGTAGCTTACAGACTTGGCAAAAAACCCACATAAAATGCGCTTCAATACGATGCCTTTGTGTAAATCGTTGCTGGCACACATCGCAGCAGTAGGGTGTCTGCCCCATATGAACGCGTTCGTGAGAAGTTAAACTCGACTTCTGCGAAAACGGCTTCTGACACACATCGCAGCAGTATGGCTTCTTCCCAGTGTGAATGATTTTATGCCGATTTAAATGCGATCGATGCGAAAATCGCTTCTGACACTCATCGCAGCTGTAAGGCTTCTGCCCCGTGTGGGTGCGGATATGAACATTTAAACTCGACTTTTGCGTAAACCGCTTCTGACACTCATCGCAGCTGTAAGGCTTCTGCCTCGTGTGGGTGCGGATATGATCATTTAAATTCGACTGTTGCGTAAACCGCTTCTGACAGACATCGCAGCAGTAAGGCTTCTGCCTCGAGTGGGTGCGGACATGCACATTTAAACTCGACTTCTGCGTAAACCGCTTCTGACAGACATCGCAGCAGTAAGGCTTCTGCCTCGTGTGGGTGCGGATATGAACATTTAAATTCGACTGTTGCGTAAACCGCTTCTGACAGACATCGCAGCAGTAAGGCTTCTGCCCAGTGTGAATGATTTTATGCCGATTTAAAAGCGATCGATGCAAAAACCGCTTCTGACACTCATTGCAGCTGTAAGGCTTCTGCCCCGTGTGGGTGCGGATATGAACATTTAAACTCGACTGTTGCGTAAACCGCTTCTGACAGACATCGCAGCAGTAAGGCTTCTGCCTCGTGTGGGTGCGGATATGATCATTTAAATTCGACTGTTGCGTAAACCGCTTCTGACAGACATCGCAGCAGTAAGGCTTCTGCCTCGTGTGGGTACGGACGTGAACATTTAAACTCGACTTCTGCGTAAACCGCTTCTGACAGACATCGCAGCAGTAAGGCTTCTGCCTCGTGTGGGTGCGGATATGAACATTTAAACTCGACTGTTGCGTAAACCGCTTCTGACACTCATCGCAGCTGTAAGGCTTCTGCCTCGTGTGGGTGCGGATATGAACATTTAAATTCGACTGTTGCGTAAACCGCTTCTGACACTCATCGCAGCTGTAAGGCTTCTGCCTCGTGTGGGTGCGGATATGAATATTTAAATTCGACTGTCGCGTAAACCGCTTCTGACATACATCACAGCTGTAAGGCTTCTGCCCCGTGTGGATGAGTTTGTGACGATTTAAATGTGGGCGTTGCGAGAACTGCTTCTGACAGACGTCGCAGCAGTGGGGTTTCCTCCTGGTGTGAACATGTTTATGATCATTTAACTGCGTGCTTTGTGAGAACCGCTTCTGATATACATCACAGCAGTAAGGCGTCTTTTCTTGGTGACTGCGCAAATGACGCTCGTGTTTTAAGTTTTTGTTGCTAGTTCCGCCGCAGTGAGAGATCCCTGGTGTGTCAGTGGCATGGGTCTTCTTGTGCAAAGTCAAATAACACTGTCTTGAGAACTGTTCGGTACAAACATTGCATTTGTAAAGTTTCTCTTGAGTGTGAATTTTTCCTACTATTTTAACTGTTTTACTATAAGATTCATGAGCCTTATTGTATGATCTGTGGTCTTGTGCCACACGCAGCGTGCATGTGGAGTATTTATCCACTAGGGTGCGATCCAGGCGGACAGAGCAAGGCCTGAGCATGAGCATAAGAAGCTCCTCATTGCAGTCATCAGTAGCTACCGGCTCCTCCTTGAGGTACTCTCCGGAACACTCACTACTGGCGCAGGAGTCTTCCAAGCTGTTGTTGGTGTCGTCACTGCACTCTTGCTTTACCATGGCCTGCTCTGCACCGCCAACTGAAACAGAAATAATATTCTCAAGTGATGGCCACTGCATTGATGCCACAAAAATGTGTACCACTTGGAATGCTGGCGAGTCAACGAAATCATATCTTATTTAATTATTATGGAGAGAAACTTGTAATAAAAAATATTGAATTAATAAATACTTAATATTAGAGAAAACAAAACAACGTCTATCTCGGGGCATCTGCAGTGGGCCGCGTCAGCAAGCGGAGCAGTGAGAGCTGACCTGGCGGCGCCGCGGCGTCGTCGCGCGACTGCGGCGGCTCCTGCTTGACCGCGAGCTCCGCGCGCTGCATGCCCCGCACCATACAGGACATTGGCCCACGCTGCGACCACCGCACTGGCATTAACACACGAACTATAACCACAGCGCGTCTTGATTGCGCACGGGCCGCACTTCACACGAACACTGGCCGGCAGATAATAGAAAATATAGAAATAAAAATAAATAATGAATAAATGAAATGAAATGAAATGGCTTGTGACTGTGACTGTGAAACAAAGTTACATTGACATTGACATTGACTGACTTGACAGCTGAACAGCTGTAATTTGACCATAGAGCAATTGTTGAATCTACATGTCGGAAAGACAAGGGGATCTAAGTTTTTACAGCCAAGTCTGATGTGTATTGGAATTTTCTACATACCTAATGATCAGTCAGCTTAGTCAGCTCCTCACACCACCCGTAAGGCGTTACCCCCTGGCACACTATGCTTCTTGCGCTGCTTATCCTCCTGTCACGGTGGCAACACGACATTCACTTGTCGCTTCCAACAGTCGTCAAATGAGTGGCAGTCAGAAGCTATAATGTACACTGCAGGGAACTTCGACAAGGAGCAGACAACAAATTTTCACTTACTGCTTGATATTTTGATTACGTGCTGTTTAGTAAAGAAACAAGTTAATTTTGTTTTAAAAGTACCCGTTTATCTGTTTGTTAATGCATGGCAAGACTTAGTGTTTGAGAGTGACGTCATCTGTTGAGTAGTAGCAAAACTTAACCTTGTAGTTACAGGGATCAAACTTGACTTGTCTATATTCTTGTCTTATACGACAAGGAAGGTAAACAACATTAAAAAGCAAATGGGTCATCTGACGGTAAGAGAGCACTACCCATGAACCTTTCAACAGTAGAGAATTGCAGATAAGTTGCCAGCCAGGTCAAAGGACTAAGATTGAGTATCTACCTCATGCGCCAGTAATTTTATCGTTTATCAGCTACCTTACTCTCCACGTCGAAACACAGTACCGACTTGAACTGTCAAGCACTGCTGCTTGGCGGCAGACTTAGCGAGTATTACGGTGACAGTGATCCGTACAGACCTACAACTGTACCTACCCCAAATAAAAATAGACTGCTTTCCATTGGTAAAGGAATTTTCAATATATAGTAGATCCGAATATTACCCCCTACAATGCCACAAACTTTACCTCTTTATTACATTAGTACAGAAGTATAAATAAATTATCAGGGTTGCCCTATTCAAGGAATTTTACCCCGCGTCACGTGCGGAAGAAAAGACGATACTTAGTAAATAAAAATACAATCATTGCAACTCATCATGTAATCACTGTAAAAGGTTCAAATCTTAAGTTTTATGGTTTTGGACACTTTTGTTGTCACCACATTATTATAACATTCCTTAAACGGCATTAAAATACTCGACAAAAATCCTTTCCAGATAATACAAGCACAAAAAAGAAAGACGTTCTGCGCGTTGCCCACGTCACCCTCAGCCTCCCGCGGGATCTTGGTACTTTCCCAACTTTCCCAACATAAAAAGCAACCTAGCTACGATATTCAGAGATGCAGCTTTACACGAGAATTAGTTTTTAGAATCAGTGCAATAGTCTCAGATAATTATAGATGAAAAACTTAAGTCAATGACCTGTTGTATGTGTGAGTAATGTGTGCAAATAAGGTAGCCTTAGATTATATTTTTATCAATACTTTTGTAATCATTTACAAAATGAAATATTTCAATTGACGTTCCAAATTAGTAAAATGGTTTAAGTCCCATATCAGTTCTGTGCACTACTACATACAACAGGTCATTTACTTAAGTTTTTCACCTATACTCGAACAAACAGAGTAAAGTCAATCTCTTTAGTACACCATCATTGATGATTATTGGTGTAACGTCACCTAAAACCATTACCACGCATCTTCATTGTTCCTAGCATTGGGCTAGTGCCGCAGGAGCACTGTAGGCAGTATCCTGCTGCACGGCGGCGTGCCCGTCACCCCCGCGGGTCCTCGCGCGTGCGATGGCCCCCGGAGGGCCCGCAGCCCCGGCCGTCCCCGGCGCGCCGCGTTCCGGCACCCACACGTGGATCCCAACGTGCTCCTTCAGCTGTTTCTTATTCTTAAACTCTTTCTCACAAATATCACAGGAAAAGGACTCCCCATCATGCTGGTTTTGCTTGTGTATATTTAAAGACGTGCGGCATTCAAACTGTAGCTTACAGACTGGGCAAATAAGCCCCATAAAGTGTGCTTTAATATGAGGCCTTCGTGTAAATCGCTTCTGACACACATCACAGCAGTATGGCTTCTGCCCAGTGTGAATGGCTTTATGCCGATTTCGAGCTAACTGTTGCGAAAACCGCTTCTGACACACATCGCAGCAGTAAGGCTTCTGCCCCGTGTGGATGAGCTTATGACGATTTAAAATCGATTTCTGCGAAAACCGCTTCTGACACTCACCGCAGCAGTAAGACTTCTGCCCCGTGTGGATGAGTTTATGACGATTTAAATTAGAGCTTCGCGAGAACTGCTTCTGACAAACATCGCAGCAGTAAGGCATCTGCCCCGTATGAATGCGTTTGTGAACAGAGAGGTGATACGAATACGCAAATCGCTTCTGACAGACATCGCAGCAGTAAGGCTTCTGCCCCGTGTGAATGAGTTTGTGACGATTTAAATGTGGGCGTTGCGAGAACTGCTTCTGACAGACATCGCAGCTGTAGGGTTTCTCCCCGGTGTGAACATGTTTATGATCATTTAACTGCGCGCTTTGCGAGAACTGCTTCTGACAGACATCGCAGCTGTAGGGTTTCTGCCCCGTATGAACGCGTTTGTGAACAGAAAGGTAAGACGAATCCGCAAATCGCTTCTGACAGACATCACAGCAGTAAGCCTTCTGCTCCTTGTGGATGAGTTTGTGACGATTTAAACTTGGGCGTTGCGAGAACTGCTTCTGACAGACATCGCAGCTGTAGGGTTTCTGCCCCGTATGAACGCGTTTGTGAACAGAAAGGTAAGACGAATCCGCAAATCGCTTCTGACAGACATCACAGCAGTAAGCCTTCTGCTCCTTGTGGATGAGTTTGTGACGATTTAAACTTGGGCGTTGCGAGAACTGCTTCTGACAGACATCGCAGCTGTAAGGCTTCAGCCCCGAGTGGAGGCGTTTATGAAGATTTAACTTCGACTGTCGCGTAAACTGCTTCTGACATACATCACAGCAGTAAGGCGTCTTTCCCAGGTGACTGCGCATATGGATATCTAAATGACGCTTGTGTTTAAAGTTTTTGTTGCATGTTCCACAGCAGTAAGAGATCCCTGGTGTGTCAGTGGCATGGGTCTTCTTGTGCAAAGTTAAATAACGCTCTTGCGAGAACTGTTCTGTACAAACATTGCATTTATAAAGTTTCTCTTGAGTGTGAATTTTTCCTACTATTTTAACTGTTTTACTATTAGATTCATGAGCCTCATTGTGTGATCTATGGTCTGGTGTCACAAGCAGCGTGCTTGAGGAGTATTTATCCACTAGGGTGCGATCCAGGCGGACAGAGCAAGGCCTTAGCATGAGCATAAGAAGCTCTTCATTGCAGTCGCCAGTAACTGCCGGCTCCTCCTTGAGGTACTCTCCCGAACAGTCACTATCGGTGCAGGAGTCTTCCAAGATGTTATTGGTTTCGTCCCTGCACTCTTGCTTCACCATAGCCTGCTCTGCACCGTCAACTGAAACAGAAATAATGTTCTCAAATGATTGCCACTGCATTGATGCTACACAAATGTGTACCACTTGGATTGCTTGCGGGTCAACGAAATCTTGAGACAGACTCCCACATATCTTAGCCTTATTTAATTATAATGAAGTGAAACTTGTAATAAAAAATATTGAATTAATAAATACTTCTAAGGTTAGAGAGAAAACAAAACAACATCTGTCTGGGGACACAGCATCGGAGTTGCAATGGGCCGCGTCAACATCGTTTCTGACAGACATCGCAGCAGTAGGGATTCTCCCCGTTGTGAACATTAAAGGTCGACAGTTGTGAGAACCGCTTCTGACAGACGCAGCTGTAAGGCTTCTGCCCGGTATGAACACCTTTATGGATATTTAAGTAAGCGCTTTGCGAGAATCGCTCCTGACAGGCATCGCAACTGCCGCGTGTGGATGAGTTTGTGACGATTTAAATTTGCGCGAAGCGAGAACTGCTTCTGACAGACATCGCAGCAGTAAGGCTTCTGCCCAGTGTGAATGACTTTATGCTGATTTAAAGTCGATTGATGCGTAAACCGCTTCTGACAGACATCGCAGCAGTAAGGCTTCTGCCCAGTGTGAATGACTTTATGCCGATTTAAAGTCGATTGATGCGTAAATCGCTTCTGACAGACATCACAGCAGTAAGCCTTCTGCTCCTTGTGGATGAGTTTGTGACGATTTAAACTTGGGCGTTGCGAGAACTGCTTCTGACAGACATCGCAGCTGTAGGGTTTCTGCCCCGTATGAACGCGTTTGTGAACAGAAAGGTAAGACGAATCCGCAAATCGCTTCTGACAGACATCACAGCAGTAAGCCTTCTGCTCCTTGTGGATGAGTTTGTGACGATTTAAACTTGGGCGTTGCGAGAACTGCTTCTGACAGACATCGCAGCTGTAAGGCTTCAGCCCCGAGTGGAGGCGTTTATGAAGATTTAACTTCGACTGTCGCGTAAACTGCTTCTGACATACATCACAGCAGTAAGGCGTCTTTCCCAGGTGACTGCGCATATGGATATCTAAATGACGCTTGTGTTTAAAGTTTTTGTTGCATGTTCCACAGCAGTAAGAGATCCCTGGTGTGTCAGTGGCATGGGTCTTCTTGTGCAAAGTTAAATAACGCTCTTGCGAGAACTGTTCTGTACAAACATTGCATTTATAAAGTTTCTCTTGAGTGTGAATTTTTCCTACTATTTTAACTGTTTTACTATTAGATTCATGAGCCTCATTGTGTGATCTATGGTCTGGTGTCACAAGCAGCGTGCTTGAGGAGTATTTATCCACTAGGGTGCGATCCAGGCGGACAGAGCAAGGCCTTAGCATGAGCATAAGAAGCTCTTCATTGCAGTCGCCAGTAACTGCCGGCTCCTCCTTGAGGTACTCTCCCGAACAGTCACTATCGGTGCAGGAGTCTTCCAAGATGTTATTGGTTTCGTCCCTGCACTCTTGCTTCACCATAGCCTGCTCTGCACCGTCAACTGAAACAGAAATAATGTTCTCAAATGATTGCCACTGCATTGATGCTACACAAATGTGTACCACTTGGATTGCTTGCGGGTCAACGAAATCTTGAGACAGACTCCCACATATCTTAGCCTTATTTAATTATAATGAAGTGAAACTTGTAATAAAAAATATTGAATTAATAAATACTTCTAAGGTTAGAGAGAAAACAAAACAACATCTGTCTGGGGACACAGCATCGGAGTTGCAATGGGCCGCGTCAACATCGTTTCTGACAGACATCGCAGCAGTAGGGATTCTCCCCGTTGTGAACATTAAAGGTCGACAGTTGTGAGAACTGCTTCTGACAGACATCGCAGCAGTAAGGCTTCTGCTCCGTGTGGATAAGTTTGTATCGATTGAAATTTGGTTTCTCCCCCGTGTGAATAAGTCATGTGGGTTGTCTTGTGCAAAAACCAAAAATAACACTTTCGTGAGAACTGCTCCATACAAAGTACAAACATTGCATTTGTAAAGTTTCTCTTGAGTGTGAATTTTTCCTACTATTTTAACTGTTTTACTATAAAATTCGTGAGCCTTATTGTGTGATCTGTGGTCTGGTGTCACACGCAGCATGCTTGTGGAGTATTTATCCACTAGGGTGCGATCCAGGCGGACAGAGCAAGGCCTGAGCATGAGCATATGAAGCTCCTCATAGCAGTCGCCAGTAACTGCCGGCTCCTCCTTGAGGTACTCTCCCGAACAGTCACTATCGGTGCAGGAGTCTTCCAAGATGTTATTGGTTTCGTCCCTGCACTCTTGCTTCACCATAGCCTGCTCTGCACCGTCAACTGAAACAGAAATAATGTTCTCAAATGATGGCCACTGCATTGATGCTACACAAATGTGTACCACTTGGATTGCTTGCGGGTCAACGAAATCTTGAGACAGACTCCCACATATCTTAGCCTTATTTAATTATAATGAAGTGAAACTTGTAATAAAAAATATTGAATTAATAAATACTTCTAAGGTTAGAGAGAAAACAAAACAACATCTGTCTGGGGACACAGCATCGGAGTTGCAATGGGCCGCGTCAACATCGTTTCTGACAGACATCGCAGCAGTAGGGATTCTCCCCGTTGTGAACATTAAAGGTCGACAGTTGTGAGAACTGCTTCTGACAGACATCGCAGCAGTAAGGCTTCTGCTCCGTGTGGATAAGTTTGTATCGATTGAAATTTGGTTTCTCCCCCGTGTGAATAAGTCATGTGGGTTGTCTTGTGCAAAAACCAAAAATAACACTTTCGTGAGAACTGCTCCATACAAAGTACAAACATTGCATTTGTAAAGTTTCTCTTGAGTGTGAATTTTTCCTACTATTTTAACTGTTTTACTATAAAATTCGTGAGCCTTATTGTGTGATCTGTGGTCTGGTGTCACACGCAGCATGCTTGTGGAGTATTTATCCACTAGGGTGCGATCCAGGCGGACAGAGCAAGGCCTGAGCATGAGCATATGAAGCTCCTCATAGCAGTCGCCAGTAACTGCCGGCTCCTCCTTGAGGTACTCTCCTGAACACTCACTATCGGTGCAGGAGTCTTCCAAGATGTTATTGGTGTCGTCGCTGCACTCTTGCTTCACCAACACCATGGCCTGCTTTGCACCGTCAACTGAAACATACATGATATTCTCAAGTGATGGGCATTGCATTGATGCTACACAAATGTGCACCACTTGGATTGCTTGCGGGTCAACGAAATCTTGAGACAGACTTCCACATATCTTAACCTTATTTAGTTATAATCAGAGACCGAACAAATGGGTGTCATTACTCGCAATAATGTGGACATGACTCCAAAGATTAATTAACGAGTTAATTGATTTCTTAGTGATAAGTGCTAAGGCTTCAATGGGATAATAAAAGAAAGATATCATAACTCTTTTGATTTCCTTCTTAAAAATAAAATGTTTTTTTTACATTGACATTAATATGCCATTAATAATATACATTCATTAAATTTACTTTGTGATTCTTTAATTCTTTCACAAAGTCTGTGTTTAATTTATTGATTAATATTTTACGAAGTAGGTAAAAATAATTAATTGTTCTTTGGAGTCATGTCTATATTATTGCCAACAATGACATCCATTTGTCCGATCTCTGGTTATAATGAAGTGAAACTAAAGCGCAAAGGTAATAAAAAAACTAGTAATAAAAAATATTGAATAAACAAATACTTCTAAGATTAGAGAGAAAACAAAACAACATCTATCTGGGGACACCATGGTAAAGCTAGTTGCAGTGGGGCGCGTCAGCAAGCGGAGCAGTGAGAGCTGACCTGGCGGCGCCGCGGCGTCGTCGCGCGACTGCGGCGGCTCCTGCTTGACCGCGAGCTCCGCGCGCTGCATGCCCCGCACCATACAGGACATTGGCGCACACTGCGACCACCGCACAGGCATTAACACACGAACTATAACCACAGCGCGTCTTGATTGCGCACGGGCCGCACTTCACACTAACACTTACCGGCGGATAATTGAAATGAATTGCGACTATGAAACAAAGTCTCAATACTGATTACACTGATTGTATATTACCTACACTACTGCATGGATACTGTTTTTGAAATACTTTTTACTTCATATTTATGGCGTAAAGACAATAAATAACAGCTAAAGCGCGCGACAATATCAATTCTCTGACTTTAGACAGTAAAATGACAGGAAGGACAGCATAACTGACCATAGAGTAATTATTTTCTACGTTTCCATAACGGAAAGGCAAGGGGATCCAAGCTTTTACAGCCGTCTGATGTGCACTGGAATTTTCTACATAATGCTCAGTCAGCATTGTCAGCTCCTCACGTCATCCGTAAGGCAATACCCTTCTGCCACACTGTTCTCCTCGCTCTGCTCATCGTCCTGCCAGGCCAGACGCCATCAGTAGCTATAATGTACTCTGCAAGGAACTTCGACAACGAGCAGACGGCGGCTAGTAGGTGGCACCAAAACGGAGATAATTCACCGTAACACCTGAAATTTTCACTTGCTACATGATATTGTGATAATTTTCTGTTTATCAAACAAACAAGTCAACAATTTTTTAGAATACTTGTTTATCTGTCTGCTATTGCATGGCAAGACTTAAGTCTTTGAGAGTGGCGTCATCTGTTATCTTGTAGCAAAACTTAAGCTCATAGTTACAGGGATCTAAGTTGTCTATTTTTGTCTCATACGACAAGGAAGGTAAACCACATGAAGTAAATGGGTCATCTGATGGTTAGTAAGCACCACCCATGAACAGCTACAACAGTAGTGAATTGCAGATACGTTGCCAGGCCAGAGGACTAATATAATATAGTGCACCTACCTCATACCGCATGCACCAGTAATTTTATCGTTTATCAGCTATCTTACCCTCCACGCCGGAACACAGCAGTGCATGGACTGCTGCAGACTTAGCAAGTATTACAGTGACAGCGATCCAGACAGACCTACCAGACCACTGTACCTCAAATATAAATAGACTGTGGCTTTCTCGCTGTCTATTCGTAAGAGAATTTTATAGCGCCATCTAATGGCTCAGCTAGGCAGCAGTTGACAAACTGCCAAAGCAACCTAGGCCTACGCATAGACATTAATATACTAGCGTAAAGTATATTAATGTCTATGGGCCTACGCGACGGTTACGTTGCGCGCTCGCCACGCGCCTACGCGCCATCCAATAGGATAAGTTTTCCCTTTCCCCTTCTCTCTTGCTTCAGCCATGTTTGTTCTTTTGTTCTTATAAGACGCATTTTTTTGGTACCTCGAGTAAATCTAATAATCCTGACTAAAATCTAATTAATATGTTATGTTAACGTTACTATGTGGTTACAATTATTAAAGACTCGTTGAACAAGTGAATGCATTTTAATTAGTTTCGTTCGACCGCACCGCTACAATTTTCAATATACACCAGTGGCGTAACTATAGGGTGGCAAAATGCCAGGGGCCCCTAGCTCTAGGGGGCCCCCAACTGGCTTGGTTTAGAGCACAGAAGGGACGCTGATGCACTTTTTTATATTGAGGAAGGAGCCCCATCTGACGAATTTGCCACGGGCCCCAGACGTTATAGCTACGCCACTGATATACACACTCATGGACAAAATTAGAGAAACGCAAAAAGGTTTAAGGTTTAATTACTACTTTCGCAGTTATATTAGGTAATGGCTTCGATCAACAATAACTAGATTGAACGTGACAGCTCTGAAAACGGCCAGAGAAATAACAGCACAAAATTAATTTGTGCTTTTAAAATTATTTCGTATCTGTGTGACAGTATGCGCCAACCACAGCCGACGCGAGGAAGTGTTAAAGTGCTACAATGTTCGTTTAAGAATGCGACCAGTCACCATAACACTAAGCTTTCGGAAGGAATATTTTTCTTCAGGTAAGTACAAGTCAGTATTTCATTTAAAGTTCATAAAAAATTGCAGTTTAAAATCGATAATTTGTTGTTTGGCCAAAGTGGGCCAACCATCTCGCCAATGATCGGTGGTTCTGGAACAAGAAATTCATGGAGTAGTTGTCATTTTAAAATAAAATACATTTTCTATTTTTTGTAGACTTTCTAGTGATCCTTTTTGCTGTGCGGAATGGATATCTATTGTCGTGAAAAAAAGAGAAGAACCATTTATTTAGGCCTTATAAAAAATCGTCTGTATGGTTTATTTTCACAAATTTGACGTAACTGGAAATAGCCTAAAGCATAGTTTACAAAAACGGCCATTCCCAAATTGCAGGTATAGTTACCTACATACAATGTTTAAAATAATATAAGATAAAATGTGGTGAGATGAAGCAGAGGAGTTATCACTTAAGTCCAACTACATTATTAAAGAAAACGTAAAGCTTCAAGTTCACAACGTATAACATTTATAATATTGCCGTTAATTGCAGATTCACGTCAAACAATACCAACAATAAAATAAGTAGGTACTAATCCAAGCTCAAGTACATAAATATTCTCCAATATTCTACCTCTTTTCTCAGGGAATACAATGGATTAATCAAATCATAGTATTAGAAATTTGAAATGTCCTCAATTAAACATTTACTAATTAGTTAACTTAATTTAGTTAATTATCTATAAGTACATTTCATTTCACGTCAATATTTGTATTTGAAAATTTGTTTGTGTTATATCTCTGTCAAATAAAAAATATCCGTCGTATATAATTGCGACTCCATTATTACCCTGTTCCAAAAATAGAATGTCATCTTTTTGAAACAAATGTTGTTTTGTTTATCGAACGCTGTCGCCGTGTCGTGGCGAGACGTTGTAAGTATTTTATACAATTATCATTATTTGGATCTTTGTTGCTTAGAATCTCACGTTAATTACAGTGTGAAATTTAGTGCAATAGTCTCAGAGGTTACTTCCTACCTATCTTTGTTAATTCGAACAGACAGAGTAAAGTGAACCTCTTCACTCATAGACTACCTACCCCCAGAGACTTGCAATCTTTACGAATTTCTAAGCAAACATTTCTGCCGGCATTGGCGGAACGCGAGGTAAGCGGGCGGCAGGGGTGACGTCACGGAGAAAGAAAAAAGAGATGAGGGTATGTCGATATTGTATATCGATAAGTTACTGGCCGGTTAGATTTTGAAGTGATAACTTCTTATCGGAAGGTAACCGGAAACCGCTGCGTAACTTAACGTGTTACGGCGCCAGTGTGCATGCTCCACCTTTCGAATATTCTAAAAATCTGCCATACCTGGCCTTTAAAAAGCTTCCGAAACGTGTGAGTTATATCGATACGGTTTGGTCGCATCTCTACTTACAAGTGCCGTTGAATGCAAGAAAGAGATGTAACGCGACGCAAAGCGTGCTAAACAAGGACATACATAGACTTGGTACTTATTAGCGACCAGTGTTAATAGAACTCCGTGATTTTTGTTATTAACGTATTATCGTAACTTTGTACTAGCCAATGAAACGTGATATTATTCTTCTTGTAACTATTTTTGCGACTGTCGCTTCCACACCATCTTACAGCGCAAACTGGCATTTTTTGTATTTTTAGTATTGTAGTCTTTAGGTCACAGTAACTCGCTGCTTACGGGTCTGTTTCCTGGTCGCTACTGAATGGTCTGAATGAGCGCGCGTTTGTGTTCGAAGTTATAGGCGCAAATTACGCTCATAGGATCCAGAAAATGCCGCCTTGTATTACATGTCTATTGCTAGGTGGTCTGTGTCTTCACTACACCATCCTTGACAGTAGGTACTATTGGTGTCGCGTAAAACCATTATCACGCAACGTCACTGTATTTAGTATTGGGCTGGTGCCCCGGCAGGAGCACAGCACTGAAGGCAGTATCCTGCTGCACGGCGGCGTGCCCGTCACCCCTGCGGCTCTCCGAGCGTGCGATGGCCCCCGGAGGGCCCGCAGCCCCGGCCGTCCCCGGCGCGCCGCGTTCCGGCACCCACACGTGGATCCCAACGTGCTCCTTCAGCCGTTTCTTATTCGCAAACTCTTTCTTACAAATAGCACAAGGAAAGGACTCCCCATGGATTTGCTTGTGTATATTTAAAGTGCGACAAGCAAACTCGGTGCGACTCGGCAAGATCTCCCCTTTAAATGCACTACAACATGTTGTTTACGTCTAAATCTTTGCTGACAGACATCGCAGCTGTAAGGCTTCTGCCCCGTATGAATGCGTTCATGAGCAGTTAAGGTGGACTGTTGCGAAAACCGCTTCTGACACACATCGCAGCAGTAAGGCTTCTGTCCCGTGTGAATGCGTTTATGAGAAATTAAAGTAGACCGTTGCGTAAACCGCTTCTGACACTCATCGCAGCAGTAAGGCTTCTGCCCCGTATGAACGCGTTTGTGAACAGAAAGGTAAGACGAATCCGAAAATCGCTTCTGACAGACATCACAGCAGTAAGACTTCTGCCCCGTGTGGATGAGTTTGTGACGATTTAAACTAGGGCGTCGCGAGAACTGCTTCTGACAGACATCGCAGCAGTAAGGCTTCTGTCCCGTGTGAATTCGTTTATGGCACATTAAATTAGACTGTTCCGAAAACCGTTTCTGACACACATCACAGCAGTATGGCTTCTGCCCAGTGTGAATGACTTTATGCCGATTTAAAGCCGACTGTCGCGAAAACCGCTTCTGACACACATCGCAGCAGTAAGGCTTCTGCCCAGTGTGAATGATTTTATGCCGTTTTAAAGTCGATTGATGCGAAAACCGCTTCTGACACTCATCGCAGCAGTAAGGCTTCTGCCCCGTATGAACGCGTTTGTGAACAGAAAGGTGAGACGAATCCGCAAATCGCATCTGACAGACATCACAGCAGTAAGGCTTGTGCCCCGTGAGGAGGCGTTTATGTAGATTTAAAGTTGACTGTTTCGAAAACCGCTTCTGACATACATCACAACAGAAAGGCACGTTTCCCAGGTGACTGCGCATACGCATGTCTAAAGGACGCTTGTCTTTACAGTTTTCGTTGCAAATTCCGCAGCAGTGAGAGATCACTGGTGTATCAGTGGTATGGGTCTTCTTGTGCAAAGTCAAATAACGCTTTTGCGAGAACTGTTCGGTACAAACATTGCATTTATAAAATTTCTCTTGAGTGTGAATTTTTCCTGCTATTTGAACTGTTTTATTATAATGTTTGTGAGCCTTATTGTGTGATCTGTGGTCTGGTGTTGCACGCTGCGTGAGCGTGCTCGTGGAGTATTTATCCACTTGGGTGCGATCCAGGCGGACAGAGCAAGGCCTGAGCATTTTATTATAAGATTTGTGTGATCTGTGGTCTGGTGTTGCACGCAGCGTGCTCGTGGAGTATTTATCCACTTGGGTGCGATCCAGGTAGACAGAGCAAGGCCTGAGCATGACCATAACAAGCTCCTCATTGCAGTCGCCAGTAATTGCAGGCTCTTCCATGAGGTACTCTCCCGAACAGTCACTACTGGCGCAGGAGTCTTCCAAGCTGTTGTTGGTGTCGTCGCTGCACTCTTGCTTCACCATGGCCTGCTCTGCACTGTCAACTGAAACAGAAATAATATTCTCAAGTGATGGCCACTGCATTGATGCCACAAAAATGTGTACCACTTGGAATGCTTGCGGGTCAACGAAATCATATCTTATTTAATTATTATGGAGAGAAACTTGTAATAAAAAATATTGAATTAATAAATACTTAATATTAGAGAAAACAAAACAACATCTATCTGGGGGCATCTGCAGTGGGGCGCGTCAACAAGCGGAGCAGTGAGAGCTGACCTGGCGGCGCCGCGGCGTCGTCGCGCGACTGCGGCGGCTCCTGCTTGACCGCGAGCTCCGCGCGCTGCATGCCCCGCACCATACAGGACATTGGCCCACACTGCGACCACCGCACTGGCTTTGTCACACGAACTATAACCACAGCGCGTCTTGATTCCGCACGAGGCTCACTTCACACAAACACCGGCCGGCGGATAATTGAAATGGCTTGTGACTATGAAACAAAGTCACAATACAGAATACACTGATTTTATATTACCTATACTAATGCATAGATACTGTTTTTGAAATATTTTTTACTTCATATTTATGGCGTAAAGACAATAAATAACAGCTAAAGCGCGCGACAATATCAATTCTCTGATTTAGACAGTAAAATGACAGGCATGACAGCAACAGCTGATAACCAACCATAGAGTAATTATTTTCTTTGTTTCTATAACGGAAAGGCAAGGGGATCTAAGCTTTTACAGCCAAGTCTGGTGTACGTGTCTGAATTTACAAACTTTACTTCTTTACAATATTGGTACAGAAGTATAGATAAATTATTAGGGGGGCCCCTATTCAAGGTATTTGTCCCCGCGTCTTGCGCAGTAACGAAAAAGACGATAGTAATTAAATCAGTTTGTCAAAAAAAAACATTTTTAATTAAGTAATTGTCATTTTTCCCACATGTGAATCAAATTTTAAGTCAGTCGGACCAACCGTTAAAAGAGTTCCCTCCTGCGTAGACGGTCTTGGCTGGGTGACCAGAACTCCACTGCCCTATTTTTGTATTGTCATCCAACCACCTCAAGTATGCAAAATTTCAGCTCACTCGGTTGAAGATATCTGCTCCAAATTGGGTCGCAAGATTCCTCCCGGACAAACATACTCTTACATATTACATACACACAATACATTGCAAGTTAAATTTAAGAATATATAATACAATTACTGCTAGTTATTTGTCTGTAATTGCTAGTCATTTTTCTTCTGGTTTTGGACACACTTTATTGTAAGCAAATTACATTCCTCAAACGTCTTAAAAAACTCGTCAAAAATCATTTCAAATACAAGCACGAAAAGACCTCAGATGTTAATTACAGTATGAAAATCAGTACAGTAGTCTCCTAGGTAACTTCTTACCTACCTATGTTCATTCGAATAGACAGAGCGTTAGGGCACTCCTTTTAGGCGTAGTTCTCTCCAGGCCAGGAATCAGGTTCGTAGAAGAACTCAGTATGATGCTCAATAACTTTAATTCTTAATCATAAACTAGATAGATAGTCATTTGACAGATATGTAGAGTCATTCGGGTCAAGAGCACGCACTTTTTTTTTGATGGCCTCCCAGACCTATAAAGAATTATATAATTGGCATGTTATGATATTAAATCTGTAGAATATTCAATAAATTTTCACTATTTAAGAAAATTTTCCATCAAGATTAATTAGTTTTAGCCCTACATAGGCTTAACTGGAAACTTTTCCAATGCGTACTCTTGACCCGATGTGTGGGTAAAATTACGCAAGTCTTAGGGTAAAGTTACGCACGCGGGGTAAACGTACGCAGTCATTCGGGTCAAGAGCACGCATTTTTTTTTTGATGGCCTCCCAGACCTATAAAGAATTATATAATTGGCATGTTATGATATTAAATCTGTAGAATATTCAATAAATTTTCACTATTTAAGAAAATTTTCCATCAAGATTAATTAGTTTTAGCCCTACATAGGCTTAACTGAAAACTTTTCCAATGCGTACTCTTGACCCGATGTGTTCGCCTTCATTATTTGGTCATCTGAGATGAGGGTCCGCTGAGGGGCCTTCCTTATGTAATTTCTCGGCATTTTGGTGTATTCTGAAAGATTGAACAATTTTTGATATTTTTATTTCATTTGGGGTATAAGTACGCAACGGGGGTAACGTACGCGTGCGTACTATTAATCTCGTACTCTTACCCCAATCGGCAAATATACCAAATAATCAGTCACAACACACACGTTAAATACTTTTTACGAATATGATAAACTTACATAAAAACTACATTAAATGAACAATAGAAATATAGTATACTTACTGGCACAGAGCTATCTATTTAACTACAGCACACTTTTCCGTGGCTCAAAAATTAAACGAAATAAGCGTGCTACAAGTATTCGGCGACGTGTCGCGACCAGTACTTAGATTGCGTCGGCGCGGCCCGTGGCTCCAAGACGGCGACAGTAGCGCCACTCTGTTTTACAAACACAGACCTCGGCCCCCCCACCCCTGTCGGAGATCAGACCACCGCGTACTTTTACCCACCGCGTGCTGTTACCCCGAATGACTCTAGGTATGTCACACGTGTTGCCGCATTGACTGTACGATGCAGTCTGAATCGCCGCGCTCCGGGGATGATTCGTGACGTCCTCGTGACGTCACCACGGTGTGCTGGGCAGCAGCCGTGACGTATGTTGTGGCGTCAAGACAGAGTAAAGTTAACCTCTTCACTACCCTATCATGACAATACTATTGGTGTCGCCTAAAACCATTATCACGCAACGTCACTGTTTTTAGTATTGGGCTAGTTTCCCGGCAGGAGCACTGAAGGCAGTATCCTGCAACACGGCGGCATCACCGTCACCCCTGCGGGTCCTCGAGCGTCCGATGGCCCCCGGAGGGCCCGCAGCCCCGCCCGTCCCCGGCGCGCCGCGTTCCGGCACCCACACGTGGATCCAAACGTGCTCCTTCAGCTGTTTCTTATTCGCAAACTCTTTCTTACAAATAGCACAAGGAAAGGACTCCCCATGGATATGCTTGTGTATATTTAAAATGCGACAAGCAAACTCGGTGCGACTCGGCAAGATCTCCCCTTTAAATGCGCTACAACATGTTGTTTACGTCTAAATCTTTGCTGACAGACATCGCAGCTGTAAGGCTTCTGCCCCGTATGAATGCGTTCGTGAGCAGTTAAGGTGGACTGTTGCGAAAACCGCTTCTGACACACATCGCAGCAGTAAGGCTTCTGTCCCGTGTGAATGCGTTTATGACACATTAAAGTAGACTGTTCCGAAAACCGTTTCTGACACACATCACAGCAGTATGGCTTCTGCCCATTGTGAATGACTTTATGCCGATTTAAAGCCGACTGCTGCGAAAACCGCTTCTGACACACATCGCAGCAGTAAGGCTTCTGCCCAGTGTGAATGATTTTATGCCGATTTAAAGTCGATTGATGCGAAAACCGCTTCTGACACACATCGCAGCAGTAAGGCTTCTGCCCCGTATGAACGCGTTTGTGAACAGAAAGGTAAGACGAATCCGCAAATCGCTTCTGACAGACATCACAGCAGTAAGCCTTCTGCTCCTTGTGGATGAGTTTGTGACGCTTTAAATTTGGGCGTCGGGAGAACTGCTTCTGACAGACATCGCAGCTGTAGGATTTCTCCCCGGTGTGAACATGTTTATGATTATTTAAGTGCGCGCTTTGCGAGAACTGCTTCTGACAGACATCGCAGCAGTAAGGCTTCTCCCCCGTGTGGAGGCGTTTATGAAGATTTAAAGTTGACTGTTTCGAAAACCGCTTCTGACATACATCACAGCATAAGGGCGTCTTTCCCAGGTGACTGCGCATATGCATTTCTAAAGGACGCTTGCTTTTAAAGTTTTTGTTGCAACTTCCGCAACAGTAAAGGATCCCTGGTGTGTCAGTGGCATGGGTCTTCTTGTGCAAAGTTAAATAACGCTCTTGCGAGAACTGTTCTGTACAAACATTGCATTTGTAAAGTTTCTCTTGAGTGTGAATTTTTCCTTCTATTTTAACTGTTTTACTATAAGACTCATGAGCCTTTTCGTGTGATCTGTGGTCTGGTGTTGCACGCAGCGCGCTTGTGGAGTATTTATCCACTAAGGTGCGATCCAGGCGGACAGAGCAAGGCCTGAGCATGAGCATACGAAGCTCCTCTTTGCAGTCGCCAGTAACTGCCGGCTCCTCCTTGAGGTACTTTCGTGAACAATCACTACTAGCGCAGGAATCTTCCAAGCCGTTGTTGGTGTCGTCGCTGCACTCTTGCTTCACCATGGCGTGCTCTGCACCGTCAACTGAAACATATTCTAAGGTTAGAGAGAAAACAAAACAACATCTATCTGGGGACACCGCGGTAATCGGAGTTGCAATACTTAGGCCGCGTCAACATCGTTTCTGACAGACATCGCAGCAGTAGGGATTCTCCCCGTTGTGAACATTAAAGGTCGACAGTTGTGAGAACCGCTTCTGACAGACGCAGCTGTAAGGCTTCTGCCCGGTATGAACACCTTTATGGATATTTAAGTAAGCGCTTTGCGAGAATCGCTCCTGACAGGCATCGCAACTGCCGCGTGTGGATGAGTTTGTGACGATTTAAATTTGCGCGAAGCGAGAACTGCTTCTGACAGACATCGCAGCAGTAAGGCTTCTGCCCAGTGTGAATGACTTTATGCTGATTTAAAGTCGATTGATGCGTAAACCGCTTCTGACAGACATCGCAGCAGTAAGGCTTCTGCCCAGTGTGAATGACTTTATGCCGATTTAAAGTCGATTGATGCGTAAACCGCTTCTGACAGACATCGCAGCAGTAAGGCTTCTTGCCCCGTATGAACGCGTTTGTGAACAGAAAGATAAGACGAATCAACAAATCGCTTCTGACAGACATCACAGCAGTAATAAAATAACTAATATGACTTCTGCCCCGTGTGGATGAGTTTGTGACGATTTAAATTTGGGCGTCGCGAGAACTGCTTCTGACAAACAACGCAGCTGTAAGGCTTCTGCCCGGTATGAGCACGTTTATGGATATTTAAGTGAGCGCTTTGCGAGAAACGCTTCTGACAGACTTCGCAACAGTAAGGCTTCTGCCCTGTGTGGATGCTGCTACAAGGTTTCTCCCCCATGTGGGTCTTCTTGTTCAAAAACCAAAAATAACACTTTCGCGAGAACTGCTCCATACAGTGGCGTAACTATAACGTCTGGGGCTCGCGGCAAAATCGTCTGATAGGCCTCCTTCCTGAATGTAAAGAAGTGCCGTTCTGTCTCTTCTCTGCTCTAAACCAAGCCAGTTCGGGGCCCCGTACAGCTAGGGGCCTGTGGCATTTTGCCACTCCTGCCACCCTATAGTTACGCCACTGCCTCCATACAAACATTGCATTTATGAAGTTTCTCTCAAGTGTGATTTTTCCTACTATTTCAACTGTTTTACTACAAGATTCGTGAGCCTTGTTGTGTGATCTGTGGTCTGGTGTCACACGCAGCGTGCTTGTGGAGTATTTATCCACTAGGGTGCGATCCAGGCGGACAGAGCAAGGCCTGAGCATGAGCATATGAAGCTCCTCATAGCAGTCGCCAGTAACTGCCGGCTCCTCCTTGAGGTACTTTCCTGAACACTCACTACTAGCGCAGGAGTCTTCCAAGCTGTTCTTGGTGTCGTCGCTGCACTCTTGCTTCACTATGGTCTGCTCTGCTCTGTCAACTGAAACAAAATAAATATTGTAGTGACAGTCAGTGCATTCATTACAAAAATGTAGACTCAAAATTGTTAAATTTACTTAAACTTAGTCAATTTATCAAGGCCTGAGTATCAAGTGTCTGACGTCCCTGCCCCAAACTACAAGCTGGGGACACCATGGTAATGGTGTCACTAATGTTTGAACGAAAAATTATTGACAAATGCATCGTTTGACAAACACTTCATTTGAGAAACTTTTATACAATACAATACTGCCGACATAACAATAAAGCCGACACCACCTAGGCCACAACACGTTCGTGAACAGATAGCCTAGTGCAGGGTTTCCCAACCTTATTTATTTATTTATTCATTGTCAAGTCATGTACATACACATGAAGATGGTAACATTGTTCTAAGTCAGTGCAAGGGCACACAATAGTAGTTAATATCTAAATCTAGATTAAAAAAAACATAAAAAACATAAACAAATCACGTCTTTATCCCTTACGGAGTAGACAGAGCCTAAGGTGACGAGATCTACAGGCCGCGTTTAGCAAGATTGTGGGGCCAGGTATAGATGGAAGATGGAATCAAAATAGTAATGGGTTGTTGGAAAACTTTTATTTTCTACTAAAATATTGACTTATTGGAAAACTTATAAAACAAACCTAACCTAACCTGATGTGAGCCACGCTTAAAGAATTTTAGATTAAAAAAAAGTTAATAGTTTATCAGATATTAAAGGGTTGTCAAATGAAATGTTTATCAAACGATACATTTACCAATTTGATTTCGGTCAAATGAACGGATACCCATGTCAATCCTAGTTGCAGTGGGCCGCGTCAGCAAGCGGAGCAGTGAGAGCTGACCTGGCGGCGCCGCGGCGTCGTCGCGCGACTGCGGCGGCTCCTGCTTGACCGCGAGCTCCGCGCGCTGCATGCCCCGCACCATACAGGGCATTGGCTCACACTGCGACCACCGCACAGGCATTAACACACGAACTATAACCACAGCGCGTCTTGATTACGCACGAGCCGTAACCGTACATTCAAACTTTTAAACACACTCGGCAAGTGAAATCCGCTGATAATATAAATGGCAATTGATTGTGACACAAACCGATGTCCTGTTTATTTAAGTATACTGTATTTGAAATACTTATTACTGTAGAATAAGATGAAAATAAAAATAACAGAATTGAATCGTGCAACAAGACGAAATTAACCTTCATTGAATTGATGAATTGACAGCTGAGGGCACAGAGCCTACTAAGAGATACTACAGGGTGACGTGAACAGCTGATGGGATGAGATTGGATGAGATGAGATGAGCGGCCACTTTAACTGACCATAGTGTATATTATTACTGCTTCTCCTGTAACAGAAAGGCAAAGAAATATAGGCATATACAGCCAAGTCTTATGGCCTTTTTTAGGGTTTTCGTACGCAAAGGTTTAAAACGGGGCCCACTTATTCGATTCGAGATTACTAAGACTTCTTTTGCGACCGAATTATAGAGTAAACGTTTGTTATTTTGAAGAAAACAAATAGTTTATGGTATTTGAAACTGTACAATATTCTTAATTATATATATACATTATTATACGGTATTTGAAAGCTTTCATATTTCAATAAGGCGTAAATACCTGACGATATTATAGTAGCAGCACGCGACAATATTCGTATTAAACTATGAAATTCTCTTTCTCTCTCTGATATGACAACTTGCCTGCCTTGCCTGCCTTTAGTTAGAAGAGAGGTGAGGTGAGGTATAGGTAAGGTGGCTTTTTGACACTTGAACTTGAAACTGATTTTGAAGGAGGGCCATATGAAAAAGTTAATTCACCGGATTAAAGGCTAAAATTGTGGTTGGAATAGTAAAATCTGATTAAATAATGGATGTGGAGAATTTAAACAGTTGGGTATCTCAACCAGACGTATGTCGGTGCTGTCTGTCCGCGAGCGGATGTTGGGACCTCACAGCCTCTTACATCTCTGAGGCAGGCTTGAAGGAAGTATTTGCGGACATCTTACAAGAATCTTATGGGATATCCGTAAGTTTATATTTATGTACTAGAATATAGAATTTACACATTATTCATCTCAGAAAATATCATTTTTAAGATGGTTTGATTGCGTTTCATTTGCCCCTAATCGTAAAGTATTTGCTTTGATATTTTACTTTGAACTATATTTATTTATTTAATAATCATATACATCATTACAGTTACCCAATACGATAGAGTAGAACATTATTTCACAGTGTAGATAATTTACATATTAAATTTTAAAACTAATTTCATTCGTAATAGCACAATTAAATAAGGTAACCTTTGTAATATCTTATAAGTAGAGGTTAGTGAGTTCAATCTCAACTGAAGCTTTCCCTCGGTGTCACTGGTTGCTATCCCACAGAAACTATGCAATTTTCCTGGATTCAAATTATTTTGTTCAATTCTTCACATTTACAATACTTGAGATTAAGGAAAGGCCTAAGTCTAAGGAGGGGAGGGGACCGAAACGAACTGTTGGTGTTCACTTCAGGGGTGTAACGGAGGTAGTTTTATTGAAGGCGAAGGCGGAGTCGGAGTTTTTAAACAAAAAAATATCAACACACTTTTTTTCTTGAGAAAAATGTATAGTGCTGATGATTCTGATTCAGGAAAAGCCCAAATTTCTTACTTTTGGATAAAAAAGGGCAAGTACAATGTTCTTTCGAAAATGCCCGTTAGCAGATTATGTATTACGTATCAGATGGTAAAAGCCCATAGAAGGCATGGGCGAACATTTTAGGAATCATGTTATAGGCGATGCGGCTAGCAAACCATCACTATTTTGATTCCCCTTACCACCTATACTCCCACAATCATGCTAAACGTGGCCTTAAGGTTTTGTTACCTTAGCCTCTGTCTACCCCGTAAGGGATAAAGACGTGATGTTTGTATGTGCACATACATAGATCACGTCTTTATCCCTTACGGGGTAGACAGAGCCTAAGGCAACAAGACCTAAAGGTATTTATGTTTGTATTGTCATTTTCCAGTTGTCGCACCTCTCAGAATGGTTTGTATTGTCATTTTCCAGTTGTCGCACCTCTCAGAATTGTTTGTATTGTCATTTTCCAGTTGTCGCACCTCTCAGAATTGTTTGTATTGTCATTTTCCAGTTGTCGCACCTCTCAGAATGGGGCCCGAGCAGGCTGGTGTGTGGGCTGTGCGTGGGGCACCTGCGAGAGGCCTCCAGCTTCAAGGAGCAGGTGCTACGGGCCGAGAAACACTTCGCCAACTATTATAACAGAAAGAAAGGTGAGTGTTGCCGTGTTACCTGGTGCAAGGTCCGTCCGGAGCGCTACCCCATCTGTCTTACTTACTGCACAGAGATTGGAAACCGGTCTTTGAAATTAACGGGTTGGGAATCAATGACAATTTGAATTCAGGTGTTTTTGAGCGAAATTAACCGGTTACGGAGGCCTGGCTGGACCACCAGAATTCTACTACCAGATTGTTGTATTGTCATCTGTCTTACAGAGTATGCAAATTTTCAACTCAATCGGATGAATATATTTGCTTCAAAATTGAGTCAGAAGATTCCACCAGGACAGACATACATTCATAAACTCACGCTTTGTCAGTCTCTTGTTCAATGCTCCTCTCATCTACTCGGAAGGTTAACTGGTAGAGAGCCCTTATACGTTCGCATTTGTGAATATATTAATGTTATTTTTATTTTTTTGTGAATTGTATCTGTTTCTTTATATTTGTACAATATACATACATACAATATTACTTACATACATACCATACAAAAATCAATCAAAGCTTGTAAAAGTTGTAAAAGAAAAAAATATATATAGAATTGACGTTTTTATATACCTCACTCGCTACTATGCTGCTTTCTTACATCCTGGTCTAGGAGTAACGAAAAAACATTGAATTTACCAGTTGCTGTTGTTGAGCGAATGGGCGAAAGTCTTAGGAATCATGTTGTAGGCGATGCGGCTAGCAACCCATCACTATTTTAATTCTCCTTTCCACCTATACACCCTTAATCATGCTAAACGTGGCCTTAAGGTTTTGTTACCTTAGGCTTTGTCTACCCCGTAAGGGATAAAGACGTGATATATGCATGTATGTATGTATGTCACTCGCTACACTAGCGCCTCTACATATACGCGGCCGTCGTTGACTCATGATGCAATGATAAAAATTATTTATCTCTTGCTTTTCAGATAGTATTGAGGAGTTAGAAATCAAGACTGAGCCTGAAATGGAGTGCGGAAGCCCTGGTTATACAGATGAGTTTGAAGTTTGTAACAGAGGTACTTGTAGCGACCCTAGCGCCACCTAGTTGGCTTCTACATTACTACGACGCACGAGTAGCTAGCGCCAGTAATGACAGCTGTCACATCGCTCTACATCCCGCTAACGAAGTTTCTCAATGCGGCATAAATACAACTTTCAACTCTCTTCCTTCGGACTTCGGTCCCCAGGCATAGCATCTGCCTGGTTTTTTTTTTTTTTTTTATATGAATAGGAAGGCAAACGAGCAAGTGGGTCACCTGATGGTAACTGATCACAACTTCCCATAGACACCCGCAACCCCGGAGGGATTGCAGATGCGTTGCCAACCTAGAGGACTAAGATGAAATGCCTCTTGTGCCCGTAATTTCCCCGGCTGTCTTACTCTCCACACCGGATCACAGCAGTGCTTGCACTGCTACTTAGCGGCATCATTAGCGAGTAAGATGGTGGTAGCGATCCGGACGGACCTTGCACAAGGCCCTACCACCCGCAAAATCTCTCTATTGTCATATTACATCATACTAGCGGTTGCCTGTGACTCCGTCTGCGCAGAATTTGTATATCGCATGCAAACGAGTAGGTGATATCTTTCATTTTGGCATGACGTATGAGCCATATTTGTATTTGTATAAAATTCGAATCTATTATTATATACGTATGGTTTATTTTCCTCAAATGTCGCGATACTTACGATCAGCCTGACTGCGTCTATACCTTTGACGACCTGTGCCTTCTGATATTTTAACCTTATCGAACGTACTTTATTGAAAAGTCGCTGCTCTTAGATTTACGACGAATAGCGTGTTCTGGTGCGTAATGCTGAGCCAGCGACCGTTTCACTTTTGCGAAGACACACAACGCTGATGATCTATTTTTTATGTCGTATGTTTTTTTTTGTTTTACCTTGTTTATTTTCTATAAAATTGTGTATATTATCTTATATTTGTGTGTCTTGCAAAAAGGAATAAATTTCTTCTTTCTTTCTTTCTTTTTATATGAATAGGAAGGCAAACGAGTAAGTGGGTCACCTGATGGTAAGTGATCACCACTGCCCATAGACACCCGCAACCCCGGAGGGATTGCAGATGCGTTGCCAACCTAGAGGACTAAGATGAAATGCCTTCTTTCTTTCTTTCTGATGTTATTCCTTATCGTGTAAAGAATTTATTGAAATTTAATGTTTTTCCGAAATATTTGACCTCGCCCGCTACGGTATATCTGATGGGACATAGGATAGTTTTAAAACGGCACAGTTCCCGCGGGAATTTGATAAACGAATTCTGCGCAGACGTCTCAGGCGCGTCGCGGAGGTTTACCATGTTACAACCTTAATGTTTGTTTGAACTAGAAAGATGCGGCTGACAGATTCATAGAATATTTTATTGAATCAGGCGTTACTTTGCGGAGGTCCATTTTAATGAACAAAAAATATTTACCTTGCTACTCCCGCTACTCACGTGCAAGATAACCAAGACTGTGTGAAATATATAAGTACAATCCCACAAACTTAATTACCCCTTACACCACACAAGCACTGACGCGTTTCGATCCTTCTACGGGATCATGATCAGTGATTATCAATTTTTATGATAAAAAAAATATTTTTTCAGAAAACCATCATCCGTCACCCAAATTAGAGGCGAAAGCGAAGAATCGACTGAAATTAACCAAAACACTCAAAAGAAAGAGACACAAACACTTGAAAGTTAAAGGGGAGACAAAGAAAGAAGATTCGGATGGCGATTCAGACACGCCTATATCGGAATTGACAAAAACAAACGGAACAGCGACAATAACCAATGGTGATGTTGAAAATATTGACCTGGGTGAACTGCGCAATGATAAATTGGATATATCTAAAACAGGTTAGTACATAAAACCTTCCTTTCATGCGGTAGGCTTATTATCTGAAGGAGAGTCCCACATAATTAACGAGTCCCACATAACTTCCGTGCCGTCCCCACGACGCGGTCGTATGCGTAACGCATTTTCCCGTCGCAAAAAAAAACATAGAATGTACCAGTTGCTTCTCGTCCCGCGCAGATGGTAAAAGCCCATCGAGGGAATGGGCGAAATTCTTAGGAATCATGTTATGGGCGATGCGGCTAGCAACCCATCACTATTTTGATTCCTTTTTCCACCTATACGCCTACAATCATGCTAAATGTTAAGAATAAAATGCGCACTCTGTGGTATAGATACACCTGTCATTATCTGTAGACTTTTCTATGTATCGCCATTGTGTTTCTGTTAACTAATAAAACAATAAACTGCTATTGAAGTACTTTTATTGGAGAACAATAACATCACAACAGGTCATGGGCTCAGTAAATCGCGAGTGAATAGAAATAAAGTCGGATCGATCATCGGAACGAGTTTTTCCACGTCTCGGTATTGCGTCGGATGCACGCGTGTTTGTAGCGCGGCACGTGGACGTTGTTAAGTACCAATGGATCTCGGAGGTCTTGGCGTCGCGACTGCGAAGAAGTTCGCAGGCGACAATTACAGACAGTGGAAGTTCCAAACGACACTTGCCTTGAAGGCCAGGGGCCTGGGCGATCACATAACCTCTTTCTTGGCGCCGGCGGGCGCTGATGCAAATGAATGGAAGAAAGATGCCGCGAAGGCGATGTACGTAATTACAGCTAGTATGGAATTACCTCAAATAAGTCTAATCGAAACATGCGAAACGGCGAATGACATTTTCGTTAAATTAGACTCGATCTACGACCAAAAAAGTGAAAATTGCAAAATGCTGTTGCATGAGAAATTCCACACGATCAAGTTTATGGAGGGCGATAGCATAGCCGAACACATTTCTAGAATAGAAAACATCGCGAAACAGTTAAAGGATGCTGGCGAGACAATTTCAGAGATGGCAATTGTAACAAAGATATTGGGGTCATTGCCCGAGCGCTACCGCATAGTGCGGCAAGCCTGGCTGTCACTCGAACCGAGTAAACAAACGGTAATTAACCTTACGGCGCGCCTTCTGGATGAGGAGTCAAGCTTCAAAGCTCAAGAAGAAACTGCACTGGCTACTGAGAATGTGACGAGAAGGTCAGTAAAGTGCTTTAAGTGCAAGAAACTAGGGCACTTTGCTCGTGATTGTCGCTTAAGCTCACAGCAAAGTAGTGCATATAAGTATAACCCGAAGTATGAGAAGAATGAATCTGCCTTCATCGCCCAACTTGAGGCGAACACCACAGAAGATGAAGACGTATGGATCTTAGACAGTGGGGCGTCTGCCCACATGACATATAGACGGAATTATTTCTCGGATTTCAAGCCAGAGTGCAGCTGTGTGCGATTAGGTGACAAAAGTGAACTATCAGTGCAAGGCTCGGGAACAATTAAAATAATTAAGTTCTTGGACGGTAAATGGTATGATTCCACTATAAATAATGTGCTTTATGTGCCTGAATTGAAGAGAAACTTGTTCTCCGAGGGTGTTGTAACATCAAAAGGTTTTTCAGTGACCAAAAACAAGGACTTCGCATTTATAAAAAATAGTGATGGGAGTGTTGCGGCTACTGCCATTAAACTGCAAAATAATCTTTACAAATTGTTGTTCAAGTCCATATTGGTGGCCGGTGAAGCAAATATAGTAACCCTGAAACAATGGCACGAGCGTCTTGGTCATGTAAATGTAAAGACACTGCGTGAAATGGTGCGAAATGGACATTTACCTACCGTTAGTGATCTGAGTGACTTTTTCTGTGAGGCTTGTGCAATAGGGAAGCAACATAGAGTGCCGTTCAAAAAAAGTGCCTCAAATACACAGAACAATAAAGTGTACAGCGACCTCTGCGGGCCTATGCCAACACCATCTGTTGGAGGAGCTCGATATTTCATAACATTCTTGGAAGCATCATCTGGATTCTTAACTGTTTACCTACTAAAACGCAAAAGCGAAGCTTTACAAGCCTTTCAGAAATATGTACAGCTTCTGGAAAATAAATTTGACATGAAAGTCAAGCTGCTACATAGTGACAATGGCAAGGAATACTGTAATGATGAATTCAGAAGATACGCTGATGAAAAGGGCATAGTGCTAGAATACACTGCCCCATATACTCCGCAGCAGAATGGCAGGAGTGAGCGGGCGAACAGAACTATCTTAGAGAGTGCCCGGTCCATGCTATATGCGAAACATTTACCTCTAGCGTTATGGGCAGAAGCAGTGCAGACAGCTGTTTACCTAATAAACAGGAGGCAGAACAAGGAAAAGACTCCATTTGAATTTTGGACTGGCTCAAAACCCAACCTCACACATGTAAGAGCTTTTGGGTCTGCCGCATACATGCATGTGCCAAAAGAAAAAAGAAACAAACTACAGCCGAAAAGCAGAAAGCTCATTCTAGTTGGCTATGAAGGTAACTCTGATAATTATAGGTTGTTTGATCCCATTACAAAGAAAATAAGTGTTTCTCGAGATGTAATATTCAATGAAAACGAGCTCTCTTCGTCAACTAACAGCATGGGAGAAACATCAGATCATCTAGTGTCCCTTGATATTGATAGCTATCATAGTGAAGAAGGCAAACCTCACGAATCCCATGAACATGATTATAAAGCATTTGAGGATTTTTATCAAGCTATGATAGATGAGGTCACAGTAAACAAAGTTGGAGAAAACCCTGAAAATCAAGAAGAGAGTGACACAACAGCAGAACAGAGATACAACCTGCGTCCCCGACTGCAGAGAAACACAGTAGCAGAAGCAAACCTTGTAGAAGTATTGCCAAATACATACACTGAGGCTGTGAATAGTCAAGATAAGGAAAGATGGATAACAGCAATGAAGGAGGAACTTGAGTCTCATGATACATGCAAGACATGGGAGCTTGTGGAATGTCCAGCTGACAAGAAACTGATCGGTTGTAAATGGGTTTACAAGATTAAGCAGAATGCTGATGATACCACACGATACAAAGCTCGACTATGTGCAAAAGGCTATACCCAAGAGAAAGGGATAGACTATTATGAGACGTTTTCACCAACAGTACGCTATGATACCATCAGAATGATGCTGTCATTGGCAGCAAAAGAAAAATTGAAGATGGCACAGTTTGATATAAAGACTGCTTTCCTGTATGGAACCCTAGAGGAAGAGGTCTACATGGAACCCCCTCCTGGTCTAGACACAGAATTAATCTGCAAACTCAACAAGTCACTATATGGGTTGAAACAGTCCCCCAGGTGTTGGAACTCTAAGTTCCACTCATTCATGGAAGAAAATGGTTTTGTAAATTGCCAAAATGACAAATGTCTGTATGTATCTCAGGAACATAAAGTTCCCTTGTATTTACTTTTGTTTGTAGATGATGGGTTAATGTTGTGTAAAAATCAAGAGCTTATTGATAAGTTTATAATCAACTTGCAAAAATATTTTGAAATAACTATTATGAGTCCAAAGCAATTTGTGGGTATAGAAATTGAAATTGAAAGTGATGGGTCAATCTTCATACATCAGACCAAGTATATTAATAGTTTGCTTCACAAGTTTGGGATGGACCTATGTAAATTTAGCTCACTGCCAGCTGACCCTAATGTAAAATTAGATAGTTATCAAGGATCATCCGATATGCCAGATGTTCCATATCGTGAGGCAGTCGGCTCTCTTATGTATGCTGCTATAGGTAGCCGGCCTGACATTTATTATATTGTATGTTCACTGAGTAGATATTTAAACAACTTTAATAATGTGCACTGGGGTGCTGTAAAAAAGGTGTTTAAATATTTAAACAGTAATAAAGAGTTGGGCATATTGTATGGTGCAAATACTAAGGATAGCAACACCATAGGATTTTCTGATGCTGACTATGCAAACTGTACTGTGACACGCAAATCTGTAACTGGTTACGTTTTTCTGATGAATGGTGGTGCTATCACTTGGAACACTAGATTACAAAAGTGTGTAGCTCTGTCTACGACAGAAGCGGAATATCTAGCTGCCTGCTCTGCAACGAAGGAGCTTGTTTGGATTAAAAGTCTCATGAAAGAAATTGGTTTCTCAGAAAATATTAAGCTAGTAATTGATAATCAGAGTACAATCAAGCTGATTCGTGGCGCTAATTTACATAAGAGATCAAAACATATAGATATCCAATATCACTATGTTAGAGAAAAGCTTCTTGAGAATGTAATGGATGTTGAGTATTGTGAAACTACACTTCAGGCAGCAGATATGTTCACCAAAAGCCTTCCTAAACCTCAGTTTGAATCTCTGAGAGGGATTATTGGTATGTGTGGGAGAGTACGCATTTAGGGGGGGTGTTAAGAATAAAATGCGCACTCTGTGGTATAGATACACCTGTCATTATCTGTAGACTTTTCTATGTATCGCCATTGTGTTTCTGTTAACTAATAAAACAATAAACTGCTATTGAAGTACTTTTATTGGAGAACAATAACATCACAACACTAAACGTGGCCTTTAGGTTTTGTTGCCTCAAACTCTGTCTACCCCGTAAGGGATATAGACGTGATTTATGTATGTGTATGTAAAAAAAAGGCTTATTATCCAACTCGCTCGCAATCGCCATCGTGTTCATTTTGACAGTTCATGTATGGGCTGACAATTGGCATCGGAATCGGCTAGCTGTCACATTCTTACAAGGACTGTCAAAATGAACACGATGGCGATTGCGAGCGAGTCAGACAATAAGCCTATTACTGGTCTGGGAGTTAATGAAACAAACAATGTGCCAGTACCTTTTCTTCCTGCGCAGATGGTAAAAGCTCATCGAGGGACGGGGCGAAAATCTTAGGAATCTCGCTATTAAGATCCACCTTTGACACCTTTCCACCTATACGCCCACAATCATGCTAAACGTGGCCTTTAAGTCTTGTTGCCTCAGGCTCTGTCTACCCCGTAAGCGATAAAGACGTGATGTATGTATGTATGTACAGTTTGCTAACTGCGAAGGCGGGCGGGTCGCTAGTAATAGTATAGTTCATACACGACTTGTTATTTGCTTGCTTGTGTTTATTTATCTTGAGTTTAGTGGCGCCCTAATTCAAAAAGACGCATGTTTTATAGGTTTCTAGAAAACTGAGATTGATTTCTGATCTGTCCAAAATTGTAAAAAAAAATGTGCGTTTTCCAAAAAAGAGTATTTTTTTCCAGAATTTAACTATTTTGGGTCTTTCTTACTCAGATTCGTTTACCCTACCGATCCTTATACAAGAAAAAATGTGCCCCAAAATTTCCATTCCAGTTCGTCACTTTTTTAATAGAGGTATGCATGGAACGTGACGTAAAGGAAAAAAAATCCATACTAAAAAATTTAATCGAATTTTCAAAAATCTGTTTTTTTTTGGATATGCATCCTTTTGCATTAGGACGGTAGTTTTGTGGAGCGAAAATGTTACTTCCTGGCTAGGGTACGACGTAAAATTTTATACGCATTGGGGCGACGATAAAGAAAGCATCAGGTCGCATGTTTATCGCCCTCGCCTATGGCTCGTGCGACTACTTCCCGCGATCTGAGACATCGTTTATTTCACCACCGCTTGTAATGTACTGATAATACTCTATGCCAATAAAAGTTAACATAACATACATGACCCTACGTGGAGTTGACACTACTTTAGACTAATGGATAGGTTTATTTTTTTATTTTTGTAACGTTTTTTTTTTTCGTTCCAGGCAGTCAGCCTGGCAGGGTAAACGCAAGCAAGCAAATATCAGAACGCAAACGCGTGATTCTAACTTGTGGCATAGTCCTCCGCGACACCACAGCCTGCCCCTTCCGTCACCACAAGAGCTGGTTCCAATGTTTCTTCTGCCAACAAGATTTCATGCAACTAAACGCACTAAGAAACCACACGAACGAAACGCACTCTGACACCGATGCGGAATTAAAAAGAATAAAACGCTACCCGCGCTCCCTCCAAATTGACATTTCGAATTTGGAATGCCGCCGCTGTCAGTTGAGTTTGACAGATGTCGACGCCATGCGCCGCCATTTCGGGAGCGTTCACGATAAGGTCATTTATAGTGAGTGCATCGCCGATTACAAAGTCGACTCGAGTCCTTACACGTGTCACTTGTGTAAGCAAGAGTTTCACGTATTTAGAACTTTGACTACGCATCTGAACGAGCACTATGCGAATTGCATATGCGATGTTTGTGGTAAATCGTTTTTGAACTCGAAAAGGTTGAAAGTTCACAAAAGGACGCACGAAAGAGGCAACTTTCCGTGCACCGAGTGCGGGAAGGTGCTCAAAACGAAAACTTCTAAAGCTAACCACATGGAAAGCGTGCATTCGAAACGTGTTCTCAAATGCCACATCTGTTTTAAACCCATGAAACACTACAACGATAGAATAAAACACATGTCTGAAGCGCACAACATTACGCACAAGTTCAAGTGCCCTATATGCGCTCGGGTGTACAATATAAAGCATTATCTGGCCACGCATATCAGGCAGACGCACGGCCATAAGAATAAGAAATGTGTCGAGTGTGGCATGGCCTTTATAACCAACCATGGGTTGAAAAAACATATGCTGAAACATAGCGGGGAGAAACCGTTTATTTGTACGGTTTGTTGCAAAGCATATGCCAGGAGCTACACGCTGAGGGAGCATATGCGGGGGCATGAGGGGGACCGGAGGTTTATTTGCCCTGATTAGAGGTAAACCGCCATATTGAAATTGTCTCTGAATGATGAATTTGAGCGTTTTCCAAAAAAAAAGTCCAAATGTATTTTTTTTTTCAGAATTTAAATATTTTGGGGTTTTCTTACGCAGAAACGTTTACCCTATCGATTCTTACACAAAAAAATGTGTCCCAGATTTTAGTATGGATTTGTTTTCCTGTTCGTCACGTTCTATACGTGCCTATATGAAAAAAAGTGACGAACTGGAATAGAAATTTTGGGACACATTTTTTCTTGTATAAGGATCGATACGGTAAACGATTCTGAGTAAGAAAAACCCGAAACAGTTAAGTTTTAGAAAAACTGATCATGTGGATTTTTTTTTGGAAAACGCTCATGTACTAGTGATGTTTGTTTACATAGCAAGTTCCATAGAATGACACTTTAATTGATTTGCTAGTTGTCAACAGATAGCGCTACTGGCGGCCACGTTTAGGGAAGATCGATAAGAAAACTGTTGGAGGAATTAAAAATTGTTCATAGCTGTTGCCCGCGACTCCGTCTGCGCAGAATTAGTTTATCGCTATCCCGAGGGAACGCGATTTTCCGGGATAAAATGTATCCTATTGTCCTTCCCCGGGATCGAAACTGTCTATACCACAAATAAATCGGTTCAGCGGTTTTAAGTATGAAAGGTAACATAATAGATAGACGAACACACTTTCACCCGATTTGTGAAAGCACACGTGAAAATACCACGTGAAAATGGTGGAGAAATTGAGCGGAATTTGAAATAAGAGTAGATAAAAAAATTACAGCACTCAATCTGGCCAACAAGTCAAAAGCGGTTTTGCGCTGAATTTTTGTAAGAATACAGAATTTTTTCGATTTTATAATTTACCAAAATTCTTTGGTTATATTATTTGGTTAGTGGTGACAAAAAAGGAAGTTTCCATACAAATAATTCTGGGATACTATGTTGAGGCTTAGTTTCGTTCACTACCTACTCGCAAATTTATTTTCAAATAGGAATCGCTAATAATATGTAGTTAGGTACAAACTTTTTTTAGAAATCCTCTTTTAACGATGCTCATTTATAAAAATGACACACAACGTCCAGCACTGTGCTTTAAGACTTTGATTTTCAGTTTCCGGTACTGTAAATTGCCATTTTTTTCTTTTCAGATGCAAAAACAACGTGGAGAATACCACGAGTAACACCTGAAAGTTACACAGAAAACCGCCACTTGAGATCCAACATCACTTTGGTTTTGAAAAACTCCACCGTAGTCCCCTTCAAACATATAAACAAGTACAAATACACTTGCCTGTATTGCGACAGTTCATATTTATTTTTCAAGCAACTAAAGACACATTTAAGCGACAAACATAACGATTTAACCGAAAAAGAAATATCTCGAAGCCTGAAAACTCCCAAAAACTTGATAAAGGCCGAGGTTAGCGACATCATGTGCAAACTATGCGGACTCACGTTTAAAACCATAGACAACTTAATACACCATTTGGTTTTGAATCACAACAAATTATACCACGACACTCCGAAATTCAAACCGTCGCACGGTATTCTGGGTTTCGATTTGGCATCTGAAAAATTTAAATGCCACGTTTGCAGAAAAGAGTTTAGATTTTTCAAAAATTTAAGCATACACATGAACGATCACAGCGCTAATTTTGTCTGCCATTTTTGTGGTAAAAAGTTTCTATCCGACCACAGACTACACGCACACGTCAAAATGCACAAGGAAACGGATATAGAGTGTAAGTTTTGCGACAAAAAGTTTCGCACGACGTCCGCTAGGGCTTACCACGTCAGGAAGGTCCACAGTAAAGCTGTCTACGCGTGTCCAGAGTGCGATCAAGTGTTTACGCAGTACCAGAAGCGCCTCCAGCATTTGGTAAACGCGCATAACCTCAAAAAACCGGAATACAAGTGTGACATTTGCTTCAAAAACTACGCGAGCTCGGGAGGTCTGAGCGCGCACGTGCAATACTCGCATTTGAAAAACAAGGAGTACCCCTGCGAGATTTGCGGGAAGAATTTCGGCTACAAATGGACTCTGAAAAAGCATTTGACCGTCCATTCTGGAGCGAAAAATTTCGAGTGTAAATTTTGTAGTAAAAAGTTTGCTGAACTGTACACTCTCAAAGTGCATTTGAGGATACACTTGAACGAGAAACCGTACGCCTGTGTGGTGTGCAAGGCGGCCTTTGTACAAAAGTGCAGCTTGAAAAACCATATTCGAGTCCACCACGCCGATTCCGGTATTGACTTGAAAAAGTTATAAAAATTAAGTTTGCTGACGCTAAACTGTTTTTATTTAACTCATCTACTAGTTTTGTAATATCTACATTGAAGTTCAGATATATACAAACACTATGCAGCAGACTTAACTTCTTAAAAAGCGACATCTAGTGTCGAGTAGACAAACATCGGAGCCATCCACACGGGAAATGACTTCAGAATAGCATAGATGGCGTTGCACCAGAGCAGAGTAACTTCTGCCCAAACTAAGTATAGTAGTCCATCTTCACAACTAGTGAAGAATAAACACTCTTTATAGCTATATTAAAAAAAGTGACACTGGAATCGAAATTTTAGGACACATTTTTTCTTGTATGTGGATCGAAAGGGTTAACGATTCTGAGTAAGAAAAACTCAAAAAAAAAAAATAGGTTGTTGGCGTCGAAAAAGTTAAACGAAATAGCTTTTCGGTGTTCAAAATAACGAAGGATTTGCACAAATAAACCGCAAGAAATTTGCGTCACTTTTTATCATATCATTGCTTTTGCATTGCCAATCTATTCGATATTCTACCCAAGTACTATCAAATGAATCAAGAATTTTTATTTCTTGTTTTTACCGTTAGAAATTAAATTTCTAAATGTCACTGTCACAAACGTGTAGGGGCATATCACGTCACGAAATGACGAGGATCCGGGTTCGATTACCGGCCATAGCTTTACTTTTCGGATATCTATGTTCTAATTTTCAGTGACATTTCGAAATCCTCAAGGTTACAAAAATAGGGTGAAACAAATAAAACAACACCATAAAACCTACTCAATTTGTTAATCATCTTCAACCGCTGCTGTATATTCTTCAAACGGTCAGTATTGGACAAACACTTCTTCTTCTCCCCACCTTCCCTCTCCTTATACGTTCCCTTATGCAACCTCCTCACTAACTTCAACTCAAAGAACTGTTTCTTACACCTTTCACACGTCAACCTGGCGCCAATTTCACTTATATTTTTTAGAAACACATATTGCATACTGTGACTGTTTTTGGTGAAGAGGTTGCACGTCTCGCATATCTGTATGGTAGACGTGTGATGGAATTTATGGCACAGACGTTGGTGCTCATTGATCTCTATGGCCGTGGAGACGAGGTCGCACTGCATGCATTTCGTTTCCACCAGATGCTCCCTGATATGGTTGAGGCGTTCCTCGTCAGAGTCAAAGCCTGAAACGAAGCAATAAGGCAAGTTAAGGCAAGTTATTGGTTGTCTGGAAGAGATCGCTATTAAGCGATAAGACCGCCTATTGTCTACTTTGTTCTTTGTTTCTGTATTGTTTTGTACTGATTTGTGGTGTTCAATAAAGAGTATTTGTATTTGTATTTGTTACCACGAAATATTCATGAGTAAAAACGGGACTCTATTACTAAGACTTCGCTATCCTTCCGTCCGACCGTCTGTCACCAGACTGTATCACCTGAACCGTGAGCTAGAGTTGAAATTTTCACAGATGATTTACTAATATTATAGACGGGAAAGTTTGTAAGTATGGATGGATGGATGTTTGTTACTCTTTCACGCCAGAACGGCTGGGGCCCTTGGGCGCATAAGAATTTGGGGCCCTTTTGGAAAGTTAAAAAGCTAATTATAATTTAAAAAAAATACTATAGTAGTTAGTTAGTAGGATTACAATTACAATGATTAATCCCATAGAATGTAACTTTATGAAAATGTTTATTGTTTATCGCACTTTAAAAAAATATTACTGCATATATGGACTCAATTTGTCTTAGATGAATATTATATGAGATAAAGGAACAAAATTAGGCAGTTGTCATATTTTTTATACCTCGCATTTAAAAGTTAATTTTTGCGTAAAAAGCGCAGTTACATTCTACGGGAGCTGTCCTCGAGAAAATAAATGATTGGAAGAACTATAAGTATGATTATTATAGGAATTGTCGGTCCTTCGGGGGCCCCTGATAATGGGGGCCCTTATGGTGAAGACGGTATTGTTTGTATGTTTTTCAGGATTGTTATAAAACTAACCTAACCTAATCGACTGGCTTCTGATTATCAGGTCGGTACTTCCTTGTACCTGAAAATACCGGCCTGTTACCGTGTACAAAATGGCTGCCAAATATCTGTGGGCTTATTGTCTAACTCGCTCGCAACTGCTATCGTGTTCATTTTGACAGTTCTTGTATGAATGTGACAGCTAGCCGATTCCGATGCCAATTGTCAGCCCATACATGAACTGTCAAAATGAACACGATAGCGATTGCGAGCGAGTTAGATAATAAGCCTAATAGGCCCAATTTTTGAAAAGTGATATAAATCAGCTTATATTTCCAAAACTACAGCTCTAATCAAAGTATTGATTAGTTCACAAGATTAATGAGAGCTCGTCTTCTATGCTAGTTTTATTTCATATTCAGCGCAATTTTTCACCACTTTCGAGTGGTATTCTCACACATGTGCGATTTTTGAAAGCACATCACTTGAATCATGCTAAACGTGGCCTTTAGGTCTTGTTACCTTATGTTCTGTCTACCCCGTAAGGGATAAAGACGTGATTTACGTATGCATGGGAAATTATTGCCTCCTGATAACCCGAGCAATGCCCCCATATATAATTGTTATAGCATACATACATACATACCGTCACGCCTCTTTCCCACAGGGGTAGGCAGAGACAACTTTATTCCACTTGCTACGATCCTGACATATTTCTTTCGCTTCATCCACAGTCATCAGTCTCTTCATACATGCTTGTCGGTTTCGGGTACTCCTGACCTGACCTTTTTCCAAAACATCTCCTATTTGGTCTCGGAACGTCCATCTAGGCCTTCCCCTCCCAACGTAACCATTCACACTCCCCATATAGATCTGTTTAGTTAGTCTACTTTCATCCATCCGCTCTACATGCCCAAACCAACTAAGCATACTTTTTTCTATCCTAGTCACTATATCCTCTTTCACACCAGTTCCCTTATCACACTGTTCCTTATTCCATCTTTCAGTGATACACCTTCCATACTCCTTAACACTCTCATTTCTACTGCATTTATTCTTTCATTCATAACACTTACCTTTGTAACACAAATGACAGTACACAAGCTCATGATAATTCTCCACGTGCTTCTTGTAGCTGTGGTACTTGAGCCCGCACTTGGCGCACGTCGTGTGCATGCGCTGCTTGTGGCCCCACAGCTCGGGGGAGTGCTTCATCAGGTGCTGCTTCAGCTGCAGCCGGGACGTCGAGATGAACCGCTCGCAAAACTCGCAGAGCAGCGGCCGGGGCTTGCGGATCTTGATGTGTGTCATGTCGTGCTGGATCAACTGGAACCTGAGAATTTAATAAATAAATAAATTGCTGTGTTCCGGTGTGGAGAATAAGACAGCCGGGGAAATTACGGGCACAAGAGGCATTGCATCTTAGTCCTCTAGGTTGGCAACGCATCTGCAATCCCTGCGGGGTTGCGGGTGTCTATGGGCCGTGGTGATCACTTACAATCAGGTGACCCACTTGCTCGTTTGCCTTCCTATTCATATAAAAAAAAAAAATATATATTTGGGACAAATTACACCAATTGGCATTGTTAATTTTTTTTAAGCTATGCTTTTAACACCTTTATTTGATAAAGTGGACTATTTCAAGCAACTAATTTGAATATTATGCTTTTACGTAGCTTTGTTAATTAATAATAAATATTTTTTCGCTGTTTGATAATTCGTGAATTTAGAATCCCAATCGCCTTCGTTCGGCTGGCTATAAAAAAAAAACGGCTTTGTCTATGGTTTTGTCGATTTGACAGTGACACGTGACAGTTGCCTTAGCTAAACTTTTTTTTTTCATTTTTGTGGCAAACATTTGATGCTGGATTCTGTCTAAAAACCGGGTCGTTCGGTCAAACAAAGGTTCAAAGTACTTTTACAAAAATATCTGCAATCATAAAGTATTTTTGAAATCGGACAAGATAAATCGGATAAATGATGGTTTTCCTCGAATTGGAGCATACTAAAAAAAATGAACAATGCCAATTGACCCAGCCCCAAACTAAGCAAAGCTTGTACTATGGGTACCAGGCTACAGATAAACATACTTATATAATGTAGATAAATACATACTAAAATACATACAACATCCATGACTCGGGCACAAACATTCGTATTCATCATACAACTGTCTGCCCCTACCGGGATTCGAACCCGGGACCTCTAGCTTCATAGTCAGGGTCACTAACCACTGGGCTATCCGGTCGTCAAATTTGCAGTCAGAATACCTTTTTCAGGGTTACATACCCATGGCTAGGGTTGCCAATATTTTTTCAGCAAAATACAGTGTTTTTCAAAATAAGCTATAAAAAAATGTAGTATTTTAACAAATAAATTGGAACACATTGAAAAATCCGAAAAGTAAAGCTATGGTCGGGAATCGAACCCGGATCCTCGTCATTCCGTGACCCGTTCTATACCCCTACACTGCCCAAAGCAGGTGGGTAAGCTCTCGAATTTTTCTATCTGTTATCAACTGTCACATGACCTTGTTACTATGCGAATTTTTATCGCCAAGCGTCATCTGTTTGAATGATGTGTCTGTACCACACAATTACAAACTCCCGTGGAACATCTACTGCTCACCAGGGACGAGAGAAGGCTGTTTTTCAAATGATAGGTACTAACAAATGATTCAAGAATTTTTACTTCATGATTTTTTATGTTAAGTACGGTTTGGTTTTAAATTTTTATACCTACGACACTGAAAATTAGAACACATAAAAAATCCGAAAAGTAAAGCTATGGCCGGGAATCGAGCCCGGATCCTCGTCATTTCGTGACGCGCGCTATACCCCTACACCAGCCATAGCAGGTGGGTAAGCCTTCGAATTTTTCTATCTGTAGCTAGTAACAGACCTTGTCACGTGACCTTGTTAGTATGCGAGTTTTTGTCGCCAAGCATCATCTGTTTGAATGATATGTCTGTACTACTTACGAACCATCCTCGTCATATAATTCAACACACTCACCTTGTTGAAAAAATTTGCTGACACCTCTTACACCTGTACATTCCCGGTTCCACCAGCTCATCAAAATGCGTGCTGGCACATTCATCTCCATCATCCTTTAATTCATCAATTGCATCCACTTTATCAACCTCTACCGCTTCAGAACCTTTAGTTTCCGTCACCTCTGCACCAACCCATGGCTCATCGAACAGATTCATATTAACTTTACACTCTTGAGTTAAATCCTTCAGCAGACTCACGCTAGAATCAACATCGGCATCTGTATCATCTTCGAATCTTAATCTGTTTCTTATTCTACTTTCCACTTTATGCATCTTTACCGAATCTACATCAATAACTATGCGTAAGTCTTTTAATTCAAGTTTAGCTTTATCTGTTGCTTCATTCCCATGAGTTTCCTTCTTCATTTCTTTAACTTCTTCATGTTTAGCTTTGCTTATCTTGTCTGCGCTTTCCGGTTGCACATTGTGCGTGTGTTTCATGTGATCATTTAGTTCGTTTCTTGATATGAAGTAGAATAAGCATTCGGTGCACTGGTGGGCCGATTGTTTTAAAAGTGGAATGATTATATGTTTCGCATTGTGAATTAAAATATCATACCTGAAATAAAAATTGATGTGTTAATACTTTTTATAAAATTTCTTAACAACACTGAAAATTAGAACACACAAAAATCCGAAAAGTAAAACTATGGCCGGGAATCGAGCCCGGATCGTCGTCATTCCGTGACGCGTGCTATACCCCTACACCACCCATAGCAGGTGGGTAAGCCTTCGAATTTTTCTATCTGTTACTAGCTGTCACGTGACCTTGTTAGTATGCGAATTTTTGTCGCTAAGCGTCATCTGTTTGAATGATGTGTCTGTACTACTTACTATACTTTTTATAGCCAGGCACCAGTCAATAAGCAATAACTGTAAATATTATTGTTGCATATTGCGGCCTAAACAGATTAATAAAAAAATACTTAAATTAAATACTTCCATACTGGTCTGGGAGCAAAGAAATAACATAGAATATACCAGTTGCTTCTCTGCCTGCGCAGATGGTAACAGCCCACCAAGGGGATTGGGCTAAAATCTTAGGAATCATGTTATAGGCGATGCAGCTAGCATGCCTATATGCTCATAATTATGCTAACCATGAAATTTAAGTCTTGTTACCGGCTCTGTCTACCCCGTGAGGGATATAGACATGATATGTGTATGTGTATCATCACTACATAGTATAACATAGTATAAAATAAAGTCGCTTTTTCTGTCCCCATGTCCGTATGTATGCTTATATCTTCAAAACCAGTCAACGGATTTTGATGCAGTTTTTTTTTAATAGATAGAGTGATTCAAGAGGAAGGTTTATATGTATAATACATGCATAATATACCGTGCGAAGCTGGGGCGGGTCGCTAGTGTATTTATAAAACTATGAGCATATATAAATTTGAGCAGCATTCCTTCATAACCAGAGCATTTGGCTCTGGGGTGGGGATGCTGCATGAATTTTGATCTCTGATCCTCTTGAGTCCTCCCATGAGGTTGACATAGTCACCCCTGTGTACTAAAGCCTCTTTAAAATACAACAATAATGCTAAATTTGGCCTTAAGGTTTGTTACCTTAGGCTCTGTCTACCCCTTAAGGGATAAAGACGTGATATATGCATGTATGTGTGTTATATCTGTGGTAGGCACCATACTCACTTATTCGGGAACACTTTGTCACAGAATTCACACTGTTGCATGCAGTAAGACTTCAAGCCATTTTCGGTGTTCGAACAAGACTTGGTCCCTAAGAGCGTCAGAGGGACATCATCATCATCATCATCACTGCTTATTGTGATGACTTCTAGCTTCCGCTTGTTGCCCATTGTCACTGAAATGAGATAGCAGAAACATGATCATTAAACAAATTTTCAATTTGTTGATATCCAATTTGGTATTCAATTGGAACTGAATGAGAAAATATGTTTAAGCAGAAAATATTATCGGTTTAATGAGGCAAAGACGAAATTCACGAGCTGTAAGTAATTTTCTGCTGCAAAATGAAAAGTTAAACGAAATTAACAAAGGAGCTTCTTTTCAGCAGACTTCGTGTAGATTTCATTTTCACTTTCAAATTCACAATATAAATTAAATTTTGACAAAGTAGAAAATAATTTCGGTATGTTGAGATGGTATAAATAAGTAAGTAAGTAAGTAAATGCTTTATTGTACAAATATAGAGAAGTAGAGACAAATCACAAATAAAAAAAGACCTTAAATATATGCACAAAGGCGAACTTATCCCTATAAGGGATCTCTACCAGTTAACCTTTGAGTAAATGAGAGGAGCATTAAGCGAGAGACCGACAAAGAGTGAGTTTAAAATATCCATATAGTGTAAATAATCCATTATAATCAAATTAGGGCGAAAGTAAATATCGAAAAGAAATGTTGGTAAGTACATACCTCAACAGCTAAGTCTTTGTGAGTTACTTTACTACTAGGTCATAATTACCATTATGGAATAAAATTAAAAATCAATAAATAATAATTCAATCATTTCAATAATTTACGCACAACCAATCAGACATTTTTATTGCATTTGGTTTTTTTTTCATCAACTAATGTGACGCTAGATGGTGTGATTGTCTGTGGTCGTAGTGCTGTGCGGTGCGGTGCGCTGAGTCGAAAGTATAAAGCCATCTTTACACGCTCTCTGAAAAATGCATTACCTCGATTAACGAAATCAACCGGTTTAGTACCGTTCTACCACAAAGGCGTATTTCGTTTTTTTTGTTTTGAGTTAAAATAAATAAGTAACGCCTTTAACCTGTCAAACTTTGTTATGGTTTTCATGTCGTCGAGTCAGCTGGAAGCTTTTATTTTTCAGATTTTTCTTATAAGAATTCATCAATAATTCAAAAACAAACGATGGTAATTTGACGTAGCTTTAATTAAACATGTATATGATGTATTGGGTTATAACTGGATATTAAATATACTTATAAATATTAAGGTGTTTATTGTCACGTTTACTACAATTTTTGATATTTTAGGACCTGAAAACATTTGCTGAGGATGACTTTGACCCAAATATTAAGGTGTTTATTGTCACGTTTACTACAATTTTTGATATTTTAGGACCTGAAAACATTTGCTGAGGATGACTTTGACCCAAAAAAATGGATTAATAGAGCTTGGGGCACCAGTGGGAGTCAGGAGAAAGAGGTATTTATCTATCTGTCTATATGTATGGGTGTATGTTTTGTCGCCAGTAATATAAATAAATAACTTCTTTATGTCAATTCCAGGTGTTTGTGGCCAACACACTGTCCAGGCTGCAGCTCTACATGAAACAACTGACTAACTCCCTCGACGAGACAACCACACAGGTACCAAACCCAGTGGCGTAACTACAACGTCTGGGGCCCGTGGCAAATTCGTCTGATGGGGCTCCTTCCTCAATATAAAGAAGTGCATCAGCGTCCCTTCTGTGCTCTAAACCAAGCCAGTCCGGGGCCCCATAGAGCTAGGGGCCCCTGGCATTTTGCCACCCCTGCTACCCTATAGTTACGCCACTGACCAAACCATTTATTTCCCATTCACAACATAAACATAAATGCTTGTCCAGAAGAGATCACTTTTAAGCAATAAGACTCATTCTTTGTCGGTCTCTCGCTTAATGCTCCTCTCCATGGGCATACCCAGGTTCTGGGCCAGGGGGGGGCTAATCAGATTTTTTATAAGCTAGGTGCTTAAAAAAAATTAAATTAAAATAGATAAAATGCGTTTATTAATATTTATGTACAATAAAAGTACTAGATAAGATACATAATTAGTAGGGACGTCAACATTATCCAGGGGGGGGCAGCTGCCCCCCCCTGCCCCACCCTGCGTACGCCCATGCTCCTCTCATTTACTCAAAGGTTAACTGGTAGAGATCCCTTATAGGGATAAGTTCGCCTTTGTCCATATATTTAAGGTCTTTTTGTGATTTGTCTCTGCTTCTTTATATTTGTACAATAAAGCTTTTACTTACTTACTTACTTACTGCCTATTGAACTACCCTGTTCTTTGCTGCACTAAAACAAGTAGGTTTCGTTAAAAGGTTAAGTAACATCAATTTATTTGATTAGGTGTTGTCAGCATCTTAAATTTCTCTCATGCTGGTCTGGGAGTTAAAGCCACTAGGCTAAATGATCATCTTTTAAGACGTAAGAAAGAAAGAAGAAAGAAAGAAGACATTTATTCCTTTTTGCAAGACACAAATATAAGAGAATATACACAATCTTCTAAATATATCTATCTAAATATATATAACTCAAAGGTGACTGACATAGTGATCTATCAACGCACAGCCCAAACCACTGGACGGATCGGGCTGAAATTTGGCATGCAGGTAGATGTTATGACGTAGGCATCCGCTAAGAAAGGATTTTGATCAATTCTACCCCCAAAGGGATAAAATAGGGGATGAAAGTTTGTATGAAATTTCCGATTCTACGCAGACAAAGTCGTGGGCAGAAGCTAGTTTAAAATAGAAAATAATCAAGAGAGAGAGAGAGAGAGAGAGAGAAACATTTATTTACACACATTCGATACACGTTGATATATAATAGGAAGAAACACAAAACACTTAGCAATAGTACCGATATGGTGTAAAATGGGCCCCACTCAGCATAATGTTGCGGCAAGCCGCAACGCTGTTTTTCAGTAGGACCCAGATAAAATTAAAAAACTAAACATATAAAATACACATTCACTGTGGCGACACGAACGCCGGTGGAAAAAACTATACAAACAAGCTGACAAATATGCGGAAGTATGTATGGCAACACTCGATCAGTTCAATCGCATTAAACCAATTAAACCGAAACAAGTTAAACCAAACGTTGATTTGGATATTGTAGTGAGATAATTATCAATTTCAATCATTTTGATATTGTAATCCATCCAAGACATATAAAAATAGATCATTAGCGTTGTGTGTTCGCAAAAGTGAAACGGTTGCCGGCTCAGCATTACGCTGAGGTGTTAAACACCTGCACTGATTTTCAGCCAGAACCGTCACGTAGTGTGTCGAGTCATGGATGTTGTATGTATTTATCTACATTATATAAGTATGTTTATCCGTTGCCTGGTACCCATAGTACAAGCTTGGCTTAGTTTGGGGCTGGGTCAATTGGTGTAATTTGTCCCAAGATATTTATTTATTTATTTATTTATTAATGTATCTGGTTCCTGCAGATAGTGAACTCGATCCCCCGCACGCTGCAAGACGCGGGCTCGCTGCAGCTGGAGGGCGCCGTGCTGCAGCAGCAGCTGGCCGCGCTGCACCACAAGCTGCAGGGCGTGGAGGCGCAGACGGGGCACTCCATACTGAGCCTGCAGCGCATAGACCTGCTCAAGAGCCGGCTGGAGGTACATGGCACACATTGCAGCTGTTGCAGCAGCAGCTGGCCGCGCTGCACAAGCTGCAGGGCGTGGAGGCGCAGACGGGGCACTCCATACTGAGCCTGCAGCGCATAGACCTGCTCAAGAGCCGGCTGGAGGTACATGGCACACATTGCAGCTGTTGCAGCAGCAGCAGCTGGCCGCGCTGCACCACAAGCTGCAGGGCGTGGAGGCGCAGACGGGACACTCCATACTGAGCCTGCAGCGCATAGACCTGCTCAAGAGCCGGCTGGAGGTACATGGCACACATTGCAGCTGTTGCAGCAGCAGCTGGCCGCGCTGCACAAGCTGCAGGGCGTGGAGGCGCAGACGGGACACTCCATACTGAGCCTGCAGCGCATAGACCTGCTCAAGAGCCGCTTGGAGGTAGGATTAAGTCGTGATTTATGTGTGGGTGTGTGTGTGTAGAAGGATTAATTTCTATAGTCTTTCCAATCATTTATTTTCTCGATGACAGATGTAGTTTGATAGTTATAGTGTTGTGACCTAATAAGTGATCAGTAGATACAATATCGATCCTATTTTATATAAATACGAGTAGTTGAGAAGTATTCAGCTATGGAGCCAATAAAACAACCGACTTGAATGCTAATTTATTACTAAGCGTGCAAAATGGCCGAATGACAGTATGTTTGTAATGAATAAACTGAAAACTACTGGACAAACAAAAAATATTTCACCATTAAAACGCTACATTATTCCTGAGTAACATAGGCTATTTTTTATCCCTGTAAAAATTTACAACATGTACAAAGTCGCAGGAACACATCTAGTTCAATATATACAATACCGATACAATATCGATATTTCAATCATAACATCACTATTTGCATTCCCATAGAAAGTAACTTTATTAAAACGTTTATTGTTTATCATACTTTAAAAAGATATTACTGCATATATGGACTCAATTTGCCTTAGATGCATATTATATGGGATCAAGGAACAAAATTAGGCAGTCGTCATATTTTTTATACCTCGCATTTAAAAGTTATTTTTTGCGTAAAAAGCGCAGTTACATTTTACGGGAGCTGTCATCGAGAAAATAAATGATTGGAAAGACTTTAGTCGAATTATAGTCATGTAGTGTTTGAACGTGGCGTGTGAGGTGTTCCATTGACGGTCACTAGATGACTGGGGCGGTGAAGAAGTAGACACAACGCGGGTTGGTGATTGCAGAATGCAGCATCGGCGCTGCGCGAGGCGGACAAGTGGGCGGCGCTGGCGGGCGCGCTGGAGGACGCGCTGGAGGCGCCGCCGCCCGCGGAGCCCGAGCCGCTGGCCGCGCTGGCCGCGCGCGTCGCCGCGCTCACCGCCAGCCTCGAGGTCAGTGCCACCAGACCCGTAGCCTACAGCGTAGAGCAGGGGTGGCCAACAGGTCGATCGCGACTGTTAGTCCAGTCGATCGTGGCAAGGCAAAAAATATAAATATGTAGACCAGACTGCGCAGCGTAATCACCAACTGCTGATTTAAGGTTTCATGTAGTATGTAATTGGTAGATCGCACAGGGTTTCGTTAGTAAACAGGAGATCTTGGGTCTGATCTAGTTGGCCACTCCTGGCGTAGAGTATATATCTGTACTAGCTGACCCGGCGAACTTTGTTACGCCTTAAATTTGAAAAATTCCAATGGTTTGGGCTGTGCTGTCCCGCGGGAACTATGCAGTTTTCCGGGATAAAAACTATCCTATGCCCTTTCCCGGGACTCAAACTATCTGTATACCAAATTTCAACTAAATCGGCCCAGCGGTTTAAGCGTGAAAAGGTAACAGACAGACAGAGTTACTTTCGCATTTATAATATTAGTAAGGATTATATATTATATATTATATTATATTAAGTTAAGTAAGGAAGTAAGGATATAGAAGATATCTGCTTCAAAATTGAGTCGTAAGATTCCGCCCGGACAAACGTAACATACTGTGTATTCCCTATTAATTTAAGACTGGCATTGTTCATTTTTTTTAAGCTGTGCTTTTAACACCTTTATTTGATAAAATGGACTATTTCAAGCGACTAATTTGAATATTATGCTTTTACGTAGCTTTGTTAATTAATAATAAATATTTTTTCGCTGTTTGATAATTCGTGAATTAAGACAGAATCCCAATCGCCTTCGTTCGGCTGCCTATAAAAACAACGGCTTTGTCTATGGTTTTGTCGATTTGACAGTGACACGTGACAGTTGCCATAGGTAACTTTTTTTTTTAATTTTTGTGGCAAACATTCGATGCTGGATTCTGTCTAAAAACCGGGTCGTTCGTTCAGACAAAGGCTCAAAGTACTTTTACAAAAATATCTGCAATCATAAAGTATTTTTGAAATCGGACAAGATAAATCGGATAATTGATGGTTTTCCTCGAAATGGTTTTCGAATTGGAGCTTACTAAAAAAAATGAACAATGCCAATAACTGTGTCCACTTGTGACTGGTCCAGGTGCTGGCGGACGCGCCGGACTACGAGAGCAAGCGGCTGCAGCTGGAGGCGCTCTACAACCGCCTGGAGGCGGCTCTCTCTGCGCCGTTCCTCGCCGCGCTCAGCGCTCACCACAAAGGTTCGTTCTGGCGCCGGACTCCGAGCGCAAGCGGCTGCAGCTGGAGGCGCTCTACAACCGCCTGGAGGCGGCTCTCTCTAAAATGGTAGGGCTAGTGTTCACACTGTAGGGCTAGTGTTCACACTGTAGGGCTAGTGTTTACACTGTAGGGCTAGTGTTGACACTGTAGGGCTAGTGTTCACGCTGTAGGGCTAGTGTTCACGCTGTAGGGCTAGTGTTCACACTGTAGGGCTAGTGTTCACACTGTAGGGCTAGTGTTCACACTGTAGGGCTAGTGTTCACACTGTAGGGCTAGTGTTCACACTGTAGGGCTAGTGTTCACACTGTAGGGCTAGTGTTCACGCTGTAGGGCTAGTGTTCACACTAGGGCTAGTGTTCACACTGTAGGGCTAGTGTTCACACTGTAGGACTAGTGTCTGCCTGTGTGTTTAGAGCGCGCGTCGTGCTACGTGCTTGTGTACGGCGGCATGCGGCGGCTGCCGGAGGCGGCGCGCTGCTGGCGCCGAGCCGCGGCCGGAGCCCTGGCGGCGCGCTGGAGCCCCGCGGGCCCCGGCCTCGCGCGGCTGCTGGCGCCCCCGCACACCCCCGCCTACCACGTGAGTCCCCCGCGTGCACTTTACAGGAAAAAAAAGATTTGTGTGGCTTTATGAAATCACGAAGCTACTAAAATTTTAATTTGAAATTATTTTTTTAATTAAGTTTCTTGCGGCGCATTCTTCTTGGCATGGTCTTTCCGAATGCGCTGGTAGTTTAAAAAAAGACATGTAAAAAAGCTCCCAGCCAATTTGCAAAGAAATTTTTAGTTTTTTTTTATATTGTAGTTCTGGGGTAGTTTTAAAAGGGTGTATTATTTTACAGTTGGAGTGGCTGTCGAGCGTGCTGCAGGCGCCGGCGCCGCTGTCGGAGCTGGCGCAGCTGTACTCGCAGCTGCTGCTGTCGCTGGACCCCACACCCACTAAGGTACGTTGCTGTCGGATAACCACTAAATTGACAAGCTTGATCCTTTTGTTTCACCATAATTAAAGTTTCACACTTTCTCTTCAACACAGTTTTTTTTTATGAAGTACTTCACTATCACTACTTCACGTAATCTTTCACTTGAAATATTCACTAGGTATAATAATTAAATTGTCTATCTATTTTCCTGGTCGCGCCGCCAGTGCAGTGCCAAGGCCGCACTGGCAGGATCGCCATGTAGGGACGGGAGTTCGGAGTAAAATGAGAGCTCAAGTGCGGTTCACGAACTGAGGTTTATTAGGCTTTGCATTGCTATATAATAGTTGGGCAGAGGTGTGTGCGTGCTCAATACAGCAATAGGTCATAATTTTGGATTTAAAAAAATGAATTCCGCAAGGCGAAGGTTTTGCACCATACAGCCAAGTTTTCATTATTATATATCTCTTCATAGTAGTTTTTTGTAAGGCCGAGGCCAAGTCTTAAGTCAGCGAAGTCTTCAAATTTGAAGTTCTTCTTCTTATTTGTGGCGTATCAAGTCGTTATAGCCTCGTCTTTAGTGACAATAAATGCTATTGTCTGACAGATGACATTTGGCTAGTGTTGTCAGACAAAAAAATAGTTTTATTTACTTATCTTATTGGTTTTGCAGCAATGGTGGTGAAATGGTTTTGCGGGTGGTAGGGCCTTGTGCAAGGTCCGTCCGGATCGCTACCACCATCTTACTCGCTAATCCTGCCGCTAAGTAGCAGTGCTTGCACTGCTGTGTTCCGGTGTGGAGAGTAAGACAGCCGGGGAAATTACGGGCACAAGAGGCATTGCATCTTAGTCCTCTAGGTTGGCAACGCATCTGCAATCCCTCCGGGGTTGCGGGTGTCTATGGGCAGTGGTGATCACTTACCATCAGGTGACCCACTTGCTCGTTTGCCTTCCTATTCATATAAAAAAAAAAAAAAAATTGAATAATAAAATCTCGGAGTGCTAGAAACTAATATGAAACCTCTGTCACTTATAGGTGAGACTGGGAAGAGTTAATTAGGCCATAAAAATATTATTTTTCGTTCGTGGAGGCTAAACGGAATAAAGGTTGGGAAGCCGTGCACTAGGCTATCTGTTCACGAACGTGTTGTGGCCTAGGTGGTGTCGGCGGGCCTGAAGCTGCGCGCGGAGCCCGAGGAGGGCATCGACTTGCTGATCGACGTGCGGCAGGACTGCGACAAGTTCGTGGCCGGCATACGGCAGGTGCTGGAAGAACCAGACAGGAACAAAGGTACATACACGCAGATATACATACATACATGGCTTCTTTATCCCTTAGGGCAGTGGTTCTTAAACTTTCAGACATGAGGGACCATTTGACAAAATGTTGTCTTGCCAAGGACCATCTAAGTACCTAACTACAAAAATCTGACGAGGCTTCGATCGGCCCCAATGGATGGAATTGCACATTCACGCGTTGTGTCTGGTTGTCACTTATCTAATTATTTATTAGATTGGCCCCGCGGACCACTAGGGACCACCAGTGGTCCGCGGACCACCGGTTAAGAACCACTGCCTTAGGGAGTCCGGCTAGAACAATAGTACATTACTGCAAAGGCCGGGAAGTAAGGGGTTGCAGGCCGAGTAAGTTTGACGGCCGAGTGGTACACGAGGCCGGCATGGTACGAGGCCGGCAACCCCTGTCCCGGCCGAGGCTTGTATAGTGCTTTTCTCAAACATGCAATGAAATAAATAAAAAAACTTCAAAAAAACAGTATTTATTTGTAAGGCAACTAAAATCTAAACTAGTAAAACAAAATTTCATGGCATTGTAGGCAATGCTTTATAATTACAATAATTAAAAAAAAAACGACACTTGTAAATTGTGACGACTGAGACCTACCCTGTTTACATTTGATACATTTCTCTGTCACTATTTTCGTCGGAACTCATATTTAAAATTTATCAAAATCAACAATGAACAAAAAAAAGATTAGTGTTTTTTTATTTTCCCACCAAAATGTGTTTTTTTTTTAAATGTACGTTTCGTTTTACGCTGATTGTGCTGACGTTTACACCGCTGATATTAAGATGACAATGAAATGAGATTTAAATATTTCTGTACCTAGTTAGGTTTCAATTTAAAATTAATCTTATGTGTTAATTATGTATCGTTTTTATGTAATTTTTGATTTTATGTAATTAAAATTGCAAAGAAAGCAAATATTGCTTATGTTTTTTTTAAAGCTGAATATCTATGAAAAAATTGACCTATAAAGACTTGGCTGTATGGACCCTGTTTCCTTTGCCTACCCCAAAAGGGATGAATAATAATAAAAATGACCTATAAACTAAACGTCATGATGCTGTGGCACATGAAACAATAGACGATCGCTTTGCAGGCCTAGGCCTGCCATTTTGTATGAAAATCCATTACATACCACTTGTCTAACCGCGCCCGCGACGTGATACGTCCCGGCCTATTATTTGGAACGTAAGGTTAACATTTCATTGCATCTTTGAGAAAAGGTATTTTCAGGAGTCAACAGTCACATAAAATACTAAAATTTTGAATTGTGATTAGAGAGTGAGAAAGAGATGGAGAGAGAAAGAGAAGGAGAGGGAGAAAGAGAAGGAGAGACAGAGATAGAGAGGGAGAGATAGAAAGAGAAGGAGAGAGAGAGAGTAAATCTACACATTCGATATACGTAGATATATTAATGTTGACATTGTATCGAACGTAAAATTGTGATTTGTCTTAATCTTAAGCCAGACTGGCTGTTGAGTTTCTTTCGGCGTTTCTTCTCAACAGTGTCTCCTTTTGCGAAATTCCAGTAGAGTATAAAGATCATTTATTTCATTTATTTATTTCATTTATCTTTAGGTACATATAATAAATCAGTAGAAAGTTCGTGTCTGTACATTAAATAAATTCATCAAAAATAGAATGCTAACGATTAGGGAAGAGCAATAAAACGCAAAACGGTAGAATTTATAATTTTTGTCTATCTGTATGTGTGTATGGATGTGTTCTTTAATATCTGTATTCGCTAATCTCCAAAACTACGCAACGGATTTTATTGCGGTTTTCACAAATAGTTAAAACTTATATCAGGGGATATATTAGGCTTTATTTTATTAAAATCTAATGCGAGGAAAAAAGTTATCGTCACTTAAAGTTTAAAGTTAAGCGCCTGTTTAAATATGCATAGCAATATGTGATTTCCAGTGACATCTTTTGAACAGTCGTAGCGTTAGAAATGAGAGGTGTTATAATTATAACGTCAATATCTGTGTGTGTGTCTGTATGTGGCATCGTAGATGTCAAACGGATAGACCGATTATAGTTGGTTTCTTTTTAAATGACGAAAATGCAATTAGCTCGGGATTTTACAACTTCTTTTGTTGCTGAATATGAAAGGAAAAAATAACAAAGAGACGTAATAAAACTGACCGAAGTATGGCACCTGTACTGGAGTAGCTCAACCCTTCTTGATCTTTGAAATTAAAGATTTTAAATTTTATTTAAAATATGACTATTAATACTTACACAAAAAATCAACACATATACATTTTACATATTACATACAGCCATGTTGCAAAAAAGAGACTATTTTTGTAAATATAACACGTACTAAAAGAGCGAAAGCCAGTTAGACACTAACAAAATATTGCACTTAAGCTTAGAAAGTATCCCCTCCTTAATTGATTATTGTTTATTACCTGAACTGGACCCATTTAAGTATAATAGGTGAAACGCACGTCGTCTAGTGTAACACCGACCAACAACATCAAAACTATCAAGATTGTTTGTTCACGGTATACTTTGCAGTCTTTGCACCTAACGCTAATGGTTTTACAACCCCACTTGAAGTTAACAATTGAACAATAGACGTCGGTTTTAAGTACTTTTCGTCATTTTAAATGAAACAAACCATACCATGCGGTATATTTTATTCGAAAGCCAGTTTCCGTGCGTTGGTTCATAGCCATGTTTGGTGAAAATCGGTCTAGCGTTTTCGGGTACGTAATTTTCTGTTTCAATTTTATTTTAACTTCAATTTAAATTTCATTTTTTTGGCTGCCTGGCTTAGTTTTATTTTTTAATTGAATTCAACAGAGACTGTGCCGTTGGCAGTGCTGCAAGAGCTAGGGCGCGCTGCGTACGCGCCGCTGCGGGACTCGCTACACTCGGTCACCGAGCTGCAGCGGCAGATACTGCTGCGCCACTTGGAAGACACGCAGCTGCAACAGGTCATTCACCTCTACTAATGTTATAAATGAAGAAGTTTGTCCGTTCGTTACGCGTTCATGCCTAAACCACTGAACCGATTTTAATGAAATTTGGTACAGAGATAGTTCCAGTCCGGGAAAGACAGTTTTTATGATGTAAATGGTACTTATCCATCAAAATCACGTCGAACAATATACCGTAATACACATACTTAATGTTTTTCATCACATTTACGAGGTTTTTTTTTTTTTTTTCAAAAAACAAGCAAGAATCGGTCTCAGAACCACCAAATTACTCGAAAACGACACCCATCAACATTTTTTTTAGCGTCAATGGTGTCAAAATGTCATGCGCCATCTTGGATCCAAAAACTTATGCCAAAATCGGGCTCAGAACCATTAAATTACTCGAAAACGACACCCATGAACACTTGTTTTAGTGTCAATGGTCTCAAAAATTCATCCGCCATCTTGGACACAAAAACTTATGCCAAAATCGGGCTCAGAACCACCAAATTACTCGAAAACGACACCCATCAATATTTTGAGTGTCAATAGTGTCAAAAATTCATCCGCCATCTTGGATCCTCAACAGTAAAAAAGAAGAAAATTTTATAAAATGCGATCGTAGCCATTTTTTGAAGATACTAAATAAACCTGGCTGATTTGAAACCTCCTTAGTTGGAAATAAAATACAATGAGTCTTTAATTTTAAAACTAAACTTTTCCTCCCGAGGGAATTCAGAAAATCCATACAAAAATAATTCCCTCGGGAGTAAAATATCTGAAATTCTCCCGGGAGGTAAATCAGCTCTTACGTCTCTATGCGCTTGCGTGGAATAACACCCTTTACGAGCAAGTGTGATGGAAAATCATATACATCGTGACATGTCACCGGCTTGCCTGTAGGAGGACATAGTGGAGCAGTCGCGCGCCATCCTGGCGGTGTGCTGCGGCTGCCCGAGCTGGCTGCAAGCGGCGGCCGCGCGCGCCAGCAGCGTCGCCGGCGCCGCCAGCGCGCCGAGCCTCGCGCCCGCCGTGCAGGTACGCCACGCGCCGCCATGTTGGCTGCCCGAGCTGGCTGCAAGCGGCGGCCGCGCGCGCCAGCAGCGTCGCCGGCGCCGCCAGCGCGCCGAGCCTCGCGCCCGCCGTGCAGGTACGCCACGCGCCGCCATGTTGGCTGCCCGAGCTGGCTGCAAGCGGCGGCCGCGCGCGCCAGCAGCGTCGCCGGCGCCGCCAGCGCGCCGAGCCTCGCGCCCGCCGTGCAGGTACGCCACGCGCCGCCATGTTGGCTGCCCGAGCTGGCTGCAAGCGGCGGCCGCGCGCGCCAGCAGCGTCGCCGGCGCCGCCAGCGCGCCGAGCCTCGCGCCCGCCGTGCAGGTACGCCACGCGCCGCCATGTTGGCTGCCCGAGCTGGCTGCAAGCGGCGGCCGCGCGCGCCAGCAGCGTCGCCGGCGCCGCCAGCGCGCCGAGCCTCGCGCCCGCCGTGCAGGTACGCCACGCGCCGCCATGTTGGCTGCCCGAGCTGGCTGCAAGCGGCGGCCGCGCGCGCCAGCAGCGTCGCCGGCGCCGCCAGCGCGCCGAGCCTCGCGCCCGCCGTGCAGGTACGCCACGCGCCGCCATGTTGGCTGCCCGAGCTGGCTGCAAGCGGCGGCCGCGCGCGCCAGCAGCGTCGCCGGCGCCGCCAGCGCGCCGAGCCTCGCGCCCGCCGTGCAGGTACGCCACGCGCCGCCATGTTGGCTGCCCGAGCTGGCTGCAAGCGGCGGCCGCGCGCGCCAGCAGCGTCGCCGGCGCCGCCAGCGCGCCGAGCCTCGCGCCCGCCGTGCAGGTACGCCACGCGCCGCCATGTTGGCTGCCCGAGCTGGCTGCAAGCGGCGGCCGCGCGCGCCAGCAGCGTCGCCGGCGCCGCCAGCGCGCCGAGCCTCGCGCCCGCCGTGCAGGTACGCCACGCGCCGCCATGTTGGCTGCCCGAGCTGGCTGCAAGCGGCGGCCGCGCGCGCCAGCAGCGTCGCCGGCGCCGCCAGCGCGCCGAGCCTCGCGCCCGCCGTGCAGGTACGCCACGCGCCGCCATGTTGGCTGCCCGAGCTGGCTGCAAGCGGCGGCCGCGCGCGCCAGCAGCGTCGCCGGCGCCGCCAGCGCGCCGAGCCTCGCGCCCGCCGTGCAGGTACGCCACGCGCCGCCATGTTGGCTGCCCGAGCTGGCTGCAAGCGGCGGCCGCGCGCGCCAGCAGCGTCGCCGGCGCCGCCAGCGCGCCGAGCCTCGCGCCCGCCGTGCAGGTACGCCACGCGCCGCCATGTTGGCTGCCCGAGCTGGCTGCAAGCGGCGGCCGCGCGCGCCAGCAGCGTCGCCGGCGCCGCCAGCGCGCCGAGCCTCGCGCCCGCCGTGCAGGTACGCCACGCGCCGCCATGTTGGCTGCCCGAGCTGGCTGCAAGCGGCGGCCGCGCGCGCCAGCAGCGTCGCCGGCGCCGCCAGCGCGCCGAGCCTCGCGCCCGCCGTGCAGGTACGCCACGCGCCGCCATGTTGGCTGCCCGAGCTGGCTGCAAGCGGCGGCCGCGCGCGCCAGCAGCGTCGCCGGCGCCGCCAGCGCGCCGAGCCTCGCGCCCGCCGTGCAGGTACGCCACGCGCCGCCATGTTGGCTGCCCGAGCTGGCTGCAAGCGGCGGCCGCGCGCGCCAGCAGCGTCGCCGGCGCCGCCAGCGCGCCGAGCCTCGCGCCCGCCGTGCAGGTACATGTCGCTGCCCTGCCGAGCGCCTGTCACTTTATCGCTGTTTGTTGCTTTAGCGTCTGTTTTCGGACGTCAACCCCTTCCCGCCCTCTGCAGTAATGTACTATTGTTTCCTAGGCCTTCTTCGCGGCCCTGTTGGCCCTGATATCGTCGCACAGCCGCCGCATCGAGGCGACGTTCACCGCGGGGGGCTCCGGCGGCGTCCTGGCCGCCGCCTGCCCCGCCGCGCTCACCCTGGAGCGCGCCGCCGCCGCCGCGCTGCACGCCGCCAGCGCGCAGCCCCCGCCCCCCCCAGGTAGCATGGGGGCCCGCAGCCCCCGCCCCCCCCCCCCAGGTCGCAAGGGGGCCCGCAGCCCCCCCCCAGGTAGCACGGGGGGGCCCAAAGCCCCCCCCCCCAGGTCGCATGGGGGCCCTCAGCCCCCGCCCCCCCCAGGTGGCACGGGGGCACGCAGCCCCCGCCCCCCCCAGGTAGCACGGGGGCCCGCAGCCCCCCCAGGTCGCATGGGGCCTCCAGCCCCCGCCCCCCCCAGGTAGCATGGGGGCCCGCAGCCCCCCCCAGGTCGCATGGGGGCCCGCAGCCCCCGCCCCCAGGTAGCACGGGGGCCCGCAGCCCCCCCCCCCCCCCAGGTCGCATGGGGCCCTCAGCCCCCGCCCCCCCCGGTAGCACGGGGGCCCGCAGCCCCCCCCCCCCCAGGTCGCATGGGGCCCTCAGCCCCCGCCCCCCCAGTAAGCACGGGGGCCCGCAGCCCCCCCCCCCCCCCAGGTCGCATGGGGCCCTCAGCCCCCGCCCCCCCAGGTAGCACGGGGGCCCGCAGCCCCGGCCGCCCTCACACTGGAGCCTTTTTGATGGCATACATACATAAATCACGTCTTTATTAAAATTGTGTTAGGTTGCTAGCCGCATCGCCTATGACATAATTCCTAAGATTATCGCCCATTCTCTCGATGAGCATTTACCATCTGCGCGGGATAATCTATCTTTTTACTTTGCTCCCAGACCAGCGCAGAAGAAACTACTTAACTAACTACTAATTTCATATTGTGTGTGTTATTAGCTGAGGAGCCGTCAGGGCCGCTGTGCGACCTGGTGTCCCTCCTGCTGGAGCCGGGGGCCCCCGCGGCGCCCCCCGGGCCCCCGCCGGCGGCCGCGGGGCTCCGGCGCGCCGCGCAGCAGCTGCGGGCGCTCGCGCGACGCATCGTCTGGAGCCCTATCGACCTGCAACTCGGTAACATGTGTTTCTATGTTTTCTAATTTTCAGTGTCGGTTTGAAATTTAATTTCTAACGGTAAAACCGTAAAAGTAAACGTAAAAATTCCTAATGTATTTTATAGTTCTTATCATTAGAAAAGTTACATTTGAAATTTGCCATGAGCTTTTCGGTGAAGGAAAACATCGTGAGGAAACCTGCACACATCAGCGAAGAAATTCAATGGTGTGTGTTAAGTTCCCAATCCGCACTGGGCGCGCGTGGGAACTATAGCCCAAGCCCTCCAATACACGGAGGAGGCCTATGCCATGAGGCACGCCGAATTACGCGATAATTTAATAATAAACAAAAAAAAACAACAACAACATACTTACTGAAATTGTAGCGAATTCGGAATAAAATGGCTATATTATTATTATTATCATTAGAAAAGCAGCGCCTTCTCTCGTCCCTGGTGAGCAGATGTTCCACGGGAGTTTGTAATTGTGTCGTACAGACACGTCATTCAAAAGACTAAAACTCGCAAAGGACAGCTAGAAACAGATGGAAAAATTCGAAGGCTTACCCACCTGCTATGGGTGTAGGGGTATAGCAAGCGTCACGGAATGACGAGGATCCGGGTTCGATTCCCGGCCATAGCTTTACTTTTCGGATTTTTCTGTTCCAATTATCAGTGTCATTTAGAAATTTTGTTTTATTTTTCGAAATAGTCATCTTTTAGGGGTACTTACTCTTTTTTTTTAAATATAAATATCGCTGTCTATAATTTTTTTTATTTTGACCCCGTAATATAACCTTGTGCTGTCAAGGCGACACCTTTGATTTTAGCCATCGCTACACTTGACACTTGACAGAAATTTCAAGATGGTATGGGGTCAAGAGGTTTTTTTAGACAACGAATTTATACGAGTCTTAGGAATCCATCACTATTTTGATTCCCTTTTCCATCCTTACGCCCACAATCATGCTAAACGTGGCCTGTAGGCAGTGGCGTAGCTACCTAGGGACTAGGCGGGGCAGTGCCCCGGGGCCCTCAAGCTCAGAGGGCCCTCGAATTCTTACCAGAAAATCTCGATCGAACTATTATTATTAAAACGTAACCAGTTTAGATAGTAGTGGGGCCCCATTTTTTTATTTGCACCAGGGCTCTTGGTTACCTAGCTACGCCACTGCCTGTAGGCATCTGTTACCTTAGGCTCTGTCTACCCCATAAGGGATAAAGACGTGATTTATGTATGTACGTATGTATGTATGTATATATGTATGTATTGTCATTACCTATTGAACATGCGCGTATGGTCGGGCTGCAGACTCGATCCCGGCGCTGGGCGTGTGGAGCAACAACGACGCGCTGTCCTCTGAGCTGCCGGACTTCGCGCTCTCGCCGCAGGAGTACATCACCGAGGTACAGTGGCGTGCTGTAGGCTTATTACCTAACTCGCTCGCAATCGCCATCGTGTTCATTTTGACAGTTCATGTATGGACTGACAATTGGTATCGGAATCAGCTAGCTGTCACATTCATACAAGAACTGTCAATGGACACGATGGCGATTGCGAGCGAGTTTGGTAATAAGCCTACAGGTTTCACTTCAGCAATTGGCATTGTTCATTTATTTTAAGCTGTGCTTTTAACACCTTTATTTGATAAAATGGACTATTTCAAGCAACTAATTTGAATATTATGCTTTTACGTAGCTTTGTTAATTAATAATAAAAAAAATTGCGCTTTTTGATAATTCGTGAATTTAGACAGAATCCCAATCGCCGTCGTTCGGCTGGCTATAAAAAAAACGGCTTTGTCTATGGTTTTGTCGATTTGACAATGACACGTGACAGTTGCCATAGCTAAACTTTTTTTTTCATTTTTGTGGCAAACATTCGATGCTGGATTCTGTCTAAAAACCGGGTCGTTCGGTCAAACAAAGGTTCAAAGGACTTTTACAAAAATATCTGCAATCATAAAGTATTTTTGAAATCGGACAAGATAAATCGGATAAATGATGGTTTTCCTCGAAATGGTTTTCGAATTGGAGCATACTAAAAAAAATGAACAATGCCAATTGCCGAGCAAAGGCAGACAGATTGGCCTGAGTAAATAAATAGAGCAGTATGGAAATTAAGCTTATTTTTTGAAATAAATACCTACGCTTCAATATAGACTACAAGCCCATGGGAAAAGGCTGTTACTATATCATAAAATAACTCTGAGCGCTGTGCCGTCATTTCTGACGGCCGCTCGTCTCAGCGCGGCGCTCGCGACTGCCGGCGCCGCGAGATCCGCTTAGGCCGTGGTCGCTTTCACCCGCCGCACGCGGCCGACAGCGGCCCGCCGCCCGCGGCGTCTGAATGGTGTGTTCGGGAATGCTCGGGAGTGGTCGTTTTCGCCCAAAACGACCACTCCCGAGCATTCCCGAACACACCATTCAGACGCCGCGGGCGGCGGGCCGCTGTCGGCCGCGTGCGGCGGGTGAAAGCGACCACGGCCTTAGAGACCTTGTAGAAGCGCGCGTCTGTGTGCGTTCGTTTCGACCGTTTTGTTCGTAGTTTCCATACTGCTTTAGCTTATATACATATCGTCAGTGGAAATAAGAAGTAACTTAAGACACATGCTCATTTTTCAGTAGAGCCAAATACAACATTTTATTTTTGAAAATAAGCTTTATTTTTGTTATTTTAAATGCTATAATAATTACACCAATTACAAAGTTTCATTAAATTTTCTTCTGTTTTCAATGGTTTTAACTAAATTGAGCTGCTTTCAGTAGTTCACAAAATCGTATGTCCCTTACGTTGTTTTTTTGCAGAAAATGATTTTACACTGATGCTTAAATTAATCTAGATATCTTCTATAATATAAAAATGAATCGAAGAATGTGTTGCTAAGCGCAAATCTCGAGAGCAGCTGAACCGATTTCGCTAATTCTTTTTTTAGAATTTTCCTTGAAGTATGGGGATGGTTCTTACGGAGAGAAAAAAAAGACTGTTAGGCGGTACGAAGTTCGCCGGGTCAGCTAGTTATGAATAAAAAGGGCAATGTAAAATAATGTATAGGTTATAACGGCAGTGTAAAATATTATATGCTGTGGTTTGGCTAGTGTTCCCCGACGAATGGAGAAGTGCGCCGGAACAGTGCTGAGGCCCAGGTAGGGTCGGTCTGCTGTCTCCAGAAGAATTTGGAAGAATAATAATGATAAAACGTTTTGCAGATTGGGCAGTATCTGATGACCCTGCCTCAGCACCTGGAAATGCATCTGTCAGAGAAGCAGGCCCCGTGGCAGTTCCTGGCAGAGGTAACACCACCAGGGAGGGGGGGGTTATTAAACTTAAAATCTCTAGCAGTTGCTGGCGGAGGTACTACCCCCTCTTATTAACTGACTGCGAAGGGGGAGGCAATACCGTGTTCACCATAAGGGCACACGGGGCCGCCCGGGTCCCTCATTCTCAGGGTACATTGACGTACAATAAACAACTAGACTCCCAATCACGCTCAAAAACTGTCCGAAGCAAAAGTCTGAACACGCGTCTATTGTTCAGAGTTTTGGTTCAGTTGTGTTTCGACCGCGCTTTGATAACAATGTATATGTCTCTTTCGCACCGTAATCTTACTGAGAACAAAAGAGACAGGCAGGCGTTCGAGCGCGTGGCGTCGTGTCATTACTTCTCACGATCCTACGCCATTGATATTAAACATTACTGCCACGAAATAAGGTGTCAATTTGAACGAATTTGTTAATGTTATCTGTCTAAGTCGATGTGTTGACACACACAACACATAGACAAAGCAACTCGGACGTTTCTTGAGGAACCTTTGTTAGCGACTGAGAGTCTAGTTGTTTATTGTTAGTCAATGGGGTTATAGGTACCATAGAATAAATAAGAACATAGTAGAACGGAAACTCCCGCTCCGATATAAGAGTACCCGTTATCCTTGAGACGCCGTAGTTCAAACCACTACGGCTTTTTGACTAAATTATTTGCAAATGTCTGTCAGATCTGCACACACACTTGCGAGCTGTACGCCGAGCGCATACTGAACATCCGCAACATGGACGCGCTGGGCACGCGGCGCTGCCTCACCGACATCGGTGAGTCGCATCCAGCCAACCTTCCATTATCTCTTCTAATACACGCACACACACACACACATTTATCTTACTTTTAATTTTACTTTTTGTTTACTCTTACGATATTTTCGTATTTTAACGCTCTTCTTATATACTCATAGATTACCTGGTAGAGATCCCTTATCCCTATAAGTTCTCTTTTTTACATTAAATACATAATTTTTGTGTCTAACTAGATTTGTGTTTGTAACTAGAATGTATGTAAGTGAATGCTTTATTGTACAAATATAAAGAAACAGAGACAAGTCACAAAATAATTACAATTACATTCAATATATGCACAAAGGCAAACTCGTCCCATAGGGATCTCAACCAGTTAACCTTTGAGTAAATGAGAGGAGCATTAAACGAGAGATCGACACTATACGACAGAATTTAAAAAATATATATTTCTGCCAAATTTCTTGCTGCGCGTTTTCTTCTTGGCAGCGGTCTTTTCGAATGCGCTGGAAAAAAAGACATGCAGAAGAGCTCTTGGCAGCCTATTTACAACTTGAAGTTTGGATTTTGATTTTGTTTGTTTCTTTATTTACTTACCTACAAACTTAAATGTGAAAAAAAAATGCGTATTCTCTGTTCAGTGTACCTGTCAAGCGTGGTGGAAGACCTCGGTAGCAGCGTAACGCCGGCCCTGCGGAGCTTGGAGCGCTCGCTCCGCTCCGCTACGCCCGCCTCCGCCCCCGCCCCCGCGCCCGCCTCCGCTAGCGAGTAGCCCGAACTTGCATATTTCGTCACTTTAAGTTCCTGATATTCCAAGTGTCAGATATCGACATGATCATTTTTTATTCTGATAGTGACTTCATGCAATTCTAACATTGATTCGCGATCGATTACCGTTCTGTTTAGTAACATATAGGGACGGGGCCATTGATGTCTGATACTTAATCAGGAACTTAACTGGGAGTGATGACACTTATTTATTGTTACATAAGGATAATAAATACGTTATTTATTAGAAGAGTTTTTGACTATATTGTAAAGCCCCTGATTGTACTATATTATAAATAAAAAATAAATAAATATACATACATACATACATAAATCACGTCTTTATCCCTAACGGGGTAGACAGAGCCTAAGGTAACAAGACCTAAAGGCCACGTTAATTGTACTGACACAATAAAACAAAATAAACAATAAAATCATTTAATTCTACTTAAAATAAATCATATCTTCAATGATATTTGAATTTTTGAAAAAATATTTATTCCTTACACTAAATATTAGATAGCTAAGTCCCATCTTAAATCTAAACACAAAAAAATTGTTGCCCCACCCAATATAGAACCTTTTCTCAGTAAACACCATGGTGACATTTACCGTTAAAACGTTCAATTGTTAGGTCAAATAGTGGCGTAACTATAACGTCTGGGGCCCGCGGCAAATTCGTCAGATGGGGCTCCTTCCTCAATATAAAGAAGTGCATCAGCGTCCCTTCAGTGCTCTAAACCAAGCCAGTTCAGGGCCCCCGTAAAGCTAGGGGCCCCTGGCATTTTGCCACCCCTGCCACCCTATAGTTACGCCACTGGTCAAACAATATATTTCATAATTATAGTCAACCAAGAAAGCGATTTACCATATTTTATGTAAATTCCTACATTAGAAAAAAACAGCTGATCATTGTACTGAAGTGCAAGTCAGAATAGTCTCAAGTTCAAACCATACAACACACATACACACGCCTTTATCCCTTACGGGGTAAACAGTCTAAGGTAACAAGACCTAAGGCCACGTTTAGCATGATTGTGGGTGTATAGGTGGAAAGAGGAATCAAAATAGTGATGGGTTGCTAGCCGCATCGCCTATAACATGATTAATTTTTTTTTAAACCATACAAATGGCTTGCTTCCATGCTGTTCTGGGAGTAAAGAAAAAACATAGAATGTACCAGTTGCTTCTCTTCCCACGCAGATGGTAAAAACTCGAGGGGATGGGCGACAATCTTACTTCACACATCTTGATTCACCTTTCCATCTATACGCCCACAATCATGCTAAACGTGGCCTTAAGTTTATGTTACCTTAGGCTCTGTCTACCCCGCAAGGGATAAAGACGTGATATATGTATGTATACAAATGACATTGAATTGATGGTAAAGGAGTTTCTTGGTTGACCATACATGTCAGCAAACAGTTTGCTAATAAACTTAACGCTCAACAGCCCTCCCCTGCTCCCCTGTATGTAAGTATGTTTGTTCGGGTGGAATCTTGCAACTCAATTTTGAAGCAGACATCTGTGTCGGCGGATTGTAATCATCCGTATTACATTACGGCTAGCCGTTTTCAAAAACATAATCGTTTTGCAATGCGGCGGTTCAACGATTAGCCGTTTACGTTTTTCAATAAGGTGGTCGGGCTGCGAGTCGTACCTCCACGTGTGGTCAAGAGCTGCGGTTCGTTTCTGGATCCGTTGGTCTTTGGGAATCCATCTCTTCTGGCATCTCTAGCGGGTGGTAGGGCCTTGTGCAAGGTCCGTCCGGATCGCTACCACCATCTTACTCGCTAATCCTGCCGCTAAGTAACAGTGCTTGCACTGCTGTGTTCCGGTGTGGAGAGTAAGACAGCCGGGGAAATTACGGGCACAAGAGGCATTTCATCTTAGTCCTGTAGGTTGGCAACGCATCTGCAATCCCTCCGGGGTTGCGGGTGTCTATGGGCAGTGGTGATCACTTACCATCAGGTGACCCAATTGCTCGTTTGCCTTCACATTCACATAAAAAAAAAAAAAACAAATGTCGCTACGTGTTCCCCCGAGTTCCCACAGGCTACTGCGCCCGCGCCGCCGCCCCCTGCTCGCCATCCCGGCCGCGCGCACCAGGACGTTGTCCCACTCCCCTCTCCACCGAGCGTTGACTCTCTTACACAATATCCTGGACAGTGACACTAGTCTGGATTTGTTCTTTACCTCTGAGTCGAGGTTTCTTGCATCGGCCAGCCGGCATTTGGAGTCAATAGTGACACCGAGCTCAATAAATGTATAACATAGATATTTAGTTTATAAGTTCTATGTATTCATTCTTTTCTCTTGTTATACAGGGTGTCCCAGAAAGTAGAGTCAAGCGAAAGTCCTGACGTAGAGCAACTCAAGGGGCATCCGAATTACCCCCATGTATGTTCCGCGATTTTTCGTAGTTTATGAGTTATGGCCTTTTTTCACATTTTCTATTAATCTACGACCACGGAGACAGTTTTGCTCACTCTGACTGCAATAATTGAGATAATTGGCTGCTTGTTTTTTTAACGAGTAGCTGAATAGTACGTGCATGTATTTCAATTAAAAACAAAACAACATCGTTGACCGTTTGGGCAAAAAAAAATATCGAATCACAAAAAGTGACTAAATTTTGACTGTAGTTCAGACTTTGAAGGCCAATTACAAAAAAACTAGCATAACTTTTTTTTTTTCAAACCATGTTTAAAAACTGCCTTATTTTATTGACTTTCTACCCTATTAATTTTATTGATCTATTATTAAGGGATCATGCCAAAAAAAAGAATCAAAACGTACTTCATCCGTAATTTTCACTTTTTCTAGTAAGGCCAAGTACAAATCTGAAATATTTTTTAATTTTCATTTAATAGCCTCGGAAAATCAGTGGTCAGTATTATTGTTTTGCACCAAGAAGTTTTTCATGCTAAATCCGGAGCACAAACCTAATTTTGACATTTTGTCACAAGATTTTTAAATTATATATTTTTTACTTTGACATTGGCGAAGTTGTCGTCGCTATAACGACTTGATACGCCACAAATAAGAAGATTAATAAGGCAGTCTACATTTAGCCGCACTGTACTCGACTGAGCTTTGCTCCTGTTTCCGCTCAGATCCTATCTTGCTATCCAATAAAAACTCATCTTTCTCCTTCTAAAAACATAAAAACATACATTTTGATGAATAGGTTAGGTTAGACCTACAATCTAAATTATGAGGATGCCACCCAGACAAACATACTTAAATACATTGCAAGTTAATATAAAATTTGGAAAAAAAAACAATAAACAATGCGTTTCCCAGAAGATTTCTAGCTCTCATTAAATTTAGTCCTGTACATTCCAAGGTCAGAGGGCCACTCCAGAACTAAATTTTCCAAGTTCATATCATACTGTCCCTCTTTCACAAATGTATAAACGCTAGTGTCAACAGAACGGGGTGCGAGTCGGGTTACCTCCACGTGTGAACAAGAGCTGCGGTTCGTTTTCGGATCCGTCCGGGGGGAAGAGCAGTGCTTGGTCCGGTGCACCCTGGGCAACGGCTAATGATTTCCTGGCAGTATCTGAGGGATATCATTGACCGTTGGCTAAGAGCCCGACAGGGGGGGTAGGGGGGTCTTTGACCGTGTTACCGTACAACGTTGCCGACATTTTGTCACAAGATTTTATGATTAAAATTTTTTACCGACATTGGCGAAGTTGTCGTCGCTATAACGACTTGTAACGCCACAATCAAAAAGAAGAAGAAGAAGTCAACAGAATGGTACAAAACAAATATCTAAATTTGAACTTCGGAGTATAAGACCTGGTTGTTATTTACGTGTCCCAAATTTCATGATTCGGGTCCGTTTCCGGCAGATACTCTCGTTGCAATATTGGCTTGGGCGTCGTCAGGGACCCGGTGTTCTTGACTTCCACTTCCGGGAACATATCGGCCTTGGACGGGCAGTTGGCGATGTGGTCCCTTATTTCGGCCTCCGGGAGCCGATGGGTCGCGTTAAAAGGGCATATTTTGAGTTCCGGATACCTTTTCTGGCATTTCACTATGTGCGCTTGGATGCGAGAGCGGGGCACGCGGTGCTGGGGCTCATAGGGGCAGGAGATGAAAGGATCGTCCATAATTACTGGAAACCAGAAGAACGCAAGTCGTGGTACAAAATTCATAACCAAACTTTAAAGAATTATAATTTGAATAAATCTTTTGTAAGAGTATGGTTACAGAAAATGGCTTGAACTGTTTCGAGAAAAGGAAGGTACGGCCGTGCCGCTTTTTCGCTCGACTTGGCGAAAAATTAACAATAAACATTTTTTATTTAGTCTTCAAGTAACAGAATTTTAAAGATTTTCTGGAAACAAAAGCATCATTTACTATGAAATATGAGTATGCGACGATTCTCGGGCGTTACAATTCGTAGAATTCAAGTTTGGTGTCAGATTTCAGTGATGTGAGTTTAATGTAATGATAACAAAAGTGGGTACGAAAAATATGAATATACTTTTTGTATTAAACTTACCTGAATTCCTTAATAACGGACTTCTGCGAGATGATGTTCTTAGAAACAACAACTCAGCGTCCGTTCGTTAACTTTTGGATTCGAAGAATTGAGATTAAATTAAACAAATTCAAAACAAAACCTTGAACCCAAACAGAGGGAGAGGGACCGGTGATAAGACAAGTGTTGCCGTAGTGTTATTGTGTAGTTAAAAGAATTGCCAAACACATGGTAATTTTATTCATTTAATTGCAAAGAAATTACTAAAGAGTAGTCAAAATCAAGAAAATAAAATGTTTTTTTAGCCTTTAGTCTTTCTCTCGTTTTATTTGAAAACTGTACATTTATTATTAAATTTAGCCTTCATCAATAAATCATCCAAAGCTCTATATTTTAAATTCTGGTAACATTTTAACGTGTCCATAGATAAGGTAGACTTTAATAGTGTTGTGCCGTTGTTTTTTATGTACGGTTTTGTAGAAGTGCAAGAGTAGCTTTATTTTGTCGTCTAGAAGAACACAATCGAGTAAATCTTCACTAGACATTTTGTTCATAATGCATTGTTCGCCAACTCAGATAACAAACAGACAAAATATTATATTGAAATTAGGTTAAGGTACCTTTATAAATTGATAAATTTGATTTCATTTTCGTATATAATCCTTATTAAATTACTGGAAATATTTAACTACAGTCTTCGAGCTGAAGGAAATACTATAAGCATTTAATAATATGTTGTAGTAAGAACGTGTCTCACTCCTGTCAAGTCATTACAAGTTGTTGACATTTCAAACTCGACTCGAACTGCGTTTGCATTGAAAGTTTAAAAATTAATGTATTTTTACACAAATTTGCTATTAGCCAACCACTATGAACGAATCGAACAAACGCAAAAATAACATGGAAGGTAAATAATGAGTAAAGTACAATATACTCAAAGGTTCTCCCGAAAGTTGCGCTTAACGAACAATATTGCTTGTTTCAGACGATAAAAAGCCTAAAAGAGTTAAAACGGAATGTTCTTACGGCATTAAGTGCTACAGGAAGAATCCGGCACATCTCAGGGAGTTCAGTCACCCCCACTGTAAGTGTTAAAATACCCCATGTAGCAAAAATTCTGAAATTTTCAAACTACGTAACTACTAATGAACTAAGCCGATCTTTTATACAAGATGTACTAGAATTATAACAGAATATTTCAGTAGATCGTTTGGTTACTTAAATTGGACACTTCTTTTAAAGTTTGTCTTTGTAATTTCAAAAGAAAGCCCTCCATTTACTGCCATACAGGTCTTCAAAGTAACGGAATCACCGGCTGTGATATTCTGGAACAACTGTCAGAGACTGTGTGTAGTTAAATTGACATTTCATTAAAAACTGTATACTCAATTTTTTTCCGGGGTATTTAGTTTTATTTTCGGTTTTCTACTCAGAATTACAAGCACTATCGATCCTGATAGGAGAAAAAAAACTTCATAAGTTTGCCTTTGCCATTCCGTTACTTCAATCATACAATTTTTTATGGCGGTAACGGAATGGAATGAAAATTTAGGCCAGAATATGTTTCTAAACAACACTAAAAATTAGAACACAGAAAAATCCGAAAAGTAAAGCTATGGCCGGGAATCGAACCTGGATCCTCGTCATTCCCTATACCACCCGTATGCCAGAATATGTATTAAACTTTTGGAACATTCATTTTTCTACTATCAGAATCAATAGTCGTCCATCCCTAATATAATACTCCTTTCATCCACTCAAAGGTTGTCTGGATGAGATCCCTTAAAGGGATAAGTCCGCCTTTGCGCATGTGTCTCAGTGTTTGTCAATTGTATTTGTCTTGTTTATTTTGCACAATAAAGTGTTCACTTCCATGCTGGTCTGGGAGCAAAGAAAAAACATAGAATGTACCAGTTGCTAAAACCCAGATGGTAAAAACCCATTGAGGGAATGGGCGAAAATCATAGGAATCATGTTATAGGCGATGCGGCTAGCGACCCATCACTATTTTGATTCCACTTTCCACCTCAACACCCTCAGTGTCTTGCTAAATGTGGCCTGTAGGTGTTGTTACCTTAGGCTCTGTCTACCCCGTAAGGGATAAAGACGTTAGTTGTGTATGTGTATGTATGTATAAAGAGTTTACATACATACAATAGTGCTCATGATTCTAAGTAAACGTAAATAAAACTAAAATCCGAATGGCCCGAATCATTGTAATTGTTTTCCCCAGTAGAAGCCATCTTAGATGCTCACAACGGTGGCGACTATGTGGTGCCTCCCGAGCTGAGCTTGCAGAGGCTGATGATCCTAGAACAGCTGGAGATCATTGTGGAGAAGCAACTGTATGTGCCCATGAAAAAGGAAGACAAGTAAGCCATCCCATTTGTGTACTAATCATAATAATATTGCGGGTGGTAGGGCCTTGTGCAAGGTCCGTCTAGATCACTACCACCGTCTTACTCGCTAATCCTGCCGCTAAGTAGCAGTGCTTGCACTGCTGTGTTCCGGTGTGGAGAGTAAGACAGCCGGGGAGAAATTACGGGCACAAGAGGCATTGCATGTTAGTCCTCTAGGTTGGCAACGCATCTGCAATCCCTCCGGGGTTGCGGGTGTCTATGGGCAGTGGTGATCACTTACCATCAGGTGACCCACTTGCTCGTTTGCCTTCCTATTCATATAAAAAAAAAAAAACTAATTTTCATGACTCTGCCGGCCTTTTGCAGAAATTTCCTCCCAATACAATAAATAAGGAAAACGGTCAACTGCTTTATTCCGTTTTTAATTAAGGCGTATGAATGTTTTCGATTAAGAATCGTTTTTCAGTCGGTTTGTTAAATCGTTTTTTTTCCTTTTTGAAAGTGTTTATGAAAAAAACTTTTACAACTTGGAATTGACATAAAAATACTTAAAAAAGTTTAATTGCTTGTTACCATAAGTCTATGAATATTTGGCTTTGCGGAGGTCCATTTCAAAAACAAAAAATATTTACCTTGCTACTCCGCTACTCACGTGCAAGATAACCAAGCCTGTATGAAAATATGTTTTTCATGCAAACCCTCCCTCCAATACTGCCACATAAAACATATAAATCCGACAAACTTAATTATCCCTTACACCACACAAACACTGACGCGTTTCGATCCCTCTGCGGAATCATTATCAAAGTTTAATGAGCACAACTGTTACATCGGCAAACCAACGTCGTTCTGTTTCATTAAACTTTGTTAATGATCCCGTAGAGGGATAGAAACGCGTCAGTGTTTGTGTGGTGTAACTGGTGTAAGGGATAATTAAGTTTGTGGGATTTATATGTGTTTTATTGGCAGTAGTGGAGGGAGGGATTGCATGAAAAAGATATATATTTCACACAGGCTTGGTTATCTTGCACGTGAGTAGCGGAGTAGCTAGGTAAATTTTTTTTTTGTTCATTGATACATTTGGTTAAAAAGATTCTTGTAATAACAAAAATAATGCCTTTTAATTAAATTTCAGGGTCACACCAACTCGCCATACAGTTCCGGAAGGCACAACTGTCCCTGATACCAAGACGGCAACACTCCAAGCCGCGGATACCAGGAAACCAGAGCGGAGCGAGCATGCCCGCAAAGTTGACACGAAAGAAAAAAAAGAGACGCCTACCACGAGTGGAGATGGATCTACATCAAAAGTTAAAGGTTCAACTTATGAATATTCAGCAGATACGTGTGTTGATATCTTGGTATCACGTCACATTGAGGCTTTGTAATAATAATAATAAATTAAATAAATAAATAAATATCTTGGGACAAATTACACCAATTGACCTAGCCCCAAGCAAAGCTTGTGCTATGGGTACCAGGTAAAGGATAAACATACTTATATGATATAGATAAATACATACAACATCCATGACTCGGGCACAAACATTCGTATTCATCATACAACTGTCTGCCCCTACTGGGATTCGAACCTTTGACCTCTAGCTTCATAGTCAGGGTCACTAACCACTAGGCTATCCGGGCGTCAAATTAATAATAAAATCTTTATTTCGGACTAATAATCGTCTTCACTTTTGTTAACCAACTTAAAGAAAAGGAGGAGGTTGAATAAAATGTCTGATCTGTCCAAAAATGAAAAAAAAAACTAAATCTCCTTTTAGGACATACATCCTTCTGAATTAAAACGGCAATACTGCTACTACTATACAGTTTCCACTACATTTTTGACTAAATTTTGACTATATTTTTGACTATAACATGTTTTGACTAATATATTTTGACTATAACATGTTTTGACTAATATATTTAGACTATAACATATTTAGACTAACATATTTACCCCCTTATTCATAAACGCTCAGTAGGCCTCTCTTAACTTAGCAATCGTTTGTCCTTATCTGTCACTTTGACATTTACCTTTCACAGATAAGGACAAAAGATTGCTAAGTTAGCAGAAGCCTATAGAGCGTTTATGAATAAGGGGGTAAGACTATAACATGTTTTGACTAATATATTTTGACTATAACATGTTTTGACTAATATATTTTGACTATAACATATTTAGACTAACATATTTAGACTATAACATATTTAGACAAACATATTTAGACTATAACTAAACCATACTCCCCTGTAGACTCCGGCTACCGGCCCGTGGTCCCGCCGTCGCGGCGCGCGGCCGACTTCTTGTCGGTGGTGCTCCCGGCGGGCGGCATGGCGGCCAAGCACGCGGCCCGCGAGCCCTACTGCCTCTTCTACACCGCCATAGCGGCCGCGCCGCAGACGCACGGACAGCCCTATTCCATCACATTTCAAGGTAACACCACAGCATATATATAAACTAATGCAGTAAGGAAACTACGAACAGAACGGTAGAAAAATAAATTGTAACTCAACATATCGCACCTTTAGGATGAAAACGCCTCAACTCAAAAAAGCTACTTTTTGGGAAATTGAAATAAAAGAATTGAGATTGTGGCACCATTGTACTTCGTCGTGATTATTTTTTTTACTATTGAAGTGACAGCTAAATTTTGGGCATAAAATTGTAAAGGATTAATTTACTTATAAATCAGTTTAAAAAAACGAAATAAATTGTGAGTAATATGTGGATAAATAAAGGTTTTTATCTCATCAGTCACATAGTACGCCAGATAGATGTTTTTATTCAATAATTAAATGACACTATTAAAAATAAGTCCTTAAACTCTTTGAATATTTCTATATTAAAACGACACAAATCTGAATAATTCATCAAATTATATAAATTATACCAGAAATAAATGGTCACAAATAGTCACAACAATAAATACGTCGGTTCCAAATTAAAAATTAAAGTGAAATATACCGTTTCAATCAGAATGAAAACGACTCAATAGATTTTCCGTCACTACTGTTCTGTCCATGTGACGTCTATCCCACAGGTGCTTCGACAGAACACTGAATGCGCCCCTCCCGCACCGTCATGAGCACGGAATTCCCCGCGCAAGAAAGAGACCGATATTGCAGCTTTGTCCCATTCCAGCCTGAATGTGGCGTTTTATTATTTATGGAACGATAGATATGACCGTATAAAGTCTTTTTACGACCCTAACACAAAAACCGTGTTTTTTGAGATGTGTCGTTTTCATCCTAAAGGTGCGATATGATAATTTAAATAATAACCATGCCTTCACTTCACTACATTTACAGCAAATAAATATATTATTATTATTATAATTATTATTCTACCTTCCATGCTGGTCTGGGAGCAAAGAAAAAACATAGAATGTACCAGTTGCTTCTCTACCCGCGCAGATGGTAAAAGCCCATCGAGGGAATGGGCGAAAATATTAGGCATCATGTTATAGGCGATGAGGCTAGCAACTCATCACTATTTTGATTCCATTTTCCACCTATACGCGCACAATCTTGCTAAATGTGACCTGGAGGTATCTGTTACCTTAGGCTCTGTCTACCCCGTAAAAGATAAAGATGTGATTTGTGTGTGTGTGTGTGTGTAATTATTATGAAGAAAAAATAGTCTGTCCTAGCCAACCCATTGTTATTAAATTTTCTAATATACTAAGTTTATTATAAAATATGTTTCATTCTATTATCAGCTCGGTGCAGGTCGACGTTATATTCGGATCTTAGACTATAGGATTTATTTAGCTATGTATTATATTTATGTTGATATTGTTGTTTTTATTATCCCTGCGTTTATCCTGTCTATTTGTTTCCGCCACCTACTTAAACTGTCTCCAACTTATTTCTTGTATTGGTTGTCTGGAATAGATCGCTATTAAGCGATAAGACCGCCTATTGTCTACTTTGTTCTTTGTTTCTGTATTGTTTTGTACTGATTTGTGGTGTTCAATAAAGAGTATTTGTATTGTATTGTATTGTATAGGGAAAGACAGCGGAAAGCGTCTGCTTTATACTATGTAGTGTATTGTTTTGTTTGCAGAGATTTTAGATCGGAGTTTAGGCGAGTTGAAGTGTTCGCTGCAGATTAACTTCATGGTGGAGCCGGGATGGCTTCTCGCGCAGTACTACTTTGCTGGCTACAGGTGGGTAAGCTGGCATAGATATAGCATGTCAAGGTAGCTTATAATTTGTAACGGGCAAACCGTAAAATGAACTCTCAGTCTATATGTATGTATGTATTTATAAATAAATAAATATCTTGGTACAAATTACACCAATTGACCTAGCCCCAAACTAAGCATGTGCTATGGGTACCAGGCAACGGATAAACATACTTGTATAATGTAGATAATACATACTTAAATACATACAACATCCACGACTCGGGCACAAACATTCGTATTCATCATACAACTGTCTGTCCACCGGGATTCGAACCCAGGACCTCTAGCTTCATAGTCAGGATCACTAACCACTAGGCTATCCGGTCGTCAACTTATGTATTTATAACACTTTATTGTACATAAAACACAAGAAATAGATGAATACGGGACAACACACATGCACAAGGGCGAACTTATCCCTAAAAGGGATCTCTTCCAGCTAACCTTCGAACGATTGACAGGACAAAAGAGACCGGAAACAAATATTTTCTTATTTCTTAAAGAAATGTGATGAAAAAATCAATACATAGTCCCTGTAGCTGATGAACTAGCGCGATGAATAAATACTCGGAAATCCGTTAAAACCGTTTATTTCAAAAGAACACAACGCACAATTTGAGAGAGAGAGAGAGAGACAAAAGATGAGGAAAGAGCGTAGGTGCGTGTGTCGCGCGCGGTAGTTGGAAGCAGACTGCCGGGCCGCCGATCGAACCCTGGTTTTAAAACAATGCTCTGACGTCACACGCACCTTCGCATCTACCCGTAAATTTGACACAATTATTTAAAAACAAGTAAAATAATAAATAGTCAACACGCTGTCATACCCACAATTTAAATTTACAAAAAAATACAGTTTATTTTGAGCTCGTCGCTAACAGTCCCTAATGAGAGTCTAGATGAGTGTTTGTCTGTTTGTTCCAGCGAGAAGAAGCTGACGATCCTGTACGGCGAGGAGTGCGCCGACCTGCGCAGCATCAGCGCCAAGAAGCCGCACGTGGAGGCCCACCAGGTGCCCATGGGGTCGCCCTTCGCGAAGCACCACACGTCAGTACAGCGGCAGACCAATGTTGATGACTTTGATGATCTAACAGTACTTTGGCGTTCAAGTATTACGTAACGCAATTGGCATTGTTAATTTTTTTTAAGCTGTGCTTTTAACACCTTTATTTGATAAAATGGACTATTTCAAGCAACTAATTTGAATATTATGCTTTTACGTAGCTTTTTAGAATTTAGACAGAATCCCAATCGCCTTCGTTCGGCTGGCTATAAAACAAAACGGCTTTGTCTATGGTTTTGTCGATTTGACAGTGACACGTGACAGTTGCAATAGCTAAACTTTTTTTTTTCATTTTTGTGACAAACATTCGATGCTGGATTCTGTCTAAAAACCGGTTCGGTCAAACAAAGGTTCAAAATACTTTTACAAAAATATCTGCAATCATAAAGTATTTTTGGAATCGGACAAGATAAATCGGATAAATGATGGTTTTCCTCGAAATGGTTTTCGAATTGGAGCATACTAAAAAAAATGAACAATGCCAATTTGAGGGGGGGGGGGGGGTATCGTAAAACATTACGATGCGTTACAGGGGCGGGAGGGGGTCTTTCATACAACACGTTACGTAACGTTTTCTTTTTTTTTAATAAAAAAATATGGAATTAAAACTGCCAAGTTAACAAACTACGCATGTATTGCGGGTTAAACATCTCTTGTTTAATTTAGTATTATTACCGTAAAGGCGATTAAAACTATAACAAGGATACTATAGCGACTTTCTTGTACTTTGCGCAACATAAATTTTGCCACTTTTGGGTAAGAATGGTCACTTGAGTGTTACGTAACGTTTAGAGGGGGAGGGGGGGGGGGGGTACAGAAAAACGTTACGGTGCGTTACAAGGGGGGGAGGGGGGGTCAAAAATCTTCAATAATTGCGTTACGTAATACTTGAACGCTCTTGAAAGCACATCAAAGCCAAGTGCCATCCAGTGGCGTAACTATAACGTCGGGGGCCCGCGGCAAATTCGTCAGAGCTCCTTCCTCAATATAAAGAAGTGCATCAGCGTCCCTTCTGTGCTCTAAGCCAAGCCAGTTCTACCCCGTACAGCTAGGAGCCCGTGGCATGTTGCCACCCCTGCCACCCTATAGTTACGCCACTTGTCCAACTGTAGTTTCGGTTCCGGTTTCGGCCGTGCTGAAACTTACAATATCGCACTTCGGTCCGCATTTTTCGCGCCGGCAATCGAACTGCATTTTTATGACATCAAATATGGTACATACATACATACATACATACAAATCACGTCTTTATCCCTTACGGGGTAGACAGAGCCTAAGGTAACAGGTACCTACAGGCCACATTTAGCAAGATTGTGGGCGTATGGAATCAAAATAGTGACGGGTTGCTAGCTTCATCGCCTATAACATGATTCCTATAATTTTCGCCCATTCCCTCGATGGGCTTTTACCATCTGCGCGGGTAGAGAAGCAACTGGTATATTCTATGTTTTTCTTTGCTCCCAAACCAGTATGGAAGAAATTTAACGAAAGGAAAAAAATCTCAACCTCCTCCATTCCCCCCTCCCTATCTCCCTCTCTCGTATATTAGGGGAGGCCTTTCGACAGACTTGTGCCGGCTGGTGATGGTGATGGGATGTTGTGTTGCAGCAAGATGATGGTGCTGTGCTACGAGGACGGCTCGCTGCGCGTGGTGGTCTCCACCGCCAACCTGTACCTGGACGACTGGGAGAACAGGACGCAGGGGTACGCATACTCATACTGATACACATACTCATAATAATACTCATGCTCATATTAACTCATAATCATATGAATACTCATATTAATACGCATACTCACTCACATTAATATTCATAATCATTTTAATACTCATATTAATGCTCATTCTCATATTCATACCCATACTAATCTTCATACTCATTTTCATACTCATACTCATTTATTCATAATTAGTGTTCGTAGATTTTGCCGCAGAACCGGTGCAATGACGACACAGTGACATAACATAAGGCAGTGCCTTAGGGTTGTCGACGTATGTAATATGACTAGCTGCTGCCCGCGACTTCGCGCAGAATTAAATATAGCTTAGCGTTTTTTGAAAAAAAAATTACATTATCATTTTTTACAGAATTTAACATTTTTTTTTTACACAATCGTTTACTCTGTCGATGTGTTATCTGTATTGTATCTGTTTATTTCAAAACTTCCATTCCAGTTCGTCACTTTTTTGATCGTCATTTTTTTATATGTATGGAACGTGACGGACAGGAAAAAAACCCATACTAAAATCTGCGACACATTTTTTCTTGTATGAAAATGCAAAATTACATGAAAAACGTTAGCACATTCCGAGATTCAGATTATACGTACAAGAATTTGTCGTTTAAAGTTATTAAATACATAGATAGATGGTTATCGAATGCGTGTAAATAAATCTCTCTCTCCCCCTTTCTCCCTCTCCCTCCTAATACCTCTCCCTCTCCCTCCCTCACTCTCACTACCTCTCCCCCTCCCTCCTTCTTTCCATTCCATCTCCCCTCTCCCTCCCTATCTCTCCCCCTTCTACATCTCTCTCTCCCCTCTCTCCCTCTCCCTATCTCTCTCTCTATCTCTCTCTCTCCCCCCCCCCCTCTCTGTCTCACTGGCTTGTCTTGCGTTTAGGCTGTGGTTCAGCCCGCGCTGCGGCGCGCTGCCTTCGGGCGCGGCGGCTCACGACGGAGACTCCCCCACGCAGTTCAAGAAGTACCTGCTGAAGTACCTCGCGCAGTACAGGACACCGTTGCTGGCCTACTACGTCGAGAGGGTCAAGCGCTGCGACTTCAGTCACATCAAGTGAGTTATACAATCAACGGGGGTCCATTAACTATGTGAGGTATTTAGGGGGGGGGGGGGGGGAGGCGAATCTTAGTAAATCTCACTTGGGGGAGGGGGGTCTTGGCAAATATCACGTATTTTTTTTTAGCAGAAGTGTAAAACTGCGTGAAAATTAAGTTAAATTAAAGTTGAGTGAAAATAAAAAAGGTATCTTGAATTAAAATATGACAAAATCTGACGTACCTATTTGTCATATTTATCCGAAATTGTATTGTTTTTTAATAAATCCAATACTTTTATACAAAGTACAAGTTTTTAAGAATCTCACGTGAGATCGGGTCAGGGGGGAGGGGGTCGAGAAAAATCTCACGACATCTCACCGAGGGGGGAGCGGGACATGAGACACGTTACTCAAACAGGTCATTTACTTAAGTTTCTCATCTATACTTATGATTTGGCTTTCGTTTTTTCCTTTCAAGGTCTGTACTATAGAGGCTATCCTAAAACTATAGAATTTGGTATTTTTCCATCAGCGTATTCCTAGTGGCTTCAGCGCCGGGGGGGCACTTCGACACGGAGTGGGGCATGACCCGCGTGGGGGCCTTGCTCAGGCAGCACTGCGCCGTCCCGCGCGAGCAGCAGGCGCGCTGGCCGCTCCTCGCACAGGCCAGCAGCATCGGCAGCTACGGCAAGGAGCCGCGCGTGAGTACACTCAGAGCAGCCTTTAGGCCTTGTCACCTTAGGCTCTGTCTCGCTCTATCTACCTGCACTGCCTGCTACCAAATGCTATTCGACCTAGCTTGAGGGTAGGTCGACACAGTGCAAAATACCAGGCCACTAGGTTATTCAATAGGTTACCCGCGGAGTTGAAAACAATAACTAGCTTGTACAAGTTTAAAGACAGCTTGAAGCAATTCTTGTTGAAAAGGTGTTATTACAGCGTTGACGAATTTATGGCATAACAATTATAAAATTTAAATATGACTACCAAATTAATTATTATTAGATTCATAAGTCATTATTATGTAAATCGGTTATTTTTGTTATTTTTTTTTTCTTTCCTTATATTTGACATTCTATTTATTAATTATTGTTTTCTTATGTTTAATTTAAGTATCTGTATTAGGTAATATTCGTACACAATGAAAATTGTTTTGTGAATAAATAAACTGTACGTTGACCAAACTGTACGAACTGTAATTGCAAGGTCTCATCGTCTAAGGGAAGACGGGGCCAGCGTACGAGCCCTCCTTGGCGCGGTCCTGGCGGAAGCCGGGGCCATCGGAGGCATCCCACTGGCAGCAGCGGCGTTAGGGCCACTGACACCCCGGGCAGTAATATTTAGGCGCCCACTTAAGGACAGTATTGAGGGTACACAGCCGGTGAGCCAGGAGCCCGAGGCCCCAGACCTCAGCGCCCCCCAAATTTGGCGCCCCGGGCCGTCACCCCATCGCGCCCCCCCCTAACGCCGGCACTGGCCTAAAGGCTCTGTCTACCTGCAGTAGCGTAGCGTGGGTCTCGGCCGATGAAAATTTTGCCGCCCCATTGTTTACGTACTTTAAATATTTATACGATACTAGCTGACCCGGCGAACTTTGTTCCGCCTTAAATTTGAAAAATTCCAGTGGGTTGGGCTGTGCTATCCCGCGGGAACTATGCAATTTTCCGGGATAAAAGCTATCCTATGTCCTTTCCCGGGACTCAAACTATCTGTATACCAAATTTCAACTAAATCGGCCCAGCGGTTTAAGCGTGAAAAGGTAACAGACAGACAGACAGACAGAGTTACTTTCGCATTTATAATATTAGTAAGGAGTAAGGACTATTGTTATTTATTCTGAAATTTTGCCGCCCCCTAAAAGTGCAAACCGGGGCGGGCCGCCCCCCTCCCCCCCCCTACGCTACGCCACTGCCTACCTGCATTGCAAGGTCTCATCGTCTAAGGGAAGACGGGGCCAGCGTACGAGCCCTCCTTGGCGCGGTCCTGGCGGAAGCCGGGGCCACCGGAGGCATCCCACAGCGTCCCCATCACACCGGATTGAGGCCGGAGAGTTTTTAGTTTGGGTATGCACCTTTGGGGGGAGGGGGGGAGTCCCACATAACCCCGTGCCTAGGGCATTCATAAAGATTTTCTCTCCGTTAAAAATCTAATAATTTATTATTAGTTGTGAAGTAGATTATCTTTGTAACCTTTCTTTTTATTGGATTTTAATTTTTAAGATTTTATAAGATAATAATCATAGTTTTAATTTGAATAATTTCTTTATATTTTTGTCATGTATACTAGCTTCTGCCCGCGACTTTGTCTGCGTAGAATTATACATAAAAACCTTCCTCTTGAATCACTCTATCTATTTAAAAAAACGTATCAAAATCCGTTGTGTAGTTTTGAAGATATAAGCATACATAGGGACATAGGGACAGAGAAAGCGACTTTGTTTTATACTATGTAGTGATTTCCCTGGTGATTGTTTAATTATTTAATAGCCATTTTGTTTAGCTTTTATAGCCTGAAACACAGGATTTCCTAGTTCAGGCATATGAGTTGTTAACTTAGATTTATAAGGAAACTTTGCTCTTAGTTATAATTTTGTAAAACATCATCACTACATAGTATAAAATAAAGTCGCTTTCTCTGTCCCTATGTCCCTATGTATGCTTATATCTTCAAAACTACGCAACGGATTTTGATGCGATTTTTTTAATAGATAGAGCGATTCAAGAGGAAGGTATTTTATGTATAATTCTACGCAGACGAAGTCGCGGGCAGAAGCTAGTTTATGAATAAACTAGCTGTTGCCCGCAACTTCGTCTGCATATAATTCGTTTATCGCTATCCCGCGGGAACTATACAATTTTCCGGGATAAAAAGTAGCCTATGTGTTATTCCCGACTATAATCTATCTATGTTCCAAATTTCATCTAGATCTGTCCAGCCGTTCTGGCGTGAAAGAGTAACAAACATCCAAACATACTCGCAAACTTTCACATTTATAATATTAGTAGGATTATCTTTATCTTTAAAAAAAAAGGCTGTCTAACCCATAAGGGGTATAGACTTGACGTTATGGTCACAAAAACGTCTGTCTGATGATGCCTTGTTGCCGGCAGCTGTGGCTGACGGGCGACTTCCTGCACCACTTCACCAAGATCAGGGAGCAGCCGCAGACGCTCTCGCAGCCTCCGCAGCTGCAGCTCATCTACCCCTCGCTTGGTGAGAACATCTATGAGGCGGCCAACCGTCCCGTAATGGCAGTTGTAATCCCGCATTGCAATCTATACATATAAAAATGAATCGCAAAATGTGTTGCTAAGCGCAAATCTCGAGAGCAGCTGAACCGATTCCGCTAATTCTTTTTTTAGAATATTCCTTGAAGTATGGGGATGGTTCTTACGGAGAGAAAAATTCGAATAATTGCCGGGAAAACCCTAAAAACAGCCCTTCTCTTTTTCCTGTACAAAAGTTTTCTAGCTAAAATGTAGAGTAAATTGGACCTTTATTGCTTTTTAATACAGTTCATATTAAATTACAAGCACTCACTGTTGTCTAAGCAGTGTAGGTGTGTCCCTAACGTCAAAGAGTCAATTTGCACTGTATTACCGATGCACAAAGTTCAAATTCTATCAAAACAGTATGCGTGCCACATTCCAAATCTTTTTGACAGAACGAAGTCTGTCGGGTCCGCTAGTATTTAATAAAATAGTCCCGCAAATCGCCTAAGGTGTCCCGTATGTCCCGCATTCCTCGTTTCCCATCGTCTCGCTCGCATAAAAGTGTTCCACATCAAAAATACACTGAGAAAAAAAAAATGTTGCCATGCATTCGACAACAAACTATTTTTTTCAGTGACGTATCGAGACGCAGCGCGCCGTCGCCGTACCAAAATGTTCGTCTTCGAATTTCAAACAACAGCCTGTGTGTGTGTGTGTGACGCTTCGAGACTCTCGAGAGTACACCACCACCAATTCCAAAAAATCCTCAGTCTTACTGTGGATAGGGGGGGGGGGGGGGGGGGGGGGTGTCCCGCATTGACTTATTTGAAAGTTGGCCGCCTTAGCATCAGACCGTGTGCCCACAGCTGGACCTCTCCAATGGCACGCTACAATACAACAATACAATACAAATACTCTTTATTGCACACCACAAATCAGTACAAAACAATACAGAAACAAAGAACAAAGTAGACAACAGGCGGTCTTATCGCTTAATAGCGATCTCTACCAACCAGTAAGAAAAGTAAGTTGGAGACAGTTTAAGTAGGTGGCGGAAACAAATAGACAGGATAAACGCAGGGATAATAAAAACAATACCAACAAAAATATAATACATAGCTAAATAAATAAAATAAAATAATACATACGTACACACATAACATTACTGTATAATACTTATGATAAAACACACACACGCTACTGAAATCTTCTCTTGTATTTTTTTTACAATACAATACAACAGTAAATTAAAAAAAAAACATAGATAAAATCCATCATTTCTTCCAAGTTTAGACGACCGGATAGCCTAGTAGTTAGTAAACCTGACTATGAAGCTAGAGGTCCCGGGTTCGAATCCCGGTAGGGGCAGACAGTTGTATGATGGATACGAATGTTTGTGCACGAGTCATGGATGTTGTATGTATTTATCTACCTTATATAAGTATGTTTATCCGTTGCCTGGTACCCATAGTATAAGCTTTGCTTAGTTTCGGGCTGGGTCAATTGGTGTAATTTGTCCCATGATATTTATTTATTTAAGTTGGTCTGGGAGGAAAGAAAAAACATAGAATGTACCACCCGCGTCGATGGTAAAAGACCACCGAGGGATTTGGCGAAACTTATAGGAACCATGTTTTAGGCAATGAGGTTAGCAACCGATCACTATTTTGATTCCATTTTCCACCTATACACCCTTGCTAATTGTGGCCTGTAGGTACCTGTTACCTTAGGCTCGGTCTACCCCGTAAGGGATAAAGACGTGATTTGTGTATGTAAGATAAAATTTCTAAACGGCACTGAAATTAGAACACAGTAAAATCCGAAAAGTAAAGCTATGGCCGGGATTCGAACACGGACCCTCGTCATTCCGTGACGCGTGCTATACCCCTACACCCATAGCAGGTGGGTAAGCCTTCGAATTTTTCTACCTGTTACTAGCTGTTACTAGCTGTCACGTGACAATACAATACAATACAATAACTCTTTATTGAACACCACATATAACAACCAAAACAGAAAAAAGGTATACAGAATATTACAAGGTAACAATAGGCCTTGACCTTGCCTGGCCTTGAGGCGTGACCTTGTTACTATGCGAATTTTTGTCGCCAAGCGTCATCTGTTTGAAAGTGTCTGTACGACACAATTACAAACTCCCGTGGAACATCTGCTCACCAGGGACGAGAGATGGCGCTGTTTTCAATGTTATGTTCTATTTGAGTTTGCTTTGTTTGTTGTGTAGACAACGTGCGGCAGTCGCACGACGGGCTGCTGGGCGGCGGCTGTCTCCCTTACTCCGCGGACGCGCACGCCAAGCAGCCCTGGCTCAACGCCTTCCTCTAGTAAGTACACGCAACATATTACCTTTTTATGTTTGAGAAAACCGTACAATAGGCGGCCTCGCTGCCGCTCGGTTTGTAACATTACTCGACCAGCAAGCCTGGCCGGTTCGCTTACGGCTTACCTGGTGGTGGAGGGGTAAAAGCACGCATCGAGGAACGACGAGGATCCGGGTTCGAATCCCGATCAAAGCTTTACTTTTGGGTCATTCCATTATCGCCGGTGCAACACTTAGACGCCTGTTTTAGTCCAACCCAAACAAATAAAAACATTTCCAACGAAATCAGTCTTTAAAATACTACACAATGTATACGACGCGCATAATTATTAAATAAAAAATATATTTTAGTTTAAGTTAAGGTTACTTAGGGGCTGCTCCGTTCACTACGACGGAAACAGTATATTCACTGCTTGGCCACTGACTACCCTCTCTGGATTTAAGTCGTGAGCATGTGTTATTTTTTATAAATTTAAGTGTTATTAGCGTAACTAGTAATGCCATCTGTTGAGAATCTTTGTAACTAGATTTAGTTTTTGTAATAAATCCGCGCGAGGGCGCTCGCATCGCTTGTTGTTGGTTTTGTTCTCTGTCACGTGCCACGCGAACTCTCGAATTAAGCCAAAAAAGTCCATTTTATTCCATTTTCGAACTTCGTACGCTACACCCAACTAGGCTGAACCAAAACAGGGGTCCAAATGTTGACTCGCGATAGTGGAATGACCCTTTTGGTAATTTTTTAGGTTCTAGTTTTCAGTATCGTTTAGAAAAAATGTAGTGTTTCTTTAGTTCCTCTTTGTATTGTTCTGTAGCCAATGGAAAGCGACCTCGTCTCACCGCGATCGCGCCATGCCGCATATAAAGTCTTACATGCGCACCTGCCCCGAGCGCGCGCGCGCCGCCTACTACCTGCTGACCTCCGGGAACGTCAGCAAGGCCGCCTGGGGGAACATCAACAAAGGTCAGCAGCGGCGGAGGGCGCAGCGCGTCTCTGTTTTTAGTATCGGACAGACGGACGGACGGACGGACGGACGGACGTAAGGACGGATGGACGGATGGGCGGACGGACGGGCAGATAGATAGACACACAAACAGACAGAAAGACGGACGGACGGGCAGACAGACAGCCAGACAGACAAACGGAAACACTGACGGACGGGCAGACAAACAGAGACGCAAGTCAGCAAGGCCGCTTGGGGCAACCTCAACGAAGGTCAGCAGCGACAGAGAGCACAGTGCGTCTCTGTTCTTAGTATCGGACGGACGGACGGACGGAAGGACGTGTTGGATTCTTGGACCCTTAAGCGTATCGAAGGTGGAGGCAATCAAAACGCTGTTCTATCTCAGCTTGGGTTTTTAATAATCAATCTTAACGGACTAACTGGACGGACGGGAGGACGGACAGTCAGAAAGACAGACAGAAAGACGGGCGGGCAGACAGACAGAAAGACGGACGGGCAGACAGACAGACAGACGGACGGGCAAACAGACAGACAGAAAGACGGGCGGACGAACGGCTGGACGAACAGTCAGACAGACAGACAGACAGACGGTCGGACAGACAAACGGATGGACGGAAATACAGACAGACACACAGACAGACGGGTGGACGTACGGACGGACGGATGGACGGACAGTCAGTAGAGTTCCAGTAATAGGATCCCGCTTTTACCCTTTCGGTATGAATTTTCCCCTATCCCCTATCCCTTTTAGGGATAAGTTCGCCTTTGTGCATGTGTGTTGTCCTGTATTCATCTTTTTCTTGTGTTTTATATACAGTAAAGAGTTATACATACATACATATTAGTATCGTGACGTGTCCGCAGGCAACGCCGCGCTCCGCATCATGAGCTTCGAGGCCGGCGTGATGTTCCTGCCCAGGTTTGTGGTGAGTGTGTCTATGTCCGTGTCATAACTATTCAACTATTTCCAACATGAAACTACCGTGAGACTTAATCATAATCTATACTAATATTATAAAGAGGAAAAATTTGATTGTTTGTTTGCATTGAATAGGCTCCGAAACTACTGGACCGATTTCAAAAACTCTTTTGCCGTTAGAAAGCTACATTATCACTGAGTGACATAGGCTACTTTTTACCGCGGGAAAATACCTTTTCCTACGGGAAAATTAATTTATCGCGGGCGAAGCTGCGGACGGAAGGCTAGTTACACATAAACCTTCGATCAACAATACAACTAGATTCACGGTCCCATACAAAATCAAAGCGAAAAAGTGGCCGTGTTGCTTATGCTTATAGCTATATCTGTTTTACCTTCTTTGTTAACGTAAAATAAACCTTAAGTCTAAGCAACAAAGAGCCAAATAATTATAATTGTATATAATACTTACGACGTTTCGTCACAAGACGAGCGAAAGCGTTCGATAAACAAAAGAACTACCTTCGTTTTAAAAAGATGTCATTCTATTTGAGGAACAGGGTAATAATGGAGTCGCAATTAAGTATATAACTCAGATTTTTTTTATTTGTCAGATATTTACAAATACAAATATTAACATGAATTTTAATAACTAAGCCTATCTACGTCCCACTGCTGGGCACAGGCTTCCTTTAACAACGAGAGGGATTGGGCCATAGTTCCCACGCAGGCCCAGCCAGGCAACAGCCGTAGTAGCCTAAATTATATTATAAATATTGTACGGCTTGAACTTTTCTTGAAGCTTTACGTCTTATTTAATAAGTATGTATGTATGTATGTAAACTCTTTATTGCACATAAAAATTTAATATGTTAATAAGTGATAGCTCCTCTGTTCCATCTCATTATACTTCATCTTATATTATTTTAAACATTTCTATGTAACTATACCTGCAATTTGGGAATCGCCTTTTTCTGTAATCTACGCCTTTGGCTATTTCCAGTTATGTCGAATTTGTCAAAATGAATCGAACATATAGCAGAATTTTTGCAAGGCCTGTAAAGTTCTTCTTCTCTTTCTCTCGCGACAATAGTTATCCATTCCGCACAGCAAAAAGGATCACTAGGAAATCTACAAAAAAATACAATATATATTTTATTTTAAAACGAGAACTACTCCATGAATTTCTTGTTCTAAAACCACCGATAATTGTCAAGATGGTGGGCCAACATTGGCCAAACAATAAATTATTGATTTTAAAATGTAAACTGCAAATTATTACGTACTTTATGAAATAACTGATTTGTACTTAGTTAAAGAAAGATATTCCTTCCGAAACCTTAGTGTTTCGGTGGCTGTTTTTACAATTTTTGAAAGCAAATTGTGGCATTTTGACACGTCCTCACGTTGGCCGAGGTTGGCGCGTACTGTCAGAAATAAGGCCACAAATTTATTTTGTGGTCTTATTTCTCGGAGCCGTTTTCAGAGCTATCACCGTGAATCTAGTTGTATTGTTGATCGAAGACATAAACGGATAACTCGCGTATAAGAGTCGAGTGACGCTCGACATGTTTCGGAATATTCCGTAGACCTTCCTCTTGGAGCGCTCGCCCCGGCAGCGAAACGAACACGTTTTATACGTGGCTTATCCGTTTTTGTATTTATGTTAGGTGGGATCTGTCCGGGGGAAAGAGCGGTGCTTGGTCCGGTGCACCCTGGGCATCGGCTAATGATTTCCTGGCGGTCTCCGAGGGATATCATTGACCGTTGGCTAAGAGCCCGACGGGGAGGGGTCTTTTGACCGTGTTCTACCGTACAACGTTGCCGACATTTGTGTCACAAGATTTTTGGATACTGTATTTATTACTTTGACATGGGCGAAATCATTGCATCGATCGATGGGGCCGTATTAAAAAAAAGAAGTACTCGTGCGTCCTAGCGTAGTAGTTTTTTTTTATATATAAAAGAGGGGGGGGGGCAAACGAGCAGACGGGTCACCTGATGGAAAGTAATCACCATCGCCCAGGGACACCTGCAAGACTTGGGGAATCACAGGTGCGTTGCCGGCCCTTTCAAGAACAGGAAGGCTCGCTTTTTAAAGATCCCTAAATTGTACCGCTCAGGGAATGTTGCAGCAGTTATAGTTATGTAGAGGCGAACTAGGTGGCGCTAGGGTCGATAGTTTTCTATATTTCATGCTTACCCACCTGCTACGGGTGGTGTAGGGGTATAGCACGCGTCAAGGAATGACGAGGATCCGGGTTCGATTCCCGGCCATAGCTTTACTTTTCGGATTTTTCTATGTGTTCTAATTTTCACTGACATTTAGAAATTTAATTTCTAACGGTAAAACCGAAAAAGTAAAACATAAAAATCAAGAAATAAAATTTCTTGATTCATTTGATAGTAGCTATCATTAGAAAAACAGCGCCTTCTCTCGTCCCTGGCGAGCAGTAGATGTTCCACGGGAGTTTGTAATTGTGTCGTACAGACACATTATTCAAACAGATGACGCTTAGCGACAAAAATTCGCATAGTAACAAAAGGTCACTTGACAGTTAGTAACAGGTAGAAAAATTCTTAGACTACCCACCTGCTATGGGTGGTGTAGGGGTATAGCACGCGTCACGGAATGACGAGGATCCGGGTTCGATTCCCGGCCATAGCTTTACTTTTCGGATTTTTCTATGTGTTTTAATTTTCACTGACATTTAGAAATTTAATTTCATGCTTCTCTTGCAGATCAACGAAGACTTCTTCCCGTTGGACCCTAAGGACCCTAAGCGGCTAGTGGTACCCTACGACATACCCCCCACCAAGTACACCAGCGACATGATCCCCTGGGTGCAGGATTATTTGAGATAGAAACCGGCCAAACAGAAGAAAATCTAAAGATACATACACAAACACAAATCACGTCTTTATCCCTTACGGAGTAGACAGAGCCTGAGGTAACAAGTACAGGCCACATTTAGCAAGATTGTGGGCGTAAAGGTGGAAAATGGAATCAAAATAGTGATGGGTTGCTAGCCTCATTGCTTATAACATGATTCCTTATATTTTCGTCTCCCTCGATGGGCTTTACCATCTGCGCATCTAAAGATATTCTTTGAATAGTCCACTTACCAGTTTTTACACCCAGTTTTGACTTGCATGCTGGCTTTGCTCCAAAGAAAAAACATAGAATGTACCAGTTGCTTCTCGTCCCGCGCAGATGGTAAAAGTCCATCAAGGGAATGTGGGAAAATTATAGGACTCATGTTATAGGCGATGCTAGCAACCCATCACTATTTAGATTCCGCTTTCCACCTATACGCCTACAATCATGCTAACCGTGGCCTTAGGTCTTGTTACCTTGGGCTCTGTCTACCCCTTGAGGCGTATAGACGTGATTTCTGTTTGTGTATGTATGTACCAGTTTTTAGCGCGTACCTATTATGGTGGTCTGACACTGGTGTTACAAATTGTTGTATAACGTTATAAAAACGCAGAATTAAATATAATCCATGTTCACCAATTATCTTCTATACATATAATAATACAGGGTAGACAGAGCCTAAGGTGGCAAGACCTACAGGCCGCGTTTAGCAAGATTGTGGGGGTAATGGTGGAAAAATTAATCAAAATAGTGATGGGTTGCTAGCCGCATCGCCTATAACATGATTGCTAAGACTCGTCCATTCCCTTGATGGGCTTTTACTTGTAACAAAATTTATTGAAATGTATTTGATTGAAGTGAATGTCGTGTTTTATAACGTTTTACAACACTTTATAACACCTGTGTCGCATTAAGATTGAGTGTTAACAGATTTATCTGTTGGAATGTTATTATGTTGTAAAGTGATATTGATCAGTGTAAATAAAATGTTTGCTATAGTTTTGTGTATTATTTTTGATATTAAATACCCGTTTTTTGAGAGAGATGAATTTCCATGTTGAGGCAACTAGGGATTCCAAAAACCGGTTTTTAACTGCATTACAGAAAGAAAACCCGGTTAACCGGTTATTATTACTTTCTTCAATTTTGCTCAAATCATCATTTTATATCTCGACGTTCTTGCTGCATGGAATAAAGTATTGCTTAGTTTATAAACTAAGTAAGTCAGCATTAGTTAAGCAGAAAATAAAACAAGTTTGTTTTGATCTACTGAAACTTTCAGATGTCAAGGATATTAATAAAATGCGTTTTAAATGTTGTAAAATATAGATAGTAATAATATTGCCCGAATATTGAACAAAACAGTTTTAACCTCACTGTAGTATACAGGATTAAATAATTAACTTATTATAGTTTTTATGTCTTTCGGTTTTAATCAGGTTTTTGCGTCCCGAAAATCGTTTTTTTGCATTAACCAAAAAAGTCCGGTTAACCGGATTTTCGGTTAACCAGTTAACCGGTTTGCACTCCCTAGTGGCAACGTTTGTCCTGCCTTTTGGTCTTGTTACTATAGGCTATGTCTACCCCGACAAGCTGATGGGAGGCGGAGGCATACCCAGATGCGCCCTTAGCCCCAACGAGGAAGCTATTCCGCCGGATTACTTCGTGAGAGGTTCGGGGGCGGACTCGTTTTTGGATCCGTTCGAGGGGAAGAGCAGTGCTTGATCCGGTGCACTCTGGGCATCGGTTAGTGATTGTCTGGCAGCTTCTGATATCGTTATCCGTTGACTAAGAGCCCGACAGGGGGTCTTTTGACCGTGTTCTACCGTAGGTACAACGTTCCGACATTTTTGTCACAAGATTTTTGAATGCTGTATTTATTACTTTGACATTGGCGAAGTCATCGCGCATCGATCGATGGGGCCATATCCTATTAACTTTTATTGACACATTGCGTGATTTTATTAGCCATCAGTGGCGTAACTATAGGGTGGCAGGGGTGGCAAAATGCCACGTGCCCCTAGCTCTACGGGGCCCCCAACTGGCTTGCTATAGAGCACAGAAGGGACGCTGATGCACTTCTTTATATTGAGGAAGGAGCCCCTTGTAAAGAATTTGGCACGGGCCCCAGACGTTATAGTTACGCCACTGGGGGCCATATTGGAAAAGAAGAGCGTTTAGTAAGGGGGTAAGTTATTAGGTTATGCGACGCGTGCGCCGCTCCGATTGCCGGCGGCAGCGGAGCGGCGCCGCCGCGGTTCAATTGCCGCCCATTAACTCATTACAAACTTGTTAATTAACAGTACAGGCAAAGCCGCAAGTGTACACGGTTTTATACAATAAACGTTTTTTTTTTTAACATGAAACTAGAGAGAGAGAGAGAGAGAGAGAGAAACATTTATTTACACACATTCGATACACGTAGAATTATAATAGGAAGAAATACAATATACTTAGAAATACATAGTACCGATATGGTGTAAAATGGGCCCTACTCAGCATAATGTTGCGGCAAGCCGCAACGCTGTTTTTCAGTAGGACCCAGATAAAATTAAAAAATTAAACATATAAAATACACATACACTGTAGCGACACGAACGGCGTGAGACTTAATCATCATTACACATAAACGGATAACTCACGTATAAAAGCATCACTCACACTACGCATCACTCGACTTTTTAAAAATAAAAATAAAATGTTTTTATTTCAGATTATAAATCCATATTATGTTAGTAACAGTGCTTACAAAACTAGTGTTAGTCAACATTAATAAATAACTAAGCGGGCTAGTCACTGGCCCAGAGTGCAGTCATATAGGTGGCCATACTTGCGTGCACCCCGGTCCAGTGCAAGATGAGCCGGCTGTCAAGTCAAGTTTATACGTGAGTTATCCGTTTATGTGTAATGAAATGACAATAAACGTTTCTTATTTCTTCTTATTTCTGTGATCCTACTAATATTATAAACGCGAAAGTTTGTAAGTATGGATGGATGGATGCAGGCACGCCGGCTGTTTCGTCGCCCGCGTGCAATACCGATTGGTATCCATGCGCGCCCTCTGCGTAGGAGTCGACCGGCAAGGGTACAATGACTTGAATTAGGTATGAGTAGCTATTTGCCGCCCCCTGGACGTGCCGCCCGTGTGCCAACATGATTCCTATTATAATCGCCCATTCCCTCGATGGGCTTTTACCATCTGCGCGGGTAGAGAAGCAACTGGTATATTCTATGTTTTGCCTTTGCTCCCAGACCAGCATGGAAGACAAATATTCGTTATAGAAAAATATAGAATGCACCAGTTGTTTCTCTTCCCGGGCAGATGGTAAAAGCCCATCATCCTCATAGGAAAATCATAGAACGATGCGGGTATTTTCCATCTATACCTAGACCCACAATCTTGCTAAACGTGGCCTGTAGGTCTTGTCACCTTAGGCTCTGTCTACCCCGTAAGGGATAAAGACGTGATTGTGCGTATTGCCTAATATTACAAATGTGAGATATGTCTATATTACAGATGTTCTTAGCAAGTGGAACAAATTAGTCTCTGCCTACACCTATGGGAAAGAGGCGTGACGGTATGTATGTATGTATGTATGTGTAACGTTAATGCAGTTGCCCGATTTCTGAAAGCACGTATGGGTGTAACATCCACCCCGTATGATAATGGGGTACATATACAATACAATACAATAACTCTTTATTGAACACCACATATAACAACCAGAACAGAAAAAGGTATACAGAACACAGAGCGATCTCTACCAGGCAACCATAATGGACTGGAGAACAGAACAGATCTAATCATATATCCGGTAATTGTAATTGTGTTGTAGACATTGCCATGTTCGTGTAAACTAACAAGTGCCCCTAAGTTCATATAAAATAAAATAGGAGACGTTTTGGAAAAAGGTCGGGTCGGGTCGGGTTCAGGAGTACCCGAAACCGACGAGCATGTATGAAGAGATTGATGACTGTGGATGAGGCGAAAGAAATATGTCAGGATCGTAGCAAGTGGAACAAAGTAGTCTCTGCCTACCCCTATGGGAAAGAGGCGTGACAGTATGTATGTATGTATGTATGTAAATTTAAATATAATAATCAAAGTATCATCATCAACATAGGCCACGTAAAGCATGATTAGCGTATAGTGGAAAGGGGAATCAAAATAGTGATGGGTGGCCTAGCATCTATAACATTCCTAAAAATTTCGCCCATTCCTCGATGGCCATTTACCATCTGCACGGGACGAGAAGCAACTGGTATATTCTTTGTTTATCCTTTGCTCCCAGACCATCTTGGAAGTAAAAAAAAAGTTGGAATAGATACAATCATAGTGCAACAAACGCTTAAAGTTGCCAGTCCGACCCCACTAGCGTACCAACCAGTTAGTTTTCGGTCCATCGCGCTATTACAAACGGTATATATGCTATGCTCTTTCGTAACAACCCTCAGTGTGCGATTGCCTGTGCTGTGATATACTTGTGAATATGCGGGTAGGTCTGATTTATTGATAAAGCGGAATGGAAAAATGTGGTCTGTCAATTTTGAGTTCAAAAGTTAATCTCAATTTTGGGGTGCGAGTCGGGTTACCTCCGCGTGTGGTCAAAGCTGCGGTTCGTTTTTGGATCCATCCGGGGGGGAAGAGCAATGCTTGGTCCGGTGCACCCTGGGCATCGGGTAATGATTTCCTGGCAGTTTCTGAGGGATATCATTGACCGTTGGCTAAGAGTCCGAGAGGGACGGAGTTGCCGACATTTTGTCACAAGATTTTTTTATTATATTTTAGTTACTTTGGCATTGGCGAAATTGCCGTCGCTATAACGACTTGATACGCCACAAATAAGAAGAAGAAGAATAATCTCAATTCCAGACAATTTTAACGCGTTTGTAAACAAACACTTAATGTACGCTATTAGCAATTTAACAACAAAATTATTACAACGTTATTTGTAATAAAATAGCGCCTTTCTCTCGTCCCGGGCGACAGAGAGGGGAATATTATTATAAATAATTATTATCTATTATGTTTACTTTTATATAACTTTACATACACAACTGTTTCTTGGTAGGCACATGATGGCGCTTAAATATTTTTTTACAGATATATTTTATAGGTATACATTTTGATCAATTATGCATTTCAAACTTTGTTTATTTGAGTCGCCATTATTGTTGCACAGTTAATTTGCCTGTGGTGCGCGTGCGTCGTGGTGGCGCGGGCGCAGGACGACGGTTTCTACGCGCCGCAGACCTTCAGGCAGCACGTGAGTGATCCCCACACGGCACAACCACAGAAGTTTTAGAACACAGCTTATTACGGGTACCTATATTGCGTAGGGTCCACAACCAAAATCAGAAAGTTAAACCATTTCGATTACAAGCCTTTTTTTTGACTGTACTAGCGTTATCCCATGGCAACGATCTGGGCGATATTTGTAAATATAGGTATTTAGGATTAGATTAAGATAGTTTAAGGTTTTTCGTATCAACTTTTAACTTGTAAAATATGTTTATTTGAATAAAATCTGTCAGAGCTACTAATTACCAGAGACCTATAAAAGCATAACTCACAATGTCGGATAGTTGAAACCAGCTCAATTTTTTTTTGAGTTAGGTCAGTTTAGTTCTCAGCATGTTGCGAGTTAAATAATGTAGGTACCTACGCTTTTTATTTATTATTATTATAGCCTTTTTTTTATTCCGAATTCGCTACAATTTCAGTAAGTATGTTTTGTTGTTTTTTATTTTTTTTTCCTTTTTTTTTTAAATTATTATTATTAAATTGTCGCGTAATTCGGCGTGCCTCATGGCATAGGCCTCCTCCGTGTATTGGAGGGTTTGGGCTATAGTCCCCACGCGCGCCCAGTGCGTGGGAACTTAACACACACCTTTGAATTTCTTCGCAGATGTGTGCAGGTTTCCTCACGATGTTTTCCTTCAGCGAAAAGCTCATGGCAAATTGCAAATGAAATTTGCGCACATAAATTCCGAAAAACTCAGAGGTGCGCGCCCGGGATTTGAACCCACGACGCTCTGCTTGAGAGGCCACAGGTCAAACCACTAGGCTACCACGGCTTTAGATGCAATTAATAGTAAGTATGTGTGTATGTGACAGGTGGGAGGCACTCTGTTCCAGCCCCAGGACCGACCCTGGAAAACAACCCCAGAAATGGATAAAGTAAGAACAATCTAGAACCAGTTATAAATCATGTCATAAACTTGTACCTACGGTCAGTGGCGTGTATGTGAGGAGCGTAGGCAGCGGTAGGCAGCGGTGACGCAATAGGGAATATGCATTAAAAAATATCACAATTATTAATAAAAACTACAAAAATGGCAACGGACTCTTGCGCCGGCAGCTCTTTCGCACAGACTCGCAATTGCGATACAACGCGGGAATGCCGTGCGTAATGATCTTTTTTCAAATTTTTGAACAATATTCAATAACTTAAAAAATTAATCAATGGATGGATCACTTTTGACAACACGCGCGCAATCTAAAAATGAAGCGCGGAGACCCATTTTCAGCTTTTTTTTTTTTCAGCTTTTAATTAAAATTATAAATAATGGAGATAAGTTCCGGGAGCTAGGATTATTTTATTGGAAATTTCCTCCACTTTAAGAATCTTTTTTTGAAATTACTTAAATATTAATAGTCTATGAAATATTGGCGAAAAACGAAATGCTTTCTACAAAATTTTTCATGAACAAAAAATTTACCTTGCTACTCCGCTACTCACGTGCAAGATAACCAAGGCTGTGTGAAAAACATATATATTTCACACAGCCTTGGTGATCTTGCACGTGAGTAGCGGAGTAGCAAGGTAAATTTTTTGTTCATTGAAATGGACCTCCGCAAAGTAACGCCTGATTCAATAACATTTTTCATTTTTAATTGTTTATAACTTTTGCAATTTTTTATGTGCTCTCACTCTTTTGGCACATTTTTCTAGGCGTCATTCCGCATCCAATGAGCTATCGCCCATAATTTTAAGAGCAGTATCTCTATTTAAGACTATTTTGAACTTGTCGGCTAGACTATATCCCGTAAGGGATAAAGATGTGATTTTAGTATGTTACTTGTCGGCAGCTGGAGTCGTACCAGAAGAGCATGTTCACGCCTGCGCGGAACGACGTGGACCCCCAGGCGAGCCAGCTGTGGCGGCCGCCTGCGCAGGCGCAGGACAACTGGCGAGGTGCGTAGCGTAACTTCTGTACTCTTCGTCAAATTCTAAACTTAAATGTTTAAATATAAAATGTACGGGATAAATGGATTTCTCAAAATATAATTAATTCCTACATGCTGGTCTGGGAGTAAAGAGGAAACAGAATCTACTAGTTGTTTCTCTTCCCACGCAGATGGTAAAAGCGGTGGGAATAGGCAACCCATCACTATTTTGGTTTCTCTTTCCACCTATACGCCCTTAATTATGCTAAACGTGGCCTTAAGGTTTTACCTTAGGCTCTGTCTCCCCCGTAAGGGATAAAGACGTGATCTATGTATATATGTATTTTGTTTTAAAAAGATACTAGCTGTTACTCGCGATTTCATCTACAAAAAAATCGCTTAGCGCTAATCCCTATGCAATTTTCCGGGATAAAAAGTAGCCTATGTTTTAACCTAGGGTGCCAGCTATCTCCGTTTAAAATTTGATCTAAATTCATTCTGTCGTTTCAGCGTTAAGAAGGAACAAACATACACACTCACTCATCAAAATTCGCATTTATACTATTGTTTTAATAAAAATTAAGATGATTCTTTTACTATATTAGAGAGAGAGAGAGAGAGAAACATTTATTTACACATATTCGATACACGTAGATATATAATAGGAAGAAATACAAAATACTTAGGAATAGTACCGATATGGTGTAAAATGAAATTAGGAGGATGGATCTCCGCAAAGTAAGGCTGCGGCTCCACTGAGGCGGAGACGAGCGGAGCGGAGAGGAGACGTGTGGGGATCGACCAATCATATTACAGATCGGAGACGAGATGTGGATTTCATGTAATATGAATTGTAATATGATTGGTCGATCCCCACACGTCTCCTCTCCGCTCCGCTCGTCTCCGCCTCAGTGGAGCCGCACCCTAACGCCTGATCCAACTGATTGGCTGTAGGGTCTCCCCTGGCGCCGTCCGCGCCGCTGCAGCCGATCCTGGAACCGTGGCGGGCGCCCCACAGCATGAGCAAGGAGCAGCAGGCCGCCATCTTGCACCACAAGCAGGCCCTCACCTCCAGTGAGTCAACACCACACGAATACATATAAAAAGCTTCTTCTTCTAATTTTCACTCACATTTAGAAATTTAATTTCTAACGGTAAAACCGAAAAAGTAAAACATAAAAATCAAGAAATAAAATTTCTTGATTCATTTGATAGTACAGTCAAGGGCAAAGATATATATGCAAGTAATGTGAAAGAAAATAAGTAATCATGTAAAGTTAAAAAGATATATACTCATTCAAATGGTAATAAATATGCAAACTACACTGGCAACATAAATATGTACCTGGCAAGTCCAAAAACTTGTATACAATCAAAGTTCCATTATTAGTATCCTGCAAATAATGCAAAATATTATAGTCATACTTAAGTGATTAAATATAGATTCAGTAATTGCGACAAAAATATGTATACAGAATGTAATCTGCGAATATCAACTTTACGGCCTAGTCACACGAAACAAATTTGTAAAGTATGTTTTGACAATTCACGAAAACAGTACAGACTTGTCATTGCATATGTTTGTCGCATGTTTTGACCTGTCACCAAGACGTTATCAATCGGCATGTTTAACAGATTTTACAGATTCAGATTTCGTTGATTTTGATTGAAGATGCTAACGCTAGGTGCTAGGTATACTGGAGGTTCTTAGAGCCGATTTTGGGCCAAACCTTGCACTTTTTCAACCAAGGAAGCCACTTCGCCCAGGGGTACCTATAGGTAAACTGAGTCGATTCTGACCTGGAGCCACGAGGAGCCATCGTGCAGGGGGGCGCGGGAGGGGGGGGGGGGGGAAGTGTGGCTCCGCCGCGCTCCACTCTAAGCTCAATATCTATCTTCGTAAATAAAGTAACTGCATCGTGTTTGGTATCATTTTCGGATAATTTAAGGATGCTGAATTCATTTTTGATATGATAATAATACCTTCTCATACAAAAAAAACGAGATTTTCGAAAAATTTAGCGGATACATATTTTTGACCTTGACTGTATAGATTTTGTAATAATATTGAAACTGACAACTTAAACTAGGTATCTTTGAATATCCTAGATATGTTTAAAATATGAAAAAAACTCGATTTAGAAATTCAGTAAAACATCATTGGGTTTTAAGCGTTTTTAATAATAATAAATAATAAAACTGGCAAATGTATGAAGTCACTCCTTGAACTTAACTTAAAAACTTAGAACTTCCTTAACCATCCAGACACAACTTAAAATATTTATTTTTATACATTTAATAATACATACAAATTTTAAAATAGGCCAATTTTATTTTAGTTGTAGCTTTACTTAATTTTTAAATTTAACTTATTTTATGTGATTGACTCAGAATCCCGAGTACCTACCGGCGGTAGCTAAACGGAAGAATGAAATGAATCACAAAATTAGTTACATTTAAAAATTTAAGTAAAACTACAACGAAAAAAAAATTGGCCCGAATAAACTTAATACCGAGTATAGCCTCCATCAGCGTCAATAACCGCTTGAAGCCTACTTCTCATTGAGCCGACCATCTTTGAGCATACTTGTGTACCTCTAAACGAGTCCCAAACATCGAGAACGTGATCCTTCAGATTTTGGGTCGTTCTCACCATCGAAGAATCCCAGCTTTGGACCATCAATCCCCACAAATTCTCGATGGGATTGATGTCCGGACTTTTGGGTGGCATCTTAATCAAATGCAGATTATTTTGGTTCTGAATCCAACTTTGTACTATTCTGGCGTTATGTATCGAGGAATTATCCTGAACAAATTTAACTGGTCTTTGTCCGTAAACTAAATTAGCTGTAGGAACAAAAATTTCTTCTAAAATGTCTTTATAAGTCAGACTGTTTAACCGACCCGATATTTCAACAAGTTCTCCTGGCCCACTCGCACCCATCCAACCCCAATACCCGACAGAAATGCGGCCACTCCTGCGGTTGGGGAGAACATTGCCATCTGAATATCGGCTATGGTTGACACGCCATAAACTAAGTCGGCCATCAGCTGCAGACGAGAACACTTTTTCATCGAGAAACAATACGTCATTAAAATCGTAGTCTAAATACGCGTGGGCAAAATTCAACCTCATTGTTTTATGTCTGTCTGTTAGAAGTGGCTTTTTGGCAGGCACTCTGTGATGCAGCCCAGCATCGTGTAATCGACGTCTTATAGTATGTGATGACACATTAAGCTGGGCAGCGTAAGTGCTCGTATTCACAAATCTGCGATACCGGATATCCTCAATCATCTGCTGATCTTGTAGTAATGTGGTTTTTTTGGGACGTCCAAAAGACACATGCTTTGTTATATCACCCTCGTCTGCCCATCTCTGCTTCCACAGGTAGACGGTTTTTCTCTGAAAAATAAATTGCAATTCATAAGTAACAGAAAACCAAGCAATCATCGCTGATACATCGATACGATACTGTATGCGAGAACCAAAAATTCAGAATGCTTAAAAAATACTTACCGAGACGCCCAATTCATCAGCTATATCAGTAACAGAAACGCCTTCTTCACATAAAGCAACAATTCTGTGTTTAGTATGATCAGTTATGCGGTACATGTTTTTTTAAAGATAATTTCACTATTAAACAAACCCACTAACCCACAACAGAATGTCCGTCAATCATGAAAATTCAATTTTCAAAATATTTTTAGTGTTTATTTGTCAGGAACAGTATTTAAAAGGCCAGTAATGAATATGACTTGATATTATCAATGATTGTCTTACCTACGTAAAAGAAGACTCTTCACAATTAATAGAAATGAAGGATTGCCGTACAGTCAAGGGCAAAAACATGTAGCCGTTCAAAGTTTCGAAAATATGGATACACAGCCTAAATTTTACGATCAATATTCTATAAACTACACAGAAAAATACATTATATGTACCTAAACGTTAAGTTAATAAAATATTGTATACATTTTTTGAAACTATGAATGGCTACATATTTTGCCCTATTGTATGTATCTATATTTATGAATATTATGGTGTGTCTAAATTTATGCGTTGATTGATGAGGACATAATATTGTACCTGCTGCTTATATACTTATCTTTCACACAACGTATACATATTTTTGTACCTTTCGCTGTTCCATAATTTATGATCTCAATGCTGACGCCATTTTTTGAGATTTTGTGGTGTATATATATCTTTGCCCTTGACTGTACCTATCATTTGAAAAACAGCGCCTTCTCTCGTCCCAGGTGAGCAGTAGATGTTCCATGGGAGTTTGTAATTGTGTCGTACAGACACATCATTCAAACAGATGACGCTTAGCGACAAAAAAATCGCATAGTAACAAAAAGGTCACGTGACAGTTAGTAACAGGTAGAAAAATTCGAAGACTGCCCACCGACTATGGGTGGTGTAGGGGTATAGCACGCGTCACGGAATGACGAGGATCCGGGTTCGAATCCCGGCCATAGCTTTACTTTTCGGATTTTTCTATGTGTTCTAATTTTCACTGACATTCAGTTTTTTTTTTCTTCTTTAATCTGGCCCCATCCCATCGATCAATGCGATGATTTCGCCAATGTCAAAGTAATAAATACAGTATTCAAAAATCTTGTGACAAAAATGTCGGCAACGTTGTACGGTAGAACACGGTCAAAAGACCCTGTCGGGCTCTTAGCCAACGGGTAATGATAGCCCTCAGAATCTGCCAGGAAATCATTAGCCGATGCCCAGGGTGCACCGGACCAAGCACTGGTCTTCCCCTCGGCCAGATCCGAAAACGAACCACAGCTCTTGACCACACGCGGAGGCAACCCGACTCGCACCCCTATAAAAAGCTTTTTGTCTTGTCGTAGAGCAAGTGAATGACATGAACAATTTTGACACTTGAGGCGTTTACGCCTGGTAAACCTTGTTGGCAATAACGTGCGGCGATGATGATGCTGGGGTCCGTGATGAAGGCTTTAGCTTGAACAACCGCTATAACAACAAATACTCTCTACGCATTTTGACCAATAAAAAACACGCAAATTCTGAAAACAGAATGAAATAAAATATTTAAAGGGCTCCCATTCAACAAACGTGATTTTTTCACCGTTTTTTGGCTCGATGTTAATAACGGCAACGGATAATGGCACGAGACCCTTCGTGCACGAGAGTTGGAATTTCCAACTCGCACTTGGCCAGTTTTTTAAATTTTCATATTATCTGACAACACCCATCAATTTTATTTACCTTTGTTTTTTCTTAACCATTTGAATGACTTCGCTAGATGGCGCTTTCCGTTTCGAGTACGCCTCCGACAACGGGCTGGCGGCGGGCGAGCAGATAGAACCCGACGGCTCCAGGGTCGGCGCGTACCAGTACAAAGACCCGAGCGGGCAGCTGGTCAAGCTGAAGTACAGAGCCGGCAAGGACGGCTTCCAGGTGAGCTCACTTGTAAAAGACCCGACTGGGTTAACCCGAGCAGTTGACTTAAGATACAGAGCTGGCTAGGGCAGCAGGTGAGGTCAGTTGTAGCTGCCAACTGGGCTTGTCGGATCGTCAGTAAACCCGAGATGAGCAGTTGACCTGAAATACAGAGCTAGCTAGGGTTTTAGATGAGGCCACTTGTAAAAGACCCGACGGGGCTAGTCGTGTCGTCAGTAAACCCGAGATGAGCAGTTGACTTGAAATACAGAGCTGGCTAGGGTTTCAGATGAGGCCACTTATGCTAGAAGACCCGATTAGGATAGTTAGGTCGTCAGTAAACCCGAGATGAGCAGTTGACCTGAAGTACAGAGCTAGCTAGGGTTTCAGATGAGGCCACTTGACCCGACTGGGTTAGTCGGATCGTCAGTAAACCCGAGATGAGCAGTTGACTTGAAATACAGAGCTGGCTAGGGTTCCAGGTGAGGCCACTTGTATAACACCCGACGGGGCTAGTCGTGTCGTCAGTAAACCCGAGATGAGCAGTTGACTTGAAATACAGAGCTGGCTAGGGTTCCAGGTGAGGCCACTTGTAGCTACCCAACTCGGGTTATCAGCAAACAAGCGGAGCAGTTAAGCTAATATGCAGAGCTGGAAAAAACTGGTACAATACAATACAATACAATACAACTCTTTATTGAACACCACATATAACAACCAAAACAGAAAAAAGGTATACAGAATATTACAAGGTAACAACAGGCGGCCTTATCGCTACAGAGCGATCTCTTCCAGGCAACCATAATGGACTGGAGAACAGAACAGATCTGAGCACCAATCTGGGTACCAAATGTCTTAAATTTGTTTCTTCTTTCAGATCCTCGAGGGCAGCCACTTACCGAAGAGTCCGGAGCCAGTGGCACCACCTACTCCTGGTACGTACTTGTTTTAGTGATCATATCATGTCCATGCCCTTTGTCCCATCAAACATGTCGCCATTTTTGCTTTCTGTTTAATTTAAAAAATACTTTCTGCCGGCGTATAAATCCTTTTTCTCAATGATAGTCTTTCCGAAAGCTCTGGTGTAGTAACAATGGGCCAAGTTCGAGTCGGACTCACGCGCTATGGGTTCCGTACTTTGTATGGATGCAAATAGTTTGGAGAACCTAAGTATTTGATGTTTAATTTCAGCTTGCTCACGCGTTTCTGAGAAAAAGGGTTTGGATAGAGCAAAGTGAGATAAGGGTTTGCCAGACGACCTTGTAGGTTCTAGCCCTAATGCAGTGATTAACTGTATATTTACTGGTTTAATGCCTTTTATAGACAAAAATTAACATTATAATTAGCGGAGCCAAAGCGTCGCGTGCGCGAGCCGAGTTGAGAGAGAAAATCTGTAGAGGGCGCTGGCGCTCGTCGCGCCCAGTGTTGCCACCCGTAGCCGGCGCGGCCAGACGATGCATAGACAACCTAGGGAACCCTAAAAGGGCACGTAAACGAGTTCTTTGCTATTTTTTCAGACCAGCACTACCAACAAGCGTACCAGCAGCAACGGCAGCAGTACGATCTGCAGCAGCAGTACAATCAGCAGAGGACAGAGCCGCAGCAGTGGCAGCAGGGCCAGAACAAGGTGACATTACCAGCATTGCAAGGTCTTTTACCAGCAAACGTAGCAGCAGCAACGGCAGAGCCATCTGTTTGAAAAATGTGTCTATACGAAACAATGGGCACTATCGTTTCTTTGCTCACCAGTTGGCGCCACTGTTGACTAAGGTCCAGAAGTATAGCTGAAAAGGCGACTTTATAAGATCGGCGCTGAAACAAACTTTTAAATCTTGAATCTCTAAGTTTATTAATTTTAAATTCGAAGCCGCTTACTTTTGCGCCTCTTTCTTAATGCCGCTTTCAAAGCGTTCACATTCATCGCCAAATAATCCATATTTTGTGATAATTTTACAAAGGAGATCACTTTTCAACAGATAAATGAAAGAAATTATAATTTACTAGCTTCTGCCCGCGACTTCGTCTGCGTAGAATTATACATAAAAACCTTCCTCTTGCTTGATCACTCTATCTATTAAAAAAACCGCATCAAAATCCGTTGTGTAGTTTTGAAGATATAAACATACATAGGGACATAGGGACATTGGGACAGAAAAAGCGACTTTATTTTATACTATGTAGTGATGATGTCACGAAGCCCGCCGAACCAGTGAAAAGTGAATGTTACTGGAAATCACGCGACACTAGCGCCTCTTGTGGCAAATTTACACGTGATAGCCCCCATTACAAACTCCCGTGGAACTGCTGCTCACCAGGGACGACAGATGGCGCTGTTTTCAATGATGCCGATTAGTGATAAAATTCGCTTAGTAAAAGTGACATGACAGCTGGAGCTGGCACGGTCAAGTGCAAAAATAAGTATCGATACGAACTTCTCAAAAATATGTCCCACGACCTTATTACGCCGGTGTAAGTGCTACTTTAGGATTAGGATTAGGGTGGTAGGGCCTTGTGCAAGGTCCGTCCGGATCGCTACCACCATCTTACTCGCTAATCCTGCCGCTAAGTAGCAGTGCTTGCACTGCTGTGTTCCGGTGTGGAGAGTAAGACAGCCGGGGAAATTACGGGCACAAGAGGCATTTCAACTTAGTTCTCTAGGTTGGCAACGCATCTGCAATCCCTCCGGGGTTGCGGGTGTCTATGGGCAGTGGTGATCACTTACCATCAGGTGACCCACTTGCTCGTTTGCCTTCCTATTCATATAAAAAAAAAAAAAACTTATTTTTGAAACTTTGACTAGATACATATTATTACACTTGACTGTACAGGTAGAAAAATTCGAAGGCTTACCCACCTGCTACCGGTTATGGGGGTAACACGCGCGCATCACGGAATGATGAGAATCAGGGTTTGATTCCCGGCTATAGCTTTACTTTTCGGTTTTAGTATCGTTTAGAAATATACGAAATTCAATTATGGTTACAGTTACGGATAACTTGCCATTGCAATCATAACTGAGGCCTTACCATGACGTCTTAATGCGATTCAATTCCGACTCAGTTCAGGTTTTAGCTGTCATTTTTAGTATGGATCTGTAGCGACCCTAGCGCCACCTAGTTGGCCTCTACATAACTACTACGACACACGAGTAGCTAGCGCCAGTTCTAATGACAGCTGTCACATCGTTCTACATGCCGCTAACGGAGTTTCTCATTGCGGCATAAATACAATTGTCAACTCTCCTTCGGACTTCGGTCCCCAGGCATAGCATCTGCCTGGAGAGAGATCTCTCTATTGTGGCACTCCCCACAGATCTGACAGCTGAATCGTATTAAGACATCATGGTAAACCCCCTTGTAAATACACTTTCATTTTGGATATCGGATAAGCAGTGGCGTAGCTACCAAGGGACTACGCGGGGCAGTGCCCCGGGGCCCTCAAGCTCAGGGGGCCCTCGAATCCTTACCAGAATATCTCGATCGAATTATTATTATTAATTGGTAATTACTTTCCATCAGGTGACCCGTCTGCTCGTTTTCCCCCTCTTATATATATATAAAAAAAAAAAAGTTTAGATAGTACTAGGGCCCCATTTTTTTATTTGCACCAGGGCCCTTGGTTAGCTAGCTACGCCACTGCGGATAAGCCTACAACAGTATGATGTTCTTGCAGGGCGCGGAGGGCGGCCAGAGGTCGGCTGCTGCACAGTATTACCCGCAGAACTGGCGCTCCGGCCAGGAGGATGATGGACAGGTAACACCCCACCAGCTCCAGGTCTACCAGAGACAGTGGCGTAGCTAGGGAACCAAGGGCCCTGGTGCAAATAAAAAAATGGGGCTCCACTTCTACCTAAACTGGTTACGTTTTAATAATAATAGTTCGATCGAGATTTTCTGGTAATGATTCGAGGGCCCTCTGGGCTTGAGGGCCCCGGGGCACTGCCCCGCCTAGTCCTTTGGTAGCTACGCCACTGACCAGAGAGCCTATATCCCGTAAGGGATATAGACGTAATGTATGTATATATGTATGTATGGACCACGGGAACTAACCTCACTTTTTGACGAGATGAGACGCAACACGTACCGAAAAAACTTGACTCTTTACACGTGAGATCTCACAACTTTTTGCTGTGGAAGAACTGCGTTGTAACACTTTCCGTTTTTGATGGGATGATTTTGATAGGATGTTTTTGATGGAACGATTTTGATAGGATGTTTTTGATGGGATGTTAATTGCTTTTTCTGTTCCAGTACCGGCCGGCGGAAAACGAGGTGGAAAGCCAGAACCGGGGCCCGCACAGCTTCGGCGAGGGCTACGAGTTCTCGTTCCAAGGATAGATATTAGTGAATAGAAGTTTTTGAGGCACGAATAAAATTGTCCCAGGGACTTCGCAGCGATATTAATTTATCGATCAACTAGCTTCTGCCCGCGACTTCGTCTGCGTAGAATTATACATATAAACCTTCCTTAATCACTCTATTAAAAAAACGCTTCAAAATCCGTTGCGTAGTTTTAAAGATCTAAGCATACATAGGGACAGACAGACAGCGGAAGCGACTTTGTTTTATACTATGTAGTGATTGTACTTTCTTATGACTGTTATATTATGATTATAAGATAATGTACCTACGTATAATGTGAATATTAATAATAATAAAAAAAATCGTTGTTAAAATTATGTTCTTTTTTTTATTTTAAAATTCCTAAAAGACATATTGTAAGTATAATAGCTTTCATGCTGGTCTGGGAGCAAAGAAAAACATAGAATGTAGTTGCTACTCTTCACGCGCAGATGGTAAAAGTCCATCGAGGGAACGGGCAAAAATTGTAGGAATTCTGATATAAGCGATTTATATCAGAATTTAACTTTCTAGCAAGATTCTCACACACTCAGTAGCAGGAATATTCTCAGAAATTACCAGAAACTTTTAATTAAATTTATGGTAAGTTCCTGTACCGAATGTTTCCAATGGGAATTAAAAAACTTATTTAACAGCAATTTCATTACATAATCAGTCGAAACAAGTAATAATGATATCCTGATGATACTTAACATGTTTCCGTTGATAATTAATAAATTAAATTTTTTAAGACAGAATTTACCAGTTGCTTCTCTTCCACGCAGATGGTAAAAGCCCATCAAGGGAATGGGCGAAAGTCTTAGGGATCATGTATAGGCGATGCGGCTAGCAACCCATCACTATTTTGATTCAACTTTCCACAATCATGCTAAACGTGGTCTTAAGATTTTATTACCTTAGGCTCTGTCCACCCCGTAAGGGATAAAGACGTGATATATGTATGTATGTATGTATTTATAATTTTTGTCTGTCTGTATGTTTGTATGGCTGTGTTCATTAATGTCTGTATTCGCTAATCTCCAAAACTACGCAACGGATTTTATTTCAGTTCTACAAATAGTTGAAACTTATATCGGGGCATATATTCGGCTTTATTTTATTGAAATCTAATGCCAGGAAAAAAAGTTATAGTCATTTAAAGTTTAAAGGGTTAAGCGCCTGTTCAAATATGCATAGCAATATGTGATTTCCAGTGACATTTGATCTTTTGAATAGTCGTAGCGTTAGAAATACATAAATACATACACAAATTACGTCTTTATCCCTTACCGGGTAGAAGTTACCCACAATACTTATCCACGCAGACGAAGTCGCGGGCAAAAGCTAGTTAAAAAAATAAAACATCAATTTAGTTCATATACCCACATTTTATTAAAACAACACCCCGACACAATCCAATACATCCAATATACTTTACTACAAAACTTGTACATATAGTTATATGTTTTATATCTAAGCAAAGTTCAAACTTTAGACGATATTAGGCAGGACTAGATATTCCTCATTATTAATTAATAAATATACGAAAAATATAATAACGAATATGATAAAATATAAACATGAAAAATATTACACATTACAATTTAAGTTATATAAAAAAAACATACTTATATTTATTATAATTAAAAATATTATTTTCAAATTAAAAATAATAGGACGAAAACAAACAAGACAAACTGGCTTAGTAGTAATATAGAATAAGTTCACTATTATTTAAAAAGCTTTAAAATATCACTAAAACTATCACATATATTTTATCATTACATTAATATTATGACGGGAAAAACTCCACTACTTAATAAAATATATCATAATATGTTCGTACTTATATTAATATGTGGTATAGCAATATATTACAGAGGTTTTCGTTTATTACTAACATACACTTTTTCAGCTCATCGCTCTTGTACTAACAATAATTATTATTATTACTTATTCCATAATTAGTTTAAATTTTTTATTTAGACAAAAATTATAATTTCAAATACACAAGTTTCAAGGGACCCAAACCCAGCTATTGCGTTGTAATATTAGAATAATATAGAATAATATATTTTAAAAGTATATTTTTACATTAAAATAAAAATACCTAAATATCATCATCAAATATGAATGATTTAATGAAATGTTTCCTGCAGTGTAAATTGTTTAAAAATCTTTCGAGACAATATATGTATATAAATGTTTACACAAATTAATTATTTTCAGCCATTTCTATTGGAAATAGTGCCTAAATTTATGTGTAAATATTCAAATATAAATAAAAATGTAACACATTTCTATTTTGTTTAAGATACATAAAACAAACATGAAATTAAAACGAAATGTCATCAAACAAAGTTATAACAAAACTGCCTACCTAATTTTTTTGTTATAATGACGATGAATGAATGCTTTTAATGATGTAAATCTAAATTGTCCCTTTTATAGGTATTTACAATGCATGCAAACTACATATTACCAAGTTATATCTAAAACTGGAAGATTATGTGATTAAATATGTTTCTGCGCTATATATTTCCAGCTTATACTATCCTAAATTACGAGTCTGATATTTTGTTAAGATATTACTACTAGTAAATTTATTTTCAAAATATTCAAAAACATTCAGAAAATTATTATTTTTTGTGTTCTATAATAGCGTAGACGCGCCCAAAGTTTAAAATTAACATAAAATGGAAAAACAAAATATTTTAATATATAATATTTAATATAAAATGGACAATATTTCTGCTACGTTCCAACAAACAATCTGTGCAGCCATACACAGATAGTTTGGTTTAAAAACATAACTTTGGCAAATTTTGTGGTTTACCATAAAAAAAATCGCCATTGATTTAGTTGATGTGTTTCAGTATTGGTATTCTACAATAATAACACAAACTGCAAAATGTAAAAAAAAAATTACTTAATACTGACGTAATATACCATATAAATCTGTCATTATACATTTGCCAACTTAAAATACGGAGATAGTTTTACGTGCTAAAGTCATAAAGAAACGTTGATGAAAATTTCTAGTTCTGACGTCACGCGGAACGCGACACATTTTCGTGCGTGCAGCCGGTGTTCATCGATTTATAAGACGTTATCACGCCAAAAAGAAAGCAGTAAAAAGCGCTGTTATAAAATGAAATTAATACAAAAATATAGTCCATTTTATACACATATACGTCAATATTTTAGCTACATCACATTAAGTATGAGGACATTTAAACTACCTACGTATTTCATGAAAAATAAATGTGACTAGTAAAGAATTATTAAATTATCAATCATCGGTTTCTACCGATTCTTCTGAATCAGTTGAATTTATTGATTAAATAAATGTAGAAAACGAATTAGTTAATTATTGGGCAGTTTTGGAACCTACTTACTTAAAATACTCGAAAATTTATTTAAATTTGATATTTTTCAAAGTTCAAATATCTACCTACGAATCACTGCTACAAAGTCACTACAACGTACTTCTACACCTAGTAATAATATAAATATGATGCACAATGAGATGTTATTCTAAGTTAATAGACTAAAAATGACCGATGAACAGCAAAAACATTCGTATTTGATGATTATATTTAAAAAAAAAGTAAAAACTGTATCTTAAAGTCTAAAACCTTCTCTGTTCTTTATTCACGACAGTAAATCTAAGCGATAATGTTAAATAGTTTAATAATATCAATGAAAGCCTATTATTGCCATTTTATTTACAAATACATTATGTAAGCTCAAAAACCATCACTCGAAATTAAATTCTACTTGTTTTTGGTCCGTCACCCGAATAATATTTCAAAATATTTGTAAAATATATAAAGTGCGATATCTAACATGTGTTCCAAAACGAAATACTTACATTATTGTCAATAATTTTTTATAATAAAATAATAATAATAACACGTCATTATTGTCTAACAATATTATTGTTGGCATTTATATGTATATTGTCAATCGTCTTTCAAAGTTGTTCGTGTTCTATTTGCCGAGTCCACTTACAAAGCATGTTTTATTTATAAATATACATAAGTAAAGAAGTATATTTAACCATAAAAGTATTTTTTCCAAAACTTTTTGTCACAAAAATACTATAAAAACATGATTTCCGAATATCAATACTTATTCTGCAAAAAAATCATATTCTATAAAAATTATTCGATGACATGACATTTACATTCAATAAATATCCAAAAAATACAACATGATTCTGAACTGTACCTATATGTAGAATATATAAATATAAATCAAAATAACAAAACATTTTCATGTGGACAATGCATAAATACCGTTACCTATATTTAACACATTGCATTTAAATTTCCAATAATAAAATATATTGTCAAAGTCACATTTGCAAAATTATACATTATATTTATGTGACAAATAACCGGCGTTGGATAAATATAGGTATTTTTAAATATTAATTATATAAACATGATAAACAAATGAACACCCAGGCATGTAATAAATTAATATTTCTTAAATACAGACACATGAATATATACATTTAGTATTGAAGATATATTTCGTTTTATACAGATATGTTTTGCATATATGTAGTTTCTAATACAGACACCCTGACTAAGCGGCTAATGGTGTAGATATAGAAATATATACCAATAGGTATTTACACAAGAATATCAGAATCTAAAAATTGGTCAAGAGTCAAGACTAAGTTATTCGAAGACAGGGTCGAAGATATATATTATTTCCACTACACTTTGGGCAATAGGCAATATTTTGGTCACGCACATCTTAAAATATAAAACTATATTTTTGGCATATCGATTCATATTTTGGCATTTATATAGCACTCCTTAGACGTCTTTAGAAACGTTTAAAACACTAAGAGCAAACCCCTTAAAGAAAGCTTTAAAGATGCCGCAAGATGGCGCTAGTGGGCATTCAAAATGGCGGCTGCAACATGGCGGCTTATTCCTCCTCCTCGTTCTGGTAGCTCACGTAGCGGACTGATGATTTGTCGCTTATTATCAGGCTCTGGAAAAGGAAATTTTAAATTATCCATCGCTCTCCTGGGGCCCGATTTTTGAAAGCACATCACTCGAAAGTGGTATAAATAAGAATAAGAATAATAATATTTATTTGCAAAAATGTCGTGGTGAATACAGATGAAGAAGCGTTGTTGAGCGCGTACATTTTACTTAAACATGCATGCAAATAATTACTTGAAAACTAGGGTTACAAGATCATTAACTATATCTTCAAAACTAGTTCTAATCAAATTTTTGACTATTTCACAAGATAAATGAGAGCCGTAATTATCTTCTAAGCTACTCGCATTTCAAATTCAGCACAATATTTCGGCAGTCGGCCGGTAGCACGCTCTCGAGTTGTAAGCACGTTAAACATACCCAAGTCTGACGTCGATCGCAGGTTCAAGTTCGAGACTCTAATCATGACCCCATAACGCCTGTATCTGGCACTCGCTAATGTTTGTGCCTGGGCCTGCTAATTCCTATGCTCGTCCCCACTACACCTAAACCTGGGCTTTGCTAATTCCTATGCCTGGGTCTTTCTAATACCTGTGCCTGAACCGCACAAATTCCTTCGCATGGGACCCACAAACCTACTCCTGGGTTTCGCTTATGCTTATGCGGCTAAGTCCTCACCTGATGGCCACGCCTGGGCCCGCTAACATCTGTGCCAGTTACCTGTTTCTCGTCCCGCGCCGGCGGCGACCGCAGCAGCAGAAGGAACGGCGCATACGCGAAGTTGAGGACCGCGATGATGACCAGCATCCACTCGAAGCCGATGCTGTTCACCAGGGTACCAGAGAACGCTGGGCCTGAGGACAGACGAGGATGGAACAAGGTCGTGGGGCGTCGCGGTGACACCGAGTGCTCCCGTAACGCCTCACATACGACCGAATAGGGAATCCGTGTGGTTTTTAGTGGGTATGCCTGCCGTCGCGGAAGACCCCATATACCCCCAGTAAACCCGTACTGAGCGGATGCATAAGGCGCATTTTCCACACCATAAAAAGGTAAAATAACCAGCTCACTACGCTTCTGCCTTAGCCTTCTAACCTAACTTATCAGAATCGTTTCCACTAGGACGGGTCTTGCTCGCTCGCAGCTTCACGACACTTGAATAATATGGAAGTTTTAAGATGGTATATATATAGTATGGGGCGACAATCTTAGGAAACATGTTATAGGCGATGTTAGCAACCCATCACTATTTCGATTCCACTTTCCACCTATACGCCCACAATCATGCTAAACGTGGCCTTTAGGTCTTGTTATCTTAGGTCTGCCCCGTAAGGAATGCAGACGTGATTTGTGTATGTGTTTCTAAACGACACTGAAAATTAGAACACAGAAAAATCCGAAAAGTAAAGCTATGGTCGGGAATCGAACCCAGATCCTCGTCATTCCGTGACGCGTGCTATACCCCTACACCCATAGCAAGCGGGTAAGCCTTCGAATTTTTCTATCTGTTACTAGCTGTCACGTGACCTTGTCACTATGCGAATTTTTGTCGCTAAGCGTCATCTGTTCGAAAGATGTCTGTGTGTATGAAATGGGCACAAACGAAATTGGGGTACATTACAATTAATTCACCCTTTATTATTTCATTGTTTATAAGCAGTGACGATCCCTAGCGGAGAATTAATTTAATTGTTCCTTATTGTTTCATTATTATTATTGTTCATGTCATGTTTTTGATTTTGACATTTTTGTAATGTTCAATTGATTTGTATTATTTAATTTAAGTTAATTTACTCTTGACGATTTCAATCTAAATTCTTCAAAATTGACAATGTACAATATGATGTAATTTTTATTGAATGAATAAATAATCTAATCTAATCTAATCATGAAGGGTACTCACCGACAGCGTACCCCAGACAGAAGGCGGTGTCCCCGATGGCGTAGACGGAGCCGTAGACGGCGGAGTGGCGGATGTCCACCAGGAACCCCAGCTCGGGCATCATGCTGGAGTCGACCATGCCGATGGCGAAGCCCAGGCCCGCGTTCGGGATGATCAGGTGCTCCAACTTACGCGCCATCGGGATCTGCATCACGAAATTAACCTTTTGACCAGTGGCGCAATAACGTCTGGGGCCCGCGGCAAATTCGTCAGGTTCCTCAATATGAAGAAGTGAAATTTAATTTCTAAATGTCTGTGAAAATTAGAACACATAGAAAAATCCGAAAAGTAAAGCTATGGCCGGGAATCGAACCACATTCCGTGACGCGTGCTCCCTACACCACCCATAGCAGGTGGGTAGTTTCCGAATTTTTCTACCTGTTACCAACCGTCACGTGACCTTTGGTAATATGCGAATTTTTTGTCGCTAAGCGTCATCTGTTTGAATGATGTGTCTGTACGACACAATTACAAACTCCCGTGGAACATCTACTGCTCACCAGGGACGAGAGAAGGCGCTGTTTTTCAAATGACAGGTACTATCAAATGAATCAAGAAATTTTTATTTCTTGATTTTTATGTTTACTTTTACGGTTTTACCGTTAGAAATTTAATTTCTAAATGTCTGTGAAAATTAGAACACATAGAAAAATCCGAAAAGTAAAGCTATGAAGAAGTGCATCAGCGTCCCTTCTGTGCTCTAAACCAAGCCAGTTCGGTGAGTTCAGGGCCCCGAAGAGCTAGCCCCTGGCATTTTGCCACCCCTGCCACCCTATAGTTACGCCACTGCTCTTGACCGCCCTAGCCTTCTAGTCGTGTCAGCCGACAAGGCTCATACGCCAATGGCATCCATATATAAGTCATAACCAGATCCCACCCGAAACTAATCCTTCCGCAATGGAAGAAAAAATCAAGGTAGTTTGTCGATTGTTTTTCCCGTGGCGTACAAAGCCTGTCAGTTAATTTGTAGTGTGTCGGCGAAGAAGTTAAAAGGCATGATTAGACGGTTTGGAAAGAGATAATTGGCGTCACGTTAGTTAGAGCGAGACATCGCTCTACGAAGCTGGAATTATCCGAGAAAACCGATGTCCAGTCCACCGGGTACTGTATACGCTGTGGTAGACATAGACATAGACATAGACATAACTTTATTCGACATCAAAAAATACACAGACTCTTAAACTAATACAAAAATATACTGAGTTGATGATGCCGAAAAGGTATTCGACTCAGCATTATGCTGCAGTAGGTGCCTACTACAGCGCTGATTTTCAGCCAAACCCTTCATAAGCCAGACCCTTCATCATTAATTGTGTTAGAATATTTCCCAACTTTGGCAACTTCTTGGTGCATTGCTATTTGTAACATCTTAAAGGTCATCAAACGTACCAAGATGAGGCACAGTCCGATGATCAAGAGTCCAGAACACGCGGCCAGCCAGCGGCCCATCTTGTGGCCGAGCGGCCCGAACAGGTTGGTCCCTGCAACGCACATAAACAGTCAGAGAAGGTCTTATAATTAACTAGCTTCTGCCCGCGACTTCGTCTGCGTAGAATTATACATAAAAACCTTCCTCTTGAATCACTATCTATTTTAAAAAAACCGCATCAAAATCCGTTGTGTAGTTTTGAAGATATAAGCATACATAGGGACATGAGGACATATGGACATGGGGACAGAGAAAGCGACTTTGTTTTATACTATGTAGTGATAGTGATGATAGTGACTATGTACTATACTATGTCCATTATAACGCGTTAGTACTTTAAAACTAAGAAAACACGCGATTGATCAGCGATACCGAGTCACAAATGCGCATCGGACAGGTTTACATGACGATCGAAGTATTAAACTCTATGGTTTTTGGTTTCCCAGCAACTGACCTAGAGTTCTGTTGTTGATTCTGTCAAGAAAAAATTACGTGACTGATCTGTTTGTATTTGAATTTGTGTTTAATTTATTATATTTGATTTTAAAAGCTTATTCTGCTTCTTTGTCATCCACCAACTCCAATTCGAAGTTCAGTCAACATCTGTCTCTCGTACGGTGCGGATGCATTACACTTTCTGTTACAGACTCCTTGCGCCGCCCTCCTTCTACATTTGCTTTTTATTTTTGTTGACTTTTGACATGCTAGGGTCACGAATAAACGAACATAGCCGTAGCATAGAGATGTAATTGTTTACGCCCACCGACCTTCCTTTGTCTTTTTCATTTGCAAACAGACGTGCAACAGAGAGAACGCTATATTAATTTGTTATCTTGGACATAGTATAGTTTAGGTAAAGGTAGGTCACGTTGCTGCTGAGTAGGCTGCGCGTGAGTCGCAGCCTCAACTTCATCATGCGCGTTGACTAGGCGACCTTCTTCTTAGGAATACTTAACAATGGCTACTTACCTACATACGTACCTCGTGTATTTCCTTACCAAATAGACAGCAGATACTGGCTGGCAGAAATGCGACGCCCTGCTGCCTACGACTGGCTTGTATGATGCACCACCTCTTCAGGTTAGAGTATACTCGCGGTCTCCCTCATCCCCTTCCTCACCGATGAGATAGCAGATACTGGCTGGCAGAAACGCGACTTCCTGCTGCCAACGACTGGCTTGTATGATGCACCATCTCTTCAGGTTAGAGTATACTCGCTGTCTCCCTCATCCCCTTCCTTACCGATGAGATAGCAGATACTGGCTGGCAGAAACGCGACTCCCTGCTGCCAACGACTGGCTTGCATGCACCACCTCTTCAGGTTAGAGTATACTCGCGGTCTCCCTCATCCCCTTCCTTACCGATGAGATAGCAGATACTGGCTGGCAGAAACGCGACTCCCTGCTGCCAACGACTGGCTTGCATGGTGTCCACCATCCAAATAGGCAGACTTGGCTCCAACATAGCGATACCAACATTAGCGAAGGTTATAGCTCCTGTTAAAAAACAATACTTAATTAAAAAAGATTAAGAGACAAAATATTGAAGACACTTTATTATTATAATGGGGCCCTAGCTGAGGCAAAAGACGACCCTCGCGCAGGCAGCTTTCAGTGGCGTAACTATAGGGTGGCAGGAGTGGCAATATGCAACGGGCCCCTAGCTCTACGGGGCTCCGAACTGGCTTGCTATAGAGCACAGAAGGGACGCTGATGCACTTCTTTATATTGAGGAAGGAGCCCATCTGACGAGTTTCCCATCCCAAGGGCCTCAGACGTTATAGTTACGCCACTGGCAGCTTTCTCGACAAAAGACCTGCTATCACAAACAGCAAGGGAATGCTACCTGCGTGATGGGCACAATACTTAAGGGTTCAAGTTTAATCTGATTTTCAGCATTACTTCTACTTTTATGTTTAGAATTGTATAGAGACTTTTGCTAATTAATCATCTTAACTGCTGTAAAGTTTTATTCTTATCAAGATACTTGAATCGGCCGATTGAGTAAGGCAGCAAGACACACAAAGATGGCCTTCTAAGAGTATTTGGTATAAGGTTGCATTTTAGTATAGACTTTATTACTAGAGGCCTAACACGTTACCCGCGGCGACGATGATGTAGGGATCGGTGACCAGCTCCTTCAGTGACGGGGGGTCGGATTCCTGCCGCACCACACCCGGCTGCAGGATCATCAGCTGCAATACTGCGCAGAGAATAAGATACAATTATTTATTACAAGGCTACTGGTTCACTGCTTCACAATTTCACAGCGTCCAACGCTTTCAATAAATCCAAATTAGTGCCTGACTAACAATCACTTCAACAACACGCCAGGAAATATTTGTGACATGTAAATTGAATGATCCTTGAAGTATCCGCAAAGATGGGTGAGAATTATTCTGACAAAATCACCACAGCTATCAAAGACCTGGAAGATCTTACATTATCTTGCATGAAGAAGAGAGCTGTCTTAAATCTGGTAGATATCTGCTTCTAAAAACCTGGTCCTGAATACCTGGAAGTTCTTACATCTTGATAACATGAGAAAGGGAGCTATTTTATACCTCTTGATATTGGATAACCTCTGTCAAAGACATGTTCTTAAAGACCTGGAAGTGCTTGCATCCATCTCCAAATGCCTAAGTCTATAGTATGAGGAAGGAAGCCGACTTTAATCTCCTGGTTTAGGGTAACCGCTTAGAACAATGAAGGTCTGGATAACCCTGAATATCTGGAAGTGCTTACATCCGTCTCCCAGCGCCAAGGCGGACAGCATGAGGAAGGGCGCCGTCTTGCCCACGAACTCGTACATGAGGCCGCCGAAGGGCGGCCCTATGAGAACGCCCAGGGCCAGTCCGCCCAGCGCTATGCCCATCGCGTTGCCTCGCTCCTGGGGATAAAAATGATTCGGTGTTCCAAAAATTTTTGTACAGTCCGTGGGCTCGTGTCTCTCACTTATTCTTATGAGTTTGATACTTGTATCGGCTGAGTGGGAGAGACAGCAAGACATTCCTAAATGACATTCTAAGAGATCACGCACTGTACTTATCACTTCTCAAACTATTTTTCTCAAATCAAAATTTGGCCAAATAAGTTTACGCACTTTGACTGTTGGCAAATATTGTTAACCAAAGGTTTATTTTGTAAATAAGCCTCCAAGGGCTCTTTTACATGTCATTTTTCAAACTACCAGCGGTTTCTCGTAATAACATCCATTGCCGATAAGAAAGAATGCGCCACAAGAAACTTTGCAGGGGCCTTACCATGACGTGTTAATGCGATACAATTCCGATTCAGTTTAGGTTCGCTCGCTGTTCATTACCTACCTGCATTGCACGGTCTCATTATCTAAGGGAAGACGGGCCCAGCATTCTTGGCGCGGTCCTGGCGAAAGCCGGGGCCACCGGGAGGGCGTTTGTGGTGAAACTCTAGTGGCACCCCACAGCGTCCCCATCACACCGGATTGAGGCAACGCCGGAGAGTTTTTAGTTCGGGTATACCCATTCGGGGGGGACTCCCACACAACCCTAGGCATCCCCGTGCCTAGGGCATCCATAAAGATTTCCTCTCCGTTAAAAAAAACCTGAACTGAGTTGGAATTGAATCGCATTAAGACGTCATGGTATGACTCCTGGTCTTCACTAATGTTTATGGGCCGGGATACCGGTACGCTATTCTTCAAACCGGGACATACCCGGCGTACCGGGACGTGTGGCCTACTGGCTGAACTCAGCTCACCTTGTCATCCGGGTACCGCTCAGCCAGCATGCCCATGCCGGACACGCTGGAGCACGACGAGCCGATGCCCTGCAGCGCGCGCGCGATGAACAGCACGCTGTACGAGCGCCCGAAAGCGAAGACTGCAAACCAAGTTCATTGAATGAGAGTTATGCCAAAAAGACAATGGTAGCCTAGTGGTTCGATCTATGGACAATCAAACAGAGGATCGGGGATTCGAATCCCAAACTCGCTTTACCTATGCCGTGGACTAGGTTACCAGGGAGCCAAGTTTGGAGTATGAGATGATCTAAATCTAATCTAAATCTGAGAGGGAGTATTGTTTATAGTTAAATAGCACTTCCACGCTGGTCTGGGAGCAAAGAAAAAACATAGAATGTACCAGTTGCTTCTCGTCCCGCGCTGATGGTAAAAGCCCATCGAGGGAATGAGTGAGAATCTTAGGAGTCACGTTATAGGCGATGTGGCTAACAACCCATTTTCTACCTATACGCCTACAATCATGCTAAACGTGGCCTTAAGGTTTACCTTAGGCTCTGTCTACCCTGTAAGGGATATAGACGTGATTTGTGTATGTTGTATGTAAAGTTGCGCTTACATTAGGGATGATGTGGATAAAAACGATGAAGAAGAAGAAGTATGAGAAAAGAGAGAAGATGTTGAACTTACTGAGCGTAGACAGGAACATGAGAATGAAGCCGGTGAACATTGGGACGCTGTAGCCAATCCTGTAAGCGAAAAACATGTTCACGACATTGCACAGTTTGCACTTAAAACACAGTAATGTTACAATACAATACACTTACTTATGCGTCAGTGATCTTACTCTGTCGTTCACTTACTTGTGCGTCAGTGGTCTTGCTCTCTGGTTCACTTGTCACTTACTTGTACGTCAGTGGTCTTGCTGTCTGGTTCACTTACTTGTGCGTCAGTGGTCTTGCTCTCTGGTTCACTTACTTGTGCGTCAGTGATCTTGCTCTGTGGTTCACTTACTTGTGCGTCAGTGGTCTTGCTCTCTGGTTCACTTACTTGTGCGTCAGTGATCTTGCTCTGTGGTTCACTTACTTGTGCGTCAGTGATCTTGCTCTGTGGTTCACTTAATTGTGCGTCAGTGATCTTGCTCTGTGGTTCACTTACTTGTGCGTCAGTGATTTTGCTCTGTAATTCACTTACTTGTGCGTCAGTGATTTTGCTCTGTGGTTCACTTACTTGTGCGTCAGTGGTCTTGCTCTCTGGTTCACTTACTTGTGCGTCAGTGATCTTGCTTTGTGGTTCACTTACTTGTGTGTCAGTGATCTTGCTCTGTGGTTCACTTACTTGTGCGTCAGTGATCTTGCTCTGTGGTTCACTTACTTGTGCGTCAGTGATTTGGCTCTGTAATTCACTTACTTGTGCGTCAGTGGTCTTGCTCTCTGGTTCACTTACCTGTGCGTCAGTGATTTTGCACTGTAATTCACTTACCTGTGCGTCAGTGCTCTTGCTCTCTGGTTCACTTACTTGTGCGTCAGTGCTCTTGCTCTCTGATTCACTTACTTGTGCGTCAGTGGTCTTGCTCTCTGGTTCACTTACTTGTGCGTCAGTGGCCCCACGAACGGGTTGGTCAGCAGCTGCACGATGGCCTTGCTGGCGAACATGACGCCCACCTCGACGGTTTCTTGCACCAGCTCTTTGTGCCTCTCTTCCTTCTGGGCGGTTACGTTTACTGCAATATTAGAAGAAATATTAGAACAAGTGAGAGCGAGAAAGACTGGTGCAGCCAAATTTGGTTTAAAGAATACGGTTGCACGGTGCACAGTACAACTGACCCACGGAGTTCTAGTTCATTACGTCGCAGGTGTCCTCTCATAAGGGGGCGTTCAAGTATTACGTAAGCGCTTGAGGTGGGCGGGGGGTCTTTGCTTTGCTTATTTTTGATGACATGGTGGGTGGGAGGGTCGATATGGTGATTACGTCAGCAGTTTCAATTCGAACTGCTGCTCATGAATCAATAAAAAACAGAATCCATTAACAGAAAAAATCATATAGGTTAGGTACCAATGATTACATAAGCACTTAAGAGGTTTGCTTACTTTTGCTGACAAGGGGAAGAGGGGGTAAATAATTGTAAAAAATCTGCTTACGTAATACTTGAATGGCCCCTAATGAGAGGGCTTGGGCTAGAGTTCCCACGCGGCCCAGTGCGGATTAGTGCCAGTGGGAGTGCATAGTATAACAGCCAAGGATTTTTGTAAAATCCCGTGGGAATTCAGTATAAATCCCGTAATTACCCACGGATGGTCGCGAGCGGAGCAGCGTTACAGCTAGTGTCAAATATAGTGAACATGTTTATTTAGAAGATGATGACGAGTATGAGAATAAATATAAGTAGTTAAGTATGATTAAGCGAATGAGGATGGTAATTAGAAAAAGGGTAAGGATGAGGATGAGAATGAGGATGAGTATGAGGGTGAGAATGAGTATTATGATGTGTATCAGGATGAGAATGAGGATGAGAATGAATATTAGGATGTGTATGAGGATGAGAATGAGTACTAGGATGAGTATGAGGATGAGAATGCGAATGAGAAGGAAAATTAGGATAAGTACCAGTTAGAGAATTAGTATGAGTTTAGGATGAGTATAAGGATGAGTATGAGAATGAGGATTAGTATAAGTTAGTGGATGAGTATCAGTATGAGTATGAGTATGAGTACAAGAATGAGTATCTGTATTAGGATGAGTATGAGTACCTTGTGTGGCGTTTTCAATGGCGAGCGCGGTCATGTTCTTCTCGAGGCAGGGGCAGTAGGGCGCCGGCGTCGTGGTGATGTCCAGCGACATGGAGAGAGGCGCCTCCGGGTGCCGGATGTCGTACAGGAACTCCGGGATGATGGGGACTGCGGGAGACATGCTCATTCAAACAATATCATCATCTCTAGCGTATATTAATGGTGAATTCATGAGAAAGGCTAATGTATTCCTATCGAAATTGTAATTACTTGCCTATAATAATATTATTGCTTGACATTATTGATTAATCTATTTGACATAATTTTTAATTCAATTTGTGGCTGGATATTGAACTTTTTAATTTTTGACATATTCGTTTATTTTTAGATTATTATTTTATTTGAATTGTTCTTGTATTGTATTTAAATTGTAAATTGGATTCACTTTGACACTGTAAGTTTAATATAATTTTTAATGTAATATTTCCGGGTGTGTAATGATTGATATAAAAATATTTAATATATTTTCTATCGATATATCAACATTTGATATAATTTCAAAGGGTATAATCACTCATTGTGTATAATAAACGTTTGGTATAATTTTAAAATATATAAATTTATTTCGTATATTTATCGTTCGGTATAACGCTTATTTCTTATAACGATTATATGATATAACGCTCATTTTATATACAAATTTTTTTTTTATAGCAGTTCGTTTTTGTTGGGGGACGCAGTTTAAACCTAACCTAACCTACTTTTTGATAGCAGTTCGTTTTGTGATTATGTCTCTAATACATTATATCAATAATGGTTATGCCAATTGTTGTATTTTATATAAAAATAACGTTATACCATAAGTTCATTATAGGAAATAAGCATTATACTTAAAGAATGTTATATTAAATGATATTATATCAAATGATCATTATAAGAAATGATAATTATGTCATATGTAAATATATTAAGTGTTGTTATATGATTTAATAATTATATCAAATGAGCGTTATTGCTACTAATATTATACCAAAAATTTTTATATACATCGTTACGCACCCAATATTTCCCTTTTGACAGATAGGTATTAATTTTATGTGTATTTAATTAATGTGTGAGTGTTTTGGTTATGCACTGTAAAACTTGCATGTTTTTATAAATAAATAAATAAATAAATAAATAAATAAATTAGTCCCACTGTTGGGTACAGGCCTCTCAGAATGAGAGGGCTCGGGCTAGAGTCCCCACGCGGGCCCAGTGCGGATTGGGAACTTCACACACACTGAATTGCTTCACAGATGTGTGCAGGTTTCTTTACGATGTTTCCCTGCACCGAAAAGCTCAAGGTAAATTTCAAATGTATTTCGCACATAAATTCCGGAAAATTCAGAGATGTGAGCCCGGGATTCGAACCCACGACCCTCTGCTTGAGAGGCCACAGGTCAAACCACTAGGCTACCATGGCTTATTCAAATAATATAACTATTATTATTGTTATATTATGATTAGTAATAAATATTATAAAGGCGAAAGTTTGTGTGTATGTTTGTTACTTCTTCACGCGCAAACAGCTGGACGGATTTAGATAAAATTTGGAACGGAGGCTGGTGCTGGTACCCTAGATTAACACATATGCTACTTTTTATCCCGGAAAATTGCATAGTTCCCGCGGGACAGTGATAAACATGTCAAAGGTCGTAGCTGCCTAGAATCGCAACGTAAATAATTATTGCAGAATATACTATCAACATCAGTTCTTAAGTCTATGCGGATGAAGTCGCGGGCAGAAGCTAGCATGAAATCATCATACAGAAATGACTCCCCTACCAGGATTCGAACCCAGGACATCTAGCTTCATAGTCAAGGTCACTAACCACTTGGCTATCCCACCGTCATTATGAGTCCGATGAGAATACATAGTATATCTGAAGATAGTTAAAGGTAAATTTCTAAACACACACACACAAATCACGTCTTTATCCCTTACGGGGTAGACAGAGCCTAAGGTAACAGGTACCTACAGGCCACATTTAGCAAGATTGTGGGTGTATAGGTGGAAAATCGAATCAAAATAGTGATGGGTTGCTAGCCTCATCGCCCTATAACATGATTCCTATTATAATCGCCCATTCCCTCGATGGGCTTACCATCTGCGCGGGTAGAGAAGCAACTGGTACATTCTATGTTTTTTCTTTGCTCCCAGACCAGCGTGGAAAATTTCTTAACGACAATGAAAATTAGAACACAGAAAAATCCGAATAGTAGAGCTCGATCACATCTTTATCCCTTACTGGGTAGACAGAGTTTAAGGTAACAACTTAAGGCCACGTCTGGCATGATTGTAGGCGTATAGGTGGAAAGGGAAATCAAAAGTGATGGGTTGCCAGCCGCATCGCCTATAACATGATTCCTAAGACTTCGTCCATTCCCTCGATGGGCTTTTACCATGCGCGGGAAGAGAAGCAACTGGTACATTCTGTTTTTTCTTTACTTCCATACCAGCATGGAAGAACGCTACAAAATGTATGAAAAAACGGTGAGAAAACGTGACGCCTACGTCGCGTCACTGCGTATACGCGGCGGTGTGGTCGCTCCTTAATAGTCGTCTCTGAGTGTAGCAGTTAAGTAAATAGGTATTTAACAGCGTCGTGCGATGCTGCATGGCGGAGAGATTAATATTGGCGCAATCTAACTTGTCTCCGGTTACTAAGCGCTGCAACTAAGTTAAATACAGTCTTGCAGACGCCCTATAAAACTTCCATGCTGGGGAGTAAAGAAAAAACAGAATGTACCAGTTGCTTCTCTTCCCGCGCAGTATGCTTAGTGTAAGTTTTCGGTCACATAATACGTCTTCTTCTTCTTCTTATTTGTGGCGTATCAAGTCGTTATAGCGACGAAAACTTCGCCAATGTCAAAGTAACAAAAATATAATTAAAAAATCTTGTGACAAAATGTCGGCAACGTTGTATGGTAATGGTCAAATACCCCCTCCCCCTTTCGGGCTCTTAGCCAACGGTCAATGATATCCCTCAGAAACTGCCAGGAAATTAGCCGATGCCCAGGGTGCACCGGACCAACTGCTCTTCCCCTCATATTTTTGTTACTTTGACATTGGCGAAGTTGTCGTCGCTATAACGCCTTGAAACGCCACAAGTAAGAAAAATAAGAAGAAGAATACAATGCCTATAGGATTCAATGTACCGCCCTCACCGTAAATGCATCATTTTGCTCCCTTGTGACACAAACAACTATTACGTAATTCCGGACAACCCCGGACAACCCCGGACATCGTGGTCACCCTACACAGCCCGCATACTCCCACTGATAACGATTAAAGCTGAGTCTCATACAAAGCCTTTGTAGGTCACATTTAATGGCCGTCCATGGAGGAATTTGCCAATGGAGTGGTAATAATAGCAATCTAATTTTGCACCACTATAAGATGAAAAACTTAAGAAAAGGAACAAATAAAAAAATGACGATAACAAATTACCAGAAAAAAGAATATATAATAAACTAGCGACCCGCCCCGGCTTCGCACGGTATATTATGCATGTATTATACATATAAACCTTCCTCTTGAATCACTATATCTATTTAAAAAAACCGCATCAAAATCCGGTGTGTACTTTTGAAGATATAAGCATACATAGGGACACGGGGACAGAGAAAGCGACTGTATTTTATACTATGTAGTGATGATGATGATGATGATGATGTTTAAAACAGGGCCGACAACCCACTGGCATCGCGTAAAGCGCTGCGGGTGTATATGGCCAGTGGTGATCATTTAACATCAGGTGACCCACTTCTTCGTTTGTCTGGCCTCTCTAACATAAAAAAAAAAATTATACCTAACATCTGGTCTGGGAGCAAAGATAAAAACATAGAATGTACCAGTTGCTTCTCTTCCTGGGCCGATGGTAAAAGCCCATCGAGGGAATGGGCGTCATAGGAATCATGGGTCGATGCGGCTAGCAACCCATTACTATTTTGATTCCATTTTCCATCTATACCTAGCTCCACAATCTTGGTAAACGTGGCCTGTAGGTCCTTGTCACCTTATGCTCTGTCTACCCCGTAAGGGATAAAGACGTGATTTGTGTATTGTATTGTATTAAATTATAACTAAACTGGTTTTAGAGCAAGCTGAGCCAGAAATTTTAAGTAGCAAGTGAAAACGCAAAATATTAGTTCTATCGCTTCTCATCCCGTTTTACGGAATATGACTTTTCCTCTCTATTGGCTAATTCCTCTCTGGTTACAGTTCGACACCTCCTAAGTATACTGAGGCAAGTGACCATTTTGACATTTTCGGTTTTTTACATAATTTTCACTAAAATACTAATATCTACCTGCCACAAAAATTTCGTGGTAAAATTCCTGTTTGTTTCGAAAATAAAGTGACGTATATAAATGTATACAACACAACTTTGTAAATCAGTACGTTGTATACTGAGGCAAGTCGCTTGCACCACTGTACGCGGCACAGATATTGTGGAGGGGCGGCACAAGTGTGGTGTAACCTGACGTTGCCTCAGTATACGCGATAGACCAACGACGCGGCGGACGTCGAATTTACCTTTTACGATAGAAATTAAATTATTTTGTCCAAGATACAACCACTTATTTTCTAATGCACTGTGATTTCCGTAAAATTAATGATTATTATACTTGTAACCTTGCAAAATGAAGCTTTTCTTGACAAGTTATTCAACTGACCTTAAAAAATTGATACAAATTAAAAAAAACTGTCTAAATCGTTTCTCTCTTAATTATAATGGCACTATAATATTTATCATTTAATATAAAAATCACAATTATGACTAAAAATCTTTATTCCGAATTGACAAGGTACTATTATTTTTCTTTAGTCATTGTTTTTTGTGACCAACCTGTTGTAAAATTCAGTGTGATGAGATTGTATTATACCACTTCGACAAAGATCATTAATGATCTTAAGATCTTTAAATTTTTGTTTGTCAATTAGCAAACGTTCGTGGTACGCTACTTTAATGTTTCTTAAGCCAATTATGAGGTCATTTTGGCGACTCCTTAAATTTTTACTGGAAGAACATTCAATTGATTTATGATTGTCGTCGTCAAAAGTATTTTTGTAATTTATTTTGAACTAGCTTCTGCCCGCGACTTCGTCTGCGTAGAATTATACATCTAAACCTTCCTCTTGAATCACTATCTATTAAAAAAAACCGCATCAAAATCCATTGTGTAGTTTTGAAGATATAAGCATACATAGGGACACAGGGACAGAGAAAGCGACTTTATTTTATACTATGTAGTGATGATAGTGATGGGTCTTCGCGTGATACATGTATTTCACATATTTGATTCCACATTACGGTTTCTCCATTAGTATCTACCCTTTTTCCGGTTTTGAAACAGAGGCAAGCAAGCTTTAAAGTCAAATATCAATTCTTGGGATACTTTTGTGACTTCATAGGGTTTGTCAGTTTTTGCCATACGAATAGCCATGTCCCACTGTTCAGGCGTGTATATATATTAAATTTTTCGTTCTTTTTTCAATTAGAGCATGCATGCTATCACCTTCGTTTTGGGTGTGTCCAACTTCTAAAAAACGATGTGAAATTGTTATATACTTCCAACAAGCGTACATGTACATGAGAAATACAATCCGGTTACGGTTTTGCCCTCCACAATAATTGTGGTATAATACCGTCGCAACACACTGAATTTTACAACAGGTTGGTCACAAAAAACGATGACTAAAGAAAATAGTACCTTGTCAATTCGGAATAAAGGCTTTTACTCGTAATTGTGATTTTGATATTAAGTGATAAATATTCTAGTGCCATTATAATTAAGAGAGTAAACGATTAAGACACTTTTTTTTTAAGATAAGATAAGATAAGATAATTTATTTTGCAAATTGGCCGCTAAGGGCTCTTTTACATGTCTTTTGAAACTACCAGCACATTCGGAAAGACCATCATTGCCAAGAAGAATGCGCCGCAAGAAACTTGGCAGAAAGTCATTTTTTCAAATTTTTAATTTATATCAATTTGTTAAGGTCAGTTGAATAACTTGTCAAGAAAAGTTTATAAATATTTAGTTTTTTTTTGTAAAGAGGAACCAGTAACTAGTGATCTCATAATAATATTCTAATTTTTAAATAAGTAATTTTTAATTTTCGAAGTTAAGAATAAAGGTGCAATGATAAATCCTACCAAGGCGTTAAAGATAAGGAATGAATCCTTGCTAATGATAAATCGAACCTTTAGAAGAAGCCAGTTAAGTTTATAGATTTTTTATAAGTACTTAATAGTACAGTCTCAATAATTAAGAAAAGAAGACTATTTTGGATAGATATTTTAAACTAAAACGAATATTGCTCAAACTGTGGTTGTTGAATAAGTTACTTTTAAGAATGTGAAACTATGATTAAAAGATTTACAAACATAATATAATAATAATAATAATAATAATAATGATTTATTTCAGACTGAGTCCATAAAATGGTTAGTAGTACATTAAAACAGTATAATAAAAGCAGTTTTTATTTGAAATTTACGTTTGTTTATTAAAAAAAACTTTTTTCTATTATTATTAATAAAAATATATAATATAATATCTCGTTTTAAACAGCAAAACATTAAATGTTTTTAACAGTATACAGGTGTAATCGAACTTAATTTAACCGTATACTGGTGCAAGTGACTAATATGTCGACCAAATAATGATAAAGGGCATTTGAGCATGAGCTACGTATTTATTTTTAAACAGTATGGGTTTATGTAACATATTTATCTAATTATTAAATGAAAAATAGAAAGAAATAACAATTAACTTAGTACGGTGTATACTGGATCAAGGGGTAGTTGCCTCAGTATACCACAAATCAGAAAACGTAAAATACGCGTACACTAGTGTATTTACCATTTTCTCAAAAACTATCATTAATTTCAGAATTCCATATATGTAGTCTGAAAAGAGGTACTTTTGTTCGAGCGAATCCAAAGTTTTATTGAATGGACTTTACAGATAAAAAAGTTACAAATGATTTTACCTTTGCACGACTCTCCTGTAAAATCATGATTTTGCAGTTGCCTCAGTATACTTAGGAGGTGTCGAGTTAATGCCAGTCAGAGTCATTCGTTTGTAGAGAGGGTTTAATGCCTATTTAACCTCAAAAACTGGTTTAATCATAGTTTAATTTGTTTTTAATTCCCCTTTTTGTATTTTTTGACATACATTATTTATTTTTATTTATTTATAATTAGAAGTTACAGAGTTTATTTTATGAATATATATAGGTCTATATATATATAGGTCTGTATACAAACACTAATCCTAAAAACCTAAATATCTATGCTAAAAATAACTATAAAAAACCTATATTTACAAATAAGAAAAGTTATAAAAAGAAAACCCCGTGTAACCCTACTGGCTGCGGCAGGGTCCCCATGTCGCCGGCGGCATTACCCCTTTGGACCGCAAGTGCGGTCCGCTGGGATAAACGCCAGCTCTTGGGTCCCTGAGGCGTCGATCAACCGGGACGACAGGGCCTTTTGTATTTTTTTACCTTAATAAAATTGGTAATGTTTGAAAAAAAAAACCGGCCAAGTACGAGTCGGACTCGCCCACCGAGGGTTCCGTAGACAGCAGATGAATATAAAATCCAGTTCCAGTGTTAGCAGAACCCTGTCTCCTAAACAAAATGTAGGCTGCGTGAGATCATTTTATATTGCTTACTTCTTAGTAATACATACATACATACATATATCACGTCTTTATCCCTTACGGGGTAGAGCCTAAGGTGACAAAACCTTGTGAAACCCTGTCTGCAAGTCTGACTCGAGCTTGGCCCGTCAACTCCCCGTATGCTAAAAGCAAACGAAACGGAAAATTTGAATCGTTCCAAATTCAAAACTCTGAAAAACTAAATGGAGCGAAGCCTCTCTACAAATTCAGCCAATCACAATCGAGAACGACACTCGATGGTGTTTGAAAAGCGAACAAATTGCGCGCGGCGCGTGCCAGTGACAGCTCATTTACCAATAGTGCTGTACTTGCGCCAATAAAACCGGTTTTTATCGGAAAAATTGGATTCTATAAATAAGCGCTCGCGATCTAAAATTAATTCTGCTGGAAGGAATTAAATCATTTCTAATGAGATGGAAATATCTACTACTATATATACCTGATATAGTATATCTAGCAAGCATCACGGAATGATGAGGTTCGATTTCCGGCCATAGCTTTACTTTTCGGATTTGTTATCAGTTCTAATTTTCGGTGTCGTTTAGAAATTTAATGAAAAAGTTGTATTTGCCGTTAAGAGGTCGCAAATGAACAAAACAAACAGAGATAAAAAAACAAAGCATAGTTACTCTTCCATTTATAAAATTAGTAGGTATAAAAATAGGTACTTGGATACCTAGAGAACTATATTTATCTAGGTATCATGTAAAATAATATATTACATGTAAAATTTTGTGTAAGTAAATGTTTTTTTCATCTAATAGTTTTATTTAGGTCATTTTAGTCTTAATTTAATCTCTAATCACTTAAATATAAAAATATAAATGTATTACAAGATAAATTAATTAAACTAAAACTAAAATAAATCTAAATACGTACTCCTCCGCGGCATTGAGCCAAAGATGCTGGCAGCATTTCCCTGCTGTATTGCAATACTAATTCGCCGTTTTGTAACTAAAAATAAATTTAATATTATATTTTAAAATTGAATCAATTGCAATTATTACCAGTGGCTCAAAACTCTACTACGTAATTATGTAAGTATAACAGGATGTATTTTTAGCTAGAAGTTAGCTTTACAAACTCTATTTACGAACAATTTTGAAGCGCGAATTGTGTTTAAATCTAGTTTAAATCCGTTTAACACGAAACGCGGCGCTCGCCTAGTCTGACGAATAGTGGTGGGCTACCGGTTTTTATCGAGAACTAGTGTTGCAAGAAAATTAAATTAATCAATGTCGTCTTTTTCAAAAAAGTAAATTTTAAATACCAAAATTTAATGCATGCACATGCACATGCACAAATCACGTCTTTATCCTTTACGGGGTAGACAAAGCCTATCGTAACAGGTACCTACAGGCCACATTTAGCAAGATTGTGGGCGTATAAGTGGAAAATGGAATCAAAATAGTGATGGGTTGCTAGCCTCATCACCTATAACTTGATTCCAAAATGTAATGTTTTATTAAAATACAAACTAAACTACTAAGAACTAAATAACAATAAAGAACACTAAAAGTAGTAAAGTTGATTTAAACTAAAGTAAGTTAAACATTATTTAAAATTTAAAACGTGTCAAAACATCGGATTTACCAGTTGCTTCCCGCGCATGGTAAAAGCCCATCGAGGGAATGGGCGAAAGTCTCAGGAATCATGTTATAGGCGATGCGGCTAGCAACCCATCACTATTGTGATTTCAATTACCACCTATACGCCCTTAATCATGCTAAACGTGGCCTTAATGTTTTGTTACCTTAGGCTCTGTCTGCCCCGTAAGGGATAAAGATGTGATATATGTGTGTATGTAGGGTAATCCGGCTGGGGTCAAGTTACCTCTATAAGTGAGACAAAATGCCTGGTACTTTGATATCCGAGTTATCAAGACTTTCTGCTCCATTATCCCTACTAGTGATGTTCCGGATATCCGTATCCGTATCCGCGGATATCCGAGGGAAAAGAAAAATCCGTATCCGTATCCGTGTCCGTTACTTTTCACGCGGATCTTTTACGGATCTTTTACTGGTGATTAGGTAGAATTAAAATAACTATAAAATTCCATTCAGCGTATTTTTATTTTTTTAAATCAAATATTTGGCACCTTTATATTGCAAACATTTATGGCAGTAAGTTACCATACCAATATAACATAACTGAAAGAATCTTTATAATGAGATCAAAATTAGCATTAGCAACTTATAACGTCACTTTTATGACAATGAAAAACAAAAACTTTTTTTTTATAATTATTATGAGATCATTTAAATATAATAGAAAATTATAAAATCACTTTTATAAGTAGTTATGACATAATGAGAAAACCAAAAAATATTTTAATAAAATAAAGATCCGTATCCGTATCCGTATCCGCGGATCTTCACACTAAATATCCGTAATCAGATCCGTATCCGCGGATATACATTTTTAACGATCCGGCACATCACTAATCCCTACTAATATTATAAATGTGAAAGTAACTCTGTCTGTCTGTCTGTTACCTTTTCACGCTTAAACCGTTCGACCGATTTAGTTGAAATTTGGTATATAGATAGTTTGAGTCCCGAGGTAGGACATAGGATAGTTTCTGTCCCGGAAAATTGCATATGTAGTTCCCGCGGGATAGCGATAAGCGAATTCTGCGCAGACGAAGTCGCGGGCAACAGCTAGTTTCAATATAAGCGGTTTTTTAATCCAAGAAACCTTTTCCAGTGATAAATGGTCACCCATTTATCTATCCATACAATACCTACAGTTCTTGGTCAATTGTGAAAGAGAATAATTTTTATACGTAAGTGGACGTTCATTCTTGAGTGGCGACGGGCAATCTGCGCTTTAAGATATTTAAATTGGTCAATTTATCTAGTTAAAATAATGTAATAGGAGGAGAAATACTGGGAATATGGAGGGTAAAGAAAAAACATAGAATGTACCAGTTGCTGCTCTTCCTGCGCAGATTGTAAAAGCCCGTCCATGGAAGGCGAAAACCTTAGGAATCATATAGGCGATGCGGCTGGCTACCCATCACTGTTTTGATTTCTATCCATACACCCACAATAATGCTAAATGTGGTATTTAGGTCTTGTTGCCTTGGGCTCTGTCTACCCTATAAGGGATAGAGACGTGATTTATGTATGAATCAAGAACTTAAGGGGTCTATATCGGATGGTCGAATAAATGTTTGGTCGAAGCTTCAATTTCTTTGGCTTCTAGATAAGCGTTGCCAGATTATGGATTTGTTCCCCGTTTAGTGGATATCCTAGATTTTCGAAATTCCCCCAATTTCGAATTTACCCCAATGTACCTTATTATAATTAATTCGGAAATTTTCTAAATAATTTGTAAAATACCTAATTAAAAGCTTAATAAGATAAAGTAGTAAGGAAGGTGTATCACTGAAAGATAGAATAAGGAACAGTGTGATAAGAGAACGTGCTGGTGTGAAAGAGGATATATAGTGACTAGGATAGAAAAAAGTATGCTTAGTTGGTTTGGGCATGTAGAGCGGATGGATGAAAGTAGACTAACTAAACAGATCTATATGGGGAGTGTGAATGGTTACGCTGGGAGGGGAAGGCCTAGACGGACGTTCCGAGACCAAATAGGGAGACGTTTTGGAAAAAGGTCAGGTCAGGAGTACCCGAAACCGACGAGCATGTATGAAGAGATTGATGACTGTGGATGAAGCGAAAGAAATATGTCAGGATCGTAGCATGTGGAACAAAGTAGTCTCTGCCTACCCCTGTGGGAAAGAGGCGTGACGGTATGTATGTATGTATGTATACAATAAAGTTCCGCTATAAATATTAGGGGCAGCACAATCTTTGCGCTGACCACACTCACAAGTACAATCGAACTCAACACCTTCCCTAATGAATTAGTGATGAGCCACTTTACCGATTGGCGGCCATCTTGGCCCCCTAGGGAGGGGAAAGAAATCTGTGCCGTTTATCTTTGATGCCTATGAACGGGTGTTTGGTTAGAACGTTCCGTAAGAATCCAGTCTCTTAAAATTGTGAATGAATTCAGCAGATTTAATTCGTTTAATTGAACTTTCCTACAAAGATTACTCATAAAAAATTTAGTGCACAATGTTTTTTCATGACATTCTGTTCAATTTTGGAAAAAAAAATTCTAAATGTTACTGAAAATTAGAACAGAAAAATCCAGAAAAATCCGAAAGTAAAACTATGGCTGTGGTTTTCAAAATTTAAAAAAAAAACATAATTCAAAATTTATTTTCGCAAATTGACCGCCAAGGGCTCTTTTACATGTCTTTTTTGAGACTACTAGCGCATTTAGTGCAAAAATAAGTACCGATAGGAACTTCTCAAAAATATGTCGCATCACCTTAATTACGCCGGTATAAGAGCGTATAGTACCTACTTATATTTCAAACTTTGACTAGATACATATATTTATAAATAACACTTGACCGTACCTACCTAATTTAAAAATATTTCGAAGAAGAAATTTTTCTCTTTTTTTTTGTTTTGTATTCACGCAGGGGCTGCGATGTACCACATCAAGGGGCCTTTCTGTAAACCAGCGCTGAGCTCTCGAGCCCAGCATACGCTGAGATTGGTACCCGTTGCTAAACTTGTGTACTGTTAATTTTAAGTTTATAGCATGTAATTTTTTGTTTCAATATATACCTTGTAGTTAGCAATACAGATTTTTATTATTATTATTATTATTTTAAGAGGCTAATAGACGCTACGGGTGACCGCAGAGCTGGCAGCTTCCTTGCACAGCGTATTAGTATCGCTGTCCAAAGGGGGAATGCTGCCAGCGTCTGCGGTACTATGCCACGGGGGGCTGGCTCTCCTTTTTTAATTATTTAATTTTAAGATTAGTTTTAGTTAAGTATTAAATTTGTTTTTAGTTAATTTTAGTTCCATTTGTTTTTTTTTAATCATGATCTTATGTTTATAGTTCCATGCTGGTCTGGCAGCAAAGAAAAAACTTAGAATGTACCAGTTGCTTCTCTTCCCGCGCAAATGGTAAAAACCCATCGAGGGAATGGGCTAAAATCATAGGCTATTTTGATTCCACTTTCCACCTATACGCCCACGGTCTTGCTAAACGTGGCCAGCAGGTCTTGTTACCTTAGGCTCTGTCTACCCCGTAAGGGATAAAGACGTGATTTGTGATTTGATTTGTGGTTTCTTATGTTTATTCCTTTTCTTAATGCTTGTGCTCAATGAAATATCCCAAATGTAAAATTAAAAAAAAACTGTCTATTTTTGCTATTATCCAAGTTGCCCCCAAAATTTGTAAAGGGTTTGTGTAAACAACATCGAAATTTGAACAATTTCAAACTGTAATACTTTTTGAGAGGCATTCTTCAACAAGAAAGTTCCGTTGAACTTAAGCCACCTAATTGTTATATTTGATGGACGATTTAATTTATAAGAATTGTAAGTCATTGGGTAGCAAAATACAATTAGCGAAGACTAGTTCGATCCCGCGGGATCGCTTCCGTGGATTAAGAAAATAAGTATTTCGATTCACGAATTCATTATATTTCACCCTGGAGTACCTATTGATTCTTGATTCCTTTTTCCACCTATACGCCTACAATCATGCTAAATGGCCTTTAGGCTTTGTTACCTCAGGTTCTGTTTACCCTGTAAGGGATATATACGTGATTTGTGTATGTGTGTGTATGTAGTAACCTATTAAGTAAAGTTCCGAATCCGAAGTTATGATTTTTATTGTGATTATAGTGCATTGGGGTAAATTCGAAATTGGGGGAATTCCGAAACTCGTGGATATCCTCTAAACGGGGAACAATTACATAATCTAGCAACGCTTACCCAGAAGCCCAATGTAATTATTTTGATAACCGGATAGCCCAATGGTTAGAGATCCTGACTGTGAAGCTAGAGGTCCCGGGTTCGATCTCCGGTCAAGATAGACGATAAGCATGAAAAACATGGATTCGCGCAAACTTGCAAAAATATGTCACAAACAACACAAAAAATGTGTCAATCTTAAGAGGGTTTATTCCTACTGAGCTGGCAACGTCGCATTTTTGGTGTATTTTACGATTATTTCACAGAAATAGAATCAAAGATTGAAACGAGATACATTATTTCACCTCTTTAATTTTCGCTCTCGTGCCAAAGGTGGAGGCAAAACACGTGAAATTTCCCTTAAGTCAGGAAATAATTCTAAGAACTGATAAAAACAATTGTTTTTGATTTGTATGGGTTAGAAATGGAATTTAATACATCACTTGATATATTCACCCCCCCGGAAAGGGGTGGAATTGGTTGAAAATGGTGTAATAGTAATAACTAAGAAGAAAAAATAGGTGTAGTCTGTGCAATTTGCTATACGTTTTATTACATCTTAATCTATATTTGCACCCGTTATTTAGCTCAATTCAAGCTACGGAACATACAAAAAAAAAATCATATAACTAAAAATATACTTTTTGGCATTGCGGCCCCGGGAAAAATACAGAACGCGGTGCAAATTGAGGAAATGATCAGAATATATATCAAAACACAATACCAAATTTGCACCAGGGTGCGACACCCGGAAAGTAGTTTTCTATGTTTTACTGTATTTGTACTTCGGGGGAAATTTTGAAATTAATAAAAATTGTCACAATCGTCTTAACTTGGTTTGACTTACATTCGCACCCCATAAAAAATTGACATTTCTACACGGAACATGCGGTTCTGTAATACTACCCGCTACCTAGCGTTCGCTGCTATTCCTTGCGTTTAGATAGAACTATGTTTACCAAACTTCCAGTTAAAATTTTCTTTTTTTTATTGAGTGCGAATGTAGTATCTTTTAAATATGTGTTATTTATAAATTTTCACGACTATCTTAATTTCCCCCGAAGTACAATCTACAAAAGAGTGAAAAAAAACATGTTCCATACTTTGCACGGGGGTGCAAAGTTACCTGGGTGTTTATAATACTTTGAAAAGCTTAATCTAAGTTTGCACCAACCGTCTGAATTATCCTCGAGCCGCAATCAGAAAAAAATATTTTACCAAGATTCTATACATCGTACACCTTTTTAATTAACATACATTATGTACCAAAGGGGACCCTTCACGTGGCTAAACTTGCGCTTAGTACCTTTTATCATACTCCAAAATAACGGCATTTGAAGTTTATACCTAATATTTTAAAGTGTTCTGTACATGATAGAAACGGTGCAAACCGAGGGAAACCATCTAGTCGTGCCCTCTAACGATTCCACAAAAAAACACGACTACACGAATTACTTCCATACTTTTCCGTAATTCGACTATACTAATAGGACTATTCAGTCTGAACCTCCTCGTATTCCCTGGTTTGATTGTGTTAAGGTAGGGCTCAAATTGTTAGTTAGGCTTCGGTCTGGTCACGTTCCATTAAATAGATTTGCGCATTTGATGAAGAAGGTTGAGTCGCCTAATTGTGTTGAGTGCGGAATAGTTGAGGATGTGCATCACTTTTTAATGGAATGTGTTGAGACACGAGCCAAGAGGGATGCGCTGTGTAGAGTTTGGGGTTTTACTCTTTTGGATGTGGGTGATTTTCAGACAATATTGGCGAAACCTTCTGAACCGGCTAAATTTGTTTACAGTTTTTTTTATAAATAGTTATGCATTTCTGTCGTTTTTAAGTTAAAACATATTACTTCGTGGTTGTTGTGATTTTTACAATAGGCATTTGGAGCTGACATGTTCATTCTCTAATGATCCAAGCTTATAAATATTTAAAAAAAACTCTTTAATACGAAAATGAAAGTCAATCACGATTAATCATTGCTTTGGACACATTGTATACTAAAAACGAAGAACTTGTATAGACCACATTTAAAACTTTCATTCAAATTCTGTCAAATAATCGTAAAAAAAACAGCAAAAATGCGACGTTGCTAGCTCAGTAGGGATAAACGCTCTTGATGCCGCTACAATAAGGTAAGTATGTATGTATGTTTGTCACTCTGGGTCAGTGGCGTAACTATAGGGTGGCAGGGGTGGCAAAATGCCAGGGGCCCCTAGCAGTACAGGGCCCCCAACTGGCTTGGTTTAGAGCACAGAAGGGACGCTGATGCACTTCTTTATATTGAGGAAGGAGCCCCATCTGACGAATTTGCCGCGGGCCCCACACGTTATAGTTACGCCACTGCTCTGGGTTGTATACATTTTTGCTTTGCTTAGTTTAGGACAAGGCCAATGGTGTATATTGTTGATAATATTGTTTTTTTTTCACAAATCTAGCAATATCAAACCTTTTTCCAACATGAATTTAATAACCGGCGAAACTCAAAGGCCAAAGTTTAATACCTAACCCAATTTCTGGCAGCCTTGTACAGTCGGCAGAATAAACGAGCCTACTCTTTTCTTATATAGGGCCCAGTGGCGTAACTATAACGTCTGGGGCCCGGGGCAAATTCGTCAGACGGGGCTCCTTCCTCAATTTATACCAGTGCATCAGCGTCTCTTCTGTACTCTAAACCAAGCCAGTTCGGGGCCCCGTAGAGCTAGGGGCCCCTGGCATATTGCCACCCCTGCCACCCTATAGTTACGCCACTTATAGGGCCGGTAACACGTTAACGCCCTATGTTATGCGCTGGCAGTTTCAAAAAAGACATGAAAAAGAGCCCTTGGCGGCCAATTTGCAAAAATTTTTATTTTTTTATTTTGTTGTTTTGTGCAGCGGTGATTACTTTTCGGCGGCCGCTAGCTAGTTTGCCTTCTATCTAAAAAAAAATTCAAGAAGTTAAAATTCTCAAGCCTTCGAGTTTTTCTATAAACGATTCTATTCTATTCTATCTGTTACTAGCTTTCACGTGACCTTGTTACTATGCGAATTTTGGTCGCCAAGCGTCGTCTGTTTGAATGATGTGCCTGTACGACACAATTACAAACTCCGGTGGAACATCTACTGCTCACCAGGGACACAAGGTTTCACAATTTTTCCCCTTAATATTTCAGCATTCCTTCCATGCTGGTCTGGGAGTAAAGAAAAAACATAGAATGTACCAGTTGCTTCTCTTCCCGCGCATGGTAAAAGCCCATCGAGGGTATGGGCATACGTATCATGACTTTTATAGGCGATGCTAGCAACCCATCACTATTTTGATTTCCCTTTCCACCTATACGCCCTTAATCTTGCTAAATGTGGCCTTAAGGTTTTGTTACCTTAGGCTCTGTCTACCCCGTAAGGGATAAAAACGTGATATATGCATGTACTCCAACCACCAGCTGAAATATTCGGGCACAATTTTAAGATACCTTGTAGAAGAAACTTAGAACACTTGTCGGCTTTTGCTGCGGACTGTACTCTGTACAGTTGGCGCGCAATTTCCGTGCGTCAAAGCTCACTTAGCCGTCAAAGGCAGCTAGGGAGGGGCCGCTATTATATTAATACCGGTTTTTCTATTTCAAAGAAGTTAGCTCAGGGATGGATCGATTTTAGGTAGGTTTTATACTATACTAGCTTCTGCCCGCGACTTCGTCTGCGTAGAATTATACATAAAAACCTTCCTCTTGAATCACTCTATCTATTAAAAAAACCGCATCAAAATCCGTTGTGTAGTTTTGAAGATATAAACATACATAGGGACATAGGGACAGAGAAAGCGACTTTGTTTTATACTATGAAGTGACTAGCTGTCCCCGCGTGTTCCCCGTAGATACATAACTATTTTACATAACCAGGAGGACATTCTGAGGTAAATATAGACTATTTCTAAATTAAAACAAGCATGTTCGCCGCTTAGAGGTGGCTCAAGAGCCACCCCTTCCGCACCTAAACCAAAATTAATCCAAATTAATCATCTTACACTAGCTTTTGCCCGCGGCTTCGCACGCGTGAACCATGAGTATTTTAAAGAAGCTAGCAATCAAGCAAGCGAACAACCAAACCTGCAAGCTTTCAAGCATGCATGCAAGCATGTAAGTATGCAAGCAGGCATGCAAGCAGGCATGCAAGCATGCAAGCAAGCGTGCAAGCAAGCATGCATGCAAGTAAGCACGCAAGCATGCATGCATTCAAGCAAGCATGCAAGCATGCATTCAAGCAAGTATGCAATCAAGCATGCAAAGCAAGCACTCAAGCAAGCATGCAAGGAAGCCCCCGCATTGCCCCGCTACCTTGATTTTTCTGAAACTGTAAATATTGCAGGATTTTTATAAAACAAACCTAACCTAACCTATAGGGCTGTCCTAAAATATACCCTAAATAGCTTTTTCCCGCGACTTCGTACGCGCTATGATGTAAAACGAAAAAATACGTTTTTTCCCGTTCCCGTGGAAATTTTGGGGAGTGCTTTCGGAGTACACTTAAAGCCTTTAAAGAAACACGTTATAAATGTTAAGTCTCTTTCTTCCGCTGTTTCGTCTGGAAACGTAAAATCCTGTTTTTTCCCGTCCCTGTGGGCGTTTCGGAAAATCCTTTCTTAGTGTTCCCCTACACTCCCGAATATACCTACGTGACAAATTTCAACTTTTCCCCCGCGTCCCGTTTTTCCCGTTCCCGTAAGAATTTCGCCAAATAGACCAATTCCCGAAATTCTTACGGGAACTCCTACACTCCCCAAGGAACCCACTTGCAAAATTTCAGCTTTCTACGACCAGTAAAACGAAAAATTCTGTTTTTTTCCCGTTTCCGTGGGAATTTTGGAAAGTACTCTCTTAATGCTCCTCTACACTCCCGAAGCAACCTACATGCCGAATTTCAGCTTTCTGCAACCAGTAAAACGAAAAGTCCCGGTGTTTCCGTTCCCGTGGGAATTTCGGGAAATCCTTTTGAAGTGCTCCCCTACACTCCCCAAGAGAACTTGAAGGCCAAATTTCAGTTTTATACGACCAGTAAAACGAAAAATCGATCCCGTAGAACTGAATATATAAATCCCGTTTTATTCCTTATCCCGTGGAAATTTCTAAAAATCCTGAAATTAGTTTCTTAGTTTTGTAATCACCTACTTATGTATCAAATTTGAAGAGTCTAGTTATTATAGTTACTGAGATAGCGTCAATCGGAATCGAATATATCATCATCATCATCATCATCATCTCAGCCATTACAAAGAATCGAATATATAATTCCCGTTTTTTCCTTATCCCGTGGGAGTTTCCAAAAATCCTTTCTTAGTGGATGCCTACATTGTATAAGGTATCTATGTGCAAAATTTCAAGTCTCTAAGTCCAGTGGTTTGGGCTGTGCGTTGATATATAGTTAAGTCAGTCAGTCAGTCAGTCAGTCAGTCAGTCAGGACTTTGAATTTTATATGTATAGATTGGTTTTATCAGTGTCGGTTATTTAACCAGCTGTGGTCTGGGAGCAAAGAAAAACAGAATGTACCAGTTGCTTCTCTACCCGCGCAGATGGTAAAAGACCATCGAGGGAATGGGCGAAGCTTATAGAAATCATGTTATAGGCGATGAGGCTAGCAACCCATCACTATTTTGATTCCATTTTCCACCTATACGCCCTCAATCTTGCTAATTGTGGCCTGTGGGTACCTGTTACCTTAGGCCCTGTCTACCCCGTAAGGGATAAAGACGTGATTTGTGTGTGTGTGTGTGTGTGGTTATGTAACTTGGTTATGTGCGGGGAACAATAGGTACCTACAATGTATCATAGTAGTAACGGTGAAGGAATATTTAAAACCAGTCTAGTAAATTTCTAAACGACGCTGAAAATTAGAACACAGAAAAATCCGAAAAGTAAAGCTATGGCCGGGAATCGAACCCGGATCCTCGTCATTCCGTGACGCGTGCTATACCCCTACACCACCCATAGCAGGTGGGTAAGCCTTCGAATCGAATCTGTTACTAGCTGTCACGCGATCTTGTTACTTTGCGAATTTTGGTCGCTAAGCGTCATCTGTTTGAACGATGTGTCTGTATGACACAATTACAATTAGCCATTAATTAATAGCTAGCGGAGAATTAATTTAATTGTTCCTTATTGTTTCATTATTATTGTTGTGGGAGAAACTTTATTTATTAATATACAAACCACTAAAAACTAAACAATAATAAGGATAACTAAAACTACGGAAGTTGATTAAAAGTAAATTATGTTAAAAATTATTAAAAATTAGCCTAAAAAATGTCCCCCTGTTTCGTGCCTGGTTCAAAGGTTCCCATAATGCTGGCCGCGTTGCCTCTTTGCACTGCAATGGCAACCCTTTGAACCAGCCACGAACCAGAGCGGGGATCGCAGCCCCTGTCTTTTAGTCTGCGGCCCAGCTCCCTGAAAAGCTCCTTAGCCTCCGAGCCCCAGGGACCCGCTGTCTCGACGGCGACCGGTACAAACTCGTACACTGACTCTAAGGCGGAATATTTAGAGTGCTTTAGCCTCGCGGCAGCTTCAGCTGCGGAGCCAGCTAACCGCGAGGTCTGTCTCAAGTGGGACATAGCGAAAGTGCTTACACACGTCGCGTCCCACAGAAGACAACGACCCTTCCGCCAAGGAACCAGTGTAAGGCCATCCGGTCGCTTACCGTCGATTCTGCTGAGGCCCGGAGGTTCGAGCACGCAAGGCACATTGACCGACACCATTGCCCGCCGCACAATGTCGTTAATGGCGTGGTGTCTTGGAAAACGCCCCGCACACCTTTGGCAGCTCAGACCATGGTGCCCATCTTCTTGCACCATTGCCCCACATACACAGCGGTGTGGTTCGCATACCTTGCCGCCTAAACGAAGTGCCACTGCTATCCTCAGCGAATCGTTATCGAGCAGTGTACCCATCTGTGGAGACGGCAAGGCATGCAACCACGCCCCCGATTCTGGTCTGGCGGCCGCCTTTAGCCGAGCTACATCAAGGCTATCTGAGGCGTTTAAAAGTGCAGTATCAAATACTTGCTTGCAGAGTATGTCGTCCCATCTTCTCTGCAGACAAGTATTATCTGGGCGTTTGTCCCCAGGACAAAGACTTGACCATCTGGCAAGAGCCTCCGACTGAAACGGCACGCGAATATCGTCACCATCGTAACTCAAAATGCGAGCAACGAGATCCGCAGAGCCATAGGAGGATGCCAGGAATGCCACAATGCCGACATCCTGGACTCGACGTACCCCAAGACCACCATGCCTTACTGGGAGTGCGGCCTGACGCCACTGTGAATTGGTAAAATGAACATTTAGTACGTCCTCCAGCGTTAACCTCAGGGTATCGTCAAAAAGTGCCACGTCATGCTCGAAGAGCCATGTAGGAGATGTACGTAAAATGTACGTCATCCGGGGCATCCCGAAACAATTTCGTAACAGGGTAAGTGCGACATGGGCTGACAAACACGTCAGATGATCACGTGCTGATAAAAGTGCCAGTTTTTTGGAATTGAGAGCAGAACTGACACCTTCGGGAAATATTGGTGCACCTAACAGACTAAATGCTGCCTTATCTAGCTGACGGATGTCAGGCAACTGTGACCGGAAGCTCTCAAGCCTGTCTGTACTTACATCCCCGCACGCAAACAACTCACACTTGCCCGGGTTAATTTCGAGACCAATGGCTTCCAAAGCCAGCTTTAGTCTGCTTAGGTCCTCCAAAATAACATCTGGGTCTCCGCCAATTGTGCCATCATCTAAATACCAAACATTCAGCGGAGAGGCTAAGCCTGAAATGATGTTCTGAATTGCCAAACAGAATAGTAAAGGGCCTAGGGGATCCCCTTGCTGAGCACCAACTTGTGAGAGGATTGAACTTTCGCCATAAAACAGGTTACTCGGAGCAGAATAACACTGATAAATGAAAGGGTATAGAGATGGCACATGTTCCAAAACCTCCGACAGCAGCGTGTCTCTTTCGACGCTATTAAATGCGTTCTTAATATCTATCTTAACGATAACGGTATCGGTGTCCTCATGCTCCATCGCAAAAGATCGGGTGGCATGTATCGCCCCCTCACAACCCAAAGCCGTACTGAATCCCATCTGTCTTGGCTGAAGATGAGACGACATGGCTTCTCGGACAGATCTACAACCAAGCTTAGCCGTTAGGCGGCGATATGTAGCTCCTACGGCAATCGGCCTGATACCGCCATCCTTCTTCGAAAGAGCACAGAGAGATGCTCCATATAGGTAAGGGGCCACTTCCACATTCAAGGAACCTTTTAACAAAAAATTGCATAATTTAGAGAGCGACCCCAAAAGTCGAATTCCGTTATCACCCGCCGAAGGCGAGGTCAGCTCCTTTAGGTGCTGAGGACGCAATGTTGTGTTACATTTATTGTTGTTCATGTTATGTTTTTGATTTTGTCATTTTTGTAATATTCTATTGATTTGTATTATTTTATTTTATTTTATTTACTCTTGACGATTTGAATCTAAATTCTTCTAAATTGACAATGAACAATATGATGTAATTTTCATACATACATACATACATACCGTCACGCCTCTTTCCCACAGGGGTAGGCAGAGACTACTTTATTCCACTTGCTACGATCCTGACATATTTCTTTCGCTTCATCCACAGTCATTAGTCTCTTCATACATGCTCGTCGGTTTCGGGTACTCCTGACCTGACCTTTTTCCAAAACGTCTCCTATTTGGTCTCGGAATTTTCATTGAATGAATAAATAATCTATTCTAATCCAAGTTTGGTAAAAGTTGGCTCACCAGTGTGTGCGTGGGGGGTTACGTAAATTTTAAATTTATTGTTATTAATTTTGATGCCAGATAGCTAGAGCTAGAAAGTGATTTAAGTTGCGAATTTGAAACTGAGCTGCGATCTGATCGAATTAGTAGCGGCAGTAATTGGGGAGATGAGTTTCGCTCGACAGCGCCTAGTTGTGTAGACCGGTGGGGAAATTGCGCCCTGCGGCAATACCGTGACGTCTTAATGCGATTCAATTCCGATTCAGTTTAGGTTCGCTCGCTGTTATCCATACTAAAAATGACAGCTAAAACCTGAGTCGGAATTGAATCGCATTAAGACGAGACTTACCATGAGGTAAGGCCCTGTTTTAACTTCATTTTTAAACTCCAACGGAAACACCGTCTTCCCCATAAGGGCATTAGGGCCCGTGCCCAGGGCCCCCATTCTCAGGGGGCCCCGAAGGACAATTTCTATAATAAATGGTCAGAGGCCCTGTTACCTTAGGCTCTGTCTTTCTAACGGAACCGAAACACACGTTACACGTATGAAACATTAGAGAGAGAGAGAGAGAGAGAGCATAGAAGTGGGAAAGAGAGAAAATAGTGATTTAGCTGCGTTCAGGATACCACCGTTAGGTTATATCCGGTATATCCCTTCGGAAAGGAGTCCCACATTCCCCTACGTATCCTCATGCTGAGGGCATCCAAAGAAATTTCCTGTTTATTACAAAAAAACGGTAAGTTACGGTGTGGTAACGTTAGGCAGCGCTAAGGTGACGGTAGGCAGCAGTAAGGTAATTGTGGGCAGCGGTAACGTGACGGTAGGCAGCAGTAAGGTAATTGTGGGCAGCGCTAAGGTGACGGTAGGCAGCAGTAAGGTAATTGTGGGCAGCGGTAACGTGACGGTAGGCAGCAGTAAGGTAATTGTGGGCAGCGCTAAGGTGACGGTAGGCAGCAGTAAGGTAATTGTGGGCAGCGGTAACGTGACGGTAGGCAGCAGTAAGGTGACGGCAGGCAACGGTAAGGTGCAACACAATTTGCACGCGCTGCCTGCCCTGGGCACCAGTGCACGCTGAAGCTGACTCACCAACAGTGGTGAGCAGCATGTTGTCCAGCAGCAGCGCGATGGCCACGATGACCAGCACGAGCTTCCGCGACTCCCGGCAGGCGGCCACCTTGCCGCAGCCAGCCGGCGCTGAGCAAACACTAGCACTGCACTCACCAACAGTGGTGAGCAGCATGTTGTCCAGCAGCAGCGCGATGGCCACGATGACCAGCACGAGCTTCCGCGACTCCCGGCAGGCGGCCACCTTGCCGCCGCCAGCCGGCGCTGAGCAAACACTAGCACTGCACTCACCAACAGTGGTGAGCAGCATGTTGTCCAGCAGCAGCGCGATGGCCACGATGACCAGCACGAGCTTCCGCGACTCCCGGCAGGCGGCCACCTTGCCGCCGCCAGCCGGCGCTGAGCAAACACTAGCACTGCACTCACCAACAGTGGTGAGCAGCATGTTGTCCAGCAGCAGCGCGATGGCCACGATGACCAGCACGAGCTTCCGCGACTCCCGGCAGGCGGCCACCTTGCCGCCGCCAGCCGGCGCTGAGCAAACACTAGCACTGCACTCACCAACAGTGGTGAGCAGCATGTTGTCCAGCAGCAGCGCGATGGCCACGATGACCAGCACGAGCTTCCGCGACTCCCGGCAGGCGGCCACCTTGCCGCCGCCAGCCGGCGCTGAGCAAACACTAGCACTGCACTCACCAACAGTGGTGAGCAGCATGTTGTCCAGCAGCAGCGCGATGGCCACGATGACCAGCACGAGCTTCCGCGACTCCCGGCAGGCGGCCACCTTGCCGCCGCCAGCCGGCGCTGAGCAAACACTAGCACTGCACTCACCAACAGTGGTGAGCAGCATGTTGTCCAGCAGCAGCGCGATGGCCACGATGACCAGCACGAGCTTCCGCGACTCCCGGCAGGCGGCCACCTTGCCGCAGCCAGCCGGCGCTGAGCAAACACTAGCACTGCACTCACCAACAGTGGTGAGCAGCATGTTGTCCAGCAGCAGCGCGATGGCCACGATGACCAGCACGAGCTTCCGCGACTCCCGGCAGGCGGCCACCTTGCCGCAGCCAGCCGGCGCTGAGCAAACACTAGCACTGCACTCACCAACAGTGGTGAGCAGCATGTTGTCCAGCAGCAGCGCGATGGCCACGATGACCAGCACGAGCTTCCGCGACTCCCGGCAGGCGGCCACCTTGCCGCCGCCAGCCGGCGCTGAGCAAACACTAGCACTGCACTCACCAACAGTGGTGAGCAGCATGTTGTCCAGCAGCAGCGCGATGGCCACGATGACCAGCACGAGCTTCCGCGACTCCCGGCAGGCGGCCACCTTGCCGCCGCCAGCCGGCGCTGAGCAAACACTAGCACTGCACTCACCAACAGTGGTGAGCAGCATGTTGTCCAGCAGCAGCGCGATGGCCACGATGACCAGCACGAGCTTCCGCGACTCCCGGCAGGCGGCCACCTTGCCGCCGCCAGCCGGCGCTGAGCAAACACTAGCACTGCACTCACCAACAGTGGTGAGCAGCATGTTGTCCAGCAGCAGCGCGATGGCCACGATGACCAGCACGAGCTTCCGCGACTCCCGGCAGGCGGCCACCTTGCCGCCGCCAGCCGGCGCTGAGCAAACACTAGCACTGCACTCACCAACAGTGGTGAGCAGCATGTTGTCCAGCAGCAGCGCGATGGCCACGATGACCAGCACGAGCTTCCGCGACTCCCGGCAGGCGGCCACCTTGCCGCCGCCAGCCGGCGCTGAGCAAACACTAGCACTGCACTCACCAACAGTGGTGAGCAGCATGTTGTCCAGCAGCAGCGCGATGGCCACGATGACCAGCACGAGCTTCCGCGACTCCCGGCAGGCGGCCACCTTGCCGCCGCCAGCCGGCGCTGAGCAAACACTAGCACTGCACTCACCAACAGTGGTGAGCAGCATGTTGTCCAGCAGCAGCGCGATGGCCACGATGACCAGCACGAGCTTCCGCGACTCCCGGCAGGCGGCCACCTTGCCGCCGCCAGCCGGCGCTGAGCAAACACTAGCACTGCACTCACCAACAGTGGTGAGCAGCATGTTGTCCAGCAGCAGCGCGATGGCCACGATGACCAGCACGAGCTTCCGCGACTCCCGGCAGGCGGCCACCTTGCCGCCGCCAGCCGGCGCTGAGCAAACACTAGCACTGCACTCACCAACAGTGGTGAGCAGCATGTTGTCCAGCAGCAGCGCGATGGCCACGATGACCAGCACGAGCTTCCGCGACTCCCGGCAGGCGGCCACCTTGCCGCCGCCAGCCGGCGCTGAGCAAACACTAGCACTGCACTCACCAACAGTGGTGAGCAGCATGTTGTCCAGCAGCAGCGCGATGGCCACGATGACCAGCACGAGCTTCCGCGACTCCCGGCAGGCGGCCACCTTGCCGCCGCCAGCCGGCGCTGAGCAAACACTAGCACTGCACTCACCAACAGTGGTGAGCAGCATGTTGTCCAGCAGCAGCGCGATGGCCACGATGACCAGCACGAGCTTCCGCGACTCCCGGCAGGCGGCCACCTTGCCGCCGCCAGCCGGCGCTGAGCAAACACTAGCACTGCACTCACCAACAGTGGTGAGCAGCATGTTGTCCAGCAGCAGCGCGATGGCCACGATGACCAGCACGAGCTTCCGCGACTCCCGGCAGGCGGCCACCTTGCCGCGCAGCCAGCCGGCGCTGAGCAAACACTAGCACTGCACTCACCAACAGTGGTGAGCAGCATGTTGTCCAGCAGCAGCGCGATGGCCACGATGACCAGCACGAGCTTCCGCGACTCCCGGCAGGCGGCCACCTTGCCGCGCAGCCAGCCGGCGCTGAGCAAACACTAGCACTGCACTCACCAACAGTGGTGAGCAGCATGTTGTCCAGCAGCAGCGCGATGGCCACGATGACCAGCACGAGCTTCCGCGACTCCCGGCAGGCGGCCACCTTGCCGCCGCCAGCCGGCGCTGAGCAAACACTAGCACTGCACTCACCAACAGTGGTGAGCAGCATGTTGTCCAGCAGCAGCGCGATGGCCACGATGACCAGCACGAGCTTCCGCGACTCCCGGCAGGCGGCCACCTTGCCGCCGCCAGCCGGCGCTGAGCAAACACTAGCACTGCACTCACCAACAGTGGTGAGCAGCATGTTGTCCAGCAGCAGCGCGATGGCCACGATGACCAGCACGAGCTTCCGCGACTCCCGGCAGGCGGCCACCTTGCCGCCGCCAGCCGGCGCTGAGCAAACACTAGCACTGCACTCACCAACAGTGGTGAGCAGCATGTTGTCCAGCAGCAGCGCGATGGCCACGATGACCAGCACGAGCTTCCGCGACTCCCGGCAGGCGGCCACCTTGCCGCCGCCAGCCGGCGCTGAGCAAACACTAGCACTGCACTCACCAACAGTGGTGAGCAGCATGTTGTCCAGCAGCAGCGCGATGGCCACGATGACCAGCACGAGCTTCCGCGACTCCCGGCAGGCGGCCACCTTGCCGCCGCCAGCCGGCGCTGAGCAAACACTAGCACTGCACTCACCAACAGTGGTGAGCAGCATGTTGTCCAGCAGCAGCGCGATGGCCACGATGACCAGCACGAGCTTCCGCGACTCCCGGCAGGCGGCCACCTTGCCGCCGCCAGCCGGCGCTGAGCAAACACTAGCACTGCACTCACCAACAGTGGTGAGCAGCATGTTGTCCAGCAGCAGCGCGATGGCCACGATGACCAGCACGAGCTTCCGCGACTCCCGGCAGGCGGCCACCTTGCCGCCGCCAGCCGGCGCTGAGCAAACACTAGCACTGCACTCACCAACAGTGGTGAGCAGCATGTTGTCCAGCAGCAGCGCGATGGCCACGATGACCAGCACGAGCTTCCGCGACTCCCGGCAGGCGGCCACCTTGCCGCCGCCAGCCGGCGCTGAGCAAACACTAGCACTGCACTCACCAACAGTGGTGAGCAGCATGTTGTCCAGCAGCAGCGCGATGGCCACGATGACCAGCACGAGCTTCCGCGACTCCCGGCAGGCGGCCACCTTGCCGCCGCCAGCCGGCGCTGAGCAAACACTAGCACTGCACTCACCAACAGTGGTGAGCAGCATGTTGTCCAGCAGCAGCGCGATGGCCACGATGACCAGCACGAGCTTCCGCGACTCCCGGCAGGCGGCCACCTTGCCGCAGCCAGCCGGCGCTGAGCAAACACTAGCACTGCACTCACCAACAGTGGTGAGCAGCATGTTGTCCAGCAGCAGCGCGATGGCCACGATGACCAGCACGAGCTTCCGCGACTCCCGGCAGGCGGCCACCTTGCCGCCGCCAGCCGGCGCTGAGCAAACACTAGCACTGCACTCACCAACAGTGGTGAGCAGCATGTTGTCCAGCAGCAGCGCGATGGCCACGATGACCAGCACGAGCTTCCGCGACTCCCGGCAGGCGGCCACCTTGCCGCGCAGCCAGCCGGCGCTGAGCAAACACTAGCACTGCACTCACCAACAGTGGTGAGCAGCATGTTGTCCAGCAGCAGCGCGATGGCCACGATGACCAGCACGAGCTTCCGCGACTCCCGGCAGGCGGCCACCTTGCCGCGCAGCCAGCCGGCGCTGAGCAAACACTAGCACTGCACTCACCAACAGTGGTGAGCAGCATGTTGTCCAGCAGCAGCGCGATGGCCACGATGACCAGCACGAGCTTCCGCGACTCCCGGCAGGCGGCCACCTTGCCGCCGCCAGCCGGCGCTGAGCAAACACTAGCACTGCACTCACCAACAGTGGTGAGCAGCATGTTGTCCAGCAGCAGCGCGATGGCCACGATGACCAGCACGAGCTTCCGCGACTCCCGGCAGGCGGCCACCTTGCCGCCGCCAGCCGGCGCTGAGCAAACACTAGCACTGCACTCACCAACAGTGGTGAGCAGCATGTTGTCCAGCAGCAGCGCGATGGCCACGATGACCAGCACGAGCTTCCGCGACTCCCGGCAGGCGGCCACCTTGCCGCCGCCAGCCGGCGCTGAGCAAACACTAGCACTGCACTCACCAACAGTGGTGAGCAGCATGTTGTCCAGCAGCAGCGCGATGGCCACGATGACCAGCACGAGCTTCCGCGACTCCCGGCAGGCGGCCACCTTGCCGCCGCCAGCCGGCGCTGAGCAAACACTAGCACTGCACTCACCAACAGTGGTGAGCAGCATGTTGTCCAGCAGCAGCGCGATGGCCACGATGACCAGCACGAGCTTCCGCGACTCCCGGCAGGCGGCCACCTTGCCGCCGCCAGCCGGCGCTGAGCAAACACTAGCACTGCACTCACCAACAGTGGTGAGCAGCATGTTGTCCAGCAGCAGCGCGATGGCCACGATGACCAGCACGAGCTTCCGCGACTCCCGGCAGGCGGCCACCTTGCCGCAGCCAGCCGGCGCTGAGCAAACACTAGCACTGCACTCACCAACAGTGGTGAGCAGCATGTTGTCCAGCAGCAGCGCGATGGCCACGATGACCAGCACGAGCTTCCGCGACTCCCGGCAGGCGGCCACCTTGCCGCAGCCAGCCGGCGCTGAGTAAACACTAGCACTGCACTCACCAACAGTGGTGAGCAGCATGTTGTCCAGCAGCAGCGCGATGGCCACGATGACCAGCACGAGCTTCCGCGACTCCCGGCAGGCGGCCACCTTGCCGCAGCCAGCCGGCGCTGAGTAAACACTAGCACTGCACTCACCAACAGTGGTGAGCAGCATGTTGTCCAGCAGCAGCGCGATGGCCACGATGACCAGCACGAGCTTCCGCGACTCCCGGCAGGCGGCCACCTTGCCGCAGCCAGCCGGCGCTGAGTAAACACTAGCACTGCACTCACCAACAGTGGTGAGCAGCATGTTGTCCAGCAGCAGCGCGATGGCCACGATGACCAGCACGAGCTTCCGCGACTCCCGGCAGGCGGCCACCTTGCCGCAGCCAGCCGGCGCTGAGTAAACACTAGCACTGCACTCACCAACAGTGGTGAGCAGCATGTTGTCCAGCAGCAGCGCGATGGCCACGATGACCAGCACGAGCTTCCGCGACTCCCGGCAGGCGGCCACCTTGCCGCGCAGCCAGCCGGCGCTGAAGCCGTCCGACGCCGCCCCCATCATGGACGGGCGATGGGACTGCTGTACCGACAAACAAGATATAGTTAAATAAATTGTATTGTATTGTATTGTATTGTATTGTATTGTAAAAATCCGGTGTTAGCAGCCGAGGGGGAGCGGATCAGAATACATAAAGTTTAAAATGTATAATGGGTTAAAATATACAACGCAATTTTCTGTAAAACTATTAGCTAAATGAACTTTTTTGATATCGTAATCTATAGATTGGTTTAGGTTAGGTTTGTTTTATAACAATCCTGTTAATTTGTAACTTTCTGAGAAAATCGCATTATATATTACAAATACAAATACAAATACAAATATATTTATTGCATGGTCATGAGTAATACAGGTCTTAATAAGTTTAATTACAATTCGTCATGTCCTGCCTCTGTGAGGCGTACAATATTTAAGCTTAATTCTATGTCAAACTGAATAAATGATATTATGACAAAGGAGGAGAAAATATGATATTACTGAGTCAATTAAAATATTATAAACCATTATGTATTTGAACCCATTATACATTTTAAACTTTATGTATTTTAATACGTACCCTAAATGGCTAATTTAGAGATTGGCAACTGCAATATATTTTCATCTATTTACGTCTTAATACGAGTCAATTCCGATTCAGTCAGTGGTGTAACTATAACGTCTGGGGCCTGCGGCAAATTCGTCAGATGGCTCCTTCCTCAATATAAAGAAGTGCATCAGCGTCCCTTCTGTGCTCTAAACCATGGCAGTTCGGGGCCCCGTAGAGCTAGGGGCCCCTGGCATTTTGCCACCCCTGCCACCCTATAGTTACGCCACTGGATTCAGCGATTTGGGAGTTTTTTTTTACATACATACATTCATATATCACGTCATTATCCCTTCTTTCTTCCATGCTGGTCGGGGAGTAGGTAAAGAAAAAACATAGAATTTACCAGTTGCTTCTCTTCCCGCGCAGATGGTAAAAGCCCGTCGAGGGAATGGGCGAGTCTTAGGAATCATGTCATAGGCGATGCGGCTAGCAACCCATCACTATTTTGATTTCCCTTACCAGTTATACGCCCTTAATCATGCTAAACGTGGCCTTAAGGTTTTGTTACCTTTCCACCTCACCCACAGTCATGCTCAAGGCCAGGTTTGTCCATCTCTGTCTACCTCAGAAGGGATATAGACGTGATGTATGTATGTATGTTATTCAAGAGCAGTTCAAGGTGTAAACTGGCGTGAGGACACACAATTACCTAATTTCGCGAGACGTCGGCGGCAGAGCGCCACGGCGGCCGTTTCCGGAAATTCGCTAAGTTGGTACACTCAGCCTCGCCTCTTAAATAGCTCAGAGGCCAATATTAACCGAGGAGCTATATTTTCCTCGGAACTAGAATGGGGTGAGCAGGGACAAACTCTTTTACAGAGTACAATGATTTGTTCAAAATAAGTTTTTTAATTGTACACAAATAGCGAATAAAATTCCTGAATACATTAGACAAGAATCATTTATTCATTTATTCATGAACAATACAGACTTTGTGTTTGAAATATCATTACAAATTAAATTCATTTTCATTATAAATTAAAATTAAAAACACTAGCAAGTAGGTACATCTTTTTTTTTAATTAATTTGAATCATCTATCCCGCATAAATATCTCATTAATACTATAAAAGTACCTACCCTCTCAATAAAAAAGCCCTCAACTTTCTACGAAAAACCTTATGATTGGAGATGATGGTCACCGGGTAGCTTATTAAAAAAATTAACAGCTTTATGCTTGGCATCATCTCGAAATACCGAAAAAATAACTTGAAGACATTATTCCTAATCAAAAAATGCTATTCTGTTAACGAGTTCCTAAATATGAACACTTTGAAAGCGGATTTTTTTCCGAACAAAACGGAACTGCAAGAAAATGTCGTGCAGTTCCGTTTTGTCGCGGCATAGCTACTCGATATGATGATAGTTATTTATAATTAATAACCTTGCGATTCAAGATTTAAAACTTTGTTTCGGCGGCGATCTTATAAAGTCGCCTTTACAGCTATACCTCTGGACCTTAGTCAACAGTGGCGCCAACTGGTGAGCAAAGAAACGATAGTCCCCATTGAAAACATTATACGTAATGCCGAGAGACATTAAGAAAATAGACAGTACGTAGTATGTTATATGTTGCGGAAATATGTCGTTTATTTTACATTTGCAACATTGAATGCATTGAGCTTGTATCAGTTACAAGGTGGGTCGTCTGCGCCATTATTAGATAGATAACTAGCTGCAGTCCGCGAACTCTTAAGGTGGCGACTGACTACCTTTGCTTGTAATGTATCGTTCACGGCGATCGTGTTACGTTACAGTTACAGTTACATTACAGCTACGCGGCGAACGCTCGCCTTGAGCGCTCTGTTCGTTTGTGCTTCATTCTGTTTCTAAATGTCGGACCTGTACTGACTTGTAATGTAACACTCAAAGGGATTCGCGTAAAAACCGACGGCTGAGTGGAGCAATTGGTGCTCGCGTCGAGCGGCTCGGCTCGCTGCACTGACTGCTGTAATGCTCGGGTTGTATCATGCCACATTACACCGAAATGTTACAAGTCAGTCGCCACCTTTACAATACACACATACATACAAAGTACATCATCTCAGTCTTTTTCACACTAGGGCCCGATTTCTGTAAGCACATGTGTGAAAATACCACTCGAAAGTGGTGGAAAATTGTGCTGAGTTTGAAGTTAGAGTAGCTTAAAAGATACAGGCTCTCATTAATCTTGTGAGCTAGTCAAAAATTTGATTAGAGCTGTAGTTTTGAAGATATAAATAGAGTCATACCTACCACTTTCAACATGAAACTACTGTGAGACTTAATCATAATTACATATAAACGTACTCACGTATAAAAGTCGAGTGATGCTCGACATGTTTCGAACTAATTCGTAGTCCTTACATCACTCGACTTTTATACGTGAGTTATCAGTTTATATGTAATTAAGAATATTAAGATTTATACCACTTTCGAGTGATGTGCTTTCAAAAATCGGGCCCCTGATTTGTCTTTAGACACATAATGGTTATGTAAGCCATCTTCAGGCGCATGAGTGTCATACTAACTAGGAGTGGAAGTGGTCGCCATGCCCGAAATCGGTCGGAAGGACCATCATCATCATCATCACATACAAAAATCAAGTCAATTCCTAAGATTTTCGCCCATCCCGTAAATTAATAATTAGTTGTAATTCCTCACTTGTACCTGAGAAATTCCATAATTGTACCGCTCAGAAATGACGGCAGAGCGCTCAGAGTTATTTTATGATATAGTAACAGCCTTCTAAGCTTCATTCACGCTGGTTCATTTCACATGTTTTTTGTCCATGGGCTTATAGTCTAGAATGTCTGGGACACAAACGAATGAATCAAGAATTTTACTGTTTACTTTTACGGTTTTAGCCGTTAGAAATTATTTTTTATTTAAATTAGTTTTAGCTGCTATGGATCGGTATAGAACGCATCGCGGAATGATGAGGATCCGGGTTCGATTCGGGCCATAGCTTTATTTTCCGAATTTTTCTGTGTTCTAATTTTCAGTGTCGTTTAGTAAAATACCTACTTAAACTGTCTCCAACTTAATTCTCTGTTCGGTTGTCTGGTAGAGATCGCTATTAAGCGATAATACCGCCTATTGTCTATTTTGTTCTTTGTTCCTGTATTGTTTTGTACTGATTTGAGGTGTTCAATAAAGAGTATTTGTATTGTATTGTAAAATAATCTACCTGATACGTAGACAGAGAAAAGTATAACCATCTCTATATCGCGTAATATTAATTTTATTCTCGCTTAATCCGAAGCGCCGCCATCTTGCCGGAAGGCGGTCGTTAGCGCGCTCATTTCCGCCATTTTGGATTCCATTTAACCGCCATTTTATGATTTTAATTGGACACTCATTTGGGTTCTAGTGTTTTTTGGGGTTTACCAGAACAATACAATACAATACAATACAATAACTCTTTAATGAACACCACATATAACAACCAAAACAGAAAAAAATTATACAGAATATTACAAAGAACAATAGGCGGCCTAAACCCTAACCAAAAACCCCTAAACCCTAAGCGCAAGTTCTTCTTCTTTTTTTACATGGCCCCATCGATCGATGCGATGATTTCGCCAATGTCAAAGTAATAAATACAGTATTCAAAAATCTTGTGACAAAAATATCGGCAACGTTGTACGGCAGAACACGGTCAAAAGACCCCCCTGTCGGGCTCTTAGCCAACGGAAAACGATAGGATCGGTTCATGCAGCGGTTTAAGCGTGAAAAGGTAACAGACAGACAGTTACTTTCACATTTATAATATTAGTATTGATTCACAAAAATATGTATGTACTAGCTGTTGCCCGCAACTTCGTCTGCATATAATTCGTTTATCGCTATCCCGCGGGAATGACGCAATTTTCCGGGATAAAAAGTAGCCTATGTGTTATTCCAGACTATAATCTATCTATATTCCAAATTTCATCCAGATCTTTCCACCCGTTCTGGCGTGAAAGAGTAACAAACATCCAAACATACTCACAAACTTTCACATTTATATTAGTAGGATGTACCTATGTATGTAAACTCTTTATTGTGCAAAATAAACAAGACAAATACAAACCCTAATACAACACCTACCTACCTACCTAGACAAATACCTACCCTATCCTACCTTATCTACCCTACCCTATCTTTCTGGTCACAAAAGTCAGTCACGGCTCTCTTCGGCTGAAGCGCGGTAATCCCTCAAAGATTAAATACCTACGAATGTGGTGGATACCGGTCCCCCGAGAAATCAGTCGGAACCGAGGCTTAAAGCTTTCAATGAAAAGCTTTGATAGTACTGTTTTAGCGTTTTGACAAGCTTTCGCGTCTTTAACTCCAGTAAGGTTTTATCCCGTGTGAATAAAATAATAATAATAATATCCTGGGACAATTGACACCAATTGACCTAGCCCCAAACTAAGCAAAGCTTGTAATATGGGCACTAGACAACGGATAAACATACTTATATAGATAAATACATACTTAAAGACATATTAAATATCCAAGACTCGAGAACAAACATTCGTATTTTCATACAAATATCTGCCCCGACCGGGGACCGAACCCGGGACCTCAAGCTTCATAGTCAGGTTCTCTAACCACTGAGCCATTCGGTCATATCACGGAATCCTTTAGATATGAGGATTCCTAGTGAACCAACCCACATGTAATATAATTGTATTCTTACTGTTTGTTTTATATTACAATACAGTACAAACAATACAGAATCAAAGAACATAGTAGACAATAGGCGGTCTTATCGCTTAATAGCGATCTCTACCAGACAACAAACAAGACAACAATAAATAACAATAACACAACACACAATAAATAACTATATATATTTTTTTTATTTTTTATTTTACTTCCATGCTGGTCTGGGAGCAAAGAAAAAACATAAAAGCACCAATTGCTTCTCTACCCGCGCAGATGGTAAAAGCCCATCGAGTGAATGGGCGAAAATATTAGAAATCATGTTATAGGCGATGAGGCTAGCAACCTAGCACTATTTTGATTTCCATTTCCAGCTACACGCCCTTAATCATGCTAAACGTGGCCTTAAGGTTTTCTTACCTTAGGCTCGTTAGACGTGATATGTGTATGTATGTACCTATGTATATTAATTGTCTTCCAAGCAGGTCTGGCATAGAAAAAACAGAATGAACCAGTTGCTTCTCTTCCCGCGCAGATGGTAAAAGACCATCGCTAATGGGCGAAAATCTTAGGAATCTTGTTATAGGATACTCGAAGGGATAGAACTAATATTTTGTTTTCACTTGCTACTCAAAATTTCTGACTCAACTTGCCCTAAAAGTATCTCCTTTTTTTTGACAAAAAAATCAAGAATTTTTATAGGTACCTCTTGATTTTTAATGTTTACTTTACGGTTTTACCGTTACAAATTAAATTTGTAAACGAAACTGCAAATTAGAACACAGAAAAATCCGAAAAGTAAAGCTATGACCGGGAATCGAACCCGGAACCTCGTCATTCCGTGACGCGTGCTATACCCCTACACCACCCACAGCAGAAGGCCTATGTACACACAGCAAAATAATGCGGTTAGCACAGCCACGCACACGTCTATGCGTGTTGAGTATCGACATGAACGTTAAGTAGAATCTATGACATGTGAATGTGTGAGTGAGTTCGATCATAAAATCTACCCCCTAAGTACAGATTTTTTAGCAACAAGATGAATGAGCAATGTCACTGTAAATTACCTGTTTATTGAATAAACAACAACTAACTATAAAATAACAATGAAGAAAGTTACAACTATTTAAGTTAGTTTATAATAAATTAAGTAAAAAATAATTACAAATTAAATGAAAATAATCCCCGCCGGTATCGTGTCACACTCAAAGGCTGAAAATGCAATATCTCCGGTTTCAGTTACTTCTACAAAAATAATGTAAAAGTATTTTTTTTATTTAGACTGTCCTAAAAATATTTTACCTAATCTTACATTGGATATTGTCATCCCCAGTGTAAGCGAGAGAACCGAATCGAAGCTTCCTTCGACCTTGAATCTTCAAATTTATGCAATCCCACGCATTGAACTATTATTACTAGCGAAGAGTAGTTACCATCTCACTGATGCGACGATGTTATATTATTATTTCTCAACAAGTCTGAGATTCCAATTCCAAAGCAATATTCCTCACAACCAGCATGGCCATTGAAATAACATCCAAAAATGTCATTTTATTATTACTATTTTATATTCCGTTTTCTTCGGATACGAACCCGGTTCACTATAGCACAAGTCAAATCTTCGACCTGTCTTTGACCGCTAGGCCACCGAGGTATGCAAGTTACATGGTGAATTTATGAATTATGTTCAATCTGCGACTACTGTATTGCAATTTGTGTAAATAGCTGTTTTATGAGCTTTGAAATAAGGTTGAAATTATAATTTATTTTTTTCCGTAACTATTTAATTTTATGGTGGTTGCAGTCTATTGTATGTTTAATTTTACTCTTATATAATATGTTAAAAACGCAAACGCATTGTGTTTTCTTTTAATATAATTATTAATAGGTATGACTCTTTTTACTGGAGTTTAAAAGTTGCTAGCTGATGGCTATTTTGGTCGTTATCGTCTTAAACAATATAAAGTGTTTTCTACCCTCAAATTTCTAATAATATGATTTTGTGAACAAACAACAACTGTCACCGCTGGCAGCCATTATTAGCTGCGGGATGAACCGTGTGTTATACTTACGAACTGTTTAATTTTGCCTTTGCTGCAAAACATGGATTTTCATTTATCTTTGTTGAAAAGAGCAAAACAATATAACTATTTATATAAGGAATCGCTAGGCGTTTTTTGATATGGGTAAGTAGACAAACGGTGTTAAAAACAATGACTTATTATTTTATCGGTAATGTTTTAAACAACTTTCTTTGACGAAAAATGTTTTTATTTAAACTTCATTTATTTTGCAGCGGAAGACTGTGCCATTATGGATTCACCCTTACGCAGACTTCGGACACGATAAAAATATTCGTTCTGGGCCTAAACCTGAAGCCTCATCTCCTGCCATTTGATTTGGACATTATGTAGTTGCCGCACCCGCTAGTGACCCATTTCACAGCAACAAGACACAATGCTACGTTGCAACCTGTGCGAAACCATCTGCATGCTGCAGGATTGCATTGCCGTAGACCAGCAAAAAACATGCTTTAACGGACCAGCATAGAAGAAACCTTTGCTCGTGAATATCTTGACTTTGATTATTACATCAATCAAAGTCAAATGTAGTGATTTTTAGTGATGAAGACGAAATATATTAACTTAATTAAATATATAAACACAGTAATGTTTTACAGTGCAGAACGAGTGGCAGTGTTACTTTAGGCTATGGGGTTGGATCTCATCGATGGGCCCTGGTATCCAAATCCAAACCAAATCGAGATAGGTAGCTTAGTCGCTTCAAAGTGGAGATTATAACCCAGTGTGAAATGATGTTATTGTTAATGGCTGTCATTTAACATGTCTATTCATTTCACCACTGACTTACACGTCCGCAAATAAAACGTTTCGTTCATCTTTATCAGACTTAAACCTAATAAACCAGAATTTAAGATATTAATTATGTGTCATCTTAAAAATAGCCCTATTATGGTTGTGTATTCAATTTGCAAGATAATTATTATGTTAGTGACATAAGACTTTTTAGTAAACATAAAATCATACTGGCCTCTAAAGTGTGTGTTATTTTATGAATATTATTCTATAAGGAAAAGTGTGCAGTTTTATTTAGCTAATTTAATTACTTTTGGTAATAATAATAATAACACAAATAGAGGCTAATACAATAAAAATTAAATGTTGCAATAAACAATTTGAACCAATAATTGCATTTTATTGTTTTATTCTTTTACGTCCTTTTTTTCTTGTTTTAGGTAAACATGAGTTTATTTTGAGATTAGTAATTTAAAATTGAAAACAAAAAAGATACACTTGTGCAGGATTCGAACCCGGTTATTTAGGTTTCATAACCCTAGGTCAATACACCTGAGCCACCACGCTTATAATACTGGTGGCAAAATTATGCTTCCATTGAACAAAATACCAGCAGGTTTGAATAACTATGCGTGAAGGTAGTCAGAAAACACAATTAGCACAGATAGGGCATTTTGTTGTGTGCGTAATAAGGCAGCGGATAAGTGCGGATGTGTGTATAGAATGACACACATGGATAACTAGGGTGCTCACCGATTAGCTTTGCTGTGTGTACCTGCTATGGTTGGTGTAGGGCAGTGATTCCCAAAGTGGTCCAGGTGGACCCCCAGGGGTCCACGGAAGCCTCGACGGGGGGGGGGGGGGGTCTAAGTTGGGCGTGACCAAAAATGGGGGTCCACAATCGTAAGCGGGGGTGCATGAAAATTAATTTGGTCGATAGAGAACTAGTTTGGTTGAAGAAACTAATAATAATAAAATAAAATAATAAATATCTTGGGACAAATTACACCAATTGACCCAGCCCCAAACTAAGCAAAGCTTGTACTATGGGTACCAGGCAACGGATACACATACTTATATAATGTAATTAAATACATAATTAAATACATACAACATCCATGACTCGGGCACAAACATTCTTATTCATCATACAACTGTCTGCCCCTACCGGGATTCGAACCCGGGACCTCTAGCTTCATAGTCAGGGTCACTAACCACTAGGCTATCCGGTTGTCAAATTTTCGTAGTTTTAGTGATCCTTACTATTGTGTAGTTTTTAATGGTTTGTATATTAATAAATATCTTTAGTTATATTGAAAATGAGTTTAGTCGACTTTATTTTCAAATAATTATAATTAACCCTATCAAGCAATCAATTCTAACCTATATTTTCGAAAACTGTTAATTTAATGTTGAAACTCAGCAACAACGCAAGTTTCCAAAGATGGAGGTAATCTTCACTTTTTTTTGAGATTTAGAATTTAGGGGTCCACCGGATCCAGCAAAATTTAGAAAGTGGTATATGGAACAAAAGAGTTTGGGAACCTCTGGTGTAGAATAGCATGCGTCGCAAAAACCCTACAAAAGGAACGCTGACAAAAAGTCTTGATGCAAATCCTTAGTAAAATCTGGGACACCTTTTTTCTTGTATGAGAATCGGTAGGGCATACGATTCTGAGTAAGAAACACCCAAAATATTCAAATTCTGGGAAAAATGTATATCGTCGTATAAGCCAAAAGTCGACTTTTCAGGAGAGCCAAAAAACTAAAAAGAAAAACAAAAAAAAAATTGTAACTCTTTTGTTTTAACTGTTATAAAGAAGTTTCGTAGGATGAAAGTTCTTAAAATTATGAGTAGAACAATATGAATTCATAATATTTAAGATAGAACCCATAACAAAGAAAATAGATGTCGATTTTTTTTTGGAAAACCCTCGCGTATAAGTACTATCGTTTACAAGACATATAATATGCAGAATCACAAATTTTCTTAACTGCTTTTCTACAGCAAAAAATATAACTAAGAAAATGCAGAGATAAATCATAAAACACGCACAATTTTACAAAATAATAATAATATAATAACATAGCCTTTTTCATTCCTTGTTTCCTACAATTTCATACAGTGCAGTTTTTTTTAACTATAGCGTAATTCGGCGTGCCTCACGGCATAGGCCTCCTCCATTTATTGGAGGGTTTGGGCTCTAGTTCCTACGGGCCCAGTGCTGATTGGGAACTTCACACACCATCGAATTGCTTCGCAGTGTGCAGGTTTCCTCACGATATTTGCCTTCACCGAAAATGCAATTTCGCCCATGAATTCGGAAAAACTCAGAGTGCGAACCCACGACCCTCTGAGAGGCCACAGGTCAAACCACTAGGCTACCTCAGCTTTACAATTACACGGATTTTACAAAATATACATACATACATAAATCACGTCTTTATCCCTTACGGGGTAGACAGAGCCTAAAATAACAGGTACCTACAGGCCACATTTAGCAAGATTGTGGGCGTATAGGTGGTGGAATCAAAATAGTGATGGGTTGCTAGCCTCATCGCCTATAACATGATTCCTAATATTTTCGCCTTTTCCCTCGATGGGCTTTTACCATCTGCGCGGGTAGAGAAGCAACTGGTACATTCTATGTTTTTTCTTTGCTCCCAGACCAGCGTGGAAGGTACAAAATATAGGCGTTAAATTTCAAACAGTTTTCATTATGTTGATATGAAAACTGAACAAAATACCTGCATTTGATATACTATTAAATAATGGATTTAGACTAATACTCACTTTTAAAGACTCCCGTCTCCCATGTTAAATAAAAAGAACAGTAAAAAAATTAAGACTGAAAATACAACTACGTCTTCTTCCTCCGAGGTCCTAAGACCGACTGAGCTGAGAAATGAATACGGAGACTCGGTACCGACTGCCCAGAATACATTGACCTGTGACTTCTCAACGCTTTCCTATATACACTACATTTGACTCAAGGAGAGAGGGGAGGGGCAGCTCAATTAAACCTGGTTGTTTCTTATCAAGCATTTAAGGGAACACCATGCGAAATAACACCCTAACAGATGGTAATAAAGCTTGATTTGGATTGGGGTGAAATTGTTTTATAGAGGAATGATTTTGGTGTTGGATTGTGGGCTTTATGGTGGCGGGAGAGGGTCGGTTGTTGTGTGCGAAAGGGACAAAAGCTACAGGTTTTCGATAAGTTCACGCTGAAAGTGCGCGTTAGTTGGGTTAGAAGGATAAGGACGTAATTGTAATTTTAGTCAGAAAATGTATGTATGTCGGTCAGTATTTTACAGTCAAGGAATTTAATTCTATAGCCACTGCGTTGACACACACACACACACACACACACACACAATCACATTTCATCCCTTACGGGGTAGATAGAGCCTAAGGTAACAGGTACCTACAGGCCACATTTAACAAGATAGCGGGTGTAAAGGTGGAAAAAGGAATCAAAATAGTGATGGGTTGGTAGCCTCATCGCCTATAACATGATTCCTATTATAATCGCCCATTCCCTCGATGGGCTTTTACCATCTGCACGGAAGAGAAGCAACTGGTATATTCTGTTTTTTCTTTACTCCCAAACCAGCATGGAAAGAAGAATGTTATTTTTATCTTATTTTTTAATAACAGGCACTTTCATTAACTCTTTCGGATCTAAACTTGACGCTGTTTTAAGATTCGCCCTTACTCCAAATCCACGCTGTATAAATAGACAAATACATACACACATATATCGTCACGCCTCTTTCCCACAGGTATAAGCAGAGACTACTTTGCTCCACTTGCTACCATCCTGATATACTGTCGCATCATCCACAGTCATCAATCTCTTCATACATGCTCGCCGCTCGGGTACTCCTGACCTGACATTTTTCCAAAACGTCTCCTATTTGGTATGCTTTTTAATAATAATAATAATAATAATAATAATAATAATAATCATTTATTTCTGAGAATATGGTGCGAATAATAAATGCTTTTCTTTGTAGAAAATTTTCAGCAAATTTCATTTTCCATCTTCTGCGCGTCGACCGTTACGGTCCTTAATTTCTATCGCGCTCTCCCTCGCACCTAAGCATTTTATATATCTGTCCCTCTCCACCATTTAGTACAATTCCATCATTCGCATTGTAAGCGAATATAGTTCGTTCGTGTTTTTTTTTATAATATGTACATCTACCAATATATATCTAACTAGCTTCTGCCCGCGACTTCGTCTGCGTAGCATTATACATAAAAACCTTCCTCTTGAATCACTCTATCTATTAAAAAAAACCGCATCAAAATCCGTTGCGTAGTTTTGAAGATATAAGCTTACATAGAGATATGTATGTATGGATAACTCTTTATTGTACATAAAACACAAGAAAAAGATGAATACAGGATAACACACATGCACAAAGGCGAACTAAACATATAGATATAGTGACATAGGGACAGAGAAAGCGACTTTATTTTATACTATGTAATGAGGATATATATCTTCCATGCTGGTCTGGGAGCAAAGATAAAAACATAGAATGTACCAATTGCTTCTCTACCCGCGCAGATGGTAAAAGCCCATCGAGGGAATGGGCGAAAATCTTAGGAATCATGTTACAGGCGATGCGGCTAGCAACTCATCACTATTTTGATTCCCCATTCCATCTATACGCCCACAATCGTGCTAAACGTGGCCTTTAGTTCTTGTTACCTTAGGCTCTGTCTACCCCGTAAGGGATAAAGACATGATTTATGTATGTATGGAACATAGTATAATAATTAAGTACACTTTGTTTCAAAGTAACTTTGGCTAATACCGTATGAAAATAATTTATGAGTTCAACCCGAACAGACGTAGTTTTAAAATATGGAGTGATCAAAACAACCATCTTCTTTAAGTACTATGTCTTAGAACTACGAAATTCGTTGCGCTACGAAGGTCTACGAAATGCAATTAGTCTCGTAGACGTGCTACGGCGTAGGCTGGCACATTTTCAAAATGACGCCAGAATAAAAAGATGTATCCTAGATATAGATATAACCTATCTTAGATATACTACTCAATATACTACTCATGATCTATTTTTCTTGTCTTGATGATTTGACATTTATAATATTAGTAGGATACTACTAATATTATAAATGTGAAAGTTTGTGAGTATGTTTGGATGTTTGTTACTCTTTCACGCAAAAACTACTGAATGGATTTGGATAAAATTTGGAACGGAGACAGCTGATACCCTAGATTAACACATAGGCTATTGTTTATCCCGGAAAATTGCATAGTTCCCGCGGGATAGTGAAAAACTATTTTTTGCAGACGAAGTCGCGTGCAGCATCTAGTTTTATATAAAATTGTGTATATTCTCTTTTATTTGTGTGTCTTGCAAAAAGGAATAAATGTCTTCTTTCTTTCTTTCAATAGCCACCTGAGTTTTATCGGTATAACGAAAATATAAATAAATACACGGGTATTTCCATAATTTATTATTTTAACATACACACAAATCACGTCTTTATCGATTACGGGGTAGACAGAGCCTAAGGTGACAAGACCTACAGGCCACGTTTAGCATGATTGTAGGCGTATAGGTGGAAAATGGAATCAAAGTGATGGGTTGCTAGCCTCATCGCCTATACCAATGATTAATATTATTTTCGCCCATTCCCTCGATGGGCTGTTATCATCTGCGCGTGTAGAGAAGGAACTGGTACATTCTATATTTTTCTTTTGCTCCCAAACTTAAAATTAAAAATAGGTAAAAAAAACAAATAAAATATGGATTCCAAAACATAACAGATACCTAACCACGTATTAAACATACAAGACTTGAGAACAAACATTGGTATTTTTATACAAATATCAGCCTCTACCGGAACGGGAATGAACCTGGGACCTCAAGCTTGATAGATTCTCTAACCACTAAGCCATCAAAATATAACAAGGTCAATATTCTCGCCAGCGAGCTACGGCGTAGACCGTCTACGCTCGTAGCCCGTAGCACTAATTATATTTCGTAGCGCTTCCTTCCTCGTAGCAAAGACTTTATGGTATTTATTTTATTTATACAAAAAAGGCTCTTAGGCCTATTGGTTCGAGGTATGGCCTCTCAAACAGAGGGTCGTGGGTTCGAAAATTTCGCAACTTTGGTAATTTTTCCTGGGTGCATTGCCCAGACCGGCAAACAAAAAAAAGAAAGAATAAACTATCAAATGAATCAAGAATTTTTATTTCTTGATTTTTATGTTTACTTTTACGGGTTACAAATTAAATTTATACAGCTAGCTTACACCTAGAAAAACAGGTAGAAAAATACGAAGACTACCTGCTATGGGTGTAGGTAGGGGTATAGCACGCGTCACGGAATGACGAGGATCCAGGTTCGATTCCTCATAGCTGTACTTTTCGGATTTTTCTGTTCTCATTTTCAGTGACATTTAGAAAGAAAGAAAAAAGTAATTTATTCCTTTTTGCAAGACACACAAGAGAATATACACAATTTTATAGAAAAAAAACAAGAAAAAAACACAGACATGAAAAATAGATCATCAGCGTTGTGTCTTCGCAAAAGTGAAACGGTCGCTGGCTCAGCATTACGCTGTGTTAGACTGCAGCACTGATTTTCAGCCGGGTGCCCGATTTTTGAAAACACAGTGTAAAAGTACCACTCGAAAGTGGTATAAATCTGTTTATATTTTCTAAACTACAGCTCTAATCAAAGTTTTGACTAGTTCACAAGATTAATGAGAGCCGTAAGTATCTATATAAATATTTTTTTTGTATTTTAATTGTTCTTCAATCACATTTAATTAAGTTCTAAAGATCATTTGAGTTTACAGTTTTTGAAATTTAGGCCAAGAGCAACTATTCTATGAAGCCAAAAAAATATTTTCTGTTTCAACAGTTCTACATTACAATACAACAATACAAATACTCTTTATTAAACACCACAAATCAGTACAAAACAATACAGAAACAAAGAACAAAGTAGACAATAGGCGGTTTTATCGCTTAATAGCGATCTCTACCAGACAACCAAATAGAAATAGAAATAGAAATAGAAATATTATTTATTGTTTGGTCATGAGTTATACAGATGTTTTATAGTTTAGAGATAGTTCATCATGTCCTGCCTCAGAGAGGCGTACAATATTCAATTATCTTAATTCTAATTATTACCTACGTCTATTACATAAAGCTGAATGTCAATATTACATTAATAAAAGATAATAACAATGATTACAATACACAGACTTTGATTATGACATTACATTCAATAAATAATAATATCAAACACATTTTGGGAAGATGATTAGGTACAATATCTCAAGGAAAAAAATTCAGTCAAACTGTATAAACATTCATTTACCAACCAGTTATAAAGTTTCCGTTTAAAAGGTGCAGGAGGTAATTGTTTTATTTCAGTTGGCAATTTATTATAAACTTTTGCACTCATACTTACAACACTATTTGAGAAAAATGCACATTTAGATTTAGGACACACAATATCGAAACCGTATTTTGATTGCAGTCTTAGTCTTGGGTTTCTACGTGTAAACATACTTATATTATTCTTAACAAAAAGACTAAGTTCATAGATGTATAAAGCAGGAAACGTTAGTATTTTTTGGTCTCGAAATAGTAGCCGACATGTTTCAGTACGATTTAGTCCATATACCGCACGAAGGCATCTCTTCTGCAGTCTGAATACTTGGTCCTTATTACCAACATTTCCCCACAAAAAAACCCCATACCGCAGGTTTGACATGACATACGAGTGGAAGGCTAGCAGAGCAGCACTCTCGCTAGAAACCATTCTTAACCGTTTTAAAGCATAAGCAAATCTACTCAATTTCATCATTACATAATCCGAATGTTTAAGCCAATTGGTATGTGAATCTATCATTAGACCCAAGAATTTCACGGAATCTACATTATCAAGTGTAAAACCATTGTATTCTATCTTAATTTGCGACGATTTGCCACGTGGAGAATAAAATTCCATGCATTTAGTTTTTTCTAAGTTTACTTTCAGGTGGTTTGTCTCTAGCCATTTATTAACATCATTAAACACCTTATTGACTTCATCTTCGTAGTGTACAGTGTCCTCGCCACTTATAACTATTGAACAATCATCAGCAAATAGAAGTATCTTATGCCCTGTAATATTTGCCAAATCATTGATGTACACAAGAAAAAGCAGAGGCCCGAGTAAACTGCCCTGCGGGACGCCGGTTTTAACATACCTGTATTGAGATCTGTAGGTGTTGTAGGTTTTAGTGGTCTCTGAGTAAGCTGTAATTTCAGTGCACTGTTGTCTACAGTCTAGGTACGATTTTATCCAGTCAAAACAGTTTCCCCGTATTCCATAATGGTATAACTTACCTAAGAGTCTTTCGTGACACACCCTATCAAAAGCTTTTGACATATCCATAAAGATACCCACTGCAGGCACTTTCTGATTCCTACAATGTGTAACCATTTTTACTAACTCATAAACAGCCATAGTAGTCGATTTACCCTGCCTAAATCCGTATTGTGAACTTGAAAGTATATCATGCTTATCAAAAAATGCTAGTAACCTTTGGTAAATAATTCTCTCAAATATTTTTGACAGCACAGGAATAAGGGCAATTGGCCTATAGTTGTCCATTTCCGACGATTTACCTTTTTTCTTAAAAATTGGCTTTATGATAGAGTATTTCAGCTTGTCTGGAAAATATCCATCCGTTAATGATAGATTTATTATATGACAAAGAGGTAACACTATAAGGTCTGCATTTTCTTTTATAATTGATGTAGGAATGTTGTCGTATCCAACTGATTTGGTATTACGTAGATTTCTAATTACTTTAAGAATCTCTGCTGGATATGTAGGATTCATAAATATGCTCGAACTTACCGGGGCTCCCATAGGAAAGCCATCTGTGTTATCTGATCTTTTATTACCGACTTCGTCTATGAACTTATCATTAAAAGAGTTACAAATTTGTTTGGGAGATGTAATTATGGTTGTACCTTTGATCACTTTATCAATACAGCTCGGAGCAACGTCTCTACTTATGGTGTTTTCCTTAATAACATCCCAAGTGGCCCTGACTAAATTACTGCTTTTTTCTACATGTGATGCGTTCGATATTCTATGTGATTTTAGAATACACTTTTTAAGTAAATTTGCATATGTCTTGTATGTAGTTTTGTTCTTAACGCTAGGATTATGCACACACTTATGGTACAAAATTCTTTTGGCCTTAGATGATATTCTAATGCCTGATGTAAGCCACTTAGTCTTTTTTGTATTATGTATCTTAATCCTAACTAGTGGAAAACACAATTCATAAAATAAAATAATCAGGTCTGCAAATTTAGAATATGCATCATTTGTATTGGCTGCTTGAAAAGTTTCACTAAAGCTTAGACTACTGAGACACTCTCTAAACTTAACTTTATTATATTTACACATATCTCGCCTCCATATATACCAAAATTTTAAGTCATTTACATATTTAATTGGTACAGTAACTGTCTGGGCAGTGTGATCTGATAATTTTAAGTCATGGATGGCTACAGTATTGTCATCAGCAAAATTTAAAGCAATATTATCGATACACGTGCTTGTTCTGCTCGTAATTCTTGTAGGTTCGTCAATTTGTAGTTTGAAGTTATACTGTATTAATAAAGATTCAAATACATTATTCAATGAATTGTGAGTGTGGCGATTGATATTAAAATCACCGCAAATTATAATCTTTTTGTTTCGTAGTTTTATCAGTTTGGACAACAGTACCTCAAACTTGTCAAAGAATATAGACGTATCAGAGTTTGGGGTTCGGTACACGCATATTACAACAATATTATTTTGTTTCAAATCTATACCGCAGCATTCAAAGCTGTTCTCGACACTTAAATCTTTCATCCAGTCGATTGACTCACAGTATAGTCCTCTTCGCAAAAGTATGCAAGCCCCGCCGCGACGTACGTTCTTCCGTGAGTAGAAGGCGACCAGCTTGTAATCTTGAATCACCAGATTTTCTTCTTCACCTGCCTTGAGGAAATGCTCAGTTAAACAAACCACATCCATACATTTTTTCTTCGTTGCGAATTCTTCCAGTGCTATAGTTAAAGTATCAACCTTGTTTAATAGCCCAGCTATATTTTGATGTAGTATATTTAGTCCTTTATTGTTGACGAAAAAATGTATTTTGCGAATCTTGTTTTGGAGAATTAATCTGATCACTCTTCGCTTTAACCACTTTAAAATAATTTGTGATTTTATTCCTTGATTTATTGCTAGAATCATAACCAAAGCTGTACTGGTTAGATTTCCCATCTGAAGTCTTATAGTAGTTGGTTATTGGATTAACTGGTTTATTATTCTTATTTTCATTGTTGGAGTCCGAGACATTTGTTTTTTGAAATTTCAGAGTTTGATTTTTTGGTACATCCTTCACTAAGTACAACTTTTCATAGTCGCAGCTATCTATTGTTTTGTTAATACAATCAAGACGACATTTCGTAATATTTTGTGTGTCGAGATTATATGTTCTGTGTTTTAAATTGATGTATGAACAGTTTGGATATAGTTTTACAAGTGCTGCTAACATGTCGTTCAATTTATTTTCATTAAGATGTGGATTTTTTACCACGCTAGTAATAATAACCTTTGTTTTACATAGTTTTTTCAACAATAAAGTCATTTCTGCAAAGAACTTCGTAGGATTATATTCATTGGAGCCTATACACAGCACTACCCAATCGTCCTCATTAAGTTGTTCTTTTAGAATCAACGACTGCTGGGCTATATCTTTACATGTGGCGTGAGTATACGTATATCCCGTTATGTTGTACCTCTTGGGGTTTCTATATTTCGCTCTACGGGCTAACAGCAATGTAGGTAGGTGTTTTGCATCTTGATCACCCAGTATAATGATTTTATTCCTCTCCACTTCTCTCTGAAATTCATTTGTTGTGTCCTTTGATACATGATCAGTTTGGGATTGACGTGATGCCTCTCCCTTTTTTCCTCAAGGTTTGGAGGAGTTAGAGCCCTGTGTACACTGAGCTTTACTTGCCGATTCACACTGTAAGACACCTTGTGATGTATTAAGGTCCAGTGATTTGCGGCTGCCCTTTTTTCCTCTCTGAGGTGTTAGGGGTCGATGTGCATTGCCAGTGATAATAGTTTTATACAGGTCGAGTTTTTTTTGTTGTTCCTCTAACACCTTTTTCAGAGATGTAGTTTCAGAGTTTAATTTGTCTATTTCCATGTGCGCACTGGCTAGCTGCATAGTTAAGTCGCTGACCTGATGTTTTAGATCGATTACCAGTACGTTTTCTGAGAGAGATATGTTTGGTAGGCTACGATGTGTATCATCGCCTATAGTGGTGCTGTGGTCTTCTGCATCGGTCCCAGAAGTGACATTCGATTCTGAGGACGATAACTGTAATCCCGGTCTAGGCTTGCGCTGTGTAACATAATTAGGCTGTGACCGCTCTTCCTGCAAATCTGCGTTAGTCACTTTGTTTTGTCCGGGTAGGGTTTCACATACCGTTTTTGTACTGTTTTTAAATGTTCCATGGGAATGGGACTGATGGGAAACTTGAGGTGCTTCTAGTTCTATAGAACAAATAGCTCATTTTTGTTTCAATAGTTCTACCATGGAACTGCTGGGAAAGAAAATACATGACGTATATGACGTCACAGTTCCATAGAACAAATGAGAGGTTCCCGCAACGGCTAGCTGCGAGGCTTTGCCGCCAAATTGGTCCTATAATGCGTCGAGCACGCCTGCGCTAAGCAACACAAGTTTCGCCGATCTCGCATCTAAATGGAAGCAAAAGCAAAGTTTTTCAACCAGGCAGCTATACATTTATTCTGAGCGAGTTTTAAGCCGTTTGTGTCGGCCATCTTTGGTAACTTTTTTTTTTTATATTTTATTGAATCAGGCGTTACTTTGCGGAGGTGCATTTCAACTCCGCTAGTAGCGGAGTAGCAAGGTAAAAATTTTTTGTTCGTTGAACTTCAAAAAAGTCAAAAATAATTCTGTCTTCCATGCTGTAGGCTTTACCTAACTCGCTCGCAATCGCCATCGTGTTCATTTTGACAGTTGTATGAATGTGACAGCTAGCTGATTCCGATGCCAATTGGCAGCCCATACACCCACATACATTTGACCGGATGGCCCAGTGGTTAGAGAACCTGACTATGAATCTTGAGGTCCCGAGTTCGATCCCGAAAGAATCATGTTATAGGCGATGCTAGCAACCCATCACTATTTTAATTCTCCTTTCCACCTTCACGCCCTTATCGTGCTAAGCGTGGCCTTAAGGTTTCGTTACATTAGGCTCTGTCTACCCCGTAAGGGATAAAGACGTGATTTATGTATGTATGTATGTATGTTAAATTTAGTAGTTTTAGTTTTGTATTTACATTTTAAGTATCTGTTTTTTCATACTTATTTTAAATAAAATGTTGATGTCGAATATAAAACCTCGAAACCGACGAGCATGTATGAAGAGATTGATGAATGTGGATGAAGCGAAAGAAGTATGTCAGGATCGTAGCAAGTGGAACAAAGTAGTCCCTGCCTACCCCTGTGGGAAAGAGGCGTGACGGTATGTATGTATGTGTATGTGTATGAATATAAAAAAGGGCTGTCATAAATACCTTTCCAAAATCGCAGTCGCGTGAAAGCATTTTCATAAATGAATGTAATAAAGACTTTTATTTTTCATAACTTTTTATACCCGGGACACATGGCTGGCGTTTTATTGGTCGCCTTTATTTAATGACTGTGATGTCGTGGTTTTATTTCATGTACATACATAAATCACGTCTTTACCCCTTACGGGGTAGACAGAGCCTAAGGTAACAAGACCCAAAGACGCAGCTTGATATAAAATTAGACATAACACTGAGAAACATAACCGTTTTAATATTCTCCGTTCCAGTCTATTTTAACGTCTCTGTAAACAAACCACATACATACATAAATCACGTCTTTATCCCTTACGGGGTAGACAGAGCCTAAGGTAACAGGACCTAAAGACCACGTTTAGCATGATTGTGGGAGTATGGATGGAAAGGGGAGTCAAAACAGTGATGGGTTGCTAGCCACATCGCCTATATAAGATAATTCCTAAGATTTTCGCCCAATCCCTCGATGGGCTTTTACCATTACATTCTCACATTTATTTTATCCTAAGTATTTTACAGTAATGTTATGTGTGTATGTATGTATTATTTTATTTTATTTATTTAGCTAAGTAGGTATTATATTTATGTCGGTATTGTTGTTTTTATTATCCCTGCGTTTATCCTGTCTATTTGTTTCCGCCGCCTACTTAAACTGTCTTCAACTTATTTCTCTTATTGGTTGTCTGGCAGAGATCGCTATTAAGCGATAAGACCGCCTATTGTCTACTTTGTTCTTAGATTCTGTATTGTTTTGTACTGATTTGTGGTGTTCAATAAAGAGTTTTGTATTGTATTGTATTGTCTAATGCTACTCGGACGAAGTCGCGGCAGAAGCTAGTTAAATAAAACAGAGAACGGCTCTCACGTAGTAGGTCGCCCTGAGATCGAATTTCAGCTATTCCTATTATAATTCACGCCCTCGTATTCATCTTTTGTCTCCGTCGCACCCGACGCCACGTGGCCCTCCGTCCTGCTCTACCACTTAAACAGACCCTTAGGGATGATGAAATGGGAATAGAAAAGGCATGGAGTCGATAATAGATTTAAATTAATTAATAAAATGAGCAAAATTTATTTATTAATATACAAACCATTAAAAACTAAACAATAGTAAGGATCAATAAAACTACGAAAGTTGATTCAAAGTAAATTATGTTAAAAATTATTAAAAATTAACCTAAAAAATGTCCCCCTGTTCCGTGCCTGGTAATAAAATTAAATGTCGTGGGACAATTCGCACTGTTTTACGATTACTTAGTCTCAAACACATCACGTCACATTCAACTAGGAGGCTGAATTACTTAAATGCGCCATTTTGATGTGAACATTGTTTTGTCAATGATATAAACTCTTTGTGGTTTGTTTATGAGCCACATGGCAGACTTGGACATGACATGGATGACTGTTTGCGTTCCTATAAATAAATAAATAGTAAATAAATAAACTTATAGCTACTACTTATAGCTAGCTAGCTATATGGGTACTAGGCAAAGTACGAATAAATATTATGCAAAAAAAAACGAGCCCCGAAACTTTTCTTGACTAGAAGTACTACAGTTATTTCAGTCAGAGGAGGTTACACTCGATATTGTTTTTAATTAGGTTAACGATAAAGTTTTTGTGTGTAATTCTACGCAGACGAAGTCGCGGGCAGTAGCTAGTTAAACATATAAACCTTCGTCTTGAATCACTTTATCTATTAAAACAAAACCGCATTAAAATCCGTTCCGTAGTTTTAAAGATCTAAGCATACATAGGGACAGACAGCTGAAAGCGGCTGTTTTATACTAGTAGTGATTAACTCTTAATTTAGTTATAAGGTGCATTGGGGTAAATTCATTAAACGGCTGGCAACGCTTATTAAGCTTCTAGGTAAGCGTTGCTGGATTAATTGTTCCCCATTTAGTGGATATCCACGAGTTTCGAAATGCCCCCAATTTCGAATTTACCCCAACGCACTATATTTCAATTTCTTTTTTTTTCTGTTTGTAATTTATGTTTATTCCAATAAAACCATTAAAACTTAAGTACCTATGTTTCTCGTCTGTCACTATCCAATTTTAATAAAACTAAGTAAAAATATCAAAAAAGCCGTGGTAGCCTAGTGGTTTGACCTGTGGCCTCTCAAGCAGAGCGTCGTGGGTTCAAATCCCGGGCGCGCACCTCTGAGTTTTTCGGAATTTATGTGCGCAAATTACATTTGCAATTTACCATGAGCTTTTTGGTGAAGGAAAACATCGTGAGGAAACCTGCACACATCTGCGAAGAAATTCAATGGTGTGTGTTAAGTTCCCAATCCGCACTGGGCGCGCGTGGGAACTATAGCCCAAACCCTCCAGTACACGGAGGAGGCCTATGCCATGAGGCACGCCGAATTACGCGACAATTTAATAATAATAATTAAAAAAACAACAACAACATACTTACTGAAATTGTAGCGAATTCGGAATAAAAAGGCTATAATAAAAATAAAAAAAAAGTAAAAATGTCACAACAATTAAACGTCGTCTCCACGGAAGTCTCTGTCTGCATTACACAGATCTGCACTCAGGAAAGCGGCGACCGCGGCTGCTGACGATGACGGCTGGCTGACGGCTGACGGCTAACGGCTGGCGCGGAACCTGACGGCTGGCCTTAGGCATTGAAAGCAGATACTAAATGTAGAGTATATGTACATACAATTACAACAATTACAATACAACTACAACAATTACAATTACAATTTTAACAAGTATAATTTATAGTGTAATTTTTATTGAATGAATAAATAATCTAATCTAATCATAAATCACGTCTTATTCCTTACGGTGTAAATAGAGTCTAAGGTAACGTAAAGGTAGAGCCAAAGGCCACGTTTAGCAGGATTGTGGGCGTATAGAAAAGGGGAATCAAAATAGTGATGGGTTGCCAGCATCGCCCATAACATAATTCCTAAGATTTCCGCGCATTCCCTCGATTGCCTGACATCTGAGCGGGAAGAGAAGCAACTGGTAAATTCTGTTTTTTCTTTACTCCCAGCATAAGTTGAATAAAAACGATATTTCAAACGAATTCTATTGTCACATCTTGAAGTTCAAAAGGTAATATTCCATTCTCATTTCCGCGTCCGGAACTGCCGACAAAAGGTAGGCACAGACCGAGTAACCCGTTTATAGGAAATTCCATTCAGCCCCATTTAGCCTCTTCATTTCATAGAAATTTGACCCCCACTTTTTGCACCGAAGAAATCCAAAAAACCCAACTCCATCAATTTCCCATCAAAAAACAACCTTATCTTCAAACTTTACAGATCAAAATAAAAAACGCTAAAACTTTACTTATTACATTTTATCACTAGGCTGTGTGTATAGAAATGCCATTGACTAACGAAAATCAACCTTATTCCGCAGCAAAAGAACTCAATTTCAAGTGAAAATTTACAAGGTATCCACGATTCGTAGTGTATATTCGGACTAAGGCGATTTGAACTCTTTGCCGTAGGTTCGAAGGTTCAAAAAGTTTTGTGGGTTGGTTTTATTAAGTCTTCAGCAAGTAGAGCGACCATGCGATTGTTAAAAACAATGGACTGTGCGGATTTAGGAAAGAAAGCGAAGATTATTTACTCTGCGGCTTATTACCGCAGTAGTCAGAGACGTTAATTATCATTTCAGTAGGCTTATTACCTAACTCGCTCGCAATCGCCATTTTGACAGTTCATGTGTACTTCCACGCTGGTCTGGGAGCAAAGAAAAAACAGAATGTACCAGTTGCTTCTCTTCTCGCGCCAATGGTAAAAATCCATCGAGGGAATGGGCGAAAATCATAGGAATCATGTTATAGGCGATGATGCTAGCAACCCATCACTATTTTGATTCCACTTCCCACCTCTACGCCCTCAGTGTCTTGCTAAACGTGGCCTGTAGATCTTGTTACCTTAGGCTCTGTCTACCCCGGGATAAAGACGTGATTTGTGTATGTGTGTATGTGTATGTATGTATTATGGGCTGACAATTGGCATCGGAATCAGCTAGCTGTCACATTCATACAAGAACTGTCAAAATGAACACGATGGCGATTGCGAGCGAGTTAGGTAAATAAGCCCACTGTATAGCACCACAAAGCGATTAAGAAATGGGACGGAAAGCGCTTTATTTTTCGTCTGTTTGTCCGTCTATACGTCTGTCAAGACCACAGGGTCTTGACAGATGTATACATTGGATGGATTTCGATACAAAATAAGCGAGAGAGAAACAAGTCGATTCGAAGTTTGACTATCAAACTGCATAGTATAGTACAGACTATACTATATATGTACTATACTATGTAGTTTGATAGTCAAACTTCGAATCGACTTGTTTCTCTCTCGCTTATTTTGTATCGAAATGAAAGTGACAGATTGAAGGGAAGTTCAAACCAGTGTGGAATTTTGGAGTTTTGTGTACCGCCTTCTCTCGTCCCTGGTGAGCAGTAGATGTTCCGCGGGAGTTTGTAATTGTGTCGTACAGATACATCATTCGAACAGATGACGCCTAGCGACCAAAACTCGCATAACAAGGTCACGTGACAGCTAGTAACAGAAAAAATCGAAGGCATAGAAAAATCCGAAAAGTAAAGCTATGACCGGTAATCGAACCCGGATCCTCGTCATTCCGTGACGCGTGCTTTACCCCTACACCACCCATAGCAGGTAAAATAAATAATAATAAAAAAAATGGAAAAATTAATTAAATAGTTCAGTTAAAACAAAAAAATAAAAAGGAGGCAAAACTAAATTGTTCAAAAACAACAGGCTGGCATATCAATGTGCAAAGTGCTGGAGGACTATTGTAAGGACCTTGCGCTTGAAGAAATTTTATAATAATAATAATAATATCTTGGGACAATTGACACCGATTGACCTAGCCCCAAACTAAGCAAAGCTTGTAATATGGGCACTAGACAACGGATAAACATACTTATAAGGATAAATACATACTTAAATACATATTAAACATCCAAGACTCGAGAACAAACATTCGTATTGTTCATACAAATATCTGCCCCGGGATCGAACCCGGGACCTCAAGCCTCATAGTCAGGTTCTCTAACCACTGGGCCATCCGGTCGTCGTTTAGCTTGAAGGTATTGCATTTTTTTCCGTGATGGGACTTAGACTTTAGTGTCTGGATGTTAGTGACGCGTGGTCACTGCGCTATCGGCATGCGACGCACGCGACGCACGCGACGCACGGGCCCGACTCAATACACCCCGGAATACCAATATCTTTGACGCCAACTATATAGATACTAGCTGCTGCCCGCGACTTCGTCTGCAAAAAAATAGTGTTTCGATATGATGATGAATATATTCTGCAATAATTATTAATGTCGCGACTCTAAGCAGCCTTTGGCATGTTTATAGAATAGATAGAATAGAATAGAAGAAATTTTTATTCAACAACACAAAAAATTCACAAAAATTCAAAAATTACGAAGTAGAATTAGATGCGAAGGTAAAACGGAAGGGAGACTCAGCGAGGTCGCTGTTTTTCAGTCTCCAACCAAACTAAACTAACTTAACTAAACTACGCTACGCGGGAACTATGCAATTTTCCGGGATAAGAAATAGCCTATGTTTTAATCTAGGGTATCAGTATCTCCATTCCAAATTTTATCCATTCTGTAGTATTACGTGAGACATTCATCCATCCATACTTCCAAACTTTCGCGTTTATAATATTAGTAGGATACCTATAAAAGAGTCAGTCGACTGGAACCCCCCCCTTAACGATATAAGTGCACCTTCGTGCAAGTATCTCAGTGTTTGTCAATTGTATTTGACTTATGTTTATATTGCACAATAAAGAGTTTACATACATACATAAACATAAGAATACCCTTACGGGGTAGACAGAGCCTGAGGTAATAAGACCCATAGGCCACGCTTAGCACGTTTGAGGGCATATAGGTGGAAAGGGGAATCAAAATAGTGATGGGTTGCTAGCATCGCCTATAATATGATTCCTATAAGTTTCACCCATTCCCTCGATGGTCTTTTACCATCTGCGCGGGTAGAGAAGCAACTGGTACATTCTATGTTTTTTCTTTGCTCCCAGACCATCATGGAATAATAAAAATAAAAATAACATGCACAAAGGCAAACTTATCCCTATAAGGGATCTCAACCTGTTAACCTTTGAGTAGATGAGAGGAGCATTAAACAAGGGACCGACAAAGTGTGAGTTTAAAATTCCAGTAAGCTTGGAAGGGCCTCCATAGATGAAGTTGGTTTGTTCGCAAAACCGTTAAAATGGGTCGGAGTGGAGATATTATTATACGCAGGCGAAGTCGCGGGCGGAATCTATGTCGTAATAAAGTCTTGGCCGAAGGCGCGTGATGGCGTGCCGATGGTATCCGGCAAAGAGTGGCGAGCCAGACTGGCCAACACGCGCCAGTGGCAGTGGCGTAACTATAGGGTGGCAGGGGTGGCAAAATGCCAAGGGCCCCTAGCTCTATGGGGCCAACTGGCTTGGGTTAGAGCACAGAAGAGACGCTGATGCACTTCTTTATATTGAGGAACGAGCCTCTGACGAATTTGCCGCGGGCCCCAGACGTTATAGTTACGCCACTGACCAGTGGCAATCGCTACCTAAATATATATATTTATTTATTACTATCTGTTGCCCGCGACTCCGTCTGCGATTCGCTATCGCTATCCCGCGGGATCTATGCTATTTTCCGGGAAAAATATCCTATGATCTTCCCGGGGACTGCAACTATCTCTGTACCACACATACATATACATACATTTATCACGTCTTTATCCTTTACGAGGTAGACAGAGTCTAAGGTAACAAAACGTTAAGGCAATGTTTAGCATGATTAAGGGCGTATGGCGTATAGCTGGAAAGGGAAATCAAAATAGTGATCGGTTGCTAGCCTCATCGCCTATAACATGATTCCTATGATTTTCATCTATTCCCTCGATGGGCTTTTACCATCTTCTCGAGAAGAGAAGCAATCGCCCTGTTGCCTTAGTCTCTGTCCAACATCACTACATAGTATAAAATAAAGTCGCTTTCTCTGTCCCTGTGTCCCTATGTCCCTATGTCCCTATGTATTGCTTATATATTCAAAACCACACAACGGATTTTGATGCGGTTTTTTTTAATAGATAGAATGATTCAGGAGGAAGGTTTATATGTATAATACATGCATGATATACCGTGCAAAGCCGGGGTGGGTCGCTAGTAAGGAATAAAAACATAATCTATGTATGTATGTCAATCACAACCTTGATCAGTGATCATGTTGGTACGGGTTTGAGATTGCAGACAGAAATCCTGCACGTCCTGCATTTTACACATTACGAGACAAGTTGCTACTTAGTGTCGATGTGTCTTGTTCCCTTTTTTTATCCTATTTTTGTTCCCCTATTGCTTTCAACTTTGTATAACCCTACAATTTTGCAACAGGGATGTATTATGGGGGTGTACTGAAAATCAGCGCTGTGTCAGTTGGAGGCTCCTGTGAGAGCTCTAACCCGCAGCAAACGCTGAGTACATCCCCTTTGCCACATTTGTTTTATGTTTTATGCATGAATATTATATTTTATGTAGTAAAAATAAGGTTAAAGTTGTATATAACTGTTTTTTTGTAATTGTTGTTAGTGGCAATAAATCATCTTTTATCTTTATCTTTATCTTTAAATAATGCTTGAAAATGTGTCCAGTCTGCAGAATTAGTCTGTGGCGGAAGCTCGCTCACGTACTCACTTAGGCTTACATGGCAACGCCATCTCCCGGATATAACGAGCATTACTGAACAATTGACACAGGACTTGTGACGTCACATGAAACATCAAAATGGCGGATTTGGCCATAGAATAGTTTTTAGCACTGACGCAAAATGGTGGTATAATTTTGATTGCTATTTATGTGTTTGGGTGTAGAAAATCTTTTTTATTTATTTATTTATTCATTGTCTAGTCATGTACATACATATGAAGATGTTAAGTTTGTTCTAGTCAGTCCATGACGCCCTGCAAGGGCACACAATAGTAGTTTATATCTAGATCCAGGATTTTAATATAACGTCAAAACATGCCTTCAAATTAATTAAGTATATCTTGACAGAAAAATGTCGGTAACGTTGTACGGTAGAACACGGTCAAAAGACCCCTCCTATATTTGCGAGCGTATTATCACATGAAAACGGAATAACGGATTTATAGTTCATCCAATCATTTATTTTCTCGATGACAGCTCCCGTAGAATGTAACTGCGCTTTTTACGCAAAAATTAACTTTTAAATGCGAGGTATAAAAAAATATGACAACTGCCTAATTTTGTTCCTTGATCTCATATAATATTCATCTAAGACAAATTGAGTCCATATATGCAGTGATATTTTTTTAAAGTGCGATAAACAATAAACGTTTTCATAAAGTTACATTCTATGGGATTACAATTACAATGATTAATACGCATATAACTATAGATGCAAACGTTACTAATCTCTTGAGAAAATTACCGGCCAGGTTACAGGCTACTTTTTATCCCGGAAAATTGCATAGTTCCCGCGGGATAGCGACAATCATATCAATTGCTATTACGCGGTCAGTCAAATTTGTTAATATTTGATTCAACTGTTTATCTAACGAAAACGCAATAAAAAAGACAAAATACCTAAGAAGATTTTGGAAAAATCTCGTTCGAAACTTTTGTTAAGGGAACTTACTATAAGTTCTCGAGAAAGTAAGTAAAAGTAAATAAGTAAGTAAATGCATAAAAAATGTCCCCCTGTTTCGTGCCTGGTTCAAAGGTTCCCATAATGCTGGCCGCGTTGCCTCTTTGTACTTTATTTTTTAGGCTAATTTTTAATAATTTTTAACATAATTTACTTTTAATCAACTTTCATAGTTTTAGTTATCCTTATTATTGTTTAGTTTTTAGTGGTTTGTATATTAATAAATAAAATTTCAAAAGTAAATGCATTATTGTACAAATATAAAGAAACACACACAAATCACAAAAAATAAATTTATATTCCGTCGTCAACAGGCTTAATTACAGATAAACGGATAACTCACGTATAAAAAGTCGAGTGATGCTCCACATGACGATGAAAACGAGGGTAGTTGTGCGCCGCTGTCAGTTGCGTCGAGCAGCCGCGCGAGGCAGAGCGCTGGCCTACGAAATAGTCCGAAACATGTCGAGCATCACTCGACTTTTTATACGTGAGTTATCCGTTTATGTGTAATTATGATTAAGTCTCACGGTAGTTTCATGTTGAAAGTCAACAGGTTTTTTTTATTTATTCCTCTGATTATTTTCCCAGCGCCATGTAAGCCAAGGCCCCTTCAAGAGGCGCTCCGCCAAATTGGAATTTATTAATTTTACTTCGTGAGCGCCATATTACACCCATTCTGTGGATAATGACTGTAAATATTTCATCACGTTCCAGATGACCTATTAAATACTACATACATACATACATATATACATAAAACACGTCTTTATCCTTTATGGGGTAGACAGAGCCTGAGGTAACAAGACCTAAAGGCCACGTTTAGCGTGATTGCGGGCGGATAGGTGAAAAGGGGAATCAAAATAGTGATGGCTCTAGCATCGCCTATAACATGACTCTTAAGATTGTCGCCCATTCCCTCGATGTGCTTTTACCATCAGCGCGAGAAGAGAAGCAACTGTAGAGGCAAACGTACATACATACATATATATCACGTCTTTATCCCTTACGGGTTAGACAGAGCCTAAGGTAAGAAAACCTTAAGGCCACGTTTAGCATGATTAAGGGTGTATAGCTGGAAAGGGAAATCAAAATAGTGATGGGTTGCTAGGCAAACGTAGAGGGATCGAAACGCGTCAGTGTTTGTGTGGTGGAAGAGATAATTAAGTTTGTGGGATTTATGTGTGTTTTATTGGCAGCAGTGGAGGGAGGGTTGCATGAAAATCATGTATATTTCACACAGGCTTGGTTATTTTGCACGTGAGTAGCGGAGTAGCAAGGTAAATATTTTTTGTACATTACATGAAATTTGTATAATAGTGATGTTTTAAGTATACATGGTTGGATTATGGACGATTAGTGGTTCCATTTTGACATAGTTAATCTAGCTTATCAGTGACTAATAAATAAGTTATCAATGAGATACCGATATCAGGAGATAGTAGGACTAAAAGTTTGTAGTATTCTCGAGTATTTGCCAAAGCGAGACTTGGTAAATAAGTTACGTTATTTAGTTTTTTTTTTAGTTATTTTAGTGTTGTAAATAGTTATTTTTAGTGAGTTATGTCACAGTGCACTTGTTAATAGATATCTGTTGCTGTTTAAGTAATTAACATTGTGTGTGTGAGTGAAAAAGTGTGTTAATTGTGTGTGATCTGCATTTCTTTTATCAGAAAGTAATCAGGTTTTTCAATTTGTTATACATACATATAATAATGACGGAGTGAGACGGAAAACGGAGTGAAAGAGAAAGTACTGCTTTATTTTGCTTTAAACGAGCAAGTGGATCAACTGATGGTAAGTCAGCACCGCCCATGGACACCCGCAACACTAGAGGATTAGAGACGTTGTCAGCCTAGTTGCTAAGATAGACTTCTTGTGCCAGTAATTTAGCTGGCTGTCTTACTCTCCACGCCGGAACTCAATGCAAGCGCTGCTGCTTGGCGGCCGGATTAGCGAGTAAGACGATGATATTACACTAGCGTTTGCCCGCGACTGCGTCTGCGTAGAATTGGCTTATCACTATCCCGAGGGAACTACGCGGTTTTCCGGGATAAAAACTATCCTATGTCCTTCCCTGGGACTGAAACTATGTGTATACCAAATTTCACTAACATCGGTTTGGTGGTTAATGCGTGAAAGCGTAATAGACAGACAGACAGAGCTAGTTTCTAATTTATAATTATTAAATTAAATTAAATAAATAAGGATTAGGTACGTACGAAATTGTTGCCATATTTAAATATTAGCGACACAATATAGATACTAACACCGCATGTATATACACACATACTCACAAATCACGTCTTTATCCCTTACGGAGTAGACAGAGCGTAATGTAACAAGACCTATACGTTTAGCAAGATTGTGGGCGTATAAGTGGAAAGTGGAATTAAAATAGTGTTGGGTTGCCAGCCGCATCGCCTATAACATGATTCCTATGATTTTCGCCCATTCCCTCGATGGGCTTTTACCATCTGCACGGGAAGAAGCAACTGGTACATTCTATGTTTTTGCTCCCAGACCAGCATGGAAGAAATGTATGTATGTAGATACTAAAATTACGTCATACAACGAATTCACAAGAAACCGTGACCAATCCTTATCCTTATCCTTACTAATATTATAAATGCGAAAGTAACTCTGTCTGTCTGTCTGTTACCTTTTCACGCTTAAACCGTTCGACCGATTTAGTTGAAATTTGGTATACAGATAGTTTGAGTCCCGGGAAAGGACATAGGATAGTTTTTATCCCGGAAAATTGCATAGTTCCCGCGGGATAGCACAGCCCAAACCACTGGAATTTTACAAATTTAAGGCGGAACAATGTTCGCCGGGTCAGCTAGTACGCATATACCTAAACCTTTCTTATGAATCACTTCTTGTCACTTTCTGACAGCGCCATCTAGGATATTTTATACAAACTAGATGGCTTATACGATAGATCATTGTAAGAGGATGGGAGTTAGCTGTCAATTAGTCTCATTCTTTAGTAATTAGTTCTTAGATGTCCGCCTAGGTGGCGCGGTATTAAAACTGGGAATCTTTGTAACAATTTATTTAAAAACTTTTTGAACAGACACCTTGGAAGACACACGCCGACAGCTTAAGTCATTGGCCCTGTTTCCTGCATCTGCTATACCCATTCAAGGGCGTCGCCAAGGGGGGCAGGGAGGGGCAGCTGCCCCCCCCCCCCTAGAGATTCTAAAAAAGTTGCCAAATATAATGCAACCAAAGTCCTAGACTAGTCATAGAGAATGAGAAAAGTATGAATTGTAGTAGGTAGTCAACTTGTCCCCCCCCCCCCCTGCGCCATCGGCTGGCGACGCCCTTGTACCCATTCATATACAAAGAAACACTTGTTAGTGAACACCGCATGAAAATTCGTTTAATAGTTTTTGAGTTTATCGCGAACAAACAGACAGACGGGGCGGACTTTGTTTTATAATTATAACATAGTGATCTAATGCTTGGCATTCTCAATTCGATTGTCTAAGTTTTTTGAAGAGGCGCATATCCTTTTTTTTTGGCGGTCGACCTCTTAATAATCGAGGAACTGCTCTTTCATTTTTATTTCCTACTAGCTGTTGCCCGCGACCTCGTCTGCAAAAAAATAGTTTTTCGCTATCCCGCAGGAATTACGCAATTTTCCGGGATAAAAAATAGCCTTTGTTAATCTAGGATATCAGCTGTCTCCGTTCCAAATTTCAAATCCATTCAGTAGTTTTTACGTGAAAGGGTAACAAACATCCATCCTCCATCCATACTTGTTTATAATATTAGTAGGATTATTAATCATCTATCTTCTATCTATCTTCTATATAAATAAAAATGAATTGCTGTTCGTTAGTCTCGCTAAAAGTCGAGAACGGCTGAACCGATTTGTCTAATTTTAGTCTTGAAATATTCGTGGAAGCCCAGGGAAGGTTTAGACGGTGAGAAACGGGAGCGAAGCCGCGGGCAACAGCTAGTTAGAAATATTTTTTTTAATGGTCCATATGCTCTCCATATGACATTTGTGACATTTAATGGCTGATAAGCTTCATGTCTAGAACTAGCTTCAAATTTAAAAAAACTACGTGATAGAGTAGATACAAAATTATTTACGCGATATCCGTACAAAATTAAATTCCGATCGCATTTGTTTCCTTATCCAACGGATATAAGGATTAATTACAGATAAATACCCAGTTATTTATAGCATAATTACATTATAACACTATTAAATAACTAAGCATGTAAGTACCTATAAAAATAACGGAACGGAGGGAACGGCCGAAAATCTTAGGAATCATGTTAAAGGCGATGCTAGCAATCACTATTTTGACTCCCCTTTCCATCTACGCCCACAATCATGCTGCACGTGGCCTTTTGTTACCTCAGGCTCCGTCTACCCCGTAAGGGATAAAGACTTGATTTATGTACGTATTGACTGTATTGGTATTGATGAATCAATGGCAAACAATAGCATTCATTCGCTTCAGTATCACACAATGATCTAGTGATAATTGATAATAATAGCAGTGCACTGTTTTATCAGGTGTAATCAGTAATCATGTATCTACTAATGGAGGGCCACAGTCGGCTCCTGAAGTTCTTCAGAAAACGAGACAAGTGAGTTCTTTCGTTGTGGTGTTATTTTATTGTGTTACTTGTTGATCTCCCGACGCGAGAAGGGGTTATAAGCAGTGGCGTAACTATAACGTGTGGGGCCCGCGGCAAATTCGTCAGAGCTCCTTCCTCAATATAAAGCAGTGCATCAGCGTCCCTTCTGTACTCTAAACCAAGCCAGTTCTACCCCGTAGAGCTAGGGGCCCCTGGTATTTTGCCACCCCTGCCACCCTATAGTTACGCCACTGGTTATAAGTTCTTCTTCTTATTTGTGGCGTATCAAGTCGTTATAGCGACAGCTTCACCAATGTCAAAGTAATAGAAATATAATTCAAAAATCTTTTGACAAAATGCCGGCAACGTTGTACGGTAACACGGTCAAAAGACCCCTCCCCCCCTGTCGCTTAGCCAACGGTCAATGATATCCCTCAGAAACTGCCAGGAAATTATTAGCCAATCCCCAGGGTGCACTGGAGCAAGCACTGCTTTTCCCCCCGGACGGATATGAAAACCAACCGCAGCTCTTGACCACACGTGGAGGTACCCGACTCGCATCGCACCCTGGGTTATGTTTGAGGTCGATGTTTGTGTATGTGGCATCATAATTCTGAAGTGGATGAACTGATTATGAAGCGGTTTTTTTCATTCGAAAGCCAGTTTCCTTGCCGTGGTTCTTAGCCATGTTTGGTGAAAATCGATCGCACAGTTTGAAGAATATCAGGGGCCTTACCATGGCGTCTTAATGCGACAAAATGAAAACTTTGCAAAATGTGCTAATTCAAACTACTAAAAAAACCACTTTAGAATAGTATATTTCATTACGAGTGCGGAAAGCCTGTCATTGCAAAGAGTTCCGACAAATGTCTACCCGAGCCGAGGCGCAGCCGAAGGTGAGGGTTGACAGTCGGAACAAGTTGCAATGACGGTTCCGCACGTGTACTGAACAACAATTTTTAATACAGTTGCGAAAAAATGAAGCAATTTAATAAAATAATAAAAACACAATAAACTCAACTAACTAATCATTTATTTCTAACAAAAGTTATAAATAATTCACATATACATTGAAATTGGTACAGTTTTTTATACTAACTGGGGAAGTTTTAGGTTGCATATTTACTGTTTGAGACTTTAGTTATAAAACCGCCCGATTGTCGTTTTAAGAAAGCATTTAGTTTAGGGTATTCACTTATATCCACGTTGTTCCTTATTTTCAGCATACTTATTATCATCGAAAACCTCAACCATAACGTAGAAGGTTTTAATTTTGCTGAGAGTTCGGAGAAGTATGCCAACATAACATTTCCTGAAAAACTATTTGCTTTTTTCTTCGAGTTCCGGTGGTGATAATTCAAATAAAATATCGTCGAAATTTCTGATTTTGTGCAACAAACTGTTGTGGAAAATGGCGCCAACCGTAAAAGAATATATAAGCAGAGATTTTTTTTTGTTTTCTTCACCCATTCTGGGTAGGCAAAGGGAACTATGCCCATACTGCCAAGTCTTCAGTAGATTTTTTTTTGGATATGAAATGAAAATGAAATTAAACCTAACCTAACTCATTAAATCAAATCATTAAATCTGATATTGAAACAAATTAGTAGCTTCTTTTTAGAAATATTTGCATAAATCATAAAAACTTCTATGATTTTTTTTAGTAAAAACTTCGTGGTTGGTTTTTTTCTTTTTAATAGACATTATTTTGACAGTTGGGAAAGAGAACGCACGAGTGCGGAAAAGGTAAAGAAAAAGCTCGAGTGTGTAATAGCCCACATCCCGAACGCTATACGTCCCTGCAATACGCCACTTTTTGAGCAACTGTATTAAAATAGTATATTTCATTACGAGTGCGGAAAGCCTGTCATTGCAAAGAGTTCCGACAAATGTCTACCCGAGCCGAGGCGCAGCCGAAGGTGAGGGTTGACAGTCGGAACAAGTTGCAATGACGGTTCCGCACGTGTACTGAACAACTATTTTTAATACAGTTGCGAAAAAATGAAGCAATTTAATAAAATAATACATACATACATACATAAATCACGTCTTTCTCCCTTACGGGGTAGACAGAGCCTAAGGTGACAAGACCCAAAGGCCACGCTTAGCATGATTGTGGGCGTATAGGTGGAAAGGGGAATCAAAATAGTGATGGGTAGCTAGCCGCATCGCCTATATGATTCCTATGCCCATTCCCTCGAAAAATAATAAAAACACAATAAACTCAACTAACTAATCATTTATTTCTAACAAAAGTTATAAATAATTCACATATACATTGAAATTGGTACAGTTTTTTATACTAACTGGGGAAGTTTTAGGTTGCATATTTACTGTTTGAGACTTTAGTTATAAAACCGCCCGATTGTCGTTTTAAGAAAGCATTTAGTTTAGGGTATTCACTTATATCCACGTTGTTCCTTATTTTCAGCATACTTATTATCATCGAAAACCTCAACCATAACGTAGAAGGTTTTAATTTTGCTGAGAGTTCGGAGAAGTATGCCAACATAACATTTCCTGAAAAACTATTTGCTTTTTTCTTCGAGTTCCGGTGGTGATAATTCAAATAAAATATCGTCGAAATTTCTGATTTTGTGCAACAAACTGTTGTGGAAAATGGCGCCAACCGTAAAAGAATATATAAGCAGAGATTTTTTTTTGTTTTCTTCACCCATTCTGGGTAGGCAAAGGGAACTATGCCCATACAGCCAAGTCTTCAGTAGTTTTTTTTTTGATATGAAATGAAAATGAAATTAAATGAAATTAAACCTAACCTAACTCATTAAATCAAATCATTAAATCTGATATTGAAACAAATTAGTAGCTTCTTTTTAGAAATATTTGCATAAATCATAAAAACTTCTATGATTTTTTTTAGTAAAAACTTCGTGGTTGGTTTTTTTCTTTTTAATAGACATTATTTTGACAGTTGGGAAAGTGAACGCACGAGTGCGGAAAAGGTAAAGAAAAAGCTCGAGTGTGTAATAGCCCACATCCCGAACGCTATACATCCCTGCAATACGCCACTTTTTGAGCAACTGTATTAAAATAGTATATTTCATTACGAGTGCGGAAAGCCTGTCATTGCAAAGAGTTCCGACAAATGTCTACCCGAGCCGAGGCGCAGCCGAAGGTGAGGGTTGACAGTCGGAACAAGTTGCAATGACGGTTCCGCACGTGTACTGAACAACTATTTTTAATACAGTTGCGAAAAAATGAAGCAATTTAATAAAATAATAAAAACACAATAAACTCAACTAACTATTCATTTGTTCTTATAAAAGTTATAATTCACATATACATTGAAATTGGTACAGTTTTTTATACTAACTGGGGAAGTTTTAGGTTGCATATTTACTGTTTGAGAATTTAGATGTAAAACCGTCTGATTGTCGTTTTAAGAAAGCATTTAGTTTAGGGTATTCACTTATATCCACGTTGTTCCTTATTTTCAGCATACTTTTTATCATCGTAAACCTCGACCATAACGTAGAAGGTTTTAATTTTGCTGAGAGTTCGGAGAAGTATGCCAACATAACATTTTCTGAAAAACTATTTGCTTTTTTCTCTTCTCTCCACGCAATAAATTCGTCGTATGTAGATATCTACCTAGCGACTTTTTGACTTTTCAGGTAAAATGTTCTCCGAAGCATTTTGTGCAATTATACTGTTCCGGTGGTGTTAATTCAAATAAAATATCGTCGAATTTTTTTATTTTGTGCAACAAACAACTAAACTCGCAAAAAATATTTTTGGAAAATGGCGCCAACCGTAAAAGAATATAAGCAGAGATTTTTTTGATTTCTTCACCCATTCTGGGTAGGCAAAGGGAACTATGCCCATACAGCCAAGTCTTCAATAGATTTTTTTCATTGATATGAAATGAAATGAAACCTAACCTAACTCATTGAATCAAATCATTAAATCTGATATTGAAACAAATTAGTAGCTTCTTTTTTAGAAATATTTGCATGAATCATAAAAACTTCTATGAATTTTTTTTAGTAAAAACTTCGTGGTTGGTTTTTTCTTTTTAATAGTAGACATTATTTTGACAGTTGGGAAAGAGAACGCACGAGTGCGGAAAAGGTAAAGAAAAAGCACGAGTGTGTAATAGCCCACATCCCGAACGCTATACGTCCCTGCAATACGCCACTTTTTGAGCAACTGTATTAAAAAATAAGTTATTGTTTGCATGCCAATTTATTTGGTTAGACGTGTCGCCGGACATCAACACTAAATACTACATCACTTTTTAACCATGTCTAAAGCAAAATAAATTATTTCATTTCATTTCATTTCAATTCCGTTTAGTTCAGGTTTTAGCTGTCATTTTTAGTGCTTCTAAAGTTGTTTTTCGCATAAAAATACGCGTCGAACGCGTTCACGTAAACGTCCCAATTACTATGGAATAATTGGCAGCGCCACTGGCGGAGCGAAACGGCAACAAACTGTTCTCTTAGTTACGGACTTCCAGGCGGGTTGAGCGTTTTCACCCATTTGTTGTCAACATGCCATTGGCCCGCACGAGGCGGTTTGCTTCATCCTTCCTAATGCGAACTGCTCGGGAATGGAATTCGCTCCCATCGTCTGTATTTCCGGACAGATGCAACCTAGGGCTCTTCAAGGCTAGAGTGAATAGGCTATTTTATTACTGAACCAGTGAGTTACACCTTTGGCCTCATCTGCACCTTCCACCAAGTGAGATAGAGGTCAATCACTGGTCAGTGTGTAGTAAAAAAAAAAAAAGTTTAAACGCGTTCGAGACGTATTTTGGGGGTGCGAGTCGGGTTACCTCCACGTGTGGCCAAGATCTGCGGGTCGTTTTCGGATCAGTCCCGGGAAGAGCAGTGCTTGGTCCGATGCACCCTGGGCATCGGCTAATGAATTCCTGGCACTTCCTGAGGGATATCATTGACCGCTGGCTAAGAGCCCGACAGGGGGGGAGGGGGTCTTTGACCGTGTTACCCTACAACGTTGCCGACATTTTGTCACAAGATTTTTTAATTACATTTTTGTTACTTTGGCATTGGCGAAGTTGTCGTCGCTAGAACGACTTGATACGCCACAAACAAGAAGAAGAAGACGTATTTTGTGACCGAAAACTTACACTAAGCATACTGACAGCGAGCGAACCTAAACTGAATCGGAATTGAATCGCATTTGACGACTGGATAGCCTAGTGGTCAGTGAGCCTGACTATGAAGCTAGAGGTCCTGGGTTCGAATCCCGGTAGGGGCAGACAGTTGTATGATGAATACGAATGTTTGTGCCCGAGTCATGGATGTTGTATGTGTGTATGTATGCATTTATCTACATTATATAAGTATGTTTATCCGTTGCCTGGTACCCATAGTACAAGCTTTGCTTAGTTTGGGGCTGGGTCAATTGGTGTAATTTGTCCCAATATCTTGGGACTTCTTATTTATTTTATTTATTTAAGCCGTCATGGTAAAACCCCAGCTCTTTTTCAGCATTTTTGCAATAAAATATATTTTTTAATTTGACACATGATTCGATGAATTCGTGGGGGTTTAATTTTTTTTAATTTAATGTTATTCAGATCGAAAATGGCGGAAAAGCACCAGCTCAAAATCGAGGTTTTATCTCCGACAAACATCGAATCAGAAGTACCAAGGCATCAGAACCTGCGAGAGTCTGCAAATGTACCAGATTTACCACCGGCGTCGACAGATGGCGGTAGTGTTCAAAACGTAAGTGATGGCCGACTGGTTATAAAAGAAGGTGACACAGTCGAGAGTTACCTGCCAGTAATTACGGTGAAAACCGAAGAGTCCAACTTCGGTAAGGATGGATTAAAGTTCCAAAGACTGACAGTGACGGAAGATATATCTGTCAACTTCCAACACTTGTTCAAGAAAGAGACGAAGGGAGGAAAGACGGTTGTGACTCAGATGCAAAGGTTTGAGTATAAATATTAGGAATAAATGAAGACTTTGTAGTTTTTGTTTTATTTGCCTTGGGAAGAGGGGTGTGGGTTTTCAAAAAAGTGTAGTTTTTTCAGAATTTAATTAGGTATTTTGGCTTTTCTTACTCGGAATCGTTTAACCTATCGATCTTTATACAAGTAAAACAATGTGTCCCTAAACTTCCATTCCAGGGGCCCGATTTTTAAAAGCACATCACTCGAAAGTATAAATCTGTTTATATCTTCAAAACTACAGCTCTAATCATATTTTTTACTACTTCGTTCACAAGATAAATGAGAGCCAAAAGTATCTTCTAAGCTACGCGTATTTCAAATTTAGAGAGAGAGAGAGAGAGAGAGAGAGAGAAACATTTATTTACACACATTCGATACACGTTGATATATAATAGGAAGAAATACAATATACTATATATATATTTAGCGCAAGTTTTCACCACTTTCGAGTGGTATTTTCACATGCTTTCAAAAATCGGGCCCCAGCTCGGCTTTTCATTGATCGTTTTTAGGGATCCCTACCGAAAGGGTAAAACGGGACCCTACTAAGACTCCGCTGTCCGTCTGTCTGTCCATCTGTCGTTCACCAGGCTGTATCTCAGGAGTAATAGTAAAAAACGAGACACGTTTTTGACGTGATGACGTCTTGTTAATCGATGAACGGCGGCTGCACTCACAAAAAAGCATGACTCATTGTCATGTTCCGCGTGACGTCAGTGTGCAAGCGAGAGCGCGGAACAAGCGAGAGCGCGGAACAAGCGATAGAGAGGCACGATCTCGCGTGACGTCAGAGCAGTTCGAATGTTTCTTTATGACGTTTATCACGTAACTAAACTATCGTCCGTTAACCGACTCTGCAATCGGTTTTTCTTGTATGAGGATCGATACAGTAAACAATAGAGTAGGACCCGGAAAATAGTTCAATTTTGAAAAAAAAAATGGCCACAGAGACTCAAGGCTTTGTGATAATTATTATGTAAACATACTACACGAAAGTAGTGAAAAATTGTCCTGAATTACAAATACGAGTAGATTACAAGAGAGTTTTAGCTTTAATTAGTCTAATGAACTAGTCGAAAAGTAAATTTGAGCTGCTATTCTGCAATATCAAATGAATCAAGAATTTTACTTCTATTTTATATTTGTTAACGGGTTTAACCCGTCAGGATGTTCTGTTTTATTAATGAAAATAATACAAAAGGGGAATTAAAAACAAAATAAACTATGATTAAATTAAAAACTAAACTATCTTATCTTATCTTAGTCTAGGGGTCCCTAAGGGGATACAGTTCGACCTATTCGTGGATCTTTTGTGTAAAAAAAAAGTAAACTAAAACTAATCTTAAAATAAAATAATTAAAAAAGGAGAGGCCCCGTGGCATAGTTCCGCAGACGCTGGCGGCATTCCCCCTTTGGACAGCGATGCTAATACGCTGTCCAAGGAAGCTGCCAGCTCTGGTCACCCGTAGCGTCTATTAGCCTCTTCGAAATATCTTTGAAGAGGCTAAATAGCTCTAGGACCAGGGACCAAGGGTCTCAACACCGAAAGAATGTACATGTACTATTTATGTAATTAGTAGTATAGTAGTTTACTTTTCGGATTTTCTGTGTTCTAATTGTCAGTGTCGTTTAGAAATCTGCAATTTTGCAGCAACGATACTTTTGAGCGATGTGCTTATTAAAATTGGGCCCTTGAGCGAATTCCGAAATGGATATACACACACATACACAAATCACGTCTATATCCCTTACGGGGTAGACAGGGCCTGAGGTAACAAGACCTAAAGGCCGCGTTTAGCATGATTGTAGGAGTATAGGTGGAAAAAGGAATTAAAATAGTGATGGGTTGCTAGCCACATCGCCTATGTAACATGATCCCTAAGATTTTCACCCAATCCCTCGATGGGCTTATACCATCTGCGCGGGAAGAGAAGCAACCGGTACATTCTATGTTTTTCTTTGCTCCCAGACCAGCATCACAGCTACAAAACAGCAAAGCTGTGGCCGGAAATCGAACCCGGATCCTCGTCATTCCGTGATGCGTGCTATACCCCTACACCACCCATAGCAGGTGGGTAAGCCTTCGATTTTTTCTACCTGTTACTACCTGTCACGTGACCTTGTTACTACCTGTCACGTGACCTTGTTACTATGCGAATTTTTGTCGCAAAGCATCATCTGTTTGAATGATGTGTCTGTACGACGCAATTACAAATTCCCGTGGAACATCTATCCGGGTTCGATTCCCGGCCATAGCTTTACTTTTCGGATTTTTCTATGTGTTCTAATTGTCAGTGTCGTTTAGAAATTTAATAATCAATCATGCTAAACGTGGCCTTTAAGTCTTGTTACCTTAGACTCTGTCTACCCTGTAAAGGATAAAGACGTGATTTATGTTGTTGTTGTTTCCGGTGATTTCTCAGCGATTAGTACATTCTTCTATGCTGGTCCAGACCAGCTCCCAGGAGCAAAGAAAAACATAGAATGTACCGGTTGCTTCTCTTCCCGCGCAGATGGTATAAGCCCATCGAGGGATTGGGTGAAAATCTTAGGGATCATGTTACATAGGCGATGTGGCTAGCAACCCATCACTGTTTTGATTCCCCTTTCCATCCATACGCCCACAATCATGCTAAACGTGGTCTTAGGTCTTGTCACTTAGGCTCTGTCTACCCGGTAAGGGATAAAGACGTGATTTATGTATGTATGTACGTTCCCACTCTATCAGGTGGTTTGCCCTATCAACAACGCCAACAACAAATTACAACTTTTTGATGTGTCCTCCAGGGTGCTCCGATAGAATGGCGCGAGCTGAGGGGCCTCCTGGAACCTGTGTACGTGGGGGAGCCCGAGCGACCTCCCCCTCGCTACAGGAGAGCCCCCGACCCTCCAGTGGAAGCCTCGGATGGTAAGAAAAAACCAAAAATCACAACAATCATACTAAACGTAGCCTTAAAGTTTCGTTACCTTAGGCTTTGTCTACCCCGTAAGGGATAAAGACATGATATATCTATACTAATATTATAAAGAGGAAAGATTTGTACCTATTTTTGTATGTTTGTATGTTTGTAATGAATAGGCTCAAAAAGTACTGGGCCGATCTGGATGAAATTTGGAACATAGATAGATTATAGTCTGGAATAACACATAGGCTACTTTTTATCCCGGAAAATTGCGTGATTCCCGCGGGATAGCGATAAACGAATTCTATGCAGACGAAGTTGCGGGCACCGGCTAGTGTATGTATAAACAAAAAGCCTCTTACTCTTTTATTTGTAATTGTTATAAAAACAAGGAATAATGAAGGATTTTGGATGTGATAGAAAAGCATAGCGAGAACTAAAGCCGAGGCGTCAAAGTTAAATAGAACCTTATTATTTCAGATAAGAACTCGCCAGAAGAGAAGAAGGCCAAGACCAGGATCCCGGTGTCCCGGTTCAAGAGCGCAGCCACCAGGGTGCAGGGCGAGAGAGACTCCGAAGAAAACGGACCAAGAGTCAAAAAAGAGGTAAATAAACTAAACCAACCTATCAAAATCATTTTAGACACAAGATTTTTGCTGACCATACTTTTTGTTGGCTGTACTAGCATTGTCATCCGTCCATCATATGTGAACCAAATTTCAAGTCAATCGGACCAACCGTTGAAAAGTCCCCTCCTGCGGAGACGGTCCTGGCTGGGTCAGCAGAATTGGCATTGTTCATTTTTTTTAAGCTGTGCTTTTAACACCTTTATTTGATAAAATGGACTATTTCAAGCAACTAATTTGAATATTATGCTTTTACGTAGCTTTGTTAATTAATAATAAATATTTTTCGCTGTTTGATAATTCGTGAATTTAGACAGAATCCCAATCGCCTTCGTTCGGCTGGCTATAAAAAAAACGGCTTTGTCTATGGTTTTGTCGATTTGACAGTGACACGTGACAGTTGCCATAGCTAAACTTTTTTTTTTCATTTTTGTGGCAAACATTCGATGCTGGATTCTGTCTAAAAACCGGGTCGTTCGGTCAAACAAAGGTTCAAAGTACTTTTACAAAAATATCTGCAATCATAAAGTATTTTTGAAATCGGACAAGATAAATCGGATAAATGATGGTTTTCCTCGAAATGGTTTTCGAATTGGAGCATACTAAAAAAAATGAACAATGCCAATTCTACTATCAGATTGTCATCCGTCTTACAAGTAAGCAAAATTTCAGCTCAATCAGATATCTACTTCAAAATTGAGTTGTAAGATTCCATCCGGACAAACATACATACATACATTGCAAGTTAATATAAAACTTGGAATAATAATAATAACTTGTAAAATAATAATATTCTTATCACCGCCCGAGGTGTGTGCACACTGCGTCTTCTCCTTACGGCCCGGGGCGACGTAAATTACATGCATACATAAATAAATCACGAACCAATCCGTTAGGGGGTAGACAGGGCCTAAGGTAGACCTATTGGCCACTATAAGCATGATTGTGAACGTATAGATGGAAAGGGGAGTCGAAATAGTGACGGGTTGCTAGCCGCATCGCGTATAACATGTTTCCTAAGATTTTCGCCCATATGACGTACAAACTTGTTTTTTTCAGGCTCCTGAAAAACCGCCAAGAAGATCCTCAATACCTAAATTAAGTGACAGGATTCTTGCTGCCAGAAAAAATACATATAAAAGACAGACCAACGAACAAACTGACAAAAATGACAGAGAACAAGTTGAACCAAATACGAATGATCATCCTGTCAGGCCAGTCGAGAATAAACCTGTCAACTCTAATAAGATTCCTGTCATAAGAAAAGATGTTAATAGAGAAAGAGAAAATATAACGAGAAATATAGCTATTGACAAAACAGAATCGGATGAAGCTCAAATTGTTACTGATCTTAACGAGGCATTTTCAACGAAAGACGCCAATGATCAATTAGACGACGAATTCGATAAATTATACGATGAAATAGTCGATACTGAAGCAACAAGCTTACCCGAAGAGATATTAAACACGAAAGTCAAAGATCCTGAAAAGCTCGACAGCAAATTCGAAGAAATAGTTCACCAATACGATGAAGAAACTGTTGAACACGTTAAAGTAGAACCGGTGGATAGGGCTAGATATTCTAAAATACCTTTGCTCAAGCGAAGAAGTGAACAAGAAATAAAGGTACCGAAACAGTATGAGAGAAGACTGTCTCTCAAAACAGGACTTAGTACTCTAGCAAAAGCAAATGCTGATCAGCAGGCAAATGATGCGAAAATTAAGCCTATTACCCCTAATGAAGTCAGAACATCAAACCATGAACATGATGATGAAGCTGATAAACCTGCAGAATTAGAAGAAAACATACAAAGGGAAGTTGAACATAATGATGACGATATAATCGAGCCACAATCTCCTATGCCGACCCCAGCATACAATATATTTCCCACACCAGACGCTGAGCTTGTTAAAGTAGGTTTATCTAATTTCGATATTGCTTTTGAACAAAACCGAGCTACCCCGAACAATGGCGATGCTAGTAACGATATAGCAACACCAGACCTTGAAACAGTGAAAGTGTCTGTATTAGATATATCCAATGAAGTGAATACTTCGCCAGTCGACACTATTTCGGAGACAAGGGAAGTAAAAGTGGGGTATCTAGTAGAAGAACCAGTGTCAATAGATGCACAACAAAATATAGAAAGCGTGATAGTAATTGATAAGCCAGAAGATATTGAAGTAAGTGAAGTCAACTTAATTTTAAATGATATTACTAACGATAAAATCAATGAAGAAGATAAAAAGGAAGAGTATACAAGTGACACAGTTAAAGTAGCAACGATTGATTTTAACCAACCAGAGGAAAATTATGCTGTTCCTGATACTGTCAGTGAATTTAAATCTGTTAATTTATTGCGAGGTACAAGTGGTGTCGAAGAAAGAACCAAATCTAGATATGTCAATAAACCAATTAAGAATGAAGCAGAAAATAGTAACAAAGGCTTTGAGGAACAGGTACAGGTCAAAGGTAATGTCAGTCATATTCTAAAAAGACTGACTTCACAGGATGATGATGAATTAAAGAGAAGCAATGACGAAATAAATGTTGATGTAGAGTTGAAAAACGATGACGTTCCTTTGAAAGGTAATGTAAGTAAAATCATTAATCGAATGACTTCACTAGATATTGATCGCAGCGTTAAGAAAGAGTTTAATGATATACCTAGAAAGAAGTCAGTGTCGTCCAGAATTGCAATGTTTGAGGTAAGTTCACGCATTTGTTACTCTCGTAAAGTTGTACAACATTCTCAAAATGCAAGAATATTCTCAGAAGTTTCCAGAAACTATCATGAGAATTTCTAATTAAGCTCCTTTAACGAAAGTTTCCCAAAACTTATAGACTACAGGCCCATGTCCAAAAATGTGGGTCATATGAACCACCAGGTGACGTATATATGACGATATAAGAGCATAATATAATAAGATTCAGCACTATGCCGTCACTTGTAAGCTGTCCAACTGAGTGCTGGTGAGAATTTAAAAGTGCAACCCTCGATTTTTTCCCCTTGTCGCATGATTTTTGTACGGCGTTGCGGAATAATGGATTAGAAGCTGTATTAAAACAGTATGAAACTGATGCCGTACAAATGGTGCGCCACAAAGTCGGTATTTTTTTTTGATGTTCCTACAATTTCCAGGGTAAATTTGGTCATTTCATTCTGTACGGCATCAGTTTCATACTGTTTCAATACAGCTTCTAATCCATTATTCCGCAACGCCGTACAAAAATCATGCGACAAGGGGAAAAAATCGAGGGTTGCACTTTTGAATTCTCACCAGCACTCAGTTGGACAGCTTACAAGTGACGGCATAATGCTGAATCTTATTATATTATGCTCTTATATCGTCCTATATACGTCACCTGGTGGTTCACATGACCCACATTTTTTGGACATGGGCCTGTAGTCTATTAGGTATTCGTGTTTTTATTGAGCTTTCATTACATCAGTTATACTTTAGAATTCCTATGCCGTGGGAATTTCGAAAAATACTTTCCCACCCTCATGATAGGCGTGGGTTGGACCGTCAATATTATCATGACATTAGTATGTCAATAGGATCGTAGCTTTAAAAAAAACCGGCCAAGTGCGAGCCGGACTCACGCACGAAGGGTCCCGTAGCATTATCTATAAATATCTGTAAACCAGTGTAAGCAGAGCCCTGCTCCAAAACAAAAGGTACGCAGTGTGGGGTCACTTTATCTTGGTCCGTGATATATACAGACATACATACATTATTCTGGTTTTCAGTATTTGTTAAAGCGGCAACAGAAATACATCACCTGTGAACATTTCAATTGTCTAGCTATCACGGCTCATGAGATACAGCCTAGAGACAGACGGACGGACGTTTTAGTAATAGGGTCCCGTTTGGATCGCGATATGCATGGATCGCACGGTAATATTGACAGTCCAATCCATGGCATTGAACAGAAAATACGCCACCAATCACAGCCATAAAGATACCTTTCTCATTTCAGCGTCCAGCGCAAGAACCAATCTTTCCAAAACAACACAAGTACAAATATTCAAAACCGCAAAGAACAATAAGTGAAGATATACGGCACTCACCGAAAATAGTTCAGGAAGTATTAAAACCTCACGTAAGAGGACAGACAGACGAACCTTATGAAGTCGTCGCTATCGATATAATGCAGCCAGCTGAAATCGTTGTTAATAATGAAGAACAATCTGTGGTTGTAGAAGAGTTAAAGGAAGAAACAGTCGTTTTTGAAATACTTGATCATTCTCAAGTACAAGAAATATTTGTAAATGAACCAAAAGAAGCGACGATTCTTGATGATAATATAACTACAGTAAATAACTTCGAATACGATAGAATTGAATTTAATCCTGAAGAATTAGAAATAAACACAAAGGAATATGATGAAACACAAAATGTCGCAAATGAAGAAGCTTCGAACTTTGAAGTAACTGTTAGACCAAATGTAATCGGCGGTCATAGAAGTAGGGAAGCTGTTAAAGAATATATTCCAGTTAAAGAGAAAATAAAAAGACTCAAATCTCATGATGATAGTAATTTGAGAAAAGCTAAATCTACAGCTGAATTAGATATAGGCGAAGCTGTGAAAGGCAAAGTTAAAAACTTGATAGTCAGGATGAATTCAATGGACTTTTTGGATGACAGAGATGATATACTTGAAGAAAAAGAAAAGATTAGTGCTAAAGAGAGACCGAGGAAGAGATCCGTGTCGGAGAAGATAGCTTTGTTTGAGGTAAGAACATTTAAATAACTGGGCATACATGGGAATTAGAAAAAACAGTTTTGTATCTAGGAGAAAAGTACCTACTTAGTATAAAAAATTAGTAGTATCTAATCTTAATATAGAATCTCACTTAAATGGGATAAATGTTTTTTAGTGATATGTATTTCTATAAAGATTACGTTTAAGCAAATCACAAGCAAAAATTATTTTGCATTGGTTTTTAAGTCACTTCAATAAGAACGAACCTAAAGTAAAGTCCAAATATAAAAAAGAATAACAGCCATCCAAAAAGGTACATAATAAGTTTGCAGAACTCGATCACATGGATAGCCTAATCTCTAATGACCCTAATTGCTCAGTATTACAAAACAATTAACAAAAAACTAACAAAATTATTACTTTACATTTAGTCCATTTTGAATTACTAATACAGACAACCGATTTTCGTCAGTACTTGGCTGTACGGGTTTGAGCCTTTGCCTTTACAATAGTGGAGAGTTTTAAAAATAATGACTTTTTGTTCTCATTTACCCGCAATTATAAAATTAAATACCTCGGTGACCGCAACGAGATTTTGGTAAATACATTTCTTTTTATTCATTTCGAAATGAGGTTGAGTTTGCTGTGTTTTGTGCTAATTATAGTAAGTATTTGGAGTACAGCCCAGGGTTCTTGGTACTTACTCCGTGTTGAGAAGAGATACGAGCGTATATGTTAAATAGGTGTTTATTGTCTTACATGAAGAGGAGAAAGAGGGCGACGCAGCGCCGCAGGGCGGTATATATAGGGTTACAGCCAGTGTTGCCACTACCTTAATTACAATATCCCTTTGGGAATATGTGACGTTTCTGACGCCACACCACCCCCCTAGGGAGAAAACAAACCCATATTTATATAAAACAAAAACATTACTATTATACTAAGAACTAAAAAACTCAGTTATAACAAGCCTGTCAAAATCAAAACTAGGCCCTAGGCCTGTCTATGCAGACATTAAAAAGATTATTAACAAAAAGATACTGTTACGCTTTACACAACAAACAGGCCAGTCAAAAGTTGGCCTTATGACCATATGAATAAAGCATTATAAAAATATTACAAAATATGAAAGTGTCAGTATTTGCATTCACAATAAATGGTTAACAAAACCAAGAAACAATTAAGTTATACAGAATGAAAATGAGCTAGCCGAAACTAGGCTCTATAGCTTTACAAATAAAGGCTTGAAATTGTTTATAGCCAGAACTGAGCTAGTCGAAACTAGGCTCTCTATATTAACAAATAAAGGCTTAAAATTGTTTATAGCCAGAACTGAGCTAGTCGAAACTAGGCTCTCTATATTAACAAATAAAGGCTTAAAATTGTTTATAGCCAGAACTGAGCTAGTCGAAACTAGGCTCTATATATTAACAAATAAAGGCTTAAAAAATGATTACAGCTAGAATGCTATAAAAATTATAGTCTAAAATGGGTAACAATTATAGGTCTAAAACATTCCTAAATTTTACTGTACGACCCGATCGAGTAGTAGGAGTGGTCTTAGGGACCAGGAGCGCTGGCGATAGCATTGTAGGCGCTGAGGGCGCTGGCGATAGCGTTGCTGGCGCTGAGGACACTGGGGACTGCTCTGGCGGCGCTGAGGACAACGCCGGAGGCGCTGGCAGCAACGCTGGTTGAGCTGGCGCGACTGGTTCCCTGTGGACGAGATCACTGTTAGTAGGGCTTGTAATGTACGCGGGTTTGACCCGGTCTATAGAGACAGTATTAAGACGCCCAGAGATGTCAATAGTCATTGTCTTTTCGCTCCTGGATACAACTTTGTAAGGGCCAGTGTACGGTGGTTGTAAGGCCCGGCGAACCGTGTCGTCGCGCAAGAAAATATGTGTTGTTGTGGCCAAATCTTTAAAAATAAATGTTTTGGGCTGCGCGTGACGGGAGGCCGGGGTTGGACGGAGCTCAGCCATCCTAGCTCTCAGTTGTCCGGCCACGTCATCGGTATCGAAGCCAGGGGAGGCGCTGGGTACCAAGAACTCTCCTGGTAACCGCAGTGGTTCCCCGTAAACTAATTCTGCGGCTGAACAATTAAGATCCTCTTTGAGGGCTGTGCGCACACCTAAAAGTACTAATGGAAGGGCTGCATGCCAGCTGCCACTGTGGCACATTAGAGCAGCCTTTAGCTGGCGGTGAAACCGTTCTATACAGCCATTAGCTTGAGGGTGGTAGCTAGTCGTTCGCGTGCGTTTAGATGCGCCCAGGTCGATGAGGCGATTGAATAAAACAGATTCAAACTGTCGACCTCTATCTGTAGTGACTGTGGTGGGCACACCAAATCGAGCGATCCAACCGTCAACAAAACGATCAGCTACCTCCTCTGCGGTAATAGACATCATGGGCCATGCCTCAGGCCATCGTGAAAAACGGTCGATAGCTGTTAGACAGTATGAGTAGCCATTTGACACAGGCATTGGGCCAATGATGTCTATATGCACATGTCTAAATCTAGCAGTGGGAGCAACGAAATCTCCAAGTGGGGACGATACATGACGGGTTACCTTGCTTCTTTGGCACGGAAGGCACTCACGAGCCCACGTGCGGCAATCCTTGTTGACGCCGGGCCACACGTAGCGGTCGGCAACAAGTCGCGCTGTGGCGCGCGCGCCGGGATGACTCAGGCCGTGCAGGCGCTCGAACGCAGGTCGGCGGTGCTGCGGCGGCAGGTATGGTCTCGGCTTGCCGGTCGTCATGTCGCACTGGATTGTGATGTCTGTTCCTGGAATGAGAGTAGGTACTAGATTAAGCGATGAATTATTTGTAACAGTTTTTAGCTCTTCATCTGACTGTTGAGCTTGCGCGAGGCTAGTATAGTCTTCTGACAAGGAAATTGTTTCGATGCGAGACATGGTATCTGCTACCACATTATCTTCTCCCTTAACATGTCTGATATCAGTGGTGAACTGGGATATGAATGTGAGTTGGTTCAACTGAGCTGGTGGCAATTTTTCTCTGCGTTGTTTGAAAGCATAGAGCAATGGTTTATGGTCCGTATATATAGTGGCATGTTGTGCCTCTAATATATGACGGAAATGTTGGACTGCAGTATAGACAGCCAGCAACTCACGGTAGTAGGCAGGCCAAACAGCTTGGCTTGCAGTGAGTTTCTTACTAAAAAATGCTAAAGGTTGCCATCCCTGCTCAGTTTGTTGCTCTAGAGACGCACCAATCTGTGTACCAGAGGCATCCGTGTACAATGCTAGAGGAGCATTGAGTATCGGATGTGCCAGCTGGGTTACCTTTGACAGACTGTCTTTGCAGGCATGGAAAGCTGTCTCGAGTTCAGGGGTCCATGGCATCGGCTTTGCACCTTTAAGTTTGGTAGCTGTGAGGAAATCAATGAGTGGCGCTTGTGTCTCTGCAGCATTAGGTAGGAACTGACGGTAATAATTCAGCATCCCTAAAAATCTTCTCAGCCCTTGAGCAGTTTTGGGTAGTGGGAAATCCTGGAGAACGGCTATCTTGTCAGCCGGGGGCTTGAGACCATCTTTAGATACATGGTAGCCGAGGAAAATGACTTCAGCAGCACCTAGTACACACTTAGCAGGATTGACAACCATACCGTATTCTGCCAGACGCCTGAACAACATGCGCAGGTGAGAATCATGTTCTTCAGCGTCACGTGAGAACACTAAGATATCGTCAACATAAGGAAAGCAAAAATCCATACCTCTGACTATCTCATCGATGAATCGCTGAAATGTCTGTCCCGCATTCCGGAGTCCAAAACCCATGTATGGGAACTCGAAGAGCCCAAATGGAGTTGTTATTGCTGTCTTGCACACGTCTGCAGATTCCACTCTGATCTGTTGGTAGGCTTTCACAAGATCAATGGTGCTAAATATAGTGGAGCCAGCCAGGTTGTGGCTGAAATCCCCTATGTGACGCACAGGGTATCGATCTGGCACGGTGCGGGCATTAAGTGCCCTATAGTCACCACAGGGTCTCCAAGATGAATCCTTCTTGGGCGCGAGGTGAAGGGGCGACGACCACGGGCTTTTTGACGGGCGCGCTGTCCCAACTCGCACCATCTCGGCAAACTCTTTCTGCGCAGCACGCAGCTTGTCGGGCGCGAGGCGGCGCGGCCGAGCCACGACTGGAGGGCCGTCGACCGTCTTGATGTGATGCACGGTGTTGTGCTTCACCTCGCGTGTGATGCCAGGAGGCCGGGTGATCTCTGGAAATTCAGAAAGAATTGTGTTAGTAGGAGTATTATTTATAGCTTTTACACTCAACTGACCACAATTAGCGATGGTTGCCAGAGTTGTTAACCCTGTGACACCACACCGCAGCACCTTGTTGCGACAGTCGGGCAAAAGATTGTAATATGCTAAAAGATCAGCTCCTATTATTGGTGTTTCTACATCAGCAATTATAAAATTCCAGATAAAATCTCTACGGAGGCCAAGGTTTAAATTAAGTCTGCGGCAGCCATATGTTTTGATAGTTGAGCCATTGGCTGCACACAGGGTATAGTCCGCAGGTTGTGTTTTATTTGTTAAAAGCTTCCTGGGAAAACAACACAAATCTGAGCCAGTATCAACAAGAAATGAGTTTTTGGTAACTTTGTCAATAACAAAGAGGCGGCTGCTGCAGTGACGGTCAGTTGCCGCCGCTACTGGCCGTCGGGCTGGTTTCCCGACCAGCTGCACGGGGGCGTACACTTTGTAGCCTTGACCTTGTAATTGTGGTGATACCAGCAGAGCCTCCCCTTGCTACTGTCCCTAGATTTACTTCTAGGGTTCCTAGAGGTCGACCTAGAACGAAAACGAGCCCTGCCCATTGTTCTATCCGCTGTTAAAGCGGCCACTTGTAAACACAGCTCATTGAGCCGGCTGTTGATGGCATTCCAGTCAGGTACTGGGATAGGGCTGGCTACCGCGGCAATGGAATGACTAATGGGACTCACCTCTAGTATCCTATCAGCCAGCTCTGCGACTTTGTCTAGGTTCAAGTCGCTCTGTGGTGCAAGGATCCCCTGAACGTTGTGGGGGAGCCGCTGGAACCACAGTTCCCTCAGGACGGTGTCATCTTTTAAGTTGTTCCCTGCTAAGGACCGGAGGTGCCGCAAGAACTGGGTCGGCTTCCGCTCTCCCAGCTCTTCCCCGGAGAGCAGCTGCCGCACCTTTTGCGACTCAGACGTTGAAAACCTGTTAATCATTTGTTGTTTAATGGAAATATACCTTTCTCCTTTTGGTGGCGGATTTACCACCAAGTCTTCCATCTCCTTGGACAGGCGGGCATCCATTTGGCTGACAACGTAATTATACTTCGTTTCGTCAGCAGTGATGTGTGCCAGCGCAAAGTTGGATTCTATGTGTGCGAACCACGCCGCAGGCCGGTCCGACCAGAAAGGCGCTAAATGTGGGCGGATGGCGTGCGCGGCCATCTGGGGACTCTGCGGGGGCCCTGCCGCCGCCAGCGTCCTCAGCTCCTCGTTAGCGCTCGCTAACAACCTGTTTTGCTCTGCCAATTGTTGGAGCTTGCGCTCCATTTCCTCTCGGTCAGACATAAGATGGAACAAATTTTACCTCACTACTTACTCGATCGGCAAATATTACAAAGAAAAAAAAAACAGAATTAAGATTTAAAATAAGTATAACCTTATTGTTCTTAAGTAATTGCTTGTAGGTAAAGTTATTATGACACTGTGCACTCGCAGGCTGATGAAATTGCAAATAGAAACGGCGCCCGGCGGCAAACGACAACCTGCCAGGCGATGCGCAGGCGTTGCGCAGGCAAAAGTAGGACGGATCCTCGTGGCAGCGCCGTTCGTAGAGGCTACGAAATTACACCGGCGCGGCGCCTCTTGGCGCGCCACGTGTCGCAGAAACGGTTGGTCTTGCAAAAAGAAAACTAACTGGCGTAGCCACACGCCGCGTGCCGATGGACAAACCGCGTGGCGTGTTGGCAGGCGCGCCGCGTCTCACGCCATTAGACGGAGAAAACCGCGTGGCGTGCTGTGGCGCTCGATCACACTGAACGCGGCGCTCCGTATCGGCGTGCGCGGCGCTCGTATCGCGTCGGGAGCGGCGCTCCGTATCACGTCGGGCGCGGCGCTCCGACGGTTGCGTAGTTGCGCGCTCAAATCACGTCGGGCGCGGCGCTCCGACGGTTGCGTGGTTGCGCGCTCAAATCACGTCGGGCGCGGCGCTCCGTGGTTGCGCGCTCAGATCAAATCGGGCGTGGCGCTCCGACGGTCGCGTGGTCAGATCACGTCGGGCGTGGCGCTCCGTGGTTGCGCGCTCAAATCACGTCGGGCGTGGCGCTCCGTGGTTGCGCGCTCATATCACGTCGGGGTCACCAATTTGGAGTACAGCCCAGGGTTCTTGGTACTTACTCCGTGTTGAGAAGAGATACGAGCGTATATGTTAAATAGGTGTTTATTGTCTTACATGAAGAGGAGAAAGAGGGCGACGCAGCGCCGCAGGGCGGTATATATAGGGTTACAGCCAGTGTTGCCACTACCTTAATTACAATATCCCTTTGGGAATATGTGACGTTTCTGACGCCACAAGTAATTGAGAATTTCTATTTAAAATTATATTTTCTACATTGAACTTTAATAGAAAGAAAGTTGCCACTTTGGTGATTTCAATGTATAAAAGCAAATATAAAAAAAAAACTGCAGAACTTTTCGTAGATAATTTAGTATGGGGATAAATAATTATGTATCTATCTGTACCAATTTGAAACGTAAATAGTGTAAATAATAGGTAATTTTTTTTAAATGCATGAATATTTTTTAGAAACGAATGATTTAAGACACTACTTCCCTCAATCGGAATTAAGTACAGACAATAAAGATTGCTGAACTATAGAACTATAGGTATGTACTCGTATATACATGTGTAAATATAGGTATTTAGGTTTAGATTAAAATAGCTTAAGGCTTTTTTTTATATCAATTTTTAATTACAGTTGGGCATTTAAAAAAAACGTGAACCTACCCATAACCTTTACCAAAAGAAAGAAACTTTGCTTTTTTCTAAATCAGAATCATCAACACTATTCATTTTTGTATTTTTTTCCAGTTTTAAGTCACTTTTTCATACAATTTATGTAAGTCGTCACAAAAATGACACGAATAAATTGTATGGGAAATTGAGGCAATTGTTTTGGAAAACCGTGCACTTTTTTTTTAAATGCCTAGTTACACCATAGGGTAAAGGGGGGTGAAGCTGACAAATAACAACGTATTTCGCCTTCCACAGAGGAAACTCATCCCAGTCAAGATGGAAGACGTGTCCTTGGACGCGGGGCGCGCGCTCAACATCGACTCCAGGCACAAAAGCTCCATAAACTCCGTCAACAAACTCAGCTCGCCGACGAAGACCCACCAGGTCAGGGTTTGATCATTGTAGGCAGTGGCGGACTAACAGGGGGCGGAAGAGGCTGCCCGCCCCGGGCCCCCGGTCTTTGGGGGGCCCCAAATGCCTCCGCATTCTCCTGATCAAATCTTAAACAAGACTTCAAGATTCCCATCTCTGTGTACGGACAAAACTACATATTTTTTTAAGTTGGGGGGCCTCATTTCAGTTTTGTCGCCCCGGGCCTCTGACGGGCTTAGTCCGCCACTGATTGTACTTAGGAAAAAAAATTTTGACTAGCGCCCGCGACTTCTCCCCTTATTCATTGTGGCGTAACGAAACCACGTAGAGAAAAGAAGATGTATAAGAGAGTGGACTGTATATTAATTGAATAAGGACTGAAGACAAGAGTTCGAGAGATGGGCTTCCGGTTTATACAGCCTTTATCATTTCAGGTTAATCCCAAAAGGCACTCACCTCGTCTTTCCTTCTCGATAGCGAACCTTGAAAGCCTTCTCCTGTTGCAGCTCTAGTCTCGTCCCAGTTGTAAAATAATTACACGTACTTCATGTGCAGATAGATTATAATATTAGAAAAAAATAGCTTGTTACATAAAACAGTAAATCTTCATGTGATATCCATACATTTCATTAATTTGTATTAGATTTTAAGAATTAACGGCCACTTTCCAGGCGAGTTCAGGGATGACACCGTCGTTGCGCGCGCAGACCATAGGCAACACTTTTTCAGGCTGCATCTCGTTCGAGGTCGACTTAGCGGCGCACTTTTAGAATTAAAAGGAAATAAAAAAGGCTATATATCGAACACCCCCCACCGAAAGCACCATGAAGCTTTCCCATAACATTAAGAGGAGTTCATTTAAATAAGAAAGAAATAAAATATACAATTAAAGGAAAAAAGAAGGTTTCTACCTCTGATAAATAAGAAAATTTTAGTAGCAAACTAAGTTTATTTACATGTCTTTGCAATAGCTTTCCTTTGAATCGAAGCGTTACCTTTCGAACAACTCCATCCAAGTCAATCCAATGGATTTGATCGTCTTTGACAAGAACTATGTCACCGACTTTTAGATTAGGTGAAGATGTGAACCACTTTGATCTTTGTTGCAAAGGATTTAAATAGTCCTGGCTCCATTTTTTCCAAAACAGTTGAGAATAGTTTTGCAAATATTGCCAACGTGACAAATGAGTAATCGGAACGTCCGCGAGATTATATTCTGGTACAGCATTTAGACTCAGAAAATGCTCTGCCGTCAGAACATTAAACATACTAGAGTTGCCACTAACCGGTGGTGAACTACAAGCGACCAACTGCGCGGAAGAAATTATTTTCGCTATTAACATGACGCCAGACATGAGGTGGAAGCACCTCTATTATTTGAGTAACACGGTTACACACGAAAGTTTTCAATTTATACGCATAAGTTTGAATCAAAGAAAGAATTATAGACGAGTCAGTTAGCGCTGTAACGTGAGTAACATTAACACGCGATAGTGATTCAGTGATATATTTTACTAATTTGCTAAGCAGCGCTGCTGCCATAAGCTCAAGCCTCGGAATAGTCATAGACTTCACTAGAGCTACCTTGGACTTCGCTATGAGCAATCTACACTTAACTTGACGCTCGCGTCGCGAAATAACGTAAATTGACGCGGGATAACCTCGCGAAGATGCGTCACAACAGCCTACCAACTCGCATTCTGATACCTCTGGAAGCAGAACATGGCGCTCGATTTTTAATTCTGATAACCGAGGTAGCTTAGGAATAAATTCAAACCATTGCTGACACACATCGTTAGATAGCTGTCCATACCAGCTGATGTTCAGCTTCCAGAGATCCTGCATTATGCACTTTGCGACGAAAGTACATGGCAATAGAAAACCCACGGGGTCATATTTCGAAGCTAATATTTTTAGCACAGATCTCTTAGTCATTACGGAGTCTTGCTTGTTCACGGAATAGCTGAATGCGTCAACTAACGGCACCCATTTCAAACCCAGAAGCTTTAAAGAGGCGTCGTTTTTGTCCTTTTCGAAGGAGATACTAGATTCCCGATGCTCTGCAGGTGAGCGCTCAAGTAGTTTCTTACTATTACTAAACCATTTTTTCACTACAAGTCCTGTAGATTGGAACTTGTTTACAAGCTCGTCTTGTAGTGCGCATGCCTGTGAGAACGTCTCACATGACCACAACGCATTGTCCATAGGAATACTTTGTCTTATGACAGCAGCAGCAGAAGCGAAACGTTCACCTTCGTCACTTGCTAGCTGTAGCAAAGTCTTTATTGCAAGAAACGGCGAGCTACTTACGCCGTGAGTTATCGTTTTCAACTCGTAAATTTTAATAGATTCATCAACGGACGACCTGTGTAATATATGCTCATATTTCCTATCACTTTCTCGAATTAAAATCGCACGGTACATTTTACAAATATCACTAGCAAAGAAGTATTCGAATAACCGAAAATTCGTTATGAAAGACCCTATATCACGGTATAAGCTAGGCCCAGATAACTGAGTATCATTGAGAGAGGCGTTATTATTTGTTTTTGCACTAGCGTCGAAAACTACGCGCAAAGAAGTTGTCGTACTACTCGGTCTGAGTATACTGTGATGCGGAATCAAATACCTACTAGGCTTATTACCAGTATACAATTCCATATGATCCAGCCTCTCGTATTCTAGCATGAAATCATTATACGCTTGTTGTAACACCGGAGAGCGAGCGAGTTTTCGTTCGGTCGCTAGCAGTCTTCGCTCGGCGGCAGCGCGCGATTCCCCAAGCGGCGGGGCGTCGGGCACGAATAGTAGAGGAACGACGTATCTACCGCTGTCGTCGCGCCTATGCTCGTTCGCGTAAATATCCTCTGCCAACTGCTCTAGCGGACTAAGTGTGGGTTTGCACGGCAATTCCTCGACTTCCCAAAAATCACGCAACGTTTTGTCTAAGCTCTTCTCCTCACAGACCGACAAATGGAAATTTTGTGAAGTTAATTTATTGTCATAATAGAGTTTTCCACTCACGACGTAACCAAACACTGTCTCAATAACATTCGGTATATTTGACTTAATAGTAACCGGCTTATCTTTAATCAATTCTGACACGACATCATTCCCTAGCAAAATATCTACAGGTGATTTCTCGTAGAATAATGAGTCGGCTAGATCGAAACACCTATACTCTTCCACAACCTCACGCGGGAACGAAATGTTAGGCATTTCCGACGAAACTTTCGCTACTACTACCATGTCCACCGGTAAACTCGGAACGTCCGATTTACACGGCTTTATATCACACGTAATAATACCATAGTTTTTCACTACTTCGCCGCCTAGCCCGGACACGGTAAACGGACAATTGTTGCGACGAAGGCCCAAACGTTGAGCACAATCTAAAGTGATGAACGAGCTTTGAGCACCCGAATCTAGAACTGCACGGCAATTCTGCGGTTGACCTGCGATATCAGCGATGTGTATGCGAGTAGTGGCTAACACCACACCATAGTTTGCGTCTTCATTCACGGAATGAAGTGATTCTATCACCGCGACATCAGAATCCGCATCAACACTCACGGAGTGCGAAGGACTTATCCCGGCTACGCATGCGTTAGAACGAGAGGGCTGCGCCGTCAGCACGGCTGACGACGTGCCTGCGTCAGAACGGAGCGACTGCGACGTCAGCACGGCTGACGACCTGCCTGAGTCAGAACGGAACGGCTGAGACGTCAGCACGGCTGACGACCTGCCTGAGTCAGAACGGAACGGCTGCGACGTCAGCACGGCTGACGGCGCACTCGCGTCGCGATGCAGCAAGTAATGGTGAGGTGAAGAACATACTCCACAAGTCATGTTACTTCGGCATTCGGAAGAATTATGACCAGCTTTTAAGCAATTCGTGCATAATTTTAAGGAGTTGACACGGTCAATCCTATCGTTAACCAACAGTTTACGAAACTGTTCGCATCGGTAAATCATGTGATCTAAATTACAATGCACGCATGTTAGCTTATAGTACTTATGATTGTCGTTTCGAGATGAAGTCAAGCCAACTTTAGGCTGAACATGAGGAGATCGCGATGGCTTATTATAACAAGTGTTGTTCGGTTGTGTAGGCTTATAACTCGGTTGCGATACATTTTTGTATGAAACTACAGCAGATTTTGTGTTGTTTTGAGCTGACGTAGAAGCAGTCCAGGAGCTCGTACTCGAGAAAGTGTGTTCGAGTACTTTAATTTGTTTGTTTACGAAACCTATCAGTTCTTTGAAAGTCGGCAATTCGTTTTGATCGCGACTTTCTTCGAATAATTTTCGCGTGTGGCTATCGAGCCCACGTAAAGCGATATGACAGAACAGGTAGTCGTCTAAGTCTCGAATCTTCAACGCTTTAATAGCTTTCAACGAATGGCCAAACGTTTCAATAAACGAAGTCAAATTCGCGACACTATCTTTTGTCAGCGTGGCGAATCCCAGCATTCGGTCCAAATATCTCCCAGTCAATGCCCTTTCATCTTGATACTTTTCTAATAAGCTCTGCCAAACTACGGCATAATTTTTGGCAGTGATTGGAAGATTTTTCACCATATTAAGTGCTGGACCCTGTTAGTGCATGAGAAGCCTTAAGCTTAAGTCGTATAGTGAATGTACACCCTTCATTTACTCTACTTTTTGACTATGGTTATTGTCTTTGCCTTGCTAGATATAATGTCTGTCTGTTCGCCTGCTCTTTCTCTTTTCCTGTGTGCTTGCTCCGGTGCCGGACAATAAACGAAACGTTGTAAGTCTCTAAAGTTGTTTCTTTCACCAAGTCACCAACCACTCCGTTCTAACTTCAAACCCCAATAGGTTATCGGTCCAGTTCACGCCTTGCTATATCTAAATTTTTAAAATAGAACGGTCAAGAAAGTGGTTTGGTTTGAATCGCCGTACGTTGCATCAATTGCAAGTGCATTGTCTCACGAGCGCGCTGGCACGCGTTGCATTCGTGGTGCACCCTCTTTTTTTTGCATCGTGGCATTCCGAAAGAATAACCTCCAAGTTTTATTATGGATGAAGGTACGCATAACAAATTATATTGCTTTGAAAAGCTGGATGGCGTTGCAAATTTCTCTAACTGGAAATTTTATATGGAGATGGCTTTGAAATTAGAAGATTTATGGAACTGCGTGTTGGGCACAGACCTTGATGCCAATAAGAAGACGAAGGCGTTTGCACGTGTTTGCCTTTCAGTTAAACCTCACTGCCTGCAATACATAAGGGCCGCTACAACACCTAAGGAAGCGTGGGATAACCTTAAAAAGGCATTCGAGAACAAAGGGCTTTATCGACGTGTCACCCTTTTAAGACAGCTGCATCAGGTCAATTACAACAAGTGTAACAGTATGATGGAATACATCGATTCTATAATGACCATCGTACAGCAGTTAGCTGACATTGATAAAATCATAGAAGATTCTGAAGTGGCAGAAATTCTACTCTTCGGGCTTCCGCAGTCATATGACGCTTTAGTATCCAGTCTTGAGTCGAGCGTAATCACCACTGAACTTGTGAGGACAAGACTTCTGCAAGAAGAGCATCGCCGGCTTTCTTCGAATGAAACTTCTTCGTCTGATGCGGCATTGGCAATTAAGAAGTTTGTCAAGTGCCATTATTGTAACAAAGTTGGTCACATCAAGACAAAATGTTACAGGTTTAAAAGAGACAAAAAGAAGGCTGCGTTTAGTACGCATGAAGAAACATCACTTATGGTTGTGTCAAGCGATAGGAAGGAAAGAGACTTTATTATTGACTCAGGCGCTACGTCACACATGATAAATGATGTGAGTTATTTTTGTAAATATACTGCCCATAGTTCTGTTGAAACTGTTGCTGTTGCTAATGGGGAAACCCTAGATTGTCTCGGTAGGGGTTGTGTGCGCATTAATACTAAGAATGGCATTGTAACACTTAATGACGTTATGTATGTACCTGGTCTCTCAACCAATTTAATAAGTGTTAGTAAATTATGTGAGAAGGCCTTGTCATTAAAACTTCATAATAATAAATGCCTTATTCTGAAAAATAATGTTGTCATACTTTGCGCTACGAGAGTCCATGGGGTTTACCGTTTAGACATAGGGATAGGTGTAGGTACTAATTGTGTCCAACAGGAGGTACATTCATCAGCTGAAGTTTTGTCACTGGATATGTGGCACAGACGGCTTGGTCACCTTGGTTATAGAGGTATGTGTACTCTTCAAAATTATGTGTCTGGTTTTGTTTTGCAGCCTCATCATGATGCAACTCCTAATAGTTGTGAGTCATGTGTTGAGGGGAAGCAACATGTTGTGCCGTTCCCTAGGGGGGAAGCGACGCGAGCCACGCAGTTGTTGGAACTCGTCCATTCCGATGTGTGCGGACCGCTGCCTGTTTGCAGCTGGGGCGGAGCCAAGTACCTACTCACCATGACGGATGACTTTTCAAGGAAAAGTTTTGGATTCTTCTTGAAGACTAAATCAGAGGTAATGTCCAACTTTTTAACTTTTAAAGCTTCTGTAGAAAAGCAAACGGGTCATGTTATTAAAAAAAACTCCGAAGTGACAATGGAGGAGAATATTGTGGTCATGAATTTAGAGATTTTTTAATGAAAGAAGGGATTGTTCATGAGAGGACTGTTCCTTTCTGTCCTCAACAAAATGGAGTCAGCGAGAGGCTGAATAGAACTGTTTTTGAAAAAGCTAGGTGCATGCTTCAGGAGGCTGGATTGGGCAAGGAGTATTGGGCTGAGGCTGTCTCCACAGCCATTTACTTAAAAAACAGGTCTCCCACAGCTGCTGTGCCTGGAAAGACTCCTGAAGAAGCATGGTCGGGAAAACCGGTTGACCTGACCCACCTTCGTGTCTTTGGATGTAAAGCTCTGTCACTTATAGACTCAAGTAAGCGTGACAAGCTAGATTCCAAATCGAAGGAATGTATATTTGTTGGCTATTCAGAGACTTCTAAAGGTTTTAGATTAATTGACCCTAAAAACCCAAAAACTGTGATTATTTCAAGAAATGTTGTTTTCTTTGAAAACCAGTTTTATGGCAAAGATAAATTAAATCCTATTAAAAGTTCTGACAATCTCTCTTATAATTTTGTGAATCCTAATTTGTGTAGACTGCCTGGAAATAATGAAAGTAATGTTTTATCAAACAATGACTTATCTAATAATATTATTTTAAATAATGATAATGTTTTAAATAATGATAATGTCAATAATGATAATTTTGTAAATAATGATAATTTCGTAAATAATGATAATGTCTCAAATAATAATGATATTTCAAATAATGATTCGAATGAGACTGACATATCCAATGCGAATTTAAATTTTTTATCTGACACTAATCGAAACAATACTGTGTTTTCAGATGATACTACATGGGACAGCGCTGCTGATACGAGTGCTGACAGCAGTCATAGCGAGCGCTGCGGCGCCCAGTCGCCCGCATCGCCTGACGGTCGGCACGTTCGAGGGGAAGAGGTCGTTCCAGAACCTGTCTCTGTCTGCGAACGTCCCGTGCGTAGTACACGGCTGATAAAGCCGAGGAGGTATGACGATTATGATCTCTCAGACTCTTCAATGTATGTATCCACTCATAGTCTTACTGAGCCAGACTCTTACGAAGGGGCTGTGTCTAGTCCATGCAGGGACGAATGGCTGGCTGCCATGCAATCTGAATATAATTCCCTTTTATGTAATAATGTCTGGACTCTCGTAGATCGCCCTTTTAACGTAAATGTAATTAAAAGTAAATGGGTTTTTAAAATTAAAAATGACCTAGAGGGCAACTCTATTAAGTATAAGGCACGATTAGTCGCTCGTGGCTTTTCTCAGAAGCACGGCATAGATTATAGTGAAACATTTTCGCCTGTTGTACGCCACTCAACTATGCGTTTGCTATTTTGTATTGCAAATGAATTAGATTTAAAAATCGAGCATGTTGATGTGACTACTGCGTTTTTGCATGGGGATCTTGCTGAAAAGATTTACATGGAACAACCATTGGGATTTTCCACAGGTGATAATAAAGTATGCTTATTGAACAAAAGTATTTATGGCTTAAAACAAGCCAGTAGAGTTTGGAATTGTAAAGTACATACTGTGTTAATTGGAGATGGTTACAGACAGAGCAAATGTGAACCTTGTATTTATACAAAAAGGTCAGGTAATAATTTAACTATTATTGCTCTGTATGTTGACGATTTCTATATATTTTGGAATAATAATAATGAAAAAGAGAGCTTGTGTAAATTACTAAATTCAAACTTTAACTCTAAGCAGTTGGGTACATTGAGAGATTGTTTAGGTATTCAAATAAACAGAGACCATTCTGCTGGAACATTAACTATATCTCAATCTAATTATATTAGAAAGTTGTTACAAAAATTCAATATGACCAATTGTAAGAGTGTTTCTAGCCCTATGGAAGTTAATTGTAGACTTGAGAAATCCAATAATAATAGTGAATGTTTATCAGAGAATATTTTTCCTTATAGAGAACTTATTGGATGTCTCATGTATCTTTCAGTTTGCACCAGACCTGACATATCTTATGCATTGTCGAAATTAAGCCAATTTTCTACATGTTTTACTAAGAATCATTGGGTAGCAGCTAAACGAGTTCTGCGTTACTTGTCTGGGACAATCGAATATTGTCTTGTTTTTGTTAAAAGTGGTAATTTTAACTTAAATGTGTTCGCGGACGCCGACTGGGCCAATGATTCTGATAGGAAATCATACAGTGGCTTTGTTATTAAAGTAGGTGACTCTATTGTTAATTGGGAGTCTCGTAAACAGAGGTGCATTGCGCTGTCTAGCACAGAGGCTGAATATCTTGCTCTAGGTGACGCTTGTAGAGAACTCTGTTTTATTAGAAATTTCGTGAATGAGATTTTTGGTAAACAATTAAATTGTTATCTATTTAGTGACAACCAAAGTGCTTTAAGACTTCTTGAAATACGTGAATACTGTCACAAGAAAACGAAGCATATTGATTTGAAATACCACTTTATTAAAGATACTATTAAAAAGTTTAATATTGTAACTAAATATGTACCTACTGAAAATATGTTAGCAGATGTTTTAACAAAACCTCTTTCAGGTCCTAAACATAATAGATTTTTGCACGATTTATGTTTGAGGAATGTAAATTGCACTTAGCATGTATAATGTTAATGTTAGTTGTTAATTTAAGATACATTGTAAGTTGCACTTAGCATGTAAATGTTACATGAGTAAGTGAAGTGTGAGGGGAAGTGTTAGTGCATGAGAAGCCTTAAGCTTAAGTCGTATAGTGAATGTACACCCTTCATTTACTCTACTTTTTGACTATGGTTATTGTCTTTGCCTTGCTAGATATAATGTCTGTCTGTTCGCCTGCTCTTTCTCTTTTCCTGTGTGCTTGCTCCGGTGCCGGACAATAAACGAAACGTTGTAAGTCTCTAAAGTTGTTTCTTTCACCAAGTCACCAACCACTCCGTTCTAACTTCAAACCCCAATAGACCCTTCACACATGACAACAGATAGTGAAATTTGTCGATGTCGTCAAAGTTACGATTATGCACCAAAGACACAAAAGTATCGTAGAACGTCGTCCAATTTTCAATTTGACCGTCGAATTCGATCAATGTAAGTTTAGGCAATGACGGCCTACCTAAATTGCTATCATCACATTTATGATGTAAATTTACCGAACGCTCCTGGTCTAACTTCTCGCAGTTCATGGCAACCCGTTTGCACGCATAAAATAATTCGTCAAAACTATCTAACGCGCTTGTTGAGACTTTAGACTCGGGCAACAGTTGCAACTCTAGCACAACAATATTCATTATAATTTTCTCGAAATCGCTACGAGCGTCGTCGAGTTCTGAATACTGTATCAAAAATCTCTGCACCGCGTCTATACTATCCATTCTAAGTGTTTTGGATAAATCATAAGCCTTTTGAACCTTGCCGAACAAATATTCTTTTTTCAAAATTAAAGTTTTTAATTGTAATTCACAATCTCCAGATTCTATCGGCGCCATATTTATATCTGTTATCTGTCACGGACAAATATTACAACAGAGAATGACTTGACATTTGACACTAGAAATGAACTCGCCCGTGTGCACTTGCACACTTGAAATAAATGATTTTAGATGTTTATTTTTCAGAAATATAATGTGAATACGATTCACAGAAAAATGCACAATAAATAGATGTAACTTTTTGAAATGAAATCCGGATCGGAGGCCAAAAAATGTGGCGTAACGAAACCACGTAGAGAAAAGAAGATGTATAAGAGAGTGGACTGTATATTAATTGAATAAGGACTGAAGACAAGAGTTCGAGAGATGGGCTTCCGGTTTATACAGCCTTTATCATTTCAGGTTAATCCCAAAAGGCACTCACCTCGTCTTTCCTTCTCGATAGCGAACCTTGAAAGCCTTCTCCTGTTGCAGCTCTAGTCTCGTCCCAGTTGTAAAATAATTACACGTACTTCATGTGCAGATAGATTATAATATTAGAAAAAAATAGCTTGTTACATAAAACAGTAAATCTTCATGTGATATCCATACATTTCATTAATTTGTATTAGATTTTAAGAATTAACGGCCACTTTCCAGGCGAGTTCAGGGATGACACCGTCGTTGCGCGCGCAGACCATAGGCAACACTTTTTCAGGCTGCATCTCGTTCGAGGTCGACTTAGCGGCGCACTTTTAGAATTAAAAGGAAATAAAAAAGGCTATATATCGAACATTCATAAACGCTCTGTAGGCTTCTGCTAACCTAGCATTCGTTTGTCCTTGTCTGTCATTTTAACATTCACCTTTCACAAATAAGGACAAACGATTTTTAAGTTAGCAGAAGCTTATAGAGCGTATATGAATAAGAGGGTTCGTCTGCAATTGGCAATTGACATGTTTGTCGCTATCCCGCGGGAACTATGCAATTTTCCGGGATACTCACTCCTCACTACTATCTAAACTGGTTAGGTTTACCAAGTAAAAATGTTAAATATTACTTCTGGTAAGGATTCGAGGGCCCTGAGCTTGAGCGCGATGGGGCGACAGCCCGGGGCGCCAAATTTGGGGGGCGCTGAGGTCTGGGGCCTCGCCTCCTGGCTCACCGGCTGTGTACCCTCAATACTGTCCTTAGTGGGCGCCTAAATATTACTGCCCGGGGTGTCAGTGGCCCTAATGCCGCTGCTGTATGTTTGTATGTAACATTATTTTCTTCTGACCCAAAGCCGATTGAAACTGTGACTGTGGCCGAACCAGAGCCAGTCCTCGAGCAAGAGTACAACGACAGGATCCGGGAGCTGATGAGGGGCAAGATGACGCACGGGAGCGTCACGAACATGTCTCACGTGGAGCTCAGGGACGGACGCAAGATGCCCGTGCTGGCGCTTGGCACTGCTTTGGTAACGACACAAATTGGCATTGTTCATTTTTTTTAAGCTGTGCTTTTAACACCTTTATTTGATAAAATGGACTATTTCAAGCAACTAATTTGAATATTATGCTTTTACGTAGCTTTGTTAATTAATAATAAATATTTTTTCGCTGTTTGATAATTCGTGAATTTAGACAGAATCCCAATCGCCCTCGTTCGGCTGGCTATAAAAAAAACGACTTTGTCTATGGTTTTGCCGATTTGACAGTGACACATGACAGTTGCCATAGCTAAACTTTTTTTTTCATTTTTGTGGCAAACATTCGATGCTGGATTCTGTCTAAAAACCGGGTCGTTCGGTCAAACAAAGGTTCAAAGTACTTTTACAAAAATATCTGCAATCATAAAGTATTTTTGAAATCGGACCAGAGAAATCGGATAAATTATGGTTTTCCTCGAAATGGTTTTCGAATTGGAGCATACTAAAAAAAATGAACAATGCCAATTGTTGAGACCAGTGGCGTAACTATAACGTCTGGGGCCCGCGGCAAATTCGTCAGGGCTCCTTCCTCAATATGAAGAAGTGCATCAGCGTCCCTTCTGTGCTCTAAACCAAGCCAGTTCTACCCCGTAGAGCTAGAGCCCTGGCATTTTGCCACCCCTGCCACCCTATAGTTACGCCACTGTATAATGTACTGGCCGTTGCCCGCAACTTCGTTTGCATAGAATTCGTTTATCGCTATCCCGCGGGAATCACGCAATTTTCCGGGATAAAAAGTAGCCTATGTGTTATTCCAGACTATAATCTATCTATGTTCCAAATTTCATCCAGATCGGCCCAGTACTTTTTGAGCCTATTCATTACAAACATACAAACATACAAAAATAGGTACAAATCTTTCCTCTTTATAATATTATTAGTATTAGTATAGACAACGGTTCGGGGGTACATCGGATACTTACCGACTTAATTTTTCAGCTGGACCCTCGCCTAGCCAAGCACATAGTCGCCTCGGCCATAGACCTCGGCTTCCGCGCCATAGACACGGCTTTCATCTATGGGACCGAAAAGGAGGTCGGAGAGGGCATACGCGCCAAAATCCAAGATGGCACCGTTAAACGGTGAGTTCAAATTCGTAACGACATGCAAATGATCTTGATTTTTTTTAAATATTAAAACCGACAAACGGGCATGCGCCATCTGATGGTAAGCGATCACCGCCGCCCATGGACAACTACAGCACCAATGGGACTGCTAGCGCGTTGCCGGCCTTGCAAGAAATGGTACACTCGCCTCTTAAAGGTACCCATGTCATAGCCAGTTGGAAAAATCCCAGCCGCCAGCCCATTCCAAATTTTGCATGTACGGGGCAAGAAAGACCGCTTGAATCGCACGGTGTTGGAGCACCAACTATCGAGGTGACGTTGGTGGAAACTACTTTTCTCAAAAATGACCGTTAAAGTCTTCATTGTTAACTACATATTATTATCAGAGCAGGAAGTTAATTGTTGCCGGTCAGCCCAAATTAAAAAAAAACATTACTGTCTCGCTAAACTCTCCAGTAATGTTGCATACAAATTCCATTACTGTCTAGTTATTAACTTTTTAAAAATGCAAAACACCATTATAAAATAAAGGCACAAGACTTAAAACACCAAATCAAAAAATAAAGCTAGTACGACAACGTGTTTATCTGTGTCTGAAATAGCTTTAGGTGTTCTGGGTAGAAAAATACTCTCCTCGAATGCCATAGAAAAAGGCGGCAAAGCAAAAATAATTAATAATTTATGTCAATTATATTTTCATTTATTCTTGTTGTTTTCTTTTTCGATTTATGAGAACAAATTTTATATAAAACAAAAGCTGCCGTGTTTGCCGACGCTGTAATATTACACGCATAGAAACTATGTATGTATGTATGTATGTTCCAGTGAGGAGCTGTTCATCATGTCCAAGCTGTGGAGCACGTTCCACAAGCCCGAGCTGGTGGAGCCGGCCTGCCGCGCGGCACTCGCTACGCTCGGCCTGGACTACTTGGATCTTTTCATGATACACAACCCCATGTCGTTCAAGGTAAGCCTAAAACTCATAACTATTCCAAAAAAGTTACCAAATCTATATACTTATCTTCCATGTCGGTCTGGGAGTAAAGAAAAAACATAGAATTTACCAGTTGCTTCTCTTCCCGTGCAAATGGTAAAAGCCCATCGAGGGAATGGACGAGTCTTAGGAATCATGTTATAGGCGATGCTAGCAACCCATCACTATTTTGATTTCCCTTTCCACCTATACGCCCTTAATCATGCTAAACGTGGCCTGTAGGTCTTGTTACCTTAGGCTCTGTCTAGCCCGTCCTACGAGTCCTGGGGGGAACCAAGTACACCCCCCCCCCCCCCTCTTGGCGCAGGAGCCCCGGCACACGCGGCGACACCCTCATGCTCCCGCGGCGCCCCCCAATGGCAGAGAGGGAATACCGGTGGGTTTTAGTGGGTAGGCCTCCCCCGCCTCCTTCCACTCGTGAGGGGGGCCGGGGAGGAGAATCCCACATAACTTCCGCGCAGTCCCCACGGCGCGGTCGTATGCGTAAAGCATTTTCCCAAAAAAAAGCTCTGTCTAGCCCGTAAGGGATAAAGACGTGATTTGTGGGTATCGAGCCAATACGCCTTCAAGCCGGAAACTTCTAAGATCATTCTTGCATTATTAAGAATGTTCAGCAACTTGTACATTGCTAGGCGTGGGAGCAACCCTTCAATTAAGTATGGTGGGCAGCCAGCGTGTTAATCCATTGTTTTCCCCCCACCAGGAGGGCAACGATCCTCTCCCGAAGATCGCCAACGTCCTCCAGTTCTCGTCGCACGAGTATCTGGACGCCTGGTACGCCATGGAGGAGCTGGTAGCCAAGGGCCTGGTGAGGAGCATCGGAGTCAGCAACTTCAACTCGGAACAGGTCGCCAGGGTCGTGGAGAAGGGGAGGATGAAGCCCGCGGTCAACCAGGTATGTTGGGGCTCAATCTAGGCCTTTAGGGTAGGCACCAGTGGCGTAGCTACCAAGGGACTAGGCGGGGCAGTGCGCCGGGGCCCTCAAGCTCAGAGGGCCCTCGAATCCTTACCAGAAAATCTCGATCGAACTATTATTTTTAAAACGTACCTAACCAGCTTAGTAGTGGGGCCCCATTTTTTTATTTGCACCAGGGCCCTTGGTTACCTAGCTACGCCACTAGGCACATGACATAGATTAGACGGTCATGGTGGAATACCTATGTTGCGAAATCGAGACCAAATAGACGCTTTGAAAAAAGGTCAGGTCAGGAGTACCCGAAACCGACGAGCATGTATGAAGAGATTGATGAGTGTGGATGAAGCGAAAGAATTTAAGTATGTCAGGATCGTAGCAAGTGGAACAAAGTAGTCTCTGCCTACCCCTGTGGGAAAGAGGCGTGACGGTATGTATGTGTGTGAAATCTGGGGGCACGGGTGTGCTCCCGCCAAGACAGAAAAAAAAGGCGGGGCACTAGGTCTACCTTTTTTCGAACCGTTACTAGTATTTTCAAAACCTCATAATAACATCTTCCTTGCTATTGCTTCTCTTCCCGCGCAGATGGTAAAAACCCATCGAGGGAATGGGCGAGGAATCACGTCATAGGCCAAGCGGTTAGCAATTAACCCATCACTATTTTGATTCCCCTTTCCATCTAGGTACCCCTATCATGCTAAAAATGGCCTTTAGGTCTTGTTACGCCGCTGTCTACCCCGTAAGGGATAAAGACATGATTTATGTATTTAACTAAGTAAGCAAATGCTTTATTGTATAAATATAAAGAAGCAGAGACAAATCACAAAAAATGACCTTAATAATATGCACAAAGGCGAACTTATCCCTATAAGGGATCTCTACCAGTTAACCTTTGAGTAAATGAGAGGAGCATTAAGCGAGAGACCGACAAAGAGTGAGTTTGAAATATCCATATAGTGAAAGCCACAATAGAGCCCAATCCTACTAATATTATAAATGTGAAAGTTTGTGAGTATGTTTGGATGTTTGTTACTCTTTCACGCCAGAACGGCTGGACAGATCTGGATGAAATTTGGAACATAGATAGATTATAGTCTGGAATAACACATAGGCTACCTTTTAACCCGGAAAACTGCGTAATTCCTGCGGGATAGCGAAAAACTAATTCTATGCAGACGAAGTTGCGGGCAACAGCTAGTAGAGTATATATACAATACAATACAATACAATAACTCTTTATTGAACACCACATAATTATAACAACCAAACAGAAAAAAGGTATACAGAATATTACAAGGTAACAATAGGCGGCCTTCTCGCTACAGAGCGATCTCTTCCAGGCAACCATAATGGACTGGAGAACAGAACAGATCTGAGCAGGTGGTGCAATTTAGAATATATATTAATATACTAAGTATTGAAATACATAATATATTATACATGAAACACACATTTATAATAAATGGAGATATAAATAGACACATACACACATACCTAAAAAAAGCCAGCTACAAGATTTATGCACAAGATGACAGATAGTGCTCCTTCAACATAGATTTAAATATATGTATGTAAGTTTAAGAATATGACGTGATCCTCGTTTGGCAGGTGGAGTGCCACCCGTATCTGTCGCAGCAGCGTCTCTCCGACTTCTGCGAGGCGCGGGACGTGAGGCTCAGCTGCTTCGGCACGCTGGGGTCCCCGGGCACGCCGCCCGCGCTGAAGGCCTCCCGGGACGCCGCCATCGGGGACCCGCTCGTCCAGGTCATGGCCGCCGGGCTGGGCGTCAGCCCCGCGCAGCTCCTCATCAGGTAGGAAGCTGTGCCCGTCAGATTCCAAAAAGTTATGAGCTTGGAATTACCAAAGTCAGTTTGCGTCCGATAGTCCATTGTCTAGACACGCGGGAGCTGTCAGCCAGTGGCGGACTAACAGGGGGGCGGAAGCGGCGGCCCGCTCCGGGCCCCCGGTCTTTGGGGGGCCCCAAATGCCTCCGCGTTCTCCTGATCAAATCCTAAACAAGGCTTTAAAAATGTGCTTTGTACCTATTTTTTTAAACTGGGGGGCCTCATTTAGTTTTGTCGCCCCGGGCCTCTGACGGGCTTAGTCCGCCACTGCTGTCAGCCCAGTTTTTTTTTTATAAGAGGGGGCAAACGAGCAGACGGGTCACCTGGTGGAAAGTAATCACCATCGCGCAGGGACACCTGCAAGACTTGGGGAATCAGAGGTGCGTTGCCGGCCCTTTCAAGAACAGGAAACGCTTTTTAAAGATCCCTAAATTGAACCGCTCAGGGAATGTTGCAGTTGAAGTTGGTTCCAGATCTTGGTCGTACGAGGAAAGAAATTGCGTTTAAAACGCACGCTACTTGACTGCCAACCATCAAGATCATAGTAAAAGGAACTGGCGACGCTGCCGTCTCTATATTTACACTTACCATTTCGAGCTACTTTTGACTTTCACGACTAGAAACCTATTTAACCTACATACATGAAATTTGTCGCATTTATTCAGGCCCCTAAGCTTGCGTAGCGACCTTAGCGCCACCTAGTTGGCCTCTACATAACTACTACGACGCACGAGTAGCTAGCGCCAGTTCTAATGACAGCTGTCACATCGTTCTACATCCCGCTAACGAAGTTTTTCAATGCGGCATAAATACAACTTTCAACTCTCTGCCTTCGGAGTTCGGTCCCCAGGCATAGCATCTGCCTGGAGAGAGATCTCTCTATTGTGGCACTCCCCTTGGTTAAATGCAAAACTTCATTCTTGACCGGTTTTTTATCTGAAAGCGATTTTTCTAACGATAGTTCTCAATATTTAAAATATAATATTAAAATGTAAATATGTAGTTAATTTGACGACCGGATGGCCCAGTGGTTAGAGAACCTGATTATGAAGCTTGGGGTCCCGGGTTCGATCCCCGGTCGGAGCAGATATTTGTATGAAAAATACGAATGTTTGTTCTCGATCCTTGGATGTTTAATATGTATTTAAGTATGTATTTATCTATATAAGTATGTTTATCTGTTGTCTAGTGCCCATATTACTATTGCTTAGTTTGGGGCTAGGTCAATTGGGATTGTCTATTTTTTTACAATGTATAGTAAATCGAAAACCATTTCGAGATAAATGCTTTTTAAATCGTTTTCTGTATTTACTTTATTTTATTTTGCTATAATGAATTTATTACATGAAAAATAAGCAATGACTTTCATTTGATATTCCCAGACATGACGTAGACGGTCCAAAATGTACTTTATTTGCAAAGGTTACAAATTCTATGCTATTTACGCGTGTATTATACTACGGAGTTCAATTTGGACCCGCAATCTGACATTTCATTCATCTTATGACAGATGACAAGCAAATGGGCAATCTTGTTACTGTCATTCTTGTTTTTTCCACTGTTCACTTTCATATTGTTGTATTATAGTTTAGATTTAGAAGCACTTTCGGTAGATAATTAGGCAACAGTGTAACCGCACAGCGATGTGCTTCGCTCACATGAAAGATTTTCCGCTAAATATTTTAATGGAGAGCGAAAATATTACGTTTTTCGGTTTACTTTTGCCTACTGAGTTTGCTGTCTTATCTCCGGGTCCTGTTTTGTCTCGATAATACCTGGTATGTGTTTATGGACCTTTCTGCTTCGCGCAGAATGTTATGGTATGTGTAACGATTGTGAAAATATAAAATTCATAGGAGAAGATCGCGTAAATCTTCCTGTGTTATTGTTGAATCATGTTGACATTGATACTAATGACAGTTTGCCAACTTCACCACAGATAGAAAAGACGTTAATGGCGGCGCTTCACATACGTTTTATGATCAATTTGTCCAATAAGCAGATGTGTGACACCGGCAATGGAAACTCTGACGTCACAATGGAAACTCTGACGTCATCAACCAAAATACTTTCAATAATTAATAGTGAAAAAAATACCGAGTTATATGAGAAAACATTGAAATTGGTTTCTTATAATTGACTATTCTGCACAAAAAAAATATAAAAAGGATAGGTATTTTTTTTTAGACAATCCCAATTTGGGATTGTCTATTTTTTTACAATGTATAGTAAATCGAAAACCATTTCGAGATAAATGCTTTTTAAATCGTTTTCTGTATTTACTTTATTTTATTTTGCTATAATGAATTTATTACATGAAAAATAAGCAATGACTTTCATTTGATATTCCCAGACATGACGTAGACGGTCCAAAATGTACTTTATTTGCAAAGGTTACAAATTCTATGCTATTTACGCGTGTATTATACTACGGAGTTCAATTTGGACCCGCAATCTGACATTTCATTCATCTTATGACAGATGACAAGCAAATGGGCAATCTTGTTACTGTCATTCTTGTTTTTTCCACTGTTCACTTTCATATTGTTGTATTATAGTTTAGATTTAGAAGCACTTTCGGTAGATAATTAGGCAACAGTGTAACCGCACAGCGATGTGCTTCGCTCACATGAAAGATTTTCCGCTAAATATTTTAATGGAGAGCGAAAATATTACGTTTTTCGGTTTACTTTTGCCTACTGAGTTTGCTGTCTTATCTCCGGGTCCTGTTTTGTCTCGATAATACCTGGTATGTGTTTATGGACCTTTCTGCTTCGCGCAGAATGTTATGGTATGTGTAACGATTGTGAAAATATAAAATTCATAGGAGAAGATCGCGTAAATCTTCCTGTGTTATTGTTGAATCATGTTGACATTGATACTAATGACAGTTTGCCAACTTCACCACAGATAGAAAAGACGTTAATGGCGGCGCTTCACATACGTTTTATGATCAATTTGTCCAATAAGCAGATGTGTGACACCGGCAATGGAAACTCTGACGTCACAATGGAAACTCTGACGTCATCAACCAAAATACTTTCAATAATTAATAGTGAAAAAAATACCGAGTTATATGAGAAAACATTGAAATTGGTTTCTTATAATTGACTATTCTGCACAAAAAAAATATAAAAAGGATAGGTATTTTTTTTTAGACAATCCCATTGTCCCAAGATATTTTTATTATTCTGTATATTTATTTTTATCTTAAGTTAGGTTTTTACAATAATTTAAAAAGTAATAAAACAATATTAATATAAAATATAATATAAAAACACTAGCGACCCGCCCCGGCTTCGCACGGTATATTATGCATGTATTATACATATAAACCTTCCTTTTGAATCACTCTATATATTTAAAAAAACCGCATCAAAATCCGTTGACTGGTTTTGAAGATATAAGCATACATACGGACACGGGGACAGAAAAAGCGACTTTATTTTATACTATGTAGTGATTATAAAAACCTAACCTAGGGTGCCGCCGGCAGCGAGGCGAGGCCTAAGCTACCGGTGGTCAGGGCGACAGAGAAAGGAACCTCCTGACTATCCGAGCCGTGTCCAGGAGTACCGCCTTCTGTATCTGGCCCTTGACCCAACCAAATTATTATTATTATTACTAGCTGCTGCCCGCGACTTCGTCTGCGTAGAATTCGCTTATCGCTATCCCGCGGGAACTATGCAATTTTCCGGGACAGAAACTATCCTATGTCCTTCCTCGGGACTCAAACTATCTATATACCAAATTTCAACTAAATCGGTCGAACGGTTTAAGCGTGAAAAGGTAACAGACAGACAGACAGACAGAGTTACTTTCGCATTTATAATATTAGTAAGGAAGTAAGGATTAATTAAAGCGTATTCTTGTAGAAAATTCAGAAGAAACAGTGACTATTGTCATAAAATGTAACTTATTTGTTCCAGATACCAGATCGAGTGTGGGCACAGCGTGGTGGTGAAGGCGTCGTCGGCCGCGCACCAGTGGGACGTGCTGCGCGCGCTGGCCGTCCCCCTTGCGCCCGCGCAGGTCGCCGCGCTGCAGGCCCTCAACAGGAACAAGCGCGCGTTCACCTTCAAGGGGTGAGGGGTTCACATACCTACATACATACATACATAAATCACGTCTTTGTCCCTGACGGGGTAGACAGAGCCTAAGGTAACGATCAGTGGCGGACTAACAGGGGGGCGAAAGGGGCGGCCCGCCCAGGGCCCCCGGTTTTTGGGGGGCCCCAAATGCCTCCGCGTTCTCCTGATCAAATCCTAAACAAGACTTTAAAAATGTGCTTAGTAGTTAGTACCTACATAATGTCATCAAGATCAAAACACTACAGCCATCTAGAATTTTTACGCAGTACTAATGTTCTTTTAACTTTGCTGAACACGTCCAATTAACTCACTGCAATAGCCACATCAACGTTTGGCTTGACTTGTTTCGGTTTAATTGGTTTAATGCGATTTGAACTGATCGAGTGTTGCCATACATACTTCCGCATATTTGTCAGCTTGTTTGTATAGTGTTATCCACCGGCGTTCGTGTCGCCACAGTGTATGTATGTGTATTTTATATGTTTAGTTTTTAATTTTATCTGGGTCCTACTGAAAAACAGCGTTGCGGCTTGCCGCAACATTATGCTGAGTAGGGCCCATTTTACACCATATCGGTACTATTTCTAAGTATATTGTATTTCTTCCTATTATAATTCTACGTGTATCGAATGTGTGTAAATAAATGTTTCTCTCTCTCTCTCTCTCAATACGCTGATAAAATTACATATTTTTTTAAGAAGGTTCTCATTTAGTTTTGTCGCCCCGGGCCTCTGACGGGCTTAGTCCGCCACTGGTAACGATACCTAAAGGCCACGTTTAGCATGATTATGGGCGTGTAGGTGGAAAGGGGAATCAAAATAGTGATGGGTTGCTAGCATCGCCTATACCATGGTTCTTATTTTCGTCCATTCCCTCGATGGGCTATTACCTGCGCGGGAAGAGAAGCAACTGGTACATTCTATGTTTTTCCTTTGCTCCCAGACCAGCATGTAGATTTACATATACCTACATAAATTAAGTCTTTGAGCGTTTTCCAAAAAAAAATACCACATGGACTGTGGCGTAACTATAGGGTGGCAGGGGTGGCAAAATGCCAGGGCCCTAGCTCTACGGGGTAGAACTGGCTTGGTTTAGAGCACAGAAGGGACGCTGATGCACTTCTTTATATTGAGGAAGGAGCCCCATCTGACGAATTTGCCGCGGGCCCCAGACGTATAGTTACGCCACTGCATGAAGCTGTTTTTACGTCATATCTTTAGTTACGTCAATCTATCCTATTTCTTTTATTTCCAGGATGGGAGACACCCACAGGAACTACCCTTTCAAAATACCTTTTTAAAGGTCTGCTAATTACATTGACTTCCCATTTTAACCTAACAAAAATTCCTTTTTTTTTACCATATGAATGTTTGGACAATTAAAAATAGATGCAAGATGTACAAAACAATTTTGTTTACATATATAAGAGTATTTTGCTCGACTTGGCGGGGGCACTGCCGTGCCCCCAGATATACAAATTACAATGCTTGTATTTTTAATTTGTATACACAGTATAGTGCACAGAGATTTGCAGAAATAATGCTGCTAGTTTATTTTGTTGTCTAGTTGGTAAATGAGAGATTTCAAAAAAAAAACCACTAATTTTTTTCCAGAATTTCAATATTTTGGGTTTTTCTTACTCAGAATCGTTTACCATATCGATCTTTATACAAGAAAAAATTTATCCTAGATTTTACTATGGATTTTCCTGTTCGTCACGTCCGATACATACCTATGAAAAAAGTGACGAACCGGAATGGACATTTTGGGACACATTTTATTATTTTGTTGATCGATAGGGTGTAAGATAAACCCAAAATAGTTAAATTCTGGACGCCCAAATATGACTTAAGTATTTAACCACCACCATGTCTTTGTATTTATGAAGTGCACACGCCTTTATACTTGTGTATTTGCTTAATTCTATGATTCATGTGATACCAACTAAACGTACCAATGGTAAGACGAAAGGTATTTTCGATAGCGTACCAATTTTTTTCTGAAAACACCATTTCCCGGGAAGTTGTATTTGCATTTTTAAGAATGAATTTTAACTTTTTCATTTTGACATTTTATTGTGTAACTATTTTTTTGTGTGTACTTTTTTGATACAATTGTATTTCTTATTTTACTTGTGACATTGATAAAAATGTTTTTTGTGACTTATTTGAACGTGTATTCCTTTTTCATGATTGATTTTGAATATTGTGTACTTGTGTGATTAATTTGAATAAAATACATTTTGACATAACACGATCTCTTTAATTATTTCATAAAAAATAATGAACAATCAAATACTTAATATAACACTACCTTACACTTAATTATCCATTTAAATATTTACTATGAAATTAATACAATAAAAACATCAAATTAACTTTTTCGCCAAAACAAATGACGCTTGGCGAAAAAAATTCGCATAGTAACAAGGTCACGTGACAGCTAGTAATAGATAGAAAAATTCGAAGGCTTACCCACCTGCTATGGGTGTAGGGGGATAGCACGCGTCACGGCGACGAGGATCCGGGTTCGATTCCCGGCCATAGCTTTACTTTTGGGATTTTTCTGTAATTTTCGGTATCATGTAGAAATTCAAATATAAAAGACGTCATCCATACACCAGACTTCTTTATTGCGATGCTTTAAGTTGAACCTAAACCCAATTGAACGAAGGTTGCTTTTGCATTGAAGTAATGGATGTAAATATGTCGTTCGCGTCGAAAAGGTTCAAACGGAATTAATGCATTTGAATCTATTTTCTTCCTTAATTTCTGAACTCATAAAATAACCTACTCGAATGATGAATATTAAATTAGCCATGATTAAAATTATAGTCTAGTCATTTTAATTGATCCAAAAAACCTTATGTCATTTGTTTGAATATCCGTGAGACGACGGCTTGAAAATGGAAGGCAGTTTTCCTGAAAAAAAAAAATTACTTAAAACACTTTGTAACAACACATTTAATAAAAAAAAAAGTTTCGATCCTCGACTTTTTTTCTCAAATAATGCATTGTACAACATAAATCACGTCTTTATCCCTTACGGGGTAGACAAAGCCTAAGGCAACAAGACCTACAGGCCACGTTTAGCACGATTCTTGACTTATAGGTCGAAAGGGGAATCAAAATAGTGATTGGTTGCTAGCATCGCCTATAACATGATTCCTTAGATTTTCGCCCGTTTCCTCGATGTGCTTTTACCATCTGCGCGGGAAGAGAAGCAACTGGTACATTCTATGCTGTTTCTTTACTCCTAGACCACCATGGGACTTTCCGCACTTGATCGTAAATAACTACTATTTATTTTAGCTAAGAACTACCTTTTTTAAATATACATACATACATACTACTAATATTCTAAACGCGAAAGTTTGAAGTATGGACGGATGGGTGTTTGTTACTCTTTCACGCCAGAACGGCTGGACAGCTCTGGATGAAATTTGGAACATAGATAGATTATAGTCTGAAAAAACACATAGGCTAGTATACCGGAAAATGGCGTAATTCCTGCGGCATAGCGATAAACGAATTCTATGCAGACGAAGTCGCGCGCAACAGCTAGTACATGCATATATCACGTCTTTATCTCTTACGGGGTAGACAAAGCCTAAGGTAACAGGATTAAGGCCACGTTTAGCATGATTAAGGGATTTAAAAATTCAATTTCTTACTCACTTGGACTCATTCGCGTGGGAGCATTTTTCGCAATTTTCTTGAACACCGGCAAGCTTTTCAGTGGTATTTTGGTTTTTTCCGCGTTTTTACCAAATTTCCCTAATTTATTATTCAAAGCGCCAATTTTCAATTTGTTTTTCATCATCGGTATCTTAGTCATCAGTTTTTCGGCAACTTTCGCTTGATTCCCTGTAATTTTATGTATTGGTTTTTCTGTCAGAATCTTAGTCTTTGCTATATTAGATTTGGTTATTTCAGGGACAGCTTTAGCATTCGTATTTTTAAATTGATCATCTTTGTTCTGTTTATGATTTTTTACGTTATTTATTGGAAATTTTGCAGCCATTTTACTATTTACAACTGTTGCATGATGATTTGAAGTTGTACCTTCATTTTTATTATTTTCTTTAGCTTCGCCTACTTTACTAACAACACCTTTCGGTTTTTCTGCAACAGCGATTTCACTTTTCCTATTCATATTATTTTTAGTGTCTTTATTAGCCTCTGAAATTGGTTTAGTGATTTTCTGACTCTTTTCTGACTCTTTATTTTTAATCATCTTTTTAACATTATTCGTTGTCTTCGTGTCGTAATCAGTTTTTTTTTCAGTTTTTTTTGTATTTGTCACTTTGTTCTTACCTGCATCAGGTTGCAGAGACTCTTTATTTGTATCATTACTTTTACCAACTACTTTATCAGCGCTTTGTTTACTCTTAACACTTTTCTCAGCAATTTCACGAACTACATTCTGATTTGTAACAAGATCTTTGTCTTTAGTTGGGGCCTTTGAAATCTTCTCTTTATTATTGTCTTTTTGCGCCTTTTTTTCATTACTAACTTTGTTTTTTTCAACAACTTCAACAGTTTTGCCTTTTTCGTCTTTATTCAAAACCTTTTCAACTGCGTTTTTATTATTTGCGCCGGCATTGCTAATAGTATCCTTTGAGTTTTTTGAAGCTCTGTTTTTGTTATCATTTACTTTCTTATTTAAATCCTTAGATATACCACCTCCAACACTTTCTTTTTCACTGGCATTTTTGGAGCTAACACTTTTACCATCTTCCGCCTTCTTGCTGTTTTTAGAACTGGCCACACTGCCTCCTGTGCCTTGTTCTTTAGCACTAGCAACATTTCTACCATCGTTTGCAGTAGTTTTTCTGATAAAATCTTTGGAATTGGCAACACTACCAGCATCACGTGCTTCTTTAGCCTTATTCTTAGAAGCAGCAACATCTCCATCGACTTCTTTAGATTTGACATTATTTTTATCACCACCAACTTTCTTCGCTGCGTTTTTAGTAATAACTTCCGTACGTTTATTTAAATTAGCAACTTTACCAGCGTCTGCATTCTTAGTTTTTGTATCGTTTTTTAGATTAACATCTCCATTTTTACCGTCCCCAGTTTTCGAGCCTTTCTTTTGAGAATTGCCTTTTGGCTCAGTCGGTTCCCTATTGTCATTCTCAGTAACCTTTCCACTAGATTTAGCTCCATTTCTCTCATCAGTCTTCATTTTCTTAACATTACCCGTTGCATCATTCTCGATAGCTCTTTTAACTGCTTTACGATTTTCAACTGCTTTATTGTCAATGGGATAAGTTTTCGTCACATCGCTTGATACTCTTTGATCATCACTTAATACTCTTTTATTAGTTTTAGACATTGCCACATCATCAACTAAATCTTTAGCTTTATTATTGACATTAGCTGCTTTCTTAGCTTTCTTGGGTATAGATTTTGGTGGTGCCATTGTCGTTTTGCGATTCTGTGCTTTATTCTCTTTGCCTTTAGGCAGTTTATGGGGTGACAGCTCGACGTTCTGTTCACAATTTGAGGGCACTTCCGGTTCCTGGTCAATTGTAGTGCGACGTTCGTGCAAACGGCCTGAAAAAAAAAACATTTTTTTTGTCAAACATTGCTAATAAACTAGAGATAGTCAAAATTTTGAAGCATTCGGTCTAAATTGAGATTCAAAACCAAAAACGGCCAAGTGCGAGTCGGGCTCGCGCACCGAGGGTTCCTAACCAATTCGGCAACAGCGGTGCTTCTAAGCAAAACGTAGGCAGTGTAAATAGCGTGGTTTTACAACTATACATACATATACACAAATCACGTCTTTATCCCTTACGGGGTAGACAGAGCCCAAAGTAACAGGTACCTACAGGCCACATCTAGCAAGATTGTGGGCGTATAGGTGGAAAATGGAATCAAAATAGTGATGGGTTGCTAGCCGCATCGCCTATAACATGATACCTATGCTTTTCGCCCATTCCCTAAATGGGTTTTTACCATTTGCGCGGGAAGAGAAGCAACTGGTATGTTTTTTCTTTGCTCGCTGATCATGGGACAACAATGAAGCATCGATCGAATACATACATACATACACACACACCGTCACGCCTCTTTCCCACAGGGGTAGGCAGAGACTACTTTATACATATTTCTTTCGCGTCATCCACAGTCATCAATCTCTTCATACATGCTCGTCGGTTTCGGGTACTCCTGACCTGACCTTTTCCCAAAACGTCTCCTATTTGGTCTCGGAACGTCCGTCTAGGCCTTCCCCTCCCAACGTAACCATTCACACTCCCCATATAGATCTGTTTAGTTAGTCTACTTTCATCCATCCGCTCTACATGCCTAAACCAACTAAGCATACTTTTTTCTATCCTAGTCACTATATCCTCTTTCACACCAGCACGTTCCCTTATCACACTGTTCCTTATTCTATCTTTAAGTGATACACCTTCCATACTCCTTAACGCTCTCATTTCTACTGCATTTATTTCGATCGATCGACACCCAACAATATTCGCCCTTTTTTAATGGAGAGGAAATATTTATGGATGGAGGCATGGGGGGACTCCTCGTAGAGGTATACCCAGACTAAAAACTCTTCGGTGTTGCCTCCGGTGTGATGGGGACAGTAGGATGCCTCTAGGGTTTCATGAATATCTGTCCTGTCTCCACTCACCGGCAGTCTCTGGGTCCGACTCCAAGGTGTCCTGGAGGTCCCTGGCCGGCCCCTGGGCCTCCAAGCAGATGTCGAATATCTGGGACAGTATGAGAGTGCGCTCAGAGGTCTCCAGAGACGGGTCCTTGAATTGCTTGTAGAGCTTGCTTATCGAGTGTATGTAGTGCTTGGCTGGAATAGAGAACAAGCATTTTTATACGTTAATAATGAAATTTCTAATCGACACTGAAAAGTAAAGCTATGGCCGGGAATCGAACCCGGACCCTCGTCATTCCGTGACGCGTGCTATACCCCTACACCCAGCAGATATTTAGGATTATTTTAGGTTTCGATCGGTTCTTTTACTTTTTCTGTGTGTCTACTCTTGCTTAATACTTATGTCCTGTCAATCGTTCAAGGGTTAACTGGAAGGGATCCCTTTTAGGGATAAGTTCGCCTTTGTGCATTTGTGTCGTCCTGTATTCATTTTTTTCTTGTGATTTATGTACTCAATAAAGAGTTATACATACATACATACACCCATAGCAGGTGGGTGAGCCTTCGAATTTTTCTATCTATTACTAGCTGTCACGTGACCTTGTTACTACGCGATTTTTTTGGTCGCCAAGCGTCATCTGTTCGAATGATGTGCCTGTACGACACAATTACAAACTCAATTTTTATAATGTCTTTCTAACTAATTAAGTCCTTCTACAAGGTGCGCACACATTAAAAAGTATAAAGAATATATTCTCAAACTAGCTTCTGCCCGCGACTTTGTCTGCGTATTATAGGTACATGTAAACCTTCCTCTCGAATCACTCTATCCATAAAAAAACCGCATCAAAATTCGTTGCGTAGTTTTAAAGATCTAAGCATACATAGGGACAGACAGACAGACAGCGAAAAGCGACTTTGTTTTATAGTATGTAGTGATGAGTCTGTCTCTGTGATGTGTATTTGGCTGATGTATGTGTGTGTGTGTGTGTGTACTACAATAATATTACAAGAAGGAATAGAAAACAGAAACAAAAAAGAAAATTCTGTTAAAATAAAAATAGCTAGGTAAAAAAGAAGCGAACGTGATCGTACTTGTTATGATGTGCAAAATGTGGGTGTGTGTGTCTCTGGGTGTCTGTGTGTCTGTGTGTCTGTCTGTCTGTCTGTCTGTCTATCCGTCCGCTCGCCAGCCCGCATGCGTGCGTGCATGTACGTGCGTGTGTGTGTGTATATGCATTTGGGTGCAAGTATGAGAGGACGAGTGAGTGTGTGTGCGCGTTTAGGTGTGACTATGTGTTTTTTGGGCAAGTGTGCGTGCGTGCGTGAGTGTGTGCGTGATAAACGGCTAAACACTCACGCATATACTCGACTTCAAACTTCATGCGGTGACAGAACGGCACCACAGGCGACCACATGTTCTCCAGGGTCCACTCCACCGCCAGCAGCTCGAGGAACTTGACCCGGTAACCGCCCCCCGGCTGGGACAACAACAAACATCATCATCATCATCTACATCTTACGGGGTGGACAGAGCATAAGGTAACAAAACCTTAAGGCCACGTGTAGCTTGATTAAGGGCGTATGGGTGGAAAGGGGAATGAAAATAGTGATGGCTTGCTAGCCGCATCGCCTATAACAACAACAATCCTTACTAATCCTTACTAATATTATAAATGCGAAAGTAACTCTGTCTGTCTGTCTGTCTGTCTGTCTGTCTGTCTGTCTGTTACCTCTTCACGCTTAAACCGCTGGGCCGATTTAGTTGAAATTTGGTATATAGATAGTTTGAGTCCCGGGAAAGGACATAGGATAGTTTTTATCCCGGAAAATTGCATAGCTCCCGCGGGATAGCACAGCCCAAACCACTGGAATTTTTCAAATTTAAGGCGGAACAAAGTTCGCCGGGTCAGCTAGTGTACTTATATATTATACCAGCTGTTGCCCGCAACTGCGTCTGCATAGAATTCGTTTATCGCTATCCCGCAGGAATTACGCAATTTTCCAGGATAAAAAGTAGCCAATGTGTTATTCCAGCCTATAATCTATCTATATTCCAAATTCCATCCAGATCTGTCCAACCGTTCTGGCGTGAAAGAGTAACAAACATCCATCCAACCATCTTTAATTTAGTTTACGATGAAGACTACAATTATTATGTTCGTGTCACAAATTTCCAGAGCCCCCCCCCCCCCCCCCTAACTGTCTGACGTACTTTATGGATGGTCCCTTACAAACATTCGCGTTTATAATATTAGTAGGATTTTATCAAACTCGCTTCGACCATTTTTGCGTTAACGTTCCGTTACCCAGCGGCGTAACTATAACGTCCGGGGCCCGCGGCAAATTCGCCAGAGCTCCTTCCTCAATATGAAGAAGTGCATCAGCGTCCCTTCTGTGCTCTAAACCAAGCCAGTTCTACCCCGTAGAGCTGGGGGCCCCTGGCATTTTGCCACCCCTGCCACCCTATGCACACCCTATACACGCACACTAGGTACACTACACACTAACATTAATATGTGTTGAATTATGTAAATTGTTGGTACTATAGAACTGATTTAAATGATAAAATTGTAATCATAATTCTTGTATAAGGTATGTGTATCGGAAGTGGTGATTTCGTGAACCAGTATGAACTGGGATGTGTGCCTGGTGACAGCCACCTCCGTAACTCTGTAACTGGCGTCACTGAAAATCAGCGTCACGACAATATCCTGGATATTATCGTGACACATAGCTGAGTGGCGGCCATTTGGCTGGTTAGAATCCATAAGTAATATTCTGTGTGTATCTGTATCAGTCAATAAAGTTTTCTTATTCTTATTCTTATTCTTTATTCCTATAGTTACGCCACTGCCGTTACCATAGCTTCCATGTTGAGCCTGTCGGCGTACGTCTCGGCTAGCTCCAGCAACGTGGTGCGTCTCGAACGGAACGCGGTCGCGTAACTCTGCAACACCTGCGTACGAGACGGCGGACACGTCAACAAAGATAAACAAAAAAAGCCATCTGCAAAAACCATAGACCTAACAACCAATTAAGAGTTAATACATACATACATACATACATACTGCCTATAATAATATTACTGCTTGACATTATTGATTAATCTATTTGACATAATTTTTAATTCAATTTGTGGCTGGATATTGAACTTTTTGATTCATTTTTAATTCAATTCAATCAGACATTTTCGTTTTTTTGTTTTTTTTTTTTTTATATCAATAGGAAGGCAAACGAGCAAGTGGGTCACCTGATGGTAAGTGATCACCACTGCCCATAGACACCCGCAACCCCGGAGGAATTGCAGATGCGTTGCCAACCTAGAGGACTAAGATGAAATGCCTCTTGTGCCCGTAATTTCCCCGGCTGTCTTACTCTCCACACCGGAACACAGCAGTGCAAGCACTGCTACTTAGCGGCAGGATTAGCGAGTAAGATGGTGGTAGCGATCCGGACGGACCTTGCACAAGGCCCTACCACCCGCAATTATTAATTTGATTATTAATTTTATTTGATTTGTTCTTGTATTTTATTTAAATTGTAAATTGGATTCACTCTAACACTGTAAGTTTAATATAATTTTAATGTAATATTTCCCTTTTGACAGATAGGTATTAATTTTATGTGTATTAAATTAATGTGTGAGTGTTTTGGTTCTGCACTGTAAAACTTGCATGTGTTTTATAAATAAATAAATAAATAAATACACAAATCACGTCTTTATCCCTTACGGGGTAGACAGAGCCTGAGGCGACAAGACCTACAGGCCACGTTTAGCAAGATTATGGGCGTAAAGATGGAAAATGGTATCAAAATAGTGATGGGTTGCTAGCCACATCGCCTATAACATGATTCCTATGAGTTTCGCCTATTCTCTCGATATTGCTTTTGGATTCCGAAGGCAAGCTCACGTCTGCCGCCCCCATGTTGGCTCTCACGCACTCATGTCCTGCTCTGAAAGCAGAGCGGTACCGAGGGCATGTATCGCTTCCGTCCCCACAGGCACACTATGGGAACGATTCAGAAAACTTCGACGTTGATTTAGAGACTGACGTGTGTGCACACCTCAGGGGGTATTTTTATGTTTTTGCTTCAATACACATTATTTACTGTTAAATCAGGCTGCTCATTTTCACATAATCTCATTAACATGTACTATCATCTGTCTGTCTGTGTTGTAGTGTGGGGTGCGAGTCGGGTTACCTCCACGTGTGGTCAAGAGCTGCGGTTCTTTTTTGGATCCGTCCGGGGGGAAGAGTGCTTGATCCGGTGCACCCTGGGCTTCGGCTAATGATTTCCTGGCAGTTTCTGAGGGATACCATTGACCGTTGGCTAAGAGCCCGACAGGGGAGGGGGGTCTTTGACCATTACCGTACAACGTTGCCGACATTTTGTCACAAGATTTTTTAATCATATTTTTGTTACTTTGACATTGGCGAAGTTGCCGTCGCTATAACGACTTGAAACGCCACAAACAAGAAGAAGAAGAAGTGTTGTAGTGCCTGTCACTTGCCTGTAGAGCCAAGTTGGGACGGTTCAGTTTGGAAAGCACACTCTGCGCCAACTCCTTCTCGTGGGCTGGCTTAGTCAGGCTCACTAGCAGATTGCGGAAGCGAGACGGCGCGTACTTACGATGCTGTTGGAACAGAGACAACAATACAATACAATACACAAATCACGTCTTTATCCCTTACTAGCAGTTGCCCGCAACTTCGTCTGCGTAGAATTCGTTTATCGCTATCCCGCGGGAATCACGCAATTTTCCGGGATAAAAAGTAGCTAATGTGTTATTCCAGACCATAATCTATCTATGTTCCAAATTTCATCCAGATCGGCCCAGTACTTTTTGAGCCTATTTGAAATGGACTTTTGCAGGGCAAATTATATGCAGAAACAGGTTAACACTGATTTTATTATTTTTTAGCAAGATACACGTATTAAAGTAATTTTTAAATACAGAGCGATGCGCACAGCGCGGACGCCATTAGAGAGAGAGCGAGACGGCATATCTTCCGTCTTATTCGGAACACTATTCATTACAAACATACAAACATACAAAAATAGGTACAAATCTTTCCTCTTTATAATATTAGTATAGAGTATAGATAGACTACAAGCCCATGGAAAAAAAAACATGTGAAATGAACCAGCGTGAATGAAGCTTAGAAGGCTGTTACTATATCCCATTAATATTATAAATGTGAAAGTTTGTGAGTATGTTTGGATGTTTGTTACTCTTTCACGCCAGAACGGCTGGACAGATCTGGATGAAATTTGGAACATAGATAGATTATAGTCTGGAATAACACATAGGCTACTTTTTATTCCGGAAAATTGCGTAATTCCTGTGGGATAGCGATAAACGAATTCTATGCAGACGAAGTTGCGGGCAACAGCTAGTCATAAAATAACTCTGAGCGCTATGCCGTCATTTCTGAGCGGTACATTTATGGAATTTCTCAGGTACAAGTGAGGAATTACGACTAGTTATTAATTTACGGCGTTTTTATACCTTATAGATGAGTAAAAATAAATGTCGAAAAACCTAGTGCCGCTTTAAAGTGGTGGTGCCGGAAGTCAGTGCAATTATTTTTTTTTCAGTGTATTTTTTTTTTTTTTTTTTTTGAATTCTTGATTTACTACAATCTGTCTCCTTCTTGGGACATTCAGCAGCATGTTGGTTGGTGCTATCGCTGGCGCGCTCAGCATGTGACCTCTGTCACATCCTCATGGTGTAAACAGTAACTATGTTTACTGTGATTAGATAAGGTCTTGGGGTATCTTGCGCTTTAAGCGTCGCGGTTTGTTGTGGATTGCCATCAGCGGCCGAGCCAAAGTATTTGGATGTTGCTCGATGCGTTCTTTATAAGATCTAGTGTGACGTACAATTTCTTGCTTCACAGTGGGTACGCGTAGGTTGCGGTGTAATAGTTCGTTGGGTACGAACCAGGGAGCGTTGGTTATCATGCGCAGTGCTTTATTTTGAAATCTTTGTATGATTTCAATATTTGAATGGGATGCGGTGCCCCATAATTGGATCCCATATGTCCAGACTGGCTTCAGTATTGCCTTGTACAGAAGTATTTTGTTTTCAAGAGATAGTTGAGACTTTCGTCCAATAAGCCAGTAAAGTTTTCGTGTTTGGATACCGAGTTGCTTTCTCTTAGTGAAAATATGTTTTTGCCATGTAAGTCTTTTGTCCAAATGTAGTCCAAGATATTTCACATGATCTGCCTGTGGGACTGCAATGTTGTTTAATGTGACTGAAGGACATGATCCTCTTCTTAAAGTAAATGTTACATTGACTGATTTCATTTCATTTGCTTTTATCCGCCACTTTTTGAGCCAGTGGGATATGTCATTTAACCCTTTTTGGAGTATCTGTGAGGCTATGTTTGGATCGCTATGTGTAGCTAGTATAGCGGTATCGTCAGCGAAGGTTCCAGTAGTTAAGGATTCAGATATCGGCAGATCCGCAGTGAATAGTATGTACAGTATGGGGCCCAACACGCTACCCTGCGGAACTCCTGCTCTTATGGGACACAGGTCAGATAGTGCTTCTCCGTTCTGTACCGTGAAATGGCGCTGCTGGAGGAATGATTTTAATATTCCGTAAAGATAGCCTGGTAGTGTATTTTTCAATTTAAAAAGCAATCCTTCATGCCACACGCGGTCAAACGCTTGAGATATGTCCAAGAATGCACTGGCGCAGTACGATTTACCTTCCAGTGATTCCATTATCTTTTTAGTTAGTCTGTGCACTTGGTCAATAGTGGCATGTTTGCTGCGGAACCCAAACTGGTGGTCAGGAATTAGTTCTTTCTCTTTTAGTATAGGAAGAATTCGTTGCAGCAGTAGAGATTCGTATATCTTAGATGGAACAGGTAGCAGACTTATCGGTCTATACGATTTGGCTTCTTCAGGTTGTTTATCTGGTTTCAGCAGCATTACAATTTGTGCTACTTTCCACTCTAGGGGAAAGAACTGCAGTCTGGTCATGGCGTTAAATAGTGACGTAAGGAAGGTTATGCCAGATTCAGGTAGCTCTTGCAATATACGGTTCGTAATGAGATCGTATCCTGGTGCCTTTTTCGGGTCCGATTTTTTTATAGCTCGTGCAACTTCTGTTTTTGTAAATTTAAAAGGCATTTCCTCCGTAATTTGAGGAGTATTTAGAAGGTCAGTAATTTCTGCTGCATCTACTGGAGAGCCGTCATATGGATGAGGTGTGAATACGTTTGAGAGATGTTCTGAGAAGGTATTGGCTTTCTCTTGGTCTGTCCTTGCCCAGGTACCGTCAGATTTTCTTATAGGAGGAGAAACACTAACGGGCCGTTTTAGTCTTCTAGTGGCTCTCCATAAAGAATAGTCCGAGGAAGCAGTAGCATCCAGGCTAGTGAGGTAGTTATGAATTCCGTCATTACGATCTTTGTCTAGAATGTGCTTTAGCTGTCTGCTGACGTGGTTGAGTTGTTTTTTCGCAACAGGATCTCTGGTTTCTTGCCATCGTTTCCGTATTCTCCTTTTTTGGGTTACTTTTTCTAATATATGTTTCGCTACATGGGTGTCAATGTTTCTAGGTGGTTGTGGTGGGGTCGAGGACCAGGCCGCCTCTTGCACACTATTATTAAAGTATAGAACCGCTTCTGTTATATCGTGTTCCGATTTTAAGCTAACTGGTTCCTGGAATGCTTTATCTGTGAGCTCCCGAAACAGAGGCCAGTTAGTTCTTTTGTTATGCAAAACGCATTTTTTGACGTATTCTTGGGCGGTAGTGTGTAGTTCTACTATGATTGGAGAGTGGTCTGAGGATAGATCCCAACAAGTTCGGCACGATACATTGTTTTTTGCGATACCTTTACTGACACAAAAATCGATCACATCGGGGATTTTTCTGATGTCTGTTGGCCAGTAAGTCGGTTGGCCAGACGATATCACGTTCATATTTCTGTTCTGGATGCATTTAAGGAGTTCTCGCCCTCTGGGTAGGACAAGCCTGGAGCCCCAAAACGTATGTTTGGCATTATAGTCACCTCCTGCAATAAATCTGGTTCCAAGGGATTGAAAAAAGTTACTGAACTCTGTTTCCTTGATAGTAAATCTCGGTGGACAATAGAGGGCCGATATTGCAATGTCACTGATCCAGTCTGTTAACACGATGTTTGTTGCTTGTATGTAGCTTTTGCAGTAATTTTGTAGCGCATGGTGCTTGATATTTGACCTGATAAGAATGGCCGATCCTCCATGTGCTTTGTTGTCTGGGTGGTCACTGTGGTACATATTGTAGCCTGGTATCCTGAAATAGCTTTTGGATGTGAAGTGGGTTTCTGAGATTAGTAAAACGTCTATGTGATGTATTTTAACGAATGTTTTTAACTCTTCCGAGTGATTTGACAAGCCATTGGCGTTCCATACACACAATTTTAGGTTTGTGAATGTGATGACATTTTTGAGATTAAATCGGTTAAAGTTTGGGTCATAATTAGTAGTTGGTTCATCAGCGTAACAAGCGTTTCCGTAATGGTTTTGAGGTCATTGGTTTTTTTGTTTTCATTTTTAGTGTTATTTGTTTGCGTCGTAGGATGTTCAGGGACTTCTTTTGTGGCTTGGGCATACGATTTTCCTTTAGTGGTTGTTTTATTTATAGGTTCTTCTTCATTTCTCGTGTATCCAGGTCTTTTGGGTTTTGTGGTTGTAGAAGGGTATCGGACTTTCAATAGCTCTTTGTAAACTGTGCAGCCTTTGTAGTTAGCTGGATGGTTTCCCTCACAAAGGATACATTTAACCTCATTTGATCTTTCTTTCCGTGAGCAAGCCGAAGTGTGATGCGAACCTGCACATTTGACACATCGGGGCTTTCTATTACAGAACTTTTGTGTGTGGTTATAGTCTTGACAGTTAGTGCATTGTGGGATTACTCGCTTTGGTCTGGGCGCTTCAAACGATATGCGACAGTGTAGTAGGTATTTTACGTTATATATGTCTTTATTATTATCACAAGGTTCTAGTTCGATGTTCCACATTGGCAGCGCCTGTTTTGTTCTTGAGTTTTGGATGTTCCAGATGTTTGTTACTTTATGGTCAAGCTCCTCTATAGCTATTTTTATTTCCTCTTTATCTGTGGATGGATGTAAATTTTTTAACACTACTCTAAAGCTGCGGTCTTGTTTTGGTTGATAACTGTAGAATTCTGTATCTTTGGCCTTTAGTTCTTTATAAATGGTGGAGTATGATTCGGCTGATTTCGATTGTATTTTAACTTTGTCGCCTCGTAACACTTTAGTTTCATACTGTCCTTTTGCTACTTCTTCTAATAACTTCAGTAAAGGTTGGATATTCTTGACGCCATCAATAAACAGTGGAGGGGGTCTTATTGGTTTCGGTGCTTGTATTTCAGGTTTATCTGATTGCTCTATATCGTCGAGCCCTGAGAAAGTATTGGATGTTGGTACAGCTGGCGTTGCAAGCCAGTAATCCATTTTTGATTGTTTTTGGTTGCGCATTACTGCGTCTGGGCTGGATCTTTGCCTTTTTCCATAGTGTACTTCTATGAAAGGCTGTTCTTCAGATTGTTCATCTGTTTTATCTTCTTGCTCGATATTCACTCTTTCTTGATTGGTTGTTTCGCTGAAAGAGCTTGATCTAGGCTGGTTTATAAACAGTCCCTTGTGGAAGAGTTGTTGGGTCATAGCTTTCGGGGTACTTTTACCAAGTTGTTTGCTTGATTGGTTCGAGTTTACCCCTTGTTGTGGGGAGGTGTTGTGGGAGTTTTGCGACATTGCACTGGCAACACTAACACACTGACAGTTGATGCTTTGTCACATGATTTTGATGAGTAAATGTGGGTAGATAGTGCAAATTTGTTGGCGAATAGTATTATCACATTGTATTTCACTATGTTTAGCACTAATATACACAAAGATAACTTATTATGGTGTTCACTGCTGTTAGAGCTACACTTTACAGTAAGTTTTGTTCGGCGTAGATGATTTTATGGACGAAAAAATCACTACAACTGGGAGCACACTTCCTTCTTCCTTCGCAGTTTGACAGTAGATGTTCAGTGTATGAGAAAAAATCTGTACCGCTCAGAAATGACGGCATAGCGCTCAGAGTTATTTTATGATATAGTAACAGCCTTCTAAGTTTCATTCACGTTGGTTCATTTCACATGTTTTTTTTGTCCATGGGCTTGTAGTCTATTACGGGTAGACAGAGCCTAAGGTGACAAGACCTACAGGCCATGTTTAGCAAGATTGTGGGGCTAGGTATAGATGGAAAATGGAATCAAATTAGTAATGGGTTGCTAGCCGCATCGCCTATAACATGATTCCTATGACTTTCGCCCCTCGATGGGCTTTTACCATCTGCCCGGAAGAGAAGCAACTGGTACATTCTACGTTTTTTCTTTGCTCCCAGACCAGCATGGAACAACAATACAATGTTACAATACACTACAACAATTCTTTATTGAACACCACATAATATACAACTAGGTAAGCAATAGCCGGCCTTATCGCTACAGAGCGATCTCTTCAAGGCAAACTTAAGAACAGAATGAAGTAAAGAATAGAATAAAGATGATAAAGAACAGTGGCGTAACTATAACGTCTGGGGCCCGTGGCAAATTCGTCAGATGGGGCTCCTGCCTCAATATAAAGAAGTGCATCAGCGTCCCTTCTGTGCTCTAAACCAAGCCAGTTCTACCCCGTAGAGCTAGGGGCCCTGGCATTTTGCCACCCCTGCCACCCTATAGCTACGCCACTGCAACACCCTCAAGTATGATCATAATGATTGTAACTCACTGGCTTATGAGCATAGAACGAGATAGCAAAGGAGACCAGGTCGATCTTGCACTCCGCAGCCACCTCGAGCCACGTGCCGTCCTCCTCCACGGGCCTCCTGCAACCGACAATACAAATTGAATGGTATTTGTATTGTTATTTTAAACTGTTGACATGCCAAATGGACATATCTTGTACGAATGGAACTAAACCAAACCCTCCAATAAATGGAGGAGCCCTATGCCACGAGGCATGCTGAATTACGCGACAATTTCGCGCCTTTGTGCATGTATCTCAGTGTTTGTCAATTGGCATTGTTCATTTTTTTTAAGCTGTGCTTTTAACACCTTTATTTGATAAAATAAACTATTCCAAGCAACTAATTTGAATATTATGCTTTTACGTAGCTTTGTTAATTAATAATAAATATTTTTTCGCTGTTTGATAATTCGTGAATTTAGACAGAATCCCAATAGCCTTCGTTCGGCTGGCTATAAAAAAAAACGGCTTTGTCTATGGTTTTGTCGATTTGACAGTGACACGTGACAGTTGCCACAGCTAAACTTTTTTTTTTCATTTTTGTGGCAAACATTCGATGCTGGATTCTGTCTAAAAACCAGGTCGTTCGGTCAAACAAAGGTTCAAAGTACTTTTACAAAAATATCTGCAATCATAAAGTATTTTTGAAATCGGACAAGATAAATCGGATTAATGATGGTTTTCCTCGAAATGGTTTTCGAATTGGAGCATACTAAAAAAAATGAACAATGCCAATTGTATTTGTCTTGTTTATTTTGCACAATAAAGAGTTTACATACATACATACAATTTATTAAAAAAAAAGACTACACAATGTCAACATGAAACTACCGTGAGACTTGATCATAATTACACATAAACGGATAACTCACGTATAAAAAGTCAAGTGATGCTCGACATGTTTCGGACTATTTCGTAGTCCTTCCTCTTTCGACTTTTTATACATGTTTTTTTTTATACTTGAGTTATCCGTTGTACTGAAATTGTAGCGAAACGGAATAAAAGGGGCTATATTGGCAATGATAAATGTTACCTAACGTCAGGAGTGGTCGCCATGACATTGACTTCCGACTGCATGATGGTCAGCATGGCCAGTTCCAGGGTCATACTGGCGCAGTTGCTAAGTCGGGCCTCCTCTCGTTTCAGTTCCATTGGGAACGGACCGATGTTAACCGTATAAGGGTTTGAGTCTTCATCAGAGCTGGAATGTAAGAGTTAATGACATTATTAAGTCTTCTTTTTTTTAATATGGCCCCATTGATCAATGCAATGATTTCGCCAATGTCAGTATAGGGTCATTCCATTATCGCGGGTGCAACATTTAGACGCCTGTTTTAGTTCAGCCTTATTAAATAAAACACATTTTTAATTAAATTAGTCTTTAAAGGACTACATTTTAATATGTTTACTTTATATTAATTAACAAAAATATTAATATGATATTTTAAAACCCAGGAGAAAGGTTCAAAGTGCCATCGCGGGTGTAACAAATTTGGCCCAACCTTTCCAGATCACAAACAGAAAACACAAAAATCTGTTAATTCTAATACATTTAATACGTTATGTCTTAATATTTTGAAATAAATTAAAGTAACAAAGAACATAAAATAAAAATTCTAAACAAAACTTAAATAAACAATTAATTATTAATGTTTTAATAATCGCGGGTGCAACACTAAATTATCGCGGGTGCAACGAGTCTAATTTAAGTGAACATAAACATCAATTTTACTTATGTAGGAACAAAATGAGATATCAAACCAGATTTAGAACTAACAATTATACTTTTGTTGTCGCTTATATTAATTATTTCCTTTGAAATACGTCAATAATTGTCGAAAATTCTATGAACATTACTTCCATCAGTATTTTTCTTTGGCGCTTCCTACTTCGCGATAATATCATCATATTGCACGTCTGCTATGTCATTAAGAATGTCTGTGAATAGTCTGCTATCAACCGTCGTCATAAATTGTTAATAATATTTCTGAAAAAAAAAAACTTAATATAATATAGACACACATATTAAATATATATCATCAATCGTCTTCAGCATATGTTATTAGTCAAGGTATATCAAAACAACGAAATGTGTAATTAATCACACAAAAAGGTTAGGTGAAAAAAAGTTGCACCCGCGATCTCACGTTGAGATCGCGGGTGCAACCAATTTAAGTCATCGTTTATTTTTACCTCACAATCATTACACTCTTAAAAACAAATAATTTAAGTTCGGCTTTGATTTCTTCTTACTTTTGGAAAGTTTCAGAATGTTAGGTCTTTATTTCTGTTAAAAAAGTAAACTTTTATGCCTTTTGCATCGCGGGTGCAACAAGTTAACAGTGTATTCTAGCAATCAATAATTCTTAATAAATAACAATGTTTATACTTACATTTTTGAATCACGAAGATAAATGAATATTGTCACTACACGTTTAGCCGGTAAAACATAGCCTCAATCTGTCAACAACAACTGTTTTGTGCCAATGTATCTAGGTATGATTTTACAGTATATACCAATTCTTCGGATGGTAGTATTTTCAAACGCGCCAAAAAAAAAGATATGGTATAAAATCAAATAAAAATATATTTAATATTATATTGAGACTTTCTTCTTTGGACTAAGAACAAAAAAAACAGCTAATAGCGTGATTGAAAAAATCATGTCAGAAGTCGTCTATAGCGGAATCGCCCTATACAAAAATGTCGGCAACGTTGTCCGGTTACGATGCCCAGGGTGCACCGGACCAAGCACTGCTCTTCCCCTCGGATGGATCCAAAAACGAACCGCAGCTCTGGACAACATGCGGAGGTAACCAGACTCACACTCCCACTATCAAGTTATATTTATATACATACATACATAAATCAAGTCTTTATGCCTTACAGGGTATACAGAACCCAAAGTAACAAGACCTAAAGGCCACGTTTAGCATGATAATGGACGTAAAGGTGAAAAGGGGAATCAAAATAGTAATGGGTTGCTAGCCACATCGCCTAGAAAATGATTATTACGATTTTCGCCGCTGCTACCATATCTTAGAATAAGTTAAATGCTAACATAGAAAATGCGGCACTTCCAACACATTCTTTTTGAATTTCGTCTCAGTTAAATTTTAGCTTACGAAATATAATTCATAGATTTAGAAATAACAGTTTTTAGTTTACCTTGGGACTTCATTCGAAGAATTATGGATTCTTTTGTGCAGGGCTTCCTCGATTCGCTTCTCATAGTAAGCGATGTCTGCTAGAAGCTTCTCTTTATAAGCTAAAGACACAGGTTTCTTGCCTTTTCCGAACATTTTCTTAAGTTTTCATTTAAATTATTTACACAGCGAGACGAAATCTTAACAACATAGCGCACGATTCAAAATAACGTTTTTTTTTAAATGTCAGACTAGTAATGCGGTACATCACGCGTTACCGGTTTTTTCGATTCATTGCTTGGCAAGTGGCCAAGTTCTAATTTTTAAACTCCTATGTAAAAAATTTACAATTTTGATATGTTTACGTAACATTTTCAAATAAAAATTTATAAAATTTCATTATTTTAATCTCTAGCAAAGGCTTCGTCGTGATTAATGAAAGACATGAAAGTACACAACTTTTAGTGACTGGAACATGCTCACTTTTTTTTTTTCGTGTCAATTTGTCAATTGAGTTGTCAAACTTACGGTCACAGTCGGAATTTTCTGATGTTAAAAAATAATAAATAGATTGATTAATAATGCAGTTACGCGAAATTACCACTGAAGCGACAACGAACATGCGTTTCTCTAATATCTCATTTGAGCCCAGTGCTTAAGTTACAAGATTCCAATAAGAATTGTGTTTCTCACTTGAAATGGTCGACGTATGATATAATTAAATAATTTATAGTAAACATGAGTTTGAAGAGTTCATAGTTCAAGTATCTCGTGTGTTGTGGCTTTGTGGCGTCTGCCGACCCTATAAACACTGCATCCGTTGTTTGAGCAACCGATTATTCGGTGTTAATAGATCGCGCAACAATCAGAGAGGCAGACTGAAACATGGGGCAAAGCGGCAGCGCTATGCCAGGTAAGTGGATCTAATTACCTCTAATTATGCCTTTCAATACGTTATACATTGTTCTCATTTCGTGTTATGGCGTTTCCGCCTCATAACCTTCACATTTTGTGTTATAAACCACATATACTGTTATCACGTGACCATATCGTGAATACTATCTATATTATGTTATCATTTCTACATGTGTTTGATAGTCCAGTGTCAAGCTAGGACTGACTATTTCTACGCTGAAGCACTGTCTCGTTACACTCTTTATTTACACATGATTGTAATGTTTTTTTAATCTAATAAGAAATTAATTAATACATACATATATCACGTCTTTATCCCTTACGGGGTAGACAGAGCCTAAGGTAACAAAAGCTTAAGGTCACGTTCAGCATGATTAAGGGCGTCAAGGTGGAAGGGAATAAAAATAGTGACGGGTTGCTAGCATCGGCTTTACATGATTCCTAAGACTCGCCCATTCCCTCGATGGGCTTTTACCAGCGCGGGAAGAGAAGCAACTGGTAAATTCTATGTTTTTTCTTTACTCCCAGACCAGCATGGAAGAATTTATTAATAAATTGAATATTAATAATTTAAGATTATTTTGGAATTAAACGGACATAAAATGCCTATCATTTTGATGGTCTAGGCTAGGCCAGTTTAATTACTATCTGATAAGTTGCTGGTATTGTTATATGACTGAAATAATAAATAAATAATCTTTATGTATGTGCATCACGCGTAAAGGCTGGACCGATCTCGCTGATTCTTTTTTTGTTGTGTTTGTTATTGTTAGAAGGTTCTTATGTAACAATATTTTGAAAAAACGAATACCGGGTGAAGCCGGGTGTAACAGCTAGTAAATAATAAATATTAGGGAACAATCACACAAATTGACCTAGTCCTAAAGTAAGCGCTAGTAAGGCTTGTGTTATGGGTACCAGACAACAATACATATACATACTTATATAGAGAAATACTCTTATACCTCCAATACACGGAGGAGGCACGCCGAATTACGCGACAATTTAATAATAATAAAAAAAATAAAAAAAAATGACTAAATTCTAAATATTAATTGAAATATAATTTTATCATCAATTTAAAAAAAAGTGTAACACCATTGCAACTACTCACACTAAAGCAATAAATTATTTTTATTCATTCATTCATTGTAAATTGCTTGGACCTTACAGTTTAATTTGACTGGTCCCAAATGAAAATGAAGTAAATAGGTAATGATTGGTAGAGATTGCTTTTGAGCGCTTAGACCGCCTATTGAAGGGGTAACCAACCTGTGGCATAATAGTAGGTATAATAATACTGGCATTTGAAATTTGCCATGAGCTTTTCAGTGAAGGAAAACATTGTGAGGAAACCTGCACACATCTGCAAAGAAATTCAGTGGTGTGTGTGAAGTTCCCAATCCGCACTGGGCCCGCGTGGGAACTATAGCCCAAGCCCTCCAATGAATGGAGGAGGCCTATGCCATGAGGCACGCCGAATTATGCGATAATTTATAATAAAAAAATACACACAATGTACTGAAATTGTAGCGAAACGGAATAAAAGGGGCTATATTATATTATGATACTGGCATAAGCCCACATTCATGCTAAACATGACCTGTTCTTGTTACTTTAGGCTCTGTCTATCCTGTAAGGGATGAAGACGTGATTTATGTATCTATGTATAATAATGGAACATGTTTGTGGTCCTTATGAAAGGTTGAATATTGAATATTTGTTCAATTTCATACTAGCTTTTACTCATGGCTTCACTCACATGTATAAGTATTTCATCCAATGAGAGAATCTGGTATTCCAGACAACTTTTATTCAAATATTTCTGGCCATGTTAGTGTGAAGGAGTGATAAACACACAAACTTTCACAATTATAATATAAGAAATGACTATCTAGATATTTTTAGGTGAAACTTTAAAAATAAAATATGTAAAAACTACATCCTTCCATGCTGATCTGGGAGCAAAGGAAAAACATAGAATCTACCAGTTGCTGGGCGAAAATCTTAGGAATCATGTTATAGCCGTTGCTAGCAACCCGTCACTATTTTTATTCCCTTCCACCTTGACGGCAATTTACACCCTGTCTACATTACAAACTCGACCAGAATCTACACCGCTTGGCTTAATATTGACCAGGCATTGCAAATCGAATTGTCACTTGTCACCGACAATTGTCGCTTTGGTGAAATATGTATGTATGTATGTATGTAAACTCTTTATTGCACATAAAAATTAAAAAAAAAAACAAAAATACACAGAAAATAGTACAAAGGCGAATATAAAGGTGAATATGTGCTTGGTAAATGACATTTGAGCCTTTTTCCAAATGTTATTTTTATCTTGGTCGCAAGGAACATGGCGATTTCGGGCCGTAAGGTGCAATTTGACGACCGGATGGCCCAGTGGTTGAAGAACCTGACTACGAAGCTTGAGGTCCCGGGTTCGATCCCCGGTCGGGGCAGATATTTGTATGAAAAATACGAATGTTTGTTCTCGAGTCTTGGATGTTTAATATGTATTTAAGTATGTTTATCCGTTGTCTAGTGCCCATATTACAAGCTTTGCTTAGTTTGGGGCTAGGTCAATTGGTGTCAATTGTCCCAAGATATTATTATTATTATTATTATTATAATTATTTTAAATTGCTTTCAAACAGCCTGTGGTTTTTTTTTTCGTTCAATAAATTATCGACGACAAAGCTACGAAATTCAAATTTTCAGTTCAATTTCAAACAAAGAACTCGGCTTAATTCTACAAGCAACCGTAAACTCTTCGAATTACGTTCGAATTTTGAAAACGGGTAAACTTCTTTCTTTCAAAAAGACAAAGTTACGTTTGCCGTTCGAAAAAGCGCTGATATCGATCGCTTTGTACAAACTAGTAAGGAGCGGTACTAGTTCGAGTTTTCGACATGTGCATTACATAATTTGCCACGAGAACAGCTGAGCATCAGCTGAGACGAATACCTGTTTCTTTTTTCTTTTTTTTGTACGCACGTGCATGCTGCCTGTATTGTCCAGTTGTGCAAAATGTACACTGCGACACCGTTAGAATTTCGACTTTATGATAAAGAAAATAAACTCCAGTTCGACGTGGGTTTACGTCGTTTTTTTTTTATTCAACAATAAGCCTAGTTGCACAAAGGCATGCAAAGTCGGTATGTTGGTACCTGTGTTTTTTCTGTCAAAATCAGCTGATTCAAAAGGCACTGTACCTGATCATATGATTTCTCACGATCTCTCGACTTTCTTTTTTGTAACCCCCAGCTGTTTCTAGAGGAAATGGTATGTACTTTATGGGCCCTAATGAGACATAAAGTTTTTTTTTAATAAGTCTATCGTCTATGGCAGGCCGAGGAGATGGTGAGAGGACCTTCTTCTTATTTGTGGCGTATCAAGTCGTTATAGCGACGACACAACTTCGCCAATGCCAAACTAACAAAAATATAATTTAAAAATCTTGTGACAAAATGTCGGCAACGTTGTACTAACACGGTCAAACCCCCCTCCCCGCCTGTCGGGCTTTTAGCCAACGGTCAATGATATCCCTCAGAAACAGCCAAGAAATCATTAGCCGATGCTCAGGGTGCACCGGACCAAGCACTGCTCTTCCCCCCGGACGGATCCAAAAACGAACCGCAGCTCTTGACCACACGCGGAGGTAACCCGACTCGCACCCCAAGATGACCTGTAGGTTTATTATGTAACTCGCTCGCAATCGCCATCGTGTTCATTATGACAGTTCTTGTATGAATGTGACAGCTAGCTGATTCCGATGCCAATTGTCAGCCCATACGTGAACTGTCAATATAAACACGATGGCGATTGCGAGCGAGTTAGACAATAAGCCTACCGGACGTGGAACTGACTGACTGAGTTGCCAGGTATAGCTCAGGATTGGGAGATGTGGGGTCATGAGGGGAGGCCTTTCCCCAGTAGTGTGGACACAAATATAGGCTGATATAATAATAATAAAAGTCTATTGTTAATCTTATCACTATCAACACTACATAGTATAAAACAAAGGTGCTTTCTGTCTGTCTCTCCCTCTCTATGTATGCTTATATCTTTAACACTACTCGACGGATTTTGATGGTTTTTTAATAGATAGAGTGATTCAATATGAGAAGCTAGAGACTACTAGAGACTACTTTGCTCCACTTGCTACGATCCTGACACCTCTTTCACTTCATCCACATTCATCAATCTCTTCATACATGCTCGTCGGTTTCGGGTACTCCTGACCTGACCTTTTTTCAAAACGTCTGTTGTTTGGTCCCGGAACGTCCGTCTAGCCCTTCCCCTCCCAACGCAGCCATTCATACATCCATTCACATTGGTGTGAAGTTGCTCTGATAGCACACTGAAATAAGTCTAAAAATGTTTTGTATGTCGGTCTGTCTACGTAAGTTACCATTATAAAATTATCTCGCACTGCTTACATTTAGCTTAGGAGCAGGGTTGTGCTAACACTGGATTTCTATTTTTATATATATATACCTTCCTCTTGAATCACTCTATCTATTAAAAAAAACCGCATCAAAATCCGTTGTGAAGTTTTGAAGATATAAGCATACATAGGGACACAGGGACAGAAAAAGCGACTTTATTTTATATTATGTAGTGATTTGTACGGAAACCTCGGTGCACGAGTCTGTCTCGCACTTGACCGGTTTTTATGGAACCCTAAAAAAATAAAAACAAGTTGCCCGACTCAAATGCCATTTACAAAAAAATGCAAAAACGTAAACGCAATATGGCTATATTTTTTAAAACAATGTAACATCTGTTCTCATTTAAAAGGTCCCGTCTTCATCTGGCTTCCAGGGCGCTTGTGTCGTTTCGTTACTTGTTAAATGCTGCGCTCTCATTGGCCGAGACGCCACGCGCCGCGCGCGTGCGGGACAGATGTTCGAAATTTGAAATTTCTTTTTTTTAAGGCTTTGACCGTACGCGTCCTTGCTGCCAGCCAACCTGGTTGTTTTTTTTTTAAGTTGTCACTTTTGACGTTATGTTCCTACTTCTTGTACCCCTTTAGTAGAATTATTTTAACCGTTGAGATATCGCAAATACGTCCTTATTTCTCGTGTAGCTTTATTATTGTCTTATTATCACCTTCCCCTTCCATGCTGGTCGGGAAGCAAAGAAAGAACATAGAATATACCAGTTACTTCTCTTCCCGCGCAGATAGTAAAAGTTCGTCAAAGGAATGACTGAAAAACTTAAAATCTTAGGAATCATGTTATGTATGTATGTATGTATAACTCTTTATTATCTTCTTCTATATATCTACCTATATCTATCTTATCTTATATATATATAAAAGAAAGTCGTGTTAGTTACACTATTTATAACTCGAGAACGGCTGAACCGATTTGGCTGAAAATTGGTAGGGAGGTAGCTTAGAACCAGGAGACGGACATAGGATACTTTTTGTCCCGATTTTGTTACTATGCGGATTTTTGTCGCCAAGCGTCATCTGTTTGAATGATGTGTCTGTACGACACAATTACAAACTCCCGTGGAACATCTACTGCTCACCAGGGACGAGAGAAGGCGCGTTGTGTATGTATGTTAGGTGTAACGAGTGAGGTGGTATAACATAGTATAGATATAATTAATACATAAGCTCTATTGTTCAATTACACTGCAGTAGTAATAAACTATGTCTTGTCGAGTACACTCGTGTTTTCGTTGCTCATCGACCCCCCTCCGCACACCTCATGGCGACCCTGCCATGCGGCGCCGGTGTGGGACCGGGGCGCCGCGTCGGTTCTGCTGACGGCACACATTCCGGCACGTAGCCCAGTGCCACTTGCACTAAGTTACCTTTTTTAATTAATAAAGTTATAACCTTGACGGACATGGCAACCGCGCCTCAAGAAATAAAGGACATAAGTGAGACAGTGCTAAAGCGACTAGAGGACAAAATAGTGAGCGTTTCTGTGGACACTAATTATTTTCGGAGTTGTGTTTTTACTTGTCACATTTTACGTACTTTGTCGCGCTCTTCGTCAAAGAAAAGGTCTTCGTCATGGGAAAGCCATATTCAAAAATTGAGGATAAAGAAATAATAATAGCCCAAACTACCGGAGCAGGCAAGAACTCTGCGAGTGCGAACGAGTCGGACACCCAGATTTTTACTAACAACATACTGCTCGGTGCTACTCTGACTATAATTGCAGTATTCATTTTGTATTCAATCTACAAGAAATATAAAAAGAATCAACACGAATGGATGCGTAAAACTATACGAGAGGAGTTTGTACGACGATTGCAGCTACGCCTGTCGGGGCGAGGCCAGCAGCAGGCTCCAGGAGACGAGGAACAAGGCTGAACAACGAGTTCTCCGTAAGTGATCGTGAGTAAAGTGCAGTGAAACCGGAAATGTGCGTTTAGATAAGTAATGGGTACATAGTTAAGATTAGTGAATAATTAGTAAATAATTACTTATTTCAGTAAATGGCATGTCATGTGAACTAGAGTTAATATATTCAAGGCTTTCTGAAATTCAGATAAATTTGAGGAAACTTGGCCCAAATAAAAGGGAAAAATATAAGGAATTAATAAGTAAGAAATTAGAGCTAGCGGAAACTTATTTTAAGGATTATCAAACAATTGTTAAATGCTATGAGCAAGGTACATCTGAATTATCGGGTTATATACTAGAACTCGTCTCTGAAAAAATAGAAAATACTTACAGTAAAATAAAATATTATACAAATAAAAATATAGAAACAAGTAAAGCAGTAATCATGGATAAATTTGACATTAAAACAGCGGCTAGTCTGGTAATGGTAATGGACGGGAAGGAAGAAACGACGGAAAAAATTATAGAAGGAATAGACATGTACAATAATTACCTAAAAGATGCGGATAGCAAAGCATTACTGATATCTTTTGTCTTAAAAACTCGTCTTACAAAAGTAGCAAAATTAAAATTAAAAAACAAATATGAAAATTGCAAAGATTTAATCGCAGACATGAAACAAAAATTATTAACACAAAAATCAGCTAATTCTTTGCTAACCCAATTAAATTCCATCAGTCAAAAAGATATGACTATTTCCGAATACGCAACAAAAATTGAGGAACTATTCGTGGATCTCACAATTTCTCAAGCCGGTCAAAACGATCAAGCTTTTGAAATTTTGAGACCTATAAATGAAAAGCTCGCAATCAAAAGATTTTCAGATGGACTCAGAAACCGAAGGCTGAGTACTATCATTTCCGCCCGAGATTACCAAGACCTCAAGGACGCAGCACGCGCGGCAGAGGACGAGGAGCTAGCACAACCGTCTTCCTCGAACGTGGTCCTAAGTTATAGAGGTAAGCCAAATAGCTCAGTATATTACAGAGGCAATAGGGGTCGAGCAAATAATAGTTATAGATCGCATGGAAATTACCATCACGCTCAAGGTCATACCAGAGGAAGTACCACGTACACCTCAATGTATAATGGTAGACGACCATATGGTAACTCTAGGGGTTACTCCAGAGGATACAGCTCAAGGCCGAACCGTAACAATAATCGTTACCCAAGAAGTAACCAGCGCAATGTATTCATGGCACAGCAATCAAGTGCAGACACGGCATTGCCAAGGTCAGAAACAGCTAACATTGACATAGGAAGAAGTCAGTTTTTTCGTGACTAAAAATTATATGTTTGCGTGTGACAATGATATTAAATATATATCTTTGAATCTCGAAAATAAAAAGTGTTCATGGTTATTAGACACGGGTGCATCCTTATCAGCTATAAATAGACTAGTATTGACATCACCCAACACGCAAATATATTTTGATAACATTGTCATAAATGGTATAGGTGGAAAAATATATTCCGAAGGCTATGTTATTCTGACGTTAACAACACAGGATAACATAAGTTTCGACCATAAATTTTATATATTTGATTATCTACCGTGTAAAGCTGATGGTATTTTAGGATTGGACTTTTTAAATACTTATAAAGCTAAAATAAATTTACAATATTCAACTATCACGCTGGATAACAGTTATTTAAAATCACATTGTACGCTAACGTTACACAGTTTACCAAGCGTAACCGTTGACTTTCTGACTTTGCCCCCGCGAAGCGAATCAGTGCATTATATAAAATTAGATGAAAACATCATCGAAGATTGTGTTGTACTGCCAAAAGAGTTGCAAAAAGATGTATTTTTAGCTAGCCTCATAGTTACACCTATAAATAGTGTTATACCTATTCGTATATTGAATATTAGCGAACAAACAATAAAATTACCAGTCTTTAAACCAGAAATTTGTTTATTAGGAGAGTACGAAATATGTACATTTGATAAAGATAATGCGAACGTAGAACGAGCTAGAACATTGTTGTCACTTTTGAAACTTGACCACTTACATTCACGAGAACGTGACGCGATAGAATCCATTTGTGCAAAGTATGCAGACATATTCTACTTACCGGGTGATAAGCTTACGACTACAAACGTTTATAAACAGTCTATTAAACTAAAATCGGATGCTACTCCTACCTATGTAAAGCCATACAGGTTACCACAAAGTTTAAAGCCAGAAATAGATAAACAGGTACGCCAAATGTTGGAAGATGATATTATAGAAGAGGCCAACAGTGAATGGTCTAGCCCAATTCTTTTAGTCCCTAAAAAGGTAGATCAGACAGGTAAAAAGGGTTGGAGATTAGTAATAGACTACAGAAAATTAAATAACACTATTCAAGAAGATAGATTCCCGTTACCAAATATTTGTGACATTTTAGACTCTCTATCAGGATCCATATACTTTTCTCATTTAGATTTGAGCCAATCATACTACCAAGTAGCGTTAACACCAGAATCTCGTAAACTTACAGCATTTACTACAAGTACAGGCCAGTACCAGATGAAACGTTTACCAATGGGGTTGAAGACAAGCCCCAGTGCATTTTCAAGAGTGATGACTGTTGCAATGTCCGGCCTTACGTATGAGAAATGTTTTATTTATTTAGACGATCTTGTCGTCTTCGGTAGAAACCTAGAAATCCATAATAAAAATCTAATTGATATTCTTGAAAGGCTAAGGAAGGTAAATTTAAAATTAAATCCGAATAAATGCCAATTTTTAAAAACAGAAATTTTATACCTGGGACACGTTGTGTCATCAAATGGTATTTTGCCAGATCCAGAAAAGGTATCAGCTATTCGTAAATATCCAAAACCTACAACGTCTGATGAAGTGCGGCGATTTGTAGCATTTTGCAATTATTATCGTAAATTCATTCCAAATTTTGCCGAAGTAACTTTACCTCTCAATAAATTGTGTAGAAAGAATGTAGATTTTAATTGGACACAAGACTGTGAAAATTCATTTCAGTTTCTAAAAACAGCTATTATGTCACCACCAGTACTACAATTTCCTAATTTCTCTGATGATAATGAATTTATTCTTCAAACAGACGCGTCAGGTATTGCTGTAGGATCTGTCCTTTGTAACAGCGACATGAAACCCATAGCGTACGCCAGTAGGCCTTTAAACAAGGCAGAAAGAAATTATCCCACCATACAAAAAGAATTAGTCGCAATAGTGTGGGCTATCAAGTATTTCAGACCATATTTATTCGGTAGGAAATTTACAGTTATGACAGATCACAAGCCACTGGTATATCTTTTTGGTATGAAAGACCCTTCGAGCAGGTTGTTGAAATTTAGATTAACACTTGAGGAATACGATTTTAAAATAACATACGTAAAAGGCAAAGAAAACGTAGTAGCCGATGCGCTATCGAGAATGTATATCTCATCAAACGAATTAAAAGAACTAAATACGAATATAGTGTCAGTCATGACAAGGGCACAAACAAAACGTCTCAGTCAAAAAAGAGACACAGATGTTACACAAATCCCTAATAAACCCATAGACAATTGGAATGATCAACCAAGAATCGTGGAGATATTACGGATTCCGTGTGGATCAGTGGAAATGAGACTAGTAAATGGTATAACGATTAATAAATTAAAGAGCGCGCAGAAAACAGTTGAATCAGAGTGTTTTATATACATATCAAGTAATAATATGCTATACATTAATCTTGATTTCAAATCGCAATTTACTCGAGAAGAATTTGTGATGAAATTAAGTGAATTTTGTAAAAAAATAAATGTCGACACAGTTTGTATAATTAAAGAAGACGATAACGAGTTATTTATAAAAGATGTCATAAATGAAGTAAGAAAAATTAAAGTATGGACCGGTCCGCGAATATGTGTTCTAAGAGGAGTAAAAAGAGTTTATGACAAAAATGAAATGAAATTAATTTTAAATGACTACCATTTACTGCCAACAGCTGGACATGCCGGTGTTCGCAGGATGGTAAATAACGTAAAAAGAAATTTCTACTGGCCAGAAATAGAACGTGACGTTAGAAACTACATTAGTAAGTGTGACAAATGTCAAAGGATGAAGTATGGGCGTAACACTATACAGCCAATGGTTGTAACGCCAACGGCATCCCATGCCTTTGAAAAAATTTTTATAGACATAGTAGGGCCCTTAGATAGAGATATAGATAATAATTCGTACATATTAACCGTCCAATGTGACTTAAGTAAGTTCATTGAAGCGTACCCACTTCAAAATAAGGATACGGTAAGTGTTGCTAGGACTTTAGTTACTAAGTGTATTTTAAGATACGGTTTTCCAAAAAGCATAGTGTCAGATAGAGGCACTGAATTCATGTCATCCACGATGACAGAAATATGTAAGTTACTAGAAATAAACAAAATAAACTCATCTGCCTACCATCATCAATCCATAGGTGCTTTAGAAAATTCGCACAAGCATCTGGGCGCTTTTCTGCGTATTCAGTGTGAAAAACACCCAGAAACTTGGAGCCATTGGATACCATTTTGGTGCTTCACATATAATAATACTGTACATTCCATTACCAAATACACACCGTTTGAATTAGTTTTTGGAAGAGAAAGTAAAATACCTTGTAGTGTTAACAGAGACGTAGAACCTTTGTATAACCCAGATAATTATTATTTAGAACTTAAGTACAGATTGCAAGTAGCTTGTAAGGATGCCAGAGATAATCTGATAAGAAGCAAAAACATACGTAAAGAAACATATGACATAGCAATGCATCCAATCACTTATAAAAAGGGTGATAAAATATTAATTAAGAATGAAAATGTAAACAAATTAAATCCTGTGTTTATTGGTCCTTTTATTGTAATAGAAGATATGGAACCGAATGTGAAAATTCTAAAAAACAACAAAGAAGACATAGTTCATAAAAATCGTACAAAATTGTTTACAGGTAGTACGTAAGGGATAATAATGAATTAAAAAAAAAAAAAAAAAAACTTACTTTGTATAATTTTTTTTTTCTCTCTCCCCCGGAGATGAGGTGGTATAACATAGTATAGATATAATTAATACATAAGCTCTATTGTTCAATTACACTGCAGTAGTAATAAACTATGTCTTGTCGAGTACACTCGTGTTTTCGTTGCTCATCGACCCCCCTCCGCACACCCCACGAGGCTGGTGAACATTGGAAATCGAAACTATCGCCAATTGTTTGAATGGTATAGATATAGACAAACATACAATACATAGCCAAGAAATAAAGTATATTGGCTCATACTTAGTATAAAGTTTTTATAACAGCGTGGAACTACAGCATTCTTCGCAGCCTTCATTATCGGGCAGATGTCTGTTCATCTGTAGTTGCTTCAAACTCTAACTAAAGGTCTTGAGTTCTCTGACCTCTGTGAAAGGCCAATGTGGAGTAAGAGGCTAAATAAGGATGGTTCTAGGGTCCAATGTTGCCCTATTGTTCTTGTTGTTGGACATAGCTACTCGGGACTAGCAGGATGGCAATATTGCAAAGTAACGAGAAACGGAAGCAAAGACGTAGCGGAGTGTATATAATCCATCTTCATGCACCAATAACAGGCACTCTATGCTACTTGTTATGCCGAAGGTCACGTTGCTCGTCAGGTTTCTCGTCATGCTGCTCGTCAAGTTTCTCGTCATGTTACTCGCCAGGTTTCTCGTCATGCTGCTCGTCATGCCGCTCGTCAGGTTTCTCGTCATGCTGCTCGTCAAGTTTCTCGTCATGTTGCTCGTCAGGTTTCTCGTCATGCTGCTCGTCAAGTTTCTCGTCATGTTGCTCGTCAGGTTTCTCGTCATGTTGCTCGTCAGGTTTCTCGTCATGCTGCTCGTCAGGTTTCTCGTCATGCTGCTCGTCATGCTGCTCGTCATGCTGCTCGTCAGGTTTCTCGTCATGCTGCTCGTCAAGTTTCTCGTCCACAATCAGTATGTTACCTTAGGCTCTGTCTACACCGTACCTAAGGGATAAAGACGTGATTGGTGTATGTGTGTTTTGATCTCCCTTTCCACCTATACGCCCTTAATTATGCTAAACGTGGCCTTAAGGTTTTGTTACCTTACTTTGTTTATGTTAAAAAAAAGGAAAGATTTTTCTAAATTCCTACTAGCTTATTTTTTTACTATTGTACAGCCGAAACCGCAGGCAAAAGCTGGTGTATATATTATACCTTTGGTACCGTTAGCAGACCATATGCTAAAAAAATGACCTTGTTGGCATCCCATCAAAGTCCTGCCACCTTTAGTTCAATTGCTACGCCCTTTCTATGAACTTTCCAAAGGCTTCAATTATAACGAAAAAAAAAACACCTTTCTAATATCTTACGCACATGCCATAGCAAAAAAAAGGTTACGTGCCCCTGTCTCTGAAATACAAAACAAAAAGCGTCTTAATGCCACGGTTGTAGAATCGAAAATGGAACGATGTAGTAATTATAACATTTTATCTCATTCACATGTTCCATTTTGCCAATATTGTATTTGCGCTTGTGAAAACTTTGGAACGTTCCAATTTGAACTTTATGGGCTACAGTTTAGAGTGTTATAAACTTTTTTTAATCGTTTTTAGGAACACTGTTCGTCGACCGTTTTCTTTGATCGTTTTGAATTTCGAAATCATTTCAATTTCAGCTCTATTTTTTAACTCATAAGATCCTTTGGTAATTTCCAGTAATAGTACTTGTAATTTGGTATTTGGATGCAGTCCTTTGGCTATTTAGCTGGAGTTGTTTTGAACTTTATTAGCTTGTGCGTAGAGTTCAAGATTTTCGAGTTTGACACGTGCGGTAATGCACCTTTTTCGATTTGATACAAATACGAAATAATGCAATTTTTTTTTTTATTGTAACTGTCTTTATACAGCTGATGTTTGCAGTTGGTGTGTTCGAAAACCTAACATACTAGAGGCAGTAACTAAATCGGTGGTAATATATTAAATAGGGGGTTTACTATGACGTCTTAATGCGATTCAAGGGGGGCTATCGCGTGTGGATTTGCCACTACAGTAGGCTTATTACCCAACTCGCTCGCAATCGCCATCGTGTTCATTTTGACAGTTCATGTATGGGCTACAATTGGCATCGGAATCAGCTAGCTGTCACATTCATACATGAACTGTCAAAATGAATGCGATGGCGATTGCGAGCGAGTTAGACAATAAGCCTACAGGCCACAATCATTCTTAACGTGGCTTTTAGGTCTTGATACTCGCTTTGTCTACCCCGTAAGGGATAAAGACGTGATTTAATGTGTTTATGTAATGTACTAATGCTCTCATCCCGGCGTTAGACGGTACTTTATTCAATTAATTGCTCAATTAGTAGGTCAAATACATCCTCTGGCCCCGGTGTTTAGTTGGTCCTTATAGAGTAAGATCCCAGAGCGATCAGACATAACTTATTTTCAGACGAATTAAACCTTAAGTTTTCAGTAGCGTCTCGTGTGCCTTGAATACCTACGCGCTTGTGAAAACTTGCCGAGTGACACCTGGGCAGGTACCAGGTGAGAAAGGTAACTAAAAATGAGAGTTATTTAACTTAAATTCAGATGGCTGATTTTTATATATATCATGTAGAATATTATTTTAAAGTAATATCATAAGTGTCAGACACTTTTGATGGACCAGAGCTTTTGTCAGACGCTTTTAAGCTAGGTACCCAAAAAATAAATGATCTTTACTTATTTTTACATGTCTGATTTTTGAATATGTTATTGAAGTATTTATTTAAAAGTTATATTCAATCAGTCAGACAAACTAGAGTGACCAAACATCCCCTAAGACAAATATTGTTCAGCCAGAAGTATGAGGGCGAGAGCACTATTGCGCATGCGCCTCAAAGTAAAAAATTTAAATGTGGTAAGAATACTTACTGTTTTCGATCTGAGATTTTTGCATCTTTGTTTCAACAAAATTAACTTTAACAGGAATACTATAAATTTCACAGAATTTTTGTCTTAGGGGATGTTTGGTCACTCTAGTTTGTCTGAATGATTGAATATAACTTTTAAATAAATACTTCAATAACATATTCAAAAATCAGACATGTAAAAATAAGTAAAGTTTATTTATTTTTTGAGTACCTAGCTTAAAAGCGTCTGACAAAAGCTCTGGTCCATCAAAAGTGTCTGACACTTATGATATTACTTTAAAATAATATTCTATATGATATATATAAAAATCAGCCATCTGAATTTAAGTTAAATAACTCTTATTTTTAGTTACCTTTCTCACCTGGTACCTGCCCAGGTGTCACTCGGCAAGTTATCACAAGCGCGTAGGTATTCAAGGCACACGAGACGCTACTGAAAACTTAAGGTTTCATTCGTCTGAAAATAAGTTATGTCTGATCGCTCTGGGATCTTGGACTATTACTAGTGATGTGCCGGATCGTTGAAAATGTATAGCCGCGGTTACGGATCTGATTACGGATATTTAGTGTCAAGATCCGCGGATACGGATACGGATTTTATTTTTTTATTCGTTTGGAGTCGGCGCCCGCGACCTAGAAGCGATAGTTGACGTCACCATTGATCTCACTATAATTATTTTAAAAAAGATTTAACTTTTAGTTATTTCATTGTCATAAAAGTGATGTTGTAACTTGCTATAATATTGATCTCATTATAAAGATTCTTTCAGTTATGTAGTTATTGGTATGGTAACTTACTGCGATAGGTAAATGTTTGCAATATAAAGGTGCCAAATATTTGATTTAAGGAAATAGAAATACTTTGAATGGAATTTTATAGTTATTTTAATTCTACCTAATCACCTGTCTCCCTCACTATGGGCCTTATGAACAAGCTCAAAGTAGCCCAGCGAGCTATGGAGAGGGGTATGCTGGGAGTCTCTCTGCGAGATCGAATCAGAAATGAGGAGATCCGTAGAAGAACCAAGGTTACAAGGTTAGGTTTATTAGCAAGTTGAAATGGCGGTGGGCAGGGCACATAGCACGGAGGACGGATGGCCGATGGGGTCGAAAGGTCCTCGAGTGGAGACCACGCACCGGGCCGTCCACCCACAAGGTGGACCGATGACCTCATTAAGATCGGAGGAACGCGCTGGATGCAAGCCGCTTCCAACCGGTCTTATTGGAGGTCTAAAGGAGAGGCCTATGTCCAGCAGTGGACTTGTAATGGCTGAAATGATGATGATGATAATCACCTGTAAAAGATCCGCGTGAAAAGTGACGGACACGGATACGGATACGGATATCCGGAACATGACTAGTCCTTACATACATACTGACGTAGGTACATACTGTTAGCCTGATTTTTGTACCGTATACAGCCGGTTAGCGCAAGACTCGCGAGATAGACCAGTAAGAAAAGGACGGGTAGTCTTATCTCGCGTGCTAGCCCTGCTGGGTGTATACTAAATTCCAACTGAATCGGTTCAGAGGTTTAAGCGTGAGAAGGTAACAGACAGACAGACACACTTTCGCATTAATGTTAGTAGAACGTTTTCCAAAAAAAAAGTTCATTTGAATATTTTTTTTTACCGGAATTTAAATATTTTGGGTTTTTCTTACTCAGTCATTTGTTTACCCTATCGATTCTCATACAAGAAAAAATGTGATGTATGGAATATATTTTCCTCTTCGTCACGTCGATTGGAAATTTTGGGACACATTTTTTCTTGTAGGTATAAGGGTCGATAGGGTAAGCGATTCTGAGTAAGAAAAACCCAAAATAGTTAAATTCTGGAAAACGCTGAGTATGGATAGGCGAATTTTTCGTTTTTTTTTCTAGCCAAAGGTCCATGATCTTACGCAGATGCGTCTGCGTCGAATTAAGAGCGTAAAAACGGCCACGCGACGCGTGCGCAAGGTGTTTGCGCATCTGTCAGGCGTTTGGCATTTGCGCCGGCTGGTTTTTTTTTTAATTTAAAATTTTGACATTTAATTTTTGCAAAAAAAAATTGTTGCCAAAATTTTATTCTCATTTTTTTGATGAAATATATAGATAGGTATAAGTACATATATATATCACGTCTTTATCCCTCACGGGGTAGACGGAGCCTAAGCTAACAAGACCTAAAGGCTACGTTAAGCATGATTGTGGGCGTATAGGTGGAATGGGAAATCAAAATGGTAATGGGTTGCTAGTCGCATTACCTATTAACATGATTCCAAAGACTCGCCCATTCCCTCGATGGGCTTTTACCATCTGCGCGGGAAGAGAAGCAACTGGAAAATTCTATGTTTTTTCTTTACTCCCAGACCAGCATGCAGCAGACAAACAATAAAGAGTTTACATACATACATACATACATACAAACAGACGCGGCGGATGGCTTAATTTTCTAATTATTTCAAAGCTTGAGTAGCAAATTGACGCAACTTACTTTTTTATTATTTTTCGTTAACTCATTTACATATTATTCTAAATCTTCGGTCTTTGTGACAACAATTTTATAGCTTTAAGGGGAAACAATCATATTAATAGTTATACATTTTAATTAAAACATTATAATAAATTATTATGTTTATCGTTCTCTTTTATCGGACCGATACTAAATTAATTAATTTATACAATTACGTACGTACACATACACAAATCACGTCTTTATCCGTTACGGGGTAGACAGAGCCTGAGGTAACAAGACCTAAACGCCGCGTTTAGCATGACTGGAGGCGTACCTATAGGTGGAAACGGGAATTTAAATAGGGGTTGCTAGCCGCATCGCCTATAACGTGATCTAAGACTTTCGCCCATTCCCTCGATGGGCTTTTACCATCTGCGCGGGACGAGAAGCAACTGGTACATTCTATGTTTTTCCTTTGCTCCCAGACCAGCATGGAAGAAACCTACATACATAACATTATAATTCGTATGGTAAATGGAGAGGCTTACCTTAGGCTCTGTCTACCCCGTAAGGGATAAAGACGTAATATATGTATGTATGTATGTTTTTTTTTTATATGAATAGGAAGGCAAACGAGCAAGTGGGTCACCTGATGGTAAGTGATCACCACTGCCCATAGACACCCGCAACCCCGGAGGGATTGCAGATGCGTTGCCAACCTAGAGGACTAAGATGAAATGCCTCTTGTGCCCGTAATTTCCCCGGCTGTCTTACTCTCCACACCGGAACACAGCAGTGCAAGCACTGCTACTTAGCGGCAGGATTAGCAATGTGTATGAAATAGAGAGTTTGTATGGAGAAACGGCCACCCGATTGCTTGCTTGTAACGGTTTAAGCCAAATTAGGGCTTCGCCGCTGATCTAGACTAACAATAGCAAATAAGTTCATCTTCATCATCAGTCCTTAAACACATCTGCTTCCAAACACCTCGATGCCAAAACGATCATACTTCAAACAAGTTACAACGCACTTACGTCGTTTTAACACTGCGCTGGCTCTGCCGCTCCCCGCCAAAAGGTTCTAAGTCGATGTTTAGCTACTTTTTTAAATTGGAACCCTATTTTCGAGTGGTTAGGGGGTTTGGTAGATAGTAGTCTTGCGTCGTGTTGTTGAGTCGTGCGCGCGCATCTCTCCCCTACGTTGGTGAGGTTTGGAGCGCCATTCCGCCGGTAGGGCTCTCCGTGAGCGGACGTCGCGTCATCGCTGCGTTAGCCAATCGCGTAGCGTTCGTTTTTCAAAAGACGGTTCTTTTGTTTTTCCGTTTGACGGTTAATTTTTTTGTATTTGGAACGGTGTGCTTTTGTTTCTCGGTGACTGTTGAATGTGTTGTGTGATACGAGTCCTGATAGTTTGGGGGTGAAGTATGATGGGTGTCAGTTGTATGAGTGTGAGGCAGGCTAGGGGTGGGTGCCACTGCCCTGCTTGTCCTAGGGCTGCGCATGGGCCTCCGCCCACGTTGGTGCTGCCGCCTATGGCGCTGGAGCCCGAAACTACCCCCGTGAAAGATAAGAAAAGTGGGAAAATGAAGGTGCTCAAGAAAATCAAGAAGAAGATTGGATTAGGTGAGTTTTTAAATATACCCCTTTTTTATTTATGATTTTTACAGTTTTTATTAGCCTGTTTTTTTTTTTCTTTAAAGTAGGTGGCTTAAACAGCCTGTTATTATAGTCTTAAAGGCCTAGTGGCTTAGCATTTGTTTGTACCCTAAATAGAAATGTACAAAGGGTATTGAAAAGGGCTCTGAGTATAAAAGTAATAATTATAATTGACTTTATTTGCAATAATAAGTCATTAGCTTTAAGTATATCTGCATTGTCAACCTTAATTACTAGTAAATTACTACCTGATATGAAAAAAAAAACGATATTGTAGTACCTTGTAATGCATTACCAAAAAAATAGAACCGCCATCTTTGGTGTAAGTCTACCGCCTTTGAATTTTATCACGTCTTTTAGAACGGTATATTTTTATTGGAGTTTTATTTAAGTTAATTTTGTAAAAATGGCTGTGCCTCGTTACTTTTATGGTTAATTAGTGACTCAGAGTCCGTGCTTATTTAAAATGGAGGTATCTCGCTCTGGTAAGTGATTCAGTTAGTGTAATTCTCTTAACTTTTTAATTGTTCCAATGCAAACTTAACTGTGGTGCTGTTAGTGGCGCCACTGACTTAGAGTTGTACTGAGGGTTGTGGGCAATGTTGTAGTTCCAGTTTTCTCCGCACGCAGAGTTAAGTTTGTGGAATAAGGCACGAGCCATCTGCCACTTTGTCCATTATAATTAAGTTTTTTTTTTAATTCGCCAGCTGTTTTAGCACCTTGCGTCTTTGAGGCTAATTATTTTGAATATGGATTTTTTTTTAATGCTCGGAATATTTTTCCGAATATGTTCATGTTGTAAAAGGAGCTAAGTATGAAATCCAATTTTTGATACTTAAGTTTTTGTAAATGAAAATTGTTAAGGTGTTTCAATTTTCACGCCGTAAAACATTATAATTAGATACTGTGATTCCAAGGATTTCATGAAAAATCATTTCAATTTGATTGAAAATCGTAGAAGTTAAAAAAAAACTCTATTGATCTTTATTAAACATAATACCTATCTGAATTTAACAAACAGATATTCGTTTAGTGCTACCAAAAATATCTGACGAGAATTATGTTTACTTTCTCACGTAATTGACTATTTTTATTTGCTACTGAATTATTAATTAGAAATAACATCTATGTAATAATTATTCATTACCATTCTTAATGCATATCCATTGTATAATCCATTATACCTTGGCCCGCGTTAACTAAGACAATTCTACGACCAACATACCTATTAGAAGTGGTCGTATGAGCCTAGCATTTCAATATTCGAACACAATGTTAACGATACCAGCGTCCAAATTATCTACCAACGATTTTTCGTACTGAAAACTATCATTTCAAGCGATATCGACGGCAAATACAGCTTTGTAATAACCGACAATGTTGCCGATGCCGTCGGTGAAATTGGATTCTAATAAAACCTCGTACTAAAAGCGATTACGTTCTGGTTTGCAACGGTAAATGTAAGTTTGTTTTCTGAGCAGATGCCCTTTTTTTTCTTAACGGCCAGGATCAGAGTCACAGCTGCCTTATCTGTGGATAATGTCGCCAGCTGAAAAAAAGTAAAGTTCGATGCTCCTGATATGTTGGTAGCTATTTGATGAATGATACGGGGCGTGTTGCCAATATGGCGATTAAAAAAAAAACTTTTAGCGGCACCTGGAAAAATATTTTTATACGATTTTTGTTTTGATCTTCAGGTTAAGAAAGGGTAAATTATGAAAACCAATCTAATTTTACGCTCTAATTTTAACTTACCACCCATGACCCACTCGCACGTTTGCCTTCCTTGTCTTGTAAAAAAAAAATGGAATAACTCTGAAAGAGAGGAAAAGGTGTTATTTTTCTTATAATTACACACACACACACACTGAAATCACGTCAATATCCCTTACAGGGTAGACAGAGCTTAAGGTATCAAGACCTAAGGGCCACATTTAGCGTGATTGTAGAAGTAGAGGTGGAAAGAGGAATCAAAATAGTGATGGGTTGCTAGCCGCATCGCCTATAATATGACTCCCTAAGACTCGCTCATTCCCTCGATGGGCTTCGATGGGTTCTTATAATTAGGTTTATATTTATTTACCATCTAAAACAGGGGTCGGCAAGTAGTTTTAGGTGGGGTCCGGATACTGTAGGAAAATTTTAATGAGGTCCAGAAAAAACATTATTTTTATTAATAAGGGTATACGTATACCTTATCTATGTATTAATTGATACTTGGTATAAAATACATTACAATATTTCGCGGTCCGCAAACGGACCGCGGTCCGCCTGTTGCTGACCATTGATCTAAAACATCAGCTTTTTGCTGTTCGTAGCTTACCATCGATTTTTTACAAAAAAAAACAAAAATTATCCTTTAAAAGCACTTAAGAATTAACTTGCACGATTCCAACCGAAAACTTGAAAAAGACTTTAATAATAATTGTTCGCCACAACCTTATGCATAATAACAAAGCCGCGCCATCTGGCAAAAGGCAGTAACCCCTGAATTCACGTAAACTACATCTGGCTGTTTCAAGCGTTCCCTTAGTCCGACCATAGACTAAGACATTTAAAAGACTTCCGGCTTTGTGTTCCTTTTGACATCTGTTCGTGACTTTGTTCTAGTATAGTTACAATGTTGACAGATGGGACTAATTTCAAAGACAATGCTATTGTGTAGAGTTTACGCAACTATGATAAAGTTAAGTCGCTGATGGTTTACACGGCGCTTTCGGGGTTTAGCATAGAGGAATTGTCCAAGAGAGTGGAAAAGATTGCCTAAGGTCAAAATGGGGTAGCACGCACATATTATCATATAGTTAATCACTCTTTTTTGGCATGTATTAGACGGTCATTATTATCACAATATATTGATGTCAATCCGGCTGTTTTGAAATCTACGATCCGATATTGACACTCTAGTACTTACTCTAGTCAGTCTAGTTAAAATAAAACAACTACATAATAAAAAATAGAGAAAAGAATAATTACACGTTTTCATTCAACACAAATACAATACACAAATCACGTCTTTATCCCTTACGGGGTAGACAGAGTCTAAGGTAACAAGACCTACAGGCCACGTTTAGCAAGACACTGAGGGCGTAGAGGTGGAAAGTGGAATCAAAATAGTGATGGGTTGCTTTGCTAGCCGCATCGCCTATAACATGAATCCTATGATTTTCGCCCATGGAAGAGAAGCAACTGGTACATTCTATGTTTTTTCTTTGCTCCCAGACCAGCATGGAAGTTTTCATTCCTAATCTCATAAATATCTGACGTTAGATATAGAGTAAAATTGCAGCAAACAGATAGACTACACAAACTACCTGAAAAAGAGTTTGTGGATTATAAATTTAAAAAAAAAACGTGACCACGACATAGACCATAGAGCACAGACCACGTATTAACGCACACGTCGCCTCACGAAGCATAGACAATGAGCACGAACACGACAACGCCAACACGCGTACATTATAATATTTTTAGTATTATATGAGTATTTATCTGTTTTAAAGTAGGGCTTGTTAGTTGAGGTTAGTTTTGTTTTGTTATGACACAAGGGCCCGGCCATATTAAAACATCATCATCACTACATAGTATAAAATAAAGTCGCTTTCTCTGTCCCTATGTCCCTATGTATGCTTATATCTTCAAAGCTACACGACGGATTTTGATGCGGTTTTTTTTAATAGATAGAGTGATTCAAGAGGAAGGTTTTTATGTACCTATAATTCTACGCAGACGAAGTCGCGGGCAAAAGCTAGTAATTATTAAAATGCTTTAATTTAATTATTGTTTAACCCAACATCAGGTCACTGTGGGCAACACCGGCGTACATTTTTCGAATTCAAAGGCAATATTACGTAAATGGGGGAAACCTTTTTTGGCAGATAATTATATTGTGCGTACTTTGCCCCATATATCACATAAAAAAGCATAAAAGCAATGATCAACTTGTTTAGGTCAAATTTTAGACTTACCTCCTTTTGTATGAGCAACTTTTTTTTTACAATTATGCTACCAATGCTGGTCTGGGAGCAAAGGAAAAACATAGAATGTACCAGTTGCTTCTCTACCCGCGCAGATGGTAAAAGCCCATCGAGGGAATGGGCGAAAATCATAGGAATCATGTTATAGGCGATACGGCTGGCAACCCATCACTATTTCGATTCCATTTTCCACCTATATGCTCACAATCTTGTTAAACGTGACCTGTAGGTCTTGTAGCTTCAGGCTCTGTCTACCCCGTAAGGGATAAAGACGTGACATGTGTGTATGTATGTCAGTCGTTTAACAGTTTTGCTTTTCCTTTTTCCCTTAATAAACCTCGTTATGTAATGTACTCCTGTATAAATGGCTTTTGCTCCATTTTATATGCCCTTCAGGCCTTGGAAGGCTGCGAAGGGCATAAAAACACAATGGACAGCTGTTCGCAGGCTATAGGGCGCAGCTGACTGTACCCAAACGATAATGTCGCACTCAGGGTTGTCACTTAGTATTTAATCTTACTATTGTGAATGTGAAAGTTTTTGTGTTTGTTACTCCAAGACGGCTAGAAGGATTTGGATACATTCATACATATATCACGTCATTATCCCTTACGGGGTAGACAGAGCCTAAGGTAACAAGACCTAAAGGCCACGTTTAGCATGATGGCCGTATAAGTGGAAAGGGGAATCAAAATAGTTATCGCCTAACATTTTCGCCCATTCCTTCGATTGCTTCGACTGTTAAGAATGTATTTAATTAAATAACTATCGGATCTTTTTTATTATTAATCATTAGTAAATGTCAATTGTATTATAATTAACGACTTGTCGAAATTAATTGTTTTTCGAAGTTCATCATTAATTTTATAATGACATGGCAACGTTTCTAATGGTCTTTTTAAAGCAACAGAACTGCTTTTGTTGTAATGTTATAAACTCTCGTACCATAGATTATTTTCCGTTCCAATAGAATCTATTTAAAAGCGTTTGTATGCTTTTCGAAATTACAAAAACAAAAATTCCTCACCTAGGAGTAAATGAAACGTACTAAAATCCATTTTTTCCCGCTCCGTTAACTTTTTAAAACTTCAAAAAATTCCACGTAAAATTGAGATGACGATAGAATAATTCCATACAGCCAGGCAAACCGCTCGGTTTTCATCGCAGTGCGTGTGTAAGTTTTTTTCTGTTTATAATGTCTGTGGCTTGAAAAAAGTTTTTAGAGGGCGGTAAATAATTTAACTACTAGTTTATTGGTTTTTGTAATTTTTTCTAACATATTTTTTATAATTTTATTTTTGACAACCCTGGTAGCCATGCGCGAGCGCAAGCGATCCCGTTGCATTGCAACAGCTGACGTTTGACAACACGTGCGAAGGAGAGGGCGATATGCAAACACATTACGTTAGAGAGAGAGCTTTTGATAAGCCAAGGATCACTGTGATGAAATTGTTGCTTCTCTTTTTGATAACAGAGTGTTTCCTTGTGTTTGGAGAATTGCTTAAGTGAATATGATAGTTAAATGATTAAAAAAGTAATGCTATCTTGCTTATTTTTCTGTTTCTTACTTGTGCTTTTCGGTGAAGAAAAACATCGTGAGGAAACCTGCACATATCTGTGTAGCAATTCAATGGTGTGTGTGAAGCTCCCAAGCCGCGATGGGCCCGCGTGGGAACTATAGCTCGAGCCCTCTCATTCTGAGAAGAGGCCTGTGCTCAGCAGTGGGACGTATATATGCTGGAGATGATGATGATGATGATGATTACTTATTGTCGTTAAATCGATCATATAATTTGAATCAAATTTGACATGTAGAGGTAGCCAAATCTCTAGAATAATAGACTTATATATTTTTTTTTTTTTGCTTAATTGATTTTTTATTCCACAGATTGAACAGCCATATCTAATGTAACTAATAATTCACGTGAATGAAGCATCGATTAAAATGTACTCAAGTACCTACTAATAATAAATCAATCAAGTAGTACTAGTAAGCAATTAGTGAATGGAAATTATTTTCATTTGGCCTATGTTATCTGTTATTTTCTTATCTTTAGATGGCTTATATGTTAAGAACTAAAATGGTTTGATATGTAGGTAATACTACGTTAAGTTGGTCCTTTGACCTCATAAAGATTCTAACATTTGACGTTATAATATTGTTAAGAATTCAAAACTATGGTTAATGAGAACAGGCTTTATTAAAGAGAACAGTCACAGTGACGTTGACAGCTGACAGATGTCAACGGCACGTTTTGGCGCGAAGCGCTCTAGAAGAGACGCGGAGTTGGTATTGTCATTGAGACTGAGATGCTGATATGTTTAGTGATACGTTCGAAGTGTAATCTGTATTAATGGTAATAGAAGACGTAGCGATCAATAAGAAAAGACTATTCCCGTGAGGTTTCTTGCTAGTTCTTCCCGCGGAGGGTCATACTGAACTAGCTCAATGTACTCTGTGTTGTTGACCAAGTGAATAAAACGATGTGCGCTACTAACCCTAGTTTCATTGGATGTAAGAGAGGACTTTAACAAGCCAGAAGCGCGATGAAACACGCCCCATGACATAGGAAGGAAAGCCATATAAAAGGGTATGGTATTAGAACTAAATTTGGTAAGTGATAACTATTATGTGAACCGGCGTCTTACAAAATCCCGTGAGTATTTATTGAATATAAAATACTGCTTAGTGAGTTGAAAAAAAAATATAGGTTCTGCTTCATATGGGTATGAGATGACCAGCTTGAGGTCATAAACTATTTTGATTTACATTGCATGAAGCAGGTACATACAAGATTCATTCACAACTATTAAGTGAACTGTTCCTGACATATTTTGAATGACTAACTTAATGATCAATGAGGATAGTTAATGATCCACAGAGATACTTTACCTGAATCAGATGGTTGATCACTTAAACGCTTACCTACAACTAGGAAGGCAAACAAGTGAGTAGTCTACCCGATGGTAAGTGATCACCACTGCTAGTGAGATAGTTTTTCTTCTAGTATTCTGTATGTTTATGTGGGAATAACAAGACATAGAAGAGGTTTTATTGTGATGGATTGTATAACATCCATTATAGTGGTTTGAGATGGATTTAAAGTTTAGATCTACCTTATTTATTTTTAAAGTGATGTAGTATACCTACGAGTGATTTTTATTTAGATTAGACTTCTTGATAATTTTGTGAAATAATTTATAAGAGAAGAGAATGAGAATAATTATTCGTACACAAATAGAAAATGTACAATACTCACACACACACATACAAACACCACACTACACCATATTGTCACACATTGTCTGGACGTGACTCTTCTGAGATGACTTCACTAACTAGGTAGTGCTGGGATTGAAAATATTCATGCGTTAGTAATATTATAAAATAAAGAGAAAAGTTAAGAGATATTAAGTGACATATACTATCAGTAAGTATATAGTACTCATGTATGGAAAAGTAAATTTAAAAGGCAAGTATGTGATATGAATACATAAACAATATGTTTCTAGGGATTTATATTAACTTATTTATTACATTGTAATGCAAGGAACATACATTACAAGATGTTACAAGTGATTTGTCGGTCCATGACACTGCAAGGATACTCGACGATAATTAACCACTGCATACAAGGATTATTTTATTTTATTGTTAATAGTTGTATTAGTGCCGATCATACAATCATATAATATTTATTTATTGTTTTCCATCAAGGAGTTTTCAAAAGAGTGATGATTTTGAAAAGTGATAAAGAGCATAAATTAAAATGTAAAAAGAAAAATCTGCAAGTCAAATGTATTATTAAATAAAATAATATTATGACACTGTGATATATTTCTATGGGATAAAATTTGAAGCGTTGGTTAAGTGTTTTGCAAGTTTAGTTATTGAGATGATGAGATGATGTTAAAGATTATACCTACCTACTAAAACAAAAAAAAAATTGGTGACAAAGTTCTTGCAAATAAGTGGATAAATGGTTGATTTCACTGGTGATATGTGAGGATACAGAGTACCAATCATGATTAATAGTGTTTATATCAATTGCATTCTTCATTATCCACAATAGATAGGCATAATGTAGAAACTTATGCGACGAAATTACAGGGCTAGGAACTCTGGTTTTGTCACTTTTAAAGTAAGTACATGATGTGGAGGATTCTAATGAATAGATTTATTATAATGAAGAGAAGTAAAATTATGAAAAGTATGTAGGTACTAACAGAAAAAAAAACCAGTCTAATAAGTACCTTAATTATTTTGAACATACTTCTTCAGGCATATACCTAGTGCAGATAAGATAGTGTGCCATGGCATTGGTACCTGTTGAATGAATGGTACTTTACTATCTTTGAAAGAAAATAACAAATATGAGGGAAAATTAAATACCTTACATAGTAAATGTTTAAGTGTAGTTATTCACATGCCAAACTTATCAAGTGACTTCAAAATCAATTTGGTAGTGATGTTGGGTTTAACTATGTACTGGCAACTAAGAGATACATCAAAACAGGAGACACCTATACATATTATACATGTATAGTATTCTTTTGGATAAGTTGTACATATAAATAGGTTATGAGTCAACAATTGGACTGCAAATGATAGTGAACCTAAGAGATATGTTATATATTTAAAAAAAAAACCTTTCATTGCATGAGCATAACAGAGACTTAGTAATGGATAGATTGGAAAATACACATCAACTTTCGGAAAATATTCAATATGCCCTTCTAGTGTTGTGTATTATAGTGAATGCATTCATGACATGATAAGATTAATTAATCTAGAGTTAATTAATAAATATATCAAATACCGCTCAAGGACAATCAAGTGACCTCTTTTTTCTAAACTAAGGAAAGCCTGTGCTTTGAGTAAACATACTTATACAGATTAATACATACTAGAAAACATATAAAGCATTTGAGAGCAAATAGTCATTTATTTGTGTTCATACATAATGTCTGCCCTGACTGGTGACAGACTCTGAACTTATAGTTTCATGGTCTGGGTCAGCCCTCTAACCATTGGGCCATCGGTTGTCAACTGAATAGATTAGACAAATCTCTGATTTTTTTGATGGATAGTCAGTTGATTACTGCTAATATTATTACTGTACTTGGTAGAGCCACATAGTGCATAAACCCATGAATAGAGACTCAGGGGTAACTACCCTTTGAGTATTTTATTTTTAGGTGAGTGACTTGAGTGATTGCCTTAAGAAATCCCATTTCCATTTGCTCACCATCAAATCTGTAGAGAGAGTAGACAGGCACTTTATTGATAGTGCGATTTGTATAACAGTTTACACACACAACAGGAAACATTACTGTAATAGATGCTTACAAGATTTTCATAAGATAGAGAATTTGTATAAATGCAATTAAAATATGACATGATAGGTAGGTGCCTATAAAAGTAAATTAGATATTGTGATGAGTGTCAACTCACACTTACACGCATGTGTGTGAACATTTTACTGTACAAAATAAAGGGGCTGATAATATTGACAGTCACTAAAAGATGTACACATACAAAAGCAAGCTAGTCCCTCAAAGAGATCTCTACCAATTGTGTGTTGGACATGCGTAGTTGAGAGGAGCTAGTTGAGAACCAATAAACAGTGGGTGGACGATTTCAAACAGTGAAGACCACACATATGAATAACTCAACGTAACACATGTATACATGAACGCAACATCAAATATACAACATACAATACGTACAAAGAGTAGAGAAGTCAGAATAGTGATTCGAGATTAATGTCTTTGCAAAATTTTAAGTGAAGCAAAGTAAAGTAATGAAGTCGAATTTAATATTTTAATGACTAAGAGATAAATACAGAGTAGGTACTTATAATAATAATATAAATTATTACACGTGAGTTCATATTGTGTCAGTAACACGAAATTAAAAGTTATGTGGGAAGTGAAATAGTGATGTGTGATGATGATAATAGACTTCTGAATGTTTCAGCGATATTGTACGCTGATTATTCTGTGACGAGAGATGACTGGATTGCCATTGCATCGGATGGACCAGTTGGTAAGTGACAAAGTCGTATGTCATAAGTCATAAGCCGTTTATTTTGTAATAAACAAGGGATGAAGCCGTACCCCAACGGCGACCTGGATGATACTGAACACGAACAGTGACCAGGACAGTGAGCCCGGATGATACCGAATTAACGGTGACCACAAAATGGGCAGTGGATGATACCGAAAGATTTGATGATTGAAGTGAATAAATACAGAGATAGTATTTACTTGTACTTAGAATGTTCTTGTTGAATTTTGATATTTTATATATATATATGCCCCAATTCATAACCATCTCATTACGTCACCGACTATAAGCCATTTTTGTTTATGGTAATTATAGCTCTAAAATCCATGTCAATATGTTCATAGAATAAAAAGTAATCGTAATAATCGTCTAATGAAAAAAAAAAACAATTCACATTCAGAGAAGCTTAGTTATTTTATTCACTTCAACCAATCAAGCTAATATCTAAGCGGTGACCACAAGTGATGCATAGACTGATACCGAAGCACGCATGTGCAAGCGGTGGCTATGGAAGTGATTATGGCAATGGCTAATGACTACGCTATTTATAATGACAAATTGCAAATATTTATTATATTCGCTTAAGTAATTCATTATCATGTGAAACGGTCTTTTTACTTTGTGCAACCAGAGCGACACACAGTACATTTATTTGTTACGTTTAAAGTCCAGTATTTGAGTGTGGCAGATATTATATACAAGGACCGGCATGATTTCAAGGGATTGCCATCGCTCCTAATAACGATATTCTGGGGTTCTCGCTTGGTACCTACATTTATATCTACGAAATTGTGATATTGGTTTGCTAAGATTCAGTCACATGAGTATTTCTTTATTGGTCCTTTTGAGTACAAGTAAAGAGAACGTTACTAGTGAGTTACAATTTAAATGTAAATCTGAGGATAATCAACTGCTAATATGTAATATTATTAAGCCGTTAGTAGACACTATTTAGTAATAAATACAATACATCAGAAAATATCCAGAAGACTTACAGCTACGATAATGATTTTCAGCGATTGTTAAACGCAATGAATGTTAGACAGTAGGCGGTTGTATCGCTTAAAAGATATTGTTCGCATTTGTTTGTATTTTAAACAATTTGATTTTAGTGATTCTGAAGTGACAAACTATTAATGGGAGTTGCAGTAGCGAAATAAATAAAATGGATCAAATATTAATGCTGTTCTAAAAGATGAAATTATACTGCAACTTAAGTTATGTTTGTATATCTCAATATTTGTATGAATTGATGAATTAATTAGTGCGTAAGTACTAGTTTCGTTACATTAGGAACCCAGGACTGACGATTGATGGACGATTCAATGTTACTCTATTGATATTTGAGCAGGATATATATAAATTGCTAGTTTGATCCATGACTTTGTTGCGTTACGGCAGACATGAAGTCAAGCAAAGATTAAAGCTCTCATTTTATTCTAGTGTCAATTGTTATAATTATAATATGTATGTATGTAAACTCTTTATTGTGCAAAATAAACAAGACAAATACAATTGACAAACACTGAGATACATGCACAAAGGCGGACTTATCCCTTTAAGGGATCTCTTCCAGTCAACCTTTGAGTGGTTGAAAGGAGTATTAAATCGTAAGGGTATTAGTAGGAGTAATATTTATAATATACTCGTACGTTCACGAGTAACTGAACGGAATGAGTGATCAGAAGCAATTAATTGCAGTGACATCATCATTGAGTCAATTCTGAAGCAATAATGATAAATTTAAAGAAAATGAACCGCTGACAATATCGTCGACTGGACTTATAATTATCTGTTTCGGTGTCTTAATAATGCTTACTTCAATTGTACTTTATTAAGAATTGGTGGGGTGAGGGGTTTGACATGTATATAATATTATTATATATTATACTTACCTACTATAATTAATATAGGTAGGCTTGCTGTGACGTGCGAGTTGTGATGGGCACCAAATGCTTTTATTTTGTACCGACCCACTTCACCGAGAAAATGTTGATAATGTAGATAGAAATATTATGTAGATACCTTGTGATACCTTACTTGTTGCATAGACTTGTACCTTCTTGATTTGGACTGGTTGTTTTGTTCGATATGGGTATTGAAATGGATTTGAATCAAGAACACTATTGCCATATTAGACATAGAATATAATTGGTGTTAGACTGGCAACGCAAATGAAAGTGAGAGAGAGAGAAATGTAATACGCGAATGTCAAGGAGAGATAACACGATAGACGAGACCATGTTTCTGACACGCTGCGAGCCTAAGTGAAACCACTGACGCTCAATTGAAATAAGTTATGTTCCTTTTTCCTTGACACGCGCTAACAACTGAAAAAAAAAACCCGGTTTCTTTTAGAGTCGATCTACGTAATCTAGTGAAATTTGTATGTTATGGATCTACTGAATCCAGGACCCACTATACCTACTGTTACTAATAAAACAAAGAAAGGTGTTTATTGACAAAGCTTATAGCACTGCTTACGATAGGTACTGATTGATACAAAACTTATGATACTGATTGCAACAGAGTGCTAGTGTGGTAATTAGTACATACGTAACAGACATTTCAATTATAGTGTAAAAAAAAAAAGTTCAGTACTCATAGATGTAAATGTACCTACAAGAAATGTATATATTGGAGACCTTGTGAAAGTAATTTATGATGCGCGTAAAATGTTTGAAAGTATAATAATTTTGAATTCAATACACCACAACATATCAGTAATGGAAGTATTTAAATTTAGATTGGCCACAAATAATAAAAATAAAAAAAAACACTTATGTACGGACGATGTTAATATTTTATGAAGTCCTTATTTTGTTGTCTATCGATTAGAAAGCGATAATTTGGTTGAAATTGATTGCTTATTTGGATGTCATACATGAATGAGGTCATTCATGAGAGATGGGATGGCCGCAGCAGATATTATGGAAATACGAATTCATTTAATTCGCTGAGCTATGCAAGCTTATACTTGTTCATATTATAAGTGTTAGAGAAGTGATACTGATATCAAAGTAAGGAATTAGTTTTTTTTTGTTCGTGCTGGTGTTTATGATTTTATGTAAATAAATTAGAACAGCTTAAATTGAATACTTATGTGAAAAAAAAATAACATTCTTGTTATTCGTAGAGTGTAATCGAATAGATGTAGAGTTGAGTACAACATACAGTATTGTAATTGATAATTTTCATACCACGATTTGTGTCAAAATAATAACTTGATATGCATAACTACTTGCCGAAAATGATTGTACTTACATTTGGAAAATTTCTCGTTTTGTTGTGTATTATCTTTAATTAGTCTATTTTCATTTACCTCTGTCTCGGACACCAGTGGCCTGATTTGTGATACTCAGCATAGTTCTTAGTCGTTGAATCCGATTACGCACAAGCAAGTTATTGGATCATAAGAGAGTAAGATCTCTTGCGTACCCAAACAGCATGGGAACGTGCATTGATACTTTTCTGCTGTACTATTATAGCCGTTCAGGATCAGTGCTGGGTACCACTAATCTTGTTAGGTGTTGCCTGAGGTCAGGCACAGGTCAGGACGGCCGACTGTTAAGAATTCAAAACTATGGTTAATGAGAACAGGCTTTATTAAAGAGAACAGTCACAGTGACGTTGACAGCTGACAGATGTCAACGGCACGTTTTGGCGCGAAGCGCTCTAGAAGAGACGCGGAGTTGGTATTGTCATTGAGACTGAGATGCTGATATGTTTAGTGATACGTTCGAAGTGTAATCTGTATTAATGGTAATAGAAGACGTAGCGATCAATAAGAAAAGACTATTCCCGTGAGGTTTCTTGCTAGTTCTTCCCGCGGAGGGTCATACTGAACTAGCTCAATGTACTCTGTGTTGTTGACCAAGTGAATAAAACGATGTGCGCTACTAACCCTAGTTTCATTGGATGTAAGAGAGGACTTTAACAATATACTATTAACAAAGTATACAAATCCCTTATATACATTTACTACCAACCATTACTAGATCCCATACCAATAAATTCGATACAAGTCGATTTATTGTATCGATACATTCACCAGCTGCCTTCAGAAGAACTCACGACAGTTTGAACCGTTTGTTCGTCAAATTTGGGTTCAAATTCCCATACGGAAACTACATTGAAAGGTGTAAAATTCTGTGTGCTGTATATTCAGTCTTACTTTTCAACGGGCACGTTTGAAAATGGAATTGGTGTTCTGAATGCAAAAGGTGTAAGGGAACAGCTGATGTGTTTTTTCTCGCCGAATGCAGCCAGCCAGCATCTTGGAGCGATTACATTTTTTTCTTCTAAAACGGCCAGTGCTGTTCAAATTTCTTTGAATTTTTGAGTTGTGCGGTTTTGTTGCGCAACGGATGGTTAGCGTTTCGCTGAACGTATTTGTGTGGTGTTTTTGTAAAATTCGCCGAGGTTCCATAAAAGGTATGGCGTAATAAATTATACTATTTAAAGTCCTGATGGAATTTTGTGATCAGCTGTCCGATTTCAATTTTTATTTTTTGTATGTAGAATAGTAGGACATGCGTGAATTTGTATTCCATCCGTGGTGGCACTACGTCACCCGTTTTTAAAGTCTGAGTAAAATTTTCGTTGATTAAAATACTGGCAGCGCACAATGACGATGCCAGAAAAAGTATCGAAACGAAAAAAGAAAAATTTGGTGTACGAAATTTGAAAATTCTTACTGGCCAGCGTTCCGGCCGCGCACAAATCAACACTAATGATCGTGGGAACGGCGCGTGGAATGGAATTCTAAAGACGCGCGTGATTCCAAATTCAAAGTTTGATAATGTTGCCGTGTTTCAATTAAAAGTACCTTCGATTTGGTAGATTTTCATGGCGTTCGTATAGATTTTACATGCATTTAAATGGTATAATTTAGTCATGCTATTAGGTACTTAGCCAGCTATATCATTTCACAAATGGAATGCACAGGATTAAATAAAATTAGATAGAACAACGAAGATCGACAGTTGGAAAAAAAAAATGTAAAACATCGAATGTCCCTAACGTAATTTCCAATCGAATTAATACGAATACTTTCCATTCCCAATTTGCTTAGCTGGAAGAGAAGGATAAGTTCGCCATTGTTCTTTCTGTTTGCTGTAGTTTGTTCTTTTTTTTATTTTATGTGCAATAAAGAGTTCACATACCTACATCCTACTAATCCTATCCTACTAATATTATAAATGCGAAAGTTCGTGAGGATCTGGCTGAAATTTGCCACAAGAATACCTGGGAATACCACATAGGCAACTTTTTATCCCAGAAAAATGTAGTTAGCACATGGTGATAAACGAATACATAAAATGGTTACCAATCAAAACATATAAATCATGAGCGGTTAACGCATAGCTTATGTTCGTAGCGTGCTATGTAAACGCTCTACAGCCGTTGCCGCGGGGTCGCGGGGTCGTGGGATGCGCGCGCGCACGCTGTTACCGTTCCGGTTGATATCACTAGTGGAAACGATAATGTAATACCGGTAAATGTTTTTATGTCGCCCCGGGCCGTGAGTAGCGATTTACTGCCCGCGCAAATTTCCACTTCCTGGCCGGGGGAATACCTACGTGAAATTGTGTAGCTCGGGCGGTGATAAAGAAAGCCTCAGGTTGCATGTTTATCGCCCTCGCCTTTGGCTCGTGTGACAAGTTCGTGCCATGGTGAGACATTCTTTATTTCACCACTTCCGGAATGTACGTTTGTCGGTCCCTCGTTTAATGCTCCTCTCATCTAATCAAAGGTTAACTGGTAGAGATCCCTTATAGGGATAAGTTCGCCTTTGTGCATATATTAATGTTATTTTTATTTTTTTGTGAATTGTATCTGTTTCTTTATATTTGTACAATAAAGCATTTTATATATGCACAAAGCCGAACTTATCCCTATAAGTCCCCTATGTATCCCTATAATCCCTACCTGTGATAAGCAGATGAGCAGGCGAAGTCGCGGCCGACAGCTAGTGAGAGATAAAATAACTAGGTTAAGTTTATTAACCTTATCTAATCTTAGCAAACAGTTAACAGAATCTTTCCCACGCGTCAAAACATTAAGGTTCTCTACATATCGTGTAGAAAGGGTATAGTGAAAGAAATCTATTCAACATTTTAATATAATACCTTGTTTATATTTATATGTGTTTTATGACACGATTTAAATTGTACCTTTCTTCTATCCTATATGGTTTGAAATTGAATGCACCTGTTACTAGACTAGACATGTCTTTGTTTCTTCGAGAAATAATATAGTAAACATGTCATAATAGCGTTATTGGAATGGAAATAAATAAAAAGTTTTTTAATTGATGACAAAACAATTACGGGCAACGGCCATGTTTTTATACTGTGGCAAGGCAAACGAGCAAGTGGGTCACTTGATGGTAAGTTTGCATCACCACCCATGGATAATCGATGCGTTACCAACCTAGGCTAAAGCAGAATTAATGTGCCAGTAATTTCACCGGTTGTTTTACTCTCTTCATCGGAACACAGCAGCGTAAGCACTGCTGCTTGGCGGCAGAATATGAGCTTAGGCGTATGCTGTACATATTTAAAATTAATAAAAATCTAAGAAAAACCCTCATTCCTACCACCCTAGTCAATAGGTAAATAATGTTAGGTATTTCTCTTTTCTTTTGTCCCTCTCAGATAAAAAAAAACAAATGTATACTTTTTAAAACAGTTGGAACTTGGCCGCTTTTTATGCGTGTGCTCAGTAATCCTATTAATTTTGATCGCGAGCGTTGACTTCTAACGATACGACATAACAGAGCTAAAGAGTAAGACACTACGCCTTAAACAATAAGGCTTTTGAAAAGTTTAAATTGTTACTTACATCTTTTACGCCTTCACGGTTTAGATAAAACACGTGGGATGGGCTTTGAAATATGAATTTCACTTTTAAAAATCCGGCTTGGAAGGATCATGCAATGTTACCAAGGTTAAAAATATGTCGAGCTTAACATACATGTTATTTATTTGGTTATACTTTTTAATTATTTGTCTAAAACCGTGTGAAAATTACGCCTGAACTTAACTAAAGATGTTTTCAACAATACTTTTTGAAACATGAAAAAAAAACAATAGATGTCATTACAAAGTTACGTTAAAATGCGATATTCACAAAACTCGGAAATGCATCTGGCCACCAGATGTTTTAGGCAACCCTTTCGAAATTCAATTTTCAAATATCGAACTTCTTCGAACAGCGTGGGAACTTATTTGAACGCGACCAATTTATCGTATGCTACGGAGCTAATCAATTCTCAATCTTAACGCGTGGTAACAAAAGCTTGATTGGTTGAAAATGTTATTGGTGTTAACGGACACATTGTGTATTGCTAATTCTTACTTTGAATATTTTGCCAGTATCACGTCCGGAAGTCGGTTTTTTTTTTATTATGCTGTCACCTGCCAGTCTGGAAAAGCAGGTTGTATTCTATACAGCCAGTATTGAGTGGCGAATGGTGTTACGCTTACGCGTTTAGGTATAATTAGAGGACACTGTGTTCGATTCGCTTTGCAAAGAGAAGTTTTAGCTCGGAAGCTACGGTAGGACTTGCTACTGCCGCCAAGCAGTACAATGCGTGTTCCGGTGTGAAGTAAGACAGCAGGTGAAATGGCATATGAGGTATTCTATCCTAAGCCCTTTAACTGATGTAACTGGCAACGTGCCTGCAATCCTCTAGTGATAAACCTTCATTGTTAGTTTTTGTTTACGTTTCTAGCTATAGTGGTTTAGGCTGTGCGTTGTCTGACAGTCACGTTACTCTTACTACTAGCTACTAGTTGATGCCCGCGACTTCGTCTGCAAATACATTTATCGCTATCCCGCGGTAATTACTAAATTTTTCGGGGTAAATACTATATTCTATGTCCTTCCTTGGGGCTGAATCTGTCCGTATACCAAAGTTTGTATGTCCAGCTAAATCGGTTCAGTGGTTTAGGCGTTAAAGCGTAACAGGCAGACAGAGTTGCTTTCGCATTTATAATATTACTAGCTTCTGCTCCTGACTTCGTCTGCTAAGTGTTTGCGTGAAGTGTCATAACGCACTCATACTCAGATAGCATAGATTACACTTCCAATTGTCTATGCCATGCCGATTGCCGGCCGATCGCTCGCAGTATCGTATCGAGTCGAGCGACAAGAAAGGTGAGGTTCCCACGGAGCGTGAGAGCGTTGCGACACCAGTGTTGCCAGCACTAATGAGATTTAGGATTTATAAGATGTTAACATTACATTTATATAATTTTTGTTTGTTTTTACCCGACTGCGACAGACTGTTATGTTTTTCGAGTGTATGGATGTATATTTCTTTGGCAGGCTCGTTTTAAAAAAAACGCGATTAGTCGTGCGTGAGTGGCAACATTAAAAGTAAAAATACTTGTATATCTACTAATCACTATTAATATTATAATATAAATGCGAAAGTAAGGTCCGTCTGTCTGTTACGCTTTCACTGCTAAACCATTAAAACGATTTTAATGAAGGCGCATAGAGTAGTTTTTGTCCTGGATAAACTCATAGTTCCCGCGGGATAGCGATAAGTGAATTCTGCGCAGACGCAGTCGCGGGCAACCTCTAGTTAATCATCCTTTACCGCAGATTATTGGCCTTAAACTTACAACGGAGTGAGCGAGACAGGAACAGCGACAAGATATCCGTTACACACTTTTCCGGCCGAGTGCAATGTAAACAAACATGGCTACCGACCCATTTTATGCCTTAACTTCGTAACAATTAGATACATTGTACCATAAACAAAAGGGTAATTAACAAACTTTTTAATTCACGAAGTTTCTCAACACATAGAAAGCTTTAACGACGTGTTCCATCAAGCTGTTACGATTAATGGCCTTTAAGAGCTTCACGTGTTAAAAACCGTATATAAGTCCATTTTAAAAGGCAATCAAAGATACGTTTTACTATTAAAAAGTGTAAACAACTGGTTGAATGGACGCTTCCCACGCCCTCGATATTGCAAATAAAAAAAAAACTGTCGCGGTATCGAGCCGAGTGCACGCAATTACAAATTTAAACGTGCTAGCGGAAGAATCTAGAACTTTCATTTGCTCATACGAAATGCTAGATGATGTTTGATGGTGGCGCCATAGATACCCGCAAATATAACTTGGTCGCGTCGTAATTTATCCTTTTGGCGCCAAGTAAAAATAGACGAATCATCCCACGGATGCAATGTAAAAAAATGTAACTGCAACCGCTTTTAAAAAGTAAAAACGGAGTGTACGCGAAGTGGATTCATAAAGTCGATTCACGTGAGAAACGGGATGTGGACCGTTACAACGAAGGGCTGGTTTGTGGACACCATTTTGTTTTTTAAAAATAGATAATTGCCGATCCACAGATAACCTAAAGGTGCATCGAGGGAAATAGATACTAAGTACTGGCTGAGAACAAAATACATTGACTCATTTTTCTTAATGGCCAATACGAATATTGAATGTTATAAATCCTATTTTTTTTTAGTGTGGCCTTTCCAAATGTAGTATTCCAATTTTAAGATGACACCTTTTTTTTGCAAAAGAAAGTTTTTAATAGAAATTAATTATATCATCTGACTAATATATTGTTTGTAAACATCTCTTGTACGCACTAGGTTACATTATATCAGCCTCCCGCATCGATTCAAGATTAAAAATAAAATCAAGTACCGTGAGAATGGGCCTAGTCAGCCTCTGACTCCTTATAGGCGTAGTTTTAGAGTTCAAATTGGCGCTAAAAATACACGCATGGCCTTGTATGTAATGAACGACTGTTTCTTTTTAGAACAAGTTGCGGCAATACTGAATTGTCTGTAGTAATCGAGGACAGGCCTTTTTTGTGGTTATGATAGAAGTTATAAAGATATAAACATTTTAAATATGTATGTAGATACGTATTTGCTACAAACGTGGTTTAAGTAAACAAACAATTACATATTACCTCCTGGCTTGTGAAAAGCAACACTTAACTCATTCTATTTTTGAATTAACTCAAAAGAAATATATCAAACTGACCAATTTTCACGTTCCAAAACTCGGATTCGAAATTTCGAATAGATTATTAAAGAATACTTGTTTATTTGGTTCCCACGCCGTCGACAATACGGATAACGACAGATTAATTCCAACCGGCCAGCATCATCGCTTTTAATGAGCCGGTCACGTTTTGTTTTTTAAAATTGGAACAATCTAATTTGGAACTAAATGGAGGTGTGATGACTGTAATCGAAACTGTTTTGTGGGAACTCCTTTATTGGTATAGAAAGAGAAAGAGTCAGTGTCTTATGAAAATCAGAAGATATATTTTTAAATAGAAAGAAAGAAAGAAAGAAAGAAGACATTTATTCCTTTTTGCAAGACACACAAATATAAGACAATATACACAATTTTATAGAAAATAAACAAGGTATAACAATAAAAAACATAGAGACGTAAATAGATGCTGGTATCGTTGGATGATAGAGTATTGCTAGGCTGATTTATTTATAACACATGGAAAGGAGCAAGTGGGTTACCTGATGGTAAGCAATCACCATTAGGCTCGAATCAATTACCTATTTCAGTAATTTCACCAGCTGTCTTACTCTCCACCTTGGCATGGGAGCCAGTAAGATGGTGGTAGCGATACGGGCGGACTCGGCACAAGGTATACCTAGTCGCTTTAGGTGTAATTAAATTGATAGGCGATGCTAGCAACCCATCACTATTTTGATTTCCCTTTCCACTAATACGCCCACAACCATGGCTAACGTCAATGTATCTCGTTTAAACTCGTTTTTAAATGTAAATTGTCGTTTATTATTTTATTACAAATCAAGCTGCTAATCGAGATAAACTTGAATGGCTGACCGCACAGGAAGGGACGACGGATGTGGCAATATCTGGTGAAACCTACACGCTGGGTGTTGCCAGTGAAAAAAATGATGCGTAATGAAGCCCATGTGAAACTTTACTGTAACTCGTTGGGTTTCCGATGACTTTTTGCATTTGCAATCGTACTTGGAAAAGAAATGCAGACAGTACATTAGCTCTTTCAGTGCGGTTAACTCTTCAACAATAGTGCCAATTTACTAGCCGTGAAGTAACTTGGTGGAAGGGTTGAATAAAACGATGAAATGTAACCCTAAACTAAAATTAAACTTGCAAATCTAAACTAGGTTATAAAAATGGGAACAATCCCAATTCTAACGAATAAATTAAAAACAAAGAATGTGATTCAAAATCTTAACTGGGACATGTTCCCGAAACTCACTTTGAAGAATTCATTGTCAATGAAAATGTACTCGTAATTATTTTAAATTGTGTCATAAACAAAGATCGAAACAGTGTCCTAATTGCAAAAGCTGTAAACCCGTATACAAACGTAAACAAAAGACCTTGCATTGCACAAAGGGATGATTCATACAACACATACATACCAAGTTAGTGTAAGCCTGCATTTGGCAACCGACTGCTTTCTGAGAGTCGTAGCGTATTTCATGAAAGACAGTTCAAAGGTTTTTGTTGCCTTAGCATCCTGTGTGTCAGGTTTATAGGAATTACTGAGTTGTAATGAGCTGATTGGTCGTAGAGTATCAGAGAACTTATTATTTCAATTACTTTGGCAAGGTTCATATTATGTTCATTTCTGTTTTGTCTGCACTTTTGCATACCCTACAGTTAACTTCCTCAAATTTAACTTCACGAACATATGCTACTTAATCTACTTTTAGTCTCGCCACGTGCCCGTAATGGTGACAGTGGTGTAAATATAACTAATTCCGTTCACTAATTAAGGTAGTTTTAGGGTCGTTGTTGCGAATAGGGGACGCTATTATTAGAGGCCTTTTGTGGTTTCAAAATATGTTACCGTTATCTTAAATAGCAATAGCAAAATGCTTATTCGTTCTCCTTTTTAGTGGCTTTTAGCATGGAAAATTGTACGCGATTTGATCTAATTGAAGTAACAAGCGAGCGCAATCGAAGGGCCCTAAGCAAATCGCTGAGTAAATCGATGAGAAATCATTAGTGTGTAAGGGCCCTCAATGTCAAGTTCGATTAATCCATAGTCAAAACTCGAACCACAGGCCGGTTCTTTTTGTCGATGGCCAGTAACATTTCTTCTAAAAAGTATTCCAGCCTGCATTGAACGTTCCGAAATCAAAATTCCCGCCGATTTTCTATATGGCCAGTTACATTATCCCCCCGTTTCCAAGCTACAGTCTGCCTGTCACGCACCACGGCTTTTTAGTTCATCACGCTTTGCTGCATTCGTTCCGTATCGTTTTACGCTAACAGCTTTAAAGTCTACTTTTACAACACTGAATGTATTGTTAACCTGGCTGGTAAGTATCACATGTGTTGTTCCTATGTGCAGTATGTTAAAGTTGATTTTGTTTTGAGTGTTGCGCATAAGTTTGAGTGTTGAGTTTTTCTTCAATATGGCGGCAAGACGCGGTTGCGAGCTCATTTCACTTTTTATCAGTCGTGCTATTCTCAAGATGATACAGAAACGTAATTCGGAATTCCAATTTCAAACGATATTTCTGGAACAAAAAGCCCGAAGTATGGAATTCTGAATCTCTTGAAACAGAATTCTACTTACGCTGGTGAGTTTTGATCATGTTTTCTATCAATCGAGGTCACTTATTGGCCGAAACTTTACACACCCCAGTTTTTGTCCCGCTCTTGCTAACGTGTAATCCTTAGTGATAAATAGAGAGGTGTTATGAAGGGCTACATCCACTACCAACCCTAATTTTAGCAACACAATGCATTTACAATTGCAAATTGAACTCTAGTCAAAATTCTTTTAACTGGCCCTTCCGTAAGTGTTTTTAAAACTTGGTATTTTCGCTGACACATAATCAAATATATTTTTATATACTTAGGAATATTACTGGCATAATAAGCTATTTACCTCAGCCTTATAGGTTGTATTGTAAGCAACAAAAAAAACTCTAGTAGCGCGTATGTCTTTGGGCAGCTATGTTTTTTTTTCTCATCCTGTTTAAGTGTAGATAAGGAAAAAGTTCGCTTTTGTACTTTCTATCTACACCACACCACACTTACACATTTTGTGTTGTATGTAATAATGGATTTATTTACATTGCAATTTATTTACTTTTAATGCTTTAGCCTTTGTTGTGAAGTTATGAAGTTTAACTAATTCCTTAACTTTTTTTTTTGAGCATCTACGTATATTTCCGATTTAATGCCGGTTATTTCCAACGCAGAATTTTATTTTCCTTTTCAGTCTAGTAATATTTCTAATAAGTGCACTTATCCATCCGCCATCTTGGATCCTTTGTGCACTAAACGCACCTTGCGTTTCGTTTCACCTGACCGCGTGTAAATTCTTGATTAAATAAAAAAAAGTAAATGTCGAATGCTTAAATATTTCATGCCAGTTATCACTCTACTACCGCGGCACTCGTATAATGGAAACTACTTACATTTTAATTTATTCCAGCAGATTTTTCTTTAAAATGGTTGTATTTTAAGTTTTTTTTTCATTTGCTTGCGTAGGAAATGAATACACTTAATTCTAGCCAGTATTTAAAAAAATGGTATTGTTTTATTTATTACTTCCGACGATCAATATACAGTGTCAGTTTCCGAAAATTTAATTTGACTGCAACCGATTTTTCTTTTGCAAAATTACCCAAATTATTTTTTTAACAAGGCGTATATTTCATTAAGGGTTATTTTTATTAGACGCAAAATATACCTGTACAGTACATACATATAAAACAAGCGGTGCGTCTTTTATTTTATACTTATAAAATTAAACTTATTTGCATCTGCATGCAAGCTGCATTTTTCCTATTTTTTTTTTTAAATTAGCTTCTAAGAAACATTTAATTGCGTTTAGTTACACGTTCGGAACACAAACAATAGTTTATTTCTGTTCTATTCTAGAACTAGAACGCTTTTGACGTCAACGCTCTAACATTAGACTAGGGATTGCACCAGGAAGACGCTGTGACGTAAAACGTGACATTTCGGATGCGTACGCGCTTCTCGGAACTGCGTTCCGTTTCTGCATAGCGCCGAATAGCCGACTGACAGATGCCAAATGCGTTTCGTTTCGACGTGCGGATTGATTTCATGAAATTACTTGCCAGTGCGTTTAATTTTAACCTATTCTCCATTTCAATGGGTTGCTCCTGTAAACAAATAAATTTCATCTAAATTCCCACACAGTCATTGTATGCAATCAGCATCACATCCACCGGAATTTTGAAGGATCATAACTTTGATATCTCCAGATATTTGATAACGATTATACTATGATTAATATATTTAAAATTTATTTACAAAACGTCAACATGGACTATAAGGACCCAGAGCTGCACGCCGTTGCATCAACAAAGTTTCTGAACGAATAAAAAAGCAGATCATAATTGTAAATAAACTAGAGATATCCGTAGTTGAAAACGGAAGTGAGGTTCAAAGCCATTTTTAACGGTCGAAGAACTTTAACAAACCAACGATCACCCTAGTGTAATTAAAAAAACTATCAGATTTCCTTTTTTGAAAAAGGAACAGCAGGATGCGCTTGCGCGGCGGTGCGCATCGCCGCGGGATCGGGCGCTCTGATTGGTTGGGTTGCTACCAATCCGGAACGAGATACGTACCGTTGCATTGCGTAGTTGAATGATGTAATGTATTGTATCTTATGAAATTCTAATTATAAAATGAACGTTTTTGGCAAATTTTGAATGCACAATTAAGATGAACTTGACTCCATAAAGCATGCGAAAGGAAACTGTGTTAAGTATGCATCTTTTGAAGCCTAAGAATATCAGTACTTAACATCAGCCATAGACTACATGTCTCTCAACTGTAAATTCTCGTACATAAATACATATATTAATCACGTCTTTATCCCTTAAGTACGTGGTAGACAGAGCCTGAGGTAACAAATCAACAAGACCTAGGCCACGCTTAGCGTGATTGTGGGAGTATAGGTGGAAAGGGGAATCAAAATAGTGATGGTTGTTATACCCGCATCGCCAATAACATGATTCCTAAGATTTTCGGCCAATCCCTCCATGGGCTTTTACGTTTTTCTTTGCTGCCAGACCAGCACTGAAGAAATTCTCGTAGTTCTTGCAAAACCAAAATAAAAGACTGTCGTGTGCTGTATAGAAGCGAAATACATCAACTTGTCAATACAATTCGTATAAAATTAGGGTGGATATCTCCCCTACATTCTTAAGCTCACAGCTGTGATAATGTGGGATATATCTCAAGGGGATTCTGCTAATGAAAAGCCCATTGTCTGCGTGTGGGGGTGGCCCTTTGACTTTCTCTGAACTTAGTACTTTGAAACAAAACAAGACGCGTTCGAATGTTTTGGGAAGTAAAGAGGTTCCTCTCGGTTATGTCAGCCTGGTATTTTTGTGCTTCGGAGAACTCTCCTCTCGGATGCATGCTTGAGATGTTGTTAGTTTGTCTTAGATGTGATGCTGGTAACTGAAGTGTGTCATTTTATATTGGTTAAGGTGCATTGGGGTAAATTCGGAATTGGGGGAATTTCGAAAATCGTGGATATCCACTGAACGGGGCTTGTCTAGAAGCCAAAGACATTGGAGCTTCTAGGTAAGCGTTGCTAGATTGTTTAATTGTTCCCCGTTTAGTGGTTCGACGCGTTGCGAAATTACCCCAATTTCGAATTTACCCCAAAACCCCAATGCACTATAATTACTAGACCGACTTACTTGAAAATATTCTGTTTTTAGTATTTGATGTTACAGTGACGGACAATAGAGTCTTAAGTAATAGGGTATCTACGGAACACTAAAAAATCATAACCCTCCTTTGACTATCTACCAAGTTTCTTTTGGCGCATTCTTCAAATGATGCTATTCCGTAAAGAGACGCGTAAAAGTGCCTTTTGCGGCCTATTTCCATATTGAACCTTTTTATTTTGTCCAAAGTGCGTATGTCTTTTGTTTATCGTCAGGTTTGTGTGCTTTCTTAATGACAATCAATTTTTGTTTTATAAACAGTAGAGTCATGATGTCATCATTATTGTCGTTGGATACATATTTACCAAACACTTTGGATGCTTCAAATTGCTGACTTGTAACGTCATTGAGGTCGGTTGAAGTGACGTCAACGCTTCCCTCTACGTAAAGTCCATTCCTCCACTTTAACATACATAAATCACGTTTTTATCCCTTACGGGGTAGACAGAGCCTAAGCAAGAGCTAAAGGCCACGCTTAGCATGATTGTGGGCGTATAGGTGGAAAGGGGAATCAAAATGGTGTTGGGTTGCTAGCCGCATCGCCTTAACGTTACTCCTAAGATTTTCGCCCATTACCTTTTAACGCTTTTGTAATCAAAAGAAGTCAACTAAGTTCATATATAAACTTGAAATGTAGTAATCATAGTATAATTGTTTTAATATGTCGTGAGATATCAAGTATGGCCCTTCAATTTGGGATTGAGCGAAAATCTTAGGGATCATGTTATATAGGCGATGTGGCTAGTAACCCATCACTGTTTTGATTCCCCTTTCCATCCATACGCCCACAATCATGCCAAACGTGGTCTTTAGGTCCTGTTACCTTAGGCTCTGTCTACCCCGTAAGGGATAAAGACGTGATTTATGTATGTATGTGGTTTGTTTACAGAGACGTTAAAATAGACTGGAACGGAGAATATTAAAACGGTTATGTTTCTCAGTGTTATGTCTAATTTTATATCAAGCTGCGTGCCCTTTTTAAACCTTAATTCTGATGTGATGCAAGCGTAAACATTTATGTTTTAATTCTGTTATTAAAACAGTGCATTGACCTTTAGTCTGCCATCTTTTAAAATAGATGTTGCGTTATAAAACCGATTAATAACTCGATCGATACTCTTTGTTGCCAGTACTACACTTGAGTAATTACTTCACGGTCCTTCGAGCCGGATATCGAGAATTCATGGTCCTCTCAACCGGATGCCGCTAAGTACTTTGAGTGCTGTAATTTTTTTGTTGCATTATCTATTTTGCATCGATCGTACGCGTTGAGAACTTTGTCGCTTTAACGCGTTTGTCATAGTAACTATATACCTGTGCATGTTTTGTTAATGTGACATGGTTGTGTTCAAGGTTGTGTACATTATTTATTAAACCCTATCAACATTTGTGTAGGTCAAGGTTGTACTTTGTGTGAAATCAATTGTCTCTAACTGGACTTTACCTGTACTCAGAAACATCGATTAACTTTAATTGGTTTGTATATGAGATTCGATGTGTTTCTTTATTTACTAATAATGGCGGCAATTGTCACCCATTTTGAGATAAAATACTACCTCAAGCTTTGCCGCACTGAAAGCTTTACATACCTACATTAAATAATCACGTATTTATACCTGACGGGGTCGACAGCCTAGGGTAACAAGACCCAAAAGCCACGTTTAGCGTGATTGTGGGCGCATAAGTGGAAAGGGGAATCAAAGTGATGGGTTGCTAGCCGCATTGCCTATAACCTGATACCTAAAATTTAAAAATCAACTTAATTTGAAAGCTTTAAATATTCAACAAAGAATTTAAGACCGTTTGTATTTTCATTCGTTTATTTTACGACGCTTGCTTTCCTCTTCCCCGGTGACCTACTAAGGAAAATCAAAGATGGCCTCCCCTTCCCCTCCATGGACTTGAATTTAGTCCCCTGGGCGTGTATTCGATTTACTTATAATTGACACAGATGGCGCTGTTGCACGCTTGCCTGGTTTTAGGGGTAATTTCGGGGTCTGGGGTGTCTGGAGCAATTTTAGGGATAAATTAGGGTAAGTAGGTTAAATGGTAATTTGAAATCGTGCGCAGGCGAGTTTTTTTTATTATTTTACCTATGATAACGAAATAAATTTATTTGTATTTGTAAAATTGCATAATTTTTAACCACTTGGTTATGTTTAATCATTATAATACCATCTATCATTATACGTAGCATGATATCTTAGATATTCTTTTTTTTTTGCGCTTGCCCGTAATGTCCCACTGCTGGGCAAAATCCTCTCCCCTAGACTTCCACTTTCAACTCTCCCTGTCCTGACTTATGTCTGGTCTGGCCTTTAGATCATCCCGGCATCTCCACCTCTGTTTCTTTGAATCTTTTTTTATCTATAGTAGAAAGAAATGTAATTCACATCGAAACAAGATGTCGATTATATCCATGTAAATGCGGCAAAAATTATTAAGTAAGAAAAACTAAATTGAATTACTGGCCATAGACTACGGCGAACGGAGTGTTTTTTTTTCTAACCCGACAACACTGGCCGGTCGTTGCCCGCGCAGAGGCGTGACGAACAAAAACGTTCCGATTCTTTTTTCGAAATCACAATTAAATTTATAACGTTAGCAACGCTTTGTAATGGAGCGCGACGCCATTTCAAATTGAGAACGTGGCCAATAGATTTAGAGAAAAAAAAAATTGGTCGGTTCAGCGATACTTTGATTTCAATGTCATGTTTACAAGGTGTCATAAAATTGTTTATTTCAGCAGTTGATTGAACACTTCCGTAATAGTACATTACACCCCGAGGATGGTGAAATAAAGAATGTCTCAGATCGGAGGGACTTGTCGCACGAGCTAAAGGCGAGGGCGATAAACATGCGACCTGAGACTTTCTTTATCACCGTCCGAGTTGGGTAAAGAATTTTACGTTTTCCCCTGGCAAGGATGTAGAATATTTCTAAACACAAATAATCGAACATAATGATACTAAAGTAATAATAGTAAAATTATTTTCTTCTTATAAAAAGACTTCCATGCTGGTCTGGGAGCAAAGGAAAAACATAGAATGTACCAGTTGCTTCTCGTCCCGCGCAGATGGTAAAAGCCCATCGAGGGAATGGGCGCGTCTTAGGAATCATGTTATAGGCGATGCGGCTAGCAACCCATCACTATTTTGATTCCCCTTTCCATCTATACGCCTACAATCATGCTAAACGTGGCCTTTAGGTCTTGTTACCTCAGGCTCTGTCTACCCCGTAAGGGATATAGACGTGATTTGTGTGTGTGTGTGTGTATAAAAAGACGTATTTGAAAAAAATCTGTCATTGATTTGGCTGAATAGCAAAAAGCCTTACTATGAAAGCTCACAAAAACGATTTTAATTTGTCATCGAAATGTACTTTGTGGCGTTGGTTCAAAATATAATTAAGTGCATAACTGTTGTTTTTATTAGATGTGTCCGATTTTTAATATTCACGCGTTTTAATCAAAAGTATTGGAAGTAGAAAGGTGAACTAACTTATCGTTAGTCGTGACTGATTGATCGACGTATAACCGATTTTGGTAACTATTGTTTTTCGATCGAGCGAATGCGATGCGCGAGCGCAGCGTCTCCTCAGCACGTCTAGCACGAGAGCACACAAGAGTCGCGTCGCGCGCGAGATAGATTGCCTGTCTTTTTCTTACTGTTCGTTTTAGAAAGAGACGGGTAGTTTTTCTCGCGCGCGACGTGACTTTCGTGCGTGTCAAATCGACAAAACCATAGACAAAGCCGTTTTTTTTTTATAGCCAGCCGAACGAAGGCGATTGGGATTCTGTCTAAATTCACGAATTATCAAACAGCGAAAAAATATTTATTATTAATTAACAAAGCTACGTAAAAGCATAATATTCAAATTAGTTGCTTGAAATAGTCCATTTTATCAAATAAAGGTGTTAAAAGCACCGCTTAAAAAAAATGAATAATGCCAATTAATTCGATACGAACACAAAATAGACGACGCGTGTGTTTGTGTCGCACTCACCATAAATAAAGATATCCCCGTGGGTGTGGCCATGTGTGCGCCAGTTGTGTAAAGCCCCCCGTAAGACTTAAAGTTGGGTGTGTTCGAAGGGGTGGCGATAAAGGTCCAATATTTATAGTTATTTGTATACAATACATCGCTGCTTATAAACTAAAGGGCCACAAATCAAAATTTTCCAAAATCACTTTTATTTAAAAAATGTGGCCAAAATCAACCTTATTTTCATGTCACAAAGACACCGGTCAAAATCGCTCTAAATCGCAGTTTTACGCATGCGCCCTTTTGACATTTTTACGCATTGACGGTTAAGTTAAGGATATAGTTACCTCAAAGTTAAAATAAACAAAAGGTAGAGAATTAAAATACGCATCGACGGTATTATGACACAAAAGCATTGGACGTAGGAGTGCAAAAAAACAAATAAAAAATCAAATGAAAAGTTTAATTGTGCTCTCCTGAAAAAAACTTGATTTTGATTTGTGGCACTTTCGTTTATAAGCAGCGACATATGAATATCTTCTCAGTAGACGACCGGGTAGCTAAGTAGTTAGTAGTAACCCTAACTATACTTCGGTTATTTTACATACATACAAAAATCACGTCTTTATCCCTTACGGGGTAGACGGAGCCTAAGGTAACAAGACCTAGGCCACGTTTAGCATGATTGTAGGCGTATAGGTGGAAAGGGTAATCAAAATAGTGATGGCCGCATCGGTTATAACATGATTCCTATGCCGATTCTCTCGATGGGCTTTTACCATCTGCGCGGGGAGTATGTAGGAACATTCTATGTTTTTTCTTTACTCCCAGTCCAGCAGAAGCATAACGGAAAACTCAGAGGCCTATTGAAAAACAGTTTTAAAAAATGAATAAGAGCCAGTTACAATTAAAAATCCTTTTTGTTAAGTTTTATATTTACCAGTAACCGATTTTTAAAGATTGTTTTTCGATAAAAAGACATGTCTAGAATGTTCACCTTCTTTCTCATGCTAAAAAAAACGAAATATATGAAGCTAGAGATCCCAATTTTGAGCCGATGTGTTCTATGGCAACACCGTGTATAGGCGCGGGAAATAACAAAATGGCGGACGCACTAAAATCTCACGTTACGGTAACTTCCTTCAATACTTCACGCCATTAAGCAGGGGTGCGCATGGGCACGTGTGCGTACAATAGGGGTGTTCCAGATGGCTGCGTTGTCGCTGTGACGTAATTTTAATGCGGGCAACTTGTTGAACGTCTTGTGGTACCTTTGGCTTTTAGTATATGTACAGCTAGCTAGATCGATTTAACCCCATTCATGAGAATCGTTGGAGCCGTTTCCGAAATTCAGATTATGATTATTGATTTAGATTGATTTAGATTTACGGGTGGTAGGGCCTTGTGCAAGGTCCGTCCGGATCGCTACCACCATCTTACTCGCTAATCCTGTCGCTAAGTAGCAGTGCTTGCACTGCTGTGTTCCGGTGTGGAGAGTAAGACAGCCGGGGAAATTACGGGCACAAGAGGCATTGCATCTTAGTCCTCTAGGTTGGCAACGCATCTGCAATCCCTCTGGGGTTGCGGGTGTCTATGGGCAGTGGTGATCACTTACCATCAGGTGACCCACTTGCTCGTTTGCCTTCCTAATCATATAAAAAAATATATATATATTCTCTCATCCCTGGTGAGCAGTACTTTTTTTTTTTTTTATTTATTTATTTAGGCAACAAACAGTCACATAGTTGAACATAGTATTGATACATAATAAGGTGTCGACCTGGAGTGCCATAACAATAATAACGTGAACGGTAAACTGGAACGGTAGATGCAGTAGATGGCATTGCGCATGAATCAGCAACAGGTACAATACCCAATTAATAATTATACTTAAACATGGTAATACTAAAAAATGGAAAATTTAAAAGAAGTGCGTGCAATTTCTAAGCATTTAAGTGACAAATAACACGGTTCTTAAAATATGGTATGTTCCATGGGAGTTTGTAATTGTGTCGTACAGATAACTCAAACGGGTGACGCTTGGCGACAAAAATTCGCATAGTAACAAGGTCACGTGACAGCTAGGAACAGATAGAAACATTCGAAGGCTTACCCACCTGCTATGGTTGGTGTAGGGCAAGGCTGCCCAACCTTTTCAACGGTCGGGCAAATTGGATGATTCAAAAATCACAGGCGGGCCACTGACCACTGACAATTCGTAGTTTTGTTATTTCTCATTCATTCACAAATCACGTCTTTATCCCTTATGGGGTGGACAGAGCCTAAGGTAACAAGACCTACAGGCCACGTTTAGCAAGACACTGAGGGCTTAGAGGTGGAATGTGGAATCAAAATAGTGATGGGTTGCTAGCCTCATCGCCTATAACATGATTACTATGATTTTCGCCCATTCCCTCGATGGATTTTTACCATTTGCGCGGGAAGAGAAGCAACTGGTACAACTGGTGCAACTGGTACTGGTCTTATATTATCATATCATCTTCTTTTGGCACTAATTTCCAGAAATCTACAAATTATTCTGAAGAAGTTTCTGACTTTGAAGATATTTTTTAGCACGGACGTTTCTTGAGGAACCTTTGTTAGCGACTGAGAGTCTAGTTGTTTATTGTAAGTCAATGGTATATTCTCTTAAATTTGTGTGTCTTGCAAAAAGGAATAAATGTCTTCTTTCTTTCTTTTCTTTCTTTCTTACTCGACTGTTAGTGGAGGCAAAATACGTGAAATTTCCCTTAAGTCAGGAAATAATTCTAAGAACTGATAAAAACAATTGTTTTTGATTTGTATGGGTTAGAAATGGAATTTAATACATCACTTGATATATTCACCCCCCCGGAAAGGGGTGGAATTGGTTGAAAATGGTGTAATAGTAATAACTAAGAAGAAAAAATAGGTGTAGTCTGTGCAATTTGCCATACGTTTTATTACATCTTAATCTATATTTGCACCCGTTATTTAGCTCAATTCAAGCTACGGAACATACAAAAAAAAAATCATATAACTAAAAATATACTTTTTGGCATTGCGGCCCCGGGAAAAATACAGAACGCGGTGCAAATTGAGGAAATGATGAGAATATATCCGTGCATGGCGGGAAGAACTTGATAACTCCAAAATGGCAATTTTACAGGGCAGCGATTTTAAAGTTTGTCATTTTCTCCAAAATCCGTTTTTATCTCGAACTCATCTCTATAGCTTGATTTATGGATAATTTTATGTAATCTTTCAAATTATGTTACGTGTTCTCGTAAATTCTGCTTATTTTGTAAGATATTAGACTTATCAACATACTACCCAGAGACTTATCAACTTATTACCCATACATTAGTGCTCAAACCAGTGAAAACATTATTTAATTTAATTCCTAAAAATCAGTTTTTCAGTGTAATTGAAATGTCTAAATTGATTTAAGAGTAATTTTAGATGGTTTTTCAAATATGGTTATGTTTATCTTTCTTACTATCTTATTATTCATAATAATTGACTTATCAACATGTTCACCGATGACTTATCAACTTATTCACCATAGAATTGGGTATCAATAATACACATTAATCGTTTGTAATAAAAAAAATGTAATAAAAATGTTCGTAATAAAATTTCACCTTTTTCATCATCATTCACCAAATTCATCAAATTTCACCTTTTTCATTTTTTTTTATTCATCTTTTTCTTGTGTTTTATGTACAATAAAGAGTTATACATACATACATACAATTTCAATAATTTGGGAATGCAAGCGCACTTTTTGCACTACCTAATTTGAAAAAAAAAAGAAAAATTAGAACGACTTCTTGGCTACGTTCAGTAACTAAAGCCGGATGAAAATCGTCCGATCATGAACACACTTACCGAACGAGTTGGGACGTTCTTCTGTCAAAAGTGTCAATTCAAAATAAATATAAAATAAATATTTGCTCCGAGACCTGAATAGAAATTCATTTTATATTTATTTTGATATTATATTTCTGATATCTTTGATATTATATTATTATATTTCTGTCCCTTTTCATCTTGAATCATTAACGTCTTCATTGAATCTCCCATTTTAAATTAAATTCACATTAAATTTAAATGTCGATGGTATGCGATTTCGTATTCGTAATAATAAGTTTATATCCCCAGCGTTCGAATTATAAATTTTTCCGCTTTTCAACTGTCAAAGTGACGTCTGGGCTTTTTTTACCCATCTATTTTATGGGGTGACCGGTGTGATCGTCCGATGATCGCACTGACTTACTGAACGGGCCAGTGCGTAGTCGGGTGTCGTCGGGTGATCAAACTGAACGCACCCCTGTTCTCATATATCTCGGGAAAAGTAGTATGCGACATCAGTATGAGACATGACACAATGTGACAAGTTATTCAATAAAGAACATATTTTTGATTTGACCCGGTCTATAAATGAGAAACTACTAAGATAACACGAGATATCATATTCCGTGCATAGCGTGAGTAACTTGATAAGTCGAAATATAACGTCAATATATTAATTGTTAACTTTATAGTGTAAGTATAAATTAACATATCAAGTTACCAGTAGTTGAATATAAGTAGATAAAACTATATATTTATTTGTTAACGTAATAGTGTGTTAGTCGTCGCTTTGATATCTTGTTTTGTCAATTTACGTACGATAGATCGGTTTTTGAGCATAAGTTGATGTAAGGATATATTACGATATTATATATTTTTTTGTGACTCATCGCGTATATATCTCGCTTCGTTAAATAAAATACGCAGCGTATGGATATATTCAAATACTCACAAGGCAATATCTCTAAAAGTATCGTAGATATCGAGTTGTCAATTTTTTTCCTACAAAACCAATGCTGTAGGAAGCCATTGCGACGATAAAAAAAAAATCGTGTAAGTGGAGTTATCAAGTTCTTCCCGCCATGCACGGATATATCAAAACACAATACCAAATTTGCACCAGGGTGCGACACCCGGAAAGTAGTTTTCTATGTTTTACTGTCTTTGTACTTCGGGGGAAATTTTGGAATTAATAAAAATCGTCACAATCGTCTTAACTTGGTTTGATTTACATTCGCACCCCATAAAAAATTGACATTTCTACACGGAACATGCGGTTCTGTAATACTACCCGCTACCTAGCGTTCGCTGCTATTCCTTGCGTTTAGATAGAACTATGTTTAACAAACTTCCGGTTAAAATTTTCTTTTTTTTATTGAGTGCGAATGTAGTATCTTTTAAATATGTGTTATTTATAAATTTTCACGACTATCTTAATTTCCCCCGAAGTACAATCTACAAAAGAGTGAAAAAAAACATGTTCCATACTTTGCACGGGGGTGCAAAGTTACCTGGGTGTTTATAATACTTTGAAAAGCTTAATCTAAGTTTGCACCAACCGTCTGAATTATCCTCGAGCCGCAATCAGAAAAAAATATTTTACCAAGATTCTATACATCGTACACCTTTTTAATTAACATACATTATGTACCAAAGGGGACCCTTCACGTGGCTAAACTTGCGCCTAATACCTTTTATCATACTCCAAAATAACGGCATTTGAAGTTTATACCTAATATTTTAAAGTGTTCCGTACATGATAGAAAGGTGCAAACCGAGGGAAACCATCTAGTCGTGCCCTCTAACGATTCCACAAAAAAACACGACTACACGAATTACTTCCATACTTTTCGGTAATTCGACTATACTACAGGGTGTCTGGCGGCAGTTTTACATTTTTTTATCCTAATATTTAAAAAAGTAATAAACGGTGCGGGGGGGGAGTGGCGTCATTCGAACCACCGATCGTGCGGATTTGTCAGTCACAATGCCGCAGTGGTCGGGAGAGCATCGCGCGTTCGCTGTCGAGGCGTTTTTTAAAGGCGGCGATTCTTACGTTATCGCTCGTCGGCAGTTTTGTTCACGTTTCAATATTCGACGATTGAGTGATGGACCAAGCGTGAATTTAATTCGTTCGTGGGTGGAGAGATTCCGTGCAACTGGTTCCGCTGTAAACGGTCTACGCCCGGGGCCTAGCCGGACTTCAAGAACCCCCGAAAATATTGAACTTGTTGAAAGAAGTTTACGTGAAAATCCCCGACTTTCGGTACGGAAAAGAGCAGCCTTATTGGGACTTGCTAGAGCAGCTCTTCATGAAATTTTGAAGAAAGACTTGAAGTTCCATCCATTTAAAATCCAAATCGTCCAAGAATTGAGAGAGAATGACTTTGTGTTACGCAAACAGTTTAGTGAAACAATTTTGGGGAGGTTTCGCACTGTGAATTCGATCTTTTGGAGTGACGAAGCTCATTTCCACTTAAACGGCCATGTTAATAAACAAAACTGTCGTTACTGGTCGCCACGAACCCGTAATCCACGAATGAAACATCAAAAACCGCTGCATTGCCCCCGAGTAACCGTTTGGTGTGCTTTGTCCACAAATGTGATTATCGGCCCTTTTTTCTTTGAAAATGCCCGGGAACAAGCGATTAATGTCAACAGTGAAAATTATGGAAGAATGATTACGGATTTCTTCTTGCCGAATCTGCGAGCTCATCCGTCGTACTCGTCGCACACGTGGTTCCAACAGGATGGGGCGACCCCACATACGGCTAGAACATCAATGAGTTTGCTGCGAGAAGCTTTCCATCAAAAACTGATCAGTCGTTTTGGGGACATCCCATGGCCACCGAGGTCGCCTGATTTGACCCCAATGGATTTTTTCTTATGGGGCTATCTCAAAGAGAGAGTTTACAACAACAATCCGCGTACTGTCGTGGCCCTAAAAGAAAACATTCGTCGTGAAATCCGCAACATTCAATCAAGCTTGCTACAGAGTGTGGCACGAAACACGAGGCTTCGTTTTGAACAATGTGTACAACTCAATGGAAGACATTTGGATGACATAATTTACAAAAAATGAAATCCGCATCATTGCTTTAACTGTTAATATAATAAATAAAAACATACACAAAATTTAAAGTTTTTTGATTTTTATTTTAAATCATAAATCTGCCACCAGACACCCTGTATGTAGCGTATCTATGTAATGCCTTAAAGCGACCACACCGCCGAGTAGCAGTATCGTGTTGTAGGGGTCACGTTTTCTCACCGTTTTTTCATTCACCGTCAACGTCTATTACGCACTGGTATGGTCGCACCTTTAAACGAGCAATACTTGTATATAGACGATCTGACACCATTTTTGCGGCCGAGCGCAGAGAACAATCGTCAATATTTGTTTAACACTCATTACGCTAACGGTGCGAGACCCACACGACGAATAGTTCTTTTATTTATATTAAACTAGCGACCCGCCCCGGCTTCGCACGGTATATTATGCATGTATTATACATATAAACCTTCCTCTTGAATCACTCTACCTATTAAAAAAAACCACATCCAAATCCGTTGTGTGGTTTTGAAGATTTACCGATTGTTACCAAATTTTATATGCGTATTCAGTAGGTCTGACAATCGGCTACTATCTATCTTCTAATATATAAAAATTCCATGTCACAACTAGAAATATATAATAAGGCAAAACAACGTTTGCTGGGTCAGCTAGTTAATTATTATTATAGAAAAGTCGCAGGCAGAAGCTAGTCTTTTAAATTTTCTGACCTGACTTTGTCTTATTATTCCGAATCTCTGCAGCACCCATCGATTAGCCATCGTAAGAACATTAAAAGTGTAAATATAAAATTTCGCACACTCGATTTTTTTCCGACTTCCGATTTCAAACACCTTATTTCCGATTCCATCCCCCAAATTCTAAATTTAAAAGAAAATGATTCGATCTGCTCTTCCGCCGGATACGGACCCTGCAACCAAAATGGCGGGCGCCCCCTTTATTTTTTGTGGCAACACTGGACCACCTGGCACTCTACAAGTACACCCTCGTATTTTGTATTATCTAGGAGCGATAAAGCATTGAAAAAGTCAATAATTTGGTAGATTTTGTTGCGTTACTTTAAGCATAAGTATATAACACTATTTTCTTGAATCCGGCGTTTGTTTGCAGAGGACCATTTCAATGAACAAGAAACATTTATCTTGCTACTCCGCCACTCACGTCCAAGATAGACAAGCCTTTACTTAACTATCCCCTACACCACACAAAACACTGACGCGTTTCAACCCCTCTACGGGATCATCCTCAGTCAATCAATCAATTCCGAGTATGGTCCCGTAGAGTATAGGGATCGAAACGCATCCAGTGTCAGATTCCCTGCGATACGCATCTATATTTCACTAGGCGATGCGGCTAGCAACCCATCACTATTTTGATTCCCCTTCCCACCTATACGTCTACAATCATACTAAACTTAGCCTTTAGGTCTTGTTACCTTAGGCTCTGTCTAATCCATACCATTAATACAGGTCTGTTGTGACCATAATTTATCTACACCATAGACTTCAGCGTAATTGCGTGTGCGCAAGCTGGGGGTGCATCTGCCGCGCAGGTGGCGGCCATCTTGTTTGAGCGAGGGGAGACTACAATGGGCCGTCTTCAGGAGTGACTTGGGCGTTTTGAAGGGATGTTATTTGCTTCAAAATTTATTAAAAAGTAGCTGTTGCCCTGTTCCTTTTTTTAATGTTTTCTCATTGTTTAAACATTCCCTGAACTTGAGCAAATATTTCAAAATTAGTCATATCTGTACGGCCATTCTCATGTCTGTCGAGTTTTAGCGTGTATACGAACAGCAATTCATTTTTATGTATATACAATTTGATGAATACATACTTACATACATAAGTCACGTCTTTATCCCTTACGGGGTAGACAGAGCCTAAGGTAACAAGTCCTAAAGACCACGTTTAGCATGATTGTGGGCGTATGGATGGAATGGGGAATCAAAACAGTGATGGGTTGGGAGCAAAGAAAAATATAGAATGTATCAGTTGCTTCTCTTCCCGCGCAGATGGTAAAAGCCCATCGAGGTAATGGGCAAAAATCTTAGAAATCACGTTATAGGCGATGTGGCTAGTAGCCCATCATTATTTTGATGCTAAACGTGGTCTTTAGGTGTTGTTACCGGGTACGTATTATAAAATACATAAAGTTTAAAATGTATAATGGGTTAAAATACATAATGGTTCAAAATATATAATGCGATTTTCTCAGAAAATTGCAAATTAACAGAATTGTTATAAACTAAATCTAACTTAACCTACACCAATCTACATATTACGCTATCAAAAAAGTTCATCTAGCTAATAGTTACACAGAAAATAGCGTTATATATTTTGAACCATTATGTATTTTAACCCATTATACATTTTAGACTATATATTCTGATCCGCACCTGTTGTTACCTTAAGCTCTGTCTACCCTGTAAGGGATAAAGACGCGATTTATGTATGTATGGTACGGAACACCGGTTCTATTTGAATTTTGACCGTTTATTTATAGTGATCGTTAGATTGCACTAATCAGAAAGATATGTGTATTTACTCAAACGATAACATTTTGTTTGCTTACAACGACTGAAACCCTTTTCATATAAATACAATACTTGTAAGATCACTCGCTGCGTCGCCTATAACATGATTCCTAAATTATTTGCTCATTCCCTCGATAGGCTTTTACTATCTGCGCGGGAAGAGAAGCCACTTGTACACCCAATATTTTTCTTTGCTCCCAGACCAGTAGGCTTATTACCTAACTCGCTCGCAATCGCCATCGTGTTCATTTTGACAGTTCTTGTATGAATGTGACAGCTAGCTGATTCCGATGCCAATTGTCAGCCCATACATGAACCATCAAAATGAACACGATGGCGATTGTGAGCGAGTTCGACAATACGCCTACAGCATAGATTCTATGCAAGGATAGAAGGATTAGTGTTTCTTCTATGCCATAGAAGAAACACTAATCCTTCTATCCTGTTTATTTTAAAATAGCGTTCCGTCCGCAGCTTCGCCCGCGATAAATTAATTTTCCCGTAGGAATAGGTATTTCCCCACGGTAAAAAGTAGCCTATGACACTCAGTGATAATGTAGTTTTCTAACGGCAAAAGAATTTTTAAAATCGGTCCATTAGTTTCGGAGCCTATTCAATGCAAACAAACAAACAAACAATCAAATTTTTCCTCTTTGTAATATTATTATTATTAGTATAGATGCGTAAGTTTGTGAGAATGTGTGAATGTAGGTATGGATGTTGTTACTCTTTTACGCCAGAACGGCCGAACACATGTGGATGAAATTTGGCACAGACATAAATTTTATGGTCTGGATTAGCACATTGATTACTGTTTATCCCGGAAAATTGCATGATTCAATGATACAATGAACCTAAACCCCCCTTCTCGCTTGTTACAGCTCCCCGCACATCATGCACCGGTGGCGCCCCCAACAACCTGCCGCCCCTGGGCTTCCACAGCGTGCATGGAGAGAACATCAGGGTTTCCAGGGACGGCTCCGTGGCGAGGCGAGTCGAGTCCTTCTGCAAGGGTGTGGCGTTCAGCGCCAGGCCGGTTAGGGTCAATGAGAAGGTGAGGATTGTCAGGTCGAGGTCCCTGCCAGGAGGCCATTCGAGTATTACGCAAGCAGGTTTTTTACAATTATTTACCCGAACTTGTCAGCAAAAGTAAGCAAACCTCTTACCCCCTCCCATGCTTATGCGTATTCATTCTTTGTGGGAATCCCCGACATGTGTTTTGTTTTCAAGCATAGACAATTGGCATTGTTCATTTTTTTTAGTATGCTCCAATTCGAAAACCATTTCGAGGAAACCATCGTTTATCCGATTTATCTTGTCCGATTTCAAAAATACTTCATGATTGCAGATATTTTTGTAAAAGTACTTTGAACCTTTGTTTGACCGAACGACCCGGTTTTTAGACAGAATCCAGCATCGAATGTTTGCCACAAAAATGAAAAAAAAGTTTATCTATGGCAACTGTCACGTGTCACTGTCAAATCGACAAAACCATAGACAAAGCCGTTTTTTTTATAGCCAGCCGAACGAAGGCGATTGGGATTCTGTCTAAATTATATATATATATTATCAAACAGCGAAAAAATATTTATTATTAATTAACAAAGCTACGTAAAAGCATAATATTCAAATTAGTTGCTTGAAATAGTCCATTTTATCAAATAAAGATGTTAAAAGCACAGCTTAAAAAAAATGAACAATGCCAATTTGTGGGTTGCCATTTGTGTAAAAAAAGTAAAATAATACCCATAATACCCATCATGTCATCAAAAATAAGCAAAGCAAAGACCCCCCCAGCCGCCCTCAAGCCAAGCGATTACGTAATACTTGAACCACCCGTGTGACTGGGCACTTGCTGGGCTCGCTTGCTCCATCTTAGACCACATCTTCGCTTATCAGGCGCGATTGTGGTCAAACACGAGCCTATTCTTCATAAATAACAGATCGTTACTAAGAATGGCATGTCTTCTTTTCAGGTTTGCATCCGTTTCGTGGAGATCTCGAACAGTTGGAGCGGCGTCATACGTTTCGGCTTCACCACCCACGACCCCGCGACCTTGGCCCATGCGCTCCCCAAGTACGCGTGCCCTGATCTCACCAACAAACCAGGGAATTGGGCCAAGGCCCTCGGCGAAAGATTCTGCGAGAAAGACAACATACTATACTACTACGTCAACTCGACAGGAGACGTCCACTTCGGCGTGAACGGAGAAGACAAAGGCTTGTTCTTTTCAGGTGTAGACACGAGGTCCCCTCTCTGGGCGCTAGTTGATGTTTATGGCAATTGCACAGCTGTGCAGTTCGCTGATCCTAGAGCTTCGAATCAAGTTAGGCGTCCGAACCAAAGCCCTGTCGAGGAAGAACGCATCGTCAGTGGCATGAGATCGCTGTCAGTCGAAGAGTCGCTTCCGCAACCGAGATACCAAAACCCACTCGTACCCCTAAGTCTACACAGAACTAAGGGGAGGAATGTCCAGTTTATAAACGACAGAGGGGTAGCAGCAAGGATCGAAGCGGAGTTCTGCCAGGGTTACGTTTTCACGGCGCGCCCTATGCGTCCGGGGCAAACCATTGTCGTCCAGATACTATCAACTGAGACAGCGTACGCTGGAAGCCTGGCTATTGGTCTCACCTCCTGCGACCCGGGGACATTGAGGCCCTGTGATTTGCCGGACGATGCTGAGCAGTTGTTAGATAGGCCGGAGTATTGGGTTGTCCGAAGGGACGCGGCCAACGGATTGAGGAGAGGCGACGAGCTGGCCGTCACCCTGACGGTGGACGGGGAAGTTCGTGTCAGTAGAAACGGCTCCAATCCTATAACGGTGATGCACGTGGACCACACGCTGAGGCTATGGGCGTTTGTGGACATTTATGGAGCTACGCAGAAGGTCAGGATGCTGAGTTCGCAGACGGCTCAGACTCCGCCTCAGCAGCTGAGGGTCTTGGCTGGCTCTGCCCAGCCGATCAACACGGGGTCGGGTGGAACTGTGCTGGTAGTCAGTCTGCCGCCACAGAATGGTGTACAGAACAACAACCAGCAAATGACGCTGGCCAGCGCGCATTATATTGAGGTGAGTTTCTGTTTTAACGATTCGCTAGTAACTACACATAAATCACGTCTTTACCCCTTACGGGTACCTAATGATTGCCAGCAATTAGTGTTGGGAAAATCGTAGCTAAATGATTGGATCTGCTCTATCAAGCAAAATATCACCATCTTTTTTATAAAACAGTTTCACAAAATTCGAAGGCTCACTCCCCTGCCAAGGGTGGTGTAGGGGTAATGGTAATAGCACGCATCACGGAATGATGGGGATCCGGGTTCGATTTCCGGCCATAGTGTTACTTTTCGAATTTATCTGTATCCTGGTTTTCAGTGTCGTTTAGAAATTTTAGAAAATTTTAGAAACTTGGGGGAAATTGTTTGGCTGATAATTGGGAGTTGTTTGTCTAACATTTCTTTTCCTCTCTTCCAGCCTATCCAGTCGTCTCAACTGTGCTTAGCCAACCTGCCTACTATGTCACCACCTTGTAATCCGCTGCCGCAGCCTTCGTACCAGCAGCCACGCCGGAGCGACAACCAATGCTCCTCGAGCCAGAACAGCTGCAACGAACAAGCCCTACAGCCACAGCCGGAGAGGATCGAAAGACCATCGACAAGTCGGATGCATCCACACACTCAACCTATTTACTCTGTGATTGGTGAAGGGCAGAACCTTACCGGCGCCGAGTGCACGATATGTTATGAGAACCCAATAGACAGTGTGCTGTATATGTGCGGACATATGTGCATGTGCTATAGATGTGCAGTGCAACAGTGGAGGGGGAAGGGCGGGGGTCAATGCCCCCTGTGCCGAGCGCAAATCAAAGACGTGATTCGTACGTATAAGTCTTGATTTAATTCGAGGGCATATGGCCGTTGACGGGTGAACAAGATGGCGGACTGTGGCGTCTGACGTTTAAATATCAAATGTTGCCAGGAGAGAAAAATTTGAAACGGTTCGGGATTTTTTTGCCATATAATTGCCGGGTGCGATTTTTTTAGATGATTCTGTAACATTTTAAAATTGCTATCGCTTGGCGTTTCGTTTGGACTTTTTAGTAGCCGTATGGCCATATGCAATATCTGTTAATTGTTAAGTATCGGTATAGGTATCGCCAAATATTGACACTGACGTTATTTATTATGACATGTACGCACTTTTGACAGCACGGATGCGCCTGGAACTGTCAAAATGACATTAGCTGTTATATTTGACAGGTGCGGGTGGGTGACTTCGTGTTGTTTTAGGTTTAAAAATTAAGATACAGACAATCACATTTATGTATAGGGTTGACATGACATTTGTAATAAGCTAGACAGCACCTTATTTCGTCCAATTAAGACACGTTTTACAATTTTCCAAAAATATAATCTATCTAATTGGATTTCTGTAAATCGTCTATATGCTATTTGGACTTGCGACAAAAACTATTTATGATAATGGAAAAAGCGTAATATATAAATTAAATAGTAACTATTGCTATATAAGTTGCTAAATTATTTTGATTCAAAGCTGTTTGTTTTAATATATACCTATCTAATCTATTTATAAATAACAAATAGAAAGTCATCTACAACTGACAATAAATTTAATAAAGATTCGATAAACAATCTAAACGGCTATGGCTTCTCACTTTTTTTATACTTACTCTGTTGTTTTATAAAATACAAAGTTATATTTGCTTTCGTATGTCGCGCTGAACACTCAAGTTTGTTTGGAATTTATTCTACACAAGACTTCCCCACCAGCAAACTTAACTTTGTTTTGATATTTTTCTTTATTACGGCCAGTAGTTCCGACCATAGAGTGCAACTGCAAATGGGCAACTTGAAAAATCTAACTGTCAAAAGCTACAGTTCTAGTATTTTGCAAAAACTGGTTAGCTTCGATTGTAAACTGTATTTGTAATAAAATAAACTATAGATATGGCATACATAGAGTAATAGATGTGCAACAAAGTGAACCCAGTGAAATAATGGGTAGAAGTGCTTCTTGTTTTAAAACTCGCCGACAGCTGTCAATTTTTTTGAGTAAAAACTGTTTTTGGGTGATAAATTAGGTTTTTCAAGTTACAGTGATGGCAGTCCGACATAGTTTTTAATTGGACTGTCGAATGTGTACTATATTATAATCTGCGCCATAATTAGATTCCAAAACAGTTACCAAAGATGGCTGAACGTCACACTCACAAATGTCAATGTGACGTTCTGAATGTAACCAGCTGACACCTGACACATTGCCGCCATAAGTGCAACTGATGTTTAAATAAGATCATTTTCACAGGCAGTTGAATTTAGTTTTATCTTTACAATTACAAATTCTTAAAATTGACGTACATTAGAAGAGTGAAAATTTACTGGTGTAAAGCTGTTTCATTTTAATGGGCAACACTATGGTAGTTTTTTTGGAATCATATATGGATAACATATTGCATAGCCAGTTGGGTTATTAGTTGTATGAATTATATTATGTACTCTTTAATACTATTATTAATTTTAACAATTGTATGGCCACATACTGATTCCTACATCAAGCTGTCATTCACGGTTTGAAAATGAAAATATCAGAAGTGGCATACGTTCATACATATCTTGCGTTGACTATAATTTTTTAATTGGTAATAGTATTCTAGGTCAAATATAACATGTATAAATATATGTATATGTATGTAATATAAATGCGGTAGTGACTGCTAGGTGTTGTAAGCAAGAATAGGGTTGCTAGTGTTCAAAATATTGTTTCGAAAACTATGCGTACAGTGGTGAGGGATGCTTAGATTAATTAATTCGTTGGTAATAATAATTAGTCTGGCAACTTTGTATTTGGCCTTGAGATAGCTTATTTATACATGGCAATATTTTGCTTACGTCATGTCAACGAACAATTTCAAAACATTGTTTATTGGAATGTAAATGCCATCTCGTTCTTTTGTTGATGTGAATATTTTATAGTATTCAAAAATATTTCTTCTTGCTACTTCGGAATGTATTAGGCGTTTTTGTGGTAAAATCGTTTATGGAGCGAAATATTTCTTGTTTACATCGGTGACATTTGGAATGATTTAGTACCACCGAAAATCCGTAACATGGCAAGGGCCCCATAGAAAGTTTTTAGGCTGTAATTATTAGTTTCCTCGCCCCGTTGTACGCATAATTATTTCCGTAGCGACGAAAAGACGTACGTCCGAATCAGGTTAACCGTTGGTGATAGTTGCAATGCATTTAATAATTTAAAAATCATATCAAAATAATTTGTTAACTTTTCTAAGTGTTACCAATAAGGCGGGAGTTCCTATGAAACGTTTAGACTGGATTCTCACTGACGTTTGGTGTGATCTTCTAAGTTTGCGACTGTGTTCACGCTTTTGAATACCGTTTTGTTGTACAGCGTGAAGTTGCAGTCCGTGACCTTGAAGTTGTCAAACTTGAACGCAAAGTAAGCAGAGAGTTGCCAGTAGATAAATTGCTACCGTGCAGTGTTGCCAATGCTAAGATTTTGCCAGAGAATTCTTTAGAAACGTTTCCTTCAATGACAATAGATACCCTAAGCTTTAAATTGAATATTTATTGGTACTGAGACTATTCATTCTTTTCATGCACGACTAATTTTCATGAGACAACATTTTCATATCTTGACTTTGACATGTCTATACTTTGAACCACTTGGTCTGCTTAGGTCTGTGTTTCTGTTTCCCTCTTGCCTGTAGCGCCTTCTCTGTCAGACTAAAGGGGCTATAAGTGACCTTTTGACTTGTAAATATATTTGAATAGGCATTCCTTTGTAAGTTTTTTTTAGATTACCGTTTAATTTTGTGTAAACCAAATTATGCAGCCAGTTTTGTCTATGTAATTGTATTTTATAATTTATATGTAGCAGGTTTTTTAAGTTATTGGAGACTGATATACGCGTACTATGTTTTGATAGTGCTAGTCTCAATTACTACAGAAATATTGTGACGCACGTGTCTCATAGTATTAGACATAAAAGTTGGTTGCGACAAAAACTGATACTAAAATAAAGGTTACAGTGCGCGGAATAAAAACCTGGAACTAAATATTTCCACACACGTGCCGCTTTTGCATAGACAGTGGCGCCGTTGTGTTTCGAGTCGCGCTCGCAGCCTTTGTAAGGAGTCGAAACAGAGATGGCGCCACTATCTGGATTATGTCTGACATTCAGCTCTCGAAAATGTCAATAATTGTGGTAAAATGTTTGTTATTTTTCATCTATCCTTACTGTTTGTTCTCGGACCGCCATGTTTACAGTTAAAGTTCATTTTATTTAAGAACAACGGATTCCATACCAAATCAGTGACCAGGGGCCTTACCATGACGTCTTAATGCGATTCAATTCAGACTCAGTTCAGGTTTTAGCTGTCATTTTTAGTATGGATCTGTCTGACAGCCAGCGAAGCTAAACAGAATCAGAATTGAATCTCATTAAGACATCATGGTAACTCCCCGGTTATTATTTATAATGATTAAATGGACACGCCGCGCTTGGTTGATAATGGACGGTAATAAAGGATTTTTATACTAAAAAAAATACAGGAGAATTGAGAGCCTCCTTTTTAGATGTCGGTTAACCTTTTCGCCGCCCATACTCGAGACTTTATTGCGATGCCTTAAGTTGAACCTAAATCGAATTTAATGAAGGGTCCTTCATCCTTTTGCACTGAAACAATGGAAGTATATAATGGTCGATGGCGTTCATTCTGCGATGCTTATACACGAGTCGTTGGCGTCGAAAGGGTAAAAATGGCGACCGGTGGCCTTACGCCCGCCATTAGACAGACGTTTACATTTAAAATAAGATTTAATACCATTTTTATGTCCTGGCACGGAAATGACACGAAAATTGTGCGTTAAATTTCTGGTCACGGCGTGTCTTATTTATTTCGTTTTACCGTCAATATGTCACAGGCTTTAATTCTGAAATTCTGATTTCGTATCTCGCTGACCCGCTCACACTGACAATGTTTATTAAGGGAGTGAGAGGGACGGTATGATAAGAACTTTTGATTTCAGAGTAGACCCCCAGTTCGAAGCCAAATCTTTATGTAAGTTAGTTTAGAATTTACTGTGTAAATATTAAAAAGATGTTGGGTTTGTGATGCATGTCTTAAATTAAGCCCGTGGTTTTTTAATGAGAACATTATATCAATTAAAAAAACTTGGATCTGTGACCCTTCTTTGATAGGAAAGAGTAGAAATTTAAAACAAGAACATATAATGTGATATGACTAAATCATTCTTGTTCAATTGCAACGTTCTTTAGTATTGAAGCTGCTGTTCTTTTGGTTTGGCTGCATGGCTTCGCAACCACAGCCTTTTCGGTTTCAAAATAAAAAATACAGATGTTGCCAGTATAGAAAAACTTTAATTTCATTGGGACATGTGCCACCATCGTGAGACCAGGGTTTATGTTTGTGATATGGTTTTAAAAAGCGGCATTATCTCGCTTGGTCCATCAGCGTCTCATCTAGTCGTTAGTTAATTTATTTTTTTATTAAATGGCATTCTGTACGATGTTGGATTTAGTTTTAAGTTTTCGAATAAAATGGTTATTGAACAAGTTTTGGTTATTTGTTTTGATCCTTCTCCCTTTTGTGGCTGCTGTGTATAACATCCTGTATTGTCGATCGGTGTTTATAGTATTTAGATTGAGAAATATAGGTCTAAAGGGCCGCTAGTGAAGCTGTCGTGAAACTTGAACACGGCACAGTTAAGTACGCGCAAGCATCATTCTTGTCAAAATCTCAATGAGGAACTATTTCTTCCGTTGGTATTTTTTAAATGTTTGCTTGTGAAAACAAGACTGCAAAGGTAAGGCGTAAACGATCGAAGTGGAGTAAGAAATAGCTGTTTAATAGAAAAAAAACATTCACATGTTAAACTACTCAAGGACTTGAGAATATGCACACGAATCAGCCATTTTGTGACTGATGACCACGTGCATCACCGCATGACAACTTGCAACATGAAACATTGGGCAAACCATTCTGGAGATAAATGGAATGGAAACATTCGTTTTTTACGTAAACAAATATTGCAGCGCCTCCAAGCGGATAAGCAAAACACCATAACACCTATCTCAAAACCACCGTTGAGAAAATGAAAATTAAGACCCACCATACCCCTGGCAGTACCACTGCGGGTAGGGTGGGACTCTACCATACCACCGTAATGCTGTGAGCTACGGGTATTAATTAGGTTAGGGTAGTTAGGTAGCTCCTTATGCCCGAAGGGCAAACGCGGAGCTCCTTCGATTTTATTTTTCAATTTCTCAAATCCCAGCACTACTATGGAGGTATGGTTCAGCCCCACCCTAGCCTCAGGAGTAGTGTCAGGGGTATGGTGGGTCTGAAAGGAAATGCGGGTCGGACCCAATGCAGAAAACCGCATTAACCTTTATTATTGTATACTGGGTTTTTCCCGCGACTCCGTCTGTGTAGAAAACTGTTATAGCTATTCCGCAGTAACTTTCTTATGTAATTTTTAAACTTTTCAATTTGTAATTATGTAAAATGAAACTTTCCCTAATGCTAAAAAAAATGTACTTCACACATGGCTGTATGGGCTTTGAACCCTTTGCCAAGTTTGCCAGCTCTGTGAACGAAGAAAATTTGATTAAACAGTCATATTCATATCCACCAATAATATAATCGTACAATTTTAGTTCTCGATTTGATTGGTTCGACGTGACAATCCGCGGCCGATATTTCGCGTCGCGTACATCGGTCGGTCGTACATTGACTCAAACTGTCAAGTCTAATCTTTAATTAAAAATCGTTAAAATTACTTACAAATACAGCTTGCTATTTGCTATGGTAACATAAACATAAGTCAAATGCAGCACTGTGAATTGAAATTAGTAAACAATCCGTTCAAGATAGGAATATTTGTTACAAATACCGCCAGCACTTGAAGCTTCGACATACATTACATCAGTAACATGGAGTCGTCCGCGTCCGCCTGCCGCCGGCGCGCTTCCGACGCGGAACAGTCGGCGTGGTCATACAGCCTGACGGCGGAGAGCGCGCCTGTGAAGGAGGAGCCCGAGTGGGGCGAGTGCGGCGTGAGCGACGCGGCCGCGGCAGAAGGCTTGTACCCCGGGCACGAGGTCAAAGACGAATTAGTAATTGGACCTCAGGTGGTGCAAGAGCAGGACATCGCTTTTTCAATGCAAAGTAAGCTACCTGATTACTAGACTTATGAAAATCAATTATCTATAGGGAGTATTTGTAAGGCGATGCTTTTAAAAATTGTTTCCATAGAAAAAAAAAGTGGGGTTAATAAATGTACCCCAAGGTACCACTTTCTAAACTATGTTGCTTCTATTTCATTGACCTTTTTGTACCTCAAATGGTGATGCACGGGGCACTCAATGAGGAGATGACAGAAATGGATTTAGACAATATCCCCACTGCTACACAAGAAAATAATTGCTTGATCATCAGTTCTAATCTAACCTAACCTTCTCAATTAGCTAGTAACAGTTTGTTGACCAGTTAGTTTTTCACCAAAAGTACAAAAAAGTTAGTGAATTAACAGTTACTTGTAATTAAACTGTAGTGCAGTTATGTTTGAAACATTCTTTGGCAGATGCCCCGAGCAAAATGGAGGAGAATCCATGGAATCCAAAGGCAGAAGGCGGCGCCGACGCCGCGTCCGGCACCCACGCCTGCCCTGGGGATGACCCTCACTGCAGCAGAAGCTCCGAGCAGCAGCACGGGCTCAAAAGCTGTTTTGTCAGGCTCGAGCGTTTGCCAGTGCGCAGTTGCAATGGTGAGTGTTATGGTCTGACAGCGCGCAAGCTAACCCCGGAGCACTGTGGCGTGGACGACAGCAGAGCCAGAGATGTTCTTGCAACTTGCCAGCCTCGCTTGTGGGTCAGAATTATGGGAGGTGTCACAGTACAGGGGCTCCAGTTACAGTGAATCTAACAGATTTATCCAAACAGGGCAGGGAGTACTGCGCTTCTTAACATATGCCTTGATTTAAAACACTTATATGATAGTAAAAATGTTGGTCCTAGCTTTGCCCTTCTTTTTTTTGTTAATATCTCACCTGCCTACATAATACAATACAATAAAATTACTCTCGAACACCACATAACAATTAATACAATACCGTGACTTCTTATTCAACACATCAATTGTATGCTTAGTGGGGAAAACTCAGCAAGAAGAGTAATAATTGTCTCTGTGCTTGTTAGTATTTCTGCTGTCGCTACAACAGCTACAGAGCACATACTCAGCATCGTGTGGCACCAACGGAGGTGGTGTAGACCAGCGGTTCCCGACCTATTACTTACCTATATCCCAACATATACCTCAAGTTTATTTTCATAAATGAATACTCAATTGCAGATGTGCTGAGCAGAGCAGAGCAGGATGCGTGCAGGCTGGAGCCTGCAGACAAGGCCGGGCCCGCAGCAGAGAGTACACGCACCCAGTCTACTTTCATGATCTGCAAACATATGCACACAGGACAGAAACCACACAGTTGCGACACGTGTCGGGAGCAACTTACACAGCAAGGCCGCTTGAGTAGACCTAGACACACGAACACACACGGTCAAGAAGCTTTACCGTTGCGATATGTGTAACAAACGGTTTACGAAAGGAAGTGACTTGGCTATGCATATACGACTGCACACAGGTGAGAAACCGTACGGTTGCGATATATGTAACAAACGGTTTATAGATAAATCAACATTGACTTCACATATACGAATACACACAGGTGAGAAACCGTACGGTTACGAGATGTGTAACAAACGGTTTACACAACAAGGCCACTTGACTTCACATATACGAATGCACACAGGTGAGAAACCTTACGGATGCGATCTATGTAATAAACGGTTTACATATAATAGTCAATTGGCTAGGCATAAACGATATCACACAGATGAGAAACCGTATAGTTGCGATATATGTAACAAACGGTTTAGACAACAAAACCACTTGACTTTACATATACGACTGCACACAGGTGAGAAACCGTACAGTTGCGATATATGTAATAAACGGTTTAGACAACAAGGGAACTTAATTGCACATATACGAATACACACAGGTGAGAAACCGTACGGTTGCGATATATGTAACAAACGGTTTAGACAACGAAGCCACTTGACTTTACATTTACGAATACACACAGGTGAGAAACCGTACGGTTGCGATATATGTAACAAGCGGTTTATACGTAAATCAATATTGACTTCACATATACGAATACACACAGGTGAGAAACGGTACAGTTGCGATATATGTAACAAACAGTTTAGACACCAAAGCCACTTGACTTCACATATACGAATACACAGGTGAGAAACCGTACGGTTGCGATATGTGTGACAAATGGTTTATAGATGGGTCGTTCAAATTGGGTCACTTTTTAATTTTCAAAATATTGTCGATTTTCGAGAATTTTAGGCTTTGAAATGGTTCACATACCCGAGTAGAGTAAGATATGAGTAAAGGCGTCATTGTACAGGTTATGATTTAGGATTTTCTAAAAGGAAAGTAATGAAGTCTCGGATGGAAGTTAAATATGACTGGATGGCAATGAGTGAGTTTGGAAGGTAATGAGATTGATTACAAAGTTAATGAAATATGCCTAGAGATTAGTGAGCTAGTGGAGTAAATCGCATGCTGAGAACGAAACTGACGTAACTCAAAAAACACGTTTTGTGGCAAATCGCTAGAATGCGATCGACTTTTAGGCTTGTCTGTGTCCAAAGCCTCGCAACTTTTTTTTCCTTTAATATATGATAAAACCAATTTTTTTTTAGTTCTATTCATTATTTCTAATTCCATTACCAATACAGAATTTAGATAAATAATGTTAGAACATAAAAAAATGCAAATAAAAAAAGTATTCATATTTGAGTCACTTTAATATTAAAAATAATGATGTAATGGACGGTAATAAAGGATTTTTATACAAAAAAAATACAGGAGAATTGTGAGCCTCCTTTTTAGATGTCGGTTAACCTTTTCGTCGCCACGTCAAATACAAGAGACGCCACCCATACTCGAGACTTTATTGCGATGCCTTAAGTTGAACCTAAATCTAATTTAACGAAGGTTCCTTAATCCTTTTGCATTGAAACAATGGAAGTATATAATGGTCGTTGGCGTTCAACCTGCGATGCTTATACACGAGTCGCTGGCGTCGAAAAGGGTAAAAAGTCGCCGGTAGCCTTATGCCCGCCATTAGACAGACGTTTTCATTTAAAATAAGATTTAATACAATTTTTATGGCCTGGCACGGATTTGACACCAAAATTGTGCACTAAATTTCTGGTCACGGCGTGTCTTATTTATTTCGCTTTACCGTCAATATGTCACAGGCTTTAATTCTGAATTTCGAATTTCGTATCTCGCTGACCCGCTCACACTGACAATGTTTAATAAGGGAGTGAGAGGGACGGTATGATAAGAACTTTTGATTTGAGAGTAGACCCCCCAGTTCGAAGCCAAATCTTTATGTAAGTTAGTTTAGAATTTACAGTGTAAATATTAAAAAGATGTTGGGTTTGTGATACATGTCTTAAATTAAGCCCGTGGTTTTTTAATGAGAACATTAGACCAATTAAAAAAACTTGGATCTGTGACCCTTCTTTGATAGGAAAGAGTAGAAATTTAAAACAAGAACAGTTAAAGAAATCACAGATTATGGTTTATTATTTACAAATCTTAAAAAAAAAAAAACAAGAACATATAATGTGATATGACTAAATCATTCTTGTTCAATTTCAACGTTCTCTAGTATTGAAGCTGCTGTTCTTTTGGTTTGGCTGCATGGCTCCGCAACCACAGCCTTTTCGGTTTCAAAATAAAAAATACAGATGTTGCCAGTATAAAAAAACTTTGATTTCATTGGGACATGTGCCACCATCGTGAGACCAGGGTTTATGTTTGTGATATGGTTTTAAAAAGCGGCATTATCTCGCTTGGTCCATCAGCGTCTCATCTAGTCGTTAGTTAATTTATTTTTTTATTAAATGGCATTCTGTACGATGTTGGATTTAGTTTTAAGGTTTCGAATAAAATGGTTATTGAACAAGTTTTGGTTATTTGTTTTGATCCTTCTCCCTTTTGTGGCTGCTGTTTATAACATCCTGTATTGTAGATCGGTGGTTATAGTATTTAGATTGAGAAATGTAGGTCTAAAGGGCCGCTAGTAAAGCTCTCGTGAAACTTGAACACGGCACAGTTAAGTACGCGCAAGCATCATCGCATTCTTGCCAAAATCTCAATGAGGAACTATTTCTTCTGTTGATATGTTTTAACCCGTCAAGCGCCCAAGCGACTACAGTAGTCCCTAACTTTTTCGGGCGGGAAATGTCCTAGGGACTACATTATGCATTTGCGCCACTGGCCAGGCCTTCCTCCCTTGGAAGAGCCAGCGACAACTCGCTATATATGCTTCTCGCTCTCTTTAAATGTTTGCTTGTGAAAAAAGACTGCAAAATTCAGGCGTAAACGATCGAAGTGGACTAAGAAATAGCTGTTTAATATAAAAAAACATTCACATGTTAAACTACTCTACTTGAGAAGACGCACACAAATCAGCCATTTTGTGACTGATGACCACGTGCATCACCGCATGACAACTACCCTGTACTGCGGACTGCGGCTTGAACATTGAACCCAACCACGCGCACAGGCAAGTAGGTACGTGCAGGTCTGGCTTGCGCAGGGAAAACTTCAAACAACTCGAAAAACGCGCAAGCCGCGCTATGGGGTTGGCGCGTGATTGCTTTACCAACCGCACGCACGGTGTTCCGTGTATGTACAGTCAAGTGTAATAATATGTATCTAGACAAAGTTTCAAAAATAAGTACCATGCGCTCTTACGCCAGCGTAATAAGGTCGTGGGACATATTTTTGAGAAGTTCCTATCGATACTTATTTTTGCACTTGACCGTACAAGCCGGCCTGCGCAGGCAGCTCTGTGGTGATACTTGCGCGTGTGGTGGGGCCTTAACACTCCGCTTGTGAAAATTTCGAAATTTCCAAACTCCTCGGAATAGAAAGTTTGAGTCATGAAACATTGGGCAAACCATTCTGGAGATAAATGGAATGGGAACATTTGTTTTTTACATAAACAAATATTGCAGCGCCTCCAAGCGGATAAGCAAAGCACCATAACACCTATCTCAAAACCACCGTTGAGAAAATGAAAATTAAGACCCACCATACCCCTGGCAGTACCACTGCGGGTAGGGTGGGACTTTACCATACCACCGTGATGCAGTGAGCTACGGGTATTAATTAGGTTAGGGTAGTTAGGTAGCTCCTTATGCCCGAAGGGCAAACTCAGAGCTCCTTTGATTTTATTTTTCAATTTCCCAAATCCCAGCACTACTATGGAGGTATGGTTCAGCCCCACCCTAGCCTCAGGAGTAGTACCAGGGGTATGGTGGGTCTAAAAGGAAATGCGGGTTGGACCCAATGCAGAAAACCGCATTAACCTTTATTATTGTATACTAGGTTTTTCCCGCGACTCCGTCTGTGCAGAAAACTGTTATGGCTATCCCGCAGTAACTTTCTTATGTAATTTTTAAACTTTTCAATTTTTTTTTTTTTTTTTTTTTTTTTTACTACTCAAATAATATATTTATAGCTAATTTGAGACTTTGCTTTCCAATATTATTTATTTATTTATTTATTTAATCATTCAAGTCATGTTCATTACATATCAAGATGTTACAGTGCAAAATGGAGGTAGGTACATGACACCCTGTCAGGGTATTAAATGTCAACAATGCTTAATCTAAAGGTATCCCATTCTAATAACATTGTAAATAATCAATTCCATCCTTAATTATATAGTTTAGGTTCAAGTGTAATAATATGTATCTAGACAACGTTTCAAAATAAGTATCATTATAATGGAATGTCAATTAAATCTAAGAATCAATACAATGTTTATAAATAATGTCATATAATTTTAAAAAATATCAATATAGGTAACTTAAAATGTCAATGTTTCTATATAATTACTTCGCAGTTTCGTCATTTAGGAACTCGTTAACTGAATAGTAGCATTTTTTTATTAGGTATGTCTTTAAATTATTTTTAAATATATTGTTTCGGGATTCTTGTCTAATGTATTCAGGGATTTTATTCGCTATTTGCGTACATTTATATTGTGGTCCATTTTTGAACATCGCTAAGTTGGACTTTGGTAGCAACAATTTATTTTTATATTGTGTTCTAGTCTTATCTGAGTCTATCTTTGCCTTGAATAAGTCAGGATGTTTACGTACAAAAAGTGCCGATTCTAATATGTAGATTGAGGGTAGTGTCAACAATTTGTGTTCTATAAAGTGCTGACGGCAGCTTTCTGGTATACGTATATTTGCTAGTATACGGATGCACTTTTTTTGCATTATGAATATTTGCTGGGCATCTGGGCTAGCACCCCACAGTACCACGCCGTACCGGAGCCAGGCGAACGCGTACGCGTAATAAGCGGATAATGCACAATCAAGATCGGTGTTCACTTTTAGTGCGCTAAGTGCATACACAAATTTTGATAGTTTTGTTTTTATGTTTTGAATATGTGTTTGCCAGTTAATATTCGAGTCTATTGTTATGCCTAATAGCTTAAAATTAGTTACTTCTTCAATGTTATTGTTGTTAATTTGCAGTTTTAGTTGTAAATGATTTTTTTGTTTTGGTTTGAATTGTATAATTTTGGTTTTCTTTAAATTAATGTCTAGATTATTGTCATTTAGCCATTCTACTACAGTGTTTAGTGTTGAAGTGAGTTTTTGGTTGCATTCTGTGTCACTTGTGCCGTTAAACAATAGCGATACGTCATCAGCAAACATGACGCATTCCGTGTCTTGGTCTAGCACTTTGGACAGGTCATTGATATAGACCAGAAACAGGAGACAAGCACTAACACTTCCCTGCGGAATCGAGCAGGTTGTATGACGCATTTGTGATGAGATTGCCATTACTTCTTTGGTGCATTGGTTATAATAATCAATTTGCACATACTGCCTACGATTTTGAAGGTAAGATTTGAACCATTTATGTGCGGAACCGCGTATCCCCATGCTATATAGTTTTGTCAGAAGGATATCATGAGATACTCGGTCGTATGCTTTTGTCATGTCGAGGAGTAACCCTACGCCATATTTTTTTACATTTACATGTTCTAGTATTTTTTGTACATATTTATAGACCGCTAGGGATGTAGAATGAAACTTTCTGAATCCATATTGATTTTTATCTAGCAGGTTGTATTTTTCTAGGAAGTGGTATACACGACTAGACATGCTTTTTTCAAATATTTTTGAAATCGATGGTAAAATCGCTATGGGGCGGTGTTGGCTTGGGTTTGTGACGTCACCTCCTGGTTTTAAGATTGGTTTAATTTTAGATATTTTTAGCAGTTCTGGGAATGTGCCTTCTGTAAGAGATTGATTTATTAATCGTGTTAATGGTATCACTAGCTCCGTTTCGCATAGTTTTATGAGCGTCATTGGTATTTCGTCTATGCCAACGCTCTTTTTATTTTTTAGCTGTCTAATAATTTTGATTACTTCGCATTCTGTAACTGGTCGTATGTAGATAGAATTAATCGAGGGGGTGGGTGCGGCGCGGGGGCGGCCGCGCCGCGGGGCTGTAGCTCCCGCCGGCGGTGCCTCGCCCACAGAGGCGAAGTATTCGTTTAGTAAGTTTGCAACTTCTAGTGGTGATTCGGTAGGTATAGGCATATCAGCGGTTTTAATAGTCATGTTTTTGTAGTTACGATTTTTGTTTTTGTTCATTATGTTGTCGATAATTCCCCACATTGTTTTTGTTTTATTTTTTGAAGTTTTCATTTTTCCTGCGTAATTTATTCGCTTAGACTTTTTAATGCATTTCTTTAAGATATTTTCGTATTTTTTGTAGTGATTCCGAATTATTTCATTATTGCTTATATTAACTAGTATTTTTAATTGTCTTTTATGTTTGCATGATTTTCTTAAGCCCGTTGTTAGCCAAGTCTTTGTATTCTGCTTTTGTATTAATTTTAGTCGTTTTTGTGGAATATGTCTATTTAGGATTTTTATTAATTTAGCATTAAATGCATTATAGTTATAAAAATGGAACTTTCTCTAATGCAAAAAAAAATGTACTTCACACATGGCTGTATGGGCTTTGAACCCTTTGCCAAGTTTGCCAGCTCTGTGATTGAAGAAAATTTGATTAAACATGCAGCACTGTGAAATGTGAATTGAAATGAGTAAACAAGCCGTTCAAGATATGAGTATTTGTTACAAATACCGCCAGCACTTGAAGCTTCGACATACATTACATTAGAAACATGAAGTCGTCCGCGTCCGTCTGCCGCCGGCGCGTTTCCGACGCGGAACAGTCGGCGTGGTCATACAGCCTGACGGCGGAGAGCGCGCCTGTGAAGGAGGAGCCCGAGTGGGGCGAGTGCGGCGTGAGCGACGCGGCCGCGGCAGAAGGCTTGTACCCCGGGCACGAGGTCAAAGAGGAATTAGTAATTGGACCTGAGGTGGTGCAACAGCAGGACATCGCTTTTTCAATGCAAAGTAAGCTACCTGATTACTTGACTTATGAAAATCAATTACCTATAGGGAGTATTGGTAAGGCGATGCTTTTAAAAATTGTTTCCATAGAAAAAAAAGAGGGGTTAATAAATGTACCCCAAGGTACCACTTTCTAAACTATGTTGCTTCTATTTCATTGACCTTTTTGTACCTCAAATGGTGATGCACGGGGCACTCAATGAGGAGATGACAGAAATGGAGTTAGACAATATCCCCACTGCTACACAAGAAAATAATTGCTTGATCATCAGTTCTAATCTAACCTAACCTTCTCAATTAGCTAGTAACAGTTTGTGTGGGATGCACCTATTTGGTTCGAAGAAAACTCGAAAGTCGGTACTTGAAGGTGGAGGGCTTGTTTCAGGAGCGGCGTGGTGGTCGGAGTGTATCGTGATTTCTATTATTCTATTGTGATCTGTGCCCCTATTTATTCGGTGGCTTATCCCCACCACCATGCTCCGCTCCTCCCTCCACCGATCAGCTTAATTGTGTAGCAATCCTAAATTTACTGATTAATTTTACCTTCAACTATTGAAGCTTACATATATACTCATTATTTGTCCATTCATTCCACTGCAGTCCGCATCGCCCGAGAGTTATACGCCGACTGAGCGCGAAGAACCGCGCGCACCGCGATATATTTACGTCCCTCTTCCCCCGACCCCTGGGTATAAATATATAACGTGCACGCCCCGCAGTCGCCCTCAGTCGCGACTCGATGCTGGCACTGTGCGCATCTAACAAGCGTCTGTTTAATGATCTATTTATAATTCCTATCTCTTTAGGTTTACCTGGACGCCTGTTAGGTACGCTGGAACGAATGAATGAATGAACACTAAGATTATTTATCTACTTAATAACTTATAACTATGTACACGGCCAAAACTTAATTCTAATGTTACAATTGTTGCGAATAAATAAACATAGCCGTTCTGCACACAGTTTGTTGACCAGTTACTTTTTCACCAAAAGTACAAAAAAGTTAGTGAATTAACAGTTACTTGTAATTAAACTGTAGTGCAGTTATGTTTGAAACATTCTTTGGCAGATGCCCCGAGCAAAATGGAGGAGAATCCTTGGAATCCAAAGGCAGAAGGCGGCGCCGACGCCGCGTCCGGCACCCACGCCTGCCCTGGGGATGACCCTCACTGCAGCAGGAGCACCGAGCAGCAGCACGGGCTCAAAAGCTGTTTTGTCAGGCTCGAGCGTTTGCCAGTAGGAGACCTGCGCAGTTGCAATGGTGAGTGTTATGGTCTGACAGCGCGCAAGCTAACCCCGGAGCACTGTGGCGCGGACGACAGCAGAGCCAGAGATGTTCTTGCAACTTGCCAGCCTCGCTGGTGGGTCAGCATTATGGGAGGTGTCACAGTACAGCGGCTCCAGTTACAGTGAATCTAACAGGTTTATCCAAACAGGGCAGGGAGTACTGCGCGTCATAACATATGCCTTGATTTAAAACACTTATATGATAGTAAAAATGTTGATCCTGGCTTTTCCCTCCTTTTTTTTGTTAATATCTCACCTGCCTATCTAATACAATACAATAAAAGTAGTCTCGAACACCACATAACAAACAATACAATACTATGACTTATTCAACACATCAGATTGGGAATGGATGAGTATTTTAAAAGTGCTTGATGATTTTTCTATTGATAGGAATAACCATCCTTAGCTACAGAAAAAAGTTACAGATTTTTCCATCGAGCGATATATTTTATACTAGCCTTCCGTCCGCAGCTTCGCCCGCGATAAATTAATTTTCCCGTAGGTAAAGGTATTGAAACAAACAAACAATCAAATCTTTCCTCTTTATAATATTATTAGTATAGACAAATAGAAACGGTGGCTCCCATACGGCCGATAAGCAGTACGTCCGTAACATAACAAATAAAAAAAAGGCTGCTTGAATCTGTGGTACACAATGACATAAGTAGCTAAAAAAAGCAACGGCTAAGTGGCGCCGTCTGTGAATTGTTGGTGTTACTCTACCATACACGGGGAATTTCAATAAAAATGACCATATTATATACCTATATATTTCCCAGATTTTGGAAATTTTTGGGTTATTTCTACTCAGAATCAACAACACTACTGAATGTTATATGAGAAATTAATGTTAATATGTTTAATGACATCTAGTAACAGGTAGAAAAATTCGAAGACTACCCACCTGCTATGGGTGGTGTAGGGGTATAGCACGCGTCACGGAATGACGAGGACCCGGGTTCGATTCCCGGGCATAGCTTTACTTTTCGGATTTTTCTCTGTTCTAATTTTCATTGACAATTAGAAATTTAGAGTAATAATTGTCTCTTTGCTAGTTAGTATTTCTGCTGTCGCTACAACAGCTACAGAGCACATACTCAGCATCGTGTGGCGCCAACGGAGGTGGTGTAGACCAGCGGTTCCCGACCTATTACTTACCTACACCCCAACATATACCTCAAGTTTACCCCCCCCCCCCCCCCTCCTGCCGCCCGTCAACTACAATGGAAATAAAACAAATAATCAAATAACTGAAGTACAACATGCTATTAATGATTTATATAATTTGTGAGACACTTTGTGTTGCCCGCAGCAGTGTCTACGAAGAATGCGTTAATCGCTATTCCGCGGGAACTATGCAATAGCCTGTTTCAATTGCTTAATATTAAAGTTCAAAATATCTCCTCCCGCATCGGTTTGTCCGTGGACAGATAGACCGGCAGACAGACAGACAGAGTTGCTTTCACATTTGTGACATTAGTTTCAATTAATGTTGAAAGCCAATTTTGCATAAATGAATACTCAGTTGCAGATGTGCTGAGCAGAGCAGAGCAGGATGCGTGCAGGCCGGAGCCTGCAGGCAAGACCGGGCCCGCAGCAGAGGACACACGCACCCAGTGTACTTTAATGACCTGCAAACATATGCACACAGGACAGAAACCACACAGTTGCGACACGCGTCGGGAGCAGCTTACACAACGAGGCCACTTGACTATACACACACAAACACACACGGCTGAGAAGCCGTACAATTGCGATGTATGTAATAAACGATTTTCACTACAATATAACTTGGCTAGGCATATACGACTGCACACAGGTGAGAAACCGTACAGTTGCGATATATGTAACAAACGGTTTATACGACAAGGCCACTTGACTTCACATACACGAATACACACAGGTGAGAAACCGTACGGTTGCGATATATGTAACAAACGGTTTAGTCAAGAAGGCCACTTGACTTCACATACACGAAGACACACAAGTGAGAAACCGTACGGTTGCGATGTATGTAATAAACGGTTTAGAGATAAATCAACATTGACTTCACATAAACGAATACACACAGGTGAGAAACCGTACGGTTGCAATATATGTAACAAACGGTTTAGACAACAAGTCCACTTGACTTCACATATACGAATACACACAGGTGAGAAACGGTTCAGTTGCGATATATGTAACAAACGGTTTATACATAAATCAACATTGACTTCACATATACGAATACACACAGGTGAGAAACCGTACAGTTGCGACATATGTAACAAACGGTTTGGACACCAAAGCCACTTGACTTCACATCGACTAATACACACAGGTGAGAAACCATACGGTTGCGATATATGTAATAAACGGTTTAAACATAAATCAACATTGATACCACATATACGAATACACACAGGTGAGAAACGGTACAGTTGCGATATATGTAACAAACGGTTTGGACACCAAAGCCACTTGACTTCACATCGACTAATACACACAGGTGAGAAACCATACGGTTGCGATATATGTAATAAACGGTTTAAACATAAATCAACATTGATTTCACATATACGAATACACACAGGTGAGAAACGGTACAGTTGCGATATATGTAACAAACGGTTTGGACGACAAAGCCACTTGACTTCACATATACTAATACACACAGGTGAGAAACCATACGGTTGCGATATATGTAATAAACGGTTTGGACACCAAAGCCACTTGACTTCACATATACTAATACACACAGGTGAGAAACGGTACAGTTGCGATATATGTAACAAACGGTTTGGACGACAAAGCCACTTGACTTCACATATACTAATACATACAGGTGAGAAACCATACGGTTGCGATATATGTAATAAACGGTTTGGACACCAAAGCCACTTGACTTCACATATACGAATACACAGGTGAGAAACCATGCGGTTGCGATATGTGATGACTCTGACTGTCCTGAACTGGTTGCTCAGTTGTTGCGTCTGTTCGTTCCCTCTCCATCTAAATTTTTATTTCGACCACGTAGTCGTCACTTGTTGGCTGCGCCAGCTGCGCGAGCTGTGTCCCGCCGGAACTCTCCTCTGGTTCGAGCTTTGCTCCGCATCAATTCGCTCCTCGAGCCGGCACCAAACTGTGATGTGTTCGCAAGCAGATGGTTGGATGTGTGTGTTGAGTGTTTGAAGTTCTGCGAGATGACGGATGAGCGGCCTTCTTCTGTAAAATTCTAGTTTAAGTTTCTCTTATTTTTGTATGATTTAGTTTCACAGTGCCTTGGTGTTACTGTCATACTGTGAAATTTAATGAAATAAATAAAGAAAATAAATAAATAAATAAATGTGTAACAAACGGTTTATAGCACAATGCTTTGAAAAATGACGTTTTACTTTCGTGAAGAAATGGTATTTAGGCATTAGATAATATATTTCAATAGACAACTACATGTTTAGTAGTCTATGTTGACTAGTGCTTTATTTATGCTGTTTTTGATTTAAACCTTTGAACGCCAAGAATAACTGAAGTTGTCGTATGCTGTTGCGACTACCACGCCACCAACACCTTAAGTTGTTAGAGCGTTTGCTGTCAAAGTAACCCTTCATGCTTTCGAGTACCTAAGGTTCATATTGTCACGCGACCATGGTTGTGACGTATAATAATAATAAAATAACAAATCATGGACACGTAATTTACTCGCTACGCACACTGACAAAACGACCAAATACACAGATCTCTCAATTGAAATAAAAACACAATGGCAGGTGAATAATGTAAAGACTGTACCAATAATTCTCTCTACAACTGACGTTATCCCCAAAACACTCCACGCAAGCTTCCGGGCTCTCGGTGTTCCTCCATCCCTACGAATAATAATAAATAAGCCAAGAAGCGAAACTAAGCCCGAAAAAACACTCCACGTGAAGTGGACCGCAGGGGGCAGGGCTTAAAATATGTACCGCGCGGCGAATTAGTTCGGCCGGGACGCTCGAGCCGTTATCATTGTATTTTCGCGCTAATACACCACACTTGACTCTGGATGCATGCGATCCACGCACCCTTCCCTTACCGCATGTGGGCGGACACGATCACGACGCGCGGACTAATCACGTGCAAGTAATTGTCTATCGGAGTGAGAGTGTTACGTTTGCATTGCTGTTACTTTGTGTGCGTAAGTGGAATGACAATCGAAGCGGCAACTGTTAGGGAATTACGTTTCTTGACTAAGTATTATTCGTAGCTCCATCCGCATACACACTCCTACAGAAAGCTGTCATCCTCAACACATGCCGTATAGTAAGAAAATTCTTGTCCATGTCATTAGCATAAAATAAAAGCACTTGGCTTAGGTCCGTGCGAAGTATTTCCTCCTAGGGAGAGATTTAGTTAAAACCAAGATGAAATTATTATTATTTATTTCGAGCAACTACATATTATGACTCGTACATTATTGTGTTAGTACAGGGATTATTCTATGAATGTTAGTCTTCTTATTATATAAAAATACATTAAAAGCAATTCTACAAAAAATCGTTACCAGGCGCTTTTGGTAACATGTATTTTGGTCCAGTGGTGCAGTATCGGACGCGACATATCCTCCGATATTACACGTAGGAGGCTGCTACGTTTAGTAACGTTTTTGTATTTAACGTTATGGCGTTGAAAAGGTTAAAATAAATTTGGTGAAGATTTGAAACTGGCTTTTTATTTGTGACCTCAAAAATTCCACTCCCTATTTTTTTTTGTTTTTTACTTAATGACTCGTCTTGGTGAAGTGAAGCGCTAAGAGTTGATTTTTAAGTCTCCCACAAGATCGAATATGAACGAGACTAAATAATAACGCATAGTTACCTATGTCTTGAGGATCACATCCTAAAGGTCCTCTGAGCGTTACTGACCGACAAACCAGTCTCTCCACCTGGTGGACGGTTAGTATTGGATATTTGCACACTTCCCACGGGATAGGTAGTAAGAGATTTGTGCATAGGTACTTATTATGTGTCGAGAAATAGACCATTTTAACTTCTTTTGATACTTTTATACCGGAAAATTGGATTGGATTAGATTTCAGCTATTTTCGACGACTTTGGCACTGGTTCTTGGACGTTTTTCAGCTTTCACGGCGACCCCCCTGACATTTGGAGTGATACAAGAGTACCTACATACAATGGATTTGGACGATCTCCAAAGCACTGCAGAGGAAATGGAGTTGTCGTGAGTTCCGACTCACGAAAGGTAATGCTTGAAGATTAATAATTTATTATCTGTAGCAACACTAATGTAGATTCAATTTCTTATCTCTAGTATTCTTTGTCTATGACAATTGTCTGTGGTCACAGTTAGCGCCTAATAGGAATATGTAAAAGTTTTCTCACAAGTGCTTATGTGTAGTTGTTTCAAGTAATATGAAAGTGAAATATAATCATCAGTAATTCACCGGCCGCAATCTCCCGAGAGCTAAGTATTCAAGTGGCTAAGTATCTATATGCCTAAGTATCTTGTGTCTTGAAATTCGTACTCTATCCTCATCGATAGCAGTCTAAATGTAAAGTAAATTTCTCCATTAAACTTTGTATGTTCAGCTTACATAAGCCAAGCATGTCCAAGAAGAACCCTAAAGCGTTGCTCCTGACCGTGGGGTCAGGAGTCTGTTCTGGAATTCCAGGTAAATCCCTTCCCATGTGTCAACATCACTGGGAGCTGCTCAGTAACGTATCTCTGGGTGCTAGCTCCCTATAGTGAGGCCAGGAGACAAATCTCTGACCAGTTGACACCCTCGTTGAAAGCTAGGCAATGAAAAATGCTGCCTATAAAAATGGGACAAAGCCAATGGTGGCACCGGGATCAAAGCAAATCAGTTGTGTTGTGGCACAAAAAGGGTATAGCCAAAAAGCATCTGTAGTGGCTCAACGTTAGTGCTTGGGCGTATGACTTAGCATACAAAGCTGCTGCCTTAAGCATGGCTCTGATAGTAAAGAATATAAAGTAAAGTTCAATTCAAATGTGAGAGTTCAATAAAGGTCAAGCTGTTGACTACATTAAGACACAAAGTACACATGAGCGTTGTGGTCTTATGGATATGTGGCTCTCTGGTCAGAGAGTCATATATCATATCTATTCTACAGGAGGTGAATGGAGTTTGGTGCTCCGGGGGGTTGCCAATTAGCGAAGCAGATATATTATTCCTGACTAATTCTATAAAGAGATGACTGCGCGGGATTGATAAACCTCAGGTATGAACTTGCTCTCTAGTTGCTCTCTAGTTGCTCTAATTACACTTGTTATAATTAGTGATTGTTCCTCATACAAACATTGCATTAGCCGATAGAATAAAATTACTTTGTGGTCATGGTGAACTTGGCCACATAAATTTGGTGACAGATGCTGGGATAAATTCAGTTTTAATGGAAAGCTGTTAAACAAAATAAGAACCGATTTATCGGCAATTGAAAGAGGAAAAATCATAAATTTTGTATGAAAAGAGCAAGTTCATTACCTGTGGTGTCATCTGTTGCATTTAAGGGGAAAGTAAACTTTTGTTCTGAAAAGTATAGAGTTATTAAAACAAGTGACTAATATGAATAAAAGACGAAAGGTCAATTCATATTTGTTTGCATTCAAAATGCGTTCCGTAAAAACAAAATTATTCCTTATTCGAAATGACGGAAAATGGCTGCCCCACTGTGAGATTAAATTTCAATCAAAATTGCATCGAAATAAATCTGTCTTAAGTTTCATAAATAGGCGAGAATATGCATTTACGTATTTACTACATAATATTTGCGTTGTGAGAAATACTTATTTTAAGCCTAAAAGTTGTAATCTAGGTAATCTAGTTTTTTAAAATTGGTTCGGAATTGGCCGAACCGGAAGTTACGCCATTAGCAATGAAAATGAATTTCGAAATAAACTATCCAAAATTGCTATTTTTTAACAGCAGGAAAACAATTGATACTCAAATAGGACGTGGATTGTTTTTAGAAAATAAATTATAATATTATTAAGTGCACACTGAGTGATATCGTGCGTATTTCGTGGTTTAATAATTACGAGTTTTTTCGCAAGTACGCCATTACGCCATATTTGTTTATTTTTCTCCTGTGTTGTGAATTTTAAGTGCGCAAAGTTAAATACATTTGGTAAGTAATATTGTTTTTTGGTGTCTAAATATGCATTTAATCGGTGTAAAAGTGCATTATGAATAACATATTATGTAGATTTTACGCAGTTCATGGTATTTGCACAGAAATAGTAAGTTTTAAATGAGGCACATGAAGCCGTAAGAAAGTTACTCCAAAACATGTTCAAAACTTTTGTTTTCACTAAGATTTTAGTTTTATTTCCTTAAAATACGCTAGCCTTGGCCATTAAATGCCGAAATAAGTGTCAATACTCGCATAGTTTTGATTTTTAAGTGACGAAATACATGATTCGTAATTTAGTACTTAGTTGTATTATAACATGTTTGTTAAGATTACACTGGTCGTGATCGAAAGGTTCATCATAATTGCAATGGTACGGTTTACCTACCACAAAATAATAATATTAGCATGTAAGTAATGTTGCTTATTTGTGCTAAAGGAAACTCCGGTAACGAACGTTACGAACGTACTGCGTTCGAATTGCACCGCGGGAATCGCGGGACAGTTTGAACGGTTGCTGCGACCCGCGCGTTTTACAGCTGACGAGTGATAACTGTTAGCTGCGGCTGAGAGCAGTCGATAAATTTAATACATAACTAACTGCAATATAAGGTATGTTTTCTTTATGTTGACAACTGAATTTTGTGCCAAAATGTGCCAATTATATGTAAATTTTAATCTGCTTATTTTAGACAAGTGAATAATGTTTCTATTGAATTTATTTGATAATTTAATTTTAATTCAAGTAAAGCTCTACACTTAAAGTATGTACTTTAATTAAAGGGTAAAGGTCTCAACACATGGAACTGTTTATTTTATAAACAAACATTATTTTAATTTCATTGATTATTTTGCATAAAATGAACTGGTGACAAAAGTGCATTCATAAAGTTTTATTGATATTTGATAATTAGGGGCACGGCAGAGTTTTTGCCAAGTTGATTTATTTTTCCACTTTAATTAATTAAAATATTTTAAATGTTTATTCAAGTTTTGATTGCTTTTACATGCAGTACATACAGTGTTTTGAGTACAGTCGCGAACATTAATGATAATTAATACAGATATTTGTGTTTTGTAAATTGATTTTCTAAGAATTTGTGATAGGCAACTAGTGAAGTATTTTATTGGAATTCGTTTACAGGATGAGACATTTGAACAAAAATGGATAATATATTACTCAATAGGCTTTCTACCATAGCAAGTAGTATTGATACACTTGCTCAATCTGAAATATGTCGCGATATTCAGAATTTGGAAGCGGCTAAGATTCATGCTGCTAAATTGAAATCTGTGTTAACTCGGTTTGAAACTGAATTATTACAATACTTCAACCTGTCTAATGAACCTGATGCTGATACAGTATCCAGTCTTACTACAATCCAACTCAAAGGGGAAGAAGTATTAGCAGAACTAAACACCAACATCAGTATCAAATCGGACACTAGCAGCACTCGCACTGTGATATCTGAAAAGAGACTTAGCAAACTACCAGATCTGAATATACCTACATTTAGTGGAAATATATTGGAATGGCATCCTTTTTGGGACCAATTCTGTTCCGGTATCGACCAAAGAAACCTAAGTGATGTTGATAAATTGATGTATTTGAAAGCATCACTGAAAGGTGAGGCCAAGAAGACTATTGAAGGATTGGACACTACCAACAAGAATTATGGGATAGCTATATCGACTTTAAAGGAGAGATATGGCAAAGAAGATCAGATTATAGACGCTCACTACTCGACTTTGTATAAGATTAAAAGAGCTGAGAAAATTGAAGATTGTCGCAAGACCTTGGACGAAATAGAGAGACACATTAGAGTTCTTCAGTCACTGGGAGAAGACACCAGTCATAATCATCTTAGATTTATGATTATGGAAAAATTCCCGGAAGATATTGTTTATGAAATAAAAATGAAAGTCAAGGTTGAAACTATTGAAGAGTTAAGAAGACAACTGGCTATTGTTATTACTGCACGAGAAGATGCTAGCAGAATTTCCTTTGACAGAACTCAAACGGAAGTTACGCAGTACACAGTGGAAACACTACATGTGAATGATAAACCAAATTATAGTAACAGACATGTTATGAAGGCAAGACATCAATTTAATAATCAAGGATATAACAGAAGTAAGCAGACATTTCAAGGCCATGTCTCGAGTAATTCAAACTTTAACAAGAAAATTATACCCAATAAGAGAAGACATGATGCAGTAAATGATAGAAAACATTTTGAGAATAAAAGATTCAAAAGACAATGTATATTCTGTCAAGGACCGCACTATAATGATGAATGTAAACGATACAAATCCTTGGAAGAAAGAAAACAAAGGATCAATGACCGTTGTTACAAATGCTTTCGAACAGACCATTTTGCTAGACAGTGCAAGTCTAGCAAAGTTGAATGTCCTCATTGTAACAAAGTTGACATGCATAATCGTGCTTTATGTCCTACATTATTTACCTCTGTGAAGGAAGATGCTTCATAAAATACATGAAATAACCATACCAAGATGCTTGATAAACTCACTTAATCAAAATAATTGTCAATTACACTGCTTCACCGACGCATCCACAAAAGCCTGCGCAGCGGTCGTCTACGTTGTTTCTGGAAACTCTAAACGCTTTGTAATTGGTAAATCCAGACTTGTACCAATCAAAGAACAAGCGGACTTAAAATTCCACGGTTAGAATTACTTGGAGTTCTGATCTGGCAGTTGTTTAGTACAGTGTGTACTAAAGTTCCTCAAGTTTAACGTAACACATAAATTCCTTTGGACTGATAGTCAGATTGTAATTGATTGGTACAATTCTCATAAATTGTTGTTACCATTTGTTTTTGAGCGGATAGAAGAAATCAAGAAAAACAAGAACCTGACCATCAGATATTATGTTCCATCTGAATCCAACCCAGCTGATATTGCTACAAGACCAAAAAGCTCCAAAGAAGATCGAGATAGATGGTTGGCTGGACCGGACTTTATAGTGCAAGAAGTGCTGAGTGAGTGGCTGGCTGGCACGGTAAGGATGCTGGACACTTCGCTTCTGGCTGCGGAGGGTCCTGCGGATTCGAATAACTTGGATGTAGATATGAATCAGTTGCATGCAGGATCGTTGGATATTGAATTAAATACGGATAAAGACACAAATAATATACAAGGATTAGACAAAATAAAAAACCAGATTGCACCAATGTTCAGGATTCTATTTTGGAAGAAGTTAAAGCTTTACAATTTGAACATTTCAACAACGAAGTAAAAGAAAAAGAAACTAATCTGAGTCGTAACTCAAAGTTATTCAAAGATAATCAAGGACTATTGCGTTGTAAAGGAAATAGAAGCTGAATTATATATTCAACCACTTACATGTGTAGACTCAGAAGTTTGTGGTGTTTTGAACCCAACAGACTTTCTAAGTCTCGGGACACAGATCCTTCAGACCAAACTAAATCTTATGATGAAGATATGGAAAATTCAATCAGCATACCAGTTGCTGTAATTAATGACAGGGTTGAAGTTGAAGTCGATGAATTCAGACCTCAGTTAACATCTGAATCGACATGGATAGAAACTACTAAGAGCACAGATATGAGAAATGAAAACAAGGACGCGACTGATGAAAATCTGGATATGACAGATAACAATATGGATGTGAGAAGTAACCATAATGCCTTGAGTAATGATCCTGACATGAGTAATGAAAAGTCATGTGAGGAGATTGGTCAAAACAGGAAACGTCAAGCAGCAATTCGAGCCATGGAAAAAATCAGGGTGTGGAGACTCGCCATTTAATGACAACTCTACAATAATCTTCCTCGTGGGGAGTGTCGTGAGTTCCGACTCACGAAAGGTAATGCTTGAAGATTAATAATTTATTATCTGTAGCAACACTAATGTAGATTCAATTTCTTATCTCTAGTATTCTTTGTCTATGACAATTGTCTGTGGTCACAGTTAGCGCCTAATAGGAATATGTAAAAGTTTTCTCACAAGTGCTTATGTGTAGTTGTTTCAAGTAATATGAAAGTGAAATATAATCATCAGTAATTCACCGGCCGCAATCTCCCGAGAGCTAAGTATTCAAGTGGCTAAGTATCTATATGCCTAAGTATCTTGTGTCTTGAAATTCGTACTCTATCCTCATCGATAGCAGTCTAAATGTAAAGTAAATTTCTCCATTAAACTTTGTATGTTCAGCTTACATAAGCCAAGCATGTCCAAGAAGAACCCTAAAGCGTTGCTCCTGACCGTGGGGTCAGGAGTCTGTTCTGGAATTCCAGGTAAATCCCTTCCCATGTGTCAACATCACTGGGAGCTGCTCAGTAACGTATCTCTGGGTGCTAGCTCCCTATAGTGAGGCCAGGAGACAAATCTCTGACCAGTTGACACCCTCGTTGAAAGCTAGGCAATGAAAAATGCTGCCTATAAAAATGGGACAAAGCCAATGGTGGCACCGGGATCAAAGCAAATCAGTTGTGTTGTGGCACAAAAAGGGTATAGCCAAAAAGCATCTGTAGTGGCTCAACGTTAGTGCTTGGGCGTATGACTTAGCATACAAAGCTGCTGCCTTAAGCATGGCTCTGATAGTAAAGAATATAAAGTAAAGTTCAATTCAAATGTGAGAGTTCAATAAAGGTCAAGCTGTTGACTACATTAAGACACAAAGTACACATGAGCGTTGTGGTCTTATGGATATGTGGCTCTCTGGTCAGAGAGTCATATATCATATCTATTCTACAGGAGGTGAATGGAGTTTGGTGCTCCGGGGGGTTGCCAATTAGCGAAGCAGATATATTATTCCTGACTAATTCTATAAAGAGATGACTGCGCGGGATTGATAAACCTCAGGTATGAACTTGCTCTCTAGTTGCTCTCTAGTTGCTCTAATTACACTTGTTATAATTAGTGATTGTTCCTCATACAAACATTGCATTAGCCGATAGAATAAAATTACTTTATGTGGTCATGGTGAACTTGGCCACAGGAGTATTACTGATCTGGATGAAATTTGGAACATTGATAGATTAGTCTGAAGTAACACTTGGGCTACTTTTTATCCCTGAGAATTGTGCAGTTCCTGTGCGATAGCGATAAACGAATTCTATGCAAAGGCGCGGGCAACAGCTAGTATCACATATTAGGTAATGGTTTACTTTTAGCCTCGCAGTTCATAAGAGACAGAGGCAGTGAAAGTATTATTAGGGTCCCGTCCCATTATTAGAGTTTAGAACCCTTTGAGGACGGAACCCAAAAAAAGCTCGAAGTATAAGTACTCATTTATGTACGACTAGCTGTTGCCCGCGCCTCTGCGCAGAATTCGCTTATCTCTATCCCTCGGGAACTATCCTATGTCCTTCCCCGGTATTGAAACTATCTGTATACCAAACTCCAACTAGATCAGTTAAGAAAACAACCTATATTTGTTGCAGGCACTGTTGTGTTGTTAAGTAATTACAATATGGTATACATACATTATACATATCATGCGCGGCTAAATGGGCTTTGACTCCTTTGACTTTCATGAAGATAAAAAAAGCAATTAGCTAACACTATCTTTCTAATCTGTGACTGCGAGTTGCGACTATTGTTACCACAGATTAGAAAGATATAGTAGTGGCTACTTACACTGTCCTGTCAGTTTAGTTGCAGCACTGTGAATTGAAATTGTTAAATAAGCCGTTCAAGATAAAAGTATTTGTTAGTTGTTACAATTACCGCCAGCACTTGAAGCTTCGACATACATTTACATTAGTAACATGGATTCGTCCGCGTCCGCCTGCCGCCGGCGCGCTTCCGACGCGGAACAGTCGGCGTGGTCATTCTGCATGACGGCGGAGAGCGCGCCTGTGAAGGAGGAGCCAGAGTGGGGCGAGTGCGGCGTGAGCGACGCGGCCGCGGCAGAAGGCTTGTACCCCGGGCACGAGGTCAAAGACGAATTAGTAATTGGACCTGAGGTGGTGCAACAGCAGGACATCGCTATAGGCAGCATTTGTAAGGCAATGCTTATTAAAATTGTTTCCATAGATAAAGATAGTGGGGTTAATAAATGTACCCCAAGGTACCACTTTCTAAACTATATCGCTTCTATTTCATTGACCTTTTTGTACCTCAAATGGTGATGCACGGGGCACTCAGTGAGGAGATGACAGAAATGGAGTTAGACAATATCCCCACTGCTACACAAGAAAATAATTGCTTGATCATCAGTTCTAACCTAACCTACTCAACCAGCTAGGAACAGTTTGTTGACCAGTTAGTTTTTCACCAAAAGTACAAAAAAGTTAGTGAATTAACAGTTACTTGTAATTAAACTGTAGTGCAGTTATGTTTGAAACATTCTTTGGCAGATGCCCCGAGCAAAATGGAGGAGAATCCATGGAATCCAAAGGCAGAAGGCGGCGCCGACGCCGCGTCCGGCACCCACGCCTGCCGTGGGGATGAACCTCACTGCAGCAGAAGCTCCGAGCAGCAGCACGGGCTCAAAAGCTGTTTTGTCAGGCTCGAGCGTTTGCCAGTGCGCAGTTGCAATGGTGAGTGTTATGGTCTGACAGCGCGCAAGCTAACCTCGGAGCACTGTGGCGCGGACGACAGCAGAGCCAGAGATGTTCTTGCAACTTGCCAGCCTCGCTTGTGGGTCAGCATTATGGGAGGTGTCACAGTACAGCGGCTCCAGTTACAGTGAATCTAACAGATTTATCCAAACAGAGCAGGGAGTACAATACAATACAATACAATAACTCTTTATTGAACACCACATATAACAACCAAAACAGAAAAAAGGTATACAGAATATTTCAAGGTAACATAGGCGGCCTTATCGCTACAGAGCGATCTCTTCCAGGCAACCATAATGGACTGGAGAACAGAACAGATCTGAGCAGGTGGTGCAATTTAGAATATACAGGGTGACCCAGAAAGTAGTCAAGCGAAAGTCCTGACGTAGAGCAACTCAAGGGGCATCCGAATCATCCCCATGTATGTTCCACGATTTTCATTTGTTTCAGAGTTATGAGCATTTTAGTGAAAATTTCAGAAATGTCGGATTTCAGGTATAATGTCTTAGTGGTAGCTGAACTATTCGACCTACAACCGTGATTTTTTTTTGGAAGTAGTGAGTTAGCGGGTCTTACCAATAACAATTCCATTTTAACTCGTGTTATCATACATTTAACAACAAAAAATAAAACTCAATAATTTGAGTGAGTTTATTAAAAAAAATCATAAATTTTCAAAGGTCATTTTTTTATTTTTTTCACATAACTTTTTTTCTGCAAAGTACTTTAAAAACTACCTTAGTTTATGTAGAATTTAAGCAGCAAAATTTTCTTACGTAGTCCCAAGGCATCACTTTAAAAATAATATGGGAAGGGCACTAGTAGTAAAAAACACTTTTTAAATCGCTACGTAAAATTGATTTCAAATGAAAATCGCTGAACATACATGGGGGTCGATTCGGTAGCTCCAGAGGTCCCCTATCGTTTGATCCACACCCCCGTATATACCCTGTATATTATACATGAAACACACATCCCGGCCATAGCTTTACTTTTCGGATTTTTCTATGTGTTCTTATTTTCACAGACATTTAGAAATGAAACACACATTTATAATAAATGGAGATATAAATAGACACATACACACATACCTAAAAAAAGCCAGCTACGAGATTTATGCACAAGATGACAGATAGTGCTCCTTCAACATAGATTTAAATATGGGTAAGGATTTAGCGCGCCTTATGATTATAGGCAAGGAATTCCACAACCGCAAAGCCTGAACAGTATAAGAATATACATAGAATTTGGACTTAGAACGAGGTACAGTAAGGAGAAAATTTTGTGAACATCTTACAGAGGTAACGTAACTAAATCGCTCTTTGAGGTAATGAGGAGTTGCAGGATTAAAAAGAATGCCGTAGAGAAGGATGAGGATGTGAGAATTTCGGCGAAAACGGATTGGGAGCCACTTGAGCTGTGATCGAAAGTGGGAGACGTGGTCGTATTTACGTAATCCGAATATAAACCGAATGCATAGATCTTGAATTCGCTCAAGTTTATTCAGTTGCTCTTCCAAAAGATCAGGATAACAAATGTCAGCATAGTCTAAAATCGGGTGCAATAATGTCTGGGCAAGCGCAACCTTAGTCGCAAATGGAAGGAAATTCTGCAGGCGTCTCAGGGATCCCATAGCGGCAAACATCTTCCTGCCAATCTCACACACATGAGGAGCCCAGGAAAGAGTGCGATCAAAAATAACACCTAAGTTTTTGACTTGATGTGAGATCGGGATATGAACACCATTAAAAGATATAGGTGGCAGATTTGCAAAGTCGACTCTCGGAATAAGTTTCGAGCTGCCAATGATAATTGTCTGGGTCTTTGTGGGATTAACTTTTAGACCATATCGTTGACTCCACTTTAGGATCCTTGCTAAATCCAGATTAGTGGACTCAATAACACTCGGAAGATTGCACAGGACGCCTTGGGAATAAATTTGAAGATCATCGGCATAAAGGTGATATGAAGAATGAAGATTATTAGAAATTGAATCTATGAAAATAGAAAATAATAAAGGAGATAGAACACCACCTTGCGGGACACCGGCAAGTGTGTTGCACCAAGAAGACCGAGAATCTTCCACCTGTATTCTTTGCCGACGACCTACCAAGTAACTATGAAACCATTCAATAGCCGCAGGAGATATGTTAAGAGAACGCAATACACCAAGCATAATGTCAAAATCAACGGTGGTAAAAGCATTGCTGAAGTAATATGAATAGTGTATGAAATATTGGCGAAAAACCAAATGCCTTTTTTTTCATCTTTAATTCTTTATAACTTTTTTAACACAACTTTCTAGGCGTCATTCCGCATCCAATGAGCTATCGCACATAATTTTAAGAGCAGTATCTCTATTTTAGACCATATTGAACTTGTCGGCTAGACTACTTGATAAATAATAAGATCGGTTATAAAGGCGTTTCGGAAATTTTAATACCATATAAAATATATATTAGTCAATAATAAGACCGGGTAAAAACGCGATTCGGAAATTTTAATACCATATAAAATATATATTAGTCAATAATAAGACCGGGTAAAAAGGCGATTCGGAAATTTTTCTACAAGTAGAAATATAGATCAGTTAATAATAAGACCGGGTAAAAAGACAATTCGGAATTTTTTCTACAAGTAGATCAGTAAATATTAAGATCAGAGGAAAAGTCGATTGGATTTATTTATACAAGAAAAAAAATATATCAGGAAATGCGTCTAACAAATCCTAACAGGGTCAACACCGTTAATTTCCTGTCGTCCATGCCCATTCGAATGTCATCCGTGATCTTGGCGAGTGCGGTAGCCGTACTATGACCGGGGCGGAAACCTGACTGGTAAGGGTTGAGGAGGTCATTTCTAGTAAGAAACGATGATAATTGTTGGTGCACAAGACGCTCCAAAACTTTGGAAAGGAAAGGGAGAATAGAAATTGGCCTGTAGTCAGAGAAGGATGATGGATTAGATTTTTTAGGTAAAGGAATAATTTCAGCATCCTTCCATGCTAGCGGAAAAACCTTAGATGTAATGGAGTTATTGAGTACTAGCTGACCCGGCGAACTTTGTTCCGCCTTAAATTTTAAAAATTCCAGTGGTTTGGGCTGTGCTATCCCGCGGGAACTATGCAATTTTCCGGGATAAAAACTATCCTATGTCCTTTCCCGGGACTCAAACTATCTGTATACCAAATTTTCAACTAAATCGGCCCAGCGGTTTAAGCTTGAAAAGGTAACAGACAGGCAGACAGACAGAGTTACTTTCGCATTTATAATATTAGTAAGGATACTGGTAATGACGGGGGCAAGTATGTCGAGAAGAGGGAGGATCATGTTACGGCTTACGCTGTCAACACCAACCGCATTAGAGGCTATGGATAATACGTTCTTCTTAACATCACTGTCGGTAAATTGATTGAAATGAAAAGGAGTAGTGTCAGGAGTTGGGCGAGTAGAAAGATAACTCAATGTTCCGTCTTTTGCAAAACCACTAAAAATAGCTGAAGAGGAGAAATGCTGATTGAGCTGGTCAATGTTGATATCAACCGGAATAGAATTTTGCTGAGATTTACCAACTCCTAGAGATTTCAGAAATTTCCAAACTTTAGCAGGATCTCCGTTCTCAACTGCCGCATGAATGTGGCGTCTTTGGGCGTCCCGGCATACAGTGCTGCACCGGTTACGCAAAGCACGATACCTATCACTGTTCCTATCCGAAGAGTCGACTTTGTACTTAGATTTCGCCAGATTCTTTTTCTTAATCAAAACCCTAATTTCATCAGTGAGCCAAGGAGCAGGGAGATGCTTGATCTTAACTGGTCTAACTGGAGCGTGCACATCATAAAGCTTGGTCAGAAAAGAATTAAAAAGAGTAATTTGATCGTTAACCGTGCCAGCTCCCGAGACAGCCCCCCAGTCAATCCTTGACGCATCATCACAAAGCTGATCAATGTCCATCCGACCAAAATTGCGCTGTAGGAGAACTTTGTGCCTAACCTTCGGAGGCCGAATTTTGTAGGAAAGGTAGATCAGGTCGTGGTAAGAAAAGGCGTCAGCAGAACATTGACCCGACTTGGCAACGTGAGCAGGAGAGGAGGTCATAGAAAGGTCAAGGAGAGAAGTATTGCGCTTCTTAACATATGCCTTGATTTAAAACACTTATATGATAGTAAAAATGTTGGTCCTAGCTTTGCCCTTCTTTTTTTTGTTAATATCTCACCTGCCTACATAATACAATACAATAAAATTACTCTCGAACACCACATAACAATTAATACAATACCGTGACTTCTTATTCAACACATCAATTGTATGCTTAGTGGGGAAAACTCAGCAAGAAGAGTAATAATTGTCTCTGTGCTAGTTAGTATTTCTGCTGTCGCTACAACAGCTACAGAGTACAAACTCAGCATCGAGTGGCACCAACGGAGGTGGTGTGTAGACCAGCGGTTCTCGACCTATTACTTACCTATATCCCAACATATACCTCAAGTTTACCCCCTCTTGCCGACCGTCAACTAGGAAACAAATGATCAAATAACTGACACTACGACATGCTATTAATGATTTATATAATTTGTGAGACACTGTGTTGCCCGCAGCAGTGTCTACTAAGAATGCGTTAATCGCTATTCCGCGGAAACTATGCAATAGCCTGTTTAAATTGCTTAATATTAAAGTTCAAACTATCTCCTCCCGCATCGGTTTGTGCGTGGACAGACCGGCAGACAGACTGACAGAGTTACTTTCACATTTGTGACATTAGTTTGAATTAATTTTGAAAGCCAATTTTTCATAAATGAATACTCAATTGCAGATGTGCTGAGCAGAGCAGAGCAGGATGCGTGCAGGCTGGAGCCTGCAGGCAAGACCGGGCCCGCAGCAGAGGACACACGCACCCAGTCTACTTTCATGACCTGCAAACATATGCAGACAGGACAGAAACCACACAGTTGCGACACGTGTCGGGAGCAGCTTACACAACGAGGCCACTTGACTATACACACACAAACACACACGGCTGAGAAGCCGTACAATTGCGATGTAGGTAACAAACGATTTTCACTACAACGTAACTTGGCTAGGCATATACGAATACACACAGGTGAGAAACCGTACAGTTGCGATATATGTAACAAACGGTTTATACGACAAGGCCACTTGACTTCACATACACGAATACACACAGTCGAGAAACCGTACGGTTGCGATATATGTAATAAACGGTTTAAACATAAATCAACACTGACTTCACATATACGAATACACACAGGTGAGAAACGGTACAGTTGCGATATATGTAACAAACGGTTTGGGCGACAAAGCCACTTGACTTCACATATACTAATACACACAGGTGACAAACCGTACAGTTGCGATACATGTAACAAACGGTTTATACATAAATCAGCATTGACTTCACATATACGAATACACACAGGTGAGAAACGGTACAGTTGCGATATATGTAACAAACGGTTTATAGATAGATCAACAATGATTTCACATATACGAATACACACAGGTGAGAAACCGTACAGTTGCGATATATGTAACAAACGGTTTAGACAACAAAACCAGTTGACTTTACATATACGACTGCACACAGGTGAGAAACCGTACAGTTGCGACATATGTAACAAACGGTTTATACAACAAGGCCACTTGACTTCACATATACGACGACACACAGGTGAGAAACCGTACGGTTGCGATATATGTAACAAACGGTTTATACTTAAATCAACATTGACTTCACATATACCACTACACACAGGTGAGAAACGGTACAGTTGCGATATATGTAACAAACGGTTTACACAACAAGGCAACTTGACTTCACATGTACGAATACACACAGGTGAGAAACCGTACGGTTGCGATATATGTAACAAACGGTTTACAGATAAATCAGCATTGACTTCACATATACGAATACACACAAGTGAGAAACCGTACAGTTGCGATATATGTAACAAACGGTTTAAACAACAAAACCAGTTGACTTTACATATACGACTGCACACAGGTGAGAAACCGTACAGTTGCGACATATGTAACAAACGGTTTGGACGACAAGGCCACTTGACTTCACATATACGACGACACACAGGTGAGAAACCGTACGGTTGCGATATATGTAACAAACGGTTTACACTTAAATCAACATTGACTTCACATATACCACTACACACAGGTGAGAAACGGTACAGTTGCGATATATGTAACAAACGGTTTACACAACAAGGCAACTTGACTTCACATGTACGAATACACACAGGTGAGAAACCGTACGGTTGCGATATATGTAACAAACGGTTTATACGAAAAGACCACTTGACTTCACATATACGAACACACACAGGTGAGAAACCGTACGGGTGCGATATATGTAACAAACGGTTTACACAACAAGTCCAATTGACTTCACATATACGAATACACACACGTGAGAAACGTTACAGATGCGATATATGTAACAAACGGTTTATAGATAAATCAACAATGATTTCACATATACGAATACACAGGTGAGAAACCGTACGGTTGCGATGTGTAACAAACGGTTTATAGATGGGTCGTTCAAATTGAGTCATTATTTTAATTCTCAAAATATCGTCGATTTTCGATAATTTTAGGCTTTCAGGTTCACATACCCGAGTAGAGTAAGATATGAGTGAAGGCGTCATTGTACAGGTTATGATTTAGGATTTTCTAACAGGAAAGTAATGAAGCCCCGGATGGAAGGAAATGAAACATGACAGGATGGAAATGAGTGCGCTTGGAAGGTAATTCGAATGATTTATTACAAAACTAATGAAATATGCCTAGAGGGTAGTGGTCTAGTGAGTATATTTGGAAAGTAATGAGATTTGCCGTAATCGTTTTTAATTATTTAATGGTAATAGAGCTAATTATGATCTTCTAAGTTTGCGGCTGTGTTCACGCTTTTGAATACCGTTTTGTTGTACAGCGTGAAGTTGCAGTCCTTGAAGTTGTCAAACTCGATCGCAAAGTAAGCAGAGAGTTGCCAGTAGATAAAATGCTACCGTGCAGTGTTGCCAATGCTAAGATTTTGCATTTTGTATTTTATAATGTATATGTGACAGTTTTTTTTAATTTAATGGAGACTGATATACGCGTACTATGTTTTGATAGTGTTAGTCTCAATTACTACAGGAATATTGTGACGGACGTTTCTCATAGTATTTGACATAAAAGTTGGTTGCGACAAAAATTGATACTAAAAGTTACAGTGCGCGGGAAAACCTGGAACTAAATATTTCCACACACGTGCCGCTTTTGCATAGACAGTGGCGCCGTTGTGTTTCGAGTCGCGCTCTTTGACATTCAGCTCTCGAAAATGTAAATAATTGTGGTAAAATGTTTGTTATTTTTCATCTATCTTTTCTGTTTGTTCTCGGACCGCTATGTTTACAGTTAAAGTTCATTTTATTTAAGAAAAACTGATTTCATACCAAAACAGTGACCAGGGGCCTTGCCATGACGTCTTAATGCGAGTCAATTCCGACTCAGTTCAGGTTTTAGCTGTCATATTTAGTATGGATCTGTCTGACAGCCAGCGAAGCTAAACAGAATCAGAATTGAATCTCATTAAGACATCACGGTAACTCCCCGGTTATTATTTAAATGGACACGCCGCGCTTGCTTAATAATGGACGGTAATAAAGGATTTGTATACAAAAAAAATACAGGAGAATTGTGAGCCTCCTTTTTAGATGTCGGTTAACCTTTTCGTCGCCACGTCAAATACAAGAGACGCCACCCATACTCGAGACTTTATTGCGATGCCTTAAGTTGAACCTAAATCTAATTTAATGAAGGTTCCTTCATCCTTTTGCACTGAAACAATGGAAGTATATAATGGTCGATGGCGTTCAACCTGCGATGCTTATACACGAGTCGTTGGCGTCGAAAGGGTAAAAATGGCGACCGGTGGCCTTACGCCCGCCATTAGACAGACGTTTACATTTAAAATAAGATTTAATACCATTTTTATGGCCTGGCACGGAAATGACACGAAAATTGTGCGTTAAATTTCTGGTCACGGCGTGTCTTATTTATTTCGTTTTACCGTCAATATGTCACAGGCTTTAATTCTGAAATTCTGATTTCGTATCTCGCTGACCCGCTCACACTGACAATGTTTAATAAGGGAGTGAGAGGGACGGATGATAAGAACTTTTGATTTCAGAGTAGACCCCCCAGTTCGAAGCCAAATCTTTATGTAAGTTAGTTTAGAATTTACAGTGTAAATATTAAAAAGATGTTGGGTTTGTGATACATGTCTTAAATTAAGCCCGTGGTTTTTTAATGAGAACATTAGATCAATTAAAAAAACTTGGATCTGTGACCCTTCTTTGATAGGAAAGAGTAGAAATTTAAAACAAGAACATATAATGTGATATGACTAAATCATTCTTGTTTAATTTCAACGTTCTCTAGTATTGAAGCTGCTGTTCTTTTGGTTTGGCTGCAAGGCTCCGCAACCACAGCCTTTTCGGTTTCAAAATAAAAAATACAGATGTTGCCAGTATAGAAAAACTTTGATTTCATTGGGACATGTGCCACCATCGTGAGACCAGGGTTTATGTTTGTGATATGGTTTTAAAAAGCGGCATTATCTCGCTTGGTCCATCAGCGTCTCATCTAGTCGTTAGTTAATTTATTTTTTTATTAAATGGCATTCTGTACGATGTTGGATTTAGTTTTAAGTTTTCGAATAAAATGGTTATTGAACAAGTTTTGGTTATTTGTTTTGATCCTTCTCCCATTTGTGACTGCTGTGTATAACATCCTGTATTGTCGATCGGTGGTTATAGTATTTAGATTGAGAAATGTAGGTCTAAAGGGCCGCTAGTAAAGCTCTCGTGAAACTTGAACACGGCACAGTTAAGTACGCGCAAGCATCATCGCATTCTTGCCAAAATCTCAATGAGGAACTATTTCTTCTGTTGATATGTTTTAACCCGTCAAGCGCCCAAGCGACTACAGTAGTCCCTAACTTTTTCGGGCGGGAAATGTCCTAGGGACTACATTATGCATTTGCGCCACTGGCCAGGCCTTCCTGCCCTGGAAGAGCCAGCGACAACTCGCTATATATGCTTCTCGCTCTCTTTAAATGTTTGCTTGTGAAAAAAGACTGCAAAATTCAGGCGTAAACGATCGAAGTGGACTAAGAAATAGCTGTTTAATATAAAAAAACATTCACATGTTAAACTACTCTACTTGAGAAGACGCACACAAATCAGCCATTTTGTGACTGACGACCACGTGCATCACCGCATGACAACTACCCTTGACTGCGGACTGCGGCTTGAACATTGAACCCAACCACGCACACAGGCAAGTACGTGCAGGTCGGGCTTGCGCAGGGAAAACTTCAAACAACTCGAAAAACGCGCAAGCCGCGCTATGGGGTTGGCGCGTGATTGCTTTACCAACCGCACGCACGGTGTTCCGTGTATGTACAGTCAAGTGTAATAATATGTATCTAGACAAAGTTTCAAAAATAAGTACCATGCGCTCTTACGCTGGCGTAATAAGGTCGTGGGACATATTTTTGAGAAGTTCCTATCGATACTTATTTTTGCACTTGACCGTACAAGCCGGCCTGCGCAGGCAGCACTGTGGTGATACTTGCGCGTGTGGTGAGGCCTTAACACTCCGCTTGTGAAAATTTCGAAATTTCCAAACTCCTCGGAATAGAAAGTTTGAGTCATGAAACATTGGGCAAACCGTTCTGGGGGTAAATTCGTTTTTTACATAAACAAATATTGCAGCGCCTCCAAGCGGATAAGCACCATAACACCTATCACAAAACCACCGTTGAGGAAATGAAAATTAAGACCCACCATACCCCTGGCAGTACCACTGCGGGTAGGGTGGGACTACCATACCACCGTAATGCTGTGAGCTACGGGTATTAATTAGGATAGGGTAGTTAGGTAGCTCCTTATGCCCGAAGGGCAAACTCAGAGCTCCTTTGATTTTATTTTTCAATTTCCCAAATCCCAGCACTACTATGGAGGTATGGTTCAGCCCCACCCTAGCCTCAGGAGTAGTACCAGGGGTATGGTGGGTCTAAAAGGAAATGCGGGTCGGACCCAATGCAGAAAACCGCATTAACCTTTATTATTGTATACTAGGTTTTTCCCGCGACTCCGTCTGTGCAGAAAACTGTTATGGCTATCCCGCAGTAACTTTCTTATGTAATTTTTAAACTTTTCAATTTGTAATTATATAAAATGGAACTTTCTCTAATGCAAAAAAAAATGTACTTCACACATGGCTGTATGGGCTTTGAACCCTTTGCCAAGTTTGCCAGCTCTGTGATTGAAGAAAATTTGATTAAACATGCAGCACTGTGAAATGACTGAAATGTGAATTGAAATGAGTAAACAAGCCGTTCAAGATATGAGTATTTGTTACAAATACCGCCAGCACTTGAAGCTTCGACATACATTTACTGGAGGTCCTTAGAGGTTGGACCGTGCACTTTTTCAACCAAGGAAGCCACTTCTCCCAGGGGTACCTATAGGTAAACTGAGTCGATTCTGACCTGGAGCCACGAGGAGCCATCGTGCAGGGGGGCGTGGGAGGGGGGGGGAAGTGTGGCTCCGCCGCGCTCCACTCTAAGCTCAATATCTTCGTTAATAAAGTAACTGCATCGTGTTTGGTATCATTTTCGGATAACTTAAGGATGCTGAATTCATTTTTGATATGATAATTATACCTTCTCATATAAAAAAAACGAGATTTTTGAAAAAATATGAAAATATGGATTCTTATTTTTTTCAAAAACCTTGTATAATACAAAAACTGCTAGTTAAAACTCTATGAAAAAAATAAGTATGGATAGCCTGTTTATTCAGGATTATAAAAATATATACTTTATTGGTATTATGGTATACAAAATACTTTTAAAAAAATATTTATCGCCGCGCGGCAGACAGATTTGCTAGAGGCACTTTTCGTTCTGAGCTTGTTATTTGCAAAAGTTAGGCAAATACATCAACTTATATCTAATTATTAGAAAAAATTAAGATGCTGGCTTTATTTCTAGTAAATAAATAGTAATTTTTCATACAAAAAATTTTTTTTTTGCAAAAAATAAATTAAACTCGTCTATATTTTTTGACTAAATCCTTATGAAATACAAAACGTAACGGTGTATACACTTAAAAAAAATACTATAAAATAGCCTACTCATTCACAAGTTCAAAAATATATACTTCAATGTTATTATTATCTACCAAAAACTTATAAGAAAATATTTATTGCCGCGCGACAAACATGTGCAGGAGTACTTTGCGCTCTGAAATTGATAATTGCTTACATTGAAAATGAATTTAATACTTTAGAAAGGGTAAAAAGGATTTCTTTGAATAAATACGTCAATTTGGCCAAAAAATATCGGTAAATAAATAAACATTCAGTTCAGTAATGTAATTCATACCTTATAAAAAAATGGAATTTGTTTACTAAAGAAATGATAATAAGCAAATAGTAGGTAGTAACAAATGCCAAATTAAAAAGAACATAGTTATTTTATTGAATTTTAAACCTCAGCAATTTCCTCCGCAGCCACAGAGTTCCGTGCATTTTAATTTGAGTTATAAGCAGATGCACCTTCCTGCACACCTCTGCTTGCATCTGCATTTAATTCATTCTAAACAAGCCGTTGCTGCAGCCAGCAAAGTTGTCCAAATAGGCTGCTCTAGTCCAACCCAAGTCAGCAGGACTTGGTAGTTCTGGCATGGGTGTTGAAATTTAGCTCCATACATGACCACCCTGATACACTGCCCGTTTAAAGTGTTGAAGTAATGCGTCTTTAGTTCGGGGCATGTTCTCCAACTGCCTATCTTTTTTTGTAAAGAGAAACTTTCTACACTAATTTACGGATTCATACGTCCCAGACCTAAAATTGTAAAGTGAAAATTAAATTAAGTATCTATATAAATACAAACTAGTATTTCGCGTGGGGGCCGCGGGCCCCAAGGGCCCCGCGGAGGTCCCTGCCACCCTGTTTTGTTTTAATAATCCTAACCTTTTTTTTTTTACTATATACTTTGGCCGCCTTTGAAAACAGTGATTCATACCCTACCGCCCTGTTTTTTTTCAAATATTTGTAACATTTTTTACTATAATCTTTGGCCGCCATTTTGTATCCGCCATCTTGGAAAAAGTATTTCGCGTGGAGGCCTACCGTCTTTTTTTGTTCGTATGGGGGCCGCGGGCCCCGCGGGACCCGCGGAGAGTACCCTGCCAGCCTGTTATTTTCAAATATTACTACATTCTTTGGCCGTCATTTTGAAACCACTACCTTGAAAAAGTATTTCGCGTGGGGGCCGCGGCCCCCGCGGGGACCGCGGAGGGTAACCTACCACCCTGTATTTTTTTCAAATATTTCTAACCTTTTTTTTACTTTATTCTTCGGCCGTTATCTTGGGAACAGCATCTCACATGGGAGCCGCGGAGGGTACCCTGCCAACCTATTGTTTCTTCAAATATTTCTAGCCTTTTTTCTATATTCTTTGGCCGCCATCTTAGGAAAAGCATTTCGCATGGAGGCCGCGGGCCCCACGGGACCCGCGGAGGGTACCCTGCCAGCCTATTGTTTGGGCCGCGGGCCCCACGGGACCCGCGGAGGGTACCCTGCCAGCCTATTGTTGGGGCCGCGGCCCCCGCGGGGACCGCGGAGGGTAACCTACCACCCTGTATTTTTTTCAAATATTTCTTACGTTTTTTACCACATTCTTTGGCCGTCATTTTGAAACCACCATCTTGGAAAAAGTATTTCGCATGGGGGCCGCGGCCCCCGCGGGGACCGCGGAGGGTAACCTACAGCCCTGTATGTCACTTAGTCGAGCACAACCCATCCATCTCGACTGGCCTCTGAGATATTCGCGTTTCAATTTTGTATGGCGGCCATCTTGTTTTCGCAATTTTGAAAAAAAATACCGGTTCACCCATTGGCTGGCTGTTCTGAGCGACTTTAGTTCCGGGAAACTCGATGGGGCAAGTCGTTGCGGAGAGCTGGCCCATGTGCCGGATCAGTTTCCACGTTCAAGTCAGATTTTAATTTTTTTAATACTAACGTTATAATTCCTGATGCGATGGTGTATAAAGTCGAACCCTATTTCTAAAAGCTGCTATACAACACAAGTAAGTCTATGAGTCTGACATTACTTTGTATGGCGGCCATCTTGGAAAATGGCGGAATCAAAATATTAATTATGCCGTTTGAATATGTGGCCTCAAACAGCCCTGGAAGCAAAATTTCAATCGGATCGGAGTAAAAAAAAATTTGGCCGCCATTTTGAATCCGCCATCTTGGAAAAAAAAATGAGTCATCCGATTACTACTCCCACCTTGAACAATATTTGGTCGAGCACCACCCACCTATTGTGATTGGCCTCTGAGATATTTGCGTTTCAATTTTGTATGGCGGCCATCTTGTTTTTGCAATTTTGAAAAAAAAATACGGGTTCACCCAGTGGCTGGCTGTTCTGAGCGACTTTTGTTCCGGGCAAACTCAATAAAGCAATTCATCGCGGAGAGCTGCCCCATGTGTCAGGTCAGTTTCCACATACAGGTCAATTTTTCATTTTTTTCGTACTTATCATACAATATTTGAAGTGAAAGTGTATAGAACCAAACCCTACCTCTGATGGGTTCCTCAAAACAACAGGTCAAATATACAGAAATTACTTTGTATGGCGGCCATCTTGGAAAATGGCGGAACCGAAAAATAAAGTATGTCATCACAATCTGTGGCCTTAAAGAGCCCCGGATGCAAAATTTCAATCGGATCGGATAAAAAAAAAATTTGGCCGCCATTTTGAGTCCGCCATCTTGGAAAAAAAAATACTTAGTCAGATTTCCCCCTCAACTCTGAATGACATTTGGTCGAGCACCACCCACCTATCTCGACTGGCCTCTGAGATATTCGCGTTTCAATTTTGTATGGCGGCCATCTTGTTTTCGCCATTTTGAAAAATCTTGGACAGGCTCACCCATTGGCCGGCTGTTCTGAGCGACTTTAGTTCCGGGCAAACTCGATAGGTCGAGCCGTCGCGGAGAGCTGCCCCATGTGTCAAGTCAATTTCCACGTTCAGGTCGATTTCGTATTTTTCCGGTAGTCGTGGGGGCATTTCTGATGCGATGGTGTATAGAGTTTAGCCACACCTCTTATGGGTTCTTCAAAACAGCATGTCAGTCAGTCAGTCAGTGGGTATTCAGCTATATATATTATAATAACTAGTTTTTCGCGTGGGGGCCGCGGGCCCCAGGGGCCCCGCGGAGGTCCCGTGCCACCCTGTTTTGTTTCAATAATCCTAACCTTTTTTTTATTATATACTTTGGCCGCCTTTTTAAAACCGCCACCTTGAAAACAGTGATTCATACCCTACCGCCCTGTTTTTTTTTTCAAATATTTCTAACATTTTTTACTATGTTCTTTGGCCGCCATTTTGTATCCGCCATCTTGGAAAAAGTATTTCGCGTGGAGGCCGCGAAGGGTACCCTACCATTCTGTTTTTTTTTTCAAATATTTCCAACCTACTTTCACTTTATTCTTTGGCCGTCCTCTCGGGAAAAGCATTTCGCATGCGGGCCGCGGGCCCCACGGGACCCGCGGAGGGTTCCCTGCCACCCTGTTTTTTTCAAATACTTATAACATTTTTTCCTTTAATCTTTGGCCGCCATTTTGTATCCGCCATGTTGGAAAAAGCATATCGCGCGGGGGCCGCGAAGGGACCCTACCATCCTATTTTTTTCGCATGGGGGCCGCGGGCCCCACGGGACCCGCGGAGGGTACCCTGCCAGCCTGTGTTATTTTATAATATTACTACATTCTTTGGCCGTCATTTTGAAACCACTACCTTGGAAAAAGTATTTCGCGTGGAGGCCGCGGCCCCCGCGGGGACCGCGGAGAGTAGCCTACCACACTGTATTTTTTCAAATATTTCCAATCTTTTGTACTACATTCTTTGGCCGTCATTTTGAAACCACCACCTTGGAAAAAGTATTTCGAGTGAGGGCCGCGGCCCCCGCGGGGACCGCGGAGGGTAACCTACCAGCCTGTATTTTTTTCAAATATTTCTCACCTTTTTTCTACTTTATTCTTCGGCCGTTATCTTGGGAACAGTATCTCACATGGGGGCCGCGGGCCCCACGGGACCCGCGGAGGGTACCCTGCCAGCCTATTGTTTCTTCAAATATTTCTAGCCTTTTTTCTATATTCTTTGGCCGCCATCGTAGGAAAAGCATCTCACATGGGGGCCGCGGGCCCCACGGGACCCGCGGAGGGTACCCTGCCACCCTGTGTTTTTTTTCAAATATTTCTTTTATTTTTGACTATAATATTTGGCCGTCATTTTGCATTCACCATCTCGTTTCAATTTTGTATGGCGGCCATCTTGTTTTCGCAATTTTGAAAAAAAAATACCGGTTCACCCATTGGCGGGCTGTTCTGAGCGACTTTAGTTCCGGGCAAACTCGATAGGGCAAGTCGTTACGGAGAACTGGCTCATGTGCCGAATCAGTTTCCACGTTCAGGTCAGTTTTTAAATTTTTTGGTACTAACGTTATGATTCTTGATGCGATGGTGTACAGAGTCGAACCCTATCTCTAAAAGCTGCCATACAACACAGGTGAGTCTATGAGTCTGACATAACTTTGTATGGCGGCCATCTTGGAAAATGGCGGAATCGAAAAATAAATTCTAGCGCCAGAATCTGTAACCCTGAAGAGGCGCTGATGCAAAATTTTAGTCAGAACGGACTCAAAAAAAATTTGGCCGCCATTTTGAATCCGCCATTTTGGAAAAAAAAATTGGTTCATTAAATTACTCCGCCCACTTTGGACAACATTTGTTCGAGCACCACCCACCTGTTGCGACTGGCCTCTGAGATATTTGCGTTTAAATTTTGTATGGCGGCCATCTTGTTTTCGCAATTTTGAAAAAAAAATACCGGTTCACCTATTGGCTGGCTGTTCTGAGTGACTTTTGTTCCGGGCAAACTCGATAGGACAAGTCGTTGCGGAGAGCTGGCCCATGTGTCAGGTCAGTTTCCACGTTCAGGTCGATTTTGCTTTAACTTGTACTTTTGATACAATTTCTAATGCGATAGTGTAAGATTTGAACCCCACCACTTATGGGCTCCTCAAAACAACAGGACAAATACACAGAAATTACTTTGTATGGCGGCCATCTTGGAAAATGGCGGAATCGAAAAATTAAGTATGCCATTTAAATCTGTGGCCTCGAAGAGCCCCGGATGCAAAATTTCAATCGGATCGGATTAAAAAAAAATTTGGCCGCCATTTTGAATCCGCCATCTTGGAAAAAAAATTGCTTAGTCAAATTTCCCTCTCAACTCTGAATGACATTTGGTCGAGCACCACCCACCTATCTCGACTGGCCTCTGAGATATTCGCGTTTCAATTTTGTATGGCGGCCATCTTGTTTTCGCCATTTTGAAAAATCTTGGACCGGCTCACCCATTGGCCGGCTGTTCTGAGCGACTTTAGTTCCGGGCAAACTCGACAGGTCGAGCCGTTGCGGAGAACCGCCCCATGTGTCAAGTCAATTTCCACGTTCAGGTCGATTTCGTATTTTTCTGGTGGTCGGGCAAGCATTTCTGATACAACAATGTATAGAGTCTAACCTCAACTCTTACAGGTTCCTCCAAACAACTCTGGGGTGAGTCAGTGAGTGAGTGAGTGGGTATTCAGCTATATATATTATAACTAGTATTTCGCGTGGGTGCCGCGGGCCCCGAGGGCCCCGCGGAGGTCTCGTGCCACCCTGTTTTGTTTAAATAATCCTAACCTTATTTTTGCTATATACTTTGGCCGCCTTTTTGAAACCGCCACCTTGAAAACAGTGATTCATACCCTACCGCCGTTTTTTTTTTCAAATATTTCTAGCATTTTTTACTATAATCTTTGGCCGCCATTTTGTATCCGCCATCTTGGAAAAAGTATTTCGCGTGGAGGCCGCGGGCCCCACGGGACCCGCGGAGGGTTCCCTGCCACCCTGTTTTTTTTTCAAATATTTTTAACATTTTTTACTATAATCTTTGGCCGCCATTTTGTATCCGCCATCTTGGAAAAAGTATTTCGCGTGGAGGCCGCGGGCCCCACGGGACCCGCGGAGGGTTCCCTGCCACCCTGTTTTTTTTTCAAATATTTTTAACATTTTTTACTATAATCTTTGACCGCCATTTTGTATCCGCCATCTTGGAAAAAGTATTTCGCGCGGAGGTTGCGAAGGGTAGCCTACCATCCTATTTTTTTCGCATAGGGGCCGCGGGCCCCACGGGACCCGCGGAGGGTACCCTGTCAGCCTGTGTTATTTTCAAATATTACTACATTCTTTGGCCGTCATTTTGAAACCACTTCCTTGGAAAAAGTATTTCGCGTGGGGGCCGCGGCCCCCGCGGGGACCGCGGAGGGTAACCTACCACCCTGTATTTTTTTCAAATATTTCTAACCTATTTTTAATTTATTCTTTGGCCGCCATCTTGGGAACAGCATTTCGCATGGAGGCCGCGGGCCCCACGGGACCCGCGGAGGGTACCCTACCAGCCTGTTTTTTTTTTCAAATTTTTCCAGCCTTTGTTACTATATTCTTTGGCCGCCGTTTTGACACCGCCACCTTGGAAAAAGTACTTCGCATGGGGGCCGTGGCCCCCGCGGGGACCGCGGAGGGTTACCTACCACCCTGTATTTTTTCAAATATTTCTTATCTTTTTTACTTTATTCTTTGGCCGCCATCTTTGGAAAAGCATTTCGCATGGGGGCCGCGGGCCCCACGGGACCCGCGGAGGGTACCCTACCATCCTGTTTTTTCCAAATATTTATAACCTTTTTTACTTTATTCTTTGGCCGCCATCTTGGGAAAAGCATTTCGCGTGAAAGCCGCGGGCCCCGCGGGACCCGCGGAGGTTACCCTATCAGCCTGTTTTTTTTTCAAATACTTCTATACTTTTTACTATATTCTTTGGCCGCCATTTTGAATCCACCATCTTGGAAAAAATTAGGTTCATTAGATTACTCCTCCCACCTAGAACGACACTTGGTCGAGCACAACCCATCCATCTCGACTGGCCACTGAGATATTCGCGTTTCAATTTTGTATGGCGGCCATCTTGTTTTCGCAATTTTGAAAAAAAAAATACCGGTTCACCCATTGGCTGGCTGTTCTGAGCGACTTTAGTTCCGGGCAAACTCGGTAGGACAAGTCGGTGCGGAGAACTGGCCCATGTGCCGAATCAGTTTCCACGTTCAGGTCAGTTTTTAATTTTTTTGGTACTAACGATAATGATTCTTGATGCGATGGTGTACAGAGTCGAACCCTATCTCTAAAAGCTGCTGTACAACACAAGTGAGTCTATGAGTCTGACATTACTTTGTATGGCGGCCATCTTGGAAAATGGCGGAATCGAAAAATTAAGTATGGCGATTGAATTTGTGGCCTCGAAGAGCCCCGGACGCAAAATTTCAATCGGATCGGAGAAAAACAAAATTTGGCCGCCATTTTGAATCCGCCATCTTGGAAAAAAATTTGGCTCATCAGATTACCACTCCCACTTTGAACAACATTTGGTCGAGCTCCACCCACCTATTGCAATTGGCCTCTGAGATATTCGCGTTCCAATTTTGTATGGCGGCCATCTTGTTTTTGCAATTTTGAAAAAAAAATACCGGTTCACCCATTGGCTGGCTGTTCTGAGCGACTTTTGTTCCGGGCAAACTCAATAAAGCAATTCATCGCGAAGAGCTGGCCCATGTGTCAGGTCAGTTTCCACATTCAGGTCAATTTTGCTTTTACTTGTACTTTTAATATAATTTCTGATGCGAAAGTGTATAGAGCCGAACCCCAACTCTTATGGTTTCCTCAAAACAACAGGTCAAAGATACAGAAATTACGTTGTATGGCGGCCATCTTGGAAAATGGCGGAACCGAAAAATAAAGTATGCCATTTAAATCTGTGGCCTCGAAGAGCCCCGGATGCAAAATTTCAGTCTGATCGGAGTAAAAAAAAATTTGGCCGCCATTTTGAATCCGCCATCTTGGAAAAAAAATTGCTTAGTCACATTTCCCCCTCAACTCTGAATGACATTTGGTCGAGCACCACCCATCTATCTCGACTGGCCTCTGAGATATTCGCGTTTCAATTTTGTATGGCGGCCATCTTGTTTTCGCCATTTTGAAAAATCTTGGACCGGCTCACCCATTGGCCGGCTGTTCTTAGCGACTTTAGTTCCGGGCAAACTCGACAGGTCAAGCCGTTGCGGAGAACCGCCCCATGTGTCAAGTCAATTTCCACGTTCAGGTCCATTTCGTATTTTTCTGGTGGTCGTGGAGTCATTTCTGATACGACGGTGTATACAGTCGAGCCTTACCTCTTACGGGTTCTTCAAAACAGCATGTCAGTCAGTCAGTGAGTCAGTGAGTGAGTGGGTGTTCAGCTATATATATTATAATAAAATAACTAGTATTTTGCGTGGGGGCCGCGGGCCCCGAGGGCCCCGCGGAGGTCCCTGCCACCCCGTTTTGTTTTAATAATCCTAACCTTTTTTTTTACTATATACTTTGGTCGCCTTTTTGAAACCGCCACCATGAATAAAGTATTCTGCGTGGGGGCCGCGGAGGATACCCTGCCATCCTGTTGTTTTTCAAATATTTCAAACCTATTTTTACTTTATTCTTTGGCTGCCCTCTCGGGAAAAGCATTTCGCATGCGGGCCGCGGGCCCCACGGGACCCGCGGAGGGTACCCTGCCAGCCTGTTGTTTTTTCAAATATTTCTAGCCTTTTTTACTTTATTATATGGCCGCCATCTTAGAAAAAGCATTTCGCATGGGGGCCGCGGGCCCCACGGGACCCGCGGAGGGTACCCTGCCAGCCTGTTGTTTTTTCAAATATTTCTAGCCTTTTTTACTATATTCTATGGCCGCCATCTTAGAAAAAGCATTTCGCATGGGGGCCGCGGGCCCCACGGGACCCGCGGAGGGTACCCTGCCAGCCTGTTGTTTTTTCAAATATTTCTAGCCTTTTTTACTATATTCTATGGCCGCCATCTTAGAAAAAGCATTTCGCATGGGGGCCGCGGGCCCCACGGGACCCGCGGAGGGTACCCTGCCAGCCTGTTGTATTTTCAAATATTACTACATTCTATAGCCGTCATTTTGAAACCACTACCTTGGAAAAGATACTTCGCATGGGGGCCGCGGGCCCCACGGGACCCGCGGAGGGTTTCCTGCCAGCCTGTTGTATTTTCAAATATTACTACATTCTTTGGCCGTCATTTTGAAACCACTACCTTGGAAAAAGTATTTCGCGTGGGAGCCGCGGCCCCCGCGGGGACCGCGGAGGGACACCTAACACCCTGTATTTTTTTCAAATATTTCTAACGTTTATTACTACATTCTTTGGCTGTCATTTTGAAACCACCATCTTGGAAAAAGTATTTCGCGTGGGGGCCGCGGCCCCCGCGGGGACCGCGGAGGGTAACCTACCACCCTGTATGTCACTTAGTCGAGCACAACCCATCCATCTCGACTGTCCTCTGAGATATTGGCGTTTCAATTTTGTATGGCGGCCATCTTGTTTTCGCGATTTTGAAAAAAAAATACCGGTTCACCCATAGGCTGGCTGTTCTGAGCGACTTTAGTTCCGGGCAAACTCGATAGGGCAAGTCGTTGCGGAGAGCTGGCCCATGTGTCAGGTCAGTTTCCACATTCAGGTCAACTTTTCATTTTTTTGGTACTTGTGATAAAATTTCTTATGCGATGGTGCATAAAAGCTGCTATACAACACAAGTGAGTCTATGAGGCTGTAATTACTTTGTATGGCGGCCATCTTGGAAAATGGCGGAATCGAAAAATTAAGTATGCCGTTTGAATATGTGGCCTCGAAGAGCCCAGGATGCAAAATTTCAATCGGATCGGAGTAAAAAAAAATTTGGCCGCCATTTTGAATCCGCCATTTTGGCAAAAAAATTTGGTTCATTAAATTACTCCGCCCACTTTGAACAACATTTGTTCGAGCACCACCCACCTTTTGCGACTGGCCTCTGAGATATTTGCGTTTCAATTTTGTATGGCGGCCATTTTGTTTTTGCAATTTTGAAAAAAAAATACTGGTTCACCTATTGGCTGGCTGTTCTGGGCGACTTTTGTTCCAGGAAAACTCGATAGAGCTAGTCATCGCGGAGAGCTGCCCCATATGTCAGGTCAGTTTCCACATTCAGGTCAATTTTTCATTTTTTTGGTACTAATCATAACATTTCCGAAGCGAAAGTGTGTAGAATCAAACCCTACCTCTGATGGGTTCCTCAAAACAACAGGTCAAAATTACAGAAATTACTTTGTATGGCGGCCATCTTGGAAAATGGCGGAACCGAAAAATAAAGTATGCCATTTGAATCTGTGGCCTCAAAGAGCCACGGATGCAAAATTTCAGTCTGATCGGAGAAAAAAAAAATTTGGCCGCCATTTTGAATCCGCCATCTTGGAAAAAAAATTGCTTAGTCAGATTTCCCCCTCAACTCTGAATGACATTTGGTCGAGCACCACCCATCTATCGCGACTGGCCTCTGAGATATTCGCGTTTCAATTTTGTATGGCGGCCATCTTGTTTCCGCCATTTTGAAAAATCTTGGACCGGCTCACCCATTGGCCGGCTGTTCTGAGCGACTTTAGTTCCGGGCAAACTCGATAGGTCGAGCCGTTGCGGAGAACCGCCCCATGTGTCAGGTCAATTTCCACGATCAGGTCGATTTCGTATTTTTCTGGTGGTCGGGCAAGCATTTCTGATACAACGATGTATAGAGTCTAACCACACCTCTTCTGGGTTCTTCCAAACAACTCTGGGGTGAGTGAGTGAGTCAGTGAGTGGGTATTCAGCTATATATATTATAACTAGTATTTCGCGTGGGGGCCGCGGGCCCCGAGGGCCCCGCGGAGGTCCCTGCCACCCTGTTTTGTTTTAATAATCCTAACCTTTTTTTTTACTATATACTTTTTGCCGCCTTTTTGAAACCGCCACTTTGAAAACAGTGATTCATAACCTACCGCCCTGTTTATTTCAAATATTTCTAACAATTTTTTACTTTAATCTTTGGCCGCCATTTTATATCCGCCATGTTGGAAAAAGTATTTCGCGTGGGGGCCTGGGGGCCGCGGCCCCCGCGGGGACCGCGGAGGGTAGCACCAACCTGTATTTGGAGGCCGCTAAGGGAACCCTGCCATCCTGTTTTTTTTTCAAATATTTCTAACCTATTTTTACTTTATTCTTTGGCCGCCCTCTCGGGAAAAGCATTTCGCATGCAGGCCGCGGGCCCCACGGGATCCGCGGAAGGTTCCCTGCCACCCTGTTTTGTTTTAATAATCCTAACCCTTTTTTTACTATAAGCTTTGGCCGCCTTTTTGAAACCGCCACCTTGGAAACAGTGATTCATACCCTACCGCCCTGTTTTTTTTCAAATATTTCTAACCATTTTTACTTTATTTTTTGGCCGCCATCTTAGGAAAATAATTTCGCATGGGGGCCGCGGGCCCCACGGGACCCGCGGAGGGTAATCTACCAGCCTGTATTTTATCAAATATTTCTAACCTTTTTTACTACATTCTTTGGCCGTCATTTTGAAACCGCTACCTTGGAAAAAGTATTTCGCGCGGAGGTTGCGAAGGGTAGCCTACCATCCTATTTTTTTCGCATAGGGGCCGCGGGCCCCACGGGACCCGCGGAGGGTACCCTGTAAGCCTGTGTTATTTTCAAATATTACTACATTCTTTGGCCGTCATTTTAAAACCACTACCTTGGAAAAAGTATTTCGCGTGGGGGCCGCGGCCCCCGCGGGGACCGCGGAGGGTAACCTACCACCCTGTATTTTTTTTTTCAAATATTTCTAACCTATTTTTAATTTATTCTTTGGCCGCCATCTTGGGAACAGCATTTCGCATGGAGGCCGCGGGCCCCACGGGACCCGCGGAGAGTACCCTACCAGCCTGTTTTTTTTTCAAATTTTTCCAGCCTTTGTTACTATATTCTTTGGCCGCCGTTTTGACACCGCCACCTTGGAAAAAGTACTTCGCATGGGGGCCGCGGGCCCCACGGGACCCGCGGAGGGTTCCCGGCCACCCTGTTTTTTTCAAATATTTCTAATCTTTTTTACTTTATTCTTTGGCCGCCATCTTTGGAAAAGCATTTCGCATGGGGGCCGCGGGCCCCACGGGACCCGCGGAGGGTACCCTACCATCCTGTTTTTTCCAAATATTTATAACCTTTTTTACTTTATTCTTTGGCCGCCATCTTGGGAAAAGCATTTCGCGTGAAGGCCGCGGGCCCCGCGGGACCCGCGGAGGTTACCCTATCAGCCTGTTTTTTTTTCAAATATTTCTATACTTTTTCACTATATTCTTTGGCCGCCATTTTGAATCCACCATCTTGGAAAAAATTAGGTTCATTAGATTACTCCTCCCACCTAAAACGACACTTGGTCGAGCACAACCCATCCATCTCGACTGGCCTCTGAGATATTCGCGTTTCAATTTTGTATGGCGGCCATCTTGTTTTCGCAATTTTGAAAAAAAAAATACGGGTTCACCCATTGGCTGGCTGTTCTGAGCAACTTTAGTTCCGGGCAAACTCGATAGGGCAAGTCGTTGCGGAGAACTGGCCCATGTGCCGGATCAGTTTCCACGTTCAGGACAGTTTTTTATTTTTTTGGTACTAACGTTATGATTCCTGATGCGATAGTGTACAGGCGAAGCCAATCGCTAATAGCTGCTATAAAACACAAGCAAGTCTGTGAGCCTGTTATTACGTTGTATGGCGGCCATCTTGGAAAATGGCGGAATCGAAAAATAAATTCTAGCGTCAGAATCTGTGGCCCTGAAGAGGCTCGGATGCAAAATTTTACTCAGAACGGAAACAAAAAAAATTTGGCCGCCATTTTGAATCCGCCATTTTGGAAAAAAATTTGGTTCATTAAATTACTCCGCCCACTTTGAACAACATTTGTTCGAGCATCACCCACCTATTGTGATTGGCCTCTGAGATATTTGCGTTTCAATTTTGTATGGCGGCCATCTTGTTTTTGCAATTTTGAAAAAAAAATACCGGTTCACCCATTGGCTGGCTGTTCTGAGCGACTTTTGTTCCGGGCAAACTCAATAAAGCAATTCATCGCGGAGAGCTGCCCCGTGTGTCAGGTCAGTTTCCACATTCAGGTCAATTTTTCATTTTTTTCGTACTTATCATACAATTTTTGAAGCGAAAGTGTATAGAACCAAACCCTACCTCTGATGGGTTCCTCAAAACAACAGGTCAAAGATACAGAAATTACTTTGTATGGCGGCCATCTTGGAAAATGGCGGAACCGAAAAATAAAGTATGCCATTTTATTCTGTGGCCTCGAAGAGCCCCGGATGCAAAATTTCAATCGGATCGGATAAAAAAAAATTTTGGCCGCCATTTTGAATCCGCCATCTTGGAAAAAAAATTGCTTAGTCAGATTTCCCCCTCAACTCTGAATGACATTTGGTCGAGCACCACCCGTCTATCTCGACTGGCCTCTGAGATATTCGCGTTTCAATTTTGTATGGCGGCCATCTTGTTTTCGCCATTTTGAAAAATCTTAAACCGGCTCACCCATTGGCCGGCTGTTCTGAGCGACTTTAGTTCCGGCCAAACTCGACAGGTCGAGCCGTTGCGGAGAACCGCCCCATGTGTCAAGTCAATTTCCACGTTCAGGTCGATTTCGTATTTTTCTGGTGGTCGGGCAAGCATTTCTGATACAACAATGTATAGAGTCTAACCTCAACTCTTACAGGTTCCTCCAAACAACTCTGGGGTGAGTCAGTCAGTGAGTGAGTGAGTGGGTATTCAGCTATATATATTATAACTAGTATTTCGCGTGGGGGCCGCGGGCCCCAAGGGCCCCGCGGAGGTCCCTGCCACCCTGTTTTGTTTTAATAATCCTAACCTTTTTTTTACTATATACTTTGGCCGCCTTTTTGAAACCGCCACTTTGAAAACAGTGATTCATACCCTACCGCCCTGTTTTTTTCAAATATTTCTAACATTTTTACTACCTATATTCTTTGGCCGCCATTTTGTATCCGCCATCTTGGAAAAAGTATTTCGCGCGGGGGCCGCGAAGGGTAGCCTACCATCCTATTTTTTTCGCATGGGGGCCGCGGGCCCCGCGGGACCCGCGGAGGGTACCCTGCCAGCCTGTGTTATTTTCAAATATTACTACATTCTTTGGCCGTCATTTTGAAACCACCACCTTGGAAAAAGTATTTCGCGTGAGGGCCGCGGCCCCCGCGGGGACCGCGGAGGGTAACCTACCAGCATGTATTTTTTTCAAATATTTCTCACCTTTTTTTTACTTTATTCTTCGGCCGTTATCTTGGGAACAGCATCTCAACATGGGGGCCGCGGGCCCCACGGGACCCGCGGAGGGTACCCTGCCAGCCTATTGTTTCTTCAAATATTTCTAGCCTTTTTTCTATATTCTTTGGCCGCCATCTTAGGAAAAGCATTTCGCATGGAGGCCGCGGGCCCCGCGGGACCCGCGGAGGGTACCCTGCCACCCTGTTTTTTTTTCAAATATTTCTCCTTTTTTTTTACTTTATTCTTCGGCCGTTATCTTGGGAACAGCATCTCACATGGGGGCCGCGGGCCCCACGGGACCCGCGGAGGGTACCCTGCCAGCCTATTTTTGAGGCCGCGGGCCCCACGGGACCCGCGGAGGGTACCCTGCCAGCCTGTATTTTTTTTAAATATTTCTAACGTTTTTTACTACATTCTTTGGCCGTCATTTTGAAACCACCATCTTGGAAAAAGTATTTCGCGTGGGGGCCGCGGCCCCCGCGGGGTCCGCGGAGGTTAACCTACCACCCTGTATGTCACTTAGTCGAGCACAACCCATCCATCTCGACTGGCCTCTGAGATATTCGCGTTTCAATTTTGTATGGCAGCCATCTTGTTTTTGCAATTTTGAAAAAAAAATACCGGTCCACCCATAGGCTGGCTGTTCTGAGCGACTTTAGTTCCAGGCAAACTCGATAGGGCAAGTCGTTGCTGAGTGCTGGCCCATGTGTCAAGTCAGTTTCCACGTTAAGGTTGGATTTGCATTTTTTTTGTACTTGTGATAAAAAAAATATGCAATTGTATATACAGTCGAACCCTATTTCTAAAAACTGCTATACAATCCAAGTGAGTCTATGAGTCTGACATTACTTTGTATGGCGGCCATCTTGGAAAATGGCGGACTCGAAAAACCAAGTATAGCGTTTGAAATTGTGGCCTCGAAGAGCCCCGGATGCAAAATTTCAATCGGATCGGATTAAAAAAAAATTTGGCCGCCATTTTGAATCCGCCATTTTGGAAAAAAAAATGGTTCAATCAATTACTCCGCCCATTTTGATCAATATTTGGTCGAGCACCACCCACCTATTGTGATTGGCCTCTGAGATATTTGCGATTCAATTTTGTATAGCGGCCATTTTGTTTTTGCAATTTTGAGAAAATTTTACCGGTTCACCTATTTGCTGGCTGTTCTGAGCGACTTTTGTTTCGGGCTAACTCGATAGGGCAAGTAGTTGCGGAGAGCTGCCCCATGTGTCAGGTCAGTTTCCACATTCAGGTCAATTTTTCATTTTTTTCGTACTTATCATATAATTTCTGATGCGAAAGTGTATAAAGTCGAATCCCACCTCTTATGGGTTCCTCAATACAACAGGTCAAAGATACAGAAATTACTTTGTATGGCGGCCATCTTGGAAAATGGCGGAACCGAAAAATAAAGTATGCCATTATAATTTGTAGCCTCAAAGAGCCCCGAACGCAAAATTTCAGTCGGATCGGAGAAAAAAAAAATTTGGCCGCCATTTTGAATCCGCCATCTTGGAAAAAAAATTGCTTAGTCGGATTTCCCCCTCAACTCTGAATGACATTTGGTCGAGCACCACCCACCTATCTCGACTGGCCTCTGAGATATTCGCGTTTCAATTTTGTATGGCGGCCATCTTGTTTTCGCCATTTTGAAAAAACTTTGACCGGCTCACCCATTGGCCGGCTGTTCTGAGTGACTTTAGTTCCGGGCAAACTCGATAGGTCGAGCCGTTGCGGAGAACCGCCCCATGTGTCAAGTCAATTTCCACGTTCAGGTCGATTTCGTATTTTTCTGGTGGTCGGGCAAGCATTTCTGATACAACGATGTATAGAGTCTAACCACACCTCTTCTGGGTTCTTCCAAACAACTCTGGGGTGAGTGAGTGAGTGAGTGGGTGTTCAGCTATATATATTATAACTAGTATTTCGCGTGGGGGCCGCGGGCCCCGAGGGCCCCGCGGAGGTCCCGTGCCACCCTGTTTTGTTTTAATAATCCTAACTTTTTTTTTTTTTTACTATATACTTTGGCCGCCTTTTTGAAACTGCCACCATGGATAAAGTATTCTGCGTGGGGGCCGCGGAGGATACCCTGCAATCCTGTTGTTTTTCAAATATTTCAAACCTATTTTTACTTTATTCTTTGGCTGCCCTCTCGGGAAAAGCAATTCGCATGCAGGCCGCGGGCCCCACGGGACCCGCGGAGGGTACCCTGCCAGCCTGTTGTTTTTTCAAATATTTCTAGCCTTTTTTACTATATTCTATGGCCGCAATCTTAGAAAAAGCATTTCGCATGGGGGCCGCGGGCCCCACGGGACCCGCGGAGGGTACCCTGCCAGCCTGTTGTTTTTTCGAATATTTCTAGCCTTTTTTACTATATTCTATGGCCGCCATCTTAGAAAAAGCATTTCGCATGGGGGCCGCGGGCCCCACGGGACCCGCGGAGGGTACTCTGCCAGCCTGTTGTATTTTCAAATATTTCTGGCCTTTTTTACTATATTCTATGGCCGCCATCTTAGAAAAAGGATTTCGAATGGGGGCCGCGGGCCCCATGGGACCCGCGGAGGGTGCCCTGCCAGCCTGTTGTATTTTAAAATATTACTACATTCTATAGCCGTCATTTTGAAACCACTACCTTGGAAAAAGTACTTCGCATGGGGGCCGCGGGCCCCACGGGACCCGCGGAGGGTACCCTGGCAGCCTGTTGTATTTTCAAATATTACTACATTCTTTGGCCATCATTTGGAAACCACTACCTTGGAAAAAGTATTTCGCGTGGCGGCCGCGGCCCCCGAGGGGACCGCGGAGGGTAACCTACCACCCTGTATTTTTTTCAAATATTTCTAACGTGTTTTACTACATTCTTTGGCCGTCATTTTGAAACCACATCTTGGAAAAAGTATTTCGCGTGGGAGCCGCGGCCCCCGCGGGGACCGCGGAGGGTAACCTACCACCCTGTATGTCACTTAGTCGAGCACAACCCATCCATCTCGACTGGCCTCTGAGATATTCGCGTTTCAATTTTGTATGGCGGCCATCTTGTTTTCGCAATTTAAAAAAAAAATACCGGTCCACCCATAGGCTGGCTGTTCTGAGCGACTTTAGTTCCAGGCAAACTCGATAGGGCAAGTCGTTGCGGAGAACTGGCCCATGTCTCAAGTCAGTTTCCACGTTCAGGTCCATTTTGCATTTTTTTTGTACTTGTAATAAAATCTTATGCGACGGTGTATAAAGATGAACCCTATTTCTAAAAGCTGCTATACAACACAAGTGAGTCTATGAGTCTGACATTACTTTGTATGGCGGCCATCTTGGAAAATGGCGAAATCGAAAAATAATTTCTAGCATCAGAATCTGTGGCCCTGAAGAGGCTCGGATGCAAAATTTTACTCAGAACGGACTAAAAAAAAATTTGGCCGCCATTTTGAATCCGCCATTTTGGAAAAAAAAATTAGTTCATTAAATTACTCCGCCCACTTTGAACAACATTTGTTCGAGCTCCACCCACCTTTTGCGACTGGCCTCTGAGATATTTGCGTTTCAATTTTGTATGGCGGCCATTTTGTTTTTGCAATTTTGAAAAAAAATACTGGTTCACCTATTGGCTGGCTGTTCTGAGCGACTTTTGTTCCGGGCAAACTCGATAGGGCAAGTCGTTGCGGAGAGCTGCCCCATGTGTCAGGTCAGTTTTCACATTCAGGTCAATTTTTCATTTTTTTCGTACTTTTAATATAATTTCTGATGCGAAAGTGTATAAAGTCGAATCCCACCTCTGATGGGCTCCTCAAAACAACAGGTCAAAGATACAGAAAATACTTTGTATGGCGGCCATCTTGGAAAATGGCGGAACCGAAAAATAAAGTATGTTATTCAAATCTGTGGCTTTGAAGAGCCCCGGATGCAAAATTTCAATCGGATCGGATAAAAAAAAATTATGGCCGCCATTTTGAATCCGCCATCTTGGAAAAAAAATTGCTTAGTCGGATTTCCCCCTCAACTCCTAATGACATTTGGTCGAGCACCACCCACCTATCTCGACTGGCCTCTGAGATATTCGCGTTTCAATTTTGTATGGCGGCCATCTTGTTTTCGCCATTTTGAAAAAACTTGGACCGGCTCACCCATTGGCTGGCTGTTCTGAGCGACTTTAGTTCCGGGCAAACTCGATAGGTCGAGCCGTTGCGGAGAACCGCCCCATGTGTCAAGTCAATTTCCACGTTCAGGTCGATTTCGTATTTTTCTGGTGGTCGTGGGGGCATTTCTGATACGACAATGTATAGAGTCTGACCTCACCTCTTGTGGGTTCTTCAAAACAGCATGTCAGTGAGTGAGTCAGTGAGTCAGTCAGTGGGTATTCAGCTATATATATTATAACTAGTATTTCGCGTGGGGGCCGCGGGCCCCGAGGGCCCCGCGGAGGTCTCGTGCCACCCTGTTTTGTTTTAATAATCCTAACCGTTTTTTTACTATATACTTTGGCCGCCTATTTGAAACCGCCACCTTGAAAACAGTGATTCATACCCTACCGCCCTGTTTTTTTTTTCTAACATTTTTTACTATAATCTTTGGCCGCCATTTTGTATCAGCCATCTTGGAAAAAGTATTTCGCGTGGAGGCCGCGGGCCCCACGGGACCCGCGGAGGGTTCCCTGCCACCCTGTTTTTTTTCAAATATTTCTAACATTTTTTCCTTTAATCATTGGCCGCCATTTTGTATCCGCCATCTTGGAAAAAGTATTTCGCGCGGGGGCCGCGAAGGGTAGCCTACCATCCTATTTTTTTCGCATGGGGGCCGCGGGCCCCACGGGACCCGCGGAGGGTACCCTGACAGCCTGTGTTATTTTCAAATATTACAACATTCTTTGGCCGTCATTTTGAGACCACCACCTTGGAAAAAGTATTTCGCGTGAGGGCCGCGGCCCCCGCGGGGACCGCGGAGGGTAACCTACCAGCCTGTATTTTTTTCAAATATTTCTCACCTTTTTTTTACTTTATTCTTCGGCCGTTATCTTGGGAACAACATCTCACATGGGGGCCGCGGGCCCCACGGGACCCGCGGAGGGTACCCTGCCAGCTTATTGTTTCTTCAAATATTTCTAGCCTTTTTTCTATATTCTTTGGCCGCCATCTTTGGAAAAGCATTTCGCATGGAGGCCGCGGGCCCCACGGGACCCGCGGAGGGTACCCTGCCACCCTGTTTTTTTTTCAAATATTTCTCACCTTTTTTATTTACTTTATTTTTCGGCCGTTATCTTGGGAACAGCATCTCACATGGGGGCCGCGGGCCCCACGGGACCCGCGGAGGGTACCCTACCAGCCTATTGTTGAGGCCGCGGCCCCCGCGGGGACCGCGGAGGGTAACCACCACCCTGTATTTTTTTCAAATATTTCTAACGTTTTTTACTACATTCTTTGGCCGTCATTTTGAAACCACCATCTTGGAAAAAGTATTTCGCGTGGGGGCCGCGGCCCCCGCGGGGACCGCGGAGGGTAACCTACCACCCTGTATGTCACTTAGTGAGCACAACCCATCCATCTCGACTGGCCTCTGAGATATTGGCGTTTCAATTTTGTATGGCGGCCATCTTGTTTTCGCGCTTTTGAAAAAAAAACACCGGCTTACCCATTGGCTGGCTGTTCTGAGCGACTTTAGTTCCGGGCAAACTCGATAGGGCAAGTCGTTGCGGAGAGCTGGTCCATGTGTCAAGTCAGTTTCCACGTTAAGGTCGGTTTTGCATTTATTTTGTATTTGTGATCGAATTTCTTATGCGATGGTGTATAAAGTTGAACCCTTTTTCTAAAAGCTGCTATACAACACAAGTGAGTCTATGAGTCTGACATTACTTTGTATGGCGGCCATCTTGGAAAATGGCGGAATCGAAAAATAATTTCTAGCATCAGAATCTGTGGCCCTGAAGAGGCTCGGATGCAAAATTTTACTCAGAACGGACTCAAAAAAAATTTGGCCGCCATTTTGAATCCGCCATCTTGGAAAAAAAATTGGCTCATCAGATAACCACTACCACTTTGAACAATATTTGTTCGAGCACCACCCACCTGTTGCGACTGGCCTCTGAGATATTTGCGTTTCAATTTTGTATGGCGGCCATCTTGTTTTTGCAATTTTGAAAAAAAAAATACTGGTTCACCCAGTGGCTGGCTGTTCTGAGCGACTTTTGTTCCGGGCAAACTCAATGAAGCAATTCATCGCGGAGAACTGCCCCATGTGTCAGGTCAGTTTCCACATTCAGGTCAATTTTTCATTTTTTTCGTACTTATCATATAATTTTTGAAGCGAAAGTGTATTGAGTCGAACCTGACCTCTTATGGGCTCCTCAAAACAACAGGTCAAAGATACAGAAATTATTTTGTACGGCGGCCATCTTTAAAAATGGCGGAATTGAAAAATAAAGTATGCCGTCTGAATCTGTGGCCTCAAAGAGCCCCGGATGCAAAATTTCAATCGGATCGGATTAAAAAAAAATTTGGCCGCCATTTTGAATCCGCCATCTTGGAAAAAAAATTGCTTAGTCAGATTTCCCCCTCAACTCTGAATGACATTTGGTCGAGCACCACTCGTCTATCTCAACTGGCCTCTGAGTTATTCGCGTTTCAATTTTGTATGGCGGCCATCTTGTTTTCGCCATTTTGAAAAATCTTGGACCGGCTCACCCATTGGCCGGCTGTTCTGAGCTACTTTAGTTCCAGGCAAACTCGATAGGTCGAGCCGTTGCGGAGAACCGCCCCATGTGTCAGGTCAGTTTCCACGTTCAGGTCGATTTCGTATTTTTCTGGTACTCGTAGGGGCATTTCTGATACGATCATGTATAGAGTCTAACCTCACCTATTACGGGTTCTTCCAAACAACTCTGGGGTGAGTGAGTGAGTCAGTGAGTGGGTATTCAGCTATATATATAATAACTAGTATTTCGCGTGGGGGCCGCGGGCCCCAAGGGCCCCGCGGAGGTCCCTGCCACCCTGTTTTGTTTTAATAATCCTAACCTTTTTTTTTTACTATATACTTTGGCCGCCTTTTTGAAACCGCCACTTTGAAAACAGTGATTCATACCCTGCCCTGTTTTTTTTTCAAATATTTCTCACCTTTTTTTTTACTTTACTCTTCGGCCTTTATCTTGGGAACAGCATCTCACATGGGGGCCGCGGGCCCCACGGGACCCGCGGGGGGTTATCTGCCAGCCTATTGTTTCTTCAAATATTTCTAGCCTTTTTCTATGTTCTTTGGCCGCCATCTTAGGAAAAGCATTTCGCATGGAGGCCGCGGGTCCCATGGGGTACCCTGCCACCCTGTTTTTTTTTCGAATATTTCTCACCTTTTTTTTTTACTTTATTTTTCGGCCGTTATCTTGGGAACAGCATCTCACATGGGGGCCGCGGGCCCCACGGGACCCGCGGAGGGTACCCTACCAGCCTATTGTTGAGGCCGCGGGCCCCACGGGACCCGCGGAGGGTACCCTGCCAGCCTGTATTTTTTTCAAATATTTTTAACGTTTTTTACTACATTCTTTGGCCGTCATTTTGAAACCACCATCTTGGAAAAAGTATTTCGCGTGGGGGCCGCGGCCCCCGCGGGGTCCGCGGAGGTTAACCTACCACCCTGTATGTCACTTAGTCGAGCACAACCCATCCATCTCGACTGGCCTCTGAGATATTCGCGTTTCAATTTTGTATGGCGGCCATCTTGTTTTTGCAATTTTGAAAAAAAAATACGGGATCACCCATTGGCTGGCTGTTCTGAGCAACTTTAGTTCCGGGCAAACTCGATAGGGCAAGTCGTTGCGGAGAGCTGGCCCATGTGCCGGATCAGTTTCCACGTTCAGGTCAGTTTTTATTTTTTTTGGTGATAACGTTATGATTCCTGATGCGATGGTGTACAGAGTCGAACCCTATCGCTAATAGCTGCTATGCAACACAGGTGAGTCTATGAGTCTGACATAACTTTGTATGGCGGCCATCTTGGAAAATGGCGAAATCGAAAAATAAATTCTAGCGTCAGAATCTGTAACCCTGAAGAGGCGCTGATGCAAAATTTTAGACAGAACAGACTCAAAAAAAATTTGGCCGCCATTTTGAATCCGCCATTTTGAAAAAAAAATTTGGTTCATTAAATTACTCCGCCCACTTTGAACAACATTTGTTCGAGCACCACCCACCTGTTGCGACTGGCCTCTGAGATATTTGCGTTTCAATTTTGTATGGCGGCCATTTTGTTTTTGCAATTTTGAAAAAAAAATACTGGTTCACCTATTGGCTGGCTGTTCTGAGTGACTTTTGTTCCGGGCAAACTCGATAGGACAAGTCGTTGCGGAGAACTGGTCCATGTGTCAGGTCAGTTTCCACATTCAGGTCAATTTTTCATTTTTTTCGTACTTATCATATAATTTTTGAAGCGAAAGTGTATAGAACCAAACCCTACCTCTGATGGGTTCCTCAAAACAACAGGTCAAAGATACAGAAATTACATTGTATGGCGGCCATCTTGGAAAATGGCGGAACCGAAAAATAAAGTATGCCATTTGAATCTGTGGCCTAAAAGAGCCCCGGATGCAAAATTTCAATCGGATCAGAGAAAAAAAAATTTTGGCCGCCATTTTGAATCCGCCATCTTGGAAAAAAAATTGCTTAGTCAGATTTCCCCCTCAACTCTGAATGACATTTGGTCGAGCACCACCCACCTATCTCGACTGGCCTCTGAGATATTCGCGTTTCAATTTTGTATGGCGGCCATCTTGTTTTCGCCATTTTGAAAAATCTTGGACCGGCCTACCCATTGGCCGGCTGTTCTGAGCAACTTTAGTTCCGGGCAAACTCGACAGCTTGAGCCGTTGCGGAGAACCGCCCCATGTGTCAAGTCAATTTCCACGTTCAGGTCGATTTCGTATTTTTCTGGTGGTCGGGCAAGCATTTCTGATACAACAATGTATAGAGTCTAACCACACCTCTTCTGGGTTCTTCCAAACAACTCTGGGGTGAGTCAGTCAGTGAGTGAGTGAGTGGGTATTTAGCTATATATATTATAAAACTAGTATTTCGCGTGGGGGCCGCGGGCCCCGAGGGCCCCGCGGAGGTCCCTGCCACCCTGTTTTGTTTTAATAATCCTAACCTTTTTTTTTTTACTATATACTTTGGCCGCCTTTTTGAAACCGCCACTTTGAAAACAGTGATTCATAACCTACCGCCCTGTTTATTTGAAATATTTCTAACAATTTTTTACTTTAATCTTTGGCCGCCATTTTGTATCCGCCATGTTGGAAAAAGTATTTCGCGTGGGGGCCTGGGGGCCGCGGCCCCCGCGGGGACCGCGGAGGGTAACACCACCCTGTATTTGGAGGCCGCTAAGGGTACCCTGCATCCTGTTTTCTTTTCAAATATTTCTAACCTATTTTTACTTTATTCTTTGGCCGCCCTCTCGGGAAAAGCAGTTCGCATGCAGGCCGCGGGCCCCACGGGACCCGCGGAAGGTTCCCTGCCACCCTGTTTTGTTTTAATAATAATCCTAACCTTTTTTTTACTATAAGCTTTGGCCGCCTTTTTGAAAGCGCCACCTTGGAAACAGTGATTCATACCCTATCGCCCTGTTTTTTTTCAAATATTTCTAACCATTTTTACTTTATTTTTTGGCCGCCATCTTAGGAAAACAATTTCGCATGGGGGCCGCGGGCCCCACGGGACCCGCGGAGGGTAACCTACCACCCTGTATTTTTTCAAATATTTCTAACCTTTTTTACAACGTTCTTTGGCCGTCATTTTGAAACCGCTACCTTGAAAAAAGTATTTCGCATGGGGGCCTGGGGGCCGCGGCCCCCGCGGGGACCGCGGAGGGTGACCTACCACCCTGTACTTTTTCAAATATTTCTAACCTTTTTTACTACATTCTTTGGCCGTCATTTTGAGACCGCTACCTTGGAAAAAGTATTTCGCGTGGGGGCCTGAGGGCCGCGGCCCCCACGGGGACCGCGGAGGGTAACACCATCCTGTATTTTTTCAAATATTTCTAACCTTTTTTACTACATTTTTGGCCGCCATTTTGAAACGACCATCTTGGGAAAAGTGTTTTACGCGGGGCCCGCGGAGGGTACTCTGCCACCCTGTTTTAATTTCCAAAAAATTCTAACCTTTTTTAATTTAATCTTCGTCGCCATTTTGAATCCGCCATCTTGGACAAAAATTTGGTTCATTAGATTACCCCTCCCATCTTGAACGTCACTTGGTCGAGCACAACCCATCCATCTCGACTGGCCTCTGAGATATTGGCGTTTCAATTTTGTATGGCGGCCATCTTGTTTTCGCGCTTTTGAAAAAAAAACACCGGCTTACCCATTGGCTGGCTGTTCTGAGCGACTTTAGTTCCGGGCAAACTCGATAGGGCAAGTCGTTGCGGAGAGCTGGTCCATGTGTCAAGTCAGTTTCCACGTTCAGGTCGGATTTGTATTTTTTTTGTACTTGTGATAAAATTTCTTATGCAATCGTATATACAGTCGAACCCTATCGCTAATAGCTGCTATAAAACACAAGCGAGTCTGTTAGTCTGACATTACTTTGTATGGCGGCCATCTTGGAAAATGGCGGAATCGAAAAATCAAGAATGGCATTTGAATTTGTGGCATCGAAGAGCCCCGGATGCAAAATTTCAATCGGATCGGAATAAAAAAAAATTTCGCCGCCATTTTGAATCCGCCATCTTGGAAAAAAATTTAGCTCATCAGATTACCACTCCCACCTTGAACAACATTTGTTCGAGCACCACCCACCTGTTGCGACTGGCATCTGAGATAATTGCGTTTCAATTTTGTATGGCGGCCATCTTGTTTTCGCAATTTTGAAAAAAAAATACCGGTTCACCCATTGGCTGGCTGTTCTGGGCGACTTTTGTTCGGGGCAAACTCAATAAAGCAATTCATCGCGGAGAGCTGCCCCATGTGTCAGGTCAGTTTCCACATCCAGGTCAATTTTTCATTTTTTTTGTACTTATCATATAATTTTTGAAGCGAAAGTGTATAGAACCAAACCCCAACTCTTATGGGTTCCTCAAAACAACAGGTCAAATATACAGAAATTACTTTGTATGGCGGCCATCTTGGAAAATGGCGGAATCGAAAAATAAAGTATGCCATTTTAATCTGTGGCCTCAAAGAGCCACGGATGCAAAATATCAGTCTGATCGGAGAAAAAAAAAATTTGGCCGCCATTTTGAATCCGCCATCTTGGAAAAAAAATTGCTTAATCAGATTTCCCTCTCAACTCTGAATGACATTTGGTCGAGCACCACCCATCTATCTCGACTGGCCTCTGAGATATTCGCGTTTCAATTTTGTATGGCGGCCATCTTGTTTTCGCCATTTTGAAAAATCTTGGACCGGCTCACCCATTGGCCGGCTGTTCTGAGCGACTTTAGTTCCGGGCAAACTCGATAGGTCGAGCCGTCGCGGAGAACCGTCCCATGTGTCAAGTCAGTTTCCACGTTCAGGTCGATTTCGTATTTTTCTGGTGGTCGGGCAAGCATTTCTGATACAACAATGTATAGAGTCTAACCTCAACTCTTACAGGTTCCTCCAAACAACTCTGGGGTGAGTCAGTCAGTGAGTGAGTGAGTGGGTATTTTTAGCTATATATATTATAATATAACTAGTATTTCGCGTGGGGGCCGCGGGCCCCGAGGGCCCCGCGGAGGTCCCTGCCACCCCGTTTTGTTTTAATAATCCTAACATTTTTTTTTACTATATACTTTGGCCGCCTTTTTGAAACCGCCACCTTGGAAAAAGTATTTTTGCGCGGGGGCCGCGAAGTGTGGCCTACCATCCTATTTTTTTCGCATGGGGGCCCTACCAGCCTGTATTTTTTTTTAATATTTCTCACCTTTTTTTTACTTTATTCTTCGGCCGTTATATTGGGAACAGCATCTCACATGGGGGCCGCGGGCCCCACGGGACCCGCGGAGGGTACCCTGCTAGCCTATTGTTTCTTCAAATATTTCTAGCCTTTTTTCTATATACTTTGGCCGCCATCGTAGGAAAAGCATTTCGCATGGAGGCCGCGGGCCCCACGGGACCCGCGGAGGGTACCCTGCCAGCCTATTGTTTCTTCAAATACTTCTAGCCTTTTTTCTATATTCTTTGGCCGCCATCGTAGGAAAAGCATTTCGCATGGAGGCCGCGGGCCCCACGGGACCCGCGGAGGGTACCCTGCCACCCTGTGTTTTTTTCAAATATTTCTCACCTTTTTTTTTACTTTATTTTTCGGCCGTTATCTTGGGAACAGCATCTCACATGGGGCCCGCGGGCCCCACGGGACCCGTGGAGGGTACCCTACCAGCCTATTGTTGAGGCCGCGGGCCCCACGGGACCCGCGGAGGGTACCCTACCACCCTGTATCTTTTTCAAATATTTCTAACGTTTTTTACTACATTCTTTGGCCGTCATTTTGAAACCACCATCTTGGAAAAAGTATTTCGCATAGGGGCCGCGGCCCCCGCGGGGACCGCGGAGGGTAACTTACCACCCTGTATGTCACTTAGTCGAGCACAACCCATCCATCTCGACTGGCCTCTGAGATATTCGCGTTTCAATTTTGTATGGCGGCCATCTTGTTTTCGCAATTTTGAAAAAAAAATACCGGTTCACCCATAGGCTGGCTGTTCTGAGCGACTTTAGTTCCAGGCAAACTCGATAGGGCAAGTCGTTGCGGAGAGCTGGCCCATGTGTCAAGTCAGGTTCCATGTTAAGGTCGGATTTGCATTTTTTTTGTACTTGTGATAAAATTTCTTATGCAATCTTATATACAGTCGAACCCCATTTCTAAAAACTGCTATACAACACAGGTGAGTCTATGAATCTGACATAACTTTGTATGGCGGCCATCTTGGAAAATGGCGGAATCGAAAAATAAATTCTAGCATCAGAATCTATGGCCCTGAAGAGGCGCTGATGCAAAATTTTAGTCAGAACGGACTCAAAAAAAATTTGGCCGCCATTTTGAATCCGCCATCTTGGAAAAAAATTTGGGTCATCAGATTACTACTCCCACCTTGAACAACATTTGGTCGAGCACCATCCACCTATTGCGATTGGCCTCTGAGATATTCGCGTTTCAATTTTGTATGGCGGCCATCTTGTTTTCGCAATTTTTAAAAAAAAATGCCGGTTCACCTATTGGCTGGCTGTTCTGAGCGACTTTTGTTCCGGGCAAACTCAATAAAGCAATTCATCGCGGAGAGCTGCCCCATGTGTCAGGTCAGTTTCCACATTCAGGTCAATTTTTCACTTTTTTCGTACTTTTAATATAATTTCTAACGCGAAAGTGTATAGAGCCGAACCCCAACTCTTATGGTTTCCTCAAAACAACAGGTCAAATATACAGAAATTACATTGTATGGCGGCCATCTTGGAAAATGGCGGAACCGAAAAATAAAGTATGCCGTCTGAATCTGTGGCCTCGAAGAGCCCCGGATGCAAAATTTCAATCGGATCGGATAAAAAAAAGTTTTGGCCGCCATTTTGAATCCGCCATCTTGGAAAAAAAATTGCTTAGTCAGATTTCCCCCTCAACTCTGAATGACATTTGGTCGAGCACCACCCACCTATCTCGACTGGCCTCTGAGATATTCGCGTTTCAATTTTGTATGGCGGCCATCTTGTTTTCGCCATTTTGAAAAATCTTGTACCGGCTCACCCATTGGCCGGCTGTTCTGAGCGACTTTAGTTCCGGGCAAACTCGACAGGTCGAGCCGTTGCGGAGAACCGCCCCATGTGTCGGGTCAGTTTCCACGTTCAGGTCGATTTCGTATTTTTCTGGTGGTCGTGGGAGCAATTCTGATACGATGGTGTATAGAGTCGAGCCTTACCTCTTACAGGTTCTTCAAAACAGCATGTCAATGAGTGAGTCAGTGAGTGAGTGAGTGGGTATTCAGCTATATATATTATAATAATAATGGAACTTGCAACTTTAAAGCCAGAAAATATTCTTCATAATTTAGACTTACTTGTTGTCGTATATAAAGACTAAAAAGGTATCTAAAACGGACTGTGCTCTCTCTAGATCGCCTTGTATACCTTGTATCGTAGTCCTGCTGTCGCATCTGGATATACACCAGTGTCACCACATGCTACGGCAAGCACAACAACATCGGTATCAACCGCACGTATAATTATCTAAGTATATCGCTGAGCTACAGTATCAGCAACATGAACGAGTGTCAGCTTCTTCGTGGTTACATGGCGACAAATCCTGGTCGTATTTGCTGTTGGTGAGGACTGTCACATTCATCTGTCACAAAGAAGTGTTTACCGTCGGTAAATTCGGCCTGGTGACTAGCATGTGTGTCACAATTGCCACAATTAGCCGAATTATGGGTGCATATTGGAACTGGAAAAAATCACCAGTTCCTTTCATGTCATGCTATTGCAAATTCATTGGGTAAGCGCATAAAAGTTCTATCGTATATGAAATATAGGATATCGTCTTGATTACAGTAGGTATTATGCGTAAATGCTTTTCTAGTTTGTTTTCAGGGGCACAAAGGGCGCAAGTACTGTCTCTGTTTCATGCATTTACTGGGTGTGACACTGTTTTGTTTTTCGGAGGAAAAGGAAAAAAAAGAGTGCCTTCGATGCTTGGAGTGTATATCCAGATGCGACAGCAGGACTACGATACAAGGCATACAAGGCGATCTAGAGAGAGCACAGTCCGTTTTAGATACCTTTTTAGTCTTTATGTACGACAAGTAAGTGTAAATTATGAAGAATAGTTTCTGACTTTAAAGTTGCAAGTTCCATTTGTATTTATATAGATACTTAATTTAATTTTCGCTTTACGATTTTAGGTCTGGGACGTGTGAATCCGTAAATGAGTGTAGAAGTTTCTCTTTACAAAAAAAACTAGGCAACTGGAGAACATGACCCCAACTAAAGACGTATTACTTCAACATCTAAAACAGGCAGTGTATAAGGGTGGTCGTGTATGGACAAAAATTTAACACCCACGCAAGAACTACCTAATGCACGGAACTCTGTGGCTGCGGAGGAAATTTCTGAGATTTCAAATGCAATAAAATAAATATGTTCTTTTTAATTTGGCATTTGTTACTACCTACTATTTGCTTATTATCATTTCTTTAGTAAACAAATTCCATTTTTTTATAAGGTATGAAGTACATTACTGAACTGAATGTTTATTTATTTACCGATATTTTTTGGCCAAATTGACGTATTTATTCAAAGAAATCCTTTTTACCCTTTCTAAAGTATTAATTTCATTTTCAATGTAAGCAATTATCAAGTTCAGAGCGCAAAGTACTCTTGCACATGTTTGTCGCGCGGCAATAAATATTTTCTTATAAGTTTTTGGTAGATAATAATAACATTAAAGTATATATTTTTGAACTTGTGAATGAGTAGGCTATTTTATAGTATTTTTTTTAAGTCTATACACCGTTACGTTTTGTATTTCATAAGGATTTAGTCAAAAAATATAGACGAGTTTAATTTATTTTTTGCAAAAAAAATTTTTTTTGTATGAAAAATTACTATTTATTTACTAGAAATAAAGCCAGCGTCTTAAAATTTTCTAATAATTAGATATAAGTTGATGTATTTGCCTAACTTTTGCAAATAACAAGCTCAGAACGAAAAGTGCCTCTAGCAAATCTGTCTGCCGCGCGGCGATAAATATTTTTTTAAAAGTATTTTGTATACCATAATACCAATAAAGTATATATTTTTATAATCCTGAATAAACAGGCTATCCATACTTATTTTTTTCATAGTTTTAACTAGCAGTTTTTGTATTATACAAGGTTTTTGAAAAAAATAAGAATCCATATTTTCATATTTTTTCAAAAATCTCGTTTTTTTTTATATGAGAAGGTATAATTATCATATCAAAAATGAATTCAGCATCCTTAAATTATCCGAAAATGATACCAAACACGATGCAGTTACTTTATTAACGAAGATATTGAGCTTAGAGTGGAGCGCGGCGGAGCCACACTTCCCCCCCCTCCCACGCCCCCCTGCACGATGGCTCCTCGTGGCTCCAGGTCAGAATCGACTCAGTTTACCCATAGGTACCCCTGGGCGAAGTGGCTTCCTTGGTTGAAAAAGTGCAAGGTTTGGCCCAAAATCGGCTCTAAGAACCTCCAGTAATTACATTAGAAACATGAAGTCGTCCGCGTCCGTCTGCCGCCGGCGCGCTTCCGACGCGGAACAGTCGGCGTGGTCATACAGCCTGACGGCGGAGAGCGCGCCTGTGAAGGAGGAGCCCGAGTGGGGCGAGTGCGGCGTGAGCGACGCGGCCGCGGCAGAGGGCTTGTACCCCGGGCACGAGGTCAAAGAGGAATTAGTAATTGGACCTGAGGTGGTGCAACAGCAGGACATCGCTTTTTCAATGCAAAGTAAGCTACCTGATTACTTGACTTATGAAAATCAATTACCTATAGGGAGTATTGGTAAGGCGATGCTTTTAAAAATTGTTTCCATAGAAAAAAAAGAGGGGTTAATAAATGTACCCCAAGGTACCACTTTCTAAACTATGTTGCTTCTATTTCATTGACCTTTTTGTACCTCAAATGGTGATGCACGGGGCACTCAATGAGGAGATGACAGAAATGGAGTTAGACAATATCCCCACTGCTACACAAGAAAATAATTGCTTGATCATCAGTTCTAATCTAACCTAACCTTCTCAATTAGCTAGTAACAGTTTGTGTGGGATGCACCTATTTGGTTCGAAGAAAACTCGAAAGTCGGTACTTGAAGGTGGAGGGCTTGTTTCAGGAGCGGCGTGGTGGTCGGAGTGTATCGTGATTTCTATTATTCTATTGTGATCTGTGCCCCTATTTATTCGGTGGCTTATCCCCACCACCATGCTCCGCTCCTCCCTCCACCGATCAGCTTAATTGTGTAGCAATCCTAAATTTACTGATTAATTTTATCTTAAACTATTGAAGCTTACATATATACTCATTATTTGTCCATTCATTCCACTGCAGTCCGCATCGCCCGAGAGTTATACGCCGACTGAGCGCGGAGGACCGCGCGCACCGCGATATATTTACGTCCCTCTTCCCCCGACCCCTGGGTATAAATATATAACGTGCACGCCCCGCGGTCGCCCTCAGTCGCGACTCGATGCTGGCACTGTGCGCATCTAACAAGCGTCTGTTTAATGATCTATTTATAATTCCTATCTCTTTAGGTTTACCTGGACGCCTGTTAGGTACGCTGGAACGAATGAATGAATGAACACTAAGATTATTTATTTACTTAATAACTTATAACTATGTACACGGCCAAAACTTAATTCTAACGTTACAATTGCTCTTCTGCACACAGTTTGTTGACCAGTTAGTTTTTCACCAAAAGTACAAAAAAGTTAGTGAATTAACAGTTACTTGTAATTAAACTGTAGTGCAGTTATGTTTGAAACATTCTTTGGCAGATGCCCCGAGCAAAATGGAGGAGAATCCTTGGAATCCAAAGGCAGAAGGCGGCGCCGACGCCGCGTCCGGCACCCACGCCTGCCCTGGGGATGACCCTCACTGCAGCAGAAGCACCGAGCAGCAGCACGGGCTCAAAAGCTGTTTTGTCAGGCTCGAGCGTTTGCCAGTAGGAGACCTGCGCAGTTGCAATGGTGAGTGTTATGGTCTGACAGCGCGCAAGCTAACCCCGGAGCACTGTGGCGCGGACGACAGCAGAGCCAGAGATGTTCTTGCAACTTGCCAGCCTCGCTTGTGGGTCAGCATTATGGGAGGTGTCACAGTACAGGGGCTCCAGTTACAGTGAATCTAACAGGTTTATCCAAACAGGGCAGGGAGTACTGCGCTTCTTAACATATGCCTTGATTTAAAACACTTATATGATAGTAAAAATGTTGGTCCTAGCTTTGCCCTTCTTTTTTTTGTTAATATCTCACCTGCCTACATAATACAATACAATAAAATTACTCTCAAACACCACATAACAATTAATACAATACTGTGACTTCTTATTCAACACATCAATTGTATGCTTAGTGGGGAAAACTCAGCAAGAAGAGTAATAATTGTCTCTGTGCTAGTTAGTATTTCTGCTGTCGCTACAACAGCTACAGAGTACATACTCAGCATCGTGTGGCACCAACGGAGGTGGTGTAGACCAGCGGTTCCCGACCTATTACTTACCTATATCCCAACATATACCTCAAGTTTATTTTCATAAATGAATACTCAATTGCAGATGTGCTGAGCAGAGCAGAGCAGGATGCGTGCAGGCTGGAGCCTGCAGGCAAGGCCGGGCCCGCAGCAGAGAGTACACGCACCCAGTTTACTTTCATGACCTGCAAACATATGCACACAGGACAGAAACCACACAGTTGCGACACGTGTCGGGAGCAGCGTACACAACGAGGCCACTTGACTATACACACACAAACACACACGGCTGAGAAGCCGTACAATTGCGATGTATGTAACAAACGATTTTCACTACAACATAACTTGGATAGGCATATACGACTGCACACAGGTGAGAAACCGTACGGTTGCGATATATGTAATAAACGGTTTACACAACAAGCCCACTTGACTTCACATATACGAATACACACAGGTGAGAAACGGTACAGTTGCGATATATGTAACAAACGGTTTACACAACAAGCCCGCTTGACTTCACATATACTAATACACACAGGTGAGAAACCGTACGACACGTGTCGGGAGCAGCTTACACAACTAGGCCGCTTGAGTAGACCTAGACACACACGAACACACACGGTGGAGAAGCTTTACCGTTGCGATATATGTAAGAAACGGTTTATGAACCGAAGTAGCTTGACTAAGCATATACGAACGCACACAGGTGAGAAACCGTACGGTTGCGATACATGTAACAAACGGTTTACGCAACGAAATAGCTTGACTAAGCATATACGAACGCACACAGGTGAGAAACCGTACGGTTGCGATACATGTAACAAACGATTTAGACAAGAAGGCCACTTGACTTCACATATACGAACGCACACAGGTGAGAAACCGTACGGTTGCGATACATGTAACAAACGGTTTACGAAACAAACTAGCTTGGCTATGCATATACGACTGCACACAGGTGAGAAACCGTACGGTTGCGATATATGTAAGAAACGGTTTATACGTAAATCAATATTGACTTCACATATACGAATACACACAGGTGAGAAACCGTACGGTTGCGATATATGTAACAAACGGTTTATAGGTAAATCAACATTGACTTCACATATACGAGTACACACAGGTGAGAAACCGTACGGTTGCGATATATGTAAGAAACGGTTTATACGTAAATCAACATTGACTTCACATATACGAGTACACACAGGTGAGAAACCGTACGGTTGCGATATATGTAACAAACGGTTTACAGGTAAATCAACATTGACTTCACATATACGAGTACACACAGGTGAGAAACCGTACAGTTGCGATATATGTAAGAAACGGTTTATACGTAAATCAATATTGACTTTACATTTACGAATACACACAGGTGAGAAACCGTACGGTTGCGATATATGTAACAAGCGGTTTATACGTAAATCAATATTGACTTCACATATACGAATACACAGGTGAGAAACGGTACAGTTGCGATATATGTAACAAACAGTTTAGACACCAAAGCCACTTGACTTCACATATACGACTGCACACAGGTGAGAAACCGTACGGTTGCGATATATGTAACTAACGGTTTACACAACAACGCCACTTGACTTCACATATACGAATGCACACAGGTGAGAAACCTTACAGTTGCGATCTATGTAATAAACGGTTTACAGCAATCAATTAATCGGTTTAGTCAATTGGCTAGGCATAAACGATACCACACAGGTGAGAAACCGTACGGTTGCGATATGTATTATCCCTACATGTACCCAACTCTATTTTTGCAGGGGTACTTGGGGTATGACTCTCTGCAATTGCGTAGACTGCTGTCTTTGGCCAAGTTTGTCATTAGTATAGTAAGAAACCAAATTGACTGTGTCTATCTCGTGTCGGTATTTGTGCGCATCTTTGTCCCGGAGCGCTACACGCGCGCGCGACGGCACCCGCTGCTGTCAGTGCCTGCAGGACGCACGCGTGCGTTCGCGCATGCGCCGGCCACGCGCGCGCTCGCGCTGCTCAACTCTGTGCTCGCGGCGGCGCCGCACGTAGACCTGTTTGCCGGTGCAATAGGGCGGCTGATGACAGAGTGCAAGAGGGTAGCTGAAGGCCAGATGCCTGAGAGCTCTATTAATTAAAGTACCTAATATAATTTCATGTTTCGTAGATAATAATATATATAGCTATTTTGTGTTAATCTGTAGGTTTGTGCCGTTTTGGCTTTAGCTGTTAAGGTACAAATTTGTCATGAATAAATAAATAAATAAATAAATAAATAAATGTGTGACAAATGGTTTATAGATGGGTCGTTCAAATTGGGTCACTTTAATTTTCAAAATATTGTCGATTTTCGAGAATTTTAGGCTTTGAAATGGTTCACATACCCGAGTAGAGTAAGATATGAGTAAAGGCGTCATTGTACAGGTTATGATTTAGGATTTTCTAAAAGGAAAGTAATGAAGTCTCGGATGGAAATTAAATATGACTGGATGGCAATGAGTGCGTTTGGAAGGTAATGAGATTGATTACAAAGTTAATGAAATATGCCTAGAGATTAGTGAGCTAGTGAGTAAATCGCATGCTGAGAAAGAAACTAACGTAACTCAAAAAACACGTTTTGTGGCAAATCGCAAGAATGTGATCGACTTTTAGGCTTGTCTGTGTCCAAAGCCTCGCAACTTTTTTTCCCTTTAATATATGATAAAACCAATTTTTTTTTAGTTCTATTCATTATTTCTAATTCCATTACCAATACAGAATTTAGGTAAATAATGTTAAAACATAAAAAAATGCAACTAAAAAAAGTATTCATAATTGAGTCACTTTAATATTAAAAATAATGATGTATGGCTTCGAACATTCGAAATAAAACCGACACTTTCTTAATAATACCATCATCTCATCCACAATGTTTAATACTAAAGTAACGCAAAGACAAATATGTCACAAAATCAATTACGTGTATCGATACTAAAGTGACCCAATCACAACATGGGTCTCTATAGAATTAAACATATTTGTGCAAACTTACCGTATGAATAATACAGAAAAAAACAGAGGCTGTGATTGCGCTGCCGCGCGCTCTTTAAACAATCATATCTCCGTCAATTTTTGTTTGACAGAAAAAACAAAAAAACCAAATTGTTTGTCAGAAAAATGCCTAAATTTTTAATCCATACACTTTTATACGTATCTGTCGTCATTTTTGAGATATTATGAAAAGAAAGTGGGTTTTTTAAAAATTTGAAATTTTGTTTTTTTTTTTAATCGTGACTTTTTTGAAAAATATGTGTCCTGAAGCAGCCAAACTGATACTATCTATCAAACTCTTCATAATAAAGTTAATTCTAGGCGGAATACGATTAATTTTAATTTTGGTGGAAATGGCACTTATGAAACCCATTGATTTAAAAGAAAAAACATTAGATGCTCCCCTTATTTGCAATACAGCTCACTTATTTTACGTGCAAAAGTTATTTTAATAGTGCTCATTTTAAAGCTTATTTTAAGCACTACAAAACCCTTTTGTATTAGAATGCATAAAATGCATCTGCTCGCCGCTAGATGGCATTGACCACATCGATTAAATTTCAGACACAATAAAAAACGGCTTTGATCTTTAATATCTAGCTTAATATTGCACTTAGAATACTTTACAAAAAACCAAATTGTTCATTGTTTTACCTGCTACAATTTTGTTTCTTATAAAATTTTCGATAAAACGTATATTGTTGGAGATATTTGCAAAAAACCGACGAAAAACGTGAAAAAATTGCGAATTTTCAATTGCCAATAACTTGAAAAGTATTCGATTTTTTGAAAAACTTTATAAATGATTTTTTGCTTAAAATTAGGCCTTCTATCGATATCCGAGGTTATTTTGAAAAAAAAAAATTCACCCCCGAGAAGGGGTGGCAACCACCCCCAGGGTGGTTGCGGAGTTCAAATCATTTTCACTATTGAAGTTAAGGGTAAGATGAACCTAATTCCATAATTGTATGCAATTCGGTCCACAGTAAAAAAATTCGGAGCAATAATGCTAAAATGACTGCCCTAATGCTGTTTACACCATCCGTGACGTAACACTGATAAGAGATAAGAGATAAGAGATAATTTATTTGCATAAACATGAGTTAATATTCACATTACAAAGTTGTTCTAGTCATAAAAGAGTCCGTCATGTTTTACCTTTCGGCGTACAAATCACAATACACATACACATTACAACGATGAAAATTATTACTAAAATATTATTATTATTGAAATAAATATTATTAAAATTATTACAGTATAATTAAATTAGTAAATGTTATCAAATTTATTATCCATGTCATTTAAGAATTCATCAATATTATAATAGCATTTTTTGTATAAAAATTTTAACAACTCTCGTTTAAACCTATTCATATTCATATCCCTAATTACCTTCGGTATTTTATTATAAATTTTAGGTGCCATACCAAATACACTTTTCTTTAGAAGTGCAGTGTGTGTGAATTGGTTTCTAATTCTATTATTATCTCGTGGTCTTAATGCTGTATTGTTATTTATATTACGTTCAAATATATCAGAGTTACCTTTAACAAACATAGCCATCTCATATATATAAATGCATGGAAATGACAAGATATTATGTTTTATAAAGCATGGCCTGCAACTGTCTAATGGTGACAGGCCGAACATTGCCCTAATGCACCTCTTTTGACTTTTAAAAGCCTGTTCCCTATCAGTGCCATTCCCCCAGCAAATTACTCCATATCTTAAGACCGACGCGACCAATGCGTGGTATGCTGCTAAAACTGTTTCCACGTTAACTATTTGACTCAGTCTGTATAAGGCATAAGACGACTTTGACAATTTTTGGCATACCACTTCCACGTGTTTTTTCCAGGTAAGAGATTGATCAATAGTGACTCCCAAGAATTTTATAGATTCTACCCTATCTATTGTGCACTCTTGGTAAGAAATTTTTGTAGGTATAGTGGTCTTCCTTTGCGTAAAGTGCATTAGCTTAGTTTTTGTTAAATTTACCTTAAGATTATTACAGTTAAGCCAAGCGACAACAACACCAAGTGTAGAATTTATATGACTTTCGTATGTCGCCATATCTTTGCATTCTACTGTCACTGTACTGTCATCCGCAAACAAAGTCATTGGACTGTCTACTGCTCTTGGTAAATCATTAATATAGACAATAAAAAGCAACGGTCCCAATACCGAACCTTGTGGAACACCATACTCAGCAATGCGACTATCGGACAAAATTGAAACTTCTTTTTTCGTCTTTGAATCAAATGTAGTTATTTCTACATATTGTTGTCTTTTCCTTAAGTAAGATTCCATTAACTTAAGTATGTTACCCCTTATACCACAAGCATGAAGTTTTTTTAAAAGAATTTCATGGTCGACAAAATCGAAAGCTTGCGTCATGTCCATAAATATAGAACACGTTGGCTTTCTGCTATCCATATTTTTCGTGACAATATCAAGTAAATTGAAGATTGCCATAGTTGTAGATCTATTTTTACGAAAACCGTGTTGTTCTTTTGCTAGTATAGATTTTTTTTCGAAATATGAGTACATTTTACTATGAATAAATTTTTCAAACACTTTTGCAAATATTGATAACAGGGCCACAGGTCTATGAGAATCCATTTCCTGTTTATCACCCTTCTTAAAAATTGGTTTTATTATAGCGATCTTTAGTACATCAGGGAAAATACCTTCACTTATGCTGATATTAAAAAGATAGCTCAGGTGTGGTGCTATATATTCTGCTACATATTTGACAACCTTAGTCGACACTTGGTCATGTCCCACACTTTTTTTGTTATTTAATTTTTTTATAATTTTATAAATGTCCATAGGAGAACTTGGAGACATGAACATAGACGCCATTGTACTTATCATGTTATCGGTTCTATAAGGATTATTGCTTTTGCTAGTACTGCTAGTTGATTGTGATGTTCTATTGATGTAATAATCGTTAAATGCATTTGCTATATCCCGTGGATCAGTAATAACTGTGTCCTTCGTTTTTACTGTTTTGATTCGATCCCTGGGGCGGTTTGGCCTTGTTGTATTTATTATTTTCCATGCCATTTTTGTTCTATTGTCTGCAGTTTTTATCGCATTATTGTTTTGTAGACGTTGCGATGTCTTAGTGATTGCCTTCATTTTAATTGAATAATTCTTATATTTTAATTTGTTTGTCAACGTCGGTTTAGATCTATACTCCCATAAAAGCTTCCTTTTTACTTTACTACACTTCCTTATGCCCTTCGTTATCCAATTTGGTCTCCTGTTTGCTCTTATTGTAACCAAGTTTGTGGGAAAGCAGAGGTCGTAAAATAGTTTGAAAGTGTTATGGAAGATGTTAAAAGCTTCATTCGGATTATTTGTATACATCATATCATTAATCGGCATATTTTCCATACAATATCTAAATTTATTAAGATTATGAACACAATAATCTCGTTTTTCTACTCGCCAGAACTCGATTTTACAATTGTTTTTTATCGGGATTTTTAGCAGTTGCGCTGTGTGATCAGAAAGACCCATTTCGATAACATCTATTTCACATGTAGTTTTCATGTTATGTGCTATATTGTCTATGCAAGTACCACTAATGATTCTTGTGACTTGCTCAACTTGTAATTTGAGATTATAACCATTAAGACAATTGACGAACTCCTTCGAGATTTTATTTGCCTGAAGAGTATTTATATTAAAGTCACTGCAAAGAACAACATTATGTTTAGTCTTGTTGCATATAGCATGTAGAATTTTTTCAAGTTTCTCGAAAAATAAACTCAGGTACATGTATTTCGTTTTTGGTACTCTATACACACAAATAACTATAAGTTTATGTTTAACCAGTTCCACAGCACAACACTCGATCAACCCACATATTGATTCATCCGCTATTTCAGTTAATTCTCTGAAGACATTTCCATTTTTAACTAAAATACACGCTCCTCTCTTTTTGTCCCTTACAAAGGCGGCTGCCATTTGGTAATTTTCGATATTTAATGTATCCCTACATGCTGCTGTCATATTATGCTCCGTGATACAGAGTACATCAATACTAATTTTTTTTTCAAGGAATTCGTCCAAATAGATTATAAGTGATTCCTTTTTGCTCATTAGCCCAGCAATATTTTGGTGTAGTATGTTACAAGAATTACTCTTGGGGACGAAAAAAGTTATTAATTTGAGGTATCTCTTTACACTTACTTTTCGGAAAATAATTCGTAATTGATTTCTGCGTAATTTTTTTCTGTTTTTCAGTTCGCGATATATGGAAAGTAATGAGAACAATATCATTCTATGCTCTTCTAACACGAAAAGGGCTGTTTTCAACTATCCACATTGTGAAGTATGCTTTTGTGGGTCTTTCTGTTAGTTAATCATTCTATGCTCTTCTAACACGAAAAGGGCTGTTTTCAACTATCCACATTGTGAAGTATCCTTTTGCGGGTCTTTCTGTTAGTTTAACTCATTTATGTGAATTTTCGAATTAGGTCACTTTCGTTCTCAGCATGCGATATATAGAAAGTAATGAGACTTGCCGTAATAGTTTTTAATTATTTAATTGTAATAGAGCTATTTATACATATTAAAAACGAACTATTTAGTGTGAAATGATGTTTTTATGAAATAAAACTTGTCTTTAATAGTAATTATCTGTTCTTTATTAAAAATTTTAGTTTCTTCAAAATCAACACAACATAGATATTATACTAAGTTTTGGTAAATTTTTAACAGGAATTGCCCTTCTATCCTTTTCTGGCTCTGACACATTTTGCACGATTTGAGATTCGGTTACCACATATCATCAGAAATATTTGGCCAACCGAATTTAAGAATCGTTCCCTGAGCTTTATTCAAATACCACCATTATTCACCTGCTATGGGTGGTGTAGGGGCACAGTATATATATAAGCTAAAGCAGTAAGGAAACTACGAACAAATCGGCTGAAACTAAATAAATAAATTTCTGTTAAATAAAACGTTAGGCTGTTTAAATGATAAAGTAGTTGCCGTATATTATGGAGCGCGTTTTTGGTGAAAATTCTACTACGGACTTTCGTCGGTATCATCTTGCATCTATAATATACCTACTATTTTATATATATAGGACTACATTTGAAGGATGTCTTGCCAAATACCGATACGTACTTTGCCTATACCATAACTTTTTCATTATTTGACAGATTGCTTTCAAAATCGATATCTGAGGATATGGTTAGTCTCAGACATCGAATCCGTTAACGGAATGAGAAAAAGTAGCCGCCATCTTGAACTTTTTAGTTATTCGACCGATTGTTTTCAAAATCGATATCTGGGTATCCGGTTGGTCTCCGACATCGAATCCGTGGACGGAATGAGAAAAAGTAGCCGCCATTTTGAACTTTTTAATTATTCGACCGATTGCTTTCAAAATCGATATCTGGGGATATGGTTAGTCTCAGACATCGAATCCGTTAACGGAATGATGAAAAGTAGCCGCCATCTTGAACTTTTTAGTTATTTGACCGATTGTTTTCAAAATCGATATCTGGGTATCCGGTTGGTCTCCGACATCGAATCCGTGGACGGTATTGAGAGGGCTGGATGACCACGCAATCTTCAGCGCAGAGGTGATTTGGATTTTGGAGTAGAAATAATGAACCAACAACGTTTTAGATTACCACTGTATATTACTCAGGATATAATAGTAGCAATCTGCATTAAGATTACGATACTTAATCTAGATATTATAAAAGTAACAAACGGGGCACAAAATATCAACCGTGGCCATATCGGAAGGAAACAAGAGTAAGAGAGCTGTCAAACTCGAATGACAGATGCGCAGTGTTACATGCATACAATATTCCAATACTTCCCCTTATGCATATAACACAGCCACAATTATACAATTATACAATGCAACACTTAATTCTAGCTCTACATGCTGCTCTACATTTAGTCTCTACATGCTCTCTACATGCTGCTCTACATGCTTGCTCTACATGCTGACTCTACATGCTGCTCTACATGCTGCTCTACATGCTTGCTCTATACATTTACTAAACAATCATAATATATGATCTCTAACACAGAGCTCATAAGTAAACATATTATGTTTCTTTTTGTTCAGGGGTTTAGTTAAAGCATCTGCTATCATCCTATCAGTACTTAAATATTTAATATTGACAAAATTGTTATGTACTAAATCTTTGACAAAATGATGACGCAGATCAATGTGCTTAGTGCGCTTGTGACTATACTCTTTACACTCTAACAACTTGTGTGCACTTTGGTTGTCGTTATACACAGTTATAGACTCCAAATTTAACTCACAATAAATCTCTGACAGAAAATTAGCAATGAAACGCAAATCTTTACAAACATCACTAATTGCCAGGTATTCAGCCTCTGTGCTTGAAAGTGCTACACACTTTTGTTTTCTAGACTCCCAGTTTACAATATTTGCTCCTAGTTTAATTGCAAAACCTGTATATGACTTTCTATCCAAACAATCATTAGCCCAATCGGCGTCGGTATATGCACTCAATTTTAATTGATTACTTTTTACATACAGTAAACCATAATCTATTGTTCCAGCTAAATACCGTAAGACACGTTTTGCAGCGGACCAATGAAGTTTTCCAAACCAGTTATTGTACTGGCTCAACTGACTACATGTGTATGAAATATCCGGTCTTGTACTAACAGAGAGATACATTAAACACCCTAAAAGTTGTCTATAGTTATACACTTTATCATCTAACATGTCTTCTGACTTAGACAACTTACAACCTGATTGCATGGGAGTTGAGACCGGCTTACAATCTGACATACCAAAGCGCTTGAGTACACTCTTAACATAGATAGATTGGTCCAATTTTAAAATACCTTTCACTCTATCTCTAGTTACTCTAATGCCCAAATAATTTTGTATAGGTCCCAAATTTTTAATACTAAATTCTTTTTCTAATAAATTTAATACATTTTTAAAAATAGGGCTATTCAACTTATATATTATATAAAAATCATCAACATAAATTGCTATTACAATTAACTCTTTGGCATTCTTTAAGTAATAGACACAGGGTTCACTTTTACTTTGCGTAAAATTATTTTTAGTTAATAAGTCATTTACCTTGCAATACCACATTCTACTTGCTTGTTTAAGCCCATAAATGCTTTTTTTGCAGCAAACAGACTTTTTCTTTACTATTATTATTATCACAAAAACCCTGTGGCTGTTCCATATAAATAACCTCATTTAAGTTACCATTTAAAAATGCAGTATTTACATCAATATGGTCAATATTCAAATTATATTCATTTGCTAAACTAAATAATAACCTCATAGTGGAGTGGCGTACAACTGGGGAAAATGTATCGTTATAATCAACACCTTCTTTTTGTGTAAATCCCCTTGCTACCAATCGAGCCTTGAACTGCTGGAAATTACCTGAGGCGTCGCATTTAGCCTTGAATACCCATTTACATTTGACAATATTATTATTATTAGGTCTATCTACTAATTTCCAGACGTTGTTCTCGATTAAAGCGTTGTACTCACGGTTCATAGCCTCCACCCAATCCTCACTGTTAGGACTGTTTATAGCCTCCTGGTATGTTTGTGGCTCATCCAGAAGTACATCTTGAGCAAACATAGATAAGTCATAATCATTATACCTTTTTGGTGGTACCAATCGAGTACTGCGAACCGGACGAGAACTGGCCGACGAGCCAGCCTCAGCTTCCCCTTGAACTGACGCCGCGCGCGGCGACCGCAACGGCGCTACACCTGCGCCACCCGCCGGGCACTCAGCGGAGCCGTCCTCGTCGCTGCTTGTTTCACAAGCATCTGTAAAAATAGATGAATTATTATCACTATTATTTAACACAGATTTACTCAAATCAGTATCTGAATCATTATGACTGCTCATTTCATTATTAATTAAATTAGAATTCAATATGTCATTGGAATAAACTTTACCATTTAATAAATTAGGACTATTCAATAAAATAAATTCATTATTATTAATATTTATATTATTTTCAATACAATGTCCATTATTGAAAAATTGCTCTTCCATAAATATGACATCACGGGATAAAATAATCTTTCTGGGATCAGAAGGATCCGCCAACCTGTAGCCTTTAGTGGTCTCAGAATAACCCACGAAAATATATGGCTTACATTTGGCATCCAATTTTTTTTTTTTTTTTACACTAGGGACAAGTGCATATGCCTTACACCCAAACACTCTGAGATGACTAAGGTCCAATTTGGACCCGGTCCATATCTCTTCTGGTATACCTCCATTTAAAGCAACTGTGGGAGACCTATTTTTAAGATAGATGGCAGTCATCACTGCCTCTCCCCAGAAATGCTGAGCAAGACCTGACTGCTGAAGCATACTTCGCACTTTGTCCATTAATGTACGATTCAAGCGCTCAGAGACAGAGTTCTGCTGAGGACAATAGGGTACCGTAGTTTGATGCACAATCCCCTCTTTACGTAAAAACCCAGAAAAGACTTTATTTACATACTCCTTTCCGTTGTCACTTCGAAGACATTTAATTGATAAACCCGTCTGCTTCTCTACTAAATTTTTAAATTCAATGAAACGTTCACATACCTCCGATTTATTTTTCATCACATAGCCAAAGCTCTTCCTGGAGTAATCGTCAGTGAAGGTGACAATGTAGTTCGCACCACTCAAGCTGCACACCGGCAAAGGTCCACATACATCGGAATGCACAAGCTCCAGAGTCTTGGTCGCTCGCTTCCCTCCATCTCTGGGAAAAGGTTTAGCTGCTAGCTTCCCCTCAAGGCATGGTATGCATTCCTGCAATACTTGCCCTTCCTGAAACATACAACCATCCACTCTGTCTCTAAGGACGTACATACCTTTTGTACCAAGGTGACCAAGCCGTTGATGCCATAATTGTATAGATGGCAAATGAGCAGCAACTGCGGCTCTCGATGATTCCTGCCTGCATTGCAGGAACAAAGAGTGCTCCTGTTTGTGTAAACTACTGTCCCCACAGTTTCCATACAATTTATAAAGTCCATTATCATTGGACGCAGACATAACAGGTTTATTATTACTGTCAGAAATAAAACAACCTCCCGAGTTGAACACCACTCTAAAGTCTAGATCAACAACAAGTTTACTTACAGAAATAAGATTAGCAGACAATTTAGGAACAAATAAAACATTACTTAAGTTAAGTACCTTGTCTTCAAGCTTCATGTGCACCACACCAACACCTTCACACTTAAGTCTGTCATCGTTTGCAACCGACACAGACGAAGAAGAAGTTTTCTTCAAAGTGGAAAAATAGTGTTCCTGATTGCACATATGAGCTGTACAGCCAGAGTCCAAAAACCAGCAACTGTCTCTAGCGAAAAATGCAGCAGCCATACACTTGTCATCGGTTCCACGCTTTTGCTTTTTATCTCGCTTTAATTTGAAGCATTTTGCCTTTACATGACCTTCTTTGTTGCAATAGTGACAAGTAACTTTTCTTCTAGTAGCATAGGCCGCTTCTTGAGGCAAATGTGAAACTGGAACATGATTGCGCGATTCTTCTTGAAGTAGGCGCGATCTCACAAGCTCGCTAGATACAGAAGTCGTCAGACACGCCGTTGACAGGTTACTCACCAGTGAGTCGAAGTCTTTCGGCAGACCACTAAGCAGCAATTCTGCAATCTCACTGTCTTCTATTATCTTTCCAATGTCCGCTAACTGTTGTACTAAATTCATGACGTAATCTATATAAGTCACCATGCTGCCAGCGTACTGCGCCTGATGAAGCTTACGCAAAAGCAGCACCCGTCGAAATAGCCCCCGATCCTCAAAAATATCAGCTAGGTTCTTCCATGCTTCTCGTGCAGTCTGTGCATTCCTAATGTACTGATACAGGCTCGGTTTCACACTAAGCGCGATGCGCGCCAGCGCGCGTTGATCACGTGCAGCGCCCAGCGCCGGTCCCGTTTGGTCATGATCGGGATCCACAGCGTCCCATAAGCCTTCTATAGTAAGCAACATGCAAGTTGAGTATTTCCAAGTATGATAGTTACCACTTCCTTCCAATTTCTCAACCGCGTGCGCATGGGCAAGCATAGGCGCGGGCGGCGCCGAATCCATTGGGCTGTTCGCGGCGTTACGTTCCTCGGTTCCATCCATTACTCCTTATATAAATCCAAACCACAATGGCCCTGGGCCCCAAAACCTATTGAGAGGGCTGGATGACCACGCAATCTTCAGCGCAGAGGTGATTTGGATTTTGGAGTAGAAATAATGAACCAACAACGTTTTAGATTACCACTGTATATTACTCAGGATATAATAGTAGCAATCTGCATTAAGATTACGATACTTAATCTAGATATTATAAAAGTAACAAACGGGGCACGAAATATCAACCGTGGCCATATCGGAAGGAAACAAGAGTAAGAGAGCTGTCAAACTCGAATGACAGATGCGCAGTGTTACATGCATACAATATTCCAATAGACGGAATGAGAAAAAGTAGCCGCCATCTTGAACTTTTTAGTTATTCGACCGATTGTTTTCAAAATCGATATCTGGGTTTCCGGTTGGTCTCCGACATCGAATCCGTGGACGGAATGAGAAAAAGTAGCCGCCATTTTTAACTTTATAATTATTCGACCGATTGCTTTCAAAGAAAAAAAAAACAGTTTTATAGTGCCGTGTCCATCATAGAAACCAAATAAACGTTTGTCTTTTTTTTAGACAAATTAATATTTTACATCACTTGATATATTCACCCCCCCGGAAAGGGGTGGAATTGGTTGAAAATGGTGTAATAGTAATAACTAAGAAGAAAAAATAGGTGTAGTCTGTGCAATTTGCCATACGTTTTATTACATCTTAATCTATATTTGCACCCGTTATTTAGCTCAATTCAAGCTACGGAACATACAAAAAAAAATCATATAACTAAAAATATACTTTTTGGCATTGCGGCCCCGGGAAAAATACAGAACGCGGTGCAAATTGAGAAAATGATGAGAATATATATCAAAACACAATACCAAATTTGCACCAGGGTGCGACACCCGGAAAGTAGTTTTCTATGTTTTACTGTCTTTGTACTTCGGGGGAAATTTTGGAATTAATAAAAATCGTCACAATCGTCTTAACTTGGTTTGATTTACATTCGCACCCCATAAAAAAATGACATTTCTACACGGAACATGCGGTTCTGTAATACTACCCGCTACCTAGCGTTCGCTGCTATTCCTTGCGTTTAGATAGAACTATGTTTACCAAACTTCCGGTTAAAATTTTCTTTTTTTTATTGAGTGCGAATGTAGTATCTTTTAAATATGTGTTATTTATAAATTTTCACGACTATCTTAATTTCCCCCGAAGTACAATCTACAAAAGAGTGAAAAAAAACATGTTCCATACTTTGCACGGGGGTGCAAAGTTACCTGGGTGTTTATAATACTTTGAAAAGCTTAATCTAAGTTTGCACCAACCGTTTGAATTATCCTCGAGCCGCAATCAGAAAAAAATATTTTACCAAGATTCTATACATCGTACACCTTTTTAATTAACATACATTATGTACCAAAGGGGACCCTTCACGTGGCTAAACTTGCGCCTAATACCTTTTATCATACTCCAAAATAACGGCATTTGAAGTTTATACCTAATATTTGAAAGTGTTCCGTACATGATAGAAACCATCTAGTCGTGCCCTCTAACGATTCCACAAAAAAACACGACTACACGAATTACTTCCATACTTTTCCGTAATTCGACTATACTAATGTATTTTTGAAACTACAAGCGCATTCGGAAAGACCATCATTGCCAAGAAGAATGCGCCGCAAGAAACTTGGCAGAGAATCATTTTTTCAAAATAAAATACAATAAGAATACTTAAATTCTACTTAAATTAAATACATTTTTTTAGCATAAAGGGTAAGTATTGCCATACAACGCGGCAATGCTGCCAGCCTTCTGGGCACCATGTCACCGGGCAGTGATTTAGGGCAACTTTTTTATTTATAGTTTTATGACTATTTGTTTTATAATTAATAGTAGTTTTAGTTCTAGTATCTCCATGTATTATATATGTATTTTAATTGTTTTGTAACTAAAAATAAATAAAATAAAATAATACATTTATAAAAGGGATATATAAGGTCCCCGAGCCTTAAATTATATTAATCTGTAGTAGAGATATATAATGTATTTACTAGTCAAAACAACAACAAAAAAAAATTAATTCAGTGGAGGTGTGAAACGCCTCGACCGTCAAATATATTAGTTGGTGTCTCCAATGTCGAAGAGAAAAAAAAACAAAATTATGAAATATACATTTTATGTCAAGGACGTAACCAATAAGCTTATGGATTCCGAAGGCAAGCTTACGTCTGCCGCCCCCATGTTGGCTCTCACGCACTCATGTCCTGCTCTGAAATAGGAATATAGGCCCATTGTAGTGTATGCGGTTAAGCCAATAGCTTAAGTAGCATACATACGCTGTCTCGTATGTCACGGACTGGCGGGAAAAGTAACTGTCACTAGAGGAGCGGACGACCAAGGCTGAGGCGGGAGTACGTGACTTGAAAGTGAGATTATTGCAATCCGTGGACACTGTCGAGCCAGTGTTAGAATTTATAGGCTGCACAATAATACAATACAAATACCGGGAAACCTTACAACTTTGCCTTTTCATGTAGCTTTGCCCACCGCGTCGCATTTCAGTAGAAGCGAAATCTACCAAAAATGATCACAAATACGCTTTATTTCTAATCTGTGGCTTATAGCTAATCTAATTGCTGACAACACTGACCTATCGGTTGACGCGTGTACTATATCTCTCTAATCTGTACGCGCATTGATTGGTCGTACGGTCGTACATTGCCTCAAACTGTCAAATCTAATCTTTAAAAATCGTTAAAATTACTTACAAATACAGCTTGCTATTTGCTATCAAAGAGAATATAATCACTACGTTATATAACAACTAAAAAAACATACAATAAAATTACCTGTTTGGGTCAAGCGGAAATCTAGCCAAAAATATGTCTTTGCTCAATCTTCTCACTCTCCGGACACCACAAATTTCACACTTTCGCAAAGATTTGCCACCCATAATGTTTGTTTATGCAGTTAAATTGCAGTTTTTTAATAATTAACATGTAGTTATTACTTGCTCAGATTCGACTTGATGGCGGCAATGGCGTACGTCACGTCACATGCTTGCCAACATGAGGTGATGTATAATGCGGCTAAATTAGCGTGTCGGGGTTGGTATGCTAAGACAGAACATTAACCAACTCTTTTATTTGGCAAGGTAGTTTTAGTTTTCAATGTTGGCACAAAGTACGTTCATAATTCCATACATTGTTATTTTTATATGGAGTGTCGATAGGCTGCTATGGTAACATAAGTCAAATGCAGCACTGTGAATTAAAATTAGTAAACAAGCCGTTCAAGATAGGAGTATTTGTTACAAATACCGCCAGCTTGAAGCTTCGGCTTCGACATACATAACATTAGTAACATGGATTCGTCCGCCTGCCGTTCCGACGCGGAACAGTCGGCGTGGTCATACAGCCTGACGGCGGAGAGCGCGCCTGTGAAGGAGGAGCCCGAGTGGGGCGAGTGCGGCGTGAGCGACGCGGCCGCGGCAGAGGGCTTGTACCCCGGGCACGAGGTCAAAGACGAATTAGTAATTGGACCTGAGGTGGTGCAAGAGCAGGACATCGCTTTTTCAATGCAAAGTAAGCTACCTGATTACTTGACATATGAAAATCAATTATCTATAGGGAGTATTTGTAAGGCAATGCTTTTAAAAATTGTTTCCATAGAAAAAAAAGTGGGGTTAATAAATGTACCCCAAGGTACCACTCTCTAAACCAGGAGTTTCCAACCGGTGGGGCGCGCCCCACTGGGGGGGCGTAGGGTAATCCAACGGGGGGTGCGACGGGTGGCTTAGGTATTTATTAAAATTCATAAATTTATTAATAAAGTGCAAGCACAATGTTCTCACTAATCCTTAATAGTATGTTGTAGATCGTTTGTTTCATTTCCATCGTAGTTGAGTTGGGACAAGGGGGCGTAGTATTTTAGCATAAACTTGAGGGAGGCACATAGGGTAATAGGTTGGGAACCCCTGCTCTAAACTATGTCGCTTCTATTTCATTGACCTTTTTGTACCTCAAATGGAGATGCATGGGGCACTCAATGAGGAGATGACAGAAATGGAGTTAGACAATATCCCCACTGCTACACAAGAAAATAATTGCTTGATCATCAGTTCTACTAACCTAACCTAACCTACCATCTTTGGCAGATGCCCCAAGCAGAATGGAGGAGAATCCATGGAATCCAAAGGCAGAAGGCGGCGCCGACGCCGCGTCCGGCACCCACGCCTGCCCTGGGGATGACCCTCACTGCAGCAGAAGCACCGAGCAGCAGCATGGGCTCAAAAGCTGTTTTGTCAGGCTCGAGCGTTTGCCAGTAGGAGACCTGCGCAGTTGCAATGGTGAGTGTTATGGTCTGACAGCGCGCAAGCTAACCCCGGAGCACTGTGGCGCGGACGACAGCAGAGCCAGAGATGTTCTTGCAACTTGCCAGCCTCGCTTGTGGGTCAGCATTATGGGAGGTGTCACAGTACAGGGGCTCCAGTTACAGTGAATCTAACAGGTTTATGCAAACAGGGCAGGGAGTACTGCGCTTCTTAACATATGCCTTGATTTAAAACACTTATATGATAGTAGAAATGTTGATCCTGGGTTTGCCCTTCTTTTTTTTGTTAACTCACCTGCCTACCTAATACAATACAATAGAATTAGTCTCGAACACCACATAACAAACAATACAATACTATGACTTATTCAACACATCAGCTTGGGAATGGATGAGTATTTTAAAAGTGCTTGATGATTTTTCTATTGATAGGAATAACCATCCTTAGCTACAGAAAAAAGTTACAGTTTTTTCCATCGAGCGAAATATTTTATAAAAATAGAAACGGTGGCTCCCATACGGCTGATAAGCAGTACGTCCGTAACATAACAAATAAAAAAAAGGCTGCTTGAACCTGTGGTACACAATTACATAAGTAGCTAAAAAAAGCGACGGCTAAGTGGCGCCGTCTGTGAATTGTTGGTGTTACTCTACCATACACGGGGAAATTCAATAAAAATGACCATATTATATACCTATTATTTCCCACATTTTGGAAATTTTTGGGTTATTTCTACTCAGAATCAACAACACTACTGAATGTTATATGAGAAATTAATGTTAATGTTTAATGACATCTAGTAACAGGTAGAAAAATTCGAAGACTACCCACCTGCTATGTGTGGTGTAGGGGTATAGCACGCGTCACGGAATGACGAGGATCCGGGTTCGATTCCCGGGCATAGCTTTACTTTTCGGATTTTTCTCTTGTGTTCTAATTTTCATTGACAATTAGAAATTTAGAGTAATAATTGTCTCTGTGCTAGTTAGTATTTCTGCTGTCGCTACAACAGCTACAGAGAACATATAGTTAGGGAGCTGGCGAGCATTTCGGTATATGATTTGCACACGTTTCACGTCGAGGTGGAGTGCAGTTTAAATCATTACGAATCGATTTGGTTCAATCAATTAAGGTCCTATGTCGCTGCGTTTTCGCGTTACAGCGGATTTAAGTTGCTTAAAAAAATGGGGGTATTAAGTCATTTGCACATGTCTGCCTCTGCAGTTCATTGGTCACAATCATGTTGAAAACGAAGAAAATCGAAGAGGCAGACATTCAGGACTCTGCATTATCATGGGACGGAGTTGTAAAAATGTAAAAAAAAAAACTACTAAGTCATTTGCACACGGTTCTCATTGCGCCCATTCGATTCACCATGACTCCGTGGATTCGAAAAAAAATGTGGCAGACACTGCTCACTGATATTCAGCTGTATAACTGTTTGAAATTCACGGAATCAAGGGACAGCAGGTACACACAGCAAAGCTATTCGGTAAGCAGGATAGATACGGCGCGAGCGTGCGTAGGTGCTTACCTGATTATATTGCCGTGTGTACCTATTGCATGGGATTATTGTTATTGTTTAGTTTTATTCGTATAATTTTGTTTAATATTATTCTCTTAACTCACGGTAACGATTAAACTTCTGGAGCTCAAATTTATGCAAAAAAAAAACAATTCAATTCAGAAAAAAAATCAAACGGTCTGCCTTTAGAATATCAGAGGCCTGAACGTCTGCCTCATCGATTTTCTTGGTTTTCATAAGGAATTCAAACATCAGTCCAAGAGGCAGACGTGTGCGCATCATATAGCACACCTTTTTTTTTACATTTTTGAAACACTGTAAATTTACAACGCAGCGCCACCATGATGGCAGACTATTTTTCCGTGGTTCTTCTCATTGTTTTTGATCGATCGATTCAAGTCTGCCAAGTGTGCACATCATATACATTTTTTTAAATCATAAAAATAAATAAAAAAATTAAATACTACAAAAGTCAGAGCCCTGGATGTCTCTTTTCGATTTTTTGTGTTTCCAGGATGACTGTGATCATCAGCCCCAGAGGCAGACGTGTGCGCATAATATAGCACACCTTTTTTTTTTACATTTTTGAAACGCTGTAAATTTACAACGCAGCGCCACCATGATGGCAGACTAGGTCCTTGATGTTTCTTAGGGCATAAATATCACTATTAATAACGTCTGCCTTGTGTGCTGATCATATAGAAATTTTGCTCGCCAGCTCCCTAACTAATACTCAGCATCGTGTGGCGCCAACGGAGGTGGTGTAGACCAGCGGTTCCCGACCTATTACTTACCTACACCCCAACATATACCTCAAGTCAGCAGCGTGCATAGTAGTATAGTCGAATTACGGAAAAGTATGGAAGTAATTCGTGTAGTCGTGTTTTTTTGTGGAATCGTTAGAGGGCACGACTAGATGGTTTCCCTCGGTTTGCACCTTTCTATCATGTACGGAACACTTTAAAATATTAGGTATAAACTTCAAATGCCGTTATTTTGGAGTATGATAAAAGGTATTAGGCGCAAGTTTAGCCACGTGAAGGGTCCCCTTTGGTACATAATGTATGTTAATTAAAAAGGTGTACGATGTATAGAATCTTGGTAAAATATTTTTTTCTGATTGCGGCTCGAGGATAATTCAGACGGTTGGTGCAAACTTAGATTAAGCTTTTCAAAGTATTATAAACACCCAGGTAACTTTGCACCCCCGTGCAAAGTATGGAACATGTTTTTTTTCACTCTTGTAGATTGTACTTCGGGGGAAATTAAGATAGTCGTGAAAATTTATAAATAACACATATTTAAAAGATACTACATTCGCACTCAATAAAAAAAAGAAAATTTTAACCGGAAGTTTGGTAAACATAGTTCTATTTAAACGCAAGGAATAGCAGCGAACGCTAGGTAGCGGGTAGTATTACAGAACCGCATGTTCCGTGTAGAAATGTCAATTTTTTATGGGGTGCGAATGTAAATCAAACCAAGTTAAGACGATTGTGACGATTTTTATTAATTCCAAAATTTCCCCCGAAGTACAAAGACAGTAAAACATAGAAAACTACTTTCCGGGTGTCGCACCCTGGTGCAAATTTGGTATTGTGTTTTGATATATATTCTCATCATTTCCTCAATTTGCACCGCGTTCTGTATTTTTCCCGGGGCCGCAATGCCAAAAAGTATATTTTTAGTTATATGATTTTTTTTTGTATGTTCCGTAGCTTGAATTGAGCTAAATAACGGGTGCAAATATAGATTAAGATGTAATAAAACGTATGGCAAATTGCACAGACTACACCTATTTTTTCTTCTTAGTTATTACTATTACACCATTTTCAACCAATTCCACCCCTTTCCGGGGGGGTGAATATATCAAGTGATGTATTAAATTCCATTTCTAACCCATACAAATCAAAAACAATTGTTTTTATCAGTTCTTAGAATTATTTCCTGACTTAAGGGAAATTTCACGTATTTTGCCTCCACTAATAGACATTTTCGAGGTGTAAGCATAATTTCTTGCCTGTTTACCACCCTATTAAAAAAAACTTTCCAGTACCTACACTGGAGTTTTTTTTTTCACTTACAATTTACCTTATTATTTCAGTCGTTTACTTAGTATTACTTGTCACTGCCCCGTACGTTACTACTCTGATGTTAATTAATTAAAACAAAAAAAAAAACAAAAAGATTAAAAAACTATCGGAATCGAACTCGGGTCACCAGCTTCGCAGTTGACTTTCATACCGCTGAGCTATCATGATGGACGATGGGGCGTGCGAAATTTTGCTATACTACAACAATAAGAAAACAAATTTCATTAACTTACATTTAAATCATTGGTGAGTGAATTTGAAGCACTCATCAATGATTATTCAGGAAAAGCAGGCCTATTACTAGTGCATTCGACGGAAAGAACTCACAGTAAAATATTATGCAAAGGACAAATCAAGTTGTCAATAAAAATTAGGACGGCTATTTAACTAAGTTTACTGTGAAATGGTCGAGTTGAAGTTTGTTGCCAACTAAAAGTTAAGTAGGTACCGCTACTTTTAATTACTTTTAATGTGTAATCTAACTAACAAAAATACTCAGATATAGGTACCTACCACTTTCGCCACGAACTAACTTTCACAAACACACAACACAAGGACAAGGCCATGCCATGAGTTAGAACCTACTTAAAACACACAATATTCAGTAAATTGGAACGCTAATTAATTAATGAGCTAAGCAAATATCGTAAGAAGCTTTAACAGAATTAAAACATATATGATCACGATCAAAACAAATCAACAAAAAACTTCACCAATCATAGACTCCGAACATTACTACGAGTTTTAGCAAATGAAATCCTAAAATGGCCGCATTTCACCCTATAATACGAGGTCTTTTCGCGCATGCGTCAAAGTGCTGCATGGTGATTGGCTGAAACGAAATTCCCTTTAGTGTTGACCCGTTCTGTCCTAAATAGTCATATGGGGTTAGGTGTCTTGACGTTTGGTCAATGTAGGGTCAACGCTAGTAGACTGACCAGTACGAGACACCTGACTCCGTATACTGTCTACGACCGAACGGTTCATGAATGCTAGGTACTGCGGCAGGAGTTGCATGCATGTGTTGTACACAAAATACGTCCGTAACATGTAAGTGTACTGTCTGTGTCGCGTGTTGGACGCTAGATTACATACGCAAATTGTGTTCACACATGCAAGACTTCAGGCGGCGGGATGAAGTGCCTAAACTGTCGTAGTATGAACCTTTCGTCAGTTTTAGCGCAGGAGCGGGATGCGCGTAAATTAAAATTGCTCCGCGTTCTGGACTATTGTCACCATTTTATTTTTATTAAAATGTTAATGAATGTTAAATTATAATTTAAAGAGGTATTAGTACCTATGAATTATGACCTGGAAGCAAAGAACAAGCGCTGCTTATGTGCGTCCAAGGACTGCCAGCCATTGCCTCAAGTTTATCCCCCCCCCCCCTGCTACTACTACCTGCAACTACAATGGAAATGACACAAACGATCAAATAACTGAAGTACAACATGTTATTAATGATTTATATAATTTGTGAGACACTATGTGTTGCCCGCAGCAGTGTCTACTAAGAATGCGTTAATCGCTATTCCTCGAGAACTATGCAATAGCCTGTTTAAATTGCTTAATATTAAAGTTCAAACTATCTCCTCCCACATCGGTTTGTCCGTGGACAGATAGACCGGCAGACAGTCGGACAGAGTTACTTTCACATTTGTGACATTAGTTTGAATTAATGTTGAAAGCCAATTTTGCATAAATGAATACTCAGTTGCAGATGTGCTGAGCAGAGCAGAGCAGGATGCGTGCAGGCTGGAGCCTGCAGGCAAGGCCGGGCCCGCAGCAGAGGGCACATGCACCCAGTCTACTTTAATGACCTGCAAACATATGCACACAGGACAGAAACCACACAGTTGCGACACGCGTCGGGAGCAGCTTACACAACGAGGCCACTTGACTATACACACACAAACACACACGGCTGAGAAGCCGTACAATTGCGATGTATGTAACAAGCGATTTATACGACAAGGCCACTTGACTTCACATACACGAATACACACAGGTGAGAAACCGTACGGTTGCGATATATGTAATAAACGGTTTAAACATAGATCAACATTGACTTCACATATACGAATACACACAGGTGAGAAACGGTACAGTTGCGATATATGTAACAAACGGTTTGGGCGACAAAGCCACTTGACTTCACATATACTAATACACACAGGTGACAAACCGTACAATTGCGATATATGTAACAAACGGTTTATACGACAAGGCCACTTGACTTCACATACACGAATACACACAGGTGAGAAACCGTACAGTTGCGATATATGTAACAAACGGTTTATACGACAATGCCACTTGACTTCACATACACGAATACACACAGGTGAGAAACCGTACGGTTGCGATATATGTAATAAACGGTTTAAACATAGATCAACATTGACTTCACATATACGAATACACACAGGTGAGAAACGGTACAGTTGCGATATATGTAACAAACGGTTTGGGCGACAAAGCCACTTGACTTCACATATACTAATACACACAGGTGACAAACCGTACAATTGCGATATATGTAATAAACGGTTTATACATAAATCAACATTGACTTCACATATACGAATACACACAGGTGAGAAACGGTACAGTTGCGATATATGTAACAAACGGTTTAGTCAAGAAGGCCACTTGACTTCACATACACGAAGACACACAGGTGAGAAACTGTACGGTTGCGATGTATGTAATAAACGGTTTATTGATAAATCAACATTTACTTCACATAAACGAATACACACAGATGATAAACCGTACGGTTGCTATATATGTAACAAACGGTTTAGACAACAAGTCCACTTGACTTCACATATACGAATACACACTGGTGAGAAACGGTTCAGTTGCGATATATGTAACAAACGGTTTATACATAAATCAACATTGACTTCACATATACGAATACACACAGGTGAGAAACGGTACAGTTGCGATATATGTAACAAACGGTTTATACATAAATCAACATTGACTTCACATATACGAATACACACAGGTGAGAAACCGTACGGTTGCGATATATGTAACAAACGGTTTAGACAACAAGTCCACTTGACTTCACATACACGAAGACACACAGGTGAGAAAGTGTACGGTTGCGATGTATGTAATAAACGGTTTACTGATAAATCAACATTGACTTCACATAAACGAATACACACAGGTGATAAACCGTACGGTTGCTATATATGTAACAAACGGTTTAGACAACAAGTCCACTTGACTTCACATATACGAATACACATAGGTGAGAAACGGTAGAGTTGCGATATATGTAACAAACGGTTTATACATAAATCAACATTGACTTCACATATACGAATACACACAGGTGAGAAACCGTACAGTTGCGACATATGTAACAAACGGTTTGGACACCAAAGCCACTTGACTTCACATATACTAATACACACAGGTGAGAAACCATACGGTTGCGATATATGTAATAAACGGTTTAAACATAAATCAACATTGATTTTACATATACGAATACACACAGGTGAGAAACGGTACAGTTGCGATACGTGTAACAAACGGTTTACACAACAAACCCACTTGACTTCACATATACGAATACACAGGTGAGAAACCATGCGGTTGCGATATGTGATGACTCTGACTGTCCTGAACTGGTTGCTCAGTTGTTGCGTCTGTACGTTCCCTCTCCATCTAAATTTTTATTTCGACCACGTAGTCGTCACTTATTGGCTGCGCGAACTGTGGCCCGCCGGAACTCTCCTCTGGTTCGAGCTTTGCACCGCATAAATTCGCTCCTCGAGTCGGCACCAAACTGTGATGTGTTCGCAAGCAGATGGTTGGATGTGTGTGTTGAGTGTTTGAAGTTCTGCGAGATGACGGATGAGCGGCCTTCTTCTGTAAAATTCTAGTTGAAGTTTCTCTTATTTTTGTATGATTTAGTTTCACAGTGCCTTGGTGTTACTGTCATACTGTGAAATTTAATGAAATAAATAAATAAAAAAAATAAAAATAAAAAATGTGTAACAAACGGTTTATAGCACAATGCTTTGAAAAATGACACTTTACTTTCGTGAAGAAATGGTATTTAGGCATTAGATAATATATTTCAATAGACAACTACATGTTTAGTAGTCTATGTTGACTAGTGCTTTATTTATGCTGTCTTTGATTTAAACCTTTGAACGCCAAGAATAACTGAAGTTGTCGTATGCTGTTGCGACTACCACGCCACCAACACCTTAAGTTGTTAGAGCGTTTGCTGTCAAAGTAACCCTTCATGCTTTCGAGTACCTAAGGTTCATATTTTCACGCGACTGTGGTTGTGACGTATAATAATAATAAAATAACAAATCAGTAACCATAATAGACATCGCCATCTGTAACACACGTAATTTACTCGCTACGCACACTGACAAAACGACCAAATACACAGATCTCTCAATTGAAATAAAAACACAATGGCAGGTGAATAATGTAAAGACTGTACCAATAATTCTCTCTACAACTGACGTTATCCCCAAAACACTCCACGCAAGCTTCCGGGCTCTCGGTGTTCCTCCATCCCTACGAATAATAATAAATAAGCCAAGAAGCGAAACTAAGCCCGAAAAAACACTCCACGTGAAGTGGACCGCAGGGGGCAGGGCTTAAAATATGTACCGCGCGGCGAATTAGTTCGGCCGGGACGCTCGAGCCGTTATCATTGTATTTTTGCGCTAATACACCACACTTGACTCTGGATGCATGCGATCCACGCACCCTTCCCTTACCGCATGTGGGCGGACACGATCACGACGCGCGGACGAATCGCGTGCAAGTAATTGTCTATCGGAGTGAGAGTGTTACGTTTGCATTGCTGTTACTTTGTGTGCGTAAGTGGAATGACAATCGAAGCGGCAACTGTTAGGGAATTACGTTTCTTGACTAAGTATTATTCGTAGCTCCATCCGCATACACACTCCTACAGAAAGCTGTCATCCTCAACACATGCCGTATAGTAAGAAAATTCTTGTCCATGTCATTAGCATAAAATAAAAGCACTTGGCTTAGGTCCGTGCTAAGTATTTCCTCCTAGGGAGAGATTTAGTTAAAACCAAGATGAAATTATTATTATTTATTTCGAGCAACTACATATTATGACTCGTACATTATTGTGTTAGTACAGGGCTTATTCTATGAATGTTAGTCTTCTTATTATATAAAAATACATTAAAAGCAATTCTACAAAAAATCGTTACCTGGCGCTTTTGGCGGACGCGACATATCCTCCGATATTACACGTAGGAGGCTGCTACGTTTAGTAACGTTTTTGTATTTAACGTTATGGCGTTGAAAAGGTTAAAATAAATTTGGTGAAGATTTGAAACTGGCTTTTTATTTGTGACCTCAAAAATTCCACTCCCTATTTTTTTTTGTTTTTTACTTAATGACTCGTCTTGGTGAAGTGAAGCGCTAAGAGTTGATTTTTAAATCTCCCACAAGATCGAATATGAACGAGACTAAATAATAACGCATACCTATGTCTTGAGGATCACATCCTAAAGGTCCTCGGACCGTTACTGACCGACAAACCAGTCTCTCCACCTGGTGGACGGTTAGTATTGGATATTTGCACACTTCCCACGGGATAGGTAGTAAGAGATTTGTGCATAGGTACTTATTATGTGTCGAGAAATAGACCATTTTAACTTCTTTTGATACTTTTATACCGGAAAATTAGATTGGATTAGATTTTTCAGCTATTTTCGACGACTTTGGCACTGGTTCTTGGACGTTTTTCAGCTTTCACGGCGACCCCCCTGACATTTGGAGTGATACAAGAGTACCTACATACAATGGATTTGGACGATCTCCAAAGCACTGCAGAGGAAATGGAGTATTACTGATCTGGATGAAATTTGGAACATTGATAGATTAGTCTGAAGTAACACTTGGGCTACTTTTTATCCCTGAGAATTGTGCAGTTCCTGTGCGATAGCGATAAACGAATTCTATGCAAAGGCGCGGGCAACAGCTAGTATCACATATTAGGTAATGGTTTACTTTTAGCCTCGCAGTTCATAAGAGACAGAGGCAGTGAAAGTATTATTAGGGTCCCGTCCCATTATTAGAGTTTAGAACCCTTTGAGGACGGAACCCAAAAAAAGCTCGAAGTATAAGTACTCATTTATGTACGACTAGCTGTTGCCCGCGCCTCTGCGCAGAATTCGCTTATCTCTATCCCTCGGGAACTATCCTATGTCCTTCCCCGGTATTGAAACTATCTGTATACCAAATTCCAACTAGATCAGTTAAGAAAACAACCTATATTTGTTGCAGGCACTGTTGTGTTGTTAAGTAATTACAATATGGTATACATACATTATACATATCATGCGCGGCTAAATGGGCTTTGACTCCTTTGACTTTCATGAAGATAAAAAAGCAATTAGCTAACACTATCTTTCTAATCTGTGACTGCGAGTTGCGACTATTGTTACCACAGATTAGAAAGATATAGTAGTGGCTACTTACACTGTCCTGTCAGTTTAGTTGCAGCACTGTGAATTGAAATTGTTAAATAAGCCGTTCAAGATAAAAGTATTTGTTTTGTTAGTTGTTACAATTACCGCCAGCACTTGAAGCTTCGACATACATTTACATTAGTAACATGGATTCGTCCGCGTCCGCCTGCCGCCGGCGCGCTTCCGACGCGGAACAGTCGGCGTGGTCATTCTGCATGACGGCGGAGAGCGCGCCTGTGAAGGAGGAGCCCGAGTGGGGCGAGCGCGGCGTGAGCGACGCGGCCGCGGCAGAAGGCTTGTACCCCGGGCACGAGGTCAAAGACGAATTAGTAATTGGACCTGAGGTGGTGCAACAGCAGGACATCGCTATAGGCAGCATTTGTAAGGCAATGCTTATTAAAATTGTTTCCATAGATAAAGATAGTGGGGTTAATAAATGTACCCCAAGGTACCACTTTCTAAACTATATCGCTTCTATTTCATTGACCTTTTTGTACCTCAAATGGTGATGCACGGGGCACTCAGTGAGGAGATGACAGAAATGGAGTTAGACAATATCCCCACTGCTACACAAGAAAATAATTGCTTGATCATCAGTTCTAACCTAACCTACTCAACCAGCTAGGAACAGTTTGTTGACCAGTTAGTTTTTCACCAAAAGTACAAAAAAGTTAGTGAATTAACAGTTACTTGTAATTAAACTGTAGTGCAGTTATGTTTGAAACATTCTTTGGCAGATGCCCCGAGCAAAATGGAGGAGAATCCATGGAATCCAAAGGCAGAAGGCGGCGCCGACGCCGCGTCCGGCACCCACGCCTGCCGTGGGGATGAACCTCACTGCAGCAGAAGCTCCGAGCAGCAGCACGGGCTCAAAAGCTGTTTTGTCAGGCTCGAGCGCTTGCCAGTAGGAGACCTGCGCAGTTGCAATGGTGAGTGTTATGGTCTGACAGCGCGCAAGCTAACCCCGGAGCACTGTGGCGCGGACGACAGCAGAGCCAGAGATGTTCTTGCAACTTGCCAGCCTCGCTGGTGGGTCAGCATTATGGGAGGTGTCACAGTACAGGGGCTCCAGTTATAGTGAATCTAACAAATTTATCCAAACGGGGCAGAGAGTACTGCGCTTCTTAACATATGCCTTGATTTAAAACACTTATATGATAGTAAAAATGTTGATCCTGGCTTTGCCCTTCTTTTTTTGTCAATATCTCGCCTGCCTACCTAATACAATACAATACAATTACTCTGGAACACCACATAACAAACAATGCAATATATGACTTCTTATTCAACACATCAATAAAATTGTATGCTTAGTGGGGAAAACTCAGCAAGAAGATGATGTCTAAATATTTTTTTTTTGGCAGGAATTATGATCAATCATATCTTTTAATTATTATTTACTTAAAATAAAGTTTTGGTAAATTTTTAAACAGGAATTGGCCCTTCTATCCTTTTCTGGCTCTGACACAGTTTGCATAATTTGAGGTTCAGTTACCACATATCATCAGAAATATTTGGCCAACCGAATTTAAGAATCTTTCCCTGAGCTTGGTTCAAATAGTTTAAATTGTACTCGCACGACATCTCATCTTTGCTTACAATTTTTCCAAGAAACTAATGCGGTTTATCTTTTACTGTGTGCTTCACTATCGCCCAATCATCCTCGTTATATTTACCAAGTATAATTGGTTGTAATAATGCTGGTCATTTTCTTACTGTTTCTAAACGCATCTTAGAGTACTTTTAGAGTAGGAAAAAGTGGCTCCATCAACTTGGCTTATGAAAATAAATTACCTGTAGGGCGCATTTGTAAGGCAATGCTTATTAAAATTGTTTGGATAGGTAAAGATATTATAGATTATTATTAGTGATAATGAAAGAAGAGTGAATGCAGGAAACATGGTAAATGGGGCGCTGCGCGCCTTTGTGAGCAGTGAGAAGGAGTCGAAGAAGGCGCATCTGGCTGTTCACAGAGGGGTGCTTGTTCCAACATTAATGTACGGTAGCGAGACTTGGGTATGGCAAAAGAAGCATGAAAGTAGAATAAATGCAGTAGAAATGAGAGCGTTAAGAAGTATGGAAGGTGTATCACTGAAAGATAGAATAAGGAATAGTGTGATAAGGGAACATGCTGGTGTGAAAGAGGATATAGTGACTAGGATAGAAAAAAGTATGCTTAGTTGGTTTGGTCACGTAGAGTGGACGGATGAAAGTAGACTAACTAAAGTTTAGTTAGTTCCCCAAGGTACCACTTTCTGAACTATGTTGCTTCTATTTCATTGACCTTTTTGTACCTCAAATGGTGATGCACGGGCACTCAATGAGGAGATGACAGAAATGGGGTTAGACAATATCCCCACTGCTACACAAGAAAATAATTGCTTGATCATCAGTTCTACTAACCTAACCTAACCTACCACCTTTGGCAGATGCCCCAAGCAGAATGGAGGAGAATCCATGGAATCCAAAGGCAGAAGGCGGCGCCGACGCCGCGTCCGGCACCCACGCCTGCCCTGGGGATGAACCTCACTGCAGCAGAAGCACCGAGCAGCAGCACGGGCTCAAAAGCTGTTTTGTCAGGCTCGAGCGTTTGCCAGTAGGAGACCTGCGCAGTTGCAATGGTGAGTGTTATGGTCTGACAGCGCGCAAGCTAACCTCGGAGCACTGTGGCGCGGACGACAGCAGAGCCAGAGATGTTCTTGCAACTTGCCAGCCTCGCTTGTGGGTCAGCATTATGGGAGGTGTCACAGTACAGCGGCTCCAGTTACAGTGAATCTAACAGATTTATCCAAACAGAGCAGGGAGTACAATACAATACAATACAATAACTCTTTATTGAACACCACATATAACAACCAAAACAGAAAAAAGGTATACAGAATATTTCAAGGTAACATAGGCGGCCTTATCGCTACAGAGCGATCTCTTCCAGGCAACCATAATGGACTGGAGAACAGAACAGATCTGAGCAGGTGGTGCAATTTAGAATATACAGGGTGACCCAGAAAGTAGAGTCAAGCGAAAGTCCTGACGTAGAGCAACTCAAGGGGCATCCGAATCATCCCCATGTATGTTCCACGATTTTCATTTGTTTCAGAGTTATGAGCATTTTAGTGAAAATTTCAGAAATGTCGGATTTCAGGTATAATGTCTTAGTGGTAGCTGAACTATTCGACCTACAACCGTGATTTTTTTTTTGGAAGTAGTGAGTTAGCGGGTCTTACCAATAACAATTCCATTTTAACTCGTGTTATCATACATTTAACAACAAAAAATAAAACTCTCAATAATTTGAGTGAGTTTATTAAAAAAAATCATAAATTTTCAAAGGTCATTTTTTTATTTTTTTCACATAACTTTTTTTCTGCAAAGTACTTTAAAAACTACCTTAGTTTATGTAGAATTTAAGCAGCAAAATTTTCTTACGTAGTCCCAAGGCATCACTTTAAAAATAATATGGGAAGGGCACTAGTAGTAAAAAACACTTTTTAAATCGCTACGTAAAATTGATTTTAAATGGAAAATGGAAACGGAACATGATAGAAAAAAAGAAAGTGGAATAAAAAAACACAAAAATAGCTTTTATTTTGAAAAAATTGTAATTTTTATTATTATTATTAAGTAGAAAAACATTAGATGCTTTCACTTTTTAACTACAGTAAGTGTTCAAAATGTCCACCGTTATTAAAAATACACGCTCTGCACCTTTTTTAAAAATTACTTTTAAGTTTGCGTCTTGCCTCTTCGTTTTCATAAAAAAAAATCTTAAAAAACTAATGAAAAAATTTAATGAAAACGAAGAAACAATACGCAAACTTAAAAGTATTGTTTTAAAAAGGTGCAGAGCGTGTATTTCTAATAACGGTGGACATTTTGAGCACTTACTGTAGTTAAAAAATGAAAGCATCTAATGTTTTTCTACTTAATAATAATAATTTTTTTATTACTATTTTTTCAAAATAAAAGCTATTTTTGTGTTTTGTTATTCCATTTGCTTTTTTTCTATCAAGTTCCGTTTCCATTTTCCATTTAAAATCAATTTTACGTAGCGATTTAAAAAAGTGTTTTTTACTACTAGTGCCCTTCCCATATTATTTTTAAAGTGATGCCTTGGGACTACGTAAGAAAATTTTGCTGGTTAAATTCTACATAAACTAAGGTAGTTTTTAAAGTACTTTGCAGAAAAAAAAGTTATGTGAAAAAAATAAAAAATGACCTTTGAAAATTTATGATTTTTTTTAATAAACTCAAATTATTGAGTTTTATTTTTTGTTGTTAAATGTATGATAACACGAGTTAAAATGGAATTGTTATTGGTAAGACCCGCTAACTCACTACTTCCAAAAAAAAAATCACGGTTGTAGGTCGAATAGTTCAGCTACCACTAAGACATTATACCTGAAATCCGACATTTCTGAAATTTTCACTAAAATGCTCATAACTCTGAAACAAATGAAAATCGCTGAACATACATGGGGGTCGATTCGGTAGCTCCAGAGGTCCCCTACCTTTGGTCTTCGTTTGATCCACACCCCCGTATATACCCTGTATATTATACATGAAACACACATCCCGGCCATAGCTTTACTTTTCGGATTTTTCTATGTGTTCTTATTTTCACAGACATTTAGAAATGAAACACACATTTATAATAAATGGAGATATAAATAGACACATACACACATACCTAAAAAAAGCCAGCTACGAGATTTATGCACAAGATGACAGATAGTGCTCCTTCAACATAGATTTAAATATGGGTAAGGATTTAGCGCGCCTTATGATTATAGGCAAGGAATTCCACAACCGCAAAGCCTGAACAGTATAAGAATATACATAGAATTTGGACTTAGAACGAGGTACAGTAAGGAGAAAATTTTGTGAACATCTTACAGAGGTAACGTAACTAAATCGCTCTTTGAGGTAATGAGGAGTTGCAGGATTAAAAAGAATGCCGTAGAGAAGGATGAGGATGTGAGAATTTCGGCGAAAACGGATTGGGAGCCACTTGAGCTGTGATCGAAAGTGGGAGACGTGGTCGTATTTACGTAATCCGAATATAAACCGAATGCATAGATCTTGAATTCGCTCAAGTTTATTCAGTTGCTCTTCCAAAAGATCAGGATAACAAATGTCAGCATAGTCTAAAATCGGGTGCAATAATGTCTGGGCAAGCGCAACCTTAGTCGCAAATGGAAGGAAATTCTGCAGGCGTCTCAGGGATCCCATAGCGGCAAACATCTTCCTGCCAATCTCACACACATGAGGAGCCCAGGAAAGAGTGCGATCAAAACTAACACCTAAGTTTTTGACTTGATGTGAGATCGGGATATGAACACCATTAAAAGATATAGGTGGCAGATTTGCAAAGTCGACTCTCGGAATAAGTTTCGAGCTGCCAATGATAATTGTCTGGGTCTTTGTGGGATTAACTTTTAGACCATATCGTTGACTCCACTTTAGGATCCTTGCTAAATCCAGATTAGTGGACTCAATAACACTCGGAAGATTGCACAGGACGCCTTGGGAATAAATTTGAAGATCATCGGCATAAAGGTGATATGAAGAATGAAGATTATTAGAAATTGAATCTATGAAAATAGAAAATAATAAAGGAGATAGAACACCACCTTGCGGGACACCGGCAAGTGTGTTGCACCAAGAAGACCGAGAATCTTCCACCTGTATTCTTTGCCGACGACCTACCAAGTAACTATGAATCCATTCAATAGCCGCAGGAGATATGTTAAGAGAACGCAATACACCAAGCATAATGTCAAAATCAACGGTGGTAAAAGCATTGCTGAAGTAATATGAATAGTGTATGAAATATTGGCGAAAAACCAAATGCCTTTTTTTTCATCTTTAATTCTTTATAACTTTTTTAACACAATTTTCTAGGCGTCATTCCGCATCCAATGAGCTATCGCACATAATTTTTAGAGCAGTATCTCTATTTTAGACCATATTGAACTTGTCGGCTAGACTACTTGATAAATAATAAGATCGGTTATAAAGGCGTTTCGGAAATTTTAATACCATATAAAATATATATTAGTCAATAATAAGACCGGGTAAAAAGGCGATTCGGAAATTTTAATACCATATAAAATATATATTAGTCAATAATAAGACCGGGTAAAAAGGCGATTCGGAAATTTTAATACCATATAAAATATATATTAGTCAATAATAAGACCGGGTAAAAAGGCGATTCGGAAATTTTTCTACAAGTAGAAATATAGATCAGTTAATAATAAGACCGGGTAAAAAGACGATTCGGAATTTTTTCTACAAGTAGATCAGTAAATATTAAGATCAGAGGAAAAGTCGATTGGATTTATTTATACAAGAAAAAAAATATATCAGGAAATGCGTCTAACAAATCCTAACAGGGTCAACACCGTTAATTTCCTGTCGTCCATGCCCATTCGAATGTCATCCGTGATCTTGGCGAGTGCGGTAGCCGTACTATGACCGGGGCGGAAACCTGACTGGTAAGGGTTGAGGTCATTTCTAGTAAGAAACGATGATAATTGTTGGTGCACAAGACGCTCCAAAACTTTGGAAAGGAAAGGGAGAATAGAAATTGGCCTGTAGTCAGAGAAGGATGATGGATTAGATTTTTTAGGTAAAGGAATAATTTCAGCATCCTTCCATGCTAGCGGAAAAACCTTAGATGTAATGGAGTTATTGAGTACTAGCTGGCCCGGCGAACTTTGTTCCGCCTTAAATTTTAAAAATTCCAGTGGTTTGGGCTGTGCTATCCCGCGGGAACTATGCAATTTTCCGGGATAAAAACTATCCTATGTCCTTTCCCGGGACTCAAACTATCTGTATACCAAATTTTCAACTAAATCGGCCCAGCGGTTTAAGCTTGAAAAGGTAACAGACAGGCAGACAGACAGAGTTACTTTCGCATTTATAATATTAGTAAGGATACTGGTAATGACGGGGGCAAGTATGTCGAGAAGAGGGAGGATCATGTTACGGCTTACGCTGTCAACACCAACCGCATTAGAGGCTATGGATAATACGTTCTTCTTAACATCACTGTCGGTAAATTGATTGAAATGAAAAGGAGTAGTGTCAGGAGTTGGGCGAGTAGAAAGATAACTCAATGTTCCGTCTTTTGCAAAACCACTAAAAATAGCTGAAGAGGAGAAATGCTGATTGAGCTGGTCAATGTTGATATCAACCGGAATAGAATTTTGCTGAGATTTACCAACTCCTAGAGATTTCAGAAATTTCCAAACTTTAGCAGGATCTCCGTTCTCAACTGCCGCATGAATGTGGCGTCTTTGGGCGTCCCGGCATACAGTGCTGCACCGGTTACGCAAAGCACGATACCTATCACTGTTCCTATCCGAAGAGTCGACTTTGTACTTAGATTTCGCCAGATTCTTTTTCTTAATCAAAACCCTAATTTCATCAGTGAGCCAAGGAGCAGGGAGATGCTTGATCTTAACTGGTCTAACTGGAGCGTGCACATCATAAAGCTTGGTCAGAAAAGAATTAAAAAGAGTAATTTGATCGTTAACCGTGCCAGCTCCCGAGACAGCCCCCCAGTCAATCCTTGACGCATCATCACAAAGCTGATCAATGTCCATCCGACCAAAATTGCGCTGTAGGAGAACTTTGTGCCTAACCTTCGGAGGCCGAATTTTGTAGGAAAGGTAGATCAGGTCGTGGTAAGAAAAGGCGTCAGCAGAACATTGACCCGACTTGGCAACGTGAGCAGGAGAGGAGGTCATAGAGGGGTCAAGGAGAGAAGTATTGCGCTTCTCAACATATGCCTTGATTTAAAACACTTATATGATAGTAAAAATGTTGGTCCTAGCTTTGCCCTTCTTTTTTTGTTAATATCTCACCTGCCTACATAATACAATACAATAAAATTACTTTCGAACACCACATAACAATTAATACGATACCGTGACTTCTTATTCAACACATCAATTGTATGCTTAGTGGGGAAAACAGCAAGAAGAGTAATAATTGTCTCTGTGCTAGTTAGTATTTCTGCTGTCGCTACAACAGCTACAGAGTACAAACTCAGCATCGTGTGGCACCAACGGAGGTGGTGTGTAGACCAGCGGTTCTCGACCTATTACTTACCTATATCCCAACCTATACCTCAAGTTTACCCCCTCTTGCCGACCGTCAACTAGGAAACAAATGATCAAATAACTGACACTACGACATGCTATTAATGATTTATATAATTTGTGAGACACTGTGTTGCCCGCAGCAGTGTCTACTAAGAATGCGTTAATCGCTATTCCGCGGAAACTATGCAATAGCCTGTTTAAATTGCTTAATATTAAAGTTCAAACTATCTCTTCCCGCATCGGTTTGTGCGTGGACAGATAGACCGGCAGACAGACTGACAGAGTTACTTTCACATTTGTGACATTAGTTTGAATTAATTTTGAAAGCCAATTTTTCATAAATGAATACTCAATTGCAGATGTGCTGAGCAGAGCAGAGCAGGATGCGTGCAGGCTGGAGCCTGCAGGCAAGACCGGGCCCGCAGCAGAGGGCACACGCACCCAGTCTACTTTCATGACCTGCAAACATTTGCACACAGGACAGAAACCACACAGTTGCGACACGTGTCGGGAGCAGCTTACACAACGAGGCCACTTGAGTAGACCTAGACACACCCGAACACACACGGTGGAGAAGCTTTACCGTTGCGATATGTGTAACAAACGGTTTACGAAACGAAGTAACTTGGCTATGCATATACGACTGCACACAGGTGAGAAACCGTACGGTTGCGATATATGTAACAAACGGTTTAGACAACAAAATCATTTGACTTCACATATACGAATACACACAGGTGACAAACGGTACAGTTGCGATATATGTAACAAACGGTTTAGTCAAGAAGGCCACTTGACTTCACATAAACGAATACACACAGGTGATAAACCGTACGGTTGCTATATATGTAACAAACGGTTTAGACAACAAGTCCACTTGACTTCACATGTACGAATACACACAGGTGAGAAACGGTTCAGTTGCTATATATGTAACAAACGGTTTATACATAAATCAACATTGACTTCACATATACGAATACACACAGGTGACAAACGGTACAGTTGTGATATATGTAACAAACGGTTTATACATAAATCAACATTGATTTCACATATACTAATACACACAGGTGAGAAACCATACGGTTGCGATATATGTAATAAACGGTTTACACGTCAAGACTACTTGACTTCACATATACGAATACACACAGGTGAGAAACGGTACAGTTGCGATATATGTAACAAACGGTTTGGACGACAAAGCCACTTGACTTCACATATACTAATACACACAGGTGAGAAACCATACAGTTGCGATATATGTAATAAACGGTTTATACATAAATCAACATTGATTTCACATACACGAATACACACAGGTGAGAAACGGTTCAGTTGCGATATATGTAACAAACGGTTTATACATAAATCAACATTGACTTCACATATACGAATACACACAGGTGACAAACGGTACAGTTGTGATATATGTAACAAACGGTTTATACATAAATCAACATTGATTTCACATATACTAATACACACAGGTGAGAAACCATACGGTTGCGATACATGTAATAAACGGTTTACACGTCAAGACTACTTGACTTCACATATACGAATACACACAGGTGAGAAACGGTACAGTTGCGATATATGTAACAAACGGTTTGGACGACAAAGCCACTTGACTTCACATATACTAATACACACAGGTGAGAAACAATACAGTTGCGATATATGTAATAAACGGTTTATACATAAATCAACATTGATTTCACATATACGAATACACACAGATGAGAAACGGTTCAGTTGCGATATATGTAACAAACGGTTTATACATAAATCAACATTGACTTCACATATACGAATACACACAGGTGAGAAACGGTACAGTTGCGATATATGTAACAAACGGTTTGGACGACAAAGCCAAGTGACTTCACATATGCTAATACACACAGGTGAGAAACCATACGGTTGCGATATATGTAATAAACGGTTTATACATAAATCAACATTGATTTCACATATACGAACACACAGGTGAGAAACGATACAGTTGCGATACGTGTAACAAACGGTTTATACAACAAGCCCACTTGACTTCACATATACTAATACACACAGGTGAGAAACCATACGGTTGCGATATATGTAATAAACGGTTTATAAATAAATCAACATTGATTTCACATATACGAACGAATACACACAGGTGAGAAACGGTACAGTTGCGATATATGTAACAAACGGTTTGGACGACAAAGCCAAGTGACTTCCCATATACTAATACACACAGGTGAGAAACCATACGGTTGCAATATATGTAATAAACGGTTTACACATAAATCAACATTGATTTCACATATACGAATACACACAGGTGAGAAACGGTACAGTTGCGATACGTGTAACAAGCGGTTTACACAACAAGCCCACTTGACTTCACATATACGAATACACAGGTGAGAAACCATGCGGTTGCGATATGTGATGACTCTGACTGTCCTGAACTGGTTGCTCAGTTGTTGCGTCTGTACGTTCCCTCTCCATCTAAATTTTTATTTCGACCACGTAGTCGTCACTTGTTGGCTGCGCCAGCTGCGCGAGCTGTGTCCCGCCGGAACTCTCCTCTGGTTCGAGCTTTGCTCCGCATCAATTCGCTCCTCGAGCCGGCACCAAACTGTGATGTGTTCGCAAGCAGATGGTTGGATGTGTGTGTTGAGTGTTTGAAGTTCTGCGAGATGACGGATGAGCGGCCTTCTTCTGTAAAATTCTAGTTTAAGTTTCTCTTATTTTTGTATTATTTAGTTTCACAGTGCCTTGGTGTTACTGTCATACTGTGAAATTTAATGAAATAAATAAAGAAAATAAATAAATAAATAAATGTGTAACAAACGGTTTATAGCACAATGCTTTGAAAAATGACGTTTTACTTTCGTGAAGAAATGGTATTTAGGCATTAGATAATATATTTCAATAGACAACTACATGTTTAGTAGTCTATGTTGACTAGTGCTTTATTTATGCTGTCTTTGATTTAAACCTTTGAACGCCAAGAATAACTAAAGTTGTCGTATGCTGTTGCGACTACCACGACAACAACACCTGAAGTTGTTAGAGCGTTTGCTGTCAAAGTAACCCTTCATGCTTTCGAGTACCTAAGGTTCATATTTTCACGCGACTGTGGTTGTGACGTATAATAATAATAAAATAACAAATCAGTAACCATAATAGACATCGCCATCTGTAACACACGTAATTTACTCGCTACGCACACTGACAAAACGACCAAATACACAGATCTCTCAATTGAAATAAAAACACAATGGCATGTGAATAATGTAAAGACTGTACCAATAACTCTCTCTACAACTGACGTTATCCCCAAAACACTCCACGCAAGCTTCCGGGCTCTCGGTGTTCCTCCATCCCTACGAATAATAATAAATAAGCCAAGAAGCGTAACTAAGCCCGAAAAAACACTCCACCGCGAAGTGGACCGCAGGGGGCAGGGCTTAAAATATGTACCGCGCGGCGAATTAGTTCGGCCGGGACGCTCGAGCCGTTATCGTGACGTTATCATTGTATTTTTGCGCTAATACACCACACTTGACTCTGGATGCATGCGATCCACGCACCCTTCCCTTACCGCATGTGGGCGGACACGATCACGACGCGCGGACTAATCACGTGCAAGTAATTGTCTATCGGAGTGAGAGTGTTACGTTTGCATTGCTGTTACTTTGTGTGCGTAAGTGGAATGACAATCGAAGCGGCAACTGTTAGGGAATTACGTTTCTTGACTAAGTATTATTCGTAGCTCCATAGTATAGTCGAATTACGGAAAAGTATGGAAGTAATTCGTGTAGTCGTGTTTTTTTGTGGAATCGTTAGAGGGTACGACTAGATGGTTTCCCTCGGTTTGCACCTTTCTATCATGTACGGAACACTTTAAAATATTAGGTATAAACTTCAAATGCCGTTATTTTGGAGTATGATAAAAGGTATTAGGCGCAAGTTTAGCCACGTGAAGGGTCCCCTTTGGTACATAATGTATGTTAATTAAAAAGGTGTACGATGTATAGAATCTTGGTAAAATATTTTTTTCTGATTGCGGCTCGAGGATAATTCAGACGGTTGGTGCAAACTTAGATTATGCTTTTCAAAGTATTATAAACACCCAGGTAACTTTGCACCCCCGTGCAAAGTATGGAACATGTTTTTTTTCACTTTTTTGTAGATTGTACTTCGGGGGAAATTAAGATAGTCGTGAAAATTTATAAATAACACATATTTAAAAGATACTACATTCGCACTCAATAAAAAAAAGAAAATTTTAACCGGAAGTTTGGTAAAAATAGTTCTATCTAAACGCAAGGAATAGCAGCGAACTCTAGGTAGCGGGTAGTATTACAGAACCGCATGTTCCGTGTAGAAATGTCAATTTTTTATGGGGTGCGAATGTAAATCAAACCAAGTTAAGACGATTGTGACGATTTTTATTAATTCCAAAATTTCCCCCTAAGTACAAAGACAGTAAAACATAGAAAACTACTTTCCGGGTGTCGCACCCTGGTGCAAATTTAGTATTGTGTTTTGATATATATTCTCATCATTTCCTCAATTTGCACCGCGTTCTGTATTTTTCCCGGGGCCGCAATGCCAAAAAGTATATTTTTAGTTATATGATTTTTTTTTTGTATGTTCCGTAGCTTGAATTGAGCTAAATAACGGGTGCAAATATAGATTAAGATGTAATAAAACGTATGGCAAATTGCACAGACTACACCTATTTTTTCTTCTTAGTTATTACTATTACACCATTTTCAACCAATTCCACCCCTTTCCGGGGGGGTGAATATATCAAGTGATGTATTAAATTCCATTTCTAACCCATACAAATCAAAAACAATTGTTTTTATCAGTTCTTAGAATTATTTCCTGACTTAAGGGAAATTTCACGTATTTTGCCTCCACTACCATCCGCATACACACTCCTACAGAAAGCTGTCATCCTCAACACATGCCGTATAGCAAGAAAATTCTTGTCCATGTCATTAGCATAAAATAAAAGCACTTGGCTTAGGTCCGTGCGAAGTATTTCCTCCTAGGGAGAGATTTAGTTAAAACCAAGATGAAATTATTATTATTTATTTCGAGCAACTATTATGACTCGTGCATTATTGTGTTAGTACATGGCTTATTCTATGAATGTTAGTCTTCTTATTACATGTATAAAAATACATTAAAAGCAATTCTACAAAAAATCGTTACCGGGCGCTTTTGGTAACATGTATTTTGGTCCAGTGGTGCAGTATCGGACGCGACATATCCTCCGATATTACACGTAGGAGGCTGCTATGTTTAGTAACGTTTTTGTATTCAACGTTATGGCGTTGAAAAGGTTTAAATAAATTTGGTGAAGATTTGAAACTGGCTTTTTGTTTGTAACCTCGTCCCAATTTTTTTGGTTCCTACTTATTGACTCATCTTGGTGAAGAGAAGCGCCAAGAGTTGATTTGTTAATCTCCCACAAGATCGAATATGGACGAGACTAAATAATAATAACGCATATGTCTTGAGGATCATAAAGGTCCTCTGAGCGTTACAAATCGACAAACCAGTCTCTCCACCTGGTGGACGGTTAGTATTGGACATTTTCACACTTCCCATTGGGTAGGTAGTAAGAGATTTGTGCATAGGTACTTAGTATGTGTCGTGAAATAGACCATTTTAGCTTCTTTTGATGCTTTTGTACCGGAAAATTGCGTAGTTTTTTGAAGAGTTGCAAATTACTATTTTTTCGACAGTCGACGTTTATAAAACGAGGTACTGCAGCTCTTTTATTTTCTATTTATAATTACAAATAATTTTTGAAATAGTCGATTAAACATTTGTGGGATATATGGCCGATAAGCTTCGTGCGTAGAACTAGCTAAGAATTAAAAAAAAAAACCGTCTACTGTCACCTTTGACATTGTCAAAAAATAATACTGCGAGAAAAAAAAAGGCGGGAAACTTCAAGAGCAACGGACGAAAATTTTTGCCGCACTTATTCAAATTATTTACTACTGCGGTGTTTAGTGAAATTTTAGCGAGATGGGGAAGGCGAAAAAGCGGAAAAAGGCAGGTGTACTGGAGGGGGCAGAAGACACAGAAATTGTTTCGGAGGACTCTACCGGGAGCGCGGGTGAGGAGGAGGACGAGGATAAGTACCATCCATACCATGTTCCCAATTACATAAGATTGTATCCTGAAAACGGAGGCAATTTTGAGTACATAGTGTTTCTAGAGAGCTTAGAGACTGGTCAAGCAATTGGTGATAAAAATATGATGTCTTTGGCAAATGTATTAAAGCGTAATTTTAAAGGCATCAAACAACTGCAGAGAATGAACAAATATAAAATCGGCGTTATATTTGAACGGCCGGCGTTAGCTAATGCTGCGTTGAGAAATAAAAACTTTCTGGAAGCGCAAAAACTCAGGGCGTCGATACCTGCATCTTCGACGGAGACAGCTGGGGTGATTCAGCATGTCCCCATAGAACTAAGCAACAAGGAAATATTTAACAATTTATCGAGCACAAACAATATAATTTCTGTGCAACGTTTTGTCAAAAAGCAAGGAGAACAGCGGACTCCGCTAAAAACCGTCAAACTGACCTTCTCATCATCGGTCCTTCCAGAAAGTGTCAACCTTAACAGTTGGCGTTTCGAAGTAAGACCATATGTACCGCCAGTACTACAATGTCTACGTTGTCTCCGGTACGGGCACATTGCGAAATTTTGCAAAAATGCTACTAAATGTTCGATTTGCCAAGGAAGTCACAAATTTACCGAATGTACCACGGAACCTAAAGATGCCAAATGCTGTCATTGTCAAGGAAATCATATTTCTGTTTCCTCAACATGTCCTATTAAACAACAAAAAATAAAGGAAAATAAATTGAAAGTGGAAAATAAGAATCTCAAATATTCAGACTTGTTTAAGAATGTTAACTTTCCAAAAATAGACTCACATAAACCAGATCAGCTCATTTCTTTATTAAGTTCTGATTTAATAATGAATTTGTTAATTGAGTCTATTGTGAAAATAGTAAATCTAAATAAATCAAATGAAAAACCAGTTTGTACACAAATTATAAAAGATATTCTCACAGAAACCATAATAAATAAGAAAACAACATAGCATAGCTTTAGTCTTTTATGGGTAAACTAAAAATCATACAGTGGAATGCTCAAAGTATTTTAAACAAGTTTCATATATTTAAGTACTTTTTGAGGGAGAATGATATTGACATTGCTGTCATATGTGAAACATGGCTTAAGTCTAATAGTATTTTTAGTATTAAGGGTTATAGTGTAGTAAGACTAGATTCGGGCAATGATCACAATGGTGTTGCTATAATAGTTCACAATAGTTTACAGTTTACCAAAATAGATACATTCTGGGATGATTCATTGCAAAATATAGCTGTTAGAATTTTTTATGGGAATAGCAAAGAATTAACAATTGTAAGTATTTATTGCCCAGGAAATAATATAGTCAATTTTACGAAACATAAATTAAATAGATTAATAAGAAGTCTTCCTGAGCCAGTTTTAGTTGCTGGAGATTTTAACGCCAAACATTCCATTTGGGGGTGTAACTCTATAGACAGTAGAGGACGTGACATAGCAGCTGCAATCGATGAAAATTATTTATATCTATTAAATGAAGGCCATATGACTACTGTGGGCTCTCATTCCTGGCAACCCAATGCCTTGGATTTAGCAATGATAACTCCAGGTCTTGCTTTGTCTTGTGGGTGGGAGGTCCTTCAGGATCCTTTAGGTAGTTATCATTTACCTGTAAAGATAGAGATAAGTTATGGTGATGTGGGTATGGCCGCGAAAAGTTGTACTTTTTAAATGAAGCATTATGTTATATTTTCTTAAAAATAAATGGTTCTTTAGATTATCACAAAACTATGGGGTACTTTTAGCTTGCTCATTGCTTTATGTGTCGAAATAATAAAAATCTTGTAAACAATCGTGGTTGCCGCAGCAATCTGATCAAAAGTTAGTAAGGCAGTCAAAAATCGTGCATTTGCCCTCCCCTTTACATCAAAATAATTCTCATAATTTTGAGGGAAAACATTTTTGATATATAAAATGACTCATAGCTTAATCTTCGATTAAAGATCTTTAAACTGATGAAACAAACATTCATGCAACTTAATATGTTGATATCAAAATTGAGTTTCAAAACCTAAGTCCACATAATTTTCCAATCGTAACACACTTAGGTTTTTAATGTTAGGATTTTTTTCCTTCTTTTTAAGGGAACCCCATGTCGTTTTACTTGCTAGGGCAACACCATAGCTATTATGTCAAATAACGCACATCGAGTCTTGGGTACATTAGTCGGTTTAATTTAATACTTTTCGTTGGAAAAAAAGCGAATATTGGAACTTTCTTCCAGTGTGTTTTTCGAGTGTGTTTATTCATGTGCGTTATGTGTGTTATGCTGTGTGTTACGTGTGTTACGATGTGTGTTATGTGTGTTACGTTGTGTGTTACGTGTGTTACGTTGTGTGTTACATGTTCCAGTGCGTTAAGGTACAACTTTTGACGGCCATACCCATGTACAGTATGGCAACGATGGGTTACCAGCTATGGCCTTTTATAATTTTAAAAAAGTGGACTGGTATAAATATACTGAGTTGACAAATAATATCCTTGCAAGCTCTGTATTTAATTATAATGAACCACTTGAAGCTTATAATCAGCTTATAGATCTTATTAATAAAGCAATAAGGCAGTGTTTACCTCAACATAATCAACAAATAAGTTCAACTTCTAATGTGTCCAAAAAAAGGGTTCCTTTACCATGGTGGAACAATAAATGCGATACAGCAGTTTTAAACGCTAAGAATGCATATATCAAATTTAAGAACGATATATCTCAGGAAAATTACCTTGAGTTCAAGAGATTGCAGGCAGTCAGGCAATTAGTGCTGAAAACTGAGGCCAAGTTGAGTTGGAAATCTTTATGCGAGTCCTTTAATAGAACAACTCCCATCAGTAGAATCTGGAATTATATGAAAAAATTTAATAAGACTTATGTTGATACATTTAAGCATAATAATTTGTCATGGGTCCAACAATTCTTAGAAAAATATACTTCAGATACAGTTGAACAGCCTTATCAGCCAACGTCTGTTAACAACGCTATTCATTCAGATTACTTGCAGAGACCTTTTACTTATGAAGAATTGGTTTCAGCTGTTATGTCACGTCGTGACACTGCATTTGGGTTGGATGGTTTGCCATACAAAGTCATCAAAAAACTTTCTCCTCATAGTTTACATGTAGTTTTGAATATATTTAACTTATTATGGATAAACTCATCAATACCTCAAGACTGGAAAATAGATTGCTTAGTCCCTATCTTGAAACCTAACAAAAGTAAAAATAATGCAGACTCTTATAGACCTATAGCTCTTACTTCCTGTTTCGGAAAAGTTTTTGAACAGCTTTTAAAACATAGATTAGAATTTTATGTAGAGAGTAATAATCTTTTACCATCAAACCAATTTGGGTTTAGGAGAGGAAAGTCATCTCGTGAGAGTTTAGTACATTTGCAATTAGATATACATAACTCTATCAAGGAAAAACACGTGCTTATTGGAGTATTCTTTGATATAGTTGGAGCATTTAATAATGTCAATCATCATATTTTGTGCTCAGAGCTAGCTTCACTTAACATTCCTGACAGACTTATTAATTGGATATTCCATTTTCTTCATGCCAGGCAAGTCTACGTTAAAATGAACAAGTCTCTGATTGGACCTAGATTATCACATAAAGGAGTTTGTCAGGGAGGAATACTGAGCCCATTAATTTTCATTCTGTATATACACAAATTAAATAGCATTTTAGGCTCAAATGTACTGAATCTTCAGTTTGCTGATGATTTAGTAGTATATGCATCTGGTACTGATGTAACTAATTTAGTCAATAGTTTGAACTATGCTCTATGTCAATTGCACTCTTATTTTTCTTATCTTAACTTGGACATTCATCCTGATAAGTCAAAAGTAATAGTTTTTAATAAGATTCGCCCATTTAGTGTAAATATTTTTTACAACCATGTAAAATTACCATTATCTTCCACTGTAAGATTTTTAGGTGTTGACTTTACCAATAATTTATCTTGGAACAAGTATGTTAATACTCTAATTGAAAGAACTTCTAGGGTTACTAATGTCCTCAGGTCTCTCACTAATACTTCTTGGGGAGCTGACCCTAAAACATTACTAATTCTATATAAAGCCTTAGTTAGAAGCAGACCTTTAATTACCGTTATTTTTGCGTAACGCTATTTTTCATAACGTTAGATTATCGAATAGCATTTTTCAATAAAACGTTTTTAGGTAGCGCTATTTTTCAGTACGTTATATTACCGAATAGCGTTTTTTAATAAAACATTATTTATTCTGTAGCGGTATTCATTATAACGTTATTAATAGCGATATATATCGATACTTCGGCAAGTGATATAATAACGTTATAGACCATCTCTTTCTTACACTCTATAACACCCGCTCTATATAACGTGCGACAAACATATGCAATGACAAATCTGTACTGTTTTCGTGAATTGTCAAAACATACTTTACAAATTTGTTTCGTGGGACTAGGCCGTAAAGTTGATATCATAGTAGTAGTTCATAATCAGTTTCATAGCGTTATTATACCTAACGCTATTTCATAACGTTATGGTTTTCTTTAAACACAAACGACATATACCGGTATTATATCGTTTTTTTCATAACGTTTTAAAGGTCTATAACGCTATTTCGTAAAGTTACGGTTTTCTTTTCGTTATGATATGATATAACGTTATGAAGGAATATAGAATTTGTTTGAACGAAATTTTAAACACAAACGATATATACCGCTATTATATCGTTTTTTTTTATAACGTTATAAAGGTCTGGTTAGAAGTCACTTTGATTATGGTTTCCTATGTTACGCTTCTAACGAGAAACTTGTTAAGAAGCTAGATGTGATTCAGAATAGCAACTTACGTATCATAACAGGTTGCATGAAAACAACTCCCATTAATTCACTGCAGGTGGAGTGCAACTCCCCACCACTGCTTTTGCGTTTCAAATATTTAAAGTTTAGATTCATTTTAAAACTTCTTTCTCTGAAATCCAATTCATTACTTGAAAAACTTCAGAGTAGTAATACTCCCAATTTTGTTAGTAATTCTTCTACTATCCCTTTTGCATTACATGACCTGTCTGATATATTAGAGTACAAAAATAAATATTTTCTTTATGATTCTGAGAAGTGGCCATGCTATAATGGAAATTACACAAGTAAATTTACAAACATGAAAATTGACACTATATACAAGACAAAAACCAAAGAGGAGGTCTATGAAAAGTTAGCTAAGTATCCTGGTTACAATTGTATTTATACAGACGGATCTAAGAAAGATAATTCGGTATCTATGGCTATTTATCACTCTCAAAGTAAGATTGGACGGGGAACAAAGCTACCCCAAGACCTAAGCATATATTCAGCTGAAGCTTTGGCTATTTTTGCAGCTCTGCAGCATATTTGTGAGCATAATGCACAGGAGAATAACAAGAAATGGCTTATTATCTCTGACAGCTTAAGTGTCTTAAAAGCATTAGAAAACAATAGTTTTAGTGTAAATACAAACTATATCTTACACAATATCAAAAGAATGTGGTCTCAATTACAAGAAGATGATGTTGTGGTACAGTTTATGTGGTCTCCTGCCCATGTTGGAGTCGCTGGTAATGAAGCAGCTGATTATTTAGCTAGAACTATTGTAAATACTGCCGGTGGAAGTGTGCTTAATGTTGCTATACCATATTCTGATTTACATGTTCGAATTTCTCTACTAATTAATAGATTATGGAATCAAAACTGGACTGCATCATTGGAAAATAAAGGTAAATGGTATGCCGCTATAAACAAAACAATATCCAAGCCCTGGTTTACTAAGAGCTCTTACTTCAAAAGCAGAAGATTTTATGTCACCATTTGCCGTTTACGTTTTGGTCATGGGAAATTTAACGCACATTTGCATTGTATGAATATGGTCCCCTCCCCGCGATGCAATGATTGCAATACTGAAAACGATCAAACTTTAGATCATATTATATTCGATTGCCCAGCCCATAATCTGCAACGTATTACTCTTATAAATTCGCTTCTATCAGAATACGCTACCCCTGAGTTAATCCCGCGCAATACTGAAGATTTACTTATTAACACTGCAATGTATGACATAATTTATGACTATTTTAATAGCATTAGTTTTAAATTATAACCTGTGTCGAGTGAGAAATAATTGTGATTGTGACAATATAATGTGAAAAATGTGAATGAACTATTGACATTGACAATTTGACAGAACTGGAATAAGAAATTGAACGATGATGAACCAAACAGATAATGATTAAATTTATGACTTGATAAGAGATATACCAGAATTGGCTTATTTAGCCTTGTTTTAACGGATAAGACAAAAATTTTACACTAAAGAATTGGCCTAGGCCTTGATGAATCTGGAATTGGAAAAATACAAAAGAAGACTTGGCTGTATGGTCTTTGACCTTTGCCTATCCCAAATGGGATGAATCCAAAAAACAACAACAATAATACTGCGACTGCGGTTCTGTTTATTTGCGTTTCCGTATAATCAGTGCAGTTGCAGCACTGTGAATTGAAATTGGTAAATAAGCCGTTATTTCTTAGTTGTTACAAATACCGCCAGCACTTGAAGCTTCGACATACATTACATCAGTAACATGGATTCGTCCGCGTCCGCCTGCCGCCGGCGCGCTTCCGACGCGGAACAGTCGGCGTGGTCATACAGCCTGACGGCGGAGAGCGCGCCTGTGAAGGAGGAGCCCGAGTGGGGCGAGTGCGGCGTGAGCGACGCGGCCGCGGCAGAAGGCTTGTACCCCGGGCACGAGGTCAAAGACGAATTAGTAATTGGACCTCAGGTGGTGCAAGAGCAGGACATCGCTTTTTCAATGCAAAGTAAGCTACCTGATTACTAGACTTATGAAAATCAATTATCTATAGGGAGTATTTGTAAGGCGATGCTTTTAAAAATTGTTTCCATAGAAAAAAAAAGTGGGGTTAATAAATGTACCCCAAGGTACCACTTTCTAAACTATGTTGCTTCTATTTCATTGACCTTTTTGTACCTCAAATGGTGATGCACGGGGCACTCAATGAGGAGATGACAGAAATGGATTTAGACAATATCCCCACTGCTACACAAGAAAATAATTGCTTGATCATCAGTTCTAATCTAACCTAACCTTCTCAATTAGCTAGTAACAGTTTGTTGACCAGTTAGTTTTTCACCAAAAGTACAAAAAAGTTAGTGAATTAACAGTTACTTGTAATTAAACTGTAGTGCAGTTATGTTTGAAACATTCTTTGGCAGATGCCCCGAGCAAAATGGAGGAGAATCCATGGAATCCAAAGGCAGAAGGCGGGGCCGACGCCGCGTCCGGCACCCACGCCTGCCCTGGGGATGAAACTCACTGCAGCAGAAGCTCCGAGCAGCAGCACAGGCTCAAAAGCTGTTTTGTCAGGCTCGAGCGTTTGCCAGTAGGAGACCTGCGCAGTTGCAATGGTGAGTGTTATGGTCTGACAGCGCGCAAGCTAACCCCGGAGCACTGTGGCGCGGACGACAGCAGAGCCAGAGATGTTCTTGCAACTTGCCAGCCTCGCTTGTGGGTCAGCATTATGGGAGGTGTCACAGTACAGGGGCTCCAGTTATAGTGAATCTAACAAAATTATCCAAACGGGGCAGAGAGTACTGCGCTTCTTAACATATGCCTTGATTTAAAACACTTATATGATAGTAAAAATGTTGATCCTGGCTTTGCCCTTCTTTTTTTGTCAATATCTCGCCTGCCTACCTAATACAATACAATACAATTACTCTGGAACACCACATAACAAACAATGCAATATATGACTTCTTATTCAACACATCAATAAAATTGTATGCTTAGTGGGGAAAACTCAGCAAGAAGATGATGTCTAAATATTTTTTTTTTGGCAGGAATTATGATCAATCATATCTTTTAATTATTATTTGCTTAAAATAAAGTTTTGGTAAATTTTTAAACAGGAATTGGCCCTTCTATCCTTTTCTGGCTCTGACACAGTTTGCATAATTTGAGGTTCAGTTACCACATATCATCAGAAATATTTGGCCAACCGAATTTAAGAATCTTTCCCTGAGCTTGGTTCAAATAGTTTAAATTGTACTCGCACGACATCTCATCTTTGCTTACAATTTTTCCAAGAAACTAATGCGGTTTATCTTTTACTGTGTGCTTCACTATCGCCCAATCATCCTCGTTATATTTACCAAGTATAATTGGTTGTAATAATGCTGGTCATTTTCTTACTGTTTCTAAACGCATCTTAGAGTACTTTTAGAGTAGGAAAAAGTGGCTCCATCAACTTGGCTTATGAAAATAAATTACCTGTAGGGCGCATTTGTAAGGCAATGCTTATTAAAATTGTTTGGATAGGTAAAGATATTATAGATTATTATTAGTGATAATGAAAGAAGAGTGAATGCAGGAAACATGGTAAATGGGGCGCTGCGCGCCTTTGTGAGCAGTGAGAAGGAGTCGAAGAAGGCGCATCTGGCTGTTCACAGAGGGGTGCTTGTTCCAACATTAATGTACGGTAGCGAGACTTGGGTATGGCAAAAGAAGCATGAAAGTAGAATAAATGCAGTAGAAATGAGAGCGTTAAGAAGTATGGAAGGTGTATCACTGAAAGATAGAATAAGGAATAGTGTGATAAGGGAACATGCTGGTGTGAAAGAGGATATAGTGACTAGGATAGAAAAAAGTATGCTTAGTTGGTTTGGTCACGTAGAGTGGATGGATGAAAGTAGACTAACTAAAGTTTAGTTAGTTCCCCAAGGTACCACTTTCTGAACTATGTTGCTTCTATTTCATTGACCTTTTTGTACCTCAAATGGTGATGCACGGGGCACTCAGTGAGGAGATGACAGAAATGGAGTTAGACAATATCCCCACTGCTACACAAGAAAATAATTGCTTGATCATCAGTTCTACTAACCTAACCTAACCTACCATCTTTGGCAGATGCCCCAAGCAGAATGGAGGAGAATCCATGGAATCCAATGGCAGAAGGCGGCGCCGACGCCGCGTCCGGCACCCACGCCTGCCCTGGGGATGACCCTCACTGCAGCAGAAGCTCCGAGCAGCAGCACAGGCTCAAAAGCTGTTTTGTCAGGCTCGAGCGTTTGCCAGTAGGAGACCTGCGCAGTTGCAATGGTGAGTGTTATGGTCTGACAGCGCGCAAGCTAACCCCGGAGCACTGTGGCGCGGACGACAGCAGAGCCAGAGATGTTCTTGCAACTTGCCAGCCTCGCTTGTGGGTCAGCATTATGGGAGGTGTCACAGTACAGCGGCTCCAGTTACAGTGAATCTAACAGATTTATCCAAACAGAGCAGGGAGTACAATACAATACAATACAATAACTCTTTATTGAACACCACATATAACAACCAAAACAGAAAAAAGGTATACAGAATATTTCAAGGTAACATAGGCGGCCTTATCGCTACAGAGCGATCTCTTCCAGGCAACCATAATGGACTGGAGAACAGAACAGATCTGAGCAGGTGGTGCAATTTAGAATATACAGGGTGACCCAGAAAGTAGAGTCAAGCGAAAGTCCTGACGTAGAGCAACTCAAGGGGCATCCGAATCATCCCCATGTATGTTCCACGATTTTCATTTGTTTCAGAGTTATGAGCATTTTAGTGAAAATTTCAGAAATGTCGGATTTCAGGTATAATGTCTTAGTGGTAGCTGAACTATTCGACCTACAACCGTGATTTTTTTTTTGGAAGTAGTGAGTTAGCGGGTCTTACCAATAACAATTCCATTTTAACTCGTGTTATCATACATTTAACAACAAAAAATAAAACTCTCAATAATTTGAGTGAGTTTATTAAAAAAAATCATAAATTTTCAAAGGTCATTTTTTTATTTTTTTCACATAACTTTTTTTCTGCAAAGTACTTTAAAAACTACCTTAGTTTATGTAGAATTTAAGCAGCAAAATTTTCTTACGTAGTCCCAAGGCATCACTTTAAAAATAATATGGGAAGGGCACTAGTAGTAAAAAACACTTTTTAAATCGCTACGTAAAATTGATTTTAAATGGAAAATGGAAACGGAACATGATAGAAAAAAAGAAAGTGGAATAAAAAAACACAAAAATAGCTTTTATTTTGAAAAAATTGTAATTTTTATTATTATTATTAAGTAGAAAAACATTAGATGCTTTCACTTTTTAACTACAGTAAGTGTTCAAAATGTCCACCGTTATTAAAAATACACGCTCTGCACCTTTTTTAAAAATTACTTTTAAGTTTGCGTCTTGCCTCTTCGTTTTCATAAAAAAAAATCTTAAAAAACTAATGAAAAAATTTAATGAAAACGAAGAAACAATACGCAAACTTAAAAGTATTGTTTTAAAAAGGTGCAGAGCGTGTATTTCTAATAACGGTGGACATTTTGAGCACTTACTGTAGTTAAAAAATGAAAGCATCTAATGTTTTTCTACTTAATAATAATAATTTTTTTATTACTATTTTTTCAAAATAAAAGCTATTTTTGTGTTTTGTTATTCCATTTGCTTTTTTTCTATCAAGTTCCGTTTCCATTTTCCATTTAAAATCAATTTTACGTAGCGATTTAAAAAAGTGTTTTTTACTACTAGTGCCCTTCCCATATTATTTTTAAAGTGATGCCTTGGGACTACGTAAGAAAATTTTGCTGGTTAAATTCTACATAAACTAAGGTAGTTTTTAAAGTACTTTGCAGAAAAAAAAGTTATGTGAAAAAAATAAAAAATGACCTTTGAAAATTTATGATTTTTTTTAATAAACTCAAATTATTGAGTTTTATTTTTTGTTGTTAAATGTATGATAACACGAGTTAAAATGGAATTGTTATTGGTAAGACCCGCTAACTCACTACTTCCAAAAAAAAAATCACGGTTGTAGGTCGAATAGTTCAGCTACCACTAAGACATTATACCTGAAATCCGACATTTCTGAAATTTTCACTAAAATGCTCATAACTCTGAAACAAATGAAAATCGCTGAACATACATGGGGGTCGATTCGGTAGCTCCAGAGGTCCCCTACCTTTGGTCTTCGTTTGATCCACACCCCCGTATATACCCTGTATATTATACATGAAACACACATCCCGGCCATAGCTTTACTTTTCGGATTTTTCTATGTGTTCTTATTTTCACAGACATTTAGAAATGAAACACACATTTATAATAAATGGAGATATAAATAGACACATACACACATACCTAAAAAAAGCCAGCTACGAGATTTATGCACAAGATGACAGATAGTGCTCCTTCAACATAGATTTAAATATGGGTAAGGATTTAGCGCGCCTTATGATTATAGGCAAGGAATTCCACAACCGCAAAGCCTGAACAGTATAAGAATATACACATATATACAGTATATTTAAAAAGAATGCCGTAGAGAAGGATGAGGATGTGAGAATTTCGGCGAAAACAGATTGGGAGCCACTTGAGCTGTGATCGAAAGTGGGAGACGTGGTCGTATTTACGTAATCCGAATATAAACCGAATGCATAGATCTTGAATTCGCTCAAGTTTATTCAGTTGCTCTTCCAAAAGATCAGGATAACAAATGTCAGCATAGTCTAAAATCGGGTGCAATAATGTCTGGGCAAGCGCAACCTTAGTCGCAAATGGAAGGAAATTCTGCAGGCGTCTCAGGGATCCCATAGCGGCAAACATCTTCCTGCCAATCTCACACACATGAGGAGCCCAGGAAAGAGTGCGATCAAAAATAACACCTAAGTTTTTGACTTGATGTGAGATCGGGATATGAACACCATTAAAAGATATAGGTGGCAGATTTGCAAAGTCGACTCTCGGAATAAGTTTCGAGCTGCCAATGATAATTGTCTGGGTCTTTGTGGGATTAACTTTTAGACCATATCGTTGACTCCACTTTAGGATCCTTGCTAAATCCAGATTAGTGGACTCAATAACACTCGGAAGATTGCACAGGACGCCTTGGGAATAAATTTGAAGATCATCGGCATAAAGGTGATATTTTATTTGATATGAAGAATGAAGATTATTAGAAATTGAATCTATGAAAATAGAAAATAATAAAGGAGATAGAACACCACCTTGCGGGACACCGGCAAGTGTGTTGCACCAAGAAGACCGAGAATCTTCCACCTGTATTCTTTGCCGACGACCTACCAAGTAACTATGAAACCATTCAATAGCCGCAGGAGATATGTTAAGAGAACGCAATACACCAAGCATAATGTCAAAATCAACGGTGGTAAAAGCATTGCTGAAGTAATATGAATAGTGTATGAAATATTGGCGAAAAACCAAATGCCTTTTTTTTCATCTTTAATTCTTTATAACTTTTTTAACACAACTTTCTAGGCGTCATTCCGCATCCAATGAGCTATCGCACATAATTTTAAGAGCAGTATCTCTATTTTAGACCATATTGAACTTGTCGGCTAGACTACTTGATAAATAATAAGATCGGTTATAAAGGCGTTTCGGAAATTTTAATACCATATAAAATATATATTAGTCAATAATAAGACCGGGTAAAAAGGCGATTCGGAAATTTTAATACCATATAAAATATATATTAGTCAATAATAAGACCGGGTAAAAAGGCGATTCGGAAATTTTAATACCATATAAAATATATATTAGTCAATAATAAGACCGGGTAAAAAGGCGATTCGGAAATTTTTCTACAAGTAGAAATATAGATCAGTTAATAATAAGACCGGGTAAAAAGACGATTCGGAATTTTTTCTACAAGTAGATCAGTAAATATTAAGATCAGAGGAAAAGTCGATTGGATTTATTTATACAAGAAAAAAAAAATATCAGGAAATGCGTCTAACAAATCCTAACAGGGTCAACACCGTTAATTTCCTGTCGTCCATGCCCATTCGAATGTCATCCGTGATCTTGGCGAGTGCGGTAGCCGTACTATGACCGGGGCGGAAACCTGACTGGTAAGGGTTGAGGAGGTCATTTCTAGTAAGAAACGATGATAATTGTTGGTGCACAAGACGCTCCAAAACTTTGGAAAGGAAAGGGAGAATAGAAATTGGCCTGTAGTCAGAGAAGGATGATGGATTAGATTTTTTAGGTAAAGGAATAATTTCAGCATCCTTCCATGCTAGCGGAAAAACCTTAGATGTAATGGAGTTATTGAGTACTAGCTGGCCCGGCGAACTTTGTTCCGCCTTAAATTTTAAAAATTCCAGTGGTTTGGGCTGTGCTATCCCGCGGGAACTATGCAATTTTCCGGGATAAAAACTATCCTATGTCCTTTCCCGGGACTCAAACTATCTGTATACCAAATTTTCAACTAAATCGGCCCAGCGGTTTAAGCTTGAAAAGGTAACAGACAGGCAGACAGACAGAGTTACTTTCGCATTTATAATATTAGTAAGGATACTGGTAATGACGGGGGCAAGTATGTCGAGAAGAGGGAGGATCATGTTACGGCTTACGCTGTCAACACCAACCGCATTAGAGGCTATGGATAATACGTTCTTCTTAACATCACTGTCGGTAAATTGATTGAAATGAAAAGGAGTAGTGTCAGGAGTTGGGCGAGTAGAAAGATAACTCAATGTTCCGTCTTTTGCAAAACCACTAAAAATAGCTGAAGAGGAGAAATGCTGATTGAGCTGGTCAATGTTGATATCAACCGGAATAGAATTTTGCTGAGATTTACCAACTCCTAGAGATTTCAGAAATTTCCAAACTTTAGCAGGATCTCCGTTCTCAACTGCCGCATGAATGTGGCGTCTTTGGGCGTCCCGGCATACAGTGCTGCACCGGTTACGCAAAGCACGATACCTATCACTGTTCCTATCCGAAGAGTCGACTTTGTACTTAGATTTCGCCAGATTCTTTTTCTTAATCAAAACCCTAATTTCATCAGTGAGCCAAGGAGCAGGGAGATGCTTGATCTTAACTGGTCTAACTGGAGCGTGCACATCATAAAGCTTGGTCAGAAAAGAATTAAAAAGAGTAATTTGATCGTTAACCGTGCCAGCTCCCGAGACAGCCCCCCAGTCAATCCTTGACGCATCATCACAAAGCTGATCAATGTCCATCCGACCAAAATTGCGCTGTAGGAGAACTTTGTGCCTAACCTTCGGAGGCCGAATTTTGTAGGAAAGGTAGATCAGGTCGTGGTAAGAAAAGGCGTCAGCAGAACATTGACCCGACTTGGCAACGTGAGCAGGAGAGGAGGTCATAGAAAGGTCAAGGAGAGAAGTATTGCGCTTCTTAACATATGCCTTGATTTAAAACACTTATATGATAGTAAAAATGTTGGTCCTAGCTTTGCCCTTCTTTTTTTTGTTAATATCTCACCTGCCTACATAATACAATACAATAAAATTACTCTCGAACACCACATAACAATTAATACAATACCGTGACTTCTTATTCAACACATCAATTGTATGCTTAGTGGGGAAAACTCAGCAAGAAGAGTAATAATTGTCTCTGTGCTAGTTAGTATTTCTGCTGTCGCTACAACAGCTACAGAGTACAAACTCAGCATCGAGTGGCACCAACGGAGGTGGTGTGTAGACCAGCGGTTCTCGACCTATTACTTACCTATATCCCAACATATACCTCAAGTTTACCCCCTCTTGCCGACCGTCAACTAGGAAACAAATGATCAAATAACTGACACTACGACATGCTATTAATGATTTATATAATTTGTGAGACACTGTGTTGCCCGCAGCAGTGTCTACTAAGAATGCGTTAATCGCTATTCCGCGGAAACTATGCAATAGCCTGTTTAAATTGCTTAATATTAAAGTTCAAACTATCTCCTCCCGCATCGGTTTGTGCGTGGACAGACCGGCAGACAGACTGACAGAGTTACTTTCACATTTGTGACATTAGTTTGAATTAATTTTGAAAGCCAATTTTTCATAAATGAATACTCAATTGCAGATGTGCTGAGCAGAGCAGAGCAGGATGCGTGCAGGCTGGAGCCTGCAGGCAAGGCCGGGCCCGCAGCAGAGGGCACACGCACCCAGTCTACTTTCATGACCTGCAAACATATGCACACAGGACAGAAACCACACAGTTGCGACACGTGTCGGGAGCAGCTTACACAACGAGGCCACTTGAGTATACACACACAAACACACACGGCTGAGAAGCCGTACAATTGCGATGTAGGTAACAAACGATTTTCACTACAACGTAACTTGGCTAGGCATATACGAATACACACAGGTGAGAAACCGTACAGTTGCGATATATGTAACAAACGGTTTATACGACAAGGCCACTTGACTTCACATACACGAATACACACAGTCGAGAAACCGTACGGTTGCGATATATGTAATAAACGGTTTAAACATAAATCAACACTGACTTCACATATACGAATACACACAGGTGAGAAACGGTACAGTTGCGATATATGTAACAAACGGTTTGGGCGACAAAGCCACTTGACTTCACATATACTAATACACACAGGTGACAAACCGTACAGTTGCGATACATGTAACAAACGGTTTATACATAAATCAGCATTGACTTCACATATACGAATACACACAGGTGAGAAACGGTACAGTTGCGATATATGTAACAAACGGTTTATAGATAGATCAACAATGATTTCACATATACGAATACACACAGGTGAGAAACCGTACAGTTGCGATATATGTAACAAACGGTTTAGACAACAAAACCAGTTGACTTTACATATACGACTGCACACAGGTGAGAAACCGTACAGTTGCGACATATGTAACAAACGGTTTATACAACAAGGCCACTTGACTTCACATATACGACGACACACAGGTGAGAAACCGTACGGTTGCGATATATGTAACAAACGGTTTATACTTAAATCAACATTGACTTCACATATACCACTACACACAGGTGAGAAACGGTACAGTTGCGATATATGTAACAAACGGTTTACACAACAAGGCAACTTGACTTCACATGTACGAATACACACAGGTGAGAAACCGTACGGTTGCGATATATGTAACAAACGGTTTACAGATAAATCAGCATTGACTTCACATATACGAATACACACAAGTGAGAAACCGTACAGTTGCGATATATGTAACAAACGGTTTAAACAACAAAACCAGTTGACTTTACATATACGACTGCACACAGGTGAGAAACCGTACAGTTGCGACATATGTAACAAACGGTTTGGACGACAAGGCCACTTGACTTCACATATACGACGACACACAGGTGAGAAACCGTACGGTTGCGATATATGTAACAAACGGTTTACACTTAAATCAACATTGACTTCACATATACCACTACACACAGGTGAGAAACGGTACAGTTGCGATATATGTAACAAACGGTTTACACAACAAGGCAACTTGACTTCACATGTACGAATACACACAGGTGAGAAACCGTACGGTTGCGATATATGTAACAAACGGTTTATACGAAAAGACCACTTGACTTCACATATACGAACACACACAGGTGAGAAACCGTACGGGTGCGATATATGTAACAAACGGTTTACACAACAAGTCCAATTGACTTCACATATACGAATACACACACGTGAGAAACGTTACAGATGCGATATATGTAACAAACGGTTTATAGATAAATCAACAATGATTTCACATATACGAATACACAGGTGAGAAACCGTACGGTTGCGATGTGTAACAAACGGTTTATAGATGGGTCGTTCAAATTGAGTCATTATTTTAATTCTCAAAATATCGTCGATTTTCGATAATTTTAGGCTTTCAGGTTCACATACCCGAGTAGAGTAAGATATGAGTGAAGGCGTCATTGTACAGGTTATGATTTAGGATTTTCTAACAGGAAAGTAATGAAGCCTAGGATGGAAGGAAATGAAACATGACAGGATGGCAATGAGTGCGCTTGGAAGGTAATTCGAATGATTTATTACAAAACTAATGAAATATGCCTAGAGGGTAGTGGTCTAGTGAGTATATTTGGAAAGTAATGAGATTTGCCGTAATCGTTTTTAATTATTTAATGGTAATAGAGCTAATTATGATCTTCTAAGTTTGCGGCTGTGTTCACGCTTTTGAATACCGTTTTGTTGTACAGCGTGAAGTTGCAGTCCTTGAAGTTGTCAAACTCGATCGCAAAGTAAGCAGAGAGTTGCCAGTAGATAAAATGCTACCGTGCAGTGTTGCCAATGCTAAGATTTTGCATTTTGTATTTTATAATGTATATGTGACAGTTTTTTTTAATTTAATGGAGACTGATATACGCGTACTATGTTTTGATAGTGTTAGTCTCAATTACTACAGGAATATTGTGACGGACGTTTCTCATAGTATTTGACATAAAAGTTGGTTGCGACAAAAATTGATACTAAAAGTTACAGTGCGCGGAAAAACCTGGAACTAAATATTTCCACACACGTGCCGCTTTTGCATAGACAGTGGCGCCGTTGTGTTTCGAGTCGCGCTCTTTGACATTCAGCTCTCGAAAATGTAAATAATTGTGGTAAAATGTTTGTTATTTTTCATCTATCTTTTCTGTTTGTTCTCGGTCCGCTATGTTTACAGTTAAAGTTCATTTTATTTAAGAAAAACTGATTTCATACCAAAACAGTGACCAGGGGCCTTGCCATGACGTCTTAATGCGAGTCAATTCCGACTCAGTTCAGGTTTTAGCTGTCATATTTAGTATGGATCTGTCTGACAGCCAGCGAAGCTAAACAGAATCAGAATTGAATCTCATTAAGACATCACGGTAACTCCCCGGTTATTATTTAAATGGACACGCCGCGCTTGCTTAATAATGGACGGTAATAAAGGATTTGTATACAAAAAAAATACAGGAGAATTGTGAGCCTCCTTTTTAGATGTTTTCGTCGCCACGTCAAATACAAGAGACGCCACCCATACTCGAGACTTTATTGCGATGCGATGCCTTAAGTTGAACCTAAATATAATTTAATGAAGGTTCCTTCATCCTTTTGCACTGAAACAATGGAAGTATATAATGGTCGATGGCGTTCAACCTGCGATGCTTATACACGAGTCGTTGGCGTCGAAAGGGTAAAAATGGCGACCGGTGGCCTTACGCCCGCCATCAGACAGACGTTTACATTTAAAATAAGATTTAATACCATTTTTATGGCCTGGCACGGAAATGACACGAAAATTGTGCGTTAAATTTCTGGTCACGGCGTGTCTTATTTATTTTGGTTTACCGTCAATGTGTCACAGGCTTTAATTCTGAAATTCGAATTTCGTATCTCGCTGACCCGCTCACACTGACAATGTTTATTAAGGGTGTGAAAGGGACGGCTGGATAAGAACTTCTGATTTCAGAGTAGACCCCCCAGTTCGAAGCCAAATCTTAATGTAAGTTAGTTTAGAATTTACAGTATAAATATTAAAAAGATGTTGGGTTTGTGATACATGTCTTAAATTAAGCCCGTGGTTTTTTAATAAGAACATTAGATCAATTAAAAAACTTGGATCTGTGGCACTTTTTTGATAGGAAAGAGTAGAAATTTAAAACAAGAACATAATGTGATATGGCTGTTTACTCAATCATTCTTGTTCAATTTCAACTTTCTCTAGTATTGAAGCTGCTTTTCTTTTGATTTGGCTGCATGGCTCCGCAACCACAGCCATTTCGGTTTCAATTTTAAAAAAATACAGGTGTTGCCAATATAGAAAAACTTTGATTTCATTGGGACATATGCCACCATCGTGAGACCAAGGTTTATGTTTGTGATATGGTTTTAAAAAGCGGCATTATCTCGCTTGGTCCATCAGCGTCTAATCTAGTCGTTAGTTAATTTATTTTTTTATTAAATGGCATTCTGTACGATGTTGGATTTAGTTTAAAGTATTAGAATAAAATGGTTATTGAACAAGTTTTGGTTATTTGTTTTGATCCTTCTCCCATTTGTGATTGTGACTGATGTGTATAACATCCTCTATTGACGATCGGTGGTTATAGTATTTAGATTAGGAAATGTAGGTCAAAAGGGGCGCTAGTAAAGCTCTCGTGAAACTTGAACACGGACGTAGCTACCACACGGCACAGTTAAGTACGCGCAAGCATCATTCTTGTCAAAATCTCGATGAGGAACTATTTCTTCCGTTGGTATTTTTTAAATGTTTGCTTGTGAAAAAAAGACGCTCTTATCGCTATCCCGCAGTAACTTTCTTATGTAATTTTTTAACTTTTCAGTTTGTAATTGTATTAAATTATACTTGCTCTAATGCTAAAAAAAATGTATTTCACACATGTATGGCTGTATGGACTTTGAACCCTTTGCCAACTCTGTGAACGAAGAAAATTTGATTTAACAGTCATATTCAATATTCATATCCATCCATCCATTAATAATGTCATGGGACTTACAAATCGTACAATATTAATTAATTCTCAATTTGATTGGTTCGACGGGACAATCCGCGGCCCATATTTCGATTTCGCGTACATTATCTGGCCACGCATTGATCGGTCGTACATTGACTGAAACTGTCAAGTCTAATCTTTAAAAATCGTTACATTTTCTTACAAACAGCTTCCTATTTGCTATGGTAACATAAGTCAAATGCAGCACTGTGAATTGAAATTAGTAAACAAGCCGTTCAAGATAGGAGTATTTGTTACAAATACCGCCAGCACTTGAAGCTTCGACATACATTACATTAGTAACATGGAGTCGTCCGCGTCCGCCTGCCGCCGGCGCGCTTCCGACGCGGAACAGTCGGCGTGGTCATACAGCCTGACGGCGGAGAGCGCGCCTGTGAAGGAGGAGCCCGAGTGGGGCGAGTGCGGCGTGAGCGACGCGGCCGCGGCAGAAGGCTTGTACCCCGGGCACGAGGTCAAAGACGAATTAGTAATTGGACCTCAGGTGGTGCAAGAGCAGGACATCGCTTTTTCAATGCAAAGTAAGCTACCTGATTACTAGACTTATGAAAATCAATTATCTATAGGGAGTATTTGTAAGGCGATGCTTTTAAAAATTGTTTCCATAGAAAAAAAAAGTGGGGTTAATAAATGTACCCCAAGGTACCACTTTCTAAACTATGTTGCTTCTATTTCATTGACCTTTTTGTACCTCAAATGGTGATGCACGGGGCACTCAATGAGGAGATGACAGAAATGGATTTAGACAATATCCCCACTGCTACACAAGAAAATAATTGCTTGATCATCAGTTCTAATCTAACCTAACCTTCTCAATTAGCTAGTAACAGTTTGTTGACCAGTTAGTTTTTCACCAAAAGTACAAAAAAGTTAGTGAATTAACAGTTACTTGTAATTAAACTGTAGTGCAGTTATGTTTGAAACATTCTTTGGCAGATGCCCCGAGCAAAATGGAGGAGAATCCATGGAATCCAAAGGCAGAAGGCGGCGCCGACGCCGCGTCCGGCACCCACGCCTGCCCTGGGGATGACCCTCACTGCAGCAGGAGCACCGAGCAGCAGCACGGGCTCAAAAGCTGTTTTGTCAGGCTCGAGCGTTTGCCAGTGCGCAGTTGCAATGGTGAGTGTTATGGTCTGACAGCGCGCAAGCTAACCCTGGAGCACTGTGGCGTGGACGACAGCAGAGCCAGAGATGTTCTTGCAACTTGCCAGCCTCGCTTGTGGGTCAGCATTATGGGAGGTGTCACAGTACAGGGGCTCCAGTTACAGTGAATCTAACAGATTTATCCAAACAGGGCAGGGAGTACTGCGCTTCTTAACATATGCCTTGATTTAAAACACTTATATGATAGTAAAAATGTTGGTCCTAGCTTTGCCCTTCTTTTTTTTGTTAATATCTCACCTGCCTACATAATACAATACAATAAAATTACTCTCGAACACCACATAACAATTAATACAATACCGTGACTTCTTATTCAACACATCAATTGTATGCTTAGTGGGGAAAACTCAGCAAGAAGAGTAATAATTGTCTCTGTGCTTGTTAGTATTTCTGCTGTCGCTACAACAGCTACAGAGCACATACTCAGCATCGTGTGGCACCAACGGAGGTGGTGTAGACCAGCGGTTCCCGACCTATTACTTACCTATATCCCAACATATACCTCAAGTTTATTTTCATAAATGAATACTCAATTGCAGATGTGCTGAGCAGAGCAGAGCAGGATGCGTGCAGGCTGGAGCCTGCAGGCAAGGCCGGGCCCGCAGCAGAGTGTACACGCACCCAGTCTACTTTCATGACCTGCAAACATATGCACACAGGACAGAAACCACACAGTTGCGACACGTGTCGGGAGCAACTTACACAACAAGGCCGCTTGAGTAGACCTAGACACACACGAACACACACGGTCAAGAAGCTTTACCGTTGCGATATGTGTAACAAACGGTTTACGAAAGGAAGTGACTTGGCTATGCATATACGACTGCACACAGGTGAGAAACCGTACGGTTGCGATATATGTAACAAACGGTTTATAGATAAATCAACATTGACTTCACATATACGAATACACACAGGTGAGAAACCGTACGGTTACGAGATGTGTAACAAACGGTTTACACAACAAGGCCACTTGACTTCACATATACGAATGCACACAGGTGAGAAACCTTACGGATGCGATCTATGTAATAAACGGTTTACATATAATAGTCAATTGGCTAGGCATAAACGATATCACACAGATGAGAAACCGTATAGTTGCGATATATGTAACAAACGGTTTAGACAACAAAACCACTTGACTTTACATATACGACTGCACACAGGTGAGAAACCGTACAGTTGCGATATATGTAATAAACGGTTTAGACAACAAGGGAACTTAATTGCACATATACGAATACACACAGGTGAGAAACCGTACGGTTGCGATATATGTAACAAACGGTTTAGACAACGAAGCCACTTGACTTTACATTTACGAATACACACAGGTGAGAAACCGTACGGTTGCGATATATGTAACAAGCGGTTTATACGTAAATCAATATTGACTTCACATATACGAATACACACAGGTGAGAAACGGTACAGTTGCGATATATGTAACAAACAGTTTAGACACCAAAGCCACTTGACTTCACATATACGAATACACAGGTGAGAAACCGTACGGTTGCGATATGTGTGACAAATGGTTTATAGATGGGTCGTTCAAATTGGGTCACTTTTTAATTTTCAAAATATTGTCGATTTTCGAGAATTTTAGGCTTTGAAATGGTTCACATACCCGAGTAGAGTAAGATATGAGTAAAGGCGTCATTGTACAGGTTATGATTTAGGATTTTCTAAAAGGAAAGTAATGAAGTCTCGGATGGAAATTAAATATGACTGGATGGCAATGAGTGAGTTTGGAAGGTAATGAGATTGATTACAAAGTTAATGAAATATGCCTAGAGATTAGTGAGCTAGTGGAGTAAATCGCATGCTGAGAACGAAACTGACGTAACTCAAAAAACACGTTTTGTGGCAAATCGCAAGAATGTGATCGACTTTTAGGCTTGTCTGTGTCCAAAGCCTCGCAACTTTTTTTTCCTTTAATATATGATAAAACCAATTTTTTTTTAGTTCTATTCATTATTTCTAATTCCATTACCAATACAGAATTTAGATAAATAATGTTAGAACATAAAAAAATGCAAATAAAAAAAGTATTCATATTTGAGTCACTTTAATATTAAAAATAATGATGTAATGGACGGTAATAAAGGATTTTTATACAAAAAAAATACAGGAGAATTGTGAGCCTCCTTTTTAGATGTCGGTTAACCTTTTCGTCGCCACGTCAAATACAAGAGACGCCACCCATACTCGAGACTTTATTGCGATGCCTTAAGTTGAACCTAAATCTAATTTAACGAAGGTTCCTTAATCCTTTTGCATTGAAACAATGGAAGTATACAGGGTGTTTGGTAGCTAGATACAAAGCTTTAAGGGGATGATAGCCGAGGTATTTTTGAACATTTTTAGCCATATGTCTTAGCCGAAATTTGATATTTTTTTTTTAAATTGAAGACTTAGAAATTTTAGGAAAATACCCAGAATTTGATAGTCACTAGTCAATGTTGCCCCAATGAGCGTTAATTTAGTAACAAAATCTTTTATTTCGGATAGTTTAATGTGTATTGGACCAAATTAAATAATTTTTGAGTGTCTTTCTTGCCACAAAAACAAAATGGAGGCATTCGAAATGACTAAAAATCTCTTAGATTGAAACAGAGTCATTTTTCTGTGCCATAAAAAAAAATTAAAAAAAAATCCTTGAAATGTTCAAACATTTTTAAAAACATGCCTGTTTATTGTTCTTTCTTTTAAGGTATCACTCATTCACATTGCTTGCTAAATCTGAGATAAAAAGTAAAAACCAAACTCGGGGAGCACTCGCTAAGAGAATGTACTAGTCTTGGAATTTCACGTTAAAGGTACTTAACTAGTAAATTTCATGAAAAAAGATTAAACTTAAATCATTAATCTTCGGTTTGTTGTGATTTGAATATTAAATTAATTAATTTTACAATTTTTTTTTACATTAATTTTATCTTTGTTTATTGCACTAAATTTACTAGTAAAATTTCAAGACTAGTGCATTCTTAGCGAGTGCTCCCTGAGTTTGGTTTTTACTTTTTATATCAGATTTAGCAAGCAATGTGAATGAGTGATACCTTAAAAGAAAGAACAATAAACAGGCATGTTTCTAATAATGTTTGAACATTTCAAGGAATTTTTTTTAATTTTTTTTTACGGCACAGAAAAATGACTCTGTTTCAATCTAAGACATTTTTAGTCATTTCGAATGCCTCCATTTTGTTTTTGTGGCAAGAAAGACACTTAAAAATTATCTAATTTGGTCCAATACACATTAAACTATCCGAAATAAAAGATTTTGTTTCCAAATTAACGCTCATTGGGGCAATATTGACTCGTGACTATCAAATTCTGGGTATTTTCTTAAAATTTCTAAATCTTCAATTTAAAAAAAAAATATCAAATTTCGGCTGAGACATATATGGCTAAAAATGTTCAAAAATACCTCGGCTATCATCTCCTTAAAGCTTTGTATCTAGCTACCAAACACCCTGTATAATGGTCGTTGGCGTTCAACCTGCGATGCTTATACACGAGTCGCTGGCGTCGAAAAGGGTAAAAAGTCGCCGGTAGCCTTATGCCCGCCATTAGACAGACGTTTTCATTTAAAATAAGATTTAATACAATTTTTATGGCCTGGCACGGAAATGACACGAAAATTGTGCGTTAAATTTCTGGTCACGGCGTGTCTTATTTATTTCGCTTTACCGTCAATATGTCACAGGCTTTAATTCTGAATTTCGAATTTCGTATCTCGCTGACCCGCTCACACTGACAATGTTTAATAAGGGAGTGAGAGGGACGGTATGATAAGAACTTTTGATTTGAGAGTAGACCCCCCAGTTCGAAGCCAAATCTTTATGTAAGTTAGTTTAGAATTTACAGTGTAAATATTAAAAAGATGTTGGGTTTGTGATACATGTCTTAAATTAAGCCCGTGGTTTTTTAATGAGAACATTAGACCAATTAAAAAAACTTGGATCTGTGACCCTTCTTTGATAGGAAAGAGTAGAAATTTAAAACAAGAACAGTTAAAGAAATCACAGATTATGGTTTATTATTTACAAATCTTAAAAAAAAAAAAACAAGAACATATAATGTGATATGACTAAATCATTCTTGTTCAATTTCAACGTTCTCTAGTATTGAAGCTGCTGTTCTTTTGGTTTGGCTGCAAGGCTCCGCAACCACAGCCTTTTCGGTTTCAAAATAAAAAATACAGATGTTGCCAGTATAGAAAAACTTTGATTTCATTGGGACATGTGCCACCATCGTGAGACCAGGGTTTATGTTTGTGATATGGTTTTAAAAAGCGGCATTATCTCGCTTGGTCCATCAGCGTCTCATCTAGTCGTTAGTTAATTTATTTTTTTATTAAATGGCATTCTGTACGATGTTGGATTTAGTTTTAAGTTTTCGAATAAAATGGTTATTGAACAAGTTTTGGTTATTTGTTTTGATCCTTCTCCCTTTTGTGGCTGCTGTTTATAACATCCTGTATTGTAGATCGGTGGTTATAGTATTTAGATTGAGAAATGTAGGTCTAAAGGGCCGCTAGTAAAGCTCTCGTGAAACTTGAACACGGCACAGTTAAGTACGCGCAAGCATCATCGCATTCTTGCCAAAATCTCAATGAGGAACTATTTCTTCTGTTGATATGTTTTAACCCGTCAAGCGCCCAAGCGACTACAGTAGTCCCTAACTTTTTCGGGCGGGAAATGTCCTAGGGACTGCATTATGCATTTGCGCCACTGGCCAGGCCTTCCTGCCCTGGAAGAGCCAGCGACAACTCGCTATATATGCTTCTCGCTCTCTTTAAATGTTTGCTTGTGAAAAAAGACTGCAAAATTCAGGCGTAAACGATCGAAGTGGACTAAGAAATAGCTGTTTAATATAAAAAAACATTCACATGTTAAACTACTCTACTTGAGAAGACGCACACAAATCAGCCATTTTGTGACTGATGACCACGTGCATCACCGCATGACAACTACCCTGTACTGCGGACTGCGGCTTGAACATTGAACTCCCAACCACGCGCACAGGCAAGTACCTACGTGCAGAATAGAATAGAATAGAATAGAAGAAATTTTTATTCACCAACACAAAAAAATTCACAAAAATACAAAAATTACAATGCAGGTCGGGCTTGCGCCGGGAAAATTTCAAACAAGTCGAAAAACGCGCATGGGGTTGGCGCGTGATAGTTTTACCAACCGCACGCACGGTGTTCCGTGTACAAGCCGGCCTGCGCAGGCAGCTCTGTGGTGATACTTGCGCGTGTGGTGGGGCCTTAACACTCCGCTTGTGAAAATTTCGAAATTTCCAAACTCCTCGGAATAGAAAGTTTGAGTCATGAATCATTGGGCAAACCGTTCTGGAGATAAATGGAATGGGAACATTCGTTTTTTACATAAACAAATATTGCAGCGCCTCCAAGCGGATAAGCAAAGCACCATAACACCTATCTCAAAACCACCGTTGAGAAAATGAAAATTAAGACCCACCATACCCCTGGCAGTACCACTGCGGGTAGGGTGGGACTTTACCATACCACCGTAATGCAGTGAGCTACGGGTATTAATTAGGTTAGGGTAGTTAGGTAGCTCCTTATGCCCGAAGGGCAAACTCAGAGCTCCTTTGATTTTATTTTTCAATTTCCCAAATCCCAGCACTACTATGGAGGTATGGTTCAGCCCCACCCTAGCCTCAGGAGTAGTACCAGGGGTATGGTGGGTCTAAAAGGAAATGCGGGTCGGACCCAATGCAGAAAACCGCATTAACCTTTATTATTGTATACTAGGTTTTTCCCGCGACTCCGTCTGTGCAGAAAACTGTTATAGCTATCCCGCAGTAACTTTCTTACGTAATTTTTAAACTTTTCAATTTGTAATTATATAAAATGGAACTTTCTCTAATGCAAAAAAAAATGTACTTCACACATGGCTGTATGGGCTTTGAACCCTTTGCCAAGTTTGCCAGCTCTGTGATTGAAGAAAATTTGATTAAACATGCAGCACTGTGAAATGTGAATTGAAATGAGTAAACAAGCCGTTCAAGATATGAGTATTTGTTACAAATACCGCCAGCACTTGAAGCTTCGACATACATTACATTAGTAACATGAAGTCGTCCGCGTCCGCCTGCCGCCGGCGCGCTTCCGACGCGGAACAGTCGGCGTGGTCATTCTGCATGACGGCGGAGAGCGCGCCTGTGAAGGAGGAGCCCGAGTGGGGCGAGTGCGGCGTGAGCGACGCGGCCGCGGCAGAAGGCTTGTACCCCGGGCACGAGGTCAAAGACGAATTAGTAATTGGACCTGAGGTGGTGCAACAGCAGGACATCGCTTATTCAATGCAAAGTAAGCTACCTGATTACTTGACTTATGAAAATCAATTACCTATTTGTAAGGCAATGCTTACTAAAATTGATTCCATAGATAAAGATAGTTGGGTTAATAAATGTACCCAAGGTACCACTTTCTAAGCTATGTCGCTTCTATTTCATTGACCTTTTTGTACCTCAAATGGTGATGCACGGGCCACTCAATGAGGTGATGACAGAAATGGAGTTTGACAATATCCCCACTGCTACACAAGAAAATAATTGCTTGATCATCAGTTCTAACCTAACCTACACAACTAGCCAGTAACCGTTTGTTGACCAGTTAGTTTTTCACCAAAACTACAAAAAAGTTAGTGAATTAACAGTTACTTGTAATTAAACTATACCTAGTGTAGTTATTTATTTATTTATTTATTTATTTAGTCAATAAAAAATTACAGCATTAGAGTCGAAACCAATGCGCTATAAAATTCAAAAAATATAATAGATTTATTTATGTTTGAAACATTCTTTGGCAGATGCCCCAAGGGAAATAGAGGAGAATCCATGGAATCCAAAGGCAGAAGGCGGCGCCGACGCCGCGTCCGGCACCCACGCCTGCCCTGGGGATGACCCTCACTGCAGCAGAAGCACCGAGCAGCAGCACGGGCTCAAAAGCTGTTTTGTCAGGCTCGAGCGCTTGCCAGTAGGAGACCTGCGCAGCTGCAATGGTGAGTGTTATGGTCTGACAGCGCGCAAGCTAACCCCGGAGCACTGTGGCGCGGACGACAGCAGAGCCAGAGATGTTCTTGCAACTTGCCAGCCTCGCTTGTGGGTCAGCATTATGGGAGGTGTCACAGTACAGTGGCTCCAGTTACAGTGAATCTAACAGATTTATCCAAACAGGGCAGGCAGTACTGCGCTTCTTAACATATGCCTTGATTTAAAACACTTATATGATAGTAGAAATGTTGATCCTGGCTTTGCCCTTCTTTTTTTTGTTAATATCTCACCTGCCTACCTAATACAATACAATACAATACAATTACTCTGGAACACCACATAACAAACAATGCAATATATGACTTCTTATTCAACACATCAATTATATGCTTAGTGGGGAAAAATCAGCAAGAAGATGTCTAAATTATTTTTTTTTGGTAGAATTATGATCAATTAATAATTAATTATTATTTACTTAAAATAAAGTTTTGGTAAATTTTTAAACAGCAATTGGCCCTTCTATCCTTTTCTGGCTCTGACACAGTTTGCATAATTTGAGGTTCAGTTACCACATATCATCAGAAATATTTGGCCAACCGAATTTAAGAATCTTTCCCTGAGCTTGGTTCAAATGGTTTAAATTGTACTCACATGACATCTCATCTTTGCTTACAATTTTTCCAAGAAACTAATGCGGTTTATCTTTTACTGTGTGCTTCACTATCGCCCAATCATCCTCGTTATATTTACCAAGTATTATTGGTTGTAATAATGCTGGTCATTTTCTTACTGTTTCTAAACGCATCTTAGAGTACTTTTAGAGTAGGAAAAAGTGGCTCCATCAACTTGGCTTATGAAAATAAATTACCTGTAGGGAGCATTTGTAAGGGAATGCTTATTAAAATTAGAGATGTGTCAATCGCGAGTGAAAGATTCAAATGAACTATATCTTTTCGTTTCGTTCACTCGCTCAGTCGTTCACTGAAGGATAAAGCAACTCACTATATCAGTATATCTTTCGTTCGGATTTCGTACTGAACTGATGCGGTCAGCCGTTGCATGCATGGTTGCACTTTTCGCACCTACAAATCTATTGTATAAACCTGTCCCTCTTACACTAGCTTACAGTAGACAGGAGCAGATATGAATGTGTGAGTCGCTCTTTTCGTTCATTTGAGCTGGTGTGAGTGGACGATTCCTTTGCTGCGTTCCGTTTCATGTCCTCTTTGAACGACACTTTCAAAACAAAAAATAAACATTGATAAAGTATGATGATTATCTGACCATTTTCAGTGAAACTTTATAGTGTATAAACATATCTCCATCATTAGAATCCCATTTTGTATGTGTACTGAATACATCGTACTGATATAATGATATGAAAGAGCAGTTTCAGTCAACAGATCCACTGAGCGAAATGAGTGATAAGATATGAAGGAGCAGTTTGAGTCAATAGATCTACTGAGTGAACTGAACGAAATGAACGAAAAGAGTGATATATATCTTTAAGAGCGAAAGACATGAATCAATCTTTTCACTTCAGTGAGTTGTTTTGCGCATCTCTAATTAAAATTGTTTCCATAGATAAAGATAGTGGGGTAACTAAATGTTCCCCAAGGTACCACTTTCTGAACTATGTCGCTTCTATTTCATTGACCTTTTTGTACCTCAAATGGTGATGCACGGGGCACTCAATGAGGAGATGACAGAAATGGAGTTAGACAATATCCTCACTGCTACACAAGAAAATAATTGCTTGATCATCAGTTCTACTAACCTAACCTAACCTACCATCTTTGGCAGATGCCCCAAGCAGAATGGAGGAGAATCCATGGAATCCAAAGGCAGAAGGCGGCGCTGAAGCCGCGTCCGGCACCCACGCCTGCCCTGGGGATGACCCTCACTGCAGCAGAAGCACCGAGCAGCAGCACGGGCTCAAAAGCTGTTTTGTCAGGCTCGAGCGTTTGCCAGTAGGAGACCTGCGCAGTTGCAATGGTGAGTGTTATGGTCTGACAGCGCGCAAGCTAACCCCGGAGCACTGTGGCGCGGACGACAGCAGAGCCAGAGATGTTCTTGCAACTTGCCAGCCTCGCTTGTGGGTCAGCATTATGGGAGGTGTCACAGTACAGCGGCTCCAGTTACAGTGAATCTAACAGATTTATCCAAACAGAGCAGGGAGTACAATACAATACAATACAATAACTCTTTATTGAACACCACATATAACAACCAAAACAGAAAAAAGGTATACAGAATATTTCAAGGTAACATAGGCGGCCTTATCGCTACAGAGCGATCTCTTCCAGGCAACCATAATGGACTGGAGAACAGAACAGATCTGAGCAGGTGGTGCAATTTAGAATATACAGGGTGACCCAGAAAGTAGAGTCAAGCGAAAGTCCTGACGTAGAGCAACTCAAGGGGCATCCGAATCATCCCCATGTATGTTCCACGATTTTCATTTGTTTCAGAGTTATGAGCATTTTAGTGAAAATTTCAGAAATGTCGGATTTCAGGTATAATGTCTTAGTGGTAGCTGAACTATTCGACCTACAACCGTGATTTTTTTTTTGGAAGTAGTGAGTTAGCGGGTCTTACCAATAACAATTCCATTTTAACTCGTGTTATCATACATTTAACAACAAAAAATAAAACTCTCAATAATTTGAGTTTATTAAAAAAAATCATAAATTTTCAAAGGTCATTTTTTTATTTTTTTCACATAACTTTTTTTTCTGTAAAGTACTTTAAAAACTACCTTAGTTTATGTAGAATTTAAGCAGCAAAATTTTCTTACGTAGTCCCAAGGCATCACTAAAAATAATATGGGAAGGGCACTAGTAGTAAAAAACACTTCTTAAATCGCTACGTAAAATTGATTTTAAATGGAAAATGGAAACGGAACATGATAGAAAAAAAGAAAGTGGAATAAAAAAACACAAAAATAGCTTTTATTTTGAAAAAATTGTAATTTTTTTTATTATTATTAAGTAGAAAAACATTAGATGCTTTCACTTTTTAACTACAGTAAGTGTTCAAAATGTCCACCGTTATTAAAAATACACGCTCTGCACCTTTTTTAAAAATTACTTTTAAGTTTGCGTCTTGCCTCTTCGTTTTCATAAAAAAAAATCTTAAAAAACTAATGAAAAAATTTAATGAAAACGAAGAAACAATACGCAAACTTAAAAGTATTGTTTTAAAAAGGTGCAGAGCGTGTATTTCTAATAACGGTGGACATTTTGAGCACTTACTGTGGTTAAAAAATGAAAGCATCTAATGTTTTTCTACTTAATAATAATAATTTTTTTATTACTATTTTTTTCAAAATAAAAGCTATTTTTGTGTTTTGTTATTCCATTTGCTTTTTTTCTATCAAGTTCCGTTTCCATTTTCCATTTAAAATCAATTTTACGTAGCGATTTAAAAAAGTGTTTTTTACTACTAGTGCCCTTCCCATATTATTTTTAAAGTGATGCCTTGGGACTACGTAAGAAAATTTTGCTGGTTAAATTCTACATAAACTAAGGTAGTTTTTAAAGTACTTTGCAGAAAAAAAAGTTATGTGAAAAAAATAAAAAATGACCTTTGAAAATTTATGATTTTTTTTTAATAAACTCAAATTATTGAGTTTTATTTTTTGTTGTTAAATGTATGATAACACGAGTTAAAATGGAATTGTTATTGGTAAGACCCGCTAACTCACTACTTCCAAAAAAAAAATCACGGTTGTAGGTCGAATAGTTCAGCTACCACTAAGACATTATACCTGAAATCCGACATTTCTGAAATTTTCACTAAAATGCTCATAACTCTGAAACAAATGAAAATCGCTGAACATACATGGGGGTCGATTCGGTAGCTCCAGAGGTCCCCTACCTTTGGTCTTCGTTTGATCCACACCCCCGTATATACCCTGTATATTATACATGAAACACACATCCCGGCCATAGCTTTACTTTTCGGATTTTTCTATGTGTTCTTATTTTCACAGACATTTAGAAATGAAACACACATTTATAATAAATGGAGATATAAATAGACACATACACACATACCTAAAAAAAGCCAGCTACGAGATTTATGCACAAGATGACAGATAGTGCTCCTTCAACATAGATTTAAATATGGGTAAGGATTTAGCGCGCCTTATGATTATAGGCAAGGAATTCCACAACCGCAAAGCCTGAACAGTATAAGAATATACATAGAATTTGGACTTAGAACGAGGTACAGTAAGGAGAAAATTTTGTGAACATCTTACAGAGGTAACGTAACTAAATCGCTCTTTGAGGTAATGAGGAGTTGCAGGATTAAAAAGAATGCCGTAGAGAAGGATGAGGATGTGAGAATTTCGGCGAAAACATATTGGGAGCCACTTGAGCTGTGATCGAAAGTGGGAGACATGGTCGTATTTACGTAATCCGAATATAAACCGAATGCATAGATCTTGAATTCGCTCAAGTTTATTCAGTTGCTCTTCCAAAAGATCAGGATAACAAATGTCAGCATAGTCTAAAATCGGGTGCAATAATGTCTGGGCAAGCGCAACCTTAGTCGCAAATGGAAGGAAATTCTGCAGGCGTCTCAGGGATCCCATAGCGGCAAACATCTTCCTGCCAATCTCACACACATGAGGAGCCCAGGAAAGAGTGCGATCAAAAATAACACCTAAGTTTTTGACTTGATGTGAGATCGGGATATGAACACCATTAAAAGATATAGGTGGCAGATTTGCAAAGTCGACTCTCGGAATAAGTTTCGAGCTGCCAATGATAATTGTCTGGGTCTTTGTGGGATTAACTTTTAGACCATATCGTTGACTCCACTTTAGGATCCTTGCTAAATCCAGATTAGTGGACTCAATAACACTCGGAAGATTGCACAGGACGCCTTGGGAATAAATTTGAAGATCATCGGCATAAAGGTGATATGAAGAATGAAGATTATTAGAAATTGAATCGATGAAAATAGAAAATAATAAAGGAGATAGAACACCACCTTGCGGGACACCGGCAAGTGTGTTGCACCAAGAAGACCGAGAATCTTCCACCTGTATTCTTTGCCGACGACCTACCAAGTAACTATGAAACCATTCAATAGCCGCAGGAGATATGTTAAGAGAACGCAATACACCAAGCATAATGTCAAAATCAACGGTGGTAAAAGCATTGCTGAAGTAATATGAATAGTGTATGAAATATTGGCGAAAAACCAAATGCCTTTTTTTCATCTTTAATTCTTTATAACTTTTTTAACACAACTTTCTAGGCGTCATTCCGCATCCAATGAGCTATCGCACATAATTTTTAGAGCAGTATCTCTATTTTAGACCATATTGAACTTGTCGGCTAGACTACTTGATAAATAATAAGATCGGTTATAAAGGCGTTTCGGAAATTTTAATACCATATAAAATATATATTAGTCAATAATAAGACCGGGTAAAAAGGCGATTCGGAAATTTTAATACCATATAAAATATATATTAGTCAATAATAAGACCGGGTAAAAAGGCGATTCGGAAATTTTAATACCATATAAAATATATATTAGTCATAGCTGGGCATTAACTCGTTAATCCGTTAATCGTTAATTAACGAAGTTAACATTTTGATTAACGGATTAACTTTTAAGTTAACTTTTAAAAATGTTAACGGACACGTTAACTTCCGTTAATATGCGGAAGTCCGTTAATCGTTAATCCAATGCCTGCTATTTACCGCGCGGCATCGCGGCGCGGCGCGAGAAACAGGTTCAGACAAGTATGAAACGACAACCCTCAAGCGCTGCAGTTGAATGTCTGTTTTCCACGGGTAAAGACATTTTAACACCAAAACGAGCCTCACTGTCAGACGAGAACTTCAACAAGGTAATGTTCATGAAGGGGAATATGCACCTTATGCCCGACTGTTAAATTACATATTTGAATTATACAAGTATTTTGTTTTGTTCCTAACCTGTTAACTTCCAGAACCTAAACCAACAGGTTTTATAAGTTCACTAACGCAATGATATAAAAATGCAATTTTACACATATTAACGGATTAACGATTAACGTTAACTTGCGTTAATTCTTCCGAAATGTAACGCTTTAACGTTTAACGAAGCTAACTTTTTTTGTAGCGGATTAACGATTAACGAAGTTAACTATTTGATTAACGGTGCCCAGCTATGATATTAGTCAATAATAAGACCGGGTAAAAAGGCGATTCGGAAATTTTAATACCATATAAAATATATATTAGTCAATAATAAGACCGGGTAAAAAGGCGATTCGGAAATTTTAATACCATATAAAATATATATTAGTCAATAATAAGACCGGGTAAAAAGGCGATTCGGAAATTTTTCTACAAGTAGAAATATAGATCAGTTAATAATAAGACCGGGTAAAAAGACGATTCGGAATTTTTTCTACAAGTAGATCAGTAAATATTAAGATCAGAGGAAAAGTCGATTGGATTTATTTATACAAGAAAAAAAATATATCAGGAAATGCGTCTAACAAATCCTAACAGGGTCAACACCGTTAATTTCCTGTCGTCCATGCCCATTCGAATGTCATCCGTGATCTTGGCGAGTGCGGTAGCCGTACTATGACCGGGGCGGAAACCTGACTGGTAAGGGTTGAGGAGGTCATTTCTAGTAAGAAACGATGATAATTGTTGGTGCACAAGACGCTCCAAAACTTTGGAAAGGAAAGGGAGAATAGAAATTGGCCTGTAGTCAGAGAAGGATGATGGATTAGATTTTTTAGGTAAAGGAATAATTTCAGCATCCTTCCATGCTAGCGGAAAAACCTTAGATGTAATGGAGTTATTGAGTACTAGCTGACCCGGCGAACTTTGTTCCGCCTTAAATTTTAAAAATTCCAGTGGTTTGGGCTGTGCTATCCCGCGGGAACTATGCAATTTTCCGGGATAAAAACTATCCTATGTCCTTTCCCGGGACTCAAACTATCTGTATACCAAATTTTCAACTAAATCGGCCCAGCGGTTTAAGCGTGAAAAGGTAACAGACAGGCAGACAGACAGAGTTACTTTCGCATTTATAATATTAGTAAGGATACTGGTAATGACGGGGGCAAGTATGTCGAGAAGAGGGAGGATCATGTTACGGCTTACGCTGTCAACACCAACCGCATTAGAGGCTATGGATAATACGTTCTTCTTAACATCACTGTCGCGGTAAATTGATTGAAATGAAAAGGAGTAGTGTCAGGAGTTGGGCGAGTAGAAAGATAACTCAATGTTCCGTCTTTTGCAAAACCACTAAAAATAGCTGAAGAGGAGAAATGCTGATTGAGCTGGTCAATGTTGATATCAACCGGAATAGAATTTTGCTGAGATTTACCAACTCCTAGAGATTTCAGAAATTTCCAAACTTTAGCAGGATCTCCGTTCTCAACTGCCGCATGAATGTGGCGTCTTTGGGCGTCCCGGCATACAGTGCTGCACCGGTTACGCAAAGCACGATACCTATCACTGTTCCTATCCGAAGAGTCGACTTTGTACTTAGATTTCGCCAGATTCTTTTTCTTAATCAAAACCCTAATTTCATCAGTGAGCCAAGGAGCAGGGAGATGCTTGATCTTAACTGGTCTAACTGGAGCGTGCACATCATAAAGCTTGGTCAGAAAAGAATTAAAAAGAGTAATTTGATCGTTAACCGTGCCAGCTCCCGAGACAGCCCCCCAGTCAATCCTTGACGCATCATCACAAAGCTGATCAATGTCCATCCGACCAAAATTGCGCTGTAGGAGAACTTTGTGCCTAACCTTCGGAGGCCGAATTTTGTAGGAAAGGTAGATCAGGTCGTGGTAAGAAAAGGCGTCAGCAGAACATTGACCAGACTTGGCAACGTGAGCAGGAGAGGAGGTCATAGAAAGGTCAAGGAGAGAAGTATTGCGCTTCTCAACATATGCCTTGATTTAAAACACTTATATGATAGTAAAAATGTTGGTCCTAGCTTTGCCCTTCTTTTTTTTGTTAATATCTCACCTTGCGGCGTTAGCTTAATCGTGAGTGTAAATAAAACAAAATATATGGTTTAAATGACACTTATATTAAAAAATAATAATAAGCCGCCAGCACGCGAGAAATACGGTCGCAGGGTAGGGTTCGTAATAGCCCAATTAATGATTTTTGTTTACTCTCCGATGGTACACTCTGGTCTGAGACCACTACACCACAGTACTCCCCTGCTTCTCGAAGTCTTCAACGAAGAGGAGATGTTTTAGATGCAGATGAGTCGGTCAGAGTCCGGACGTAGCACCCTGAAATTTACGTCCGCTACGTAAATAAATTATTCTCAGAATTCCTCCGTTGACTGTGACCGGCAAAGCAGAAAGCAAGAAGTACTGCGTGATGGTGATGAGAATGGATTGGTGAAGGCTAATGTCACAGTCAGAGCGGAGTTTACAGACAGATAGAAAATGCTACGGTATAATTAATACATGAAATTAGAATACAATTTATTCGTTATGAAATTGATACTACTTTATTTAAAATTATTAATTTGTTTACTATTATCAAAGGATGATAATAAATGATGATAATGATGGTGATTAAAAGCTGAAAAGCATGATTAAATAAATTGCTAACATGCAAGATCGTCTACTACATGATTAGACAAAATCGATTTACATTTCTTACAATCTACCTGCCTAATATTAGCGAAATAAATGTTCAACACTTACCCAATATAGGGGTATAACTGCACTGAATTTATGGTAATAATTTAAACTGCTTAAATGAGCAAAGGGTGCAATGTAAAATTAATATAGTTGCACGAATTAAGTTACGCCGGTGACGTAAGAGGACACGGAGCTATTTTTCAAGCAAAGTGAACGTGCGCCTGCGTTGGTAGCAAAATCTGTGTGTCAGCCGCGGCGATCGCGGCGCGGGCAGCTGAGGGCGGGGGGCGCGGGCGGCGCGGCCGCCGGCTCGCGACCGGTTGGAAACAAAGGCGATGCGAGTCGCGTACAGTCAGCCGCGATATAAACAGCCATAAGCTAATTACGATGAACCTAGATAAATGTAGGTCAATCATATCAGTTTATTTTAATGGGTAAGTGTTTTGTATGTATGTTTATTTAATCATTATTAATTTAATTGATCTGAGTTAATATTAGGGAAAGTTTATTTTAGTATAGTTAGTATTAGGTTAAGTATTATGTATAAGTTTACCTAATAATTGTAAATATTAAAAATTTAAGCAAATTATAAATAATATTAAGTTGAACTTATGTTTGATAACGTTTATACGTTACAATACCCCCGCGCGTCGTGAAGGATTTTATTTTAATAAAATCCGCATAGTTCAGTACTTGTAGAAACGATTACTTTCCTCTTCTCACATACTTCACGCTAAAATAAAAACAAAAGTAACTGTTTTGACAACATTCCAAACAAAATTACTAACGCACACTTCCAAAAATAAATTGAGGTTACCCGTTACATGAACTGAAACCTTACAAATACAAATTATATGATGATGTTCTGACGGAAGAGGTATAAAAATATAAGTTCAACAAAAAAATACATAGATTACTTATTTAAGCAGACCAATTTAAGGTCCTTAATATGCCAGGTGCCTAAATCTTTGCCCGTTAAATCTTGCAGCACATAAACTAATGGGGACTTTTTGGAGACAACCTTCGCCTTAATAAATTTAGGTGCCAACTTTTTGGAATAATATTTTTCCTTGTCACTTAAGAAGTAAGTGCGCTTCATTACAATATCTCCTACACTAAATTCTGCTGGCTTGCGCCTGAGATTATAGTGAGAAGTATTTTTTACATGGCAGTGCCACAACTTACTTTGGACTTGGTCGAAAACAGAGGAAAGACAGCCCAAGTTTTCTGCATAGATGTCACGAGGCAGAAACAACACTTCCTTACCGATATCAGTCTCCGTGTAGTGAGTACCGCACGTTACGAGCTCTCTTCCGAAAACCAAGAATGCCGGTGTAAAACCCGTTGCCTCATTTACGGAACTGTTAATGGCAAATTGAACCCGAGGAATGAACAAGTCCCACGAGCGATGGTCGTCGTTAACAAAGGTGGAAATGCAAGTAATTATTGTCCTATTAAAACGTTCCACTAAATTTACCTGTGGGGTATACCTAGGGCTGTAATAGACGTTAGGAATATTGTAACGCTTAAATAGGGCTTCTGTGACTTTACCAGTGAATGTGGTTCCGTTATCCATCATGACCGTTTGTGGAATACCATGTACTAGATTTTTCTAGTACATGGTATCCGATTCCTCCAAAATTTTCGAAACTACCTCTGCAGTGGCCCTTTTAATAGGAAATATTAAACAAAATTTAGAAAAGCAGCAAGTAACGACCAAAATATAGCTGTTTTGTTTCCTTGTAGTTGGCAAAGGACCCATTAAGTCGATCGAAATCATTTGGAACGGACGTGAGCATTGTTTCGGTCTGCCCATTTCCCCTAAGGTTTGATGGTTCTGCGATTTGTAAGACAAACACTTATCGCAAGTTCCGATGAATTCGACGACATCCTGGTACATGCCTGGCCAAAAGTAACGCAAAGCAAGTCTACGGTAAGTTTTAAAAATGCCCATGTGACCAGCAGTAGGCTCAGAGTGATTTTCATCGATGACCCCTCGACGTAACTCATTGGGTACAACCTCTTTCCATGAAAATTCCGATGTGAGCTCATGAGTGTTTTTGGACAAACGGTATAGACAATTGTTTTTAATTATAAAATTGGGAAAGGAAATGGGGTTATGAAGACAACCATTATAAATATTGGTGTACCAAGTATCCTTAGAGTCCAAATAAGAGTTGGAGGTACTAATGGTACTTACTGGTAAACGAGACAAGGCGTCAGGGATGACATTATCAACGCCCCGGCGATGTTTAAGCGTGAAGTTAAATGCGGACAAACGTACACCCCAACGAGCCAATCTACCTGTAGGATTGGTTATAGACAAGAACCATTTCAGTGCGCTATGGTCAGTGTAAACTGTAAAGGGCTGTCCGTTCTCTACGTAACAGCGCCAGTACTCCAATGCTGTGACGACAGCTAATGTCTCGCGCTCCGTAATGCTGTAATTTTTCTCTGCAGATGATAGGCTCTTTGACATGTAGGCGATTGGATGCTCTTTGCCTTCGACTGTTTGAGTGAGCATGGCACCTATGCCATAGTTACTGGCATCCGTATGCACTTCGAACGGCTTTGAGTAATCCGGACAACAAAGAACGGGAGCAGAGACTAAACGCTCCTTAAGTTCTTGGAACGCGAACTCGGCTTCAGGGGTCCATTTAAATGTAGGAGTACCCTTCTTTGACGACGTCAACTTGTTTAAGGGTCCCGCTATGGTACTGAAATTAGGGACAAACCGCCTGTACCAAGTAGCCGTTCCAAGAAATCGCTTGAGGTCTCTGCGACAAGCAGGTGTCGGGTAATTTAAAATTGCCTCTACTTTTTCGGGATCCGTGCGCAAACCAGAACCGTCGACTACGTATCCGAGGTATTTAAGCTTACTACTGAAGAACTTGCACTTATCTAAATTGACTGTTAGATTGGCCTGTTTGAGCTTGTTCAATACCCGTAAAAGCAAAGTTACGTGACTATTAAAGTCCTCGGAAACGATGATAATGTCATCCAGGTAGGCAAAAACCTTCAAGTCAAACTCGGAGAACAACAGGTCCACTAGTCGTTGCTGAGTAGCAGGAGCGTTGGTCAGGCCGAATGCTGTTCGTTTGAAGTGGAAGGCACCCCTACCCGGAACGTAAAATGCGGTCTTATTCCTATCCTCGGGTGCAATTTTAATTTGCCAGAAGGCCTTGGACAAGTCGATGCTGGAAAGGTAGCGAGCATCTCGAAGGTTGTCCAAGATCTCTGAGATATAAGGCAGGTTATAGGCGTCGCGTTTGGTTACGGAGTTCAGCTTACGGCTGTCAAGACAAAAACGAGGCTGACCATCCTTCTTGGTGACCAGCAGAACCGGTGACGACCATGCACTTTCGCAAGGCTCGACTACATCTAAAGAAAGCATCTCGTCAACCTGTTCAACCAAGATTCGTTGTTTTTCGGGAGAGAGTCGGTAGTAACGCTGACGAATCGGCTTCGATTCCCCGGTATCAATACGGTGTACAATGTGGTCGGTAACGCCAAGGCCTTTACGTTTAAAAGAAATATCCTCAAATTGATTGATGACGTTATCGGCCAGCTGTCTTTGAGCATCAGTCAAATTGTCGTAGCCGTGAACGAAGGTTTGTGTGTTGACTGCAAGGCTTTCTTGAGTATTTAATTGACTGTCATTACTCAAAACAATGCTACTTAAGTATTTCGGACAGATTTGAAATAGCCGCCAGAAATCTACACCTAAAATGAGGTTGTTCTGAATACCTGGCACAACAAAAGCCCTCAAAATATGAAATTTGTTGTCAAAGTGAATCGGAATGTTCATATAACCCTCACTCTGCAAAAGCTGACCTCCAGCTGCAGTTACGGAAATAAAGTCTCCTTTAATAACATTCAAGCCACTTTCTACAAGCACTGAATGACAACCGTTGCCCAAAATGGTAACTGCAGAACCAGAATCTAGCAGCCCTGATATAGTGACATCACCTATCTGCACTGAAATGTAGGGTCGATTGTCATTGGTATTGTTTTCTTCCAGAATTGTGTCAATTTTATAGGTTTTAAAAAAAATATTTACTGTACGTAGCCAATTTTGCCAGTCTTCTTTGTCAAATTTATTAACAGAAGAATCATTGACACAACTCTGAGATACTAGTTTTTTGAATTCGGTTTCCTATTCTTAGCACAATCGGGACAATCAGGGGTTTTCACATTCTTGCGACCACAAACAAAACAAATGATCTGGTCTTTATTTGCCGTGCACTGTCTAAGATTATGTGAATCGATGCGACATCTAGGGCAATAACGTGCCTTTGAATTTGTGGAGGCAACTGCGTGTACATAATTAGGATAAGAATTAGATGTGTTAGTTTTATTATTATTTTGTAGATATGATTTGTTATTATTATTTTGTACATATGCTTTATTGTTATTATAACTATTTTGTGCGAATGTTTTGTTGTAGTTATAATTGTTATTCTTGTATTTATTTTGATTAAAATCTGTGTTATTGTTAAAAGATTGTTTATTTTTAAATGAGCTACCTGAGTAAGCAAACTCTGGGGCCAGAGTATCAGTACTTGGCCTGGGAGGTTCCTTAAATTGGGAAAGGCGCGACTGAATACTCTCATAATTTCTACACAGTGTTTTTAGTTGTTCTAAATTTGTAATCTGAGAAACAGAGGATAAGGTACTCGCGTAACATGGCCGAATATTGTGTAGTATAATCTCCAATTTATCGTCTTCCGGCAAAGCCTTAGATAGACGCGAAAACAATCCGGACATGACTGACAAGTATATGACTATATTCTCTGTTTCACCTTGTGTGCGTGACCTTATTTCAGCAAGCAGCCTATAGTCGAAATCAGACTGGTCAAAATCACGTTTCAAAAAAACGACAAGGTCATCCCAAGTTTTTATTTGATCCCTAATGCTTCGGTACCAGTGAATCGCATCGCCTGTAAATATTTCCGTGGCATGTGTAAGAATTTTACTTCCCGAAACATTTTTCGCCTGACAAAACTCTGTAACGCGTTGGATAAATGCCCTCACACAGGTTTTGCCATCATATTTCAACTTTGACAGTTGGTTACCATTGCCACCATCGCAAGTCACTGTGACGCTAATCGGAGACACTGCTGGGGTTGGAGCTGAGTGAACATCGTTATTTGTAGAAGTCAAGAGGTCTATACCTACTGTGCCCCTCAAAGAATTTACTCGGTCAACAACTAATTTAAATACTGTGACACAAGTATCAAAAGCTTCCCGATTAGAGTGATCACAAGCGATACGGTTAATGCGATGATACAGATGGTAAGTAAGATTCTGTGCTCGAAGAAAGGTACCTCTATCCAAAGGGGTGCTATCTAGGTAAGAATTTATCTTCTCGAGCACAGAAGCAACGCCATCTAAATCGTCTCGCACACTAAGGTGACTCATAAGGATGTCCTCAGATGGATACATGGGTCCGCACTTTGTTATTTGCCTGCGCAACTCCTGAACAGTAGCAGCAGGCGTCTCACCACGAACAGCTACCTCATACTCCAGTTCTGACTTTTGGAGGGACAAAAACTTGACCGGATATTCCATTTTATTGATAAAATATTCAAATGTTTTATATTAAAAGAATATACGCTTATATTGAGTAAGTGTTGAACTGTACGAGAAAGAAGAAAAAAGTCTTCAAAATACTCCGTCTGTTACAAGTTTGAAATTAATTTCCAACGTTGGGTTGCGTAATTTTTTTTTTTTTTTTTTTTTTTTACGAGAAAAAAAATGCAAATAAAAAATAAGCACAACAAAAAAAAAAAAAAGCGTTAAAATGCAACTAATGTGTACGGATAATAATTAGTTTAACAATGTCACTATAAAACAATACCTAAAAATACATGAAAAAAACATTAAAAAAAAAATGTTTTTTTTTTTTTTTGTGGTTGACTGTACCAAGACGAGTAGCAAAAGTTATTAACAAGACAAGTAAATTTTGAAAAGAAACAATAATAATAGAAATATTAAATCAGTAAAATTGTAGCCAACTGTACCTAAGGAATTTCATATCCAGCGAAACTATGTTCGAGAATAAACATTACGGGTATATTTTCCATTACGTACACACTAGTTGCTTGCAACCAAAAATAAAAAATGAGGAAGCACACAAAGAATAAAAACAACGTTTCACAAAAATACGAAAGCCATGCACCAAATCTACAACTACCCACCGGAGAGCAAAAAAAAACAAATCTTATAAAAAAAACACGTTGGGCGCTAGTGCGGCGTTAGCTTAATCGTGAGTGTAAATAAAACAAAATATATGGTTTAAATGACACTTATATTAAAAAATAATAATAAGCCGCCAGCACGCGAGAAATACGGTCGCAGGGTAGGGTTCGTTATAGCCCAATTAATGATTTTTGTTTACTCTCCGATGGTACACTCTGGTCTGAGACCACTACACCACAGTACTCCCCTGCTTCTCGAAGTCTTCAACGAAGAGGAGATGTTTTAGATGCAGATGAGTCGGTCAGAGTCCGGACGTAGCACCCTGAAATTTACGTCCGCTACGTAAATAAATTATTCTCAGAATTCCTCCGTTGACTGTGACCGGCAAAGCAGAAAGCAAGAAGTACTGCGTGATGGTGATGAGAATGGATTGGTGAAGGCTAATGTCACAGTCAGAGCGGAGTTTACAGACAGATAGAAAATGCTACGGTATAATTAATACATGAAATTAGAATACAATTTATTCGTTATGAAATTGATACTACTTTATTTAAAATTATTAATTTGTTTACTATTATCAAAGGATGATAATAAATGATGATAATGATGGTGATTAAAAGCTGAAAAGCATGATTAAATAAATTGCTAACATGCAAGATCGTCTACTACATGATTAGACAAAATCGATTTACATTTCTTACAATCTACCTGCCTAATATTAGCGAAATAAATGTTCAACACTTACCCAATATAGGGGTATAACTGCACTGAATTTATGGTAATAATTTAAACTGCTTAAATGAGCAAAGGGTGCAATGTAAAATTAATATAGTTGCACGAATTAAGTTACGCCGGTGACGTAAGAGGACACGGAGCTATTTTTCAAGCAAAGTGAACGTGCGCCTGCGTTGGTAGCAAAATCTGTGTGTCAGCCGCGGCGATCGCGGCGCGGGCAGCTGAGGGCGGGGGGCGCGGGCGGCGCGGCCGCCGGCTCGCGACCGGTTGGAAACAAAGGCGATGCGAGTCGCGTACAGTCAGCCGCGATATAAACAGCCATAAGCTAATTACGATGAACCTAGATAAATGTAGGTCAATCATATCAGTTTATTTTAATGGGTAAGTGTTTTGTATGTATGTTTATTTAATCATTATTAATTTAATTGATCTGAGTTAATATTAGGGAAAGTTTATTTTAGTATAGTTAGTATTAGGTTAAGTATTATGTATAAGTTTACCTAATAATTGTAAATATTAAAAATTTAAGCAAATTATAAATAATATTAAGTTGAACTTATGTTTGATAACGTTTATACGTTACAACCTGCCTACATAATACAATACAATAAAATTACTCTCGAACACCACATAACAATTAATACAATACCGTGACTTCTTATTCAACACATCAATTGTATGCTTAGTGGGGAAAACAGCAAGAAGAGTAATAATTGTCTCTGTGCTAGTTAGTATTTCTGCTGTCGCTACAACAGCTACAGAGTACAAACTCAGCATCGTGTGGCACCAACGGAGGTGGTGTGTAGACCAGCGGTTCTCGACCTATTACTTACCTATATCCCAACATATACCTCAAGTTTACCCCCTCTTGCCGACCGTCAACTAGGAAACAAATGATCAAATAACTGACACTACGACATGCTATTAATGATTTATATAATTTGTGAGACACTGTGTTGCCCGCAGCAGTGTCTACTAAGAATGCGTTAATCGCTATTCCGCGGAAACTATGCAATAGCCTGTTTAAATTGCTTAATATTAAAGTTCAAACTATCTCCTCCCGCATCGGTTTGTGCGTGGACAGATAGACCGGCAGACAGACTGACAGAGTTACTTTCACATTTGTGACATTAGTTTGAATTAATTTTGAAAGCCAATTTTTCATAAATGAATACTCAATTGCAGATGTGCTGAGCAGAGCAGAGCAGGATGCGTGCAGGCTGGAGCCTGCAGGCAAGACCGGGCCCGCAGCAGAGGGCACACGCACCCAGTCTACTTTCATGACCTGCAAACATATGCACACAGGACAGAAACCACACAGTTGCGACACGTGTCGGGAGCAGCTTACACAACGAGGCCACTTGAGTAGACCTAGACACACCCGAACACACACGGTGGAGAAGCTTTACCGTTGCGATATGTGTAACAAACGGTTTACGAAACGAAGTAACTTGGCTATGCATATACGACTGCACACAGGTGAGAAACCGTACGGTTGCGATATATGTAACAAACGGTTTAGACAACAAAATCATTTGACTTCACATATACGAATACACACAGGTGACAAACGGTACAGTTGCGATATATGTAACAAACGGTTTCGTCAAGAAGGCCACTTGACTTCACATAAACGAATACACACAGGTGATAAACCGTACGGTTGCTATATATGTAACAAACGGTTTAGACAACAAGTCCACTTGACTTCACATGTACGAATACACACAGGTGAGAAACGGTTCAGTTGCGATATATGTAACAAACGGTTTATACATAAATCAACATTGACTTCACATATACGAATACACACAGGTGACAAACGGTACAGTTGTGATATATGTAACAAACGGTTTATACATAAATCAACATTGATTTCACATATACTAATACACACAGGTGAGAAACCATACGGTTGCGATATATGTAATAAACGGTTTACACGTCAAGACTACTTGACTTCACATATACGAATACACACAGGTGAGAAACGGTACAGTTGCGATATATGTAACAAACGGTTTGGACGACAAAGCCACTTGACTTCACATATACTAATACACACAGGTGAGAAACCGTACAGTTGCGATATATGTAACAAACGGTTTATACGACAATGCCACTTGACTTCACATACACGAATACACACAGGTGAGAAACCGTACGGTTGCGATATATGTAATAGACGGTTTATACATAAATCAACATTGATTTCACATACACGAATACACACAGGTGAGAAACGGTTCAGTTGCGATATATGTAACAAACGGTTTATACATAAATCAACATTGACTTCACATATACGAATACACACAGGTGACAAACGGTACAGTTGTGATATATGTAACAAACGGTTTATACATAAATCAACATTGATTTCACATATACTAATACACACAGGTGAGAAACCATACGGTTGCGATATATGTAATAAACGGTTTACACGTCAAGACTACTTGACTTCACATATACGAATACACACAGGTGAGAAACGGTACAGTTGCGATATATGTAACAAACGGTTTGGACGACAAAGCCACTTGACTTCACATATACTAATACACACAGGTGAGAAACAATACAGTTGCGATATATGTAATAAACGGTTTATACATAAATCAACATTGATTTCACATATACGAATACACACAGATGAGAAACGGTTCAGTTGCGATATATGTAACAAACGGTTTATACATAAATCAACATTGACTTCACATATACGAATACACACAGGTGAGAAACGGTACAGTTGCGATATATGTAACAAACGGTTTGGACGACAAAGCCAAGTGACTTCACATATGCTAATACACACAGGTGAGAAACCATACGGTTGCGATATATGTAATAAACGGTTTATACATAAATCAACATTGATTTCACATATACGAATACACAGGTGAGAAACCATGCGGTTGCGATATGTGATGACTCTCTGTCCTGAACTGGTTGCTCAGTTGTTGCGTCTGTTCGTTCCCTCTCCATCTAAATTTTTATTTCGACCACGTAGTCGTCACTTGTTGGCGGCGCCAGCTGCGCGAGCTGTGGCCCGCCGGAACTCTCCTCTGGTTCGAGCTTTGCTCCGCATCAATTCGCTCCTCGAGCCGGCACCAAACTGTGATGTGTTCGCAAGCAGATGGTTGGATGTGTGTGTTGAGTGTTTGAAGTTCTGCGAGATGACGGATGAGCGGCCTTCTTCTGTAAAATTCTAGTTTAAGTTTCTCTTATTTTTGTATGATTTAGTTTCACAGTGCCTTGGTGTTACTGTCATACTGTGAAATTTAATGAAATAAATAAATAAAAAAAATAAAAATAAAAAATGTGTAACAAACGGTTTATAGCACAATGCTTTGAAAAATGACACTTTACTTTCGTGAAGAAATGGTATTTAGGCATTAGATAATATATTTCAATAGACAACTACATGTTTAGTAGTCTATGTTGACTAGTGCTTTATTTATGCTGTCTTTGATTTAAACCTTTGAACGCCAAGAATAACTGAAGTTGTCGTATGCTGTTGCGACTACCACGCCACCAACACCTTAAGTTGTTAGAGCGTTTGCTGTCAAAGTAACCCTTCATGCTTTCGAGTACCTAAGGTTCATATTGTCACGCGACCATGGTTGTGACGTATAATAATAATAAAATAACAAATCATGGACACGTAATTTACTCGCTACGCACACTGACAAAACGACCAAATACACAGATCTCTCAATTGAAATAAAAACACAATGGCAGGTGAATAATGTAAAGACTGTACCAATAATTCTCTCTACAACTGACGTTATCCCCAAAACACTCCACGCAAGCTTCCGGGCTCTCGGTGTTCCTCCATCCCTACGAATAATAATAAATAAGCCAAGAAGCGAAACTAAGCCCGAAAAAACACTCCACGTGAAGTGGACCGCAGGGGGCAGGGCTTAAAATATGTACCGCGCGGCGAATTAGTTCGGCCGGGACGCTCGAGCCGTTATCATTGTATTTTCGCGCTAATACACCACACTTGACTCTGGATGCATGCGATCCACGCACCCTTCCCTTACCGCATGTGGGCGGACACGATCACGACGCGCGGACTAATCACGTGCAAGTAATTGTCTATCGGAGTGAGAGTGTTACGTTTGCATTGCTGTTACTTTGTGTGCGTAAGTGGAATGACAATCGAAGCGGCAACTGTTAGGGAATTACGTTTCTTGACTAAGTATTATTCGTAGCTCCATCCGCATACACACTCCTACAGAAAGCTGTCATCCTCAACACATGCCGTATAGTAAGAAAATTCTTGTCCATGTCATTAGCATAAAATAAAAGCACTTGGCTTAGGTCCGTGCGAAGTATTTCCTCCTAGGGAGAGATTTAGTTAAAACCAAGATGAAATTATTATTATTTATTTCGAGCAACTACATATTATGACTCGTACATTATTGTGTTAGTACAGGGCTTATTCTATGAATGTTAGTCTTCTTATTATATAAAAATACATTAACAGCAATTCTACAAAAAATCGTTACCTGGCGCTTTTGGCGGACGCGACATATCCTCCGATATTACACGTAGGAGGCTGCTACGTTTAGTAACGTTTTTGTATTTAACGTTATGGCGTTGAAAAGGTTAAAATAAATTTGGTGAAGATTTGAAACTGGCTTTTTATTTGTGACCTCAAAAATTCCACTCCCTATTTTTTTTTGTTTTTTACTTAATGACTCGTCTTGGTGAAGTGAAGCGCTAAGAGTTGATTTTTAAATCTCCCAAAAGATCGAATATGAACGAGACTAAATAATAACGCATACCTATGTCTTGAGGATCACATCCTAAAGGTCCTCGGACCGTTACTAACCGACAAACCAGTCTCTCCACCTGGTGGACGGTTAGTATTGGATATTTGCACACTTCCCACGGGATAGGTAGTAAGAGATTTGTGCATAGGTACTTATTATGTGTCGAGAAATAGACCATTTTAACTTCTTTTGATACTTTTATACCGGAAAATTAGATTGGATTAGATTTCAGCAATTTTCGACGACTTTGGCACTGGTTCTTGGACGTTTTTCAGCTTTCACGGCGACCCCCCTGACATTTGGAGTGATACAAGAGTACCTACATACAATGGATTTGGACGATCTCCAAAGCACTGCAGAGGAAATGGAGTATTACTGATCTGGATGAAATTTGGAACATTGATAGATTAGTCTGAAGGAACACTTGGGCTACTTTTTATCCCTGAGAATTGTGCAGTTCCTGTGCGATAGCGATAAACGAATTCTATGCAAAGGCGCGGGCAACAGCTAGAATCACATATTAGGTAATGGTTTACTTTTAGCCTCGCAGTTCATAAGAGACAGAGGCAGTGAAAGTATTATTAGGGTCCCGTCCCATTATTAGAGTTTAGAACCCTTTGAGGACGGAACCCAAAAAAAGCTCGAAGTATAAGTACTCATTTATGTACGACTAGCTGTTGCCCGCGCCTCTGCGCAGAATTCGCTTATCTCTATCCCTCGGGAACTATCCTATGTCCTTCCCCGGTATTGAAACTATCTGTATACCAAATTCCAACTAGATCAGTTAAGAAAACAACCTATATTTGTTGCAGGCACTGTTGTGTTGTTAAGTAATTACAATATGGTATACATACATTATACATATCATGCGCGGCTAAATGGGCTTTGACTCCTTTGACTTTCATGAAGATAAAAAAGCAATTAGCTAACACTATCTTTCTAATCTGTGACTGCGAGTTGCGACTGTTGTTACCACAGATTAGAAAGATATAGTAGTAGTGGTTACTTACACTGTCCTGTCAGTTCAGTTGCAGCACTATGAATTGAAATTGTTAAATAAGCCGTTGAAGAAAAAAGTATTTGTTAGTTGTTACAATTATCGCCAGCACTTGAAGCTTCGACATACATTTACATTAGTAACATGGATTCGTCCGCCTGCCGCCGGCGCGCTTCCGACGCGGAACAGTCGGCGTGGTCATTCTGCCTGACGGCGGAGAGCGCGCCTGTGAAGGAGGAGCCCGAGTGGGGCGAGTGCGGCGTGAGCGACGCGGCCGCGGCAGAAGGCTTGTACCCCGGGCACGAGGTCAAAGACGAATTAGTAATTGGACCTGAGGTGGTGCAACAGCAGGACATCGCTTTTTCAATGCAAAGTAAGTAAGCTTCCTGATTACCTGACTTATGAAAATCAATTACCTATAGGGAGCATTTGTAAGGCAATGCTTATTAAAATTGTTTCCAAAGATAAAGATAGTGGGGTTAATAAATGTACCCCAAGGTACCACTTTCTAAACTATATCGCTTCTATTTCATTGACCTTTTTGTACCTCAAATGGTGATGCACGGGGCACTCAGTGAGGAGATGACAGAAATGGAGTTAGACAATATCCCCACTGCTACACAAGAAAATAATTGCTTGATCATCAGTTCTAACCTAACCTACTCAACTAGCTAGTAACAGTTTGTTGACCAGTTAGTTTTTCACCAAAAGTATAAAATAGTTAGTGAATTAACAGTTACTTGTAATTTAACTATAGTGCAGTTATGTTTAAAACATTGTTTGGCAGATGCCCCAAGCAGAATGGAGGAGAATCCATGGAATCCAAAGGCAGAAGGCGGCGCCGACGCCGCGTCCGGCACCCACGCCTGCCCTGGGGATGACCCTCACTGCAGCAGGAGCACCGAGCAGCAGCACGGGCTCAAAAGCTGTTTTGTCAGGCTCGAGCGTTTGCCAGTAGGAGACCTGCGCAGTTGCAATGGTGAGTGTTATGGTCTGACAGCGCGCAAGCTAACCCCGGAGCACTGTGGCGCGGACGACAGCAGAGCCAGAGATGTTCTTGCAACTTGCCAGCCTCGCTTGTGGGTCAGCATTATGGGAGGTGTCACAGTACAGGGGCTCCAGTTACAGTGAATCTAACAGGTTTATCCAAACAGGGCAGGGAGTACTGCGCGTCATAACATATGCCTTGATTTAAAACACTTATATGATACTAAAAATGTTGATCCTGGCTTTGCCCTTCTTTTTTTTGTTAATATCTCACCTGCCTACCTGATACAATACAATAAAATTACTCTGGAACACCACATAACAAACAATGCAATATATGACTTCTTATTCAACACATCAATTGTATGCTTAGTGGGGAAAACTCAGCAAGAAGAGTAATAATTGTCTCTGTGCTAGTTAGTATTTCTGCTGTCGCTACAACAGCTACAGAGTACATACTCAGCATCGTGTGGCGCCAACGGAGGTGGTGTAGACCAGCGGTTCCCGACCTATTACTTACCTATATCCCAACATATACCTCAAGTTTACCCCCTCTTGCCGACCGTCAACTAGGAAACAAATGATCAAATAACTGACACTACGACATGCTATTAATGATTTATATAATTTGTGAGACACTGTGTTGCCCGCAGCAGTGTCTACTAAGAATGCGTTAATCGCTATTCCGCGGAAACTATGGAATAGCCTGTTTAAATTGCTTAATATTAAAGTTCAAACTATCTCCTCCCGCATCGGTTTGTGCGTGGACAGACCGGCAGACAGACTGACAGAGTTACTTTCACATTTGTGACATTAGTTTGAATTAATTTTGAAAGCCAATTTTTCATAAATGAATACTCAATTGCAGATGTGCTGAGCAGAGCAGAGCAGGATGCGTGCAGGCTGGAGCCTGCAGGCAAGGCCGGGCCCGCAGCAGAGGGCACACGCACCCAGTCTACTTTCATGACCTGCAAACATTTGCACACAGGACAGAAACCACACAGTTGCGACACGTGTCGGGAGCAGCTTACACAACGAGGCCACTTGACTATACACACACAAACACACACGGCTGAGAAGCCGTACAATTGCGATGTAGGTAACAAACGATTTTCACTACAACGTAACTTGGCTAGGCATATACGAATACACACAGGTGAGAAACCGTACAGTTGCGATATATGTAACAAACGGTTTATACGACAAGGCCACTTGACTTCACATACACGAATACACACAGTCGAGAAACCGTACGGTTGCGATATATGTAATAAACGGTTTAAACATAAATCAACACTGACTTCACATATACGAATACACACAGGTGAGAAACGGTACAGTTGCGATATATGTAACAAACGGTTTGGGCGACAAAGCCACTTGACTTCACATATACTAATACACACAGGTGACAAACCGTACAGTTGCGATACATGTAACAAACGGTTTATACATAAATCAGCATTGACTTCACATATACGAATACACACAGGTGAGAAACGGTACAGTTGCGATATATGTAACAAACGGTTTATAGATAGATCAACAATGATTTCACATATACGAATACACACAGGTGAGAAACCGTACAGTTGCGATATATGTAACAAACGGTTTAGACAACAAAACCAGTTGACTTTACATATACGACTGCACACAGGTGAGAAACCGTACAGTTGCGACATATGTAACAAACGGTTTATACAACAAGGCCACTTGACTTCACATATACGACGACACACAGGTGAGAAACCGTACGGTTGCGATATATGTAACAAACGGTTTATACTTAAATCAACATTGACTTCACATATACCACTACACACAGGTGAGAAACGGTACAGTTGCGATATATGTAACAAACGGTTTACACAACAAGGCAACTTGACTTCACATGTACGAATACACACAGGTGAGAAACCGTACGGTTGCGATATATGTAACAAACGGTTTACAGATAAATCAGCATTGACTTCACATATACGAATACACACAAGTGAGAAACCGTACAGTTGCGATATATGTAACAAACGGTTTAAACAACAAAACCAGTTGACTTTACATATACGACTGCACACAGGTGAGAAACCGTACAGTTGCGACATATGTAACAAACGGTTTGGACGACAAGGCCACTTGACTTCACATATACGACGACACACAGGTGAGAAACCGTACGGTTGCGATATATGTAACAAACGGTTTACACTTAAATCAACATTGACTTCACATATACCACTACACACAGGTGAGAAACGGTACAGTTGCGATATATGTAACAAACGGTTTACACAACAAGGCAACTTGACTTCACATGTACGAATACACACAGGTGAGAAACCGTACGGTTGCGATATATGTAACAAACGGTTTATACGAAAAGACCACTTGACTTCACATATACGAACACACACAGGTGAGAAACCGTACGGGTGCGATATATGTAACAAACGGTTTACACAACAAGTCCAATTGACTTCACATATACGAATACACACACGTGAGAAACGTTACAGATGCGATATATGTAACAAACGGTTTATAGATAAATCAACAATGATTTCACATATACGAATACACAGGTGAGAAACCGTACGGTTGCGATGTGTAACAAACGGTTTATAGATGGGTCGTTCAAATTGAGTCATTATTTTAATTCTCAAAATATCGTCGATTTTCGATAATTTTAGGCTTTCAGGTTCACATACCCGAGTAGAGTAAGATATGAGTGAAGGCGTCATTGTACAGGTTATGATTTAGGATTTTCTAACAGGAAAGTAATGAAGCCCCGGATGGAAGGAAATGAAACATGACAGGATGGCAATGAGTGCGCTTGGAAGGTAATTCGAATGATTTATTACAAAACTAATGAAATATGCCTAGAGGGTAGTGGTCTAGTGAGTATATTTGGAAAGTAATGAGATTTGCCGTAATCGTTTTTAATTATTTAATGGTAATAGAGCTAATTATGATCTTCTAAGTTTGCGGCTGTGTTCACGCTTTTGAATACCGTTTTGTTGTACAGCGTGAAGTTCCAGTCCTTGAAGTTGTCAAACTCGATCGCAAAGTAAGCAGAGAGTTGCCAGTAGATAAAATGCTACCGTGCAGTGTTGCCAATGCTAAGATTTTGCATTTTGTATTTTATAATGTATATGTGACAGTTTTTTTTAATTTAATGGAGACTGATATACGCGTACTATGTTTTGATAGTGTTAGTCTCAATTACTACAGGAATATTGTGACGGACGTTTCTCATAGTGTTTGACATAAAAGTTGGTTGCGACAAAAATTGATACTAAAAGTTACAGTGCGCGGGAAAACCTGGAACTAAATATTTTCACACACGTGCCGCTTTTGCATAGACAGTGGCGCCGTTGTCTTTCGAGTCAGCCCTTGTAAGGAGTCGAAACAGAGATGGCGCCACTATCTAGACTATGTCTTTGACATTCAGCTCTCGAAAATGTCAATAATTGTGGTAAAATGTTTGTTATTTTTCATCTATCTGTACTGCTTTCTCGGACCGTATGTTTACAGTTAAATTTCATTTTATTTAAGAAAAACTGATTTCATACCAAAACAGGGGCCTTGCCATGACGTCTTAATGCGAGTCAATTCCGACTCAGTTCAGGTTTTAGCTGTCATATTTAGTATGGATCTGTCTGACAGCCAGCGAAGCTAAACAGAATCAGAATTGAATCTCATTAAGACATCATGGTAACTCCCCGGTTATTATTTAAATGGACACGCCGCGCTTGCTTAATAATGGACGGTAATAAAGGATTTTTATACAAAAAAAAAATGCAGGCGAACTGTCAGCCTCCTTTTTAGATGTCGGTTAACCTTTTCGCCGCCACGTCAAATACAAGAGACAACGCCACCCATACTCGAGACTTTATTGCGATGCCTTAAGTTGAACCTAAATCTAATTTAACGAAGGTTCCTTCATCCTTTTGCACTGAAACAATGGAAGTATATAATGGTCGATGGCGTTCAACCTGCGATGCTTATACACGAGTCGTTGGCGTCGAAAGGGTAAAAATGGCGACCGGTGGCCTTACGCCCGCCATCAGACAGACGTTTACATTTAAATTAAGATTTAATACCATTTTTATGGCCTGGCACGGAAATGACACGAAAATTGTGCGTTAAATTTCTGGTCACGGCGTGTCTTATTTATTTCGTTTTACCGTCAATATGTCACAGGCTTTAATTCTGAAATTCTGATTTCGTATCTCGCTGACCCGCTCACACTGACAATGTTTATTAAGGGAGTGAGAGGGACGGTATGATAAGAACTTTTGATTTCAGAGTAGACCCCCAGTTCGAAGCCAAATCTTTATGTAAGTTAGTTTAGAATTTACAGTGTAAATATTAAAAAGATGTTGGGTTTGTGATACATGTCTTAAATTAAGCCCGTGGTTTTTTAATGAGAACATTACGAGTAGATCAATTAAAAAAACTTGGTTTGATAGGAAAGAGTAGAAATTTAAAACAAGAACATAATGTGATATGACTAATTCTTGTTCAATTTCAACTTTCTCTAGTATTGAAGCTGCTGTTCTTTTGGTTTGGCTGCATGGCTCCGCAACCACAGCCATTTCGGTTTCAAAATAAAAAATACAGATGTTGCCAGTATAGAAAAACTTTAATTTCATTGGGACATGGGCCACCATCGTGAGACCAGGGTTTATGTTTGTGATATGGTTTTAAAAAGCGGCATTATCTCGCTTGGTCCATCAGCGTCTCATCTAGTCGTTAGTTAATTTATTTTTTTATTAAATGGCATTCTGTACGATGTTGGATTTAGTTTTAAGTTTTCGAATAAAATGGTTATTGGACAAGTTTTGGTTATTTGTTTTGATCCTTCTCCCTTTTGTGGCTGCTGTGTATAACATCCTGTATTGTCGATCGGTGTTTATAGTATTTAGATTGAGAAAAATAGGTCTAAACGGCCGCTAGTGAAGCTGTCGTGAAACTTGAACACGGCACAGTTAAGTACGCGCAAGCATCATTCTTGTCAAAATCTCAATGAGGAACTATTTCTTCCGTTGGTATTTTTTAAATGTTTGCTTGTGAAAACAAGACTATGCAAAGGTAAGGCGTAAACGATCGAAGTGGAGTAAGAAATAGCTGTTTAATAGAAAAAAAACATTCACATGTTAAACTACTCAAGGACTTGAGAATATGCACACGAATCAGCCATTTTGTGACTGATGACCACGTGCATCACCGCATGACAACTTGCAACATGAAACATTGGGCAAACCATTCTGGAGATAAATGGAATGGAAACATTCGTTTTTTACGTAAACAAATATTGCAGCGCCTCCAAGCGGATAAGCAAAACACCATAACACCTATCTCAAAACCACCGTTGAGAAAATGAAAATTAAGACCCACCATACCCCTGGCAGTACCACTGCGGGTAGGGTGGGACTCTACCATACCACCGTAATGCTGTGAGCTACGGGTATTAATTAGGTTAGGGTAGTTAGGTAGCTCCTTATGCCCGAAGGGCAAACGCGGAGCTCCTTCGATTTTATTTTTCAATTTCTCAAATCCCAGCACTACTATGGAGGTATGGTTCAGCCCCACCCTAGCCTCAGGAGTAGTGCCAGGGGTATGGTGGGTCTGAAAGGAAATGCGGGTCGGACCCAATGCAGAAAACCGCAATAACCTTTATTATTGTATACTGGGTTTTTCCCGCGACTCCGTCTGTGTAGAAAACTGTTATAGCTATTCCGCAGTAACTTTCTTATGTAATTTTTAAACTTTTCAATTTGTAATTATGTAAAATGAAACTTTCCCTAATGCTAAAAAAAATGTACTTCACACATGGCTGTATGGGCTTTGAACCCTTTGCCAAGTTTGCCAGCTCTGTGAACGAAGAAAATTTGATTAAACAGTCATATTCATATCCACCAATAATATAATCGTACAATTTTAGTTCTCGATTTGATTGGTTCGACGTGACAATCCGCGGCCGATATTTCGCGTCGCGTACATCGGTCGGTCGTACATTGACTCAAACTGTCAAGTCTAATCTTTAATTAAAAATCGTTAAAATTACTTACAAATACAGCTTGCTATTTGCTATGGTAACATAAACATAAGTCAAATGCAGCACTGTGAATTGAAATTAGTAAACAATCCGTTCAAGATAGGAGTATTTGTTACAAATACCGCCGGCACTTGAAGCTTCGACATACATTACATCAGTAACATGGAGTCGTCCGCGTCCGCCTGCCGCCGGCGCGCTTCCGACGCGGAACAGTCGGCGTGGTCATACAGCCTGACGCCGGAGAGCGCGCCTGTGAAGGAGGAGCCCGAGTGGGGCGAGTGCGGCGTGAGCGACGCGGCCGCGGCAGAGGGCTTGTACCCCGGGCACGAGGTCAAAGAGGAATTAGTAATTGGACCTGAGGTGGTGCAACAGCAGGACATCGCTTTTTCAATGCAAAGTAAGCTACCTGATTACTTGACTTATGAAAATCAATTACCTATAGGGAGTATTGGTAAGGCGATGCTTTTAAAAATTGTTTCCATAGAAAAAAAAGAGGGGTTAATAAATGTACCCCAAGGTACCACTTTCTAAACTATGTTGCTTCTATTTCATTGACCTTTTTGTACCTCAAATGGTGATGCACGGGGCACTCAATGAGGAGATGACAGAAATGGAGTTAGACAATATCCCCACTGCTACACAAGAAAATAATTGCTTGATCATCAGTTCTAATCTAACCTAACCTTCTCAATTAGCTAGTAACAGTTTGTGTGGGATGCACCTATTTGGTTCGAAGAAAACTCGAAAGTCGGTACTTGAAGGTGGAGGGCTTGTTTCAGGAGCGGCGTGGTGGTCGGAGTGTATCGTGATTTCTATTATTCTATTGTGATCTGTGCCCCTATTTATTCGGTGGCTTATCCCCACCACCATGCTCCGCTCCTCCCTCCACCGATCAGCTTAATTGTGTAGCAATCCTAAATTTACTGATTAATTTTATCTTAAACTATTGAAGCTTACATATATACTCATTATTTGTCCATTCATTCCACTGCAGTCCGCATCGCCCGAGAGTTATACGCCGACTGAGCGCGGAGGACCGCGCGCACCGCGATATATTTACGTCCCTCTTCCCCCGACCCCTGGGTATAAATATATAACGTGCACGCCCCGCGGTCGCCCTCAGTCGCGACTCGATGCTGGCACTGTGCGCATCTAACAAGCGTCTGTTTAATGATCTATTTATAATTCCTATCTCTTTAGGTTTACCTGGACGCCTGTTAGGTACGCTGGAACGAATGAATGAATGAACACTAAGATTATTTATTTACTTAATAACTTATAACTATGTACACGGCCAAAACTTAATTCTAACGTTACAATTGCTCTTCTGCACACAGTTTGTTGACCAGTTAGTTTTTCACCAAAAGTACAAAAAAGTTAGTGAATTAACAGTTACTTGTAATTAAACTGTAGTGCAGTTATGTTTGAAACATTCTTTGGCAGATGCCCCGAGCAAAATGGAGGAGAATCCTTGGAATCCAAAGGCAGAAGGCGGCGCCGACGCCGCGTCCGGCACCCACGCCTGCCCTGGGGATGACCCTCACTGCAGCAGAAGCACCGAGCAGCAGCACGGGCTCAAAAGCTGTTTTGTCAGGCTCGAGCGTTTGCCAGTAGGAGACCTGCGCAGTTGCAATGGTGAGTGTTATGGTCTGACAGCGCGCAAGCTAACCCCGGAGCACTGTGGCGCGGACGACAGCAGAGCCAGAGATGTTCTTGCAACTTGCCAGCCTCGCTTGTGGGTCAGCATTATGGGAGGTGTCACAGTACAGGGGCTCCAGTTACAGTGAATCTAACAGGTTTATCCAAACAGGGCAGGGAGTACTGCGCTTCTTAACATATGCCTTGATTTAAAACACTTATATGATAGTAAAAATGTTGGTCCTAGCTTTGCCCTTCTTTTTTTTGTTAATATCTCACCTGCCTACATAATACAATACAATAAAATTACTCTCAAACACCACATAACAATTAATACAATACTGTGACTTCTTATTCAACACATCAATTGTATGCTTAGTGGGGAAAACTCAGCAAGAAGAGTAATAATTGTCTCTGTGCTAGTTAGTATTTCTGCTGTCGCTACAACAGCTACAGAGTACATACTCAGCATCGTGTGGCACCAACGGAGGTGGTGTAGACCAGCGGTTCCCGACCTATTACTTACCTATATCCCAACATATACCTCAAGTTTATTTTCATAAATGAATACTCAATTGCAGATGTGCTGAGCAGAGCAGAGCAGGATGCGTGCAGGCTGGAGCCTGCAGGCAAGGCCGGGCCCGCAGCAGAGAGTACACGCACCCAGTTTACTTTCATGACCTGCAAACATATGCACACAGGACAGAAACCACACAGTTGCGACACGTGTCGGGAGCAGCGTACACAACGAGGCCACTTGACTATACACACACAAACACACACGGCTGAGAAGCCGTACAATTGCGATGTATGTAACAAACGATTTTCACTACAACATAACTTGGATAGGCATATACGACTGCACACAGGTGAGAAACCGTACGGTTGCGATATATGTAATAAACGGTTTACACAACAAGCCCACTTGACTTCACATATACGAATACACACAGGTGAGAAACGGTACAGTTGCGATATATGTAACAAACGGTTTACACAACAAGCCCGCTTGACTTCACATATACTAATACACACAGGTGAGAAACCGTACGACACGTGTCGGGAGCAGCTTACACAACTAGGCCGCTTGAGTAGACCTAGACACACACGAACACACACGGTGGAGAAGCTTTACCGTTGCGATATATGTAAGAAACGGTTTATGAACCGAAGTAGCTTGACTAAGCATATACGAACGCACACAGGTGAGAAACCGTACGGTTGCGATACATGTAACAAACGGTTTACGCAACGAAATAGCTTGACTAAGCATATACGAACGCACACAGGTGAGAAACCGTACGGTTGCGATACATGTAACAAACGATTTAGACAAGAAGGCCACTTGACTTCACATATACGAACGCACACAGGTGAGAAACCGTACGGTTGCGATACATGTAACAAACGGTTTACGAAACAAACTAGCTTGGCTATGCATATACGACTGCACACAGGTGAGAAACCGTACGGTTGCGATATATGTAAGAAACGGTTTATACGTAAATCAATATTGACTTCACATATACGAATACACACAGGTGAGAAACCGTACGGTTGCGATATATGTAACAAACGGTTTATAGGTAAATCAACATTGACTTCACATATACGAGTACACACAGGTGAGAAACCGTACGGTTGCGATATATGTAAGAAACGGTTTATACGTAAATCAACATTGACTTCACATATACGAGTACACACAGGTGAGAAACCGTACGGTTGCGATATATGTAACAAACGGTTTACAGGTAAATCAACATTGACTTCACATATACGAGTACACACAGGTGAGAAACCGTACAGTTGCGATATATGTAAGAAACGGTTTATACGTAAATCAATATTGACTTTACATTTACGAATACACACAGGTGAGAAACCGTACGGTTGCGATATATGTAACAAGCGGTTTATACGTAAATCAATATTGACTTCACATATACGAATACACAGGTGAGAAACGGTACAGTTGCGATATATGTAACAAACAGTTTAGACACCAAAGCCACTTGACTTCACATATACGACTGCACACAGGTGAGAAACCGTACGGTTGCGATATATGTAACTAACGGTTTACACAACAACGCCACTTGACTTCACATATACGAATGCACACAGGTGAGAAACCTTACAGTTGCGATCTATGTAATAAACGGTTTACAGCAATCAATTAATCGGTTTAGTCAATTGGCTAGGCATAAACGATACCACACAGGTGAGAAACCGTACGGTTGCGATATGTATTATCCCTACATGTACCCAACTCTATTTTTGCAGGGGTACTTGGGGTATGACTCTCTGCAATTGCGTAGACTGCTGTCTTTGGCCAAGTTTGTCATTAGTATAGTAAGAAACCAAATTGACTGTGTCTATCTCGTGTCGGTATTTGTGCGCATCTTTGTCCCGGAGCGCTACACGCGCGCGCGACGGCACCCGCTGCTGTCAGTGCCTGCAGGACGCACGCGTGCGTTCGCGCATGCGCCGGCCACGCGCGCGCTCGCGCTGCTCAACTCTGTGCTCGCGGCGGCGCCGCACGTAGACCTGTTTGCCGGTGCAATAGGGCGGCTGATGACAGAGTGCAAGAGGGTAGCTGAAGGCCAGATGCCTGAGAGCTCTATTAATTAAAGTACCTAATATAATTTCATGTTTCGTAGATAATAATATATATAGCTATTTTGTGTTAATCTGTAGGTTTGTGCCGTTTTGGCTTTAGCTGTTAAGGTACAAATTTGTCATGAATAAATAAATAAATAAATAAATAAATAAATGTGTGACAAATGGTTTATAGATGGGTCGTTCAAATTGGGTCACTTTAATTTTCAAAATATTGTCGATTTTCGAGAATTTTAGGCTTTGAAATGGTTCACATACCCGAGTAGAGTAAGATATGAGTAAAGGCGTCATTGTACAGGTTATGATTTAGGATTTTCTAAAAGGAAAGTAATGAAGTCTCGGATGGAAATTAAATATGACTGGATGGCAATGAGTGCGTTTGGAAGGTAATGAGATTGATTACAAAGTTAATGAAATATGCCTAGAGATTAGTGAGCTAGTGAGTAAATCGCATGCTGAGAAAGAAACTAACGTAACTCAAAAAACACGTTTTGTGGCAAATCGCAAGAATGTGATCGACTTTTAGGCTTGTCTGTGTCCAAAGCCTCGCAACTTTTTTTCCCTTTAATATATGATAAAACCAATTTTTTTTTAGTTCTATTCATTATTTCTAATTCCATTACCAATACAGAATTTAGGTAAATAATGTTAAAACATAAAAAAATGCAACTAAAAAAAGTATTCATAATTGAGTCACTTTAATATTAAAAATAATGATGTATGGCTTCGAACATTCGAAATAAAACCGACACTTTCTTAATAATACCATCATCTCATCCACAATGTTTAATACTAAAGTAACGCAAAGACAAATATGTCACAAAATCAATTACGTGTATCGATACTAAAGTGACCCAATCACAACATGGGTCTCTATAGAATTAAACATATTTGTGCAAACTTACCGTATGAATAATACAGAAAAAAACAGAGGCTGTGATTGCGCTGCCGCGCGCTCTTTAAACAATCATATCTCCGTCAATTTTTGTTTGACAGAAAAAACAAAAAAACCAAATTGTTTGTCAGAAAAATGCCTAAATTTTTAATCCATACACTTTTATACGTATCTGTCGTCATTTTTGAGATATTATGAAAAGAAAGTGGGTTTTTTAAAAATTTGAAATTTTGTTTTTTTTTTTAATCGTGACTTTTTTGAAAAATATGTGTCCTGAAGCAGCCAAACTGATACTATCTATCAAACTCTTCATAATAAAGTTAATTCTAGGCGGAATACGATTAATTTTAATTTTGGTGGAAATGGCACTTATGAAACCCATTGATTTAAAAGAAAAAACATTAGATGCTCCCCTTATTTGCAATACAGCTCACTTATTTTACGTGCAAAAGTTATTTTAATAGTGCTCATTTTAAAGCTTATTTTAAGCACTACAAAACCCTTTTGTATTAGAATGCATAAAATGCATCTGCTCGCCGCTAGATGGCATTGACCACATCGATTAAATTTCAGACACAATAAAAAACGGCTTTGATCTTTAATATCTAGCTTAATATTGCACTTAGAATACTTTACAAAAAACCAAATTGTTCATTGTTTTACCTGCTACAATTTTGTTTCTTATAAAATTTTCGATAAAACGTATATTGTTGGAGATATTTGCAAAAAACCGACGAAAAACGTGAAAAAATTGCGAATTTTCAATTGCCAATAACTTGAAAAGTATTGGATTTTTTGAAAAACTTTATAAATGATTTTTTGCTTAAAATTAGGCCTTCTATCGATATCCGAGGTTATTTTGAAAAAAAAAAATTCACCCCCGAGAAGGGGTGGCAACCACCCCCAGGGTGGTTGCGGAGTTCAAATCATTTTCACTATTGAAGTTAAGGGTAAGATGAACCTAATTCCATAATTGTATGCAATTCGGTCCACAGTAAAAAAATTCGGAGCAATAATGCTAAAATGACTGCCCTAATGCTGTTTACACCATCCGTGACGTAACACTGATAAGAGATAAGAGATAAGAGATAATTTATTTGCATAAACATGAGTTAATATTCACATTACAAAGTTGTTCTAGTCATAAAAGAGTCCGTCATGTTTTACCTTTCGGCGTACAAATCACAATACACATACACATTACAACGATGAAAATTATTACTAAAATATTATTATTATTGAAATAAATATTATTAAAATTATTACAGTATAATTAAATTAGTAAATGTTATCAAATTTATTATCCATGTCATTTAAGAATTCATCAATATTATAATAGCATTTTTTGTATAAAAATTTTAACAACTCTCGTTTAAACCTATTCATATTCATATCCCTAATTACCTTCGGTATTTTATTATAAATTTTAGGTGCCATACCAAATACACTTTTCTTTAGAAGTGCAGTGTGTGTGAATTGGTTTCTAATTCTATTATTATCTCGTGGTCTTAATGCTGTATTGTTATTTATATTACGTTCAAATATATCAGAGTTACCTTTAACAAACATAGCCATCTCATATATATAAATGCATGGAAATGACAAGATATTATGTTTTATAAAGCATGGCCTGCAACTGTCTAATGGTGACAGGCCGAACATTGCCCTAATGCACCTCTTTTGACTTTTAAAAGCCTGTTCCCTATCAGTGCCATTCCCCCAGCAAATTACTCCATATCTTAAGACCGACGCGACCAATGCGTGGTATGCTGCTAAAACTGTTTCCACGTTAACTATTTGACTCAGTCTGTATAAGGCATAAGACGACTTTGACAATTTTTGGCATACCACTTCCACGTGTTTTTTCCAGGTAAGAGATTGATCAATAGTGACTCCCAAGAATTTTATAGATTCTACCCTATCTATTGTGCACTCTTGGTAAGAAATTTTTGTAGGTATAGTGGTCTTCCTTTGCGTAAAGTGCATTAGCTTAGTTTTTGTTAAATTTACCTTAAGATTATTACAGTTAAGCCAAGCGACAACAACACCAAGTGTAGAATTTATATGACTTTCGTATGTCGCCATATCTTTGCATTCTACTGTCACTGTACTGTCATCCGCAAACAAAGTCATTGGACTGTCTACTGCTCTTGGTAAATCATTAATATAGACAATAAAAAGCAACGGTCCCAATACCGAACCTTGTGGAACACCATACTCAGCAATGCGACTATCGGACAAAATTGAAACTTCTTTTTTCGTCTTTGAATCAAATGTAGTTATTTCTACATATTGTTGTCTTTTCCTTAAGTAAGATTCCATTAACTTAAGTATGTTACCCCTTATACCACAAGCATGAAGTTTTTTTAAAAGAATTTCATGGTCGACAAAATCGAAAGCTTGCGTCATGTCCATAAATATAGAACACGTTGGCTTTCTGCTATCCATATTTTTCGTGACAATATCAAGTAAATTGAAGATTGCCATAGTTGTAGATCTATTTTTACGAAAACCGTGTTGTTCTTTTGCTAGTATAGATTTTTTTTCGAAATATGAGTACATTTTACTATGAATAAATTTTTCAAACACTTTTGCAAATATTGATAACAGGGCCACAGGTCTATGAGAATCCATTTCCTGTTTATCACCCTTCTTAAAAATTGGTTTTATTATAGCGATCTTTAGTACATCAGGGAAAATACCTTCACTTATGCTGATATTAAAAAGATAGCTCAGGTGTGGTGCTATATATTCTGCTACATATTTGACAACCTTAGTCGACACTTGGTCATGTCCCACACTTTTTTTGTTATTTAATTTTTTTATAATTTTATAAATGTCCATAGGAGAACTTGGAGACATGAACATAGACGCCATTGTACTTATCATGTTATCGGTTCTATAAGGATTATTGCTTTTGCTAGTACTGCTAGTTGATTGTGATGTTCTATTGATGTAATAATCGTTAAATGCATTTGCTATATCCCGTGGATCAGTAATAACTGTGTCCTTCGTTTTTACTGTTTTGATTCGATCCCTGGGGCGGTTTGGCCTTGTTGTATTTATTATTTTCCATGCCATTTTTGTTCTATTGTCTGCAGTTTTTATCGCATTATTGTTTTGTAGACGTTGCGATGTCTTAGTGATTGCCTTCATTTTAATTGAATAATTCTTATATTTTAATTTGTTTGTCAACGTCGGTTTAGATCTATACTCCCATAAAAGCTTCCTTTTTACTTTACTACACTTCCTTATGCCCTTCGTTATCCAATTTGGTCTCCTGTTTGCTCTTATTGTAACCAAGTTTGTGGGAAAGCAGAGGTCGTAAAATAGTTTGAAAGTGTTATGGAAGATGTTAAAAGCTTCATTCGGATTATTTGTATACATCATATCATTAATCGGCATATTTTCCATACAATATCTAAATTTATTAAGATTATGAACACAATAATCTCGTTTTTCTACTCGCCAGAACTCGATTTTACAATTGTTTTTTATCGGGATTTTTAGCAGTTGCGCTGTGTGATCAGAAAGACCCATTTCGATAACATCTATTTCACATGTAGTTTTCATGTTATGTGCTATATTGTCTATGCAAGTACCACTAATGATTCTTGTGACTTGCTCAACTTGTAATTTGAGATTATAACCATTAAGACAATTGACGAACTCCTTCGAGATTTTATTTGCCTGAAGAGTATTTATATTAAAGTCACCGCAAAGAACAACATTATGTTTAGTCTTGTTGCATATAGCATGTAGAATTTTTTCAAGTTTCTCGAAAAATAAACTCAGGTACATGTATTTCGTTTTTGGTACTCTATACACACAAATAACTATAAGTTTATGTTTAACCAGTTCCACAGCACAACACTCGATCAACCCACATATTGATTCATCCGCTATTTCAGTTAATTCTCTGAAGACATTTCCATTTTTAACTAAAATACACGCTCCTCTCTTTTTGTCCCTTACAAAGGCGGCTGCCATTTGGTAATTTTCGATATTTAATGTATCCCTACATGCTGCTGTCATATTATGCTCCGTGATACAGAGTACATCAATACTAATTTTTTTTTCAAGGAATTCGTCCAAATAGATTATAAGTGATTCCTTTTTGCTCATTAGCCCAGCAATATTTTGGTGTAGTATGTTACAAGAATTACTCTTGGGGACGAAAAAAGTTATTAATTTGAGGTATCTCTTTACACTTACTTTTCGGAAAATAATTCGTAATTGATTTCTGCGTAATTTTTTTCTGTTTTTCAGTTCGCGATATATGGAAAGTAATGAGAACAATATCATTCTATGCTCTTCTAACACGAAAAGGGCTGTTTTCAACTATCCACATTGTGAAGTATGCTTTTGTGGGTCTTTCTGTTAGTTAATCATTCTATGCTCTTCTAACACGAAAAGGGCTGTTTTCAACTATCCACATTGTGAAGTATCCTTTTGCGGGTCTTTCTGTTAGTTTAACTCATTTATGTGAATTTTCGAATTAGGTCACTTTCGTTCTCAGCATGCGATATATAGAAAGTAATGAGACTTGCCGTAATAGTTTTTAATTATTTAATTGTAATAGAGCTATTTATACATATTAAAAACGAACTATTTAGTGTGAAATGATGTTTTTATGAAATAAAACTTGTCTTTAATAGTAATTATCTGTTCTTTATTAAAAATTTTAGTTTCTTCAAAATCAACACAACATAGATATTATACTAAGTTTTGGTAAATTTTTAACAGGAATTGCCCTTCTATCCTTTTCTGGCTCTGACACATTTTGCACGATTTGAGATTCGGTTACCACATATCATCAGAAATATTTGGCCAACCGAATTTAAGAATCGTTCCCTGAGCTTTATTCAAATACCACCATTATTCACCTGCTATGGGTGGTGTAGGGGCACAGTATATATATAAGCTAAAGCAGTAAGGAAACTACGAACAAATCGGCTGAAACTAAATAAATAAATTTCTGTTAAATAAAACGTTAGGCTGTTTAAATGATAAAGTAGTTGCCGTATATTATGGAGCGCGTTTTTGGTGAAAATTCTACTACGGACTTTCGTCGGTATCATCTTGCATCTATAATATACCTACTATTTTATATATATAGGACTACATTTGAAGGATGTCTTGCCAAATACCGATACGTACTTTGCCTATACCATAACTTTTTCATTATTTGACAGATTGCTTTCAAAATCGATATCTGAGGATATGGTTAGTCTCAGACATCGAATCCGTTAACGGAATGAGAAAAAGTAGCCGCCATCTTGAACTTTTTAGTTATTCGACCGATTGTTTTCAAAATCGATATCTGGGTATCCGGTTGGTCTCCGACATCGAATCCGTGGACGGAATGAGAAAAAGTAGCCGCCATTTTGAACTTTTTAATTATTCGACCGATTGCTTTCAAAATCGATATCTGGGGATATGGTTAGTCTCAGACATCGAATCCGTTAACGGAATGATGAAAAGTAGCCGCCATCTTGAACTTTTTAGTTATTTGACCGATTGTTTTCAAAATCGATATCTGGGTATCCGGTTGGTCTCCGACATCGAATCCGTGGACGGAATGAGAAAAAGTAGCCGCCATCTTGAACTTTTTAGTTATTCGACCGATTGTTTTCAAAATCGATATCTGGGTTTCCGGTTGGTCTCCGACATCGAATCCGTGGACGGAATGAGAAAAAGTAGCCGCCATTTTTAACTTTATAATTATTCGACCGATTGCTTTCAAAGAAAAAAAAAACAGTTTTATAGTGCCGTGTCCATCATAGAAACCAAATAAACGTTTGTCTTTTTTTTAGACAAATTAAGGGTGCCAACCCTAATAATACTCTTAATTAAGTGTAGTTAGTTACTTTAAAACAGGCGTTACTAGCTGGTATTATAGCGCTAACTCAACAAAAATCTTTACAATTTTATATAAATTAAATCGACAACCCTAACGCTCTAACGGAGCGTAGGTTTTTATTTCAAAAAGTATGCCTAGCTTCCATACTGGTCTATTTATTTACTGTGGTAGGGGTATAGCACGCGTCACGGAATGACGAGGATCCGGGTTCGATTCCCGGCCATAGCTTTACTTTTCGGATTTTTCTGTTCTAATTTTCACAGACATTTAGAAATTTTTATTCAAATGGTTTAAATTGTACTACTCACACGACATCTCATCTTTGCTCACAATTTTTCCAATAAAGTAATGCGGTTTATCTTTTACTGTGTGCTTCACTATCACCCAATCATCCACGTTATAATTTAATGCAATGTTTCATCGATGTATCTAGGTGTCTTAATTTTTTGTGTATCACAGTTATGATCAAAATCCTTTACAGTAGCTTTGCTGGGCGACGGCTGATATATTTTTTGGTCATCGATATTGGTGGAATCAGCAAAAACAATAAATTTTTGAAACTTGTTGCTGAACGTCAAATCCTTGAGTTGTACTCAGTCGACACTTATAATGCGAGTAGTCAAATGGGACATTTGACAATATTGTGACTAGATATTTCCTTATCAACGGAGACTAATTGGAAAGGAGTCTCGTCTATTGATGAAAATGAAAATGTATTTTTGCAAATTGGCCGCCAAGGGCTCTTTTACATGTAGTGGAGGCAAAATACGTGAAATTTCCCTTAAGTCAGGAAATAATTCTAAGAACTGATAAAAACAATTGTTTTTGATTTGTATGGGTTAGAAATGGAATTTAATACATCACTTGATATATTCACCCCCCCGGAAAGGGGTGGAATTGGTTGAAAATGGTGTAATAGTAATAACTAAGAAGAAAAAATAGGTGTAGTCTGTGCAATTTGCCATACGTTTTATTTCATCTTAATCTATATTTGCACCCGTTATTTAGCTCAATTCAAGCTACGGAACATACAAAAAAAAATCATATAACTAAAAATATACTTTTTGGCATTGCGGCCCCGGGAAAAATACAGAACGCGGTGCAAATTGAGAAAATGATGAGAATATATATCAAAACACAATACCAAATTTGCACCAGGGTGCGACACCCGGAAAGTAGTTTTCTATGTTTTACTGTCTTTGTACTTCGGGGGAAATTTTGGAATTAATAAAAATCGTCACAATCGTCTTAACTTGGTTTGATTTACATTCGCACCTAGGGATTGCAATCCAGCGGCGTTTTCAATCCAGCGGAATTTTTGCTGGATTGACCTGAATCCAGCTGGATCCAGCGCGGATCCAGCAAAACGTGGAACGAAAATAAAAAGACGACATTTTTAAGACTTTTTTTATTAATTTGTACTTCTTACGATAATCTTTGAAATCTTCCACTCATTTGGTGATATCTTATATTAATTTGCTTTTGTAGGTATTTCGGGTTTCAAATTGCGTTCAAACTTCCTTTTGTTTATTTCCGATATTTTGGCGCTATTGCAAGCACCGCACCGTGGTTACGGGAGGACTAATAGTTTGAACGCGTTTTTGAACTGGAAAAACCTATAAAAACCTATCTTTATACACATGGCACAGCTTTTTTCTAATCAAAATTGCGCATTTTATCAATCTTGTTTAATAGCAACAATACTCACACACATATACACACACACAAAGTTCTAAATAACTAAATAGTCCACTGTAGGATATGTACCTACTTCCTGCAATTAAAGGTAGGTAATAAAATAAGATCGGTTTAAATAAGAAAACAAAAACAAAAATATTTCGCGATGTGTTGACGAACCTCACCAAACGTGTCTTCCTTTTCCTTCTTCGAGAAAGTAAGAGACATGAATCAAATCAACATTAATATTAAAATTAAAAATAAACATTTTACTTTACTTACCAATTACCATTCAGTCTCTCAAACAACAACCAACACGCACTTCATATGCACTTTAGTGACACAAAGACACTTTCTATCGAGACGAGAGCAGTTATTCAACTCATCAACTGTCTTTGATTTATAAAATAAACAAACATAAGCGGTAGGTACAGTTGGTAAGGGGGAAAGGGGGCGGGCGGCGTTGCCTTTCATGCGGCACGCACGTGCTATGGTGACAGAACGGCAACGTTGCCGCGCCGATTCGAAAATGGCGGCAACTCAAAACTAAACAATAGAAATTGATACGTTTGCGGATCCGCATCGCTGGATCAAGATGTATGCTGGATCCAGCATGTTTAAAAAGGCGCTGGATCCAGCTGGATTGCTGTATGCTGGATCCAGCAATTGCAACCCCTATCGCACCCCATAAAAAAATGACATTTCTACACGGAACATGCGGTTCTGTAATACTACCCGCTACCTAGCGTTCGCTGCTATTCCTTGCGTTTAGATAGAACTATGTTTACCAAACTTCCGGTTAAAATTTTCTTTTTTTTATTGAGTGCGAATGTAGTATCTTTTAAATATGTGTTATTTATAAATTTTCACGACTATCTTAATTTCCCCCGAAGTACAATCTACAAAAGAGTGAAAAAAAACATGTTCCATACTTTGCACGGGGGTGCAAAGTTACCTGGGTGTTTATAATACTTTGAAAAGCTTAATCTAAGTTTGCACCAACCGTTTGAATTATCCTCGAGCCGCAATCAGAAAAAAATATTTTACCAAGATTCTATACATCGTACACCTTTTTAATTAACATACATTATGTACCAAAGGGGACCCTTCACGTGGCTAAACTTGCGCCTAATACCTTTTATCATACTCCAAAATAACGGCATTTGAAGTTTATACCTAATATTTGAAAGTGTTCCGTACATGATAGAAACCATCTAGTCGTGCCCTCTAACGATTCCACAAAAAAACACGACTACACGAATTACTTCCATACTTTTCCGTAATTCGACTATACTAATGTATTTTTGAAACTACAAGCGCATTCGGAAAGACCATCATTGCCAAGAAGAATGCGCCGCAAGAAACTTGGCAGAGAATCATTTTTTCAAAATAAAATACAATAAGAATACTTAAATTCTACTTAAATTAAATACATTTTTTTAGCATAAAGGGTAAGTATTGCCATACAACGCGGCAATGCTGCCAGCCTTCTGGGCACCATGTCACCGGGCAGTGATTTAGGGCAACTTTTTTATTTATAGTTTTATGACTATTTGTTTTATAATTAATAGTAGTTTTAGTTCTAGTATCTCCATGTATTATATATGTATTTTAATTGTTTTGTAACTAAAAATAAATAAAATAAAATAATACATTTATAAAAGGGATATATAAGGTCCCCGAGCCTTAAATTATATTAATCTGTAGTAGAGATATATAATGTATTTACTAGTCAAAACAACAACAAAAAAAAATTAATTCAGTGGAGGTGTGAAACGCCTCGACCGTCAAATATATTAGTTGGTGTCTCCAATGTCGAAGAGAAAAAAAAACAAAATTATGAAATATACATTTTATGTCAAGGACGTAACCAATAAGCTTATGGATTCCGAAGGCAAGCTTACGTCTGCCGCCCCCATGTTGGCTCTCACGCACTCATGTCCTGCTCTGAAATAGGAATATAGGCCCATTGTAGTGTATGCGGTTAAGCCAATAGCTTAAGTAGCATACATACGCTGTCTCGTATGTCACGGACTGGCGGGAAAAGTAACTGTCACTAGAGGAGCGGACGACCAAGGCTGAGGCGGGAGTACGTGACTTGAAAGTGAGATTATTGCAATCCGTGGACACTGTCGAGCCAGTGTTAGAATTTATAGGCTGCACAATAATACAATACAAATACCGGGAAACCTTACAACTTTGCCTTTTCATGTAGCTTTGCCCACCGCGTCGCATTTCAGTAGAAGCGAAATCTACCAAAAATGATCACAAATACGCTTTATTTCTAATCTGTGGCTTATAGCTAATCTAATTGCTGACAACACTGACCTATCGGTTGACGCGTGTACTATATCTCTCTAATCTGTACGCGCATTGATTGGTCGTACGGTCGTACATTGCCTCAAACTGTCAAATCTAATCTTTAAAAATCGTTAAAATTACTTACAAATACAGCTTGCTATTTGCTATCAAAGAGAATATAATCACTACGTTATATAACAACTAAAAAAACATACAATAAAATTACCTGTTTGGGTCAAGCGGAAATCTAGCCAAAAATATGTCTTTGCTCAATCTTCTCACTCTCCGGACACCACAAATTTCACACTTTCGCAAAGATTTGCCACCCATAATGTTTGTTTATGCAGTTAAATTGCAGTTTTTTAATAATTAACATGTAGTTATTACTTGCTCAGATTCGACTTGATGGCGGCAATGGCGTACGTCACGTCACATGCTTGCCAACATGAGGTGATGTATAATGCGGCTAAATTAGCGTGTCGGGGTTGGTATGCTAAGACAGAACATTAACCAACTCTTTTATTTGGCAAGGTAGTTTTAGTTTTCAATGTTGGCACAAAGTACGTTCATAATTCCATACATTGTTATTTTTATATGGAGTGTCGATAGGCTGCTATGGTAACATAAGTCAAATGCAGCACTGTGAATTAAAATTAGTAAACAAGCCGTTCAAGATAGGAGTATTTGTTACAAATACCGCCAGCTTGAAGCTTCGGCTTCGACATACATAACATTAGTAACATGGATTCGTCCGCCTGCCGTTCCGACGCGGAACAGTCGGCGTGGTCATACAGCCTGACGGCGGAGAGCGCGCCTGTGAAGGAGGAGCCCGAGTGGGGCGAGTGCGGCGTGAGCGACGCGGCCGCGGCAGAGGGCTTGTACCCCGGGCACGAGGTCAAAGACGAATTAGTAATTGGACCTGAGGTGGTGCAACAGCAGGACATCGCTTTTTCAATGCAAAGTAAGCTACCTGATTACTTGACATATGAAAATCAATTATCTATAGGGAGTATTTGTAAGGCAATGCTTTTAAAAATTGTTTCCATAGAAAAAAAAGTGGGGTTAATAAATGTACCCCAAGGTACCACTCTCTAAACCAGGAGTTTCCAACCGGTGGGGCGCGCCCCACTGGGGGGGCGTAGGGTAATCCAACGGGGGGTGCGACGGGTGGCTTAGGTATTTATTAAAATTCATAAATTTATTAATAAAGTGCAAGCACAATGTTCTCACTAATCCTTAATAGTATGTTGTAGATCGTTTGTTTCATTTCCATCGTAGTTGAGTTGGGACAAGGGGGCGTAGTATTTTAGCATAAACTTGAGGGAGGCACATAGGGTAATAGGTTGGGAACCCCTGCTCTAAACTATGTCGCTTCTATTTCATTGACCTTTTTGTACCTCAAATGGAGATGCATGGGGCACTCAATGAGGAGATGACAGAAATGGAGTTAGACAATATCCCCACTGCTACACAAGAAAATAATTGCTTGATCATCAGTTCTACTAACCTAACCTAACCTACCATCTTTGGCAGATGCCCCAAGCAGAATGGAGGAGAATCCATGGAATCCAAAGGCAGAAGGCGGCGCCGACGCCGCGTCCGGCACCCACGCCTGCCCTGGGGATGACCCTCACTGCAGCAGAAGCACCGAGCAGCAGCATGGGCTCAAAAGCTGTTTTGTCAGGCTCGAGCGTTTGCCAGTAGGAGACCTGCGCAGTTGCAATGGTGAGTGTTATGGTCTGACAGCGCGCAAGCTAACCCCGGAGCACTGTGGCGCGGACGACAGCAGAGCCAGAGATGTTCTTGCAACTTGCCAGCCTCGCTTGTGGGTCAGCATTATGGGAGGTGTCACAGTACAGGGGCTCCAGTTACAGTGAATCTAACAGGTTTATGCAAACAGGGCAGGGAGTACTGCGCTTCTTAACATATGCCTTGATTTAAAACACTTATATGATAGTAGAAATGTTGATCCTGGGTTTGCCCTTCTTTTTTTTGTTAACTCACCTGCCTACCTAATACAATACAATAGAATTAGTCTCGAACACCACATAACAAACAATACAATACTATGACTTATTCAACACATCAGCTTGGGAATGGATGAGTATTTTAAAAGTGCTTGATGATTTTTCTATTGATAGGAATAACCATCCTTAGCTACAGAAAAAAGTTACAGTTTTTTCCATCGAGCGAAATATTTTATAAAAATAGAAACGGTGGCTCCCATACGGCTGATAAGCAGTACGTCCGTAACATAACAAATAAAAAAAAGGCTGCTTGAACCTGTGGTACACAATTACATAAGTAGCTAAAAAAAGCGACGGCTAAGTGGCGCCGTCTGTGAATTGTTGGTGTTACTCTACCATACACGGGGAAATTCAATAAAAATGACCATATTATATACCTATTATTTCCCACATTTTGGAAATTTTTGGGTTATTTCTACTCAGAATCAACAACACTACTGAATGTTATATGAGAAATTAATGTTAATGTTTAATGACATCTAGTAACAGGTAGAAAAATTCGAAGACTACCCACCTGCTATGTGTGGTGTAGGGGTATAGCACGCGTCACGGAATGACGAGGATCCGGGTTCGATTCCCGGGCATAGCTTTACTTTTCGGATTTTTCTCTTGTGTTCTAATTTTCATTGACAATTAGAAATTTAGAGTAATAATTGTCTCTGTGCTAGTTAGTATTTCTGCTGTCGCTACAACAGCTACAGAGAACATATAGTTAGGGAGCTGGCGAGCATTTCGGTATATGATTTGCACACGTTTCACGTCGAGGTGGAGTGCAGTTTAAATCATTACGAATCGATTTGGTTCAATCAATTAAGGTCCTATGTCGCTGCGTTTTCGCGTTACAGCGGATTTAAGTTGCTTAAAAAAATGGGGGTATTAAGTCATTTGCACATGTCTGCCTCTGCAGTTCATTGGTCACAATCATGTTGAAAACGAAGAAAATCGAAGAGGCAGACATTCAGGACTCTGCATTATCATGGGACGGAGTTGTAAAAATGTAAAAAAAAAAACTACTAAGTCATTTGCACACGGTTCTCATTGCGCCCATTCGATTCACCATGACTCCGTGGATTCGAAAAAAAATGTGGCAGACACTGCTCACTGATATTCAGCTGTATAACTGTTTGAAATTCACGGAATCAAGGGACAGCAGGTACACACAGCAAAGCTATTCGGTAAGCAGGATAGATACGGCGCGAGCGTGCGTAGGTGCTTACCTGATTATATTGCCGTGTGTACCTATTGCATGGGATTATTGTTATTGTTTAGTTTTATTCGTATAATTTTGTTTAATATTATTCTCTTAACTCACGGTAACGATTAAACTTCTGGAGCTCAAATTTATGCAAAAAAAAAACAATTCAATTCAGAAAAAAAATCAAACGGTCTGCCTTTAGAATATCAGAGGCCTGAACGTCTGCCTCATCGATTTTCTTGGTTTTCATAAGGAATTCAAACATCAGTCCAAGAGGCAGACGTGTGCGCATCATATAGCACACCTTTTTTTTTACATTTTTGAAACACTGTAAATTTACAACGCAGCGCCACCATGATGGCAGACTATTTTTCCGTGGTTCTTCTCATTGTTTTTGATCGATCGATTCAAGTCTGCCAAGTGTGCACATCATATACATTTTTTTAAATCATAAAAATAAATAAAAAAATTAAATACTACAAAAGTCAGAGCCCTGGATGTCTCTTTTCGATTTTTTGTGTTTCCAGGATGACTGTGATCATCAGCCCCAGAGGCAGACGTGTGCGCATAATATAGCACACCTTTTTTTTTTACATTTTTGAAACGCTGTAAATTTACAACGCAGCGCCACCATGATGGCAGACTAGGTCCTTGATGTTTCTTAGGGCATAAATATCACTATTAATAACGTCTGCCTTGTGTGCTGATCATATAGAAATTTTGCTCGCCAGCTCCCTAACTAATACTCAGCATCGTGTGGCGCCAACGGAGGTGGTGTAGACCAGCGGTTCCCGACCTATTACTTACCTACACCCCAACATATACCTCAAGTCAGCAGCGTGCATAGTAGTATAGTCGAATTACGGAAAAGTATGGAAGTAATTCGTGTAGTCGTGTTTTTTTGTGGAATCGTTAGAGGGCACGACTAGATGGTTTCCCTCGGTTTGCACCTTTCTATCATGTACGGAACACTTTAAAATATTAGGTATAAACTTCAAATGCCGTTATTTTGGAGTATGATAAAAGGTATTAGGCGCAAGTTTAGCCACGTGAAGGGTCCCCTTTGGTACATAATGTATGTTAATTAAAAAGGTGTACGATGTATAGAATCTTGGTAAAATATTTTTTTCTGATTGCGGCTCGAGGATAATTCAGACGGTTGGTGCAAACTTAGATTAAGCTTTTCAAAGTATTATAAACACCCAGGTAACTTTGCACCCCCGTGCAAAGTATGGAACATGTTTTTTTTCACTCTTGTAGATTGTACTTCGGGGGAAATTAAGATAGTCGTGAAAATTTATAAATAACACATATTTAAAAGATACTACATTCGCACTCAATAAAAAAAAGAAAATTTTAACCGGAAGTTTGGTAAACATAGTTCTATTTAAACGCAAGGAATAGCAGCGAACGCTAGGTAGCGGGTAGTATTACAGAACCGCATGTTCCGTGTAGAAATGTCAATTTTTTATGGGGTGCGAATGTAAATCAAACCAAGTTAAGACGATTGTGACGATTTTTATTAATTCCAAAATTTCCCCCGAAGTACAAAGACAGTAAAACATAGAAAACTACTTTCCGGGTGTCGCACCCTGGTGCAAATTTGGTATTGTGTTTTGATATATATTCTCATCATTTCCTCAATTTGCACCGCGTTCTGTATTTTTCCCGGGGCCGCAATGCCAAAAAGTATATTTTTAGTTATATGATTTTTTTTTGTATGTTCCGTAGCTTGAATTGAGCTAAATAACGGGTGCAAATATAGATTAAGATGTAATAAAACGTATGGCAAATTGCACAGACTACACCTATTTTTTCTTCTTAGTTATTACTATTACACCATTTTCAACCAATTCCACCCCTTTCCGGGGGGGTGAATATATCAAGTGATGTATTAAATTCCATTTCTAACCCATACAAATCAAAAACAATTGTTTTTATCAGTTCTTAGAATTATTTCCTGACTTAAGGGAAATTTCACGTATTTTGCCTCCACTAATAGACATTTTCGAGGTGTAAGCATAATTTCTTGCCTGTTTACCACCCTATTAAAAAAAACTTTCCAGTACCTACACTGGAGTTTTTTTTTTCACTTACAATTTACCTTATTATTTCAGTCGTTTACTTAGTATTACTTGTCACTGCCCCGTACGTTACTACTCTGATGTTAATTAATTAAAACAAAAAAAAAAACAAAAAGATTAAAAAACTATCGGAATCGAACTCGGGTCACCAGCTTCGCAGTTGACTTTCATACCGCTGAGCTATCATGATGGACGATGGGGCGTGCGAAATTTTGCTATACTACAACAATAAGAAAACAAATTTCATTAACTTACATTTAAATCATTGGTGAGTGAATTTGAAGCACTCATCAATGATTATTCAGGAAAAGCAGGCCTATTACTAGTGCATTCGACGGAAAGAACTCACAGTAAAATATTATGCAAAGGACAAATCAAGTTGTCAATAAAAATTAGGACGGCTATTTAACTAAGTTTACTGTGAAATGGTCGAGTTGAAGTTTGTTGCCAACTAAAAGTTAAGTAGGTACCGCTACTTTTAATTACTTTTAATGTGTAATCTAACTAACAAAAATACTCAGATATAGGTACCTACCACTTTCGCCACGAACTAACTTTCACAAACACACAACACAAGGACAAGGCCATGCCATGAGTTAGAACCTACTTAAAACACACAATATTCAGTAAATTGGAACGCTAATTAATTAATGAGCTAAGCAAATATCGTAAGAAGCTTTAACAGAATTAAAACATATATGATCACGATCAAAACAAATCAACAAAAAACTTCACCAATCATAGACTCCGAACATTACTACGAGTTTTAGCAAATGAAATCCTAAAATGGCCGCATTTCACCCTATAATACGAGGTCTTTTCGCGCATGCGTCAAAGTGCTGCATGGTGATTGGCTGAAACGAAATTCCCTTTAGTGTTGACCCGTTCTGTCCTAAATAGTCATATGGGGTTAGGTGTCTTGACGTTTGGTCAATGTAGGGTCAACGCTAGTAGACTGACCAGTACGAGACACCTGACTCCGTATACTGTCTACGACCGAACGGTTCATGAATGCTAGGTACTGCGGCAGGAGTTGCATGCATGTGTTGTACACAAAATACGTCCGTAACATGTAAGTGTACTGTCTGTGTCGCGTGTTGGACGCTAGATTACATACGCAAATTGTGTTCACACATGCAAGACTTTAGGCGGCGGGATGAAGTGCCTAAACTGTCGTAGTATGAACCTTTCGTCAGTTTTAGCGCAGGAGCGGAATGCGCGTAAATTTAAATTGCTCCGCGTTCTGGACTATTGTCACCATTTTATTTTTATTAAAATGTTAATGAATGTTAAATTATAATTTAAAGAGGTATTAGTATGTATTATGACCTGGAAGCTAAGAACAAGCGCTGCTTATGTGCGTCCAAGGACTGCCAGCCATTGCCTCAAGTTTATCCCCCCCCCCCCCCTGCTACTACTACCTGCAACTACAATGGAAATGACACAAACGATCAAATCACTGAAGTACAACATGTTATTAATGATTTATATAATTTGTGAGACACTATGTGTTGCCCGCAGCAGTGTCTACTAAGAATGCGTTAATCGCTATTCCGCGAGAACTATGCAATAGCCTGTTTAAATTGCTTAATATTAAAGTTCAAACTATCTCCTCCCACATCGGTTTGTCCGTGGACAGATAGACCGGCAGACAGTCGGACAGAGTTACTTTCACATTTGTGACATTAGTTTGAATTAATGTTGAAAGCCAATTTTGCATAAATGAATACTTAGTTGCAGATGTGCTGAGCAGCGCAGAGCAGGATGCGTGCAGGCTGGAGCCTGCAGGCAAGGCCGGGCCCGCAGCAGAGAGTACACGCACCCAGTGTACTTTCATGACCTGCAAACATATGCACACAGGACAGAAACCACACAGTTGCGACACGTGTCGGGAGCAGCTTACACAACGAGGCCACTTGACTATACACACACAAAAACACACACGGCTGAGAAGCCGTACAATTGCGATGTATGTAACAAGCGATTTTCACTACAACGTAACTTGGCTAGGCATATACGAATACACACAGGTGAGAAACCGTACAGTTGCGATATATGTAACAAACGGTTTATACGACAAGGCCACTTGACTTCACATACACGAATACACACAGGTGAGAAACCGTACGGTTGCGATATATGTAATAAACGGTTTATACATAAATCAACATTGACTTCACATATACGAATACACACAGGTGAGAAACGGTACAGTTGCGATATATGTAACAAACGGTTTAGTCAAGAAGGCCACTTGACTTCACATACACGAAGACACACAGGTGAGAAACCGTACGGTTGCGATGTATGTAATAAACGGTTTATTGATAAATCAACATTTACTTCACATAAACGAATACACACAGATGATAAACCGTACGGTTGCTATATATGTAATAAACGGTTTAGACAACAAGTCCACTTGACTTCACATATACGAATACACACTGGTGAGAAACGGTTCAGTTGCGATATATGTAACAAACGGTTTATACATAAATCAACATTGACTTCACATATACGAATACACACAGGTGAGAAACGGTACAGTTGCGATATATGTAACAAACGGTTTATACATAAATCAACATTGATTTCACATATACTAATACACACAGGTGAGAAACCGTACGGTTGCTATATATGTAACAAACGGTTTAGACAACAAGTCCACTTGACTTCACATACACGAAGACACACAGGTGAGAAACTGTACGGTTGCGATGTATGTAATAAACGGTTTACTGATAAATCAACATTGACTTCACATAAACGAATACACACAGGTGATAAACCGTACGGTTGCTATATATGTAACAAACGGTTTAGACAACAAGTCCACTTGACTTCACATATACGAATACACACAGGTGAGAAACGGTAGAGTTGCGATATATGTAACAAACGGTTTATACATAAATCAACATTGACTTCACATATACGAATACACACAGGTGAGAAACCGTACAGTTGCGACATATGTAACAAACGGTTTGGACACCAAAGCCACTTGACTTCACATATACTAATACACACAGGTGAGAAACCATACGGTTGCGATATATGTAATAAACGGTTTAAACATAAATCAACATTGATTTTACATATACGAATACACACAGGTGAGAAACGGTACAGTTGCGATACGTGTAACAAACGGTTTACACAACAAACCCACTTGACTTCACATATACGAATACACAGGTGAGAAACCATGCGGTTGCGATATGTGATGACTCTGACTGTCCTGAACTGGTTGCCCAGTTGTTGCGTCTGTACGTTCCCTCTCCATCTAAATTTTTATTTCGACCACGTAGTCGTCACTTGTTGGCTGCGCCAGCTGCGCGAACTGTGGCCCGCCGGAACTCTCCTCTGGTTCGAGGTTTGCACCGCATCAATTCGCTCCTCGAGTCGGCACCAAACTGTGATATGTTCGCAAGCAGATGGTTGGATGTGTGTGTTGAGTGTTTGAAGTTCTGCGAGATGACGGATGAGCGGCCTTCTTCTGTAAAATTCTAGTTGAAGTTTCTCTTATTTTTGTATGATTTAGTTTCACAGTGCCTTGGTGTTACTGTCATACTGTGAAATTTAATGAAATAAATAAATAAAAAAACTAAAAATAAAAAATGTGTAACAAACGGTTTATAGCACAATGCTTTGAAAAATGACACTTTACTTTCGTGAAGAAATGGTATTTAGGCATTAGATAATATATTTCAATAGACAACTACATGTTTAGTAGTCTATGTTGACTAGTGCTTTATTTATGCTGTCTTTGATTTAAACCTTTGAACGCCAAGAATAACTGAAGTTGTCGTATGCTGTTGCGACTACCACGCCACCAACACCTTAAGTTGTTAGAGCGTTTGCTGTCAAAGTAACCCTTCATGCTTTCGAGTACCTAAGGTTCATATTGTCACGCGACCATGGTTGTGACGTATAATAATAATAAAATAACAAATCAGTAACCATAATTGGCAGAGTGCAAAGCGGGTGGAGGGGGTAGCCTAAACGATCACAGCGCTCGCCACGGCTAAAATTGTCATTTTTGTCGCTGACTTGAGCTGTCAAACCCATATTGCAGGGGCCTGATTTTTGGAAAGCACATGTATGAAAATACCACTCGAAAGTGGTATAAATCTGTTTATATCTTCAAAACTACAGCTCTAATCAAATTTTTGACTAGGTCACAAGATTAATGAGAGCCCTAAGTATTTTCTAAGCTACTCGTATCTCAAATTCAGCACAATTTTTCACCACTTTCGAGTGGTGTTTTCACACATGTGCTTTCCAAAAATCAGGCCCCAGTAAACATTTTCTAATCGTTTTTGAGATAAAAATATGGTCCTGGTAAGATGTGTTGTTATGAATTGTAATAACACCAAGAAGAATAGCGACTGTAAATTTTACCAATTTCCAAGACCATGGTGGAAACGAGACCAAAGAAATAAGTGGATATTTACCGTAAGAAAAAAAAAGTAAGTTACCTAACCTCTAAAATTTCACTGAAAACAACAATTTTAATATTATTGGCGATAATGTTACTGACTACCACTGTCCAAAATTGTGTAATATAGTAAAATAACACAAGATTTCATTAATATTTTTCACAATATTTACTTACTTCTTGTTTGACAGCGGTGACAATGTTGTCCATAATGGCCGCCTATCACGTGGCGCTGTCGTCGCGCACGGTCCCAATTCGCCATCTGTAACACACGTAATTTACTCGCTACGCACACTGACAAAACGACCAAATACACAGATCTCTCAATTGAAATAAAAACACAATGGCAGGTGAATAATGTAAAGACTGTACCAATAATTCTCTCTACAACTGACGTTATCCCCAAAACACTCCACGCAAGCTTCCGGGCTCTCGGTGTTCCTCCATCCCTACGAATAATAATAAATAAGCCAAGAAGCGAAACTAAGCCCGAAAAAACACTCCACGTGAAGTGGACCGCAGGGGGCAGGGCTTAAAATATGTACCGCGCGGCAAATTAGTTCGGCCGGGACGCTCGAGCCGTTATCATTGTATTTTCGCGCTAATACACCACACTTGACTCTGATGCATGCGATCCACGCACCCTTCCCTTACCGCATGTGGGCGGACACGATCACGACGCGCGGACTAATCGCGTGCAAGTAATTGTCTATCGGAGTGAGAGTGTTACGTTTGCATTGCTGTTACTTTGTGTGCGTAAGTGGAATGACAATCGAAGCGGCAACTGTTAGGGAATTACGTTTCTTGACTAAGTATTATTCGTAGCTCCATCCGCATACACACTCCTACAGAAAGCTGTCATCCTCAACACATGCCGTATAGTAAGAAAATTCTTGTCCATGTCATTAGCATAAAATAAAAGCACTTGGCTTAGGTCCGTGCGAAGTATTTCCTCCTAGGGAGAGATTTAGTTAAAACCAAGATGAAATTATTATTATTTATTTCGAGCAACTACATTATGACTCGTACATTATTGTGTTAGTACAGGGCTTATTCTATGAATGTTAGTCTTCTTATTATATAAAAATACATTAAAAGCAATTCTACAAAAAATCGTTACCTGGCGCTTTTGGTAACATGTATTTTGGTCCAGTGGTGCAGTATCGGACGCGACATATCCTCCGATATTACACGTAGGAGGCTGCTACGTTTAGTAACGTTTTTGTATTCAACGTTATGGCGTTGAAAAGGTTTAAATAAATTTGGTGAAGATTTGAAACTGGCGTTTTGTTTGTGACCTCAAAAATTCCACTCCCTATTTTTTTTTGTTTTTTACTTATTGACTCGTCTTGGTGAAGTGAAGCGCTAAGAGTTGATTTTTAAATCTCCCACAAGATCGAATATGGACGAGACTAAATAATAACGCATACCTATGTCTTGAGGATCACATCCTAAAGGTCCTCGGACCGTTACTAACCGACAAACCAGTCTCTCCAACTGGTGGACGGTTAGTATTGGATATTTGCACACTTCCCACGGGATAGGTAGTAAGAGATTTGTGCATAGGTACTTATTATGTGTCGAGAAATAGACCATTTTAACTTCTTTTGATACTTTTATACCGGAAAATTGGATTGGACCCCCTCCCTGACATTTGGAGTGATACAAGAGTACCTACATACAATGGATTTGGACGATCCCCAAAGCACTGCAGAGGAAATGGAGTATTACTGATCTGGATGAAATTTGGAACATTGATAGATTAGTCTGAAGTAACACTTGGGCTACTTTTTATCCCTGAGAATTGTGCAGTTCCTGTGCGATAGCGATAAACGAATTCTATGCAAAGGCGCGGGCAACAGCTAGTATCACATATTAGGTAATGGTTTACTTTTAGCCTCGCAGTTCATAAGAGACAGAGGCAGTGAAAGTATTATTAGGGTCCCGTCCCATTATTAGAGTTTAGAACCCTTTGAGGACGGAACCAAAAAAAGCTCGAAGTATAAGTACTCATTTATGTACGACTAGCTGTTGCCCGCGCCTCTGCGCAGAATTCGCTTATCTCTATCCCTCGGGAACTATCCTATGTCCTTCCCCGGTATTGAAACTATCTGTATACCAAATTCCAACTAGATCAGTTAAGAAAACAACCTATATTTGTTGCAGGCACTGTTGTGTTGTTAAGTAATTACAATATGGTATACATACATTATACATATCATGCGCGGCTAAATGGGCTTTGACTCCTTTGACTTTCATGAAGATAAAAAAGCAATTAGCTAACACTATCTTTCTAATCTGTGACTGCGAGTTGCGACTATTGTTACCACAGATTAGAAAGATATAGTAGTGGCTACTTACACTGTCCTGTCAGTTTAGTTGCAGCACTGTGAATTGAAATTGTTAAATAAGCCGTTCAAGATAAAAGTATTTGTTTTGTTAGTTGTTACAATTACCGCCAGCACTTGAAGCTTCGACATACATTTACATTAGTAACATGGATTCGTCCGCGTCCGCCTGCCGCCGGCGCGCTTCCGACGCGGAACAGTCGGCGTGGTCATTCTGCATGACGGCGGAGAGCGCGCCTGTGAAGGAGGAGCCCGAGTGGGGCGAGTGCGGCGTGAGCGACGCGGCCGCGGCAGAAGGCTTGTACCCCGGGCACGAGGTCAAAGACGAATTAGTAATTGGACCTGAGGTGGTGCAACAGCAGGACATCGCTTTTTCAATGCACAGTAAGCTACCTGATTACATGACTTATGAAAATCAATTACCTATAGGGAGCATTTGTAAGGCAATGCTTATTAAAATTGTTTCCATAGAAAAAAAAGTGGGGTTAATAATCAAATATTTTTGTTCAAATTATTAAATCATCACATAGACTCTGCTGCCCTTCTTGCAGAGGTTAAACTCCGAGCCCCTCGTCGTATCCCCTCACGACATTTTTCCACTTTTCTCGTTAGTTTTTGTCGATCAAATTACGCGCGTAACACTTTCTTCAGACGAGCTTGACCACTTTCTACACTATGTCTCTTCTATTTCATTGACCTTTTTGTACCTCAAATGGTGATGCACGGGGCACTCAATGAGGAGATGACAGAAATGGAGTTAGACAATATCCCCACTGCTACACAAGATAATAATAGCTTGATCATCAGTTCTACTAACCTAACCTAACCTACCATCTTTGGCAGATGCCCCAAGCAGAATGGAGGAGAATCCATGGAATCCAAAGGCAGAAGGCGGCGCCGACGCCGCGTCCGGCACCCACGCCTGCCCTGGGGATGAACCTCACTGCAGCAGAAGCTCCGAGCAGCAGCACGGGCTCAAAAGCTGTTTTGTCAGGCTCGAGCGTTTGCCAGTAGGAGACCTGCGCAGTTGCAATGGTGAGTGTTATGGTCTGACAGCGCGCAAGCTAACCCCGGAGCACTATGGCGCGGACGACAGCAGAGCCAGAGATGTTCTTGCAACTTGCCAGCCTCGCTTGTGGGTCAGCATTATGGAAGGTGTCACACAGTGGCGGACTAACAGGGGGGGCGGAAGTGGCGGCCCCAAATGCCTCCGCGTTCTCCTGATCAAATCCTAAACAAGACTTAAAATGTGCTTAGTAGTTAGTACCTATTTTTTTAAGCTGGGGGGCCTCATTTAGTTTTGTCGCCCCGGGCCTCTGATGGGCATAGTCCGCCACTGGTGTCACAGTACAGCAGCTCCAGTCACAGTGAATCTAACAGATTTATCCAAACAGGGCAGGGAGTACTGCGCTTCTTAACATATGCCTTGACTTAAAACACTCTTATATTATAGTAATAATGTTGGTCCTAGCTTTGCCCTTCTTTTTTTTGTTAATATCTCACCTGCCTACCTAATACAATATAATAAAATAACTCTCGAACACCACATAACAAACAATCCAATACTATGACTTCTTATTCAACACATCAATTGTATGCTTAGTGGAGAAAACTCAGCAAGAAGAGTAATAATTGTCTCTGTGCTAGTTAGTATTTCTGCTGTCGCTACAACAGCTACAGAGTACATACTCAGCATCGTGTGGCACCAATGGAGGCGGTGTAGATCAGGAGTTCCCGACCTATTACTTACATAAATCTCAAGTTTACGCTAATATACTATGCCCCCCTTTTCGCCCCTCAACTACGATGGAAATAAAAGAAACTATCAAATAACTGTAGTATAAACTACTATTAATGATCAGTGAGATTATTGTGCTGGCACTTTATTAACCAAGTTATGAAATTAATTAAATACCTAAGCCGCTCGTCGCCGCCTTCCCTTGGATCAATCACCCCACGTCCCCCAAGTGGGGCGCGCCCAACTGGTTGGGAACCCCTGGTTTAGATGCTCTTCATCACTACGGCAGCACCAGCATGAGCTCCACCATCTGCGTTTTACCGATATATTATTTTTTATATAATTTGTGAGACACTATATGTTAATTACATATAAACGGATAAATCACGTCTAAAAGTCGAGTGATGCTCGACATGTTTCGAACTAGTTCGTAGTACTTCCTCTTGGAGCGCTCGCCCCGGCGGCAGCGAAACGAACACTGCGCGCCAGCGCTCTGTTCACCCGGCTGCTCGACGCAACTGACAGCGGCGCACAACTACCCTCGTTTTCACTATGTGTTGCCCGCAGCAGTGTCTACTAAAAATGCATTAGCCTGTTTAAATTGCTTAATATTAAAGTTCAAACTATCTTCTTCCGCATCGGTTTGTCCGAGGACAGACAGACAGAGTTACTTTCTCATTTGTGACATTAGTTTGAATTAATGTTGAAAGCCATTTTTTTATAAAAGAATACTCAATTGCAGATGTGCTGAGCAGAGCAGAGCAGGATGCGTGCAGGCTGGAGCCTGCAGGCAAGACCGGGCCCGCAGCAGAGAGTACACGCACCCAGTCTACTTTAATGACCTGCGAACATATGCACACAGGACAGAAACCACACAGTTGCGACACGTGTCGGGAGCAGCTTACACAACGAGGCCACTTGAGTAGACCTAGACACACCCGAACACACACGGTGGAGAAGCTTTACCATTGCGATATGTGTAACAAACGGTTTATGAACCGAAGTAGCTTGACTAAGCATATACGAACGCACACAGGTGAGAAACCGTACGGTTGCGATACATGTAACAAACGGTTTACGCAACGAAATAGCTTGACTAAGCATATACGAATGCACACAGGTGAGAAACCGTACGGTTGCGATACATGTAACAAACGGTTTAGACAAGATGGCCACTTGACTTCACATATACGAATACACACAGGTGAGAAACCGTACGGTTGTGATATATGTAACAAACGGTTTAAAGGTAAATCAACATTGACTTCACATATACGAGTACACACAGGTGAGAAACGGTACAGTTGCGATATATGTAACAAACGGTTTACACGACAAGCCCACTTGACTTCACATAAACGAATACACACAGGTGAGAAACCGTACGGTTGCGACATATGTAATAAACGGTTTATAGATAAATCGACATTGACTTCACATGTACGACGACACACAGGTGAGAAACCATACGGTTGCTATATATGTAACAAACGGTTTACACGACAAGGGCACTTGACTGCACATATACGAATACACACTGGTGAGAAACGGTTCAGTTGCGATATATGTAATAAACGGTTTATAGATAAATCAAAATTGACTTTACATATACGAACACACACAGGTGAGAAACCGTACGGGTGCGATATATGTAATAAACGGTTTATAGACAAATCAACATTGACTTCACATATACGACGACACACAGGTGAGAAACCGTACGGTTGCTATATATGTAACAAACGGTTTACACAACAAGTCCACTTGACTTCACATATGCGAATACACACACGTGAGAAACGGTACAGATGCGATATATGTAACAAACGGTTTATAGATAAATCAACAATGATTTCACATATACGAATACACAGGTGAGAAACCGTACGGTTGCGATATGTGTAACAAACGGTTTATAGATGGGTCGTTCAAATTGAGTCATTATTTTAATTCTCAAAATATCGTCGATTTTCGATAATTTTAGGCTTTCAGGTTCACATACCCGAGTAGAGTAAGATATGAGTGAAGGCGTCATTGTACAGGTTATGATTTAGGATTTTCTAACAGGAAAGTAATGAAGCCCCGGATGGAAGGAAATGAAACATGACAGGATGGCAATGAGTGCGTTTGGAAGGTAATTCGAATGATTTATTACAAAACTAATGAAATATGCCTAGAGGGTAGTGGTCTAGTGAGTATATTTGGAAAGTAATGAGATTTGCCGTAATCGTTTTTAATTATTTAATGGTAATAGAGCTAATTATGATCTTCTAAGTTTGCGGCTGTGTTCACGCTTTTGAATACCGTTTTGTTGTACAGCGTGAAGTTGCAGTCCTTGAAGTTGTCAAACTCGATCGCAAAGTAAGCAGAGAGTTGCCAGTAGATAAAATGCTACCGTGCAGTGTTGCCAATGCTAAGATTTTGCATTTTGTATTTTATAATGTATATGTGACAGTTTTTTTAATTTAATGGAGACTGATATACGCGTACTATGTTTTGATAGTGTTAGTCTCAATTACTACAGGAATATTGTGACGGACGTTTCTCATAGTGTTTGACATAAAAGTTGGTTGCGACAAAAATTGATACTAAAAGTTACAGTGCGCGGGAAAACCTGGAACTAAATATTTTCACACACGTGCCGCTTTTGCATAGACAGTGGCGCCGTTGTCTTTCGAGTCAGCCCTTGTAAGGAGTCGAAACAGAGATGGCGCCACTATCTAGACTATGTCTTTGACATTCAGCTCTCGAAAATGTCAATAATTGTGGTAAAATGTTTGTTATTTTTCATCTATCTGTACTGTTTTCTCGGACCGCTATGTTTACAGTTAAATTTCATTTTATTTAAGAAAAACTGATTTCATACCAAAACAAGGGCCTTGCCATGACGTCTTAATGCGAGTCAATTCCGACTCAGTTCAGGTTTTAGCTGTCATATTTAGTATGGATCTGTCTAACAGCGAGCGAAGCTAAACAGAATCAGAATTGAATCTCATTAATACATCATGGTAACATAAAGGATTTTTATACAAAAAAAATACAGGCGAATTGTGAGCCTCCTTTTTAGATGTCGGTTAACCTTTTCGCCGCCACGTCAAATACAAGAGACGCCACCCATACTCGAGACTTTATTGCGATGCCTTAAGTTGAACCTAAATATAATTTAATGAAGGTTCCTTCATCCTTTTGCATTGAAACAATGGAAGTATATAATGGTCGATGGCGTTCAACCTGCGATGCTTATACACGAGTCGTTGGCGTCGAAAGGGTAAAAATGGCGACCGGTGGCCTTACGCCCGCCATCAGACAGACGTTTACATTTAAAATAAGATTTAATACCATTTTTATGGCCTGGCACGGAAATGACACGAAAATTGTGCGTTAAATTTCTGGTCACGGCGTGTCTTATTTATTTTGGTTTACCGTCAATGTGTCACAGGCTTTAATTCTGAAATTCGAATTTCGTATCTCGCTGACCCGCTCACACTGACAATGTTTATTAAGGGTGTGAAAGGGACGGCTGGATAAGAACTTCTGATTTCAGAGTAGACCCCCAGTTCGAAGCCAAATCTTAATGTGTTAGTTTAGAATTTACAGTATAAATATTAAAAAGATGTTGGGTTTGTGATACATGTCTTAAATTAAGCCCGTGGTTTTTTAATAAGAACATTAGATCAATTAAAAAACTTGGATCTGTGGCACTTTTTTGATAGGAAAGAGTAGAAATTTAAAACAAGGACATAATGTGATATGGCTGTTTACTCAATCATTCTTGTTCAATTTCAACTTTCTCTAGTATTGAAGCTGCTTTTCTTTTGATTTGGCTGCATGGCTCCGCAACCACAGCCATTTCGGTTTCAATTTTAAAAAAATACAGGTGTTGCCAATATAGAAAAACTTTGATTTCATTGGGACATAATATGCCACCATCGTGAGACCAAGGTTTATGTTTGTGATATGGTTTTAAAAAGCGGCATTATCTCGCTTGGTCCATCAGCGTCTAATCTAGTCGTTAGTTAATTTATTTTTTTATTAAATGGCATTCTGTACGATGTTGGATTTAGTTTAAAGTATTAGAATAAAATGGTTATTGAACAAGTTTTGGTTATTTGTTTTGATCCTTCTCCCATTTGTGACTGATGTGTATAACATCCTCTATTGACGATCGGTGGTTATAGTATTTAGATTAGGAAATGTAGGTCAAAAGGGGCGCTAGTAAAGCTCTCGTGAAACTTGAACACGGACGTAGCTACCACACGGCACAGTTAAGTACGCGCAAGCATCATTCTTGTCAAAATCTCGATGAGGAACTATTTCTTCCGTTGGTATTTTTTAAATGTTTGCTTGTGAAAAAAAGACGCTCTTATCGCTATCCCACAGTAACTTTCTTATGTAATTTTTTAACTTTTCAGTTTGTAATTGTATTAAATTATACTTGCTCTAATGCTAAAAAAAATGTATTTCACACATGTATGGCTGTATGGACTTTGAACCCTTTGCCAACTGTGAACGAAGAAAATTTGATTTAACAGTCATATTCAATATTCATATCCATCCATCCATTAATAATGTTATGGGACTTACAAATCGTACAATATTAATTAATTCTCAATTTGTTTGGTTCGACGGGACAATCCGCGGCCCATATTTCGATTTCGCGTACATTATCTGGCCACGCATTGATCGGTCGTACATTGACTGAAACTGTCAAGTCTAATCTTTAAAAATCGTTACATTTTCTTACAAACAGCTTCCTATTTGCTATGGTAACATAAGTCAAATGCAGCACTGTGAATTGAAATTAGTAAACAAGCCGTTCAAGATAGGAGTATTTGTTACAAATACCGCCAGCACTTGAAGCTTCGACATACATTACATTAGTAACATGGAGTCGTCCGCGTCCGCCTGCCGCCGGCGCGCTTCCGACGCGGAACAGTCGGCGTGGTCATACTGCATTACGGCGCAGAGCGCGCCTGTGAAGGAGGAGCCCGAGTGGGGCGAGTGCGGCGTGAGCGACGCGGCCGCGGCAGAAGGCTTGTACGGCGACCACGAGGTCAAAGAGGAATTAGTGATTGGACCTGAGGTGGTGCAAGAGCAGGACATCGCTTTTTCAATGCAAAGTAAGCTACCTGATTACTAGACTTATGAAAATCAATTATCTATAGGGAGTATTTGTAAGGCGATGCTTTTAAAAATTGTTTCCATAGAAAAAAAAAGTGGGGTTAATAAATGTACCCTAAGGTACCACTTTCTAAACTATGTTGCTTCTATTTCATTGACCTTTCTGTACCTCAAATGGTGATGCACGGGGCACTCAATGAGGAGATGACAGAAATGGATTTAGACAATATCCCCACTGCTACACAAGAAAATAATTGCTTGATCATCAGTTCTAATCTAACCTAACTAGAGTTTGTTCCCGGGAATTCTCGTCCCGGGAATTCCCGGGAAATCGGTCGGTCTCGTACCCGGGAAATTCAGCTCGAGAAAAGTCGAGACATCGAGAAGTTTAAATAAACATTTTTACGCTTAGCTTTCTTTGTAAATGCGAGGCGGCAGCGGCATCCTTTGACAGCACGGTGAGATTAGTGAGATTAGTGAGTGATCTTATACGTGATATAGTGAGATTAGTGAGTGATCTTTAGTTATGATGAGAAAAATTATGATTGTTTTTAGTTAAGATGTTTGTTTTAAGCTGATTGTTAATGTTAACAGAGATTTTGTTTTTTATTAAAGATTAGTGAGATTAGTTATAATAAGAAGAAGTATGATTGTTTTTAGTTAAGATGTTTGTTTTAAGCTGATTGTTAACAGAGATTTTGTTTTTTATTACAGATTAGTGAGATGAGAATTGAGATTAGTTATGATAAGGAGAAGAAGTATGATTGTTTTTAGTTAGCAATTTTGTTTTGAGCTGATTTTTTATTGAGAACTTGTTTTTTTTGTTAAAAATTATGTTGATTTTTTCATGTAAAATAAACACAGTTAAATTAAAGACTCTTTTTATTAATTAAACAAAATTTTGACGTATTTTATTTTTTCTCGACAACCCGAGAAGACCCGAGAAATCAGGCTCGAGAAGTCTCGACACCCGAGAACTAAAAAACCTCGAGAAATCGGAAACCCTAAACCTAACCTTCTCAAATAGCTAGTAACAGTTTGTTGACCAGTTAGTTTTTCACCAAAAGTACAAAAAAGTTAGTGAATTAACAGTTACTTGTAATTAAACTGTAGTGCAGTTATGTTTGAAACATTCTTTGGCAGATGCCCCGAGCAAAATGGAGGAGAATCCATGGAATCCAAAGGCAGAAGGCGGCGCCGACGCCGCGTCCGGCACCCACGCCTGCCCTGGGGATGACCCTCACTGCAGCAGAAGCTCCGAGCAGCAGCACGGGCTCAAAAGCTGTTTTGTCAGGCTCGAGCGTTTGCCAGTAGGAGACCTGCGCAGTTGCAATGGTGAGTGTTATGGTCTGACAGCGCGCAAGCTAACCCCGGAGCACTGTGGCGCGGACGACAGCAGAGCCAGAGATGTTCTTGCAACTTGCCAGCCTCGCTGGTGGGTCAGCGTTATGGGAGGTGTCACAGTACAGGGGCTCCAGTTACAGTGAATCTAACAGGTTTATGCAAACAGGGCAGGGAGTACTGCGCGTCATAACATATGCCTTGATTTAAAACACTTATATGATAGTAAAAATGTTGATCCTGGCTTTTCCCTTCTTTTTTTTGTTAATATCTCACCTGCCTATCTAATACAATACAATAAAAGTAGTCTCGAACACCACATAACAAACAATACAATACTATGACTTATTCAACACATCACATTGGGAATGGATGAGTATTTTAAAAGTGCTTGATGATTTTTCTATTGATAGGAATAACCATCCTTAGCTACAGAAAAAAGTTACAGATTTTTCCATCGAGCGATATATTTTATACTAGCCTTCCGTCCGCAGCTTCGCCCGCGATAAATTAATTTTCCCGTAGGTAAAGGTATTGAAACAAACAAACAATCAAATCTTTCCTCTTTATAATATTAGTATAGACAAATAGAAACGGTGGCTCCCATACGGCCGATAAGCAGTACGTCCGTAACATAACAAATAAAAAAAAGGCTGCTTGAATCTGTGGTACACAATGACATAAGTAGCTAAAAAAAGCAACGGCTAAGTGGCGCCGTCTGTGAATTGTTGGTGTTACTCTACCATACACGGGGAATTTCAATAAAAATTACCATATTATATACCTATATATTTCCCAGATTTTGGAAATTTTTGGGTTATTTCTACTCAGAATCAACAACACTACTGAATGTTATATGAGAAATTAATGTTAATGTTTAATGACATCTAGTAACAGGTAGAAAAATTCGAAGACTACCCACCTGCTATGGGTACAGAGCACATACTCAGCATCGTGTGGCCGACCATCCCGACCTATTACTTACCTACACCCCAACATATACCTCAAGTTTACCCCCCCCCCCCCCCCCTTTGCCGCCCGTCAATTACAATGGAAATAAAACAAATGATCAAATAACTGAAGTACAACATGTTATTAATGATTTATATGATTTGTGAGACACTGTGTTGCCCGCAGCAGTGTTTACTAAGAATGCGTTAATCGCTATTCCGCGGGAACTATGCAATAGCCTGTTTCAATTGCTTAATATTAAAGTTCAAAATATCTCCTCCCGCATCGGTTTGTCCGTGGACAGATAGACCGGCAGACAGACAGACAGAGTTGCTTTCACATTTGTGACATTAGTTTCAATTAATGTTGAAAGCCAATTTTGCATAAATGAATACTCAATTGCAGATGTGCTGAGCAGAGCAGAGCAGGATGCGTGCAGGCTGGAGCCTGCAGGCAAGGCCGGGCCCGCAGCAGAGAGTACACGCACCCAGTCTACTTTAATGACCTGCAAACATATGCACACAGGACAGAAACCACACAGTTGCGACACGTGTCGGGAGCAGCTTACACAACGAGGCCACTTGACTATACACACACAAACACACACGGTGGAGAAGCTTTACCGTTGCGATATGTGTAACAAACGGTTTACGAAACGAAGTAACTTGGCTATGCATATACGACTGCACACAGGTGAGAAACCGTACGGTTGCGATGTATGTAACAAGCGATTTTCACTACAACATAACTTGGCTAGGCATATAAGAATACACACAGGTGAGAAACCGTACGGTTGCGATATATGTAATAAACGGTTTGGACGACAAAGCCACTTGACTTCACATATACGAATACACACAGGTGAGAAACCGTACGGTTGCGATATATGTAATAAACGGTTTATTGATAAATCAACATTGACTTCACATAAACGAATACACACAGGTGAGAAACCGTACGGTTGCTATATATGTAACAAACGGTTTAGACAACAAGTCCAATTGACTTCACATATACGAATACACACTGGTGAGAAACGGTTCAGTTGCGATATATGTAACAAACGGTTTATACATAAATCAACATTGACTTCACATGTACGAATACACACAGGTGAGAAACGGTACAGTTGCGACATATGTAACAAACGGTTTACACAACAAGCCCACTTGACTTCACATATACTAATACACACAGGTGAGAAACCGTACGGTTGCGATATATGTAGTAAACGGTTTGGACAACGAAGCCACTTGACTTTACATTTACGAATACACACAGGTGAGAAACCGTACGGTTGCGATATATGTAAGAAACGGTTTATACTTAAATCAATATTGACTTCACATATACGAATACACACAGGTGAGAAACCGTTCAGTTGCGATATATGTAACAAACGGTTTATACATAAATCAACATTGACTTCACATATACGAATACACACAGGTGAGAAACGGTACAGTTGCGACATATGTAATAAACGGTTTGGACACCAAAGCCACTTGACTTCACATATACGAATTCACACAGGTGAGAAAACATACGGTTGCGATATATGTAATAAACGGTTTGGACGACAAAGCCACTTGACTTCACATATACGAATACACACAGGTGAGAAACCATACGGTTGCGATATATGTAATAAACGGTTTACACAACAAGGGACCTTGTCTGCACATATACGAATACACACTGGTAAGAAACGGTACAGTTGCGATGTATGTAGCAAACGGTTTACACATAAATCAACATTGATTTCACATATACCAATACACACAGGTGAGAAACGGTACAGTTGCGATATATGTAATAAACGGTTTACACATAAATCAACATTGACTTCACATGTACGACGACACACAGGTGAGAAACCGTACGGTTGCTATATATGTAACAAACGGTTTACACAACAAGTCCACTTGACTTCACATATACGAATACACACAGGTGAGAAATGCTACAGTTGCGATACATGTAACAAACGGTTTACAAATAAATCAACATTGACTTCACATATACGAATACACACAGGTGAGAAACCATACGGTTGCGATATATGTAATAAACGGTTTGTACATAAATCAACATTTATTTCACATATACGAATACACACAGGTGAGAAATGCTACAGTTGCGATACATGTAACAAACGGTTTATAAATAAATCAACATTGACTTCACATTTACGAATACACAGGTGAGAAACCATACGGTTGCGATATGTGTAACAAACGGTTTATAGCACAATGCTTTGAAAAATGACGCTTGCCTTTCGTGAAGAAATGGTATTTAGACATTAGATATTAGATTTCAATAGACAACTACATGTTTAGTAGTCTATGTTGACTAGTGCTTTATTTATGCTGTCTTTGATTTAAACCTTTGAACGCCAAGAATAACTAAAGTTGTCGTATGCTGTTGCGACTACCACGCCACCAACACCTTAAGTTGTTAGAGCCTTTGCTGTCAAAGTAACCCTTCATGCTTCCGAGTACCTAAGGTTCATATTGTCACACGACCGTGGTTGTGACGTATACAGTGGCGTAGCGTGGGTCTCGGCCGCCCGGGGCGGATGAAAAGTTTGCCGCCCCATTGCTTACGTATTTCAAATATTTATACGATATTATTCTTATTTATTCGATGACGACCGGATGGCCCAGTGGTTAGAGAACCTGACTATGAAGCTTGAGGTCCCGGGTTCGATCCCCGGTCGGGGCAGATATTTGTATGAAAATTACGAATGTTTGTTCTCGAGTCTTGGATGTTTAATATGTATTTAATTATGTATATATCTATATAAGTATGTTTATCCGTTGTCTAGTGCCCATATTACAAGCTTTGCTTAGTTTGGGGCTAGTGGTGTCAATTGTCCCAGGATATTATTATTATTATTAGTATTCTGAAATTTTGCCGCCCCCTAAAAGTGCCCCCCGCCCCTACTACGCTACGCCACTGGACACTGACATTTAGTTAAAAGCACGATGATAATAATTATTATTATTTATTTCGAGCAACTACATATTATGACTCGTACATTATTGTGTAAGTACATGGCTTATTCTATGAATGTTAGTCTTCTTATTATATAAAAATACATTAAAAGCAATTCTACAAAAAATCGTTACCGGGCGCTTTTGGTAACATGTATTTTGGTCCAGTGGTGCAGTATCGGACGCGACATATCCTCCGATATTACACGTAGGAGGCTGCTATGTTTAGTAACGTTTTTGTATTCAACGTTATGGCGTTGAAAAGGTTTAAATAAATTTGGTGAAGATTTGAAACTGGCGTTTTGTTTGTAACCTCGAAAATGCCCCTCCCTATTTTTTTGGTTCCTATTTATTGACTCGTCTTGGTGAAGTGAAGCGCCAAGAGTTGATTTGTTAATCTCCCACAAGATCGAATATGGACGAGACTAAATAACAATAACGCATATGTCTTGAGGATCATAAAGGACCTCTGAGCGTTACAAATCGACAAACCAGTCTCTCCACCTGGTGGACGGTTAGTATTGGACATTTTCACACTTCCCATTGGATAGGTAGTAAGAGATTTGTGCATAGGTACTTAGTATGTGTCGAGAAATATACCATTTTAGCTTCTTTTGATGCTTTTGTACCGGAAAATTGCGTAGTTTTTTGAAGAGTTGCAAATTACAAATACAAATAATAACATGAATTTTAATAATTAAGCCTACACACACTTCCACCACTGCTGAACACAGGCTTCCTTTAACAACGAGAGGGATTGGGCCATAGTTCCCACGCAGGCCCAGCCAGGCAACAGCCGTAGTAGCCTAGTTGTTCGACCTACCACCTCTCAAGCAGAAAGTCGTGGTTTCAAACTAGGCCTCGCACCTCCTGAGTTTTTCGGAATTTATGTGCAAAATTTAATTTGAAATTTACTATAAGCTAATGGTGAAGGAAAACATCGTGAGGAAACCTGCACAGATCGGCGAAGAACTTAAATGATGGCTGTGAAATTATCTGTTTATTAATTACCCTCAAGTAAATTTAATTTGATATATAGCTGTCTTTTAGAGCAGTTTTTTGCCTGAGAGGATTCTTTTTTACAATATATTTGGCTATTTCCAGTTATGTCGAATTTGGCAAAATGAATCGAACGTATAGCAGATTTTTGTAAGTTCTGTAAGTCCTGTAAAGTTCTTCTTCTCTTTCTCTCGCGACAATAGTTATCCATTCCGCACAGCAAAAAGGATCACTAGGAAATCTACAAAAACACACAATATATATTTTATTTTAAAACGAGAACTACTCCATGAATTTCTTGTTCTAAAACCACCGATTATTGTCAAGATGGTGGGCCAACGTTGGCCAAACAATAAATTATTGATTTTAAAATGTAAACTGCAAATTTTTACGTACTTTATGAAATACCGACTTTTACTTACTTAAAGAAAGATATTCCTTCCGAAACCTTAGTGTTTCGGTGGCTGTTTTTGCAATTTTTGAACGCACATTGTGGCATTTTGACACGTCCTCACGTTGGCCGAGGTTGGCGCATACTGTCAGAAATAAGACCACAAATTTATTTTGTGGTCTTATTTCTCGGAGCCGTTTTCAGAGCTATCACCGTGAATCTAGTTGTATTGTTGATCGAAGACTGCAGCTCTTTTATTTTCTATTATTAATTACAAATAATTTTTGAAATAGTCGATTAAACATTTGTGGGATTTATGGCCGATAAGCTTCGTGCGTAGAACTAGCTAAGAATTTAAAAAAAAAACTACGTCTACTGTCACCTTTGACATTGTCAAAAAATAATACTGCGACTGCGGTTCTGTTTATTTGCGTTTCCGTATAATCAGTGCAGTTGCAGCACTGTGAATTGAAATTGGTAAATAAGCCGTTATTTCTTAGTTGTTACAAATACCGCCAGCACTTGAAGCTTCGACATACATTACATTAGTAACATGGATTCGTCCGCGTCCGCCTGCCGCCGGCGCGCTTCCGACGCGGAACAGTCGGCGTGGTCATACAATCTGACGGCGGAGAGCGCGCCTGTGAAGGAGGAGCCCGAGTGGGGCGAGTGCGGCGTGAGCGACGCGGCCGCGGCAGAAGGCTTGTACCCCGGGCACGAGGTCAAAGACGAATTAGTAATTGGACCTGAGGTGGTGCAAGAGCAGGACATCGCTTTTTCAATGCAAAGTAAGCTACCCGATTACTTGACTTATGAAAATCAATTATCTATAGGGAGTATTTGTAAGGCGATGCTTTTAAAAATTGTTTCCATAGAAAAAAAAGTGGGGTTAATAAATGTACCCCAAGGTACCACTTTCTAAACTATGTCGCTTCTATTTCATTGACCTTTTTCTACCACGGCTTGCTGTGATGCACGGGGCACTCAATGAGATGACAGAAATGGAGTTAGACAATATCCCCACTGCTACACAAGAAAATAATTGCTTGATCATCAGTTCTAATCTAACCTAACCTTCTCAATTAGCTAGTAACAGTTTGTTGACCAGTTAGTTTTTCACCAAAAGTACAAAAAAGTTAGTGAATTAACAGTTACTTGTAATTAAACTGTAGTGCAGTTATGTTTGAAACATTCTTTGGCAGATGCCCCGAGCAAAATGGAGGAGAATCCATGGAATCCAAAGGCAGAAGGCGGCGCCGACGCCGCGTCCGGCACCCACGCCTGCCCTGGGGATGACCCTCACTGCAGCAGAAGCTCCGAGCAGCAGCACAGGCTCAAAAGCTGTTTTGTCAGGCTCGAGCGTTTGCCAGTAGGAGACCTGCGCAGTTGCAATGGTGAGTGTTATGGTCTGACAGCGCGCAAGCTAACCCCGGAGTACTGTGGCGCGGACGACAGCAGAACCAGAGATGTTCTTGCAACTTGCCAGCCTTGCTTGTGGGTCAGCATTATGGGAGGTGTCACAATACAGTGGCTCCAGTTACAGTGAATCTAACAGATTTATCCAAACAGGGCAGGGAGTACTGCGCTTCTTAACATATGCCTTGATTTAAAACACTTATCTATACTATATAATATTATAAAGAGGAAAGATTTGATTTTTTGTTTGTTTGAATTGAATAGGCTCCGAAACTACTGGACTGATTTGAATAATTCTTTTGCCGTTAGAAAGCTACATTATCACTGAGTGACATAGGCTACTTTTTACCGCGGGAAAATACCTTTTCCTACGGGAAAATTATTTTTTTATAAATATGTGGGTATATCTCATCACCATCATCATCATCAGCCTATGTTAGTCCACTGCTTCCGAGTGACGCTATCTCAGTAACTATAATAACTAGACTCTTCAAATTTGATACAAAAGTAAGTGATTACAAAACTAAGAAACTAATTTCAGGATGTTTGGAGATTCCCACGGGATAAGGAAAAAAACGGGATTTATATATTCAGTTCTTACGGGAACGGGAAAAATGGGAACAGGCAGAAAGTTGAAATTTGCCACGTAGGTTTATTCGGGAGTGTATGGGAACACTAAGAAAGGATTTTCCGAAACGCCCACAGGGACGAGAAAAAACGGGATTTTACGTTTCGAGACGAAACAGCGGAAGAAAGAGACTTAACATTTATAACGTGTGTTTCTTTAAAGGCTTTAAGTGAATTCCGAAAGCACTCCCCAAAATTTCCACGGGAACGGGAAAAAACTTATTTTTTCGTTTTACATCTTAGCGCGTACGAAGTCGTGGGCAAAAGGATATTTAGGATATATTTTAGGACAGCCCTATAGGTTAGGTTAGGTTTGTTATATAAAAATCCTGCAATACTTACAGTTTCAGAAAAATTAAGGCAGCGGGGCAATGGGGGGCTTGCTTGCATGCTTGCTTGAGTCCTTGCTTTGCATGCTTGATTGCATACTTGCTTTCATGCATGCTTGCATTCTTGCTTGCATGCATGCATGCTTGCTTGGCATGCTTGATTGCATGCTCACTGCGTGCTTGCTTGCACGCTTGCATGTCATGCTTTCATGCATTCTCGCTGAGTACTTGCTTGCACGCTTGCTTGCATGCATGCTTGCTTTGCCTGCTTTCATGCCTGCTTGCATGCCTGCTTGCATGCCTGCTTGCATACTTACATGCTTGCATGCTTGCTTGAAAGCTTGCAGGTTCGCTTGCTTGCTTGCTTGCATGCCTGCTTGCATACTGACATGCTTGCATGCTTGCTTGCATGCCTGCTTGCATGCCTGCTTGCATGCCTGCTTGCATACTTACATGCTTGCATGCTTGCTTGAAAGCTTGCAGTTTCGCTTGCCTGCTTGCTTAATTGCTTGCTTCTTTGAAATGCTCATGGTTCGCTTGCTTACTTGCATGCATGCTTGCTTGCACGCTTGCTTGGCATGCTTACTTGCATGCTCACTGCGTGCTTGCTTGCACGCTTGCATGTCATGCTTTCATGCATTCTCGCTGAGTGCTTGCTTGCACGCTTGCTTGCTTGCATGCACGCTTTGCCTGCTTTCATGCCTGCTTGCATGCCTGCTTGCATACTTACATGCTTGCATGCTTGCTTGAAAGCTTGCAGGTTCGCTTGCTTGCTTGCATGCATGCCTGCTTGCATACTTACATGCTTGCTTGAAAGCTTGCAGTTTCGCTTGCTTGCTTGCTTGATTGCTTGCTTCTTTGAAATGCTCATGGTTCGCTTGCTTACTCGCATGCATGCTTGCTTGCACGCTTGCTTGGCATGCTTACTTGCATGCTCACTGCGTGCTTGCTTGCACGCTTGCATGTCATGCTTTCATGCATTCTCGCTGAGTGCTTGCTTGCACGCTTGCTTGCATGCTTGCTTGCATGCTTGCTTTGCCTGCTTTCATGCCTGCTTGCATACTTACATGCTTGCATGCTTGCTTGCTTGCATGCCTGCTTGCATGCCTGCTTGCATACTTACATGCTTGCATGCTTGCTTGAAAGCTTGCAGTTTCGCTTGCTTGCTTGCTTGATTGCTTGCATCTTTGAAATGCTCTTGGTTCACGCGTGCGAAGCCGCGGGCAACAGCTAGTAGGATAGTAAAAATGTTCATCCTAGCTTTGCCCTTCTTTTTTTTGTTAATATCTCACCTGCCTACCTAATACAATACAATACAATTACTCTCGAACACCACATAACAGACAATCCAATACTATGACTTCTTATTCAACACATCAATTGTATGCTTAGTGGGGAAAACTCAGCAAGGAGAGTAATAATTGTCTCTGTGCTAGTTAGTAGTTCTGCTGTCGCTACAACAGCTACAGAGTACATACTCAGCACCGTGTGGCGCCAATGGGGGTGGTGTACATCAGCGGTTCCCAAGCTATTACTTACATAAATCTCATGTTTACGCTAGTATACTGCGCCCCCCCTCGTCGCCCCTCAACTACGATGGAAATAAAAGAAACTATCAAATAACTGAAGTACAAACTACTATTAATGAACAGTAAGAACATTGCGCTGACACAAGTCAAAAGTGTTTTATTTGTGAAACAGGTGATGGCTAACGTGACCATTTATTTATTTTGTCAGACCGGCAGGCTTATTACGTAACTCGCTCGCGATCGTATTCATCGTTGAAGACGATTGTGATTACGATTCGACCGCCTTGAAACATTGGTATTACGTAAAAAAATGATTCCAATTATGCGAGGGAATCGCTTTCAAAAACGAAACCAATTGAATGGACCAAAAAGTTTTGTTTTTGCAAACAACTTTAGCGACGAATGATTTTTATTAAATCAATTGACCCTAATTCTAGCGTTGTTATTTACTTAAATAACTAAATTAAATACGTTGTTTTGGTTCATTGAAATATTAAGATCCGAATAACAAAAAATATCATTTATAACCAAAAATACAAAATGCAGTGTGAACGAAACTAAACGCAAACTTAATTAAAAAAAAAAAACATCTTGACAGTGTCTTCCCGACAAATCCAACATAGGGATGGGCAAATGGGGAAAAAATATCGATATATATCGTATCGATATTTTTAAAATATATCGATAATAATTGACTAAAAAATATCGATATGTTGATATATCGATATTTTCTGCGCAATAAGCAATTATCTATAAAAATTGTCAAAATATTCGAAATTTTAAAGCAAATACACATCTGGCTGTTTTGTCAGTGATACCAACCAAACCAAACCAACAAGCAGTGTCATTGTCATAGATGAACAAAATAGACAAGCAGGTCATAGACTATAGTGTAATTTTTGTTTGCGTTTGAATTAAATTTAAGAAATCAGATTGGTCAAAGACATAATGTGACGCATGAGCAGACAGCAGAGCTTTAAAAAATATATCGATTTTGATACCTAAAAATAAATATCGAAAGTTGATATATCGCGGGAAAAAATATCGCTGATTTATATCGATATTTTTCTGAAAAAATATCGATATTTTGATATATCGATATTTTTTGCCCAAGCCTAATCCAACAATCAAAGAACTAAGTAAGTTTGGTTTACATTTTTTACTCAGTTTAATTGCTTTACTGTGCGTTTTATAGCTAAATTGATAGAATAGGTACAATAATAAATTAACCCTGGAGTGATTACAGTTCCGTAAGCATTATACTCTCGAAAATAGATTAGTATAGAACACATCGTGTCGGAAATGTTTGTTCGAAATAAACGTTTGTTTTTAAACTCATATACGATTGGCGATTCTCTCTTTTAGTGTATAAACATCCAGTGCATTTGATATACGATGTGTAGTGCTTCCAGTGGTTTATTAAAGCACCCAGTGCAGCGGTATGAGAAGTACCGAAAAGTTTCCAAACTTGTTTGTTGTACCATAAAATCATTTTCTATCACGAATTATAATTAGTCCCATACTTATTATAATACAACAAAAACAGCGGTCGACATTTCGATAGCAACAGCCATTCACCTCAAGCCTACGAATGAACTATGAATATCGAATTTCGGTGTATAAGAATTTTTAACATTTTAGGAGCCGTCGTGGACATGGCCAGCAGCTCTGTGGACCCCGGCTACGGGGATACGGAGTGACCACAGCGCAGACGTGCAGCAGCTGCATGCCGCATTTAAAATTAATGCGAAAACATCGAATTCGTACATACATACATAAACCACCTTTATCACTTACAGGAAGGACAAATACTAAGGTAACAAGACCATACACAATATTACATAATATAACGCGTAAGAGCGCTTGTAGACGTCCGTTTTTTTCACCGGATAACGGACCGTGTTTTTTTGCCGGATTCACGGTGGTGTATGAATTATAATGAATGTGTGTACATGCACCGGACATCGGTCCGGCGAACAATTTACGCCGGATGCACCACCGCTTCTCCTCGGCGCGACGGACACCGGTCCGGTGTAAGAAAAAAACGGATGTTTTTGTGATTACTTCAAAATGTTCAAAAATTACGCCTCAGAAGTAGAACACTTTAATACTTTATGGCAATAACTAAGTGAGTGTCTTATGTTATAATTTTATGTATTATTTTCAGATTGCAGAATTACAGTCGGCTCACCAGCTTTGGCAGCTTGGCAGAGGCAGGCGCTGGCCGCGCGCTCGGCTAAATTACCTTGAACAGCGTTTTTGACAGCCTTTACTAGGCTATAGAATGTTTGTGACAGTGTGAGGATCTCAGTGAGTGAGTGAGTGTGTATGTTTGTTCTTTCTTCACACTGAAACGACTGATAATATAATATTAATATAGCGATAAACGTGTCAATTGCTAATTCTATGCAGAGGAAGTTGCAGGCAGAAACTAGTAATAAATAACTAGAAAATGATATACGTTTTTTTGTTAACTACCTTTTTTAAATCCATTATTCCAGCAATACAGATTTTGTTATAAGTACTTGTTTTTATTAATTAAAAATATTTTTTTTTTATGTTAGAGAGGCCAGACAAACGAACTAGTGGGTCACCTGATGTTAAATGATCACCACTGTCCATAAACACCCGCAGCGCTTTACGCGATGCCAGTGCGTTGTCGGCCCTACTAGTGACATGTAATAAAGCCTCGATAAAGTTAATTTATTAGTATTATTTGTGGAATTAGTACATGACTTCTTATTTCTGGGGCATTGTTTATCTTGCTGGAACAGCCAAGCCATGGAGATCGCTAGACGAATCACTCGGATGGGCCGCCTTCAAAAACTTGCAATGTAAGGCAGAGTTCCAACAATACCTTAAAACCAAAGTAATCGACCAATGTGGTAATGTAAACGAAGAGGCCTTTACCCAGCAGTGGGTGTGTGACGCTGCATTATGCGCGCGCACAGCACACCACTACAAGCTACGCCCTGCCGGCGCTGACGCCGCGGACCGCCCGCTGTTGCTGAGACTACGCCTGCGCCGATCGTCCAATATACTAACTCGCTCGCTACGCCTATTAAAATCTATTTTTCCGATTCAATTCTTTTCACAATGAATAACAAACTGTTTAACCTTCTTTTCCCTTTAACGATTAAACCTTTCTTCATAACCAAAATCTTGTCAATTAAATCTTAACATTCTCAATCTAAGTAATAGTAACTAATTGGTGGATGTGGACTGATTTGATACATAGATTAGTAACTCTCAAGCAGAGGTTTATGGGTTCGAACGCAGGCTCGCACATCCAAGTTTTACGGAATTTTTGACAGTTGATTCCGAGCGAGATTGGTTTCAAAATGAAAACAATCGTTCTAAAACTCGGTCGGCTTCGCATCGCAGTCGAAAGCGGTTGTGAGCCATATTTTAAACCAATTGAACGAATGGTTTGCCACAAATTCGTTCCACGTAACTAAAATGACAGCTTAGAATTGTTTTGAAGCCCAAGGCAAGCTGTCAATCCAAAGCGAAAGCTAAATTGTCCCCGTCTTGAAATAATGGAAGTAACTTGAGTTGGATTTTTTTGATAGTTTATAATTTATCAATATAATAATTGACTTACAAAGGCACCTTGCTAATTGCTAGGTAAAATTGAGTATTTTTTGTGATGTTTTCCTTTGAATGTCGATCAAAAAGATAAAAATGGCAAGAAGTAAAGTAAGATAAGCCCGCCTTTGTACAGACCTATACATATATGTATCTTAATTTTAGTCAATTGTCTTTGTACCTATATTTTAATTTTGTACATTCAATAAAGTGTTAACTTAGATACAAGTACATAAACTAAAATAATCATCAAGGGGAGTTGTATTCGAAACGGAATAATATCGTCGCCGGCTGCGCTCCGGCAGGGCATAGCTTGCAGCGATGTGCTGTGCACACCCACTGCTGGGTAAAAACCTCTTTCTTTATTTACACGCCGCTTTGCCCGGTCCTGTGCCAGTCTCATCCACAGCTCTCCACCAGACTGCCAAATGTTATCTGACTAACGGGTGACCGCCTTCGAACATATACGTAGCCATGTAGTAATAATTCCACAAATAATACTAATAAATCAACTTTATTGAGGCTTTATCAGAGCCGTCTCAACCTATGGTGCAGAGTGTGCGGCGCACACGGGCGCCGGGTCTAAGGGGGCGCCGAGCGCCCTCTAATGCGACACCTCCAAAGATGCGTCGCTCGCGGCGCCGGCGCTCTCAAAGACCCTGCGCCTGTGTGATGGCCGACGCCGGGGGCGGCGCGGTAGCAAAGAAAGGCTACTCTATTTAAATTTACACAATGACTTTTGTTTCAACGTGAAATCAGCCTTAAAACAGATAATTGAAGATTAAATTGCGCCTACTAGACTAGGTAGTAGTAGTTAGTTGGTTTGGTCATGTAGAGCGGATGGATGAAAGTAGACTAACTAAACAGATATATATGGGGAGTGTGAATGGTTTCGTTGGGAGGGGAAGGCCTAGACGGACGTTCCGAGACCAAATAGGAGACGTTTTGGAAAAAGGTCAGGTCGGGAGTACCGGAAACCGACGAGCATGTATGAAGAGACTGATGACTGTGGATGAAGCGAAAGAAATATGTCAGGATCGTAGCAAGTGGAATAAAGTAGTCTCTGCCTACCCCTGTGGGAAAGAGGCGTGACGGTATGTATAAATGTATGTACTAGACTAGAGGGCGCCAGGGTACCTACTGGTTGCACACGGGCGCCACAAGGGCTAGAGACGCCTCTGGGCTTTATTACATTATTATGAATAATAAAAACAAGTACTTATAACAAAATCTGTATTGCTGGAATAATACGTACACATACACATACACAAATCACGTCTTTATCCCTTACGGGATACAGAGCCAAAGGTGCCTAAAAGGTACCTACAGGCCACGTTTAGCAAGATTGTGAGCGTATAGGTGGAAAATGGAATCAAAATAGTGATGGGTTGCTAGCCTCATCGCCTATAACATGATTCCTAATATTTTCGCCCATTCCCTCGATGGGCTTTTACCATCTGCGCGGGTAAAGAAGCAACTGGTACATTCTAAGTTTTTTCTTTGCTCCCAGACCAGCACGGAAAGTTGCTGGAATAATGGATTTAAAAAAGGTAGTTAACAAAAAAACGTATATCATTTTTTAGTTATTTATTACTAGTTTCTGCCTGCAACTTCCTCTGCATGCATGCATGCAGCTGCTGGCCATGTCCACGACGGCTCCTAAAATGTTAATAATTCTTATACACCAAAATTCGATATTCGTAGTTCGTTCTTAGGCTTGAGGGGAAAGCCTGTTGCTATCGAATTGTCTACCGCTGTTTTTGTTGTATAATAATAAGTGTGGGACATATTATAGTTCGTGAGGGAAAATGATTTTATGGTAAATAATAATAAATAAATGTCTTGGGACAAATTACACCAATTGACCCAGTACAACAAACAAGTTTGGAAACTTTTCTTAACTTCTCGTACCAGATGTAATCACTCCAGGGTTAATTTATTATTGTATTCTATCAATTTAGCTATAATACCTTGATTAAAATACACAGTAAAGCAATTAAACAAAGTTAAAAATGTAAACCGAACTTACTTAGTTTGTTGATTGTTGGGAAGACACTGACAACTGACCACCGATTAGAGAGATACACTGACAAGATGTTTTTTTTTTAATTAAGTTTGCGTTTATTTTCGTTCACACTGTATTTAGAGTTTTTGATTATAAATGATATGTTTTGTTATTTGGATATTAATATTTCAATTAACCAAGACCAAGTATCTAATTTAGTTATCTAAGTGAATGAAAACGCTAGAATTAGGGTCAATTAATTTAATAAAAATCATTCGTCACTAAAGATGTTTGCAAAAACAAAACTTTTTGGTCCATTCAATTGCTTTCGCTTTTCAAAGCGATTGCGAGGGTAATCGGAATATTTTTTTTACATAATACCAATGTTTCAAGGCGGTCGCAGTCGGAATCATAATCACAATCAACTTGGACGACGAATACGATCGCGATTCGCGATATGATTGGCTGGATATGACGATTAGTGTCGTACCTACTTATTAGTATTGTTAAGAATTAGCTACTTATTAGGAAATTTCTAGTTATTTTTTAAATTAAAAAGAATACAACATTACAAATGCGAAGTTTATTTTCATTTTATTCCTTTTCGAATACAACTCCCCTTGATGATTATTTTTGTTTATTTACTTGCATCTAAGTAAACATTTTATTGAATGTACAGAATTAAAATATACAAACACAATTGACAGAAATTAAGATACATATAGGTACAAAGGCGGGCTTATTTTACTTTACTTCTTGCCATTTTTATCGTTTTGATCGACATTCAAAGGAAAACATCACAACAAAATATTAAATTTTACCTAGCAATTGGGAATGGATGATTATTTTAAAAGTGCTCGATGATTTTTCTATTGATAGGAATAACCATCCTTAGCTACAGAAAAAAGTTACAGATTTTTCCATCGAACGATATATTTTATAAAAATAAAAACGTTTTACTCAGTCATTCGGCGGCCCCTATATACGGCTGATAAGCAGTAGGTCATAACATAACAAATAAAAAAAAGGGCTGCTTGAATCTGTGGTACACAATGACATAAGTAGCTAAAAAAAAGCAACGGCTAAGTGGCGCCGTCTGTGAATTGTTGGTGTTACTAAACCATACACGGGGAATTTCATTAAACATTAACATTAATTTTCAACACAGTTGCTCGTAATTTGAGTCTTATTGCACCGCATTTAAACTCATAATTCAGCTTATTACGCACAAGTGCTGTAATATATTACCGCACGAGTGCGGTAATATAAACTTTTTTTAAAATCTCAGCAAACGGTTCAGTATCTATAGGAACAAGGAATATTTTCGTGAATATTAAACTATTTTAGGTTAAAGATGATAAATAAACATTTAAGTTCGACAAATTATTCATTTTTATCTAAAGAGTGACCATAATTTGCAAATTTAAGACATTGATTAATTATTTTATTATAATTTTAATTTTAGGCTCTTTAGCAGTCTGTTGTCAGTGCCTTCGTCGTGCGCGTGCTAAGTGCACAGCGCGCATGCGCGAGTGCTGCGTGCGGATTGGAACGGAGAAATAATATTTGCCGCCATTTTTCACTGATATTGTTGATTCAGACTTTGTTATTTTATTACTTTAAAAATTACGAGTTCAAGTAATAAAGAAATATAGTGTCCGTCGCTGGAAATACTAAAATATGTTCGGACAATGTTCGGACAGTTATATCAGTAAGAAATCCAAGGTGTTAATTACATCGCGCGTACAATACGCCTCGTGTGTAATTACCAACATAGCACACTTGTATCATAATGTACTATTCTCATACAACATTCAGTAGTGTTGTTGATTCTGAGTAGAAATAAGCCCAATAATTTCCAAAATCTGGGAAAAAATATATATAGTCATTTTTATTGAAATTCCCCATGTATGGTTGAGTAACACCAACAATTCACAGACGGCGCCACTTAGCCGATGCTTTTTTTTAGCTACTTATGTCATTGTGTACCACAGATTCATGCAGCCTATTTTTTATTTTGACGTACTGCTTATCAGGCAGGACTTTTTGGCAAATCATTCGTTCAATTGCTTTCAAAAATGGCTCGCAATCACTTTCGAAAGCGATGCCAAGCCGATCGAGTTACGTGGAACGATTGTTTTCATTTTGAAACCAATCTCGGAATCAGCTGTCAAAAATGAAGACGATGCTGATTGCGAGCGAGTTACGTAATAAGCCTGCGGGACACATCTACAGAAATATACAATAAAAATTTGTTTTAGAGTTTTACAAGCATTTTATTATAGAAGATAGAATAACACAAAATAATTAAAGCTCTAAACACAAAATAGTTAAGTTGGCACGACTTACTAACTAAGCCCCCAGTAGTGGCGTGACTTCTAAGTCATGCTTTTGTATTTGTCGACTGAACATTTTTTTTTAATATCGGGTCTTGTTTTTAGATACGTGTACGTATAATTTTAAACTATTGTTGGGTCTGCTTGCAAAACCGGGACGTAGTTGGCTTCGCTGGGGACACCGGGACAGACTGCCTGAAACCGGGACTGTCCCGCCCAACCCGGGACGTATGGTCACGTTAGTGATGTGATGGCTGTATATATATAGAGATGTTACATATTTTTCTGTTGCACTATGTTTTGCCGGTTGGCGTACAAAAACACTTTGTTAACCAAGTTATGAAATTTAATAAATACCTAAGCCGCTCGCCGCTTTCCCTTGGATCAATCACCCCACGTCCCCCAAGTGGGGCGCGCCCAACTGGTTGGGAACCCCTGGTTTAGATGCTCTTCATCACTACGGCAGCACCAGCATGAGCTCCACCATCTGCCTTTTACCGATATATTATTTTTTGTATAATTTGTGAGACATTATATGTTAATTACATATAAACGGATAAATCACGTCTAAAAGTCGAGTGATGCTCGACATGTTTCGAACTAATTCGTAGTCCTTCCTCTTGGAGCGCTCGCCCCGGCGGCAGCGAAACGAACACTGCGCGCCAGCGCTCTGTTCACCCGGCTGCTCGACGCAACTGACAGCGGCGCACAACTACCCTCGTTTTCACTATGTGTTGCCCGCAGCAGTGTCTACTAAAAATGCATTAGCCTGTTTAAATTGCTTAATATTAAAGTTCAAACTATCTTCTTCCGCATCGGTTTGTCCGAGGACAGACAGACAGAGTTACTTTCACATTTGTGACATTAGTTTGAATTAATGTTGAAAGCCATTTTTTTATAAAAAAAATACTCAATTGCAGATGTGCTGAGCAGAGCAGAGCAGGATGCGTGCAGGCCGGAGCCTGCAGGCAAGACCGGGCCCGCAGCAGAGAGTACACGCACCCAGTGTACTTTAATGACCTGCAAACATATGCACACAGGACAGAAACCACACAGTTGCGACACGTGTCGGGAGCAGCTTACACAACGAGGCCACTTGACTATACACACACAAACACACACGGTGGAGAAGCTTTACCATTGCGATATGTGTAACAAACGGTTTATGGACCGAAGTAGCTTGACTAAGCATATACGAACGCACACAGGTGAGAAACCGTACGGTTGCGATACATGTAACAAACGGTTTACGCAACGAAGTAGCTTGACTAAGCATATACGAACGCACACAGGTGAGAAACCGTACGGTTGCGATACATGTAACAAACGGTTTATTGATAAATCAACATTGACTTCACATAAACGAATACACACTGGTGAGAAACCGTACGGTTGCGATACATGTAACAAACGGTTTAAAGGTAAATCAACATTGACTTCACATATACGAGTACACACAGGTGAGAAACCATACGGTTGCGATATATGTAAGAAACGGTTTATACGTAAATCAATATTGACTTCACATATACGACTGCACACAGGTGAGAAACCGTACGGTTGCGATATATGTAAGAAACGGTTTATAGGTAAATCAACATTGACTTCACATATACGAGTACACACAGGTGAGAAACCGTACGGTTGCGATATATGTAACAAACGGTTTACAGGTAAATCAACATTGACTTCACATATACGAGTACACACAGGTGAGAAACCGTACGGTTGCGATATATGTAAGAAACGGTTTATAGGTAAATCAACATTGACTTCACATATACGAGTACACACAGGTGAGAAACCGTACGGTTGCGATATATGTAACAAACGGTTTACAGGTAAATCAACATTGACTTCACATATACGAGTACACACAGGTGAGAAACCGTACGGTTGCGATATATGTAAGAAACGGTTTATACGTAAATCAATATTGACTTTACATTTACGAATACACACAGGTGAGAAACCGTACGGTTGCGATATATGTAACAAACAGTTTAGACACCAAAGCCACTTGACTTCACATATACGACTGCACACAGGTGAGAAACCGTACGGTTGCGATATATGTAACTAACAGTTTACACAACAACGCCACTTGACTTCACATATACGAATGCACACAGGTGAGAAACCTTACAGTTGCGATCTATGTAATAAACGGTTTACAGCAATCAATCAATCGGTTTAGTCAATTGGCTAGGCATAAACGATACCACACAGGTGAGAAACCGTACGGTTGCGATATGTGTAACAAATGGTTTATAGATGGGTCGTTCAAATTGGGTCACTTTTTAATTTTCAAAATATTGTCGATTTTCGAGAATTTTAGGCTTTGAAATGGTTCACATACCCGAGTAGAGTAAGATATGAGTAAAGGCGTCATTGTACAGGTTATGATTTAGGATTTTCTAAAAGGAAAGTAATGAAGTCTCGGATGGAAATTAAATATGACTGGATGGCAATGAGTGCGTTTGGAAGGTAATGAGATTGATTACAAAGTTAATGAAATATGCCTAGAGATTAGTGAGCTAGTGAGTAAATCGCATGCTGGTGAAAGAAACTGACGTAACTCAAAAAACACGTTTTGTGGCAAATCGCAAGAATGTGATCGACTTTTAGGCTTGTCTGTGTCCAAAGCCTCGCAACTTTTTTTCCCTTCCCTCCCTTCCCTTTAATATATGATAAAACCAATTTTTTTTAGTTCTATTCATTATTTCTAATTCCATTACCAATACAGAATTTAGGTAAATAATGTTAAAACATAAAAAAATGCAATTAAAAAAAGTATTCATAATTGAGTCACTTTAATATTAAAAATAATGATGTATGGCTTCGAACATTCGAAATAAAACCGACACTTTCTTAATAATACCATCATCTCATCCACAATGTTTAATACTAAAGTAACGCAAAGACAAATATGTCACAAAATCAATTACGTGTATCGATACTAAAGTGACCCAATCACAACATGGGTCTCTATAGAATTAAACATATTTGTGCAAACTTACCGTATGAATAATACTATAGGGGCTCAATAAGTTTTAGGTCACATGCTGTTTACACCATCATTGACGTAACACTGAAGCGGGCGCTTTCGTTCTGGCGACAGTTGCAGGAGGGGGTGCGTGACAAAGAGACTAACAATATCATTCTATGCTCTTCTAACACGAAAAGGGCTGTTTTCAACTATCCACATTGTGAAGTATGCTTTTGTGGGTCTTTCTGTTATTTTAACTCATTTATGTGTATTTTCGAATTAGGTCAAATTCGTTCTCAGCATGCGATATATGGAAAGTAATGAGAACAATATCATTCTATGCTCTTCTAACACGAAAAGGGCTGTTTTCAACTATCCACATTGTGAAGTATGCTTTTGTGGGTCTTTCTGTTAGTTTAACACATTTATGTGAATTTTCGAATTAGGTCACTTTCGTTCTCAGCATGCGATATATGGAAAGTAATGAGAACAATATCATTCTATGCTCTTCTAACACGAAAAGGGCTGTTTTCAACTATCCACATTGTGAAGTATGCTTTTGTGGGTCTTTCTGTTAGTTTAACTCATTTATGTGAATTTTCGAATTAGGTCACTTTCGTTCTCAGCATGCGATATATAGAAAGTAATGAGACTTGCCGTAATAGTTTTTAATTATTTAATTGTAATAGAGCTATTTATACATATTAAAAACGAACTATTTAGTGTGAAATGATGTTTTTATGAAATAAAACTTGTCTTTAATAGTAATTATCTGTTCTTTATTAAAAATTTTAGTTTCTTCAAAATCAACACAACATAGATATTATACTAAGTTTTGGTAAATTTTTAACAGGAATTTCCCTTCTATCCTTTTCTGGCTCTGACACATTTTGCACGATTTGAGATTCGGTTACCACATATCATCAGAAATATTTGGCCAACCGAATTTAAGAATCGTTCCCTGAGCTTTATTCAAATACCACCTTTATTCACCTGCTATGGGTGGTGTAGGGGTATAGCACGCGTCACGGAATGACGAGGATCCGGGTTCGATTCCCGGCCATAGCTTTACTTTTCGGAAATTTCTAACGGTAAAACCGTAAAAGTAAACAAAAAAATCAAGAAATAAAAATTCCTTGATTCATTTGATAGTACCTATCATTTGAAAAACAGCGCCTTCTCTCGTCCCTGGTGAGCAGTAGATGTTCCACGGGAGTTTGTAATTGTGTCGTACAGACACATCATTCAAACAGATGACGCTTAGCGACAAAAAATTCGCATAGTAACAAAGGTCACGTGACAGTTAGTAACAGGTAGAAAAATTCGGAGACTACCCACCTGCTATGGGTGGTGTAGGGGTATAGCACGCGTCACGGAATGACGAGGATCCGGGTTCGATTCCCGGCCATAGCTTTACTTTCGGATTTTTCTATGTGTTCTAATTTTCACAGACATTTAGAAATTTTTATTCAAATGGTTTAAATTGTACTACTCACACGACATCTCATCTTTGCTCACAATTTTTCCAATAAAGTAATGCGGTTTATCTTTTACTGTGTGCTTCACTATCACCCAATCATCCACGTTATAATTAAATGCAATGTTTCATCGATGTAGGTGTCTTAATTTTTTGTGTATCACAGTTATGATCAAAATCCTTTACAGTAGCTTTGCTGGGCGACGGCTGATATATTTTTTGGTCATCGATATTGGTGGAATCAGCAAAAACAATAAATTTTTGAAACTTGTTGCTGAACGTTAAATCCTTGAGTTGTACTCAGTCGACACTTATAATGCGAGTAGTCAAATGGGACATTTGACAATATTGTGACTAGATATTTCCTTATCAACGGAGACTAATTGGAAAGGAGTCTCGTCTATTGATGAAAATGAAAATGTATTTTTGCAAATTGGCCGCCAAGGGCTCTTTTACATGTATTTTTGAAACTACAAGCGCATTCGGAAAGACCATCATTGCCAAGAAGAATGCGCCGCAAGAAACTTGGCAGAGAATCATTTTTTCAAAATAAAATACAATAAGAATACTTAAATTCTACTTAAATTAAATACATTTTTTTAGCATAAAGGGTAAGTATTGCCATACAACGCGGCAATGCTGCCAGCCTTCTGGGCACCATGTCACCGGGCAGTGATTTAGGGCAACTTTTTTATTTATAGTTTTATGACTATTTAATTTATAATTAATAGTAGTTTTAGTTCTAGTATCTAATAGTATTAATTGTTTTGTAACTAAAAATAAATAAAATAAAATAATACATTATAGTGCGGGATTGTCGCAACACTAGCTCTACCAAACTCCCTCCGAGATCCAATCGAGGTAGACCCCCGGCTCGCTTCGAAACGGACTGAGCCGCGGGTCTATAATTTCTGGCCGTTTTGCGTTCGCGCCGTGTTGGCCGCCGGAGAGCGCTTGAGAGCCAGTTCAGCCAGTCGGCTTTAGGTTATTGAACTGTGCGGACGCTCCGCCCTTACGCCTTGTTCTATTATTTGTGTAACTTAGTGGTTTGTGTTTTGTTATTTTGTTTTGACTTTATTATTAAAGTATTGTGCGGACACACACCCTTTTCATTTTAACCATATATGATCTACCATAACATTTATAAAAGGGATATATAAGGTCCCCGAGCCTTAAATTATATTAATCTGTAGTAGAGATATATAAAGTATTTACTAGTCAAAACAACAACAAAAAAAATTTAATTCAGTGGAGGTGTGAAACGCCTCGACCGTCAAATATATTAGTTGGTGTCTCCAATGTCGAAGAGAAAAAAAAACAAAATTATGAAATATACATTTCATGTCAAGGACGTAACCAATAAGCTTATGGATTCCGAAGGCAAGCTTACGTCTGCCGCCCCCATGTTGGCTCTCACGCACTCATGTCCTGCTCTGAAATAGGAATATAGGCCCATTGTAGTGTATGCGGTTAAGCCAATAGCTTAAGTAGCATACATACGCTGTCTCGTATGTCACGGACTGGCGGGAAAAGTAACTGTCACTAGAGGAGCGGACGACCAAGGCTGAGGCGGGAGTACGTGACTTGAAAGTGAGATTATTGCAATCCGTGGACACTGTCGAGCCAGTGGTAGAATTTATAGGCTGCACAATAATACAATACAAATACCGGGAAACCTTACAACTTTGCCTTTTCATGTAGCTTTGCCCACCGCGTCGCATTTCAGTAGAAGCGAATAGCGAAATCTACCAAAAATGATCACAAATACGCTTTATTTCTAATCTGTGGCTTATAGCTAATCTAATTGCTGACAACACTGACCTATCGGTTGACGCGTGTACTATATCTCTCTAATCTGTACGCGCATTGATTGGTCGTAGCCAATGCTCAATAAAAAAAAAAAAAAAAAAAAAGATTGGTCGTACGGTCGTACATTGATTGACTCAAACTGTCAAATCTAATCTTTAAAAATCGTTAAAATTACTTACAAATACAGCTTGCTATTTGCTATGGTAACATAAGTCAAATGCTGCACTGTGAATTAAAATTAGTAAACAAGCCGTTCAAGATAAGAGTATTTGTTACAAATACCGCCAGCTTGAAGCTTCGGCTTCGACATACATAACATTAGTAACATGGATTCGTCCGCCTGCCGTTCCGACGCTGAACAGTCGGCGGGGTCATACAGCCTGACGGCGGAGAGCGCGCCTGTGAAGGAGGAGCCCGAGTGGGGCGAGTGCGGCGTGAGCGACGCGGCCGCGGCAGAAGGCTTGTACCCCGGGCACGAGGTCAGAGGAATTAGTAATTGGACCTGAGGTGGTGCAAGAGCAGGACATCGCTTTTTCAATGCAAAGTAAGCTACCCGATTACTTGACTTATGAAAATCAATTACCTATAGGGAGCATTTGTAAGGCAATGCTTATTAAAATTGTTTCCATAGAAAAAAAAGTGGGGTTAATAAATGTACCCCAAGGTACCACTTTCTAAACTATGTTGCTTCTATTTCATTGACCTTTTTGTACCTCAAATGGTGATGCACGGGGCACTCAATGAGGAGATGACAGAAATGGAGTTAGACAATATCCCCACTGCTACACAAGAAAATAATAGCTTGATCATCAGTTCTACTAACCTCACCTAACCTACCATCTTTGGCAGATGCCCCAAGCAGAATGGAGGAGAATCCATGGAATCCAAAGGCAGAAGGCGGCGCCGACGCCGCGTCCGGCACCCACGCCTGCCCTGGGGATGAACCTCACTGCAGCAGAAGCTCCGAGCAGCAGCACGGGCTCAAAAGCTGTTTTGTCAGGCTCGAGCGTTTGCCAGTAGGAGACCTGCGCAGTTGCAATGGTGAGTGTTATGGTCTGACAGCGCGCAAGCTAACCCCGGAGTACTGTTTTTTTTTTTTTTTTTTAATATTAAAACCGACAAACGGGCATGCGGTGCACCTGATGGTAAGTGATCACCGCCGCCCATGGACAACTGCAGCACCAGTGGGACTGCTAGTGCGTTGCCGGCCTTGCAAGAAATGGTACACTCGCCTCTTGAAGGTACCCATATTGTAGCCTGTTGGAAAAAACCCAGCCGTCAGCCCATTCCAAATTTTGCACGTACGGGGCAAGAAAGACCGCTTAAATCGCACGGTGTTAGAGCACCAATTATCGAGGTGATGTTGGTGGAAACTACTTTTGTGTCGAGTAGTACGGTGATGGAACTTGGCAGCTGGGATAAGGTTAAAGAGTTCAACGGAGCACTCCCCATTATAAATCCTGTAGAACACGCAAAGAGAACTTACGTCTCTGCGAAGAGGAAGAGGGTCAAGTTTCACAGAGAGCATAGGGTCACCAATGATGCGACACGCCCTGCGTTGTAAGCGATCAAATGGTAGCAGCTGGTATTGTGGGGCCCCAGCCCAGAGGTGCGAGCAATACTCCATGAGTGGTCGAACCTGAGCCTTATACAACTGTAGGCTATGGATTGGTTTGAAGTATCGCTTCGCTCGGCCGAGGATCCCCAACTTTTTAGCAGCTACTTTGGCTTTGCTCTCCAAATGATCGCCAAATTGGACATTGCGAGAGACATCGACACCAAGGATTCCCAAACTCTCTGAGATATTAAGGGGAGAGTTCCCGAAACAGGGTGCTACAGTAAATGGGGTTTTTTTCGCGGTAAATGCGCAAACCTGTGTCTTGTCAGGGTTAAACCGAACTAGGTTACGAGAACCCCAGTCAGACACCCGTTCCAGAGCGGTCTCCAAGTCCGACACAAGCCCACTTCGACTCTGTTCCAATTCAGCCCGAGAAAGATTGGCCCGACCGGTATAGGAAGTGTCGCAGGTGCTATCATCTGCATAGCAATGAATGTCATCGACGTGCAACATATCATTGATATGCAGAATAAATAGCGTTGGCGATAGTACGCAACCCTGAGGAACACCAGCGTTAACAGGTTTTAAGTCGGAGCACGTACCGTCAACAGCGACTCTAATGCTCCGATCCTTGAGAAAGCTGGCAATCCAAAGGCACAATCTCTCGGGCGCGCGCGCGCGCGGGCACTGTGGCGCGGACGACAGCAGAGCCAGAGATGTTCTTGCAACTTGCCAGCCTCGCTTGTGGGTCAGCATTATGGGAGGTGTCACAGTACAGGGGCTCCAGTTACAGTGAATCTGACAGGTTTATCCAAACAGGGCAGGGAGTACTGCGCTTTTTAACATATGCCTTGATTTAAAACACTTATATGATAGTAAAAATGTTGGTCCTAGCTTTGCCCTTCTTTTTTTTGTTAATATCTCACCTGCCTACATAATACAATACAATAAAATTACTCTCGAACACCACATAACAATTAATACAATACTGTGACTTCTTATTCAACACACCAATTGTATGCTTAGTGGGAAAACTCAGCAAGAAGAGTAATAATTGTCTCTGTGCTAGTTAGTATTTCTGCTGTCGCTACAACAGCTACAGAGTACATACTCAGCATCGTGTGGCGCCAACGGAGGTGGTGTAGACCAGCGGTTCCCGACCTATTACTTACCTATATCCCAACATATACCTCAAGTTTATTTTCATAAATGAATACTCAATTGCAGACGTGCTGAGCAGAGCAGAGCAGGATGCGTGCAGGCTGGAGCCTGCAGGCAAGACCGGGCCCGCAGCAGAGAGTACACGCACCCAGTCTACTTTAATGACCTGCAAACATATGCACACAGGACAGAAACCACACAGTTGCGACACGTGTCGGGAGCAACTTACACAACGAGGCCGCTTGAGTAGACCTAGACACACACGAACACACACGGTGGAGAAGCTTTACCGTTGCGATACATGTAACAAACGGTTTACGAAACGAAGTAACTTGACTTCACATATACGACTGCACACAGGTGAGAAACCGTATGGTTGCGATACATGTAACAAACGGTTTACGCAACGAAGTAGCTTGACTTTACATATACGAACGCACACAGGTGAGAAACCATACGGTTGCGATACATGTAACAAACGGTTTAGACTCCAAAGCCACTTGACTTCACATACACGACTGCACACAGGTGAGAAACCGTATGGTTGCGATATATGTAACAAACGGTTTAGATTCCAAAGCCACTTGACTTCACATACACGACTGCACACAGGTGAGAAACCGTACGGTTGCGATACATGTAACCAACGGTTTACGCAACGAAGTAGCTTGGCTATGCATATACGAATACACACAGGTGAGAAACCGTACGGTTGTGATACATGTAACAAACGGTTTACGCAACAAAGTAGCTTGGCTATGCATATACGAATACACACAGGTGATAAACCGTACGGTTGCGATACATGTAACAAACGGTTTACGCAACAAAGTAGCTTGGCTATGCATATACGAATACACACAGGTGATAAACCGTACGGTTGCGATACATGTAACAAACGGTTTACGCAACGAAGTAGCTTGGCTATGCATATACGACTGCACACAGGTGAGAAACCGTACGGTTGTGATACATGTAACAAACGGTTTACGCAACAAAGTAGCTTGGCTATGCATATACGAATACACACAGGTGATAAACCGTACGGTTGCGATACATGTAACAAACGGTTTACGAAACGAAGTAACTTGGCTATGCATATTCGACTGCACACAGGTGAGAAACCGTACGGTTGCGATACATGTAACAAACGGTTTACGCAACAAAGTACCTTGGCTATGCATATACGAATACACACAGGTGAGAAACCGTTCGGTTGCGATGTATGTAACAAACGGTTTATACGACAAGACCACTTGACTTCACATATACGAATACACAGGTGAGAAACCGTACCGTTGCGATACATGTAACAAACGGTTTACGCAATAAAGTAGCTTGGCTATGCATATACGAATACACACACATACACACACAGCACACACACAAATCACGTCTTAATCCCTTTCGGGGTAGACAGAGCCTAAGGTAACAAGACTTGTAGACCATGTTTAGCATGATTGTGGGTGTGTAGGTGGAAAGGGGAATCAAAATAGTGTTGGGTTGCTAGCCGCATCGCCTATAACATGATTGCTAAGATTTTGGCCCATTCCCTCGATGGGCTTTTACCATCTGCGCGGGAAGAGAAGCAACTGGTACATTCTATGATTTTTCTTTACTCCCAGACCAGCATGGAAGAACCGTACGGTTGCGATATATGTAACAAACTTCGTCCGCGCAAATAACGTTAGAATGACAACATACCCCATACGTCCACTCGTGTCTCCAAGTATAAGGTTTTTATTTCCTATCCCGTGGGAAATTCGGAAAATCCCTTCTTAGAGCACCTACGTGATCCTCTAGGAATATTATCTACTAATTATAGTCTTAATTATTTATCTCGTGTTTTTATCCCGTCGGAAATTTGAAAAATTACTTTATACTCAATTACTTTATCGGGATTTTTCAATCCCTCGGGAAAATCGGGATAAAAAGTATCCTATATCCGTCTCCTGGTTCTAAGCTACCTCCCCACCAATTATCAGCCAAATCGGTTCAGCCGTTCTCGAGTTATAAGTAGTGTAACTACGACTTATAAATATAGATAGATAATAAACGGTTTAATACATAAATCAACATTGACTTCACATTATACGAATACACACAGGTGAGAAACCGTACGGTTGCGATATATGTAATAAACGGTTTATACATAAATCAACATTGACTTCACATATACGAATACACACAGGTGAGAAACCGTACGGTTGCGATATATGTAATAAACGGTTTATACATAAATCAACATTGACTTCACATATACGAATACACACAGGAGAGACACGGTACAGTTGCGATATATGTAACAAACGGTTTAGTCAAGAAGGCCACTTGACTTCACATAAACGAATACACACAGGTGATAAACCGTACGGTTGCTATATATGTAACAAACTGTTTAAACGCCAAAGCCACTCGACTTCACATATACGAATACACACAGGTGATAAACGGTACTGTTGCGATGTATGTAACTAACGGTTTACACAACAGGGCCACTTGACTTCACATTATACGAATACACAGGTGAGAATTCAGTCATTGTTCAGGTTATGATTTAGGATTTTCTAAAAGGAAAGTAATGAAGCCTCGCATGGAAATTAAATGTGACAGGATGGCAATGAGTGCGTTTGGAAGGTAATTAGATTTAATAAAAAGTTAATGAAATATGCCTAGAGGGTAGTGGTCTAGTGAGTATATTTGGAAAGTAATGAGATTTGCCGTAATAGTTTTTAATTATTTAATGGTAATAGAGCTAATTATGATCTTCTAAGTTTGCGGCTGTGTTCACGCTTTTGAATACCGTTTTGTTGTACAGCGTGATGTCGCAGTCCGTGACCTTGAAGTTGTCAAACTCGATCGCAAAGTAAGCAGAGAGTTGCCAGTAGATAAAATGCTACCGTGCAGTGTTGCCAATGCTAAGATTTTGCCAGAGAATTCTTTAGAAACGTTTCCTTCAATGACAATAGATACCCTAAGGTTTAAATTGAATATTTATTGGTACTGAGACTATTCATTCTTTTCATGTACGACTAATTTTCATGAGACAACATTTCATATCTTGACTTTGACATATCTAAACTTTGAACCACTTGGTCTGTTTAGGTCTGTGTTTCTGTTTCCGTCTTGCGTGTAGCGCCTTCTCTGTCAGACTAAAGGGGCTATAAGTGACCTTTTGATTTGTAAATATATTTGAATAGGCATTCCTTTGCAAGTTTTTTTTATATTACCGTTTAATTTTGTGTAAACCAAATTATGCAGCCAGTTTTGTCTATGTAATTGTATTTTATAATGTATATGTGACAGTTTTTTTAATTTAATGGAGACTGATATACGCGTACTATGTTTTGATAGTGCTAGCCTCAATTACTACAGGAATATTGTGACGGACGTTTCTCATAGTATTTGACATAAAAGTTGGTTGCGACAAAAATTGATACTAAAAGTTACAGTGCGCGGGAAAACCTGGAACTAAATATTTCCACACACGTGCCGCTTTTGCATAGACAGTGGCGCCGTTGTGTTTCGAGTCGCGCTCGGAGTCGGAACACAGATGGCGCTACTATCTAGACTATGTCTTTGACATTCAGCTCTCGAAAATGTAAATAATTGTGGTAAAATATTTGTTATTTTTCATCTATCTTTTCTGTTTGTTCTCGGACTGCTATGTTTACAGTTAAAGTTCATTTTATTTAAGAAAAACTGATTTCATACCAAAACAGTGACCAGGGGCCTTGCCATGACGTCTTAATGCGATTCAATTCAGACTCAGTTCAGGTTTTAGCTGTCATTTTTAGTATGGATCTGTCTGACAGCCAGCGAAGCTAAACAGAATCAGAATTGAATCTCATTAAGACATCATGGTAACTCCCCGGTTATTATTTATAATGATTAAATGGACACGCCGCGCTTGGTTGATAATGGACGGTAATAAAGGATTTTTATACTAAAAAAAAATACAGGAGAATTGAGAGCCTCCTTTTTAGATGTCGGTTAACCTTTTCGCCGCCACGTCAAATACAAGAGACGCCGCCCATACTCGAGACTTTATTGCGATGCCTTAAGTTGAACCTAAATCGAATTTAATGAAGGGTCCTTCATCCTTTTGCACTGAAACAATGGAAGTATATAATGGTCGATGGCGTTCATTCTGCGATGCTTATACACGAGTCGTTGGCGTCGAAAGGGTAAAAATGGCGACCGGTGGCCTTACGCCCGCCATTAGACAGACGTTTACATTTAAAATAAGATTTAATACCATTTTTATGGCCTGGCACGGAAATGACACGAATATTGTGCGTTAAATTTCTGGTCACGGCGTGTCTTATTTATTTCGTTTTACCGTCAATATGTCACAGGCTTTAATTCTGAAATTCTGATTTCGTATCTCGCTGACCCGCTCACACTGACAATGTTTATTAAGGGAGTGAGAGGGACGGCATGATAAGAACTTTTGATTTCAGAGTAGACCCCCAGTTCGAAGCCAAATCTTTATGTAAGTTAGTTTAGAATTTACTGTGTAAATATTAAAAAGATGTTGGGTTTGTGATACATGTCTTAAATTAAGCCCGTGGTTTTTTTATGAGAACATTATATCAATTAAAAAAACTTGGATCTGTGACCCTTCTTTGATAGGAAAGAGTAGAAATTTAAAACAAGAACATATAATGTGATGTGACTAAATCATTCTTGTTCAATTGCAACGTTCTCTAGTATTGAAGCTGCTGTTCTTTTGGTTTGGCTGCATGGCTTCGCAACCACAGCCTTTTCGGTTTCAAAATAAAAAATACAGATGTTGCCAGTATAGAAAAACTTTAATTTCATTGGGACATGTGCCACCATCGTGAGACCAGGGTTTATGTTTGTGATATGGTTTTAAAAAGCGGCATTATCTCGCTTGGTCCATCAGCGTCTCATCTAGTCGTTAGTTAATTTATTTTTTTATTAAATGGCATTCTGTACGATGTTGGATTTAGTTTTAAGTTTTCGAATAAAATGGTTATTGAACAAGTTTTGGTTATTTGTTTTGATCCTTCTCCCTTTTGTGGCTGCTGTGTATAACATCCTGTATTGTCGATCGGTGTTTATAGTATTTAGATTGAGAAATATAGGTCTAAAGGGCCGCTAGTGAAGCTGTCGTGAAACTTGAACACGGCACAGTTAAGTACGCGCAAGCATCATTCTTGTCAAAATCTCAATGAGGAACTATTTCTTCCGTTGGTATTTTTTAAATGTTTGCTTGTGAAAACAAGACTATGCAAAGGTAAGGCGTAAACGATCGAAGTGGAGTAAGAAATAGCTGTTTAATAGAAAAAAAACATTCACATGTTAAACTACTCAAGGACTTGAGAATATGCACACGAATCAGCCATTTTGTGACTGATGACCACGTGCATCACCGCATGACAACTTGCAACATGAAACATTGGGCAAACAATTCTGGAGATAATTGGAATGGAAACATTCGTTTTTTACGTAAACAAATATTGCAGCGCCTCCAAGCGGATAAGCAAAACACCATAACACCTATCTCAAAACCACCGTTGAGAAAATGAGAATTAAGACCCACCATACCCCTGGCAATACCACTGCGGGTAGGGTGGGACTCTACCATACCACCGTAATGCTGTGAGCTACGGGTATTAATTAGGTTAGGGTAGTTAGGTAGCTCCTTATGCCCGAAGGGCAAACGCGGAGCTCCTTCGATTTTATTTTTCAATTTCTCAAATCCCAGCACTACTATGGAGGTATGGTTCAGCCCCACCCTAGCCTCAAAATGCGGGTCGGACCCAATGCAGAAAACCGCATTAACCTTTATTATTGTATACTGGGTTTTTCCCGCGACTCCGTCTGTGTAGAAAACTGTTATAGCTATTCCGCAGTAACTTTCTTATGTAATTTTTAAACTTTTCAATTTGTAATTATGTAAAATGAAACTTTCCCTAATGCTAAAAAAAATGTACTTCAGACATGGCTGTATGGGCTTTGGACCCTTTGCCAAGTTTGCCAGCTCTGTGAACGAAGAAAATTTGATTAAACAGTCATATTCATATCCACCAATAATATAATCGTACAATTTTAGTTCTCGATTTGATTGGTTCGACGTGACAATCCGCGGCCGATATTTCGCGTCGCGTACATCGGTGCTCGGTCGTACATTGACTCAAACTGTCAAGTCTAATCTTTAATTAAAAATCGTTAAAATTACTTACAAATACAGCTTGCTATTTGCTATGGTAACATAAACATAAGTCAAATGCAGCACTGTGAATTGAAATTAGTAAACAATCCGTTCAAGATAGGAGTATTTGTTACAAATACCACCGGCACTTGAAGCTTCGACATACATTACATCAGTAACATGGAGTCGTCCGCGTCCGCCTGCCGCCGGCGCGCTTCCGACGCGGAACAGTCGGCGTGGTCATACTGCATGACGGCGGAGACCGCGCCTGTGAAGGAGGAGCCCGAGTGGGGCGAGTGCGGCGTGAGCGACGCGGCCGCGGCAGAAGGCTTGTACCCCGGGCACGAGGTCAAAGACGAATTAGTAATTGGACCTGAAGTGGTGCAAGAGCAGGACATCGCTTATTCAATGCAAAGTAAGCTACCTGATTACTTGACTTATGAAAATCAATTACCTATTTGTAAGGCAATGCTTATTAAAACTGTTGTCATTGATAAAGATAGTAGGGTTTATAAATGTTCCCTTTCTAAACTATGTCGCTTCTATTGCATTGACCTTTTTGTACCACGGCTTGTTGTGATGCACGGGGCACTCAATGAGGAGATGACAGAAATGGAGTTAGACAATATCCCCACTGCTACACAACAAAATAATTGCTTGATCATCAGTTCTAACCTAACCTACTCAACTAGCCAGTAACCGTTTGTTGACCAGTTAGTTTTTCACCAAAACTACAAAAAAGTTAGTGAATTAACAGTTACTTGTAATTAAACTATACCTAGTGTAGTTATTTATTTATTTATTTATTTATTTAGTCAATAAAAAATTACAGCATTACAGTCGAAACCAATGCGCTATAAAATTCAAAAAATATAATAGATTTACAATACAATACAAATACTCTTTATTGAGATTTATTTATGTTTGAAACATTCTTTGGCAGATGCCCCAAGGGAAATAGAGGAGAATCCATGGAATCCAAAGGCAGAAGGCGGCGCCGACGCCGCGTCCGGCACCCACGCCTGCCCTGGGGATGACCCTCACTGCAGCAGGAGCACCGAGCAGCAGCACGGGCTCAAAAGCTGTTTTGTCAGGCTCGAGCGTTTGCCAGTAGGAGACCTGCGCAGCTGCAATGGTGAGTGTTATGGTCTGACAGCGCGCAAGCTAACCCCGGAGCACTGTGGCGCGGACGACAGCAGAGCCAGAGATGTTCTTGCAACTTGCCAGCCTCGCTTGTGGGTCAGCATTATGGGAGGTGTCACAGTACAGCGGCTCCAGTTACAGTGAATCTAACAGGTTTATCCAAACAGGGCAGGGAGTACTGCGCGTCATAACATATGCCTTGATTTAAAACACTTATATGATACTAAAAATGTTGATCCTGGCTTTGCCCTTCTTTTTTTTGTTAATATCTCACCTGCCTACCTGTACAATACAATACAATTACTCTGGAACACCACATAACAAACAATGCAATATATGACTTCTTATTCAACACATCAATTGTATGCTTAGTGGGGAAAACTCAGCAAGAAGATGGTCTAAATTTTTTTTTTTTGGCGGGAATTATGATCAATCATATCTTTTAATTATTATTTACTTAAAATAAAGTTTTGGTAAATTTTTAAACAGGAATTGGCCCTTCTATCCTTTTCTGGCTCTGACACAGTTTGCATTATTTGAGTCTAAGATTTGAATTTAAGAATCTTTCCCTGAGCTTGGTTCAAATGGTTTAAATTGTACTCACACGACATCTCATCTTTGCTTACAATTTTTCCAAGAAACTAATGCGGTTTATCTTTTACTGTGTGCTTCACTATCGCCCAATCATCCACGTTATATTTACCAAGTATAATTGGTTGTAATAATGCTGGTCATTTTCTTACTGTTTCTAAACCCATCTAAGAGTTCTTTTAGAGTAGGAAAAAGTGGCTCCATCAACTTGGCTTATGAAAATAAATTACCTGTAGGGAGCCTTTGTAAGGCAATGCTTATTAAAATTGTTTGGATAGATAAAGATATTATAGATTATTATTAGTGATATTGAAAGAAGAGTGAATGCAGGAAACATGGTAAATGGGGCGCTGCGCGCCTTTGTGAGCAGTGAGAAGGTGTCGAAGAAGGCGCGTCTGGCTGTTCACAGAGGGGTGCTTGTTCCAACATTAATGTACTGTAGCGAGACTTGGGTATGGCAAAAGAAGCATGAAAGTAGAATAAATGCAGTAGAAATGAGAGCGTTAAGAAGTATGGAAGGTGTATCACTGAAAGATAGAATAAGGAATAGTGTGATAAGGGAACATGCTGGTGTGAAAGAGGATATAGTGACTAGGATAGAAAAAAGTATGCTTAGTTGGTTTGGTCACGTAGAGTGGACGGATGAAAGTAGACTAACTAAAGTTTAGTTAGTTCCCCAAGGTACCACTTTCTGAACTATGTTGCTTCTATTTCATTGACCTTTTTGTACCTCAAATGGTGATGCACGGGGCACTCAGTGAGGAGATGACAGAAATGGAGTTAGACAATATCCCCACTGCTACACAAGAAAATAATTGCTTGATCATCAGTTCTACTAACCTAACCTAACCTACCATCTTTGGCAGATGCCCCAAGCAGAATGGAGGAGAATCCATGGAATCCAAAGGCAGAAGGCGGCGCCGACGCCGCGTCCGGCACCCACGCCTGCCCTGGGGATGACCCTCACTGCAGCAGAAGCTCCGAGCAGCAGCACGGGCTCAAAAGCTGTTTTGTCAGGCTCGAGCGTTTGCCAGTAGGAGACCTGCGCAGTCGCAATGGTGAGTGTTATGGTCTGACAGCGCGCAAGCTAACCCCGGAGCACTGTGGCGCGGACGACAGCAGAGCCAGAGATGTTCTTGCAACTTGCCAGCCTCGCTTGTGGGTCAGCATTATGGGAGGTGTCACAGTACAGCGGCTCCAGTTACAGTGAATCTAACAGATTTATCCAAACAGGGCAGGCGGTACTGCGCTTCTTAACATATGCCTTGATTTAAAACACTTATATGATAGTAAAAATGTTGATCCTAGCTTTGCCCTTCTTTTTTTTGTTAATATCTCACCTGCCTACATAATACAATACAATAAAATTACTCTCGAACACCACATAACAATTAATACAATACCGTGACTTCTTATTCAACACATCAATTGTATGCTTAGTGGGGAAAACTCAGCAAGAAGAGTAATAATTGTCTCTGTGCTAGTTAGTATTTCTGCTGTCGCTACAACAGCTACAGAGTACAAACTCAGCATCGTGTGGCGCCAACGGAGGTGGTGTAGACCAGCGGTTCCCGACCTATTTCTTACCTACACCCCAACATATACCTGAAGTTTATTTTCATAAATGAATACTCAGTTGCAGATGTGCTGAGCAGAGCAGAGCAGGATGCGTGCAGGCCGGAGCCTGCAGGCAAGGCCGGGCCCGCAGCAGAGGACACACGCACCCAGTCTACTGTAATGACCTGCAAACATATGCACACAGGACAGAAACCACACAGTTGCGACACGTGTCGGGAGCAGCTTACACAACGAGGCCACTTGACTATACACACAGAAACACACACGGCTAAGAAATCGTACAATTGCGATGTATGTAACAAACTATTTTCACTACAATATAACTTGGCTAGGCATATACGAACGCACACAGGTGAGAAACCGTACGGTTGCGATATATGTAACAAACGGTTTACACAACAAGCCCACTTGACTTCACATACACGAAGACACACAGATGTGAAACGGTACGGTTGCGATATATGTAATAAACGGTTTATAGATAAATCAACATTGACTTCACATATACGACGACACACAGGTGAGAAACCGTACGGTTGCTATATATGTAACAAACGGTTTACACAACAAGTCCACTTGACTTCACATATACTAATACACACAGGTGAGAAACCGTACGGTTGCGATATATGTAATAAACGGTTTACACAACAAGGGACCTTGTCTGCACATATACGAATACACACTGGTAAGAAACGGTACAGTTGCGATGTATGTAGCAAACGGTTTACACATAAATCAACATTGATTTCACATATACCAATACACACAGGTGAGAAACGGTACAGTTGCGATATATGTAATAAACGGTTTACACATAAATCAACATTGACTTCACATGTACGACGACACACAGGTGAGAAACCGTACGGTTGCTATATATGTAACAAACGGTTTACACAACAAGTCCACTTGACTTCACATATACGAATACACACTGGTGAGAAACGGTTCACTTGCGATATATGTAATAAACGGTTTACAGATAAATCAACATTGACTTCACATGTACGACGACACACAGGTGAGAAACCGTACGGTTGCTATATATGTAACAAACAGTTTAGACAACAAGCCCACTTGACTTCACATATACTAATACACACAGGTGAGAAACCGTACGGTTGCGATATATGTAATAAACGGTTCATATATAAATCAACATTGATTTCACATATACGAATACACACAGGAGAGAAACGGTACAGTTGCGATATATGTAACAAACGGTTTAGACAACAAGCCCACTTGACTTCACATATACTAATACACACAGGTGAGAAACCGTACGGTTGCGATATATGTAATAAACGGTTTGTACATAAATCAACATTTATTTCACATATACGAATACACACAGGTGAAAAACGGTACAGTTGCGATATATGTAACAAACGGTTTATACGACAAGCCCACTTGACTTCACATATACTAATACACACAGGTGAGAAACCGTACGGTTGCGATATATGTAATAAACGGTTCATGCATAAATCAACATTGATTTCACATATACGAATACATACAGGTGAGAAACGGTACAGTTGCGATATATGTAACAAACGGTTTAGACAACAAGCCCACTTGACTTCACATATACTATTACACACAGATGAGAAACCGTACGGTTGCGATATATGTAATAAACGGTTTATACATAAATCAACATTGATTTCACATATACGAATGCACACAGGTGAGAAACGGTACAGTTGCGATATATGTAACAAACGGTTTGGACGACAAAGCCACTTGACTTCACATATACGAATACACACAGGTGAGAAACCGTATAGTTGCGATATATGTAACAAACGGTGCAGACAACAAGCCCACTTGACTTCACATTTACGAATACACAGGTGAGAAACCATACGGTTGCGATATGTGTAACAAACGGTTTATAGCATAATGCTTCGAAAAATGACGCTTGCCTTTCGTGAAGAAATGGTATTTAGACATTAGATATTATATTTCAATAGACAACTAAATGTTTAGTAGTCTATGTTGACTAGTGCTTTATTTATGCTGTCTTTGATTTAAACCTTTGAACGCCAAGAATAACTAAAGTTGTCGTATGCTGTTGCGACTACCACGCCACCAACACCTTTAGTTGTTATAGCGTTTGCTGTCAAAGTAACCCTTCATGCTTCCGAGTACCTTAGGTTCATATTGTCTAGAGATGCGCCGAGTAACACTTTTGCCGAGTAACGAGTACCGAGTTTTACTCGGCTAAATTTTTTTTCAACCGAGTACTCGGCCGAGTAACTCGGTTCAATCAAATTCGCAATTCGTGCGCGTAAACAAGTACAAACAGGTTTGCGCCGGTCAAGACGTCGGCTCGCGTTGATACACCCCTCACCCCGCCCACGCCTTTCAACTACTAGTCACTTGATTGTTTGCAAACAAACACGTCACGTTGCGCGTCATAGTAAATAAATAATTGAAAAAGTTTGTTAATTAACGATTGACTGTGTGTAGTACCTGATCACAATTTTATTGTTTTAATTATATCTACCTAAATATATTGCTTTTCTTAAACAAAGAATGTATACTCGTTACTCGTTATCTAATAACCGAGTTATTCGGCCGAGTACGAGTATCAAAAAACCCGCCGAGTACGCAGAGTACCGAGTATCAAACGAGTACTCGGCCCATCTCTAAATTGTCACACGACCGTGGTTGTGACGTATAGTGATTTTTTGTACTTAACATTATGGCATTGAAAAGGTTAAAATAAATTTGGTGAAGATTTGAAACTGGCTTTTTTTGTGACTTCGAAAAGTCCACTCCTTATTTTTTTTTGTTTTTTACTAATTAACTCGTCTTGGTGAAGTGAAGCGCTAAGAGTATATTTTTAAATCTCCCACAAGATCGAATATGGACGAGACTAATTAATAATAACGCATATTTTTTGAGGATCATAAAGGTCCTCTGAGCGTTACTGTTGAAAGATTGTAAACATAATCGTTACGTTTCTAAACGTATGTGTCATTTTTAGTTCCAAGTTTGCGCACTCGTGGCGCCACCTTATTGTTTTAAATTCAACTTCTGCTTGTCATGGTTGTATTCGTTTTTCCTTGCATTAAACCGTTAACTAATTCTATTTCGGAGTATTATTTCCTCAGGTTATGGGCTGCTAATATACTCATAACATAATAGAACTGAGGTTAAATTTATTGCGGTGAAGAAACATAAAATCAAAACTGATATTTATAGCAATTGCGGACGATGGCTACATCTAACCTTCAAATCGAGAAATTAGCTGGCCGAGAAAATTATTCGACATGGAAGTTTGCAGTTAAATCATACTTGGAACACGAAGAATTGTGGCAATGTGTGGATCCAGGCAGTGAGGTTGATGTCAAGAAAGATATTAAAGCTAAGTCAAAGATAATTTTGTTGGTGGAACCCATTAACTACGTTCACATTGAAAATGCAAAGACTTCAAAAGAAGTGTGGATAAACCTTCAAAATGCCTTCGAGGACTCCGGGCTGTCAAGGAAAGTTGGCTTATTAAAAGATTTGATAAATACTTCACTAGATAACTGTTCAAGTATCGAAGATTATGTGAATAAAATTATGAGTACCGCATATAAGCTACGAAATATTGGTTTCGACGTTGGTGACGAATGGCTAGGAACACTCATGCTAGCGGGTTTACCGGATAATTATAAACCCATGATCATGGGTCTGGAAAGTTCTGGAATCAAAATCTCATCAGATTTCGTCAAGACAAAACTTTTGCAGGAAGTGAAAGTTTCCGAGTCTTCTGCATTCTTTACGAAGCACAGAAATACATCTAATAATAATTCAAAGCCAAAAGGAAAAGGCCCACGCTGTTTCAACTGTAATAAATATGGGCATTTTAAAAATCAGTGTACAGTGAAGAGAACCACTAATAACAATAGTTTTTCAGCAGTTTTTTCAGCATGCAGCACACTTAACAAGGAGGACTGGTATATCGACTCAGGTGCAACAATGCACATGACAAGATGTTCCGACTGGATGTACAATTTACAACCACCTCCGATTCAAAAAATAATGGTGGCAAACAGTAATTATGTCTCCGTGCAAAGTATGGGTAATGTAAACATTCAAACCAATTTATGTAAAGAAAACTACCCTATTCAGGTAAGAAATGTTTTATTTATTCCTGAGCTGAGTGCAAACCTGTTATCGGTCGGCCAATTAACAAAAAATGGCTGTAAAGTGGAATTCACTGATATGGGCTGTAACATATACAATACCAATGAGGTCCTCATAGCAACAGCAAGTCTTTCCAACAATATGTACAAACTCAATACTGTTACAGGCAATGCTTATGCTGTATCATGTGAAAGTAGGACAGATATTGTAACATGGCATAGGAGAATGGCTCATTTAAACATAGCTGATGTGAAAAGATTAGAAGTATGTGCTGAGGGTATATCTATTACGAGTAAAGAAGTTGATACAGTTTGTAAATCTTGTTGTGAAGCAAAACAAACACGATTGCCGTTTCCCCATTCCGGTTCACGAGCAAGCACATTACTAGAAATAATACATACTGATCTATGTGGTCCGATGGAGACACCTTCAGCAGGTGGTGCAAAGTACTTCATAACCTTTATAGATGATTATTCCCGAAAAGTATATGTGTATTTTTTGAAGAACAAAATGGACATTCTATCTGTGTTTGAGAGATTTAAAAATGAGGTAGAAAATGAGTTGGAAAAGAAAATAAAAGTGTTAAGAAGCGACAATGGAAAAGAATTTTGTAATAATGCCCTTTCTGATTTTCTAGCAGCTTCCGGCATCAAACATCAGACCAGCACACCGTACACGCCTGAACAGAACGGACTTGCAGAAAGAATGAACCGGAGTCTGGTTGAGCGAGCAAAATGCATGCTATTTGAGGCAAAACTGCAGAAAACATATTGGGCTGAAGCAGTCGCTACCGCTGCTTATATCATAAACAGATCACCGTCACGAGTTCTGGCTGAGGTAACACCTTATGAAAAGTGGACTGGTAAGAAACCAAACATTTCACACTTGAGGATTTTTGGCTCTAAAGCCATGGTACATGTACCGAAGCAAAATCGTTTAAAATGGGATCGTAAATCACGAGAATTAGTCTTCGTAGGCTACTGTGAAAATACAAAGGGGTACAGATTAATCAATTCGAAAGATAAAAAGGCAGTGATAAGCAGGGATGTGATATTTATGGAAAATTGTACAGAAAATATCATGGAGAAACCTATGCTAAAGCCCCAGCTTATTTCATTGCCCCTTATTTCAAATTTGAATTGTGCACAGGAAAGTAGTGACATATCTGTGAGACCAGCTGATGATAGCTTGCAAACTGAGACTGATGTCAATTCATCTCCTTCAAGTACTGATACTTCTTCTGACAGCTGTGTGGTAAATGAAAATGATGATGAAACTTATTATCCTAGCACAAGTGATGGTGATTACAGTTTCCAAAGGAATATCACTTTGAGATCACACCAAAAACGTAATGAGCAAGAGAATAATAATTTTATGTGTGTTCAGTTTTCAGATCCACTTACTGTCAAGGAAGCTTTGTCAAGCTCTGATGCTCAACATTGGAAACAAGCAATAGATGAGGAGTATCAGTCCTTATTAGAAAATAACACGTGGGAGATGACTACTCTACCGGATAACAAGCGCCCCATTCCTTGTAAGTGGGTTTTTAAGAGAAAGACCAATGAAAATGGAGAAATAATCAAGTATAAGGCACGCCTTGTAATTAAAGGTTGTTCACAAAAACCTGGTATAGACTACACAGAAGTATTTTCACCGGTTGTAAGACACACTTCTTTAAGGTATTTATTTGCCCTAGCAGTAAAACATAATTTAGACATATGTCAGATGGATGCCGTGTCAGCTTTTCTTCAAGGTGACATTGAAGAGGAGATTTACATGATGAAGCCACCCTTGTATGACAAGGGTGAACAAGTATGTCGACTAAGAAAATCATTATATGGATTAAAACAAGCTAGCAGGCAATGGAACAAGAAGCTTGATTATGCACTGAAACAAATGAATCTGTTACAGTCGAAATTAGATCCCTGCATTTATTATAAAATTGTAGATAGTGAAAATATGGTTTTTCTTGCTATATATGTTGATGATATAGTTTTGTTTACAAACAATCAAAAATCAAAACAAAACATTCAAGAAGAATTGCATAAACAATTTAAAATAAAAGATTTAGGTGATATAAAATATTGTATTGGAATACATGTTGAGAGAGACAGGACAAGAGGCGTTATATATTTGGATCAAAGAAAGTACATACAAGAAGTATTAACTAAATATCAAATGTCAGATTGCAAAACTGTTCAAACTCCAATTGATATGAATACAAAGGTACAAGGTAACTTTGAGGAAAATAAAATCTTAAATGATATACCTTATCAAGAGATTATTGGATGCCTACTATATGTCTCGCATATTACCAGACCAGACATAAGCTTTGTTATAAATATGTTAAGTAAATATAACAACAAACCCGAGATGCAACACTGGATTGCACTGAAACGCGTCATGCGTTACTTGAAGGGCACTCTAAATTACAGTTTGAGTTATACCCAAAACCTAAAAGAGACAATGGCTCATGGTTACTGTGACGCAGATTGGGCAAGCTCTGAAGACGACCGTCGTTCTTGCACGGGTTATACATTCTTGTTCCAGGGAGGAGCAATATCTTGGAACTCTAGGCGTCAACCTACTGTTGCGCTGTCTACAACGGAGGCTGAGTACATGTCCTTGTCGGCATGTGTACAGGAAGCTATGTGGTTGAAGCAATTTCAGGAAACTTTCTGGCCTCAGCTGAAGAATGAAGCTTTGATAATTTATAGTGATAATCAAAGTTCTATAAAACTTTCAGGTTCTGACGGATATCATTCTAGGACCAAACATATAGACGTGAGGCACCACTTTGTTCGCAATAAGGTTCTGGAAGGGGCCATAGAGGTGCGTTACGTTCAGACAGACAAGATGATTGCAGATGCTCTTACCAAGGCGACATCACATTCAAAACTGGCCTTTTGTTCGTCCAAGATGGGATTATGTTTAAGGGAGGATGTTGAAAGATTGTAAACATAATCGTTACGTTTCTAAACGTATGTGTCATTTTTAGTTCCAAGTTTGCGCACTCGTGGCGCCACCTTATTGTTTTAAATTCAACTTCTGCTTGTCATGGTTGTATTCGTTTTTCCTTGCATTAAACCGTTAACTAATTCTATTTCGGAGTATTATTTCCTCAGTTACTGACCGACAAACCAGTCTCTCCACCTGGTGGACGGTTAGTATTGGATATTTTCACACTTCCCACGGGATAGGTAGTAAGAGATTTGTGCATAGGTACTTATTATGTGTCGAGAAATAGATTATTTCATCAACCCGGCGATTTTAACTTCTTTGGATGCTTTTATACCGGAAAATTGCGTAGTTTTTTGAAGAGGTGCAAATTACTATTTTTTTCGACAGTCTACGTCTATAAATCGAGGTACTGCAGCTCTTTTATTTTTATTTTCTCCTAGCTGTTGCCCGCGACTTCGTCTGCGCAGAATTCGCTTATAGAGATAATCCCGCGGGAACTATCCTATGTCCTTCCCCGGTATTGAAACTATCTGTATGCCAAATTCCAACTATATTAGTTAAGAAAACAATCTATATTTGTTGCAGGCATTGTTGTGTTGTTAAGCAATTACAATATAGTATACTAGCAGTTGCCCGCAACTTCGTCTGCGTAGAATTCGTTTATCGCTATCCCGCGGGAATCACGCAATTTTCCGGGATAAAAAGTAGCCTATGTGTTATTCCAGACTATAATCTATCTATGTTCCAAATTTCATCCAGATCGGCCCAGTACTTTTTGAGCCTATTCATTACAAACATACAAACATACAAAAATAGGTACAAATCTTTCCTCTTTATAATATTATTAGTATTTCCTCTTTATATTATTAGTATTGAAGTATAGACATATCATGCGCGGCTAAATGGGCTTTTACTCCTTTGACTTTCATGAAGATAAAAAAGCAATTAGCTAACACTATCTCTCTAATCTGTGGTTGCGACTGTTGTTTGTTACCTCAGTCCTGTCAGTTCAGTTGCAGCACTGTGAATTGAAATTATTAAATAAGCCGTTCAAGATAGAAGTATTTGTTTTGTTAGTCGTTACAAATACCGCCAGCACTTGAAGCTTCGACATACATTACATTAGTAACATGGAGTCGTCCGCGTCCGCCTGCCGCCGGCGCGCTTCCGACGCGGAACAGTCGGCGTGGTCATACTGCATGACGGCGGAGAGCGCGCCTGTGAAGGAGGAGCCCGAGTGGGGCGAGTGCGGCGTGAGCGACGCGGCCGCGGCAGAAGGCTTGTACCCCGGGCACGAGGTCAAAGACGAATTAGTAATTGGACCTGAAGTGGTGCAAGAGCAGGACATCGCTTATTCAATGCAAAGTAAGCTACCTGATTACTTGACTTATGAAAATCAATTACCTATTTGTAAGGCAATGCTTACTAAAATTGATTCCATAGATAAAGATAGTTGGGTTAATAAATGTACCCAAGGTACCACTTTCTAAGCTATGTCGCTTCTATTTCATTGACCTTTTTGTACCTCAAATGGTGATGCACGGGCCACTCAATGAGGTGATGACAGAAATGGAGTTTGACAATATCCCCACTGCTACACAAGAAAATAATTGCTTGATCATCAGTTCTAACCTAACCTACTCAACTAGCCAGTAACCGTTTGTTGACCAGTTAGTTTTTCACCAAAACTACAAAAAAGTTAGTGAATTAACAGTTACTTGTAATTAAACTATACCTAGTGTAGTTATTTATTTATTTATTTATTTATTTAGTCAATAAAAAATTACAGCATTACAGTCGAAACCAATGCGCTATAAAATTCAAAAAATATAATAGATTTACAATACAATACAAATACTCTTTATTGAACACTCTTTATTGAGATTTATTTATGTTTGAAACATTCTTTGGCAGATGCCCCAAGGGAAATAGAGGAGAATCTATGGAATCCAAAGGCAGAAGGCGGCGCCGACGCCGCGTCCGGCACCCACGCCTGCCCTGGGGATGACCCTCACTGCAGCAGGAGCACCGAGCAGCAGCACGGGCTCAAAAGCTGTTTTGTCAGGCTCGAGCGTTTGCCAGTAGGAGACCTGCGCAGTTGCAATGGTGAGTGTTATGGTCTGACAGCGCGCAAGCTAACCCCGGAGCACTGTGGCGCGGACGACAGCAGAGCCAGAGATGTTCTTGCAACTTGCCAGCCTCGCTTGTGGGTCAGCATTATGGGAGGTGTCACAGTACAGTGGCTCCAGTTACAGTGAATCTAACAGGTTTATCCAAACAGGGCAGGGAGTACTGCGCGTCATAACATATGCCTTGATTTAAAACACTAATATGAACTAAAAATGTTGATCCTGGCTTTGCCCTTCTTTTTTTTGTTAATATCTCACCTGCCTACCTGATACAATACAATACAATTACTCTGGAACACCACATAACAAACAATGCAATATATGACTTCTTATTCAACACATCAATTGTATGCTTAGTAGGGAAAACTCAGCAAGAAGATGTCTAAATATTTTTTTTTTGGCAGGAATTATGATCAATCATATCTTTTAATTATTATCTTGGTTCAAATAGTTTAAATTGTACTCGCACGACATCTCATCTTTGCTTAAAATTTTTCCAGTAAACTAATGCGGTTTATCTTTTACTGTGTGCTTCACTATCGCCCAATCATTCACGTTATATTTACCAAGTATAATTGGTTGTAATAATGCTGGTCATTTTCTTACTGTTTCTAAACGCATGTAGAGATGTTATGTGAAATCTCTATCTGCTGGTCGCTAGGTTGCTGATGGGGGCTGAGCTGGAGTAATACGCCGAATGTACTGAACGGTTGTATAATTATAAGACACACAATTTACACAATGTACAGGAGAGAAAATACAATAATTGGGCTGAAAATTATGTCACAATATATGAGCTGAATTTATGAGTTTACGTTAATTAACAATGGCGGGCGAGAGACTACTGGCGTTACGGGCGGCTTAGCTAGCGCGCCCGGGAGGTGCGCTCTGCCACGTCAGCTCATATCGTAGTGCGGCTGCACTTGTATATGAGCTGACACTCAGTTATCCTCTATCTATATTATGTGTGTCGCTGTGGGACACTAGGTTGCCGAAGGGGATGCTGAAGCAAACACCGAATATACTGAACTGTTTGTAATTAATCGAAACACAATTTACACAATGTACACAAGTTACTAAAGAAATAAAGGGAGATGAATACACAAGTTGTTTCTGTGACCGAGTATATGGAGCGACTGCTCCTGGCGCGTCCCGCACCCGGGAGGGCGCCCTGCCGCGTCAGCTCATATCGTAGTGCGGCTGCACTTGAATATGAGCTGACACTGCACTGTGTCCCTACACGCATCTTAGAGTACTTTTAGAGTAGGAAGTGGCTCCATCAACTTGGCTTATGAAAATAAATTACCTGTAGGGCGCATTTGTAAGGCAATGCTTATTAAAATTGTTTCCATAGATAAAGATAGTGGGGTTACTAAATGTTCCCCAAGGTACCACTTTCTGAACTATGTCGCTTCTATTTCATTGACCTTTTTGTACCTCAAATGGTGATGCATGGGGCACTCAATAAGGAGATGACTGACAGAAATGGAGTTAGACAATATCCCAACTGCTACACAAGAAAATAATTACTTGATCATCAGTTCTACTCACCTAACCTAACCTACCATCTTTGGCAGATGCCCCAAGCAGAATGGAGGAGAATCCATGGAATCCAAAGGCAGAAGGCGGCGCCGACGCCGCGTCCGGCACCCACGCCTGCCCTGGGGATGACCCTCACTGCAGCAGAAGCACCGAGCAGCAGCACGGGCTCAAAAGCTGTTTTGTCAGGCTCGAGCGCTTGCCAGTAGGAGACCTGCGCAGTTGCAATGGTGAGTGTTATGGTCTGACAGCGCGCAAGCTAACCCCGGAGCACTGTGGCGCGGACGACAGCAGAGCCAGAGATGTTCTTGCAACTTGCCAGCCTCGCTTGTGGGTCAGCATTATGGGAGGTGTCACAGTACAGTGGCTCCAGTTACAGTGAATCTAATAGGTTTATCCAAACAGGGTAGGGAGTACTGCGCTTCTTAACATATGCCTTGATTTAAAACACTCTTATTTGATAGTAAAAATTTTGGTCCTAGCTTTGCCCTTCTTTTTTTGTTAATATCTCACCTGCCTACCTAATACAATACAATACAATAAAATTAGTCTCGAACACCACATAACAAACAATACAATACTATGACTTATTCAACACATCAGCTTGGGAATGGATGAGTATTTTAAAAGTGCTTGATGATTTTTCTATTGATAGGAATAACCATCCTTAGCTACAGAAAAAAGTTATAGTTTTTTCCATCGAGCGATATATTTTATAAAAATAGAAACGGTGGCTCCCATACGGCTGATAAGCAGTACGTCCGTAACTGAATCTGTGGTACACAATGACATAAGTAGCTAAAAAAAGCAACGGCTAAGTGGCGCCGCCTGTGAATTGTTGGTGTTACTCAACCATACATGGGGAATTTCAATAAAAATGACCATATTATATACCTATTTATTTCCCAGATTTTGGAAATTTTTGGGTTATTTCTACTCAGAATCAACAACACTACTGAGTGTTATATGAGAAATTAATGTTAATGTTTAATGACATCTAGTAACAGGTAGAAAAATTCGAAGACTACCCACCTGCTATGGGTGGTGTAGGGGTATAGCACGCGTCACGGAATGACGAGGATCCGGGTTCGATTCCCGGGCATAGCTGCTTTACTTTTCGGATTTTTCTCTGTTCTAATTTTCATTGACAATTAGAAATTTAGAGTAATAATTGTCTCTGTGCTAGTTAGTACGTCTGCTGTCGCTACAACAGCTACAGAGAACATACTCAGCATCGTGTGGCACCAACGGAGGTGGTGTAGACCAGCGGTTCCCGACCTATTACTTACCTACACCCCAACATATACCTCAAGTTTACCCCCCCCCCCCTTTGCCGCCCGTCAACTACAATGGAAATAAAACAAATGATCAAATAACTGAAGTACAACATGTTATTAATGATTTATATGATTTGTGAGACACTGTGTTGCCCGCAGCAGTGTTTACTAAGAATGCGTTAATCGCTATTCCGCGGGAACTATGCAATAGCCTGTTTCAATTGCTTAATATTAAAGTTCAAACTATCTCCTCCCGCATCGGTTTGTCCGTTGACAGATAGACCGGCAGACAGACAGACAGAGTTGCTTTCACATTTGTGACATTAGTTTGAATTAATGTTGAAAGCCAATTTTGCATAAATGAATACTCAGTTGCAGATGTGCTGAGCAGAGCAGAGCAGGATGCGTGCAGGCCGGAGCCTGCAGGCAAGGCCGGGCCCGCAGCAGAGGACACACGCACCCAGTCTACTTTAATGACCTGCGAACATATGCACACAGGACAGAAACCACACAGTTGCGACACGTGTCGGGAGCAGCTTACACAACGAGGCCACTTGACTAGACCGAGACACACACGAACACACACGGTGGAGAAGCTTTACCGTTGCGATTTATGTAACAAACAGTTTATGAGCCGAAGTAGCTTGACTAAGCATATTCGACTGCACACAGGTGAGAAACCATACGGTTGCGATACATGTAACAAACGGTTTAGACAAGAAGGCCACTTGACTTCACATATACGAATACACACAGGTGAGAAACCGTACGGTTGCGATATATGTAACAAACGGTTTATAGATAAATCACCATTGAATTCACATGTACGAACACACACAGGTGAGAAACGGTACAGTTGCGATATATGTAACAAACGGTTTACGCAACGAAGTAGCTTGACTATGCATATACGAACGCACACAGGTGAGAAACCCTACGGTTGCGATACATGTAACAAACGGTTTAGACAAGAAGGCCACTTGACTTCACATATACGAATACACACAGGTGAGAAACCGTACGGTTGCGATATATGTAACAAACGGTTTATAGATAAATCACCATTGAATTCACATGTACGAACACACACAGGTGAGAAACGGTACAGTTGCGATATATGTAACAAACGGTTTATACATAAATCAGCATTGACTTCACATATACGAGTGCACACAGGTGAGAAACCGTACGGTTGTGATATGTGTAACAAACGGTTTACACAACAATGCAACTTGACTTTACATATACGAACACACACAGGGGAGAAACGACACGGTTGCGATATATGTAACAAACGGTTTACAGATAAATCAGCATTGCTTTCACATGTACGAATACACACAGGTGAGAAACGGTACAGTTGCGATTTATGTAACAAACGGTTTACACAACATTACAACTTGACTTTACATAAACGAACACACACAGGTGAGAAACCGTACGGTTGCGATGTATGTAACAAACGGTTTACACAACAAAAGCACTTGACTTCACATATACGAATACACAGGTGAGAAACAGTACGGTTGCGATATGTGTAACAAACGGTTTATAGATGGGTCGTTAAAATTGGGATTGTCTATTTTTTTACAATTTATAGTAAATCGAAAACCATTTCGAGATAAATGCTTTTTAAATCGTTTTCTGTATTTACTTTATTTTATTTTGCTATAATGAATTTATTACATGAAAAATAAGCAATGACCTTCATTTGACATTCCCAGACATGACGTAGACGGTCCAAAATGTACTTTATTTGCAAAGGTTACAAATTCTATGCTATTTACGCGTGTATTATACTACGGAGTTCAATTTGGACCCGCAATCTGACATTTCATCCATCTTATGACAGATGACAAGCAAATGGGCAATCTTGTTACTGTCATTCTTGTTTTTTCCACTGTTTACTTTCATATTGTTGTATTATAGTTTAGATTTAGAAGCACTTTCGGTAGATAATTAGGCAAGTGTGTAACCGCACAGCGATGTGCTTCGCTCACATGAAAGATTTTCCGCTAAATATTTTAATGGAGAGCGAAAATATTACGTTTTTCAGTTTACTTTCGCCTACTGAGTTTACTGTCTTATTTCCGGGTCCTGTTTTGTCTCGATCATACCTGGTAAGTGTTTATGGGCCTTTCTGCTTCGCGCAGAATGTTATGGTATGTGTAACGTTTGTGAAAATATAAAATTCATAGGAGAAGATCGCGAAGATCTTCCTGTGTTATTGTTGAATCATGTTGACATTGATACTGATGACAGTTTGCCAACTTCACCACAGATAGAAAAGACGTTGAAGGCGCTTCACATACGTTTTATGATCAATTTATCCAATAAGCAGATGTGTGGCACCGGCAATGGAAACTCTGACGTCATCAACCAAAATACTTTCAATAATTAATAGTGAAAAAAATACCGAGTTATATGAGAAAATATTGAAATTGGTTTCTTATAATTGACTATTCTGCGCATAAAAAATATAAAAAGGATAGGTATTTTTTTTAGACAATCCCAATTGAGTATTTTTTTAGTTTTCAAAATATTGTCGATTTTCGATAATTATAGGCTTTCAAATGGTTCACATACCCGAGTACCTACCGAGTACCTTATGTACCTATCCTACACAGTTAAACAATAAATGTTCTGATTCTGATTCTGATTCTGAGTAGAGTAAGAAATGAGTGAAGGCGTCATTGTACAGGTTATGATTTAGGATCTTCTAAAAAGAAAGTAATGAAGCCTCGGATGGAAATTAAATATGATAGGATGGCAATGAGTGCGTTTGGAAGGTAATGAGATTTTTACAAAATTAATGAAATATGCCTAGCTAGAGGGTAGTGGTCTAGTGAGTAAATAATGGAAAGTAATGAGATTTTCCGTAATAGTTTTTAATTATTTATGTGTAATAGGCTATTCGTACATATAAAAACTAACTATTTAGTATGAAATGATGTTTTTATGAAATAAAACTTGTCTTTAATACTAATTATCTGTGCTTTATTAAAAATTAAAGTTTCTTTAAAATCAACACAACATAGATTGAAAACTAATATACTGTTATATCACTAATTATTATAAAAAAATCACAGAAATAGCCGGCACTGTAGGTACGTACTACTCATTACTTCTATTAGAGGTTCTTACACAACTATATAAACGGATCAAAAAATTTAAATAAACAAAAAAAAATGTTTTTCTTCATAAAGGTAACGATGAGCAAAACTATAATCGAAGCTATCAACACGATATCAAAAACATACACTTAAACTAACTTACTTATGATGTCTAAAATGTTTTTGTGGCAGTAATATTGATCAATCATATCTTTTTATTGTTATTTGCTTAAAATAAAGCTTTGGTAATTTTTTAACAGGAATTGCCCTTCTATCCTTTTCTGGCTCTGACACAGTTTGCACAATTTGAGATTCTGTTACCACATCGGTGTACTGCCGTTTGGCCGAAATAGTTTTCGCCAAATTTCACTTCCCAAAAAACTTATCGCAGTAGTTTCATTTCCCAAACGAATCTTTAGCACATTTAAATTTCGCATTTTATTTGTTTGGTCAAATTATCATTTGGCATCATTTTATTTGGTCAAGTTTTATTAAGTCAAATGATTATTAAGCAAATGTTTTCCTTTAGCAAATATTATATTCCATAAAAGGCTAAGTATATAAAAAGTTATAACACTTTTTCTAATTTGCAAATTACTTTTTGGCCTCTCCCTTCGATCAACAATACCTAGATTCACGGTCCCATACAAAATCAAAGCGAAAAAGTGGTCGTGTTGCTTATGCTTATAGCTATATCTGTTTTAGCTTCTTTATTAACGTAAAATAAACCTTAAGTCTAAGCAATAAAGATCCAAATAATTATAATTGTATATAATACTTACGACGTTTCGTCACAAGACGAGCGAAAGCGTTCGATAAACAAAAGAACTACCTTCGTTTCAAAAAGATGTCATTCTATTTGAGGAACAGGGTAATAATGGAGTCGCAATTAAGTATATAACTCAGAATCTTTTTTATTTGACAGATATTTACAAATACAAATATTAACATGAATTTTAATAATCCCATCTACGTTCTACTGCTGAGCACAGGCTTCCTTTAACAACGAGAGGGATTGGGCCATAGTTCCCACGCAGGCCCAGCCAGGCAACAGCCGTAGTAGCCTAGTTGTTCGACCTACCGCCTCTCAAGCAGAAAGTCGTGGTTTCAAACCAGGCCTCGCACCTCCGAGTTGGAGTTGTTGAGTTGGAGAAAAGTACAAAAATTGTACAAAGAGACAACATAAACGTTTTACCCGATTTGACATCGTCGATTCTGTTATTGCCGCTGCTTGCATTTTCAATTGTTTGACGTGAATCTGCAATTAACGGCAATATTATAAATATTGTACGGCTTGAACTTTTCTTGAAGCTTTACGTCTTCTTTAATAAGTGATAGCTCCTCTGTTCCATCTCACTATACTTCATCCTATATTATTTTAAACATTTCTATGTAACTATACCTACAATTTGGGAATCGCCTTTTTCTGTAATCTACGCCTTTGGCTATTTCCAGTTATGTCGAATTTGTCAAAATGAATCGAATATACAGGGTGTTAGGTAATGAGTGGATAATCCTTGAACTATGGATAGAGGGCACTTAGGACGTTATAATAAAGCTAAAATAGGTTTAGTAAAAGTGGCACGGTTTCCGAGATATTCGGACTTTTAGGTTTTTTCGAAAATGAACACCCTTGTTCAATGTTTTGATCATAGCACCATTTTAAGCTAACTTTTTCATTTTTTTATTTTTGCTCAATATCCTTGAGTACTTGTTTTTTCAGATAGGCATTACTATTTTGGTGAGACTACATGGGATTTTTTAAAAAAAAATTGCAAACTTAATTTTTGCCTTTTCAATCGAACATTGATCGAATTTTCAGCTCTCACGGTGAAAAAAAAATACACTGCCGCCTAGTTGCCAATAAGCTTAAAAACATGCCGGTTTATTGACAATTTAAAAATGGTAATTACCTTTTGAATTTAAATTCAAAATGACAAAATAATAATAAAAAAATACACGCTCACCCACATTTTTCCTAATTTACTTTTTGTATGACGGGCGTAGAACTCAAAAATTTTTGTTGCAAAAATAACATTATTTGCCACTTATTTAAATGCAAATGGCATTTAAATAATTCCAAAATTAAAAAACATACCAACTGCCTTTTGCTTTTTTTTCGAATTCGATTTTGAATTTCGCTATTATTATTGCGTAATGAATGGTTAATTTTGCGTTTAGATCGTTATGTTGAAGTTTTTTACTTTAATACTGCTTCGAACATAATACACACTGATAGAATATGCCCAAATGCATTACATTTATGGTAAGTGCCAAGGCACAATTTCACCATTCATTATGCAATAATAGCGAAATTCAAAATCGAAGTAGAAAAAAAAAACAAAAAGCAGTCAGCATGTTTTTTAAATTTGGAATTATTAAAATGCCATTTGCATTTAAATAAGTGGCCAATAATGTTATTTTTGCAATAAAAAAAATTGAGTTCTACGCCCGTGATACAAAAAGTAAATCGGGAAAAATGTGGGTGAGCGTGTATTTTTTTTTATTATTTTGTCATTTTGAATTTAAATTCAAAAGGTAATTACCATTTTTAAATTGTCAATAAACCGGCATGTTTTTAAGCTTATTGGCAACTAGGCGGTAGTGTATTTTTTTTTCACCGTGAGAGCTGAAAATTCGATCAATGTACGATTGAAAAGGCAAAAATTAAGTTTGCAATTTTTTTAAAAAAAATCCCATGTAGTCTCACCAAAATAGTAATGCCTATCTGAAAATACAAGTACTCAAGAATATTGAGCAAAAATAAAAAAATTGAAAAAGTTAGCTTAAAATGGTGCTATGATCAAAACATTGAACAAGGGTGTTCATTTTCGAAAAAAACCTAAAAGTCCGAATATCTCGGAAACCGTGCCACTTTTACTAAACCTATTTTAGCTTTATTATAACGTCCTAAGTGCCCTCTATCCGTAGTTCAAGGATTATCCACTCATTACCTAACACCCTGTATAGCAGATTTTTTGTAAGGCCTGTAAAGTTATTCTTCTCTTTCTCTCGCGACAATAGTTATCCATTCCGCAGAGCAAAAAGGATCACTAGAAAATCTACAAAAAAATACAATATAATTATATTGTATATTGTATAAAACGACAACTACTCCTTGAATTTCTTGTTCTAAAACCACCGATTATTGCCAAGATGGTGGGCCAACATTGGCCAAACAATAAATTATTGATTTTAAAAATGTAAACTGCAAATTTTTACGTACTTTATGAAATACTGACTTGTACTTACTTAAAGAAAGATATTCCTTCCGAAACCTTTGTGTTTCGGTGGCTGTTTTTGCAATTTTTGAACGCACATTGTGGCATTTTGACACGTCCTCACGTTGGCCGAGGTTGGCGCATACTGTCAGAAATAAGGCCACAAATTTATTTTGTGCTCTTATTTCTCGGAGCCGTTTTCAGAGCTATCACCGTGAATCTAGTTGTATTGTTGATCGAAGGCCTCTCCTGAAAAATCGCCACTTGGCGGTTACGTTAATTCATATTACAAGCGATGGTTATTATTATTATACTAGCGAGCGAGGAGCATTGCATTTGATTTGATTTAAAAGTTTTGTTTATCTAGCTTTGACTTTAGCATAACAGTCAATAAGTTATAATATGCCACAAAATGGGTAATGTAAGAGTTATTTTGAAACCGACGAGTCTTAAATTAATGACTTTTCTTTAACGTTAGTCAACACATTAATACACTATCTAGCATTGACTTTAGCGTAACAGTCAATCAGTTATAATATTCCACAAAACGAGTAATGTAAGAGTCACTTTGAGTCTTACATTAATGAATTTTCTTTAACTTTGGTCAAAACATGAATACACTATCTAGCTTTGACTTTAGCGTAACAGTCAATCAGTTATAATATGGCACAAAATGAGTAATGTAAGAGTCATTTTGATACAGATGAGTCTCTTACATTAATGACTTTTTTTCATCTTTGGTGAATGCATTAATACACAATCACAGATTCGTCCTTACATTAACCTAACCTAACATAAGCAACTTATGAAAAATGTGCCATACATTAAAAAAAACACGGTAAAATGAAAAAAATGGTCTGATTTTGGTTAACGTAACTGACATTTTTTTCAAGATATCGAAATTTTAATAACAGTAATCGAAAGCTCTTCAAATTTGCTGTCGAACTGTATACTCAACTCAATTTCGACATTTTGGCGGTTACGTTAATTCATATTACAAGCGACGATATAATTTCACGTTAATGACATTCATTACACAATCAACGTAGCGTCATTAAAACAATGACTTTGCCATTTTCCTAATGTATAAGTTTCAACTAGTATAACATAAATTTTATATAATATCAGGTTATAAACTCGAAGACTAATTTCAGTTATCATTAGTGCTCTAAAATGCGTTCAGAAACCTATACTGTAATGTTATTATGACAGTACAGATTTTACATACTACCACAGACAAGTAAATACCCATAGTGTAATACATACATACATACATAAATCATGTCTATATCCCTTACGGGGTAGACAGAACCAAGTATAATTGGTTGTAATAATGCTGGTAATTTTCTTACTGTTTCTAAACCCATCTTAGAGTACTTTTAGAGTAGGAAAAAGTGGCTCCATCAACTTGGCTTATGAAAATAAATTACCTGTAGGGAGCCTTTGTAAGGGAATGCTTATTAAATTTGTTTCCATATGACATACCGGGCCAATTCAACATTCACTTTTTAACGGCAGCTTCGGGCTTTGCATTGCAGTGCGACTGCGATGTCAGCATCGGCTATTTGCGACGCTGCTTACGTGATTTGGACATTCCCGACTTGACCTTACCTGAAATTGGTGTTAGACAATATCCCCACTGCTACCCAAGAAAATAATTGCTTGATCATCAGTTCTAACCTACTCAATTAGCTAGTTACAGTTTGTTGACCAGTTAGTTTTTCACCAAAAAAAAAAACAAAAAAGTTAGTGAATTAACAGTTACTTGTAATTAAAGTAGTGCAGTTATATTTGAAACATTCTTTGGCAGATGCCCCGAGCGAAATGGGGGAGCATTCATGTAATCCAAAGGCAGAAGGCGGCGCCGACGCCGCGTCCGGCACCCACGCCTGCCCTGGGGATGACCCTCACTGCAGCAGGAGCACCGAGCAGCAGCACGGGCTCAAAAGCTGTTTTGTCAGGCTCGAGAGTTTGCCAGTAGGAGACCTGCGCAGCTGCAATGGTGAGTGTTATGGTCTGACAGCGCGCAAGCTAACCCCGGAGCACTGTGGCGCGGACGACAGCAGAGCCAGAGATGTTCTTGCAACTTGCCAGCCTCGCTTGTGGGTCAGCATTATGGGAGGTGTCACAGTACAGTGGCTCTAGTTACAGTGAATCTAATAGGTTTATCCAAACAGGGTAGGGAGTACTGCGCTTCTTAACATATGCCTTGATTTAAAACACTCTTATTTGATAGTAAAAATTTTGGTCCTAGCTTTGCCCTTCTTTTTTTGTTAATATCTGACCTGCATACCTAATACAATACAATAAAATTACTCTCGAACACCACATAACAAACAATACAATACTACGACTTATTGAACACATCAATTGTATGCTTAGTAGGAAAAACTCAGCAAGAAGAGTAATAATTGTCTCTGTGGTAGTTTGTATTTCTGCTTTCGCAACAACAGCTACAGAGTTTATACTCGGCATCGTGTGGCACCATAGACCGGGAGATAGTGACACAATTTATTGGGTCATTTGTACCGGTATGGCGGTTCTTCAGGGGGCTTAGTACGCAATGACAAAAAGAAAAATGATGGTCATAGCGCTGGTACCGGCGGCCCAATCGCGTGGGCGTTAGTCGAACTCGTCGGATAAATTACGAGTGTCAAACGATTTGTGCCACAAAAATTTTAGTATTTTCCGATAGTCCATAAAAAGAAGTAGGCGGTAGTGTCATGCCGTACTTCTCCGGTGTGAATTACATCCCGCCTTACCGACGCGAATGCGTTCATAAAAAAAAAAAAAATAACCATTTGTACCAGGCTAATTTTTGCACAGTTAAACATCGTCGTGCAGCCATTTACGAAAATCACCTTGCCATACTTTTCGGACGGTTTCAAATGGACGCCATACCGCCGAAAATCGGCAATTTCATTTTTTCGCCAAACGATTTGTACCACCCTAAAAATTTTTTTCAACAGCTGCATGATCATAAATAGAAGTGTGAAGTGGCGAATGTGTATATATATTTTTTTAATTACATACATACATACATACCGTCACGCCTCTTTCCCACAGGGGTAGGCAGAGACTACTTTGTTCCACTTGCTACGTTCCTGACATACTTCTTTCGATTCATCCACATTCATCAATCTCTTCATACATGCTCGTCGGTTTCGGGTACTCCTGACCTGACCTTTTTCCAAAACGTCTCCTATTTGGGCTCGGAACGTCCGTCTAGGCCTTCCCCTCCCAGCGTTACCATTCACATTCCCCATATAGATCTGTTTAGTTAGTCTACTTTCATCCATCCGCTCTACGTGACCGAACCAACTAAGCATACTTTTTTCTATCCTGGTCACTATATCCTCTTTCACACCAGCACGTTCACTTATCACACTATTTCTTATGCTATCTTTCAGTGATACACCTTCCATACTTTTTAACGCTCTCATTTCTACTGCATTTATTCTACTTTCATGCTTCTTTTGCCATACCCAAGTCTCGCTACCGTACATTAATGTTTCAACAAGCACCCCTCTGTGGACAGCCAGACGCGCCTTCTTCAACACCTTCTCACTGCTCACAAAGGCGCGCAGCGCCCCATTTACCATGTTTCCTGCATTCACTCTTCTTTCAATATCACTTTCACACTTCCCATCTTTCGTAAACGCCGAACCCAGATATACAAACTCTTTTACCTGTTCGACTTTCATACCCGCTATCACAATCTCACATTCTGTCATACTTTCGTTTTGCTTACATTAACATTCATTCATACCTTTCGTTTCCAATGCACCACATAAAATGTTAGCCATCATCTGCAACTCCTCCTCCGACGATGCCAACAGCACTTGGTCGTCGGCGTATAGGAGTTAACCCACTCATTCTTAGTCTACAGTCATTCCCTTTCAAATCCCTCAGGTATGTATCCATGAATAGGTTGAACAGCCACGGTGACGCAACACATCCTTGTCTAACATCTTTTTCAATGCTAAACCATTCAGTGTACGCCCCGTTTATCCTCCCACAACCACTAGAATCCTCATAGAGAGATTTTAGTGCTCGTATCAGATTACTGTGCTCCCCATGCATGGATAATGCTGATCACAATTCATTCCTCATCACTCTGTCGTAAGCCTTCTCCGACGTCAATGAATAAGCAGTATATTTTCTGGCCCTTGGCTATATAGGAGGAGACTTGATCCGTGCCGTGCATCCCATTCCCTTTCTGAAACCCGCTTGTACATCCCATATTTTCTCATCGGTCTCTTTCATAACTCTCTCAATCAGTACCTTTGCATACAGTTTGCCGACGACGCTGAGAAGGCTTATTCCGCGGTAGTTTTTGCAGTCTAGTTGTGACCCCTTTCCCTTATACAACGGCACAATCACGGCCTTGCACCAATCCTTCGGTACCCGACGCTTCGTCCAACACAAGTTGAAAAGGTGGCACAACTGACTAGCTAACACGCCTTCACCAGCTCTCAGCATTTCGACAGATACCCTATCATACCCCGCAGACTTTCCTTACTTCATTCTTTTCATGGCGTTCACAATTTCATCCATACCTATCTCGTTTTCCTGACTACTTTCATTCATCTCTCCGGCATGAGCCGGTACGTGCACTAATTCTTCTGCTCTTTCAAATGAACTTTCAAAATATTCCTTCCATCTTATTAACACACACAAGGAGAAGACTCCTTTTATAACACTCCCATCCAGGCTTCTGATATCACTCAGCTCCGAGGCAGTGTTTTTGCCACGGGCTGTCTTTATAAACTTCCAGAACATCTTAATATTTGTCCGGAAGTCATCAGAAAGCCTCCTATCAAAACTATCTTTACGTTCTTCCCTCTTTCTGTCACAAGTCTTTTTTACTTATCCTTTCACTCTTTGTATTCATCTTTCGCGTTACACACATCTTCACCCGCACCTTTTGCATTCTTCAATTAGCCTTTTTCGCTAACCAATCCAACCATGCCTTCTTCTTTTCTCGTACCACCTGTTATGTGTTTTTAATTATAAGATTTTATTCGTATTTTGAACGATTTGTAACAGTATGGCACTAATTTTTCCTGTAAGTTTGAGGTTCAACAAAAATAAATACAAAATTTCCAAGATCTAGGTGGCGGCAATCTTTACTTATAACCAGATGCTTATATTGTATAATACTGAACGGCTACCACCGCCCCATGGTTACAGTATGGGATTATTTTTTTTAGGTAGAATTCCGTCCAGACGAACCGAATACAATGATGCCATACTGCAACAAATGATTTTATGTCTAACACATTGAAAACCCGTTGAATAATCAAGATTTTCCAAGTATGTTGCCCCTTTTTCCCTCTATTAGAAGTATGGCAAATATAATAATGGTCACATTGCATCATATAATTTCCTAAAATCCAAATGCCATACTGGTACAAATCGTCAATTTTTTTTTTACGTCTTGGCTCAAGTCTCACAGTCGTCCGCCCCATGGATACAATCCGGGAAATTTTTTTGTAGGTAGAATTGTATCCAAACAAACAGAATATAATGATCCCATGCTGTAAAAAAATATTTTACGTATTGTACAGTCGTATTTTTGAAACGTGTCGAATAAATAAGTTTTTCAAGTATGGCAACACTTTTTCCCCCTACTAGAAGTATGGCAGATATAATCACGGTCACATTTCATCAAATACTTTCCAAAAATCCAAATGCAATACTGGTACATATCGTTTGGCGAAAAAAACAATTTGCTGATTTTTGGCGGTATGGCGACGATGATTAACTGTGCAAAAATTAGCCTGGTACAAGTGGTTGAATTTTTGTTTTTAATTAACGCATTCGCGTCGGTATGGCGGGCTGTAAGTCACACCGGAGAATTATGGCATGACACTACCGCCTATGTCTTTGTTATGGACTATCGGAAAATACTAAAATTTTTGTGGAACAAATCGTTTGACACTCGTAATTTATCCGACGAGTTCGACTAACGCCCTACTTAGAATGCGTTAATCGCTATTCCGCGGGAACTATGCAATAGCCTGTTTAATTGCTCAATATTAAAATTCAAACTATCTCCTTCCGCATCGGTTTGTCCGTGGACAGATAGACTGGCAGACAGACAGACAGAGTTACTTTGAATGTTGAAAGACAATTATTTATAAATGAATACTCAGTTGCAGATGTGCTGAGCAGAGCAGAGCAGGATGCGTGCAGGCTGGAGCCTGCAGGCAAGACCGGGCCCGCAGCAGAGAGTACACGCACCCAGTCTACTTTAATGACCTGCAAACATATGCACACAGGACAGAAACCACACAGTTGCGACACGTGTCGGGAGCAGCTTACACAACGAGGCCACTTGAGTAGACCTAGACATACACGAACACACACGGTGGACAAGCTTTACCGTTGCGATATGTGTAACAAACGGTTTACGCAACGAAGTAACTTGGCTATGCATATACGACTGCACACAGGTGAGAAACCGTACGGTTGCGATACATGTAACAAACGGTTTACGCAACGAAGTAGCTTGACTATGCATATACGAACGCACACAGGTGAGAAACCATACGGTTGCGATACATGTAACAAACGGTTTACGAATCGAAGTAACTTGGCTACGCATATACGACTGCACACAGGTGAGAAACCGTACGGTTGCGATACATGTAACAAACGGTTTACAAAACGCTTTAGCTTGGCTAGACACATACGTATACACACAGGCACAGGTGAGAAACGGTACAGTTGCGATATATGTAACAAACGGTTTATAGATAAATCAACATTGACACCGCATTTACGACGACACACAGGTGAGAAACCGTACGGTTGCGATATATGTAACAAACGGTTTAGACAACAGGGCCATTTGACTTCACATATACTAATACACACAGGTGAGAAACGGTACGGTTGCGATATATGTAATAAACGTTTTATAGATAAATCAACATTGACTTCACATATACGACAACACGCAGGTGAGAAACCGTACGGTTGCGATATATGTAACAAACGGTTTACACAACAGGGCCATTTGATTTTACATATACTAATACATGCAGGTGAGAAACGGTACAGTTGCGATATATGTAACAAACGGTTTACACAACGAGGGCACTTGACTGCACATATACGAATACACACTGGTGAGAAACGGTTCAGTTGCGATATATGTAACAAACGGTTTATAGATAAATCAACATTGACTTCACATATACGACGACACACAGGTGAGAAACCGTACGGTTGCTATATATGTAACAAACGGTTTACACGAAAAGGGCACTTGACTGCCCATATACGAATACACACTGGTGAGAAACGGTTTAGTTGCGATATATGTAATAAACGGTTTATAGAAAAATCAAAATTGACTCGACATGCACGACGACACACAGGTGAGAAACCGTACGGTTGCTATATATGTAACAAACGGTTTAGACAACAAGACCACTTGACTTCACATATACGAATACACACTGGTGAGAAACGGTTCAGTTGCGATATATGTAATAAACGGTTTATACATAAATCAAAATTGACTTCACATATGCTAATACACACAGGTGAGAAACCGTACGGTTGCGATATATGTAACAAACGGTTTAGACAACAGAGCCACTTGAATTCACATACACGAATACACACAGATGAGAAACGGTACGGTTGCGATATATGTAATAAACGTTTTATAGATAAATCAACTTTGACTTCACATATACGACGACACATAGGTGAGAAACGGTTCAGTTGCGATATATGTAATAAACGGTTTTTAGATAAATCGACATTGACTTCACATGTACGACGACACACAGGTGAGAAACCGTACAGGTGCGATATATGTAACAAACGGTTTACACGAAAAGGGCACTTGACTGCCCATATACGAATACACACTGGTGAGAAACGATTCAGTTGCGATATATGTAATAAACAGTTTATAGATAAATCAAAATTGACTTCACATATACGACGACACACAGGTGAGAAACAGTACGGTTGCTATATATGTAACAAACGGTTTAGACAACAAGCCCACTTGACTTCACATATACGAATACACACTGGTGAGAAACGGTTCAGTTGCGATATATGTAATAAACGGTTTATACATAAATCAGCATTGACTTCACATATACTAATACACACAGGTGAGAAACCATATGGTTAAGATATATGTAACAAACGGTTTATAGCTCAATGCTTTGAAAAATGACGCTTGCTTTTCGTGAAGAAATGGTATTTAAACAATATATATTATTTTTCAATAGACAACTCCTACATGTTTAGTAGTCTATGTTGACTAGTGCTTTATTTATGCTGTCTTTGATTTAAACCTTTGAACGCCAAGAATAACTAAAGTTGTCGTATGCTGTTGCGACTACTACGCCACCAATACCTTTAGTTGTTAGAGCGTTTGCTGTGAAAGTAACCCTTCGTGCTTTCGAGTACCTAAGGTTCATATTGACACACGACCTTGGTTGTGGCGTATAGTGATGTTTTTGTATTTAACGTTATGGCGTTGAAAAGGTTGAAATAAATTTGGTGAAGATTTGAAACTGGCTTTTTATTTGTGACCTCAAAAATTCCACTCCCTATTTTTTTTTGTTTTTTACTTATTGACTCGTCTTGGTGAAGTGAAGCGCTAAGAGTTGATTTTTAAATCTCCCACAAGATCGAATATGGACGAGACTAAATAATAACGCATATGTCTTGAGGATCACATCCTAAAGGTCCTCTGAGCGTTACTAACCGACAAACCAGTCTCTCCACCTGGTGGACGGTTAGTATTGGATATTTGCACACTTCCCACGGGATAGGTAGTAAGAGATTTGTGCATAGCATAGGTACTTATTATGTGTCGAGAAATAGACCATTTTAACTTCTTTTGATACTTTTATACCGGAAAATTGCGTAGTTTTTTAAAGAGGTGCAAATTATTATTTTTTTCGACAGTCTACGTCTTAATAATCGAAGTAGTTACTGCATATCTTTTATTTTCAGGGTCCTATTATTAGAGTTTAGAACCCTTTGAGGACGGAACCTTAAAAAAGCTCGAAGTATAAGTAGTCATTTATGTACGACTTGCTCTTGCCCGTGCCTCTGTCTGCGCAGAATTCGCTTATCTCTATCCCGCGGGACTATCCTTTGTCCTTCCCCGGTATTGAAACTATCTGTATACCAAATTCTAACTAAATCAGTTAAGAAAACAATCTAAATTTGTTGCAGGCACTGTTGTTAAATAATGTCAATATGGTACACATATCATGTGCGGCTAAATGGGCTTTGACTCCTTTGACTTCCATGAAGATAAAAAAACAATTATAGTTAACAGTGACCGCTCGTGCTGCTGTCACTGTCACTGCGACTGTTACACTGCACTTAATGTCCGGTCAGTCAGTTCAGTAATGTAATCAGAGCAGGAGCACTTGTAATGTTTGTTAGTAATTAATTACAAAATTATTTCCTTGGTGCTGCTTACTCGTTGACGTGAACAGGATCAACCGCACACTTGTCATTTAAACTGACACTGGCCCAAGCCTTACGGCCGCCATTAAGGAGGAAAGAAATATTTTTTGCTAGTAACGTAACGTAACGTTTAGTGTTATATTCTTATTGGTTTTATGTTTTACGTCGATAGCGTTAAACTTATCCGTAGCAGGAGCTTGCTGTCGTAAATTCAGTCAAATTTTGCACTATATTGTGAAAATACACATGTGAAGAAAGAAGTAGACAACCGTGTTGTTTGCTTGCATTCGTACTGTTCGTGTTGTTTTCGTTTTTGAAAAATGGCCGGTGCATGAAACGTTAACACACATTCGTAACATGGATTCGTCCGCCTGCCACCGTCGCGCTTCCGACGCGGAACAGTCGATGTGCTTATACAGCATGACAGTGGAGTGCGGGCTCGTGAAACAGGAGCCCGTGAAAGAGGAGCCCGAGTGGGGCGAGTGCGGCGAGAGTGAGGCGGCCGTGGCCGAAGACTTGTACGCCGAACACGATGTCAAAGAAGAATTAGTAGTTGGACCTGAGGTGATGCAAGAGCAGGACATCACGTTTTCAATGCTAAGTAAGCCTTTTAAGAATAAGAAATCTGAATACTTAGTTTTTTTTTGTTAATCTTATATTTCAAAGAGGCTTTAGTACACAGGGTTGACTATGTCAGCCTCATAGGAGGACTCAAGAAGATCGGAGATCAAAATTCATGCAGCATCCCCTCCCCCAGAGCCAGGATGCTCTGGTTATGAAGGAATACTGCACTAATTTATGTATGACTATGAGTTTTGTCTAAGGGCAAGCCAGCAAAACGTTTACCACCATTATGCATGTATAGGTTCTCCAGGTACTTCCCTATAACATGCTTATACCAGCATTCCACCAGAATATGGTATAAATCATCAGTTTTATTACACCCCTCGCACATGTTAGATTCAGACACTCATCATTCAAGATGGTTCTGGCTGAAAATCAGTGCTGCAGGTGTCTAACACATCAGCGTAATGCTGAGCCAGTGACCGTTTCAACGCTGATGATCTAATTTTCATCTGTTTTTTATTTTGTTTTTTTTCTATACAATTGTGTATATTCTCTTCAATTTGTGTGTCTTGCAAAAAGGAATAAATGTCTTCTTTTTTTTCTATCGTGTTCAATGTTTTGATGGAATATTTATTTATTTATGAATATGACCAGATCTAACTCTTAATACCACTACGAGCCAGTTCCTGGAGAGAAACAAGAAAGTATGGGATATTGCGAATTTGATATTTTAGATATTGGGTAAATCGGCAATCTAGTATTTTGCAATTGGCATTGTTAATTTTTTTTAGTATGCTCCAATTCGAAAACCATTTCGAGAAAAACCATCATTTATCCGATTTATCTTGTCCGATTTCAAAAATACTTTATAATTGCAGATATTTTTGTAAAAGTACTTTGAACCTTTGTTTGACCGAACGACCCGGTTTTTAGACAGAATCCAGCATCGAATGTTTGCCACAAAAATGAAAAAAAAATGTTTAGCTTTGGCAACTGTCACATGTCACTGTCAAATCGACAAAACCATAGACAAAGCAGTTTTTTTAATAGCCAGCCGAACGAAGGCGATTGGGATTCTGTCTAAATTCACGAATTATCAAACAGCGAAAAAATATTTATTATTAATTAACAAAGCTACGTAAAAGCATAATATTCAAATTAGTTGCTTGAAATAGTCCATTTTATCAAATAAAGGTGTTAAAAGCACAGCTTAAAAAAATGAACAATGCCAATTATGATATTTAGGGAATGAGCGCGTCCTAGTCTCTTATCTAGCCGTCATCATGAGCTCTGTCCCATAAGGCTGACATCAAACAGGAATACCATTACATCATATGCAAATCATTTACCTATAGGGAGCATTTGCAAGGCAATGCTTATTAAAATTGTTTCCATAGATAAAGATAGTGGGATTCCTAATTCTCCCTAACTATGTCGCATCTGTTTCATTGACCTTTTTGTGCCTCTAATGGTAATGGCAGGACATTTGAAAGAATAACAGAAATGGAGTTAGACAATCACCCACTGCCACACAAGAAAATAATTGTTGATCATCAGAGTTCTAACCAGTGTTGTTATGGATATCCGTAATCGAAACTACCGAATATCCGAAATAATAAAATGTCCGTAGCTGTAACCGAATCCAATATAAAAGTTTTGGATAGTTTCGGATAGGGCGGAGTCTAACTAAATAATAGGTACTTAGTAAATATGACACGTCGTGACAATTTTTTGTTTTTGCCCGGCCTGCAGACCAGCCGCGCGCGCGTTTAGTCGTATTGTATTTCATTTTACAGTTCATTAAAAAAATTATATCCGTAACTGAAACTCGGATAATCCGAAATAATTTAATATCCATAACGTAACCGAAACAGAAACCGATATTATATTTTACCAATATCCATATCCATATCCATATCCGGATCCGAAATTATATATCCGTAACATCCCTGGTTCTAACCTAAGATACTTTACTAGCTAGTTGACGGGGAAGAACTAAAATCCCCTATCTTACAAATTTTAATTATTATAGTTTGAATTCTATTGAGAAATAACTCCTATCTTACATTAATCCGAAATTACAAGATAGGAGGTCCTGGTTCTTTACCATCATAGTAATAGTTGGTTGACCAATTAGTTTTTCATTAAAAGTACACAAAAGTGTGAATTAACAGTTAATAATAATAATAATAATAATAAAGCTTTATTTCCACTTTCAAAATTCTTAAGTTGTGTCATTGATAATTCATTTCATTTTTTACATTTATATATTTATAGTTTAAACTCTTTTGTCGAGTGGCCCCCCTAGGGTAAAAGCCTCCTCCATCCTTTTCCAATCTTCTCTACTTTTGGCAATAGTCATCCAGTCTTTTCCTGCCATGATCCTAACATCATCAGCCCATCTTTTTCTCTGCCTTCCAACGTGTCTTTTGCCTGACGGCCCTGGCCATTTTGTTATCTGATGGGTCCATCTTTTGTCTTCATATATTGCCACATGTCCTGCCCATCTCCATTTTTGTTTAAGGCTAAACTGAAGGGCATCTGTTAATTTAGTTCTCGTTCTTATGTCTGAATTCCTTATTCTTTGTAATTTCCTTAGTTTTAATAAGCTCCTTTCCATTGCGTGTTGGCAAGACAGAATTTTCCTTCTCTCTTTTTCCGTATAGACCCATGTTTGGCATGCATAAGTTAGGCTTGGAAGAATGCAGGAATCCATTATTGTCTTCTTCATGTCTAGTCTGTATTTTCCTTTCATAATCTCTCTCTGTGCCCAATATCTCTTCCATGCTATATTTATTCGTCTGTCAATTTCTTTCTCGCTGTTGTTTTCTTCGAAGGATAACAATTTCCCCAGGTACACATATTCGTCTTAACAGTTACTTATAATAAAATTGAGCTTATAGTTATGTGTGAAACATTCTTTGGCAGATGCCCCGAGCAGCATAAAAGAGGATCCATGCGAGCCAAAGGTAGAAGGCGGCGCCAACGCTGCGTCCGAGTGCACCCACGCCCCTTGGGCTGAACCTCACTGCAGCAGGAGCACCGAGCAGGACGGGCTCAGAAGCCGTTTTGTCAGGCGCAGTTGCAATGGTGATTGTTACGGTCAGACAAGCGAGCTAACCCCAGGGTGCTGTGGCGCCGAGGACATCAAAGCCAAGGATGTTCTTGCAACTTGCCAGCCCTGCTTGTGTGTCAGCATTGTGGAAGGTGTTAAGGGCTACAATGAAACAGGCAGATCTGTCCTAACAGGGAGTACTGGTGTAGTTATAATACGCCTTGATTTAAAATACTTTCCTATATGAATGATAGTAACAATGGTTGTCCTAGCTCTGCTCTGATTTCGTTTGTTATACAATACTTACCTAATACAATACAATAAAATGACTCTTAATTGAACATCACACATCACAATAGTATGCAGCGGTGGGCAAAACACAGGAAAGAAAGAAAGAAAGAAAGAAAGAAGACATTTATTCCTTTTTGCAAGACACACAAATAAAAGAGAATATACACAATTTTATAGAAAATAATCAAGACAATAAAATTAGACCATGAGCGTTGTGTGTCTTCGCAAAAGTGAAACGGTCGCTGGCTCAGCATTACGCTGAGGCGTTAGACACCTGCAGCACTGATTTTCAGCCAGAACCGTGACTCACGAAACGATACACAGATAAAATATACTAAATAATCCATAAACTTTTACGTAAACAAATAGGAGAAATAAATGGTAAAATAGATAGAACCCGACTTATGTGTAACTAAAAAAAAATTAATTAATTAAAAATACATAAATTAATTAAATAGTTTACAATAAACAAAAAATTAAAAAAGGACGGAAAACTAAATTGTTCAAAAACAACAGGCTGGCATATCAATGTGCAAAGTGCTTGTCCTGTGTGTGTGTGTGTTTCATGTATAATGTATTATGTATTTTCACTACTTAGTATATCAATTTATATTCTAAATTGCACCACCTGCTCTGATCTGTTCTTTTCTCCAGTCCATTATGGTTGCCTGGTTGATCGCTCTGTAGCGATAAGGCCAGGCCGCCTATAATTATTGTAATATTATTCTGTTTACCTTTTTTCGTTGTTATATGTGGTGTTCAATAAAGAGTTATTGTATTGCATTGTCACTGTGCTACTTGCAAGATCTTGTGGGTACATACTCGGCATTGTGTCGCGCCAACAAGGGGATGAGATGCTCTTCATTTCTTTGGCAGACCACAATTCGCTTATCGCAAACCCTGTCAATTTTCTGTAGCCTATTTAATTACTTAATAATCAAATTCAAACTATCTCCTTTCCAAATACGTATAGTTTAGATTGGTAAGTACTGGGGTTTGTCTGTAAGAAGGTAGACGCAAAGACAGTTACTTTCGCATTTAGAACGTACCTAACCACTAACGTCCATCGTCGTTCCTTTTTCCACCTATACGCCCACAACCTTGCTAAACGTGGCCTGTAGGTCTTGTTGCCTTAGGCACTGTCTACCCCGTGAAGATAAAGACGTGATTTGTGTATGTATGTATGTGTATGTAACGTCCATAATTATGGAATAACAGAGAAGCTACTCTTTTTGATAAACGAACACTGCATTACAGATGTGCTGAGCGGAACAGTGGAGGGTGCCTGCAAGCTGGAGCCAGCGGACTGCGCCGGGCCCTCAACAGAGAGTACACGCACCCAGTCTACTTTAACGACATGCAAACATATGCACACAGGACAGAAACCACACAGTTGCGACACGTGTCGGGAGCAGCTTACACAACGAGGCCACTTGACTATACACACAGAAACACACACGGCTGAGAAGCCGTACAATTGCGATGTATGTAACAAACGATTTTCACTACAATATGACTTGGTTAGGCATATACGAATACACACAGGTGAGAAACCGTACGGTTGCGATATATGTAACAAACGGTTTACACAACAAGGCAACTTGGCTTCACATTTACGAATACACACAGATGAGAAACCGTACATTTGCGATATATGCCACAAACAGTTTACACAACGAGGCAACTTGGCTTCACATATACGAATACACACAGAAGAGAAACCGTACATTTGCGATATATGTAACAAACGGTTTACACAACAAGGCAACTTGACTTCACATTTACGAATACACACAGATGAGAAACCGTACAGGTGCGATATATGTAATAAACGGTTTATAGAACGACGTAACTTGACTTCACACATACGACAACACACAGGTGAGAAACCGTACAGTTGTGATATATGTAACAAACTGTTTACACGACAAAGTGACTTGGCTAGGCATATACGAAGACACACAGGTGGGAAACCATACGGTTGCGATATATGTAAGAAACGGTTTACACAACAAAGCGACTTGGCAAGGCATATACGAATACACACAGGAGAGAAACTGTACAGTTGCGCTACATGTAAGAAACGGTTTACACGACAAAGTGACTTGGCTAGGCATATACGAATACACACAAGGTGAGAAACCGTACGGTTAAGGTATATGTAACAAACGGTTTACAGAACAGTGACTTGGCTAGACATATAAGAATACACAACACACGGGAGAAAAACTGTAGTGTATAATCGCGTACACGCATACGCGACAATAATGACGAAATGTAAATGTCTAGTCTCAATTTTATATAGAACAAAATTAAAAAATAATTTAAACTAGCTTCTGCCCGCGAATTCGTGTGCGTAGAATTATACATAAAAACCTTCCTCTTGAATCACTATCTATTAAAAAAAACCGCATCAAAATCCGTTGTGTAGTTTTGAAGATATAAGCATACATAGGGATATAGAGACAGAGAAAGCGACTTTATTTTATACTATGTAGTGATAGCCAAATCAACGTTTGGCTTGACTCGTTTCGCTTTAATTGGTTAAATGCGATTTGAACTGATCGAGTGTTGCCATACATACTTCCGTGTATTCGTCAGCTTGTTTGTAATAGTGTTTTCCACTGGAGTTCGTGTCGCCACAGTGTATGTGTATTTTATATGTTTCGTTTTTTAATTTTATCTGGGTCCTACTGAAAAACAGCGTTATCGTATTGTATTTCTTCCTATTATATATCTACGTGTATTGAATATGTGTAAATAAATGTTTCTCTCTCTCTCTCTCTCTCTGATAATGCAACAATAAAAGGAAAATTACAATATTAGGTAAAAAAATATATTGTTGAATAGAGAAGCTCGTTCAATTTATTACGCACCCACACTTGATGTCAAGAATTCTTTTACTGAATAAAACAATGTTCCAATAAATAAGTGTATTTTCTTTTAAAATCTTGTACACAATGCCTAAGATTTCGGGTAACTTGTTATGGATTTTTATACAAGAAAAGTATGCATTTCTCTTGAAAACAGGCAGAATAGCTTTAGGCACATAGACATAGATCTTTACCCTCTAGTGCGCAAGTTGAGAAGATCGTGTGAAAAATGTCGGGTTACTGCTTTACAAATAAGCAAGCCTCTTTAATAAATAAATAAATAATATACATACATGGAATAGGTAAAATAAGTAGGCCTTTGAAATGTCCCTTACACGATTCCATACATCGCAAACCCATCAGGGGCCCGATTTTTGAAAGCACACGTGAAAATACCACCCGAAAGCGGTAAAAAATTATGCTGAATTTAAATTTAAATTACAAGCATAGAAGATACTTGCGGCCCTCATTAATCTTGTGAACTAGTCAAAATTTGATTCTACAGCTCTAAACAGATTTACTTATAACACTTTCGAAAATAGACTTTCAAAAATCTGGGCCCCTTGTGATTTTTTTTTTGCCTTGAAAGCCCGATCTGCACAATTACCCCATAGTAATAAGAGTCCGTATTGGAGGGTTGAAGATACGTATGCATGGTAGGTCCCATTATTAGAGTTGAGAACCCTTTGAGGATGGAACCCTATAAAAGCTCGAAGTTCAAGTACTCATTAATGCCTCTGTCTGCGCAGAATTCGCTTATCTCTATCCCGCGGGAACTATGCTATTTTCCGGGATGAAAACTATCCTATCCTTCCCCGAGATTGAAACAATCTGTATACCAAATTCCAACTAAATCGGATGAGTGGTTTACGCGTGAAAAGGTAGCAGACAGACAGTTACTTTTGCATTTATATTAGTAAGGTAAGGATTTCGAAGTTCCCGCTGTTAACACCTGAATATGACACAATCGTCATTTAAAATTGACGTGCCTCGAACGTCAATCTTCCCACCACAACTAAATTCAAAGTATTCAAACAAACAATGACTCAAAAAGCACCGTTAACATTCAAGAAGTCGACACGGAACAGTCTAGCTAATCTTTTATAGAAATTGCTATGATTCATTCGCAAATAATATTACGAAATTGGGCGAAAACATTTTTATGCCGTGTCACACTGAAATGTCAAACAATGCGCTAACTAGTCTGCTCCCAATTGCCGTTCAATGTGGCTATAATTTTGGAAATACCTTTTTAAAATTTAAGCTCTATGCCATCTGCTTAGAGTTAATTATCGTGTAAACCAAAGTTTAAAATTTTAACGTAGTATTAACATTACAAGCAGCTACTTAAAAATTAAGAACGTAGCGTCCGCGATTGAAGAAACGGAACGATTTGTTATTATTATAACAGGGCATAACCTTTATTCATGTAAAGCTTTTATTTTAATCAAGAATCAGTGTAAAACGTGAAAAATTAACTGTTTCTTACCATTCTTAATGCCAAATTGTCCTTGTGTGTCGTAATACGTTAGCAAAGGTATGTTTTTCATTCATTATAAAAGATATTATCGGTAAGAGATAATTAGATCAAGTACTACGCGTAGCTTTTTAGTGGCATGTGCAGTTATTTCATGTGATCTTCATTGTTTCGTTCTTTTACAAATTAAAACGCCATTTTGTCGTTTCCGTACCTTTTGTGTGCGTTTTCTGTGTTATTTTGTTGGGATTGAGCGCTCGCAGCGGCTGTTTGTTTTTAATATTTGAATTTCGAACCGTGAGTTATGTTTTGTTTTCGGCCGGGATTCTGGATAATAACTATTTCAGCCAGTGTCAAAAAGGAATTTAAATTGATTTCTATGTTAATGCAAATTAAATTTTGCTTAAAATATCCTTAAGTTAATGAACTTTGTCTAATCAATAAGTCAAGCAAGTTTTTACAGTTATTTAAACAAATGTATGTAAATTATGTTTTCCGGTGTGCCATGTGGCGTTTTTAGTTTTATTATCAATAAATTCATAAAAAAATTGAATTATTCATGATCATGGCATAATTGAAACTATGCTATGCCTACAACTTTACTTACTAGCTTTAACCAACAGACTTAAAAAAAAAACACCAAGCTACTGTAAAGCTCTAACACATGAAAAACGTGGATCACTTAGTATAAAGTCAAGTATTTAAATACATAGACAGTTAAACATCCTAGACATAAAAACCAAACAATTACTTATCAATTCCTTCACATGTCTGCTGGAACTGGGAATTCAAACCTGGGACCTCAAGCTTCATAGAGGTACTCTAACCAGTAGGCCTGGGGCAGCAAATAGTTTTAGGTGGGGTCCGGATACTGTGATATTTTTTACGAGATCCAGAAATAACAATTATACCTTCTACATATTAATTGATACTTGGTACGGTACAGTCAGCGTCAAATAGTTTGTGACACCCAAAGTGGCCAAAAAGTTAGCAACACAACCTTATTCAATCAATCAATCAATCAATCATTTATTCACAAGAACATATATATTTCAACTGCAACAATGACATGTTGAGAACTAGCTACTTTGTGGACCGAGATTCAACATTTCATGGTCTGCAAACGGACTGCGGTCCACCTGTTGCCGACCTTTGCACTGTAATAGGTTAAATGGTTGTTACTATCACAGAATTATCCAAACTACTGGTTGCTTGTTTCCAATGGCAATACGGATATTTTAACAAGCTGCCAAGGAACATAGCTGAGTTGCCCCAAAGCAAATTCAGATTTAAATTATTTCAATGGCTTAAGGACAAAGCATTTTATTCAATCAAAGAGTACCTAAACTAAATAACTGCAATACTAATAATTTATAGTAATATTCATATTTTATTTTTTGTTTAATAAAAATGAAAACTTTGTAAAATGCGCTAATTAAAAATACCAAAAACCACTTTAGAAAATAAGTAAATGTTTGCATGCCAATTTATTTGGTTAGACGTGTCGCCGGACATCAACACTAAATACTAGATCATTTTTTAACCATGTCTAAAGCAAAATAAATTATTTCATTTCATTTCATTTGCGATCCACTTGAAAATATCGATGGGTCCTACGTATAACGGCCAATCCATGAAAAAATTACAAAGTAAATGCTACCTTAAGTATAATCAAACATAATTTAGACTACCCCATCTAGAATGATTTAGATTAGCCCATATACGTTGGACCCATCGATATCCTGAGTAGTGGTGTCAATAAAGAGTATTTGTATTATAAAACTGGCTCGCTGGGCTGCCAGCAGGGAAAAACTGGGTTTGGAGGGCCCAAGAGAGAACCTCGTTGATGTTGATGTTGTTGTGGGCGGCTGACTGGATCAGGCGGGCTGTCGATCCGCTGCGGCGATCATTCAGCCCAGCTCCCCTTGGCTGGAGCCACCGGTACTGTCCCAGCAGCGCTCCCACACCGCAACTCTCCTCAATGAAGAAGAACCTCATGGATGTCTCTGGAAGAGGTTTTTACCCCGAGGGTTTTGGTGTAAATGCACAATTATTATTAGTGTATCCTACAACTATTATTTTACTATTAATTTTTTTTTTAACACTGCTTTTTTTTATTTACCATAAGTTAAGTATATATTGTGTTAAATATATCTAGCATGTAATCACAAACCAGAAATAAAAGGCTTTTTTATTTATTATAAAGTACCCATTAATCATTGAACTGTACAAAAAAATAATAAAAACCTATATCGTTCCAGATGTTCTGCGTTCAAGAAAAGGAATCCCACACCGACCCGTTCTCGGAGAAGGACCCTCTCAGCACCGCCCAGTCGTCCAGCGATGACGAGCCTGCCCCAAAGCGCCTCAAAACCTTCAGTCCCTCGCTCAACCTCAAAGTCTACCAAATCCCCGCATTCAACAAATCGTTAAGCATATTCCCAACTCCAGATGTAACGCTACCGAAGTTTGTGAACAACCCGTTGAATTTGGCTAATCCGTTAAATTTGCCAAGCATACAAGCGCAAGCAGCTAATGTGGTCAAGTCTCTGCACAGCCGGTACTCCTTGCCTGCTAAGCTCAGTATAACACCGGTACAGACTCCGAAGAGCTGTGATTCTGGAGGTATAGTGCGATATAAGAAGAACGGAGAGGTGGCAAAGAAGCGAGGGCCTCCGAAGGGTTACAAGAGGAAGCCGAAGGTGGATCTGTCGCAGAGTTTGAATAACGGAGCATTGTTGCAGGTGATTGAGAGAAACATTTATTTACACTAGCTGTTGCCCGCAACTTCGTCTGCATAGATTTCGTTTATCGCTATCCCGCGGGATTACGCAATTTTCCGGGATAAAAAGTAGCCTATGTGCTATTCCCGACTATAATCTATCTATGTTCCAAATTTCATCCAGATCTGTCCAGCCGTTCTGGCGTGAAAGAGTAAGAAACATCCAAACATCCATACTCACAAACTTTCACATTTATAATATATAGGATAAAGAGTTATACATAAATACCAGGGATGTTGCGAATATTCGCATCCGCATCGGCACATGCGGAACATCCGCATCAATTTCGACATCCGCATCCGCATAAATTGATGCGGAGCTGAAGCGGATGCGGATGTGCAAGGTCGCGACATGAAAGAAAGGGGAGGGCCCGGCGAGTGGCACGTGGCGACCGCGCGTGCTGATTGACCAATAGGAAAGCGGTCATTTTGTTTCGGACTTCGGTGAATCGGTGACGGTGACGCGGCTCGCTACTGTTTTGTTGTGACAACTGACGAGATCTGACTCGCGCTACTGTGTTTTTATACTACCAACCCAACACTTAAGTTTTTTATACAGATCCGCATCCGCATCAGCACCCGCGGATGTGAGCCTCTTAAAATCCGCATCCGCATGCGCGGATGTGGAAAAAAGTGGATCCGCAACATCATCACTTCACTATTACTACATAGTATAAAATAAAGTCGCTTTCTCTGTCCCTTTGTCCCTATGTATGCTTAAATCTTTAAAACTACGCAACGGATTTTGATGCGGTTTTTTTTAATAGCTAGAGTGATTCAAGAGGAAGGTTTATAATGTATAATACATGCATAATATACCGTGCGAAGCCGGGGCGGGTCGCTAGTCCCTGATAAATTTAGACATTTAGACATTTAGGATTATTTTAGGTTTCGATCGGTTCTTTTACTTTTTCTGTGTCTACTCTTGCTTAATACTCATGTCCTGTCAATCGTTCAAAGGTTAACTGGAAGAGATCCCTTTTAGGGATAAATTCGCCTCTGTACATGTGTGTTGTCCTGTATTCATCTTTTTCTTGTGTTTTATGTACAATAAAGAGTTATACATACATACATACATACATAAATACATGATCTCTGACACGTTTCCAGGCGCAGAATACCATCCTGACGAGCCTGCTGGCGGCCACCAACACCACGCTGACGGTGGCGCCGCCCGCCCCGAAGGCCCCCGTCGTCCCACAAGTCAAGGTGCCCCCAGGTATCAGCTCCTTGCTAACATTTCATGGTCATCGAAGGTCATTGGTCATCAAAATCAAAACTTTATTCTTTTTTTTTTTTTTTTTTTTTTTTTTTTTTTATTTATTTATTTTATTTTATTATCATCTGGAAAGCAAGCAAGCGGGTGGTAGGGCCTTGTGCAAGGTCCGTCCGGATACCACCATCTTACTCGCTAATCCTGCCGCTAAGTAGCAGTGCTTGCTTGCTTCCGGTGTGGAGAGTAAGACAGCCGGGGAAATTACGGGCACAAGAGGCATTTCATCTTAATCCTCTAGGTTGGCAACGCATCTGCAATCCCTCCGGGGTTGCGGGTGTCTATGGGCAGTGGTGATCACTTACCATCAGGTGACCCACTTGCTCGTTTGCCTTCCTATTCTTATAAAAAAAAAAAAAATTGTACACACACTCACAAATCACGTCTATCCCTTACGGGGTAGACAAAGCCTTTTTTTTTTAAACGAAGAGGAAATCTTTATGGATGCCCTAGGCACGGGGATGCCTAGGGTTATGTGAGACTCCCCCCCCCCCCCGAAGGGGTATACCCGAACTAAAAGCTGTTGCCCGCGACTTCGTCTGCATAGAATTCGTTTATCGCTATCCCGCAGAAATTACGCAATTGGTTCTTAGAGGATGCCTACGTCATAGTAGGTTTATGCATGCAAAGTCTCAGCCCGATTGGCTTAAAATTGACAAAGTTTCATCCCCTATTTTGTCCCGTTGGGGATAGAATTGATCAAAATCCTTTCTTAGCGGATGCCTACGTCATAACATCTACCTGCATGCCAAATTTCAGCCCGATACGTCCAGTGGTTTGGGCTGTGCGTTGATAGATCACTATATATATGTATAGATAGATTTAAAGAAAATATTCTAAAAATTTTAAAATTCTTTGTATGTGCTACAAATACACGTGATTTTGGATGGGGAAGGGGGGGTAGTTTTAAACCTCACCACGTATCACCATGGGGGCGGGGGTGGGGGGGTAAAGTGCTAAAAACACATCACATGATTAATGTACGGCCCCTATAGTAGATTGTATCACAAGAGAGCAAAATAATATTTTTACGACGAGGGTGCTATTTCGAATCCAGAGCGAAGCGAGCGATTCTAAAGTAGAATCGTGAACGTAGCGAGGGATTCGGAGTAATTCACCCAGGGAAAAAATATTTTGCTTCTGTGTGATACACTCTCATCTCCCCCTATAAGGGGGCGTTCAAGTATTACGTAACGCAATTTGAGGGGGAGGGGGGGTAACGTAAAACGTTATGATGCGTTACAGGGGTGGGAGGGGGTCTTCCATACAACACGTTACGTAACGTTTTCTTTTTTTAAATAAAAAAATATGGAATTAAAACTGCCAAGTTAACACACTACGCATGTATTGCGGGTTAAACATCTCTTGCTTTGTTTAGTATTATTACTGTAAGGGCGATTAAAACTATAACAAGGATACCTATTGTAGTTAGCGACTTTCTTATACTTTGCACAACATAAATTTTGACACTTGGGTAAAAATGGTCACTTGAGTGTTACGTAACGTTTAGAGGGGAGGGAGGGGGTGGTACAGAAAAACGTTACCGTGCATTACAAGGGGGGGAGGGTAGGTCAAAAATCTTCAATAATTGCGTTACGTAATACTTAAACGCTTCCTAAGAAAAAATATTTTTCCCGCGATTTAGTCGGTAGAAGATTGTGTATCACATTTTGGGCATCATTTTTAACACATTCAGGTGTACAACTTCTACTTTCACTGCTTGATGAACTCATTTTTTGCTTCAAATAATTTATAATACTGAATCAAAGATCGGACGTGGTTTCCGTTTCGTTTTGGTGGACGGTCGCGCCTTTTTACTTTTTTTAAAATTCAGATAGCGCACAACGACGCGTCATTCGACCCAACCTTTGCCTGCCAGTAACTTTATTCATATATGGCATTACTTATGGCAATGCATTCGTGCGGGCCCAAGAAAAAAAAAAAAAAAAAAAAAAAACTATTCATACAGTATCAGCGTTCGACCTCTTTGGTCGTGTCGCGGAACTCGCGGAACACCAATAATTCATGTTCCAAATTCAAATCTCATTTCTGCCCTCTGTGAAAGTGTAATGGAGAAAAGACCTACTTTGCTCGCACTTATATGCGAACCAATCGTCGATTTTCGTATAGGTGGGATGAAAAAGAGTACATACATACATATAATACTGTCAATAGTAAATCTTAAGTACGTACTCTTTCATGTTACAGGAGTGGAGCTGGTTGAGATGTCCCTGCAGCCCGAGGACTGGTTCCCCTCGGAGCCCTATAAGATGGTGTTCAGCAGGAAAAAGAACCCTAAGTGGAAGTCCTTCCCCTACCGCTGCGAGCACTGCTTCAAGGTAAACTAAAGACGTTTCGTGGATAATAATTAGTAAAGACTGGATTATATCGCATATGCATTTGCATATCTCAGCCATTCTCAGCGGTATAAGCATATTTTACCTAAGATCTAGTTATGATGCATATTATCGGTACATTTACAATATTTTTCACTCATCCTGCGTTCCGAAATGCGAGGATTGGTGCAAGGCCGTGATTGTGCCGCTGTACAAAGGAAAGGGGTCACAACTAGACTGCAAAAACTACCGCGGAATAAGCCTTCTCAGCGTCGTCGGCAAACTGTATGCAAAGGTACTGATTGAGAGAGTTATGAAAGAGACCGATGAGAAAATATGGGATGTACAAGCGGGTTTTAGAAAGGGAATGGGATGCACGGATCAAGTCTTCTCCTTGCGGTGTATAACCGAAAAGTATATGGCCAAGGGCCAGAAAATATACTGCTTATTCATTGACTTGGAGAAGGCTTACGACAGAGTGATGAGGAATGAATTGTGATCAGCATTATCCATGCATGGGGTGCACAGTAATCTGATACGAGCGCTAAAATCTCTCTATGAGGATTCTAGTGCTTGTGTGAGGATAAACGGGGCGTACACTGAATGGTTTAGCATTGAGAAAGGTGTTAGACAAGGATGTGTTGCGTCACCGTGGCTGTTCAACCTATTCATGGATACATGCCTGAGTGATTTGAAAGGGAATGACTGTGGACTAAGAATGAGTGGGGTAACCATCAAATGCCTCCTATACGCCGACGACCAAGTGTTGTTGGCATCGTCGGAGGAGGAGTTGCAGATGATGGCTAACATTTTATGTGGTGCATTGGAAACGAAGGGTATGAATGAATGTTAATGTAAGCAAGACGAAAGTTATGGTATTTGAAAAAGACGACAGTATGACAGAATGTGAGATTGTGATTGCGGGTAAGAAAGTCGAGAAGGTAAAAGAGTTTGTATATCTGGGTTCGGCGTTTACGAAAGATGGGAAGTGTGAAAGTGATATTGAAAGAAGAGTGAATGCAGGAAACATGGTAAATGGGGCGCTGCGCGCCTTGGTGAGCAGTGAGAAGGTGTCGAAGAAGGCGCGTCTGGCTGTTCACAGAGGGGTGCTCGTTCCTACACTAATGTACGGTAGCGAGACTTGGGTATGGCAAAAGAAGCATGAAAGTAGATTAAATGCAGTAGAAATGAGAGCGTTAAGAAGTATGGAAGGTGTATCACTGAAAGATAGAATAAGGAATAGTGTGATAAGGGAACATGCTGGTGTGAAAGAGGATATAGTGACTAGGATAGAAAAAACTATGCTTAGTTGGTTTGGTCATGTAGAACGGATGGATGAAAATAGATTAACTAAACAGATCTATATGGGGAGTGTGAATGGTAACGTTGGGAGGGGAAGGCCTAGACGGACGTTTCGAGACCAAATAGGAGACGTTTTGGAAAAAGGTCAGGTCAGGAGTAACCGAAACCGACGAGCATGTATGAAGAGATTGATGAATGTGGATGAAGCGAAAGAAGTATGTCAGGATCGTAGCAAGTGGAACAAAGTAGTCTCTGCCTACCCCTGTGGGAAAGAGGCGTGACGGTATGTATGTATGTATGTATGTATGCATTTGCATATCTCAGCCATTCTCAGCGGTATAAGCATATTTTACCTAAGATCTAGTTATGATGCATATTATCGGTACATTTACAATATTTTTCACTCATCCTGCGTTCCGAAATGCGACCAAATTTAATAACAGTCACAAAATATAAGGGCTATTGAGTAATAATTGTGACTTTTTACTGCATTTCGGAACGCAGACGGTAGCCGCGCGCGTCTTTTGTTTTGACAGTTACGATCATAAAATGAAAGAGACAGAAGAACGTCGCGCTCGCCTACTACAAAGTCGTTCCACCTATTACGCATATAAATTGTTACTTGTTCCTTGTGTGGAATTCCTAAAATTTATCATTTAATATCGCATATTCTGCCAATTTTCGTGCATATTTCAAGCATTTTTCATGCATATTTGCATGCATATAACAAGCTTATGTTGCATATAATCCGGTCTCTAAAATTAGTATTGATAGTATACACATACATTCATACACAAATCACGTCTTTATCCCTTACAGGGTAGACAGGGCCTGTGGTAGCAACATAATGTATTGGTACTATCCATAGTTTTGAACAATCGATTGTTACCTTTATTTCAATAGTATCAAAAGTTTGCGTAATTTTTAAAAATCATAAAATGTACCAGTTGCTTCTCTTCCCGCGCAGATGGTAAAAGCCCGTCGAGGGAATGGGCGAAATTCTTAAGAATCACGTTATAGGCGCGGCTAGCAACCCATCGCTATTTTGACTCCCCTCCATCTATACGTCCACAATCATGCTAAACATGGCCTTTAGGTCTTGTTACCTCATCTGTCTACCCCGTAAGGCATGTAGACGTAGTTTGTGTATGTATCTACTTACCGCCTTATTCATAAACGCTCTATAGGCTTCTGCTAACTTAGCAATCGTTTGTCCTTATCTGTGAAAGGTCAATGTCAAAGTGACAGATAAGGACAGACGATTGCTAAGTTAGCAGAAGCCTATAGAGTGTTTATGAATAAAGGGGTTAGTATATACAAAAAAATACACGTGGTCTTAGGTGGGGGGAGGGGTAATACAAAACCTCACGTATAACCAGGGGGGGGGGGGGGGTGTCTAACATGTTGCTCAAGAACATCATGCGATTAATGGACAACCCCTAAGTAGCAATTTACCCACGTCCTGGCCGGTGGAAGACGTCAAATTGTGTACACACCTTGGCCGGTGATAAAGTATGTATGTATGTATGTATGTATAACTCTTTATTGTACATAAAACACAAGAAAAAGATGAATACAGGATAACACACATGCACAAAGGCGAACTTATCCCTAAAAGGGATCTCTTCCAGTTAACCTTTGAACGATTGACAGGACATAAGTATTAGGCAAGAGTAGACACACAGAAAAAGTAAAAGAACCGATCGAAACTCAAAATAATCCTAAATGACTAAAATTTAAATAATGTAAGATATAATAATAAACTACACATAATAGATAAATACGATAAACTAATACATAATAAATAAATATACAACATAATATATAAATATATAAATACACACACAAGTTACAAAACACATCACATTCATTTAAGAGGATCCATCGAGCCAATACGCCTTCAAGCGACTGCGCAGGGTAGCAACAGTCTGCGATTGCCTGATATCATTTGGCAACCGATTCCAAAGTCGAACAGCGTGCATGGAAAAGGAATTGGAATAGAATTTGGATCTGGAGACGGGAAAAGCGAGAGAAAGATTGTCACTCGACCGCAACCGGTTCTGGGAACCAGCAGCCAAGTAACTAAATCTTTAAGCTTCGGGTCGCATGTTTACCGCCCTCGCCTTTAGCTCGTGCGTCAAGCTGCGATCCGAGACTCCATTTAGAAAGAAAGAAATATTTATTTCTCAACAACAACAATGATATAAGTACAGTTTGTATTTAAAAGAACTTTACATCTAATAGGTAGCAAAAATTGTTAGTTGTTTCAAAATAGGATTCCAACTCAGCGTGTGTCGGAGCACAGGGTGCACCGACGCTGTTTTTCAGTGGATCCATTAAACAACACATGCATACATACATACATACATACCGTCACGCCTCTTTCCCACAGGGGTAGGCAGAGACTACTTTGTTCCACTTGCTACGATCCTGACATACTTCTTTCGCTTCATCCACATTCATCAATCTCTTCATACATGCTCGTCGGTTTCGGGTACTCCTGACCTGACCTTTTTCCAAAACGTCTCCTATTTGGTCTCGAAACGTCCGTCTAGGCCTTCCCCTCCCAACGTTACCATTCACACATAACATACTATTACTTAACCTGAGCAACTCAACCCAAAAGAAGCACGAAAACAGAATACAACCAATTTTTATTTATATACACATTTGCCAGCGAGAACCAAACCAAAATACGACAATTTATTACCGGTAGACGCAGTCGGCTAGACCGCAGGAATTTGTTCCATAAGTAGATGGAGTTTTAATTTGTTCTTAAAAGCAGTCAATGAAGTGGAATTTCTTAGGCGGTGGGATGTTGTTCACCATCATTTGACCATCGGAGTGTAAAGCCAGGTTCACATTAGTCTGTCGTGTTGTGTTGTGATGCTCTCTGTCGTGATGGCTACTGTTCACATTTGCTTGACGTGTTGTGACGCATTAAGACGCATTTTTTCATCAGTTCCATCTTGGCACCCGAAGAGTTCACACGCTCGCAATGTTTTTTCAAGATTCTTCCGATTCCGATTCAGATATTGAAGATATGCACTTATTGACGTTGGCAACGCTTCTAATAAAACAAAGAAAGAGGAGAAGATATTGGATCCATCCCGTAAATAGAAAACGAGAGTAAAGGCGAGTTTCATTGTCTCGTTAAAGGGCTTGAGAGTGATGCTGAAAAATTTCATCAGTATTTTAGAATGTCTAAGGCTCTGACGAGTCACAACACAACATGGCCGCGTGCACATTAAGCCGCATTCACATTTGTCTGTCGTGTTGTGTTGTGACGCATCAGAACTGTATCGGTTTCATACATTTAATTCGGTTGCGTTCACATTTCTCTGATGCCGTGTGTTGTGACGGCTTATGTTGGGTCGCGTCACAAGCGATCCCGGTCTGCGACAGAACGGGTGAGGTGCGGGGGGCGGTGCGGCGTCGCGTCAGGATAGTGTGCACGCGGCCATGTTGTGTTGTGACTCGTCAGAGCTGCACCTGAACTATGGACGATGGATCTTCTCTTCTTTCTTTGTTTTATTAGAAGCGTTGCCAACGTTAATAAGTGCATAATCTTCAATATCTGAATCGGAATCGGAAGAATCTTGAAAAAACATTGCGAGCGTGTGAACTCTTCGGGTGCCAAGATGAAACTGATGAAAAAATGCGTCTTAAATGTGAACAGTAGCCATCACGACAGAGAGCATCACAACACAACACGACAGACAAATGTGAACCTGGCTTTATCCTTTTTTCTTTTTTTTTTTTTGCGGCGGAAAAATGCGTTACGCATACGACCGCGCCGTGGGGACGGCGCGGAAGTTATGTGGGACTCTCCTCCCCGGCCCCCCCCCCCGAGTGGGGGGAAGCGGGGGAGGCCTACCCACTAAAAAACCGCCGGTATTCCCTCTCTGCCATTGGAGGGGCGCCGTGGGAGAACTATGGTGTCACCACGCACGCCCCGCCGGCCGCCCCAGCCTAAACGCCGGGGCTCCCGCGCCAAGAGGGGGGGCCGGGAATACTTGGCCCCCCCCTAGACTCGTGGGCCTCTACGCGCTAGCAGGGGATCCCCATCCCCCGCCAGCGACCTGGCTTTATCCTGACGCGACGCCGCACCGCCCCCCGCACCTCGCCCGTTCTGTCGCAGACCGGGATCGCTTGTGATGCGACACAACATAAGCCGTCACAACACACGGCATCAGAGAAATGTGAACGCAACCGAATTAAATGTATGAAACCGATACAGTTCTGATGCGTCACAACACAACACGACAGACAAATGTGAATGCGGCTTATAGTTCGTCCAATCGTTTATTTTCTCGATGACAGCTCCCGTAGAATGTAACTGCGCTTTTTACGCAAAAATTAACTTTTAAATGCGAGGTATAAAAAATATGACAACTGCCTAATTTTGTTCCTTGATCTCATATAATATTCATCTAAGACACATTGAGTCCATATATGCAGTGATATTTTTTTAAAGTGCGATAAACAATAAACATTTTCATAAAGTTACATTCTATGGCATTAATCATTGTAATTGTAATCCCATAGAATGTAACTTTATGAAAACGTTTATTGTTTATCGCACTTTAAAAAAATATCACTGCATATATGGACTCAATTTGTCTTAGATGAATATTATATGAGATCAAGGAACAAAATTAAGCAGTTGTCATATTTTTTATACCTCGCATTTAAAAGTTAATTTTTGCGCAAAAAGCACAGTTACATTCTACGGGAGCTGTCATCGAGAAAATAAATGATTGGACGAACTATAATGTAGTTATGTTCCGCGCAGGGCTACCGCGTGGCGTCGACGCTGCTGACGCACGCGGCGGAGCGGCACGGCTGCGCGCCGCGGAGCCTCGGCATCCCGTGCCCGTGCTGCCCGCACGTGTCCCCGCGCCGCAAGCTGCACAAGAAGCACCTCGAGACCCACGAGGGAAAGAGACGCAGGATATTCTGCCTCTACTGCCTGCCGCCGCGTGAGTAACCCCTAATTGGCATTGCTCATTTTTTTAGTATGCTCCAATTGGAAAACCATTTCGAGGAAAACCATCATTTATCCGATTTATCTTGTCCGATTTCAAAAATACTTTATGATTGCAGATATTTTTGTAAAAGTACTTTGAACCTTTGTTTGACCGAACGACCCGGTTTTTAGACAGAATCCAGCATCGAATGTTTGCCACAAAAATGAAAAAAAAAGTTTAGCTATGGCAACTGTCATGTGTTTTCATCAATAAAAATTCTTGCTTACAGGAGACCTCTCCGAGCCTTATATAAAAGAGTCTGAGAAATACCCGTTTGACAAGTACCCACAGTATTGGTATGCTTCCGAAGAATCCCTCCGGCTGCACAAGAAGAGGAAGCACCCCTACGCCGCCATGTTGAATTACAACTGGTTCAACACGTGGACTGACGCCATGCCCAACAGCTAATGGGTTGGTAGCTTTTAGTAGTTTTTGGTAGCTTTGGTAGTTTTTGGTAGTTTTTAGTAGAATTTTCATAATGAACGCTAGTGTTCGCGTGATCGCAATACTGGATTTGGTTGATTTATCTTGTGTTTTATGTGGGAGAGAGACGGATTGAGTGGATATTAGACTGTTGCCTTTAAAATGGAATGCTTTTACACCAGTAAATTTTCACTTTTCTAAATGATGTGGTAGGTATATTAGTTCTGTTGCCGCCGAGGCAGACCCTCTGAGGAAGGACCAAGGATTAGTCTGAAACAGGTCCATGTCCGATTCTTTATACGGTGTTTGCATAAAAAATCGTTCCTCTTTCCACCTATACGCCCACAATCATGTTAAACGTGGCCTTCAGGTCTTGTTACCTTAGGCTCTATCTACCCCGGGATAAAGACGTGATTTATGTAGGTATGTAATAAAATCGTGCTGTTTTTGGACTGTGATTTTTTAAAATAACCCGTTTTAATTAAATAAAATAAGCAAAGCCCCAAACTAAGCAAAGCTTGTACTATAGGTACCAGGCAACGGATACACATACTTATATAATGTAGATAAATACATACAACATCCATGACTCGGGCACAAACATTCGTATTCATCATACAACTGTCTGCCCCTACCGGGATTCGAACCCGGGACCTCTAGCTTCATAGCCAGGGCACTAACCACTAGGCTCGGTCTTCTAATTGACAAATCAAATATTCTGAAATATTTTTGAGAGACCTCGTATACCGTTGAAAAGCTAGATCGTTAATCGTGGAACTAAGTTAGATTGGCAGTTTTGAAAAGGGACGCTTGCGGGTCGAACTGTTATTTTATTTTCAATTCAAACAAAACTTAATTGGAAATCTGCAATCAGTTTTTTATTTAATGTAACGTGGACTAATATATAAAAAAAGGCTGGCAACATTCCCTCATTAAATGGAGGTGCTGGTCGCGTCTTTTTGTAACTCTTTAAAAAAAATTGTTCCGTGCTGGTCTGGGAGTAAAGCAAAAACATAGAATTTACCAGTTGCTTCTCGTCCCGCGCAGATGGTAAAAGCCCATCGAGGGAATGGGCGAAAGTCTTAGGAATCATGTTATGGGCGACGCTGGCAACCCATCACTATTTTGATTTCCCTTTCCAGCTATACGACCTTAATCATGCTAAACGTGGCCTTTAGGTTTTGTTACCTTAGGCTCGGTTTACCGCGTAAGGGATAAAGACGTGATATATGTTAAAAATATTGATTGACGTCAACCATAAACTACCTCAGTTACGTTTTTAATTCCACATCATATTGGACATTTTACTAAATATTTATTAAAACCAAACCAGTATTCCGATTAGTGCGAGAAGTTAAAAAAAAACACGTATCTCCAGTAATAGTCTAACGCTATTTATTTATAAAACTTACTTTAAAAAGGTTAGTTTTAAAATTGTATACCTGGCAACTTTAGTTTTAGCAGTATTTTAGACGGGCGCTGGCAACACCGATCCGTTAAGTTGCCAGCCTGGGAGCGAGAACAAAATAATTTAATCTGCGAACTTAGTGCAAGTTTTCGGTCACAAAATACGTCTCGAACGCGTTTGCGCTAAAATGTCAAAGACTATGAGAGCAGTTTGTTGCCGTCTCGCTCCGCAAGTGGCGCTGCTTTCCATAGTAATTGAGACGTCTACGTGAACGCGTTCGAGACGTTTTTATATGCGGAAACTTACACTAGAGGCTCTGATGTAAAGATAGAGTCGTGATTTTTTAAGCGATTGAAGATATCTACTGAATATACTTTAGTAAAATAGGTCCTCCGTAGATCCGTTTCATGTATTTCGTATAGACCAACAGGCGTCATATTAGGAATCTAATTCGTTGGGAAAGCAAGTGGAATAATGGTTTTTTTTTAACTGAATGTATTGACACTCCATCTTGGCTGTATGCGCTAAGTGATCACTCTATATTAAAAAAAAAGTTAGATTTTTTTTGTCGCATCACATAGGTCTCATACTTTATTGTCAACAATGCATGGTAGAAATTATTTGTATATTTTTTGAAAGTGTATAAATTAGTGATAGTATAGTACCATTGCCTTAATGTAGGACGTAGCAATAACATACATATATATAACGAGTTTTGTGGCACTGAATCAGTTGGAGACGGGGTTGGTGATAAATAAACAAATTTGCTATAAAATTATAATTTTGACTCGATTTTTGAACCCTTTTCTTATAAAGGCGGAAGTTTGTAAGTTTGGATGTTTGTTGCTAATCCATGGCAGAACGGCTAAACCGATTTTATTTAAATTTGCTATAGTGATAGTTACGGTTCCGGGAAATCGCGTAGTTCCCGCGGGACAGCGATAAGCGAATTCTGCGCAGACGGAGTCGCGGGCAACAGCTAGTACTAAATAAATAATTAATAGTAGCAGGGTGGAATATGAAAATATCGATATGACAAAAAGTGAAATAAAAGTAATATCGGTAAATATAAGAATTTTAATTTAGATCCATTACTTCTACATGCAATGGGGCTAGCGTGTGAATTTGCCACTAGAGGCGCTAGTGTCGCGTGAGGTCCATACATTCACTTTTCACCGGTTTTGGGGGGTTCGTGACATAATAATTTCTTTCATTTACCTGTTGAAAAGTGATCTTCGTGAAATAGCAAATATGGATTATTTTGCGATGAATGTGAACGCTTTGAAAGCGGAATTAAGAAAAAATAAGCGGCCTCAAATTTAAAATTAAAGATCAATGAACTTAATGAGATTCAAGATTTATAACTTTGTTTCGGCGGCGATCTTATAAAGTCGCCTTTGACAGCTGTAGCTCTGGACCTTAGTCGACAGTGGCGCCAACTGGTGAGCAAAGAAACGATAGTGCCCATTCCACGCTCTCTGCTATTTGTCTATAATATGAATTAACGAGAGTAGTTGGTTTTTATTATTAAACTAGCTGTTGCCCGCGGCTTCGCTCCCGTTTTTTTTTCTTCTAAATTTCAATATTTTCTCACCGTTTAAACCTTCCCTGGGCTTCCACGAATATTTTGAAGACTAAAATTAGACAAATCGGTTCAGCCGTTCTCGAGTTTTAGCGAGACTAACGAACAGCAATTAATTTTTATTTATATAGATAGATAGATAACACGGACCCCGTTTTTTAAAACTTAAAATAACGAATGTGCCTTTACGCAATAAATATTAAAAAAAAACATTCCTCAGCCGCTACTTATGACATTGCCTTCAAGTTATTGTGAACTTTGATGTTTAAAATTTAAAACTGCTGCAACTTTAGGATTACGGTTGCCTGGTAGAGATCGCTCTGTAGCGATAAGGCCGCCTGTTACCTTGTAATATTCTGTATACCTTTTTTCTGTTTTTGTTATATGTGGTGTTCAATACAGTTATTGTATTGTATTGTATTTTGTACGGCTATTCCGTAGAATCCATAAATATATTTGCCGAATCATATATCTCCATTCCAATCTATTTTAATACTTTTGTTAATAAACCAATTTTATCTAAATTCCACAATCGTGCTAAACGTGGTCTTTGGGTCTTGTTAACTTGGGCTCTGTCTACCCCGTAAGGGATAAAGACGTGATTTATGTACGTATGTCTCAGCCACCGGAATGTTGAACATACTTGTCTCGCGACATTTTATTACGGGCACAAGAGGCATTTCATCTTAGTCCTCTAGGTTTGCAACGCATCTGCAATCCCTCCGGGGTTGCGGGTGTCTATTGGCAGTGGTGATCACTTACCATCAGGTGACCCACTTGCTCGTTTGCCTTCCTATTCATATAAAAAAAAAAAAAAAAAAAAAAAAAATAACGATCATACTATGATTATGTTAAAACAGGGATCAGAACTGTTTGAAATACCGGTTAATATCGTTCCGAAAACCGGTATAATTACGTTAATTGGATTAACTGGTTAACGGAACGAAGTAAGTTAAAAGTATTAAAGTAATTCCGGCGACCGGTTAATACGAAGAACGGAATTTCTCAACGATACGAAAACGGTTTTATACAAAGCACTGATTCTGATATTCATGCATGCGCAGAAGAGAGATGATAAGAAATAACGTTTTAACCAGAACTCAAATTATAGTGGAGGCAAAATACGTGAAATTTCCCTTAAGTCAGGAAATAATTCTAAGAACTGATAAAAACAATTGTTTTTGATTTGTATGGGTTAGAAATGGAATTTAATACATCACTTGATATATTCACCCATCCGGAAAGGGGTGGAATTGGTTGAAAATGGTGTAATAGTAATAACTAAGAAGAAAAAATAGGTGTAGTCTGTGCAATTTGCCATACGTTTTATTACATCTTAATCTATATTTGCACCCGTTATTTAGCTCAATTCAAGCTACGGAACATACAAAAAAAAAACATATAACTAAAAATATACTTTTTGGCATTGCGGCCCCGGGAAAAATACAGAACGCGGTGCAAATTGAGGAAATGATGAGAATATATATCAAAACACAATACCAAATTTGCACCAGGGTGCGACACCCGGAAAGTAGTTTTCTATGTTTTACTGTCTTTGTACTTCGGGGGAAATTTTGGAATTAATAAAAATCGTCACAATCGTCTTAACTTGGTTTGATTTACATTCGCACCCCATAAAAAATTGACATTTCTACACGGAACATGCGGTTCTGTAATACTACCCGCTACCTAGCGTTCGCTGCTATTCCTTGCGTTTAGATAGAACTATGTTTACCAAACTTCCGGTTAAAATTTTCTTTTTTTTATTGAGTGCGAATGTAGTATCTTTTAAATATGTGTTATTCATAAATTTTCACGACTATCTTAATTTCCCCCGAAGTACAATCTACAAAAGAGTGAAAAAAAACATGTTCCATACTTTGCACGGGGGTGCAAAGTTACCTGGGTGTTTATACTACTTTGAAAAGCTTAATCTAAGTTTGCACCAACCGTCTGAATTATCCTCGAGCCGCAATCAGAAAAAAATATTTTACCAAGATTCTATACATCGTACACCTTTTTAATTAACATACATTATGTACCAAAGGGGACCCTTCACGTGGCTAAACTTGCGCCTAATACCTTTTATCATACTCCAAAATAACGGCATTTGAAGTTTATACCTAATATTTTAAAGTGTTCCGTACATGATAGAAAGGTGCAAACCGACGGAAACCATCTAGTCGTGCCCTCTAACGATTCCACAAAAAAACACGACTACACGAATTACTTCCATACTTTTCGGTAATTCGACTATACTATTAACCGGTTAATTTCGCTCAGACAAAACCTGAATTGGTCCGAAAACCGTAAAATGCAATCCATTTCAAAAAGCGGTTTCCGATCTGTGTTTTTAATTATGTATAAAATGGGGGGGGGGGGGGGGGGGGGGGGCTTGGATTTGTTGACGAAAGTGTTAAAATTGGTTGGAATGGGCTATACATTAGGTTTCTAAAACTACATCCCTGACGGGACAATAACAAATTGTTGATCAAAAGCAACCTATGTAAGTAACCTATAATATAATAATAATAATTAAACAAACGGATAACTCACGTATAAAAGTCTAGTAATGCTCGACAATCCGTAGTGCGTAGTCCTTCCAGGAGCGTCCGCCCGGCAGCGAAACGAACACATGTTCGCGGCATCGTTCCTGGAGGAAGGTCTACGAATCAGTCCGAAACATGTCGAGCATTACTCGACTTATGCGTTATCCGTTTGTGCAAGACAACAGTCGAAATACGAAAGACTAAGAAACAAGCACTGCACTAGGGAACAGAATTACCCCCTCATTCATAAACGCTCTATAGGCTTCTGCTAACTTAACAATCGTTTGTCCTTATCTGTGAAAGGTAAATGTCATAGTGACAGACAAGGACAAAAGATTGCTAAGTTAGCAGAAGCCTACAGAGCGTTTATGAATAAGGGGTTTAGTGTCCGATCGAAACATGTTTTTTGCCGAAACCGAACGTTATATGTAATTCAAACGTTGAATCAAATGACAGGAGCAGTTCTTTCCAAGCGATTAATTAAACTTGCCGGTCCATTCAGTGGCGTAACTATAGGGTGGCAGGGGTGGCAAAATGCCAGGGGCCCCTAGCTCTACGGGGTAGGACTGGCTTGGTTTAGAGCACAGAAGGGACGCTGATGCACTTCCTTATATTGAGGAAGGAGCCGCTGACGAATTTGCCGCGGGCCCCAGACGTTATAGTTACGCCACTGGGTCCAATGTTGCTTGTCTCGGATTTAAATTTTGACACAGCGATAGGTACTATCAAATAAATCAAGAATTTTTATGTTTACTTTTACGGTTTTAACGTTAGAATTAAAATTTGTAAATGTCACAGAAAATTAGAACAGAAAAATCCAAAAGTAAAGGTATGGATGTAGCACGCGTCACGGAACGACGAGGATCCGGGTTCGATTCCCGGCCATTTACTTTGCGGATTTTTCTGTGTTCTAATTTTCAGTGACACTGGGTCTTGATTGAACTACCCTCAATATGGGAAAAATTAACATAACGTTTCGGCTGTTTATTGGCCGGAACCGAAACTGAAACTTCGTTCGGGCACTAGAACATATTGATTTCCGACCCACTGCGGAATGCTTTTGCAGTAAATAGAGACGTTACATTTAATTGTTTACTGTGAAAACGTTCTACGATGAGCCAAGAATTTATTTTTATAGGTATATATTATTTTAGTGCGAAACGGCAGCTTGTAATCAGTATATGTCATGTGGATAAATTATTTTAATTATGAAAATGTATTGTTTTTAAACTTCTGCAATTGGCATTGTTCATTTTTATTAGTATGCTCCAATTCGAAAACCATTTCGAGGAAAACCATCATTTATCCAATTTATCTTGTCCGATTTCAAAAATACTTTATGATTGCAGATATTTTTGTAAAAGTACTTTGAACCTTTGTTTGACCGAACGACCCGGTTTTTAGACAGAATCCAGCATCGAATGTTTGCCACAAAAATGAAAAAAAAAGTTTAGCTATGGCAATTGTCGGGTGTCACTGTCAAATCGACAAAACCATAGACAAAGCCGTTTTTTTTTATAGCCAGCCGAACGAAGGCGATTGGGATTCTGTCTAAATTCACGAATTATCAAACGGCGAAAAAATATTTATTATTAATTAACAAAGCTACGTAAAAGCATAATATTCAAATTAGTTGCTTGAAATAGTCCATTTTATCAAATAAAGGTGTTAAAAGCACGGCTTAAAAAAAATGAACAATGCCAATTGTCTAAACACATGCATTAGATAACATTAAGATGCATTGGGGTAAATTCGAAAACCGTGGATATCCACTAAACGGGGAACAATTCCATAATCTGGCAACGCTTCTAGCCTTTTGACCGCCACAGACGGCTGTGGCCGACAGCTAAAACTCGGGCCATTGACGCCACGACGGCCACAGCCGACCGATAAGGCTTGCTTCAACTTTATATTTAATAAAAAACTTTATAAGTGTTTTGATGCTTTTTTTTTAATAATTATTAACAGACCATTAATTACAACATATCAATGTTTATAAATGTACATCAAAAGTAAAAAAAAAAAACCTATATTGCGTCGCTATGATTTATTTTAGTAAACCGCCGTTTTCTACGCCCATGTCGGCCCCCGCCGTCGCATAGGGATGTGCTGGCTATCCATAATAAAATTAACCCAAAAAGTATTCTATCTACGATATGTTAAAAATCATGATCGCAATTTGCCGTTACTACTACTCGGATATTAACTACCACGTATATAGGGTACATACTTCCAAGAAATGGCCCGCAAAGGGCGTAAGGTTTGCATAGTAACAATGATCGACACCTGTTTCGCACGTCTCTCACAACTAAGCGCTTATCAGTGCCCTGTCCGCCCTTGACGGCCACGGACGCTAATCCTCTGACGTCAGAAGCGCAAGCGCATTTTGTAGTGATTGAAGTGTCGTTTTTGTTATCGATATGAGTGCTTCTATGAGTACAGAAGACTTACTAAGGATTTTACAAGGTGTTGATGACGATGAAGGTGAAATGCAAGATTTTGTATGTGATCATGTGGAAGAAGAAGATTTAGAGGTAAGTACCCTTGTACTTTTATTACAGTTAAATTATTATTATTATTGTGCGTCGTGGTGTAAGAAGTTAAATAAGAGCTACATACTTAATACGCAACCTGAACCTTCCAGTTTTTTATATCGATTTTTCTCTTGCTTTTATTAAAATATTAAATATATATTCAATAAACGAACATTATAAAACAGTTCGAACCTGTTTAAGCAGCAAAACAATGAAACTGTAAACCGAATAATTCGGGCGAATATCCGGTTCCGTAAAGGTTAAACCGAATAGTAGGTATTCGGTATTCGGTGAAACCACTAAGGCGTATCTCTATTTCGTACCTATCGGAAAGCTTGGATCACATACTAAAAGTTAAAAAGTAGAATCTCGTGATTTCCGAAATAAATAAAATACTGTCCATTATTATTCAAAAGTTCATTTATTTTTGGTGGCGGGGCCGTGGCATAAGCTTATAGTTTATTGCCATGGCTCCGCCATTGTTGAATTAAATATGAGTTTCCGTTATGAGGTAACTAGGGATCGGAACTCGGTAATAAAACAGTGCATGTGAGCCGTGTTTGGGCTTGTTGCAATCTTACTGAGATGCACTTTGGCTACATTTCATTAAAAAGCGGGAGTAAACACAAAAATAAACCACCAGCAAAAAGAAAAATACTTAGGAGAGCAGAGACTGAGGCGGTATTAGAAAGTCGGCAATTATTTATTTAATCGGCCAAACATGCTTGAACTAAAATTTTCTTTTTTTGCAGCCGCCTTCTACCAACACTGACGCACATGCTGCAGCTAACGCGTCTGACCATGCCATCGACAATCCGTCACGGCCTGCGGTTCCTAGACGAAGAAATACAGAAGATGAAGCATTGGCCTGGTCTTCCGACCCTTATTCGCCAGTTGTAGACCCGTTTGACGACTTCACATCGGGATTGAATCATGATACGAGTCTGCAATCGAATAGTTCCGAATTAGATTGCTTCGAATACTTTCTGGATGTTAATATTGTGTCGCAAATAGTATTCCACGTCAATCAATACCACAATTATTTTGCGCTGAACACGGATCTGCGAATACATTCCAGATTGCAAAAGTGGTTCGATGTAACAGTACCCGAACTGTACATGTTTCTTGCAATGATGATGCTGATGACCCGAAACAACCATTTGACCATTGAGGGACATTGGTCAACAGATGTATTATTGGCTGCACCAATCTTCGGCCAGTTGATGACCAGAAACAGATTTTGTACCATTCTCGGAATGTTACATTTCTGTTCACCCACCAGAAGAAATCAGCAGCCCTTGGACAAAATAGTATTAATTATTGATCATGCACGCAACAAATATAGGAACGCAATAACACCTTTCCAGAATGTTTGCATAGATGAGAGCATTGTCCCATTCAAAGGTAGGTTACACATAAAACAATACCTCCCCAAAAAACGGAACAGGTTCGGTATAAAATTATTTGTTTTATGCGATGTAAAAACCGGGATGATTGTCGATTTCATCGTGTATTGTGGGGCTAACACCGAGATCGTCGATCCAGCAAATTTGGGTGTCGGCGGTGCCGTTGTCACAACTCTGTTACGCGATCTTTTAGGGTCACACCGCCATTTATATGTGGATAATTGGTATAGTAGTCCGAAACTATTTCAATATCTACATACTCACAAAATTTACGCCTGTGGAACGGTAAAACCAAACCGAAAGGGAATGCCAAAACTGACCCAAAAATTGAAACGCGGCGATGTTGTGAGTCGTAACTCTTCTCCAATGAATGTCATCAAATGGCAAGACAAAAAGGTCATACACATGTTAACTACGATTCACGATGGCAAAGTAGTACCAAGTTTGAAGGAAGACAGATTGACGGGGCTGCCTATAATGAAACCTTTGTGCGTTTTGGACTATTCAAAAAATATGGGCAGCGTTGACACTTGCGACATGATGTTAAGCTCACTGCAATGCATTCGCAAATCAATTAAATGGTATAAGAAACTATTTTTCCATGTAATCGACATGCATTTACTTAATTCTTTTTATGCGTTTAAATTAGTAAAAGGATCTCCCAATAATAAGTTTGCTACATTCCAACTGAACGTAATCAGGCAAATTATTTTAAAATACAATGCTGCTCAGCATATGGTGAGTCGAATTCCGCGCAGTTTATCGGATGGTAATAATCCAACTAGGATTTTACCAGGGGACGCATTTAAACATATGCCTTTCATGGCGGCTAAACATCAGAGATGCAAACAATGTGCTAAAGAAAAAATAAGGAGAGAATCTCGATATATGTGTCAGGTTTGCAAAGTCCATTTATGTGCTGCGCCATGCTTCTATAATTATCACCAATAAATAGTAGAACCCCGTCAATAGAAAAATTGTGATATTTTCCTTAAGTACCTATTAATATTATTTTTATTCGATGTACCTAAAGTTGATCAGATGTTTTTATTAATATACACATAGTTGATTTTTTATTTACCAAATATTTTCTAGATATAAGACATTTTACGTGTTTTGATTTTTGACTGGTATTTACCAAATATTTTCTAGATATAAGACATTTTACGTGTTTTATGTAAGACTAGCTTTTCGTGCCCGTAAACAATAATAGTTTCCGTTGGATAGAAACACTGTTGAAACAGAAACTAAAGTCCAAATTCGAAAAATCCTTCCTTAGTGCACCTCTATGATGTTCTAGGAACATGTACGCCAAATTTCAAGTCTCTAGCACCAGAGGTTTAGGCTGTGCCTTGTCTGTCAGTTAGTCAATCAATCAATCAGTCAGTCAGACAGTCAGTCACGGTACTGTTTTATAAGTTTAGATTATCATGTTTTTATTATACACAATTAGCTGATTTTTGACTGCTGCTTATATGATAATTATTGTTTAATAATTTCTAGATATATATATTTCCTGGCAGATAAGAAGTTAACTGTGACATCTGACATTTTAATACATTTAATCACCTAAAAGTGGATTTTAGGTTACAAAATGTAAGTAATTGAAATTACAGATTGTCACAATTAACTTCTTATGTGCCGGAGACTATAAGTATACTTGTTGTATGTAAGATTATCATGTTTTTATTAATATAAAAATTGTTGATTTTGGACTGGTGTTTACCTACTAATTTTTAAATACATAGGTACAGTCATTGTCAAATAGATTGAGACCGACAAAGTGACAAAATATACCTAATAGTAATGAAGGCGAGTTACGGTGTATTTGGTCACTTTGGCTGAACTATGTATCTGACGCTGACTGTACAGTGTACATACATGATTTATCTGTAAGATTATCTTACTTTTGTGAATGAGTATACTAATGTTGATTTTTAAATGTTGTTTTTTTTTGTAAAAATTATCATGTTTTTGTTAAAATATTCTATGTTAATTTTTTAATGCTACCTATTTCACACATTCATTGCCAATCCATAAAACTAGTCGAAACGTAATTTTAATACATTTAATCACCTAAAAGTGGATTTTAGGTTACAAAATGTAAGTAATTGAAATTACAGATTGTCACAATTAACTTCTTATGTGCCGGAGACTATAAGTATACTTGTTGTATGTAAGATTATCATGTTTTTATTAATATACAAATTGTTGATTTTGGACTGGTGTTTACCTACTAATTTTTAAATACATAGGTACAGTCAGCGTCAAATAGATTGAGACCGACAAAGTGACAAAATATACCTAATAGTAATGAAGGCGAGTTACGGTGTAGGTAGGTATTTGGTCACTTTGGCTGAACTATGTATCTGACGCTGACTGTACAGTGTACATACATGATTTATCTGTAAGATTATCTTACTTTTGTGAATGAGTATACTAATGTTGATTTTTAAATGTTGTTTTTTTTGTAAAAATGATCATGTTTTTGTTAAAATATTCTATGTTAATTTTTTAATGCTACCTATTTCACACATTCATTGCCAATCCATAAAACTAGTCCTTCACATAGGCCAGTGTAACGTATATAAGACCCGACTATTGGGTATTTTACACACTTATCGAACGAATCGACGCTACACGCCGAGATCCCGATGATCGAGTTCACAATATTTCTGTCCAGGGCTGCGCTAAAAATAACGATATTTTTGTCCACTGCTGCCAATAAAGCGCATCCACTTATATTTTTTTTAGAACCCATTCAAATTAGGTAATTAAAAACATTCGGTTTTTGGAACGAAAAAAAAACAAGCTTTTAACAAAAAACAGTTCAAATCTCTAATTCGCCATCTTTTATGTACTGGTTTGTCTTGCGTTCAAATCTCCACACGTGGATCTTTTTGTATTTTTGTAATTTTTTTCATTGTGAAAATTTTGTCTAATAATAGCACGTTTCTAGGCTTAGTTGAAAGTAAAAATACTTTATATTATTTACATAAATTAATTTTGCAACTTTTCCTTCACATTATAAATTATCGTTAATTTTTGTTAGTTACAAGGTGTCGCTGTTCCGTCTGGTGATGGACAAGACAATACAATCTCTTGGCGAGTAGCGGGCGCGGACTATCTACCAAGAGATGGCGTTGTGACTTTTACAAAGTGTCCGCTAGATGACGCTGTCTGGGGTGCGTTCAGTTTGATCACCCATTCATAAGCTCGGAGTTCATAAGTCGTAACCCGGAACGTTCAACCGGAACAGGCATCTAGTTTTTTTTTACTTTTACGCGGGAAATCTGACAAAGTGGATCGTGTCACAATTGAATTTTTGTTTCTGTGCTTAATGTTGTTTTTTTGGATAGTAAATTGACGTAAAAGTGCCCAGCAAATGAAGAATTTAAGTGAAATTGTGTATTCCTATTCCCTGTGTGTTTCCCCCACATGCACATGACATCTTGGCTGTATGGACGTATATTCCTTTGCAGTAAGTATACGAAACGAAAGTTCTTAACAAAAAAAAACTTGAAAAATGAGCGCAGCCGGAGATACAAGGTAATAATTATAATATTTATAATTTAATGTAAATTATAATATGATTTTAGTACGTGGTCTCATAAGATGTCTTATTTTGTTAAAGCTGACACAAAGATGATGATATCAAAAGGTATTTACATAATCGTAAGATGGTTTTAATAAAATGCAATGTCTGTTATTTTTTGCACATGGGATGCTGCTATGTGGTTGTGGTGCCGTGTTTGACTAACTGTGTTAATAAGATGTCTTGTTTGCAAGTTTGCACATGCTACTGCTTATATCTCCTTGACATCGAACTAACCTAAAAGCCTGTGTATTTGTTTGGGCATGGTCGGTCACGATCACGCGTTACCCTTTATTCCTCGCAAGAAACCAGAATGCTGGTTCACTCGCACCATAAAAGCTATTGTATGCGGGGGTAATTAATGCTGGTGATTTTAAAATAAATATTCCTAATTGGGTAACGACGTGTAAATATATTGGCATGCTTACTATATATTTGATTTTTTATTAGATTTGGATGGCTCCGTGGATGCATCCACGGGTGCCTTAAATGGAGCTGGTGGTGCGGGAAGGAAGAGTAAGTATAAAAAAAAGTGTAAAAATGAAACCTAGCTAGATCGATTTATCGCCCCTGTATACAATATTTCATGAAAATACGTTTCCGAGATTCAGATTATCAGGAGACGGAACCAACCTTTCATACATAATTAAACGACAGTAGACCTCGTAGATAAATATAGCAATATCTCAAAAACATATACATATTTGTGATTTAAATCCTTATTTTGTTAACAGAATTACAGAAGAGGAAGTCTATTTGGTTGCCGCAGATCGCCGACGCCGCCGTTATTATATGGCTCTGCGGCTGCCGGATCAGCCACGGCGGCCGCTCACCCATGAAGAGGTGCAGGCGGCACAGGCCAGGTGGGCGGCCGCCGTGGCTGCGGCAGAATTAAAAAAAATTAGGGAGTCCATACGCACTTAGCGTATAGGGCTCCCTAATTTTTAATGAATAAAAAGTCGTTTTTTTTTAATATGTTTTTTATTATAATATCAGTAGACATCGGATTATAATAATATTATATACACTAACAAGGTGCCAAAATATGCATGCGAATATGCACGAAAAAAGGCTGAAAATGTGCACTAAAAACTGTTCATAGGTATGCCCAAAATATGCACTATGCAAAATACAGACTAAATATAAAATTAACATGAGTAACTAAAAAAAAAGAAACAAACACTAAAAACTAAATAAACTAAAAATAGCATAACTAAAATTAAAATCTAAATTTGGACCCTTAGGTATGGTGCGCAGACGAAGTCGCGGGCAGAAGCTAGTTACTTATATTAGTAATTGTGAAAAGTTTTAAAACACGTCAGGAAGAGACCGGGCTTACTGGGGCAATCTGGACAATAACAGTGTGTTTTTTCTAAGTTTTGAAGAGTCCCAGCATTGCTTGCATCTCTTACGTTTCGTGTGGCCGACATCAGTCCAGTAAACGTGCGTAGGTCGTAAGGTTCCAAATCGACAAATCCAATCGTAAGCAATCAAAAGTCCAGAAAGACGGGCACAAGTCACGGTTTTCACAGCATCAACAAAGTCCAAACGCAAAGAAATCGAAGTCATAAGAACAAGCCGGTCGTAAACAACGTAAATCGCTTAGGAACACAGAAGGATCCCCGATACGTCTGGCAGGATGCGCAAACAGATACCGAATGCTGTTGCATTGCATTGCATAGCAAGTCGAGTCCCATCCCGATAAGCTTGCGGTTCGGCTTATCGGACCTCTCCCTCGCACTTTCCGAGTAATACACAAAGCTTTTTTTTTGTCAGTGACAAAAAATATATACCTGAGCGGCGGGGGCACAGCTGTGTCTAAAGGATTATCGGAATTCTATTGTTTATCTTATTGTCCTCAAGGCGTTGTCAACCGCCAATGACCTTGAGCAGCGCCACTCTTCACACATACGGTTCCGTGCCTGTTAGTAAAAGAGAATAAACTATTTCGGCAGCGTAGTGCGCGTCTACTCTTGCGAATAAGACACAAATAATAAGAAATAAAAAAAAGTATGGATTATTTGTGAAATATGCATGACTCGTTAGACGCCAATATTCAACATGAATACGGCCGAAACAAATAAGTCACTCCTTCAAATGTGAATAAAAAACCGCGTTCACGTAATGTATTTATTTTATTATTGGTATATTTTAGTTTTAGCGACAATCCTGCTCGTCAAAAACAGATCTCGATATCGGGATCAGCGGCGTAAGCTTCAAGAGTCTATAGCTATAGTATAGCGATCCCTACAGTAGGGTCGTCCGGCCTGGGAACGACATCATAAAATACTAGTCGGGATTTCGGCGCTGAATGTGTTGATTATTTCTAAACATAATGGCTTTGTGTAAAATGTTTATTGAAGTTTTTTCACAAGATTGTTTTGTTATAAAAATGAGACTGAAAATAAGACTGCAAATAAAAACTGTGAATGCTAATCACGAAATATATGATTTTATATAAGAACACATTTTTATTATTAAATATATCACCATTGCTAATTCATAATAATATTTACTAAATATCGATATGAAATTTCAATGCCTGTTTCTGGTTCCCAACCCTACATTATAATACATTTTAACTGTCCTCTGCGCCCATGACGCCTGGGGCCGTCAACGTGTGACGTCATCACCTCTCTAAAAAACAAGTAGTGTTGTGACTCACTTGCTTAACGAATATTATTATCATCGGAAAATATTGGCGTTTTCATACTTTATTGCGTTTCTAGAAAGTAATTAAGGCATGTAAAGATGCGTAATGATAATTTGCCAAATCCTGTAACTGCTTTGTGAGGCCTAGGTACACTTTTAGTCGGAGTTATTGGGAACATCGATAACGTGTTTTGCAATCACTATCTTTTGAAGAGATCGTAACTCCGATTATCACTGGCGTCTGGTTGGCAGCTTATTGTTTTACGGCTTGGCGGTCAAAAGGCTAGAAGCCAAAGACATTGGAGCTTCTAGGTAAGCGTTGCTAGATTATATAATTGTTCCCCGTTTAGTGGATACCACGAGTTTCGCAATTCCCCCAATTTCGAATTTACCCCAATACACTGTACACAAATATCTCTATTTGTGGCGAAACCCCGTGGTACCGACTTTAAATTTATTCTAAAACACTGATCCTCTTCCTCGCTACTATTGATACAAACAGTAGGCTTATATCTGACTCGCTTGCAATCGCCATCGTGTTTTTGACAGTTCATGTATGGGCTGACAATTAGCATCGGAATCGGCTAGCTGTCACATTCGTACAAGGGCTACGTTCAGTAACTAAAGTGTCAGTGTGATTATCGTCGGATGAAAATCGTCCGATCATGAACACACTTACTGAACGGGTTGGGACGTTCTTCTGTCAAAAGTGTCAATTCAAAATAAATATAAAATAAATATTTGCTCCGAGACCTAAATATAATATTTCTGTCCCTTTTCATCTTGAATCATTAACGTCTTCATTGAATCTCCCATTTTAAATTAAATTCACATTAAATTTTAATGTCGATGGTATGCGATTTCGTACTCGTAATAATAAGTTTATATCCCCGGCGTTCGAATTATAAATTTTGCCGCTTTTCAACTGTCAAAGTGACGTCTGGTCGTTTTTTACCCATCTATTTTATGGGGTGACCGGTGCGATCGCCCGACGACGCCCGACGATGTGACCGAACGATTTGGTGTGATCGTCCGATGATCGCACTGACTTACTGAACGGGCCAGTGCGGCGTCGGGCGTCGTCGGGTGATCAAACTGAACGCACCCCAGAACTGTCAAAATGGCCACGATGGCGATTGCGAGCGAGTTAGGTAAAGCGTACTGGAGCCGCCTTCAAAGTGTCTTTATATTTTTAAAATGTCTGGAAAATCTACGCTTGGTCGGGCTTCCGACACATTTAGATGCATTTGTGTAATCTATGGTATATCTGTGTGTGTGTTCGTAACTATAGTCTGTACCAATCAATTTTAATGCTTTTGTAAATAAAAGTCTCCCCGAGTTCATCAAATTAAACATAATCAGAATACGATTGTTACAAAATGTAGCGAGAAAAGTATGATCATTCGACGGTGTGGATGTGATGCTGGCTGCATACAAATATGGTTTGTTTACGAAAGCTTTAAAATTGATTGGAATATAGAATACAACTTGGGATTTGAACACGTTAACTTTGTTTTTTTTTCTAGCATTAGATAAAGGTAAGCAATATTGACGTGTCTTTGTTGAAAACTTCAAAAAAGAAATAACAGCCAGTTACAATTTAAAAGTTTTTTTCGATAATAAGACAAGTCAAAATTGTTTACCTTCTATCTAATGCTAAAGAAACGAATTAATTTTATATTACTTAATACCTTGGAATTTAAAGCGGAATTCAATTCATTTTTAATATTAGTAATAATAATGACATGCATTTAATAAGTATTATTTTGTACAATTTTTATTTAAGTCTGCTGTAGAGACCGAAACCGAACAGTATTATGTATCACGACCATTGTAGATTACTCGTAGAGTTATGTAGTTTAGTTTAATTTATCTGTGGCAGTATAAGAACACAATGTAACTGGGCATTTTCCAACAAGATTACCTTAATTTCCCATACAACTTTTTCGTGTCAGTTTTGTGACGCCCCATATAAATCTTATGAAAATAGTGTCACAAAACTGACAAAAAAACTAATGGACACTTTTTTTCTTTACAAAAATAAATAGTGCTAATAGTTCTGATTCAGAAAAACCCAAAATGTCATTCATTTTGGAAAAAAAAGTCAAGGGTACATGTTTTTTTGAAAATGCCCAACTATCATATTATGTTGTGTTTAATTTTTATATGAAGAAGGACTAATGGAATATAGAAGAATTACGACCAGCTACCTGCCTAAGCCTAATTCTTTTACATTTTATCTTAACTGGTTTAATCATGTTTAATTTTAAAAACAGTTCTCGTTTGCGAGCTTTTGTCTGGCTGTACTCACAAATCGTTGACCGCTGCGAGTCGACAACTTGACCGAATTATACGTAGCAAGATGAAAGCTTGTAGAATCGGTATTTGGGGGTCGCTTCTTCCCGTCGCCAGGCAGATCTCTCAACGCTCTCACAGTGCAACTAGATAATGTAAATAGCTATTTTAATTATGACGTAATTTTAATTTGTATATAATTAATGAGACAATTTACGTATATATATTTTTTTAGAGTCGCAAATATTGAAATTGTAAGTAAGTCGTTACACCAAACCGCACTAGTGTTGTCGCTACATCGATAACCCTAATAGTTTTAATCGATAAATGCCATATCGATAAGGTCGATCTCTTATTGAAAGCAATATAATCGGTATTATTCTGTATGCATAACGTGACCATACGTCCCGCTTTCAGGCAGTCTGTCCCTTATTACCTAACTCGCTCGCGATCGCCATCGTGTTCATTTTGACAGTTCTTGTATGAATGTGACAGCTAGCTGATTCCGATGCCAATTGTCAGCCCATACATGAACTGTCAATGAACACGATGGCGAATGCGAGCGAGTTAGATAATAAGCCTACCGGTGTCCCCAGCGAGACCGACATAGTCCCGCTTTGAGAAACAGACCGAACGATAATTTAAAATTTAATTTTCCCGCTCGAAATGCGTGGTTCAGCGCCGATATTTTGAAGCAATTTGCTCAGCTGACAAATACAGAAATACAACTTGTCGCGCCACTAATGGGGCGTACGCCGTGCCTTTTTGTGTTATTCTATTTTCTAAGAAAATACTTGTAAAACACGAACCGTTTTTTTTTATATAATTCCGCAGATGTCTCGCTCTGGCGAAAACAAAATGGTCACGCATATGCAGCTATACTAAAGACATTATCGATAGTATTGTTATCTAATCTAATACAGTAGAATCCGTAATCTGAATCTCGGAAACGGCATCAACGATTTTCATGGAATTTAGTGTGGGGTTTCGGGTTTGCAATATTATCGATAGTTTGTAGCTCCGATGCGAGCAGCAACACTACAATGCACCCGGCTGAACCCTCCGGAAGGCATGGATTCGGTCAAAATTATCGCGTGATGTACACATATCGCGATCCATATCGCAGCGATAGGTTGTTTTGTCACCCACGATCCTCTTTTAATCACTATAATTTTGACGGTCTAATCTCTGCCATTTTGATTCCCATTTCCACCTATACGCTCACAATCATGCTAAACGTGGCCTTTAGGTTCTGTTACCTTAGGCTCTGTCTACCCCGCAAGGGATACAGACGTGATTTATGTATGTAATGCCATTAACCCACGCGTATAATGAACTTAGTTAGTAGTATCGCCTGCTAGACGTGCCTTAGACGTCTTATGTTTAAAGTCAACGCGTTCGCGTAACTATTGCTAAGAATATATTAAAAATTGGCAACGCCCCTAGCGGCACGAAACGGCAACAAAGTACAGTAACCGGCCATAAAGATCACACTGTCGGCTCATTTCGGATTCGTAGAGCGTTGTCTCGCTCTAACTTAGGTGACGCCGACTGTCTCTTTCCAAAGACCGAAGTGCTGTATTTATGGCTTGGTATTGGTACTGTCGTGTTTGCCACTTCGACGGGAACGCGGTGGAACGCTTGTGATAAAATGAACAACAAGTTTACACTAAACGCAATGTACTCAAAAGTATTATATAGTAATGGTGCTCCCGTACTGGTGTTATAACGTTTTATAACGTTTTAAAACATTTTTCAATAATTGTTTTAACACAGCACGTTGTATTAGTTGTATGGACCAATGCTTTTTGGCTTTTCCACTCAAGAATCACGGGCACAGTCGATCCTGGTAAAAAGGATCCCAAAATTGCCTTGTCCATTGAGTTACTTCATGCATACAAGTTTTTATGATGGTAACGCAATGGAACGAAAATTTGGACCACAAAATGTATATGGAAATTTGGGACACTTTTTCTACTATTAGGTAGTACGTGTGATTCTGAGTAGAAAAACCAAAAATACGGATGAAAGTTGAATGGATAACAATATAAAAACTGGTCCATACTGCAAATTTAACAAATAAATAAATATTAACGAAGTATCAGTAAATAGTATAGCGTTTTATAACGTTATAACATGGATCATTGAGTTAATAACAATTAAAAACTTATTCTAGTATTATTAATCAATTAGGTACAAAATTATTAAATTAAATTAGCAATAATAAATATATAAAACAAATTAAATCTGTGAAATACACCACTTTATAACACCAGTCTGGGAGCGCCATAACGAGGACGTGATTGAGACGTGACAAATGACACGAGTTGTAACACTTGTATCATGGCGCTGGTATTTGACAACTGTACTAGAATTTATAAGTCTGTAAACGGTAATTTAAAAAATATTACGCATGTCTGCTTTTGAAAAGAATCTATACATTTTTGTATCAGTAATTTTTGTAAATAAACAGTATTTTAGTAAAAAGTGTAATTATTAACCTAGCCCGCAACCAAGAAAAACTTATCCCCCGATTCATTCATTCGGTTCGCTTCATAAATTCAGGACTTATAACTTTAGCTACTTCTCAATAGATGGCGCGACTAGCAAATTTAAATCCTCCTGTTCATTAGCCAACGTAGCAATGACTTGAAAATGAGGATAACTAAACGCTGTTGGTAAAAAAAAAAACATCTGTCAGTCAGTGAGGGGTCGAGCAATGTACTTCTCAAATTATACGGCATTGAATGCGCGTCCTAAGAATACCGCCCTAATACTTAGCGTACTTAACATAGGTTAAATTGGAGACACAAATTATAGGGCGAATTAACTTAGGTTGTATATTCCAGATCGGAATACCTAGGACGTGCATTAGTCGCACAAGCCAGCAGTTGTATGTATTCAATACATACGTTGTATTTGTACGATCGAGATTGAGTGAAATTAATTTTCTCATTAGCTAACTATTATCATTCGCGTTTGTTTTAATGTTAAAAACCTTAGCCTCAACTCGAATGATTTTCGGCAGTGTAAATTCCGTGAAAACACTTAAATAACGATTTTTCTACCTATTTAACGTGTTTGTAGTTGAAAGATCGGAAAATATTAATTATTAAATACAGCCGCACCATGGAGACGTCTGCGTGCCGCCGTCGCGCTTCCGACGCGGAGCAGCCGACGCAGTTCTGCAGCGTGACCGTTAAGTGTGAGCCAGTGGAAGTGAAGGTAGAGCCCGAGTGGGACGAGAGCGGAGTGAGCGACGCGGCCGAGGCTGAAGACTTGTACGCCGGCCACCAAGTTAAAGATGAATTAGTATTTGGACCTGAGCTGGTGCAAAAGCAGGACGTCGCTTATCCAAAACACAGTAAGGTTTAGATGTAAATCAAATCTCATTAGGAATATTTGTGAGGCAATAGACTGGGTTCCCCAACTTTGAGAATAACTAAACACCCTCCAATTACCTTTTATTTCTGTGGAACATACATGCATACATAAATCACGCCTTTAACCCTTACGGGGTAGACAGAGCCTTTGGAAACAAGAGCTTAAACTAAAGACTATAAACCCTTCTTTTGAATTACTCTTTCTATTAAAGAAAAAAGGGTGACTTTAGTCTCATAGGCAACTTGAATATTAAAATTGGTTATCAATAAGTAACACAGTTATCAGAATTATTTATTTGCTGGAATTCAGTTTCTTATACAGATGTCACAGGCCATAGCTTTACTTTTCGGAAGTTTTTGTGTGTTCTAATTTTCAGTGTTGTTTAGAATTTTTCTATAGTATTAGTATAGAAGTATAGATATATTCAGCTGGCAGGTGTGTAGTATTTTCATAGCTATTCTTTTTCATCATAAGACACTCCCTTACCCTCCTGACACCCAATGTCCTAAATAAAGGATGTCAAACAAAAATTTCAATTTTACATAAATTACACTAGATTTGAAATTCAAAAACCAAAATTTGAGGCCGCAGGATGTTATTAGGTCGTATGGAGCTGGCACGTCCATAAAACGATGTAAGCTTCTTAATAAAGAAATAAAAAATGCTCTTACAGATATGCTGAGGAAAGTAGAGGAGGTTGCCTGTGAATTTGAGCCAGTCGAAAAGATTACCTGCAAGGTGGAGCCGGTAGAGGAAGTTGCCTGCGAGTTCGAGCCTGCACAAGTTGCCTGCGAATTTGAACCGACAGCCGAAGTTACTAGTAAATTCAAGCAGGCAGACAAAGCCGGGATCGCAACAGAGGCTACATGCACACAGCCTAAAAAAACCCGCAAACGCATACACACAGGTCAGAAACTTGATTGCGACATATGCCACCGACAATTTACGCAACAGTGTGAATTGACTAGGCATATGCGAAAGCACACGGGTGAGAAACCGTACTCTTGCGATGTGTGTAACAAAAGGTTTGCAGAAAGATCTATATTGAACAGGCACGCGAAGGTACACTCTGGCGAGAAAGCTTACAGTTGCGATGTGTGTAATGAACGGTTTGTACACAAATGGGCTCTGACTAGGCATCTACCAATACATGTGGGTGAGAAATGTTACAGTTGTGTTACTTGTAACAAAAAGTTTCTACACAAGTTGTCACTCACTTATCATTTACGTACCCACACAGGTGAGAAACCTTATAGTTGTAGTGTGTGTAAAAAACGGTTCGCAGAGAAATCTACCCTGAATAGACACGTACGCACACACACCGGTGAAAAGCCATATAAATGCGATGTTTGTGACAAGTCGTTTAGTCACAAATCGGCTTTGACACGGCACGCAATGATTCACACAAATGAGAAATCACACACTTGTGACGTGTGTAACAAACTGTTTAAACACAAATCGGCTTTGGCAAGACATAAACTTGTTCACACAGGTGGAAAACCTGATTGTGACGGAGTGAACCCTGAACCATTATGCTCCGAAATACCCATAGAATAGGGAATTAATACTGAGTATTAGAACAGTGATATTCTTGATCTGATTTGTAAATAAATTAATTAATATTTTGGTACAATTGAAACCAATTATAAGTGACAAGAAAAAGTTGATCTACCTATTTAATACATTTTATAAAAATCTGTGGACACAGATACAGTGGCGTAGCTAGGTAACCAAGGGCCCTGGTGCAAATAAAAAATGGGGCCCCACTACTATCTAAACTGGTTACGTTTTAATAATAATAGTTCGATCGAAATTTTCTGGTAAGGATTCGAGGGCCCTCTGAGCTTGAGGGCCCCGGGGCACTGCCCCGCCTGTTCCCTAGGTAGCTACGCCACTGCACAGATACCTATAGTCCAGTCAGTCAAGCCACGCACACAAACGTCGTCTATGTGTGCTTTGAGTACCTCTATTAACATTACCTAGAATTCATTCTATTGTATAACTACCCACTATTCTAAGTACTGTCCGGTATTTTTTAAGTATTTAGTAATTGTCAAATGTGAATTGTATGATTCCGATTTCTATTAATTCTAAAAAAAGTAAGTAAGTAAGTAATCTTTATTTGCAATTAAATACCTATGGTATACAATAGATGTCAAAATGAGATATAGTTCACATATTTAGTCAATAATGTATTTTATTTTGTATATTTGCAAAAGAATGTATTTTTATTTTATTTTGTTCATGCATTGTCATAATTAAAAACTTTTTGTCTATTATTATATCCTTTCTTTCTACATTGGATATCATCGCTTGTTCCCCGTACATATCTATTTTACATTACCAGGACATTCTAAGGTAAAATAAAGACTATTTCTAAATTAAAACAAACACGTTCGCGGCTTAAGGGTGGCCCAAGAGCCACCCCCACTGCACCTAAACCTAAATTAATCCAAATTAATCATCCTACATTGGTTTTACCAGTGCCGGTTATGTAATTTAGTCATGTACAAGCTGATATTGTCATGGCTAGTGTAAGCGAGAGAGGAGACCCCGAATCGAATCTTCCTTCGACCTTGATTTTTTTTGTAATTTATGAAATAAATCTTCAAAAACCTTTGCTCGTGTTACTTTTTTATTTCTCAACTAGTCTGAGATTCTAATCAATTCTAATGCAACCAATATTGCTTGCAACCAGCACCGCTGTTTAATGCCCAAAAATTTAATCCTTACTAATATTATAAATGCGAAAGTAACTCTGTCTGTCTGTTACCTTTTCACGCTTAAACCGCTGGGCCGATTTAGTTGAAATTTGGTATACAGATAGTTTAAGTCCCGGGAAAGGACATAGGATAGTTTTTATACCGGAAAATTGCATAGTTCCCATGGGATAGCACAGCCCAAACCACTGGAATTTTTCAAATTTAAGGCGGAACAAAGTTCGCCGGGTCAGCTAGTTTTACTATAATCGGATGCGAACTCAGTTCACTGGCACACAATCGATTCTTTGGGCTACCTGTGACTGTGCCATCAAGAAATATGTACATTAATTAAATTATAAATCACTAGCTGTTGCCCGCGACTTCGTCTGCAACGAATTCATTTATCGCTATTCCACGGAAACTACGCAATTTCTAGACAGATAAATAAAGTTTGGTTTGCATCAAATCTGTTCAGCCATGTGATGCGCGGTCATATAAATAGGCTGACATTTTAAAAACTTGGAATGTGTTCTGTTATAAATATATCATAGATAAGTACCCCAGGCAACTTTTTTCGAATATCTTCCATTTAGTTCTCCGACCTTCAGTTTTATTATTATGTGTAGATTCTGACTTAAAAATCTCGTGCGATTTCCGATTTATAAATCTGTTATCGATTAGCTACAATAAAATTCTTTGTTTCGTACAGCACTATTCCCCATAGACTGGGTAATAGACGGCCTTTTCTTACAAAATTGAAGAATGTAAATATACGACTTGGCTGTATGGACCCTGTTTCCTTTGCCTATCCCAAAAGGGATGAATAATAATAATAAAAAAACTGGGTAATAGAATTGTGTCTGTGTCACTGTCAGACAGTTGTCAAAATAACCCCCATTACGCGAAAAGTTTTTCATTTCTTTAAACATATTTATTTTTATCATCATAATTCAAGTATAATAAATGTAGCATAATTGTTATAAAATGTGAGATATCACGTATGCTAATTGCATATAATGAGTGATTAGCTGGGAATTCAGATAAACTTGGTTTGTTTACATACGCGTATAAATAGAGATTGAAATTTATATACGAACTGTTTAATTTTTATTTTGTAAGGTACCTATTGATTTCGTTTAAACATGGATAGACATTTATCTCTGTTTAAAAGAGCAGAAATTATTGTTCTCCATAAACAAAACGTGTCTATAAAGGAAATCGCAAGGCGTTTATCGATATCGGTAAGTATATAGTATAGAGTAAGTATGTACATAAAATAATTAGTTTCACTAGCTGCTACCCGCAACTTGGTCCTCAAAAAATTAGTTTTCCGCTATCCCGCGGGAACTATGCAATTTTCTGGGATAAAAATAGCCTATGTGTTAATCTAGGCTCTAGGGTATCAGCTTTTCTAGCTAGGGTTTCGTCCAGATCTGTCCATGTAACAAACATTCATCCATCCATCCTTACAAACTTTCGCGTTTATAATATTAGTAGGAGGTAGGATCAAATTTTTTCATGGTGTAAAAAACAATGATTTATTTTATCGTTATTATTTTTAAATAACTCTCTTTCATAAAAACTATTTACTTTGCAGCGAAAGACTATACAATTGTGGGTCCACCGTTACACGGACTTGGGGCACGTTAACAATACACCTCCGGGGCCCAAACCCAACGCCTCAGCTCCACTCCACTTGGATATAGTGGCTGCGCATGCCACTGACCCATTTCTCAGCACACGTTCTACAGCGGCAAGACACAATGTGACCTTACAAACTGTGCGGAATCATCTACGTGCCGCAGGACTGCATTGCTGTAGGCCACCCAAAAAACTTGTATTAACGGAACAGGATCGCAGAAAGAGAGTGCGCTTTGCCCGTACTTATCTCAACTTTAACTGGTGTGACAGTATAGTGATTTTTACTGGTGAAAAATCATTTAAGTTCGACGATGGACGCAAGACGTTGTGGAAGAAGAAGGGTGACTGCTCCAATCACAGAAATATTATGCCATGTAGAATGAATGGCATTACTTTACATTATTGGGGTTGGATGTCATCCATGGGTCCTGGTGAGTTAGTGGAAGTTGGGGGTCTTAGCAGTCAAGAATACTTGGAAGTGCTGGAAGATGTGATGCTCCCTACGGTGCGGGCTGCGTACCCCAACTGCCACATATATTTCATGCATGATAATAGTCCGGTGCATCGCAAGCAGATAGTCAAAGGCTGGCTGAGCGGGCAAAAAGATTTCTTGACTGTTATCGACTGGCCTGCTAATAGCCCTGACTTAAACCCCATAGAAAATCTATGGGGTCAAATGAATCTCAGCTGGGACCCATCAGTTGTACAATCCAAAGCGGATTTGAGTAGTTTAGTCACTTCCGCTTGGGAGTCTATCCGTGGGACGGCCGTTTGCTGGAATATGGTTAGAGGTATGAGAAACCAACTTCAAAGGGTCATAGATAGTGATGGAGCACCAATTACCAATTAACAGATAATTAAATTAATTATAGGTACTATCAGATGAATCAAGAATTTTTATGTTCTTTTACGGTTTTACCGTTAGAAATTAAATTTCTAAATGTCACTGAAAATTAGAACAATAGAAAATCCGAAAAACAACAGTCGTACAGACACATCATTCAAACAGATGACGCTTAGCGATAAAAATTCGCATAGTAACAAGGTCACGTGACAGCTAGTAACAGGTAAAAAAAATCGAAGACATGTAGTCTACTTTCGGATTTTTCTGTGTGTTCTAATTTTCAGTCACATTTAGAAATTTAAACTAATTATGTAAATATTTCTTCGTAAATTTCAATGCCTCCAAAAACATTCTGTAAAAAACTAGCCAAGTCTCGATGGAGCTGCTTGTTTATCTCTAAAAAGTAATGACATCTATATGAAGTCGTGCCAAGTTTAAGGTTCCTTACTGCGATTTCTTTATTATTATTTATTATAGTTAATGTTGTGTGACTTGGCCGTTGAAGGATACACAAGGGTACAAACTGTCAAGTCACACAACATTAACTATAATAATAAAGAAATCGCAGTAAGGAACCTTAAGCTTGGCACGACTTCGTATAGATGTCATTACTTTTTAGAGATAAACAAGCAGCTCCATCGAGACTTGGCTAGTTTCTTAGTTTTTTTTGGCGGGATTTCACTTCTTTTTGTAGAAACGTGGGCATATTGATTTATTTTATTAGATTTTCTTATTAGAGACATTTTTTTTTCTTCGATTATCCTAGTTTTTATAGTTTTACCTTTATGTGGCCATTAAACCCTAACTTTGTACCATATGTCAGCTTTCTGAGTTTATGGCAAGTACTAGTTATATTCTGATGATCATGAGTGAGTGAGTGAGTGTCATAAATGCGAAACTTTGCTTTCGCTTAACTTTGGAACTAAATGACCTACAGACTTGAAATTTTGGATTTTAAGTATGTGATTATAGCTCACTGGAGGACGAACATTTCTGCGTTCTGGTCTTATCCAGAGGTTCTCAAATAGGGGCCTGAGAATGCGGCGAAATGGTTCCAGTAAAGGATGGTACGGCAGTGTTTACTTCGCGCTCGACTTGGCGGGGGCACTACCGTGCCCCCAGATGTCGAAAATTGTTTGGTCGAAAAATTGTTTAGTATACCTAACAATTGTATCGTATAACGTTGTTTTGTCGAATGTATTATAAGCATAATACTGTTATTCCTAATATTGTAATATTGTAATATTTTAAGTACCTAAAACATTGACGTACAATAAACAACTAGACTCCCAATCACGCTCAAAAACTGTCCGAAGCTAAAGTCTGCACGACGCGTCTATTGTGCAGAGTTTTTGTTCAGTTGTGTTTCGACCGCGCTTTGATAACAATGTATATGTCTCTTTCGCACCGTAATCTTACTATTGAGAACAAAAGAGACAGGCAGGTTTCCAGCGCGTGGCGTCGTGTCATTACTTCTCACGGTCCTACGCCCTTGATATTAAACATTACTGCCACGAAATAAGGTGTCAATTTGAACGAATATGTTAATGTTATCTGTCTAAGTCGATGTGTTGACACACACAACACATAGACAAAGCAACTCGGACGTTTCTTGAGGAACCTTTGTTAGCGACTGAGAGTCTTGTTGTTTATTGTAAGTCAATGACCTAAAAGTAAGATTTTCTGAGTTATCATAAAAAAAGGAACTACGAAATAAACCAAAGGAATTTGAATATTTTCGAGTATTTTGACTTGATCCCTGAGACATAGACCAATCATAGACAGTATTTTATTCAAATCTCAATACATGTAAAGGTGTAGAAGTTTTTCCTCGTGCAAGGTTCACCCGGATCCTGCCGCCAAGCAGCAGTGCTCGCGCTGCTGTGTTCCGGCGTGGAGAGTAAGACAGCCGGTGAATTACTGGCACAAGTATTCTATCCTAGCCCTCTAGGCTGGCAACGCATCTGCAATCCTCTAGTGTTGCGGGTGACCATGGTGGTGCTTGATTACCATCAGGTGACCCACTTGCTCGTTTGCTTCCTAGTCGTATATATAAAAAAATGACCGTCTAACTTGTCTGTTAAAATAAAATCCAGTGGAAGCGAGGAGACCGATTGAAAACTGCGTATAGATCTACCTGCCCCAGCAGCGGCGCCTGCGCTGCACGGGGGGATGTCATGGCGTCTTGATGTGATTTTAATAATGTGGACGTAACCGTGGGGACGGCGCGGAAGTTATGTGGGACTCTTCCCCGGCCCCCCTCCCGAGTGGAAGGGGGCGGGGGAGGCCTACCCACTAAAAACCCGCCGGTATTCCCTCTCTGCCATTGGGGGCGCCGCGGGAGCATAAGGGTGTCATCGCGCAACGTTGTCAGATCCTAAAAATGACAGCTAAAATCTGTAGGCTTATTCCCTAACTCGCTCGCAATCGCCATCGCGTTCATTTTGACAGTTCTTGTATGAATGTGACAGCTAGCCGATTCCGATGCCAATTGTCAGCCCATACATGAACTGTCAAAATTAAGACTATGGCGATTGCGAGCGAGTTAGGTAATAAGCCTACTGTAGGCTTATTACCTAACTCGCTCGCAATCGCCATCGTTCATTTTCTTCATACAGAAAGCATTCACAATAAGAATTTTGTTGCCACAAGAGAATATCTAAACCCACACGTATGTATGTTATTTACAGTGACATAGCTACCAAGGGGCTAGGCGGTGCGGCGCCCCGGGGCTCTCAAGCTCAAGGGGCCCTCAAACCCTACCAGACAATTTCGATCCAACTGAACTTTCGAAAACCTAAACCGTGTAGATAGTAGTGGAGCCCTTTTTTATTCGCACCGGGGCTCCCTAGCTACACCATTGGATATTTAACACGGCGACAAAAATGGCTGAAACACCGGTTTCTTTAGGGGGTTCGTTGTAATCCGGAACCCGCACTCAACGGTGCCGTTGCCATCTGCCCCATCCCGGGGCGGCCAGTGGGCGTCGCGGTGACACCTAGTGCGCCCGCAACGCCCACAGTCCATAGCCAGGAGGGAACGTGTGTGTTTTTAGACGGTAGGCCTCTCCCCTCCTTCCATAGGGAAGGCAGCGGCGAGCTGGAGAGCCCGTCATACCCCCGTTGCTGCCCCGAGCGCGGGGATGCATAAGGCGCATTTTCGATAAGTAAAAAAAATAAATGGGTTCGTTGTACATAAACAAACACACTTTATAACAATTAAAACGTTTATTGATACAATCCGTCTCAACACATCCAACACATTCGAATGAAATAATTACGGTACAATCTCTAGTGAAATTATAATTGGGGTGCGAGTCGTTACCTCCGCGTGTGGTCAAGAGCTGCGGTTTGTTTTTGCATCCGTCCGGGGGGAAGAGCAGTGCTTGGTCGGTGCATCCTGGGCATCGGCTAATTTCCTGGCAGTTTCTGAGGGATATCATTGACCGTTGGCTAAGAGCCCGACAGGGGGGAGGGGGGTCTTTGACCATTACCGTACAACGTTGCCGACATTTAGTCACAAGATTTTACTTTGACATTGGTGAAGTGTCGTCGCTATAATGGGTTAAAATACATAATGGTTTATCACTACATAGTATAAAACAAAGTCGCTTTTTCTGTCCCCAAATCCGTATGTATGCTTATATCTTCAAAACTACACAACAGATTTTGATGCGGTTTTTTTTAATAGATTGATTCAAGAGGAAGGTTTACAATGTATAATACATGCATGATATACTGTGCGAAGCCGGGGCGGGTCGCTAGTAATATATAATGCGATTTACTCAGAAAGTTACAAATTAACAGGATTGTTATAAAACAAACCTAACCTAACCTAAACCAATCTATAGATTACGATATCAAAAAAGTTCATTTAGCTAATAGTTTTAGTATGACTGCTTGCCTCTCTTTGTAAACTATTCCTTTCTGTACCAGGTTAGCTGGAAGAGATCCCTTCTTAGGGATAAGTTCGCCTTTGTACTATTTTCTGTGTACTTCTGTATTTTTAAATTTTTATGTGCAATAAAGAGTTTACATACATACATACATTTTAACCCATTATACATTTTAAACTTTATGTATTCTGATCCGCTCCCGTGTTTCCTCAAGTCTTAGGTTTAGCAAAACTTATCACCACGGACACCACGGTCCCGGCGAGTAGCGCCTCCGCGGAAAGGTCGTTCTCTTGCATGAAACGTATACACACATACTTACGAAACACATAAGGTCCACAAAGCCTCACAGGCCTTTCTCTGATTTCCATAGAAAAAGAGCTTTTTACTAACATTAAACGTTCACCAATTTTTTATGACGTCTTACAATGCTATTAAAAAAAGCCAGGCGTCCAGATAAACCCCCTTATTCATAAACGCTCTATATGCCTCTGCTAACTTAGCAATCGTTTGTCCTTATCTGTGAAAGGTAAATGTTAAAGTGACAGATAAGGACAAACGATTGGTAAGTTAGCAGAAGCCTATAGAGCGTTTATGAATAAGGGGGTTAGTTGATAAATGATTATGTGTAGATTTTAAAGAGTAGGTATTTAGTTTTCGTTGCGAAACAAATATTAATATGTATTTAATCTGCCCTGTGTCCCTAAAAAATATAAATTCATATCGCAAAGGCCTAAAGGCCACTTCGGATATCTTCTAATTGACTTGTTCAAATAATATCAATCGCCAGATAGATAGACGGGGAGGTCACATACTTTTCGTCGAAATGCCAGTGGCGTAACTACAACGTCTGGAGCCCGTGGCAAATTCGTCAGATGGGGCTCCTTCTTTAATATAAAGAAGTGCATCAGCGCCCCTTCTGTGCTCTAAACCAAGCCAGTTCGGGGCCCCGTAGAGCTAGGGGCCCCTGGCATTTTGCCACCCCTGCCACCCTATAGTTACGCCACTGCGAACTGCATCATATCAACGCTATTAGTGCTCTTCCCTTCCAACACTCCAATGTAAAACTAACACTAACTACGAGACTAGATTGGGTGAATAACACTGGTATTTTTTTTTCATCGTTCTAAACAGGCAAGCGGGTTTGCCTACCCAATCGAAAATATTTGTGCGCGTCCCTGCGCATATGCGTAGTCAAGTCATATCGTCGCTTAAACCGTTTGTTGCACATATCGCAACTTTACGGTTCCTCACCTGTGTGTGCTCGTATGTGCTTATAGTTAATCATTATAATTGTAATCCCATAGAATGTAACTTTATGAAAACGTTTATTGTTTATCGCACTTTAAAAAAATATCACTGCATATATGGACTCAATTTGTAGGAGAAAGTCAATTGGAGTCACCTTATTTTTTGACAAAATAAGTAAGTAAGTAAGTAAGTAAATGCTTTATTGTACAAATATAGAGAAGTAGAGACAAATCACAAAAAAAAGACCTTAAATATATGCACAAAGGCGAACTTATCCCTATAAGGGATCTCTACCAAATAACTTATTTACTAAAAATCAAAATAAAACAAAAGTAAACCTAGACCCTTTCACAAAATGTATGAGAATCGGTCGAGAAACGCGACCTGTAGAGAACATAGACCTTATTTATAGAGAGGTATAATTGTATACCATTGCATATTGATGCAGCAGGACTACTAAAGCGTCTCTGCTCAAGGCCAAGCTGCCGTATCTTTCGCTCGAGCTTTCCTCTCGCTCGTTCAGTAACAACGTAGGGCGATGGCACTAGTGTTGGACACCTAAAGCTGACAATTACCAGTAATGGACACTTCATTCTTATTTAAAGTAAAGTAACCCAAAATCGCTACTGGTGACTCAAGAGTATAATAAAAAACCGAGGCATTCCCATAACACAAAAGAGCAAAGTGTATAACATGTGCATTTTACCAGTGATCACATACGGGTGTCAAACCTGGAGCCTCACAAAGAAACAAAGCCAAAAGGTCAAAGTATGTCAACAAGGAATGGAGAGAAGCATGTTGCACATAAAACTTGGCGACAGGTGGAGACTAACCAGGATCCGGAAAGCTAAGAAGGTGACAGATCTCTCGCAAGATAAGAAGGCTGAAATGGCGATGGACAGGTCATGTGTTAAGATCTACGAGAGACAAATGGACAAAAGATATCACACTTTGGTACCCTAGAGACGGCAAGAGATCGAAAGGAAGGCAACACAAGAGGTGGGAGGATGACCTACCTAAAGGCTTTCGCAGATTTGCTAGGGACAGGGAGAAATGGCGGCAACTGGAGGAGGCCTATGTCCAATACAGGCAACCTGATGCGAATTAGGCGGGTGTCAATTAAATTAAGTTCAGCAAAATGTAATCATCAGTGAATAAAGGCTATTTTTATTTATTTATTTTATTAAAGTTACCCAAAATTAGGCGCACTTTCAGTCTGAGTTGCAGAGCGCAGCGCAACTAACTAACATCCGTGGTGGAAAAACTTACTGCGTTCTACTGGACATCGCTCGAACCTGACTAAACAACTCCAGGGCCGGTGCCGCTCCGTGCTCCTCTTGCTGAGAGTTCTGTGCCCGTAGTCCGGCTTGGACTCTGCAACATCTGCCATTGGCTCAAGTGACTTCTCATTATGCGTTTGCATATGCTTCTGTAAAAATGCTTGGGTGATGAACTTTTTGTTGCAAGAACTACAACTGAATAATGTCGGTGTTATGCGCCGCACTCCTATTTTGCAACGAGGTTTGTCCTTGGGGCAGGTACGGGGGGCAGTCTTGGTGCCTCCTTCAGGCCTTGGCCAAACACCCTCCTTCATTCGGCTTGGTGCATCTGCCAAATATTTGACGCATTAGAACCTAATTTGCAATAGGAATGTATATATGTATGTAAACACTTTATTGCTCAGAAAAAAAACACAATTTCCTATCTAACCATGTTGTGAACTCAAGGAATGCAGTCCCCGAACTTGTGATAAGTGCACCTTCAGTGAAAAGTTTTAAAAATGGACTAGACATTCATTTAAAAAGTCCAGAACACAAGTGCAGTGACAGATAATAATATAGATATACACAGTGGCGTAACTATAACGTCTGGGGCCCGCGGCAAATTCGTCAGATAGGGCTCCTTCCTCAATATAAAGAAGTGCATCAGCGTCCCTTCTGTGCTCTAAACCAAGCCAGGACCCCTGGCATTTTGCCACCCCTGCCACCCTATAGTTACGCCACTGCTCTCAACCTTTGATTTGAAATGACAAAGGATAATAGAGAGAGGTACCTGGCTGATGTGAGCCTGTTTAATGGAGCACATTTACATTTACACAACATTGAGTTTTCCGGCATCAGAAAATGCAGTACGAATATACAGGCTCGTGAAATACTCCTGTGCTGCCAGAGAGTCTGGTAGTGGTTGATGAATCTGACCCAAGAGACATCCAATGAGGCTGGCATAGTCAAACAAGTGCACTTAAGCCTCGTAAAATTTTAGAGAAAAAAAAACCTTGGATTGGAAAAGCCGAGTATAATAAACTCCTTTGAAAAAAACGGCCATTTCGTCGATCATTTTGGGAGCTCATCAACTCACTTTGTTTTTGCAGCTGTTCAGATAAAACTGTTCTCCTTCTAATTGACAACACTCGCGCATACTTGTGGGGCAAATGTAGTTCATTTTGCTACATGCTACATTTGAATTCAGCTTAGTGTTTTTGTAAATTTTTTACTTAGCTTACAGTCATTGATTTAGAAGACATTTAATTTAGTCACCATGGTTTTATTTAGACACACACACACACAAGTTACGCCGTTATCCCATACGGGGTAGACAGAGCCTAACATAACAAGACCTGAAGGCCACATGTAGTATTACTGTAGGCGTTTAAGTGGAAAAGGGGAATCAAAATAGTGATGGGTTGCAGGCCGCATCGCCTATACCATGATTCCTAAGATTTCAGCCCATTCCCTAGATGGGCTTTTACCGTCTGCGCGGGACGAGAAGCAACTGGTACATTCTATGTTTCTTCTTTGCTCCCAGATCAGCATGAAAGATTATTTATTATGCGCCGTATAAATAAATAAATAAAATAAATCGCTATTAAAAAGCTTACTTTGCATTGAAATAGCGATGTCTTGCTGTTGCACCATTACAGGTCCAAATACCATTTCGTCTTTGACCTCGTGGTCAGCGTACAAGCCTTCTGCCGCGGCCGCGTCGCTCACGCCGCACTCGCCCCACTCGGGCTCCTCCTTCACAGGCGCGCTCTCCGCCGTCATGCAGTATGACCACGCCAACTGTTCCGCGTCGGAAGCGCGCCGGCGGCAGGCGGACGACTCCATGGTACGAATGCGTATTTGTGACAAAGAAAGATATATTTTCCAATAAATTTAACAAATACACCGTAACAATCAATACTGTTGGACTGCTTCTATTTTCAGTTGTACATTCACCGATTTAACTCCACAGTGCAAATTTTAACTTAATTTACGATTGCAAGCTCTCGCTGCAAGCAATTTTAAGTTTATTATTATTCGTAGGGTATTGGTAAGTAAGACTGTTGACGGTACGGTACAACATCTCTCTAATCTGTGGTACGGTACGTACTGACAGCAGTTGACAGCTGTTTTTTTTCGAATTTAAGAAAGACAAAGGGGTATACACCCATGCAACCGCATATAAGATGCGTACCCAATGTAGCTAGTTTAAACTTGTAGCAGTTGTAGCTTCGAGAAACGGGCCACTGGGCCCTATTTCTCGAAACTATTAGTTTACTAGTATATTAGTTGTTAGTGAAAAATTTTCGAGTGCTAATATTTTGTTACTCAAAAACTATGATCAGACTGGTAACTAATACTGGTAGACTAATGAAAATATTAGCCTGACTTGATTGAATGACTTCTAACCTATTAAAAAAGCGGGAAAAGTTCACGCCACTTTTGTATTAATTTTCTTTTGACTTGCTCAATGGTATAGGCCAACAATTTATTTATGTTATTGTTGTTCCGTTTAAATTCATAGAACCTGCCTGCTCATTCAATGTACAACTATTGATAGTTTTGGGGACCAAGAACAGAACATCTTTCGCCACTATCCGAGCAGTGGCGTGAAAATTTTATTAGTCTAGGTTTCGAGAAATAGAAGGGGGGGGGGGGCGATTTTTAAAAGCACATCTGTGAAAATACCACTGAAAAAAAATGTGAAAAATGTTGCTGAATTTGAAATACGAGTAGCCTAGAAGATAATTACGGCTCTCTTTAATCTTGTGAAAAAGTCAAAAAATAGTCAAAAATTTGATTAGGGCTGTAGTTTTGACGATATAAACAGATTTATACCACATTCGAGTGATGTGCTACGGTACGTAGAAGGGCGAGCGCTGCAAGCAGTTACAAAATATCTACTTCCCAGACGTTGGACATGGCACATCAGTTCCAAAAAAACTACGCTTGCTTTAAATAATATATTTATTTTGTTACATTTCTAATGAAATATTAAACGTTGGTATTGCAAGTACAATCAGAAAAAATCTCGGATACTAAATCCAATTTTTAGATTAAAAAATAACCTATATTTCATTTATTTCTCACCGTTTAAACTGTCCCTGCATTGTAAAATAAATGTACCATGATATTTATTTATTTCTCATATGTGTGTATTTGTATATGCAAAGCCAAGGCACTTTTTCGTGTAAACAGTCTTTTACACATATCACAAACGTACGATTTCTTAACCGCGTGTATTCGCGTGTGCCTGGTCAAGTTACCTCGTTGTGTAAACCGTTTGTTACACACATCGCAACCGTATTGTTTCTCAACCATGTGCGTTCGTACGTGCCTAGCCATGTTACCTCGCTGTGTAAACTGTTTGTTACATATATCGCAACTGTAAGGTTTTTCTTCTCTATGTATTCGTATATGCATAGCCAAGTCATCTTGCAGTGAAAATCGTTTGTTACATACATCGCAGCCGTAAGGTTTCTGATATGTGTGAATTGATGTATGCTTAGCCAAATTATGTTGGTGTGCAAACAGTTTCTTACATATGTCGCAACTGTACGGTTTCTCACCTGTGTGTATTCGTGTGTGCCTAGCCAAGTTAGCTCGTCGTTTAAACCGTTTGTCACACGTCTTACAACTGTACGGTTTCTCAACCTTGTGCGTTCGTATATGCGTAGCCAAGTAACCCTGTTTTGTAAACCGTCTGTTACATATATCGCAACTGTACGGTTTCTCGCCAACTGTCAATTTCGTTTTATAAACAAACCGTTTATTATATGTAACGTAACTGTACGGTATCTCAACCGTGTGTGTTCGTGTGTGTCTAGGTCTAGTCAAGCGGTCTCGTTGTGTAAGCTGCTCCCGACACGTGTCGCAACTGTGTGGTTTCTGTCCTGTGTGCATATGTTTGCAGGTCGTTACAGTAGACTGGGTGCGTGTGCCCTCTGCTGCGGGCCCGGTCTTGCCTGCAGGCTCCGGCCTGCACGCATCCTGCTCTGCGCCGCTCAGCACATCTGTAACGAAGTATTCATTTTATTAAACGAGCTGCTTTATATTCCGGGAAATTACGTAGCGACCGCGTGAGCGTTAAAAGAATTCACCGCAGGCGAAGTGGCGGGCAAAAGACTGTTTCGCAAAAGATTTACCCCTTTCATAAAAGCTCTTTCTGCTAACTTAACAATCGTTTGTCCTTGTCTATCAATTTGACATCTACTTTCACAGATAAGGACAAACGATTCTCCCGTTCCACAACTTAACTTCTTTCGATACCAACATATGAATATGAAGCTAATTATTTTTTTTAAATTTCCCTTTTCCAAGTCCTTCAACTTTGACAGCATGACTGTCTTCACCTTTACCACTTACCCTCAGAATGAAAAAAAAACCTGTCGTGCGCTGTCTGTACCGTCCATAACATGTGTTATTTGTTTTAGGGTTCCTGTATGATCTTCGTTGGCGAAATACGCCTTGCTAAAATAAAGCAAAGGAGAAATCCACCAAAAAAAAAAAGGACAAACGATTGCGAAGTTATTAGCCAGTGGCGTAACTATAACGTGTGGGGCCCGCGGCAAATTCGTCAGATGGGGCTCCTTCCTCAATACAAAGAAGTGCATCAGCGTCCCTTCTGTGCTCTAAACCAAGCCAGTTCTACCCCGTAGAGCTAGGGCCCCTGGCATTTTGCCACCCCTGCCACCCTATAGTTACGCCACTATTATTAACAGAAACGTATAGAGCGTTTATGAATAAGGGGGAAATTATATATCGGCACAATATATTTATACACTGAAGTATGTACTAGCGTAAGGTCAACTAAAAACGCCGCATATGTCACATACCGCCTTTTAGCTTAACAACGGGTATTACACAGTACTTTCCCACTTTCCAAGTTACAACACGGCCTTCTTGGTTAGTATTGTAGTAAATTTAAACTTGATCAGATTTTCGTTACGATCAATGCTGTATGGCAATGCTTACCTTTTGTTTTTGTCTTAAAAAGCCAACGTAGGTCAACCGAAGCTTCATTTTAATATGAGCAGACATTTTTGACGCTGTCTGTACATTTAAGATATTTAAAAAGAAAACAAAGTAAAAAGAAAGCATAAATCTATTGATTTGTTTCAGGTAAGTTCTTCTTTCATTTATTATTCATTAATTTATTTAAGCCTTCCACAGAAATATGTGAAGTATCTAATGGGGACTATCGTTTCTTTGCTCACCAGTTGGCGCCACTGTCGACTAAGGTCCAGAAACAAAGTTTTAAATCTTGAATCTCATTAATTTTATTAATTATAAATAACTATCATATCGAGCAGCTATGCCGGAATGATTGCAGATATTTTTGTAAAAGTACTTTGAACCTTTGTTTGACCGAACGACCCGGTTTTTAGACAGAATCCAGCATCGAATGTTTGCCACAAAAATGAAAAAAAAAAGTTTAGCTATGGCAACTGTCACGTGTCACTGTCAAATCGACAAAACCATAGACAAAGCCGTTTTTTTATAGCCAGCCGAACGAAGGCGATTGGGATTCTGTCTAAATTCACGAATTATCAAACAGCTAAAAAATATTTATTATTAATTAACAAAGCTACGTAAAAGCATAATATTCAAATTAGTTGCTTGAAATAGTCCATTTTATTAAATAAAGGTGTTAAAAGCGCACCTTAAAAAAATGAACAATGCCAATTCATCGCCAAACAATCCATACATGCGATAATTTCACGAAGATCACTTTTTATGTCACGAAGCCCGCCGAAACCAGTGAAAAGTGAATGTATGGACCTCACGCGACACTAGCGCCTCTAGCGGCAAGGTCACACGCGATAACCCCCATTGTCAGGGGAGGGGCTGGCTCGACCACCTGTACCGGTATGCTCATACGTGGATGTTGACGTGGGTGGACTATTTACAGCATCTAACGCCATAGCTTCCTCCTCAGCGCGAGACACTATGTCAAAAATCTGTCTCTCCACTCGTATTTGCAAATGCTTCGGTAGCTGACGCGTTTTTTGACAAAAGCTAGTGAACATATTCGATAGCGCATCTTGTGAACGGTTCGAATCCAACATTTTCTTCCTCACGCCATCTCTTTCTATTTGCCGTTGCCCCCGTCGTTTGTCTCTATCAGCCAGAGCTCTGTTTTGTTTTGTGTGTCTCGTCTGATCAGCGGCGGGCGGAGGTGATCTCGGCGAGGACACTGGAAGTGGAGATATTGTTTCGGCGTGATATTGAGATTCCGTAAGTGGATTTTGAGATTCTGATGTCACATTTACAGCTGTGGTATTTAAATTGTCTGGTGAATTGATTGAATTATTTGATATAGAACTGTTTACGCTCTGCGGCAGTAAGAAGCTCATAACTGCCTCGTATTTCCAGCTCTTTGTATTTTGCCCGTGGCCGGTTGTTTTTCGACGTCGCATCGCCTCTCTGTGGCTGTCTCGTAATTTTTTCCATTGTAATTTAGCTTCTTTGCCTGTAATTTGAAACATATTGTTATGTTGTTGCAATAGAAAGAAAGAAAGAAAAAATTATTTCGGATTTTTATGTTAGTCCCTTATTGTTATAACTAGAGACCGATCATACAAAGTAACATACAAACAACATAAAAAGCTTGTTATATGCATGCAAATATGCATGGAAAATGCTTGAAATATGCAGAATATATCCGAAATAAAATGAAAAATTTCACACAAATAAATAAAAAAACTAAACTGCAGATCAATGAGCACGCACGTCAAGTATGAACAAGTAACAATTTATATGCGTAATAGGTGGAACGACTTTGTAGAAGGCGAGCGCGACGCTCTTCTGTCTCTTTCATTTTACTATCGTAACTGTCAAAACGAAATTCGCGCGCGGCTACTGACTGCGTTCCGAAATGCAGTAGTCATAGTCACAATTTTTTTTTTTTTTTTTTTTATATGAATAGGAAGGCAAACGAGCAAGTGGGTCACCTGATGGTAAGTGATCACCACTGCCCATAGACACCCGCAACCCCGGAGGGATTGCAGATGCGTTGCCAACCTAGAGGACTAAGACGAAATGCCTCTTGTGCCCGTAATTTCCCCGGCTGTCTTACTCTCCACACCGGAACACAGCAGTGCAAGCACTGCTACTTAGCGGCAGGATTAGCGAGTAAGATGGTGGTAGCGATCCGGACGGACCTTGCACAAGGCCCTACCACCTAAATTATTATTACTCAATAGCCCTTATATTTTGTGACTGTTATTAAATTCGGTCGCATTTCGGAACGCAGGGTGAGTGAAAAATATTGTAAATGTACCGATAATATGCATCATAACTAGATCTTAGGTAAAATATGCTTATACCGCTGAGAATGGCTGAAATATGCAGATGCATATGCGAATATGCAAATGCATATAATCAGGTCTTTAGTTATAACTGTCTCTAGTCTCCACGACACAGGCTCTGAGTCTAGTGCGGACGCTGCCGAACAAACATGTAATCTTTTGCCTTTTGCATATTATAAAGACTTTCTTACTTTAACTTTTTTTAATACATATATTGTACCCTATTCCTATGCCTCCAGTGAATACTTGGCGTCATGTATATCAGAATGCAAGCTGAAGGGAATTTAACTAGCCTTTTCCTCTAATTCTGCACAATAAAGTGCCCAACTGCCTTAAAATAGGCAAGCCAGCAAACTAATCCACGATTCTTATCCACTTATACGCCTAAAATCATGCTAAACGTGGCCTTTAGCTTTTGTTACCCTAGCTGTCTACCCCGGAGGGATATAGACGTGATTTGTGTACATGTATGTATGTGTAACTAATCCAGACTAACAAAATAAACATAAATAAATAGCCAACTTTAAATTCTACAATGTTTGACTCACCATTCGCCATTCCATATTCCGTGGCTATTACTTCCCAAGCCAAATCCTTCCGTGCGATGTCTCTGAACGATTCATGATTCATATCCCATAAACACGGATAAAGTCTCACTTTTTCTATAAATGACTCCCTTTTGCAAAAGAAGGACGGCTCGTTGAGGGCTGTAAACAAGGAAAGAACAAGTCGTTATTCGAAAATAGTAAAAAAAAAACTTGACATAAATAGGTCGTGTCTGTGACACCCACCATAAATTCAGCGTTAATCCGCACCCGCAGCGTGGACGTGGAGAGCGTTGGCGTGTGTAACGTGTGGGGGGCACTTCACAGGTCACCCGTATTAGCATTTCATGCGTGCCGTGTTCGTGCACTGCCGTGGAAGCAGTGCCGTAAATAGGGCGGTGCCACCGGTGCCCAGGCACAGGGCGTGCACTCTGGGGGGCGCCAGAATTAAATGGCCAGACCAGGCTGGCGAGACAATATTAGATAATTGGTCCACCAACACCAAGTTCCTTGTGCTTTATTTTATCACCCTGAATGAAATAAAGTAGGCCTATACATAAGCTCTAGGGTACCTATAATATCTAAAAAACCAAAGGAGCTTTTATAGAAGCTCGCACAGGGCGCAGAAAAGGCTATTTACGGCACTGTGTGGATGCAACTTCCGAAGTCTTGTAACGGACCGATTTTATACCCATTCGTAGCTCACCGTGCGGTCCGTGCGCAATGAACAGTGGGGCGCGGGGGGGCTATCGTTTCTTTGCTCACCAGTTGGCGCCACTGTTGACTAAGGTCCAGAGGTAGAGCTGTCAAAGGCGACTTTATAAGATCGGCGCCGAAACAAAATTACAAATCTTGAATCTCATTAAGTTTATTAGGTATTTATAAATAACTATCATCATATCGCTTAGTTATGCCGCAATGTTGTGCAGTTTCATTTTGTTCGAAAAAAAACCGCTTTCAAAGCGTTCACATTCATCGCCAAATAATCCATATTTGAGATAATTTCACGAAGGAGATCACTTTTCAACAGGTAAAGTAAAGTAAAGTAAAGTAAAGTAAAATTTATTTTCCAAAATAGACACGAAATACATAATGTTAGGAAGTTCAATGACTCCACACTAGGCACAGCCTGTATCGTGGCAGCCAAGAAATATCAAAAAAGACACGGTTACTGTGCAAGACTGCACAACCTTTTTAGATAGTTTTTTACCTTTTTTAATTGTTTATGGTTTTTTAATATGATTTTGATAGATTAGACTTTTGTTCCTACTGAAAACCAGTGCCTTTTATTTAGTTCCCAAATAGTTACCATTAATTATGAAGCGGTCAGATTAACAAAAAAAGGAGGTAAAAATAGAAAAAATAAAATCAAAACAATAATTTGCTGATGGGAACCCAAATACCAACTAGAAATTAAAAAATAGTAAAAATAAATAGATAGATAGCTGCAAATGTGTGTGTGTGTGTGTGTGTGTGTGTGTGTGTGTGTGTGTGTGTGTGTGTGTGTGTAAATGAAAGAAATTATAAATTTATGTCACGAAGCCCCCCAAAAACCAGTGAAAAGTGAATGTTGTTGGACCTCACGCGACACTAGCGCCTCTAGTGGCAAATTCACACGCGATAGCCCCCATTACGCGTATCGTAGTAATATAGAAACTATAGCGCCATCTAACGGCTCAGCTAGGCAGCAGTTGACAGACTGTTGAAGCAACCTAGGCTCAGGCGACGGTTATGTTGCGCGCTGTCGCCGCGCGCGCAATATTCGCGCACCTACGCGCCATCCAATAGGATAGTTTTCCCTTTCCCCTTCCCCTCTCTCTTGCTTCAGCCATATTTGTTCCTATAAGACGCATATTTTGATACCTGGTGTAAATCTGTGAATCCTGACTTAAATCTGTAAACATCTAACTAATCTGTGTAAAAAAATGTTATTATGTGGTTACACTAATTAAAAGACTTTGTCGTTTATCAAGTGAACGCATTTTAATTTGAGTTCCGTTCGACCGCACCGGCACAAAACGTATTTTAATTTAAATCATCTCTGCCTCCGTGGTCTTCTGCGCCACAGTAACCTTAGCTCGCGTGTTAGACCATAACACCACAGTATATATATAAGCTAAACTAAAGCAGTAAGGAAACTACGAACAAAACGGTTGAAACGAACGCACACAGACGCGCGCTTCTACAAGGCCCATAAGCGGATCTCGCGGTGCCGTCAGTCGCGAGTGCCGCGTTGAGACGAGCGGCCGTCTGCTACGTGCGCCCAGACAGTTCGCGATCTTTTCGTTTAAACATGCGTATTGCGTGGTGTGTCCACGTTTCCCAATAGTTTATTTAAGAAAGCTATTCATTCGGATAAGAATTTTTCATACCATAAAATTTAATAATAGAGCTTCCCGAACGTGTCGTGGCAGGCGTAAGTAATATATAATACTTGCCTACCGACGAGTAAACAATCTTAAACTGTTGAAGTATTTTTTTAAATACCCTATTTTATTTATAAAGGAGTTAATTTATTCGATTACTTATAGAACCCAAATAAACTTTTGTTTCTTTTTTACGGAAATTAAGGGTGCCAACCTTAATACTCTTAACACTTAAGTAGTCGCGCCCTTATTTCAAACGCTTACAGTCGCTACCGGGTCCTGCGGACCCAGTAAATTATGTGCGGATATTCTAAAAACTATTCAAAATTGTGTTATGCAAGTTAAATATTTTATTAAAAGGGAAATAAAACTACAGTATTTGTAAAAATCAAGTTTCATTTAATGAATTTCCGCAAAAACAGCTTAATTACAAAAATGCCGAAGTTATCTTAGTTTTTAGCTTTTTTTCTATTATTGCAATTAATGTTTTTATATTTTAAAGTTTTGATTTTTTTATCAAATTTTCTTAAACTACTATTTTCTACTTATTTAAAATCACAAAAGGAGATCAGGTTGTATTATATAAAAAAAGCGTCAATGAGCTCCGCAAATCAATCATCTCCAATATTCAAACAAAACATAGATAACCTGCTTTAATTGATGTATGTATCTCTTTATTGTACATAAAACACAAGAAAAAGATGAATACAGGACAACACACATGCACAAAGGCGAACTTATCCCTAAAAGGGATCTCTTCCAGTTAACCTTTGAACGATTGACAGGACACAAGTATTAAGCAAGAGTAGACCGATCGAAACCTAAAATAATCCTAAATGTCAAAATTTAAAATAATGTAAGGCGATAATAAACTAATATTAATTTTAATTAATTTAATCTAATTAAGTTTATTCTGATTACTCCGACATATCAAAACAGCGAACACAAATTGGTTTCGTATGTTCACCGCAAATAGAAACGTTACATTTCTTGCAATACACTTTAGTTTTCCTGTCTTTCTTCCAGTTGCAAAAGCCACACCGATATTTTCTTCCACTAACTGGTGGTTGCGGCGCCGGCGGTTCTTCGTCTTTTGGTACAATGTTGAGAATACGATATTTTATTTGGGCTGGAAGATTCGTTTGAAGCAGTCTTTCATGAAGATTTGGCTGGACCAATGAAATAGCTAAAGACTTCAAGAAGTCTCTTCTTGTTATCTTGTCACTAGTACTGTTGCACTTGTAAATTATATAAGCATTTAGTGCACCTATGTTTAGTAGACCAAAAAAAATGCATAGAGGCCAACGTTTGGTACGTCTCGACACAGAATAAGTTCCAGTCATTTGGTTAACTATGTCTACTCCGCATTTGGTGAAGTTGTAATCAGTTATCATTTCAGGTTTATTTTTGTCGCCAGTCAGCCTATCGATTTTGGCATCATGGTGCATCGAAGATGCTACTAAAACTACCTTCCTAGGCTTAGGCACATAGGAAAGTAATGTGCAATTCGGTTGAAAACCAAAAAATGTGGAATATACTGCCCTTTCTTTTGTATTTGTAAACTCTGCTGGTATTTCTTTTTTATTATTTCGCAACATACCCAAACAAGTAAGCTGAAACTCGTCTAAAAGATCGTTTATCAATGGAACACTCATAAACCAATTATCCATTACTATATTCCGATGAGATCCTTTCAGGTGTTCCACTAATCGTTTTACTACGTCACAGGGGTTGTTACTAAGTTGAAATGGTCCATCTTCCTGTTTTCCGGCATATATTTCCAAATTTGATGTAAAATATGTCCTCGAATCGCATACAGCAAATATTTTTAAACCATACTTTGCAGGTTTGCTTGGGAGATACTGCCGAAATGGACATCTTCCGTGAAACGCTAAAAGCATTTCGTCAATAGTAACGTGGTCTCCATGAGTGTAATTTTGTATACAACTTAACACGAACTGCTCAAAAATCTCTCGAATAGGAGCCAATTTGTCAATAACTCTGCGTGTAGCCCTTGTTCTGACATCGTCAAAACGCAAGCACCTTAATAAAAAGTGGAACCTGCGCTGTGACATTGTTGCAATGCAGATATCACATCCGGTACCGTCCGAAGCCCATAAATCTTTGGTGGTCAAATGAGCTCCCCTTAATTTTCCTATATAAAAGAGAAGACCTATCAATGCTCGTATTTCTGTGACATTCGTTTCCTTACAGTCTCTTTCTCTTTCAAAATTTGGTTGCAATTTTTCTGTTATATAAATATTTGTATAATTAACGACCTTAGCCAACATGTCACGGCAAAGGAAAAGTTCTAAAGATTCCATCGGACTAGTTGCATTTGCTGCTTCACGGCTTGGGCCCGGTGCTTCATGAATGATGTTGTGTCTTCGAGTTCTGGTATTATGCTGTGATGGCTCTTGAATATTCCACCGGGTCGATTTATTTTTACCGATATAATATCCTTGCCGAAGTATCGATAAAGGAACACACTCTAAGTCTGGACGGTTTTCCAATATGTCTCTATTTAATGGAACATGAGGACCTGGCTCAGAGACGTTTTGCGGTTGATAATTTTCTGGTGTTGTGTGAGATAAATGTGGCTCCAAATCCGGCGAACTTGCTCTCTCGACATCGCTCAGCACTGTATCTTGTTCCGAGTCCGTATTATGTACACTTACTTCTAGAAAGTCTTCAATTTCAGAACAGTCTTCATTCTCAATCTTTTCATTCATAAAATCTGCTATCTCCTTGTCTGATAAAGCTTGCAGAGAAGTCATTTTGTACACTAAAAATTTAAAAACATAAGATTCATAAATGTATGTATGTATGTATGTATGTATGTATGTATGTATGTATGTATAACTCTTTATTGTACATAAAACACAAGAAAAAGATGAATACAGGATAACACATATGCACAAAGGCGAACTTATCCCTAAAAGGGATCTCTTCCAGTTAAAATAAAATTAAATAAAAAATATAAAATTAGATAAATATAAAATTGAGCACATAAATAGTCGCTACCGGGTCCAGTAGACCCATACATACCTTTTACGTCCGTCGCTCACAAATGCGGCGCGCAGACTGATTGGCGAGGCGACGACTCGACTCGCAACACATTAATTGGAAGGTAGAAAGAACGGCAACGTCGCTTATAGTGAACAGAGATTATAATGAACAGAACTGGGCCCTGTAGACCCATTAGCGACTACTCAAGTGTTAAGTGTACTTAGTTACTTTAAAACAGGCCTTACTAGTTGAGATAGCGCTATTTAAACAAAAAGCTTTTCAATTTTACAAAAATTAAATCGACAACCCTAACGCTCTATTGACGCGTAGGTATTTATTTTAAAAAATAAGCTTAGTTTCCATACTGCTCTATTTATTTACTGTGCCTAGAGTGACCAAAGCCTCGTCAAAAACAGAATAAAAAAATTTAATTCTGGCTCTGTGGTCCTCCGCACCACAGTGCCCTGGGGTCAGCTAGCGTGTTGTCAGATCATAACACTCACCGTTGCAACTGCGTACGTCTCCTACTGGCAACTGCTCGAGCCTGACAAAATAATTTCTGAGCTCATTGTGCTCGGTGCTCCTGTTGCAGTCAGGTTCGTCCCCGGGGGACTCTGATGCGGGGTCGGCGCCGCCTTCTGCCTTTGACTTGCATGGATCCTCCTCCATTCTGCTCTGGGCATCTACCAAAGAATATTTCATATATAATACTTGCTGCTTTCATGCTCGTGTGGGAGCAAAGAAAAAACATAGAATGTACTGGTTGCTTCTCTTCCCGCGCAGATGGGAAAAGCAAATCGAGGGAATGGGCGAAAATCATAGGAATCATGTTATAGGTGATGAGGCTAGCAACCCATCACTATTTTGAGTCTTTTTACATCTATACGCCCACAATCTTGCTTAACATGGTCTTGGCACCTTAGGCTCTGTCCCCCGTAAGGGATAAAGACGTGATTTGTGTATGTATGTATGCGTTATAAGGTACCACCACCAGATTTTAGAAAGATACTTCGTATGTTGGCAGTGGCACTTGAATGTGATGCTGTTCTGCTATCTAATTAACTTTTTCGTTTGCCTTCCTATTCATATAAAAAAAAAAAAAAAAAAAAAACAAAACATTTTTAAGTTGCGTGATTCTGAAAGCCTAGACTGTAATCAGGTAGCTTACTTTGCATTGAAACAGCGATGTCCTGCTGTAGCACCACGTCAGGTCCAAATACCAACTCGTCTTTGACCTTGTGTCCGGCGTACAAGCCTTCTGCCACGGCCGCCTCGCTCACGCCGCACTGGCTCCACCCGGACTCCACCTTCAACTCCACAGGCTCGCACTTCACTATCATGCTTTGAGACTGTGCCGGCTGTTCCGCGTCGGAAACCCGACGGCGGCAGGCGGACGACTCCATGTTACAAATGTTGTTTTGACAAAAGAAAACACCTATTTAGAAAGGTGTATTCACTTATTTCACTTCATATTGCAGAATTTGGCTTCGCTAACGACTGCAAACTTAGTTTGTTATAGAATACAAAACAAATAAATACGACACGACACGACGAGAGCGTTGATTGACATATGCACCATATTTTCTTATTTGACGGAAGAATGACAGTTGACTGCTGAAGTTTTACGTTTTGTTCATTATGTTTTCTATTTTTTTTTAAATAACGGACTAAATTTTACGTAATAAATAAATATAATGGTAAACCGAAGGCTTGTAATACATGACAATAATCAAAGTAATACCCAAAACAATTTGATTTCTCTCCAAAAAAATAATGATTATTAATTATGTCTAAATTATGCGATTTAAAATTAAACCAAGTATGTGTTAATTACTAAAATGTAAAAATGATTGTTAATTCAAGTATTTCAACTACAACATAATTTTCTATTTTAATGTTATATAATAGTACTTACTGTCAAACTGTCAAGTGTAGAGAATAGTGCTCTTGAAGATTAATGCGATATCTAGTCTAAAACTGTGACACGCGAAACAAAAGTTCCACCAAAGTGAACTGTACATTGTGACTGTCCTGTGTGAATGTTATCTTGCAACAAATCATTACGAAAGTGAATTAAATAATCCCATTAAATACGAGTGACATTGAGCCGCAGTCTAGAAAAAGTACAACTACCCTCAACTTAATTATAAAATTCCATGATGTCTTCTGACAGTAGTGGTGTGGCCATATACATATAAAATAACAATCTTAATTTCCCCGGAATGGCTAACCGGAGTCAGCAACCAACAACAGGTGAAAATCCGAAAGTGGCATCACCTAAGAAAATGATACAACAAGTGTTCCACCCAAGCTTGTTTGTCAATAATAAAACTACAAGCTCAACCGATAAGGACATCTCGGCGGGACAATCCAACTCCCAGCCTAATGAGCCTACTGATGGCTCAGTGAACTATAATCTGGACATGGATATGATCGGCAAGAATAAAGAAGCTTGTCCCCCTCCATGGCAAAAAGTGCCCGTCTCAAGAGGTCACAAACGTAAAAAACTGTCACAGTCACCTCCTTGTGAGGGTATTCCAATCTCAAATAGCTTTGAGGGATTGATCACAAACCCAAACGAAGAGCGGAGTGAACAAACAATGCCAATGCCAAGAAAGCCCCCAATAATCAAATTGTACGGAATTGAGGATGTACAAAAGCTTACTGAATTGCTAGAGTCCAAGGCAGAGAAAACGCAGTTCACATACAAAATTGTGACTAAAAACTTATGCATCATAAAAAGCTCCAACATAGAAGTCTACAAAACAATAATGGATTTAATCAGGGAAAATGGTCTGATAGGAAACACATTTAACATAAAGACCCAGAGATGCTACAGGGTGGCTATTAGGAACCTGCATCATACGACGCCTCATTCCGAAATTGCGGAAGCCATATCAAGCACAGGGAACACCATAGCTGGAGAAATAATAAATGCTAGGTATGGCCCGGACAAACAGCCAACATCTACATTCTTTGTTAACTTAACGCCAGGCCCGAACAACAAAGCAGTTAAAGATTTAAAAATTATTTACCATCAAGTAGTGTCAATTGAGAACCCAAGGAAAAGTAAAACGATTGTCCAATGTCAACGTTGCCAACAGTATGGACACTCAAAGAACTACTGTTTAAGACCATATAGATGTGTCAAATGTGCAGAGTCGCACAAAACCTCTGAATGCCCAAAGGTAGATCGCAATACACCTGCTACTTGCGCCTTGTGCTTTGGCTCCCATCCAGCCAATTATAAGGGGTGTCAAATCTACAAGGAAATATTGGCAAGAAAAACGTCTAAGCAGCCACGCCATAGAAATCCAAACAACCAGAGCGATAAAACCGAGAATCAATCGAACAACACGGACGGTGCCAGTAACAAAAATGAAAACCTAAAGGAAGAAAACCGAAGAACTTATGCTGACATAGTAATACACCGCGACTTGAAAGACTCCGACAACAAACACACAACAAATAGTCGTATGCTGGAAAGCATAATCGAAAAACAATCTGAGAAGATTGATATACTCCTACAACAAATGAGTTCTCTGCTTGCGCTCATAACAACACTGCTCAGTAAGATGACAAAATGACTTCACTCAAAATAGCCGCGTGGAACATAAACGGGCTGACACCAAATTTGCCGGAAGTTGAAATTTTCCTAAACCTCCACAAGCTCGATATTCTTCTTGTGTCAGAAACTCACGCTACAACAAATAGTATCATAAAAATCCCGAACTACAGTGTTTACAACACGAACCATCCGGAGGGATCAGCGCGTGGTGGAACTGCTGTAATAATAAAATCCCATATCAAGCACTATGAGCAAGCACAATTTGCCTCAAATCACATACAGGCTACTACAGTGCTGGTGGAGGATAGGAATGGGCAATTCTGTGTGTCTTCAGTTTATTGCCCCCCAAGATACAGAACAGACGAAAACCTATTCAATGAATATTTTGGCTCCCTTGGCGGCCGTTTCATCTCAGGAGGAGACTGGAATGCTAAGCACGTCTACTGGGGATCAAGGCTGACTACAACACGAGGGAGAGAACTCAAAAAAAGCATAGACACTCTCAACCTGACAGCCATCGCAACTGCAGAACCTACACACTGGCCATCTGATACAAATCGACTCCCGGATGTCATAGATTTCTTTGTGATGAAGGGGCTATCACGACTTTCATGGATCATAGAGCCGTGCCTCGATGGTTCATCAGATCACACACCGATAATTCTGCAAATTGGCGCAACTTTACTGAACCGGGTTAAACGTGCAACATTGTATAATAAGAAGACGGATTGGGAATCAGTCAGAGACATGATTAATGAAAATCTGCAACTCAAGGTGGCCCTCAAATCAAAAGAGGATATAGATAGCGCTGCGACCGAATTCATTGGTGTTGTGCAAACAAGCTGTTGGACTTGTACTCCTGAGAACACGAACATACCAGCTAGACATAATCCAGTATCTGATGATATCAAAGAGAAAATTACCGAAAAAAGGCGACTTCGCAGAGTATGGCACTCCAGTCGACATCCGGCAGATAAAAGAGCTTTAAACTTCGCAATCAAGGAACTAAAAGACATGATACACCAAGCCGCAAATGATACAGCAGAGGCTCAAATCGAAGCATTGACGGCGACCAGGGCTACCGATTACTCGTTATGGAAGGTTTGTAAGAGCGCAAATAAACCAATCGCTCCTAAACCACCTCTGAAGTCATCGGAGCATACGTGGGCTAGAACTTCAGAAGAAAAGGCCAAACTTTTCGCCAGGCACCTGTCGAAGATATTCACTCCGAACGAACCCGACCCTGGCAGTGACGAGAATCACATTGACGAAGTCATAAGCCAAGATTTACAATTGGACTTTCCAATTCAATCGACATCTCCCGAAGAAGTCAAAAGAACCATTGACCACCTGGAGAACAGGAAAGCCCCAGGATTTGACCTCATAGACAAAAAGGTACTTATGGAACTACCTAGAAAAGCTATTGTTTATTTAACCTGCCTCTTTAACGGTATATTGAGAACAGGACACTTCCCTGATCTTTGGAAAGTGTCTCAGATAATCATGATACTTAAGCCAGGTAAACCGGCACATGATGTATCCTCGTATAGACCAATAAGTCTACTGCCGGTTGTATCAAAGATCTTCGAGAAGATTCTCTTAAAGAGACTCATGAAGGCGCTACAATTACAGTCAGTAATACCTGATCACCAATTTGGATTTAGGAAAGATCACGCCACAGTTGAACAAATCCATAGAGTATACAATGTTGCCAGAAAATCCCTTGAATCAAAAGAATACTGCTCGGCAGCTTTCCTGGACATACAGCAGGCCTTTGACAAAGTATGGCACAAAGGGCTGCTCTATAAAATTAAAACTTGCCTACCACATTGTTACTACACGATACTGAAAGCATACCTCTCAGACAGACTGTTTCAAGTCCGAGAAGGAGATAGTACATCGGAATGCTGTGAAATTCTTGCTGGTGTGCCCCAGGGCTCTGTACTTGGACCGGTGCTCTACTCAATATTTACTTCAGATCTGCCTCAAAATCCTAAGGTTACAATAGCCACCTTTGCTGATGACACAGCGCTAATGGCATCGAGCCCTGATCCTGTGGAAGCATCTCAATTCTTGCAGGATAGCTTGAATGAAGTTCAGGAATGGCTTAATAAGTGGAGGATCAAGGCTAGCGCGTCAAAGTCAGTCCAAATCACATTCGCGTTAAGAAGAGGGAACTGCCCACCTGTCAAACTCGGGGACCAACAACTACCCCATAACGACACAGTTAAGTACTTGGGAATGTACTTAGATCGTAAACTGACCTGGAGAGACCATATCAGAGCAAAAAGAGATAAACTCAACATCCGCTTTCGCGAGCTTTACTGGCTACTCGGAAGGAACAGTATTCTGTCTCTTGACAATAAGCTCCTTATATACAAGACTGTTCTGAAACCAATTTGGACTTATGGCATCCAGATTTGGGGCTCAGCATGCAAATCCAATGTCACCACGATACAGAGAGCCGAAGACTCTATCCTCAAAAAAATTGCCAACACACCCTGGTTCATTAAGAACTCAGAGGTCCACTTCCACCTTAACATCAACACGGTAAAAGAGGAAATACGATCCTACTCGGCCAAGTACAAGGGGAGACTGCGACATCACCCAAACCAGCTAGCAGGCCTGCTTGCTGAGCCTGATGGGATAAGACGCCTTAAGAGGCGAGGAATCCTAGAACTGGATCAGCTGACATGAAGACTCAGCCACGAATAGAGAAGCTTCCACTGGGGAGCTGGCTCTGCACGACATGAGATTCCCACACCACATCTGCTCATAGTCGTCCGACTGATCGCAAGATAACACATTAAAAAAAAAAAAAAAAAAAAAAAATGTTATATATATTCTTTTTTTTTCTTTTCTCACCACAGATTTTAGGGACGTTTTTATGACTGGTAATACCAAGGAATGTCAGAAATGTAATGTCAGACAGAATTCCACGGAATGAAAGACGTGAAAGACTTTCTTTAGGCTCTGTCTAACCCGTAACTTTACGTGACATGAAGTCGTCCGCCTGCCGCCGTCGTGCTACCGACGCGGAACAGTCGGCGTGGTCATACAGCATGACGGTGGAGAGCGGGCCTGTGAAGGAGGAGCCCGAGTGGGGCGACTGCGACGTGAGCGACGCGGCCGCGGCAGAAGGCTTGTATCCCGGACACGATGTCAAAGACGAATTAGTAATTGGACCCGAGCTCGTACAACACCAGGATATCGTCTTATCAGTGCCAAGTAAGCTTACATTATTCATTTCAGTACTTATAATCTAGTCTAGACTAGTCAAAAATGGAACAATAGACTAGGTATTTGACCTTGTGGACTGATGATGATAATAAGTAATAAGTGAGTCGTTTTCAAAAAAATTGTACATAGTTTTGGGACAGTAAATAAGAGCAGTATGGAAACTTGGCTTATTTTTTGAAAATATATTTGATTTAATTTTTGTAAAATTGAAAAGCGTTTTGTTTAGTTAGCACTATCTCAGCTAGTAAGGCCTGTTTTAAAGTAACTAGCTACACTTCAGTGTTGTTATCGATATCCATATCCGTAACTGAAACTATTGGATATCTGAAAAAAAAAAATATCCATAACCATAACCGAATCCGATATAAAAGTTTTGGATAGTTTCGGATAGGACGGAGTCTGAATAATAAATAAAAAAAAAAAAAACTAGTAGATAAAAAGAAAAAAAAGCATTTAGTGTTAAAATGAAATTAATAGTAAAATTATAAACATACAATGCACTAATAGTGCATTACACCAGAACCCTCCTATGAGGTAAAGGGCCCTTCAGAGACGTCCATAATTGCTTAGTAATTATAGGAAATTGTGACAATAACTCACGATAAAGATGTTTTACACTAATGGTATTAATAGATGGTTGTCTAATACTCACAATAGCCACGGCTCGGTGCTCCGTCACCTGGTCTCTCAGCTTGAATGCACCAACATCCACTAACAATTTGTGTCTACTTAAAAAGTCAGCACCTAAAATAGGTTGTTTAACGTTTGCCAGGACAAACTCCCAGCAGTAAGTTCTGTGTAACTTAAAATCTAACACCATAGTATTTGTGCCGAATGTCCTCTGTACCGTTGGCCGCATACAGTTTATAATCCGTACACTCATTCGCGTAAGTTTTAAAACACGGCAAGACGGAAACGTTTGCTCCGGTATCCACTAGAAAATTCGGAGCACTGTTAGAATCCATCACGCATAACCGACGACTCGGGGTGACAGAGACCCTTGGCCTGATGTGCCATGCCATTTAGTTTCCCGACCTTGACGCCCAGGAGCAGGGTGGCACACACTTTGTTGCCCGTTCACCGAACCGAAAGTGAAAGAAACAACCATCCTGGGTCACCCGGTGATCTTCCTAGGCGGTACTGCCCTGGGCGCTCTTCGAGTGTTTCTCGGGTACGTCTGCATTCTTCGAAGCCCTTCATTCGGACGCTAAGTTTTTCTAGTTCATAATCTTTTCTGTGTCGTTTGCTGTTGCTCCCGATGCGTAGACGTGGTTGGAGACTCACCGTCTGTTTGTGCCAACACTTCCTATTTGTGATCCCCTTGTGGCCTCCAGTACGTTGTCCGCTATGGCCAGGCTATCCAAGACCTTCACCATTGAACCGGAGAGCACTGCACGCACCGAAGTAACCTTTGCCATAAAATTCGTACTGTGTCTTCGGAAAAATTGCCTCTTGCTAGATTCCTCACGTGGCTGAGCAGTTGCGATGCTTTCTGGTCCCCCAGTTCCATTTCACCCATCAACCTTTCTATCTGCGTATCTTTGGTATCTTCAAACATTGTTGTTTGTCCTTCAGGGCTTTGAATTTTTCAGTACTTGGGGGGGTCCGTTAAAAAGTCGGCCCGGGGGAACTTCCTTGGGTAATTTTAGCACGACGATGTGGAACCTCGCCTCGTCGTTTAATTTCTGCGGTGCCAACACCCTGTCCTGATGTACCACACTCTGGGCTGGTCTGCCCAGAACTCCGGTGTACGTGCCAAGGGCGTCGCCAGCCGATGGCGCAGGGGGGGGGCAAGTTGACTTTACCTACTACAATTCATACTTTTCTCATTCTCTATGAGTAGTCTAGGACTTTGGTTGCATTATATTTGGCAACTTTTTTAGAATCTCTAGGGGGGGGGGCAGTTGCCTCCCTGCCCCCCCTTGGCGACGCCCTTGGTACGTGCTGTCACTGAGACTGCCATTGTCTTGGGTACTGTTGGTGCTGGAGTACACAGCAAAGCTATTCGGTAAGCAGGATAGATACGGCGCGAGCGTGCGTAGGTGCTTACCTGATTATTTTGCTGTGTAGGTTCGTTTGTTGGCATTCTCTTTTCTTCTCGCGTGACTTCTCAGCCGGGTCACCACTGTGGGGTTCTTTCTAGATGAGTCGCTCAGGAATAAAATACTGAAGTCCAGTTATACTTTGTATTTCTTCTTGCATACAAGTTCTATCTATCTATCTATCTACAGCCATTGTCCGTCCACTGCTGGACGTAGGCCTCCTTCATATTGCGCCAGCTTTCGCGATCCTGGGCTTCCCTCATCCAGCCACTGCCAGCTGTCCTAAGGTCATCCGTCCAACGCGTCGCAGGGCCCACACTACGCTTTCCCAAACGTGGTCTCCACTCTAGGATACTTTTGCTCCAACGGTTGTCAGGTCTACGGCAAACGTGACCAGCCCATTGCCATTTCAACGTACTAATCCTTCGGGCTATGTCGACAACTTTCGTCTTTTGTCTGATATGCTCGTTGCGGACCCTACAAGTTACACGAGTTAAATCCGGAAAGTGACTGCCCTAGCGCGTTCCGCGACTCGGGAGCGCGCTTGCGCAACGTCAGCTCGTATTCAAGTACAATTGCACTGCGATATGAGCTGACGCGGCTAAATTGTCCCTACAAGGATATTTAAAAAAACCTCAACAGTTCAAGATTTTTTTAGTCTACTGAATCAGGCGCTACTTTGCGGAGGTCCGTTTCAACGAACAAAAAAAGTGAGTAGCGGAGTAGCAAGGTAAATTTTTTGTTCGTTTTTATTTTTTTATTCGTTGGTAGCTAAGTATTATGTATTACCAACTGAAAAATACTTGCCTGCTACGACACGTTCGGTAAGCTCTATTAATAAATTTTATGGTATGAACAATTCTCATCCGAAGGAATAGCATTCTTAAATAAACTATTGACTGTATACCATATTCTTTGTATATTGTTAATTAATAAATTTCATTATCATGGAGCCCTTGGTTACCTAGCTACGCCACTGATAGTCAAGGTCACTAACCACTGAAGTATCTGGCCGTCAGATGATGTAAAAACAATAATGTATGTATGTATACATACGTAAACTCTTTATTGCACATAAAAATTAAAAAAAATACAGAAATACACAGAAAATAGTACAAAGGCGAACTTATCCCTAAGAAGGGATTTCTTCCAGTTAACCTGACACAGAAAGGAATAGTTTACAAAGAAAACAAGCAAGGCAAGCAGTCATTGTTATGCGCAAATAAGTAGTCTTAGTACTTAATAAATTAACAGCTAAAGTACATTATACAACCATAATAAAATCACATAGAATAAAATAAAGTCGCTTTTTCTGTCCCCGTGTCCGTATGTATGCTTATATCTTCAAAACTACACAACGGATTTTGATGCAGTTTTCTTTAATAGATAGAGTGATTCAAGAGGAACGTTTGTATGTATAATACATGCATAATATACCGTGCAAAGCCGGGGCGGGTCGCCAGTAATATATAAATAACAGAATAAAATTTATCCAATAAACTTACATAAACACTAACGAATATCAAATAAAACCCTTTTTTTTTATCTAATATTTTTATGAGGCTTAAGTGCACTTGTGCGACTATGCCAGCCTCATTGGATGTCTCTTGGGTCAGATTCATCAAACACTCTGCCCACCACCAGATTCTCTGGCAGCAAAGGAGTATTTCACAAATGTTGAGTTAACTGTTCCATTAAACAGGCTCACATCAGCCAGGTACCTGTCTCTTATCCTTCGTCATTTGACATTCCATCAAAAAATTTATTAATATCAATCATTCCACCTCGCTGAGTCTCCCTTCCATTTTACCTTCGCATCTAATTCTACTTTGTAATTTTTAAATTTTTGTGATTTTTTTGTGTTGGTGAATAAAAATGTCTTCTATTCTATTCTATTCTATTTATTCACAAGAACATATGGTTTACATAGATGATATTTTAAGCAGGTATTAGTCCCTTAATATATTCAGCCATTTGAGGCGCGTGAAGTGTTTTGCCCTAAAATTCAGCAGTCAAATTGTATATAATTTATTCAAAACTATTAGAAAACAATAAAATTAAAATGTCTAAATTACCTACTCATTCAATTATAAATTAAATTTACCTAGTACATAATTTAATAAGTTAAAATATAATTTAATTATACAATGTCAAATCATCAGTTTCACCACTTATCAATTAACTTACAATAAATTAAATAAATTATGATTTCCTAGGTACATTAACTTACAGTATATAAAATTAAATCAAATTAAAAAGTAAACTAATAATTATAAGGCAGGTATACGAGTCAATATTAGGTACTAAGTATTATGCAATTGGCATTGTTCATTTTTTTTAGTATGCTCCAATTCGAAAACCATTTCGAGGAAAACCATCAATTATCCGATTTATCTTGTCCGATTTCAAAAATACTTTATGATTGCAGATATTTTTGTAAAAGTACTTTGAACCTTTGTTTGACCGAACGACCCGGTTTTTAGACAGAATCCGGCATCGAATGTTTGCCACAAAAATGAAAAAAAAAAGTTTAGCTACGGCAACAGTCACGTGTCCACTGTCAAATCGACAAAACCATAGACAAAGCCGTTTTTTTTATAGCCAGCCGAACGAAGGCGATTGGGATTCTGTCTAAATTCACGAATTATCAAACAGCGAAAAAATATTTATTATTAATTAACAAAGCTACGTAAAAGCATAATATTCAAATTAGTTGCTTGAAATAGTCCATTTTATCAAATGAAAGTGTTAACAGCACAGCTTAAAAAAAATGAACAATGCCAATTCTCATCGTATTTCAAAAAAACCATCACCCCAATAAAACCCTTATTATTTCCCTTTACAGATATACTGAGCAAAACTGAGCCAGACCTATATGGCTTGCAGCCTGCGAGCAAACCGGCGGTCAAACCCGAGTGCGTCTGCACCCGCCACGGCGTAGGACCTTGCTGCTCAGGCCTCCAGCTCCGGTATGGACTCAGGAGTTGTTCTGTTGTGCTCAAGCGTGTTGATGTTGAAGACTTGCAGAAGTGCCACATTTGCCACATCATATTTGATTGTGAGTTAAATCTAATAAATCACAGCCACATACATTTTGCAAAACAACCCAATTCTAGTTTAAAAGTCGTTGATAGAAGTAGCGCTCGAAAAAAAATGAATAATTTAGTTACCCATACTAGAAATCGCACAGCCAACAAAGCGTATTCTTGTGTAGATTGTAAAAAGCAGTTTAGAGATCGCACTGATTTGAATAGACATTCAAGTTGCGTTCACTCAAAAGGCACACTTTATACCTGCAACATATGTGCAAAAACGTTCAACACACCTAAGCAGTTAGCTAGGCACGCGCGGATACACACACCTGAGAAACTGTATAATTGTAATGTGTGTAACGAGAGATATATAAATAAATTGTTGCTGAAGAACCACTTGCGTTCACACACGGACAAGGAACCTTACAGTTGCGGCGTTTGCGGCCGCCGATTTGCCAGAAAAACTGTATTGATCAACCACGAACGAACACACACGGGTGAGAAACCGTTTGTTTGCGATAAATGCGACAAACGCTTTACGCAGCTGTCGAGCTTGACTAAACACATACAATTGCACTCAGGCGTGAAACTTTATGCTTGCGATGTATGTAATAAACGGTTTACAGCTAAATCAACGTTGACGTGTCACTTACGTATACACACGGGTCAGAAACCGTACAGTTGCGAGGTGTGTAACAAAAGTTTTACAGATAGTAAAACATTGATCAACCATTCACGGATGCACTCGGGTGAGAAACCGTATGGCTGCGGCTACTGCGACAGGCGATTCAGCAGAAAGTCATATTTGTACAACCACGAACGAATACACACAGGCGAGAAACCGTTCAGTTGCGATGTGTGCACCAAATCGTTTACACGCAAAGAGACGTTGGCTGTTCATAAACGCGCGCACACAGGTGAGAAACCTTACAGTTGCGATGTGTGTAACAAATTGTTTACAGATAAAAGCGTGATGACTAATCATATACGAATACACACTGTCGGGAAACCGTTCAGTTGCGGTGTGTGTAACAGAGGCTGTAAAGATCAATCTGCGTTGGCGAAGCACGAACTAATACACACAGTGGAGAGACATTATGCTTGTGACTTGTGCGACAGCCGATTCACACGGCGATGGGACTTGACTTCTCACTTAAGAGTGCACACGGGTCAGAAACACTACGGTTGCGATGTGTGTAACAAACGGTTCACACATAAAAGTGCTATGAATAGACACGTATTAGTTCACACAGTTGAGAATCGTACAGTTCATAATTTATCCACAGATTTTTTTTTGGCACAGAGCTGAGTCGCTGCCATTTTAGCTAGTTGTAATCTGGTTGTGTATACGTCTGTATTCTGATAATGACAACTAAACAACCAGTTCTTATTATTATACTAATAAGTTTGTAACAAATAATACCCAGATTAGCATTAGGTAATATTGAAACCACTGTCCACGCCGCTCACTTGTTTCGTACAGAAGCAAAATCAGCAAATAATACCCAAAAAAACCTGTAGTATCTGTAAAGTCGGTTTAGTTATACGTGATGACGTCATAAAGAAACAATTGATGAAACTGCTAGCTCTGACGTCACGCGGAACGCGACGACGCGACACTTTTTCGTGTGTGCAGCCGGCGTCCATCATAAGACGTTATCACGTCAAAAGATTCATAAATAAATAGATATCTTGGGACAAATGCCACCGATTGACCCAGCCCCAAACTAAGCGAAGCTAGTACTACGGGTACCAGGCAACAGATAAACATACTTATATAATGTAGATAAATACATACAACATCCATGAAAATAAATAAAATAAAAATAGCCTTTATTCACTGATGATTACATTTTGTTGAACTTGCCGTGGTAGCCTAGTGGTTTGACCTGTGGCCTCTCAAGCAGAGCGTCGTGGGTTCAAATCCCGGGCGCGCACCTCTGAGTTTTTCGGAATTTATGTGTGAAAATTACATTTGAAATTTGCCATGAGCTTTTCGGTGAAGGAAAACATCGTGAGGAAACCTGCACACATCTGCGAAGAAATTCAGTGGTGTGTGTTAAGTTCCCAATCCGCACTGGGCGCGCGTGGGAACTATAGCCCAAACCCTCCAATACACGGAGGAGGCCTATGCCATGAGGCACGCCAAATTACGCGACAATTTAATCATAAAAAAAAACAACAACAACAACATACTTACTGAAATTGTAGCGTATTCGGAATAAAAAGGCTATATTATATTATTATTATATATTATTATATTGTACATTTTGTTGAACTTAACCTAATTGACACCCGCCTCATTCGCATCAGGTTGCCCGTATTGGACATAGGCCTCCAGTTGCCGCTATTTCTCCCTGTCCCTAGCAAATCTGCGAAAGCCTTTAGGCAGGTCATCCTCCCACCTCTTGTGTTGCCTTCCTTTTGATCACTTGCCGTCTCTAAGGTACCAAAGTGTGATATCTTTTGTCCATTTGTCTCTCGTAGATCTTAACACATGACCTGTCCATCGCCATTTCAGCCTTATCTTGCGAGAGACATCTGTCACCTTCGTAGCTTTCCATGAGTCGGGCGCAAATATTCGTATTCACCATACAACTGCCCCTGCCGGGATTCGAACCCAGGACCTCTAGCTTCAGTCAGGATTACTAACCAATAGGCTATCCGGTCGTCGGAATCCATCATACTGGCCACGTATGTCTAATTCTAATACATAAAAAAAAATACGTCAAATTAAAACACCAACGCCATCTACGAGGGTCAAACTGAAAGTTCTTAGAAAATCAAAAACTGAGCAAACTAGCAAGTTATTAGTTTTATTATATCTTTTCAAAATAGTGTCCATTCACATCAATACACCGCTGCATCCGATGGAACCACTGAGAAAAGCACTTAGCCCACTCGTCCTTAGGGGTCTCTTCGACAGCCTTTTGAAACGCACCCACTGCTTCCTCGGTGTTCATAAAAAGTTTTCCTCGAAGTTTTTCTTTTATTTTTGGGAATAAATAAAAATCGCAAGGTGCGAGGTCGGGGCTATACGGCGGGTGACCCAGTAATTCCACGTCTGACGTCACTAAATAGTCGATCGTTCGCCTGGCGGTGTGCGACGAGGCGTTGTCGTGGTGAAGAAGGATCCTACTTCGAGGTCGTTTCTCCCGAACTTTTTCCAATACAAGTGGCAAACAATTGTTACTGTACCACTCGGCAGTAACTGTTTTTTGATCCTCTAAAACAATTGTCGCATAGTGACCTGTCCTTCCGAAGAACGAGGCCACCATCTTTTTTCCCACGCTTCGACCTCTCTTCACTTTAGTTGGCAACTCCTCGAAAGGAAACACCCATTGAGCAGACTGTCTCTTGGTTTCTGGATCATAACAGTAAACCCAGCTTTCATCACCCGTAAGTATGTCGAACACAGCATTTGAGTCACCTCCGTTAAATCTTTGAATCATTTCACGGCACCAATCAACCCGACGGAGTTTTTGGGCCTCGGTCAAATTATGAGGTATCCATCGGGCACAAAGCTTCCTGACCGCTAAATGTTCATGGAGGATTTTATGCACTTGACTCATACCGATGCCTAAGCTTGTCCGAATCTGCTGGTACGTCACTCTTTTGTCAGTCTCTATCATACGCCGCACAACACTGATGTTATTTTCAGTCGTCGCCGTAGAAGGCCGTCCCTCACGCAGATCATCAGTGAGATTAGTGCTACCACGTTTAAACTCACTAAACCAGTTGTAAATAGTCGCACGAGATGGGGCTTCATCACGAAAGGCCAATCGAAGTCTATCATAGCTTTCTTGTTGACTTAAATGACATCGAAAGTCATAAAAAATCATTGCACGAAAATTTTCTCGCGTTACATTCATGTTGACGTGACACAGACAATTTTCAATTTGCCGCCAAATCGTAAAACAAATGACAAATGAATGAAATATATACTCAATAATATTGGCAAAGAGTTCCATTTTCAAAATTTAAACTTACTTTTTTATTATATTGTTTAAAAATGGCCAGTTCTAAAAACTTTCAGTGTCGCCCTCGTATTGGTGTTAAGGGCACCTTAAGTTCAGCTATTCTCCACTGTTTCGATTCCCCTTTCCATGGATGTGTTCATTAATGTCTGTATTTACTTCCATGCTGGTCTGGGAGCAAAGGAAAAACATAGAATGTACCAGTTGCTTCTCTCTTGCGCAGATTGTAAAAGGCCATCAAGGGAATGGGCGATTATAATAGGAATCCTGTTATAGGCGATGAGGCTAGCAAGCCATCACTATTTTGATTCGTTTTCCACCTATACGCCCACAATCTTGCTAAATGTGGGCTGTAGGTACGTGTTACCTTAGGCTCTGTCTACCCCGTAAGGGATGAAGACGTGATTTGTGTGTTTTCTTATGACGTTATCACGTAAAATTATCGTCCGTAAACCGACTTTACAACCAATTTTTTAATTATACATATAACAGGATCTTTTTAATTTTAAAACAGAATTCTATTTTTTTTTTAAATAATATTGACTTTTATTTTAAGCAACAATATACAGGGTGTTAGGTAATGAGTGGATAATCCTTGAACTATGGATAGAGGGCACTTAGGACGTTATAATAAAGCTAAAATAGGTTTAGTAAAACTGGCACGGTTTCCGAGATATTCGGACTTTTAGGTTTTTTTCGAAAATGAACACCCTTGTTCAATGTTTTGATCATAGCACCATTTTAAGCTAACTTTTTCATTTTTTTATTTTTGCTTAATATTCTTGAGTACTTGTATTTTCAGATAAGCATTACTATTTTTCTGAGACTACATGGGATTTTTTTTTTAAAAATCGCAAACTTAATTTTTGCCTTTTCAATCGTACATTGATCGAATTTTCAGCTCTCACGGTGAAAAAAAAATACACTACCGCCTAGTTGCTAATAAGCTTAAAAACATGCCGGTTTATTGACAATTTAAAAATGGTAATTACTTGTTGAATTTAAATTCAAAATGATAAAATAATAAAAAAAAATACACGCTCGCCCACATTTTTCCCGATTTACTTTTTGTATCACGGGCGTAGAACTCAAATTTTTTTGTTGCAAAAATAACATTATTGGCCACTTATTTAAATGCAAATGGCATTTAAATAGTTCCAAAATTAAAAAACATGCCAACTACCTTTTATTTTTTTTTCTACTTCGATTTTGAATTTCGCTAATTATTATTGCGTAATGAATGGTTAATTTTGCGTTTAGATCGTTGTGTTGAAGTTTTTTACTTTAATACTGCTTCGAACATAATACACACTGATAGAATATGCCCAAATGCATTACATTTATGGTGAGTTCCAAGGCACAATTTCACCATTCATTTTGCAATAATAGCGAAATTCAAAATCGTAGAAAAAAAAACAAAAGGCAATCAGCATGTTTTTTAAATTTGGAATTATTTAAATGTCATTTGCATTTAAATAAGTGGCCAATAATGTTATTTTTGCAATAAAAAAAAATTTGTTCTACGCCCGTGATACAAAAAGTAAATCGGGAAAAATGTGGGTGAGCGTGTATTTTTTTTTATTATTTTGCCATTTTGAATTTAAATTCAAAAAGTAATTACCATTTTTATTTTGTCAATAAACCGGCATGTTTTTAAGCTTATTGGCAACTAGGCGGTAGTGTATTTTTTTTTCACCGTGAGAGCTGAAAATTCGATCAATGTACGATTGAAAAGGCAAAAATTAAGTTTGCGATTTTTAAAAAAAAATCCCATGTAGTCTCATAAAAATAGTAATGCTTATCTAAAAATACAAGTACTCAAGAATATTGAGCAAAAATAAAAAATTGAAAAAATTAGCTTAAAATGGTGCTATGATCAATACATTGAACAAGGGTGTTCATTTTCGAAAAAAACCTAAAAGTCCGAATATCTCGGAAACCGTGCCACTTTTACTAAACCTATTTTAGCTTTATTATAACGTCCTAAGTGCCTTCTATCCATAGTTCAAGGATTATCCACTCATTACCTAACACCCTGTATAATGAAACTTATGAATAATAATAATAATATCTTGGGACAATTGACTAAGCCCCCAAACTAAGCAAAGCTTGTAATATGGGCACTAGACAACGGATAAACATACTTATATAGATAAATACATGTTAAACATCCAAGACTCGAGAACAAACATTCGTATTTTTCATACAAATATCTGCCCCGACCGGGGATCGAACCCGGGACCTCAATCTTCATAGTCAGGTTCTCTAACCACTGGGTCATCGGGTCGTCGGAATATATTATAACTTATGAATTCTAATAACCAAAATCAAACACGTCATTTCTATAGGAATGCTTTATTAACAAAAAAATGTCTACACTTAAAAAAAAACTACAAATTTAATGTAAAAATCTTAAGAACACATTTAGAACTAACAATAAATAAATACATTCTAAATGACTATAATCATTGTCACTTCCCCGTTACTGAACGTTTTCCAAAAAAAAGACTACACAATCATTTTTTCGAGAATTTAACTATTTAGTGTTTTTCTTACTCAGAAACGTTTACCCTATCGATCCTTATACAAGGAAAAATGTGTCCCAATTTTTCCATTCCAGTTCGTCACTTTTTTAAATATAGGTATGTATGGAACGTGACGAACCGGAAAATAAATTCCAAATCTGTGACACACTTTTTCTTGTATAAGAATCGGTAGGGTAAATGATTCTGAGTAAGGAAAACCCAAAATATATAAATTCTGAAAAAATGTTAATGTGGGTTTTTTTTTTGGAAAACGCTCTACTGTGACCTGCTACCTAGTCTGCGTCCCACTGCAGACGAACTGCATTCAAACTGCAATCAAACTGCTAACTGCAGACTGCCCATATTTTCTATAGCAGTTCCATTGCAAAACAACTGCTCGCTAACTGCGATTGAAAAGTACAGTCAGTACTGTGTGTTACTGTTGAAATAAGGTCGTGTTGCTAACTTTTTGGCTACTTTGGATGTCACGACACGAACTATTTGACACTTACTGTACGGGCAGACAGCAGTTGCGGTTCAGTTTTTCAAAAGTGTACAGTGAGGAAACATCACTAGTTTGAGTGACTGCGGCCTGTTAATTGCGACAGGGTTCTACGGTAGTAAATGAATACAATTCCCTTACTGTATACGTTTTTTTTTCAGAATTGAACAATTTTCAGTTTTTCTTACTCAGAATCGTTTACCATACCGATCTTTATGCAAGTAAAAATGTGTTCCAGATTTAACTATGGATTTTTTTCCGGTTCGTCACGTTCCATACGAATAATGGATAAGGTGAGGTAAACAATTCTATAAATGAAAATAGTAGGTACTTCAATTCTGAAAACAAAAAAAAACACCGATTCTGAGGAAGAAAAACCCAAAATAGTTAAATTCTGGAAAAAAAACATGTCGACTTTTTTTTCGAAAACGCTCATTGGCGAAATCATCGCATCGAATCAAATCGCATAGAGACGTCATTGGAAAGCCACTGTACAGAGTTTTCATCGTAGCTTTGGATTATAAATTAAGTCTACTTTGACGCCGTACTACACTTGCATATCGACTCTATGGACACATTTGTCAAGAACAATCGAAAAATTCTGTATAACTTTTGCAGTGTTCAGTGGAACTTTTAAAACACAGTGTATTTTGAGTCTACCCCGACCCCCGGCTGAAGAACAATTGTCTATGGCCATCTACGAATAATAATAAGTCAAGAAGCGTAATTCCCTAACAGTTGCCGCTTCGATTGTCTTTCCTAACAGCAGTCAAAGTATGGTATCCTAAAATATTTTTTTACTTACATATGAAGGGTGAGTCCTCTATTTTTCATATCAAAATGGCTTCTACACTACTTCACACAACACGATGGCATATTTTGCTAATGTATTAGCGCAAAAATACAATGATAACGTCAAGATAACGTTTCGAGCGTTCCGCCCGAACAAATTCGCCGCGCGGTACATATTTTAAGCCCCCGCCCCCTGTCACTTCGCGTGGAATGATTTTTCGGGCTTAGTTACGCTTCTTGACTTATTATTATTCGTAGATGGCCATCTAAGTACTACACCAAGTCTCTGGTATCTGGGTTTAACCTTTCGTATGCCGGAATAAAAAAAACATGCGTTCCAGTCTCATTTGTTTTAAATAATACCAATTTAAGAGATTAAGAAAAATACAAAAATACTTAATCTTGTGACGGATCCAGGTCTAGGAATACGAAAGGTTAATGACACTTGTACAAATACCGGTCATAGTAACTAGGTAACCAGTAGGCTTATTATCAAACTCGCTCGCAATCGCCATCGTGTTTATTTTGACATTTCATGTATTGGCTGACAATTGGCATCGGAATCAGCTAGCTGTCAGATTCATACATGAACTGTCAAAATGAACACGATGGCGATTGCGAGCGAGTAGAGAGTAAGCCTATTACTATACATGGAAAATGCTCAAAAAGTATTTTCACATCACTGTTCGGAATTGCGAACAAAGATTTGTCTAATTTCTGGCTGCAAAACAGTAAATTCTGGTACATTTGAACAATAGCGCCTGTTTTACGAAGCTACAAGTTACAATACTCAAAGGTTAACTGGTAGAGATCTCTTATAGGGATAAGTTCGCCTTTATGCATACATTTAAAGGGTTTTTGTGAATTGTGTCCGTTTCTTTATATTTGTACAATAAAGCATTTAGTTACTTACAATTTTTACAAGTTTAATCTAACAACATTAGGTCAAAAACTCAACCATTGATTGGATTTTTTTTATGGCCAGGGGCCCGAATTTTGAAAGCACTTGTGTGAAAATACCATTCGAAAGTGGTGAAAAATTGTGCTGAATTTGAAATAAGAGTAGCTTAGAAGGTACTTACGGCTCTCATTAATCTTGCGAACTAGTTAAAACTTTGATTAGAGCTGCAGTTTTGAAGATATAAACCAGATTTATACCACTTTCAAGTGATGTGCTTTCAAAAATCGGGCTTTTTGGACCTTTCAGCCAGCCGTTGATTGGTGAGTTGGACCAATGTTGCTACACTCGAAAATATTGTAACTTATAACTTCGACAAACGGGCCATAAGTTAAATATTCATGAGAAACTGGACATTTATTTTTATTATTGTATAGTTAATGAACAACCCGAACACTAAACTTTCGTGAATAAAGCTTTTTAGCAAGTGACAGACGAGCGACAAAACAATGTAACCAAACTGAAACGCCTACGACAGTACAAAAGTACACGGAAAAATGTGCATTTCATAGAGAACTCAAATTATTGTATAGTATATTTCAGCGTTTTCCAAAAAATAGTCCACATGACCATTTTTTCCAGAATTTAAATATTTTGGGTGTTTCTTACTCAGAATCGTTCACCCTATCGATTCTCTTACAAGAAAGTGAGTCCCAGATTTAACTATAGAATTTATTTTCCTGTTCGTCACGTTCACGAGTGTATTGTATTGTTCCATACCTAATTATACCTACTATAAAAAGTGACAAACTGGAATTGAAATTTTGGGACACATTTTTTCTTGTATAAGGATCGACAGGCTAAACGATTCTGAGTAACACCCAAAATATTTAAATTCTGGAAAAAATGATCATGTATACTTTTTTTGGAAAACCCACATTTGTATAAAAGGAGCGTCCCCTACAAAATAAACGTAAATCGAATAAAACTTACGTCGACTTTATGTCTCCTTAAAGCCCGACAACATTCTATTTGGCATTCCCCACGTTGCGGATTCTCGGTGGTACTAATTTACTGGCAACGAAAGAACTGACGTAAGGTAAGGTTTCGATCGAGTCTACCGTACTCCTTGACGAAATTATTAATATAGATACGTGACATACGCACATTGTCGCTATATGTAAGCTGTTTGTAGCTACACCATCTTAATTGGCATTGTTCATTTTTTTTAGTATGCTCCAATTCGAAAACCATTTCGAGGAAAACCATCATTTATCCGATTTATCTTGTCCAATTTCAAAAATACTTTATGATTGCAGATATTTTTGTAAAAGCACTTTAAACCTTTGTTTGACCGAACGACCCGGTTTTTAGACAGAATCCAGCATCGAATGTTTGCCACAAAAATGAAAAAAAAAAGTTTAGCTATGGCAACTGTCACATGTCACTGTGAAATCGACAAAACCATAGACAAAGCCGTTTTTTTTTATAGCCAGCCGTACGAAGGCGATTGGGATTCTGTCTAAATTCACGAATTATCAAACAGCGAAAAAATATTTATTATTAATTAACAAAGCTACTTAAAAGCATAATATTCAAATTAGTTGCTTGAAATAGTCCATTTTATCAAATAAAGGTGTTAAAAGCACAGCTTAAAAAATTGAACAATGCCAATTCTTAAGGCCAAATAGAATGTTGCCAGGCTTTAATTATTAAATGTACATAGGTTATGGTTAAATTTACATTACACAGGTCACTCGGGAGCCCTTCGTATGGTCGAATAATAGTTTGGTCAAAAAAATCTAGCAGACACTGAAAATATGTTACATAGGCTATGTAGAATAGGTTAGGTTAGGTTACATTTATTTAAAAAAACCTTCCTTGCCTTCAAAAAAACCTTGCTTCCATGCTGGTCTGGGAGTAAAGAAAAAACATAGAATGTACCACCAGTTGCTTCTCCTCCCGCGCAGATGGTAAAAGTCCATCGAGGAAATGGGCATAGGAATCATAGAGGCGATGCGGCTAGCTACCCATCACTATTTTGATTCCCCTTTCCACCTATACGCCCGCAATCATGCTAAGCGTGGCCTTTGGGTCTTGTCACCTTAGGCTCTGTCTACCCCGTAAGGGAGAAAGACGTGATTTATGTATGTATGTATTTAAAAAAACCCGAGTCAATAGTTTTTGAAGAAATTTGGTTTAGGCCAAACGACTATTCGACCAAACGATTGTTCGACCAAGCAATAATTTCGACCGTCCGATACAAACACAGTCTACTCTTTTGCGGTCGAGGTACAGTCGCCTCCAGAACAGTAAATGCAAACTTACATCGGGGGCGATTTCTAATACATGGGAAAAATCGATAACTGAATCTATCGATAATCGATACAGGCGACCCGTAGCTGTCATCAAATTTTGCCCCGTTTCCGAGATCTGGGGGCCCGATTTTTTAAAGCACTTGTGCGAAAATACCACTCGAAAGTGGAGAACAATTGTGCTGAAATTTGAAATACGAGCAGCATAGAAGACAATCACAGCTCTCATTAATCTTGTGAATTAGTCAAAACTTTGATTATAGCATAGCTGTAGTTTTGGAGATATAACACGCACACACACTTACACATTTGCAGCTATCTATTTATTATTACTATGTTTTCATTTCTAGCTAGTATTTGGGTTCCCATCTGTAAATTATTGTTTAAATTTATTTTTTTCGCTCAGAAATGACGGCATAGCGCTCAGTTATTTTATGATATAATAACACCTTCTAAACTTCATTCACGCTGGTTCATTCCACATGTTTTTTTCCCCATGAGCTTGTAGCTAGTCTATAATATTGTATTTCGTTTTATTTTGGAAAATAAATTTTACTTTACTTTTATAAGCCGATTTATAACACTTTCGAGTGGTACTTTCGAGTGGTGTGCTTCCAAGAATCGGGCCCCGGCATACTATCAAAGACTTTCACACAACTTAGGCCGCTCCTCGCTACATCTCAATCTCAACGCCATATCTAGTAATAACATACTTAACGTTAAAAAAACGCAACACAAAGTGACAACGCGAAAAATTACTCAAACAAAGACCTTGCAAAAGGCGTGCGAGTCGGGATTTCCTCTCAATGTTTGAAACATATCTGCCTCAGCTGGCAGAGCAATTGCTGGATTCGTAACTTTAAAAAACACAAAAAGGCGTGAAAGTGGATATAGTGACTAGGATAGAAAAAAGTATGCTTAGTTGGTTTGGGCATGTAGAGCGGATGGATGAAAGTAGACTAACTAAACAGATATATATGGGGAGTGTGAATGGTTACGTTGGGAGGGGAAGGCCTAGACGAACGTTTCGAGACCAAATAGGAGACGTTTTGGGAAAAGGTCAGGTCAGGAGTACCCGAAACCGACGAGCATGTATGAAGAGACTGATGACTGTGGATGAAGCGAAAGAAATATGTCAGGATCGTAGCAAGTGGAATAAAGTAGTCTCTGCCTACCCCTGTGGGAAAGAGGCGTGACGGTATGTATGTATGTATGTATAGTTAAAGCAACATGGTTAACAAATAACCTTTCACGTTGTCACATTACGTCCCAACAGCGGACATTCCGAACACTTCACATTAAACTTTAAATCACACAATACGCTTTCAGCGTAACCTTTGTTCATACAAAAAACGTATACTAGTCCACTGCACTCGTTAACAACAAGTATCTCACTGTACATCACTAATACTCAGTACTTTTACCTGTTACAGGTATCGCGGGCATCTCATTCCCCTTTGAGTCGCCTCGTAAACTCTTCTTGTTGCAATTCGCGCCATTCCTTCTTCGCTTTCATACGCTTTAGTTGACCATCCCTGGAAAAAAAGGATAAAATATAGAATTTCTAAACGACACTGATAATTAGAAGACATAGCAAAGCTATGGCCGGGAATCGAACCCGGTACCTCGTCATTCCGTGACGCGTGCTATACCCCTACACCACCCATAGCAGGTGGGTAAGCCTTCGAATTTTTCTATCTGTTACTAGCTGTCAAGTGACCTTGTTACTATGCGAATTTTATCGCGAAGCGTCATCTCTTCGAATGATCTGTTTGTACAATAGTTAAATTGTACTTAAATTAAATACATTTATAAAAGGGATGTATAAGGTCCCCGATAAATACTATAGTATACTAGCTGTTACCCGCAACATCGTCTGCATAGAATTCGCTTATCGCTACCCGCAGCTATTAAGGAATTTACCTGGATAAAAAGTAGTCTAGGTGTTATTTCAGACTATAATCTATCTAGGTTCTAAATTTCGGGTTAGGTGCGTAAGGACTAGATTACATAACGACTCTATAAGCAAAACGTCTTAGTTACATAAGGTCTTGGTAGCTAAATGTCTAATTGTACAAACGTCTTAATAGTAGAATGCCCGGGTTTAAGATTGGACTTAGTTCTATTACGTCTTGTTTGTATAACGCCCTAATATCAAAATGTTGTAATAGCAAAACGACTAGGTAGGCTTATCGTCAAACATTAATAACGTCTAAATGGCATAACGACTAGATGGTTGAATGACAAGAAAAACTCAAACGTAGTTTGTGAAGGAACTCTTTGATAAAGAAACTTCAAAGTCGAGTTGCTGGACACTTAAAATCAAAGATAATGTACTGTAAGAGAGGGTAAATTTAAATAATAGAAGGGAGTGGCAGTAACAGTACTTTACTTCACCAAAGCCATCTTTCATCTGCCGCCTCAACCTAATGCCTGGCACCAAGTCCTTTCCCCCACCACCTAACCGGCACAATGTTTCCGTTACAAAAATAGTCAAATGAAAACTTATTTAAAACTATAGACGTGCAAACATGATGTGATTATTGGCTTATATTTGATTTCTTTTAAATACATTGCAATTTCACTTTTGAGTTTAATTACTGGCAGTTTTAACAATTATCACATTTAAGTTGCCTTAAAATAGTAAAGAAGGTAGTGCAACATAATCCAGTGAAAATTAATAACTAACACTCGGCTATTCCTGGCAATCAATTTGCGCCCTCGTAACTAGAAGTTAAGATGTAATTTAGTCTACTTACTCTTATATAAAAAAAAATGTAATACACATCTACACTCTGACACATAAACAAAAATGTTGAAAATAATCACACAGGTAGTTCTTTTCAATCATAACACTTAACCCTAAAGAAATGTGTCACATGTCGCCTCGCAATTTTACATGTACCCACTTCCAAAGTCCTAATTAAGGAAAGGTGGGTAAAAAAAAAAAAAAAAAAAACAATTATACTGAATGAAAAATGATTAAGGAGATGCTCGGCCTTTCCTGACCACATTATACGTCCTCGTAATTTAATACCAGCATTTAGTTATTATCATTGTACTTTATTTTTACGTAATCATTCCATGATTTCAATAAATAATTACGTAATGGGACACACCCTTGTTGATATCCGATGACATACTAAGAATCTCGCTTAGTACTGCCATTGGATACTTTTTTTTTTTTTTCATGTGGATATATATATTTATACGTAACTATTACAGGACACACTCGGTTAATAGTTACGTAATGGGACACACCCTATTTGGCATCCCGTGAAACACTAAGAATCTTGCTTAATGTTACACTTGATACTTATTTGTATTTCTTGACACGACAGAATGTAGGTACTCCTGATCTGAAGCATATTAAATTTTATCTTTGTAGTTTTGTTTTTTTATTTTTTTTTATTATTATTATTATTATTACTATTATTGTTTACACTATAATTATTCCCTGGCGATATATCTCATAGCATAGGTACACTATTAAACTTACAGTAACTAGGTATTAAGTAGGCAATATTACTGATACATTGCTAATATTTATAAATTTGAAACAAATAACCATTGTACTTAATCAATAATAAATCATTATAGGATTCGATTGCCTTTTACCTAATATTGTAGAACATAAGTAGGTATACTAACCTCAATCAATATTATACATATATTTCTATAAAAAAAAATATTTGGGAAAAAAAAACACAAATTTAATTTTCTTACCATAAACTCTATCATGCGAATATAAATTATATAATATGCTAGTTTCGTGTTTTTTTTTTTTTTTTACAATTTTTAGCTCTTAAATATTATCAATAGGTACATTATAACCGAGAATAACTGTAATATTGAAATGCATTAATTTTCATCGTCATCGCTAATACATTGCACAACAAACCTCTTTATTTTGTCTGCTGCAATTACATTGTTGTATTTCCTGCCACGTTTATTTAAAGAGGTAACTCTATATCGGTCATTGTCATATACTTTAATTATTTTGTATGGTCCTGCATACTTATCTACTAATTTTCCACTAGTTAGACCTTTTTTTATTATTTTCCGTTGTACCTGAACTAAGTCCCCTACCTTATACTTAACACTAGGTATTCGGTTTCTATCATAACGTTCTTTACTCTTCTTAGACGATTCTATATTATTACTTTCAGCTAGAGCTCGTAGTTGGGGCAAGTCAGTCCGTATCTGTTGTTTGTCTGGTAAATCAATTTCGAACCTAGGTTTTAACCCATAAACTAATTCATAAGGGCTCTTTTGTGTGGTACTGTTCAAGGAAGTGTTAATTCCTTTCTCAACTTGTGGTACGAAATGTTCCCAATCACTGTCATTTTCACCGGTGTAGGCTATGAGAGATTGTAAAATGGTACGGTTGGATCGTTCTACTTGTCCATTTGCTCGTGGACAAGCGACAGCATTTAAAATATGACGTATCTGACTCGAATTACAAAAAGTACTGAATTCCTGACTAGTGAAAGCTTTTCCTCGATCAGTAATAATTCGAGTGGGTAAACCGAAAACACGAATCAGAAATTTCATTGTTGATACCACATGAATTGTGCATGTATTTGGCACTGGTTGCAACCATGTAAACTTACTAAAGCCATCAACTACGACTAAAAGGTAACTATTCTTATTTTTTGATAAACAAAAAGGCCCTAAATGATCGAGGTGCCATGTATGCCATGGTACATTGCCCTTATCTATAGTATTCAAATAACCGCGTTGCTTCCCCGTTGGGACTTTAGAAAATTGACAAGATATACAGCTCCTTACGTATTTTGTTACAAAGTTTCTCATTTTTTCGAACCAATAGTCACGCTGTATAAGTTCTATTACCTTATTTTCGTTTAAATGACCATTGTCGTCGTGAAACATTTTAGTTACTCTCCAACGAACAGATTTCGGGATTACAATTTTACGTTCATCACCTACGTGTTTATATAGAATGTTGTCAATTACCGAGTAAATATTTTTATATTCTGGTTTGTTAATATTTAATTTTATATTTTGTATTTTAAGATCGTCATACTGTACAGCTACAACCCAGTTTTCTTCTGTGATGTGTTGTATTGGGAGGGGGCTTCGACTCAATGCATCGACGTGTTTCATATGTATCCCTGGTCTATATCGAACAGTAAAGTCAAAACTTTGCAACTCTAACCACCAGCGACCAATCCTTGGCAATAAATCTTTTTTTGTCCATGTAGTACTTAATGCTTGGCAATCGGAATATACAACAAAAGGGCGCCCTAATAGATACACTCTAAATTTTCTTATGCTGAAAACTACCGCCATTGCCTCCAATTCGTAAGAATGGTATTTTTGTTCGGTATCAGTTGTTTGTTTGCTAAAGTAAGCTATAGGTTTCAGCACATTATCTGGTTGTTTTTGAAACAGGATCCCGCCTAAGCCCTGACTTGAAGCATCTGTGTGCAATTGGGTTTCATAATTTGGGTTAAAAATGCCAAGAACTGGTCCGGAGGCTAACGCTGTTTTAATATCAACAAAAGCTTTTTGTTGTTCGACTTGCCACTGCCATTGCTGTTCTTTTTTTAATAATTTCGTGAGAGATTTTATTCGATTTGCAAAGGAACAAATGAATTTTCTAAAATAACTAGCTAATCCAATGAATCGTCGCAAATCATGCACGTCATTGGGTTCCTTGAAATTCTCTAAAGCCTTAACTTTATCTTGGGAGGGCCTTATTTCCCCTTCAGAAATAATATGCCCTAAATATTCAGTGCTTAACTTCAAGAAAGAGCACTTTTCACGTTTTAAAACTAAACCAGATTTACTAATTTGTTCTAAAGTTTTTTCGAGATGAAGAAAACCTTCAGGTATTGATTTAGAAGCTAACAAAATGTCATCAATATAAGCAGTGGCAAATTCAAACCTAAATTTGTCTAACAAGATATTTATTGCTCTTTGAAACACTGCTGGGGCATTCGACAAACCAAAAGGCATCCTTTTAAATTGAAATTGTCCAAAAGGTGTAACGAATGCAGTATATTTCTTGCTATCCGGATGCATTTTGATTTGATGGTAACCTGCAGCTAAATCTAGTTTTGTGAACCATCTGTCACCACTAAGCCTGTCTAGTTGATCCTGTATTACTGGTAGAGGATAACGATCTTTTTTGGTAATTTTATTTAATTGTCGGTAGTCCACGCACATTCTATATTCACCTGATTTTTTTGCTATCAGTATGACAGGGCTTGCGTAAGGTGAATTACTAGGCTCAATAATATCTTTTTTAATTAAGTCTTCTACAATTGTACGCACTGTTTTTTGCTCTGTTAATGACATTCTGTAGGGTCGATGGTAAAAGGGAATGTCAGTTGTTACTTCAATTTTCATTTCTACCTCACATTCTCCTATTCTCGAATTATCATCAAAACAATGACTAAACTTTTCTAAAATTTTATCTAGCCGAGAAAGATCCTCGCCCTCTAAATCACTATATTTATCATTATTACATTCCGAAACTTGACCTCGAGCTAGACATCGCTTTGAATAAACTGTAATTGGTTCATATTGTAAATTCAATACATCAATATACCCTACATTGCCAAATATCTCAGTCGTTTGTTCGGGTATATCTATCTCTTTACCTAACTCTCTGTGCTCGGAACGATGAACCTTAACTGTATCGGTAGAAACGCTATCTTCTGTGTACACTATTATTCGATTTAAACCTTGTACCAGTACAGTGTCATGAGGAATTTTAAGTTCTATTTTTAATAGTGTTGCTTCGGCACAAGCAATTGGAAGTTCCTGTACAAAATCACTGTTTCTGGTAAAGGTTAAAGTGTCAGTAGTTTTGGTTAAATGAATACCAGGTAATTCACTAAACGCGCGTCCTACAATCATGTCAGTTTCTTGAAGGTCGTCTCGAACTACAAGAACTGAAGTTTGAGCTGAAATATTATCGACATGCAGTTCAAGTAAAGCCTCGCCTTCAGGAGTGATAATCTGTCCACCATACCCTTTAATGCTTGTATTCGACTGAGTTTTGAACTGCAGCGCTATTCGTTTTGCTGCTGTTAATGTAATTGTATTACAAGCACTACCCAAATCAATATAAGCTGTTAAGTGAAACCCGTTAGCTGAGACACTTTTATGATATTTACGGTCACCTTCATCGATAGGACGAATATGGTATAGTTTTGATTTTTTTTCACGACTTTCCTCAGTTTTAGGAGCCGTATTTGAGGAAGAAGCATTTGAATTCAATTTATTTTTAAGGCTATAACAGTCATCGCGAATGTGACCCACTTTATTACAATGAGAGCACTTTTTCGAAGATCTACAGTTCTCAGTTTTATGACCTACCTTATTACAAGTTATACAGCGCAAGCTATCCCTACAATTGACAGAGGTATGACCCCTACGTCCACAAGTGAAACACCGGGGCCTATTGTCATTAGAAGGTTCACTATTTTTGGGAGAGGGGGTAGGATCGACAGATGAGTCTGTCAGATAATTAAGTAAGGAACGCGTGTCTCTACACCCTGTACCACGAGCTCCTGCTTTTAACAATGGGTCACCTAGTGTGAAAATAATAACATCACAAATCATATCATCTTTAAGTTCGCACAGTTTACCTTGGGCTAATTTTTTGTAATAAAAATCTATTACCCGTTCATCCCGACGCTTGGTGACTGTCACGAAGTCGTGTAGCTTAGCAGCCAGACCACGGCCAGCAGGGAAGTAATCTGCAAGCCGCTTCTTCCAATCCGTCCATGAAATATTGATGTCATCTTGATGTCCAAACCACAGCAGCGCGTTGCCCTCCAAGCTCGCCGTCATGTGGTAGATAAGAGTTTTTTCGTTCCAGCCGTATATGTGCGCGAGGGACTCCAGGCGATGCAACCATGTGTGAACAGACAAAGTATCAGAATTACCGTTAAATTTTGGAATATTGTCTGGTTTCCCTATAAATCGTAGACTGTTGCCAAACTCTAGTACTGGTACGTGGCTTTCAGGTAAATAATTGTTGTTGCCGTGGTTTATATTCGTGGTAACTGAATGGGGTGCCTGGATAGCCGGGCATGTTACGGTACATGGTGCACTAGTAACCACCGAAGGTGTCGTTGTAGCCATATCAGCCCTCGTGGTGACATTAGCTGAACTAACATCTGGCTGCCGTGTGGTATTTTCACAAGTCACAATGCAAGGATTATTAAATGTAGTAGACGTACCTGCTGTTACAATTGTGTCCGGGGCGTTGTTTAAGCCTGTAACACCAGGAGACTGCGTTTCAGTTTGCTTTGTCCTGCTTTGTTCCAATAACTGCTGGAGCATTTGTTCCACGCGATCCAACCGGTCTTTGTTGCTTGGGCCTCGTGGTTTTCGAGCCTTTTTGGAAGGCGGAGGTGCGACTTCTTCATCCTCTTCATCACTATCACTAATCCGTTGACGTCCAGATCGAGCATTCATTATGATAGGGAGCGACAATAGCACGTGGGAAAAAAATCGAGCACTTCTGATATGTAAGAGAGGGTAAATTTAAATAATAGAAGGGAGTGGCAGTAACAGTACTTTACTTCACCAAAGCCATCTTTCATCTGCCGCCTCAACCTAATGCCTGGCACCAAGTCCTTTCCCCCACCACCTAACCGGCACAATGTTTCCGTTACAAAAATAGTCAAATGAAAACTTATTTAAAACTATAGACGTGCAAACATGATGTGATTATTGGCTTATATTTGATTTCTTTTAAATACATTGCAATTTCACTTTTGAGTTTAATTACTGGCAGTTTTAACAATTATCACATTTAAGTTGCCTTAAAATAGTAAAGAAGGTAGTGCAACATAATCCAGTGAAAATTAATAACTAACAGTACTTATTGTATTATTTAAACACTAGTTTCTGCCGGCGACTTCGTCCGAGACCTAGACAATAACTAGTCGTCCCTACAGAGATTAAATTCATCTAATATTACCTAGCCGGTATGCAATCATGACGTTTTGCTACCAATACCATATGCTATCCAGACACTTTTCCTTATGCGTCGTTTTACAACCAAGACTATAATAACTTGGACGTAAACTCTATTAGTCATTTTGCAACTTCGGGCGTTATGCTATAGTTGTCGATCGAACAACTAAGACATTCTACTCACTAGGGCATTCTGCAAAAAAGACATTGTGCTTACCAAGACCTTATGCAACTAAGACGTTTTGCTTATAGAGTCGTTATGCAATCTAGTCCTTACGAACCTAACCCTAAATTTCATCCAACCTGTCCAGCCGTTCTGGCGTGAAAGAGTAACAATCATCCATCTATCCATCCGTACTTACAAACTTTATTAGGATAACTAACTAACTAACGTAACTATAACGTCTGGGGCCCGCGGCCAATTCGTCAGATGGCGCTCCTTCCACAATATAAAGAAGCGCACCAGCGTCCCTTCTGTGCTCTAAACCAAGCCAGTCCGCCCCTGCCACCGTATAGATTAGTTACGCCACTGGTCCTGCCCGCGCCCGCGAGGCCGCACTGCAGCGGTCGCCGCAACACTTTTTGCGGGTGGTAGGGCCTTGTGCAAGGTCCGTCCGGATCGCTACCACCATCTTACTCGCTAATCCTGCCGCTAAGTAGCAGTGCTTGCACTGCTGTGTTCCAGTGTGGAGAGTAAGACAGCCGGGGAAATTACGGACACAAGAGGCATTTCATCTTAGTCCTCTAGGTTGGCAACGCATCTACAATCCCTCCGGAGTTGCGGGTGTCTATGGGCAGTGGTGATCACTTACCATCAGGTGACCCACTTGCTCGTTTGCCTTCCTATTCATATAAAAAAAAAAAAAAAAGTTACGGCACTGGTCCTGCCCGCGCCCGCGAGGCCGCACTGCCGCGGTCGCCGCAGCACTTACCACTGCAGGTCGACGAGGCCGCCGCGCGCCGCGACCTGCGCCTTCACGCGGTTGGCGAAGGCCACGGCGTGCTCGGCGTCGCCGCGCCGCATGGGCGGCAGGTACCACACGTCGCACACGATCGCCCACGAGGACATCATGTTCAGCAGGTAGTGCAGCATGCCGTAGCGGGAGCTGTTCCAGAACGCGTCGCCGAAACGCGGGTCGTATCTGTACGTAATAAATCAGTAGAAAGTTCGTGAAAAATAAAACACAAAAAAGTAGATGTTACAATTTTTGACTGTATGTTATGTATGTATGTATGGATGTGTTCATTTAGGTATGTCTGTGTTCGCTAATCTCCAAACTAAATAGTGACACTACTCACTGAATAGTCACACTGCTGACTGAATAGTGCGACTACTCACTGAATAGTTACACTGCTCACTAAATAGTCATACTGCTGACTGAATAGTAAAACTTCTCACTGAATAGTCACACTGCTGACTGAACAGTGACACTGCTGACTGAATAGTGCGACTACTCACTGAATAGTTACACTGCTCACTAAATAGTCATACTGCTGACTGAATAGTAAAACTCCTCACTGAATAGTCACACTGCAGACTGAATAGTGAGACTACTCACTGAATAGTCACACTGGTCACTAAATAGTGACACTACTCACTGAATAGGCACACGGCTGACCGAATAGTGAGGCTACTCACTGAATAGTCACACTGCTCACTAAATAGTGAGACTACTCACCGAACAGTCACACTGCTGACTGAATAGTGAGACAACTCACTTGATCGACACCGGGTAGATGAGGCCGCCCACTTCGAAGCTGCCCTTCTTGAACTGCATCACGGACGTGTTGTTGATGCAGGTACCCTCGGGGAAGATCAGGATCGGCGGGTTGTCCGGCACAGAGATGTGCTCCTTGAGCCTGAACGAGGAACAACAACGTAACATAATTACACATAAACGGATAACTCACTTATAAAAAGTCGAGTGATGCTCGACATGTTTCGGACTATTTCGAAGTCCTTTTTCCAAGAGCGCTCGCCCCTTCGAAACTTCGAGGACTTCGAAATAGTCCGAAACATGTCGAGCATCACTCGACTTTTTATACGTGAGTTATCCGTTTATGTGTAATTATGATTGAGTCTCACGGTAGTTTCATGTTGAAAGAAACAATGTAACAATCCAGCCAGCCAATGAGAGGGGGGGGGGGGGGGGGGGAGAGATTGATTTATTTATTTATTTACTAGCTTCTGCCCGCGACTTCGCGTAGAATTAGATTGAAGAACCGATGTTGACAGTATATTCTGCAATATTTTTTACGTTGCGACTCTAGGCAGCTACGATTTCTGACATGTTAATCGCTATCCCGCGGGAACTATGCAATTTTCAGGGATAAAAAGTAGCCTGTGTGTTAATCTAGGGTACCAGCTATCTCCGTTCCAAATTTTATCAAAATCCTACCAGCCGTGAAGAAGTAACAAACATACGCACTCACAAACTTTCGCCTTTATAATATTAGTGTGATTTAATAATCACACACATCTATTTTTCAAGTTACCCAATACGATCTAGGAGAAAATTATATTATCCTACTAATATTATAAATGTGAAACTTTGTGAGTATGGATGTTTGGATGTTTGTTACTCTTTCACGCCAGAACGGCTGGACAGAGCTGGATGAAATTTGGAACAGAGACAGATTATAGTCTGGAATAACACATAGGCTACTTTTTATCCCGGAAAATTGCGTAATTCCTGCGGGATAGCGATAACCGAATTCTATGCAGACGAAGTAGCGGGCAACAGCTAGTATTGCAATAATTTTTACGTGGCGACTCTAGGCAGCTACGACCTTTGACATGTTTATCGCTATCCCGCGTGAACTATGCAATTTTCCGGGATACAAAATAGCCTATGTGTTGATCTAGGCCCTAGATTCTAGGGTACCAGCTATCTCCGTTCCAAATTTTATCAAAATCCTACCAGCCGTTTGCGCGTGAAGAAGTAACAAACATACGCACTCACAAACTTTCGCTTTTATAATATTAGTGTGATTTAATAATCCCATACATCTATCATTACGGTTACCCAATACGATAAAGGAGAAAATTATATTATCCTACTAATATTATAAATGTGAAAGTTTGTGAGTATGGATGTTTGGATGTCTGTTACTCTTTCACGCCAGAACGGCTGGACAGAGCTGGATGAAATTTGGAACATAGACAGATTATAGTCTGGAATAACACATAGGCTACTTTTTATCCCGGAAAATTGCGTAATTCCTGCGGGATAGCGATAAACGAATTCTATGCAGACGAAGTTGCGGGCAACAGCTAGTCATCAATAATTTGATTCCCCTTTCCACCTATACGCCCAACAATCATGCTAAAGCGTGGCCTTTGGGTCTTGTTACCCTAGGCTCTGTCTACCCCGCAGCACATTTACCTCCTAGCGACGGCGTGGCGGTCCTTCACCTCGGACCTCTCGAACCAGATGTGGGGCGAAGCCCGAGCCAGGGCCCGCTGGAGGAGCCCCAAGAAGCCCCCGTGCCTCTGCCCGATCTAAAACACGCACATCGATTAAACATACATACATACATACATACCGTCACGCCTCTTTCCCACAGGGGTAGGCAGAGACTACTTTGTTCCACTTGCTACGATCCTGACATACTTCTTTCGCTTCATCCACATTCATCAATCTCTTCATACATGCTCGTCGGTTTCGGGTACTCCTGACCTGACCTTTTTCCAAAACGTCTCCTATTTGGTCTCGAAACGTCCGTCTAGGCCTTCCCCTCCTAACGTTACCATTCACACTCCCCATATAGATCTGTTTAGTTAATCTACTTTCATCTATCCGCTCTACGTCGATTAAAACAAGTAAATAAAAAAAAAACCTATAATAGACTCAGTGGCGTAGCTACCAAGGGACTAGGCGGGGCAGTGCCCCGGGGGCCCTCGAATCCTTACCCAAAAATCTCGATCGAACTATTATTATTAAAACGTAACCAGTTTCCAGAGCCTTCCTGTTCCTGAAAGGGTCGGCAACGCACCTGTGATTCCCCAAGTCTTGCAGGTGTCCCTGGGCGATGGTGATTACTTTCCATCAGGTGACCCGTCTGCTCGTTTGCCCCCTCTTATATATAAAAAAAAAAGTTTAGATAGTATTAGGGCCCCATTTTTTTATTTGCGCCAGGGCCCTTGGTTACCTAGCTACGCCACTGAATAGACTACAAGCCCATGGAAAAAAAAAACATGTGAAATGAACCAGCGTGAATGAAGCTTAGAAGGCTGTTACTATATCATAAAATAACTCTGAGCGCTATGCCGTCATTTCTGAGCGGTACAGATTTTTTCTCATACATTGAAAAAAAAAAGACAAAATTGCACTAACTTCCGACACCACCACTTCAAAGCGGCACTAAGTTTTTCGACATTGATTTTTAATCATCTATAAGCTATAAAAACGCCGTAAATTAATAATTAGTCGTAATTCCTCACTTGTACCTGAGAAATTCCATAAATGTACCGCTCAGAAATGACGGCATAGCGCTCAGTTATTTTATGATATAGTAACAGCCTTCTAAGCTTCATTGACGCTGGTTCATTTCACATGGTTTTTTTTTCCATGGGCTTGTATTCTATAACATAATTGTTATAAAATGTCATGAGACTATGATTCCTAAACATTCCGGCGGACGTGATACATCATGTGCCAGTAATTTCAACGGTTGTCACTACGCCGGAACACAACAGCGTAAGCGCTGCTCGGCGGCAGGAATGACGAGTAAGGTGGTACCGGTAAGGACGGTCCTTGCACAAAGTTATACCACATATAGAAATTACACATGCAAAAAATTTAAACTGAATCGCTTTGCCGAACTGTCTATTATTTTGGTGGATCAACTTTTTCTTGTCACTCGTTGCTATGGTTACCGTCTCCTCGGTCACTCTTTAAACCGACGCTGTATGGTCATTTTCATTGAAACTGTATGTACGGTAATAGTAACACAGATTATTTACAGACGGCGTCACTTATAGTTCTTCCAATCATTTATTTTCTCGATGACAGCTCCCGTAGAATGTAACTGCGCTTTTTACGCAAAAATTAACTTTTAAATGCGAGGTATAAAAAATATGACAACTGCCTAATTTTGTTCGTTGATCTCATATAATATTCATTTAAGACAAATTGAGTCCATATATGCAGTGATATTTTTTAAAGTGCGATAAACAATGAACATTTTCATAAAGTTACATTCTATGGGATTAATCATTGTAATTGTAATCCCATAGAATGTAACTTTATGAAAACGTTTATTGTTTATCGCACTTTAAAAAAATATCACTTTTGACTGTGTTCTACCGTACAACGTTGCCGACATTTTTGAATACTGTATTTATTACTTTGACATTGCCGAAATCATCGCATCGATCGATGGGGCCATATTAAAAAGAAGAAGCAGCCATTTTTTTTTATTTGTGATGTTATGGACGTACATATCAGCCGTTATGGGACCGACAAGAGACTGAGTAAACTGTTTTTAGTTTTTACAAAATATATGAGTCAACAGAAAAATCTGTAACTTTTTTCTGTAGCTAAGGATTGTTATTCCTATCAATAGAAAAATCATCAAGCCCTTTTAAAATACTCATCCATTCCCAATTCATCTAACAAAATGTACTACTCTTGTACAATACACACAACCGAATAACAACAAGAATTAGTTGATCCACCAATTATTCGGTATTAAATAACACAAAATACATTTCTAATTTCTGCCCCCATCATATCAAGTCATGCATTCGTTTTCCGATGCAACGTAACAGCTCCACATTGTCCCAAGCACAATCGACAATTTAATGATGACAAATTTAATGACTGATCAGCAACTGACTTACCAGCTTGAATGACCGAACACTTACTGCCACAAATCCACCTAATATTGTTGGCTAGTTTTGTTGATCACTAACAGAGTAGAGTTGTGAGGCTCGTATGAGTGAGGCTTGTTGGTCACAGTTGGTTGGTCACTGTTGTCGTTCCGTCACTAACCAGCGAGTAGCAGTTGTCGCACATCAGCACTACTCACACGACTTGTCATATTGCTAGCTATTGTAGCAGTGTTGGTCACTGTTGTCGTTCCGTCACTTTAAGTGACTCACTTACCAGCGAGTAGCAGTTGTCGCACATCAGCACGACTCACACGAATTGTCATATTGCTAGCTATTGTAGCAGTGTTGGTCACTGTTGTCGTTCCGTCACTTTAAGTGACTCACTTACCAGCGAGTAGCAGTTGTCGCACATCAGCACGACTCACACGACTTGTCATATTGCTAGCTATTGTAGTAGTGTTGGTCACTGTTGTTGTTCAGTCACTTTTAAGTGACTCACTTACCAGCGAGTAGCAGTTGTCGCACATCAGCACGACTCACACGAATTGTCATATTGCTAGCTATTGTAGCAGTGTTGATCACTGTTGTTTTTCCGTCACTTTAAGTGGCTCACTTACCAGCGAGTAGCAGTTGTCGCACATCAGCACGACTCACACGAATTGTCATATTGCTAGCTATTGTAGCAGTGTTGGTCACTGTTGTCGTTCCGTCACTTTAAGTGACTCACTTACCAGCGAGTAGCAGTTGTCGCACATCAGCACGACTCACACGAATTATCATATTGCTAGCTATTGTAGCAGTGTTGGTCACTGTTGTCGTTCCGTCACTTTAAGTGACTCACTTACCAGCGAGTAGCAGTTGTCGCACATCAGCACTACTCACACGAATTATCATATTGCTAGCTATTGTAGCAGTGTTGGTCACTGTTGTCGTTCCGTCACTTTAAGTGACTCACTTACCAGCGAGTAGCAGTTGTCGCACATCAGCACGAGCGCGTCGATGGGGCTCGTGTGGTTGGCGACGCATATCCCGCCACGCGGCTTGTTGTGAACGTCGTGATACGTTATCACGGCGCTTATGCACCGCGACAAGAAGTTGAAGCACATTATGCTGATGCCGTAGTTGACCTTCTGTTTGAACAGGCCGTCCGGCAGGGTGCCCACGCACGCCGTGCAAACCACAAGGAACCACACCTAGCGGTAGCAATGACACGGCTGGATAAGAGCCAGGCCGCGAAGCGTTTCAACAGCGCCATCTTTACGTTACTAAAATTGGTGAATACGTCCATGGATCTCTAGCCAATTACTAGCTCGGTAGGCTTATAAACTAACTCGCTCGCAATCGCCATCGTGTTCATTTTGACAGTTCATGTATGGGCTGACATTTGGCATCGGAATCAGCCAGCTGTCACATTCATACAAGAACTGTCACAATGAACACGATGGCGATTGCGAGCGAGTTAGATAATAAACCTACAGAAGACGATCACGTAAATATGTAAATCTGCACAGCTAGCACGGTAGCTGTATCGCAAGATAGACTGCCAGTCTTTTATAATTACACATAAACGGATAACTCACGTACAAAAAGTCGAGTGATGCTCGACATGTTTCGGACTAAAGCCATTGAAATAAGTCGGTATCCCAATTTCAACCGGGATAGTGGATGGTCGGTGCCCCCGAGTTGGAAAACTGTTTTAAATATTGACCAAACGGTGAGTGTGAGCGAACCTTTACGGAGTGACGTGATCAGTGTTGTGTGCTGCCCGACATTTGACAATAATAAAAATGACGATGAAAACGAGGGTAGTTGTGCGCCGCTGTCAGTTGCGTCGAACCGCGCGAGCAGAGCGCTGGCGCGCAGTGTTCGTGTCGCTGCCGCCGGGGCGAGCGCTCTTGGAAAAAGGACTTCGAAATAGTCCGAAACATGTCGAGCATCACTCGACTTTTTGTACGTGAGTTATCCGTTTATGTGTAATTATGATTGAGTCTCACGGTAGTTTCATATTGAAAGTGCCAGTCTTTTTCTTAGTGTTCGTTCTAGAAAGAGGGTAGTCTATCTCGCTCGCGACGCAGCTCTCGCGTGCGTGCTAGTCGAGCTGACGCGAAGTGACAATTGGATTGCATGCCAGTTGCTGGTGAAATGTGTGATACTTTTAAATGTTTTAACAACCTCTTGTACTGCTTGTAAACAAAATAAAGATATTCGTATTTGGTATTAGGGCGTTTTCAAAAAAAAAAAATATTTTTTTTCCAGAATTTAAATATTTTGGCTTTTTCTTACTCAGAATCGTTTACCCTATCGATTCACATACAAGAAAAAATGTGTCTCTGATTCTACTATGGAATTATTTTTCCTGTTCGTCACGTTCCGCACTTAAGTACTAGTACTACATTGAAAGAAGTGACGAACTGGAATGGAAATTTCGGGACACATTTTTTCTTGTACAAGGATCGATATGGTAAACTATTCTGAGTAAGAAAACCCAAAAATAGTTAAATTCTGGAAAAAATGTTCATGTGGATATTTCTTTGGAAAACGCTCATTAGTAAACAAAATCACAGATTTTACTAACTTAAAGATATGGCGGTTGAAACTCTTCGCGGTCTTACCCATAAAAACTGTCTCTCAGAATTGTCCCAGAATATAAGAGCAGTCGGGTTAGCCTTACTAACTGAACACTCGTGTGAAGATTTATCATAATAATTTTAGTTTCAAAGTTAAGTCGCCCCTTTAATATTTGACCGCCAAAAAAAACTCAAGCTTTCAATCAATCTGACCCAACCATCTGCTGAGATATTCTGAAATAATTACTAGACAGCTCGCATATCAAATGTAAGGACAACACAAGAATGAAAAAAAAGGCAGAAACAACACAATATGAACCAAAAAGCCAGACGTCACAACCCGAAAATAAACTTTAGAAAAAAAAAACAATACCATAGAGAAACACTGGTTATAGCTGAGCACGGCAACATCGATTATCGTCGTGTGGTTGGCAACGCAGATACCGCTTTTGGGCAAGTTTTTTTTATCGTGGTAATTGACTACCACAGATAGCGAACGCACTAGTATCCTTATGGATACAAGGTATGACAGTTTGCCGATGATCCGTTGAATTCTTCCGGCTGGCAACACACTCGCTAGGGTGGTAGACGTCAGCATGAATGTTATCTGTGTTGCCACGTTACAGCGTTAGTAGATTTAGTAGAAAAGGTTAAAGTTGAAAAATAAGAAGAAAAATAATATAATGTACAATAGAAGAGTTAGTTTTAGTGAACAATAAACAATTATCTCGCTGCTCAGCTACCACACATAAAAAATAGCCAAGTCTGTGTAAAAAACAAACAGTGTTTTTTGCAAACACTAGCTGTATCCCGCGGCTTCGCCTCCGTTCCATTTTTTTTTCTCTCTTTGACAACATTCCGTGGAACTTGAGAAACGTATGAAAAAAATATTAGCCGAATTGGTCCAGCGGTTCTCGAGTTTTGTGCATAGCAACATTAATATTTATTTTTTAAGTATTTCACACAGACTTCGGTCTAGCATGTGTAGTAGCGGAGTAGCAAGTTATCCTGCACATAAATGCGAGGTTTAAAAAACTTACAAAAATACAGAATAATGTTGCCATTATGTTTCGAATACACTTTCAATTAAATTTTGTTTTATACAAACAAAACTTGAAGCATTTGAGTTTATTAACAGGCGATCTTTAGCTGTCATTATTTGTTATCAATTCCAATTGTACATCTACCCGTTTCTGAGAAAAAGGGTTTACACAGACAACTAAGTCATCTTATAAAGGTGACTTTTTTCCTTTAGAGGTATGGAATCCTAAAAATATACTACACTTTTTGCATACGTGTATTAGATGCAAAAAGACTAGCGGGAAAACGACGATTTATTTCAAACGGCCGTCAACTCGCTAACCGAAGTTGTCAAATAGCTGTCAATGTTGAAAGTCAGTAATATATCCGATAAAATTTGACGTTTCATCATTAACATCGGACATCCACCGTTGGACATAAGCCTCCCCCATCCCTCCAGTAGACTACAAATCCACGGACAAAAAAAACATGTGAAACGAACCAGCGTGAATGAAGCATAGAAGGCTGTTACTATATCATAAAACAACTCTGAACGCTATGCTGTCATTTCTGAGCGGTACAGATTTTTTCTCATACATTGAAAAAAAAATTGCTCTAACTTCTGGCACCACCACTTTAAAGCGGTACTAGGTTTTTCGACATTTATTTTTAATCATCTATCATCTATAAGCTATAAAAAAGTATTGCAATTCTATTAAATTAAACTTGCTGTAAGAATTCTATTTAATCTTTATTAATTCCAAAAGCAACAACTTAGCCGTACATGGCTTTAACGAAAGAGAACGAAGCGCCACCGTGTGGCCAAATATGACAACTTAAAGATGCGTTTCTAAAGTAAGCTAAACAATACAGTTCGCAGCAATGCATAAACCTTAAAGTTTATATTTCAACACTCCCACTTAAACTTATAAGGTTATGTATGAATATGTAAACTACAACCAAATAACATACTACTATTGCCTACTAACATAAAATTAAGTAAGACTCAAAACAACATTTTGTCTCTAATGCAATTAAATTTACAAACAGGCAGAGCCTTAGTAAGGAAATCTGCCAGTTGAGAAGAACTTTCAACATACTTAATATTAATTATCTTTGCCTCAACCTTCTCCCTAATAAAATTATACCTCACATCTATGTGCTTACTTCTCTTATGAAAAACTGGATTATGAATTAATTTAATTGCACTCTGGTTGTCAACATATAAAGTCACAGACTCTTGAGGCACATCTATGTCTAACAAAAATTGTCTAACCCACAGTATTTCTTTAGCCGCATCACTAGCAGCCATATACTCAGACTCTGTTGTTGACAAAGCCACGGTGTTCTGTTTTCTACTTGACCATGTAACAGGCCCACCATTCATCAAAAATATATATCCAGTGTTAGACCTCCTAGTGTCTAGATCACCAGCAAAATCTGAGTCCGAATATCCCACTAGTTCACTATTATTATAATACTTAATCGACTTATCCTTGGTATTTATTAAATAGCGAATAATTCGCTTTAAAGCATTCACATGTGGTGTGCCTGGATTAGTCACATACCTACTTACAAGATTGACTGCATAAGATATATCTGGTCTAGACACAGATGACAAGAACAATAAAGCTCCTACAGCCTCTCTATATGGGAAATTATTACAGTTTTCAACACCCACACTTTTTGTTAGCTGTACATTTACATCTACTGGTGTACTGCAACCTTTGGCATCTAACATATTAAACTTTTTAATTATGCTCTCTATGTATCGCTTTTGACTGACAGACACACACCCTTGTTGTTTATTTATCTCCATACCAATAAAAGAGTTGCAATCTAACACTTTTATTTCAAACTTTTGTCTTAAGTCATTTAAAATGATGGATAAAATATCCTTACTTTTTGAAATTAACAATCCATCATCGACATAGATTATTAACAATACTTTGATATTATCAAAATATCCCACAAATACACAGTTATCAGACTGACATGCTTTAAAACCATATGTAGTTAGAAATGAGCAAAACTTTTTATTCCAGCATCTGGAACTCTGCTTAAGTCCATATAAAGATTTGTTCAACTTACATACTTTAGATGAGTCAGCCTCAACCCCCGCTGGCAACTCCATGTAGATTTCTTCGGACAGCTCACCATACAAGAAGGCGGTCTTCACGTCGAACTGCTGCATCTCTAGAGCTTCTTTGGCTGCCAAGCTCAACAACAACCTAACAGAATCATACCGACTAGTTGGAGAGAATGTCTCCTTGTAATCTACATCTTTTACCTGTGTAAAGCCGCGAGCACACAATCTCGCTTTAAATCTCTCTATATCTCCTTCTTTATTCCTTTTTACACAGAATACCCACTTACAGGTAATAGGTTTCTTTTCTGTCTTATCAGTTATTGTCCAACTATTATTATCATCATGCGATTGAAGCTCTTCTTTAATAGCACTCTTCCAATCTTGACAATTCATACCAGTAACTGCCTCTTCATATGTCCTTGGTATCTCCACTTCAACAAAATTTGCCTCCATATTTGTACCTTGCCTGGGACGAAGTGTCATTCTACTTTGCAGCTCTTCCCCAGTAGTAATCTGTCTTGAAGGTATAAACGTCTCATCAGAATCATCAGAAGCACTTTGCATGTTGTCATCTGATGATAGTTCTTCTAATACTTCTTGCTCTACTGGCTCATTTTGACTTACACTTGGCTCATCATCATTTATTTTAATCTGTGCAATATTTTCTCGTAGTTCTAGTACACAATTCTCATCAAATCTGACATCTCTAGATATAGTAATTTTCTTTGTACTGTTATCATACATCCTGTAATTTTCTTGGTCATATCCAACCAACAACATCTTCACACTCTTCTTATCCAGCTTCTTCCTTTTTTCTTTTGGTACATGTACATAGCCCACAGAACCAAAGATTCTGACATGCTGTAGACTTGGTTTGTCTCCATACCAAAGCTCATGCGGAGTAGTGTTAGGTGTTTGGCTAGACGACGTCCTGTTCAATAGGTAAACTGCACAGTGCACTGCTTCTGCCCACAAATTCAAGGGAACATCTTTGGCATAAAGCATAGATCGGGCACTTTCCATTATTGTTCTCAATTCCCTTTCGGCTCTACCATTCTGTTGTGGTGTATAAGGAGCCGTACACTCGTGTTTTATTCCTTTATCATCCAGGAACTTCTTAAATTCATGGTTCTTATACTCTGACCCATTATCCGTATGTAAAGTGCGCACATCATGTAAAAACTTGTTCTTCACAATAGCATTGTACTTCATAAAACAATCAAGCACTTCATTTTTCTGCTTCATGAAGTAAATATGGCGATAACTTGTCGCTCCATCTTTAAAAAGCACAAAATATCTCATACCAGACACTGACAGTTCATCTATAGGGCCACAGACATCACTATAAACAATGTCACCAGCTTGAGACGGGCCTCTATGAGATGTCTTGAACGGCGGCCTTGCTTGCTTGCCATATTGACAGGCTTCGCAAACAAAATTATCACCTCCAGTCAATGCTACAGGAATAACACCACTTTTACTCATATTTTGAATTTCCTTCACATTCACATGACCTAGTCTTTCATGCCACACTTTAATGTCTGATTGCACCACATTACAACTTTCTTGTTTGACAATTTTAATGTCCAACTCATAAAGATTGTTTTCTTGTAACCGCGCACACATTACCACAACTTTGTCTTTCATCACAAATGCACTTTGATTGTCTTTCACTATGACATATCCTCGTCTGGTTGCTGCACCCTCAGAAAACAAGTTTCTTCGCAGGTCAGGCACATAAAGTACATCTTTTAATATACTTTGCTCCCACTGTCCCTTAACCAACTTCTTAATCAAAACAGAACCTTTACCACAAACTTCAATATCTTGCTTGTTTCCAGCTCTGTTGTTGACAGTTCTACTTTCAGTTCCATTCTGATGCTCATTCAGCTCACAGAAAAATTCTCTCTTGTATGTCATGTGCATGGAGGCTCCACTGTCCAATATCCATGCATCTTCTCCATAGCTAAAAGAACAAGCGTTCTCAGCACTAAATGCTAACATGTCTGGTTGCTCTTGGTTCTTTCGAACAGATTTCTTTGGCGCTTTGCAGTCTCTGGCAAAGTGTCCTCTTTTATTACAGTTGTAACATACAAATCGATGGCTTGTGCTAGCTTGATTTGGCTTAGCTTTCACACGCTTCTCACTGCCTTTGCTAGTCACAAGGGCCGTCTCGCTGCTAGAATCGTTCACAAGACTTGCCTCCTCGTCAATCAATCTCGAAGTCAAGTTCTGAATAGTCTGGTTGGCCGAATCAAGTGACAACCAAGCTTGTCGGAGAGACCGATATGATGATGGTAATGTACTCAATATCTTCGTCATTACTGCAGTGTCACTGAGTTGTTCACCAGACTCTCGCAACTGTTTTGCTAAGCTTTCAACTTTCGATACATGTTGCGCCATCGTATCACTCGAACAATAATTATATTGGTAGAATTTCTCGTGCACCATCATCTTGTTAAATTCAGACTTATGCTCATATATAGCTTCAAGCTTGTCCATCACCTCCTTGGCGGTGTCACAATTCTCAATTAAGGAAATCTGATTAAGATCCATTGATGATGTCAAAATGAACATCGCCATTCCATCCCTTTTATTCCACTCCACCAACTCCTCGCTACTTTTGGGCTTCACAAAATTTATATCGATGCCTTTTGCTCGTAACGCACACTTTAATTGGAATTTCCATTGCTTAAAATTACGCCCATCAAATTTTTCAATTTTCATCGAGTTCGCAACCTCCATCTATAATGGCGCCGGCCGGTTCTTATTCTCGTGAATTTCGTTCGAAAAATAACTGCTCTTTACGCAAGTAAAACTGAATTTTCACGTGTCCTGGGCCCATAACCTATTGCAATTCTATTAAATTAAACTTGCTGTAAGAATTCTATTTAATCTTTATTAATTCCAAAAGCAACAACTTAGCCGTACATGGCTTTAACGAAAGAGAACGAAGCGCCACCGTGTGGCCAAATATGACAACTTAAAGATGCGTTTCTAAAGTAAGCTAAACAATACAGTTCGCAGCAATGCATAAACCTTAAAGTTTATATTTCAACAAAAAGCCGTAAATTAATAATTAGTCGTAATTCCTCACTTCTACCTGAGAAATTCCATAAATGTACTGCTCAGAAATGACGGCATAGCGCTCAGTTATTTTATGATATAGTAACAGCCTTCTAAGCTTAATTCACGCTGGTTCATCTCACATGTTTTTTTTCCATGGGCTTGTAGTCTACAGTTGCCTCGTTCCGAGGCGGCTTGCATCCACCGTGAACGCGACTAACCAGTAGGCTTATTGTCTTACTCGCTCGCAATCGCCATCGTGTTCATTGACAGTTCTTGTATGAACGTGACAGCTAGCCAGTTCCGATGCCAACTGTCAGCCCATACATGAACTGTCAAAATGAACACGATGGCGATTGCGAGCGAGTTAGACAATAAGCCTACTGGGCATCCGTCCTCGTCGTTCCAACTCTATTAACTCTTTATTTAAATTCCGCCCTTTAACTTTAACACATTCTTGGGAGCGGATCAGAATACATAAAGTTTAAAATGTATAATGGGCTAAAATACATAATGGTTCAAAATATATAACGCAATTTTCTGTAAAACTATTAGCTAAATGAACTTTTTTGATATCGTAATCTATAGATTGGTTTAGGTTAGGTTAGGTTTGTTTTATAACAATCCTGTTAATTTGTAACTTTCTGAGAAAATCGCATTATATATTATAAACCATTATGTATTTTAACCCATTATACATTTTAAACTTTATGTATTTTAATACGTACCCCACATTATTCGTGACAGCTCTTGACAATACATCTGTAGCAAACAACAAAATACTCACTCCGATGACGAATATCATGATCCTCAACGGCAGCAGGAAGAAGTAACGCACCACGAAACCCATCATCCAAATGATGGTCAACCGCCATGACAAGAATTCGTACTGCCTGAAAACATACTACAACTTAGCTTGGTTACTTCATTTTTTTAGCACTAAAAGTAAACTATCTCGACATATCTTTTTATGAACATAAAATATTTACCTTGCTACTCCGCTACTCACGTGCAAGATAACCAAACCTGTGTGAAATATATATGTTTTACATACAATCCCTCCCTACACTGAAATGGACCTCCTCAAAGTAACGCCCGATTCAATAAAATATGCCTTTTTATTGGAAAACAGTTTAAAAAATAAACAACATCAAGTTCAAATTTAATATCTCTGCAATGTTTTGATTTGTAAACTTAGGTGGTTTTCACGTTCCCGCCTTTTTTCTCAAGTTTTTTTTTATGTCATCTGTCACCGTAAGCTATTTGAGACATTGTTAAAAACTTTTATTTTATTAAATCAGGCGTTACTTTGCAAGGTAAGGTTTGGCGTTGGGAGCGCTGCTGGGACAGTAACCGGCGGCCTCAGCCAAGGGGAACTGGGCTGAATGATCGCCATAGCGGATCGACAGCCCGCCTGATCCAGCCAGGCGTCCCCACATCATCATCATCATCATCAAGGTTTGGCGTTTGTAGCAAGGTAAAATTTTTTGTTCATTGATAAAAACGTTAGACTCGAACAAAACGCGCACTCCTCGGCCATCGACTTGGCTGTATGACATTGTCGTTCATTATTCCACTCTCTTAGAGTTTTTAAAAAGTTAAAAACAAATGAAAAACAGCCCGGCAATCCGATTTATGGTCAGAAAATTGCGCCTGCAATGTAATTCGGCCGTCAACAAGGCCCTTCGTGTCCTGTTACTTAGTATTCTAATGACGACATTTACGACAATGTTTGAAAAAAAAAAACAATTTTAAAATAAATGTCATCTATCTCGTGAATCGGACAAATTTGCGTCATTGCTCGCAATAATGTGGACATGACTCCAAAATTAATCAAATATGTCAAAATACATATATTAAGAATAAGTATATCCACGGAGGTTTTATACCTATAGAACTAGAAAACTTTTTTGTCAGAAATAATAATCATATCTAGCAGGATCGTGATTTCTTTATTATATAAAAATATTTACGAGAACGACAACTGCCACTTTAATTAACATTTTGCTAATAATTTTATGCATGTGTAAATTTTTATCTCCGGGAGTTCAAATTTTATTTCGAGAAATTAATTAAATAATTAATTATTATTGGTAACGTTGGGAGGGGAAGGCTTAGACGGACGTTTCGAGACCAAATAGGAGACGTTTTGGAAAAAGGTCAGGTCAGGAGTACCCGAAACCGACGAGCATGTATGAAGAGATTGATGAATGTGGATGAAGCGAAAGAAGTATGTCAGGATCGTAGCAAGTGGAACAGAGTAGTCTCTGCCTACCCCTGTGGGAAAGAGGCGTGACGGTATGTATGTATGTGTATGTATTAATTATTTGATTAATTTTTGAGTCATGTCCACATTATTGCGAGCAATGACGCAAATTTGTCCGATCTCTGCTCATGATACTTACATGTTGGTTCTCGTGAGCAGGTTCCAGCTCCTGAGCTCCTCAGCCTCGAAGACGGAGGTGACCTGGTCCTCGATGATGGACTCCATGCCGGCCTTCACCAGGTCCATGCAGTGGTACAGGTGGAACTCGAGGTTGTTCTGCAACATGGACGTTCCTCATTTAAACATCATCATCATCATGGTTAGAGCCAGTCCACACAGTCAGCTAGTCACTGGGCGAGTCAAATAAAATAGTTTGTACATCATCATCATCATCATCATCATCATCATCAGCCTATATTAGTCCACTGCTGGACATAGGCCTCCCCTAATGAGCGCCATAGCGCCCTGTCGTTTGTAGTTTGTACGTCGACGACAAAAATTCGCTTAAAAAATACAGACATACATACATAAATCACGTCTTTCTCCCTTACGGAGTAGACAGAGCCTAAGGTGACAAGATCCGAAGGCCACGCTTAGCATGATTGTGGGCGTATAGGTGGAAAGGGGAATCAAAACAGTGATGGGTAGCTAGCCGCATCGCCTGTATGATTAATATGCCCATTCCTTCGATGGTCTTTTACCATCTGCGCGGGAGGAGAAGCAACTGGTACAAAATGTACTGGTAAAAATGACATGTAATAACTATAATAGACTACAGGCCCACGTACAAAAAATGTGGGTCATATGAACCACCAGGTAACGTATATAGGACGATATAAGAGCATAAAATAATAAGATTCAACACTATGCCGTCACTTGTAAGCTGTCCAACTGGGTGCTGGTGAGAATTCAAAAGTGCAGGTAGAGTGAGTACATTTTGGTCATATGATTATGTACGGCATTTTTACCATCGATAGATCCATGAAAAATAATAAGAAAGCGCGCAGTGCCGTAAAAAAATGGTGAGCCACAAAGTCGATATTTTCTTTTGATTTTCTGACAATTTCGAGGGTAAATTTGGTCATTTGATTCTGTACGGCATCAGTTTTATACTGTTTCAATACAGCTTCTAATCCATTATTCCGCAACGCCGTACAAAAATTGTGCGACAAGGGGACAAAATCGAGGGTTGCAACCCCCTCTTTTTCCGTGGTCCGGGGGGTGATTTGACACAACATAAAATTAATTTATTTTGGAAGTATTTTATGCATAGATAATATTTTTTTACATGCCGTACATTTTCGTTGGTCCAAAGGTTTGTAGGGAAAAAACACTCAAGGAACGAACCCATAGAACGAAATGTATGAAAAAAATGGTCTGCATTAAAATGTACGGCATAATTTTTTCCTAATTTATTTATCTTAATACTATATAAAACAAGGGAAAAATTTAGAAAATTGCTATGTTCTATTAATCTATGAATATTTAAACTTTTGCAAATTCAGTTTTTGTATTTCTCTATAATTTTTTTTAGAACAGTTTCTTTTGAACGGCACTATTATATAACAGTTGTATTTTACAATATCATGTTAAAAAAAAAGTTGCCGTACAGAGTCAAATGATTTTACAGCTTTATAAATCAAGTATACCATGAAATTAAGATAATCATTCAAATGAACAATAATTTTTTGACGGCATTATTTGTAATAGTACTTTTGAGTGCTAGATAATGTTTTGGAACCGAAGCCGTACTGTTTCAAATCACCCCCCGGACCACGGAAAAAGAGGGGGTTGCAACCCTCGATTTTGTCCCCTTGTCGCACAATTTTTGTACGGCGTTGCGGAATAATGGATTAGAAGCTGTATTGAAACAGTATAAAACTGATGCCGTACAGAATCAAATGACCAAATTTACCCTCGAAATTGTCAGAAAATCAAAAGAAAATATCGACTTTGTGGCTCACCATTTTTTTACGGCACTGCGCGCTTTCTTATTGTTTTTCATGGATCTATCGATGGTAAAAATGCCGTACATGATCATATGACCAAAATGTACTCACTCTACCTGCACTTTTGAATTCTCACCAGCACCCAGTTGGACAGCTTACAAGTGACGGCATAGTGCTGAATCTTATTATTTTATGCTCTTATATCGTCCTATATACGTCACCTGGTGGTTCATATGACCCACATTTTTTGTACGTGGGCCTGTAGTCTATAAGTAGGTATTACGAATAAACGAGTATGAGTATGAGTATGAGTAGGTACATCCTATGTTTTTTCTTTACTCCCAGACCAGCATGGAAGCTTAAAAAATACTTGTTAATTATGTGTCTATCTGTCTGTCTGTCACGTTTTCACGGTTTTGCCACAAGACCGATTTAGTTGAAATTGGGTATTATCTGTATACCAAATCAGTAAATGAGTTTGAGTCCGGGGAAGGACATAGTATAAGTGTATAGTTTGAGTTCGAGTCTAGGATAGTTTTTATCCCAGAAAATTGTATATTTCCCGCGGAATAGCGATATGTCGCGGGCAACATCTAGTCCTTACTAATCCTTACTTCCTTACTAATATTATAAATGCGAAAGTAACTCTGTCTGTCTGTCTGTCTGTTACCTTTTCACGCTTAAACCGCTGGGCCGATTTAGTTGAAATTTGGTATACAGATAGTCTGAGTCCCGGGAAAGGACATAGGATAGTTTTTATCCCGGAAAATTGCATAGTTCCCGCGGGATAGCACAGCCCAAACCACTGGAATTTTTCAAATTTAAGGCGGAACAAAGTTTGCCGGGTCAGCTAGTATACTATAAAAAAGCATGCACGCGTGTTGCGTAGCGCTACCTCGTTGGCTCCCTCGCCCTTCCCGCTGTCCTGTTTGCCGTGCACGCGCTCCTGGCTGGTGCTCCGTTTGTAGTTCAGCTCCGGGGAAGGGCCCAGGATCTCCTCCCGCTCTATCACCGTCATCTTTGTACCTGGAAGGATTCCAACATTTATATATGCACTAGCGACCGCACGGCTTCGCACGGTATATTATGCATGTATTATACATATAAACCTTCCTCTTGAATCACTCTACCTATTAAAAAAAAACCGCATCAAAATCCGTTTTTTTTTTTTTTTTATGTTAATAGGAAGGCAAACGAACAAGTGGGTCACCTGATGGTAAGTGATCACCACTGCCCATAGACACCCGCAACCCCGGAGGAATTGAAGATGCGTTGCCAACCTAGAGGACTAAGATGAAATGCCTCTTGTGCCCGTAATTTCCCCGGCTGTCTTACTCTCCACACCGGAACACAGCAGTGCAAGCACTGCTACTTAGCGGCAGGATTAGCGAGTAAGATGGTGGTAGCGATCCGGACGGACCTTGCACAAGGCCCTACCACCCGCGCGTTGTGTAGTTTTGAAGATATAAGCATACATAGGGACACAGGGACAGAGAAAGCGACTTTATTTTATACTATGTAGTGAAGTGATGCGTATAGTTCAAAATTAAAAAATATAAGACCGGCCGTCTCGAACTACTTACTTACTTCCATGCTGGTCTGGGAGCAAAGAAAAAACATAGAATGTACCAGTTGCTTCTCTTACCGCGCAAATGGTAGAAACCCATCGAGGGAATGGGCGAAAATCATAGGAATCATGTTATAGGCGTTGCGGCTAGCAACCCATCACTATTTTGATTCCACTTTCCACCTCTACGCCCTCAGTGTCTTGCTAAACGTGGCCTGTAGGTCTTGTTACCTTAGGCTCTGTCTACCCCGTAAGGGATAAAGACGTGATTCGTGTATGTATGAATGTGTATGTCTCGAACTATTTCGTCCGAGCGCCGTAAGAGACGATTACGTCAATCCGAGCTATAATTTAACCACTTAGCAAAACAATGGGAACGTTACAATACACGACAAACATCATACTATTACGTTCACGTGTCTCTATTTTTACTGAATAAATATTATACACAGCGGCATACAATTTGGCTCATATCTCCATACAGAATACTTAAATTCACTTACCAGACCAAATATTATTTTTACATGTAACTACATACATTTCGATTAGTACTTTTATTGAATACAAGCTTCTGCCCGCGACTTCGTCTGCGTAGAATTTTACATAAAAACCTTCCTCTTGAATCACTCTATCTATTAAAAAAAAACCGCATCGAAATCCGTTGTGTAGTTTTGAAGATATAAGCATAGGGACACAGGGACAGAGAAAGCGACTTTATTTTATACTATGTAGTGATATGAACTTTAGTTTGAAAATGACCTATCTGCAAATGTCTGTGTTCGTATCTGTGTCGTACAGACACATTCAAACAGATGACGCTTAGCGACAAAAATTCGCATAGTAACAAGGTCACGTGACAGTTAGTAACAGATAGAAAAATTCGAAGGCTTACCCACCTGCTATGGGTGGTGTAGGGGTATAGCACGTGTCACGGTGTGACGAGGATCCGGGTTCGATTCCCGGCCATAGCTTTACTTTTCGGATTTTTCTGTGTTCTAATTTTCAGTGTCGTTTAGAAATCTAAACAATTCTGAATAAGAAAAACTCAAAATAGTTAAATTCTGGAAAAAATCAGCACGTGGACTTTTTTTTCGATAACGCTCTAGTATTTTTATCGAGTAAATGAATTTTAATTTATAAATGACCCATCTGATAGGTCCTACCCTACTACTCGTAATTTGTATACTTTACAAGCATTTTGGACTTGCAAAGTAAGCAGTTAGTCCGGGTGGAATCTTGCGACTCAATTTTGAAGCAGATATCTTCAAGCATTCCAGCTGAAATTTTTATACCTGTCGAATTTGAATGACAATACAATAATCTGTTAGAATTGGCATTGTTCATTTTTTTCAAGCTGTGCTTTTAACACCTTTATTTGATAAAATGGACTATTTCAAGCAACTAATTTGAATATTATGCTTTTACGTAGCTTTGTTAATTAATAATAAATATTTTTTCGCTGTTTGATAATTCGTGAATTTAGACAGAATCCCAATCGCCTTCGTTCGGCTGGCTATAAAAAAAACGGCTTTGTCTATGTTTTGTAGATTTGACAGTGACACGTGACAGTTGCCGTAGCCAAACTTTTTTTTTTCATTTTTGTGGCAAACATTCGATGCTGGATTCTGTCTAAAAACCGGGTCGTTCGGTCAAACAAAGGTTCAAAGTACTTTTACAAAAATATCTGCAATCATAAAGTATTTTTGAAATCGGACAAGATAAATCGGATAATTGATGGTTTTCCTCGAAATGGTTTTCGAATTGGAGCATACTAAAAAAAATGAACAATGCCAATTCTGGTGGCCCGGTAAGGACCGTCTCCGCAGGAGGGAACTCTTCAACGATTGGTTCGTTTGACATTTTTTTTTAATTGAATAGGTAGGCAAACGAGCAAGTGGGTCACCTGATGGTAAGTGATCACTGCCCATAGACACCCGCAACCCCAGAGGGATTGCAGATGCCTTGCCAACCTAGAGGACTAAGATGAAACGCCTCTTGTGCCCGTAATTTCCCCGGCTGTCTTACTCTCCACACCGGAGCACAGCAGTGCAAGCACTGCTACTTAGCGGCAGGATTAGCGAGTAAGATGGTGGTAGCGATCCGGACGGACCTTGCACAAGGCCCTACCACCCGCAAATGACATGAAATTTGGTACACATATGTAGTGTCGGCAATGAAAGTACAGTAAGCAAAAACAGCCTCTATCAAAAATGAGATTTTTAGTTTAGGGTCTTTTATATTACCCTATTATTGTCCCCTACTGCTGGGCAAAGGCCTCCCATTCAGTGTAGACTACAAGCCAGCGATGAAAGGTTACCGTTGACACCATTCTAGACGGCGGAGGGCTTGTCCAGTACTGGCAGCCCGTCGTCGCAGCTGGCGCGGCGTCGTCGCTTCTACAGTGTAGACTACAAGCCAGCGATGACAGGTTACCGTTGACACCATTCTAGACGGCGGAGGGCTTGTCCAGTAACTGGCGGGCCGTCGTCGCAGCTGGCGCGGCGTCGTCGCTTCTACAGTGTAGACTACAAGCCAGCGATGTAAGGTTACCGTTGATGCTGTTCTTGTAGACGGCGGAGCACTAGTCCGAACTGGCGGCCCGTCGTCGCAGCTGGCGCGGCGTCGTCGCTTCTACAGTGTAGACTACAAGCCAGCTATTAAAGTTACCGTTGATGCCGTTCTTGTAGACGGCGGAGCACTAGTCCGGACCGGCGGCCCGTCGTCACAGCTGGCGCGGCGTCGTCGCTCCTACAGTATAGACTACAAGCCAGCGATGTAAGGTTACCGTTGATGCCGTTCTTGTAGACGGCGGAGCACTAGTCCGGACTGGCGGCCCGTCGTCGCAGGTGACGCGGTATCGTCGCTTCTACAGTAGACTACAAGCCAGCTATTAAGGTTACCGTTGATGCCGTTCTCCTTGTAGACGGCGGAGGGCGGCTTGTCGTCCGGTACTGGCGGCTCGTCGTCATCGGAGCTGTCGTTGCGTTGCAGTTTCTTAGCGACCTCGATGTGTTGCCTTCCATACTGCAACAGAACGATATCTACATAAATATTGCCGATATGGTATTATACAGTGTGACTTCAAATTGGTAATACTATGAGAAAACTGGCCTTCGGACGAAAAGAAACGCATCGAAATCGTTCCATCCGGCTGAGAGCTCATGCCACAGACATACAGACACACATACACAAATCGACGTCAAGTTTAAAACACCCATTAACCCAGTGGCGTAACTATAACGTCTGGGGCCCGCGGCAAATTCGTCAGCGGCTCCTTCCTCAATATAAGGAAGTGCATCAGCGTCCCTTCTGTGCTCTAAACCAAGCCAGTCCGGGGCCCCGTAGAGCTAGGGGCCCCTGGCATTTTGCCACCCCTGCCACCCTATAGTTACGTCTTACGTCACTGCATTAACCCAAAGCTTGTACCGTTAACCGGGGTGACTTTGATCGTTTCAAAATTGTTACAAAATCGATATTGTCCACATGCGGTGATTGTTTGACATGTAGACGCAAAGACGACCGATGAAGACATCGATTGGAAGCAGTAAACGCAAATAAAAATAGATCTCTTCATTATAACTACTTTTATATGCCTCCGTGGCGTCGTTCAGGGAGGGCTTGAGAAAGATATGCAGTGGCGTAACTATAACGTCTGGGGCCCGCGGCAAATTCGTTAGATGGGGCTCCTTCCTCAATATAAAGAAGTGCATCAGCGTCCCTTCTGTGCTCTAAACCAAGCCAGTTAGGGGTCCCCTAGAGCTAGGGCCCCCTGGCATTTTGCTACCCCTGCCACCCTATAGTTACGCCCAGCCTATCGACACTCCATATAAAAATAACAATGTATGGAATTATGAACGTACTTTGTGCCAACATTGAAAACTAAAACTACCTTGCCAAATAAAAGAGTTGGTTAATGTTCTGTCTTAGCATACCAACCCCGACACGCTAATTTAGCCGCATTATACATCACCTCATGTTGGCAAGCATGTGACGTGACGTACGCCATTGCCGCCATCAAGTCGAATCTGAGCAAGTAATAACTACATGTTTATTATTAAAAAACTGCAATTTAACTGCATAAACAAACATTATGGGTGGCAAATCTTTGCGAAAGTGTGAAATTTGTGGTGTCCGGAGAGTGAGAAGATTGAGCAGACATATTTTTGGCTAGATTTCCGCTTGACCCAAACAGGTAATTTTATTGTATGTTTTTTTAGTTGTATAGGTAAATTTGAGTAAAACAGTGTTAATGATAGTCGCATTAACAGTAAATATTATGAGCCTAAGTAATATTTAGCAATAACATAATTATTTTTCATATAACTATTACATAGTGCTGTGCTGAAGTTATCGATATTTTTTTTATTTTAGATGTCGAATATGGATTAAATATACAGGCAATGAGGATTTGGTCTACATACCCATACAGAGGTTGAATGAATAATTACTTCTCCACCACTTCAATAATTACCAGCAACAACCCTGCTGGTAAAGTTATCATAGCTTATTCAACTTGTTCATAAATCACAAGATTTTCAATAAAATTTTATTGATGTGTTATTTGTAATTATTTTCCTGGTAAAATGTAAAAAATCACTGAGCAAGTAATCTAGGAAAATATCACGGTGTACCTACCTAGGTACTACTTAATATTTATCGATATCGATAATATATGTATCGATGGCGTAGTGCTACATCTCTAATGCCTTAACATTGACACTTTATGTTGGTACCTCTGACTGTCACTTCCAAGTTGGTAGAAACTACGTTCATAATTCAGTTTATGGCTTTGATGAAAGTGCCGTCTCTTAAAACGTAGTGATTATATTCTCTTTGGTTACGCCACTGAAGATATGGCTCACACCATCTCCTTAGATATTGTATGTGTGTACTCTTATTGTATTTTGTACGTATGCATGTGTGTAATGATATTTAGTAGTTTATTTTATGATTTGTTTATTGTATTTAGATGTGTACGCTCTCTTGTGGCTTTCACTAGGAATTTTAAACTCGCACTTTGTCGGTCCCTCGTTTAATGCTCGTCTCATCTAAAAGGTTAACTGGTAGAGATCCCTTACAGGGATAAGCTCGCTTTTGCGCATATATTAATGTCATTTTTATTTTTTTTGTGATTTGTATCTTTTTCTTTATATTTGTACAATAAAGAATTTACTTGCTTACTTTGTAGTCATCCATTGACTTACAATAAACAACTAGACTCTCAGTCGCTAACAAAGGTTCCTCAAGAAACGTCCGAGTTGCTTTGTCTATGTGTTGTGTGTGTCAACACATCGACTTAGACAGATAACATTAACATATTCGTTCAAATTGACACCTTATTTCGTGGCAGTAATGTTTAATATCAATGGCGTAGGATCGTGAGAAGTAATGACACGACGCCACGCGCTGGAAACCTGCCTGTCTCTTTTGTTCTCAATAGTAAGATTACGGTGCGAAAGAGCCATATACATTGTTATCAAAGCGCGGTCGAAACACAACTGAACAAAACTCTGCACAATAGACGCGTCGTGCAGACTTTTGCTTCGGACAGTTTTTGAGCGTGATTGGGAGTCTAGTTGTTTATTGTACGTCAATGTAGTTACCCCAGTTTGAGGTATTTAAACATTGCACTTCGCTGCGTGACCAGCGGTTAAAACGGTCTTGTTATCGGCAATCAGTGACCTTAAAATCTCCTCTTGATCCCATTCGTAATCCCCGATAAGTTATCACGCGTTAATACGATACGAGATACTAATAACGTTAAATTAACTTAATTTAGGTACAGATAATTCAGTCGCTGTTGACGATTTGTGACACAAACATACATAGGTACATATATCACGTTATTATCCCTTACGGGGTAGACAGAGCCTAAAGTAATAAAACCTTACGTTTAGAATGATTACGGGCGTATAGGTGGAAAGGGAAATCAAAATAGTGAAGGGTTGCTAGCATCGCCCATAACGCGAACGTGATCCCTAAGGCTTTCGCCTATGATAGATGGGCTTTTACCATTTGCGCAGGAAAAGAAGCGACTGGTACATTCTGTTTAAATTGTTTGTTAAGTCCACACATTACACTTAACTTGAAATGTATGTATGTATAACTCTTTATTGTACATAAAACACAAGAAAAAGATGAATACAGGACAACACACATGCACAAAGGCGAACTGCTTGAAATGCTTGAAAACCAAAGTTTTCAATCAGTGCGTCCTACTCCTACCCGTCAAGACCTAAGGAGCTGAGACGTGGACACTCACGGTAGGGTTGGTCCACCAGTTCAAAGTCGCTCAGCGAGCTATGGAAAGAGCTATGCTCGGAGTATTTCTGAAGGACAGGATTCGTAACGAATACATCCGACAGAGAACCAAAGTTACCGACATAGCTCAAAGAATTAGCAAGCTGAAGTGGCAGTGGGCCGGCCATATCTCGCGAAGAACCGACAACCGCTGGGGTAAACGTGTTCTTGAGTGGAGAATTTGAATATTATGCTTTTACGTAGCTTTGTTAATTAATAATAAATATTTTTTCGCTGTTTGATAATTCGTGAATTTAGACAGAATCCCAATCGCCTTCGTTCGGCTGGCTATAAAAAAAAACGGATTTGTCTATGGTTTTGTCGATTTGACAGTGACACGTGACAGCTGCCATAGCTAAACTTTTTTATTCATTTTTGTGGCAAACATTCGATGCTGGATTCTGTCTAAAAACCGGGTCGTTCGGTCAAACAAAGGTTCAAAGTACTTTTACAAAAATATCTGCAATCATAAAGTATTTTTCGAAATCGGACAAGATAAATCGGATAAATGATGATTTTCCTCGAAACGGTTTTCGAATTGGAGCATACTAAAAAAAATGAACAATGCCAATTGTCAGCCCATATAAGAACTGTCAAAATGAACACGATGGCGATTGCGAGCGAGTTAGGTAATAAGGCTACTGGACGCAAAAGGGATAAAGCAACAACACTGATTAGTTAGTTAGGTATAATTAGCTTCGATTAATTATATCAATTAGATTTTAATCGGACGGATCTGTTTGTTATACGGACACTACATCCGTAACAATTATTATAAACTAGTTGCTGCCCGCGGCTTCGCGCGGAGCATTAAATATTCTACATAACATACGTGCCGAACGTAGTCGGGCGTCAAGTGCCGAACATTGCCGAAGGTGTGAAGCATTATGTCGGTCACTATAACCGGCCATGATTTTATTAAAAACTAGAATCTGCCCGCGACTTCGTCTGCGTAGAATCCCTACTAATCCCTACTAATATTATAAATGTGAAAGTAACTCTGTCTGTCTGTCTGTTACCTTTTCACGCTTAAACCGTTCGACCGATTTAGTTGAAATTTGGTATATAGATAGTTTGAGTCCCGAGGAAGGACATAGGATAGTTTCTGTCCCGGAAAATTGCATAGTTCCCGCGGGATAGCGATAAGCGAATTCTGCGCAGACGAAGTCGCGGGCAGCAGCTATTATACATAAAAAAAGCCTTCCTCTTGAATCACTCTATCTATTAAAAAAACCGCATCATAATCCGTTGCGTAGTTTTGAAGATTTAAGCATACATAGGGACAGAGAAAGCGACTTTATTTTATACTATGTCGCGTGAACTCCAATAACATTCACTGCTTTTGGCGGGTTTCGCGACAAATTATAATTTCTTTCATTTACCTGCTGAAAAGTGATCTTCGTTGAATTATCGCAAATACGCCCTATACTCCCAGCCCAGACCAGAAGCAGAATAATTGCAGACGAATTTCCATGTCATATATAATCGGAAATCCTTTGTTTACATCGCCAAAAGCACTTATATCAAAGGACATTTATTTTAGAAATCGCGTTGCGTATTTAATTCTTTTAACAAACGCCTTTGTCTCAACACAAACTGTGTGCACGAGACGCGTGCATGTGCGCGTGCCATTGTATTAATTGTGTTAGCAAAAAGCATGTCAACAACTTCCCCCCCCCCCCCCCATTAACTTTTTTAGGGCAAGCAAGTAAATCAATTTGTGATACACAGGTAAATTACACAGGATCTACAATAACAGACAGACAGACAGACAGGCTGCTATCATCTGGCATAAAGATGTAGGTACAAAATGTCAAACTTAAAGACAAACACCATCCAACACAAAAGCCAAGAGAATGTGTCGTAACAATAGAAATTATAATAGCAATAGATACAATACATCATGATTAATTATTGTTATTATTCATCTTTACAATATAATTCATAAATTATTTATCGCTAATTCGCTACGAATGAAGACTAAGGTAGTCTGATTTTTTTTTACTTTTATTTTTTTTTCTTTTTCTTTTTTTCTATAAAATTGTGAATATTCTTGTGTGCGTCTTGCAAAAAGGAATAAATGTATTTTTTTTTTCTTTCTTTAATTATAAGTGATCATGTTGCCAAGCCCAAAAAACAAAAAAACACCAGCTCACCATTAAAAAAGTGCTTCAGAAAAAACGAACAACAAGGTTAACTGGAAGAGATCCCTTTTAGGGATAAGTTCGCCTTTGTGAGTTATACATACATACATACATACAATGACCTACTTTTATTAGTTACCAGAACTCACGTACATTGTTTTATTATAAAACTAGCGTTTGCCCGCGACTCCGTCTGCGCAGAATTCGCTTATCGCTATCCCGCGGGAACTATGCGATTTTCCGGGATAAAAACCATTCCTATGTCCTTCCCCGGGACTCCAAACTATCTGTATACCAAATTTCAACTAAATCGGTCCAACGGTTTAAGCGTGAAAAGATAACAGAAAAACAGACAGAGTTACTTTCGCATTTATAATATTAGCAGGGATTGATCACAACATAATGACTTCCATGCTGGGGCCTGATTTTTGGAAAGCACATGTATGAAAATACCACTCGAAAGTGGTATAAATCTGTTTATATCTTCAAAACTACAGCTCTAATCAAATTTTTGACTAGGTCACAAGATTAATGAGAGCCCTAAGTATTTTCTAAGCTACTCGTATCTCAAATTCAGCACAATTTTTCACCACTTTCGAGTGGTGTTTTCACACATGTGCTTTCCAAAAATCAGGCCCCTGGTCTGGGAGCAAAGGAAAAACATGAAATGTACTAGTTGCTTCTCTTCCCTCGCAGATGGTAAAAGCCCATCGAGGGAATGGGCGAAATTCTTAGGAATCATGTTATAGACTATGCGGCTAGCAACTCATCACTATTTTGATTCCCCTTTCCATCCATACGCCCACAATCATGCTAAACGTGGCGTTTAGGACTTGTTACCTCAGGCTCTGTCTACCCCGTAAGGGATGAAGACGTGATTCATGTATGTATGTAAAAAAAACTCAAAGTAAAATTATTCCCACTCCGATTTATTTATTTCTTTTATTGGTTGTCTGATAGAGATCGCTATTAATCGATAAGACCTGTCTACCTCATTCTTTGTTTCTGTATTGTTTTGTACTGATTTGTGGTGTTCAATACAGAGTATTTGTATTGTATTGTATTGTATTTTTTATTTTCATCCACTTGCCTCATCTTCAGCATTCTCAGACCCATTATCCTTCTTAAAATCATACATATTTTATAGTGCAATAGATGGCGCTGAACACTAATTGAAAAACAGTAAAAAAAAATTAATTAAATAATTAAACGGATAACAACAACAATAACCCTACTGTTAAAACAGTAAGATATATGTAGGGTACTCTCGCGCTAGCCGGCAACTAATATTAGTAGGGATTTAGCGCGCACGTCAACTCCAGTCGGTTTATAGTTCCGCGGTTCAAAGGTGGCATAAACAAATGAGGCGCGCGTGGTCGCCCCGGGTGACAGTCAGCTTCCGCGGAACTATGCCCGCCGCACTTTGGATACTAAAAAAGGTAAACAGCGCTGATTACGCTATTATTGGATAGTTTCTGCAATACAAGCTATTTTCCGTGATCTAATTTAATTATCAACCATTTAAAGTTCATTTACTCGGAGGCGTAGGGCAAAATACTCAAAAAAGGATCTCTGCCTTGAAATAAATGAAAAAAAAAAATGAAAAAAGTTTTTATTCCAAACAAATTTTACAGGTTAGTTACAACTGAGGGCCCTGTGCTAGGATACCCTGTGTTACAGGACCCTTCCATTCAGATACAATGTTAAATGCTACAAGTCGTACAGAGAAGAATAAAAATATCATCACGCGTACAAAACGAGTAAAGAAGTAGGTAGTTACCTACTCATTAATAAATGATCTTTATTCAGTAAAGGACAGACAGAGCGGAGTGGACAGACTGTAGGTAAACCACAGATCTATCCTCAATAAATGGGATTCATACATACATACATACATACACAAATCACGTCTTTATCCCTTACGGGGTAGACAGAGCCTAAGGTAACAGGTGCCTACAGGCCATGTTTAGCAAGATTGTGGGCGTATAGGTGGAAAATGGAATCAAAATAGTCCTATGATTTTCGCCCATTCCCTCGACGGGCTTTTACCATCTGCGCGGGTAGTGAAGCAATGGGTACATTCTATGTTTTTTCATTGCTCCCAGACCAGCATGGAAGAATGGGATTTATTACTTTTTAAATGGGTCCTATCTCTATAACTATAATTCTACACAAACAAAGTCGCGGGCAAAAGGTAGTCATACATAAACATGACAAACAGCCGTATGACTAGTGTCAGAAGTCAGAGGTTAACATTTTTGTATCACTGCATGTGTTTTAAGATAACAGAACTCCAATTAGTACCTTTAATTATATTAAAGTCCATTCCATAATATCAACTATTGACTTAACCTCTCATATGTTTCTGGCTTTAAATACATACATACATACATACATACATACATACATACATACATACATAAATCACGTCTTTCTCCCTTACGGGGTAGACAGAGCCTAAGGTGACAAGACCCAAAGGCCACGCTTAGCATGATTGTGGGCGTATAGATATAGGTGGAAAGGGGAATCAAAATAGTGATGGGTAGCTAGCCGCATCGCCTATATGATTCCTACGCCCATTCCCTCGATGAACTTTTACCATCTGCGCGGGAGGAGAAGCAACTGGTACATTCTATGTTTTTTTTTTACTCCCAGACCAGCATGGAAGAAATGAATGGATTTAAAGTCTGAAATATATATTTTTTTTTTAGTCTAGTATTTTTACGAGGCTTAAGTGCACTTGTGCGACTATGCCAGCCTCATTGGATGTCTCTTGGGTCAGATTCATCAACCACTGCCCTGCCCACTACCAATTCTCTGGCAGCTAAAATATTTTCAATTTGAATTTGTAGCGGTCAACCTGGCCCGATTTTATGCATTAGCCCCCCATTTCAATGTCAGTAAAAATCGTAACTTAAATGACCTAAAGTGCCCCCATGTCTGGGGTTTATATTAAACTTAAAATAAGGGGCCAACGGGATGTTTTTTTAGCACTTTTAACCCCCCCTTGGTGATACTTGGTGAGGTTTAAAACTACCCCCCCTTCCCCATCCAAAATCACGTGTATTTTTAGTACCTACAAAGAATTAATTTTTTTTTAGAATATTATCTTTAAATACAGGTATAAAAGGCGCGGGGACTTCGTTCGTTGCCTGGCAATGGCGAGTCTAGGTCACACTACACACCGTTTTTCGGTTTAAAAATCGAGCGTTTGACAAATAAATAAATACAAGTGCTATCTTACTACACCCCCGCCCCTCTTGTGATATTTCGTGATTTTTGCCGAACCCCTCCCGCCCTTTCGGAGCCTCACGTAATGGACGGCCTAGTAAACTTCCTAGTAGTACCTAGTAAGACCAAAAATCTTGTATTTATGAAGCGCAAAATATTAGATGCAGCAACAGACTGATCTCTAAATCGTCAACAGTGAAAGATAGCTAATGAGGAAGAGAGTTGTCAATGGCCTTCTCTTTCCAAATGCCATACTTCATGCAACTGCTTTGCTCATAGTTAAAAACCGATTGTAGATGATACTAAAAAAAATAAATAAAAAAATAAAAAAATTGGAATCAGGAACAAGATGGCTTCTGCCATAGATGAAAAATGTACCTATTTGGCAGATTGGTGGCAATGACCGTCAAAGACCAAAATCGACCAAACCTTACTTCGTAATAATAAAGTTGACAAACAGTGTGTCAATTACTGGACTTAGGTGTGGAGCATTGAGGTGTTTAAGCTAGTGATGGTCGACTCGAGTTAACTCGAGTTGGGCGTAACTCGAACCCAATCGAGTTAAATTCTCTCGGACTCGAGTTCTTTTAAAGCCAAAAATACATAAATAAATGATGCTATTTCAAACAATAATTTTCTCTTACTTTAGTTAGTATAACTCACCCAATACATTATAAATAAACAATTTAAAAAATGAAAAAATTGAAACAGATAAAAATATTATTTGTCTGTTCCAATTTTTTAAACTATTAACGCAAAGCTAAGGGAATAAACTGGTTAAAATTAAAAAAAAGCATTCACTTGTCCATCCAGTTAACTCAAGTTACGTAATTCGAGTTCAACCCGAGTTATGTGGATTAGAACTCAGGTTAAATCGAGTTTTGTTTTTTCCGAGTTGGCACATCACTAGTTTAAGCTAATTTTCATTTTTTTAGTCTGCTGTTAAATAGGTGCTGTGGCTTCACTTAAAATTGGCCACTTTATCCTTCTGTATCAAATTATACCAATCTGACTGATACAATAAAAATATGAAAATATATCTGTAGTAAGATTTTTTTCTTTTTTTTGTTCATTTTTCATAAAAAAAAAATTTTTTTTTTTTGTAAATAAAATAAAAATAAACTTCAACCAACATGGATCTTTTGTGTATCAGAAGAAAGTAGGACCAAATTGACCAGAAAATTTCAAATTTCAAAGTTAAATCAAAGCTTAAGAAATACTTAAATATTAAAGCAGCATATTTAAAAGTCAATATTGTGTGTCAAGAGTCAACAACAACAATGAACAGTTTTTTTGAATAATTAGATCTTTTGAAGGCCAACGCTGATGATGATGATCTATTTTTTATGTCGTATGTTTTTTTTTTTTTGTGTTGTTTATTTTCTATAAAATTGTGTATGTTATCTTATATTTGTGTGTCTTGCAAAAAGGAATAAATTTCTTCTTTCTTTCTTTCTTTAAGTACAATTATCATCAAAGAGGGAGAAGTCCATTGCCTTGTCCCTTTCAGTCTATTTTAGCAAATAAGTATTTATTTACATTGGAAATTGTAGACATGACTTCACAGTTCTATTTTCTTAATGTAATTCACCAATCTTTGTATTTCATATTACTGACTTCTACAAAATATATAATAGTCATTTGAAAAATGAAGATTGCCAAACTACATTAAGAAACTATACTCAACGCCGTATATAGATTCCAAAAAAACTACTCGTGTGTTGCCAATAAAATAAAAAAGTTTTGCATCGGTAAGTTTGAACTTTTATAAATATAATACATAAGTAATTTATTTTTATGTAATTGTAAAGTTAAAATTAAATGCAACCACATAAATAAATTATTTCATATTAATATTAATTTCACCTACAGAAATTTGGTTCAAACTGTTTTGTAGAAGAAAAGTTCATATTACAGTGGTAATACTTCAGGTTTAAACAACATTTGGATACTATTAATGTTATAATTTGCGTACCTATATACTATTTATGAAATAATTTTGATGTGCACGTAGAAATATTGACAACAAATCACGTATGGCCAACTTTATGGTAAATATGGCGGCCACAGGGCCACCCACCATGATATCTCCAATTGTCACTTCATTTCATTCGGCATAGTGGCAGGGTAAAAACTTAGTTTGTACCTATGTTTGTCAGTCAAACTCGTAAAAATGATATATTTTGACACATGGATAGTTCAAAACCAAGGTATTCATGTGCAACACACATTGTATGTAATAGGCCCTATTAAATAGGATATGCATAGGTAGGATCAAGTGCAAAAATAAGTATCTATTCGAACCACTCAAAAATATGTTGGCCTTATTGCGTCGGAATAAGAGTCTGTGGTACTTATTTTTGAAACTTTGATTAAGTACATATTTTTACACTGTATATAGGAAACATCAAAAAGTTGGGATAATCTTTACACTTAAATAACAACAAAATATTATTATGACTATTTTTTATTAATGTGCATCGGTTGGTTACACCTGGAATGTCATAATGAAAATGACACTTGTGACGTGACGTCCGGCCATCTTTGGTAACTTTTTTGGAATCTATATACGGCGTTGAGTTTAGAAGCACTGTACATGACGTCCATTGCACAAAAGCAAATAATTAGGATTAATAGGATCATTTGTATAGCTAAAGTTAGTTAAAATTAAAAAAAATATATATTAAAATTCGAGCCAGACAAAAGAAAATAATATTATTATTTCTGTTTTCATTGCAACATTGCTGAAATGAAAAGTACCTATCTAATCATTATTTGTGTACCACACGCATGGTACATAAAGCGTAAATACCAAAGGATTTAAGATAATCATAATCCCTTTTTACACACACCATAAATTATTGATAAACACGACAAAAGAATGTTAATGTTATAATCGGTCAAACAGCCAGTCGATTATTAAAAGAAAAAAATAATGCGTGACTCAGACGGGGCACACACGACCTAACCTTTCGCAACACCTGATCAACCTTTTGTTAGCTACCGTAATACAGAATAAATGGCATTCATAAAATAAAAGACGCAATTATCTATTCACCCGAACGCTAATTCCTGCGTCCTCGAGTAAATTAAAAAGTAAAAACGCACCGCAATATTTTCTTTTTTAATTATATGGCACAGGTACTTACCTCGAAAAGTTTGAGTAGGATGTTCACATACAGCCTTCTCACACCTAATGATTTACCGATTGAAGCCAAGAATATTATGCACAGGATTAAAAGAAGAAACGGCGTGTAGAGTATAGACACCGCGACCGACACAAACGACATGATTAACGCCATTTTGACGACTGATTGACTAAAATTCGACGTCATTCATGCGCCCGCTGGCTGTCAAAAGTTATCTGATATCGATGTTTCTGAAGAAAATTTTAATTGTGTCTGTATTAGCTTTCTCCTTTATATATGCAAAAAGAGTCCTTATTTGTACCGAAGTAAATAAAAAATTGGTCTGAGCAAATACTTAAGTAAGTAATAATAAATAGCGGAAACAAGACAAGCGATTTTGACGTTTCAAAATCGTCCAGAAACATGAATAAAAATATTGACTGGGAGACTGAACACTACAATTTAGGATCATTTCCGTTATTTTTCTTATCTTTTAGTCTTTTGTTTAAGTTAACATTAAAAATTAAAGAAATTATTATTAAAATTGATTTCTTATATTTGACATCTTTTTTTTTGCTGTGGTATCACGTTATTAAAAAACGAAAAAGGGGGAATCGTATCGGGATTTTCATAAAATCCTGTTTGAATTCTAAATTTCTTCTCAGAAATAAAACAGAATGTCTTCTCTCCCCTACGGACCCCCCGTGAAAGTTTCTCCTCTGATCAGGGTAAGTATTAAGTTCCATTAAAATATACAACCTCCGTCATTATGTAACATTATGTTTTTGAACGAGATTTCCAAATTTAAAATTATATATTTTTTTATAATCGCCGCAGATTTAATGGCTGTTATTTTATGCTTCTTCTCATTACTAACAACCAGTAACAATAGAATGTATACTAACTTTAAATCCTAACCTCTATGGCATAGAATTCAATCTCAAATTCAATATTTAGCTTAGGGCACTCTAAAAGTTATGAACTTACTGGTCTTAACCCATTAACACAAACAACATTTTAATAGCTATGTATTTTTAAAGAGTTCTTTCAATGTGATTTTGACAGATAAGGCTGGGTAAAGGCATTAAAGTCGTCCTGCCACCTTCTCTTTAGTCTAGCTCTGGCCAACATTTTATTACAACTATTACTTCTATATTGCAGTTTGGCCGCTGGTCTTTCCTGACAGTAGGCATTGTCTATGGTGCCTTCCACCAGAGCAGACTGTCGAAGAGGGAGGAGAAGCTGCGGGAGATCGAAGCTAAGGAGAAGCCTATCCGGGATGCCAAGCTCGCAGCGGAGAAGGCTATAGCATCAGCCGGTAGGCTATTTGTTGTTTTAATTGTACAGTCAAGGGCATAAATGTCCATACAGCCATACACATCAACCATTTTCACTAATCATAAAAAAATTTAACTATTCCAGTATATTTTGGTTTATTGAATCTATTGTGCTTGACAAATGTTTCTATACATTTGTTGGTGTTCAAAGTTTATGGTGTTAAAGGAATGACTCAATTTTGAATCCAAAACTATATGTGGGCGCTAGGTAGGCGATAAAATGGGCTGAGAGAGGTGCGGGGGGGGGGGGGTAGTGCGCCTGCCGCCCGCACCTCCTCCATTTATTGGAGGGTTGCTAAAACTTAATGCTATTTATGTAAATGAACAAAAAATTTACCTTGCTACTCAGCTACTCACGTGCAAGATAACCAAGCCTGTGTGAAATATAGATGTTTTTCATGCAACTCTCCCTACACCACTACTGCCACATAAAACACACAAATCCCACAAACTTAATTATCCCTTACACCACACAAACACTGATGCGTTTCGATCCCTCTACACCGTAGAGTCTACGGGATCGTTATCAAAGTTTAATGAACAAAACTGTTACACATGCAAACCAACGTACTGATTCTAAACCGTATAAATAAGCATAATGTACCTACATTCATATATTTTCCCAAACTACCTTAATAAAACACTAGCAGTTGCCCGCAACTTCGTCTGCGTAGAATTCGTTTATCGCTATCCCGCGGGAATCACGCAATTTTCCGGGATAAAAAGTAGCCTATGTGTTATTCCAGACTATAATCTATCTATGTTCCATATTTCATCCAGATCGGCCCAGTACTTTTTGAGCCTATTCATTACAAACATACAAACATACAAAAATAGGTACAAATCTTTCCTCTTTATAATATTAGTATAGATATATATTTCACACAGGCTTGGTTATCTTGCACATGAGTAGCGGAGTAGCAAGGTAAATTTTTTGTTCGTTGAAATAGACCTCCGCAAAGTAACGCCTGATTCAATAAGCTATTTATGTATTTTAATTACCTAACCTACTTTTCTGCTTTCAGCTGAAATCAAGGCCCTGGAAGAAATGGTCAACAAGAAGTAGATATCCACCAACTTTAGAATTAAGCGTACTCCGCCAAACATCGTGGCGTTTCCAACAAGCGTAATGTTATTTCAATTATAGGTAATTGTATACAAGGTGTAGTTTCATTTATATTTCGCACAGTATATTATGCATGTATTATACATATAAACCTTCCTCTTGAATCACTCTATTAAAAAAAACCGCATCAAAATCCGTTGCGTAGTTTTAAAGATTTAAGCATACATAGGGATATAGGGACAGAGAAAACGACTTTGTTTTATACTATGTATTGAAGGAGTGATTCCCAAAGTGGTCCAGGCGGACCCCCAGGGGTCCACGGAAGACTCGACGGGGGTCTACGTTGGCCGTGACCAAAAATGGGGGTCCACAATCGTAAGCGGGGGTGCATGAAAATTAATTTGGTTGATAGTGAAGAACTAAAATTGAATTGAAAATTTGTTTAGTCTACTTTATTTTCAAATAATTAACCCTATCAAGCACTCAATTCTAACCTATTTTTTCGAAAACTGTTAATTTAACGTTGAAACTCAGCAACAACGCAAGTTTCCATAGATAGAGCTAATCTTCACTTTTTTTCGAGATTTAGAAATTGGTAGTAATGTAGCTGCACGGGGTCCACCGGATCCAGCAAAATGTTGAAAGTAAGAACCTCTGCCATAAAGCAACCACATTTTTAAAATTATTCTGACGGCAGTGACAAAACTTCATTTACGTCGCCCCGGGCGTAAGTAGCTTAACGCGAGCAGAAATTTCCACGTCCTGGCCTGGGAAAGACGTAAAATTGTGTACACACCTCGGGCGGTGATAAAGTAAGCCTCAGGTCGCATGTTTATCGCCCTTGCCTTTGGCTCGTGCGGCCTGTCTACGCTCTATTCCAAGCTAGTTCGGAACCCCGTAGAGCTGGGGGCCCGTACCATTTTGCGTGTTCTGTCCCTTTTTGTTACACTAGCTTCTGCCCGCGACTTCGTCTGCGTAGAATTTATACATGTAAATCTTCCTCTTAAACCACTATCTATTAAAAAAAACCGGATTAAAATCCGTTGCGTAGTTTTACAGATCCATGCATACATAGGGACAGACAGCGGAAAGCGACTTTGTTTTATACTACTGGGAAGAGCTTAAAGTAACAAGGCGTAAAGACCACGTTCATAATTTTTAATAGTGTTAAATAGTAAATTGTATGTCTAGGAGTGAAGCCTTTACCCAGCGTGACATGGTTAGTCTATTTAAAAAGAATTAGCAACATTCTTATTTTAGTTTGGCTACTCAACACTAGATGGCAGTGCAAGTCAACCTTTTTTACCAAAGATATGTTCATAGACACGTTTCATTAAGTAACAAAAGCTAGGAAATAAGTTCTAAGTTGAAAGAAATACTGGTTTTTGCAAACATATAATTCGTAATTCTTCAAACGTATATCTCATAAATCATCACAACACCATATAGATTTTTTTATATTAACGTTTCTCTAGTATTTAGGGTGGTAAACTTAAGCATGACATATATTTGTTTAAAGTAAACTGTCTAATTTTAACTGACACTTTAGATAACCGGAACTTTACGGAGATTGGTGAGACGCTTTTAATATACCACTAATAAAATTAGACGATTACGTGACAAAGAGAAAACACAAATGTTAGTTTCCCTACTCGTTGACAGATAGCAGCACACGCACAGTCTTCCTCAAGAAAAAACATTTTTCATGAATAATGTCACCATTTAGTAAAAAATACCGCTTTTCTGAAACTTGATGCATATTATTAGACGACCGGATAGCCTAGTGACCTTGAGTTGCAGGATCCAATCCCGGGTCGGGGCTGATATTGGTATGAGAAATACGAAGTTCTTCTCGAGTTTTAGGTGTTTATTATATACTAGCTTTTGCCCGCGGCTTCACTCGCGTTAAGAAGTATAGTATGCATGCAAAGTCTCAGCCCGATCGGTTTAAATTGACAAAGTTTCATACAAAGTTTCATCCCCTATTTTATCCTCTTGGGGATAGAATTGATCAAAATCCTTTCTTAGCGGATGCCTACGTCATAACATCTACCTGCATGCCAAATTTCAGCCCGATCCGTCCAGTGGTTTGGGCTGTGCGTTGATAGATCACTATGTCAGTCAGTCAGTCACCTTTGAGTTATGCATATTTAGATACCTGGATGACGTGAAAGACGTGATTTATGTATATATATACATAAATCACGCTGCCATCCTCCATGCTGGTCTGGGAGTAAAGAAAAAACAGAATTTACCAGTTGCTTCTCTTCCCGCGCAGATGGTAAAAACCCATCGAGAGAATGGGCGAAAGTCTTAGGAATCATGTTATAGGCGATGCGGCTAACCCGTCACTATTTTGATATCCATTTCCACCCATACGCCGTTAATCATGCTGAGCGTGGCCTTAAGGTTTTGTTACTTACGCTCTGTCTATTCGTAAGGGCAGTGGCGGACTAAGCCCGTCAGAGGCCCGGGGCGACAAAACTGAAATGAGGCCCCCCAACTTAAAAAAATATGTAGTTTTGTCCGTACACAGAGATGGGAATCTTGGAAGTCTTGTTTAAGATTTGATCAGGAGAACGCGGAGGCATTTGGGGCCCCCCAAAGACCGGGGGCCCGGGGTTTCCGCCCCTTCCGCCCCCCTGTTAGTCCGCCACTGCGTAAGGGATAAAGATGTGATTTATGTATGTATACCTATCTTTATGTATTATTATTATTATTATTTTATATAAATAAGAAGGCAAACGAGCAAGTGGGTCACCTGATAGTAAGTGATCACCACTGCCCATCACATAGACACCCGCAACCCCGGAGGGATTGCAGATGCGTTGCCAACCTAGAGGACTAAGATGAAATGCCTCTTGTACCCGTAATTTCCCCGGCTGTCTTACTCTCCACACCGGAACACAGCAGTGCAAGCACTGCTACAAAGCGGCAGGATTAGCGAGTAAGATGGTGGTAGCGATCCGGATGGACCTTGCACAAGGCCCTACCACCCGCAATACAGATTTGTAGAGTATTTCGTAAAGGTCTACTTTTAAATTTTTAGAATTTAGATTGTTCAAATCGTAATCGCCTCGAAATAATAAACAAGCTGTCATGACCGAGTGTGTTTATCCAGTAATGAATTATTCTAGCGGCGTTTGCGCACGATAGATGTGTATTTTCAAGGAAACAACCATCAAAATCATATTACTATATACAAACGAATAAACAAATAGGTAAGTAAATACTAAATATAATCTCGGCATACTATTTCAGAGCAGGGGCCCGAAAATACCACTCGAAAGTGGTGAAAATTTGTGCTGAATTTGAAAGACGAGTAGCATAGAAGACAAACACTCTTATTTATCTTGTGAACTAGTGAAAGCTTTGATTAGAGCTGTAGTTTTGGAGATATAAGGTGATTGCCACTTTCGAGTGATGTGCTTACAAAAATCGGGCCCCTGTTTAGTTTGGGACGTCAGCCAGTGGCGTAACTATAGGGTGGCAGGGGTGGCAAAAGGCCAGGGGCCCCTAGCTCTACGGGGCCCTGGACTGGCTTGGTTTAGAGCACAGAAAGGACGCTGATGCACTCCTTTATATTGAGGAAGGAGCCCCACCCCATCTGACGAATTTGCCGCGGGCCCCACACGTTATAGTTACGCCACTGACGTCAGCCAATGTCTGGAACGGGGAACAACTCGAAGAAAAACAATATTATTAATTTAAATTAAAACTAAATAATAATAAAGAAAAAAAAACGTACCTGCACCGCTCCGTGTCAAAATGTAAACGGTCGTTCCACAGCAGTGCACGCAAACGCTACGCAAGAAATTACCAATGGAGCCACGTGGCTGGCATGTGTAGCGTGTCCGTGCACAGCGTGCGCAGCCGTGGGGCGTGCCGGATTAAACCAGCGCGGGGCCTGTAGCAAACTCTGTCAAGGGGCCCTTGGTTTACTTTAGGTTCTCAATTTTAGTGTATTAAATAAAACAAAACTGTTACAAACCTATTTTACGCTCCTATCCAAATTAATTCCAATATCCAGTTGCTTTTCCTCCCGCGCAGATGGTAAAAGTCCACCGAGGGAATGGGCATAGGAATCATATAGGCGATGCGGCTAGCTACCCCTCACTGTTTTGATTCCCCTTTCCACCTATACGCCCACAATCATGCTAAGCGTGGCCTTTGGGTCTTGTCACCTTAGGCTCTGTCTACCCCGTAAGGGAGGAAGACGTGATTTATGTATGTATGTATGTATGTCTCCAAATTAATATTTTTTATTACGGTCAGACAGGCGTTGGAGCGCGTGGCCCCTAAATTCGCGGGGCTTAATAACTCTTGCTACGTTGCTAATCCGGCGCAGCAGTGGGGCGTCGCCTTTAGATTGGCCTAGCAACAGCTCATTGTTTTGTTCGCAATACGTCTCCTCTCGCAGCACAGGAAGCGACAAGGTTTGCCAACGTTAACATCCGGCGTCGACGCTCGAAGGAATGTTAATGTGTCGAGATAATTGATGGGATCATAGGGATTTTCTTCCATGCTGGTCTGGGAGTAAAGAAAAAACATAGAATTTACCAGTTGCTTCTCTTCCCGCGCAGATGGTAAAAGCCCATCGAGGGAATGGGCGAAAGTCTTAGGAATCATGTTATAGGGCAGGGGTGGCCAACAGGTCGATCGCGACTGTTATTCCAGTCAATCGCGGCAAGGCAAAAAATATAAACACGTAGACCAGACTGCGTAACGTAACTACCAACTGCTGATTTAAGGTTTCATGAAGTATGTAATTGCTAGATCGCACACGTAACCCCGGCCCATAGGCGACGGGAACGTGGGTCGCTGTCTTTTTGAAGACAGGAGCCACGAGGGGACAACCTCTATAAAAAATCCAAGCGGCACCAGCGAGGGAGGGCAGGAATTCCCAAACCTGCGTTGCACAGGAGCCGCGAAGAGGGAACCCTATCCCGGGGGACGTGGGGCGTGGTGACACCGAGTGCTCCCATAACGCCTCACATACGACCGAATAGGGAATCCGTGTGGTTTTTAGTGGGTATGCTTGCCGTCACTGGAGAGCCCATATACCCCCGGCAAACCCGTACACGGCGGATGTATAAGTAAGGCGCATTTTTCACACCATAAAATAGGCTTAATTTGTATACCTACCCAAAGGCAGTGGCGTAACTATAGGGTGGCAGGGGTGGCAAAAGCCAGGGGCTCCTAGCTCTAGGGGGCCCCGAACTGGCTTGATTTAGAGCACAGAAGGGACGCTGATGCACTTCTTTATATTGAGGAAGGAGCCCCCATCTGACGAATTTGCCGCGGGCCCCAGACGTTATAGTTGCGCCACTGCCCAAAGGATAAAGACGTGATTTATGTATGTATACAACAATCAAAAAATCTTGTTAAGCTTTAACAGTGGTATTCAGTCAATCTAAACAGTGTAGGTACCACACATATACATAGTTTGCTTAGTCTGATGATTTCATTGAAAGCAATTCTGTTTGTTTTCCAGTTTTCCTAGCGTCTAATTGAGTCGCTATTTTGGTGGGCGCCTGCGATCCGTCAGGCGGGGAATAAAACTGTCGGCCGCTTCGAGTGGCCTCAGAACTACCGTGGTCCACTCGCAATATCGCACATTTAGAACGAAACTGGCCGAAATCAAAAAAATCGTCAAAATGAGACCAGCAGCACAGATCGACTGTATTCGAGACCGGGCCAGATTTTTGGTAGGCATAACTCTTTATTGTACATAGAACACAAGAAAAAGATGAATACATAACACAAAAGCACAAAGGCGAACTTAGCCCTAAAAGGGATCTCTTCCAGTTAACCTTTGAACGACTGTCAGGAGATAAGTATTAAGCAAGAGTAGTACACAGAAAAAGTAAAAAATCCTAAATGCCTTAATTTAAAAAAAAAGGATATAATAAACTAGACATAATAGATAAATACGATAAACTAATACACAAAAATAGAATATACTACATAAAATATAAATATATATACATACACACACAAGTTAAAAACACATCGCATTCATTTAAGAGGATCCATCGAACCAATACGCCTTCAAGCGACTGCGCAGGGTAGCAACAGTCTGCAATTGTCCGATATCATTCAGTGGTGAAAGTGGTATAAATCTGTTTATATCTTAAAAATTACAGCTCTAATAAAATTTTTGACTAGTTCACAAAATTAATATCAAATTCCACACAATTTTTCACCAATTTCGAGTTGTATTTTCACACATGTGCTTTCGAAAATCGGGCTCTAGTTCTATAGCGCGACTTCGTTCGCGCAAAATTAAATATAGCCTACTAGTTTCTGCCCGCGACTTCGTCTGCGTACAATTATACATATAAACCTTCCTTTTGAATCACTCTGTTGTAAAAAAACTGTCTATGTATTAGAAAAACCGTGGTAGCCTAAAAAAACATCACAAGCGCTACCGACCTAAGAAACCATAAACAATATCGATTTCGTTTTTTTATGACATCTGTTTTGCCGCCAAACCGAGCTGTCAAACGGTTTACGTTCCAAATCACGACCGCGGCCGCAATTTATTGACTCTGTCGCCTTAAAACGTTCCAAACGATTATTTAATGATGTACCGGACACACTATGGACATTTTAATGGCTTTGCAAACTAATGTTTGCGGTCACATTGGCGCTAGTATCGAACTATAGCCGAAGAAAGTGTACGTAAATAAACTAGTTCCGCAAATGGCCGCTGGTAAAAATAAGTTTGTGTTTTTTTTATTAGTTTGTTTTTTCTGGACATCTAATAATAAAGGCTGGAGTATTTCGATTCGTTTTGCGAATGGCAGGTAAAGTCAAACAGGTGTCAATAGGTAGACTAAACAGTTTTATTTGCTGATAGGTAGTCTAAATAATGTACAGAAGTTACATCACTACTGGACAAAAGAGAGAAAATAAACATACCTTGGAATTTTAAATTGAAAAAAAAAGTTTAGAAAAGGGGCCTTAGTAGCTATGACATCTTAAAGCGATTCAATTCCAATTTAGTTAAGATCGCTCGCTGTCAGATCCATACTTAAAAATGACAGCTAAAACTGAACTGAGTGGGAATTGAATCGCATTAAGACTTATCATGAGATAAGGCCCCGTCAGTACGGAAAAACAAGCCGTGGTAGTCTAGTGGTTTGTGCTCTCTCGTAGGGGTCGTAGGTTTGAGTCAGTCATGTCAATGACCAGTTTCAAAACATTGTTTATTAGAATGTTGCAATCCTTGGCGCTATTGGTGTAAAAAAAAACTGCAATTTCGGTTTTTTTTTCTTCTTGTTTATATCACTCTCAGTAGGTAACATTTCAACGACTTTCAACGTCTTTTATCACGTTATCAGAGTAGAAATTGCCAGTCAAATAAAATCTTAGCAATCAAAGCGGCTAGCAACCCATCACTACTTTAATTCCTCTCCCGGCTGAAGGGCTATGCACCCAGCGCCAGAAATAAAAAAAACCCCTCCGCTTCGACTAAAGGACTTTGCACCCACGATCATGAAATTATTTAAAAAAAAAGCCCTTTCCACATAATAGGCCCACATACTAAACGCATGGCCTTTTGGTCTTGTTACCTTAGTCTGTCTACTCCGTAAAGGATAAACGTGATTTATTTTATGTATGTTCTTCCATGCTGGTCTATACTCCCAAGTAAAGAAAAAACATAGAATTTATCAGTTGCTTCTCTTCCCGCGCAGATGGTAAAAGCCCATCGAGGGAATGGGCGAAAGTCTTAGGAATCAATGTTATAGGCGATGTGGCTAGCAATTGCTTGGGTTAACCCACCAACATTTTTATTCCCTTTCCACCTATACGCCCACAATCATGCTAAACGTGGCCTTTAGGTCTTGTTACCTTAGTCTATGTCTACTCCGTAAGTGATTTATTTTATGTATGTATCTGGCTGAAAATCAGTGCTGCAGTCTAACACCTCAGCGTAATGCTGAGCCAGCGACCGTTTCACTTTTGCGAAGACACACAACGCTGATGATCTATTTTTCATGTCTGTGTTTTTTTTCTTTAACATTGTGTATACTCTCTTATTTATTTATTTATTTATGAAAGAACATAACACTATCATTACAGGAAACCCAATGCAATAGTGTGCCAACTTAATTAAATTATATCTGCTTAACTTACTTAAAAAAGAACCAAAAAGAATTTATAAATTACTATAACATAAAACATAAAACGTCACCGTGAATTCACTCAGCGGACATGAGAACAATTATATTTCTGTCTTCTTCTTCTTCTTCTTTTTTAATATGGCCCCATCGATCGATGCGATGATTTCGCCAATGTCAAAGTAATAAATACAGTATTCAAAAATCTTGTGACAAAAATGTCGGCGACGTTGTAGATACGGTAGAACACGGTCAGAAGACCCCTCCCCCCCCTGTCGGGCTTTTAGCCAACGGATAATGATATCCCTCAGAGACCGCCAGGAAATCATTAACCGGTGCCCAGGGTGCACCGGAACAAGCACTGCACTTCCCTCGGACGGATCCAAAAACGAACCGCAGCTCTTGATCACACGCGGAGGTAACCCGACTCGCACCAATATATTTCTGTCTTGCTAAAAAGAATAGGTAAATGTCTTCTTTCTTTCTTCTTTCTAAAATTACTATTTTACACACAGTGGTACTCTACTGAAAATCGGTAACATGGCGAACGTCACAGAAAGACTGGTTTAACGTCACATTTGTCAAGCTAGGAAGTTTACGAGTTGCTTTCACAGGATAATCAACACGTTAAATCTGCGATACCGTTATTCATGCCGTGAACACGTAAAACCGACATCAAAGTTTAGCTCTGTGCTCTGTTTATTGACGCACGCCATTACGCCCCATCGATGGCTTCTAAATTTAAACGCGTCTTGCAGTCTGTTCGGCGAGTAGCGTGTGGCGTATCGATGTTTTGCCGACGCCGATGTCGATACTTACAGTCGAAGGCATAATATATTATACAGCCATATATTATATCTCGGCGCGTCTTATAGAGGCCTCCCGTGACCAGGGGCCCGATTTTTGAAAGCACATCACTCGAAAGTGGTATAAATCTAATTACACATAAACGGATAACTCACGTATAAAAAGTCGAGTGATAACAGTGACCTACCATTAGCAGTACCTATCATTTGAAAAACCGCGCCTTCTCTCGTCCCTGGTGAGCAGTAGATGTTCCATGGGAGTTTGTAATTGTGTCGTACAGACACATCATTCAAACAGGATGACGTTTAGCGACAAAAATTCGCATAGTAACAAAAGGTCACGTGACAGTTAGTAACAGGTAGAAAAATTCGGAGACTACCCACCTGTTATGGGTGGTGTAGGGGTATAGCACGCGTCACGGAATGACGAGGATCCGGGTTCGATTCCCGGCCATAGCTTTACTTTTCGGTTTTTTCTATGTGTACTAATTGTCACTGACATTTAGAAATTTGATAACAGTGAGTCGAGCGTCGAACAGCAGCGCGAACAGAACGCTGGCGCGAAGTGTTTGTTTCGCTGCCGCCGGGGCGAACGCTCCAGGAAGAAGGACTACGAAATAGTCCGAAACATGTCGAGCACCACTCGACTTTTTATACGTGAGTTATCAGTTTATGTATAATTATGATTAAGTCTCACGGCAGTTTCATGTTGAAAGTGGTATAAATCTGTTTATATCATATCTTCAAAACTACAGCTCTAATCAAGTTTTTGACTAGTTCACAAGATCAATGAGAGTCTTATTAATGTCTCGTATCTTCTAAGCACAAGTTTTTACCACTTTCGAGTGGTATTTTCACACATGTGCTTTCAAAAATCGGGCCCCAGAGGGCTGACCAATATTTCGCTCAGCGAATAAGCATTGCCATACAACGTAACGTGGCAATGCTGCCAGCCTTCTGGGCACTCTCCCCATTGGCGGCGATTTGGGAGATTTTTTTAAATTTTAATTTAATAATAGCTTTAGCTAGGTTTAAGTTAATTTTAAGTTTTGACTGTTTTTTATTATGATTTGTTTTTCTTGCAGCCAAATGTCAAATAACATGTCATCGACCTTGTTGTTTGTGGCATAAAAGGGATTTTGACGTCTTGATGACGTATATAATATTTATACTATTTATATTGCAGCTGGAAGTAGCATTTGTAGCTGAATTTGCTTATCGCTATCCCGCGGGAAGTATGCTATTTTCTGTACTGTGAAAAGATAACAGACAGACAGATAGACAATGTCCATGATAACTTATAGTTATACTAGGTAACAAGACCTAAAGGTCACGTTTAGCGTAATTATGGGCGTGTAGGTGGAAAGGGGAATCAAAATAGTGATGGGTCGCCGCATCGCCTATAGCATGATTCCAAAGATTTTTGCCCATTCCCAACTGGTACATTCTATGTTTTTTCTTTACTCCCAAGACCAGTATGGAATTACATATATGTTGAACTTGTTATCGAGGAAGTGGGTCTACTCCGGAAGGTATAAAGACGTGATTTATGTATGTATGTAGTTGAATTAATTCACTATAGTTTCCTGATTTAGCCGTAATTGCATAACTACTTATATAAAACATACCATAGTTACTTGTACCGGTCGCCGTCGAGACAGCGGGTCCCTGGGGCTCGGAGGCTAAGGAGTTTTTCAGGGAGCTGGGCCGCAGACTAAGAGACCGGGCTGCGATCCCCGCTCTGGTTCGTGGCTGGTTCAAAGGGTTGCCATTGCAGTACAAAGAGGCAACGCGGCCAGCATAATGGGAACCTTTGAACCAGGCATGAAACAGGGGAACATTTTTTAGGTTAATTTTTAATAATTTTTAACATAATTGACTTTGAATCAACTTTCGTAGTTTTAGTGATCCTTACTATTGTTTAGTTTTTAATGGTTTGTATATTAATAAATAAAACCAAATAATTCTGATTTAAATATGTATCGATATATAATTTTTTCACGCACCGCCCACCAGTTTATGAAAATATCGATACATAACACACGATGCCGTGTCCCATCTTGCGTGGCAGCGCATTTCCAGTCCACTGGAGACCGCCATTGCGAAACGATTTTCCCGCGTTTTTTTAAGTCAAAATCAAAAACTTTTTTTTCAACTAAATAAATCTCAAGAATATTGATTGATATATTATACAAGTGATAAGTAAAAAAACAGTGTGATTTTTCAGAAGTCAATATGACGTTGATAATGATAAAATTGCCGCCGCTCATTTTATTAGTTTTAATTTGTGCGGATGCCATGGCGAAGGACTCGGCTGAAAGGCCTGAAGGCGAGACCAAAAGCGAACCGATACCAACAGTAGAAACTAAACAGCCTGTCAAGGTACTTTTTAATTTATATCTAAATTAATATTTAAATTATAATATATATTTTTTATTTCTTTTGTAAATAATTTTCAGGACTTATTAAGTATCTACGCACTATTAGTGCTCTAAAATGCGTTCAGAAACCGTAGGAAATGACAATTATTACACCTTTACAAAAATCTATAGGTACTGTAATTTTTTTTTTATATGTAAGAGGGGTCAAACGAGCAGACGGGAATGACATTAAAGTACACATTTTACCTACTACAACAGACAAGAAATTACCTACTTACATAAATCACGTCTTTGTCCCTTCCGGGGTAGACAGAACCTAGTATAATTGGTTGCAATAATGCTGGTCATTTCCCTACGACTTCTGAACCCATCTTAGAGTACTTCTGATGTGTGTAGATAAAATAATGTATGCAACTGTACATAATTGGGCCTTAAAACACCCATTATGTAGCACACACACACACACACACACACACACACACACACACACACACACAAATCACGGCTTTTTCCCTTACGGGGTAGACAGAATATTCATCTAAGACAAATTGAGTCCATATATGCAGTGATATTTTTTTAAAGTGCGATAAACAATAAACGTTTTCATAAAGTTACATTCTATGGGATTACATGAATATTATATGAGATCAAGGAACAAAATTAGGCAGTTGTCATATTTTTTATACCTCGCATTTAAAAGTTAATTTTTGCGTAAAAAGCGCAGTTACATTCTACGGGAGCTGTCATCGAGAAAATAAATGATTGGATAGACTATAGTAATCGTTTGTCCTTTTCTGTCACTATAACATTTACCTTTCACAGATAAGGACAAACGATTGATAAGTTAGCAGAAGCCTATAGAGCGTTTATGAATAAGGGGGTACGGTAACAGATACCTACAGGCCACATTTATTGGTTTATGATCCGCCGTGGAACCTTCTCACAGTAAATGTCATAGTGAGGTTACATTGAATGACGATGCGTTTGGCCTAGTTGGCGTGACCCTGCCTGCGAAGCAAGCGTCCCGGGTTCGAATCCTGGTAGGGCATATATTTGTGTGGTGAGCACGAATGTTCCTGAGTCATGGAGGTTTCTATCTATTTAAGTATGTATTTTTCTATATGAGTATGTATTGTTGTCCAGTACCCATAACACAAGCCTTACTAGCGCTTACTTTGGGACTAGGTCAGTTTTTATGAATTGTTCCCTAATATGTATATTAATTTACGCGACAATTTAATAATAATAAAAAAAACAACACAATAACAACAACAAAAATGAAATTGTGCGAATTCCGAATAAAAAAGGGCTATAATAATAATATGTACATTTTTTTACTAGCTGCTGCCCGCGACTTCATCTGCAAAAAAATAGTTTTTCGCTATCCCGCGGGAACTGTGCAATTTTCCGGGATAAAAAATAGCCTATGTGTCAATTTAGGGTATCGGCTATTTCCGTTCCAAATTTTATTCAAATCCATTCAGCAGTTTTTACGTGAAGAGTAACAAACTTCCATCCATCCATACTTACAATTACAAAGTTTCGCGGTTGTAATATTAGTAGGATTTATATTGAACTAGCAGTTGCCCGCAACTTCGTCTGCATAGAATTCGTTTATCGCCATCCCGCAGGAATTACGCTATTTTCCGGGATAAAAAGTAGCCTATGTGTTATTCCAGACTATAATCTATATATGTCCTAAATTTCATCCAGATCTGTCCAGCCGTTCTAGCGTTTTTTTTTTTTTTTTTTTTTTTTTTTTTTTATATGAATAGGAAGGCAAACGAGCAAGTGGGTCACCTGATGGTAAGTGATCACCACTGCACATAGACACCCGCAACCCTGGAGGGATTGCAGATGCGTTGCCAACCTAGAGGACTAAGATGAAATGCCTCTTGTGCCCGTAATTTCCCCGGCTGTCTTACTCTCCACACCGGAACACAGCAGTGCAAGCACTGCTGCTTAGCGGCAGGATTAGCGAGTAAGATGGTGGTAGCGATCCGGACGGACCTTGCACAAGGCCCTACCACCCGCAAAAGCGTGAAAGAGTAACAAACATCCATCCATCCATACTTACAAACTTTCGCGGTTGTAATATTAGTAGGATTTATATTGAACTAGCGACCCGCCCCGGCTTCGCACGGTATATCATGCATGTATTGTGCATTATAAACCTTCCTCTTGAATCACTCTATCTATTAAAAAAAACCGCATCAAAATCCGTTGTGTAGTTTTGAAGATATAAGCATACATACGAATTTGGGGACAGAAAAAGCGACTTTACTTTATACTATGTAGTGATTGACAAGGAAAATCATGTGACGTTTACTGTGACAACGTTCTACGGTAGGTCAGGAATCGAATGGTTCGACTGTACCTTGGAACAAGCTTTATTTGATTGACGTGTAACCAAAGACACGAATTCTCGGACGGCGCCGCCGCGAAAATAGAGCCGGCTTGGTTTAATTTTAATTTTATAAACGAATCTACATACATACATACGAAAAACATGTATTTATTCCTTACGGGGCAGACAGAGCCTAAGGTAACAAGACCTAAAGGCCACGTTTAGCATGACTGTGGGCGTGCAGATGGAAAGGGGAATCAAAATAGTGATGGGTCGCTAGCCGCATCGTCTATAACATGATTCGTAGGCCCATTCCCACGATGGGCTTTTACCATCTGCGCGGGAAGACAAGCAGCTGGTACATTCTATGTTTTTCTTTACTCCCAGACCAGCATGGATGATAATTGTAACGGTTGCATAAAATACTATTACAACAGTCATCATCATCACTACATAGTATAAAACAAAGTCGCTTTCTCTGTCCCTATATATGCTTAAATCTTTAAAACTACGCAACGGATTTGGATGCGGTTTCTTTTAATAGATAGAGTGATTCAAGAGGAAGGTTTTTATGTATAATTCTACGCAGACGAAGTCGCGGGCAGAAGCTAGTTTTATAATATAACCATAATTATCTTTAAATTAAGAATGACTGTCCATTACTAGTCGTGTTTTTTTTTACGGCTACCTCCAACATGATTGGAGCCTGTTTTGACAATTTTTCTAGTCTACTCTTTCATTCTAGTTCTCGCTTTTGCTACTTCTCGTACTGCCATTCTACATACTTGTTCTTTCTTTCATTCTACATCATTCTTGCTTTTAACTAATCTTGGCTTGCCACGCTTACTATCTATCTTATTGGTATTTATTACACTCATTCGGTTCTCTTTGTCATTCTTTCTATCATTCAAGCTGTCCTCTTTGTCATTTATCATCTTTTGTTCGTGTTCTTATTTGGGTTCAGGAGGGGGGGTAGTGGTGGTTTTCAGCTCAGTGTCCGGGGTGTGAGTCGGGTTACCTCCGCGTGTGGTCAAGAGCTACGGTTCGTTTTTGGATCCGTCCGGGGGGAAGAGCTGTGCTTGGTCCGGTGCACCCTGGGCATCGGCTAAAAATTTCCTGGCAGTTTCCGAGGGATATCATTGAACGTTGGCTAAGAGCTCGACAGGGGGGAGTGTTTGACCACTACCGTACAACGTTGCCGACATTTTGTCAAAAGATTTTTTAATTATATTTTTGTTACTTTGACATTGGCGAGGTTGTCGTCGCTATAACAACTTGCAACGCCACAAACAAGAAAAAAGCTTAGTACTATCAAATGGATTTTACTTTTCGGATTTTTCTATGTGGGTCATACAGAATTAAGGAAAACGAAATTATAAAAAATAAAAAGTAAACAGAATCACAATCAAACTTATTTTATTGGTTGACTGTGTTATAAGCAGCGCCTTCTCTCGTCCCTGGTGAGCAGTAGATGTTCTACGGGAGTTTGTAATTGTCTCGTACAGACACATCATTCAAACAGATGACGCTTAGCGACAAATAAATCGCATAGTAACCAAGGTCACGTGACAGTTAGTAACAGGTAGAAAAATTCGGAGACTACCCACCGGCTATGGGTGGTGTAGGGGTATAGCACGCGTCACGGAATGACGAGGATCCGGGTTCGATTCCCGGCCATAGCTTTACTTTTTGGATTTTTCTATGTGTTCTAATAGACATCATAGACATTTAGAAATTAAAAAGCTTAGTGTCTAGCACTAGTGCCATCCCTAAAGATTTCCATTTAATCCAAAATTAGAAAGGCTAGCACCTGTCCACTAATCTCGTGATGTTTTTAGCAACTTATCAGACCCCCCTCAACCCTGGTGATACGTGGTGCGGTGGCTTCTCCCCCACTTAATACCACGTGTATTTTTTGTAGACCGACCGCTGAAATGAGGCACTACCCGCCCGCACCTCTCTCGGTCCCCTTTGTCGTCCTACCCCGCGCCCCTGTAACCGCGCGGGCGAGGACTCTTTAAGCGGTCGGTCTATAAACGATAACACCTTATTTTTGACCGACTTCAAAAAAGGAGGAGGTTCTCAATTCGTCTGTATTTTTTTTTTAATTTAAGGACGTAAAAATATTAATTACCTACTAAAGTGTTTCTATTGTATGTAAAACCACGTTTTATTTTCTTACTAGCTTCTGCCCGCGACTTCGTCTGCGTAGAATTATACATAAAACCTTCCTCTTGAATCACTCTATCTATTAAAAAAATCCGCATCAAAATCCGTTGTGTAGTTTTGAAGATATAAGCGTACATAGGGATATAGGGACATAGGGACAGAGAAAGCGACTTTATTTTATACTATGTAACGATTTTACATATTTTACCTAACAAAAGTTACTCGGGGATTTTTTTTTAAATTTATTTAGGCAACGAACAGTCACATAGTTGAACATAGTATTATTAGTAGTAATTTATACGGAATCATATCGTCTTGGGGATTTTTTTTTAAAGAACCGGGGAATTTCACTATCGACTCTGGCAACCCTGGCCCCGTGCGTCAGCGCAGCGCTCTAACAGTCATTATCACGTCGCATCGCCCATTCATGTTATCATCGAGGGCCACTTCATACTTAATTTAGTGTCTGGCGGCAACGCGGGCGCATCGATCGCGTAATGCAGCTCGTTCATTCTAAACCTGTATATTTGTAATTAGCTGTACCAGGGTATCAGCAGATGGGGTTAGTTTAGCACCCCTACAAAGAGTTTTCATTTAAATTTTTATTCAAAATGTAGTACCTCCCTGGATTGGTTCCCTTTGAACATCGATCATGTAGGACACAGGACCATAATTATAATATCGAAAAAGCATTTAGTTATTTGTAATTTTTTTTTTTTTTTTTTGTAATTTGTATAGGAAAAAGTATGCTTAGTTGGTTTGGTCACGTAGAGCGGATGGATGAAAGTAGACTAACTAAACAGATCTATATGGGGAGTGTGAATGGTTGCGTTGGGAGGGGAAGGCTGTTGAGAATGTGTGACACCCTTTATAAAACCATAACCAATTGTGTTTTGTCTGTGTCCGTAGACTAACAACCTCTCTCTTGTCTTTGACCCGGCTCTCGGTCATGGTGTGTAACTTTGTGAGCTCCGGCATATTGATATTATATCGAGTTAAATCCTTCTTACTGTGCTTATGAAAACGGTGTTTGTTAAACCCACAATAAACACAAAGTGTGATCTGCCATTCCTTGGTTTTATTGAATATCCGCTGCACGTCGGTGACATACGACCGGCTTATCAGGTTATGTGGCCCAGGCACACCAAAGATTGGTATTTCCGCAATTAATAATCAGCAGAAGGTTTGTGAGAACTTTATTGCGAGGAATCGTTGTAACGGAATTTCGGCGTGTTCGTCGGGTCGCGTACTTCTGGCCATCGTAACGTTCTTATCGTGCCGCCGTGGAGCTGAGCTTGCCCGCGTGTTCGCATTGGCCGCTCATTATGCCACCAGTTCTACCAGACACAGCTGCTTCGACTACATCGGTCGCAACAAGCTATTCTACACAGCAAATTGATAAACTACGTGGTGCAGAGAATTACTCGACATGGAAGTATCAAATGAAAATGTTGCTGACCTTGGATGGTCTGTGGAATGTCATTGAAGGAGGGGACACTGACGCTGTTCGCGTGAACCGCGCACTAGCCCGCATCGGTTTAAGCGTGATGTCGTCGTGCCACCAACATATTCGAAACGCTGAGACTGCTAAAGAAGCGTGGGACAACCTTAAAAAGGTATTCGAAGATAAAGGCCTGTATAGGCGTGTTCTTCTGTTACGACAGCTTCATCGCGTTGAGTATAAGCAGTTCAACTCCATGTCTCGCTATATTGAAACTATTATGACGCTGGTACATCAATTAGCGGACATCGATAAAGTAATTGATGACAAGGAAATTGTTGAACTTCTTTTAAGTGGCTTACCGGAGGAATACAACGCCTTAGTGAGTAACCTTGAGACCGCCAGCATCACTAACACAACATTATCTAGCGAAATGGTTCGCTCTAGATTATTACAGGAAGAATCCAGAAAGACAAATTGCAATGCAAGCAATGAAGATGCTGCTTTCTTGTCTAACACCAAGAATCACCTTTCTAGTGGGAGTAAAGCCGTGAAGAGGATGGTTTGTCATTATTGTGGCAAAACTGGCCATTTTAAAAATAAGTGCTACAAGTATAGAAGAGACAAGCAAAATGACAGAACTAAAAATCACTCGCTTCTTGCTACTGATGAGGCTACAACAGCATTCTTCGTGAAGAGCACTGGATGGTACGTGGACTCGGGATGTTCAAATCATCTTTGCAACAACAAGGATCTGCTCTGCAACTATCAACAACTTCCTGGAAGTGGCAGCAAGGTGTTGTTAGCTAACAATGAGTCCCTGACTGCTGTGGGTGTCGGTGAAATTCAAGGCGCTGTAAACAAAATTGACAAGGTATTATATGTTCCTCATTTGTCAGCTAATTTATTGTCTGTAAGTAGATTATGTGAGAAGGGTCTTACTGTAGTTTTTAATAAAGACAAATGTAATGTGTATGATAATTGTAAAATTCATGGCAATCCTATTACCTCTGCAAATAATTTGAATGGTTTATATGAATGGCATGGGTGTAGTCATGGTAAAAGTACTTCGCAAGAAGTGCATTCTTCCATGTTCTTGCGTGATAGGCAAGGAACACAGAGTGCTAATGTTGCTGTTTCTGTGTTGCCAGCAGAGCTTTGGCATAAGCGATTAGGGCATTTAGGTTTCAGGGATATGTGTGCTCTCAAGGACAATCTAGCAACTGGAATATCATTTCAGGTTAGTTCTGATGTCAAGTGTGAGACCTGTCTACTTGGGAAGCAAGTTGCCTTGCCGTATCCCGTAGGCGAGGCTACACGAGCTTCTAAACCCTTAGAAATAATACATAGCGATGTTGCCGGCCCTATGCAGCAGTGCAGCTTTGGAGGTGCGAAGTATATGGTGACTTTCACGGACGACTACACTAGAAAATCATATGTGTTCCTGATGAAGAACAAGAATGAGGTATTTGATCATTTTATTAATTTTAAAAATGAAGTAGAAAAGCAATTGGATTTGCCAATTAAAATTTTTCGTTCAGATAATGGGTCGGAATATTGTAACAACAAGTTTGCTCAGTTTTTGAGAAAAGAAGGCATCATTCATCAAAAATCTGTGGTATTTTGCCCTCAACAGAACGGCGTTTCCGAAAGAAAAAAATTGTACTATATTAGAGAAAGCAAGGTGTATGTTGTTTCAAGCTGGTCTTTGCCCGCGATTCTGGGGGGAAGCTGTCATGACAGCTACGTTTCTGAAAAACAGAAGCCCCACAGCCGCTTTGGCAGGAAACACTCCTGAAGGTCTGTGGACTGGATCAAAACCTGATCTTAGCCACCTTCATGTGTTTGGATGCATTGCATACTCGCTAATTCCTAGTCAAAAACGTCGTAAATTGGATGCTAAGAGTAAAGCTTATATTTTTGTTGGTTACAGCGATAGAACTAAAGGTTATAGGTTATTAGACCCCCTGAACCCTAGTAAAATTATTTTGTCACGAAATGTGGTGTTCTTAGAAAATAAATTTTATAAAAATGTTGATGAATTGAATTTTAATGAAATTAATAATGAGAATTTATTTTACCAATATGATGTGACATTTAATAATAATAATTTTAATGATAATGGTAATTCTAGTCAAAATAATGTTACTGAAATGCCTAGTCAAGACATTATTGCTAATTCCATGGCTTTTACAGATGATGAGGTCTCTGCAGGCAGTGGGAGAGACGAGTCAGGCTGTGCTGCATCGGGCTCAAGTGACTCGTCGTGCGAGTCTTTAGTGACGACGCAGCGAACGTCACAAGCAGAGGAAGCTCTGCCGGCGCCCGCGCATAGTGCGCCTGTCGTAAACTCCACCAGACCTGTACGCTCTACCAGGTGTCAACCACCATTAAGGTATGGTGATTATATATCAGATTTCTCTATGGTCGCTTATGATGCATCTTCGGGAGATCACTGTGTACCCCAATCCTATAAGGAGGCCACTACTGGTCCACTTAGTGCAGAATGGTCTGCTGCAATGATGAGTGAGTATAATTCTCTCATAGACAACAATGTTTGGACATTAGTTGACAGGCCCCAGAATGTTAATGTTGTAAAGGCAAAATGGGTATATAAAATTAAAAAAGATGCATCCGGTAATATTGATAAGTATAAAGCGCGACTCGTTGCCATGGGTTTTACTCAGGTTCATGGAGTTGATTATGGAGAGACATTTTCACCTGTTGTAAGACATAGTACAATGAGAATACTTTTTGCTTTAGCTTGTGAATTTGATTTGCACATAGATCACATTGATGTGGCTACAGCCTTCTTAAATGGTGATCTTGAAGAGACAATCTATATGGAACAGCCACCAGGTTTTGATAATGAACATAAAAATAAAGTATGCTTGTTGAGAAAGGGGATCTATGGGCTGAAACAAGCAAGTAGAATCTGGAATAATAAAGTAAACAAATTATTATGTGAAAATGGCTTTCTGCAAAGCAAATGTGAACCTTGTATTTATGTGAATAAGAGTGGAAATGGTCTCATAATAGTAGCATTATACGTCGATGACTTCTATGTATTTTATAATAACAACTCGTGCAAAGATAAACTTTTTAGTTTGTTAACAAATGTATTTAATTGTAAAAATTTAGGCAATTTAAGGAACTGTCTTGGCATCAATGTTGTGAGAGAGAAGGATATTTTAAAATTGGATCAAAGTAATTACATAAGAGGTTTGCTCAAGCGGTTTAATATGGAAAATTGTAAACCTGTATCAACACCAATGATTGTAAATTGTAAGTTTGATGATGATGTTGAAACTTTGTGTGATGAAACTTACAATTACAGAGAGCTTATGGGGAGTCTCATGTATTTAGCTGTGTGCACCAGGCCTGACATAGCTTATGCGTGCAGCCAGCTGAGTCAGTACAATTCTAAATTCAACCAGAGTCATTGGCTTGCAGCTAAACGAATTGTTAGATATTTAGCAGGAACAATTAACTATGCTTTATATTTTATAAAAAGTAGTAAATTGAATTTAACTGCGTATGCTGACGCCGACTGGGCTAATGATACACTGGACAGACGTTCATATACTGGCTTTGTTGTGAAACTTGGCTCTAATGTTATAAACTGGGAATCACGTAAACAACGTTGCGTAGCGCTCTCGAGTACAGAGGCTGAGTATTTGTCAATCAATGATGTTTGTAAAGACTTATGTTTCATTAAGAATTTTCTATCTGAAGTCTTGTGTGTGAAGCTGGACATCACTGTGTTTAACGACAATCAGAGCGCTCATAAAATACTTCACGCAAAGGAGTACTGTCACAAGCGTACAAAGCACATAGTCGTCCGGTATCATTACATAAAGGACTTAGTGAATAACAATGTTTTGTCAGTTGAGTACTTGCCAACAGAACAGATGATTGCTGATGTACTTACCAAACCGCTGAGCTCAAACAAACATTCCTTGTTTATCCATAACATGAATATTAGGTAATATAATTACTGTTGAATATTGTATTTCATGTATAGAGAAGTAGAGTCATATTATAGCATGCATTTTGTTTGCTCTATGTAAATGTAAAGTCTTTTTCATGACTAACCAGCATGCTGTTGTATGAATGTGTATAAGAGTCGAAATCTCTACATAGGTAAAGCATTGTTTGTCAATGTACTTCAATATAATTGATATTATATAGAATCATTCCCTTTAGTAGGAGATGCTCGTAAATACAAATGATGACTGCTCCTATTTGTTTGAAGAGTGTTCTTCTTTTTGCTTTTTGTCTCTATCTTTGTATTTGAGTATCTAATATGGTTTTATAAACTGTGAGAGGAAGTGTTGAGAATGTGTGACACCCTTTATAAAACCATAACCAATTGTGTTTTGTCTGTGTCCGTAGACTAACAACCTCTCTCTTGTCTTTGACCCGGCTCTCGGTCATGGTGTGTAACTTTGTGAGCTCCGGCATATTGATATTATATCGAGTTAAATCCTTCTTACTGTGCTTATGAAAACGGTGTTTGTTAAACCCACAATAAACACAAAGTGTGATCTGCCATTCCTTGGTTTTATTGAATATCCGCTGCACGTCGGTGACATACGACCGGCTTATCAAAGGCCTAGACGGACGTTTCGAGACCAAATAGGAGACGTTTTGGAAAAAGGTCAGGTCAGGAGTACCCGAAACCGACGAGCATGTATGAAGAGATTGATGACTGTGGATGAAGCGAAAGAAGTATATCAGGAGCGTAACAAGTGGAACAAAGTACTCTCTGCCTACCCCCGTGGGAAAGAGGCGTGACGGTATGTATGTAAATTTATATACCTATAATGTAAGTAATTAATCAAGTACCATTTAATTCATAGAATTCATAGAATTCATAGAATTAAAATCAATTTCTTAAATACTTAGTCGATATTTTTATGGAATTGGTAATAATTTATTAATATACAAACTATTAAAAACAAAATGACAATAAGGAACACTAAAACTAGGAAAGTTGATTTAAAGTAAATTATGTTAAAAATGATTAAAAATTAACCTAAAAAAGGTCCCCCTGTTTCGTGCTTGGTTCAAAGGTTCCCATTATGCTGGCCGCGTTGCCTCTTTGCACTTCAATGGGAACCCTTTGAACCAGCCACGAACTAGAGCGGGGATCGCAGCCCCTATCGTAAAATAGAATCGATAATCGTTAATGCCGGCAGTGGCGTCACTATAACGTCTGGGGCCCACGGCAAATTCGTCAGGGCTCCTTCCTCAATATAAAGAAGTGCATCAGCGTCCCTTCTGTGCTCTAAACCAAGCCAGTTGGGGGCCCCGAAGAGCTAGGGCCCCTGGCATTTTGCCACCCCTGTTTCCCTATAGTTACGCCACTGGATGCCGGGTGTTACAATGAAGCCTCACCCCTAGAGCTGTCAAAGTGAGTGTCACAGCCGTACCTCCCTACGCGAGCTGTAACAATTGCACTACAAACTCTAGTGTAGCGTGGACGTACCGCTCGCAGCTACCAGCCAAGGCCACACTAGGGTTTAGGGGTAATATCGTGCAGTTACTGCAACAGCTCTCATGTACCCGGCTCTAAGTTGACAACCCTAGAAAAATTCGAAGGCTTACCCACCTGCTGCGGGTGGTGTACGCGTCACTGACGACCGGATAGCCTAGTGGTTAGAGAACCTGACTATGAAGCTTGAGGTCCCGGGTTAGATCCCCGGTCGGGGCAGATATTTGTATGAAAAATACGAATGTTTGTTCTCGAGTCTTGGATGTTTGATATGTATTTGAGAGAGAGAGAGAGAAACATTTATATTTAAGTATGTATTTATCTATATAAGTATGTTTATCCGTTATCTAGTGCCCATATTACAAGCTTTGCTTAGTTTGGGGCTAGGTCAATTGGTGTCAATTGTCCCAAGATATTATTATTATTATTACTGAGATAGCTTTACTTTTCGGATTCTGTGTTCCAGTTTTCAAGGATCCGGGTTCGATTCCCGGCCATAGCTTTACTTTTCGGATTTTTCTGTGTCGTTTAGTTATTTTTTTAATAGTCGAGGAGCATCCCACACCATTATTAACATGTCATCGCGCGTCATACAGCCAGAACGAGCGCGACATAATTTATCGGCGAATATTTCTAGTTGTAAAACAAAAATAAGTCCAATGCCAGTTGGGTGCTTATTTTTGTGACGACAATTGGACTTTAAAAAGAGGGAAATTATTGTTATGAGTTTTGTCTGAGTTTCAGCCTAATGACACGGAAGCCGCTGAAACAAAAGATATATTTTATGCGGGAACTATGCAATTATCCGGGATAAAAAGTAGCCTATTGGTAATCTAGGGTACCAGCTATCTCCGTACCAAATTTCATCCAAATCCGTTCCGTCGTTTCAGCGTGTAGAAGGAATAAACATACACACTCACTCACATTGTCACAAACTTTTGCATTTATAATATTAGGAAGTTTGCGATCTTTTTATAACTTATGTTTTGACATAAAAATATAATGTAATTTACAAATAACGTATGTATGTTTACAATGTACTTGTGTGTGTTTAAATATATTTATATATTGTGTAGTATATTTTATTTATTGTGATAATATACATTATCGTATTTATCTATTAAGCTTCTGCCCGCGACTTCGTCTGCGTAGATTTATACATAAAAACCTTCCTCTTGAATCACTCTATCTATTAAAAAAAACCGCATCAAAATCCGTTGACTGGTTTTGAAGATATAAGCATACATACGGACACGGGAACAGAAAAAGCGACTTTATTTTATACTATTAGTGGTGTAGTGATTATATCTTACATTATTTAAAATTTAGCCATTTATGATTATTTAAGATTTCGATTCGGTTCTTTTACTTTTTCTGTGTGTCTACTCTTGCTTAATACTTGTCCTGTTAATCGTTCATAGGTTAACTGGAAGAGATCCTTTTTAGGGATACGTTCGCCTTTGTGCATTTGTGTTGTCCTGTATTCATCTTTTTCTCGTGTTTTATGTGCAATAAAGAGTTATACATACCTACACACAAATAGAAATAATCGAATCTAATCTAATCTATTCTAATACTAAATCATAATTAAATATGATAGCACTTTTCTATGTGTCCTATTTTAAGTATGCAATGGGGGGGGGGGGGGTTATTTCGTAAATCGTGGATATCCACTAAACGAGGAACCATTCCATAATCTGGCAACGCTTATCTAGAAGCCAAAGACATGGACCTTCTAGGTAAACGGAGGGACCTTCTAGGTAAACGGAGCTACATTATTCAATTGCCCCCGTTTAGTGGATATTCAGGAGTTTCAAAATTACCCCATTCTCGAATTTACCCCAATCCACTATACCTGCTCGGTTACTTTCATGATATTTAAAGTTTCGCGTAAGCGTGCTTTAAGCCAAGACGTGTCTTGGCTTGGCTAATTCTTGTACAATTTATTAGCCACATCTTAATAATACGGTATAGTATTATTTGCGTTTAATAATAATTTCTTTAGCATGACAGCTCGCCAAAACTTTCAACAGACGCGATGTAATTTCAAAATTATAGCCAAACTCATCGGAATATATTCGAGTCACCTTCGCGTTCGTCCACCAAAAGTGTCCTACAACATGTTAGTAAAAGTCAATGACTTTTGTTATTTTTCGGGACGCAAAAACCGGATTAAAATCGAAAGAAATAAAAATAAATAAATATTTTGGGACAAATTACACAAATTGACCCAGCCCCAAACTAAGCAAAGCTTGTACTATGGGTACCAGGCAACGGATAAACATGCTTATATTATAATGTAGAGATAAATACATACTAAAATACATACAACATCCATGACTCCATAAGTTGATTATTTAATCCTATATACTACAGCGAGACTAAAACTGTTTTGTTCAATATTCTGACTTATTATATATTATTACTATCTATATTTTACAACATTTAAAACGCATTTTATTAATATTCTTGACATCTAAAAGTTTCAGTAGATCAAAACAAACTTGTTTTATTTTCGGCTTAACTAATGCTGACTTGCTTAGTTTATAAACTAAGCAATACTTTATTCCATGCAGCAAGAACGTCGAGATATTAAATGATGATTTGAGTAAGATTGAAGAAAATAATGCAAACCGGTTGGAACCGGTTAACCGGTTTTTCATTCTGTAATGCGGTCAAAAACCGGTAGCGAGCGCTGTGATCGTTTAGGCTACCCCCTCCACCCGCTTTGCACTCTGCGAATAGGCAAGCCGGTGGGAATCGAGTGCTACTACGCCACGCCACTGCAGCCTATATAACCTTCCATCGACGCGCGATTGATCTGTTTGTAAACACGGGTGGCCTAAATAACTCGTAAAACAAGCAAATACAGTCTAAAACCGTTTAATTTCGACGACCGGATAGCCTAGTGGTTAGTGACCCTGACTATGAAGCTAGAGGTCCTGGGTTCGAATCCCGGTAGGGGCAGACATTTGTATGATGAATACGAATGTTTGTGCCCGAGTCATGGATGTTGTATGTATTTAAGTATGTATTTATCTACATTATAGAGAGAGAGATTGCTTAGTTTGGAGCTGGGTCAATTGGTGTAATTTGTCCCAGGATATTTATTTATTTATAATTTACGTTGACTGTCGCTAGCTTTGGTTAGACGGGTTCATCGTCATCGTATAAAAATGGCCAAGTGCGAGTGGGACTCGCGTTGAGAGGGTTCCGTCAAAATTAGCCAAGTTGTTATAAAATCCAGTGTTATCAGAGCCCTGCTCTTAAGTGAAATGTTGGCAGTGTGAGCTCATTTTATATCGGTTACTACATAGAGAGACGGATATTAAAAAATCAGATTTTTGGTCTTATTTCATTACATACATACATAAATCACGTCTTTTATCCCTTACTTAGACAGAGCCTAAGGTAACAAGACCTAAAGGCCACGTTTAGCGCGATTGTGGGCATATGGATGAGGAATCAAAATAGTGATGGGTTGCTCGCATCGCCTATAACATGATTCCTAAGATTTTCGCCCATTCCCTCGATGGGCTTTTACCATCTGCGCGGGTAGAGAAGCAACTGGTACATTCTATGTTTTACCAAACTTCAATTGCACATTAAATAATAGCCTATTGCATCATCACTACGTATAAAACAAAGTCGCTTTCCTCTCTGTCTATGTATGCTTAGATCTTTAAAACTACGCAACGGATTTTGATGCGTTTTTTTTAATAGATAGAGTGATTCAAGAGTAAGGTTCGTCGAGATGAAGTCGCGGGCAGAAGCTAAACTCGTCGCAAAATAAAAGGCCCGTTTTGACAGTTCACGCCCATGAAGTTCTGTATTTTTTACCGATCGAAATGTTTTGAAGGTAATTACATTTTTCATTGATGGTTACCGCCCACTCCGCTAAGTGCTGTGAATAACGATTTTTTTCATACTGTCCACAGACTATTAATAATCGGTTAAGGAAAAAAATAAATCGATCAATATATATTTTTAAGGCCTACTCGCACTTGGCCGGTTTTATTTCTTTAAACACTAGTGTTTGGACAAATTAATTACTGATTTCTTTTGGTGATTGAGTGAGTGTTATTGTAACAAAAATATTAAATGAAAGAAAGTTGACGTATCGTAACATTGTATCATTTCAAAATACTTACAATATCAGTTTAAGTTAAATTTTCTTATTAGAACTTTAATCCAATGCACTTTACAGTACATATTCAAATCGATCAAATACTCATCCAAACTGGAATCGATTTATCGTGAGTATCGATTACCGAGTCGTATGGTTACATCACTAGTTACGTCGCGAAGACAAATGTCAAAACGGGCCTTTTATTTTGCGACGAGTTTAGTTGATAATAAAGGTCAGAGTTACATAATTAACCCAGACTTCAACTCCAAATGTCAGGCACCTCAATAATAAACACGCACTAAAGAGACGCCATTATTGTGCATCTCTTTCCCTCAGAAAAATAAATTTTAGCGATCTAAATGTCATTGAAACTTTTAGTAAAAACGGGTAGACCACTTTCTTGGCCGACCGCACAATATCTTCTTCTTTTTTAATGGCCCCATCGATCGATGCGATGATTTCGCCAATATCAAAGTAATAAATACAGTATTCATAAATCTTGTGACAAAAATGTCGGCAACGTTGTACGGTAGAACACGGTCAAAAGACCCCTCCCCCTGTCGGGCTCTTAGCTAACGGATAACGATACCCCTCAGGATCTGCCAGGAAATCATTAACCAATGCCCAGGGTGCACGGGAGCAACTGCTCTCCCCCTCGGACGGATCCAAAAACGAACCGCAGCTTGACCACACGCGGAGGTAACCCGACTCGCACCCCGTACAATATCTACAACAATACAAACAATACAATACAAATACTCTTTATTGAACACCACAAATCAGTACAAAACAATACAGAAACAAAGAACAAAGTAGACAATAGGTGGTCTTATCGCTTAATAGCGATCGCTTCCAGACAACCAATAACATAAATAAGTTGGAGACAATTTAAGTAGGTGGCGGAAACAAATAGACAGGATAAACGCAGGGATAATAAAAACAACAATACCAACATAAATATAATACTTGGCTAAATAAATAAAATAAAATAATACATACATATACACATAACATTACTGTATAATACTTAAGAGCAAATTTATTTATTAATATACAAACCATTAAAAACTAAACAATAGTAAGGATCACTAAAACTACGAAAGTTGATTAAAAGTAAATTATGTTAAAAATTATTAAAAATTAGCCTAAAAAATGTCCCCCTGTTTCGTGGCTGGTTCAAAGGTTCCCATTATGCTGGCCGCGTTGCCTCTTTGTACTGCAATGGCAACCCTTTGAACCAGCCACGAACCAGAGCGGGGATCGCAGCCCCTGTCTTTTAGTCTGCGGCCCAGCTCCCTGAAAAGCTCCTTAAGATAAAATAAATACGATATCTAAATACGACATCTATGGACTTACAACTACAACATCAAAGAATTGGGTTAGGTAAGAACTATTTGTTTTGAAACGTTTCGTAAAACGTTATATAGGTAGTTAGGCATACTCAGACTAAACTTAATCCTACATCCGATATTTCTCAGATCTAATATTCGATACGCGGCTGGCAAGCAGCCAGAACATTATTAATATTCACGTACGAAGTGTCCATGGCGCCAAATTATTACACGCTACTATTTTTCTAACGGTTTACACCAACACCAATGTTTGAAACGATAAAGCACGGCTTACCAAGAGAATTTGGAAGAATTAGCAAGCTTACACGTGAAGAAATAAGATTTTTGAAAGTAAAATAGAGCTGGGGCGGTTCATGCGTTTATTAACTTAGAAATTAAGACGAATTGCCGTGATTCAAACGTTTCAAAATGACTCAATAACTTTTGCGGTTATAGTTGTAAAGCAAAGTTATGTTTCCCGCGTAAATTGAAATTGTTTTTTTAAGAATTAAAGTGTCGTGGAGCAGCGGTTTTTTTAAATTTATTCGTGTCCGAATTTATTTTAAGTTCTAGACTATTCGGTTTATTTTTGCAACATTAATGTTTACGCTGGCGTATTTTTGGCAGTGTTATGCTGACCTTAGTCCAGTTTTCCGTAAATGCAATTAAAATTCTACCTAAATGTTACCAGAGCTGTCGTAAAAAATCTACTATATTCGAGTAATAAAACCTATTCAAAATATTCTGCAGATCTTTGAGATTTTAAACTAATTTCGACGGCAAATGTTATTTACAGTGTCACAAACGAAAACCATGTCTCCCATGCTGGCCATGTCTTCCAAGCAAAGAAAAAACATAGAATGTACCAGTTGCTTCTCTACCCGCGCCGGTAAAAGCCCATCGAGGGAATGGGCGATTATAATAGGAATCATGTTATAGGCGATGAGGCTAGCAACCCGTCACTATTTTAATTCCCCTTTCCACCTATACGCCCACAATCATGCTAGACGTGGCCTTAAGGTTATGTTACCTTAGGCTCTGTCTACCCCGTAAGGGATATAGACGTGATTTGTGTATGTGTATGTATGTACAAATGAAAAGTTTTAAACCCCTCCCAGTCGGGCTCTTTCGACCGTGTTCTACCGTACAACGTTGCCGATATTTTTGTCACATTTTTGAATACCTACTGTATTTATTACTTTGACATTGGCGAACATCGCATCGATCGATGGGGGCATATTTAGACAAGAAGGGGGTGCGAGTCGGGTTACCTTCACGTGTGGTCAAGAGCTGCGTTTCCTTTTTGGATCCGTCCGGGGGGAAGAGCAGTGCTTGATCCGGTGCACCCTGGGCAACGGCTAATAATTTCCTGGCAGTTTCTGAGGGATATCATTGAGCGTTGGCTAAGAGCCCGACAGGGGGGAGGGGGGGTCTTTGACTATTACCGTACAACGTTGCCGACATTTTGTCACAAGATTTTTTAATCATATTTTTGTTACTTTGACATTGGCGAAGTTGTCGTCGCTATAACGACTTGAAACGCCACGAATAAGAAGAAGAAGAAGAAGTAGACAAGAAGAAGAAGAAGTGGTTATTATTATTATTATTTTTCCAGGTCAACAACGGGGCGCCACTGCTGCTGGCGGATGAGCTGAAGCAGACGCTGGAGCGCTACTTATTCGGAATGTGCCCACAAGGCTACAAGGTACCTAACTTTTTAACTTATTTCGTGTCCCAGTTCTGGGCAAAGGCCATTTCTCCTTAGATTATGTGTGTGATCATAAATCTTTAGTAATAAATAATAATAATAATAAATATCTTGGGACAAATTACACCAATTGACCTAGCCCCAAACTAAGCAAAGCTTGTACTCTGGGTACCAGGCAACGGATAAACATACTTATATAATGTAGATAAATACATAATTACATACATACAACATCCATGACTCGGGCACAAACATTCGTATTCATCATACAACTGTCTGCCCCTACCGGGATTCGAACCCGGGACCTCTAGCTTCATAGTCAGGGTCACTAACCACTAGGCTATCCGGTCGTAACATACATACACATACATACATAATTATCACGTCTTTATCCCGTACGGGGTAGACAGAGCCTAAGGTAACAAAACCTTAAGGCCGCGTCTAGCGTGATCAAGAACGTATAGGTGGAAAGCGAAATCAAAATAGAGATGGGTTGCTAGCCGCATCGCCTATACCTAATATGATTCTTAAGACTTTCATCCATTCCCTCGATGGGTTTTTACCATCTGCGCGGGAAGAGAAGCAACTGGTACATTCTAAGTTTTCTTTACTCCCAGACCAGCATGGAAAAACAACATGCAGCATGTGTTGCGAATGTGTGTTCGGCTAAAGTTGTTTGGCGACGGTTGTTAGAAAAAATCTCTTTTAGAATTTGATGGAATGGAGAAAAGCTAATACACGGTATTCTTCAACTCAATCCGTTTCGTCATTTTTCACATGGCGACCGTGACAGGACATGCATACAGCATGGAGTAATTTTAATCTAAACCGTCACTCTCTCACACCAATGACAATACACAACGTCATGTTCCTCGATTCTATTCACACTTCACACTAATCACACTAATATTATAAAGGCGAAAGTTTGTAAGTGTGTGTGTGTTTGTGTTTGTTTCTTATTCACGCTGGAACGACTGGACGGATTTGGATTAAATTTGCAACGGAGATAGCTGGTACAACATTAACACGTAGGCTACTTTTATCCCGGAAAATTGCATAGTTCCCGCGGGATAGCGATAAACATGTCAAAGATCGTAGCTGCCTAGAGTTGCTACGTAAATAATTGCAGAATATAACTATCACCAGAGGATTTATTTAAAAAAAAAACACTCAATTAATTTAAATATACAAACACTAACCCTAAAAACCTACATATCTACCTATGCTAAAACTAACTTTAAAAACTTATATAAAATTTGCAAATAAGAATACATACATACATACATACATACATACATACATACATACCGTCACGCCTCTTTCCCACAGGGGTAGGCAGAGACTACTTTATTCCACTTGCTACGATCCTGACATATTTCTTTCGCTTCATCCACAGTCATCAGTCTCTTCATACATGCTCGACTTCATACATAACAATGCTTGAATACATACATAACATACACAAATCACGTCTATATCCCTTACGGGGTAGACAGAGTCTGGGGTAACTCAACGTAAAGGCCACGTTTAGCATGATTGTAGGGGTAGATATAGGTGGAAAAAGGAATCAAACTAGTGATGGGTTGCTAGCCGCCTCGACTATAACATGATTCCTAAGAATTTCGCCCATTCCCTCGATGGGCTTTTACCATCTGCACGAGACCGAGAAGCAACTGGTACATTCTATGTTTTTCCTTTGCTCCCAGACCAGCATGGAAGTAACTAAGAAAATAAGAAAGCAAATAAGAAATAACTTACAAAAAAAAACATAAAAAGAAAACCCCGTCTAATTACGCACAAGTAGGTACTACACGAAGTCGCGGGCAGAAGCTAGTATTCCATAAATTGGTAGATTTTTTATTTGTATAAAGTAAAAGTGTCAAATTTTTAATCGAACCGACGAAACCTTCTTCCCACCTATTGTGGGATCATGCTAAACGTGGCCTTCAGGTCTTGTTACTTGGCTCTGTCTACCCCGTAAGGGGTAAAGATATGAAAATCTTGCGGTATAATATAATTTTGCATGTGAGTACTAGTATCTCGTTTGGCATTGTCGTAGTTAAAGGATCGAACGAGACGATCAATATTTATTTATTTATTTATTTTCGGAGATCCAACAGCTATACAATTACAGAGTGAGTAGTTAAAGTAATAACATTAAAGCCAATTATAGGCTCTCACAACTAGACATAAAATAAAACAATCAAAACAAAGTACGCGCGTAGTCGCAAACACACACCACGCAACTAAAGATAAAAGAAAGTACATGAATTATAAAGTAAGAAGTGGAAGTATATGAATTTTAAATTTTGAATTTGAAACTGGGCTTAATTACCTAACTCGCTACCGATCGCCATCGTGTTCATTTTGACAGTTCATGTATGGGCTGACAATTAGCATCGGAATCAGTTAGCTGTCACATACACACACGAACTGTCAAAATGAACACGATGGGCGATTGCGAGCGAGTTAGGTAATAAGCCTACATGGCTATTGCAGCCTTATCACAGTAATTACAGATTTACGAATGCACTATTCGTGTGTCATAGTTACACCGTGAAATGTTGTTATTTAAAGAAGCTACGGCCATTAAAGAAATATTGTGTGGGATTGTTTTAGCGTTTCAAAATGGCCGTACAATCGTTAACGGTCGCGCTGTTAATTTTGGCGGCAAGCGCACCTGCGCCTGTCGTATAATAAGAAGGGAGCGGCGGCGTCATGCATTGACGCAATTTCGGTCATAAAATGCGTTTAGATATCCGCATAATTTTGTAGATGTGCCTCCAGAGCCTCTAGTGTAAGTTTTCGCATATAAACCGTCTCGAACGCGTTCACGTAAACGTCTTGATTACTATGGAAAAATTGGCAGCGCCACTTGCGGATCGAAATGGTGACAAACTGCTCTCACACAGAGAGACACTGACGTCAAACTTAAAACACACTAGCGCTGCCCGCGCCGCGACTTTGCCCGCAAAAAAATAATTTTTCGCTATCCCGCGGGATTTTCCACAATTTTCCGCAATTTTCCAGGATAAAAATAGCCTGTGTTGATCTAGGGTATCAGCTACCTCCGTTCCAAATTTTACCCAAATCCATTCAGCAGTTTTTACGTGAAAGAGTAACAAACATCCATCCATCCGTACGTACAAACTTTCGCGTTTATAATACTAGTTGAATCTTTTTGCGCGGGGGTTAAAACCAGTGGCGTAACTATAGGTTGGCAGGGGTGGCAAAGTGCCAGGGGCCCCTAGCTCTACGGGGCCCCGAACTGGCTTGTTTCAGAGCACAGAAGGGACGCTGATGCACTTCCTTATATTGAGGAAGGAGCCGCTGACGAATTTGCGGGCCCCAAACGTTATAGTTACGCCACTGCTTAAAACAGACTTGCTTTAATGATATTTTTTGAGTAGATGAAAACTATCAACTAACGTAACACAGTACCTCTCGCAGATGCCGTTGGGTAAGCTGAAGAACGCGACGACCCTCACATGCGACCTGGACACCGAGCAGCAGGATCTGGCTGGCAGGTGAGAACAGTCCATCATCATGGAAAAGGTTATGGGCCTTTTCGACGCCAATGCAAACGAGTAAACTGTACAGTCAAGTGTAATAAATGTATCTAGACAACGTCTCAAAAACAAGTACCATACGCTCTTACACCAGCGTAATAAGGGAACATACCCAAACTACGTGACCGATTTAGGGGGGGGAGGGGGGTCTTCAAAGTACCACTCATGGTCACCGGGGGGAGGGGGGGGGTTTGGTTTCTTGTCACGTAGTCAATAATTTTTTTTTAAGAACTTTTACTTTTAGGGGCCGTATAAGAAAATACAAACAAAAGCCATTATTTTGTAACTTTACGCAAAAAATATTGATAAAATATACTCCGTGAAAACTAGGGGGGGGGGGGAGGGGGTCTGGGCATATACTACGCTTGGTCACCGAGGGGGGGGAGGGGGTCAAAAAACACGAAAAAAAGGGTCACGTAGTTTGGGTATGTTCCCTAAGGTCGTGGGACATATTTTTGAAATGTGCCTATCGATACTTATTTTTGCACTTGACCGTACATGAAATTTTTCATTTTAGCATGACGTTTGAGCCACATTACTGTTTGTTTGGAATTTGGATCTATTATTACAGACGTAAGGTTTATTTTCCACAAATGTTTAGATATTTATGATCAGGCTGACATTGAACTTTCCAAATTGACTGAAAAGTCGCTGCTTTTATATTTCTGTCAAATTGCGTGTTCTGGTGTTATTTAACGTTATCTACTGTAACAAATTTATTTAAATTTGATGATGCTCCGAAATATTTGAGGACATCGGCTGCTACGATATATCTGATGGCGACTGGACCTCCGCAGAGTAACGCCTGGTTCAACCAAACCGTCTAATTTAATCCATGCGAAAAAAGGTTGTGCCTGTGGTATACCCAACCACTCGGCACCGACTCCGCGCCGCCTCACCTTATCGGCTCGCCGTCAACCAGGCGATGTAACGGAAACGGCTCAGCACCACATATGTCCACGCAGCTGCGGCTAGGTGACATCGCGCTTACGGCTGGCCGAAAGCGCGCTTAAAGCGAGGCGGCGGCTAAAACAGTCGATGATGGTCATTCCCCGCGGGGGCCACGATGGCAGTCTACGCGGCGAGACGCAAGCGCGGCGGCGGCCCGACGTAAGCTCGATGACTGAGTTGCCAGCGCGCCGCTTGCGGTTTGCTAGGCTTGTGCCGAGGCGAAGCGATGCTATTCCGATGCTAATATGTGAGACAGTGGACTTTCTTACAAAGATACTGGACGGCTCGAGTTGAGGCGGCGCCATTCCGATGCCAAGCGGTTAGGCGTGCGACAATCTTAAGGTCTTCGCACATTAAAACAACTCAACGGCGACTCGACTCTATGCTAGACATTGAAATTTAAGCCCTGTGTCAATATGTTCTAGGTTTAATTTCAAAAAATGATTATAAAGTAGTGCACAACGAGTGGCCTACGCATCGTACACTAAAGGTCAACCCCGACACGTTTGTCACGCAATGACCACACGTCGTCCACGCAACGACCACACGTCGTCCACGCAACGACCACACGTTGTCCACGCAACGACTATGCGTTTGCGACTGACGCGTGACGGGCAACCATTTGCCAAATGAGTTGCGTTGTCCACTCGTTGACAACGCATTGCCCACTAGTGACCATTGGGTGGATCAACTAGTTGACTACTCATCGAGAGTGTGAGTTGAGTTGGTGTCGGATTGGCGTGGAGTTGTTTTAATGTGCGAAGACCTTTAAGCTTCTTGTTATGGTTGGTCCAGGTTGGCAGCCCTGGCGCTGCGCGCGCACTCGGCGGGGCGCGCGGACTGCTCGCGGCTCGGCGCGGCGCTCGCGAACACGTTCGGCGAACTTGCTCGCACCGCCGCCAGCAGACACGCCGCCATCACAGGTAGTACATAACATACATACACTAATCACGTATTTATCCCTTACGGGGTAAACATAGCCTTCTTTTTCGTGCAGGCATGCGGTTCACTCGATTTTAAGTAATCACCGCCGCTCAAAGACACCTACAGTACCATTAGGACTTGACATTAGGTCGTGGGCATAAATGTCTAATACAACCATCATGTCAAATAATATGTGTCACCGTCCTTATTGTTTGTAGCATAGGTGTACAGATGTTTTTGACGTCTTGGCAACGTACATATATTTATACCCTTGACTTTTTTTATTTTTTAACGGGTCGTCGGAAACTCTACGAGTACCTATCCCCAAGCCCGGGCCCGGGACTGTTGTGGGACTCTCTCCCCCGGCCTCTTTCCGCACGGACGGGGGCGGTGGATAACATCCGCTAAAACTACTCCGGCGCACTCTTGCCGAGTTTAGGAAGACGCCGTGTGATCCCGAAAATTCGAGCCGACGATGGGGGCATATGGACAATATCGGTCTTATAGCAATTTTGAAACGATCAAAGCAGCCGTAGAATTATCAAAATCAGCGGTGAAAAGGTTAAAAAGGCCTTCGGGTCTGTCTTGTTGACTCACTCACTCCTATGGATTTGTTCTTGAATTGGCAGATGGTACCTACCCGAAACCCGAAAAACATTCTAGTAGCTCACGGACTGTACATGCCTTTACCATTTCTCCACGTCTCCCGCCAGCTTCTTGACCTCTTGACTTAAAAATCTATTATTTCACAGCATCGAATGAAGCCATAAAGAAACGGAAGCTCTCGAAGAGTCAAAAAGCGAAGATTCAGGCGAAACAGCGGACCGCCCTCGCCGTGAAGAAGAAGGCGGCCGCCCTCGCCGCCGCCGCCGCCGCCAAGATCTCCGTATAGAACTAGACTTATTAGAATATTGGGGTGTGGCAATGCAGACCTCAGAATGTAGCCACGGAATATACGATCGCGGAATGTACTATATTTTTAAAACGGTTGAGGGCATAAATATCTATACAAGCATCATGTCAAATGTTGTCTCACCGGCCATATTGTTTATGGCATAGGTGTATAGATGTTTTTGACGTCTTGGTAACGTGCATATATTTCTGGTCTTGAGTGTACATTACCTCGATTCTGTTCGTAAGTGGATGTACGCCCGGTAATTCAGGTTCCCGTTTAACTTTTATGCAGTACAGGCATTATTAGAGCGAGAATTCTAAGCTGTCTTCCAGGACCTACATTAGTCGCACCTATAATTTTAAATAACATGTTAGGTCTTTTTCGTCTGTTTTCTACTCTTTCTTGCTGTGTCCACACTGAAACATAATCAAAATCCGAACAAATTTGGCGCTCTTTTGTACAGTCAAGTGTAATAATATGTATTTAGTCAAAGTTTCAAAAATAAGTACCATACGCTCTTACACCGGCGTAATAAGGTCGTGAGACATATTTTTGAGAAGCTCGTATCGATACTTATTTTTGCACTTGACCGTACCTATTTAAAAATAGCACGTTAAATCGAAGCGATGTCTACAATTTTTTCCACGTTCTGGATAGGGCGTTAGATTTCGACAACTACATGGGAAGTCCTTCGATCAACAATTACGTGAAAAGTCGAATAAAAACTCGTGGAGCGTTTTCCAAAAAAAAGTAGGTACAGTATGAACATTTTTTCCAGAATTTAAAATTTTTGGGTTTTTCTTGCTCAGAATCGTTTATTATCGATTCTCGTACAAGAAAAAATGTGTCCCAGATTTTACTATGAATGTATTTCCTGTTCGTCACGATCCACACACAGGTAGGTACCATATAATAAAAAGTGACGTACTGGAATGTAAATTTTGGGATACATTTTTTCTAGTATAAGGATCAATAGGGTAAACGGTTCTGAGTATGAAAAACCCAAAATAGTTAAATTGTGGAAAAACTGTTCGTGCGGACTTTTTTTTGATTTTTATATTGGCATATAGGGCTCGATTTTTGAAAGTACCCACTCGAAAGTGGTGTAAATCTGTGTATTGCTACGAAAATGTAGCTCAAATTAATAATTTACAAGATTAAATTAGAGTTAGAGCTTAGTTTTGTTCTAACCTACTCGTATTTGAAAATTTTCACATTTTTTACCATTTCCGAATGGTATTTTAATACAATACAATAGGTACAATACCTCTTTATTTAACAGCACATATAACAACCGAAACAGAAAAAAGGTAAACAGAATATTACATAGGCGGCCTTATCGCTACAGAGCGCTCTCTACCAGGCAACCATAATGGACTGGAGAAAAGACCAGATCTGAGCAAGTGGTGCAATTTAGAATATATTCAAAGTAGTGAAAATACGTAATACATTACACACGAAACACACATTTATAATAAATGGAGATATAAATAGACACATACACACATACCTAACAAAGCCAGCTACAAGATTCATGCACAAGATGGCAGATACAATGTGCTTTCAAAAATCATCGAGCAAACAAATGTGAATAAGTGAGACTAAACCATCCCCTTTGTCTGTTTAATTATTATTAAAGGTACTTTAATAATTTTATAATAATTGTTGTAAATTTGTTCGTAATTATTTGGGACTAATAACTAATTATTGGTAATTTTAATCATAATTTGTTGTAAGTGGAAATGTAAATAAAGAAAATAAATTAAAAATGGTCTTTGTCTTTACAGAAATTATGAAGAATGACATTGAGTGGCTAGCCAATATATTGGTAGAATGAAAATGTTGTGTATTGAAAAATAAATTCATCGACCTCTGCGGCGACTACTGCACTCTTGATTGGCCGGCAACTAAAATAGCTTTGTTCAGTCTGTTACATATTATTTGAGAAGTAGCGCCATCTAGCGGTGAGTAGCAAACTTCGGAACTATCACATTTTAATCGTATTTTAATTGTGTCATTACATCAAACTGTTTGACAGTGTCACACTATAAAGATTAAATTGTATTTTGAAACGTAGCAATAAGCTCTAATAAAAACTTAATGCAAAAAACACACGCGGTGTCCAGTACTTCGCTACAGCTTTAATTATTTTCACGGCAACACTACGGTCCATCACTGTCAATATTTGGCTGAAAGGCTTTGCACCCAGAGCCAGAAATAAATTAAAAAAAACACTGTTAGTGTCATCCATCTGTCAGGTGTCAATACTCAATACTGTCATTGTCATCAAAAATGGCCGATATTGTTTTATTTTATTTGTGCATGGTCAGGATGTTGACTTGATTTGAGTTTTTGAATGTAAATAAAAGGCCATCATAATTATTACTACTTTTATATCTAATTCTCTGCAAGTATCTAGTCGCAGTAAATAACCCGATGTTTTTCTAATTAGCCAATATAAACATGGATTTAGAAAATCAAGTGTTGTTTTTGGAAGAGGTGTCTCCTGACCACATAGAGGTGGAGGTGGAGACAAGCGAGACTTACCTGTTAGACCCTTTGACTGACCACAATTATATGTAAGTATTACCTCTATACGTTTTATTTTAACATGATTTTCTGCCAAGTTTCTTGAGCCATATTCATGCTATTGGTGATATCCAATAGATATTAAAAAAAGCTCTATGTATGAACAAACATGTTCATTTTGATTTTGAAGTATTTTGAAGCATTCCATTGGCTCACACAAAGTTGTTCACTTCATACCTACATTTCCTAACATGTAACATGAACTGCTAAGGAACAGAATACATGCTCTCAATTTTAAGTCAACTTTGGGCTTCTCCTGGCTATTTATCAGGTGTTCCATCCATCAAAGGGCAATTACTGACCAAACTATTGTATAAAAAGTTGCCTTACAGAAATTAAGTTAACCATGATTTGGCGATATACTTGGGCAAAGCATACAGCCCACATAGCATCGTCTCTTTGTGAGTCCTTAAGCTTTTTCGTGACTTGGTGCAGCCAATCAGTTATCAATTCTTTTAAATCTTATATTTCATTATCCATGCTGGTCTTGGCCCAAAAAAAAGGCTGGGCGAAAATCATAGGAATCATATTACCTATAGGCGATGCGGCTACCAACCTATACCCAATCCCCTTTCCACCATACACCTACAATCATGCTAAATGTGGCCTTTAGGTGTCGTTACCTTAGGCCCTGTCTACCCCGTAAGGGATAAAAACGTGATTTACGTATTTACATTTGTGTTTAATGCATTTATATCACCATTAATTTTACATTTTCCAGCCTCACAGAGCCAAAACAACCCGAAAGATCTGTCATCCCTCACAATTTGAAAATTCGCGAACTAAAAGCCTTGTACCACTGCAAGAAATGTGGGTATGCTACACTCAAAAAAGACAGCATGGACGCACACTCCCTAACACATAAAGAAAAAGCTAAACCTGTTCAAGAAACACGGCGGTACGTGCCATGCCCTAGCTGTAACATAAAAAAATATGAAAACTACGAGAAATGTACGGAGTGCAGTTTCTTTACTAAGAAAAAGACAGCGCTGAAGATCCACATGAGGATCCATATGAAGGAGAAGCCCTACAAGTGTACGGAATGCAACGAGCGGGCGGAGAACTTGAAAGAACTGATAAAGCATTACGAATGTAGACACAGAGTAATAGACAAATTTAGGAAAATAAAACTGTGAATGTAAAAATTTATAATAATTTTTTTTTTGTGTATTGGTCTTTTTTCGCAACAGAATACAGAACAGAGCAATTCGTTGAAGATCTGTGTATACTTATTACATGTTCGCCATCGATGCGATGATTTCACCAATGTCAAAGTAATAAATACAGTATTCAAAAATCTTGTGTCAAAAATGTCGGTAACGTTATACGGTAGAACCCGGTCAAAAGATCCCTCCCCTGTCGGGCTCTTAGCCAACAGATAACGATATCCCTCAGAATCTGCCAGGAGATCATAAACCGATGCCCAGGGTGCACTGGACCACTGGTCTTCCCCTCGGACGGATCCAGAAACGAACCACAGCTCGACCACACGCGGAGGTAACCCGACTAGCACCCCACGCTCGCAATCGCCATCGTGTTCGTTTTGACAGTTCATGTATGGGCTGACAATTGGCATCGGAATCCGCTAGCTGTCACATTCATACAAGAACTGTCTATTAATCTATATCACTGAGTGACATAGGCTACTTTTTAACGCGGGAAAATACCTTTTCCTACGGGAAAATTAACTTACCGCGGGCGAAGCTGCGGACGGAAGGCTAGTCTATACTAATATTATAAAGAGGAAAAATTTGATTGTTTGTTTGCATTGAATAGGCTCCGAAACTGCTGGACCGATTTCAAAAATTCTTTTGCCGTTAGAAAGCTACATTATCACTGAGTGACGGCTACTTTTTACCGCGGGAAAATACCTTTTCCTACGGGAAAATTAATTTATCGTGGGCGAAGCTGCGGACGGAAGGCTAGTGTCTAATAAGCCTACTGGTATCACTGAAACAACTCAAGAAATATGTAAGAAAGGCGTTGCAATTGCCTACTGCAATAAGCCTACTGGTATCACTGAAACAACTCAAGAAATATGTAAGAAAGGCGTTGCAATTGCAACCACGAGCCGCGAGGTTAAAGGAACAACAAAATCTCAGCAATAAAAATAAAAGTATTCGTAACATATTTATTTCACCGCATTACATTGTAACAATACACTTACAAATATTAAAATAACACCAATTATACGACACGCAACTTAAAACTCTTCGTTTTCGAACGGATGGTATTTGTGCCCCAAAGACCTGCAACAAAAACCAAAAGTTTTTATTTAATTTCCAATAACATACGTATATCTGCAAACTGCGAGACTGCGGGGTTTAAGTGACGTGCTCTGTACGCCACCGAACAAACCGTCGGTAGGGAAATACAGATTTTATTTCCATTGTATATAAGGATTTATTTGGCTTACCATCATTTGCTAAACATTTCTCAAATACATCGTTTGACAAACGCTTCATTTGACCTTTTATTTTCTACTAAAATATTGACTTTTTGGAAAACTTATAAAACAAACATTGCTTTCACGCTAGTCTGGGAGTAAAGAAAAAACATAGAATGTACCAGTTGCTTCTCTTCCCGCGCAGGTAAAAGCCCATCGAGGGAATAGGCGAAAGTCTTAGTAATCATGCTATAGGCGATGCGGCTTGCAACCCATCACAATTTTTTTGCCAAGTTTCTTGCGGCGCATTCTTCTTGGCAATGATGGTCTTTCCGAATGTGCTGGTAGTTTCAAAAAGGCATGTAAAAGAGCCCTTGGCGGCCAATTTGCAAAAATAAATTTTCATTTTCATTTTCATTTTCATTTGATTCCCCCTAGGGGCCCGCGGACCACAAGTTAAGGAAAACTGTCGTAGTGTATTCGTGTTGTCACTAGTGTCCGACCGAAACACGATTTTTAGCCGAAACCGAAACCGAAACCGAATATTCGGTTTTTTTCTGATTTCGGCCGAAACCGAAACCGAAACCGAAATTTTTGAAGACGTATCAAAATATTCAAAATTACTGTACAAATCGTAAGGAAAAGGTTATTGCAAGGATTTCTTATTTGAGAACGTTTCTTTTTTTGTTAAACTTAAACAAAACCGTGAGACTTTAATCATAATTACACAAACGGATAACTCACGTATAAAAAGTCGAGTGATACTCGACATGTTTCGGACTATTTTGTAGTCCTTCTTCCTGGAGCTTAGAGTAGGTACATATTTCAATTTGTACTTTTACTTTACGCGCCCGAATTAAGCCGAATGCTCCCGATGCGAGAGCCGCGAGAGGCCGCGAAGTAATTTCGGCCCGGCCGAAGGTTTCGGCCTGATTCTGGCCGAAACCGAAACTTCGGCCGAAATCACTTTTTTGGCCGAAATTGGCCGAAACAGAAACCGAAACCGAAACTTCGGTCGGACACTAGTTGTCACTCACGCAGTCATGGGCACGAAGCGCCCGTTGACGTCGAACGAGTTGACCAGCGCTAGCTCCTCGGGCGACAGCTTGAAGTCCAGCACGTCGAAGTTGCTCGCGATGCGGGAGCGCGTCACCGACTTCGGTATCACCACGTTGCCGCGGTCAATCTGGTATCTGCAAATATAAACATAATTACACATAAACGGATAGCTCACGTATAAAAGTCGAGTGATGCTCGACATGTTTCGGACTATTTCGTAGTCCTTTTTCCAAGAGCGCTCGCCCCGGCAGCGACACGAACACTGAGCGCCAGCGCTCTGCTCGCGCGGCTGTTCGACGCAACTGACAGCGGCGCACGACTACCCTCGTTTTCATCGTCATTTTTATTATTGTCAAATGTCGGGCAGCACACAACACTGATCACGTCACTCCGTAAAGGTCTTTATACGTGAGTTATCCGTTTATGTGTAATTATGATTGAGTCTCACGGTATAGTTTCATGTTGAAATATAAACATGTTACATTTTTTTTTTTTTTTTTATACGAATAGGAAGGCAAACGAGCAAGTAGGTCACCTGATGGTAAGTGATCACCACTGCCCATAGACACCCGCAACCCCGGAGGGATTGCAGATGCGTTGCCAACTTAGAGGGCTAAGATGAAATGCCTCTTGTGCCCGTAATTTCCCCGGCTGTCTTACTCTCCACACCGGAACACAGCAGTGCAAGCACTGCTACTTAGCGGCAGGATTAGCGAGTAAGATGGTGGTAGCGATCCGGACGAACCTTGCACAAGGCCCTACCACCCGCAAAATGTTACATTCGCATGCTTATGAAATTAATATTTTTGCTGGATGTACTTCAGGTGTCTCAAACGCACACGCGCGTTCAAATGCCTGTACTGTAAAATTACTGTAAAATTATGGCAGACGGCACTGTGCGAAAGTCACGAAAAGGCATATATGCGTCGGTAGCAGTGAATGTGTTAGTGACCGGCCAAAATATAGCCGAAACTTTCGACCCCGCCGAAACTCGAGTGTTCGTGGATTTTCGGGCGTCGTTCGGTAAACTTCGCAGCTAACTCCCCTCCTCTCTTGCCCTCCAAATTGCCTTTATCCCCTTCACCTATCTTCCTATCCCCCTCCCCTCCTATCTTCCCCTCCAAATTGCCTTTATCCCCTTCACCTATCTTCCTATCCCCCTCTTCTCTCTTCCCCTCCAAATTGCCTTTATCCCCTTCACCTATCTTCCTATCCCCCTCTTCTCTCTTCCCCTCCAAATTGCCTTTATCCCCTTCACCTATCTTCCTATCCCCCTCCCCTCCTCTCTTCCCCTCCAAATTGCCTTTATCCCCTTCACCTATCTTCCTATCCCCCTCTTCTCTCTTCCCCTCCAAATTGCCTTTATCCCCTTCACCTATCTTCCTATCCCCCTCTTCTCTCTTCCCCTCCAAATTGCCTTTATCCCCTTCACCTATCTTCCTATCCCCCTCCCCTCCTCTTTTCCCTCCAAATTGCCTTTATCCCCTTCACCTAGAGATGTGTCAATCGCGAGTGAAAGATTCAAATGAACTATATCTTTTCGTTTCGTTCACTCGCTCAGTCGTTCACTGAAGGATAAAGCAACTCACTATATCAGTATATCTTTCGTTCGGATTTCGTACTGAACTGATGCGGTCAGCCGTTGCATGCATGGTTGCACTTTTCGCACCTACAAATCTATCGTATAAACCTGTCCCTCTTACACTAGCTTACAGTAGACAGGAGCAGATATGAATGTGTGAGTCGCTCTTTTCGCTCATTTGAGCTGGTGTGAGTGGACGATTCCTTTGCTGCGTTCCGTTTCATGTCCTCTTTGAACGACACTTTCAAAACAAAAAATAAACATTGATAAAGTATGATGATTATCTGACCATTTTCAGTGAAACTTTATAGTGTATAAACATATCTCCATCATTAGAGTCCCATTTTGTATGTGTACTGAATACATCGTACTGATATAATGATATGAAAGAGCAGTTTGAGTCAACAGATCCACTGAGCGAAATGAGTGATAAGATATGAAGGAGCAGTTTGAGTCAATAGATCTACTGAGCGAACTGAACGAAATGAACGAAAAGAGTGATATATATCTTTAAGAGCGAAAGACATGAATCAATCTTTTCACTTCAGTGAGTTGTTTTGCGCATCTCTACCTTCACCTATCTTCCTATCCCCCTCCTCTCCTCTTTCCCCTCCAAATTGCCTCTATCCCCTTCACCTATCTTCCTATCCCCCTCCCCTCCTCTTTTCCCTCCAAATTGCCTTTATCCCCTTTACCTATCTTCCTATCCCCCTCCTCTCCTCTTTCCCCTCCAAATTGCCTTTATCCCCTTCACCTATCTTCCTATCCCCCTCCTCTCCTCTTTCCCCTCCAAATTGCCTTTATCCCCTTCACCTATCTTCCTATCCTCCTCCTCTCCTCTCTTCTCAAACTTGCCTCTATCCCCTTCACCTATCTTCCTATCCTCCTCCTCTCCTCTCTTCTCAAACTTGCCTTTATCTTCACCTATCTTCCTATCCTCCTCTTCTCTCTTCCCCTCAAACTTGCCTTTCTCCCTATCCTATCCTCCTTTACCCATCCCTCGTCCCGTCCATCACAAACCCTCCCTAATCCTCTCCCTCTCGTCCCGTCTTCCTCTCACTCCCTCCCTATCTTCCTTTTGTCCTCTCCCTCTGCCCCCTCCCGACGTACCTGATGAGCACTTGCGCGGCGGTCTTGCCGAGCTTGTCGGCGAGCGCCTTGAGCTTGGGGTCGTCCATGAGCTGCGGCTCGCCGGGCTTGGCCCAGGGCCGGTCGGGGGAGCCCAGGGGCGAGTACGCCGTGAGCCGGATGCCTCGCTCCTCGCAGAACACCTTCAGCCGGGACTGGTTCAGGTAGGGGTGGCACTCCACCTGGAAGAGAAGAGATGTATCTATTTTCCAAAGTTCTCTGAAGGTGGAAGTTTTTTTTTATATATAAGAGGGGGCAAACGAGCAGACGGTTAATGGGTTGCTGCCACATCGTCTATATAACATGATCCCTAATACCATCTGCGCGGGAAGAGAAGCAACTGGTACAATGATATTACCCCATGAGGCGGTTATGTCAAAATTCAAAGGCCTTGGCAAGCGACCCTACGCTGGTCTGGTATTCCCAACATCTGCCAGAGCCTGGGGGGAACTTGCGGCAACTACACCTGGCAGGTAGCTACTTAGGGACTAGGCGGGGCAGTGCCCCGGGGCCCTCAAGCTCAGAGGGCCCTCGAATCCTTACCATAAAATCTCGATCGAACTATTATTAGAACGTAACCAGTTTAGATAGAAGTGGGGGCCCCATTTTTTTATTTGCACCAGGTAGGGTTGCCACCTGTACTATATTATATAGTATCGTACTATATTGCGGTCAATTGTATTATATATTATAGAAATATAATATACCTAGTACGAAAAATACTATATTTTCATTGCTAACTCCAATGCTGCACTTTTTTGTATAAACATCGACTAAATATATCCAAAGCGCAGAGTAACAATAAATATACTTGGAAAAAATATAATGTTTAAACATGATAAATGAATTAATGTGTACTATTTTTTTTCCAAAATTTCCCAAAACTACAATATTTTGGCAAGGTTCTGAGAAAAATACTATATTTCTTCAAAAAAAAATGTGGCAAGGCAACCCTAGCACCAGGGCCCTTGGCTACCTAGCTACGCCACTGACAGCTGACCTGGTTGACGACGGGCTGGACGGAGGCCGCCTCCAGCACCCTGGCGAGCTGCTTGCTGTTGAAGTTGGACAGCCCGAGGCTGCGCACCAGGCCCTTGGCTACCTAGCTACGCCACTGACAGCTGACCTGGTTGACGACGGGCTGGACGGAGGCCGCCTCCAGCACCCTGGCGAGCTGCTGGCTGTTGAAGTTGGACACCCCGACGCTGCGCACCAGACCCTTGGCTACCTAGCTACGCCACTGACAGCTGACCTGGTTGACGACGGGCTGGACGGAGGCCGCCTCCAGCACCCTGGCGAGCTGCTGGCTGTTGAAGTTGGACAGCCCGACGCTGCGCACCAGGCCCTTGGCTACCTAGCTACGCCACTGACAGCTGACCTGGTTGACGACGGGCTGGACGGAGGCCGCCTCCAGCACCCTGGCGAGCTGCTGGCTGTTGAAGTTGGACACCCCGACTGACCTGGTTGACGACGGGCTGGACGGAGGCCGCCTCCAGCACCCTGGCGAGCTGCTGGCTGTTGAAGTTGGACACCCCGACTGACCTGGTTGACGACGGGCTGGACGGAGGCCGCCTCCAGCACCCTGGCGAGCTGCTGGCTGTTGAAGTTGGACAGCCCGACTGACCTGGTTGACGACGGGCTGGACGGAGGCCGCCTCCAGCACCCTGGCGAGCTGCTGGCTGTTGAAGTTGGACACCCCGACTGACCTGGTTGACGACGGGCTGGACGGAGGCCGCCTCCAGCACCCTGGCGAGCTGCTGGCTGTTGAAGTTGGACACCCCGACTGACCTGGTTGACGACGGGCTGGACGGAGGCCGCCTCCAGCACCCTGGCGAGCTGCTGGCTGTTGAAGTTGGACACCCCGACTGACCTGGTTGACGACGGGCTGGACGGAGGCCGCCTCCAGCACCCTGGCGAGCTGCTGGCTGTTGAAGTTGGACACCCCGACTGACCTGGTTGACGACGGGCTGGACGGAGGCCGCCTCCAGCACCCTGGCGAGCTGCTTGCTGTTGAAGTTGGACACCCCGACTGACCTGGTTGACGACGGGCTGGACGGAGGCCGCCTCCAGCACCCTGGCGAGCTGCTGGCTGTTGAAGTTGGACACCCCGACTGACCTGGTTGACGACGGGCTGGACGGAGGCCGCCTCCAGCACCCTGGCGAGCTGCTGGCTGTTGAAGTTGGACACCCCGACTGACCTGGTTGACGACGGGCTGGACGGAGGCCGCCTCCAGCACCCTGGCGAGCTGCTGGCTGTTGAAGTTGGACACCCCGACTGACCTGGTTGACGACGGGCTGGACGGAGGCCGCCTCCAGCACCCTGGCGAGCTGCTGGCTGTTGAAGTTGGACACCCCGACTGACCTGGTTGACGACGGGCTGGACGGAGGCCGCCTCCAGCACCCTGGCGAGCTGCTGGCTGTTGAAGTTGGACACCCCGACTGACCTGGTTGACGACGGGCTGCACGGAGGCCGCCTCCAGCACCCTGGCGAGCTGCTGGCTGTTGAAGTTGGACACCCCGACTGACCTGGTTGACGACGGGCTGCACGGAGGCCGCCTCCAGCACCCTGGCGAGCTGCTGGCTGTTGAAGTTGGACACCCCGACTGACCTGGTTGACGACGGGCTGCACGGAGGCCGCCTCCAGCACCCTGGCGAGCTGCTGGCTGTTGAAGTTGGACACCCCGACTGACCTGGTTGACGACGGGCTGCACGGAGGCCGCCTCCAGCACCCTGGCGAGCTGCTGGCTGTTGAAGTTGGACACCCCGACTGACCTGGTTGACGACGGGCTGGACGGAGGCCGCCTCCAGCACCCTGGCGAGCTGCTGGCTGTTGAAGTTGGACACCCCGACTGACCTGGTTGACGACGGGCTGGACGGAGGCCGCCTCCAGCACCCTGGCGAGCTGCTGGCTGTTGAAGTTGGACACCCCGACTGACCTGGTTGACGACGGGCTGGACGGAGGCCGCCTCCAGCACCCTGGCGAGCTGCTGGCTGTTGAAGTTGGACACCCCGACTGACCTGGTTGACGACGGGCTGGACGGAGGCCGCCTCCAGCACCCTGGCGAGCTGCTGGCTGTTGAAGTTGGACACCCCGACTGACCTGGTTGACGACGGGCTGCACGGAGGCCGCCTCCAGCACCCTGGCGAGCTGCTGGCTGTTGAAGTTGGACACCCCGACTGACCTGGTTGACGACGGGCTGCACGGAGGCCGCCTCCAGCACCCTGGCGAGCTGCTGGCTGTTGAAGTTGGACACCCCGACTGACCTGGTTGACGACGGGCTGCACGGAGGCCGCCTCCAGCACCCTGGCGAGCTGCTGGCTGTTGAAGTTGGACACCCCGACTGACCTGGTTGACGACGGGCTGCACGGAGGCCGCCTCCAGCACCCTGGCGAGCTGCTTGCTGTTGAAGTTGGACACCCCGACTGACCTGGTTGACGACGGGCTGCACGGAGGCCGCCTCCAGCACCCTGGCGAGCTGCTTGCTGTTGAAGTTGGACACCCCGACTGACCTGGTTGACGACGGGCTGCACGGAGGCCGCCTCCAGCACCCTGGCGAGCTGCTTGCTGTTGAAGTTGGACACCCCGACTGACCTGGTTGACGACGGGCTGCACGGAGGCCGCCTCCAGCACCCTGGCGAGCTGCTTGCTGTTGAAGTTGGACACCCCGACTGACCTGGTTGACGACGGGCTGCACGGAGGCCGCCTCCAGCACCCTGGCGAGCTGCTTGCTGTTGAAGTTGGACACCCCGACTGACCTGGTTGACGACGGGCTGCACGGAGGCCGCCTCCAGCACCCTGGCGAGCTGCTTGCTGTTGAAGTTGGACACCCCGACTGACCTGGTTGACGACGGGCTGCACGGAGGCCGCCTCCAGCACCCTGGCGAGCTGCTTGCTGTTGAAGTTGGACACCCCGACTGACCTGGTTGACGACGGGCTGCACGGAGGCCGCCTCCAGCACCCTGGCGAGCTGCTTGCTGTTGAAGTTGGACACCCCGACTGACCTGGTTGACGACGGGCTGCACGGAGGCCGCCTCCAGCACCCTGGCGAGCTGCTTGCTGTTGAAGTTGGACACCCCGACTGACCTGGTTGACGACGGGCTGCACGGAGGCCGCCTCCAGCACCCTGGCGAGCTGCTTGCTGTTGAAGTTGGACACCCCGACTGACCTGGTTGACGACGGGCTGCACGGAGGCCGCCTCCAGCACCCTGGCGAGCTGCTTGCTGTTGAAGTTGGACACCCCGACTGACCTGGTTGACGACGGGCTGCACGGAGGCCGCCTCCAGCACCCTGGCGAGCTGCTTGCTGTTGAAGTTGGACACCCCGACTGACCTGGTTGACGACGGGCTGCACGGAGGCCGCCTCCAGCACCCTGGCGAGCTGCTTGCTGTTGAAGTTGGACACCCCGACTGACCTGGTTGACGACGGGCTGCACGGAGGCCGCCTCCAGCACCCTGGCGAGCTGCTTGCTGTTGAAGTTGGACACCCCGACTGACCTGGTTGACGACGGGCTGCACGGAGGCCGCCTCCAGCACCCTGGCGAGCTGCTTGCTGTTGAAGTTGGACACCCCGACTGACCTGGTTGACGACGGGCTGCACGGAGGCCGCCTCCAGCACCCTGGCGAGCTGCTTGCTGTTGAAGTTGGACACCCCGACTGACCTGGTTGACGACGGGCTGCACGGAGGCCGCCTCCAGCACCCTGGCGAGCTGCTTGCTGTTGAAGTTGGACACCCCGACTGACCTGGTTGACGACGGGCTGCACGGAGGCCGCCTCCAGCACCCTGGCGAGCTGCTTGCTGTTGAAGTTGGACACCCCGACTGACCTGGTTGACGACGGGCTGCACGGAGGCCGCCTCCAGCACCCTGGCGAGCTGCTGGCTGTTGAAGTTGGACACCCCGACTGACCTGGTTGACGACGGGCTGCACGGAGGCCGCCTCCAGCACCCTGGCGAGCTGCTTGCTGTTGAAGTTGGACACCCCGACTGACCTGGTTGACGACGGGCTGCACGGAGGCCGCCTCCAGCACCCTGGCGAGCTGCTGGCTGTTGAAGTTGGACACCCCGACTGACCTGGTTGACGACGGGCTGCACGGAGGCCGCCTCCAGCACCCTGGCGAGCTGCTGGCTGTTGAAGTTGGACACCCCGACTGACCTGGTTGACGACGGGCTGCACGGAGGCCGCCTCCAGCACCCTGGCGAGCTGCTGGCTGTTGAAGTTGGACACCCCGACTGACCTGGTTGACGACGGGCTGCACGGAGGCCGCCTCCAGCACCCTGGCGAGCTGCTTGCTGTTGAAGTTGGACACCCCGACTGACCTGGTTGACGACGGGCTGCACGGAGGCCGCCTCCAGCACCCTGGCGAGCTGCTTGCTGTTGAAGTTGGACACCCCGACTGACCTGGTTGACGACGGGCTGCACGGAGGCCGCCTCCAGCACCCTGGCGAGCTGCTTGCTGTTGAAGTTGGACACCCCGACTGACCTGGTTGACGACGGGCTGCACGGAGGCCGCCTCCAGCACCCTGGCGAGCTGCTGGCTGTTGAAGTTGGACACCCCGACTGACCTGGTTGACGACGGGCTGCACGGAGGCCGCCTCCAGCACCCTGGCGAGCTGCTGGCTGTTGAAGTTGGACACCCCGACTGACCTGGTTGACGACGGGCTGCACGGAGGCCGCCTCCAGCACCCTGGCGAGCTGCTGGCTGTTGAAGTTGGACACCCCGACTGACCTGGTTGACGACGGGCTGCACGGAGGCCGCCTCCAGCACCCTGGCGAGCTGCTGGCTGTTGAAGTTGGACACCCCGACTGACCTGGTTGACGACGGGCTGCACGGAGGCCGCCTCCAGCACCCTGGCGAGCTGCTGGCTGTTGAAGTTGGACACCCCGACTGACCTGGTTGACGACGGGCTGCACGGAGGCCGCCTCCAGCACCCTGGCGAGCTGCTGGCTGTTGAAGTTGGACACCCCGACTGACCTGGTTGACGACGGGCTGCACGGAGGCCGCCTCCAGCACCCTGGCGAGCTGCTTGCTGTTGAAGTTGGACACCCCGACTGACCTGGTTGACGACGGGCTGCACGGAGGCCGCCTCCAGCACCCTGGCGAGCTGCTTGCTGTTGAAGTTGGACACCCCGACTGACCTGGTTGACGACGGGCTGCACGGAGGCCGCCTCCAGCACCCTGGCGAGCTGCTGGCTGTTGAAGTTGGACACCCCGACTGACCTGGTTGACGACGGGCTGCACGGAGGCCGCCTCCAGCACCCTGGCGAGCTGCTTGCTGTTGAAGTTGGACACCCCGACTGACCTGGTTGACGACGGGCTGGACGGAGGCCGCCTCCAGCACCCTGGCGAGCTGCTTGCTGTTGAAGTTGGACAGCCCGACTGACCTGGTTGACGACGGGCTGGACGGAGGCCGCCTCCAGCACCCTGGCGAGCTGCTTGCTGTTGAAGTTGGACAGCCCGACTGACCTGGTTGACGACGGGCTGGACGGAGGCCGCCTCCAGCACCCTGGCGAGCTGCTTGCTGTTGAAGTTGGACACCCCGAGGCTGCGCACCAGGCCCTTGGCTACCTAGCTACGTCACTGGCACCCGCTGACCTGGTTGACGACGGGCTGGACGGAGGCCGCCCCCAGCACCCTGGCGAGCTGCTTGCTGTTGAAGTTGGACACCCCGACTGACCTGGTTGACGACGGGCTGGACGGAGGCCGCCTCCAGCACCCTGGCGAGCTGCTTGCTGTTGAAGTTGGACACCCCGACTGACCTGGTTGACGACGGGCTGGACGGAGGCCGCCTCCAGCACCCTGGCGAGCTGCTTGCTGTTGAAGTTGGACACCCCGACTGACCTGGTTGACGACGGGCTGGACGGAGGCCGCCTCCAGCACCCTGGCGAGCTGCTTGCTGTTGAAGTTGGACACCCCGATGCTGCGCACCAGACCCTCGGCCAAGAGCGGCTCCAGCGCCCGCCACGTGTCCACGTAGTCCACGTCAGAGAACTGGATCTTGCCAGCCGCGTCCGTTGGGAACAGCTCGCCGTCTTCCTGTTCAAAAATTAAACGAGACTCCTTTTAACCGACTTCAAAAATTATCTTCTGATATTTCGATGGGTCCTACGTATAACGGCCAATCCATGAAAAAATTACAAAGTAAATGCTACCTTAAGTATAATCAAACATAATTTAGACTACCCTATCTAGAATGATTTAGATTAGCCCATATACGTTGGACCCATCGATTTGTCGTTGGCGTTCAACCTGCGCTAATGATATTTGTGTCGTTGGCGTTCAACCTGCGCTACTGATAGAGTAAGATCCCAGAGCGATCAGACATAACTTATTTTCACACGAATGAAACCTTAAGTTTTCAGTAGCGTCTCGTGTGCCTTGAATACCTACGCGCTTGTGAAAACTTGCTAAGTGACACCTGGGCAGGTACCAGGTGAGAAAGGTAACTAAAAGTAAGAGTTATTTAACTTAAATTCACATGGCTGATTTTTATATATATCATGTAGAATATTATTTTAAAGTAATATCATAAGTGTCAGACACTTTTGATGGACCAGAGCTTTTGTCAGACGCTTTTAAGCTAGGTACCCAAAAAATAAATGAACTTTACTTATTTTTACTTGTCTGATTTTTGAATATGTTATTGAAGTATTTATTTAAAAGTTATATTCAATCAGTCAGACAAACTAGAGTGACCAAACTTCCCCTAAGACAAATATTGTTCAGCCAGAAGTATGAGAGCGAGAGCACTATTGCGCATGCGCCTCAAAGTAAAAATTTTTAATGTGTTAAGAATACTTACTGTTTTCGATCTGAGATTTTTGCATCTTTGTTTCAACAAAATAACTTTAACAGGAATACTATAAATTTCACAGAATTTTTGTCTTAGGGGATGTTTGGTCACTCTAGTTTGTCTGACTGATTGAATATAACTTTTAAATAAATACTTCAATAACATATTCAAAAATCAGACATGTAAAAATAAGTAAAGTTCATTTATTTTTTGGGTACCTAGCTTAAAAGCGTCTGACAAAAGCTCTGGTCCATCAAAAGTGTCTGACACTTATGATATTACTTTAAAATAATATTCTACATGATATATATAAAAATCAGCCATGTGAATTTAAGTTAAATAACTCTTACTTTTAGTTACCTTTCTCACCTGGTACCTGCCCAGGTGTCACTCGGCAAGTTTTCACAAGCGCGTAGGTATTCAAGGCACACGAGACGCTACTGAAAACTTAAGGTTTCATTCGTGTGAAAATAAGTTATGTCTGATCGCTCTGGGATCTTGGACTATGATATTTGTGTCGTTGGCGTTCAACCTGCGCTACTGATATTTATGACGTTGGCGTTCAACCTGCGCTACTGATATTTGTGTCGTTGGCGTTCACCCTGCGCTACTGATATTTATGTCGTTGGCGTTCAACCTGCGCTACTGATATTTGTGTCGTTGGCGTTCAACCTGCGCTACTGATATTTGTGTCGTTGGCGTTCACCCTGCGCTACTGATATTTATGTCGTTGGCGTTCACCCTGCGCTACTGATATTTATGTCGTTGGCGTTCAACCTGCGCTACTGATATTTGTGTCGTTGGCGTTCAACCTGCGCTACTGATATTTATGTCGTTGGCGTTCAACCTGCGCTACTGATATTTGTGTCGTTGGCGTTCAACCTGCGCTACTGATATTTGTGTCGTTGGCGTTCAACCTGCGCTACTGATATTTGTGTCGTTGGCGTTCAACCTGCGCTACTGATATTTGTGTCGTTGGCATTCAACCTGCGCTACTGATATTTGTGTCGTTGGCGTTCAACCTGCGCTACTGATATTTGTGTCGTTGGCGTTCAACCTGCGCTACTGATATTTATGTCGTTGGCGTTCAACCTGCGCTACTGATATTTGTGTCGTTGGCGTTCAACCTGCGCTACTGATATTTATGTCGTTGGCGTTCAACCAGCGCTACTGATATTTATGTCGTTGGCGTTCAACCTGCGCTACTGATATTTATGTCGTTGGCGTTCAACCTGCGCTACTGATATTTATGTCGTAGGCGTTCAACCTGCGCTACTGATATTTATGTCGTTGGCGTTGACAAAGTTTTTTTAAACTTTTAAATTGTGTTATTAATGTGGCGGCAAAGATGTTAAGGGTTAAGTTAGCAAGACTGTACCTTGTAAGCTTGGGGCCAGTGGATGAGATACAGGTCCAGGTATTTGAGGTTGAGGTTCTCGAGCGACTGCAGCAGCGCGCCGCGCACCAGGTCGGGCCGGTGGAACGTGTTCCACAGCTTCGACGTGATGAACAGATCCTCCCTGAAACGGCAGTACAGTCAGCATCACATGTTGATAAACAGTCGAACAGCTCCAAATAATCTACACACGACTCCTCATAGATTAGATTAGGCTGCGGCTCCACTGAGGCGGAGACGAGCGGAGCGGAGAGGAGACGTGTGGGGATCGACCAATCATATTACATGAAATCCACATCTCGTCTCCGATCTGTAATATGATTGGTCGATCCCCACACGTCTCCTCTCCGCTCCGCTCGTCTCCGCCTCAGTGGAGCCGCAGCCTTAGACTAGATTATTTATCATAAATTGTATTTTCTAAATGAATGTTTTAAATCAAAAAAAATACTGTATGTTTGGGACATAAAAAGGCAAGTTTTCACCAAATTCCGGGAAAAAATATTTTCTTTTGTAAAAGATAAAAATAAAAAACCAAAATCTTGGTTATTTGAACTTTTCACATAAGTTTTGAGGTTATGTGAAAAAAGTGTAAGAATAAAAGTTGTAGATCTTTTTATTAATAAAAATGACGATGAAAACGAGGGTAGTTGTGCGCCGCTGTCAGTTGCGTCGAACAGCCGCGCGAGCAGAGCGCTGGCGCGCAGTGTTCGTGTCGCTGCCGGGGCGAGCGCTCTTGGAAAAAGGACTACGAAATAGTCCGTTTATATTATAATATTAGTAGGAATTCCTCTCTCTGCAGCAGATGTCGGCTCACCTCTTGACGGCGCCCTCGGCCAGCTTGGCGCTGAGCGCGGCGCCGACCTCCTTCTCGTTGCCGTACACGAACGCGCAGTCGATGTGTCTGTAGCCGATGTCGATGGCATCCTTGACAGCTTGGCTCACCTCGCCGGGTTTCGACTGGAAAGCATTTTTTCTCAAAAATGTCCGTTAAAGTCGTCATTGTTAACTACATATCAGAACAGGAAGTTAATTGTTGCCGGACAGTCCAAAATTAAAAAAAAAAACATTACTGTCGCGCTAAACTCGACAGTAATGTTGCATACAAATTCCATTACTGTCTAGTTATTAACTTTTTAAAAATGCGAATCACCATTATAAAATAAAGGCACAAGACTTAAAACATCAAATTAAAAAAAAAAGCTAGTATGACAACGTGTTTATCTGTGTCTGAAATAGCTTTAGGTGTTCTGGGTAGAAAGATACACTCTTCAAATGCCATTGATAGAAAAAGGCGGCGAAGGAAAACAATTTTCACTATTTTATTTTCATTTATTTTTGTTGTTGTTATATTTTCGATTTTTGAGAAAAGCACTATACTTGCCTCGGCCAGAATAGCATTGCTGGCTTCGTATTATTAAACGGACTCGCAAGCTCGTCCGTTCAAACCAATACTCAGCCAGCAATTGCCTACTTCCTGGCCTAGACAGTAATGTACTATTACCATCATGTCGAGTTCCTATTTAAAGACTGGTTAATGCTTCAGCAGGGCTAGCAAAGGAGTGCGCGAGGTATATGCATGTATGTTATGTAAATAAAATAAATAAATATCTTAGGACAAATTACACCAATTGACCCAGCCCCAAACTAAGCAAAGCTTGTGCTATGGGTACCAGGCAACAGATAACCATACTTATATAATGTAGATAAATACATACTTAAATACATACTTAATGTTGTATGCAACATCCATGACTCGGGCACAAACATTCGTATTCATCATACAACTGTCTGCCCCTACCGGGATTCGAACCCAGGACCTCTAGCTTCATAGTCAGGGTCACTAACCACTAGGCTATCCGGTCGTCAAACGGTGTATAACTCTTTATCATCACTACATAGTATAAAATAAAGTCGCTTTCTCTGTCCCTATGTCCCTATGTATGCTTATATCTTCAAACTACACAACGGATTTAGATGCGGTTTTTTTTAATAGATAGTGATTCAAGAGGAAGGTTTTTATGTATAATTCTACGCAGACGAAGTCGCGGGCAGAAGCTAGTAGAATATAAAGTTAAAATTAATACCAAATACTAAGGTCTGCGGACCCTTGGAGCTGTGAAAAATCAACCCCCCAAGATTTTTTTGAAACACAAAATCACGTCTTTATCCCTTACGGGGTAAACAGACCCTAAGGTAACAAGACGTAGGTCTCTATTAACAAAAACCGCATCAAAATCCGTTGTGTAGTACTGATTATATAAGCATACATAGGGACAGAGAAAGCGAATAATTTCGTACTATGTAGTGATAATAAGATATATACACCGCCATCGTTGTATAAGAACGATTTCGGTACCCAAAAATAGACCAAATTTCGGAATAAAGCCGGGTGTATTATTATTATACGGGTATAGTATATTTTTGTACTATATTTATTGTACTTTTACATAATACCCATCTTACTATGGACTATCTCAGACTAGCAAACGTTAGCAAGTTGCCGCACGGGACACCGCCATCTACCGGGAAACAAACGAAACATGTTCCTCTAACGGCTGGGGCCGTGCACGACTGCAGCGCCATCTCGCAAACTCATATTTAAGAAAGAAAGAAAGAAGACATTTATTCCTTTTTGCAAGACACACAAGTATAAGAGAATTTTATAGAAAACTAGCTGTTGCCCGCGACTTCGTCTGCGCAGAATTCGCTTATCGCTATCCCGCGGGAACTATGCAATTTTCCAGGACAGAAACTATCCTATGTCCTTCCTCGGGACTCAAACTATCTATATACCAAATTTCAACTAAATCGTCCGAACGGTTTAAGCGTGAAAAGGTAACAGACAGACAGACAGAGTTACTTTCACATTTATAATATTAGTAGGGAATAGTAGGGATAAACAAGAAAAAAAACATATATACACAAATCACGTCTGTATCCCTTACGGGGTAAACAGAGACAAAGGTAACAAGACCTACAGGCCACGTTTAGCAAGATTGCGGGCGTATATGTAAAAAGTGGAATCAAATAGTGATGGGTTGCTAGCTGCATCGCCTATGACACGATTCCTATCAGTGGCGTAACTATAGGGTGGCAGGGGTGGCAAAATGCCAAGGGCCCCTAGCTATAGGGGGCCCCGAACTGGCTTGTTTCAGAGCACAGAAGGGACGCTGATGCACTTCTTTATATTGAGGAAGGAGCCCCATCTGACGAATTTGCCGCGGGCCCCAGACGTTATAGATACGCCACTGATTCCTATCATTTTCGCTCATTCCCTCAAATGGGCTTTTACCATCTGCGCGGGAAGAGAAGTTTTTTCTTTGCTCCCAGAACAGCATGGAAATAATGGAAGTAAATCATGGAATTTTTTGTTCGATACATAATATCTCCCAAAATAAGCCCGTCTAGGGAATGGGCGAAAATATTAGGAATCATGTTATAGACGATGCCGCTAGCAACCCATCACTATTATGATTCCCCTTTCCACATATACGCCCACAATCTTGCTAAACGTGGCCTTTAGGTATTGTTACCTTAGGCTCTGCCTACCCCGTAAGGGATAAAGACGTGATTTATGTATGTATGTTTATAGATTTCTTGGAGTTTTTTAGATTTTAGAGTTTGTAAAATAAATTCTTACACCTATTTAAATCGTAAGATACAATACGTGGAAGAGCGGTGTTCTCTTAGCACGAGTATCTCGTATACTCAAAAAGAGGCGCCAGCACAGATACTGCTGTTCTAATTTGAGTTACTGAAAAAATATTTTTCATTTCATTTTCATTTCATTTCATGTATGTACCATCATTTCAAGATAACATGAAATAACATAGAATTTTATTGACAATCTGTTGACGTCATCCAGAGGTCAAGGTAGTGGCCATAGATATGACAACTTCCACCATAGCTGATAACCTCAGTTCATGTCTGATAACCCAGCAATTATATAAGTAGGTAATTTAATTGCTACCTATTACATAATATACGGTATATTGTAGCCGACAGTTGGTTTGTATAGAACAACTGAACGCCCATACAAATTTTATTTTATTTTATTTATTTTATTTGGGGCATCAACAGCAATACAGTACATTATAATGAGACTTAGGTACTAAACAAAAAGCCAATGACAGATGACCACAGAAATACAGTTAAGCGAAGCATACTTAAAACTAACACAGAAACAACAAATTCCATTTATCATGAAATCAAGCTAAAAAACGATACCTATGTACCAAATATTTTTCATTTAAATTTCAACCATGAAGCTTGAGGTCCCGAGTTCGATTCCCCGGTCAGGGCAGATATTTGTATGAAAAATACGAATGTTTGCTCTCGAGTCTTGGATGTTTAATATGTATTTATCCATATACTAGCGACCGGCCCCGGCTTCGCACGGTATATAATGCATGTATTGTACAAAAACCTTCCTCTTGAATCACTCTATCTATTAAAAAAAACCGCATCAAAATCCGTTGTGCAGTTTTGAAGATATAAGCATACATAGGGATATAGGGACAGAGAAAGCAACTTTGTTTTATACTATGTAGTGATAGTGATAGTGATAGTGAAGTATATATTTATGCGTTGTCTAGTTTCCATAGTGTAAGCTTTGCTTAGTTTGGGACTAGGGTAATTAGTGTCAATGGTCCGAATTTATTTATTTATTTAAATTTATTTTCTTGTATGAGAATCGATAGGTTTCACCTGGTTCATAAATGTTCATCTTGGCCTTCCTCTCTTTTGACAACTAGAATTATTTCTATCTTGGGAATAACTGTCAATCTGTATTCTTCACGTGAATCTGACAATTTGAGCTGGTAGCTTTAAGCTATCAGTAGTTATCAATACTTGTAGTATAATGTTTGCGCTCGTTATCACCAACTTATGTTTGCAGTTTTTATGTGAATTGTTATCAAGATGGTCCAATAGGCAACAAACACTCAACATGGTATCTTTTATAGTTAAAGATCTTAATGGAAAAATACAAGTTTTATGTGGTACTGGCAGTACCCATGGACAGGGCCGTCTTAAACCAAGCTGGGGGCCTTGGGCACACAAGAATTTGGGGCCCTTTTGGATAGTAAAAAAAGCGAATTATAATAACAAAAATGTTTTGAGAATAAATGTGTGAAAGAAATTGTAGGTCCTTTGGGGCCCCTGGGCACGGGCCCCGTGTGCCTTTATGGTGAAGACCGTATTGCCCATGGAACATTTTTTTACAAGCTTTTTATTAACTTGCAATGTATGTATGAATGTATATTTATCAAAGTGGAATCTTGTAACTCAATTTTGAAGCAGATATAGTCAGTCATTTGAGCTGAAATTTTGCATACTTGAAGTCGGATGACAATACAATAATCGGGCTGAAGAATTGGCAGGACCGTCTCCGCAGGAGGGAACTTTTCAACGGTTGGTTGGCTAGTAACTAGCAAAACACTTGAAAAGTTTTTCTAGGGCTGCCATCTCTAAAATTTGTCAACCACCACAAAAAGCGTAAAATCCCCAGATTTTACAACTCTAAATCCGGATTACGTCTGCATTTTTTCTTATTTAGTTTATTTAGTCAGTTTAATAAAAAATAGGTCAAATAGTCATAAATTATTTATTCATTTTCCAACAAACATTTAACATAAATTAGTTAACTTAATATTCATCAAAGTCTGAGTGAGAAACCTTTTCAAAACAAAATAGTAGCATACCATCGTACCAAAGAATACCCTAAGATTTGACAATCTCAATTTTTTTTTAGTTATTTTTTTAACCAGAGAAATTCGGACACGGATTACAATCGAAACCTCGCCCGGACGCCGGTGGAAACACGGATCCAGGATGGCAGCCCTAAATTTGTGTAAGTCATTAATTGAGGGAGATAATTTATTGTGAATAGTTCTGTCTAGCTAGATGGCTATTAAACTTGAGTAATGCTTTTGTGTAGCAACGGCAATCTTGTTTCCCTTGACACATTTGTAGGTTATGCCAATTGCCGGTTTCGAACGTCGACTTGTATGTTGTTCGATGAAAAATATTTATTTAATAAGAAAATTTAAGAAATTACCTTCCAAGTGCCGATTCCGAGTATTGGGCATTCGAATCCGTTGTTGAAAGCAACTTTGGGGACTTTGGAAGCCATTTTCGTGAACAGTGTTAGAAAAATGGTGAAGTTCAGCAATAACCTCGCGAAAACACTATCGAATTGGATTATTTATCTTTTGTCTTTAATAATTTTAATGCTTATAAATAATGGTTGAAGGAAATAATGCCACGAACACAGACTACTAAGTAAGGGATACTACGTTTCGTTTAGACTTTTGTTTATTTTGTTTCGATTTGACACTTGACAGCAAACAGCAAGCAATGACAGCAAGACAGCGCAGTGGGAGAAAATTATATGCTTGAAATAGGGAATGGTGGTATAAATCTATGTAGGTATTGTGCTAAATAACCACAGCTCAAATACATTTCCTCTTGGTTGACAAGATGAATCAGAACTTTAACTGTAAGTTTCTTCTTCTTTCTCTACTCGAAAATCAAATTCAACATAAGTTCCACCACTCAAAAGCGCTGGACGGTTTTTTTATAAAGCGCCATCTAGTGTTGACTAGCAAAACGCGATTTTATAAAATTACTGCAAAATAAATTATTTCTTTTTTTTCATTATTAATTACTTTCAAAAAAAGTATAATAACTAATGATAGCTATTGCTTACCTTCCACGTCCCCAGTCCAAGCGCGGGAATAGTTTTCCCATTATTGAAAGTGATAACCGGAACTTTTGCCATTTTGTTTTTCCGCACGACCGCTACACTGGGCTATGGAACGTGAAATGAAAATGCCAGTGCTGAAAGCAAATATGTGTAACTCCGTTGGGTTGTCAGATTAAAAGCTGAAAACATCGGGAGTTTCTGAACAATATTATAAACTAGCTTTCCCCGCGACTTCGTCTACGTAAAATTATACATATAAACCTTCCCCTTGAATAACTCTATCTATTAAAAAACTGCATCAAAATCCGTTGCGTAGTTTTAAAGATCTAAGCATACATAAGAACAGGCGGACAGACGGCGGAAAGCGACTTTGTTTTATACTATGTAGGGATGTAAAAGTAACTTCACAAATTAGTAGATTCCCCTTTCCACCTATTCACCCACAATCATGCCAAACATGACCATTGGGTCTTGTTACCTTAGGCTTTATCTACCCCGTAAGGATAGTCGGGTTTATATAATACTAGCTTCTGCCCGCGACTTCGTCTGCGTAGAATGATACATAAAAACCTTCCTCTTGAATCACTGTTTATTAAAAAAAACCGCATCAAAATCCAATGTGGAGTTTTGAAGATATTAGCATACATAGGGACATAGGGACAGAGAAAGCGACTTTGTTTTATACTATGTACCTAGTGATAGTGATGATGTACGCGCATAACTTCAAAGCGACTGCACTGAATTAGATAATTCTTTTTTTGCTGTGTTCTTTATTGGCAGGAGGCAATAGCAGCGAATAGCAACCGGTTGGCGAGTTAATTCATCTCGCTTAACAAATAGAGAAAAACTCAACGTTCCCCCGCAAAATCGTGAAATTTATCCTGCACCAACCTGCGCCAGGACGTTGTGCTGCCAAACCGTATAACTGAGAGCTCCGTGTCGCATCTAATATTGGTACTCCGGTCGCATTGTTAAATTTCGTAGAACTACGGAAATATTGGTAGGCTTGCAACACTGAAAAGTCGCCGCCATTGTAAAATTATCTTATCGAGTAGTTAGTAGATAAAAAGATGCAAGATTCGTTCAGTATATTTTAAACCTTGTATGGATAACATATATTTAGATTGTCGGCCTGCACGACTATATGTTAGCCTGTAGTAAATTAGGTATTTATTATTACATACATACACACACATACACAAATCACGTCTCTATCCCTTAGGGGGTAGACAGAGCCTAAGGTAACAAAACCTAATGGGCCACGTTAAGCAAGACTGTGGGCGTATAGCTGGAAAGGGTAATCAAAATAATGATGGGTTGCTAGCCGCATCGCCTATAACATGGTTCCTATGATTTTCGCCCATTCCCTCGATGGGTTTTCACCATCTGCGCGGGAAGAGAAGCAACTGGTACATTCTATGTTTTTTCTTTACTCCCAGACCAGCATAGAACTATTTATAGTAGTACATATAGTAGGTACATATGGTAGTTTTTATCCCGAAAAATTGCAATCGCGGGTAGCTTATAAATAAAAACCATTATTAGAGAAAAAAATAATTTAATTCAGATACAAAAATGCTTTTAACATTTAAATACTATATTTCATGCTTATCACTAAAGTTAAATAACGAGCAAAACATATGGTCACATAACATACCAATCTCTGTAGAAAGATATACTACCCGTCTCTTTCACGACTGTTTTACGATTCTCTGTTATAAAATGTAGCCTAGCAGTTTCTGAAGAACATCATTGACCGTTGGCTAAGAGCCCGACAGGGGGGAGGTCTTTTGACCACATCACCGTACAACGTAGCCGACATTTTGTAACAAGATTTTTAATTATATTTTTATTACTTTGACATTGGCGAAGTAACTTGATACGCCACAAACAAGAAGATAATGGGACACAACATTTCTTCTAATATTTTTGTTCTTTCACAAATAGCGGGTGGTAGGGCCTTGTGCAAGGTCCATCCGGATCGATACCCACCATCTTACTCGCTAATCCTGCCGCTAAGTAGCAGTGCTTGCACTGCTGTGTTCCGGTGTGGAGAGTAAGACAGCCGGGGAAATAACGGGCACAAGAGGCATTTCATCTTAGTCCTCTAGGTTGGCATCGCATCTGCAATCCCTCCGGGGTTGCGGGTGTCTATGGGCAGTGGTGATCACTTACCATCAGGTGACCCACTTGCTCGTTTGCCTTCCTACTCATATAAAAAAAAAAACAGTTAATCCACCTGTGTCTGTTGCATAAACAACTATTATTTAACGAAAACATATTTTTACAAATTAATTTCAAGGTCAAATCTTTCAAGTCTAATTTGAACTTCTAGTGGACAAATCGACTTGATATTCAGTACACTTGGTGTAGGATGGATGACAACGCAGGTACAGTCAACAAAAAGCAGTCACCAAAGTTTTACTAAAAAAAAAATTGTAGACCTCCATCTACATACTTACCAGCAAGCGCCCGTTTTTAAGTATAAATATTCTGCGGGTGGAAAGTTCAAATTACAATACCGATTCAGAACTTATTACACTTTTGTAATAGAAAAGCTACGACCATTGCCAAGATATCAAGGTATGAATAGACTGTCAATGTCAAAGTGTGGCAACACCGGTTTCCCTAGCGACAGCGACTCATCGCACTTCTACTATATGTCTTTTTTCTATGGGACTCCGCTTTTTCTTAAGACACGCGACGACAGCTGCCGAATTGGCATTGTTCATTTTTTTTAAGCTGTGCTTTTAACACCTTTATTTGATAAAATGGACTATTTCAAGCAACTTATTTGAATATTATGCTTTTACGTAGCTTTGTTAATTAATAATAAATATTTTTTCAATGTTTGATAATTCGTGAATTTAGACAGAATCCCAATCGCCTTCGTTCGACTGGCTATAAAAAAACGGCTTTGTCTATGGTTTTGTCGATTTGACAGTGACACGTGACAGTTGCCATAGCTAAAGTTTTTTTTTCATTTTTGTGGCAAACATTCGATGCTGGATTCTGTCTAAAAACCGGGTCGTTCGGTCAAACAAAGGTTCAAAGTACTTTTACAAAAATATCTGCAATCATAAAGTATTTTTGAAATCGGACAAGATAAATCGGATAAATGATGGTTTTCCTCGAAATGGTTTTCGAATTGGAGCATACTAAAAACAAATGAACAATGCCAATTTTCGTCTCGTCTTATCTATTTTAACACCTATATAAATATCATCATAACAGCTAGGACGTCCAATGTCGGACATAGGCCTCCCCCATAGACCTCCAGTTTGCTCGGTTGGAATTCTGATTTTGAGGTACAGGACCTGATTACACGATTACTACTTTGTAATCCACTACCGGGTGTCAGATTACTGTAATGTAATCAAGCAAAACGGTGAATTACGATTACAATTAAGGTATCCGTAATCATCTATACAAATATAATTACTTGTAATTGGGTATCAATGTCGATTCCAAATTACTGGAACTGTCGACTTGATTACTTATCAACGGATTCAACACCAAAATTTAATGTGAAAGTGAAATGCTAGTATGACATGTAATGATGTAAACCAAAAACAATTTTATTTGAGTGACATTAACATAATTATAAAAGGTTTGCCAATGAAGTAATCTAGTGTGGAACTGGAGCTAAGTAATTCAGATTACTTAAGTACTTAATTACCGGGAAATCAAGATTACAGTAGACTCCAAAGGAATGGATTACAAAGTGTAATCATAGCACAGTATTACAGTAATTTTGATTGTCCAAGTAATCGATTACTGAAGAATCACGATTACTGTAATGTAGTCGTGTAATTAATTCCAAATGTAATTGATTACGCCCATCTCTGCTTAGAGCGCTGCAAACTCCAGAAAAGACAGCACTGATCATTCTTGCTGCTGATCTAAACATCTATCGCACAAGAATTCCAGTTCTAGGTTATTGTTTCTGCTCGCTGCCAACGGCGTAACTATAGGGTGGCGGGGGTGGCAAAATGCCAGGGGCCCCTAGCTCTACGGGGCCCCGAACTGGCTTGGTTCAGAGCACAGAAGGGACGCTGATGCACTTCTTTATATTGAGGTAGGAGCCCCATCTGACGAATTTGCCACGGGCCCCAGACGTTATAGTTACGCCACTGCTCGTTGCTAATTTGGTGTAAACTCTGAAAACTTTTCGTTTACGCCAAAATATCAAGAAGGAATGCTCTTGTTTTGGCTCTAGCTGTTCTTTTGTTCTAAAACCACCTTCACAAGAACGGGAACGTTTGAAGAACTTTATTATAACCTAAATAAACTGGTTTATTCGACGAGACCGGCTTTCTATTACAGAATTTAAGAACATTTATAGCGCGTCGAATAAATAAAGGTTAATCTGACAAGAGCTTTGTGGAAACGTTCCCCTAGAAACCGGTTTAAAGATAACGGTATAATCAACGAAACGAGCGCTTTGCGCCAAGCACAAGACGGTTTGCAATTATAACCGGTATCCACAGACATCAGATATACCACAGATTAAGCAAATATTGATTCGTATTGAAACCAAGCGTGCCGAATTTTTACCACAGTGGCGTAACAATAGGGTGGCAGGGCTGGCAAAATGCCAGGGGCCCCCGACCCAAGAGGGCCCCGGCCCAAGAGCCCGCGAGCTCAAAAATATTCATAATAATAATCATAATAATCATTTATTGTGTGTGGAATTCAGGTTACAGATACAGATATGGTTGTTTAAAAATGTTCCACTAAACCCTACCATTTCAAATATCCTATTAAAAATATTAATTAATTTATTAATTAATTTTAATTTATTAATTTCCTATTAAAATTGAACTGAGTACAACGTGACGATTTTTATTGACAGGGCCCCATCAAAAGAATTTGCCACGGTCCCCATGTGGTATAGTTACGCCACTGGCGCCACAGCTAAAAGTTAGTGAGGTGTACAGATGTTTTTGACGTCTTGGTAACGCACATATATTTATGCCTGACTGTGCATCTCAGTGATCGGTAAACTACGCGGCCCGCGGGCCGGGTCCGGCCGCGAAAGAATTTAATCCGATTTTTTTTCCGAATTTAATTCGTTCGAAATGAATTGTGTTATGGAAGCGATAATAATTTAAGGCTCGGGCACCTTATACATCCCTTTTATAAATGTATTTAATTTAAGTAGAGTAAGTATTCTTACTGTATTTTATTTTGAAGAAATGACTTTCTGCCAAGTTTCTTGCGGCGCATTCTTGGCAATGATGGTCTTTCCGAATGCGCTGGTAGTTTCAAAAAGAAAATACATGTAAAAGAGCCTTTGGCGGCCAATTTGAAAAAATAAAATTTTGATTTTGTTTTTTGATTTTGATAATGATATTTTGACGACCCTGTAGTTTAAAATTCACCGTGTTTTCTTATTTCCGATAACTTCGGCATATTACTAGGTGCATCCATAGAAACTAGGTGCATCCATAGAAACTAAGTGGTAGATTAGATATTTAAGTACTGCAAAAGTTTTTTTTTTCAGTAAGGTGCATTGGGGTAAATTCGAAATTGAGCGAATTTTGAAAATCGTGGATATCCAATAAACGGGGAACAATTCCATGATCTGGCAACGCTTATCTAGAAGCCAAAGACATCGGAGCTTCTAGGTAAGCGTTGCTAGATTATGTAATTGTTCCCCGTTTAGTGGATATCCACGATTTTCAAAATTCGCTCAATTATAATTGATGATCATACAAGGTATAATTTCGGCACTTCGCTGAAATATTTATAATTATCTCGCCCGCCATGACAAAAAAAAACTGTTCCTCACTGGTATCTGATATCTGTAGCGGTATCCGAGCCTTAAAGAGAGGACTTTACGAGGCTATATCTACATATTTAGAATGTCTTCCTGTGCACAGCACGGTGCCCTTCCTCGTCGTACTCTCGCTTGGACACCCACATCTTCCGGAAGGTGTCGAGCGAGGCCAGGATCGAACCCCCGATCCACGTGGAGTACAGGCGCTCCTGCGGCGCTGAGATCTGAGGAACAACAGTTACAATACAATACAATTTTCCGGTATTGTAAACGTAGGCAATTACTCATTATGAAAAAAGAAATGTCTTCATTTAGTCAAAGATAAAAACAATAAAAAATAATTAGAGGTCTATTTTTTTGCATGGGTTTAAATACCGGATCTCGCTAGTGCAGGATTTGGGAGGCTGCAATAAGATGTATGAAACATTCACTACGCCGACGACACCTTCCTACGGAGGTTTATGGGAAGCTGCAGTAGGAAGTATGAAACATCCACTCCGCTGACGACACCTTCGTACGGAGGTTAATGGGAAGCTGTAGTAAGAAGTATGAAACATTCACTCCGCCGACACCTGCCTACGGAGTTTTATGGGAAGCTGCATTAACAAGTATGAAACCTTCACTCCGCCGACACCTGCCTACGGAGGTTTATGGGAAGCTGCAATAAGAAGTATGAAACGTACCCTGATCTTCATGTCTTTTGGCGCTAGCCTCCTGATCTCAGCCAGGAGCCGGTCTCCGAACCCTCGGAACAGCGTGGAACCACCAGACAGCACTATGTTCTGATACAGGACCTTGCGGAGGTCCATGTCCGACTTCTGTATCGCGAACATGAGGACTTCGTGGAGGCCTGTGGGAGTATATGGGAGCTGTAGCTGGGCCATTAACCCCCGACGTAAAAAGAGGTTATAAGTTTAACATCAATGTCTGTAAGTGTGTGGCATCGTAGCTCTCAAACGGATGGGTCGATTTGGATGCGGTTTTTTTCATCCGAAAGCCAGTTTCTTTGCGGCAGTTCTTAGCCATGTTCGGTAAAAATCGGTCCAGCACTTCGAAGGGTATCAGCTCTTACCAAAATGATATACTTAAGGCATTTTGATATAAATACTTTCATTTCATTTTATTTACGTAGCTTAAAGCTTAACTTGAACTGTTTGGGTCAAATATGACTTCGAAATTTGGTGCATCTATGTTGATGACAATGCGAGTACTATTATTGTTAATAAATAAATAAATAAAATCAACAAAAAGCATAGAATGTACCAGTTGACTCTCTTACTATGTAATAATGTATGTAATAAATGTGGTAACATTATTTCATAAAATGACATTTGGAGGTGTCATTTGGCCGCAGTAATTTATCTGTCAGACTATAGGTACGATGTTAAAATTTGTACACGAATGTTCCAACATGAATGTGTTTTATGTACAATAAAGAGTTATACATACATATATACATACATACTAAGGGGCCATCCATAAATTACGTCACACGTTAATGGGGGGGAAGGATATCACCGTAATGTGACAAGGGGCATGGGGGGGGGGGTTTATATGTAAAATGGTTTCGCTGATTTATTCTGGTACAATTCTAAGAGGCCCTGTCACTCTATCAAACTAATTTTGGCTAATTATTTTGACTGCATACCTTCGCACTCCTCACCGATGAGGTCCGGCCTGAACAAAACTTCTGGCGCACGGAAACGCGCTGGGCCGATCTGTGGAAAAAAAAGGCTATTTTACTACAAACGTCTGGTTGGTGTGTGTAAGTAGTCTGGGTATTCTAGTTTGTGTGGGTAGTCTGGGTATTTTGGTTTATGTGGGTAGTCTGGGTATTCTAGTTTGTTTGGGTAGTCTAGGTATTCTGGTTTATGTGGGTAGTCTGGATATTCTAGTTTGTTTGGGTAGTCTGGGTATTTTGGTTTATGTGGGTAGTCTGGATATTCTAGTTTGTTTGGGTAGTCTGGGTATTCTAGTTTGTGTGGGTAGTCTGGGTATTCTGGTTTATGTGGGTAGTCTGGATATTCTAGTTTGTTTGGGTAGTCTGGGTATTCTAGTTTGTGTGGGTAGTCTGGGTATTCTGGTTTATGTGGGTAGTCTGGATATTCTAGTTTGTGTAAGTAGTCTGGATATTCTGGTATGTTTGGGTAGTCTGGGTATTCTGGTTTGTGTGGGTAGTCTGGATATTCTAGTTTGTGTGGGTAGTCTGGATATTCTAGTTTGTGTAAGTAGTCTGGATATTCTGGTATGTTTGGGTAGTCTGGGTATTCTGGTTTGTGTGGGTAGTCTGGATATTCTAGTTTGTGTGGGTAGTCTGGATATTCTAGTTTGTGTAAGTAGTCTGGGTATTCTGGTTTGGTGGGTAGTGTGGGTATTCTGGTTTGGTGGGTGGTCTGGATAATTCTAGTTTTTGTGGGTAGTCTGAGCATTCTGGTTATTGCGGGTAGTGTGGGTGTATGTGGGCGTCACCTCCAGCTGCGTGCCGTCGGGCAGCGTGTACTGCGCACGCTCGGTGTCGAGCGTCTCCTCCTTCAGCGGGTTGGGGGACAGGTAGCAGGCGCGCTCCTTGATCGCCTTCACAATCTCCAACTCCGCAGAGGTGCGGAGGTTCACGCCCTCCTTGCGGAGTAACAATCTAGAAAGAAAGAATGAAATATTTATTTCTCAACAATAATGTAAATACGTACCTACTATCAAATGAATCAAGAAATTTTTATTTCTTGATTTTTTTTATGTTTACTTTTACGGTTTTACCGTTAGAAATTTAATTTCTAAATGTCTATGAAAATTAGAACACATAGAAAAATCCGAAAAGTAAAGCTATGGCCGGGAATCGAACCCGGATCCTCGTCATTCCGTGACGCGTGCTATACCCCTACACCACCCATAGCAGGTGGGTAGTCTCCGAATTTTTCTACCTGTTACTAACTGTCACGTGACCTTTGTTACTATGCGAATTTTTTGTCGCTAAGCGTCATCTGTTTGAATGATGTGTCTGTACGAATGACGAGGATCCGGGTTCGATTCCCGGCCATAGCTTTACTTTTCGGATTTTTCTGTGTTCTAATTTTCATAGACATTTAGAAATTAAATGTAAATACGGTTTGTATCCAAAAGGGCTTCACATCAAATAGATAACAAAATTGTTAGTTGTTACAAAATAGGATTCCAACTCAGCATGTGGCGGAGCACAGGGTGCAGCGACGCTGTTTTCCAGTGGATCCATTAAACAACACAAAACATACACAAATCACGTCTATAACCCTTACGGGGTAGACAGAGCCTGAGGCAACAAGCCCGAAAGGCCGCGTAGCATGGTGTAGGCGTATAGATGGAAAGTGGAATCAAAACAGTGGTGGGTTGCTAACCGCATCGCCTATAACACGATTCCTAAGAATTTCACCCATACCCTTGGGCTTTTACTATCTGCGCGGGAAGAGAAGCAACTGGTAAATTCTGTTTTTTTTTTTTTTTTTTTTATGTGAATAGGAAGGCAAACGAGCAAGTAGGTCACCTGATGGTTATTGATCACCACTGCCCATAAACACCCGCAACCCCGGAGGGATTGCAGATGCGTTGCCAACCTAGAGGACTAAGATGAAATGCCTCTTGTGCCCGTAATTTCCCCGGCTGTCTTTCTCTCCATACCAGAACACAGCAGTGCAAGCAATGCTACTTAGCGGCAGGATTAGCGAGTAAGATGGTGGTAGCGATCCGGACGGACCTTGCACAAGGCCCTACCACCCGCAAAACCCGTTTTTTCACCCGTTTTTTCTTTACTCCCAGGCCAGCATGACAGAAAGATGGAGTTTTAATTTGCTCTTAAAAGCAGTTAATGAAGTAGAATTTCTTGTAGGCGGTGGGATGTTGTTCCAGCATCGCGTCGCAGCGTTGCGGAAGCTGCCGCGAAATCTAGCCGATTTGTGTCGCGGGCAGGCGAGGGGGGCTCGTCTTACGGGCATACGGCAAAATAGTAGATTACTGCCGAGGCCTGGAAAGTAGCCAATTGCTTTTTGAAGTTACCAATCCAGCATGCTCTTCCAACTGAGGCAGATACAATGTTTATCTCAAACGAAGATAGAGAATGAAAGGAAAATAATGAGAGGAAATGAAAATATTGCACTAAACTTCCTCGTTGGTTTCCACGTTCCCGCCTTTTTTCTTGTTTTTTTTTTATGTCATCTGTCACCGTAAGCTAGTTTGAGACATTGATAAAAACGTTGACTCGAACAAAACGCGCACTCCTCGGCCATCGACTCGGCTGTACGACATTGTCGTTCATTATTCCACAGCCTCTTTGACTTTAAAAAAAAGTTAAAAACAAATGAAAAACAGTCCAGCTATCCGATTTATGGTCAGAAAACCGCGCCTGCTATGTAATTCAACCGTCAAGTACAACGTCAAATACAATGACGACATTTACGACAATATTTAAGAAAAAAAAATCGAATAGGTATGAGACTTGTTTTCTGTGCATTATCCCAAACAATAAGGAAGCGAAGGGCACTGACCTACATGATGCATCATCACATTTATTATTTTATTTTAATATTACACTTACATACTTATAGTTCGTCCAATCATTTATTTTCTCGATGACAGCTCCCGTAAAATGTAACTGCGCTTTTTACGCAAAAATTAACTTTTAAATGCGAGGTATAAAAAATATGACAACTGCCTAATTTTGTTCTTTGATCTCATATAATATTCATCTAAGACAAATTGAGTCCATATATGCAGTGATATTTTTTTAAAGTGCGATAAACAATAAACATTTTTATAAAGTTACATTCTATGGGATTAATCATTGTAATTGTAATCCCATAGAATGTAACTTTATGAAAACGTTTATTGTTTATCGCACTTTAAAAAAATATCACTGCTTATATGGACTCAATTTGTCTTAGATGAATATTATATGAGATCAAGGAACAAAATTAGGCAGTTGTCACATTTTTTATACCTCGCATTTAAAAGTTAATTTTTGCGTAAAAAGCGCACTTACATTCTACGGGAGCTGTCATCGAGAAAATAAATGATTGGACTAACTATAAGTACAATTTCGCTTTATGATGCTCACTGTGCATGTTTTTATTAGTTTTTGCGCCGTTCACTTTAATTTCATATTTTAAGTAACTGTTAAATAAGTGTTCATTTGTTTGTTCCGTGGGTTGTGGCAGAATACCAGTGTTTTGCTTTTACGAGCAATGTTGCCCACTGAGCCATGGCCCTTTTGTGCTACTGTAGCGCACACAAACAAAGATAAGTTTCTGCTTGATATGTTGATATTTTATGTAATCTTGATTGTGTGTGTTGGCAGTACCAAATAAACGTTTTATCTATCTATCTATCTATCTATCACATCAGCACGAGAGCGCAAGCGTCGCGTCTTGCTTACTGTTCGTTCTAGAAAGAGACAGATAGTCATCTCGCGCGCCCTCCTGGTAACTGGTTAACTTGGTTGAACTGAGCACGATAAGTTCCCCGGTTAACGATATAGCGCCCTGTAAACGATCAAATTGTTTGTCAAACTTTACGTGTTTGTCAAACAATTTGATAGTGTACGGCTGTGTTTGAGGCGTTTGTCAAACAATCTACGTGTTTGATGCGTTTGATGAAAATCTGGATTGATGTCGACTTTGACAAACAGGTTGAGGGTGCGGCTCCACTGAGGCGGAGACGAGCGGAGCGGAGAGGAGACGTGTGGGGATCGACCAATCATATTACAGAGCGGAGATGTGCGCGAAGAGCGATGTGGATTTCATGTAATATGATTGGTCGATCCCCACACGTCTCCTCTCCGCTCCGCTCGTCTCCGCCTCAGTGGAGCCGCACCCTTAAACGTGTACGACGGTGTTTGTCAAACAAGATCTCGGTAGAAGAAGTTTGACAAACAAGTTTGTCAAGCAAGTTTGACCGTTTGCGCAGGGCGCTTTAACAAATTTGTTTGATATTTGGTTTGATCGTTTACGCTTGTTTGATGAAAACGTGAAGTTTGTCAAACAAATTTGATCGTTTACAGGGCGCTTATGGGCTTTCGTGTATTGGCAGAGTGCAAAGCGGGTGGAGGGGGTAGCCTAAGCGATCACAGCGCTCGCTACGGCTAAAATTGACTATTTTGTCGCTGACTTGAGCTGTCAAATCCATATTGCAGTAAACATTTTCTAATCGTTTTTGAGATAAAATATGGTCCTGGTAAGATGTGTTGTTGTGAATTGTAATAACACCAAGAAGAATAGCAACTGTAAATTTTACCAATTTCCAAGACCATGGTGGAAACGAGACCAAAGAAATAAGTGGATATTTGCCGTAAGAAAAAAAAGTAAGTTACCTAACCTCTAAAATTTTCACTGAAAACAACAATTTTAACATTATTGGCAATAATGTTACTGACTACCATTGTCCAAAATTGTGTAATATAGTAAAATAACACAAGATTTCATTAATATTTTTCACATTATTTACTTATTTTCTTGTTTGACAGCGGTGACAATAATGTCCATAATGGCCGCCTGTGACGTGGCGCTGTCGTCGCGCTCGGTCCCAATACAGCAGGGCTAAACAGGAGCATACCTCAGGTATCTGGTGGCGTCCCGGCCGGCCACGTCCACCCGCATGATGCTGTGCGGCATCGCGAAGCCCTCGTAGATGGGCACCGCGTGCGTCACGCCGTCGCCCGAGTCCAGCACCACGCCCGTGGTCCGCCCCGTCGCGTATCTGGATCCAATAAGTGCATGTTAAAACAATAGTACATTGTTGTAGAGGCTGGAAAGTGAGCAATAGATGGACGAGTGAGTTCACTCACCTGCGGCTCGGCCCTCGAAGAGAGACGAGTCCATCTATTGCACTTTTGGCCGAGACATTGCATAGTGCTTTTCACGACTACTGCGAGGAAATAAAAAACATTACGCCAGACGTGGCTGTATGGACCTAGTTTCCTTTGCATCTCCCTGATGGGATAAACTTAAAAAAAAAATATGAAACACACCACGTGTTCTGATTGGTCGATTTTGTGTAATAGCATCACAAATTGTGTTCTGATTGGTGGAATCAGGGATCAGCATGCCGATGTGATTGGAGGTCTTTGAAACTGTCCAACAATGTTATTGTTGGCCTGTTTGAATTCATAGTTGGCCTGTTCATTCAACCTACAACTATACTTTGTTTTGGGGCCCCATTACTGACCATCTTTTGCCACATTTCCGAGCAGTGGCGTGAAATAGTAGATTGTACACCGAGGGGATAAAACACTCTATTATGTCACGTGCGCGATATTGAATCCTGAGCGCAGCAAAGGACTCTAGATTTAACTCCCGAGCGTAACGAGGGTGTTATGAGTTAATTCCTGAGCTTAACGAGGGAATTAAGATTGAGTCCTGAGTGGAGCGAAGGATTTAAGCGCACCCAAGACATTATACAGTTTTATCTCCGAGGAGTATACTCTACTTTTCTCACCTTTTGCGAGACAATAAAAACCAAGGTGACTAGAAAAATACATACATACACATACACAAATCACGTCTCTATCCCCTACGGGGTAGACAGAGCCTAAGGTGACAAGACCTACAGGCCACGTTTAGCAAGATTGCGAGCGTATAGGTGGAGAATGGAATCATTATAGTGATGGGTTGCTAGCCACATCGCCTATAACATGACTCCTATGATTTTCGCCCTTTCCCTCGATGGGCTTTTACCATCTGCGCGGGAAGAGAAGCAACTGATACATTCTATGCTTTTTCTTTGCTCCCAGACCAGCATGGAAGTACAAGTTGTTAAAACAAAAACCACTATTAATAACAAATCACTACATAGTATAGTACCATCATTACTACATTACTACATAGTATAAAACTAAGTCGCTCTCTCTGTCCCTATGTCCCTATGTATGCTTATATCTTCAAAACTACACAACGGATTTTGATGCGGTTTTTTTAATAGATAGAGTGATTCAAGAGGAAGGTTTTTATGTATAATTCTACGCAGACGAAGTCGCGGGCAGAAGCTAGTCTTACATAAATCTGTTAAGGTCAATTCAACATGCAAAATTTGAACTGCATACCTCAGCCGTCACCTAGCTACTAGTTTAGTGGGGCACTAGCAGCAGTGTGCGTTAGCAGTGAGTTGCCGACGGTTGCGTGTGCGCCAGTAGTGAGTTATAACGGGTGAGTGTGCGCCAGTAGTGAATCACTGACGGTTGAGTGTGCGCCAGTAGTAAGTTACCGACGGCTGAGTGTACGGCAGCAGTGAGTCACTGACGGTTGAGTGTGCGCCCGCAGTGAGTTGCCGACGGCTGCGTGTGCGCCAGTAGTGAGTTGGGACGGTTGCGTGTGCGCCAGCAGTGAGTTGCCGACGGCTGCGTGTGCGCCAGTAGTGAGTTACTACGGTTGCGTGTGCGCCAGCAGTGAGTTGACAACGGCTGCGTGTGCGCCAGCAGTGAGTGACCGACGGCTGAGTGTGCGCCAGCAGTGAGTCACCGACGGCTGAGTGTACGCCAGCAGAGTCACTGACGGCTGACTGTGCACCAGCAGTGAGTCGCCGACGGCTGAGTGTGCGCCACAAGTGAGTCGCCGACGGCTGAGTGCGCGCCAGCAGTGATTCACTGACGGCTGACTGTGCGCCAGCAGTGAATCACTGACGGCTGACTGTGCGCCAGTAGTGAGTTACCGACGGCTGAGTGTACACTCACAAGCTGAGCACGGCCTGCATGCTTAGGAACAAGGCGGGCACGTTGAACGTCTCGAAGAACACCTCAGCAGCCTTCTCGCGGTTGCGGCGCGGATTCAGCGGAGCCTCTGTCAGCAGCACCGGATGCTCCTCAGAGAATGTTGACAGCTGGTCCTTTAAATCCAAAGGTAAAACATTAAATACATACATACACACTTTTTCTGTTTTAGTTGTTATATGTGGTGTTCAATAAAGAGTTATTGTATTATCAGAATAAAAATTAGAAAAATAAGGCAAATAGCCTACGTCACGTCCTTCCCCTCCACGAGCGCTACCGGGTGCGCACCCGCAGCTGCGCAGCTGTCCTCGGTGAGGCGACCACTATTCGCTGGACGCTCGCTCGGGTAACTTCGTGTTCATCGTGATTTGTTCCGGAGTTGGTTCGATATTTGAATTTACTGCTTAATTTACTGTGTATTTCGTTTGATTGGTGACGTGTACTAGATTTTGAGGCTTAATTCATTTAATTAAATAAAAAAGTGTTAATAATTTGGTTGTTTGTTATTTATCTCAAATTGATTCCTTAAAGTATTGTATTGTATTGTAAATGCTGGTTTCTTTGTTTTCATCAGCTAGGCTAGCAAGAGTGCGCACGATAGCTGTGTCGCGTGCGAAGTAGACTCCGTCTTTTTGTCCTTATGTTCGGCAGGAAAGTAAGATTTGGGGAGAGTTGGTGTGTGGGAGCGCTGCGGGGACAGCATCGGCGGCTCCAGCCAAGGGGAACTGGGCTGAACGAATGCCAAAAGGATCGACAGTGCCTGACCCAGCTAGGCGTCCCCACCCAACATCAACATCACCCCGTCTAATGTTGTTACAATTATTGTTATCTTTGTAGTCAGTGTCAGCCAAGGGAACACTACAATATAGGTACCTAGCAATAATAATACGAGAATACTTTAATAAATATTTTTTTACACATTAACTTTTATACACAAGCACATCTCACCTATAACTAAGTACCTATGTAGTTACAAGCCTACTTTGGCTGACACCGAGTCCAGAAATAACAATAAATGTAACAACATTAGATAGATCGTACCTACATATTGATAAGTAGAAAAAGTAAGTTGATTATTAAGTTGTAGAAAAATATGCAATTATTTTTTTCCTTTTAGTGCGTATTAGTTTGTTTTGGAATAGTTTCTTTTGTGAATTCGGTTTTTTTTTGGTTAATTTTTTTTTTATTGTTTGTTCTGTAAAGAGGGCTGGACAATCTCGTGCGACACAGCTCTCGCGCACACTCGCGCTAGCCGTGCCTGGCCAATATTTTATGAGGATACATTTCGCGATGATGGACACTAGGTGTCTTAATTTGTTTTGGGCAATAATGATTTTCCATCATAATTTTTGATTTGAAATACCCTTTCATGCTGTACACTTTTAAAGTTCAACCAATGTATGGAAATATTTGTCAAACTTGTTAAATTTCTTCCATGCCGGTCTGGGAGTAAAGAAAAAACATAGAATTTACCAGTTGCTTCTCTTACCGCGCAGATGGTAAAAGCCCGGCGAGGGAATGGGCAAAAGTCTTAAGGATCAGTTATAGGCGATGCGGCTAGCAACCCATCAATATTTTGGTTTCCCTTTCCAGTTATACACCCTTAATCATGCTAAACGTGGCTTTAGAAATCGCCTATAACATGACTCCTAAGACTTTCGCCCCTTCCCTCGACGGGCTTTTACCATCTGCGCGGGAAGAGAAACAGCTGGTAAATTCTATGTTTTTTCTTTACTCCCAGACCAGCATGGCAGAAGGGTTCATGTCCAAAAATACAGATTTAGTTTTTTTAAATTATTAGACAGATTAGACATCAATCTATCAGTATGAAAATCCTTATACTAATATTATAAATGCGAAAGTAACTCTGTCTGTCTGTTACCTTTTCACGCTTAAACCGCTGGGCCGATTTAGTTGAAATTTGGTATACAGATAGTTTGAGTCCCGGGAAAGGACATAGGATAGTTTTTATCCCGGAAAATTGCATAGTTCCCGCGGGATAGCACAGCCCAAACCACTGGAATTTTTCAAATTTAAGGCGGAACAAAGTTCGCCGGGTCAGCTAGTATGAAATAAAAATCTTAGTTATTAAGAAAAAACATGATAGATTGATATCTAATCTGTTCAGGGGCGGCCGACGTAAGCTTGCCTACGGAATCCAAAAGCTTATTGGTTACTTACTTGACATGAAATGTATATTTCATAATTTTGTTTTTTTCTCTTTGACATTGGAGACATCTCCAATTAATTTATTTAATGGCGGAGGTGTTTTACACCTCCACTGAACTTAAATTATTTTTAGTTTTTTTTTTCTTTCTTTTTTTCCATATCTACTTTGTTTTATTTTGACTAGTAGTAAATTATATTAATCTATAGTAGTACATCTCTACTATAGATTAATATAATTTAAGGCTCGGGGACCTTATACATCCCTTTTATAAATGTATTTAATTTAAGTAGAATCTAAGAATTCTGACTGTATTTTATTTTGGCAACGCTGGTCTTTCCGAATGCGCTGGTAGTTTCAAAAAGACATTTAAAAGAGCCCTTGGCGGCCAATTTGCAAAAATAAAATTGTCTTTTTTTAATTTTCTTCAAAAACGTACATAAGTAAAAATCGAAATCTGTTTTTTTGGACATACATCCTTGTGTAATAGGATGGCAGTGTACCTTGCTGTAAATGTAGTTCCACACACGTTCCATATCGTTCCAGTCGGTGACAATGCCATGCTCCATGGGATACTTGATGCTGAGCAGGCCGCGGTGCTCCTCCGCGCGCGGGCCCACGAACAGCTCGCCCTCCAGGGCTCCAGCCATCACTCGCACATGCTTCGGACGACCAATGCTGACAAATACAAATACACATTTAAAAATTAGATACAAATACACATTTACAAATTACATGTCAGAATAGGGCAGTTATGCTATTAAGAAAGGTATTAACATTCCGAGAACTGGCCTAGGCATCAGACTAGTTTTTTGTATTTTTTTTTTTTTTTTTTTTTATATGAATAGGAAGGCAAACAAGCAAGTGGGTCACCTGATGGTAAGTGATCACCACTGCCCATGGCCACCCGCAACCCCAGAGGGATTGCAGATGCGTCGCCAACCTAGAGGACTAAGATGAAATGCCTCTTGTGCCCGTAATTTCCCCGGCTGTCTTACTCTCCACACCGGAACACAGCAGTGCAAGCACTGCTACTTAGCGGCAGGATTAGCGAGTAAGATGGTTGTAAGTTGTTTATGCGTGCATAATTCAATTAATCTTATCTTCGTTGTTTCAAACATTAAGAACAAAACAATTATACTTACTAATTGGGAAATCTGCATTTTGGTATCTGGTCACCAGCGAAGCCCGCTTTGATCACTCCGGAGCCCTAGAACAACCGGCGAAAAGACAAAACGTTTATGGAACTATAATAGAACTAACACAAAAAAGGGCATGTCGGCGTAAGACGTGACTCATTAACAGTACTTTAAACACGTTTAGAATGCGTTTAAACGCAGTTCTTACATTATTTAAGAAATTTAAACATCTAATCGCCAAATAAGATAAGTCTCTGTAACAAATGCTGCAAAATTAAAAGTAAAACCAAAGTTACATTTCATTGGTAAGTAAGGGATATAATACAAGAAGTAAGTATTTACATTATCAATAACCACGGGCTGATTAACGATAACGTCGTTTAACTCCATTTTAAGTTATAAGAATTTAAATACGGTACTATTTATTGATTTATTTAGTGAAACTGCATACGGTGTCCTCACTATAAAATGACATCAGTAATGCGATGTTGCCATGCCAACTGTTTGGTTTTTTTTTTTGTTTCTTTTTTTTAGTTAAGATAATGGCTGGATGCAAGTCTTTTGAGCCAACACTTCATTTGTTTATTGAAATATTCATTCCCTAACTTATATGCGAATTCACTTCACAACTGTTTGGTCAAATGAGCCAGACTAGTATTGAAAAATTGCAACCTTTATAAAAGCACATCACAGTTCTCAGTCATTAGTATCTTATATCTGTCTAACCTGTGGTCATTAGCGTAACTTCAATTTCAATTTCAATTTTTGGGATAATATGGCCCCATCGATCAGTGCGATGATTCCGCCAATGTCGAGGTTGGATAAGACATTAGCGTAACTTGTCATGACATATGTAATATACTGACATTGTTATTCAACGCCACAGAATACGTTAGTATCTCTTAGTAGTTTGTGGCCACAGAGTAAATTTGTATATAGGAATTAGGGGTATGCTTGTCATGTCTTCTATTGGTTGTTGGTGATCTATGGTCTCTTGTTTCGTCTCTCTGTAATCTGTGGTTTCGTCTTCGTTAATAATTCAAGCGTCCCGTTCGTACGCAAGCATGAAAAATCGACAAAATTGTTTGCAAAAAAAGCTTGCAGTCTTAACATAAGTCAAATTAGAGGTGCGCAAAACAACTCACTGAAGTGAAAAGATTGATTCAGCCTGGCCGCAGACGCACGGAATCCTGATTCGGTTTCCTATTCCTAATCAGGAATTCAGATTCGTAAAACCCGAATGCAAACCTTTCATACAAAATGTTTAACAAAGCGCACACGTTTCGTTAAGTTTCCAAACGGAAAATTTACGAAACGTGTGCGCTTTGTTAAACATTTTGTATGAAAGGTTTGCATTCGGGTTTTACGAATCTGAATTCCTGATTAGGAAACCGAATCAGGATTCCGTGCGTCTGCGGCCAGGCTTATCCTTCAGTGAACGACTGAGCGAGTGAACGAAACGAAAAGATATAGTTCTTCTTCTCTCATTAATGGCGGCCGTAAGGCTTGTGCCAATGTCAGTGTGGTAAAAATATAATTCAAAAATCTTGTGACAAAAATGTCGGCAACGTTGTACGGTAATGGTCAAAGACCCCCCTCCCCCCCTGTCGGGCTCTTAGCCAACGGATAACGATATCCCTCGGAGACCGCTAGGAAATCATTAACCGGTGCCCATAGTTCATTTGAATCTTTCACTCGCGATTGACACATCTCTAAGTCAAATTGACAAATTGAGCACTGTGAAACGAAATCAGTGAAGTGAATGCACCTTTGAAGATAAGAGTGTGTATTACAAATACCACCCCATTCGTAACATGGAGTCGTCCGCCTGCCGCCGGCGCGCTTCCGACGCGGAACAGTCGGCGTGGTCACACTGCATGACGGCGGAGAGCGGGCCTGTGAAGGAGGAGCCCGAGTGGGGCGAGTGCGGCGTGAGCGACGCGGCCGCGGCAGAAGACTTGTACCCCGGGCACGAGGTCAAAGAGGAATTAGTAATTGGACCTGAGGTGGTGCAACAGCAAGACATCGCTTTTTCAATGCAAAGTAAGCTACCTGATAACTTATGTGAATCATTTAGGTACAGGGTGCATATATAAGGTAGTGCTTATTAAAATTGGTTCCACCGAATATTAAAAGGTATCATTTCATAAGATATTTGATGGATTGTGAAATGAAGGATAATAGAGAGAGGTATGATATTATAACTGGCTGGTGTGACTCTGTTTCATGGAACAGTTAACACAATATTGAGTTTCTGGCATCAGAAAAAGCAGTATTAGTACAGGTTCAAGTTTATTATTCGAGTATATTTATCTAATACTAATATTATAAAGAGGAAAAATTTGATTGTTCGTGGGTTTGTTTATTTGTTTGCATTGAATAGGCTCTGAAACTACTGGACCAATTTCAAAAATTATTTTGCCGTTAGAAAGCTACATTATCACTGAGTATCTAAATTCCTTTTCCTATGGGAACATTAATTTATCGCAGGCGAAGCTGCGGACGGAAGGCCAGCATGTTCATAAAACAAATTCTGTAACTTCTAATTATAAATAAAACTTTACTAGGGTTGACAATATTTTGGCTTTGATATTGAATTATATTTTTATGGGGTATTTTGTACCACGTATGTACATGAAACATTCCTTGGCAGATGATTTCAGCACAATGGTGGAGGATCCACGCAAGCCTAAGTCCAAGTGCACCCGCACCCGCCCCGCGGACGAACCTCGCTGCAATGAGAGCACTGAGCAGCAGCACGGGCTCCGAAGCTGTTTTGTCAGGCTCGAGCGGTTGCCGGTAGGAGACCTGCGCGGTCGCAATGGTGAGTGTTAGGGTCTGACGACACGCGAGCCGACCCCAGGGTGCTGTGGCGCGGTGGACAGCTGAGCTAGAGATGTTCTTGCAACTTGCTAGCTACGCTTGTGTGACAGCATGATAATAAATAAATAATAATAATAATATAGCCCCTTTATTCCGAAATTGCTACAGTTTTTTCAATATATATTTATAAAATCGCGTTATTCGGCGTGCCTCTTGGCATAGGCCTCCTCCAGCTTGCTGGAGGGGTTTGGTCTAGTGCTCCCGTGGAGACCAGCCATGGTGGGAGACAAAATTGTTCGTGGTTTTAGATTGTCTTTTTTTCCGTATTTCCTTTGGTTTTTGTTGTTGTTGTTGCCATTTTAGTTGTGGTTTTTTGTTGTCTTGTTATGTTCTGTATGTAGGCGTATTAGTTTTTTCGTTTGGCTATAGGACAGGGGTGGCCAACAGGTCGATCGCGACTGTTAGTCCAGTCGATCGTGGCAAGGCATAAAATATAAATACGTAGACCAGACTGCGCAACGTAATCACCAACAGCTGATTTAAGGTTTCATGAAGTATGTAATTGGTAGATCGCACAGGGTTTCGTTATTAAACAGGAGATCTTGGGTCTAATCAAGTTGTGTAAGGATAACTGTAATGTAGATAGACACAATTAGTCAATGCTTTTATTTCAATCATTTATTAGGTATAGGTACTCACGAATTGATGATATACAAGTTTATACAATTAGATTAACCGACAATGGTATCCTTAAAATACGAGTGGTAGAACGATACCAATACTCGTTGACCGAGGTGATCCCGTGAAGCGAAGTGAATCAAGAAGGGCTAAGCTCCGGAGCAGTCTCTTATATAACATTGTCTTCCCGCTCTTCTCCCTCCAATCAGTCCGAACTGCCAATGACGCCCCGTTCTTCCGGTGGAAGACAGCATTTACCGGCGACAGGATGTGACGTCACTTCATCCAAGGCGCGAAGGCTCGACGACATCAGTGGCGCCAACAGTTGGCCACCCCTGCTATAGGATATTATAAGGAAACCGACCCCAATAATAATAATATAGCCCCTTTATTCCGAAATTGCTACAGTTTTTTCAATATATATTTATAAAATCGCGTAATTCGGCGTGCCTCTTGGCATAGGCCTCCTCCAGCTTGCTGGAGGGGTTTGGTCTAGTGCTCCCGTGGAGACCAGCCATGGTGGGAGACAAAATTGTTCGTGGTTTTAGATTGTCTTTTTTTCCGTATTTCCTTTGGTTTTTGTTGTTGTTGTTGCCATTTTAGTTGTGGTTTTTTGTTGTCTTGTTATGTTCTGTATGTAGGCGTATTAGTTTTTTCGTTTGGCTATAGGACAGGGGTGGGCAACAGGTCGATTGCGACTGTTAGTCCAGTCGATCGTGGCAAGGCATAAAATATAAATACGTAGACCAGACTGCGCAACGTAATCACCAACAGCTGATTTAAGGTTTCATGAAGTATGTAATTGGTAGATCGCACAGGGTTTCGTTATTAAACAGGAGATCTTGGGTCTAATCAAGTTGTGTAAGGATAAGTGTAATGTAGATAGACACAATTAGTCAATGCTTTTATTTCAATCATTTATTAGGTATAGGTACTCACGAATTGATGATATACAAGTTTATACAATTAATAATAATAATAATAATAAAAGATATTTATTCAACAGTTAGCAGTTACATACATATAAAAGTAAAAGTAAACAATAATATGCTACAAACTATTGAAATGGTTGGCAGATTAACCGACAATGGTATCCTTAAAATACGAGTGGTAGAACGATACCAATACTCGTTGACCGAGGTGATCCCGTGAAGCGAAGTGAATCAAGAAGGGCTAAGCTCCGGAGCAGTCTCTTATATAACATTGTCTTCCCGCTCTTCTCCCTCCAATCAGTCCGAACTGCCAATGACGCCCCGTTCTTCCGGTGGAAGACAGCATTTACCGGCGACAGGATGTGACGTCACTTCATCCAAGGCGCGAAGGCTCGACGACATCAGTGGCGCCAACAGTTGGCCACCCCTGCTATAGGATATCTCTCAACTCGGTGTGCCTCTTGGCAAAGGCCCCCTCCAGTAGTTTCCATTGCTTTCTGTCTTGAGCAACTCCTCCATTTGGGTCCCGCAGTAAGTTTCAGCTCGTCTTCCCAGCGCATTTGTTGTCGTCCTCGACATCTCCTGCCATCTCTTGGATACCAATTCGTTGTAATTTGGCTCCACTTTTCTGGTATAGATCTCAGCATATGGCCGGTCCGGTTAACGCCAATTGGCATTGTTCATTTTTTTTAGTAGGCTCCAATTCGAAAACCATTTCGAGGAAAACCATCATTAATCCGATTTATCTTGTCCGATTCCAAAAATACTTTATGATTGCAGATATTTTTGTAAGAGTACTTTGAAGCTTTGTTTGACCGAACGACCCGGTTTTTAGACAGAATCGAATCCAGCATCGAATGTTTGCCACAAAAATGAAAAAAAAAAAGTTTAGCTATGGCAACTGTCACGGGTCACTGTCAAATCGACAAAACCATAGACAAAGCCGTTTTTTTTATAGCCAGCCAAACGAAGGCGATTGGGACTCTGTCTAAATTCACGAATTGGGATTGTCTATTTTTTTACAATGTATAGTAAATCGAAAACCATTTCGAGATAAATGCTTTTTAAATCGTTTTCTGTATTTACTTTATTTTATTTTGCTATAATGAATTTATTACATGAAAAATAAGCAATGACCTTCATTTGACATTCCCAGACATGACGTAGACGGTCCAAAATGTACTTTATTTGCAAAGGTTACAAATTCTATGCTATTTACGCGTGTATTATACTACGGAGTTCAATTTGGACCCGCAATCTGACATTTCATTCATCTTATGACAGATGACAAGCAAATGGGCAATCTTGTTACTGTCATTCTTGTTTTTTCCACTGTTTACTTTCATATTGTTGTATTATAGTTAAGATTTAGAAGCACTTTCGGTAGATAATTAGGCAAGAGTGTAACCGCACAGCGATGTGCTTCGCTCACATGAAAGATTTTCCGCTAAATATTTTAATGGAGAGCGAAAATATTACCCAATTATCAAACAGCGAAAAAATATTTATTATTAATTAACAAAGCTAATATTCAAATTAGTTGTTTGAAATAGTCTATTTTATCAAATAAAGGTGTTAAAAGCACAGCTTAAAAAAAATGAACAATGCCAATTGACCCAGCCCCAAACTATGCAACGCTTGTACCATAGGTACCAGGCAGCGGATAGACATACTTATATAATGTAGATAAATACATACTACATTCATGATAATAATAATAATAATATAGCCTTTTTATTCCGAATTCGCTACAATTTCAATAACTATGTTGTTGTTGTTGTTTTATTATTCAATTGTCGCGTAATTCGGCGTGCCTCATGGCATAGGCCTCCTCCGTGTATTGGAGGGTTTGGGCTATAGTTCCCACGCGCGCCCAGTGCGGATTGGGAACTTAACACAGCATTGAATTTCTTCGCAGATGTGTGCAAGGTTTCGTCACGATGTTTTCCTTCATCGAAAAGCTCAGAATCAGAATCAGAATCAGAAATCATTTATTTGTCAAACATAGGTCAATAGATGTTACAGTAATTAGTAGGTATCACTATGTCTCGCCCCAATGGCATACAAATAGCTACAGATTCACATGCAGCATGCATTAAGTAATGGTACTCAAAAAAAAAAAAAAAAAAAAACCCCAAAAAGCTCGTGGCAAATTTAAATGTAATTTTCGCACATTATTTCCGAAAAACTCAAGAGGTGCGCGCCCGGGATTTGAACCCACGACGCTCTGCTTTGAGAGGCCACAGGTCAAACCACTAGGCTACCACGGCTTTTTATTTCCATGACTCCGGCACAAACATTCGTATTCATCATACGACTGTCTGCCCCTACCGGAATTCGCACCCAGGACCTCTAGCTTCATAGTCAGGGTCACTAACGACTAGGCTATCCGGTCGTTGTGATGTGACACAGTTTCATTATATTATACTGCACTTCTTGTGTACCCTCACTGACGACACAGAACCAACAACCAGAGATAGTTGATCTGTCCAAACAACATTACCATGTAACAACGCTCTGCCGTCACAATGGCAGAACCAGCATGTGCTCCACCATCTGCATTTGACCAATATACATAATTATTTATATCTTTTTTGAAACAATTACCGTTACCCGCAACTTTGTCTATTAAAAATTAAATTATCACTATCTTGCAGGAGCTATCGAATTCTACGGAATAAAAAGTGGCCCATTTAATGAAATAATATTCAAACTAAATATCTCCTTACCAAATTACATTAAGAATCAAGATCGGTATGGTTTTGTCCATGAAGAGGCAGCCGGGCAGACAAGAGGTACTTTCACATAACTACTATATACTAATATGACTTTTATAAATGAAATACTCCATTACAGATGTGCTGAGCAAAGCAGAGCGGAGTGCCTGCAAGCTGAAGCCAGCTGACGAGGCCGGGCCCGCAGTAGAGAGTACACGCACCCAGTCTACTTTGACAACCTGCAAACATGTGCACACAGGACAGAAACCACACAGTTGCGACACGTGTCGGGAGCAGCTTACGCAACGAGGCTCCTTGACTAGACACACACTAACATACACCCCTGAGAAACCGTACAGTTGCGATATATGTAAGAAACGGTTTACACGTAAATCTTATTTGAACTGTCATTTACAATTACACACAGGTGAGAAACCGTACGGTTGCGATATATGTAACAAACGGTTTACACGTAAACCTGAATTAAACAAGCATACACTATTACATACAGGAGAGAAACCATACAGTTGCGATATATGTAAAAAACGGTTTTTATGTAAACCTGATTTGAACCGTCATGCACGAATACACACAGATGAGAAACCATGCGTTTGTGATATATGTAACAAACAATTTATACATAAAACTTATTTGACCAAACATAAACGAATACACACAGGTGAGAAACGGCATAGTTGCGATATATGTAACAAACGGTTTTTACGTAAACTTGATTTAAGCAATCATATACTAACACATACAGGAGAGAAACCATACGGTTGCGATATATGTAAAAAACGGTTTTTACGTAAACCAGATTTGAACCGTCATGCACGAATACACACAGATGAGAAACCATGCGTTTGTGATATATGTAACAAACGATTTATACATAAAACTTATTTGACCAGACATAAACGAATACACACAGGTGAGAAACGGCATAGTTGCGATATATGTAATAAACGGTTTTTACGTAAACTTGATTTAAGCAATCATATACTAACACATACAGGAGAGAAACCATACGGTTGCGATATATGTAAAAAACGGTTTTTACGTAAACCAGATTTGAACCGTCATATACTAATACACACAGGTAAGAGACCGTACAGTTGCGATATATGTAACAAACAGTTTATACGTAAACATGATTTGAACTTTCATACAAGAATACACACCGGTGAGAAACGGTATAGTTGCGATTTATGTAACAAACGATTTACACAACGAAGTCCATTGGTTAGGCATTTTGCATTTTGACCGTTCATTGGACACAGTAGGAAGTCAAGTCACTTCTGTACTAAAACCAAGTTAATAAATAGAAAATCGTAACTATATTATACCAGTTTACGAAAAACCAGTGTAATAAGCTACCAGTAAAGGAAAGAAACACGTAACTGTGCTAAAAAAGTGTCTATAGTTCACAATTCAAGCAAATAATTATAATTTAAATAGTGATAGTTCGCATACCCTCCGACACGGCGATCAAGCCGCCGCGGAACAGTGCAAGCTATTGCCGCACCTTGGCGCGGCACGTAAGTACGAATATCGCGTGAACAGCGACGTCACTCCGTCACAGTGCTTTACAAAAGAGGCACTACGTCAACCCACAAAGATTAAGAAAGGCAGAGGCGACTTAGTGATTGCAAAGACGCCTTGTTTCTCTGTGAGGACTGGACTTGGAAAAGCGTTTTCATATTATTTTTCCAAGGGTTTATAAATTATGACACCCACCTCAACTAAACTTCAATGCGCGAAATGTTCAAAGGAAATTAAAACTAGACATTTTTTGAAATGTTCACATTGTGCTAAATACTATGACGTGGAATGTACTTCAAATGTAACCTTTAATAGATTTTTTCTAATGACCTACGAAAATAGAACTAACTGGAAATGTTTTGCCTGCGCCTGCCCCGCCACCAAAAATCTGCAGCACCCTGCTAAGCAAAGCAAACCAAGCACATCTCGCAGTTCCATAGACAATGTAACAAGAAGGAAACCTAAACCTGTACTACAAAAAAGTGTTAGTTTATCACCCGTCAATACCACAGACACAACAGATGACCAGCCATTCTGTAGTTCACCAGAACCGGAAACGCTTGCCGACAAAGATATCAGTGTCCAAAGCCTACCTAATTTTACAGAGAGTTCGCAAATCTTTGAACTGAAGGATGAAATTGCAGTACTAACCACACAGCTAAATAGTGCACACGAGGAAATAGAAGTCCTGAACACTGAAATTACAAGACTAAATAAGGGTCATGCTGATTTGGAACGGCAAATCTTAATACTTAGGAAATTATTTGATGATGGAGTTCCGGGTACACCGGGCCGGATTACACCTAAAACTGGGAAAAAGAAGATAATCAAAAAAAAGACACTCGACACACCCGGCACTCTGATTTCTCCAAGGACATCAAGTATTGAAAACTTAAGTAAGACAATCGAGCTGCCAGCGGCTATACCTACCTACCCGCCCACCCCGACTACCAGCTATAAAACACCTCTGGAACTAGATGTCTCAGCCGGCACTCCAAGCTCTCCCGCGAAAACAAATACAGCAAATACACATATATCGACCAAGGAAAAAACGCCTGTACCAACAAATGTCAAGCACAAAATATTCGTATTTGGTGGTGAGCAATGCACCGGAATAGCTTCAATGCTTCTTCGCTTGCGACATGGCAACGACTTCGAGCAGTACGATGTTAGATCATTCGTTAAGCCAGGTGCAGATACAGAGGCTATTTTGGATTCCATGAGATGCCATGATTTTTCTAAAAGTGATAAAATTGTATTGTCACTTGGAGAACATGACTCTAACCCAATGAAGATCCTGGCTTGCTTAAATAATGTCTTAACCTATGTAGAGAGATGCAATGTTTTAATTCTAGCTATTAGAGAAGCTAGAGATATTGATGTAAATATATTGAACTATATGCTTCGTCAGACTTGCGTTAGCATAGACAGTCTTAGATTTGTAGAGGATTCGAAACTCAGGACTAGACAAAACAATAAATACATGTATCTTAAGGGTATCTGCAAGAAACTGAATTCTATCCTTGATCAATTGGATTATAAAGAAACCTACTACAATTTTAGGAATGAAAATGTGATTGCGCCTAAACATCAAAATTCAAATTTAAAAAATAATAATATAGACTCACGCCAATCGCTGCATTTAAAAGGCACGATTCCCTACTATTTTTTTCGCAAAAGAGAATAAAAAATCGATAGTGTCATGCCAAAACCAGTGTGCGAGTAAGGCAGACCCCGTAGTTAATAATATAAGTAACCTAAGCATTTTCCATCAAAATGTTCAAGGACTGAAATCAAAAATGAGTCAAATCGAAATTTTGACGTCTCATTTAAACACCAATATTGATATACTCTGCTTCACAGAAACATTTCTGAAAAATTATGAAACCTCTATATTGCAAATTGAGAATTTTAAACTAGCTTCTCACTTTTGTAGATCCCGTAAGTCACGTGGTGGCGTTAGCATATACATAAAAAATACCTTAAATTGCCGAAATATAAAATGGATTTCAGATATGTCAGTAGAGATACATTTCGAAACTTGCGGTATACTAATCCCCGAAATAAACTTGATAGTGTTGTGTATGTATAGAACGCCTGACAGCGATTACGACGTCTTTTTAACCAAATTTGAAATACTTTTAGATAAAATAATGCTTCGCTTGCGTTATTTGAAACGTAAAATTGTCATACTTGGAGATTTTAACATAAATCTTTTAAAAAACGATAAAACAACAAATGTATTTTTATCAACTCTTGCTAAGTTTAACCTCACCCACACCATCAACGAACCCACCAGAATAACTGCAAATTCACAAACATGTATAGACAATATATTAACTAACTCCACCCAATATATCTCTAAGGTAATGAACCTAGGAATATCGGACCATACAGGGCAAATTATTGAACTACCAACAACACTTAGTTATAACGAAAAATACTGGTATGTGGAGAGACGTAAAATTGATGATTACTTGGATATTTTTAAAAAGTATATGGCACAAATAAATTTTGAGGATGTATATAAGGAATCGAATGCAAATGCAGCATATGAAGCATTTATAAGTGTTTTCTCTTTGATTTTCAATCTTTGTATACCACTAGAGAGAGTGAAAATTACATTTACTAGAAGAACAAACTGGAAATCAAAGGGTATTTTGAAATCTTGCAAAATAAAACGAAAGATGCATTTGTTAAATCAAAAAAGAAAAAATAATAAGGTTGAACTATTTAAATATAAAAAATATAGCAAAATTTTAAGAAACGTAATTAGGTCATCAAAAACTATATCAAACGATAGGTTTATAAAAAACAGTACCAATAAATCGAAAGCTATTTGGGGTCTTATAAAGATGAACACGAGTTTAACAAATTCAATTCCAAATTCAATTAGCAAGGTAGAGGAAAATGGAACCAGCCACACGAATGTGTGTGATATCGCTGAAGCGTTTAACAGATATTACATTAATCGAAATATTAACACAACTTTTAAGCCGGAGGAATATAAAACTATCTCACAAAGTATCTGTAATAGCATTTTCCTGGCTCCAGTCGATGCTCATGAAGTAAAAAAGATCGTGACGTCTTTAAAAAACAAGAAGTCCTCAGGTCATGACGGCATCCCAATACAAGTAATAAAAGCATGTATAGACTCTATTGCTGAGCCCCTTGTCTACATCATAAATTTAACTTTAGAAAATGGAATATTTCCTGAGGAACTAAAAAGGGCCTTGATAAAGCCACTGCATAAAAAGGGGAGCAAAACTGATATGGGCAATTCTCGACCCATTGCCTTACTACCAAGTTTCTCAAAGGTTTTTGAGAAGGCTATCCATAACAGGCTTACGCAGTTCCTAAATAAGAATAATATTCTTAGTCCCTTTCAATTTGGCTTCCGAAAGGGAAAATCCACGTCGATAGCCATCTTTAATATGTTAAATGCCATATGGAACAACCTAAATAATAGAATACCTTGCGTTTCTCTTTTGATTGACATGTCAAAGGCCTTTGATTGTGTAAGCCATGACATTGTATTAAAGCAGCTTGAACGTATTGGAATACGAGGAAATGCTCTTAAATTATTTTGCAGCTACTTATGTAACAGAAAACAGGCTGTACAAGTCGAGAGATACAATTCTCAAAACAAAACAGTAGAGCAGGTTAAATCTCGCTTCACAAACGTTCTATTAGGAGTTCCCCAGGGAAGTATTCTTGGGCCGCTCTTGTTCTTAATCTACCTAAACGAACTTCCAAATATAGTTGATGAACCATGTGTATTGTTCGCTGATGATGTTACTATGCTATTCTCAAGTAAAAATAGATCAAATGTAAATTTAGAACAAAATATAAATTGTACACTTATAAAAATTAAAAAATGGCTTAATACTCTTAATCTTCATGTTAACTTAAATAAAACTAAAATCATCCAATTTGGGAACTACAAAGCGTCTCAAATACCTCTTGTTGTGTCAGATGCAGGTGCTGTTGTAACTGAAGTTAGTAGCACTAATTTCCTTGGAGTCACAATAGACTCACATTTAAATTGGAAGGCTCATATTGAGCAAATAAATAAAAAGATTTCCAGCAGATGCTATGCTTTATCAGTTCTGTCCGAAACATGTTCTGAAGCCATAACTGTAAATGCATACTACGGAAACGTGTATCCATTACTAATCTACGGCGTCATCTATTGGGGAAATTCCATTGATGTACAAAAGACATTTGTATTGCAGAAAAGATGTTTAAGGACAATATATAGCATGCGCGCCGATGAGTCTCTTCGAAACGTTTTTCGAAATAAACACTTCCTAACTCTGACATGCATATACATCCTAGAATTATGTCTATTTGTTAGAAATCAGCCAGAATATTTTCCAATGAGATCCTGCAAATTTAATGTTCGATCTCAATATAAATATGATCTTAAACTTCCCAAGATCAACAACTCAATATTTAAAAAAAGTGCTTTAATATCAGCTATTCGTGTATTTAATAATCTTCCCAATGATATAAAAAGTATAGATGATAGCACTTTTAAACGAACACTTAAAAAATGGTTAATAGAGAAGGCTTTTTATAATTTAAAAGAATTTTATGCTTGTAAATTGTAAATTAGATTTTAAGAACATAAAACATTGTATGCCCGGAAGGGTAACTGTTGAAACTTAGTAAAACATTATCACCATCTTTGTAACTACACAGATTATACAATAAAGTTTTTCTATTCTATTCTATTCTATTCTATACGATTACACGCATGTGAGAAACTGTACAGTTGTGATATATGTAAAAAACGGTTTATACGCAAGTCTGATTTGAACAGTCATATACGAATACACAGGTGAGAAACCGCTTTGTTGCATTGCATGTAACAGAGGGTTTAGACAACGAGGTAACTTGGCTATGCATAATATGCTGATACACCGCGCCCCATGAGAAACATACACTACAGCCCATGAGAAACTGCTTTGCTGCGATGTATGTAACAAAGTGTTTACACAACGACGGCGCTTTGGTAGGCATGGACGAATACACAAAGGAGATAGTTAGGGAGCTGGCGAGCATTTCGGTATATGATTTGCACACGTTTCACGTTGAGGTGGAGTGCAGTTTAAATCATTACGAATCGATTTGGTTCAATCAATTAAGGTCCTATGTCGCTGCGTTTTCGCGTTACAGCGGATTGAAGTTGCTTAAAAAAATGGGGGTATTAAGTCATTTGCACATGTCTGCCTCTGGAGTTCATTGGTCACAATCATCTTGAAAACGAAGAAAATCGAAGAGGCAGACATTCAGGACTCTGCATTATCATGGGACGGAGTCTTAAAAGTGTAAAAAAAAAAAGCTCTACTAAGTCATTTGCACACGGTTCTCATTACGCCCATTCGATTCACTATGACTCCGTGGATTCGAAAAAAAATGTGGCAGACACTTTGCTCGCTGATTTTCACCTGTGTAACTGTTTGAAATTCACGGAATTAAGGGACAGCAGGCATACAGCAAAGCTATTCGGTAAGCAGGATAGATACGGAGCGAGCGTGCGTAGGTGCTTACCTGATAATATTGCCGTGTGTACCTATTGCATTGGATTATTGTTATTTTTTAGTTTTATTTATACAATTTTGTTTAATTATTATTCTCTAAAAGCACGGTAACGACTAAACTTCTGGAGCTGAAATCTATGCAATCATATTTTTTCTCAATGCCAACCAGAAAAAATCAATTCAATTCAGAAAAAAAAATCAAATGGTCTGCCTTTGGAATATCAGAGGCCTAAACGTCTGCCTCATCGATTTTCTTTGTTTTCATAAGGAATTCAAACATCAGTCCAAGAGGCAGACGTGTGCGCATAATATAGCACACCTTTTTTTTTTTACATTTTTGAAACGTAAATTTACAACGCAGCACCACCATGATGGCAGACTATTTTTCCGTGGTTCTTCTCATTGTTTTTGATCGAACAATTCAAGTCTGCCAAGTGTGCATTTCATATACATTTTTTTAAATCATAAAAATAAATTAAAAAATTTAATACTACAAAAGTCAGAGCCCTGGATGTCTGCCTTTTCGATTTTTTGTGTTTCTAGGATGACTGTAATCATCAGGCCCAGAGGCAGACGTGTGCACATAATATAGCACACCTTTTTTTTTTTACATTTTTGAAACGCTGTAAATTTACAACGCAGCGCCACCATGGTGGCAGACCGGGTCCTTGATGTTCCTTAGGGCATAAATATTACTATTAATAACGTCTGCCTTGTGTGCTAATCATATAGAAATTTTGCTCGCCAGCTCCCTAGCTAAGAGAAACCTTAGGCCGGGTCCGCACTGGGGGGCTACTCCGAAATACGAAGTTCGTAGTTACGTGCTTCGAATCGCCTTCGATTCGATAGGTTGCTACTACGAAGTTACTTCGCATTCGTTTTCGGATCGAAGTTCGTTTGTCGTTCGTTTCGTCGCGTTTTTGTCTACTCTGAAAATTGAACTTCGTGAACGATTTCGGATTTTGATGACGTTTTGTCTACTCTGAAAATCGAACTTCGTGTGTGTTTTCGCAAAGATTTACGATTTGAAATGTCAGAATCAAACGATAACTAAAGAGATGTCGTTTCACTGTCGTTTGTTGAGTTTTGGCAGTTGTGTGGTCTGCGATATCGCGTTAAAACTTAAAAGAGTCATAAAAAAACTATTTTAGTGTTGTATTATACTTAGATCCCTCCTTCAGTTTTGTTTTTCGCAACGTCAGTATGGTTTTTAACCGACTTCAAAAAAAGGAGGAGGTTCTCAATTCGCCTGTATTTTTTTTATGTTTGTTACCTCATAACTTTCGACTGGGTGAAGTAATTTTAATTATTATTTTTTTATTTCAAAGCTCCGATGGCTAACGGAACAGTGATTCTACTCTATTAATATTTTTTTCTAAACAGGAATTAATAAATAATGAGTGGCAAAACGAAAACGAATGCGAAGTAACTTCGTAGTAGCAACCTATCGATTCGAAGGTGATTCGAAATGTCAACTTTTTTTTGACGTTTAGATGTTGGTACGTGAGAACGCCGAAAAACACAAAATAAACCCCAATGCAGCAATAAAACTTGTGCAAAAGTATATTGTGATCACGCATGATGTTGGAAGTTAATAATATTAATTATTTATTGGACTTTCAAGCTAATAATCTATTTACCGGTTTTTAAACGATAGTGTGACAAGTACTTTATTTATTTATTCGCTCTTTCCATTCACGTAGTTCAATTCGAAAGTGGTCTATGGTTTCGACACGAAAATCATGCGATCCGAAACTACTTCGTAGTAGCATTCGTTGACGAACTTCGTTTCATCTTCGTTGCGAGCTTCGTTTCGAACTTCGTATTTCGGAGTAGACCCCCTGGTAACGCGTTGGCGACGCGACAGCGCAGTGACTAAACGACAAGAGAAAAAAAATGATTTTGTCTTTCAAGTATTTATTTTATATCTATATTAAATAATAAAAAAATAAGTGGGCGCATATTTTTTATAAAGTGTGATTCGAAATGTACACTGAAAGAGCTTTCATTTGATAACACCTTTAGTCTCTAGAACTTAAAACAACAGCGGGGTCCGCTCCGAAAACCAGGTGGGCAAACTGTGGCCGAACCACGGGCAACGACCGACCATTTCCTATTTGAACATATTAAAAGATTTCGAACTTGAAGTTGGTTTGTTTCCTTTTTTAAACATAAATTGAAATCAACCTTACCTACATACTTTTTTTTATGTTAGAGAGGCCGGACAAACGATCTAGTGGGTCACCTGATGGTAATACAAAACAGATACAAGTGAAAAGTACACTATCTCTGTGCGGAAGTCATGAGGTGCTGACAACACAAGACGCTGGCTGCAACAGGATTTTACAACCAGAAAAAACTTTTTTTTTTGCTAAAATTTTTCACGTCTACCTCTTGCTATAATCGCTGTCCATTGAGAACACCGAAAAACTGAAAAAAAAAATTTTAAAAACGTACATTATGTATGTGTAGGTCATATAAAGTAATTTCTTAGCGGGTTAGAAAATCTGCTATATTATTTTAAAATATTTCATATTTGTTTACTGTGATTTGTCTATGAATACAGGTTTATTAACTATTATGATGTTAAACTTAGCCAGTGTCACTGTATTCTACCTTTGCAGGCATACACATAAAATGAACATTATATCCTTGCTCAATAAAAAAAAAAATTAAACAATTCAACTCCACGGCTTTCTTGTTTCGACACGCCTCTGCGGAAGCTACAGTTTGTCTCAAGAGTTTGAGATAACGGTGCAAAAGAGACATACGAACGGCGAGAACATTTTGATTTAGCAATTGAAATCTAAATGTTTAGCAAAAAGCTAAAAAATATCAAGATAATTTTGTAAGTTTAAAGGATCCTTTTATGTGGATCGGTACGATGGCGATTGCGAGCGAGTTAGGTAATAAGCCTACTGCTGTCATTATGACAGTGTTTCACCGAACTCTTCGTCAGTGCGTGACGTTGTTATCAAAGTGCAGTCGAAATAAACTGAACCAGCGTGTCGATATCAATAGACGCATCGTGCAGACTTTGGCTTCCGACAATTTTTGAGCGTGATTGGGAGTCTAGTTGCTTAGTGTATTTCAATGTATGTTCCAAACTATATAAATCAGACGTGATGTATGGGTATTCAAGTCTTTGTCTTTCATGTGAAGAAGAAAATTTTAAAAATTCAGTAGTGTCAATGTCAAGCTTGTCATATCGTCTATCTATTGTTTCGTCTTCGTTAATGATTTGTTTGCGTTTCCCGTTCCCGTTCGTATGCAAGCATGAAAAATCGTCAAAATTGTTTGCAAAAAAAGCTTGCAGTCATAACATAAGTCAAATTGAGCACCGTGAAGCGAAGTCAGTGAATGCACCTTTGAAGATAAGAGTGTTCATTACAAATACCACCCCATTCGTAACATGGAGTCGTACGCCTGCCGCCGTCGTGCTTCCGACGCGGAACAGTCGGCGTGGTCATACTGCATGACGGCGGAGAGCGGGCCTGTGAAGGAGGAGCCCGAGTGGGGCGAGTGCGGCGTGAGCGACGCGGCCGCGGCAGAAGACTTGTACGGCGACCACGAGGTCAAAGAGGAATTAGTGATTGGACCTGAGGTGGTGCAACAGCAGGATATCGCTTTTTCAATGCAAAGTAAGCTAAGATAAAGATAAGATAAAGATATTTTATTTGTCAACATGAGTAGTATAAACATAGGGATGTTGCAGAGAAAAAAAATAGTCCTTCACGTTGTGCCTTGCGGCGTACAATATTTTGCTGAGCACACACAGTACTGCACAATGTTTAGTAAATTAGTATATGTCTAAAATTAAACTAAATTCAATCAATTAAAATCAATTCTTAAACATTAATACATGCCATTGGTGGTGAAACGTTACATTCATTACATTACTCAATTCAAATCATTTACATTTTATCGATATTACTATTGAAATCATTATTTTTATTTACTGCTCATTAATAAAATCATTTATTGAATAGAAACATTTCTCGACTAGTAATTGCATAATTTTCTTCTTAAATAAATTAACACTGTCATCCCTTAAGCCTTTGGGTATCTTATTGAAAATGACAGATGCCATGCCAAGAATACTTCTTCTATACAAAGCCGTATTTGCCCTTTTATGACAGATTCTACTATCGTCACGTGGTCTTAGCTTACTACAAGCATTTGCCCTCTTCTCGAATAAATCAGGGTTGCTTTTGACAAATACCGCTATCTCATAAATATATAAGCAGGGGAATGTCAATAATCTATATTTAATAAAATAAGGCCTACAGCTCTCTCTCGGTCTAAGACCAAACATTGCTCTAATGCATCGCTTTTGGTACCTAAAAATAATATCGCGGTCCGTCGAATATCCCCAATAAATAACCCCATATCTTAATATTGATGCAACCAATGCGTGGTAAGACATAACTACTGTTTCAACATTAACGATTCCCGCGAGCTGGTGAAGTGCATATGTAGATTTTGACAATTTAGCTTTCATCATTTGAACATGAGAACTCCATTTAAGTGAACTGTCAATATTTAGTCCCAAAAATTTAGCTGTATCTACTGCTTCAATTACATTTCCTTGGTAATTTATATTGACTTCCAGTACTGGTTTACGTTGGCTGAAATGCATCAACTTAGTCTTTGCCAGATTGACTTTCAGATTATTGCGCGTAAGCCAAGCAATTATTTTTTGAAGTGCGTTATTAATATCATTTTCATACGTGTTTTTATCTTTGCATTCTATAATTATTGTACTGTCATCAGCAAAAAGTGTCATGGGATACTTCACAGCCTTAGGTAGGTCGTTCATATAAACAATAAATAGCAAAGGACCCAGAACTGAGCCCTGTGGTACGCCATATTTGATAATGCGACTACTTGAAAGATAAGAAACTTCTTTTCCGGATTGTGCATCAATTCTAGATATTTCAACGCATTGTAATCTGTTACATAAATAAGATTCTAATAATTTTAATATATTACCACGTATACCGTATGCGTTCAGTTTATTTAACAATATTTTATGATCAACATGATCAAAAGCTTGTGTCATATCCATGTACACAGAACACACCGGCTTCCTATTATCTACATATTCGGTAACAATTTTCAATAACTCATAGATAGCCATATTTGTTGATCTGCCTTTTCTGAAACCTTGTTGTTCCTTTGCAAATAAACATTTCTTGTCAAAATATGTATACAGCTCCCCATGTATAAATTTTTCGAAAACTCGCAAAAACAGACCCAAGAGTAACCGGCCTGTAACAGTTCATATCTTCATTGTCATCCTTCTTGAACAGAGGTTTTACTACACCTATCTTCAGTCTATCTGGAAAAATACCTTCCATTATACAAAGGTTGACAATATAGCTTAATATAGGCGATATACAATCTGCAACATATTTAACAACCTTTACTGACACTCCATCAAAACCCACACTATTCTTGTTTTTTAAGTTTTTAATAATTTTACTAACATCTTCAGGCATGCATGGTGACATAAACATTGACGCTGGCAAAAATGACATTTGAGCAGCAGGTTCATTATTGTCCTGTATTCGTGAAATTCTGCTAACATAAAAGTCGTTAAATGCGTCAGCTATTTTCTGTGGGTCCGTTATGAGAAAACCATTTGACTTTACTTTAAGAATGTATTCTTTAGGCTTACTTAATTTAGATCTATTTATGACTTGCCAGGCAGCTTTTGTTTTGTTGTCAGCCATCCTAATTTTACCTATATTTTGTACGCGTTGTGTTGTTTTTGTAACTTTTTTAAAAATCATTGAATACTGCTTAAATTTAGTTCTATTGACCTTGTTTGGTTGAAGTCTATAGTTCCAGAGAAGTTTCCTTTTAATCTTACTGCATTTCTTTATACCTTGTGTGACCCATTTAGGTCTCGTATTAATATTTATTTCAACATAATTTTGTGGAAAACACAAATCATAATAAAGTCTAAAAGTATCATCAAACATATTAAATGCCTCATTCGGATCAATTGATAATTTAATGTCATTAAAAGTCAAACTTTGCATACAATATTTAAACTTATTAAGATTATCTAAACAATAGTCACGTTTTTGTATTTTCCATTTGTCAATAATGTAGTTACTTTTGATTGGTATCTTTAACAGCTGAGCTGTGTGATCAGACAGAGCAAATTCACACACTTTAATTTCACATTTTTTTTTTAAATTATGGGCGATGTTGTCGATACAAGTACCACTACTTAATCTTGTTACCTCCTTTACTTGTAAATTTAGCTTGCATGACCTTAATATATTAATAAATTCCTGTGTGGTTTTATTACTTTTCAAAATATCAATATTAAAATCGCCACAAATTACAATATCATGTCGATACTTGCTCCTTAAAAAATTAGCAATAGATTCAAGTCTTTCAAAAAATAAATTAAGATACATTTGATTTGATTTTGGCACTCTATACATACATACAATTATTAATTTATGCTTCACTAACTCTATAGCACAGTTTTCAAAAATTCCACAGATAGAAAAATCTTTTATTTCTGGAATTTCCTTGTATTGGTGACCATTTTTTATTAATATGCATGCTCCTCCTTTATTTTTAGTTCTTGAAAAAGCAGTTGCCATCCGGTAATTTCCAATGTCAACAGTGACACACGTGCTGCTCATATTGTGTTCAGTGATGCACAGCACGTCAATCCCTTTCTTTTCATCCAGCAGTCCTTCCAAGCAAACCGAAAGTTGATCAGACTTACTTCTCAGCCCGGCTATGTTTTGATGTAATACACATAGGTACTTACTGACGAAAAAACTCAGTCGAATTGTGTTGGTCCCCATTTGATGTTGATGTATTATTTGCTGTTTTACTATTTTCAATCAAGATCAGCATTTCGTCTACATCGTGAAATACTGTTTTTAGGCCATATTTGTTCATGTATCCAGTCCATTGATAAAACATATTATAGTCATAGCTTAGATTTCGATTTCCATCTAGTAGATATGCGTATTCAAATTTAATAACATCCTGGTTCAACAACTTGTTAAAAGCTTCTATTCTCCAATTATATATATTTGAAAATTGTCCGCAATTGAAAATTGGAGAACAAATTATGATATTTGTATGGTTTATATTTGATAGTATATTCTTTATATGTAAAACCAGGTCTGAATAATTTTGTGAGACTTTGAAATCTTCCTCGCCTACAAATATTAAGCAAAAATCTTTTTCTGTATAGTTTACCAATTTCCGGTCTATATTTTTAAGAAGTTCTCTCACTCCTATACCATGAGTTAGGTAATGGCAAATATCAAACCTGTCACTTAGTACCTTTTGAGCGGTCGTCAGCATTTTATTGCGGTTATTGGCACTCAATAGGCATATTTTATTTTTAACAATATTCTTAGTTTCTTGTTCACCTCGGCTATAAATTTTTGGATGTTTAATTATTGGAGAAGTTTGTGTACTTTTTGTCTGGGTCAGTGTGATGTCATGTTCTACGTTACATGTTGAAGGTGTTGAAGAAGACTGTACAAAGTCCAATCTTTTTTGACGTACGCTTTTCCTTTGCGTGCTTGCAATGTTTTTCTTGTCCGTTGATTTGCAAATAAGGGTTAGTTTATTAATTTCATTCTTATAATCTTCAATCTGCTTTTTTAACGTATAATTTTCGGATACCAATAATTCAATTTCATTTTCTGCTATCTGTAAATTTGTTTCCAAGTTAGAGCTTTTTGTTCTTAGAGTATCCAGCTCTTCATTTACATTCCTTAGCTCCGGACAGCTTCTGTTTAAAATGCTGCTTTTTTCCGTCGGAGAACATGTATCGAAATTATTGCTTATATCAAATGAATCAAACGAGTTTTCTGTGGACACATTCACTACAATTTTTTTTCGCAGTGTTATATTATTTTTCGGCGTGCTTATGGAAATATCAGTGCATGATCCTTCTACCGAGTTGCACGGTGACTGTGCAGTATTTCCAGGTTTCGGGTGTTCTACACACCCTCGACATCTCCAATTTTGTCTACTTTTTGCTGTCATTAGATAATACCGCTTTTCTGAAACTATTGTGCAATTGATGTGAAATGCATCCTTGCAAGTCAAGCATGTTAGTAATTGTCTGGTTGAAATTGTTTTATTGCATTTTCCACATTTTGGCGCCATAATATGGTTATATGATATTGTTTGATTCCGCTTTAGAGAATAATTAAAAAAATAAAAATAAAAAACAAAAAAAACAATGGGTCCTTCAAAAACTCTCCCTAGGATTTGAACTCGGGTCGTTGGATTCAACGTCCACCACACGCGCTAACCGGCCACTCCGCACATTAAATGTTGTTGCGAAATTTGGTAAGACAAGAACGCATCTGCTTCTACAATGAACAGATTCATACGACGATGATGACTCCTTTGCTTTTAAACGCACAAATGTTCACAGTCTACTTATTATCATTGAATCACTGTTCATATTCCAATATTGTATGAGTTCCACTTAACTTAAAAGCACTACATATTGTTAAAATTCGTTAGTTTAGAGCACTTTGTATTTTAGCCTTATTTATGCACTTTATACCAAATTTCCGTAGTTGCCTACATTGACACTTGTTTATCACTACTCATTGTTCACATAATTAACTTTTTTGATTGAACCAGCTATGTTTATATATTTAAAATCATAAAAATATACGAAATCAATGTTTACTACCTGATAACTTATGTGAATCATTTAGGTACAGGGAGCATATGTAAGACAGTGCTTATTAAAATTGTTTCCATGGATATTAAAATGTATCATTTCACAAGAGCCTGTTAAATGGAACAGTTTACACAATATTGAGTCTTCCGGCATCAGAAAACGCAGTACTAATATACAGGTTCATTAAATATTCCTTTGCTGCCAGAGAATCTGGTAGTGGGCAGGGGAATGGTTGATAAATCTGACCCAAGAGACATCCAATGAGGCTGGCATAGTCGCACAAGTGCCTTAAGTGCCTTAAACCTGATATCATTTTTTAAATGTCATTAACCACTTATTCTTGCAATCTGCCTTTTATAGCATTGAGCTAGAGTTCAAGAGTTTAATTCGTAGACGTAAATGGCATGAGCCCAGTGGCACAACCATTTATTAAATCTGTATTAGATCAAATCTTGAGGTGCTGTTCTTTTTAACCTCTTGAAGATTTTGGTCGATTTGTCCATTAATTTATTTGCCAGATGATTTGGATGATTTTGCATTCTCTTTTCATAAGCTTTCTAAACTATGCAGACTGTACCAACATTTATACCTAATTAGCGGAAGGATAAAGTGACATAATAACAAAATGTACCTAGAATATGATTAGGTAGATGTTACGAGTTGAGTTTTAAAAGATTTGAAATTGTCAACATTTATTTTGCCGTTAGAAACCTACATTATCACGGAGTTGAGTATCTAAATACCTTTTCCTATGGGAACATTAATTTATCGCGGGCGAAGCTGCGGACGGAAGGCTAGCATGTTCATAAAACAAATTCTGTAACTTCTAATTATAAATTAAACTTTACTAGGGTTGACAATATTTTGGCTTTGATATTGAATTATATTTTTATGGGGTATTTTGTACCACGTATGTATATGAAACATTCCTTGGCAGATGATTTCAGCACAACGGTGGAGGATCCACGCAAGCCTAAGTCCAAGTGCACCCGCACCCGCCCCGCGGACGAACCTCGCTGCAATGAGAGCACTGAGCAGCAGCACGGGCTCCGAAGCTGTTTTGTCAGGCTCGAGCGGTTGCCGGTAGGAGACCTGCGCAGTCGCAATGGTGAGTGTTAGGGTCTGACAACACGCGAGCCGACCCCAGGGTGCTGTGGCGCGGTGGACAGCTGAGCTGGAGATGTTCTTGCAACTTGCTAGCTCTGCTTGTGTGTATATAAATATCTTGGGACATATTACACCAATTGACACAGCCCCAAACTAAGCAAAGCTTGGACCCTAGGTACCAGGCAACGGATAACCATACGTATATAATGTAGATAAATAAATACATTCAACATCCATGGCTCAGGCACAAACATTCGTATTTATAATACATTTGTTTTATTATACTGCACTTCTTGTGTACCCTCACTGACGACACAGAACCAACAACCAGAGATAGTTGATCTGTCCAAACAACATTACCATGTAACAACGCTCTGCCGTCACAATGGCAGAACCAGCATGTGCTCCACCATCTGCATTTGACCAATATACATAATTATTTATATCTTTTTTGAAACAATTACCGTTACCCGCAACTTTGTCTGTTAAAAATTAAATTATCACTATCTTGCGGGAGCTATGCAATTCTACGGAATAAAAAGTGGCATGGGCCTCTCTGTTAAAATAATCTGGTTCCCCAACATGACAGTTTACTAGGGTTGACAATATTTTGGCTTTGATATTGAATTATATTTCTATGGGGTATTTTGTACCACATATGTATATGAAACATTCCTTGGCAGATGATTTCAGCACAACGGTGGAGGATCCACGCAAGCCTAAGTCCAAGTGCACCCGCACCCGCCCCGCGGACGAACCTCGCTGCAATGAGAGCACTGAGCAGCAGCACGGGCTCCGAAGCTGTTTTGTCAGGCTCGAGCGGTTGCCGGTAGGAGACCTGCGCGGTCGCAATGGTGAGTGTTAGGGTCTGACGACACGCGAGCCGACCCCAGGGTGCTGTGGCGCGGTGGACAGCTGAGCTAGAGATGTTCTTGCAACTTGCTAGCTCTGCTTGTGTGTATACAGGGTGTCCCAGAAAGTAGAGTCAAGCGAAAGTCCTGACGTAGAGCAACTCATGGGGCATCCGAATCATCCCCATGTATGTTCCGCGATTTTTCGTAGTTTAGGAGTTATGGCCTTTTTTCACATTTTCTATTAATTTACGACCACGGAGACAGTTTTGCTCACTCTGACTGCAATAATTGAGATAATTGGCTGTTTGTTTTTTTATCGAGTAGCTGAATAGTACGTGCATGTATTTCATTTAAAAACAAAACAACATCGTTGACCGTTTGGGCAAAAAAAAATATCGAATCACAAAAAGTGACAAAATTTAGACTGTAGTTCAGACTTTGAAGGCCGATTACAAAAAAAACTAGCATAACTTTTTTTTTTTCAAACCATGTTTAAAAACTGCCTTATTTTATTGACTTTCTACCCTATTCATTTTATTGATCTATCATTAAGGGATCATCCCAAAAAAAAATATCAAAACGTACTTCATCTGTAATTTTCACTTTTTCTAGTAAGGCCAAGTACAAATCTGAAATCTTTTTTAATTTTCATTTAATAGCCTCAGAAAATCAGTGGCCAGTATAATTGTTTTGCACCAAGAAGTTTTTCATGCTAAATCCAGAGCACAAACCTAATTTCAGATAAACAGTTAACTTTGTCTGTTAAAAATTAAATTATCACTATCTTGCGGGAGCTATGCAATTCTACGGAATAAAAAGTGGCCCATTTAATGAAATAATATTCAAACTAAATATCTCCTTACCAAATTACATTAAGAATCAAGATCGGTATGGTTTTGTCCATGAAGAGGCAGCCGGGCAGACAAGAGGTACTTTCACATAACTACTATATACTAATATGATTTTTATAAATGAAATACTCCATTACAGATGTGCTGAGCAAAGCAGAGCGGAGTGCCTGCAAGCTGAAGCCAGCTGACGAGGCCGGGCCCGCAGTAGAGAGTACACGCACCCGGTCTACTTTGACGACCTGCAAACATGTGCACACAGGACAGAAACCACACAGTTGCGACACGTGTCGGGAGCAGCTTACGCAACGAGGCTCCTTGACTAGACACACACGAACATACACCCCTGAGAAACGGCACAGTTGCGATATATGTAACAAACGGTTTGAACGTAAAACTAATTTGAACTGTCATATACGAATACACACAGGTGAGAAACCGTACGGTTGCGATATATGTAACAAACGGTTTGTACGTAAAACTAATTTGAACTGTCATATACGAATACACACAGGTGAGAAACCGTACAGTTGCGATATATGTAACAAACGGTTTACAAGTAAAGCTAGTTTGAACTTGCATTTACAAATACACGCAGGTGAGAAACCGTACAGTTGCGATATATGTAACAAACGGTTTTTACGTAAAACTAGTTTGAACTGTCATTTACAAATACACACAGGTGAAAAACCGTACAGTTGCGATGTATGTAACAAACGGTTTTTACATAAAACTAATTTGAACAGTCATAAACACACAGGCGAGAAACCGTACGGTTGTGATATATGTAACAAACAATTTATACGTAAATCTGATTTGACTGGTCATATACGAATACACACAGGTGAGAAACGGCACAGTTGCGATATATGTAACAAACGGTTTGTACGTAAAACTACTTTGAACTGTCATATACGAATACACACAGGTGAGAAACCGTACGGTTGCGATATATGTAACAAACGGTTTGTAAGTAAAACTACTTTGAACTGTCATATACGAATACACACAGGTGAGAAACCGTACGGTTGCGATATATGTAACAAACGTTTTATACGTAAAACTGCATTAAATAATCATATACTAATACACACAGGTAAGATACCGTACAGTTGCGATATATGTAACAAACGGTTTGTACGTAAAACTAATTTGAACAGTCATATACTAATACACACAGGTAAGAGACCATACAGTTGCGATATATGTAGCAAACAGTTTATACGTAAACCTGATTTGAACTTTCATACAAGAATACACACCGGTGAGAAACGGTATAGTTGCGATTTATGTAACAAACGATTTACACGACGAAGTCCATTGATTAGGCATATACGATTACACACATGTGAGAAACTGTACAGTTGTGATGTATGTAAAAAACGGTTTATACACAAGGCTGATTTGAACAGTCATATACGAATACACAGGTGAGAAACCGCTTTGTTGCATTGCATGTAACAGACGGTTTACACGATGAGGTAACTTGGCTATGCATATGCAGATACACCGCGCCCCATGAGAAACACACACTACAGCCCATGAGAAACTGCTTTGCTGCGATCTTAGATTAACAATACAACTAGATTCACGGTCCCATACAAAATCAAAGCGAAAAAGTGGTCGTGTTGCGTATGCTTATAGCTATATCTTTTTTACCTTCTTTATTAACGTAAAATAAACCTTAGGTCTAAGCAACAAAGATCCAAATAATTATAATTGTATATAATACTTACGACGTTTCGTCACAAGACGTGCGAAAGCGTTCGATAAACAAAAGAACTACCTTCGTTTCAAAAAGATGTCATTCTATTTGAGGAACAGGGTAATAATGGAGTCGCAATCGCATTAAGTATATAACTCGATTTTTTTTTATTTGACAGATATTTACAAATACAAATAATAACATGAATTTTAATACTTAAGCCCATCTACGTTCCACTGCTGGACACAGGCTTCCTTTAACAACGAGAGGGATTGGGCCATAGTTCCCACGCAGGCCCAGCCAGGCAACAGCCGTAATAGCCTAGTTGTTCGACCTACCGCCTCTCAAGCAGAAAGCCGTGGTTTCAAACCAGGCCTCGCACCTCCTGAGTTTTTCGGAATTTATGTGCAAAATTTAATTTTAAATTTACTATAAGCTAATGGTGAAGGAAAACATCGTGAGGAAACCTGCACAGATCGGCGAAGAACTTAAATGATACACACACACACACAAATCACGTCTTTATCCCTTACGGGGTAGACAGAGCCTAAGGTAACAGGTACCTACAGTCCACATTTAGCAAGATTGTGGGCGTATAGGTGGAAAGTGGAATCAAAATAGTTACTTAATACTTAAATGATGGCTGTGAAATTATCCGTTTATTAATTACCCTTAAATAAATTTAGTTTGTTATATAGCTGTCTTTTAGAGCAGTTTTTTGCCTGAGTGGATTCTTTTTTACAATATATTTGGCTATTTCCAGTTATGTCGAATTTGGCAAAATGAATCGAGCGTATAGCAGATTTTTGTAAGTTCTGTAAGTCCTGTAAAGTTCTTCTTCTCTTTCTCTCGCGACAATAGTTATCCATTCCGCACAGCAAAAAGGATCACTAGGAAATCAGAATCTACAAAAAGACACAATATATATTTTATTTTAAAACGAGAACTACTCCATGAATTTCTTGTTCTAAAACCACCGATTATTGTCAAGATGGTGGGCCAACATTGGCCAAACAATAAATTATTGATTTTAAAATGTAAGCTGCAAATTTTTACGTACTTTATGAAATACTGTACTTGACTTGTACTTACTTAAAGAAAAATATTCCTTCCGAAACCTTAGTGTTTCGGTGGCTGTTTTTGCAATTTTTGAACGCACATTGTGGCATTTTGACACGTCCTCACGTTGGCCGATGTTGGCGCATACTGTCAGAAATAAGGCCACAAATTTATTTTGTGGTCTTATTTCTCGGAGCCGTTTTCAGACCTATCACCGTGAATCTAGTTGTATTGTTGATCGAAGGCTGCGATGCATGTAACAAAGTGTTTACACAACGACGGCGCTTTGCTAGGCATGTACGAATCCACAAAGGTGAAAAACTTAAGGCCGGGTCCGCACTGGTAACGCGTTGGCGACAGAAAAAAAAAATGTCTTGCAAGTATTTATTTTAAATCACTATCACTACATAGTATAAAACAAAGTCGCTTTTTGCTGTCTGTCCGTCCCTATGTATGCTTAGATCTTTAAAACTTCGCAACGGATTATGATGCGGTTTTTTTAATAGATAGAGTGATTCGAGAGGAAGGTTTATATGTATAATACGCAGACGAAGTCGCGGGCAGAAGCTCGTCTATATTAAATAATAAAAAAATATGTGTCCAATATCTCGGGTTTTGACGAATGTACCTTATTTATAACGTGTGATTCGAAATGTACACTGAAAGCTTTCATTTGATAACACTTAGTCTCTAGAACTTAAAACAACAGCGGGGTCCGCTCCGAAAACCAGGTGGGCAAACTGTGGCCGAACCACGGGCAACGACCGACCATTTCCTATTTGAACATAATTAAAAGATTTCGAACTTGAAGTTGGTTTGTTTCCTTTCTTAAACATACATTGAAATCAATATACCTTACACTATCTCTGTGCGGAAGTCATGAGGTGCTGACAGCACAAGACGTTGGCTGCAACAGGATTTTACAACCAGAAAAAACTATTTTTTTGTAAAAATTTGCACCTCTACCTCTTGCTATAATGGCTGCCCATTGAGAACACCGAAAAACTGAAAAAAAAATGTTTAAAAACGTAAATTATGTATGTGTAGGTCATATAAAGTAATTTCTTAGCGGGTTAGATAATCTGCTACGTTATTAATAAACATACGGACAATTACCTGCACATTTTAACGATCCCGATAAAATTAATAAATTTTTTCTAGATTTGCCTGGTGAAAACCGTGTGTCTATTAGTGACCTTACTTATTTTGAATTTCACCGTCGCGGCTCGGCTGTGTTTAGGCTTGAACCCGTTAGTGAGGGTCAAGTTTACAAAGCGATTAAAACTTTTAAATCAAATGCACAGGGGTGTGATGGAATTTCTCTCGACATGTTGCTGTTAACGCTGCCACGAACTTTGGGAGTCATTACAGCCATTGTAAATGCGTCGATTAAATCACACCTTTTTCCTGACCCCTGGAAGATAGCTTTGGTGCGCCCAATCCCAAAAGTACCTAACCCTCTAACTACAAAGGATCTTCGGCCAATTAGTCTTCTGCCCTGCTTGTCAAAATTTTTAGAGAAAATTGTTTGTAATCAAATTTCTGATTACTTAGAATCAAATGATATTTTGCCACCGGTATCTACAATCCGGATTTCGCAAACACCGAAGTACCACAACTGCGTTACTAGACGTCACTGATGACATATTGGCTGCTCAGGATAAGGGAGAGGGAACTGTGCTTGCATTGCTTGATTTCTCTAGGGCATTTGACACTATAAATACCTCACTGCTACTATCGAAATTATCGTATTATGGATTTGACACGGGGACTGTCAATTGGATAGCAAGCTACCTTTCTAATCGTCGCCAAATGGTTGACATTTCTGGTTCAAACGGCAAGCATATAAAATCTGAGCAGTGCGAAGTGTACAGGGGCGTCCCACAGGGTTCAATATTGGGTCCAATTTTATTTATAATTTATACCGCAGACATAATCGACGCGATACAGAATTGTAAATATCATATCTATGCAGATGATTTGCAGTTGTATATATCTTGCAATGCCAGTAAAGTACACTCAAGGGTGGATATGCTTAATGAGGACCTTGAGCGTATTAGCAATTGGTCAAACAGTAACTCCCTAGCCATAAACCCGAGCAAATCAAAATATTTAATCCTTGGGTCTAGGCAACAAATTGATGGTTTGTCTGGTAATCATTTTACAATACATATTGATAATGAGCCACTAGAGCGAGTGTTTGAGGCTCGTAACCTGGGTTTGCTCATGGACGGTGAGCTACGATTTGAAAGCCACCTTTCAAACACTGTTCGCAATTGTTTTTACAGGCTTAAGGTTTTGTATAGAATTCGCGAATATCTGGATGTCGAGCTGAGGGTGAGACTTTGTGATGCATTGGTCCTGTCGAGGTTGAATTACGGAGATATCGTATACGGCCCGCGCCTCCTGGCACGCACACAGCGGCTTATACAACGCGTGCAAAACGCCTGCGCGCGTTTTTGTTATCACATCCCGCCCCGCGCTCACGTGTCTCCGTATATAAACCAAAATCGCATCTTAAGTATGTCAGCGCGCCGAAAACTGCATATCGCCACCCTTATGTTTGGCATCGTCAACCAACAGCAGCCCTCGTACCTGTACAGTAAACTGACTTGGTCGCGCAACGCCAGGTCTGCGGAAGTCCGACCGGAGAGGTTTCTTCAGCTTACATTCCCTCCGCACCGCTCTGCTGCATTTCGTGGTAGCTTCCGCTACGCGGCAACGAAATGCTGGAACGATCTGCCTGCGCCAATCCGTGCGCTAAGGTCAAAGCATAATTTTAAAATAAAATGTAAAAATCACTTTCTAGCATTAAGTATTGTATAGTTTTTTATAAACCGTGTTTCTGCTTACCTTGCTCCAGTGAGGCCCCTGGCACTGATAACACTCAAAGGCAAAACGTGTAATGAACGCAGGTGAGGCCGACGCTCCGACCGTTCATTTTACACTTTTTTTCTTAATAAGGAATGGCGGTACCTATGGGCCAGGCTGTGTTCCCACCCGACTACTTAGCCATAGAAATGTTTTGTTGCTTTTAGTTTGTAATTATGGTTTATCGAGGGTTAATGTGATGCATTACAATATCAAAATGATTGAAATTGATAATTATCTCACTACAATAGCCAAATCAACGTTTGGTTTGACTTGTTTCGGTTTAATTGGTTTAATGCGATTGAACTGATCGAGTGTTGCCATACATACTTCCGCATATTTGTCAGCTTGTTTGTATAGTAGTTTTTTCCACCGGCGTTCGTGTCGCCACAGTGAATGTGTATTTTATATGTTTAGTTTTTTAATTTTATCTGGGTCCTACTGAAAAACAGCGTTGCGGCTTGCCGCAACATTATGCTGAGTGGGGCCCATTTTACACCATATCGGTACTATTGCTAAGTGTTTTGTATTTCTTCCTATTATATATCAACGTGTATCGAATGTGTGTAAATAAATGTTTCTCTCTCTCTCTCTCTCTCTCTCTCTCTATATTATTTTAATTATAAATATATTTCACACAAAAACTGTCAAATGAACACGATGGCGATTGCGAGCGAGTTAGGTAATAAGCCTACTGCTGTCATTATGACAGTTTTTCACCGAAGTCTTTGTCAGTGCGTGACGTTATCAAAGAGAATATAATCACTATCAAAGTGCGGTCGAAACAAACAGAACCAGCGTGTCGATATCAATAGACGCATCGTGCAGACTTTGGCTTCCGACAATTTTTGAGCGCGATTGGGAGTCTAGTTGTTTAGTGTATATCAATGTATGTTTCAAACTAGAAATCAGACGTGATGTATGGGTATTCAAGTCTTTGTCTTTCATGTGAAGAAGAAAATTTTAAAAATTCAGTAGTGTCAATCTTGTCATGTCGTCTAGTCTATTGGTGGTTGGTGGTCTACAAGTCTCTTGTTTCGTCTTCGGTAATAATTCGCGCGTCCCGTTCGTACGCAAGCATGAAAAATTGACAAAATGGTTTGCAAATAAAGCTTGCAGTCGTAACATAAGTCAAATTGAGCACTGTGAAGCGAAATCAGTGAATGCACCTTTGAAGATAAGTGTATTACAAATACCACCCCATTCGTAACATGGAGTCGTCCGCCTGCCGCCGGCGCGCTTCCGACGCTGAACAGTCGGCGTGGTCATACTGCATGACGGCGGAGAGCGCGCCTGTGAAGGAGGAGCCCGAGTGGGGCGAGTGCGGCGTGAGCGACGCGGCCGCGGCAGAAGGCTTGTACGCCGACCACGAGGTCAAAGAGGAATTAGTGATTGGACCTGAGGTGGTGCAACAGCAGGATATCGCATTTTCAATGCAAAGTAAGCTACCTGATAACTTATGTGAATCATTTAGGTACAGGGAGCATATGTAAGACAGTGCTTATTAAAATTGTTTCCACCGGATATTAAAAGGTATCATTTCATAAGATATTTGATGGATTGTGGAATGACGAAGGATAATAGAGAGAGGTATGATATTATACCTGGCTGGTGTGACCCTGTTTCATGGAACAGTTAACACAATATTGAGTTTCCGGCATCAGAAAAAGCAGTATTAGGACAGGTTCAAGTTTATTATTCAAGTATATTTATCTATACTAATATTATAAAGAGGAAAAATTTGATTGTTCGTTAGTTTGTTTGTTTGTTTGCATTGAATAGGCTCTGAAGCTACTGGACCAATTTCAAAAATTCTTTTGCCGTTAGAAAGCTACTGACGCCAATTCACATAAAGATAATTAATAAAGGAATATTTATTATATACATATTATGGAAATCGGTTCTTACTGTAGATTTTCTATCAACCTAGGTGTTAACATGGCGGTAATCATTATAATTTCCAAGTCCTACCTGAACGTCCAGTCACAGCTTATTTGTTGTCGATTATCTGCTTCGCTACTGTATGATATTTTTCCCTCTGGTGCCTGGAGATTATTTCCACCGCCTGTTGATAGAATGTGATATCAGCACCAAGTATAGACAAGGTTAACTCGAGGTTCCAGCCTCAGCACAATACCACAATGAACTCGACATACATAGCACTTGGGATCCCATTTACATGTATTCGTAATTACTATGATTAGAAACATTACTATGGCAGTTGTATTTTAACCCAATCTAATACTTAGCTCAAGTCAATCCGCCTTTCAGGATTCAGGGACAAAGTTACACTCCCTTTTCCACTTGCACAAACTAGTTCATTTTATCACCAGTTTTCTCTTTTACCTCCTCTAACAAAATTAGCGCCAAAAGTATCTGTCATATAAATGTTACCAGCTACAAATATATAGGATTAGTTCACACGACTTACCATAGGTTCGCGATGATCCGCGACAGCTACATTATCACTGAGTATCTAAATACCTTTTCCTATGGGAACATTAATTTATCGCGGGCGAAGCTGCGGACAGAAGGCTAGCATGTTCATAAAACAAACTCTGTAACTTCTAATTATAAATAAAACTTTACTAGGGTTGACAATATTTTGGCTTTGATATTGAATTATATTTTTATGGGGTATTTTGTACCACATATGATTTAGATTTAGATTTATTTATTTATCAACAAAAACATTACATTGCCCATATATGGATACATGTCACACATATAAGTGTTTCTGTATATGTATATGAAACATTCCTTGGCAGATGATTTCAGCACAACGGTGGAGGATCCACGCAAGCCTAAGTCCAAGTGCACCCGCACCCGCCCCGCGGACGAACCTCGCTGCAATGAGAGCACTGAGCAGCAGCACGGGCTCCGAAGCTGTTTTGTCAGGCTCGAGCGGTTGCCGGTAGGAGACCTGCGCAGTCGCAATGGTGAGTGTTAGGGTCTGACAACACGCGAGCCGACCCCAGGGTGCTGTGGCGCGGTGGACAGCTGAGCTAGAGATGTTCTTGCAACTTGCTAGCTACGCTTGTGTGACAGCATGATAATAAATAAATAATAATAATAATATAGCCCCTTTATTCCGAAATTGCTACAGTTTTTTCAATATATATTTATAAAATCGCGTAATTTGGCGTGCCTCTTGGCATAGGCCTCCTCCAGCTTGCTGGAGGGGTTTGGTCTAGTGCTCCCGTGGAGACCAGCCATGGTGGGAGACAAAATTGTTTGTGGTTTTAGATTGTCTTTTTTTCTGTATTTCCTTTGGTTATTGTTGTTGTTGTTGCCATTTTAGTTGTGGTTTTTTGTTGTCTTGTTATGTTCTGTATGTAGGCGTATTAGTTTTTTCGTTTGGCTATAGGACAGGGGTGGCCAACAGGTCGATCGCGACTGTTAGTCCAGTCGATCGTGGCAAGGCATAAAATATAAATACGTAGACCAGACTGCGCAACGTAATCACCAACAGCTGATTTAAGGTTTCATGAAGTATGTAATTGGTAGATCGCACAGGGTTTCGTTATTAAACAGGAGATCTTGGGTCTAATCAAGTTGTGTAAGGATAACTGTAATGTAGATAGACACAATTAGTCAATGCTTTTATTTCAATCATTTATTAGGTATAGGTACTCACGAATTGATGATATACAAGTTTATACAATTAGATTAACCGACAATGGTATCCTTAAAATACGAGTGGTAGAACGATACCAATACTCGTTGACCGAGGTGATCCCGTGAAGCGAAGTGAATCAAGAAGGGCTAAGCTCCGGAGCAGTCTCTTATATAACATTGTCTTCCCGCTCTTCTCCCTCCAATCAGTCCGAACTGCCAATGACGCCCCGTTCTTCCGGTGGAAGACAGCATTTACCGGCGACAGGATGTGACGTCACTTCATCCAAGGCGCGAAGGCTCGACGACATCAGTGGCGCCAACAGTTGGCCACCCCTGCTATAGGATATCTCTCAACTCGGTGTGCCTCTTGGCAAAGGCCCCCTCCAGTAGTTTCCATTGCTTTCTGTCTTGAGCAACTCTCCTCCATTTGGGTCCCGCAGTAAGTTTCAGCTCGTCTTCCCAGCGCATTTGTTGTCGTCCTCGACATCTCCTGCCATCTCTTGGATACCAATTCGACGAATTGAATTCGTTGTAATTTGGCTCCACTTTTCTGGTATAGATCTCAGCATATGGCCGGTCCGGTTAACGCCAATTGGCATTGTTCATTTTTTTTAGTAGGCTCCAATTCGAAAACCATTTCGAGGAAAACCATCATTAATCCGATTTATCTTGTCCGATTCCAAAAATACTTTATGATTGCAGATATTTTTGTAAGAGTACTTTGAAGCTTTGTTTGACCGAACGACCCGGTTTTTAGACAGAATCGAATCCAGCATCGAATGTTTGCCACAAAAATGAAAAAAAAAAAGTTTAGCTATGGCAACTGTCACGGGTCACTGTCAAATCGACAAAACCATAGACAAAGCCGTTTTTTTTATAGCCAGCCAAACGAAGGCGATTGGGACTGTCTAAATTCACGAATTGGGATTGTCTATTTTTTTACAATGTATAGTAAATCGAAAACCATTTCGAGATAAATGCTTTTTAAATCGTTTTCTGTATTTACTTTATTTTATTTTGCTATAATGAATTTATTACATGAAAAATAAGCAATGACCTTCATTTGACATTCCCAGACATGACGTAGACGGTCCAAAATGTACTTTATTTGCAAAGGTTACAAATTCTATGCTATTTACGCGTGTATTATACTACGGAGTTCAATTTGGACCCGCAATCTGACATTTCATTCATCTTATGACAGATGACAAGCAAATGGGCAATCTTGTTACTGTCATTCTTGTTTTTTCCACTGTTTACTTTCATATTGTTGTATTATAGTTAAGATTTAGAAGCACTTTCGGTAGATAATTAGGCAAGAGTGTAACCGCACAGCGATGTGCTTCGCTCACATGAAAGATTTTCCGCTAAATATTTTAATGGAGAGCGAACATATTACCCAATTATCAAACAGCGAAAAAATATTTATTATTAATTAACAAAGCTAATATTCAAATTAGTTGTTTGAAATAGTCTATTTTATCAAATAAAGGTGTTAAAAGCACAGCTTAAAAAAAATGAACAATGCCAAATTGACCCAGCCCCAAACTATGCAACGCTTGTACCATAGGTACCAGGCAGCGGATAGACATACTTATATAATGTAGATAAATACATACTACATTCATGATGATAATAATAATAATAATATAGCCTTTTTATTCCGAATTCGCTACAATTTCAATAACTATGTTGTTGTTGTTGTTTTATTATTCAATTATCGCGTAATTCGGCGTGCCTCATGGCATAGGCCTCCTCCGTGTATTGGAGGGTTTGGGCTATAGTTCCCACGCGCGCCCAGTGCGGATTGGGAACTTAACACAGCATTGAATTTCTTCGCAGATGTGTGCAAGGTTTCGTCACGATGTTTTCCTTCATCGAAAAGCTCGTGGCAAATTTAAATGTAATTTTCGCACATTAATTCCGAAAAACTCAAGAGGTGCGCGCCCGGGATTTGAACCCACGACGCTCTGCTTTGAGAGGCCACAGGTCAAACCACTAGGCTACCACGGCTTTTTATTTCCATGACTCCGGCACAAACATTCGTATTCATCATACGACTGTCTGCCCCTACCGGAATTCGCACCCAGGACCTCTAGCTTCATAGTCAGGGTCACTAACGACTAGGCTATCCGGTCGTTGTGATGTGACACAGTTTCATTATATTATACTGCACTTCTTGTGTACCCTCACTGACGACACAGAACCAACAACCAGAGATAGTTGATCTGTCCAAACAACATTACCATGTAACAACGCTCTGCCGTCACAATGGCAGCACCAGCATGTGCTCCACCATCTGCATTTGACCAATATACATAATTATTTATATCTTTTTTGAAACAATTACCGTTACCCGCAACTTTGTCTGTTAAAAATTAAATTATCACTATCTTGCGGGAGCTATGCAATTCTACGGAAAAAAAGTGGCCCATTTAATGAAATAATATTCAAACTAAATATCTCCTTACCAAATTACATTAAGTATCAAGATCGGTAATGGCTTTGTCCATGAAGAGGTAGCCACAGACAGAGAGACAAGAGGTACTTTCACACTTATAACATAACTACTATACTTATATGATTTTTATAAATTAAATACTCCATTACAGATGTGCTGAGCAAAGCAGAGCGGAGTGCCTGCAAGCTGAAGCCAGCTGACGAGGCCGGGCCCGCAGTAGAGAGTACACGCACCCGGTCTACTTTGACGACCTGCAAACATGTGCACACAGGACAGAAACCACACAGTTGCGACACGTGTCGGGAGCAGCTTACGCAACGAGGCTCCTTGACTAGACACACACGAACATACACCCCTGAGAAACCGTACAGTTGCGATATATGTAACAAACGGTTAACACGTAAATCTTATTTGAACCGTCATTTACAAATACACACAGGTGAGAAACCGTACGGTTGCGATATATGTAACAAACGGTTTACACGTAAAACTGGTTTGAACTGTCATTTACAAATACACACAGGTGAGAAACCGTACAGTTGCGATATATGTCACAAACGGTTTACACGTAAAACTAGTTTGAACTTGCATTTACAAATACACGCAGGTGAGAAACCGTACAGTTGCGATACATGTAACAAACGGTTTATACGTAAAACTAGTTTTAACTGTCATTTACTAATACACACAGGTGAGAAACCGTACAGTTGCGATATATGTAACAAACAATTTATACGTAAATCTGATTTGACTAGTCATATACGAATACACACAGATGAGAAACCGTACAGTTGCGATATATGTAACAAACGGTTTACACGTAAAACTATTTTGAACTGTCATATACTAACACATACAGGAGAGAAACCGCACAGTTGCGATATATGTAACAAACAATTTATACGTAAGTCTGATTTGACTAGTCATATACGAATACACACAGGTGAGAAACGGCACAAGTGCGATGTATGTAACAAACGGTTTTTACATAAACCTAATTTGAACCGTCATATACTAATACACACAGGTAAGAGACCGTACAGTTGCGATATATGTAACAAACAGTTTATACGTAAACATGATTTGAACTTTCATACAAGAATACACACCGGTGAGAAACGGTATAGTTGCGATTTATGTAACAAACGATTTACACAACGAAGTCCATTGGTTAGGCATATACGATTACACGCATGTGAGAAACTGTACAGTTGTGATATATGTAAAAAACGGTTTATACGCAAGTCTGATTTGAACAGTCATATACGAATACACAGGTGAGAAACCGCTTTGTTGCATTGCATGTAACAGACGGTTTACACAACGAGGTAACTTGGCTATGCATATGCAGATACACCGCGCCCCATGAGAAACACACACTACAGCCCATGAGAAACTGCTTTGCTGCGATGTATGTAACAAAGTGTTTACACAACGACGGCGCTTTGGTAGGCATGTACGAATACACAAAGGAGAGAAACCTTAGGCCGGGTCCGCACTGGTAACGCGTTGGCGACGCGACAGCGCAGTGACTAAACGACAAGAGAAAAAAAATGATTTTGTCTTTCAAGTATTTATTTTATATCTATATTAAATAATAAAAAAATAAGCGGGCGCATATTTTTTATAAAGTGTGATTCGAAATGTACACTGAAAGAGCTTTCATTTGATAACACCTTTAGTCTCTAGAACTTAAAACAACAGCGGGGTCCGCTCCGAAAACCAGGTGGGCAAACTGTGGCCGAACCACGGGCAACGACCGACCATTTCCTATTTGAACATATTTAAAGATTTCGAACTTGAAGTTGGTTTGTTTCCTTTTTTAAACATAAATTGAAATCAACCTTACCTACATACTTTTTTTTTATTAGAGAGGCCGGACAAACGATCTAGTGGGTCACCTGATGGTAATACAAAACAGATACAAGTGAAAAGTACACTATCTCTGTGCGGAAGTCATGAGGTGCTGACAACACAAGACGCTGGCTGCAACAGGATTTTACAACCAGAAAAAACTTATTTTTTTTGCTAAATTTTTTCACCTCTACCTCTTGCTATAATCGCTGTCCATTGAGAACACCGAAAAACTGAAAAAAAATATTTAAAAACGTACATTATGTATGTGTAGGTCATATAAAGTAATTTCTTAGCGGGTTAGAAAATCTGCTATATTATTTAAAAATATTTCACATTTGTTTACTGTGATTTGTCTTTGAATACAGGTTTATTAACTATTATGATGTTAAACTTAGCCAGTGTCACTGTATTCTACCTTTGCAGGCATACACATAAAATGAACATTATATCCTTGCTCAATAAAAAAAATAATTTAAACAATTGGGATTGTCTATTTTTTTACAATGTATAGTAAATCGAAAACCATTTCGAGATAAATGCTTTTTAAATCGTTTTCTGTATTTACTTTATTTTATTTTGCTATAATGAATTTATTACATGAAAAATTAGCAATGACCTTCATTTGACATTCCCAGACATGACGTAGACGGTCCAAAATGTACTTTATTTGCAAAGGTTACAAATTCTATGCTATTTACGCGTGTATTATACTACGGAGTTCAATTTGGACCCGCAATCTGACATTACATTCATCTTATGACAGATGACAAGCAAATGGGCAATCTTGTATGTGTTTATGGACCTGTCTGCTTCGCGCAGAATGTTATGGTATGTGTAACGATTGTGAAAATATAAAATTCATAGGAGAAGATCGCGTAAATCTTCCTGTGTTATTGTTGAATCATGTTGACATTGATACTAATGACAGTTGGCAAACTTCACCACAGATAGAAAAGACGTTAATGGCGGCGCTTCACATACGTTTTATGATCAGTTTATCCAATAAGCAGATGTGTGGCACCGGCAATGGAAACTCTAACGTCATCAACCAAATTACTTTCAATAATTAATAGTGAAAAAAATACCAAGTTATATGAGAAAATATTGAAATTGGTTTCTTATAATTGACTATTCTGCACAAAAAAAATATAAAAAGGATAGGTATTTTTTTTTAGCAATTGATTTAGCAATTGAAATCTAAATGTTTAGCAAAAAGCTAAAAAATATCAAGATAATTTTGTAAGTTTAATTAAAGGATCTTTTATGTGGATCGGTAGGCTTATTACCTAACTCGATCGCAATCGCTGATAATTGGCATCGGAATCAGCTAGCTGTCGCATTCATACAAGAACTGTCAAATTAACACGATGGCGATCGCGAGCGAGTTAGGTAATAAGCCTACTGCTGTCATTATGACAGTGTTTCACCGAACTCTTCGTCAGTGCGTGACGTTGTTATCAAAGTGCAGTCGAAATAAACTGAACCAGCGTGTCGATATCAATAGACGCATCGTGCAGACTTTGGCTTCCGACAATTTTTGAGCATGATTGGGAGTCTACTTGTGTGAGAACGTTTGCTTAATTGTGAATGTAACTCTGCAGCGGTTCCCTTAACAAACGTGACCACAAGTATTAACATGCCCAGATTCATAGATTCAACAAAGATTTAAAAATTAAGTTATCTGCTTCGCTATACCTTTGATGTTATATCAGTTTTCCAGTAAGTAACCAAGAAGAAGGCTTCAGAGTTGTATGGTGATGGAATGAACTTTATAAGATAATCAATTTAATGTTAATGTCAGCTGTCTTACCTTACTATGTGTGTGAACTTTCAGTACTGCACCACAAGCCATCTCTCAGCACTGAATTGCAGAGCATGTGATCCGGCTGCGTTGCATCATCTGTTATCAGAAATAAAGTATGATTCTAATGCTATGAATCACCAAGTAACTGGCTTAAGTTATAACACATTTCATATATATATATATATTAAGTACCACTGTCTTGTGTTGTTGAGTCATGATGTATTGGATCTACATCCAGTTAAGTCACTGTGAGATATATTCCTGATCCGAACAGACACTGAGGCGGCAGGCTTTCTCCAACTGTTCTACGGACACTGTGGCACACCTTGACCGACTTACTCCACAGTCCCTTCGGACACTGTGTCACAATCTGTTTAGGCATTCGTCTTCAGTTCACTCAGACACTGAAGTGCAATGCATTTGCTCAGTTCATGTTATACCTCGTTGGCAGGCTGGCCCGACCCCCAACAAAGGCTGGATCAGTATATCTCAACATTAGGTCAGTATTGGTGTTTAGATAATAATATATTCATATACAAATTACATGTCATCAAGGATACTCCGCCGCAGCGAGTCACTTGGTAAGTCTAATCTTAGAGAAGACGCCATGATGGCATCATCAGCTTGGTCTGCGCGCAACCAAGCCTTCATGAGCTCACTCATCTATCATTATCAAAGTAATCATAAGAAAACGTAAGTTAGTTTTACGTCTAGGGTAAATGCTTATGTGCTAAGTACTTAGCTTTCGACGATGGCAGTAGAAACGGCCGTAGAATCACTTTTATGCACTTAATGGATTTTATGATATTAAATTTGAATCAGGTAAAGTTTTGTGTAAAACTGTCAAAAGAAGAAAAAACAATTGCAAAGGCTTACCATAGACTTGTGATGGACATATCCATGTCCGGTTTGTCAATGGTTTGTTAAATGTTGCTATTGTACAATATTGTTGGGTTATGTTTTAATCGCGACCCTTCGCGACAACTTGCTTAGTGTATTTCAATGTATGTTCCAAACTATATAAATCAGACGTGATGTATGGGTATTCAAGTCTTTGTCTTTCATATGAAGAAGAAAATTTTAAAAATTCAGTGGTGTCAATGTCAAGCTTGTCATATCGTCTATTGTTTCGTCTTCCGTCTTCGTTAATGATTTGTTTGCGTTTCCCGACTTTCCCGTTCCCGTTCGTATGCAAGCATGAAAAATCGTCAAAATTGTTTGCAAAAAAAGCTTGCAGTCATAACATAAGTCAAATTGAGCACCGTGAAGCGAAGTCAGTGAATGCACCTTTGAAGATAAGAGTGTTCATTACAAATACCACCCCATTCGTAACATGGAGTCGTCCGCCTGCCGCCGGCGCGCTTCCGACGCTGAACAGTCGGCGTGGTCATACTGCATGACGGCGGAGAGCGCGCCTGTGAAGGAGGAGCCCGAGTGGGGCGAGTGCGGCGTGAGCGACGCGGCCGCGGCAGAAGGCTTGTACGCCGACCACGAGGTCAAAGAGGAATTAGTGATTGGACCTGAGGTGGTGCAACAGCAGGATATCGCATTTTCAATGCAAAGTAAGCTACCTGATAACTTATGTGAATCATTTAGGTACAGGGAGCATATGTAAGACAGTGCTTATTAAAATTGTTTCCACCGGATATTAAAAGGTATCATTTCATAAGATATTTGATGGATTGTGGAATGACGAAGGATAATAGAGAGAGGTATGATATTATACCTGGCTGGTGTGACCCTGTTTCATGGAACAGTTAACACAATATTGAGTTTCCGGCATCAGAAAAAGCAGTATTAGGACAGGTTCAAGTTTATTATTCAAGTATATTTATCTATACTAATATTATAAAGAGGAAAAATTTGATTGTTCGTGGATTTGTTTGTTTGTTTGCATTGAATAGGCTCTGAAACTACTGGACCAATTTCAAAAATTATTTTGCCGTTAGAAAGCTACATTATCACTGAGTATCTAAATACCTTTTCCTATGGGAACATTAATTTATCGCGGGCGAAGCTGCGGACAGAAGGCTAGCATGTTCATAAAACAAATTCTGTAACTTCTAATTATAAATAAAACTTTACTAGGGTTGACAATATTTTGGCTTTGATATTGAATTATATTTCTATGGGGTATTTTGTACCACATATGTATATGAAACATTCCTTGGCAGATGATTTCAGCACAACGGTGGAGGATCCACGCAAGCCTAAGTCCAAGTGCACCCGCACCCGCCCCGCGGACGAACCTCGCTGCAATGAGAGCACTGAGCAGCAGCACGGGCTCCGAAGCTGTTTTGTCAGGCTCGAGCGGTTGCCGGTAGGAGACCTGCGCAGTCGCAATGGTGAGTGTTAGGGTCTGACAACACGCGAGCCGACCCCAGGGTGCTGGCGCGGTGGACAGCTGAGCTAGAGATGTTCTTGCAACTTGCTAGCTCTGCTTGTGTGTATACAGGGTGTCCCAGAAAGTAGAGTCAAGCGAAAGTCCTGACGTAGAGCAACTCATGGGGCATCCGAATCATCCCCATGTATGTTCCGCGATTTTTTGTAGTTTAGGAGTTATGGCCTTTTTTCACATTTTCTATTAATTTACGACCACGGAGACAGTTTTGCTCACTCTGACTGCAATAATTGAGATAATTGGCTGTTTGTTTTTTTATCGAGTAGCTGAATAGTACGTGCATGTATTTCATTTAAAAACAAAACAACATCGTTGACCGTTTGGGCAAAAAAAAATATCGAATCACAAAAAGTGACAAAATTTAGACTGTAGTTCAGACTTTGAAGGCCGATTACAAAAAAAACTAGCATTACTTTTTTTTTTTCAAACCATGTTTAAAAACTGCCTTATTTTATTGACTTTCTACCCTATTCATTTTATTGATCTATCATTAAGGGATCATCCCAAAAAAAAATATCAAAACGTACTTCATCTGTAATTTTCACTTTTTCTAGTAAGGCCAAGTACAAATCTGAAATCTTTTTTAATTTTCATTTAATAGCCTCAGAAAATCAGTGGCCAGTATAATTGTTTTGCACCAAGAAGTTTTTCATGCTAAATCCAGAGCACAAACCTAATTTCAGATAAACAGTTAACTTTGTCTGTTAAAAATTAAATTATCACTATCTTGCGGGAGCTATGCAATTCTACGGAATAAAAAGTGGCCCATTTAATGAAATAATATTCAAACTAAATATCTCCTTACCAAATTACATTAAGAATCAAGATCGGTATGGTTTTGTCCATGAAGAGGCAGCCGGGCAGACAAGAGGTACTTTCACATAACTACTATATACTAATATGATTTTTATAAATGAAATACTCCATTACAGATGTGCTGAGCAAAGCAGAGCAGAGTGCCTGCAAGCTGAAGCCAGCTGACGAGGCCGGGCCCGCAGTAGAGAGTACACGCACCCAGTCTACTTTGACGACCTGCAAACATGTGCACACAGGACAGAAACCACACAGTTGCGACACGTGTCGGGAGCAGCTTACGCAACGAGGCTCCTTGACTAGACACACACGAACATACACCCCTGAGAAACCGTACAGTTGCGATATATGTCACAAACGGTTTAAACGTGAATCTTATTTGAACTGTCATTTACAAATACACACAGGTTGGAAACCGTACGGTTGCGATATATGTAACAAACGGTTTACACGTAAATCTTATTTGAACTGTCATTTACAAATACACGCAGGTGAGAAACCGTACAGTTGCGATATATGTAACAAACGGTTTACACGTAAAACTAGTTTGAACTGTCATTTACAAATACACACAGGTGAGAAACCGTACAGTTGCGATGTATGTAACAAACGGTTTACACGTAAAACTGGTTTGAACTGTCATTTACGAATACACACAGGTGAGAAACCGTACAGTTGCGATATATGTAACATGCGGTTTTTACGTAAACTTGATTTAAGCAATCATATACTAACACATACAGGAGAGAAACCGCACAGTTGCGATATATGTAACAAACGGTTTACACGTAAATCTGAATTAAACAATCATATACTATTACATACAGGAGAGAAACCATACGGTTGCGATATATGTAACAAACGGTTTACACGTAAAACTGGTTTGAACTGTCATTTACGAATACACACAGGTGAGAAACCGTACAGTTGCGATATATGTAACATGCGGTTTTTACGTAAACTTGATTTAAGCAATCATATACTAACACATACAGGAGAGAAACCGCACAGTTGCGATATATGTAACAAACGGTTTACACGTAAATCTGAATTAAACAATCATATACTATTACATACAGGAGAGAAACCATACGGTTGCGATATATGTAAAAAACAGTTTATACGTAAACATGATTTGAACTTTCATACAAGAATACACACCGGTGATAAACGGTATAGTTGCGATTTATGTAACAAACGATTTACACGACGAAGCCCATTGGTTAGGCATATACGATTACACAAATGTGAGAAACTGTACAGTTGTGATATATGTAAAAAACCGTTTATGCGCAAGTCTGATTTAAACAGTCATATACGAATACACAGGTGAGAAACCGCTTTGTTGCATTGCATGTAACAGACGGTTTACACGATGAGGTAACTTGGCTATGCATATGCAGATACACCGCGCCCCATGCGAAACACACACTACAGCCCATGAGAAACTGCTTTGCTGCGATGTATCAGATGTATGTAACACTAATAGACTACAGGCCCACGTACAAAAAATGTGGGTCATATGAACCACCAGGTGACGTATATAGGACGATATAAGAGCATAAAATAATAAGATTCAACACTATGCCGTCACTTGTAAGCTGTCCAACTGGGTGCTGGTGAGAATTCAAAAGTGCAGGTAAAGTGAGTACATTTTGGTCATATGATTATGTACGGCATTTTTACCATCGATAGATCCATGAAAAATAATAAGAAAGCGCGCAGTGCCGTAAAAAAATGGTGAGCCACAAAGTCGATATTTTCTTTTGATTTTCTGACAATTTCGAGGGTAAATTTGGTCATTTCGACGGCCCCTACGTAAGTCATCGAAAGTCAAAATTGTCGTTTTTTTTTTATTCGCGTAATTGGTTTAATATTGGGTTTTTAATGCATACACGCTTTTTAAAAGTTAAAACAAATTAATTTTAACGGAAATTCAAAACGTAAATCATCGAAAATAACGTAATATTTCCGATGTATTATATCGAAACAATAGATTCGATTGTATACGCAGTGATTGGTGGGGAGTGATTTTACTATAGTAACAACGTAAATCATCGAAAGTACAAGATTCGATGTTATACTACGAACTGCTTCTTTTAATTTATATTGAAAGTGGTAGATTCGATTATTAACGTTGATATTTATGAAACGGAAAATATCGATACTAACACTTTCATTTTTTTTCGATGCCGACTTAGTTTAATCACAAATCGGAACTGGCTGTTTCGATGTTTCACGTTAGAACATTGCATGAGTTTCGATGCTCTAATGTTATAATTAATTCGTTTTTATGACAATAATTTACACTATTACTTCAGAATCACCATTACTAATTACGTGCACCTTTGGAGACTCGGAATGGGCAGCTTTAGAGGGAATAATAAACGAAGAACTATCATCCGACTCTGCTTATCCACCGGTGACGAATTTACTTGAAAATACGTTTCTCAGGTCACCTAGTGATCAAGACTTGTGTATTTTAGATAGCCTAGAAAACACTCACCGTTTGGTCAATATTTAAAAAAGTTTTCCAACTCGGGGGCACCGACCATCCACTATCCCGGTTGAAATTGGGATACCGACTTATTTCAATGGCTTCACGTACTTTCCGCGGAATGAAAAACTTTTCTCTCGCCAGTACGGACACCTTATCAAACCTGATATAATGCGTCGAATCAGATTCCATTGAATGTTCAGCTACAGCAGACCCCTTGCCATCCTGTTTCTTCATACTGCGTACGTGCTCCGCCAACCTCGTGGATATATTACGCCCGGTCTCTCCGATATAGTTTTTCCCACAGGAGCAAGGAATCATGTACACCCCGGGAACATTAAGGGGCTCTTTATCCTTTGGTGAACGCACCAGCTGCCTGAGCTGCATATGGGGACGGAAAATCGACTTGATGCTATACCTCCGGCGTAACAAGTTACTGATCTTATCCGTAACCCCTTTTATGAACGGCAAGTATACCGGCACCCTCTCTACTACGGCCGGCCGCCGACGGACTGATGCATTCACCACACGATTGCACTGCCTCCAGTTATAGCCATTGCTTTCCAGAACACACTACGTGACTTAGCTCACGATTCACATATTGCGGATCACAAATGGTCAAGGCTCGATCTATCAATGTCCTAGGCACAGAGAACAAATGACACGGATGGTGGTGTGAATCAGCCCTAAGGTATCGATCAGTATGAGTCGGCTTACGGTACACCGTAGTCATGAGTCTCCCACAAGGTTGCCGCATGACCAACACATCCAAAAAAGGCAACTTTATATGTAATTATGATTGAGTCTCACGGGAGTTTCATGTTGAAAACACCTTTAGTCTCTAGAACTTAAAACAACAGCGTGGTCCGCTCCGAAAACCAGGTGAGCAAACTGTGGCCGAACCACGGGCAACGACCGACCATTTCCTATTTGAACATATTAAAAGATTTCGAACTTGAAGTTGGTTTGTTTCCTTTTTTAAACATAAATTGAAATCAACCTTACCTACATACTTTTTTTTTATGTTAGAGAGGCCGGACAAACGATCTAGTGGGTCACCTGATGGTAATACAAAACAGATACAAGTGAAAAGTACACTATCTCTGTGCGGAAGTCATGAGGTGCTGACAACACAAGACGCTGGCTGCAACAGGATTTTACAACCAGAAAAAACTTATTTTTTTGCTAAAATTTTTCACCTCTACCTCTTGCTATAATCGCTGTCCATTGAGAACACCGAAAAACTGAAAAAAAAAATGTTTAAAAACGTACATTATGTATGTGTAGGTCATATAAAGTAATTTCTTAGCGGGTTAGAAAATCTGCTATATTATTTTAAAATATTTCATATTTGTTTACTGTGATTTGTCTTTGAATACAGGTTTATTAACTATTATGATGTTAAACTTAGCCAGTGTCACTGTATTCTACCTTTGCAGGCATACACATAAAATGAACATTATATCCTTGCTCAATAAAAAAAAAATTTTAACAATTCAACTCCACGGCTTTCTTGTTTCGACACGCCTCTGCGGAAGCTACAGTTTGTCTCAAGAGTTTGAGATAACGGTGCAAAAGAGACATACGAACGGCGAGAACATTTTGATTTAGCAATTGAAATCTAAATGTTTAGCAAAAAGCTAATAAATATCAAGATAATTTTGTAAGTTTAAAGGATCCTTTTATGTGGATCGGTACGATGGCGATTGCGAGCGAGTTAGGTAATAAGCCTACTGCTGTCATTATGACAATGTTTCACCGAACTCTTCGTCAGTGCGTGACGTTGTTATCAAAGTGCAGTCGAAATAAACTGAACCAGCGTGTCGATATCAATAGACGCATCGTGCAGACTTTGGCTTCCGACAATTTTTGAGCGTGATTGGGAGTCTAGTTGCTTAGTGTATTTCAATGTATGTTCCAAACTATATAAATCAGACGTGATGTATGGGTATTCAAGTCTTTGTCTTTCATGTGAAGAAGAAAATTTTAAAAATTCAGTAGTGTCAATGTCAAGCTTGTCATATCGTCTATCTATTGTTTCGTCTTCGTTAATGATTTGTTTGCGTTTCCCGTTCCCGTTCGTATGCAAGCATGAAAAATCGTCAAAATTGTTTGCAAAAAAAGCTTGCAGTCATAACATAAGTCAAATTGAACACTGTGAAGCGAAGTCAGTGAATGCACCTTTGAAGATAGTGTCTATTACAAATACCACCCTATTCGTAACATGGAGTCGTCCGCCTGCCGCCGGCGCGCTTCCGACGCTGAACAGTCGGCGTGGTCATACTGCATGACGGCGGAGAGCGCGCCTGTGAAGGAGGAGCCCGAGTGGGCCGAGTGCGGCGTGAGCGACGCGGCCGTGGCAGAAGACTTGTACGGCGACCACGAGGTCAAAGAGGAATTAGTGATTGGACCTGAGGTGGTGCAACAGCAGGATATCGCTTTTTCAATGCAAAGTAAGCTACCTGATAACTTATGTGAATCATTTAGGTACAGGGAGCATATGTAAGACAGTGCTTATTAAAATTGTTTCCACCGGATATTAAAAGGTATCATTTGATGGATTGTGAAATGACGAAGGATAATTAATAGAGAGAGGTATGATATTATACCTGGCTGGTGTGACCCTGTTTCATGGAACAGTTAACACAATATTGAATTTCCGGCATCAGAAAAAGCAGTATTAGTACAGGTTCAAGTTTATTATTCAAGTATATTTATCTATACTAATATTATAAAGAGGAAGAATTTGATTGTTCGTTGGTTTGTTTGTTTGTTTGCATTGAATAGGCTCTGAAACTACTGGATCATTTTCAAAAATTATTTTGCCGTTATAAAGCTACATTATCACTAGGGTTTGCAAGATCCGGACATTTTCAGGATCCGGATAATTTGGATAGGTCAATTTGTGAAATCCGGATATCCGGATATTTCGGATAATACGGATATTTTACAAAAAAAAACAAAGTCATCATTTAAAATAGTATAATTTAAGGAAGCGGTAAATCAACATGTTTGTAATCAAATAATTAACAAATATTGTTCTAACACGGCATTAAAATTATTCATTTTAGGACAATTGAACTTTTTTTCTAATAAAAACAGAAAACAGTAATCATATAAAAATAATCATCTTCTTAATACTCATAAACTCTCTTGATTTCACATCGATTTATAATTATGCTAGTGGGATTTACAATAACTGTAACTTATCATTATAGCTTTTAAAATTTTACAAAACAGAAAACAGAAGCACGGTAAAAAAACTAGCACTAAAAATTTAAAATTGTGCTAAATTAAATTGTAATCGTTGTCGTTAATTACTTGTGCAACAAACTATTTGTAAATAAAATAATTATATATTACTTTCGTAAGTCCTTGAATTCGCTTTCTTTGTCCATTGTCACATTCTATGTTAAACTACTCGTAACAGTCCATGTAGGTGCACGAGAGCAGGATGCAGGAGCAGGAACCTAGAAAATATCAGAATAGGTTAAGTACAAAGTGAAGTGATTGAATTTATTTATAAATATAATAGATAGCATGAAATTAAGGAAATACTTACAATTATGCCTTGTTCCAATCACTAATTTATTTTCAACTGCCAGTCTGCGGAATCTGCCCCTCACAACACCATACACAAATTACACGACACGATTCACACGATCAAGCAACCAACTGAACTGACTGACTGACTTACAAATTCTAACATAAGACTAAACACAGTTCACGTTGGGAATACTGGGATCAGGACTAATCTTTTGTTTAATTGTAACGGTAAAATTTAAATGCAGGTGGTAGCAATCATTGTCTACCATATCTCTGCTCGGCTCGGCTCTGGAGCCATAAACGGATTTTAAGCAATAGTGCAAACAAGATCAGTGCAATGCAATAAAGCTGCTAAGTGCGAGCGAGCGAGAGGCTCGATTGACAACAAGCGTAGTTAGTACTTTTTATCAGCTTATTGCATTAGTGCAAATTGGTCAACTTCTCAACTATAACGGCCATACATAGCAAAAAAATACACAATTATTTTTATAATTATTATATTATACACATTATGCGAAGCAAAATTAATACAATTAAATTAAATTTTACTTTATTAACACTACCCGAAAGATTCAAATTATCCGAATCCTTGAGGTTGTCAGATCCGGATATTACGGATCCAAAAATAGGGCGGATATCCGGATAATACGGATATCCGGATATCCGGATTGCAAACCCTAATTATCACGGAGTTGAGTATCTAAATACCTTTTCCTATGGGAACATTAATTTATCGCGGGCGAAGCTGCGGACGGAAGGCTAGCATGTTCATAAAACAAATTCTGTAACTTCTAATTATAAATTAAACTTTACTAGGGTTGACAATATTTTGGCTTTGATATTGAATTATATTTTTATGGGGTATTTTGTACCACGTATGTATATGAAACATTCCTTGGCAGATGATTTCAGCACAACGGTGGAGGATCCACGCAAGCCTAAGTCCAAGTGCACCCGCACCCGCCCCGCGGACGAACCTCGCTGCAATGAGAGCACTGAGCAGCAGCACGGGCTCCGAAGCTGTTTTGTCAGGCTCGAGCGGTTGCCGGTAGGAGACCTGCGCAGTCGCAATGGTGAGTGATAGGGTCTGACGACACGCGAGCCGACCCCAGGGTGCTGTGGCGCGGTGGACAGCTGAGCTAGAGATGTTCTTGCAACTTGCTAGCTCCGCTTGTGTGTATATAAATATCTTGGGACAAATTACACCAATTGACCCAGCCCCAAAGCACCCAGGACCTCTAGCTTCATAGTCAGGGTCACTAACGACTAGGCCAGCGATGGCGAACCAATGGCTCGCGTGCCAGTGTTGGCACGCTTCAAAATAATTCGGGCACGCCAATAATGGCGATATGGTCATATGATTGTAAATATAACAACACTCTTAAGAGAACAAGGTCTGATGATAGGTCAGAGCCAAATATTACATTATTTGTGAAAAAATGGCACGTCCACCGAAAAAGGTTCGCCACCCCTGGACTAGGCTATCCGGTCGCCGTGATGTGACACAACATTTGTTTCATTATACTGCACTTCTTGTGTACCCTCACTGAGGACACAGAACCAACAACCAGAGATAGTTGATCTGTCCAAACAACATTACCATGTAACAACGCTCTGCCGTCACAATGGCAGCACCAGCATGTGCTCCACCATCTGCATACATAATCTATATCTATACTTCTATACTAATATTATAAAGAGGAAAAATTTGATTGTTTGTTTGTTTGTTTGCTTGCTTGCATTGAATAGGCTCCGAAACTACTGGACCGCTTTCAAAAATTCTTTTGCCGTTAGAAAACTACATTATCACTGAGTGACATAGGCTACTTTTTACCGCGGTAAAATACCTTTTCCTACGGGAAAATTAATTTATCGCGGGCGAAGCTGCGGACGGAAGGCTAGTTATTTATATCTTTTTTGAAACAATTACTGTTGCCCACAACTTTGTCAGCTAAAATTAAATTATCGTTATCCCGCGTGGACTATGCAATTCTACGGAATAAAAAGGGGCCCATTTAATGAAATAATATTCAAACTAAATATCTCCTTACCAAATTACATTAACTTAAGAATCAAGATCGGTAATGGTTTTGTCCATGAAGAGGCAGCCTGGCAGACAGAGAGACAAGAGGTACTTTCACACTTATAACATAACTACTATACTTATATGATTTTTATAAATTAAATACTCCATTACAGATGTGCTGAGCAAAGCAGAGCGGAGTGCCTGCAAGCTGAAGCCAGCTGACGAGGCCGGGCCCGCAGTAGAGAGTACACGCACCCGGTCTACTTTGACGCCCTGCAAACATTTGCACACAGGACAGAAACCACACAGTTGCGACACGTGTCGGAAGCAGCTTACGCAACGAGGCTCCTTGACTAGACACACACGAACATACACCCCTGAGAAACCGTACAGTTGCGATATATGTAACAAACGGTTTACACGTAAATCTTATTTGAACCGTCATTTACAAATACACACAGGTGAGAAACCGTACGGTTGCGATATATGTAACAAACGGTTTACACGTAAAACTGGTTTGAACTGTCATTTACAAATACACACAGGTGAGAAACCGTACAGTTGCGATATATGTAACAAACGGTTTATACGTAAAACTAGTTTGAACTGGCATTTACATATACACGCAGGTGAGAAACCGTACAGTTGCGATATATGTAACAAACGGTTTACACGTAAAACTAGTTTGAACTGTCATTTACAAATACACACAGGTGAGAAACCGTACAGTTGCGATATATGTAACAAACGGTTTACACTTAAAACTAGTTTGAACTGTCATATACTAACACATACAGGAGAGAAACCGCACAGTTGCGATATATGTAACAAACAATTTGTACGTAAGTCTGATTTGACTAGTCATATACGAATACACACAGGTGAGAAACGGCACAAGTGCGATGTATGTAACAAACGGTTTTTACATAAAACTAATTTGAACTTTCATTTACAAATACACACAGGTGAGAAACCGTACAGTTGCGATATATGTAACAAACGGTTTATACGTAAAACTAGTTTGAACTGGCATTTACATATACACACAGGTGAGAAACCGTACAGTTGCGATATATGTAACAAACGGTTTACACGTAAAACTAATTTGAACTGTCATATACTAACACATACAGGAGAGAAACCGCACAGTTGCGATATATGTAACAAACAATTTATACGTAAGTCTGATTTGACTAGTCATATACGAATACACACAGGTGAGAAACGGCACAAGTGCGATGTATGTAACAAACGGTTTTTACATAAACCTAATTTGAACAGTCATATACTAATACACACAGGTAAGAGACCGTACAGTTGCGATATATGTAACAAACAGTTTATACGTAAACCTGATTTGAACTTTCATACAAGAATACACACCGGTGAGAAACGGTATAGTTGCGATTTATGTAACAAACGATTTACACAACGAAGTCCATTGGTTAGGCATATACGATTACACACATGTGAGAAACTGTACAGTTGTGATATATGTAAAAAACGGTTTATACGCAAGTCTGATTTGAAGAGTCATATACGAATACACAGGTGAGAAACCGCTTTGTTGCATTGCATGTAACAGACGGTTTAGACGAGGTAACTTGGCTATGCATATGCAGATACACCGCGCCCCATGAGAAACTGCTTTGCTGCGATGTATGTAACAAAGTGTTTACACAACGGCGGCGCTTTGCTAGGCATGTACGAATACACAAAGGTGAGAAACCTTAGGCCGGGTCCGCACTGGTAACGCGTTGGCGACAGAAAAAAAAATTGTCTTGCAAGTATTTATTTTAAATCACTATCACTACATAGTATAAAAAAAACAAAGTCGCTTTTTGCTGTCGGTCCGTCCCTATGTATGCTTAGATCTTTAAAACTAAACTACGCAACGGATTTAGATGCGGTTTTTTTAATAGATAGATTGATTCGAGAGGAAGGTTTGTATAATACGCAGACGAAGTCGCGGGCAGAAGCTAGTCCATATTAAATAATAAAAAAATATGTGTCCAATACCTCGGGTTTTGACGAATTTACCTTATTTATAACGTGTGATTCGAAATGTACACTGAAAGAGTTTTCATTTGAAAACCAGGTGTGCAAACTGTGGGTGAACCACGGGCAACGACCGACCATTTCCTATTTGAACATATTAAAATATTTCGAACTTGAAGTTGGTTTGTTTCCTTTCTTAAACATAAATTGAAATCAATATACCTTACACTATCTCTGTGCGGAAGTCATGAGGTGCTGACAGCACAAGACGCTGGCTGCAACAGGATCTTAAAACCAGAAAAAACTTTATTTTTTTGTAAAAAATTTCACCTCTACCTCTTGCTATAATCGCTGTCCATTGAGAACACCGACAAACCAAAAGAAAAAAATTAAAAACGTACATTATGTATGTGTAGGTCATATAATAGTAAATTATGATACAAGTGTGCTATGTTGGTAATTACACATGAGGCGTATTGTACGCGCGAGCGACAGCGAGCGCGGGTAAGAGAGCCGAGATGTGTAATTACCAAAGCACACGCGTCGCATACGACGTTTTTCAACACATTTGCGAGGAAAGATAAATAAAATTTAGTTAATAAAAGGACTTTAAGAACTTTACTTTACCTTTGTTACCAGACATTGCTTACCTGGAGCTGCTTTAGAACTTTACTTTATCATTTGGTAATTAACACCTTGGATTTCTTACTGATATAACTGTCCGAACATTGTCCGAACATATTTTAGTATTTCCAGCGACGGACACTACATTTCTTTATTACTTGAACTCGTGATTTTTAAAGTAATAAAATAACAAAGTGGCAAGATACGAAGACAAAAGATGGACCCATCAGATAACAAAATGGCCAGGGCCGTCAGGCAAAAGACACGTTGGAAGGCAGAGAAAAAGATGGGCTGATGATGTTAGGACCATGGCAGGAAAAGACTGGATGACTATTGCCAAAAGTAGAGAAGATTGGAAAAGGATGGAGGAGGCTTTTACCCTACGGGGGCCACTCGACAAAAGAGTTTAAACTATAAATAAATATAAACGTAAAAAATGAAATGTATCAACAATGAAACAACTTAAAAATTTTGAAAGTGGAAATAAAGCTTTATTATTATTATTATTAAAATAACAAAGTCTGAATCAACAATATCAGTGAAAAATGGCGGCAGATATTATTTCCCCGCGCCAATCCGCGCGCAGCACTCGCGCTGTGCACTTAGCACGCGCGTGACGAAGACACTGACACAGACTCCTTAACAGCCTAATATTAAAATTATAATAAAAAATAATTAATCAATGCCTGAGATTGCAAATTATGTTCAGTTTTAGATAAAAATGAATAATTTGTCGAAATTAAATGTTTATTTATCATCTTTTCCCTAAAATAGTTTAATATTCACGAAAATATTCCTTGTTCCTATAGATAACTGAACTTTTTGCTGAGATTAAAAAATATATATGTCGGCGTATGGCCAGTGTCCTGCTCAACTACTTTAGACATCTCGATTGGTCTATGGGAACCGTTATTTTAAAATGAAACAATGCTTCACACTTAGTTATTTTAATGTTGAAATCAAATTGATTTTACAGTAATATTCTAATGATATTCTGAGGCACAACGATCCGTCGGAGGTCCGCAAATCAAAGTGCCGGAGCGGCCGTAGCGAGCAGCTGATCGAGCTCCTGCCCCCACCATACCGCCCCGCTCCGATGTTTCGTTAGGCGCGCTTGTAGCGCCATCTAGTGGCGCGCACCTTGGCCTCAGAATAGTCAATAAAGAGACTAATTTTGAGGTTTGCCGACATATATATTACCGCACTCGTGCGGTAATATATTACAGCACTTGTGCGTAATAAGCGCAATTATGAGCTTAAATGCAGTGCAATAAGACTCAATTTACGAGCAAGTGTGTTGAAAAGTAATTTCTTAACGGGGTCAGAAAAATCTGCTATATTATTTTAAAATATTTCATATTTGTTTACTGTGATTTCTCTTTGAATACAGGTTTATTATTATTATGATGATGTTAAACTTGGCCAGTGTCACTGTATTCTACCTTTGCAGGCATACACATAAAGTGAACATTATATCCTTGCTCATTAAAAATAATAATTTAAACAATTCAGCTCCACGGCTTTCTTGTTTCTGAAGCTACAGTTTGTCTCAAGAGTTTGAGATAACGGTGCAAAAGAGACATACGAATGGCGAGAACATTTTGATTTAGCAATTGAAATCTAAATATTTATCAAAAAGCTAAAAAATATCAAGATAATTTTGTAAGTTTAAAGGATCCTTTTTATGTGGATCGTTAGGCTTATTACCTAACTCGATCGCAATCGCTGATAATTGGCATCGGAATCAGCTAGCTGTCACATTCATACAAGAACTGTCAAATGAACACGATGGCGATTGCGAGCGAGTTAGGTAATAAGCCTACTGCTATCATTATGAATGTTTTTCACCGAACTCTTTGTCATTGCGGGACGTTGTTATAAAGTGCGGTCGAAACTAACTGAACCAACGTGTCTATATCATTAGAGGCATCGTGTAGACTGGCTTCCGACAGTTTTTGAGCGTGATTGGGAGTCTAGTTGCTTAGTGTATGTCAATGTTCCAAATTATATAAATCAGACGTGATGTATGGGTATTCAAGTCTTTGTCTTTCATGTGAAGAAGAAATTTTTAAAAATTCAGTAGTGTCAATCTTGTCATGTCGGCTACGTCTAGTCTATTGGTGGTTGGTGGTCTACTGGTCTGTTGTTTCGTCTTCGTTAATAATTCGCGCGTCTCGTTCGTACGCAAGCATGAAAAATCGACAAAATTGTTTGCAAAAAAAGCTTGCAGTCGTAACATAAGTCAAATTGAGCACTGTGAAGCGAAGTCAGTGAATGCACCTTTGAAGATAAGAGTGTTCATTACAAATGTGGCCCATTCGTAACATGGAGTCGTCCGCCTGCCGCCGTCGTGCTTCCGACGCGGAACAGTCGGCGTGGTCATTCTGCATGACGGCGGAGAGCGCGCCTGTGAAGGAGGAGCCCGAGTGGGGCGAGTGCGGCGTGAGCGACGCGGCCGCGGCAGAAGACTTGTACGGCGACCACGAGGTCAAAGAGGAATTAGTGATTGGACCTGAGGTGGTGCAACAGCAGGATATCGCTTTTTCAATGCAAAGTAAGCTACCTGATAACTTATGTGAATCATTTAGGTACAGGGAGCATATGTAAGACAGTGCTTATTAAAATTGTTTCCATGGATATTAAAATGTATCATTTCATAAGAGCCTGTTCAATGGAACAGTTAACACAATATTGAGTCTTCCGGCATCAGAAAACGCAGTACTAATATACAGGTTCATTAAATATTCCTTTGCTGCCAGAGAATCTGGTAGTGGGCAGGGGAATGGTTGATAAATCTGACCCAAGAGACATCCAATGAGGCTGGCATAGTCGCACAAGTGCCTTAAGTGCCTTAAACCTGGTATCAATTTTTTTTTTTAACCACTTATTCTTGCAATCTGCCTTTTATAGCATTGAGCTAGAGTTTAAGTGTTTAATTCGTAGACGTAAATGGCATGAGCCCAGTGGCACAACCATTTATTAAATCTGTATTAGATCAAATCTTGAGGTGCTGTTCTTTTTAACCTCTTGAAGATTTTGGTCGATTTGTCCATTAATTTATTTGCCAGATGATTTGGATGATTTTGCATTCTCTTTTCATAAGCTTTCTAAACTATGCAGACTGTACCAACATTTATACCTAATTAGCGGAAGGATAAAGTGACATAATAACAAAATGTACCTAGAATATGATTAGATAGATGTTACGAGTTGAGTTTTAAAAGATTTGAAATTGTCAAATTTTTTTTTCCACCTTGACGTTTTTTGAAGCCAGTACTTATAATGAGATTCTTGTATTGAGGTAGTAAATATTTTGTCAAATGAAAAATTATTAAGATAGATACAATTAATAAAATACGTAGTTAGGCCTCTCTGTTAAAATAATCTGGTTCCTCCGACATGACAGTTTACTAGGGACACTAGGGTTGACAATATTTTGGCTTTGATATTGAATTATATTTTTATGGGGTATTTTGTACCACGTATGTATATGAAGAATACGTGACGAAGAAAGAGAATATTGGAAGAGGTTGGAGGAGGCCTATGCCCAAAAATGGGTACCTCACCTAAAATAATAATAACAGTCATTTTTAATAACTTATTCTGTACTAATGAAATCTTGATTAATTAAATGTAATAGAAATAGAATCAAATATTAATATAAATTTGAATTGTAATGTATAGCATGAAACATATGTGAGAAATAAAGGCTTATATTATTATATTATTATTATTATTATGTTATATGTATATGAAACATTCCTTGGCAGATGATTTCAGCACAATGGTGGAGGATCCACGCAAGCCTAAGTCCAAGTGCACCCGCACCCGCCCCGCGGACGAACCTCGCTGCAATGAGAGCACTGAGCAGCAGCACGGGCTCCGAAGCTGTTTTGTCAGGCTCGAGCGGTTGCCGGTAGGAGACCTGCGCAGTCGCAATGGTGAGTGATAGGGTCTGACGACACGCGAGCCGACCCCAGGGTGCTGTGGCGCGGTGGACAGCTGAGCTAGAGATGTTCTTGCAACTTGCTAGCTCTGCTTGTGTGTATACAGGGTGTCCCAGAAAGTAGAGTCAAGCGAAAGTCCTGACGTAGAGCAACTCATGGGGCATCCGAATCATCCCCATGTATTTTCCGCGATTTTTCGTAGTTTAGGAGTTATGGCCTTTTTTCACATTTTCTATTAATTTACGACCACGGAGACAGTTTTGCTCACTCTGACTGCAATAATTGAGATAATTGGCTGTTTGTTTTTTTATCGAGTAGCTGAATAGTACGTGCATGTATTTCATTTAAAAACAAAAGAACATCGTTGACCGTTTGGGCAAAAAAAAATATCGAATCACAAAAAGTGACAAAATTTAGACTGTAGTTCAGACTTTGAAGGCCGATTACAAAAAAAACTAGCATAACTTTTTTTTTTTCAAACCATGTTTAAAAACTGCCTTATTTTATTGACTTTCTACCCTATTCATTTTATTGATCTATCATTAAGGGATCATCCCAAAAAAAAATATCAAAACGTACTTCATCTGTAATTTTCACTTTTTCTAGTAAGGCCAAGTACAAATCTGAAATCTTTTTTAATTTTCATTTAATAGCCTCAGAAAATCAGTGGCCAGTATAATTGTTTTGCACCAAGAAGTTTTTCATGCTAAATCCAGAGCACAAACCTAATTTCAGATAAACAGTTAACTTTGTCTGTTAAAAATTAAATTATCACTATCTTGCGGGAGCTATGCAATTCTACGGAATAAAAAGTGGCCCATTTAATGAAATAATATTCAAACTAAATATCTCCTTACCAAATTACATTAAGAATCAAGATCGGTATGGTTTTGTCCATGAAGAGGCAGCCGGGCAGACAAGAGGTACTTTCACATAACTACTATATACTAATATGATTTTTATAAATGAAATACTTCATTACAGATGTGCTGAGCAAAGCAGAGCGGAGTGCCTGCAAGCTGAAGCCAGCTGACGAGGCCGGGCCCGCAGTAGAGAGTACAGGCACCCGGTCTACTTTGACGACCTGCAAACATGTGCACACAGGACAGAAACCACACAGTTGCGACACGTGTCGGGAGCAGCTTACGCAACGAGGCCACTTGACTAGACACACACTAACATACACCCCTGAGAAACCGTACAGTTGCGATATATGTAACAAACGGTTTACGCGTAAATCTTATTTGAACTGTCATATACGAATACACACAGGTGAGAAACCGTACATGTGCGATATATGTAACAAACGGTTTTTACGTAAACCTGATTTAAGCAATCATATACTAACACATACAGGAGAGAAACCGCACAGTTGCGATATATGTAACAAACGGTTTACACGCAAATCTGAATTAAACAATCATATACTATTACATACAGGAGAGAAACCATACGGTTGCGATATATGTAAAAAACGGTTTATACGTAAACGAGATTTGAACTGTCATTTACGAATACACACAGGTGAGAAACCGTACAGTTGCGATGTATGTAACAAACGGTTTTTACATAAAACTAATTTGAACAGTCATATACTAAGACACACAGGCGAGAAGCCATACAGTTGCGATATATGTAACAAACAGTTTATACGTAAACATGATTTGACTGGTCATATACGAATACACACAGGTGAGAAACGGCACAGTTGCGATGTATGTAACAAACGGTTTTTACGTAAATCTAATTTGAACAGTCATATACTAATACACACAGGTAAGAGACCATACAGTTGCGATATATGTAACAAACAGTTTATACGTAAACATGATTTGAACTTTCATACAAGAATACACACCGGTGAGAAACGGTATAGTTGCGATTTATGTAACAAACGATTTACACGACGAAGTCCATTGATTAGGCATATACGATTACACACATGTGAGAAACTGTACAGTTGTGATATATGTAAAAAACGGTTTATACGCAAGTCTGATTTGAACACACATATACGAATATACAGGTGAGAAACCGCTTTGTTGCATTGCATGTAACAGACGGTTTACACGATGAGGTAACTTGGCTATGCATATGCTGATACACCGCGCCCCATGCGAAACACACACTACAGCCCATGAGAAACTGCTTTGCTGCGATGTATGTAACAAAGTGTTTACACAACGGCGGCGCTTTGCTAGGCATGTACGAATACACAAAGGTGAGAAACCTTAGGCCGGGTCCGCACTGGTAAGGCGTTGGCGACAGAAAAAAAATTGTCTTGCAAGTATTTATTTTAAATCACTATCACTACTTAGTATAAAACGAAGTCGCTTTTTGCTGTCTGTCCGTCCCTATGTATGTTTAGATCTTTAAAACTACGCAACGGATTTCGATGCGGTTTTTCTTAATAGATAGAGTGATTCGAGAGGAAGGTTTGTATTTGAACATATTAAAAGATTTCGAACTTGAAGTTGGTTTGTTTCCTTTCTTAAACATAATTTGAAATCAATATACCTTACACTATCTCTGTGCGGAAGTCATGAGGTGCTGACAACACAAGACGTTGGCTGCAACAGGATTTTACAACCAGAAAAAACTATTATTTTGTAAAAATTTGCACCTCTACCTCTTGCTATAATCGCTGCCCATTGAGAACACCGAAAAACTGAAAAAAAATATTTAAAAACGTACATTATATATGTGTAGGTCATATTAAATAATTTCTTAACGGGTCAGAAAATCTGCTATATTATTTTTTTTTTTTTTATATGAATAGGAAGGCAAACGAACAAGTGGGTGGGTGGTGGGTGGGTATTTTAAAATATTTCATATTTGTTTACTGTGATTTGTCTATGAATACAGGTTTATTATTATTATGATGTTAAACTTAGCCAGTGTCACTGTATTCTACCTTTGCAGGCATACACATAAAGTGAACATTATATCCTTGCTCATTAAAAATAATAATTTAATCAATTCAGCTCCACGGCTTTCTTGTTTCGACACGCCTCTGCGGAAGCTACAGTTTGTCTCAAGAGTTTGAGATAACGGTGCAAAAGAGACATACTAACGGCGTGAACGTTTTGATTTAGCAATTGAAATGTAAATGTTTAGCAAAAAGCTAAAAAATATCAAGATAATTTTGTAAGTGTAAAGGATCCTTTTTATGTGGATCGGTAGGCTTATTACCTAACTCGATCGCAATCGCTGATAATTGGAATCGGAATCATGTAGCTGTCACATTCATACAAAAACTGTCAAATGAACACGATGGCGATTGCCAGCGAGTTAGGTAATAAGCCTACTGCTGTCATTATGACAGTTTTTCACCGAAGTCTTTGTCAGTGCGTGACGTTGTTATCAAAGTGCGGTCGAAACAAACTGAACCAACGTGTCGATATCAATAGACGCATCCGGACAATTTTTGAGCGTGATTGGGAGTCTAGTTGCTTAGTGTATTTCAATGTATGTTCCAAACTATATAAATCAGACGTGATGTATGGGTATTCAAGTCTTTGTCTTTCATGTGAAGAAGAAAATTTTAAAAATTCAGTAGTGTCAATGTCAAGCTTGTCATATCGTCTATCTATTGTTTCGTCTTCGTTAATGATTTGTTTGCGTTTCCCGTTCCCGTTCGTATGCAAGCATGAAAAATCGTCAAAATTGTTTGCAAAAAAAGCTTGCAGTCATAACATAAGTCAAATTGAGCACCGTGAAGCGAAGTCAGTGAATGCACCTTTGAAGATAAGAGTGTTCATTACAAATACCACCCCATTCGTAACATGGAGTCGTCCGCCTGCCGCCGGCGCGCTTCCGACGCGGAACAGTCGGCGTGGTCATACTGCATGACGGCGGAGAGCGGGCCTGTGAAGGAGGAGCCCGAGTGGGGCGAGTGCGGCGTGAGCGACGCGGCCGCGGCAGAAGGCTTGTACCCCGGGCACGAGGTCAAAGAGGAATTAGTAATTGGACCTGAGGTGGTACAACAGCAGGATATCGCTTTTTCAATGCAAAGTAAGCTACCTGATAACTTATGTGAATCATTTAGGTACAGGGAGCATATATAAGGTAGTGCTTATTAAAATTGTTTCCACCGGATATTAAAAGTTATCATTTCATAAGATATTTGATGGATTGTGGAATGACGAAGGATAATAGAGAGAGGTATGATATTATACCTGGCTGGTGTGACCCTGTTTCATAACACAATATTGAATTTCCGGCATCAGAAAAAGCAGTATTAGTACAGGTTCAAGTTTATTATTCAAGTATATTTATCTATACTAATATTATAAAGAGGAAAAATTTGATTGTTTGTGGGTTTGTTTGTTTGTTTGCATTGAATAGGCTCTGAAACTACTGGACCAATTTCAAAAATTATTTTGCCGTTAGAAAGCTACATTATCACTGAGTATCTAAATACCTTTTCCTATGGGAACATTAATTTATCGCGGGCGAAGCTGCGGACGGAAGGCCAGCATGTTCATAAAACAAACTCTGTAACTTCTAATTATAAATTAAACTTTACTAGGGTTGACAATATTTTGGCTTTGATATTGAATTATATTTTTATGGGGTATTTTGTACCACATATGTATATGAAACATTCCTTGGCAGATGATTTCAGCACAACGGTGGAGGATCCACGCAAGCCTAAGTCCAAGTGCACCCGCACCCGCCCCGCGGACGAACCTCGCTGCAATGAGAGCACTGAGCAGCAGCACGGGCTCCGAAGCTGTTTTGTCAGGCTCGAGCGGTTGCCGGTAGGAGACCTGCGCACTCGCAATGGTGAGTGTTAGGGTCTGACGACACGCGAGCCGACCCCAGGGTGCTGTGGCGCGGTGGACAGCTGAGCTAGAGATGTTCTTGCAACTTGCTAGCTCCGCTTGTGTGTATATAAATATCTTGGGACATATTACACCAATTGACACAGCCCCAAACTAAGCAAAGCTTGGACCCTAGGTACCAGGCAACGGATAACCATACGTATATAATGTAGATAAATAAATACATTCAACATCCATGACTCGGGCACAAACATTCGTATTCATAATACATTTGTTTTATTATACTGCACTTGTGTACCCTCACTGACGACACAGAACCAACAACCAGAGATAGTTGATCTGTCCAAACAACATTACCATGTAACAACGCTCTGCCGTCACAATGGCAGCACCAGCATGTGCTCCACCATCTGCATTTGACCAATATACATAATTATTTATATCTTTTTTGAAACAATTACCGTTACCCGCAACTTTGTCTGTTAAAAATTAAATTATCACTATCTTGCGGGAGCTATGCAATTCTACGGAAAAAAAGTGGCCCATTTAATGAAATAATATTCAAACTAAATATCTCCTTACCAAATTACATTAAGAATCAAGATCGGTATGGTTTTGTCCATGAAGAGGCAGCCGGGCAGACAAGAGGTACTTTCACATAACTACTATATGTATACTAATATGACTTTTATAAATGAAATACTCCATTACAGATGTGCTGAGCAAAGCAGAGCGGAGTGCCTGCAAGCTGAAGCCAGCTGACGAGGCCGGGCCCGCAGTAGAGAGTACAGGCACCCGGTCTACTTTGACGACCTGCAAACATGTGCACACAGGACAGAAACCACACAGTTGCGACACGTGTCGGGAGCAGCTTACGCAACGAGGCTCCTTGACTAGACACACACGAACATACACCCCTGAGAAACCGTACAGTTGCGATATATGTAACAAACGGTTTACGCGTAAATCTTATTTGAACTGTCATATACGAATACACACAGGTGAGAAACTGTACGGTTGCGATATATGTAACAAACGGTTTACACGTAAATCTTGTTTGAACTGTCATATACGAACACACACAGGTGAGAAACCGTACGGTTGCGATATATGTAAAAAAAGGTTTATACGTAAACCAGATTTGAACTGTCATTTACGAATACACACAGGTGAGAAACCGTACAGTTGCGATATATGTAATAAACGGTTTATACGTAAAAGTGAATTAAATAGTCATATAGTAATAATACACACAGGCGAGAAACCGTACAGTTGTGATATATGTAACAAACGGTTTTTACGTAAACTTGATTTAAGCAATCATATACTAACACATACCGGAGATAAACCGCACAGTTGCGATATATGTAACAAACGGTTTACACTTAAACCTGAATTAAACAAGCATACACTATTACATACAGGAGAGAAACCATACGGTTGCGATATATGTAAAAAACGGTTTTTACGTAAACCTGATTTGAACCGTCATGCACGAATACACACAGATGAGAAACCATGCGTTTGTGATATATGTAACAAACAATTTATACATAAAACTTATTTGACCAGACATAAACGAATACACACAGGTGAGAAACGGCATAGTTGCGATATATGTAAAAAACGGTTTTTACGTAAACTTGATTTAAGCAATCATATACTAACACATACAGGTGAGAAACGGCACAGTTGCGATGTATGTAACAAACGGTTTATACGTAAACCAGATTTGAACCGTCATATACTAATACACACAGGTAAGAGACCGTACAGTTGCGATATATGTAACAAACAGTTTATACGTAAACATGATTTGAACTTTCATACAAGAATACACACCGGTGAGAAACGGCATAGTTGCGATATATGTAACAAACGGTTTTTACGTAAACTTGATTTAAGCAATCATATACTAACACATACAGGTGAGAAACGGCACAGTTGCGATGTATGTAACAAACGGTTTATACGTAAACCAGATTTGAACCGTCATATACTAATACACACAGGTAAGAGACCGTACAGTTGCGATATATGTAACAAACAGTTTATACGTAAACATGATTTGAACTTTCATACAAGAATACACACCGGTGAGAAACGGTATAGTTGCGATTTATGTAACAAACGATTTACACAACGAAGTCCATTGGTTAGGCATATACGATTACACGCATGTGAGAAACTGTACAGTTGTGATATATGTAAAAAACGGTTTATACGCAAGTCTGATTTGAACACACATATACGAATACACAGGTGAGAAACCGCTTTGTTGCATAGCATGTAACAGACGGTTTACACAACGAGGTAACTTGGCTATGCATATGCAGATACACCGCGCCCCATGAGAAACACACACTACAGCCCATGAGAAACTGCTTTGCTGCGATGCATGTAACAAAGTGTTTACACAACGACGGCGCTTTGCTAGGCATGTACGAATCCACAAAGGTGAAAAACTTAAGGCCGGGTCCGCACTGGTAACGCGTTGGCGACAGAAAAAAAAAATGTCTTGCAAGTATTTATTTTAAATCACTATCACTACATAGTATAAAACAAAGTCGCTTTTTGCTGTCTGTCCGTCCCTATGTATGCTTAGATCTTTAAAACTTCGCAACGGATTATGATGCGGTTTTTTTAATAGATAGAGTGATTCGAGAGGAAGGTTTATATGTATAATACGCAGACGAAGTCGCGGGCAGAAGCTCGTCCATATTAAATAATAAAAAAATATGTGTCCAATATCTCGGGTTTTGACGAATGTACCTTATTTATAACGTGTGATTCGAAATGTACACTGAAAGCTTTCATTTGATAACACTAGTCTCTAGAACTTAAAACAACAGCGGGGTCCGCTCCGAAAACCAGGTGGGCAAACTGTGGCCGAACCACGGGCAACGACCGACCATTTCCTATTTGAACATATTAAAAGATTTCGAACTTGAAGTTGGTTTGTTTCCTTTCTTAAACATACATTGAAATCAATATACCTTACACTATCTCTGTGCGGAAGTCATGAGGTGCTGACAGCACAAGACGTTGGCTGCAACAGGATTTTACAACCAGAAAAAACTATTTTTTTGTAAAAATTTGCACCTCTACCCTCTTGCTATAATCGCTGCCCATTGAGAACACCGAAAAACTGAAAAAAAAATGTTTAAAAACGTAAATTATGTATGTGTAGGTCATATAAAGTAATTTCTTAGCGGGTTAGATAATCTGCTATATTATTTTAATTATAAATATATTTCACACAAAAACTGTCAAATGAACACGATGGCGATTGCGAGCGAGTTAGGTAATAAGCCTACTGCTGTCATTATGACAGTTTTTCACCGAAGTCTTTGTCAGTGCGTGACGTTATCAAAGAGAATATAATCACTATCAAAGTGCGGTCGAAACAAACAGAACCAACGTGTCGATATCAATAGACGCATCGTGCAGACTTTGGCTTCCGACAATTTTTGAGCGCGATTGGGAGTCTAGTTGTTTAGTGTATATCAATGTATGTTTCAAACTAGAAATCAGACGTGATGTATGGGTATTCAAGTCTTTGTCTTTCATGTGAAGAAGAAAATTTTAAAAATTCAGTAGTGTCAATCTTGTCATGTCGTCTAGCTAGTCTATTGGTGGTTGGTGGTCTACAAGTCTCTTGTTCCGTCTTCGGTAATAATTCGCGCGTCCCGTTCGTACGCAAGCATGAAAAATTGACAAAATGGTTTGCAAATAAAGCTTGCAGTCGTAACATAAGTCAAATTGAGCACTGTGAAGCGAAATCAGTGAATGCACCTTTGAAGATAAGTGTATTACAAATACCACCCCATTCGTAACATGGAGTCGTCCGCCTGCCGCCGGCGCGCTTCCGACGCTGAACAGTCGGCGTGGTCATACTGCATGACGGCGGAGAGCGCGCCTGTGAAGGAGGAGCCCGAGTGGGGCGAGTGCGGCGTGAGCGACGCGGCCGCGGCAGAAGACTTGTACGCCGACCACGAGGTCAAAGAGGAATTAGTGATTGGACCTGAGGTGGTGCAACAGCAGGATATCGCATTTTCAATGCAAAGTAAGCTACCTGATAACTTATGTGAATCATTTAGGTACAGGGAGCATATGTAAGACAGTGCTTATTAAAATTGTTTCCATGGATATTAAAATGTATCATTTCATAAGAGCCTGTTCAATGGAACAGTTAACACAATATTGAGTCTTCCGGCATCAGAAAACGCAGTACTAATATACAGGTTCATTAAATATTCCTTTGCTGCCAGAGAATCTGGTAGTGGGCAGGGGAATGGTTGATAAATCTGACCCAAGAGACATCCAATGAGGCTGGCATAGTCGCACAAGTGCCTTAAGTGCCTTAAACCTGATATCATTTTTTTTTTTTTAACCACTTATTCTTGCAATCTGCCTTTTATAGCATTGAGCTAGAGTTTAAGTGTTTAATTCATAGACGTAAATGGCATGAGCCCAGTGGCACAACCATTTATTAAATCTGTATTAGATCAAATCTTGAGGTGCTGTTCTTTTTAACCTCTTGAAGATTTTGGTCGATTTGTCCATTAATTTATTTGCCAGATGATTTGGATGATTTTGCATTCTCTTTTCATAAGCTTTCTAAACTATGCAGACTGTACCAACATTTATACCTAATTAGCGGAAGGATAAAGTGACATAATAACAAAATGTACCTAGAATATGATTAGGTAGATGTTACGAGTTGAGTTTTAAAAGATTTGAAATTGTCAACATTTGTTTTTCTACCTTGACGTTTTTTGAAGCCAGTACTTATAATGAGATTCTTGTATTGAGGTAGTAAATATTTTGTCAAATGAAAAATTATTAAGACAGATACAATTAATAAAATACGTAGTTAGGCCTCTCTGTTAAAATAATCTGGTACCCCAACATGACAGTTTACTAGGGTTGACAATATTTTGGCTTTGATATTGAATTATATTTTTATGGGGTATTTTGTACCACGTATGTAGATGAAACATTCCTTGGCAGATGATTTCAGCACAACGGTGGAGGATCCACGCAAGCCTAAGTCCAAGTGCACCCGCACCCGCCCCGCGGACGAACCTCGCTGCAATGAGAGCACTGAGCAGCAGCACGGGCTCCGAAGCTGTTTTGTCAGGCTCGAGCGGTTGCCGGTAGGAGACCTGCGCAGTCGCAATGGTGAGTGATAGGGTCTGACAACACGCGAGCTGACCCCAGGGTGCTGTGGCGCGGTGGACAGCTGAGCTAGAGATGTTCTTGCAACTTGCTAGCTCCGCTTGTGTGTATATAAATATCTTGGGACAAATTACAGCAATTGACACATCCCCAAACTAAGCAAAGCTTGGACCCTAGATACCAGGCAACGGATAACCATACGTATATAATGTAGATAAATAAATACATTCAACATCCATGGCTCAGGCACAAACATTCACAAACATTCGTATTCATAATACATGAATGGAAATGGAATTCGCTCCCATCATCTGTATTTCCGGACAGATACAATCTAGGGCTCTTCAAGGCTAGAGTGAATAGGCTATTACTGAACCAGTGAGTTACACCTTTGGCCTCATCTGCACCTACCACCAAGTGAGATAGAGGTCAATCACTGGTCAGTTCGTAATAAAAAAAAATACATTTGTTTTATTATACTGCACTTCTTGTGTACCCTCACTGACGACACAGAACCAACAACCAGAGATAGTTGATCTGTCCAAACAACATGACTATGTACAGGGGATGGTTACAACGCTCTGCCGTCACAATGGCAGAACCAGCATGTGCTCCACCATCTGCATTTGACCAATTTACATAATTATTTATATCTTTTTAGAAACAATTACTGTTGCCCGCTTTGTCTACTAAAATTTTAATTATCGCTATCTTGCGGGAGCTATGCAAATCTACGGGATAAAAAGTGGCCCCTTTAATGAAATAACATTCAAACTAAATATCTCCTTACCAAATTACATTAAGTATCAAGATCGGTAATGGCTTTGTCCATGAAGAGGTAGCCACAGACAGAGAGACAAGAGGTACTTTCACACTTATAACATAACTACTATACTTATATGATTTTTATAAATTAAATACTCCATTACAGATGTGCTGAGCAAAGCAGAGCGGAGTGCCTGCGAGCTGAAGCCAGCTGACGAGGCCGGGCCCGCAGTAGAGAGTACACGCACCCGGTCTACTTTGACGACCTGCAAACATGTGCACACAGGACAGAAACCACACAGTTGCGACACGTGTCGGAAGCAGCTTACGCAACGAGGCTCCTTGACTAGACACACACGAACATACACCCCTGAGAAACCGTACAGTTGCGATATATGTAACAAACGGTTTACACGTAAATCTTATTTGAACCGTCATTTACAAATACACACAGGTGAGAAACCGTACGGTTGCGATATATGTAACAAACGGTTTACACGTAAAACTGGTTTGAACTGTCATTTACAAATACACACAGGTGAGAAACCGTACAGTTGCGATATATGTAACAAACGGTTTATACGTAAAACTAGTTTGAACTGGCATTTACATATACACGCAGGTGAGAAACCGTACAGTTGCGATATATGTAACAAACGGTTTACACGTAAAACTAGTTTGAACTGTCATTTACAAATACACACAGGTGAGAAACCGTACAGTTGCGATATATGTAACAAACGGTTTACACTTAAAACTAGTTTGAACTGTCATATACTAACACATACAGGAGAGAAACCGCACAGTTGCGATATATGTAACAAACAATTTGTACGTAAGTCTGATTTGACTAGTCATATACGAATACACACAGGTGAGAAACGGCACAAGTGCGATGTATGTAACAAACGGTTTTTACATAAAACTAATTTGAACTTTCATTTACAAATACACACAGGTGAGAAACCGTACAGTTGCGATATATGTAACAAACGGTTTATACGTAAAACTAGTTTGAACTGGCATTTACATATACACACAGGTGAGAAACCGTACAGTTGCGATATATGTAACAAACGGTTTACACGTAAAACTAATTTGAACTGTCATATACTAACACATACAGGAGAGAAACCGCACAGTTGCGATATATGTAACAAACAATTTATACGTAAGTCTGATTTGACTAGTCATATACGAATACACACAGGTGAGAAACGGCACAAGTGCGATGTATGTAACAAACGGTTTTTACATAAACCTAATTTGAACAGTCATATACTAATACACTCAGGTAAGAGACCGTACAGTTGCGATATATGTAACAAACAGTTTATACGTAAACCTGATTTGAACTTTCATACAAGAATACACACCGGTGAGAAACGGTATAGTTGCGATTTATGTAACAAACGATTTACACAACGAAGTCCATTGGTTAGGCATATACGATTACACACATGTGAGAAACTGTACAGTTGTGATATATGTAAAAAACGGTTTATACGCAAGTCTGATTTGAACAGTCATATACGAATACACAGGTGAGAAACCGCTTTGTTGCATTGCATGTAACAGACGGTTTAGACGAGGTAACTTGGCTATGCATATGCAGATACACCGCGCCCCATGAGAAACACACACTACAGCCCATGAGAAACTGCTTTGCTGCGATGTATGTAACAAAGTGTTTACACAACGGCGGCGCTTTGCTAGGCATGTACGAATACACAAAGGTGAGAAACCTTAGGCCGGGTCCGCACTGGTAACGCGTTGGCGACAGAAAAAAAAATTGTCTTGCAAGTATTTATTTTAAATCACTATCACTACATAGTATAAAAAAAACAAAGTCGCTTTTTGCTGTCGGTCCGTCCCTATGTATGCTTAGATCTTTAAAACGAAACTACGCAACGGATTTAGATGCGGTTTTTTTAATAGATAGATTGATTCGAGAGGAAGGTTTGTATAATACGCAGACGAAGTCGCGGGCAGAAGCTAGTCCATATTAAATAATAAAAAAATATGTGTCCAATACCTCGGGTTTTGACGAATTTACCTTATTTATAACGTGTGATTTGAAATGTACACTGAAAGAGTTTTCATTTGAAAACCAGGTGTGCAAACTGTGGGTGAACCACGGGCAACGACCGACCATTTCCTATTTGAACATATTAAAATATTTCGAACTTGAAGTTGGTTTGTTTCCTTTCTTAAACATACATTGAAATCAATATACCTTACACTATCTCTGTGCGGAAGTCATGAGGTGCTGACAGCACAAGACGCTGGCTGCAACAGGATCTTACAACCAGAAAAAACTTTATTTTTTTGTAAAAAATTTCACCTCTACCTCTTGCTATAATCGCTGTCCATTGAGAACACCGACAAACCAAAAGAAAAAAATTAAAAACGTACATTATGTATGTGTAGGTCATATAATAGTACATTATGATACAAGTGTGCTATGTTGGTAATTACACATGAGGCGTATTGTACGCGCGAGCGACAGCGAGCGCGGGTAAGAGAGCCGAGATGTGTAATTACCAAAGCACACGCGTCGCATACGACGTTTTTCAACACATTTGCGAGGAAAAATAAATAAAATTTAGTTAATAAAAGGACTTTAAGAACTTTAGTTTACCTTTGTTACCAGACATTGCTTACCTGGAGCTGCTTTAGAATTTTACTTTATCATTTGGTAATTAACACCTTGGATTTCTTACTGATATAACTGTCCGAACATTGTCCGAACATATTTTAGTATTTCCAGCGACGGACACTACATTTCTTTATTACTTGAACTCGTAATTTTTAAAGTAATAAAATAACAAAGTGGCAAGATACGAAGACAAAAGATGGACCCATCAGATAACAAAATGGCCAGGGCCGTCAGGCAAAAGACACGTTGGAAGGCAGAGAAAAAGATGGGCTGATGATGTTAGGACCATGGCAGGAAAAGACTGGATGACTATTGCCAAAAGTAGAGAAGATTGGAAAAGGATGGAGGAGGCTTTTACCCTAGGGGGGCCACTCGACAAAAGAGTTTAAACTATAAATAAATATAAACGTAAGAAATGAAATGTATCAACAATGAAACAACTTAAAAATTTTGAAAGTGGAAATAAAGCTTTATTATTATTATTATTAAAATAACAAAGTCTGAATCAACAATATCAGTGAAAAATGGCGGCAGATATTATTTCTCCGCGCCGCGCCAATCCGGTAATATATTACAGCACTTGTGCGTAATAAGCGCAATTATGAGCTTAAATGCAGTGCAATAAGACTCAATTTACGAGCAAGTGTGTTGAAAAGTAATTTCTTAACGGGGTCAGAAAAATCTGCTATATTATTTTAAAATATTTCATATTTGTTTACTGTGATTTCTCTTTGAATACAGGTTTATTATTATTATGATGATGTTAAACTTGGCCAGTGTCACTGTATTCTACCTTTGCAGGCATACACATAAAGTGAACATTATATCCTTGCTCATTAAAAATAATAATTTAAACAATTCAGCTCCACGGCTTTCTTGTTTCTGAAGCTACAGTTTGTCTAAAGAGTTTGAGATAACGGTGCAAAAGAGACATACGAATGGCGAGAACATTTTGATTTAGCAATTGAAATCTAAATATTTATCAAAAAGCTAAAAAATATCAAGATAATTTTGTAAATTTAAAGGATCCTTTTTATGTGGATCGTTAGGCTTATTACCTAACTCGATCGCAATCGCTGATAATTGGCATCGGAATCAGCTAGCTGTCACATTCATACAAGAACTGTCAAATGAACACGATGGCGATTGCGAGCGAGTTAGGTAATAAGCCTACTGCTATCATTATGAATGTTTTTCACCGAACTCTTTGTCATTGCGGGACGTTGTTATAAAGTGCGGTCGAAACTAACTGAACCAACGTGTCTATATCATTAGAGGCATCGTGTAGACTGGCTTCCGACAATTTTTGAGCGTGATTGGGAGTCTAGTTGCTTAGTGTATGTCAATGTTCCAAATTATATAAATCAGACGTGATGTATGGGTATTCAAGTCTTTGTCTTTCATGTGAAGAAGAAATTTTTAAAAATTCAGTAGTGTCAATCTTGTCATGTCATGTCGGCTACGTCTAGTCTATTGGTGGTTGGTGATCTACTGGTCTCTTGTTTCGTCTTCGTTAATAATTCGCGCGTCCCGTTCGTACGCAAGCATGAAAAATCGACAAAATTGTTTGCAAAAAAAGCTTGCAGTCGTAACATAAGTCAAATTGAGCACTGTGAAGCGAAGTCAGTGAATGCACCTTTGAAGATAAGAGTGTCTATTACAAATACCACCCCATTCGTAACATGGAGTCGTCCGCCTGCCGCCGGCGCGCTTCCGACGCTGAACAGTCGGCGTGGTCATACAGCCTGACGGCGGAGAGCGCGCCTGTGAAGGAGGAGCCCGAGTGGGGCGAGTGCGGCGTGAGCGACGCGGCCGCGGCAGAAGGCTTGTACGCCAACCACGAGGTCAAAGAGGAATTAGTGATTGGACCTGAGGTGGTGCAACAGCAGGATATCGCTTTTTCAATGCAAAGTAAGCTACCTGATAACTTATGTGAATCATTTAGTACAGGGAGCATATATAAGGTAGTGCTTATTAAAATTGTTTCCACCGGATATTAAAAGGTATCATTTCATAAGATATTTGATGGATTGTGAAATGACGAAGGATAATCGAGAGAGGTATGATATTATAACTGGCTGGTGTGACCCTGTTTCATGGAACAGTTAACACAATATTGAGTTTCCGGCATCAGAAAAAGCAGTATTAGTACAGGTTCAAGTTTATTATTCAAGTATATTTATCTATACTAATATTATAAAAAGGAAAAATTTGATTGTTCGTTGGTTTGTTTGTTTGTTTGCATTTTATAGGCCCTGAAACTACTGGACCGATTTCAAAAATTCTTTTGCTGTTAGAAAGCTACATTATCACTGAGTATCTAAATACCTTTTCCTATGGGAAAATTAATTTATCGCCGGCGAAGCTGCAGACGGAAGGCTAGCATGTTCATAAAACAAACTCTGTAACTTCTAATTATAAATAAAACTTTACTAGGGTTGACAATATTTTGGCTTTGATATTGAATTATATTTTTATGGGGTATTTTGTACCACGTATGTACATGAAACATTCCTTGGCAGATGATTTCAGCACAACGGTGGAGGATCCACGCAAGCCTAAGTCCAAGTGCACCCGCACCCGCCCCGCGGACGAACCTCGCTGCAATGAGAGCACTGAGCAGCAGCACGGGCTCCGAAGCTGTTTTGTCAGGCTCGAGCGGTTGCCGGTAGGAGACCTGCGCAGTCGCAATGGTGAGTGATAGGGTCTGACAACACGCGAGCCGACCCCAGGGTGCTGTGGCGCGGTGGACTTGCAACTTGCTAGCTCCGCTTGTGTGTATATAAAATATCTTGGGACAAATTACACCAATTGACACATCCCCAAACTAAGCAAAGCTTGGACCCTAGATACCAGGCAACGGATAACCATACGTATATAATGTAGATAAATAAATACATTCAACATCCATGGCTCAGGCACAAACATTCGTATTCATAATACATGAATGGAAATGGAATTCGCTCCCATCGTCTGTATTTCCGGACAGATACAATCTAGGGCTCTTCAAGGCTAGAGTGAATAGGCTATTACTGAACCAGTGAGTTACACCTTTGGCCTCATCTGCACCTTCCACCAAGTGAGATAGAGGTCAATCACTGGTCAGTTCGTAATAAAAAAAAAACATTTGTTTTATTATACTGCACTTCTTGTGTACCCTCACTGACGACACAGAACCAACAACCAGAAATAGTTGATCTGTCCAAACAACATGACTATGTACAGGGGATGGTTACAACGCTCTGCCGTCACAATGGCAGAACCAGCATGTGCTCCACCATCTGCATTTGACCAATATACATAATTATTTATATCTTTTTAGAAACAATTACTGTTGCCCGCTTTGTCTACTAAAAATTTAATTATCGCTATCTTGCGGGAGCTATGCAAATCTACGGGATAAAAAGTGGCCCCTTTAATGAAATAACATTCAAACTAAATATCTCCTTACCAAATTACATTAAGTATCAAGATCGGTAATGGCTTTGTCCATGAAGAGGCAGCCGGGCAGACAAGAGGTACTTTCACATAACTACTATATGTATACTAATATGACTTTTATAAATGAAATACTCCATTACAGATGTGCTGAGCAAAGCAGAGCGGAGTGCCTGCAAGCTGAAGCCAGCTGACGAGGCCGGGCCCGCAGTAGAGAGTACACGCACCCAGTCTACTTTGACGACCTGCAAACATGTGCACACAGGACAGAAACCACACAGTTGCGACACGTGTCGGAAGCAGCTTACGCAACGAGGCTCCTTGACTAGACACACACGAACATACACCCCTGAGAAACCGTACAGTTGCGATATATGTAACAAACGGTTTACGCGTAAATCTTATTTGAACTGTCATATACGAATACACACAGGTGAGAAACTGTACGGTTGCGATATATGTAACAAACGGTTTACACGTAAATCTTGTTTGAACTGTCATATACGAACACACACAGGTGAGAAACCGTACGGTTGCGATATATGTAAAAAAAGGTTTATACGTAAACCAGATTTGAACTGTCATTTACGAATACACACAGGTGAGAAACCGTACAGTTGCGATATATGTAATAAACGGTTTATACGTAAAAGTGAACTAAATAGTCATATAGTAATAATACACACAGGCGAGAAACCGTACAGTTGTGATATATGTAACAAACGGTTTTTACGTAAACTTGATTTAAGCAATCATATACTAACACATACCGGAGATAAACCGCACAGTTGCGATATATGTAACAAACGGTTTACACTTAAACCTGAATTAAACAAGCATACACTATTACATACAGGAGAGAAACCATACGGTTGCGATATATGTAAAAAACGGTTTTTACGTAAACCTGATTTGAACCGTCATGCACGAATACACACAGATGAGAAACCATGCGTTTGTGATATATGTAACAAACAATTTATACATAAAACTTATTTGATCAGACATAAACGAATACACACAGGTGAGAAACGGCATAGTTGCGATATATGTAAAAAACGGTTTTTACGTAAACTTGATTTAAGCAATCATATACTAACACATACAGGTGAGAAACGGCACAGTTGCGATGTATGTAACAAACGGTTTATACGTAAACCAGATTTGAACCGTCATATACTAATACACACAGGTAAGAGACCGTACAGTTGCGATATATGTAACAAACAGTTTATACGTAAACATGATTTGAACTTTCATACAAGAATACACACCGGTGAGAAACGGCATAGTTGCGATATATGTACCAAACGGTTTTTACGTAAACTTGATTTAAGCAATCATATACTAACACATACAGGTGAGAAACGGCACAGTTGCGATGTATGTAACAAACGGTTTATACGTAAACCAGATTTGAACCGTCATATACTAATACACACAGGTAAGAGACCGTACAGTTGCGATATATGTAACAAACAGTTTATACGTAAACATGATTTGAACTTTCATACAAGAATACACACCGGTGAGAAACGGTATAGTTGCGATTTATGTAACAAACGATTTACACAACGAAGTCCATTGGTTAGGCATATACGATTACACGCATGTGAGAAACTGTACAGTTGTGATATATGTAAAAAACGGTTTATACGCAAGTCTGATTTGAACAGTCATATACGAATACACAGGTGAGAAACCGCTTTGTTGCATTGCATGTAACAGACGGTTTACACAACGAGGTAACTTGGCTATGCATATGCAGATACACCGCGCCCCATGAGAAACACACACTACAGCCCATGAGAAACTGCTTTGCTGCGATGCATGTAACAAAGTGTTTACACAACGACGGCGCTTTGCTAGGCATGTACGAATCCACAAAGGTGAAAAACTTAAGGCCGGGTCCGCACTGGTAACGCGTTGGCGACAGAAAAAAAAAATGTCTTGCAAGTATTTATTTTAAATCACTATCACTACATAGTATAAAACAAAGTCGCTTTTTGCTGTCTGTCCGTCCCTATGTATGCTTAGATCTTTAAAACTTCGCAATGGATTATGATGCGGTTTTTTTAATAGATAGAGTGATTCGAGAGGAAGGTTTATATGTATAATACGCAGACGAAGTCGCGGGCAGAAGCTCGTCTATATTAAATAATAAAAAAATATGTGTCCAATATCTCGGGTTTTGACGAATGTACCTTATTTATAACGTGTGATTCGAAATGTACACTGAAAGCTTTCATTTGATAACACTTAGGCCGTGGTCGCTTTCACCCGCCGCACGCGGCCGACAGCGGCCCGCCGCCCGCGGCGTCTGAATGGTGTGTTCGGGAATGCTCGGGAGTGGTCGTTTTCGCCCGCCGCGTGCGGCGTCCCCCCACGCGGCGGGCGAAAACGACCACGGCCTTAGTCTCTAGAACTTAAAACAACAGCGGGGTCCGCTCCGAAAACCAGGTGGGCAAACTGTGGCCGAACCACGGGCAACGACCGACCATTTCCTATTTGAACATAATTAAAAGATTTCGAACTTGAAGTTGGTTTGTTTCCTTTCTTAAACATACATTGAAATCAATATACCTTACACTATCTCTGTGCGGAAGTCATGAGGTGCTGACAGCACAAGACGTTGGCTGCAACAGGATTTTACAACCAGAAAAAACTATTTTTTTGTAAAAATTTGCACCTCTACCTCTTGCTATAATCGCTGCCCATTGAGAACACCGAAAAACTGAAAAAAAAATGTTTAAAAACGTAAATTATGTATGTGTAGGTCATATAAAGTAATTTCTTAGCGGGTTAGATAATCTGCTATATATATTATTTTAATTATAAATATATTTCACACAAAAACTGTCAAATGAACACGATGGCGATTGCGAGCGAGTTAGGTAATAAGCCTACTGCTGACATCATGACAGTTTTTCACCGAAGTCTTTGTCAGTGCGTGACGTTATCAAAGAGAATATAATCACTATCAAAGTGCGGTCGAAACAAACAGAACCAACGTGTCGATATCAATAGACGCATCGTGCAGACTTTGGCTTCCGACAATTTTTGAGCGCGATTGGGAGTCTAGTTGTTTAGTGTATATCAATGTATGTTTCAAACTAGAAATCAGACGTGATGTATGGGTATTCAAGTCTTTGTCTTTCATGTGAAGAAGAAATTTTTAAAAATTCAGTAGTGTCAATCTTGTCATGTCGTCTAGTCTATTGGTGGTTGGTGGTCTATAGGTCTCTTGTTTCGTCTTCGGTAATAATTCGCGCGTCCCGTTCGTACGCAAGCATGAAAAATTGACAAAATGGTTTGCAAATAAAGCTTGCAGTCGTAACATAAGTCAAATTGAGCACTGTGAAGCGAAATCAGTGAATGCACCTTTGAAGATAAGTGTATTACAAATACCACCCCATTCGTAACATGGAGTCGTCCGCCTGCCGCCGGCGCGCTTCCGACGCTGAACAGTCGGCGTGGTCATACTGCATGACGGCGGAGAGCGCGCCTGTGAAGGAGGAGCCCGAGTGGGACGAGTGCGGCGTGAGCGACGCGGCCGCGGCAGAAGGCTTGTACGCCGACCACGAGGTCAAAGAGGAATTAGTAATTGGACCTGAGGTGGTGCAACAGCAGGATATCGCTTCTTCAATGCAAAGTAAGCTACCTGATAACTTATGTGAATCATTTAGGTACAGGGAGCATATATAAGGTAGTGCTTATTAAAATTGTTTCCACCGGATATTAAAAGGTATCATTTCATAAGATATTTGATGGATTGTGGAATGACGAAGGATAATAGAGAGAGGTATGATATTATACCTGGCTGGTGTGACCCTGTTTCATGGAACAGTTAACACAATATTGAGTTTCCGGCATCAGAAAAAGCAGTATTAGGACAGGTTCAAGTTTATTATTCAAGTATATTTATCTATACTAATATTATAAAGAGGAAAAATTTGATTGTTCGTTAGTTTGTTTGTTTGTTTGCATTGAATAGGCTCTGAAACTACTGGACCAATTTCAAAAATTATTTTGCCGTTAGAAAGCTACTGACGCCAATTCACATAAAGATAATTAATAAAGGAATATTTATTATATACATATTATGGAAATCGGTTCTTACTGTAGATTTTCTATCAACCTAGGTGTTAACATGGCGGTAATCATTATAATTTCCAAGTCCTACCTGAACGTCCAGTCACAGCTTAGTTGTTGTCGATTATCTGCTTCGCTACTGTATGATATTTTTCCCTCTGGTGCCTGGAGATTATTTCCACCGCCTGTTGATAGAATGTGATATCAGCACCAAGTATAGACAAGGTTAACTCGAGGTTCCAGCCTCAGCACAATACCACAATGAACTCGACATACATAGCACTTGGGATCCCATTTACATGTATTCGTAATTACTATGATTAGAAACATTACTATGGCAGTTGTATTTTAACCCAATCTAATACTTAGCTCAAGTCAATCCGCCTTTCAGGATTCAGGGACAAAGTTACACTCCCTTTTCCACTTGCACAAACTAGTTCATTTTATCACCAGTTTTCTCTTTTACCTCCTCTAACAAAATTAGCGCCAAAAGTATCTGTCATATAAATGTTACCAGCTACAAATATATAGGATTAGTTCACACGACTTACCATAGGTTCGCGATGATCCGCGACAGCTACATTATCACTGAGTATCTAAATACCTTTTCCTATGGGAACATTAATTTATCGCGGGCGAAGCTGCGGACAGAAGGCTAGCATGTTCATAAAACAAACTGTAACTTCTAATTATAAATAAAACTTTACTAGGGTTGACAATATTTTGGCTTTGATATTGAATTATATTTTTATGGGGTATTTTGTACCACGTATGTACAGTCACCAGCATAAATATATGATGGTGAACAGCGCTGTAAAAATAAATGATCATGCATTGAGGTCAAAATTATTTGACGATACTACCGCGGTAAAAATATGTGATGCTATGTAGCCGGCAAAAACATCCGTCACACCATATCAGCAAAAATATCGGATCGGGACGCTTAAAAATATATGATTACCCAAAAAATTAATATTATGTGACCATCCATCGCATAATTTTCTAACCGCTGTGACAGCATAAGCATCGGATGATACGTACGCTGCATATATATCTGATGACATGTTGCAAAACCACGAATATGTTATCAACTTGCAAAAACGAGCCATCCGTGGCTGACATAGAGCCGTAAATTGAATTAAGTGTTTTGACAATTCACGAAAAGAGTGCCCTATTGTCATTGTATATCTCTGTCTCAGATTTTTGCATTCAAGAATCTGGGTGCACGGCAGTGCCGCGTAAGTTTGAGAACTGTAAGACGTGTTTCCATCCGGTTTTAAAATAGGCAAGTTGGTAGAAATTGAATTCGATGGTACTGAATAACATAACCACCTTGGTTTAACATTACATCTCAAAACTTTTTCGTAATAGAATAACTGCGTTGCAAGATTTGCTTATTTTACATATATCACGTCTTTATCCCTTACGGGGTAGACAGAGCCTAAGGTAACAAAACCTTAAGTCCACATTTAGCATGATTGTGGGCGTATAGGTGGAAAAGGGGAAAAAATAGTAATGGATTGCTAGCCGCATCGCCTACAACATGATTCCTAAGATTATTTATAATTTTATAGCATTATTATAAATGCTGAGCTGACGTTTGTGAGAGCGTGAGTTTGTTTGTTACTCTTTCACGCTAAAACGGCTAAACAGATTTTGGTAAAATTTGGCATACACGAACAAATACCTATATTATTTGAGGATCTTAGGCACTATAAGAAGGGATTTTCCACAGAACAAAAGGACGGGATATAAATAATGGCAGCTGTAGGTGTCCATACAAGAAACGCGTTCATTTTCGATGGGAGGAAGAAGTTTTAGTGCAAAGTTTGATTCTGCGCGAACGAAGTTGCGAGCAAATGCAAGTTACTTAATCCTTACTATCCTTACTAATATTTACTAATATACTAATATATATATATTATATATATATAATATATATATCATTATTTTATTTACTTAGCTATGTATTATATTTATGTTGATATTGTTGTTTTTATTATCCCTGCGTTTATCCTGTCTATTTGTTTCCGCCACCTACTTAAACTGTCTCCAACTTATTTCTTGCATTGGTTGTCTGGAAGAGATCGCTATTAAGCGATAAGACCGCCTATTGTCTACTTTGTTCTTTGTTTCTGTATTGTTTTGCACTGATTTGTGGTGTTCAATAAAGAGTATTTGTATTGTATTGTATTGTATTATATATTATATATTATATTATATATAATACTATAAATGCGAAAGTAACTCTGTCTGTCTGTCTGTTACCTTTTCACGCGTAAACCGCTGAACCATATTAGTTGAAATTTAGTATACAGATAGTTTACGTCCCGAGGAAGGACATAGGATAGTTTTTATCCCAGAAAACAGCATATTTCCCGCGGGATAGCGATAAGCGGATTCTTAGCGATAAGCGTGCAAACACTGGATTATATATTCACCTGCCGAATTTGTACGGACTTTTGCTGCGTGAGTCCGACTCGCACTTGGCTGTTTTTTTTTTAAATTTATTTTTCTCTTTTTTTTAATAATGTAGTTAAAAAGCCGTGGTAGCCTAGTGGTTTGACCTGTGGCCTTTCAAGCAGAAGGTCGTGGGTTCGAATCCCGGGCTCGCACCTGACCTTTTCGGAACCTGAGTTTTTCGGAATTTATGTGCGAAATTACATTTGAAATTTACCATGAGCTTTTCGGTGAAGGAAAACATCGTGAGGAAACCTGCACACATCTGCGAAGCAATTCAATGGTGTGTGTGAAGTTCCCAATCTGCACTGGGCCCGCGTGGGATCTATAGCCCAAGCCCTCTCGTTCTGAGAGGAGGCCTGTGCCCAGCAGTGGGACGTATATTGGCTGGAGATGTGAGATGTGAGTTGATTTCTATTTAATTTAAAAGTACATAGGCCTAGATCAAGCGATGATCGCCTTTCGGTTGCTAATGATGACGATGATGATGATAATTTAAAAAGTTGTAGAAAAAATATTATACACAACGTTGTATAACTTAATCTTAAAACACTCATGGCTTGTTTCATAGCATTACCTACGGCTCATACGCTACACACTAATTCGCATATAAAAACCCCTCTTATACGGCAGTTACATAAAATACTATTAAAGTTCACACCTCCTCCCAGAGCGTCATATAGGTAATTTCGCAATTAAGCAATTTGAACCCGTCAGTGTTATGGAGTAAAATGTGAGACAGACATATACAATGACAATACGGCACTCTTTTCGTGAATTGTCAAATCATTTAATAGGTACAATTTACTGCTCTATGTCAACCAAGAATGGTTCGTTTTTGCAAATTAATAACATATTCGTGGTTTTGCAACATGTCATCAGATAAATATGCGGCCTACGTATCATCCGATGTTTATGCTTTCACAGCGGATAGAAAATTATGCGATGAGTGATCACATAATATTGATTTTTTGGGTAATCACATATTTTTAAGCGTCCCGATCCGATATTTTTGCTGATATGGTGTGACGGATGTTTTTGCCGGCTACATAGCATCACATATTTTTACCGCGGTAGTATCGTCAAATAATTTTGACCTCAATGCATGATCATTTATTTTTACAGCGCTGTTCACCATCATATATTTATGCTGGTGACTGTACATGAAACATTCCTTGGCAGATGATTTCAGCACAATGGTGGAGGATCCACGCAAGCCTAAGTCCAAGTGCACCCGCACCCGCCCCGCGGACGAACCTCGCTGCAATGAGAGCACTGAGCAGCAGCACGGGCTCCGAAGCTGTTTTGTCAGGCTCGAGCGGGTGCCGGTAGGAGACCTGCGCAGTCGCAATGGTGAGTGTTAGGGTCTGACAACACGCGAGCCGACCCCAGGGTGCTGTGGCGCGGTGGACAGCTGAGCTAGAGATGTTCTTGCAACTTGCTAGCTCCGCTTGTGTGTATATAAAATATCTTGGGACAAATTACACCAATTGACCCAGCCCCAAAGCACGCAGGACCTCTAGCTTCATAGTCAGGGTCACTAACGACTAGGCCAGCGATGGCGAACCAATGGCTCGCGTGCCAGTGTTGGCACGCTTCAAAATAATTCGGGCACGCCAATAATGGCGATATGGCCATATGATTGTAAATATAACAACACTCTTAAGAGAACAAGGTCTGATGATAGGTCAGAGCCAAATATTACATTATTTCTGAAAAAACGGCACGTCCACCGAAAAAGGTTCGCCACCCCTGGACTAGGCTATCCGGTCGCCGTGATGTGACACAACATTTGTTTCATTATACTGCACTTCTTGTGTACCCTCACTGACGACACAGAACCAACAACCAGAGATAGTTGATCTGTCCAAACAACATTACCATGTAACAACGCTCTGCCGTCACAATGGCAGAACCAGCATGTGCTCCACCATCTGCATTTGACCAATATACATAATTATTTATATCTTTTTAGAAACAATTACTGTTGCCCGCTTTGTCTACTAAAATTTTAATTATCGCTATCTTGCGGGAGCTATGCAAATCTACGGGATAAAAAGTGGCCCCTTTAATGAAATAACATTCAAACTAAATATCTCCTTACCAAATTACATTAAGTATCAAGATCGGTATGGTTTTGTCCATGAAGAGGCAGCCGGGCAGACAAGAGGTACTTTCACATAACTACTATATACTAATATGACTTTTATGAATGAAATACTCCATTACAGATGTGCTGAGCAAAGCAGAGCGGAGTGCCTGCGAGCTGAAGCCAGCTGACGAGGCCGGGCCCGCAGTAGAGAGTACACGCACCCGGTCTACTTTGACGACCTGCAAACATGTGCACACAGGACAGAAACCACACAGTTGCGACACGTGTCGGGAGCAGCTTACGCAACGAGGCCACTTGACTAGACACACACGAACATACACCCCTGAGAAACCGTACAGTTGCGATATATGTAACAAACGGTTTACGCGTAAATCTTATTTGAACTGTCATATACGAATACACACATGTGAGAAACCGTACATGTGCGATATATGTAACAAACGGTTTTTACGTAAACCTGATTTAAGCAATCATATACTAACACATACAGGAGAGAAACCGCACAGTTGCGATATATGTAACAAACGGTTTACACGCAAATCTGAATTAAACAATCATATACTATTACATACAGGAGAGAAACCATACGGTTGCGATATATGTAAAAAACGGTTTATACGTAAACGAGATTTGAACTGTCATTTACGAATACACACAGGTGAGAAACCGTACAGTTGCGATGTATGTAACAAACGGTTTTTACATAAAACTAATTTGAACAGTCATATACTAATACACACAGGCGAGAAGCCATACAGTTGCGATATATGTAACAAACAGTTTATACGTAAACATGATTTGACTGGTCATATACGAATACACACAGGTGAGAAACGGCACAGTTGCGATGTATGTAACAAACGGTTTTTACGTAAATCTAATTTGAACAGTCATATACTAATACACACAGGTAAGAGACCATACAGTTGCGATATATGTAACAAACAGTTTATACGTAAACATGATTTGAACTTTCATACAAGAATACACACCGGTGAGAAACGGTATAGTTGCGATTTATGTAACAAACGATTTACACGACGAAGTCCATTGATTAGGCATATACGATTACACACATGTGAGAAACTGTACAGTTGTGATATATGTAAAAAACGGTTTATACGCAAGTCTGATTTGAACACACATATACGAATATACAGGTGAGAAACCGCTTTGTTGCATTGCATGTAACAGACGGTTTACACGATGAGGTAACTTGGCTATGCATATGCTGATACACCGCGCCCCATGCGAAACACACACTACAGCCCATGAGAAACTGCTTTGCTGCGATGTATGTAACAAAGTGTTTACACAACGGCGGCGCTTTGCTAGGCATGTACGAATACACAAAGGTGAGAAACCTTAGGCCGGGTCCGCACTGGTAAGGCGTTGGCGACAGAAAAAAAATTGTCTTGCAAGTATTTATTTTAAATCACTATCACTACTTAGTATAAAACGAAGTCGCTTTTTGCTGTCTGTCCGTCCCTATGTATGTTTAGATCTTTAAAACTACGCAACGGATTTCGATGCGGTTTTTCTTAATAGATAGAGTGATTCGAGAGGAAGGTTTGTATTTGAACATATTAAAAGATTTCGAACTTGAAGTTGGTTTGTTTCCTTTCTTAAACATAATTTGAAATCAATATACCTTACACTATCTCTGTGCGGAAGTCATGAGGTGCTGACAACACAAGACGTTGGCTGCAACAGGATTTTACAACCAGAAAAAACTATTATTTTGTAAAAATTTGCATCTCTACCTCTTGCTATAATCGCTGCCCATTGAGAACACCGAAAAACTGAAAAAAAATATTTAAAAACGTACATTATATATGTGTAGGTCATATTAAATAATTTCTTAACGGGTCAGAAAATCTGCTATATTATTATTTTTTTTTTTATATGAATAGGAAGGCAAACGAACAAGTGGGTATATTTTAAAATATTTCATATTTGTTTACTGTGATTTGTCTATGAATACAGGTTTATTAAATATTATTATGATGTTAAACTTAGCCAGTGTCACTGTATTCTACCTTTGCAGGCATACACATAAAGTGAACATTATATCCTTGCTCATTAAAAATAATAATTTAATCAATTCAGCTCCACGGCTTTCTTGTTTCGACACGCCTCTGCGGAAGCTACAGTTTGTCTCAAGAGTTTGAGATAACGGTGCAAAAGAGACATACTAACGGCGTGAACGTTTTGATTTAGCAATTGAAATGTAAATGTTTAGCAAAAAGCTAAAAAATATCAAGATAATTTTGTAAGTGTAAAGGATCCTTTTTATGTGGATCGGTAGGCTTATTACCTAACTCGATCGCAATCGCTGATAATTGGAATCGGAATCATGTAGCTGTCACATTCATACAAAAACTGTCAAATGAACACGATGGCGATTGCCAGCGAGTTAGGTAATAAGCCTACTGCTGTCATTATGACAGTTTTTCACCGAAGTCTTTGTCAGTGCGTGACGTTGTTATCAAAGTGCGGTCGAAACAAACTGAACCAACGTGTCGATATCAATAGACGCATCGTGCAGACTTTGGCTTCCGACAATTTTTGAGCGTGATTGGGAGTCTAGTTGCTTAGTGTATTTCAATGTATGTTCCAAACTATATAAATCAGACGTGATGTATGGGTATTCAAGTCTTTGTCTTTCATGTGAAGAAGAAAATTTTAAAAATTCAGTAGTGTCAATGTCAAGCTTGTCATATCGTCTATCTATTGTTTCGTCTTCGTTAATGATTTGTTTGCGTTTCCCGTTCCCGTTCGTATGCAAGCATGAAAAATCGTCAAAATTGTTTGCAAAAAAAGCTTGCAGTCATAACATAAGTCAAATTGAGCACCGTGAAGCGAAGTCAGTGAATGCACCTTTGAAGATAAGAGTGTTCATTACAAATACCACCCCATTCGTAACATGGAGTCGTCCGCCTGCCGCCGGCGCGCTTCCGACGCGGAACAGTCGGCGTGGTCATACAGCCTGACGGCGGAGAGCGCGCCTGTGAAGGAGGAGCCCGAGTGGGGCGAGTGCGGCGTGAGCGACGCGGCCGCGGCAGAAGGCTTGTACGCCAACCACGAGGTCAAAGAGGAATTAGTGATTGGACCTGAGGTGGTGCAACAGCAGGATATCGCTTTTTCAATGCAAAGTAAGCTACCTGATAACTTATGTGAATCATTTAGTACAGGGAGCATATATAAGGTAGTGCTTATTAAAATTGTTTCCACCGGATATTAAAAGGTATCATTTCATAAGATATTTGATGGATTGTGGAATGACGAAGGATAATAGAGAGAGGTATGATATTATACCTGGCTGGTGTGACCCTGTTTCATAACACAATATTGAATTTCCGGCATCAGAAAAAGCAGTATTAGTACAGGTTCAAGTTTATTATTCAAGTATATTTATCTATACTAATATTATAAAGAGGAAAAATTTGATTGTTTGTGGGTTTGTTTGTTTGTTTGCATTGAATAGGCTCTGAAACTACTGGACCAATTTCAAAAATTATTTTGCCGTTAGAAAGCTACATTATCACTGAGTATCTAAATACCTTTTCCTATGGGAACATTAATTTATCGCGGGCGAAGCTGCGGACGGAAGGCCAGCATGTTCATAAAACAAACTCTGTAACTTCTAATTATAAATTAAACTTTACTAGGGTTGACAATATTTTGGCTTTGATATTGAATTATATTTTTATGGGGTATTTTGTACCACATATGTATATGAAACATTCCTTGGCAGATGATTTCAGCACAACGGTGGAGGATCCACGCAAGCCTAAGTCCAAGTGCACCCGCACCCGCCCCGCGGACGAACCTCGCTGCAATGAGAGCACTGAGCAGCAGCACGGGCTCCGAAGCTGTTTTGTCAGGCTCGAGCGGTTGCCGGTAGGAGACCTGCGCACTCGCAATGGTGAGTGTTAGGGTCTGACAACACGCGAGCCGACCCCAGGGTGCTGTGGCGCGGTGGACAGCTGAGCTAGAGATGTTCTTGCAACTTGCTAGCTCCGCTTGTGTGTATATAAATATCTTGGGACATATTACACCAATTGACACAGCCCCAAACTAAGCAAAGCTTGGACCCTAGGTACCAGGCAACGGATAACCATACGTATATAATGTAGATAAATAAATACATTCAACATCCATGACTCAGGCACAAACATTCGTATTCATAATACATTTGTTTTATTATACTGCACTTGTGTACCCTCACTGACGACACAGAACCAACAACCAGAGATAGTTGATCTGTCCAAACAACATTACCATGTAACAACGCTCTGCCGTCACAATGGCAGCACCAGCATGTGCTCCACCATCTGCATTTGACCAATATACATAATTATTTATATCTTTTTTGAAACAATTACCGTTACCCGCAACTTTGTCTGTTAAAAATTAAATTATCACTATCTTGCGGGAGCTATGCAATTCTACGGAAAAAAAGTGGCCCATTTAATGAAATAATATTCAAACTAAATATCTCCTTACCAAATTACATTAAGAATCAAGATCGGTATGGTTTTGTCCATGAAGAGGCAGCCGGGCAGACAAGAGGTACTTTCACATAACTACTATATGTATACTAATATGACTTTTATAAATGAAATACTCCATTACAGATGTGCTGAGCAAAGCAGAGCGGAGTGCCTGCAAGCTGAAGCCAGCTGACGAGGCCGGGCCCGCAGTAGAGAGTACAGGCACCCGGTCTACTTTGACGACCTGCAAACATGTGCACACAGGACAGAAACCACACAGTTGCGACACGTGTCGGGAGCAGCTTACACAACGAGGCCACTTGACTAGACACACACGAACATACACCCCTGAGAAACCGTACAGTTGCGATATATGTAACAAACGGTTTACGCGTAAATCTTATTTGAACTGTCATATACGAATACACACAGGTGAGAAACTGTACGGTTGCGATATATGTAACAAACGGTTTACACGTAAACCTGAATTAAACAAGCATACACTATTACATACAGGAGAGAAACCATACAGTTGCGATATATGTAAAAAACGGTTTTTATGTAAACCTGATTTGAACCGTCATGCACGAATACACACAGATGAGAAACCATGCGTTTGTGATATATGTAACAAACAATTTATACATAAAACTTATTTGACCAAACATAAACGAATACACACAGGTGAGAAACGGCATAGTTGCGATATATGTAACAAACGGTTTTTACGTAAACTTGATTTAAGCAATCATATACTAACACATACAGGAGAGAAACCATACGGTTGCGATATATGTAAAAAACGGTTTTTACGTAAACCAGATTTGAACCGTCATGCACGAATACACACAGATGAGAAACCATGCGTTTGTGATATATGTAACAAACGATTTATACATAAAACTTATTTGACCAGACATAAACGAATACACACAGGTGAGAAACGGCATAGTTGCGATATATGTAATAAACGGTTTTTACGTAAACTTGATTTAAGCAATCATATACTAACACATACAGGTGAGAAACGGCACAGTTGCGATGTATGTAACAAACGGTTTATACGTAAACCAGATTTGAACCGTCATATACTAATACACACAGGTAAGAGACCGTACAGTTGCGATATATGTAACAAACAGTTTATACGTAAACATGATTTGAACTTTCATACAAGAATACACACCGGTGAGAAACGGTATAGTTGCGATTTATGTAACAAACGATTTATACAACGAAGTCCATTGGTTAGGCATATACGATTACACGCATGTGAGAAACTGTACAGTTGTGATATATGTAAAAAACGGTTTATACGCAAGTCTGATTTGAACACACATATACGAATACACAGGTGAGAAACCGCTTTGTTGCATTGCATGTAACAGACGGTTTACACAACGAGGTAACTTGGCTATGCATATGCAGATACACCGCGCCCCATGAGAAACACACACTACAGCCCATGAGAAACTGCTTTGCTGCGATGCATGTAACAAAGTGTTTACACAACGACGGCGCTTTGCTAGGCATGTACGAATCCACAAAGGTGAAAAACTTAAGGCCGGGTCCGCACTGGTAACGCGTTGGCGACAGAAAAAAAAAATGTCTTGCAAGTATTTATTTTAAATCACTATCACTACATAGTATAAAACAAAGTCGCTTTTTGCTGTCTGTCCGTCCCTATGTATGCTTAGATCTTTAAAACTTCGCAACGGATTATGATGCGGTTTTTTTAATAGATAGAGTGATTCGAGAGGAAGGTTTATATGTATAATACGCAGACGAAGTCGCGGGCAGAAGCTCGTCTATATTAAATAATAAAAAAATATGTGTCCAATATCTCGGGTTTTGACGAATGTACCTTATTTATAACGTGTGATTCGAAATGTACACTGAAAGCTTTCATTTGATAACACTTAGGCCGTGGTCGCTTTCACCCGCCGCACGCGGCCGACAGCGGCCCGCCGCCCGCGGCGTCTGAATGGTGTGTTCGGGAATGCTCGGGAGTGGTCGTTTTCGCCCGCCGCGTGCGGCGTCCCCCCACGCGGCGGGCGAAAACGACCACGGCCTTAGTCTCTAGAACTTAAAACAACAGCGGGGTCCGCTCCGAAAACCAGGTGGGCAAACTGTGGCCGAACCACGGGCAACGACCGACCATTTCCTATTTGAACATAATTAAAAGATTTCGAACTTGAAGTTGGTTTGTTTCCTTTCTTAAACATACATTGAAATCAATATACCTTACACTATCTCTGTGCGGAAGTCATGAGGTGCTGACAGCACAAGACGTTGGCTGCAACAGGATTTTACAACCAGAAAAAACTATTTTTTTGTAAAAATTTGCACCTCTACCTCTTGCTACAATCGCTGCCCATTGAGAACACCGAAAAACTGAAAAAAAAATGTTTAAAAACGTAAATTATGTATGTGTAGGTCATATAAAGTAATTTCTTAGCGGGTTAGATAATCTGCTATATTATTTTAATTATAAATATATTTCACACAAAAACTGTCAAATGAACACGATGGCGATTGCGAGCGAGGTAGGTAATAAGCCTACTGCTGTCATTATGACAGTTTTTCACCGAAGTCTTTGTCAGTGCGTGACGTTATCAAAGAGAATATAATCACTATCAAAGTGCGGTCGAAACAAACAGAACCAACGTGTCGATATCAATAGACGCATCGTGCAGACTTTGGCTTCCGACAATTTTTGAGCGCGATTGGGAGTCTAGTTGTTTAGTGTATATCAATGTATGTTTCAAACTAGAAATCAGACGTGATGTATGGGTATTCAAGTCTTTGTCTTTCATGTGAAGAAGAAAATTTTAAAAATTCAGTAGTGTCAATCTTGTCATGTCGTCTAGTCTATTGGTGGTTGGTGGTCTATAGGTCTCTTGTTTCGTCTTCGGTAATAATTCGCGCGTCCCGTTCGTACGCAAGCATGAAAAATTGACAAAATGGTTTGCAAATAAAGCTTGCAGTCGTAACATAAGTCAAATTGAGCTCTGTGAAGCGAAATCAGTGAATGCACCTTTGAAGATAAGTGTATTACAAATACCACCCCATTCGTAACATGGAGTCGTCCGCCTGCCGCCGGCGCGCTTCCGACGCTGAACAGTCGGCGTGGTCAAACTGCATGACGGCGGAGAGCGCGCCTGTGAAGGAGGAGCCCGAGTGGGGCGAGTGCGGCGTGAGCGACGCGGCCGCGGCAGAAGGCTTGTACGCCGACCACGAGGTCAAAGAGGAATTAGTAATTGGACCTGAGGTGGTGCAACAGCAGGATATCGCTTTTTCAATGCAAAGTAAGCTACCTGATAACTTATGTGAATCATTTAGGTACAGGGAGCATATGTAAGACAGTGCTTATTAAAATTGTTTCCACCGGATATTAAAAGGTATCATTTCATAAGATATTTGATGGATTGTGGAATGACGAAGGATAATAGAGAGAGGTATGATATTATACCTGGCTGGTGTGACCCTGTTTCATGGAACAGTTAACACAATATTGAGTTTCCGGCATCAGAAAAAGCAGTATTAGGACAGGTTCAAGTTTATTATTCAAGTATATTTATCTATACTAATATTATAAAGAGGAAAAATTTGATTGTTCGTTAGTTTGTTTGTTTGTTTGCATTGAATAGGCTCTGAAACTACTGGACCAATTTCAAAAATTATTTTGCCGTTAGAAAGCTACTGACGCCAATTCACATAAAGATAATTAATAAAGGAATATTTATTATATACATATTATGGAAATCGGTTCTTACTGTAGATTTTCTATCAACCTAGGTGTTAATATGGCGGTAATTATTATGTTTTAAATAAATAACAGGCTCTGCATCAATTGTACTTGTTTATTCACCATGTAACCAAAATCATCTGATAAAATACGGGTAGAAATACAACCTGTCACGTGATCGCTCCTTAAATCTACCTACATAATACCTTCCCCTTAAGTATTTTAATTACATCATTTAGAATCAACACATTTATCATAATAATCACGTCTACACTCCTATAATTTGGGCCCACTCTTCTGGTGGTGGTATTGTCACATCCGTGTTATCATTAGGTTCACAATCATCAACATTATCATAGTTTTGAGTCTCATCCGGTGTAACTCTAGGTAACCTTGTTCTAATCAGCTGATCCACATGCCTTCTGTGTGTGGCTCCGTCTTCGGTCTTTACTTCATAAACGGCTGGACCAACCACGGCTGTTACAACCCCGCGCAGCCACTTCTGGTTCATGTTATAAAGTCTGAATAAAACATGATCTCCTGTCTTGAATGTCTTCTTTAGATTCTCTTCATTCCCTTCCCCTACAGTTTCTGACTTCTCTGAATAGTCTGAGTCTGGATGTAAGGGTGTGAGGGCAGTCCTGAACTTCCTGCCGTTAAGCATCTCTGCAGGGGTCTTACCCGTCACAGTGCTTGGTACAGTACGCATATGAAATAGCACTTTCGCTACTCGCTCTGACCAAGTCATAAGGGACTGTTTCTTAAGTTTAGATTTTATAGTCTGTATAGTCCTCTCGATTTGACCATTAGTGGCCGGATGATATGGCGCTCCAGTGATGTGTTGAATCCGGTTCTTTGTCATAAAGTCTTGAAACTCCTTTGAGGTAAATGCCAGTCCATTGTCAGACACCACTATGTCTGGTAACCCAAAGTCAGCAAATATTTTTCTTAGCAGGTCGACCACTGTTTTGCTTGACATGGAAGGCACTATTTCGATTACTGGCCACTTGCTATAGGCATCAACCAACACCAGAAACGTTCTATTCATGAATGGCCCCATGAAATCTATGTGAACTCGTGACCATGGCTTGGTAGTTGGCTGCCAAACATGTCTTGTAACTGGGGGGTTGTTTCTACCTGACTGACATTTCTCGCACAGTGCTACCAGTTCTTCAATGTCATTATCCAAAGAAGGGTACCATATGTATCCTCTAGCTGTCATTTTAGTTTGTACCATTCCATAGTGGCCTTCATGCAGCTTTTGTAGTACATTCTCTTGTAGGGCTTTGGGTATTACTACTCTGTTAGACCATAAAATGCAGTTCTTGTTTAGTGTCAAGTAATCTCTCCTTCTATGGTAGGGCAGTATTTCAGGGTCCTCTATTGTGTTTGGCCAACCATGTAGAAGATAATATTTGACTCTTTTCAACACCAGATCCTTATCTGTTTCTTTTGCTATAGCCTTAGAGTCTATATCTGATTGTTCCAGTAAAAACACGTCCTGCTCATCATCTTCATGATCATCTTTAGTGTGTGGAGTGGGCCATCGACTGAGACTGTCAGCATTGCCCATGTCTTTCCCAGGACGGTGTTTTAGCTCATAATTAAATGTGTTCAGAGTTAATGCCCATCTTAACATTCTGTTAGAAACCAAATCTGGTATTGGTTTGTTCCGGCCAAAAATACCCAAAAGAGGCTTATGGTCTGTGTATATTGCAAACCTCCTTCCCAGCAAATACTGTCTGAATTTCTTCAGGCCAAACATGATCGCTAAGGCCTCTTTATCTATCTGAGCATAGCGGCGTTCATGAGTTTGCATAGTTCTTGAACCCATTATGACGGGCCTCTCTGTGCCGTCATCCATTTTGTGAACCAATACTGCTCCTACTCCATATTCGCTTGCATCACACAGCATGTAAAGTTCTCTCTCAAGGCTGTAATGCACTAGCGTCAAGTCTGAAGTAAGCAGCGACTTAGCCTTATCAAAAGCAGCTTGCTCAATGTTATCCCACTGCCATTTTACATTATCTTTCAGCAATTTGTACAGGGGCTCTAACACTATTGTTTTGTCTTTCAGGAATCGCTCATAGAAGTTATATAAGCCTAGAAATGCTTTCAGTGACTTTTTGTTTGATGGAGCTGGTTTTTCAGAAATCTCTTGTATTTTCTCTTTTGACGGGTGCACCCCAGTTCCATCAATCTCATAACCCAAAAAGGTCACTCTTTTGGTCGAAAAACAACATTTAGCTCTATTTAGTTTTAGTCCGAGGTCTTCAAGCCTTTTCAATACAAGCAAAAGTCTCTCATTGTGTTCTTGCAACGTTGCGCCGCAGACTACCACATCATCAAGCAGACAAGCCACTCCTTGTATTCCAGCCAGTAGCGAACTCATCAGCCTCTGGAATATTGCTGTAGCAGCATTGACGCCATATGCGAGTCGATTCATTCTCATCAACCCTAACGGTGTGTTGAGGGTGAGAAGCTCTGCTGTCTCATCATCCACTTTCAATTGATTGTAAGCCTGCTTGAGATCTACCTTTGAAAAATATTTTCCTCCGGCCAAGGCAAAAAAAGCTTCATTCGAAGTCGGCAGTGGGTAGCTATCTGTTAGGCACGATGCATTGACTGTACTCCTGTAATCACCGCACAGTCGCAGTGATCCATCAGGCTTTGGAACTATTGTCAGTGGTGTCGCCCACCGCGAGTGCTTCACTGGAGTGATAATACCATCTGCCACCATCTTGTTTAATTGTTCATTGACCTTCTCACGTAACGGGAACGGAACAGGACGACAGCGCAAAAAAACGGGATTCACTCCTTCCTTACAGTCTATATGCACTAATGGTCCACTGTACTTGTCCATATTATTGTCAAACAACTGTGGAAACCTCGATACAAAGTCCACTGTCTCCTCGGTTACTGAATTCACGCCTTGAATTGAAATGCCTAAGGGCTCGAACCACGCACGCCCTAGTAAAGCCGGTCCTTCTCCGCAACTCACTAACAACGGCAACTTAACAGTTTTTTCGTTGTACACAACGTCCACCATCATTTCGCCCATGATGTTCAACACGTCGTTTGTCCACGTGACTAACTTGATCTTGCACGGCGTCAACTTGCCGGGGAACGCGCGGCGGTAGTGCCGGTACAGACTGTGCGGCAGGATGGAGCGCGCGGAGCCGGAGTCCACCTCCATCGCCAGCGGCACGCCGTTGGCCGTTACCCGCACCATGACGGGCCGCACGCGCGCGGCGCTAGCGCTTGACACGCCGTGCACTCCGTCGTAGATACTGTGATTGTCTTCCGCGCTGTCTTCGTTGACGCTTATGTCGCCGTCTGAAGCTGAGCAACACACATCACATTTATTAACATGTGTTTTTCCCGTTTTATTTACGTTTGCTTCACAGGCGGCCTTAGTGTGTCCTTTCTTATGACATTTGTAACACGTTGCGTTCCGAAACTTGCATCGCAGATTTGTGTGTCGTTTCGCACAATGCACACACTGCTTCGTTTGAACAGCGTTTACATCCATCGGCTCACTCGAGTCAGCGATTGAGCTGGAATTACCCTGAGTGACATCACAATGTGTTCTCGGTAATCTACGATTTTCTTCGTTACTCTCGGTAATGGCCTCATAGTTAAGTGCACGTTGAACCACTCTATCATATGTCAAGTCGTTGATGTCTACTTTTAGAAGCTCCTTCTTTAAGCCGGCATCTCGGACTCCGAGTATGATCTGCTCCGCCACCCGCCGTTCTAGATCACTAAATTTACAACGCGAGCTGATGTCGTGCAACGCCGCCACAAAACTTGTGATTGATTCGTTGCTCCTTTGCTTCCTGTTGTAGAATTTTTCTGTTTCTAATATCGGGTGCGGTGTAGGTACGAAGAATTTGTTCAGCACTCGAACTATTTCGTCAAATTCGACTTCACTTGGCCTTTTCGGTGACAACAATGACACAATCAATGCAAACGCTTCCTTGCCGCATTGAGACAAAAACAAGGCACGTTTCTGCACGCTTTCCAATGGGCCCGACGCCTCCAACGCGAAGTACAGTTGCTCACGGTAGTTCTCCCAGTTGTCCTTATTCGGTGTGAACTTGCCCGGCAACACTATGCTTGCGATACACGATTTGTCACCCATTTTTCGATTTGCACGTCGCCAATATTATGTTTTAAATAAATAACAGGCTCTGCATCAATTGTACTTGTTTATTCACCATGTAACCAAAATCATCTGATAAAATACGGGTAGAAATACAACCTGTCACGTGATCGCTCCTTAAATCTACCTACATAATAGTAATCATTATAATTTCCAAGTCCTACCTGAACGTCCAGTCACAGCTTATTTGTTGTCGATTATCTGCTTCGCTACTGTATGATATTTTTCCCTCTGGTGCCTGGAGATTATTTCCACCGCCTGTTGATAGAATGTGATATCAGCACCAAGTATAGACAAGGTTAACTCGAGGTTCCAGCCTCAGCACAATACCACAATGAACTCGACATACATAGCACTTGGGATCCCATTTACATGTATTCGTAATTACTATGATTAGAAACATTACTATGGCAGTTGTATTTTAACCCAATCTAATACTTAGCTCAAGTCAATCCGCCTTTCAGGATTCAGGGACAAAGTTACACTCCCTTTTCCACTTGCACAAACTAGTTCATTTTATCACCAGTTTTCTCTTTTACCTCCTCTAACAAAATTAGCACCAAAAGTATCTGTCATATAAATGTTACCAGCTACAAATATATAGGATTAGTTCACACGACTTACCATAGGTTCGCGATGATCCGCGACAGCTACATTATCACTGAGTATCTAAATACCTTTTCCTATGGGAACATTAATTTATCGCGGGCGAAGCTGCGGACAGAAGGCTAGCATGTTCATAAAACAAACTCTGTAACTTCTAATTATAAATAAAACTTTACTAGGGTTGACAATATTTTGGCTTTGATATTGAATTATATTTTTATGGGGTATTTTGTACCACGTATGTATATGAAACATTCCTTGGCAGATGATTTCAGCACAACGGTGGAGGATCCACGCAAGCCTAAGTCCAAGTGCACCCGCACCCGCCCCGCGGACGAACCTCGCTGCAATGAGAGCACTGAGCAGCAGCACGGGCTCCGAAGCTGTTTTGTCAGGCTCGAGCGGTTGCCGGTAGGAGACCTGCGCAGTCGCAATGGTGAGTGTTAGGGTCTGACAACACGCGAGCCGACCCCAGGGTGCTGTGGCGCGGTGGACAGCTGAGCTAGAGATGTTCTTGCAACTTGCTAGCTCCGCTTGTGTGTATATAAAATATCTTGGGACAAATTACACCAATTGACACATCCCCAAACTAAGCAAAGCTTGGACCCTAGATACCAGGCAACGGATAACCATACGTATATAATGTAGATAAATAAATACATTCAACATCCATGGCTCAGGCACAAACATTCGTATTCATAATACATGAATGGAAATGGAATTCGCTCCCATCGTCTGTATTTCCGGACAGATACAATCTAGGGCTCTTCAAGGCTAGAGTGAATAGGCTATTACTGAACCAGTGAGTTACACCTTTGGCCTCATCTGCACCTTCCGCCAAGTGAGATAGAGGTCAATCACTGGTCAGTTCGTAATAAAAAAAAATACATTTGTTTTATTATACTGCACTTCTTGTGTACCCTCACTGACGACACAGAACCAACAACCAGAAATAGTTGATCTGTCCAAACAACATGACTATGTACAGGGGATGGTTACAACGCTCTGCCGTCACAATGGCAGAACCAGCATGTGCTCCACCATCTGCATTTGACCAATATACATAATTATTTATATCTTTTTAGAAACAATTACTGTTGCCCGCTTTGTCTACTAAAAATTTAATTATCGCTATCTTGCGGGAGCTATGCAAATCTACGGGATAAAAAGTGGCCCATTTAATGAAATAATATGCAAACTAAATATCTCCTTATAATATTACATTAAGAATCAAGATCGGTATGGTTTTGTCCATGAAGAGGCAGCCGGGCAGACAAGAGGTACTTTCACATAACTACTATATACTAATATGATTTTTATAAATGAAATACTTCATTACAGATGTGCTGAGCAAAGCAGAGCGGAGTGCCTGCAAGCTGAAGCCAGCTGACGAGGCCGGGCCCGCAGTAGAGAGTACACGCACCCGGTCTACTTTGACGACCTGCAAACATGTGCACACAGGACAGAAACCACACAGTTGCGACACGTGTCGGAAGCAGCTTACGCAACGAGGCTCCTTGACTAGACACACACGAACATACACCCCTGAGAAACCGTACAGTTGCGATATATGTCACAAACGGTTTAAACGTGAATCTTATTTGAACTGTCATTTACAAATACACACAGGTTGGAAACCGTACGGTTGCGATATATGTAACAAACGGTTTACACGTAAATCTTATTTGAACTGTCATTTACAAATACACGCAGGTGAGAAACCGTACGGTTGCGATATATGTAACAAACGGTTTACACGTAAAACTAGTTTGAACTGTCATTTACAAATACACACAGGTGAGAAACCGTACAGTTGCGATGTATGTAACAAACGGTTTACACGTAAAACTGGTTTGAACTGTCATTTACGAATACACACAGGTGAGAAACCGTACAGTTGCGATATATGTAACATGCGGTTTTTACGTAAACTTGATTTAAGCAATCATATATTAACACATACAGGAGAGAAACCGCACAGTTGCGATATATGTAACAAACGGTTTACACGTAAATCTGAATTAAACAATCATATACTATTACATACAGGAGAGAAACCATACGGTTGCGATATATGTAACAAACGGTTTACACGTAAAACTGGTTTGAACTGTCATTTACGAATACACACAGGTGAGAAACCGTACAGTTGCGATATATGTAACATGCGGTTTTTACGTAAACTTGATTTAAGCAATCATATACTAACACATACAGGAGAGAAACCGCACAGTTGCGATATATGTAACAAACGGTTTACACGTAAATCTGAATTAAACAATCATATACTATTACATACAGGAGAGAAACCATACGGTTGCGATATATGTAAAAAACAGTTTATACGTAAACATGATTTGAACTTTCATACAAGAATACACACCGGTGATAAACGGTATAGTTGCGATTTATGTAACAAACGATTTACACGACGAAGCCCATTGGTTAGGCATATACGATTACACAAATGTGTTAAACTGTACAGTTGTGATATATGTAAAAAACCGTTTATGCGCAAGTCTGATTTAAACAGTCATATACGAATACACAGGTGAGAAACCGCTTTGTTGCATTGCATGTAACAGACGTTTTACACGATGAGGTAACTTGGCTATGCATATGCTGATACACCGCGCCCCATGCGAAACACACACTACAGCCCATGAGAAACTGCTTTGCTGCGATGTATCAGATGTATGTAACACTAATAGACTACAGGCCCACGTACAAAAAATGTGGGTCATATGAACCACCAGGTGACGTATATAGGACGATATAAGAGCATAAAATAATAAGATTCAACACTATGCCGTCACTTGTAAGCTGTCCAACTGGGTGCTGGTGAGAATTCAAAAGTGCAGGTAAAGTGAGTACATTTTGGTCATATGATTATGTACGGCATTTTTACCATCGATAGATCCATGAAAAATAATAAGAAAGCGCGCAGTGCCGTAAAAAAATGGTGAGCCACAAAGTCGATATTTTCTTTTGATTTTCTGACAATTTCGAGGGTAAATTTGGTCATTTTGATTCTGTACGGCATCAGTTTTATACTGTTTCAATACAGCTTCTAATCCATTATTCCGCAACGCCGTACAAAAATTGTGCGACAAGGGGACAAAATCGAGGGTTGCAACCCCCTCTTTTTCCGTGGTCCGGGGGGTGATTTGACACAACATAAAATTAATTTATTTTGGAAGTATTTTATGCATAGATAATATTTTTTTACATGCCGTACATTTTCGTTGGTCCAAAGGTTTGTAGGGAAAAAACACTCAAGGAACGAACCCATAGAACAAAATGTATGAAAAAAATGGTCTGCATTAAAATGTACGGCATGATTTTTTCCTAATTTATTTATCTTAATACTATATAAAACAAGGGAAAAATTTAGAAAATTGCTATTCTATTAATCTATGAATATTTAAACTTTTGCAAATTCAGTTTTTGTATTTCTCTATAATTTTTTTTAGAACAGTTTCTTTTGAACGGCACTACTATATAACAGTTGTATTTTACAATATCATGTTAAAAAAAAAGTTGCCGTACAGAGTCAAATGATTTTACAGCTTTATAAATCAAGTATACCATGAAATTAAGATAATCATTCAAATGAACAATAATTTTTTGACTGCATTATTTGTAATAGTACTTTTGAGTGCTACATAATGTTTTGGAACCGAAGCCGTACTGTTTCAAATCACCCCCCGGACCACGGAAAAAGAGGGGGTTGCAACCCTCGATTTTGTCCCCTTGTCGCACAATTTTTGTACGGCGTTGCGGAATAATGGATTAGAAGCTGTATTGAAACAGTATGAAACTGATGCCGTACAGAATCAAATGACCAAATTTACCCTCGAAATTGTCAGAAAATCAAAAGAAAATATCGACTTTGTGGCTCACCATTTTTTTACGGCACTGCGCGCTTTCTTATTATTTTTCATGGATCTATCGATGGTAAAAATGCCGTACATAATCATATGACCAAAATGTACTCACTCTACCTGCACTTTTGAATTCTCACCAGCACTCAGTTGGACAGCTTACAAGTGACGGCATAGTGTTGAATCTTATTATTTTATGCTCTTATATCGTCCTATATACGTCACCTGGTGGTTCATATGACCCACATTTTTTGTACGTGGGCCTGTAGTCTAAAAGTGTTTACACAACGGCGGCCCTTTGATAGGCATGTACTAATACACAAAGGTGAGAAACCTTAGGCCGGGTCCGCACTGGTAACGCGTTGGCGACAGAAAAAAAAATTGTCTTGCAAGTATTTCTTTTAAATCACTATCACTACATAGTATAAAACAAAGTCGCTTTTTGCTGTCTGTCCTTCCCTATGTTTGCTTAGATCTTTAAAACTTCGCAACGGATTATGATGCGGTTTTTTTAATAGATAGAGTGATTCGAGAGGAAGGTTTGTATAATACGCAGACGAAGTCGCGGGCAGAAGCTCGTCTATATTAAATAATAAAAAAATATGTATCCAATATCTCGGGTTTTGACGAATGTACCTTATTTATAACGTGTGATTCGAAATATACACTGAAAGCTTTCATTTGATAACACTTAGTCTCTAGAACTTAAAACAACAGCGGGGTCCGCTCCGAAAACCTGGTGGGCAAACTGTGGCCGAACCACGGGCAACGACCGACCATTTCCTATTTGAACATATTAAAAGATTTCGAACTTGAAGTTGGTTTGTTTCCTTTCTTAAACATACATTGAAATCAATATACCTTACACTATCTCTGTGCGGAAGTCATGAGGTGCTGACAGCACAAGACGCTGGCTGCAACAGGATCTTACAACCAGAAAAAACTTTATTTTTTTGTAAAAATTTTCACCTCTACCTCTTGCTATAATCGCTGTCCATTGAGAACACCGACAAACCAAAAGAAAAAAATTAAAAACGTACATTATGTATGTGTAGGTCATATAATAGTACATTATGATACAAGTGTGCTATGTTGGTAATTACACATGAGGCGTATTGTACGCGCGAGCGACAGCGAGCGCGGGTAAGAGAGCCGAGATGTGTAATTACCAAAGCACACGCGTCGCATACGACGTTTTTCAACACATTTGCGAGGAAAAATAAATAAAATTTAGTTAATAAAAGGACTTTAAGAACTTTAGTTTACCTTTGTTACCAGACATTGCTTACCTGGAGCTGCTTTAGAATTTTACTTTATCATTTGGTAATTAACACCTTGGATTTCTTACTGATATAACTGTCCGAACATTGTCCGAACATATTTTAGTATTTCCAGCGACGGACACTACATTTCTTTATTACTTGAACTCGTAATTTTTAAAGTAATAAAATAACAAAGTGGCAAGATACGAAGACAAAAGATGGACCCATCAGATAACAAAATGGCCAGGGCCGTCAGGCAAAAGACACGTTGGAAGGCAGAGAAAAAGATGGGCTGATGATGTTAGGACCATGGCAGGAAAAGACTGGATGACTATTGCCAAAAGTAGAGAAGATTGGAAAAGGATGGAGGAGGCTTTTACCCTAGGGGGGCCACTCGACAAAAGAGTTTAAACTTTAAATAAATATAAACGTAAGAAATGAAATGTATCAACAATGAAACAACTTAAAAATTTTGAAAGTGGAAATAAAGCTTTATTATTATTATTATTAAAATAACAAAGTCTGAATCAACAATATCAGTGAAAAATGGCGGCAGATATTATTTCTCCGCGCCGCGCCAATCCGGTAATATATTACAGCACTTGTGCGTAATAAGCGCAATTATGAGCTTAAATGCAGTGCAATAAGACTCAATTTACGAGCAAGTGTGTTGAAAAGTAATTTCTTAACGGGGTCAGAAAAATCTGCTATATTATTTTAAAATATTTCATATTTGTTTACTGTGATTTCTCTTTGAATACAGGTTTATTATTATTATGATGATGTTAAACTTGGCCAGTGTCACTGTATTCTACCTTTGCAGGCATACACATAAAGTGAACATTATATCCTTGCTCATTAAAAATAATAATTTAAACAATTCAGCTCCACGGCTTTCTTGTTTCTGAAGCTACAGTTTGTCTAAAGAGTTTGAGATAACGGTGCAAAAGAGACATACGAATGGCGAGAACATTTTGATTTAGCAATTGAAATCTAAATATTTATCAAAAAGCTAAAAAATATCAAGATAATTTTGTAAATTTAAAGGATCCTTTTTATGTGGATCGTTAGGCTTATTACCTAACTCGATCGCAATCGCTGATAATTGGCATCGGAATCAGCTAGCTGTCACATTCATACAAGAACTGTCAAATGAACACGATGGCGATTGCGAGCGAGTTAGGTAATAAGCCTACTGCTATCATTATGAATGTTTTTCACCGAACTCTTTGTCATTGCGGGACGTTGTTATAAAGTGCGGTCGAAACTAACTGAACCAACGTGTCTATATCATTAGAGGCATCGTGTAGACTGGCTTCCGACAATTTTTGAGCGTGATTGGGAGTCTAGTTGCTTAGTGTATGTCAATGTTCCAAATTATATAAATCAGACGTGATGTATGGGTATTCAAGTCTTTGTCTTTCATGTGAAGAAGAAATTTTTAAAAATTCAGTAGTGTCAATCTTGTCATGTCATGTCGGCTACGTCTAGTCTATTGGTGGTTGGTGATCTACTGGTCTCTTGTTTCGTCTTCGTTAATAATTCGCGCGTCCCGTTCGTACGCAAGCATGAAAAATCGACAAAATTGTTTGCAAAAAAAGCTTGCAGTCGTAACATAAGTCAAATTGAGCACTGTGAAGCGAAGTCAGTGAATGCACCTTTGAAGATAAGAGTGTCTATTACAAATACCACCCCATTCGTAACATGGAGTCGTCCGCCTGCCGCCGGCGCGCTTCCGACGCTGAACAGTCGGCGTGGTCATACAGCCTGACGGCGGAGAGCGCGCCTGTGAAGGAGGAGCCCGAGTGGGGCGAGTGCGGCGTGAGCGACGCGGCCGCGGCAGAAGGCTTGTACGCCAACCACGAGGTCAAAGAGGAATTAGTGATTGGACCTGAGGTGGTGCAACAGCAGGATATCGCTTTTTCAATGCAAAGTAAGCTACCTGATAACTTATGTGAATCATTTAGTACAGGGAGCATATATAAGGTAGTGCTTATTAAAATTGTTTCCACCGGATATTAAAAGGTATCATTTCATAAGATATTTGATGGATTGTGAAATGACGAAGGATAATCGAGAGAGGTATGATATTATAACTGGCTGGTGTGACCCTGTTTCATGGAACAGTTAACACAATATTGAGTTTCCGGCATCAGAAAAAGCAGTATTAGTACAGGTTCAAGTTTATTATTCAAGTATATTTATCTATACTAATATTATAAAAAGGAAAAATTTGATTGTTCGTTGGTTTGTTTGTTTGTTTGCATTTTATAGGCCCTGAAACTACTGGACCGATTTCAAAAATTCTTTTGCTGTTAGAAAGCTACATTATCACTGAGTATCTAAATACCTTTTCCTATGGGAAAATTAATTTATCGCCGGCGAAGCTGCAGACGGAAGGCTAGCATGTTCATAAAACAAACTCTGTAACTTCTAATTATAAATAAAACTTTACTAGGGTTGACAATATTTTGGCTTTGATATTGAATTATATTTTTATGGGGTATTTTGTACCACGTATGTACATGAAACATTCCTTGGCAGATGATTTCAGCACAACGGTGGAGGATCCACGCAAGCCTAAGTCCAAGTGCACCCGCACCCGCCCCGCGGACGAACCTCGCTGCAATGAGAGCACTGAGCAGCAGCACGGGCTCCGAAGCTGTTTTGTCAGGCTCGAGCGGTTGCCGGTAGGAGACCTGCGCAGTCGCAATGGTGAGTGATAGGGTCTGACAACACGCGAGCCGACCCCAGGGTGCTGTGGCGCGGTGGACTTGCAACTTGCTAGCTCCGCTTGTGTGTATATAAAATATCTTGGGACAAATTACACCAATTGACACATCCCCAAACTAAGCAAAGCTTGGACCCTAGATACCAGGCAACGGATAACCATACGTATATAATGTAGATAAATAAATACATTCAACATCCATGGCTCAGGCACAAACATTCGTATTCATAATACATGAATGGAAATGGAATTCGCTCCCATCGTCTGTATTTCCGGACAGATACAATCTAGGGCTCTTCAAGGCTAGAGTGAATAGGCTATTACTGAACCAGTGAGTTACACCTTTGGCCTCATCTGCACCTTCCACCAAGTGAGATAGAGGTCAATCACTGGTCAGTTCGTAATAAAAAAAAAACATTTGTTTTATTATACTGCACTTCTTGTGTACCCTCACTGACGACACAGAACCAACAACCAGAAATAGTTGATCTGTCCAAACAACATGACTATGTACAGGGGATGGTTACAACGCTCTGCCGTCACAATGGCAGAACCAGCATGTGCTCCACCATCTGCATTTGACCAATATACATAATTATTTATATCTTTTTAGAAACAATTACTGTTGCCCGCTTTGTCTACTAAAAATTTAATTATCGCTATCTTGCGGGAGCTATGCAAATCTACGGGATAAAAAGTGGCCCCTTTAATGAAATAACATTCAAACTAAATATCTCCTTACCAAATTACATTAAGTATCAAGATCGGTAATGGCTTTGTCCATGAAGAGGCAGCCGGGCAGACAAGAGGTACTTTCACATAACTACTATATGTATACTAATATGACTTTTATAAATGAAATACTCCATTACAGATGTGCTGAGCAAAGCAGAGCGGAGTGCCTGCAAGCTGAAGCCAGCTGACGAGGCCGGGCCCGCAGTAGAGAGTACACGCACCCAGTCTACTTTGACGACCTGCAAACATGTGCACACAGGACAGAAACCACACAGTTGCGACACGTGTCGGAAGCAGCTTACGCAACGAGGCTCCTTGACTAGACACACACGAACATACACCCCTGAGAAACCGTACAGTTGCGATATATGTAACAAACGGTTTACGCGTAAATCTTATTTGAACTGTCATATACGAATACACACAGGTGAGAAACTGTACGGTTGCGATATATGTAACAAACGGTTTACACGTAAATCTTGTTTGAACTGTCATATACGAACACACACAGGTGAGAAACCGTACGGTTGCGATATATGTAAAAAAAGGTTTATACGTAAACCAGATTTGAACTGTCATTTACGAATACACACAGGTGAGAAACCGTACAGTTGCGATATATGTAATAAACGGTTTATACGTAAAAGTGAACTAAATAGTCATATAGTAATAATACACACAGGCGAGAAACCGTACAGTTGTGATATATGTAACAAACGGTTTTTACGTAAACTTGATTTAAGCAATCATATACTAACACATACCGGAGATAAACCGCACAGTTGCGATATATGTAACAAACGGTTTACACTTAAACCTGAATTAAACAAGCATACACTATTACATACAGGAGAGAAACCATACGGTTGCGATATATGTAAAAAACGGTTTTTACGTAAACCTGATTTGAACCGTCATGCACGAATACACACAGATGAGAAACCATGCGTTTGTGATATATGTAACAAACAATTTATACATAAAACTTATTTGATCAGACATAAACGAATACACACAGGTGAGAAACGGCATAGTTGCGATATATGTAAAAAACGGTTTTTACGTAAACTTGATTTAAGCAATCATATACTAACACATACAGGTGAGAAACGGCACAGTTGCGATGTATGTAACAAACGGTTTATACGTAAACCAGATTTGAACCGTCATATACTAATACACACAGGTAAGAGACCGTACAGTTGCGATATATGTAACAAACAGTTTATACGTAAACATGATTTGAACTTTCATACAAGAATACACACCGGTGAGAAACGGCATAGTTGCGATATATGTAACAAACGGTTTTTACGTAAACTTGATTTAAGCAATCATATACTAACACATACAGGTGAGAAACGGCACAGTTGCGATGTATGTAACAAACGGTTTATACGTAAACCAGATTTGAACCGTCATATACTAATACACACAGGTAAGAGACCGTACAGTTGCGATATATGTAACAAACAGTTTATACGTAAACATGATTTGAACTTTCATACAAGAATACACACCGGTGAGAAACGGTATAGTTGCGATTTATGTAACAAACGATTTACACAACGAAGTCCATTGGTTAGGCATATACGATTACACGCATGTGAGAAACTGTACAGTTGTGATATATGTAAAAAACGGTTTATACGCAAGTCTGATTTGAACAGTCATATACGAATACACAGGTGAGAAACCGCTTTGTTGCATTGCATGTAACAGACGGTTTACACAACGAGGTAACTTGGCTATGCATATGCAGATACACCGCGCCCCATGAGAAACACACACTACAGCCCATGAGAAACTGCTTTGCTGCGATGCATGTAACAAAGTGTTTACACAACGACGGCGCTTTGCTAGGCATGTACGAATCCACAAAGGTGAAAAACTTAAGGCCGGGTCCGCACTGGTAACGCGTTGGCGACAGAAAAAAAAAATGTCTTGCAAGTATTTATTTTAAATCACTATCACTACATAGTATAAAACAAAGTCGCTTTTTGCTGTCTGTCCGTCCCTATGTATGCTTAGATCTTTAAAACTTCGCAATGGATTATGATGCGGTTTTTTTAATAGATAGAGTGATTCGAGAGGAAGGTTTATATGTATAATACGCAGACGAAGTCGCGGGCAGAAGCTCGTCTATATTAAATAATAAAAAAATATGTGTCCAATATCTCGGGTTTTGACGAATGTACCTTATTTATAACGTGTGATTCGAAATGTACACTGAAAGCTTTCATTTGATAACACTTAGGCCGTGGTCGCTTTCACCCGCCGCACGCGGCCGACAGCGGCCCGCCGCCCGCGGCGTCTGAATGGTGTGTTCGGGAATGCTCGGGAGTGGTCGTTTTCGCCCGCCGCGTGCGGCGTCCCCCCACGCGGCGGGCGAAAACGACCACGGCCTTAGTCTCTAGAACTTAAAACAACAGCGGGGTCCGCTCCGAAAACCAGGTGGGCAAACTGTGGCCGAACCACGGGCAACGACCGACCATTTCCTATTTGAACATAATTAAAAGATTTCGAACTTGAAGTTGGTTTGTTTCCTTTCTTAAACATACATTGAAATCAATATACCTTACACTATCTCTGTGCGGAAGTCATGAGGTGCTGACAGCACAAGACGTTGGCTGCAACAGGATTTTACAACCAGAAAAAACTATTTTTTTGTAAAAATTTGCACCTCTACCTCTTGCTATAATCGCTGCCCATTGAGAACACCGAAAAACTGAAAAAAAAATGTTTAAAAACGTAAATTATGTATGTGTAGGTCATATAAAGTAATTTCTTAGCGGGTTAGATAATCTGCTATATATATTATTTTAATTATAAATATATTTCACACAAAAACTGTCAAATGAACACGATGGCGATTGCGAGCGAGTTAGGTAATAAGCCTACTGCTGACATCATGACAGTTTTTCACCGAAGTCTTTGTCAGTGCGTGACGTTATCAAAGAGAATATAATCACTATCAAAGTGCGGTCGAAACAAACAGAACCAACGTGTCGATATCAATAGACGCATCGTGCAGACTTTGGCTTCCGACAATTTTTGAGCGCGATTGGGAGTCTAGTTGTTTAGTGTATATCAATGTATGTTTCAAACTAGAAATCAGACGTGATGTATGGGTATTCAAGTCTTTGTCTTTCATGTGAAGAAGAAAATTTTAAAAATTCAGTAGTGTCAATCTTGTCATGTCGTCTAGTCTATTGGTGGTTGGTGGTCTATAGGTCTCTTGTTTCGTCTTCGGTAATAATTCGCGCGTCCCGTTCGTACGCAAGCATGAAAAATTGACAAAATGGTTTGCAAATAAAGCTTGCAGTCGTAACATAAGTCAAATTGAGCACTGTGAAGCGAAATCAGTGAATGCACCTTTGAAGATAAGTGTATTACAAATACCACCCCATTCGTAACATGGAGTCGTCCGCCTGCCGCCGGCGCGCTTCCGACGCTGAACAGTCGGCGTGGTCATACTGCATGACGGCGGAGAGCGCGCCTGTGAAGGAGGAGCCCGAGTGGGGCGAGTGCGGCGTGAGCGACGCGGCCGCGGCAGAAGGCTTGTACGCCGACCACGAGGTCAAAGAGGAATTAGTAATTGGACCTGAGGTGGTGCAACAGCAGGATATCGCTTCTTCAATGCAAAGTAAGCTACCTGATAACTTATGTGAATCATTTAGGTACAGGGAGCATATATAAGGTAGTGCTTATTAAAATTGTTTCCACCGGATATTAAAAGGTATCATTTCATAAGATATTTGATGGATTGTGGAATGACGAAGGATAATAGAGAGAGGTATGATATTATACCTGGCTGGTGTGACCCTGTTTCATGGAACAGTTAACACAATATTGAGTTTCCGGCATCAGAAAAAGCAGTATTAGGACAGGTTCAAGTTTATTATTCAAGTATATTTATCTATACTAATATTATAAAGAGGAAAAATTTGATTGTTCGTTAGTTTGTTTGTTTGTTTGCATTGAATAGGCTCTGAAACTACTGGACCAATTTCAAAAATTATTTTGCCGTTAGAAAGCTACTGACGCCAATTCACATAAAGATAATTAATAAAGGAATATTTATTATATACATATTATGGAAATCGGTTCTTACTGTAGATTTTCTATCAACCTAGGTGTTAACATGGCGGTAATCATTATAATTTCCAAGTCCTACCTGAACGTCCAGTCACAGCTTATTTGTTGTCGATTATCTGCTTCGCTACTGTATGATATTTTTCCCTCTGGTGCCTGGAGATTATTTCCACCGCCTGTTGATAGAATGTGATATCAGCACCAAGTATAGACAAGGTTAACTCGAGGTTCCAGCCCCAGCACAATACCACAATGAACTCGACATACATAGCACTTGGGATCCCATTTACATGTATTCGTAATTACTATGATTAGAAACATTACTATGGCAGTTGTATTTTAACCCAATCTAATACTTAGCTCAAGTCAATCCGCCTTTCAGGATTCTGGGACAAAGTTACACTTCCTTTTCCACTTGCACAAACTAGTTCATTTTATCACCAGTTTTCTCTTTTACCTCCTCTAACAAAATTAGCGCCAAAAGTATCTGTCATATAAATGTTACCAGCTACAAATATATAGGATTAGTTCACACGACTTACCATAGGACTTACCTTATTGTTACATAAATGTAATATTTGCAGTGCCCCTACAGGGTTTGATCTTGTATATTGTATCTTGTATCAAAGCAAATAAAAGTTTGAGTTTGAGTTTGAGTTAGGTTCGCGATGATCCGCGACAGCTACATTATCACTGAGTATCTAAATACCTTTTCCTATGGGAACATTAATTTATCGCGGGCGAAGCTGCGGACAGAAGGCTAGCATGTTCATAAAACAAACTCTGTAACTTCTAATTATAAATAAAACTTTACTAGGGTTGACAATATTTTGGCTTTGATATTGAATTATATTTTTATGGGGTATTTTGTACCACGTATGTATATGAAATATTCCTTGGCAGATGATTTCAGCACAACGGTGGAGGATCCACGCAAGCCTAAGTCCAAGTGCACCCGCACCCGCCCCGCGGACGAACCTCGCTGCAATGAGAGCACTGAGCAGCAGCACGGGCTCCGAAGCTGTTTTGTCAGGCTCGAGCGGTTGCCGGTAGGAGACCTGCGCAGTCGCAATGGTGAGTGTTAGGGTCTGACAACACGCGAGCTGACCCCAGGGTGCTGTGGCGCGGTGGACAGCTGAGCTAGAGATGTTCTTGCAACTTGCTAGCTCCGCTTGTGTGTATATAAAATATCTTGGGACAAATTACACCAATTGACACATCCCCAAACTAAGCAAAGCTTGGACCCTAGATACCAGGCAACGGATAACCATACGTATATAATGTAGATAAATAAATACATTCAACATCCATGGCTCAGGCACAAACATTCGTATTCATAATACATGAATGGAAATGGAATTCGCTCCCATCGTCTGTATTTCCGGACAGATACAATCTAGGGCTCTTCAAGGCTAGAGTGAATAGGCTATTACTGAACCAGTGAGTTACACCTTTGGCCTCATCTGCACCTTCCACCAAGTGAGATAGAGGTCAATCACTGGTCAGTTCGTAATAAAAAAAAAACATTTGTTTTATTATACTGCACTTCTTGTGTACCCTCACTGACGACACAGAACCAACAACCAGAAATAGTTGATCTGTCCAAACAACATTACCATGTAACAACGCTCTGCCGTCACAATGGCAGCACCAGCATGTGCTCCACCATCTGCATTTGACCAATATACATAATTATTTATATCTTTTTAGAAACAATTACTGTTGCCCGCTTTGTCTACTAAAAATTTAATTATCGCTATCTTGCGGGAGCTATGCAAATCTACGGGATAAAAAGTGGCCCATTTAATGAAATAATATGCAAACTAAATATCTCCTTATAATATTACATTAAGAATCAAGATCGGTATGGTTTTGTCCATGAAGAGGCAGCCGGGCAGACAAGAGGTACTTTCACATAACTACTATATACTAATATGAATTTTATAAATAATAATAATAATAAAAGATATTTATTCAACAGTTTGCAGTTACATACATATAAAAGTAAAAATACATACGAAATACTTCATTACAGATGTGCTGAGCAAAGCAGAGCGGAGTGCCTGCAAGCTGAAGCCAGCTGACGAGGCCGGGCCCGCAGTAGAGAGTACAGGCACCTGGTCTACTTTGACGACCTGCAAACATGTGCACACAGGACAGAAACCACACAGTTGCGACACGTGTCGGAAGCAGCTTACGCAACGAGGCTCCTTGACTAGACACACACGAACACACACGGCTGAGAAACTGTACAGTTGCGATATATGTAACAAACGGTTTACACGTAAATCTTTGAACCGTCATTTACAAATACACACAGGTGAGAAACCGTACGGTTGCGATATATGTAACAAACGGTTTACACGTAAAACTGGTTTGAACTGTCATTTACAAATACACACAGGTGAGAAACCGTACAGTTGCGATATATGTAACAAACGGTTTATACGTAAAACTAGTTTGAACGGGCATTTACATATACACGCAGGTGAGAAACCGTACAGTTGCGATATATGTAACAAACGGTTTACACGTAAAACTAGTTTGAACTGTCATTTACAAATACACACAGGTGAGAAACCGTACAGTTGCGATATATGTAACAAACGGTTTACACTTAAAATTAGTTTGAACTGTCATATACTAACACATACAGGAGAGAAACCGCACAGTTGCGATATATGTAACAAACAATTTATACGTAAGTCTGATTTGACTAGTCATATACGAATACACACAGGTGAGAAACGGCACAAGTGCGATGTATGTAACAAACGGTTTTTACGTAAACCTAATTTGAACTTTCATTTACAAATACACACAGGTGAGAAACCGTACAGTTGCGATATATGTAACAAACGGTTTATACGTAAAACTAGTTTGAACTGGCATTTACATATACACACAGGTGAGAAACCGTACAGTTGCGATATATGTAACAAACGGTTTACACGTAAAACTAGTTTGAACTGTCATATACTAACACATACAGGAGAGAAACCGCACAGTTGCGATATATGTAACAAACAATTTATACGTAAGTCTGATTTGACTAGTCATATACGAATACACACAGGTGAGAAACGGCACAAGTGCGATGTATGTAACAAACGGTTTTTACATAAACCTAATTTGAACAGTCATATACTAATACACACAGGTAAGAGACCGTACAGTTGCGATATATGTAACAAACAGTTTATACGTAAACCTGATTTGAACTTTCATACAAGAATACACACCGGTGAGAAACGGTATAGTTGCGATTTATGTAACAAACGATTTACACAACGAAGTCCATTGGTTAGGCATATACGATTACACGCATGTGAGAAACTGTACAGTTGTGATATATGTAAAAAACGGTTTATGCGCAAGTCTGATTTGAACAGTCATATACGAATACACAGGTGAGAAACCGCTTTGTTGCATTGCATGTAACAGACGGTTTACACAACGAGGTAACTTGGCTATGCATATGCAGATACACCGCGCCCCATGAGAAACACACACTACAGCCCATGAGAAACTGCTTTTCTGCGATGTATGTAACAAAGTGTTTACACAACGGCGGCGCTTTGCTAGGCATGTACGAATACACAAAGGAGAGAAACCTTAGGCCGGGTCCGCACTGGTAACGCGTTGGCGACGCGACAGCGCAGTGACTAAACGACAGGTAAAGCAGTCATTGAAGCGAAAAATACGGTCTTACCTCCGAATTTTTTTACTGTGAACCGATTTGCATGAAATTTTGGAATTAGGCTCATCTTACCCTTAACTTCAAAAGTGAAAATGATTTGAACTCCGCAACCACCCTGGGGGTGGTTGCCACCCCTTCTCGGGGGTGATTTTTTTTTTTTCAAAATAACCTCGGATATCGATAGAAGGCCTAATTTTAAGCAAAAAATTATTTATAAAGTTTTTCAAAAAATCCAATACTTTTCAAGTTATTGGCAATTGAAAACTCGCAATTTTTTCACGTTTTTCGTCGGTTTTTTGCCAATATCTCCAACAATATACGTTTTATCGAAAATTTTATAAAAAATAAAATTGTAGCAGGTAAAACAATGAACAATTTGGTTTTTTATAAAGTATTCTAAGTGCAATATTAAGCTAGATATTAAAGATCAAAGCCGTTTTTTATTGTGTCTGAAATTTAATCGATGTGGTCAATGCCATCTAGCGGCGAGCAGATGCATTTTATGCATTCTAATACAAAAGGGTTTTGTAGTGCTGAAAATAAGCTTTAAAATGAGCACTATTAAAAGTCTTTTGCACGTAAAATAAGTGAGCTGTATTGCAAATAAGGGGGGCATCTAATGTTTTTTCTTTTAAATCAATGGGTTTCATAAGTGCCATTTCCACCAAAATTAAAATTAATCGTATTCCGCCTAGAATTAACTTTATTATGAAGAGTTTGATAGATAGTATCAGTTTGGCTGCTTCAGGACACATATTTTTCAAAAAAGTCGCTATTAAAAAAAAACAAAATTTCAAATTTTTAAAAAACCCACTTTCTTTTCATAATATCTCAAAAATGACGACAGATACGTATAAAAGTGTACGCATTAAAAATTTAGGCATTTTTCTGACAAACAATTTGGTTTTTTTGTTTTTTCTGTCAAACAAAAATTGACGGAGATATGATTGTTTAAAGAGCGCGCGGCAGCGCAATCACAGCCTCTCTTAAGCCTCTGTTTTTTTTTAATCGTGACTTTTTTGAAAAATATGTGTCCTGAAGCAGCCAAACTGATACTATCTATCAAACTTCATAATAAAGTTAATTCTAGGCGGAATACGATTAATTTTAATTTTGGTGGAAATGGCACTTATGAAACCCATTGATTTAAAAGAAAAAACATCAGATGCTCCCCTTATTTGCAATACAGCTCACTTATTTTACGTGCAAAAGACTTTTAAAAGTGCTCATTTTAAAGCTTATTTTAAGCACTACAAAACCCTTTTGTATTAGAATGCATAAAATGCATCTGCTCGCCGCTAGATGGCATTGACCACATCGATTAAATTTCAGACACAATAAAAAACGGCTTTGATCTTTAATATCTAGCTTAATATTGCACTTAGAATACTTTATAAAAAACCAAATTGTTCATTGTTTTACCTGCTACAATTTTATTTTTTATAAAATTTTCGATAAAACGTATATTGTTGGAGATATTGGCAAAAAACCGAAGAAAAACGTGAAAAAATTGCGAGTTTTCAATTGCCAATAACTTGAAAAGTATTGGATTTTTTGAAAAACTTTATAAATAATTTTTTGCTTAAAATTAGGCCTTCTATCGATATCCGAGGTTATTTTGAAAAAAAAAAAATTCACCCCCGAGAAGGGGTGGTTGCCGAGTTCAAATCATTTTCACTTTTGAAGTTAAGGGTAAGATGAGCCTAATTCCAAAATTTCATGCAAATCGGTTCACAGTAAAAAAATTCGGAGGTAAGACCGTATTTTTCGCTTCAATGACTGCCCTAAATGTAAGTTTGTTACGCTTTCACGCGAAAACTACTCAACCGATCGTCATGAAATTTTGTAAACATATTCTTGGAGGTATTAGAAGTAACATAGGATACTTTTTATTAAAAAAATATATATTTTTATGTCGTCACTGTGACGTTATCTGCGCGGACGAAGTCGCGGGCAAAAGCTAGTTACTTATATATCTAATCTACAGTAGTAGTAGTGTAGTAGTAGTAGTGTGTCTAGCCCACCAAAGCAAGCAAGCAGAGAGAGAGTAATTATACCCAGGCTAGAAAGTAAACATAAAAATCAAGAAGTAAAATTCTTGATTAATTTGATAATACTCACACATAATAGGTACATTTTTATAATACTCACACATACTAGGTACATTTTGATAATATTCACACATACTAGGTGCATTTTGATAATACTCACACATACTAGGTACACTTTAATAATACTCACACATACTAGGTACCTACATTATGTTCTAATAAACTGCACTTCATTTGTCCCCTCATTGACGTGACAGACCAGAATAGCAACCAGAGATAGTTGGCCTGTTCAAATAATACAATATCTGTACAGTCCGTGTCTCCGTGAGCTCTTGGAATGCCTTCAGGCTTCAAGTACCATCAGCCTATTCTAGTATCAAGCCCATAAGAGTGAGTGAGCCAGCAAGAAGCCCAAATGGCACTCTAACAGGCTCGCGGACTGTAACAGCAGAACCATCTGTGTTTGATCAATATACATATTACTTATATCTTTTTTGAAACTATTATTGTTGCCCGCAACTTTGTCTGCTAAAATTTAATTTTCGATATCCCGCGGAATATAGAGTAGCCTATTATAATCAGGTAATGTAACATAATATCTCCCTAACACATTCCATCATCAAGATAGGTAACTAGGGTGTCCACGAAGAGGTAGCCTGAAAGACGGACCTAAGTACTTTCGCACTTATAACATGACTACTGTGGGACTAAATTAATATAAAATAGCCAATTTAGTCACCGTTAATGTATATTTCGTATTCATTAGATCACGTGACACCTAAATCTAACCCTAACTGAATTCTCAACATCTTTCATACATCACCTCGTTCTTCAAATCGAATATTCACTCTCTAACTCTTATATCATCCGTCTCATTCACACCCTCTTACCTTCCGTTCCACGCTACTATACTTGTATGTTTTTTGATAAATGAACACTCCGTTTCAGATGTACTGAGCAGAGCAGAGCAGGGTGCCTGTAAGCTGAAGCCAGCAGACGAGGCCGAGCCGACAGAGAGTACACGCATCCAGTCTACTTTAACGACCTGCAAACATATGCACACAGGACAGAAACCACACGGTTGCGACTCATGTCGGGAGCAGTTTACACAACGAGGCCACTTGACTATACACACACGAACACATACGGCTGAGAAGCCGTACAGTTGCGATATGTGTAACAGACGGTTTACACGAAAAAGTAACTTGGCAAGGCATATATCAATTCACACAATACAGAAACCGTACACTTGTGATATATGTAACAAACGGTTTACGTCGCGTATTCAATTGGAACGTCATATACGAATACACACAGGTGAGAAACCGTACAGTTGCGATATATGTAACAAACGGTTTACACAACAAAGTAACTTGGCAAGGCATATACTAATACACACAGATCAGAAACCGAACACTTGTGATATATGTAACAAACTGTTTACGTCGCGTATTCAATTGGAACGTCATATACGAAAACACACAGGTGAGAAACCGTACAGTTGCGATATATGTAACAAACGGTTTACAAAACAAAGTAACTTGGCAAGGCATATACTAATACACACAGGTGAGAAACCGTACGGTTGCGATATATGTAACAAACGGTTTATATCGCTTACTCAATTGAAACGTCATATACGAATACACACAGGTGAGAAACCGTACAGTTGCGATATATGTAACAAACGGTTTACACAACAAAGTCACTTGGCAAGGCATATACTAATACACACAGGTGAGAAACAGTACGGTTGCGATATATGTAACAAACGGTTTATATCGCTTACTCAATTGAAACGTCATATACGAATACACACAGGTGAGAAACCGTACAGTTGCGATATATGTAACAATCGGTTTACACTACAAAGTAACTTGGCAAGGCATATACTAATACACACAGGTGAGAAACCGTACGGTTGCGATATATGTAACAAACGGTTTACATCGCTTATTCAATTGAAACGTCATATACGAATACACACAGGTGAGAAACCGTACAGTTGCGATATATGTAACATTCGGTTTACACTACAAAGTAACTTGGCAAGGCATATACTAATACACACAGGTGAGAAACCGTACGGTTGCGATATATGTAACAAACGGTTTATATCGCGTACTCATTTGAAACGTCATATACGAATACACACAGGTGAGAAACCGTACAGTTGCGATATATGTAACAATCGGTTTACACTACAAAGTAACTTGACTAGGCATATACTAATACACACACGTGAGAAACGTTAGGCCGGGGACGCACTGGTAATGCGTTGGCGACGCGACAGCGAAGCGAAGGGACTAAAACAAACGTCGTTCTAGTTATGTTCTTACGTAACTCTGTAAGCAGTGTAAGATTTCGCATTGATTTAACGACAGGTGAGAAAATTTTGATTTTGTCTTTCAAGTGTTCAAATCTATCTATAATATAAACATATAAAAAAAATATCTACATAGGTATAATGTTTTTTTTTTATTTCGTATCCCAGGGGTATTTAGCAAAATGCAGAAATCAGTTTTCATAAATGGCTCTTGGTATGCCAAGTTCAAAGATTCTAGTAATAATAGTTACGGAGATAGGACCATTTCAAAGTAAGAATATAAATCCTTTTTACACCCTAACCTGCGGGAATTTCAGTCCTGAAATTAATTTTTAGCCAGAGATATCATTTTTAGCAGTTACGATTACTTGTGTGTCAAATTTCAAGACTAGTAATTGGCATTGTTCAGTTTTTATAAGCTGTGCTTTTAACACCTTTATTTGATAAAATGGACTATTTCAAGCAACTAATTTGAATATTATGCTTTTACGTAGCTTTGTTAATTAATAATAAATATTTTTTCGCTGTTTGATAATTCGTGAATTTAGACAGAATCCCAATCGCCTTCGTTCGGCTGGATATAAAAAAACTGTTTTGACTATGGTTTTGTAGATTTGACAGTGACACGTGACAGTTGCCGTAGGCAAAAATTTTTTTTTCATTTTTGTGGCAAACATTCGATGCTGGATTCTGTCTAAAAACCCGGTCGTTCGGTCAAACAAAGGTTCAAAGTACTTTTACAAAAATATCTGCAATCATAAAGTATTTTTGTAATCGGATAATTGATGGTTTTCGAATTGGGATTGTCTAAAAAAAAATACCTATCCTTTTTATATTTTTTTTGTGCAGAATAGTCAATTATAAGAAACCAATTTCAATATTTTCTCATATAACTCGGTATTTTTTTCACTATTAATTATTGAAAGTATTTTGGTTGATGACGTCAGTTTCCATTGTGACGTCAGAGTTTCCATTGCCGGTGCCACACATCTGCTTATTGGATAAATTGATCATAAAACGTATGTGAAGCGCCGCCATTAACGTCTTTTCTATCTGTGGTGAAGTTGGCAAACTGTCATTAGTATCAATGTCAACATGATTCAACAATAACACAGGAAGATACACGCGATCTTCTCCTATGAATTTTATATTTTAACAATCGTTACACATACCATAACATTCTGCGCGAAGCAGAAAGGTCCATAAACACATACCAGGTATGATCGAGACAAAACAGGACCCGGAAATAAGACAGTAAACTCAGTAGGCAAAAGTAAACCGAAAAACGTAATATTTTCGCTCTCCATTAACATATTTAGCGGAAAATCTTTCATGTGAGCGAATACTGGAGGTCCTTAGAGGTTGGACCGTGCACTTTTTCAACCAAGGAAGCCACTTCGCCCAGGGGTACCTATAGGTAAACTGAGTCGATTCTGACCTGGAGCCACGAGGAGCCATCGTGCAGGGGGGCGTGGGAGGGGGGGGAAGTGTGGCTCCACCGCGCTCCACTCTAAGCTCAATATCTTCGTTAATAAAGTAATTGCATCGTGTTTGGTATCATTTTCGGATAACTTAAGGATGCTGAATTCATTTTTGATATGATAATTATACCTTCTCATATAAAAAAAACGAGATTTTTGAAAAATATGAAAATATGGATTCTTATTTTTTTCAAAAACCTTGTATAATACAAAAACTGCTAGTTAAAACTCTATGAAAAAAATAAGTATGGATAGCCTGTTTATTCAGGATTATAAAAATATATACTTTATTGGTATTATGGTATCCAAAATACTTTTAAAAAAATATTTATCGCCGCGCGGCAGACAGATTTGCTAGAGGCACTTTTCGTTCTGAGCTTGTTATTTGCAAAAGTTAGGCAAATACATCAACTTATATCTAATTATTAGAAAAAATTAAGATGCTGGCTTTATTTCTAGTAAATAAATAGTAATTTTTCATACAAAAAAATTTTTTTTTGCAAAAAATAAATTAAACTCGTCTATATTTTTTGACTAAATCCTTATGAAATACAAAACGTAACGGTGTATACACTTAAAAAAATACTATAAAATAGCCTACTCATTCACAAGTTCAAAAATATATACTTTAATGTTATTATTATCTACCAAAAACTTATAAGAAAATATTTATTGCCGCGCGACAAACATGTGCAGGAGTACTTTGCGCTCTGAAATTGATAATTGCTTACATTTTTTTTTATTTATTTAATATATATATATAAAATAATACAGAATTGGGGTTCACATGCCACTATTGAAAAACCCTCTGGGGGTTTATGTTGTAGTAGGCGAGTTACAGCGGTTCAGTGCGTCGCTAACCAAACTAAGTAGGTACATTGTTGTCACTCTCTAGGTACTTAAGTAGGTATTGAAAATGAATTTAATACTTTAGAAAGGGTAAAAAGGATTTCTTTGAATAAATACGTCAATTTGGCCAAAAAATATCGGTAAATAAATAAACATTCAGTTCAGTAATGTAATTCATACCTTATAAAAAAATGGAATTTGTTTACTAAAGAAATGATAATAAGCAAATAGTAGGTAGTAACAAATGCCAAATTAAAAAGAACATAGTTATTTTATTGCATTTAAAACCTCAGCAATTTCCTCCGCAGCCACAGAGTTCCGTGCATTTTAATTTGAGTTATAAGCAGATGCACCTTCCTGCACACCTCTGCTTGCATCTGCATTTAATTCATTCTAAACAAGCCGTTGCTGCAGCCAGCAAAGTTGTCCAAATAGGCTGCTCTAGTCCAACCCAAGTCAGCAGGACTTGGTAGTTCTGGCATGGGTGTTGAAATTTAGCTCCATACATGACCACCCTGATACACTGCCCGTTTAAAGTGTTGAAGTAATGCGTCTTTAGTTCGGGGCATGTTCTCCAACTGCCTATCTTTTTTTGTAAAGAGAAACTTTCTACACTAATTTACGGATTCATACGTCCCAGACCTAAAATTGTAAAGTGAAAATTAATTAAGTATCTATATAAATACAAATGGAACTTGCAACTTTAAAGCCAGAAAATATTCTTCATAATTTAGACTTACTTGTTGTCGTATATAAAGACTAAAAAGGTATCTAAAACGGACTGTGCTCTCTCTAGATCGCCTTGTATACCTTGTATCGTAGTCCTGCTGTCGCATCTGGATATACACCAGTGTCACCACATGCTACGGCAAGCACAACAACATCGGTATCAACCGCACTATTTATTTACTAGAAATAAAGCCAGCGTCTTAAAATTTTCTAATAATTAGATATAAGTTGATGTATTTGCCTAACTTTTGCAAATAACAAGCTCAGAACGAAAAGTGCCTCTAGCAAATCTGTCTGCCACGCGGCGATAAATATTTTTTTAAAAGTATTTTGTATACCATAATACCAATAAAGTATATATTTTTGTAATCCTGAATAAACAGGCTATCCATACTTATTTTTTTCATAGAGTTTTAACTAGCAGTTTTTGTATTATACAAGGTTTTTAAAAAAAATAAGAATCCATATTTTCATATTTTTTCAAAAATCTCGTTTTTTTTATATGAGAAGGTATAATTATCATATCAAAAATGAATTCAACATCCTTAAATTATCCGAAAATGATACCAAACACGATGCAGTTACTTTATTAACGAAGATATTGAGCTTAGAGTGGAGCGCGGCGGAGCCACACTTCCCCCCCCTCCCACGCCCCCCTGCACGATGGCTCCTCGTGGCTCCAGGTCAGAATCGACTCAGTTTACCTATAGGTACCCCTGGGCGAAGTGGCTTCCTTGGTTGAAAAAGTGCAAGGTTTGGCCCAAAATCGGCTCTAAGAACCTCCAGTAGAAGCACATCGCTGTCCGGTTACACTCTTGCCTAATTATGTACCGAAAGTGCTTCTAAATCTAAACTATAATACAACAATATGAAAGTGAACAGTGGAAAAAACAAGAATGACAGTAACAAGATTGCCCATTTGCTTGTCATCTGTCATAAGATGAATGAAATGTCAGATTGCGGGTCCAAATTGAACTCCGTAGTATAATACACGCGTAAATAGCATAGAATTTGTAACCTTTGCAAATAAAGTACATTTTGGACCGTCTACGTCATGTCTGGGAATATCAAATGAAGGTCATTGCTTATTTTTAGGGTTCCGTACCTCAAAAGGAAAAAACGGAACCCTTATAGGATCACTTTGTTGTCCGTCTGTCCGTCCGTCCGTCTGTCAAGACCCTTTTTCTCAGGAACGCGTGGAGGTATGAAGCTGAAATTTATATCAATTGCTCAGGTCTACTGTCCCTTGAAGCTGTGAAAAAATCAAACTTCTAAGCCAACGCAATCAAAAGATACAGCCGTTTATGCCGCAAATTTCCGCAAATTTTCAACTCTCAAGGGAATCAAAACCTACAAGGTAGTTCCCGTGAACGCAGAATCTTGAAATTTGGTATGAAGGTAGGTCTTATAGCACAGATTAAAGAATAATTGCGAAAACCGTAAATGTGTATGTATGTCTGTATATAGCAGTGACCAATATAAAGTAACCCCACACTGCGTACATTTTGCTTTGGAACAGGGCTCTGCTTACACTGGTTTTAGATATTTATAGATAATGATACGGAACCCTCGGTGCGCGAGTCCGACTCGCACTTGACCGGTTTTCATGTAGTAAATTCATTATAGCAAAATAAAATAAAGTAAATACAGAAAACGATTTAAAAAGCATTTATCTCGAAATGGTTTTCGATTTACTATACATTGTAAAAAAATAGACAATCCCAATTGGAGCATACTAAAAAAAATTAACAATGCCAATTATAGTTACGGAGATGGAACGCCTTTGTAACGGACTTAAACTCGTTTATGCCCTATTCCGAGGGAATTTATATAAATCGTACGACCACGAGGGAGACCTGCTTTAAACCCCACCTGTGTATTGTTCAAGGTATTATAAGGTAGGTATACTAGCTGTTGCCCGCAACTTCGTCTGCATATAATTCGTTTAGCGCTATCCCGCGGGAATTACGCAATTTTACGGGATAAAAAGTAGCCTATGTGTTATTCCCGACTATAATCTATCTATGTTCCATATTTCATCCAGAACTGTCCAGCCGTTCTGGCGTGAAAGAGTAACAAACATCCAAACATACTCACAAACTTTCACATTTATAATATTAGTAGGATGTAACTATGTATTTATTTCAGGATCGTTATAAAAACAGCACACAGAAAAAATGACAGTTCAATTCAACATTAAACACGTAATTTACATCAAATCATCTACAGGATCTTACTCGCTAATCCTGCCGCTAAGTAGCTGTGCTTGCACTGCTGTGTTCCGATGTGGAGAGTAAGACGGCCGGGGAAATTACGGGCACAAGAGGCATTTCATCTTAATTCTCTAGGTTGGCAACGCATCTGCAATCCCTCCGGGGTTGCGGGTGTCTATGGGCAGTGGTGATCACTTACCATCAGGTGACCCACTTGCTCGTTTGCCTTCCTATGCATATTAAAAAAAAAAAGGATGGCCATTTCAAGGCTCCTGAGAAATATACAGGTGGTTTAAATAACCAACCGCTTCATAGGCATACAGTAGGTCAGACAAAAATAGTTCTCCCCACTGGCCATACTAATAGGACAAATCAGTGGGACCGCGATAAAATGGGTGTTTTTCCAGACCGTTACAACAGGGATCTTAAAAAACAAGTCTTCTATTTTCTCTAAGGGCCGGCATCGCACCCGTAGCCCCCCTATGTTAAGGTCGATTTAGGCGAAGACTATTTACAGCCGCCTAAATTACGGCGCCTAAAAAAGGCACCGTCACATCTTCAGACCGTTTAGACAATGACTATTTTCAGCCGCTTAAATCTCGCCGCCAGTGACCAGCAAACCGTTTACACGGTGCCTTTTCAGTACCAGGCTCAGCACACCGCCACGCCGCATCGAGGGGGGCGGCGAGGGACGCGGGCGGGTGGCACTGGCGCCGAAAAGTAGACTCGTGTTCTATTCCGCGCCAGCGCTGGCATGCCGCGAAAAAATGGCGCCGAAAGTGTTTATACGGTGCCTTTTTTAGGCGCCGTCATTGAGGCGGCTGTAAATAGTCTTCGTCTAAATCGATCATTATGGACGTTCACGTGCGGCGGCGATTGCTTTTCATCAGGGGACCTGCATGCCGCAGGCTCGTTTCCCTCCCTGGCCCTCTGTGGGCGTAAATTTAAGAAAAATATGTTGGCATAGAGATTAAATCGTGTGAGAAAATAAACTACTGGTTATTAATATGTATGGAAAAAAAAGGAAATGGGGAAAACTGCGAACGGAAAAATAAATATCGGGGAAAAAAAATATTGGGTAATTGATCTATACAGTCGGCAGTGAAGGCGGAAATAAAATGTCAGTGAAATTGTAATTTATTTATTTATAATATTACAGTACAGAGTTACAGACTTGGCCACATGCTAATTTTAGGAATATACGTAAACTATAGGAACAGGGGCCCGATTTTTGAAAGCACATGTGTGAAAATACCACTGAAGAGGTGAATAATTATGCTGAATTTGAAATACGAGTAGCATAGGCATAGCAGACAATCACAGCTCTCATTAATCTTGTGAACTAGTCAAAACTTTGATTAGAGCCGTAGTTTTGGAGATATAAGCCGATTTGTACCACTTTCGAGTGATGTGCTTTCAAAAGTCGAGCCCCGGTACCACAAATCAATGTTTTTTTTTGTCAGAATACAGTGAAGTGAAACATATCGATCTTTAAAATATTTAAATCTAGTTTCCTGCATGATATTGTATGTTAAAAAAAGATGGGCAAAAGAGGCACAGATTTTTGGTTTGTATAACGAACACCCCAGGGTTCTGGTAGAATACCAGCACTGTGAGTTTCCTGCAGCATATGCTGAGTAAGCGCATATCCTCGACATTATCGCATGGCTCTTGCTTTAGGAAACAAAAAATATAGTAAGCGCATGTTCTATATTATTCTTTTCCTTGTATTTTGAGCTTTGCATGTGTTTTTTGTTTAACAAAATGATGTAAATGTCCGTGTATCCAAGCTGCTAGCAAGCATACCAAATATTTGAATAGAGAGCTAAAATCAATTATATAATTAAAACAAAATAATCAATAATAATGTGGAATGGAACGTAAGAGGGTGTGAGTGTGAAGGTGACGGACGATACTATGAGTGAGACGACTAATATTCGATTTGAAGAATGAGATGACGTATGCAAGATGTTTAGGATTTAGTTTAGATTCCGTTAGCGGTAAGATTTGGTTGTAACATGAATGAACGTAATATACTTTTACGGTGACTAAATTGTTTTTTTTTTTTTTATTAATTTAGTCCCACAATGTGTTGAAAATTATGGTTATGTATAAACCGTCTGTGATATACAAAGCATATGAATGGTTTCTAATCCGTGTGTACTTGTTTGTGTCTGGTCAAGCTAATTTTCTGTGTAAATCGTTTGTTACACACACCACAACTGTACCGCTTCTCACCTGTGTGTATGAATGTGTGAATAGTCACCGCCGACTTAGTTGTAAACCGTTTGTCGCACATATCACAACCATATGGTTTCTGACCTATGTGAATATGCATGTGATTGGTCAATAGTGTCTTAAATGTAAATTGTTTGTCACAAACACTGCAACTGTACGGTTTCTTATCTATGTGAGTCAGTGTGTGCTGAGTCAATGCATGTTTTCGTGTGAAACGTTTATCACATATTCTGCAACTGTATGGTTTCTCAATGGTGTGCGTTGGTACATGAGAGTTTAACATTGATTTATATCTGAATGTTTTGTTACACACATCGCAAATAAATGGTTTCTCGTCCTTGTGTGTTTGTTTGTGCTTATTTAAATATGCTTTAGTGATGAACTGTTTGTTGCAATAACGACAGTTGTATAGTTTCTGTCTTGTGCTCATTATGCTCAAGTTGGTGTGTCCACCCCCGGGGCAGGTGGGGGTGTTCCCGGGTGCTCCGTGGTTGCTTGCTGGCTTTGGCTCATGTAGGACCTCTTTGATGTACAGCGCATCTAAAAAGGAATTTAAAACAGCTGTATTAGTAAGAAATAAAAGGGAGATTTGTACATAATTTTTGCCTCGACTTTGTTACTGACTGACTATGGATCTAGAGGTCAAGGGGTTGAATCCCGCTAGGGGCAGTACTTGAATGATGAATATTATGGTCGATTTAGACCAGTGGTTCTTAACCTATCTTGGGGAACGACCTTTTTTTATTTTATTTTTTACCTCATCCATTTCGGAACCAAACGGCAACACTGTTGCACATTCACGCGTTGTCTGGTTGTCACTTATCTAATGAATTTATTAGATTGGCCCCGCGGACCACTTAGGATGCTTCCAGGGACCACCAGTGGTTCGCGGACCATCGGTTAAGAACCACTGATTTATACGAAGACTATTTACAGCCGCCTAAAAAAAGCACCGTATAAACACTTTCAGCGCCATTCTTTCGCGGCATGCCAGCGCTGGCACGGGATAGAACACGAGTCTACTTTTCGGCGCCAGTGCCACCGGCCCGCGTCCCCCGCCGCCCCCCTCGATGCGGCGTGGCGGTGTGCTGAGCCTGGTACTGAAAAGGCACCGTGTAAACGGGTAGCTGGTCACTGGCAGCGAGATTTAAGCGGCTGAAAATAGTCATTGTCTAAACGGTCTGAAGATGTGACGGTGCCTTTTTTAGGCGCCGTAATTTAGGCGGCTATAAATAGTCTTCGTCTAAATCCGTGGTCGTCATATAGCGGCCCGGCAAAGTGGTTTAAGCGTAGAGAGGTAACATACAGACAGACAGAGACACTTTCGTATTTATAAGAGTGTGTAAAGGCTCTTGAAGCTCCTTCACATACTCTGCGGCCCGGCCCTGGTACCCACATTGTCATTTGTGGCCCTTGGCTAGTAAAGTGTGACGACCGCTGGTCTAAATCGACCATTATTTGTACTAGTACTAGTCAGGAAGGTTGATTATTGTTGATGTTGGTGGACCTGGTCAACACCACCGACTCATAATAAGCATCGCAGGTTGAACACCATACATACATGTATACATACATATATCACGTCTTTATCCCTTATGGGGTAGACAGAGTAAGTTAGAAATGGAATGAAACAATTTATTTTGCTTTAGACATGGTAAAAAAGTGATCTAGTATTTAGTGTTGATGAATATGTCTAACCAAATAAATTGGCAAATGCAAACATTAACTTATTTTCTAAAGTGGTTTTTGGTAGTTTGAATTGATGATTTAAAAAGTTTTCATTTTTATTAAACAAAAAAGAAAATATGAATGTTACTATAAATTATTAGTATTGCAGTTATTTATTTTAAGTACTCTTTGATTGAATAAAATGCTTTGTCCTTAAACCATTGAAATAATTTAAATCTGAATTTACTTAGGAGCAACTCAGCTATACACCTTTAATCGTGCTAAGCGTGGCCTTAGGGTTTTGTTACCTTAGGCTCTGTCTACCCCGTAAGGGATAAAGATGTGATATATGTGTATGTGTGTATAACTCAGCTATGTTCCTAGGCAGCTTGTTAAATATCCGTATTGCCATTGGAACAGGGGTCTGTGGACTTTTTGAAATTCTGAAAGTGGTCTGTGACCGCAAAAAGTTTGAACACTGCCATAGTACAAGCTTAGCTTACTTGGCGTTGCAAAAGCGATGTCCTGCTGTTGCACCAGCTCAGGTCCCAATACTACTTCGTCTTTGATCTCGTGGCCGGCGTACAAGCCTTCTGCCGCGGCCGCGTCGCTCACGCCGCACTCGGGCTCCTTCGCCTCCGCGGGCTCGCACTTCACAGGCCTGCTACAGGACTGCGCCGACGGTTCCGCGTCGGAAGCACGACGGCGGCCGGCGGAGGACTCCATGTCACGAAATCAAGTGTCTCGTGATATCCAAACCCAGTTGGAATTCACCGGCAAATCATTTGCACCCTTATGCGTTGGCCAGTGACAGCAATCCAGTTATCGTAACGAGATTGTAATTTTACAATAATAAATTAGGCAATTTACACAATCAACATAATATTTTTCTTGATTATTGTGACTGTGACATATTATTGAAACGAATAGAACTCACAATCTGAGTCAAGAAGCTTATATCCAAATATAAGATATAAGATATAAGCTTCTTGATCCGAGTCGATAATCAGCTGATGGTTTCTAATAAAAGAAACAGCGTTTAGTTATCCTCATTTGCAAAATGTTCCTGCGTTTGCTATTGAATAGGCAGATTTAAATAACCACCACGATGCCACCTATTGAGGAGTAGCAAAGTTAGAGTTAACAGACCCAAACCAAAAGAAGTAACGGGGACTAAAGTTTGAATAATGACTTAACGTGAAATATTCTTTTTTTTTTTTAATATAGTCCCATCGATCGATGCCATGATTTTCTGTGGAAAAAATCTGATTGCTGACAGCGTAAAGTGCAAAATAAAATTCCAATGGTACATTATGTATAACGCTTCGATTCTCTACTCGTCAACAGATGTCGCTAGTCACACAAACCATACCTGTCTGCTCAATAGCAAAATTAAATTTTTGCATTGCATTGAATGCAAGACGTTGTTTAAACCAGCCTCACTTCGCCATTCACTCCATCTTGAGTTTTCATTTGATCTGAGATGCTCATTATATTTTATATAAGTGATTCTATTGTGTAAATAGTATATTACTGCAGAGACAGTTGAGCGGCGTAGTTGTGTCATAGGTCAGAGAATGTTTTTCCACTTTCGAATATAAGTACATAATAATATATCGTATTGCTTTCGACTTCGACAATCGGGCCCTCGAGTTTTGTAGTTGGTTAGTTTTGCTACTCCTCAACGGATGTCGCTACCCGCAAAATATAAGACTGTCTATTCAATGGCATACATACGTTGTCTAAGAACCTCTTGGAAGAAAGAAACTAAAAGCCTTCGCTTCGCTGTTCGGTCTGTGGCTGTCACCAATCTGTCAAGTAAATGTTCAACCGGTCACTTGTCATCACGAGCGTTTATGTGCCTTAAACAGAATTCAGACTGCACGTACTGTCAAAAATGTAACTTACGAAGGTTACGTTTACTGCTTCCTCCACCTTTCTCTGTTCCCCCTTAACGCTCACGTTTGAAGTATGAAACTTTTGCGGCGCGCGCGGGGCAGCCATTACAGTTTCTGCGTCGAGTATGTTAAGTGTTTGCATCGATTAATTTCCGTACAATTATCCGCAAATTGTAATCTACATTTTAGTTACACAAAACGGTTAACAAATAAATCAATACATAAGTAAGAATATGATTGTATCATTTCAGAATCTATTTAAGTTTAGTTAGCTTACATAAATCCCACATTGATCCTGATTATAAGCCATAGTAATTTTTGCAGCATTTTCATTGGTCCTAGTAGTGCTAGTGAAATTAAATTCGTTACACTATTACGTTTAAATGAAAAAGCCAGCAATTTCATTGTTCAAATTTCCCGCGGTTGCACTGAAAGAGAATTTAAATTTGAGGTAAATTCCCACCTTTTGTTGGTTGTTTCAGGTTTTTGTCAAAGCACGTTGTTAGATCGCGTTTAAAAAAAACGTTACTATCGTAGCTTGCATTTGACGTATCCTAAAGCTCAAACCAAATGTATGAGAGATAGTCATCTAATACGTTGTATCTCTTAGTAGTCTGTAAAACGAGGGTATTCTTAGCCATATATTGTAACTTTTTTTTATATATATTTTTTAACTGCTTTCTGGACAAAAAATCTTTTCTATGATTAATTTTCGAAATAAAAGAAACAACAAATTAATATTCATTTATTTTATAATTGGAGGCTTCTTCAGGGACGATATGCACGTACTACTTACATGTAAAGTTTAGTATTGCCAGTAAAAAAAAGTTACCCCTACTCCTGTGAAATACTATGAATTAATCAAAGTGATTCACAAATTAATTTGATTTACTCTTTTCCACATAAATAAACATAACTTACTTATTACATAAATAATTAAGTTACCTTTTCCACAGAAATTCAAGACGAAAAATAAATCTCATCGCACATTCTCATTGAATTTAAGATGCTTGGCAAGAAATCAACGAGAGTGGATAGATACAGTATTTTGTTTTTGTGGCATGTTTTTAGGGTTCCGTACTTCAATTAACAAAAGCGGAAACCGTAGACTTATGATCGCTTTATGTCGGTCCGTCCATCTTTCCGTCTATCAAGATCCTTTTTCTTAGGAACGCGTAAAGACATACAATTGAAATTAATCCCCAATACTAAGGTTTGTAGCCTTTTCATTTAATTTCATTTATTTATTCCATAAAAAAATACATTTGTGTTGGACATTAATTTAAACTAAACTAAACATTATTATTTAAAGCTATGTAAAAATCAAATCTTGAAATGAACGCAATCAAAAGATGCAACTGTTAAAAAAGGAGTTTCCATACAAATTGCCGTGACCCCAAAAAATAGAGGGCACTAGAAACATGAAGTTTGGTATGAAGGTAGTTCTTATAGCGCAACTTATGAAATGAGTCTAAAATCTATTTTTTTGTCTGTCCATGTAAGAAACCAATTTAAAATGATTTTGCTCAGGAGCAGGGCTCTGCTAACACTGGATTCCATATTTACTTACCGAATCTGTGCGAAACCTTGGATGCCTAGGATTCCAATGACCGAAGTGTTATCTTTATTGCCGTGTTGTACGCCAGAGATTGGCCTCTTTCACACCTGATAGAAAGTATAGACAGTAGACGAGGCCGACGGTGTAACTCTAACTCCAACCTCTGCTGGTTGGAATTTGTCAGTAACGTGCTTGCGGATTATTGTTTTGATTACTCTGATCAATGAATTGTCTTTATTGATCTTGTTTGATTAGGTCTACCTACTCTGAAATTCGAAATTTTTAGTTCGTAGCATGGCGTTTTTCTCACTCTTATATTAAACACTATTCGTTTGAAGTTAAACTCTTTTTAGTCGTGTTTTTTAAAAAATATTGTGTAATCCTTAATTTAAAAATAAAGTCTAAAATTGATTTACTAAGTCAAAGCTGAAAACTTAAATACAACTAGTTCCTTAAAGTTTGATCAATTCTGAAAAAAGTGTCTTTTTTAAACGGCTTTCGTACATTTTGTCACATTAGCTAAAACGAATTATAAAACAAAATGAATGAACATTAACACATTGTTGGTCAAAAGTGAATTAAGATCGAGAAAAAAAACATTGGTTATGCTCTAACATAAAAAAAAAATCAATAATAATGAGAATAGGGTAAAAATATTTTTAATAATGGTAACATTAAAATGACGGCCATGGCAGTTCGGTCACGCGAAAAAAATGTGAATTTGTGATTAAAAATTTCAATGTTTTAACAAAGCTATTTAGTTTAATAACAACTTTATTGTTTAAACGAACAGTTCCAAGGAGTTCGTATTGGTTATGTGTTCGAAATCGTGCAAGTTTTGGAGGGAAACAGCAAGTTTCTTTCTCACGCTCGAAATGTGTTGTTAAAAAAACTGTGTTTTTTTGTATCAAATGTCCGTCATAGGTGCGTTTTTTTACCTTCATAAAATATCGATTAACTCTGCCTGCTCCGAGGCGGCCTTTGGTGTGTCGGGGAGGCTTTCTGGGAGGTTTTTAAGCCTTTGTTTACATAATACATTAAGTTTTTCGGTGTTTGTATACATGTGAATGCTTTTAATTATGCCTGGTGATGTGGCCGTCGACTTATTATCGTGTTTTCGTCGTGTTCAGCTCCTCGCCATTTATTATTGAGTGGAAACACTTAAGTTGTTAATAATCGCAAATTGCATGCATTTCTGACGTTATCAAGTTTACTCGATTATGGTGCATATTTGCTAGGTGTTAAAGGTGTGTTGTGTTGTATGTGGATTTGTGTATTATTTTTTATTTATGTAGCTGGAATGTTGTATTATAATATTTGATGTGGAATTAAGTTTATGTACTTTCATTTATTTAATTACTAGCGACCCGCCCCGGCTTCGCATGGTATATTATGCATGTATTATACATACAAACCTTCCTCTTGAATCACTCTATCTATTAAAAAAAACCGCATCAAAATCCGTTGTGTAGTTTTGAAGATATAAGCATACATACGGACATGGGGACAGAAAAAGCGACTATTTTATACTATGTAGTGATAGACAGTATCAGTGTAGTATTTTCAAGTTAAAAATGTGTGATCTCTTTCTCATAAACCAGAAACTAAAACAAAATAGAAAAACTTCCTGTGGTTTTTAGTTTTTTTTTAGTCATTGACTTAACTCAGTACACTGTTACCATCATCACCAGTCAATGTCCAACAATGATTTTTAATTTTTTAAAGCATGAGTGAAAATACCACACGGAAGTGGTGAGAAATTGTGCTGATTTTGAAATACAAGTAGCTTAGAAGACAATCACAGCTCTCATTGATCTTGTGAGTTCTAGTTAGTCAAAACTTTAGAGCTGTAGTTTTGGAGATATAAGCTGATTTATACCACTTTCGAGTCATCAACCCATAAGGGATAAAGATGTGATATATGTATGTATGTATACAAGTGATGTGCTTTTAAAAATCGGGCCCTGGGTTGCAATTTTTCCATTTCAGTAATTGAAAGTGGCCATGTTAAGGTCATATTTATGACGAACCAAACACTGTGATAACTTCACTGCTGAGTAATTTTAAGGTCAATTCATTGTCACCCAATTAATAGTTATAAATAATAAATAAATAATATCTTGGGACAATTGACTCCAATTGACCTAGCCCCAAACTAAGCAAAGCTAGTAATATGGGCACTAGACAACGGATAAACATACTTATTACATATATACTTAAATACATATTAAACATCCAAGACTCGAGAACAAACATTCATATTTTTCATATAAATATCTGCCTCGACCGGGGATCGAACCCGGGACCTCAAGCTTCATAGTCAGGTTCTCTAACCACTGGGCCATCTGGTCGTCAGTTCAGTCTATGAGCTTACCTCTTTCAAAAGAGTAATCTATACTAATATTATAAAGAGGCAAAATTTGATTGTTTGTTTGTTTGCATTGAATAGGCTCCGAAACTACTGGACCGATTTCAAAAATTCTTTTGCCGTTAGAAAGCTACATTATCACTGAGTGACATAGGCTACTTTTTACCGCGGGAGAATACCTTTTCCTACGGGAAAATTAATTTATCGCAGGCGAAGCTGCGGATGGAAGGCTAGTGAGTTATAAGTTGCCATTGTCAAATCCGACAAGTTGTGAATATTGATGCGGGGTGCGATTTGGGTTACCTCCGCGTGTCGCCAAGAACTGTGGTTCGGTTTTGGATCCATCCGGGGGGAAGAGCAGTGCTTGGCCCGGTGCACCGTGGGCATCAATTAGATTTCCTGGCAGTCAGAGGGATATCATTATCCGTTGGCCATGAGCCTGACAGTGTTAAGGGGGCCTTTTGACCGTGTTCTACCGTGCCGACATTTTGTCACAAGGTTTTGGAATATATTTTTAATCTTTTCGATGCTGGTCTGGGAGCAAAGAAAAAACATAGAATGTACCAGTCGCTTCTCTACCCGCGCAGATGGCAAAAGCCCATCGAGGGAATGGGCGATTATAATAGGAATCATGTTATAGGCGATGAGGCTAGCAACCCATCACTATTTTGATTCGATTTTCCACCTATACACCCACAATCTTGCTAAATATGGCCTGTAGGTGCCTGTTACCTTAGGCTCTGTCTACCCTGTAAGGGATAAAGACGTGATTTGTGTGTGTGTGTGTGTGTGTTTTAATCGTTTGATACTGATGAAACCATCACCTAAAGACAAGACCTACATTTTATGTTTTTTTGTTCAAGACCAGCTTGGAAGGCCATATACGGAAATGTTCCATATTAATTTTAAGGCATAATGTTCTAGTGACTGGAATTAGGTATACTTATTTAAATATCTGTTGAATATTCATCACATTTTTGCCTATTTCAAATAGAGGACAGTTTTAAAACCATTGTATGGTAAAATAAACCTAACCTAATTACCTTCAGTTGGTGTTTAGGTAGGATTCATTTGTAACTAGCTGCTGCCCGCGACTTTGTCTGCAAAAAATAGTTTGTCGCTATCCCGCGGGAACTATGCAATTTTCCGGGATAAAAAATAGCCTATGTGTTAATCTAGGGTATCAGCTATCTCCGTTCCAAATTGTATCCAAATCCATTCAGTAGTTTTTACGTGAATGAGTAACAAACATCCATACTTACAAACTTTCGTGTGTATTATATTAAGTAGGATTTGCTAATTTTAGAAAATGATATTTTTTTTAATTCCGATTTTTGATGATTGAGGAAGACGTTATAGTTACGCCACTGACTCCAATAGTACAGTGATTGAAAATATTATTTTTCTTATTCCAGGTGCAAATCAAAATGGATCCGAACATGGCAACCGAAATAGATCCTTTGAGCATGTACGAGTATCCATCTTTCAATTACCACCCGCTCCATTATAGCTATCCTTACGATGTGAAACTAGAACAACCCAATTATGTGAACAACAATGTCACTTTGAACCATCCAAACATACCGGTTGCCAGCCATCCACCACAGAACGTACCGGAGACAAGCGAGAATGAACCACGGCCACCCAACGGTCACACAACAGATGGAGAAACCAAGGATACAGACGTCAAACCTGTGTTCGATTTGGGTAAAGTCAAGAAGGAGACAGGAAAGAAGAGCAATTACTGGTCCCAGAAAATAACGGATGAGAATTTTCCGTTTTACGCTTGCGCTCTCTGCAATGTCAGTTATAAGCTGCTCCGGGATTTGGATTCCCATTTGGTTGATCATAAGGAACGTTTGACTAGCTACGACTTGCGGATGAAGAGCAAGTTGAAAAAGAAACAGTTGAAGAAGGAGCAGAGGAAGTTGAAGAAGATGTCTAAAGAGGTGAAGCTGGAAGTGGAGATTAAGCCGGAGGATGGGTACATTGGTAATGAGAAAGCGGAGGACTTTATAAATAATTCTAATTCTAAAGTTAACGACACTGTGAATGATAATACGCTGAGTAAAGATATAGTTGATAAGGTGACGGAGAAAGTGCAGGAGATCTTAAATAGTGCTGGTACTAGTGAAGGTGTAAATAATGAAACGAGTAGTAATAAGGTGGCGGATAATGTGGATGTTAAACATGGAGAAACGAAGGTTGGAGAAAAGGAGGTGGAATACAATAAGGATTTGGAGAAGATTTACAAGTGTTCGGCTTGCCAGAAACAGTTCTCGTTAAGTTATTATTTGAAGCTACATGTCAGATCTCATACAGGTGAGTTTATGTATACATGTATGTCCGGTTATTTTGAATGAATAAATGGGATAATTTTTTTTTTTTTTTTTTTTTATATATGAATAGGAAGGCAAACGAGCAAGTGAGTCACCTGATGGTAAGTGATCACCACTGCCCATAGACACCCGCAACCCCGCGGGGTTGCAGATGCGTTGCCAACCTAGAGGACTAAGATGAAATGCCTCTTGTGCCGTGTGTGTGTGTTAATTGAAATGGACAAAGTACCCGGGCATAATTGCGCATCTGCCTTCTCAGCTAATTTCGGCTTTCTTGTCTCGCTCTAGCTTACTTGACGCCAATTGTCTCTTTCTAAAGGCCGAAGTGAAATCTTTATGGCTTTGTACTCTGGTGTTCAATAATAGTTATTTGTTATGCAAGGCTGGAAAGTTGGCGTATTGAAATCCGAGGAAGCGAAGGATTCCACTATAGAACCACGAGGAAAGCAAGCGGTTCAAAAGAATAATCCTCTTGCTCGGGATTCAAGGCACAAGACCAGTGGCGTAACTATAGTGTGGCAGTAGTGGCAAAATGCCATGGGCCCCTAGCTCTACGGGGCCCCCAACTGGCTTGGTTTAGAGCACAGAAGGAACGCTGATGCACTTCTTTATATTGAGGAAGGAGCCCCATCTGACGAATTTACCACGGGCCCCAGACGTTATAGTTACGCCACTGCATAAGACACTGAACAACTTTGCTGCCGAGCGAAACAAAATCTTTCCACTTGTTCCCCGTACATAACTTAACGTAACCAGTAGGCTTATTACCTAACCCGCTCGCTATCGCCATCGTGTTCGTTTTGACAGTTCTTGTATGAATGTGACAGCTAGCTGATTCCGATGCCAATTGTCAGCCCATACGTGAACTGTCAAAATGAACACGATGGCGATTGCGATCTTTTTTGCAAATGCAATTTCTATGCTGGTAGCTCTGTAGCACTTTTATATTTAGAACTAGCTTCTGCCTGCGACTTCGTCTGCGTAGAATTATATTAATCACTCTATTAAAAAAAACCGAATCAAAATCCGTTGTGTAGTTTTGAAGATATAAGCATACATAGGGACATAGGGACAGAGAAAGCGACCTTGATTTATACTATGTAGTGATTAACAATTTTTCAAGTTTTTTAATGTTCCGTGTGAAATGTTGTATGAGCCACTCGGGAGTCAAATTATTTTCATCTTGGGCGCAGTGGCGTAGCTGCTTAGGGGCTAGGCGGTGCACTGCCCCAGGGCCCTCAAGCTCAGGGGGCCCGCGAATCCTTACCAGAAGTAATATTTTTGCATGATACAACCTAACCTAACCAGTTTAGATAGTGTGGGGCCTCATTTTTTATTTGCACTAGGGCCCTTGGTTACCTAGCTGCGCCACTGCTTGGGCGTTAACACTTGAATCCCTCATTACGCTCTGGATGCAATGTAGCGCCCTCGCCGTAAAGACAACGTTTTGCTCCCTTGTGACACAAATAATTAATGCTGTTATATTTGTCGTTTCAGACGAGAAACCGTACACTTGTAGCGAGTGTGGGCAGTCGTTCATCACGGCCAGCAAGCTGGGCCGCCACAACAAGAGGATACATCTCGCCATCAAGTACCAGTGCCGGATATGCTATAAGATATTCACCAGGTACGTTTTTTTTTTTTGATATGAGTAGGAAGGCAAACGAGCAAATGGGTCACCTGATGGTAAGTGATCACCACTGCCCATAGACACCCGTAACCCCGGAGGGATTGCAGATGCGTTGCCAACCTAGAGGACTAAGATGAAATGCCTCTTGTGCCCGTAATTTCCCCGGCTGTCTTACTCTCCACGCCGGAACACAGCAGTGCAAGCACTGCTACTTAGCGGCAGGATTAGCGAGTAAGATGGTGGTAGCGATCCGGACGGACCTTGCACAAGGCCCTACCACCCGCAAAACGTTCGAAGAATCACGTTACTATAGGGGCCATTCAATTATTACGTAAGCAGATTTTTTACATACATGCACATACACAAATCACGTCTTTATCCCTTACGGGGTAGACAGAGCCTAAGGTAACAAAACCTACAGGCCACGTTTAGCAAGACACTGAGGGTGTAGAGGTGGAAAGTGGAATCAAAATAGTGATGGGTTGCTAGCCGCATCGCCTATAACATGATTCCTATGATTTTCGCCCTTTCCCTTGATGGGTTTTTACCATTTGCGCGGGAAGAGAAGCAACTGGTACATTCTATGTTTTTTCTTTACTCCCAGACCAGCATGGAAGTATTTTTTTTACAATTATTTACCCCCCCCCCCCCTTGTCAGCAAAAGTAAGCAAACCTCTTGCCCCCCCCTCCAAGCTTACGTAAGCATTGGTACCTATATGCATTTTTCTTTTAATGGATTCTGTTTTTTATTGATTCGTGAGCAGCATTTTCGAATCTAAACTGCTGACGTAATCACCATATCGACCCACCCACCATGTCATCAAAAATAAGCAAAGCAAAGACCCCCCCCCCCACCTCAAGCGCTTACGTAATACTTGAACGCCCCCATACCGAGATGAACAAGTCCCACTGCTGGAAGTGGCGTAACTATAACGTCTGGGGCCCGCGGCAAATTCGTCAGCTCCTTCCTCAATATAAAGAAGTGCATCAGCGCAGCGGCCCTTCTGTGCTCTAAACCAACTCAGTTCGGGGCCCCCTAGAGCTGACTGCTGGGCATAGGGCTCTCGCAATGGCTTGGGCTAGAGTTAACGCGGGCCCAGTGCGGATTGGGAACAATAAAATACAATACAATAACTTTCAACATGAAACTACCGTGAGACTCAATCATAATTACACATAAACGGGGCGAGCGCTCTTGGAAAAAGGACTTCGAAATAGTCCGAAACATGTCGAGCATCACTCGACTTTTATACGTGAGTTATCCGTTTATGTGTAATTATAATACAATAACTCTTTATTGAACACCACATATAACAACCAAAACAGAAAAAGGTATACAGAATATTACAAGGTAACAATAACCAGGCAACCATAATGGACTGGAGAACAGAACAGATCTGAGCAGATGGTGCAATTTAGTTTTACCTTACTATGACGTCTTAACTCGGTCTGGGAGTAAAGAAAAAACATAGAATGTACTAGTTGCTTCTCTTCCCGCGCAGATGGTAAAAGCCCATCGAGGGAATGGGCGAAAATATTAGGAATCGTCTAATAGGCGATGCGGCTAGCAACCCATCACTATTTTGATTCCCCCTTTCCATCTAAATGCCCACAGTCATGCTAATCGTGGCCTTTAGGTCTTGTCAACTTAGGCACTGTCTACCCCGTAAGAGATAAAGACGTGATTTATGTATGTTTGTATGTATATTGGCTAAATCGCATTAAGACGTCATGGTAAGGCTCCAGGCCTCTTCTCAGGATGAGAGGGTTTGTGCTACAATAAATATGTTTTATAACATTTTCAGATTTGAATACCTGACGCGGCATTTCGACAAAAAGCACGCCGAGGACAAACTGGAAGGAGAGCCGTATGGTGAGTTATACACACTAGCTCTTGCCCCCAACTTCGTCTGGGAACAAATCAATAAATATTGAAATATTTGACAATAACCACATTGACCTTAGACCTATGTTTTAAAAAAAACTGATTTGCTGCCAATGCAACAACTAGTTTAGAAAAAAAAGCGAGCTCGAATTTAGCATTCTTCATTCGGTAAAACTTTAAATAAAAATAAAAATGAGTGATTCAAGTGATTCAGAATTCGAATTAACGTGTGATATAATAACGACTGAAGCAAAAGCTGTGGTTTAAAATCTTTTGCCTAGTATTTCCAAAGAAAAATATATCAAAACATATAATAATTTTATGAAATGGCGGGCCGAGAAGAAAGTGAAATCTTTCTCAGAAAATGTATTTATAACATACTTCAGCGAACTATCGAAGAAACTGCAACCTTCAATTTTATGGAGTGTATATTCGATGCTTAAAGCCACTTTAAGCTCAAAACATGATGTAAATTTAAAGTTTCAATAAATTAATAATAAAATAATATTTTTATAATTAATAATAAATTAATAATAAATATTATTTTGAAAAAACAGTCTAATGGTTACAAATGCAAGAAGTCGAAAGTTTTTTAAACGAAGCACGAAGCGAACTGTACAAATGTCTCGATTAATTTTAGTAAATTTTTTATTTAATATTTTTTTTCTCATATACTTACTTATATTATATGTTTTTTTACTTTCCTTGTAGTTGAAATGAAAAGTAGAGTGTTTAACTCGGGGGAAAACACCAATATCACATTCGAAATATTGGCACCCTCGCAATGCTCGTGTGCCAAGTTACCTCGTGTGATATTGGTTCTTTTCCTCCCTTGTTGAACAATCTACTATTCTTTCTATATATTCAGCGGGAACATAAAAATTTCGAGATCCGCTTAGGGCCCTTGTAGAAGCGCGCGTCTATGTGTGCGTTCGTTTCAACCGATTTGTTCGTAGTTTCCTTACTGCTGTAGCTTCACTATCACTACATAGTATAAAGCAAAGTCGCTTTTTCTGTCCCCAAATCCGTATGTATGCTTATATCTTCAAAACTACACAACGGATTTTGATGCCGTTTTTTTTAATAGATAGAGTGATTCAAGAGGAAGGTTTGTAATGTATAATACATGCATGATATACCGTGCGAAGCCGGGGCGGGTCGCTAGTATATATATATTTTGACGACCGGATAGCCTAGTGGTTAGTGACCCTGACTATGAAGCTAGAGGTTCTGGGTTCGAATCCCGGTAGGGGCAGACAGTTGTATGATGAATACGAATGTTTGTGCCCGAGTCATGGATGTTGTATGTATTTAAGTATGTATTTACCTACATTATATAAGTATGTTTATCCGTTGCCAGGTACCCATAGCACAAGCTTTGCTTAGTTTGGGGCTGGGTCAATTGGTGTAATTTGTCCCAAGATATTTATTTATTATTATTATTATTATATACTGTGCTACGTGAATACATTCCGCTCACTGTGTATTATTTTCAGATTATAACGCAATTCTGCCGTATCTCAAGGAGTTGGAGGAGCAGCTACGCGAGAAGGCAGAGAAGGAGGCCAAGCCGAAGACGGAAGCGCTGTGGGACGACTGGCCCGAGGTGGACGGGGCGCGCTTCCTGCAGCCAGACCCTCGGAGCTCGGAGGACAAGCAGCACCTCGACACGCACGTCATCAACCATCTGGATATAGTCATGGAGGATGTGAAGGTATGTTTAATACGAGCTCTTTTGGTGACTTTGCTTGCATTCTCATCCGTCCTAGCGACCATGGCTCGTGGTCCACCTGCAGTGGCGTAACTATAACGTCTGGGGCCCGCGGCAAATTCGTCGGATGGGGCTCCTTCCTGAACATAGAGAAGTGCATCAGCGTCCCTTCTGTGCTCTAAACCAAGCCAGTGGGGCCCCATAGAGCTAGGGGCGCGTGGCATTTTGCCACCCCTGCCACCCTATAGTTACGCCACTGTCTACCTGGTTTTCGACGGACCCCTTTTGCTGGGTATTTTGCCCTTCGGGCAAATGGGAGATTCCTGACTGACCTAACCTACCTATTTTTGTATTCAAATTATTGTATGTAATGTATGTGTGTAGGTGTAACTCTTTATAAAACACAAGAATAAGATGATAATTACGAGTGATTCGAAATGATGAACGGGTAGCCAGGTTTTAGTATGATTTTAAGAAAATAAAACAACTAAAAATACCTACGTAAAATAACATAAGAAATTTATTTCAATTCTATAAATGTTAATATCTGAACTTTAAGGGGAGTTTGAACCCCCAAACCGCCCTCCCCCTCATGGCAGCATTTTTTTTTCGGGTGGACCACAACCCATAGCCTGTGTACATGTGTGTACCAAATGTGAAGTTCCCTCCTGCGAAGACGATCCTGGCTAGGTCACCCGAATTCCACTAACAGACACACGCACGCACCCACAGACACACAGACACATATTCCGTCGTCGAATGTTTGTTGATTCGTTGGTAACCCCGTATAAATCTTGGCGGTAACGGCGGTTTCAAGTTTTGTATAATAGACAGCCTTGCTCTCGCTTGGCCTTCTGATAATACTCGACCGTCAATCAGCCTCGTGCCGCCTCTACTTACAAGTTACTTACTAACAACTAAACTAAGGGATAAGTCCGCCTTTGTGCATGTATCTCAGTGTTTGTCAATTGGCATTGTTCATTTTTTTTAGTATGCTCCAATTCGAAAACCATTTCGAGGAAAACCATCATTTATCCGATTTATCTTGTCCGATTTCAAAAATACTTTATGATTGCAGATATTTTTCTAAAAGTACTTTGAACCTTTGTTTGACCGAACGACCCGGTTTTTAGACAGAATCCAGCATCGAATGTTTGCCACAAAAATGAAAAAAAAAAAGATTGGGATTCTGTCTAAATTCACGAATTATCAAACAGCGAAAAAATATTTTTATTAATTAACAAAGCTACGTAAAAGCATAATATTCAAATAAGTTGCTTGAAATAGTCCATTTTTATCCAATAAAGGTGTTAAAAGCACAGCTTAAAAAAAAGAACAATGCCAATTGTATTTCTCTTGTTTATTTTGCACAATAAAGAGTTTACATACATACATACTTGTTCCAGGTGCCTGTGGAACAGATGGAAACGCCAGAGGTGGAGGTGAAGGTTGAAGTGGAGGAGCAGCGCGACAACGGCGACGACGGCGACGACCGCCGCAGCGACGCCGGCGACCGCGACGACTTCAAGGACGAGAGGTGAGCGAGACAACTGTACATGTACATACACAAATATCTATATGTACAGTCGAGGGAACAAATATCGATAAGTATTATTGACGACCGGATGGCCCAGTGGTTAGAGAACCTGACTATGAAGCTTGAGGTCCCGGGTTCGATCCCCGGTCGGGTCGAGTCTTGGATGTTTAATATGTATTTAAGTATGTATTTATCTATATAAGTATGTTTATCCGTTGTTTAGTGCCCATATTACAAGCTTTGCTTAGTTTGGGGCTAGGTCAATTGGTGTCAATTGTCCCAAGATATTATTATTATTATTATTTAGACAACTGACATTTTCAGACTGTTATTATTTTGGCTACTTCACGCTAGATGGTGTTTATTTATATGTATACATACATACCGTCACGCCTCTTTCCCACAGGGGTAGACAGAGACTAGTTTGTTCCACTTGCTACGATCCTGACATACCTCTTTCGCTTCATCCACATTTGGGTACTCCTGACCTGACCTTTATTTTCCTGGTGTTTCTATACCTGTACTGTTTATGTACCTGTATTGACTTTAAGCAATTTCGTGTGGTAGAAAAGTTCAAATTATGTATGTATGTATGTATGTATAACTCTTTATCACTATCACTATCACTACATTACATAGTATAAAACAAAGTCGCTTTCTCTGTCCCTATGTCCCTATGTATGCTTATATCTTCAAAACTACACAACGGATTTTGATGCGGTTTTTTTTAATACATAGATAGAGTGATTCAAAAGGAAGGTTTTTACGTATAATTCCACGCAGACGAAGTTGCGGGCAGAAGCTAGTTGTACATAAAACACAAGAATACAGGACAACACAAATGAATAAAAGCGAACTTATCGTAAAATCCCTTTCTTCCATTTCTTCATTTCATTGGCGTTTTCTTCCATGCTGGTCTGGGAGCAAGGAAAAAACATAGAATGCACCAGTTGCTCCTCTTCCTGGGCAGATGGTAAAAGCCCATCGAGGGAATGGGCGAAAGTCATAGGAATTATGTTATGGGCGATGAGGCTGGCAACCCATCACTATTTTGATTCCTTTTTCCACCTGTGCGCCCACAATCTTGCTGAACGTGGCCTGTAGGTCTTGTTACCTTAGGCTCTGTCTACCCCGTGAGGGATGAAGGCGTGATTTGTGTATGTGTATGTATGTATGTTATCGTAAAATGTAGTATCGTGTGTTCCAGCATGTCAGACGAGGATTACTTCCCGTCGAACACGTGGGCGGAGCCGCCCAAGATGGAGCCCTGCCCGCAGTCGCCGCCGCGCGGGCGCCGGCCGCGGCCCGCGGGCGCGCTCACCTGCAAGACCTGCGGCAAGGCCATCAGCACCGCCTCGTACATGCGCATACACATGCGCACGCACACCGGCGAGAAGCCCTACAAGTGCTACGTGTGCGGGCGCGGGTTCATCACCTCCAGCAAGATGCACCGGCACGTGCTCACGCACTCGGAGACCTGGGAGAGTGAGTGGAAGCGGTCTTTTCGGTAAAAACCGGTATTTTTCGGTAAAAACCGGTAATTTTTCGGTAAAAACCGGTAAGTCTTTAAATGTGTGGGTTCGGATAGTGGCGTTTTTGGAAAACCGGTATTTTTCGGTAAAAACCGGTAATCTTAAAATGTGTGGGTTCGGATGGTGGCGAGTTTTTGGAAAACCGGTATTTTTCGGTGAAAACCGGTAAGTCTTAAAATGTGTGGGTTCGGAGTGGCGAGTTTTTGGAAAACCGGTATTTTTCCGGTAAAAACCGGTAAGTCTTAAAATGTGTGGGTTCGGATAGTGGCGAGTTTTTGGAAAACCGGTACTTTTCCGGTAAAAACCGGTAATAGTCTAAATGTGTAAGTTCGGATGGTGGCGAGTTATTGGAAAACCGGTATTTTTTTCGGTAAAAACCGGTACTTTTCGGTAAAAACGTTTCTAGATAAAATCCGATGTTTTTTTAACCCGGTATTTTTCGTCTATTACCGGTAGCAATTTCTAACCAACGGGTGTCAAGTCCTATATAGCTGTCTCAACCCCAATCGTGACGGGACAATAAAAAATAGAGCGCGTCGCGCCGCGCGCACAACCAACAAGGAAAAAGAGCTATTGTGCGCTCCAGGGTTCCCGTACACTACAACGCTTTAATTTTCTCTTCGGATATATTGAATTGACTTCATATCCAGTTCGTGACTACCCGTATAGTACATTCTCCAAAGCGTAAGTACCGCCTCGTACATGCGCATACACATGCGCACGCACACCGGCGAGAAGCCCTACAAGTGCTACGTGTGCGGGCGCGGGTTCATCACCTCCAGCAAGATGCACCGGCACGTGCTGACGCACTCGGAGACCTGGGAGAGTGAGTGGAAGCGGTCTTTTCGGTAAAAACCGGTATTTTTCGGTAAAAACCGGTAATAGTCTTTAAATGTGTGGGTTCGGATAGTGGCGAGTTTTTGGAAAACCGGTATTTTTCGGTAAAAACCGGTAATCTTAAAATGTGGGTTCGGATAGTGGCGAGTTTTTGGAAAACCGGTATTTTTCCGGTTAAAACCGGTAATAGTCTTAAAATGTGTGGGTTCGGAGTGGCGAGTTTTTGGAAAACCGGTACTTTTCCGGTAAAAACCGGTAATAGTCTAAATGTGTAAGTTCGGATGGTGGCGAGTTATTGGAAAACCGGTATTTTTTTCGGTAAAAACCGGTACTTTTCGGTAAAAACCTTTCTAGATAAAATCCGATGTTTTTTTAACCCGGTATTTTTCGTCTATTACCGGTAGCAATTTCTAACCAACGGGTGTCAAGTCCTATATAGCTGTCTCAACCCCAATCGTGACTACCCGTATAGTACATTCTCCAAAGAATTTTTCGGTAAAAACCGGTAATAGTCTTTAAATGTGTAGGTTCGGATAGTGGCGAGTTTTTGGAAAACCGGTATTTTTTCGATAAAAACCGGTAATAGTCTAAATGTGTAAGTTCGGATGGTGGCGAGTTTTTGGAAAACTGGTATTTTTCCGGTAAAAACCGGTAATCGACTTTAAATGTGTAGGTTCGGACAGTGACGAGTTTTTGGAAAACCGGTATTTTTTCGGTAAAAACCGATATTTTTCGATGAAAACCGGTAAATTATTGTGGTTTTGTATAACGGTGTTTATGAGAAAACCTGCATTTTTGTGATAATTAAAAACCGGTAAACGTCTTAAAATTTGTAGTTTTGAAAAATGGTTAGTTTTTTTGAGAAAACTAAAACTAATAATCATGTTGCAACCCATTACTATTTTGATTCCATTTTCCATCGATACCTAGCCCCGCAATCTTGCTGAACGTGGTCCGTAGGTCTTGTCACCTTAGGCCCTGTCTACCCCGTAAGGGATAAAGACGTGATTTGTGTTTATGTCAATTTCAGAAGACGGCGCCGGTGTCAAAGTGGAAGGCGCCGACGTGAAGGAAGAGGACGACCCGGAAGAGGGAGAGGGGAAAGAGGGAGACAGCAAGAAGTAAGTTTCATCTGAACGTGAACAGGTGGTAGTAGGCAGCATAGAATGTACCAGTTGCTTCCCTTCCCGCGCAGGTAAAAGCCCATCGAGGGAAAGGGCGCAAGTCTTAGGAATCATGTTATAGGCGATGCGGCTAGCAACCCATCACTATTTTGATCCTATCCAGCTATAAGCCCTTAAACATGCTGTTTTTTTTTTTATATGAATAGGAAGGCAAACGAGCAAGTGGGTCACCTGATGGTAAGTGATCACCACTGCCCATAGACACCCGCAACCCCGGAAGGATTGCAGATGCGTTGCCAACCTAGAGGACTAAGATGAAATGCCTCTTGTGCCCGTAATTTCCCCGGCTGTCTTACTCTCAAGCCTCAAGTAGTGGCCTCAAGGTTGGGTGTGTAATGATCGATGTAAAAATATTTAATATATTTTCTATCGATATATCAACATTTGATATAATTTCAAAGGGTATAATCACTCATTGTGTATAATAAACGTTTGGTATAATTTTAAAATGTATACATTTATTTCGTATATTTATCGTTCGGTATAACGCTTATTTCTTATAACGATTATATGGTATAACGCTCATTTTATATACAAATCATAATATATAACAATCAAGAGGTATTTTATTTACCTAACCTAACCTACTTTTTGATAGCAGTTCGTTTTAATGTTATACCATAAGTTCATTATAGGAAATAAGCATTATACTTAAAGAATGTTATATTAAATGATATTATATCAAATGATCATTATAAGAAATGATAATTATGTCATGTGTAAATATATTAAGTGTTGTTATATGATTTAATAATTATATCAAATGAGCGTTATTGCTACTAATATTATACCATTAAATTTTATAGCCATCGTTACGAACCCCGTCAAGGTTATGTTACCTTAGGCTCTGTCTACTAAGGGATAAAAACGTGATATGTGTATGTATGTACATTTTCCAGAGCGTCAAAGAAGCCGCGAAAGAAACGCGTCGAGAAGAAGAAAAGGGACTACCAGAAGCGTCCGCACGCCTGCGAGTTTTGCCAGAAGAGGTTCCTCCACCTCGAGATGTTGCAGGCAGGGTTGATGTGATTTAAATCACTTGATTTAAATCACTGATTTAAATCGTGATTTTAATCAAGGGATTTTTTCAAAAAAAATCATTGATTTAAATTTTTAAATCATTAAATTTTTACTACAACCAAATCGGCCCCAAATTGGCATTGTTCATTTTTTTTAAGCTGTGCTTTTAACACCTTTATTTGATAAAATGGACTATTTCAAGCAACTAATTTGAATATTATGCTTTTACGTAGCTTTGTTAATTAATAATAAATATTTTTTCGCTGTTTGATAATTCGTGAATTTAGACAGAATCCCAATCGCCCTCGTTCGGCTGGCTATAAAAAAAACGACTTTGTCTATGGTTTTGCCGATTTGACAGTGACACATGACAGTTGCCATAGCTAAACTTTTTTTTTCATTTTTGTGGCAAACATTCGATGCTGGATTCTGTCTAAAAACCGGGTCGTTCGGTCAAACAAAGGTTCAAAGTACTTTTACAAAAATATCTGCAATCATAAAGTATTTTTGAAATCGGACCAGAGAAATCGGATAAATTATGGTTTTCCTCGAAATGGTTTTCGAATTGGAGCATACTAAAAAAAATGAACAATGCCAATTGTTTAGGGGATTCCCCGGACCACTACGGCACGCACACATGTGCAAGCGAGCCATAGCGTAACATTTTCGGGGAAACCCCGAAACTATAGTACGTGACGCATGGTACCAAAACGGTTCCAGGATTCCCCGAAACTAAAACACGAGACGCATTCCGCTTTTCGCCCGGTCATTCGTAATTGACTAGTGAATAGTTTAATTAAAATACGTTGTTTTCGTTTTATTATATAACTGAACTGGCTATTTAATTAATAAAAAAAGATAAGAAAATGAAAAAATCAAAAAAATCTGATTTTAATCAAATAAATCCGATTTAAATCAAATTAATCGGATTATTATGATTTTTAGGGTTCCGTACCTCAAAAGGAAAAAACGGAACCCTTATAGGATCACTTTGTTGTCCGTCTGTCTGTCCGTCCGTCCGTCCGTCTGTCAAGACCCTTTTTCTCAGGAACGCGTGGAGGTATGAAGCTGAAATTTATATGAATTACTCAGGTCTACTGTCCCTTGAAGCTGTGAAAAAATCAAACTTCTAAGCCAACGCAATCAAAAGATACAGCCGTTTATGCCGCAAATTTCCGCAAATTTTCAACTCTCAAGGGAATCAAAACCTACAAGGTAGTTCCCGTGAACGCAGAATCTTGAAATTTGGTATGAAGGTAGGTCTTATAGCACAGATTAAAGAATAATTGCGAAAACCGTAAATGTGTATGCATGTCTGTATATAGCAGTGACCAATATAAAGTAACCCCACACTGCGTACATTTTGCTTTGGAACAGGGCTCTGCTTACACTGGTTTTAGATATTTATAGATAATGATACGGAACCCTCGGTGCGCGAGTCCGACTCGCACTTGACCGGTTTTTTTTTATAATAATCATGATTTTTATCAACCCTGGTTGCAGGTGCACAAGAAGTGCCACGACGGCGAGAGCGCGGTCCTGAAGTGCTATTACTGCCTCGAGGATGTCGCAGACGAGGCGGGGCTCAAAGAGCACGAGGCGACGCACGCGGGAGCGAAACCGTTTTTATGCACGCTCTGCGGGAAGGGGTACAAGCGGCGAGAGACCATGGTGAGTTTACGTAGTAATAAACTCGTCGCAAAATAATAGGCCCGTTTTGACAGTTCACGCCTATGAAGTTCTGTATTTTTTACCGATCGAAATGTTCTGAAGGTAATTACATTTTTCATTGATGGGTACCGCCCACTCGGCTAAGTGCTGTGCATAACGATTTTTTCATATTGTCCACAGACTAATAATAATCGGTTAAAGAAAAAAATAAATCGATCAAGATATTTTTTTAAGGCTGACTCGCACTTGGCCGGTTTTATTTATTTAAATCAGCGGTTCTTAACCTTTTTGGCTGGCGACCCAAATTATAAATATTTTTGAAGTCCGCGGCCCAAATTTTTTTTAATTTTTTAATAATTTCGATTATTTAAAACTCCTTCCGGGAGCCGGGAGATTCCAGGAGAGTGTGGAACCGTACCCGCGACCCATCCCAAAACCGCCCGCGACCCAAATTTGGGTCGCGACCCGAGGTTAAGAACCGCTGATTTAAATACTAGTGTTCATCAATCAATTAATTACTGAGTTTCACTGAATTTCAACATCAATTAATTACTGAATTTCACCAGCTGCGTAGTGATCTTTACTGAAAATTATGAGCTTGTAACATTGTATCATTTCAAAAGCTACAACATCAGTGTAAGTTAAATTTTCTAAACAGAACTTTAATCCAATGCACTTTACAATATATATTCAAATCGATCAAGTACTCATCCAAACTGGAATCGATTTATCGTGAGTATCGAGTACCGAGTCGTATGGTTACATCACTAGTTACGTCGCGAAGACAAATGTCAAAACGGGCCTTTTATTTTGCGACGAGTTTAGTAGTAGTAGTATAGCCTTTTTTATTCCGAATTCGCTACAATTTCAGTAGTATGTTGTTGTTTTTTTTTTATTATTATTATTAAATTGTCGCGTAATTCGGCGTGCCTTATGGCATAGGCCTCCTCCGTGTATTGGAGGGTTTGGGCTATAGTTCCCACGCGCGCCCAGTGCGGATTGGGAACTTAACACACACCATTGAATTTCTTCGCAGATGTGTGCAGGTTTCCTCACGATGTTTTCCTTCACCGAAAAGCTCATGGCAAATTTCAAATGTAATTTTCGCACATAAATTCCGAAAAACTCAGAGGTGCGCGCCCGGGGTTTGAACCCACGACGCTCTGCTTGAGAGGCCACAGGTCAAACCACTAGGCTACCACCAGAATTTTTATTTCTTGATTTGATGTTTACTTTTCGGTTTTGTTTTTATGTTTTCTAATTTTCAGTGTCGTTTAGAAATTTTATGTTGATTATATATTTATAACTAGTGATGTGCTGGATCGTTAAAAATGTATATCCGCGGATATGGATCTGATTACGGATATTTAGTGTCAAGATCCGCGGATACGGATACGGATATCCGGAACATTATTATATATTAATTATAACCAACAGTGCGATATAAAGGGTTTGTTTCTTCCATGCTGGTCTGGGAGCAAAGAAAAAACATAGAATGTACCAGTTGCTTCTCTTCCCGTGCAGATAGTAGAAGCCCGTCGAGGGAATGGGCGAAAATCTTAGGGATCATGTTATATAAGCGACGTGGCTAGCAAGCCATCACTATTTTGATTTCATTTTTCACCCATACGCCCACAATCTTGCTAAATGTAGCCTGTAGCAGAATAAATAATATAAAAAGAAAAAAAAAATTAAAATATCACAAAAAAAAGGAAGAATTGAAACGGAGGCGAAGCTCAGCTATACTTTTTTGAGTCCCCTTGCCAGGTCTTGTAAACTTAGGCTCTGTCTACCCCGTAAGGGATAGAGACGTGATTTAATATATCTGTTTGTCCACAGGTATACCATCGGAAGAACCACAAGTCCGAGAAGAAGTATATATGCGATATATGCTCGAAGACGTTCAACGCGCCGTGCAAGCTGCAGCGGCACATAGTCAGCCATCGCGCGGACAAGTTCGTGCTGCGCTATGAGTGCCCCGTGTGCGCGCACATGTTCAACACCAAGTACCACGTGCAGATGCATCTGGCCACGCACCAGAAGGAGGGGCTGTGAGTTTAAAAAAAAAAATTTTTTTGTTTTTTTTTTTTTTTTGAAAAATGTGAAAATTTTTTTTTGGTGGTCAGTACTGAGTGAGGTGGATGCGTCGAGCGATGCGGTAGGAGGGGCTGTGAGAAAAAAATGTTTTTTGTTTTTGTTTTTTGAAAAATGTGAAATTTTTTTTTTGGTGTTCAATACCGAGTAAGATGTGCGGATGCGTCTAGCGACGCGGTAGGAGGGACTGTGAGTTAAAAAAAAATTTTTTTTTAATGTGAATTTTTTTTTGGTGAAAGTACCACGTGCAGATGCATCTAGAGACGCACCAGGAGGGGGCTGTGAGTAAAAAAATGTTTTTTGAAAAATACAAATTTTTTTTTTTGTATGTTCAACACCGAGTAACGCGTGCCGATGCATCTTGCCACGCACCAGGAGGGCCTGTGAGTTAGAAAAACTGATCCAGCTGTCATGTCATTTTGTCGTTTACTAAGCGAATATTGCCGCCCAGCGCCATCTGTTTGAATGATGTGTCTCTACGACACAATGGGGACTATCGTTTCTTTGCTCACCAGTTGGCGCCACTGTTGACTAAGGTCCAGAGGTATCTGTTTTTCTCGTTACCTGTAAAATTGAATGTGTTTTATGTACAATAAAGAGTTATACATACATACATACATACATACATATGCTGGTAGGGAGCAAAGAAAAAACATAGAATGTACCAGTTGCTTCTCTACCCGCGCAGATAAAAGCCCATCGACGGAACGGGCGAAAATCATAGGAATCATGCTATAGGCGATGAGACTAGCAACCCATCACTATTCTGATTCCATTTTCCACCTATACGCCCACAATCTTGCTAAATGTGACCTGTAGCTACCTGTTACCTTAGGCTCTGTCCCCGTCAGGGATAAAGACGTGATTTATATATGTATACATGTAATGTATTGACCATGAAATTGCGTGTTACAGCATATTGGAGGAGAACCGGAACGACATACTGGCGATGGTGCTGCAGAACGCGCGCAAGATACCGAAGCAGGGCGACGCGCCGAGCAACCTGACCGACCTCATACCCGCCGACGAGCGCAGCCGCGTGTGCAACATATGCGGCGAGGTGAGATACCGCAGCAGGGCGACGCGCCGAGCAACCTGACCGACCTCATACCCGCCGACGAGCGCAGCCGCGTGTGCAACATATGCGGCGAGGTGAGATACCGAAGCAGGGCGACGCGCCGAGCAACCTGACCGACCTCATACCCGCCGACGAGCGCAGCCGCGTGTGCAACATATGCGGCGAGGTGAGATACCGACGCAGGGCGACGCGCCGAGCAACCTGACCGACCTCATACCCGCCGACGAGCGCAGCCGCGTGTGCAACATATGCGGCGAGGTACGCACGGCTACGGCACACTATATACAGGATGGTCCAAAGACTGACGTCTAAAAAAAAATTTAGATGCCTCACATCCGGGGCTATCCGAATATACCCCATGTATGTTGGCCGATTTTTTGTAGTTTTCGAGTAATTAATTTTTAAAGATTTTTTCAAGAATTTTCGGGCCGAGCAGTTTATCATCATGTAACTTTTTTTGGTTACGTTTTTTGGAGTGTTTTTTTTGATGACATTATCCTCACAAACTGCACTTTCACACGTAAAATAATCAGCTTCCCAACCTTGAGCCAAGTTACAATGAAATTGACCGAAAGTGAAAGTTTTACCTTTGAGCAAATCGAAGTTTGATTTTGTAATAAAAAAAAAACTAAAAATATCAGAATTCAAAGACCGTAAGTAATTTTAAAAACTTCGCCAGTCTCTAAACTTACAGAATAATACAAAAAAAGTGACACTTAATAGGTCATAATTTGCTGGATTCGACTTTCAAACGTACGCGTTGAGACGAGCGTCACGAGCGGCCGTCTGCTGCGTGACTGTCTGGGCCTTGTAGAAGCGCGCGTCTGTGTGCGTTCGTTTCAACCGTTTTGTTCGTAGTTTCCTTACTGCTTTAGCTTATATATATACTCAGAGTTGGGCGTTATCTAGATAATTTCTTATCCAGATAATTATTTCAAATAAATTTATTCGATGATAAATTCAATCACAAATAGTGCGTTGACAACTTTTTTATTTAAATAAATTATCTAGATGAAGATAACCGACCTCGTTTGTTATTGAAGTAAGCTTATAATAGGTAATAAATGTATACAGAATGTCAGGTCGGGTCAAACCGTCTCACTGACATTCATCTTTTATTTAAAATCCCAACTAATTTATCTAGATAAAGATGAAACTGATCTAGATAAATTCAAAATAACAAATGACGGATTATTTAGGTACCACAAATAAAAGATGATTTAATTATCTTCCCGGTTTTTCGTAAATAGATAATTTTTGTCCAACTGTATATACTGTGGCACAGGCTTGGTTGCACGTGAGAAGCGGAGTAGCAAGGTATATATATTTTTCTTTTTTACTATGTGTTTATGTAGTGATGTTTTATTTGTAATATTTGCAGGTGTTCCAGCACTTCTACTACCTGGAGGAGCACCTGAAGAGCCACGGCTCCCGGATAGCCATCGAGGACGAGAACAAGCCGGAAGAACGGAAACACATCTGCCAAGTACGTAACACCAGACCCCTGTTACACCAGCGCGACAATTGTCTGTGACATGTGACAATGAGATGAGAGCGTTAAGGAGTATGGAAGGTGTATCACTGAAAGATAGAATAAGGAACAGTGTGATAAGGGAACGTGCTGGTGTGAAAGAGGATATAGTGACTAGGTAGAAAAAAGTATGCTTAGTTGGTTTGGGCATGTAGAGCGGATGGATGAAAGTAGACTAACTAAACAGATCTATATGGGGAGTGTGAATGGTTACGTTGGGAGGGGAAGGCCTAGACGGACGTTCCGAGACCAAATAGGAGACGTTTTGGAAGGTCAGGTCAGGAGTACCCGAAACCGACGAGCATGTATGAAGAGACCGATGACTGTGGATGAAGCGAAAGAAATATGTCAGGATCGTAGCAAGTGGAATAAAGTAGTCTCTGCCTACCCCTGTGGGAAAGAGGCGTGACGGTATGTATGTATGTATGTATGTGACAATTCTCTTTACATAACAAGCTACAGACGCATTATTCAAACAGATGACGCTTGGCGACAAAAATTGGCATAGTAACAAGGTCACGTGACAGCTAGTAACAGATAGAAAAATTCGAAGGCTTAGGCTATGGGTGTCCAATACAATACAAATACTCTTTATTGAACACCACAAATCAGTACAAAACAATACAAATCAAAGAACAAAATAGACAATAGGCGGTCTTATCGCGTAATAGCGATCTCTACCAGACAACCAATAAGAGAAATAAGTGTGAGACAGTTTAAGTTGGCGGAAACAAATAGACAGGATAAACGCAGGGATAATAAAAACAACAATACCAACATAAATATAATACATGTAGGGGTATAGCACGCGTCACGGCGACGAGGATCCGGGTTCGATTCCCGGCCGCAGCTTTACTTGTCGGATTTTTCTTTTCAAATTTAATTTCTGACGGTAAAACCGTAATAGTAAACGAAAAAAATTAGGAGAATCTACGCCGGTTGGTTTCATATTGAATACGCGTTGTTTTTAAAATTGACAATAGTCACCGACAATTGGCATTGTTCATTTTTTTTAGTATGCTCCAATTCGAAAACCATTTCGAGGAAAACCATCAATTAAAGATCCCTTAAAGGGATAAGTCCGCCTTTGTGCATGTATCTCAGTGTTTGTCAATTGTATTTGTCTTGTTTATTTTGCACAATAAAGAGTTTACATACATACATACATACATACATAATTATCCGATTCATCTTGTCCGATTTCAAAAATACTTTATGATTGCAGATATTTTTGTAAAAGTACTTTGAACCTTTGTTTGACCAAACGACCGGGTTTTTAGACAGAAACCAGCATCGAATGTTTGCCACAAAAATGAAAAAAAAAAGTTTGGCCATGGCAACTGTCACGTGTCACTGTCAAATCGACAAAACCATAGACAAAGCCGTTTTTTTTTATAGCTAGCCGAACGAAGGCGATTGGGATTCTGTCTAAATTCACGAATTATCAAACAGCGAAAAAATATTTATTATTAATTAACAAAGCTACGTAAAAGCATAATATTCAAATTAGTTGCTTGAAATAGTCCATTTATCAAATAAAGGTGTTAAAAGCACAGCTTAAAAAAAATGAACAATGCCAAATTGTCGAGTTGGTGAAATAGGTTGGATCGGACAAGTGGCCATCGTTGCCAGTTTGAAGACGGCGACACCGCCACAGTGACACCGTGACAGTTGCCTAGTGGTTAGTGACCCTGACTATGAAGCTAGAGGTCCTGGGTTCGAATCCCGGTAGGGGCAGACAGTTGTATGATGAATACGAATGTTTGTGCCCGAGTCATGGATGTTGTATGTATTTATCTACATTATATAAGTATCTTTATCCGTTGCCTGGTGCCCATAGTACAAGCTTTTAGTTTGGGGTTGGGTCAATTGGTGTAATTTGTGCCAAGATATTTTTTTATTTTTTTTAAGAAACCGGTTTTCGCACCAATTTAGGTCTTTTTGAGCGAAGTTAACCAACTTTATCATCATCTCAATCCGGCTCTGTCTACTCCGTAATGGATAAAGACGTGATTTGTATACAACTTGGGTTAAAACACCATCTCTTGCATGTTATTTAATCCAACAGTACCCGGATGACTGAGTTTTTTTGAGCTCGGTTTTTTTCTTGGATACGTTCTCTAGAAATGAAACCTAGCCAGCACGGGCGTAGCCAGGTTTTAAGAGCAAAGAAAAAACATAGAATATACCAGTTCCTTCTCTACCGGCGCAGATAGTAGAAGCCCATCGAGGGAATGGGCGAAAATAAGAGGAATCTAGCAACCCATCACTATTTTGATTTCATTTTCCACTTATACGCCCACCATCTTGCTAAATGTGTCCTGTAGGTACCTGTTACCTTAGGCTCTGTCTACCCCGTAAGGGATAAAGACGTGATGTGTGTATGTTCGTTTTTTTTCTATAAAATTGTGTTAAATTCTCTTATAAGGAATGTCTACTTTCTTCCTTTCTTAAATATGAGTTTGCGAGATGGCGCTACAGTCGTGCACGGCCCCCAGCCGTTAGAGGAACATGTTTCGTTTGTTTCCCGGTAGATGGCGGTGTCCCGTGCGGCAACTTGCTAACGTTTGCTAGTCTGAGATAGTACATAGTAGGACGGATGTTTTGATGTAACTGGTCACTGGAATTGTTAAAAGATTCCCGGTTTTGTATTTTTGGAGACCTAAATCGTTCTTATACGATGGCGGTGTGTGTACATATCTTATTATAAAACTGCAGTGAAATATGAATGCGAAAATATGTGACGAGTGAGTGAATGATTGTTCCTTAGCCACGCTAAAACGACTGGATGGATTTGGATAAAATTTGGAACGGGGAGGTTTTTCCATGCTGGTTTGGGTTGGGAGTAAAGAGAAAACAGAATTTACCAGTTGCTTCTCTTCCCGCGCAGGTAAAAAAGCACATTGAGGGAATGGGCGAATCTTAGGAATCATGTTTTAGGCGATCCTAGCAACCCATTCCCTCGATGGGCTTTTGCCATCTGCGCGAGAAGAGAAGCAACTGGTACATTCTATGTTTTTTCTTTGCTCCCAGACCAGCATGGAAGTACCAATGACCTAAAAAAATAAGTTAAACTGACCTTCCTTCAACACTTAGCTTAACCCGTTAGCGTTACCCGTAACGCCATCTATCGTGTAATAGCGGTACTCTTAGACGACCGGATAGCCTAGTGGTTTGTGACTGACTATGAAGCTAGAGGTACCGGGTTCGAATCCCGGTAGGAGCAGGCAATAGTTTTTCATTTTTTTTTATCAAATCCGACAAACGGGCCTGCGGTTGAACTGGCGTTAAGTGAACACCGCCGTTCAGAATTTTGTTTAAAAGATTGTCTTTTATAAATTGTTACTATCCTCAAGTATTACACAGACCCGTGTATTTTCTGAATTAGCTGACCTTTTATGCCTGCATTCACCTATTTGGCTTTTTCTGAATTTGGTTTCGCCTTAGAATCAGTTTCTGTCATGTCATTAGAGATAGCGTTGCGTACGAAATATTTTTAATTTTATGTCGTAATTTTTGTAACGTTTTTTATTTTTTTATTCTTCTGCTATTCGATCATAAAATCGTCGTATTAATAATTTATCACTAAGAGAGACCACGGGCGTAGACAACACTGGTCTGGGAGTTAAGAAAAAACATAGAATGCACCAGTTGCTTCTCTTCCCGCGCAGATTGTATAAGCCCATCAAGTGAATGGGCGAAAATAATAGGAATCATGTTATAGGCAATGAGGCTAGCAACCCATCACTATTTTGATTCCGTTTTCCACCTATACGCCCACAATCTTGCTAAATGTGGCCTGTAGGTACCTGTTACCTTAGGCTCTGTCTACCCCGTAAGGGATAAAGACGTGATGTGTGTATGTATGTTTTTTTTTCTTATTAATCTTCTATCTATTCTATCTATATATATAAAAGAAAGTCGTGTTAGTTACACTATTTATAACTCAAGAACGGCTGAAACGATTTGGCTGAAAATTGGTAGGGAGTTAGCTTAGGGAACATACCCAAACTACGTGACCCTTTTTTTCGTGTTTTTTGACCCCCTCCCCCCCCCTCGGTGACCAAGCGTAGTATATGCCCAGACCCCCTCCCCCCCCCCCCTAGTTTTCACGTAGTATATTTTATCAATATTTTTTGCGTAGTTACAAAATAATGGCTTTTGTTTGTATTTTCTTATACGGCCCCTAAAAGTGCGTACTTTGAGAATGCGTACCTATAATTGCATACAGTTCATTACGTTCTTAAAAAAAAATTATTGACTACGTGACAAGAAACCAAACCCCCCCCCCCCCCCTCCCCCCGGTGACCATGAGTGGTACTTTGAAGACCCCTCTCCCCCCCCTAAATCGGTCACGTAGTTTGGGTATGTTCCCTTAGACTCAGGAGACGGACATAGGATACTTTTTATCCCGATTTTCCCACGGGATTGGAAAATTCCGAAATGTTGTACTAATAAAGCTACAGACATTAAATTTAGCATGCCTACACATTATTCCTTGATTAGTATAAAGATGCACTTACAAAGGAATTTTTCAAATTTCCCACGGGATAAAATCACGAGGTAAATAATGGAGACTATAATTAGTAGATAATATTCCTAGAGGATCATGTAGGTGCTCTAAGAAGGGATTTTCCGAATTTCCCACGGGATAGGCAATAAAAACCTTATACTTGGAGACATGAGTGGATGTATGGGGTGTGTCGTCACTCTGACGTTTATGTGCGCGGATGAAGTCGCGGGGAAAAGCTAGTTGTCTTATATTTGTGTCTTGCAAAAAGGAATGTCTTCTTTCTTCCTTTCTTAAATATGAGTTTGCGAGATGGCGCTGCAGTCGTGCACGGCCCCCAGCCGTTAGAGGAACATGTTTCGTTTGTTTCCCGGTAGATGGCGGTGTCCCGTGCGGCAACTTGCTAACGTTTGGTAGTCTGAGATAGTACATAGTAGGAAGGGTGTTATGTAGATAATGAATACCTTGGAATTGCCAGTAATTTTCCCGGTTTTGTATTTTTGGAGGCCTAAATCGTTCTTATACAACGATGGCGGTGTCATAATATCCTATTAATATCGTAAATGTGACAGTTTGTGAGAATGTTTGGATGTTTGTTACTCTCTCACGCCAGAACGGCTGGACAGATCTGGATGAAATTTGGAACATATATAGATTATAGTCTGGAATAACACAGGCTACTTTTTATCCCGGAAAATTGCGTAATTCCCGCGGGATAGCGATAAACCAATTCTATGCAGACGAAGTTGCGGGCAACAGCTAGTCCTATTATATAACTACGCACACACACACAAATCACGTATTTATCCCTTATGGGGTAGGCAGAGTCTGCGGTAACAAGACCTACAGGCCATGTTTAGCAAGATTGTGAGCGTATAGGTGGAAAATGGAATCAAAATAGTGATGGGTTGCTAGCCGCATCGCCTATAACATGATTCTTATTTTCGCCCATTCCCTCGATGGGCTTTTACCATCTGCGCGGGAAGAGAAGCAACTGGTACATTCTTTGTTTTTTATTTGCTTCCAGACCAGCATGGAAGTTAACAATTATAACTAATAATATATGAATGCGAAGGTATGTGACGAGAGAGTGTATGTTCGTTCCTTCGTCACGCTGAAACGACTGGATGGATTTGGATAAAATTTGGAAAGGGCAAATTTACGGGGAAATTTTTCCATGCTGGTTTGGGAGTAAAGGAAAAACATAGAATTTACCAGTTGCTTCTCTTCCCGCGCAGGTAAAAGCACATTGAGGGAATGGGCGAAAGTCTTAGGAATCATGTTATAGGCGATGCTAGCAACCCATTCCCTCGATGGGCTTTTGCCATCTGCGCGAGAAGAGAAGCAACTGGTACATTCTATGTTTTTTCTTTGCTCCCAGACCAGCATGGAAGTACCAATGACCTAAAAAAAATGCTAAATTTTGAGCTTGTTTCAACACTTAACTTGTTACCCGTAACGCCATCTATCGTGTAATAGCGGTACTTTCAGACGACCGGATAGCCTAGTGGTTTGTGACTCTGACTATGAAGCTAGAGGTTTAGGGTTCGAATCCCGGTAGGAGTAGGCAATATTTTTTCATTTTTTTTTATCAAAGCTGGCAAACGGGCATGCGGTGCAACTGATGTTAAGTGATCACCGGCGTTCAGATTTTTTAAAATGTTTTTTTAAAAGATTGTCTTTCATAAATTTTTACTATACTCAAGTATTGCAAAGACCCGTGTAGTTTCTGAATTAGCTGACCTTTTATGCCTGCGTTTACCTATTTTTTTGTTTTTTTTTTCTGAATTTCGTTTCGCCTTAGAATCAGTTTCTGTCATGTCATCAGAGATGGCGTTGCATACGAAATATTTTTTATGTTTTGTCGTAATTTTTTACTTTTTTCTAATTATTCTACGATCATCAGAAATCGTTGCAACCGTTCTTGAATTATAAATGGTGTAAATAACCTGATTTTGTTTTTTTAATATAATACACACACACACACACACACACACACAAATCACGTCTTTATCCCTTACGGGGTAGACAGAGCCTAAGATAACAAGACCTACAGGCCACGTTTAGCAAGATTGTGGGCGCATAGGTGGAAAAAGGAATCAAAATAGTGATGGGTTGCTAGCCGCATCGCCTATAACATAATTCCTAAGAATTACGCCCATTCCCTCGATGGGCTTTTACCATCTGCGCGGGACGAGAAGCAACTGGTACATTCTATGTTTTTCCTTTGCTCCCAGACCAGTATGGAAGATATATAATACATACCTATATAATACATACCCTAATCACTTCTTCATTCCTTACGGGAGAGAGCGTGGGCGAGGTGGCTACGTATCAAAATAGCGATGGGTAGCCAGCCGCATCGCCTAGAACATGATTCCTAAGATTTTTACCTATTCCCTCGATGGGATTTTACCATCTGCGCGGGAAAAACCGCAACCGGAACCCAAACCAGCATGGAACCTCACTGGAAGCTTTCGTATTAATAATTTATCACTTACAGAGACCAATTTATTTTAATTCTATGAATGTTTTTTGAACTTTTCGGGGCCACGCCCGTGATAGAGACAGAGTCTAGGTTAACAAGACCTAAAGACCATGTTTAGCTTGATTGCTAAATTGGGAATGGATGATTATTTTGAAAGTGCTTGGTGATTTTTCTATTGATAGGAATAACCATCCTTAGCTACGGAAAAAAGTTTCAGATTTTTCCGTCGAGCCATATATTTTATAAAAATAAAAACATTTTACTCAGTCACTCGGCGAGCCCTATACGGAAGTAAGGCAGTACGCCATTGACATAATCAAATTAAAAAAAAAAATGCTGCTTGAATCTGTGGTACACGATGGCATTTGTAGCTAAGAAAAGCAACGGCTAAGTGGCGCCGTCTGTAGATTGTTCGTGTTACTAACCAAACATGGGGAATTTCAATAAAAATGACCATAATATACATTTTTTTCTCAGATTTTGGAATTATTGGGTTATTTCTACTCCGAATCAAAAACACTACTGAAAGTTATATGAGAAATGTATGGTAATTTTAATGAAATCCCAAATAGGTGGTTTAGTACCAACAACAATCTACAGACGGCGCCACTTAGCCGTTTCTTTTGCTTGTTTTAGCTTCCGAGTGCGGTGCTATCAATCAATGTCAGTGACAAATGTACCACAGATTCAAGCAGCATTTTTTTTTTTTATTTGATTATGTCATTGGCGTACTGCTTACTTCCGTATAGGGGCCGCCGAGTGACTGAGTAAAATGTTTTTATTTTTATAAAATATATGGCTCGACGGAAAAATCTGAAACTTTTTTCCGTAGCTAAGGATGGTTATTCCTATCAATAGAAAAATCACCAAGCACTTTTAAAATAATCATCCATTCCCAATTATTAATTCACATACACATACACAGATCACGTGTTTATCCCTTACGGGGTAGACAGAGCCTAAGGGGACAGGTACATACAGGCCACAATTTATTATTTTATTTATTTATTAACAAAAACTTACAAAGTATAACAGAATGAAGATGGCACTAAGTAAGACAAAATAGCAAAAATACAAAAAATAAAAAAAAACAAATAGAATACTTATATACAAGAGAACGGACGAGCATCCATCACCTCACAAAACCTCTAACATTCTGTACAATTCTGATGTTATGTTTATTGTTTAGTGTGTCTATCGGCCGCTAGATGCCGTTGTACCGTGTGGTCGCAATCCTACATCGCGGTAACGGTATGAGACCGTTGTCTCATTCACATCGACGGTCAACACATTCCTCGCACACACTCCGCCATCGACCAGCAAATACATCACACTCTAGAGCTGGACAATTAGCAAGATTGTGGGCGTATAGGTGGAAAATGGAATCAAAATAGTGATGGGTTGCTAGCCTCATCGCTCATAACATGACTCCTATAAGTTTCGCCCATCCCCTCGATGGTCTTACCATCTACGCGGGTAGAGAAGCATCTGGTACATTCTATGTTTTTTCTTTGCTCCCAGACCAGCATGGTAGAATTATTAAAGAATTATTAAATTACTAGCTTCTGCCCGCGACTTCGTCTGCGTAGAATTATACATAAAAAACCTTCCTCTTGAATCACTCTATCTATTAAAAAAAACCGCATTAAAGTCCGTTGTGTAGTTTTGAAGATATAAGCATATATAGGGACAGAGAAAGCGACTTTATTTTATACTAGCTTATGCCCGCGACTTCGTCCGCGTAGATAAATCCCGTTTTCTTCGTTATCCCGTGGGAATTTCCAAAAATCCTGAAATTAGTTTCTTAGTTTTGTAATCACCTACTTTTGTATCAAATTTGAAGAGTCTAGTTATTATAGTTACTGAGATAGCGTCACTCGGAATCGAATATATAATTCTCGTTTTTTCCTTATCCCGTGGGAATTTCCAAAAATCCTTTCTTAGCGGACGCCTACGTCATAACATCTACCTGCATGCCAAATTTCAGCCCGATCCGTCCAGTAGTTTGGGCTGTGCGTTGATAGATCACTAAGTCAGTCACCTTTGAGTTTTATATATATAGAAGACTATGTAGTGATTAACATTCACCATTTTATAATTCCAGGTGTGCAACAAGAGTTTCAAACTGCACTACTACCTGAAACTGCACAGTTTCACGCACACCAAGGAGAAACCCTACATCTGCCAGCAGTGCGGCAAGGGTTTCATCACCAAGGGTAAACTGAAGCGGCACCTCGAAACCCATTCCGGCCTCAAGAAGTACCAGTGCCACATATGCTACAAGTTCTTCACCAGGCCCAGTTATCTGAGGATACATGTTAGGACTATACATGGGAACCAGGATTATAATTTTAGAGTTGGCAAAGAGTTTGGTATAGCGGCGCCTTTGAATGCTCTGTCGGTTATGACGCAGTATAGCGAATAAGCAATATTTTTTTGTTTGTGTCTTTATTGAAGCGGTCATAATTTTTTGGCAGTTTTGAAAGTGTTATCTGAATACGAATAATAATAAGTCGAGAAGCGTAACTAAGGCCGAAAAATCATTTCACGCGAAGTGAACCGCAGGGGGAGGGGCTTAAAATACAATACAATACAATAACTCTTTATTGAACACCACATATAACAACCAAAACAGAATAAAAGTATACAGATTACAAGGTAACAATAGGCGGCCTTATCGCTACAGAGCGATCTCTACCAGGCAACCATAATGGACTGGAGAACAGTACAGATCTGAGCAGGTGGTGCAATGTACAACATATATTAATATACTAAGTACTGAAAATACATAATATATTATACATGAAACACACATAAAATTTATAATAAATGGAGATATAAATAGACACATACACAAGTATCTAAAAAAGCCAGCTACAAGATTCATGCACAAGATGATAGATAGTGCTCCTTCAACATAGATTTAAATACGGGTAAAGATTTAGCGCGCCGTATGATTATAGGCAAGTTCATATATTGGTTCTTAGAAAAAAACACTGTTTCAGAAATAAAACGCTTTATGACTGAGGAAAATTATGACAAACACTTCAATTTTGTGGGACGAAATATTAGATCCTTGTTTTTTATTATAATAGCTAACAAAAATTCGCATAGTAACAAGGTCACGTGACAGCTAGTAACAGATGGAAAAATTCGAAGGCTTACCCACCTGCTATGTGTGTAGGGGTATAGTACGCGTCACGGAACGACGAGGTACCGGGTTCGATTCCCGGCCATAGCGTTACTTTTCGGATTTTTCTATATGTTCTTTTTTTCAGTGTCGTCTAGAAATTTTATAATAGCTAAGCTAGAGCATTTCGTTCGGAATTGGAATTAGTTCATTCATTTTAAGACGCAGAGTAGTTGGGGATTAAAAAAAAAACATTTTTTTGGAAATTTTGGATTGTTTCTACTCAAATTTAACAACACTACGAGATCTTGTACGAGAACAAATGTGTCCCCGGGTCTGTTAATAAAACCCTTACGGGGTAGACGGGGCCTAAGGTAATAAGACCTAAAGGCCACGTTTAGCAAGATTGTGGGTGTATTGATGGAAAATGATATCAAAATAGTGATGGGTTGCTAGCCGCATCGCCTATAACATGATCCCTGTGAATTTCGTCCATACATACATAAATCACGTCTTTATCCCTTGCGGGGTAGACAGAGCCTAAGGCAACAAAAACTAAAAGCCACGTTTAGCATGATTGTGGGCGTACAGGTGGAAAGTGGAATCAAAAAAGAACAAAAAAAAAATGGTGGACACTTTTTTTCTTGTATGAGAAACTTATTGGAATGAACAAAAAAAATTACCTTGCTACTCCGCTACTCACGTGCAAGATAACCAAGCCTGTGTGAAATATATATGTTTTTCATGCAATCCATGCCACAAACTTAATTATCCCTTACACCACACAAACACTGACGCGTTTCGATCCCTCCACGGGATCATTATCAAAGTTTAATGAGCACAACTGTTACACATGCAAACCAACGCCGTACTCCTTATTGACCTGAGCAGAAATTTTTATTTTATTTTATTTTATTTGGGGCATCAACAGCAATACAGTACATTATAATGAGACTTAGGTACTAAACAAAAAGCCAATGACAGATGACCACAGAAATACAGTTAAGCGAAGCATACTTAAAACTAACACAGAAACAACAAATTCCATTTATCATGAAATCAAGCTAAAAAACGATACCTATTGTTAGTGAGTGAGTCCACAAACATTGTGTGTGTGTGTGTGTGTGTGTGTGTGTGTGTGTGTGTGTGTGTGTGTGTGTGTATGTATACTTGTTTTACTCCAAAGTCGATTCACCTATTTATAATAACATATTTTTGCTAATTTATTTAACCGCCTCTGATCCTCCAAATAACAATACAAAAACACCACGATCTAGCAATTTTTTGCTAAGAATATTCGAATACGATTTTTTAGTGTCGCTTTACTACAATCAAAGAGGTCAACACTATGGAAACGTTTGTTGTACTCCCTAAGGACACGGACAAGAGGTGCATTTTGAGCGTACCTTGTGCGAAGCAGGGGAACGCTGAACAGGAAACGATTCGTGTGACGGGTTCGGTAAGTAGGTGTGAAGAACTTTACCTCGGAGAGCAGCGTAGGACTATCTATACGCCCTAACAAAATGTCGTGCAGCACAGAAACATCCAGTAGCAAACGCCGATCCTCGAGACTTAACATAGAGTGCCTAGTACACGATAAATCGTAGGACACATCACCTCCTCTAGCTAGCTAGAAATAATCCAAAATTTCCATTATTAGAAGAAAATATATATTTTGTCACTTTTTTTTAATTCTCCATCTCTAACACCGCTACAACTTAGTCCGAGTTGCGCCAAGTTATTGTAGCTATTACTTTATACATAACCAACTAATTTTGACATATATGTCAGTCACAGGATTATGTAGTATATTTTATCTGTGTATCGTTTCGTGAGTCACAGACGGTTCTGGCTGAAAATCAGTGCTGCAGTCTAACACCTCAGCGTAATGCTGAGCCAGCGACCGTTTCACTTTTGCGAAGACACACAACGCTGATGATCTATTTTTATATGACTTAATTATTTTCTATTTTAAATTTTGTATATTCTCTTATATTTGTGTGTCTTGCAAAAGGCATAAATGTCTTCTTTCTTTCTTACATAGACGGTGACTTTGAGTTAGTATAGGACCCAGTCTTACTGTCTGGGCAAAACTAAATCTAAAGTGTGTTAAAGCAATGTAGGCTATCGTGTGAATTTGCCACTAGAGGCGCTAGTGTCGCGTGAGCTCCAATAACATTCACTTTTCACTGGTTCTGGCGGGCTTCGTGACAAATTATAATTTCTTTCATTTACCTGTTGAACACGTATTAAGGTTGTAATTGTAACATACCTCTTTTGTATTTATATATGACGCAAATAAAAATATATTCCTAGCTTCACAAAACTGCCATATTTCTCGCGTAATGCCGTTTAAATGGGGGTACTGGATTCCTCCCATTCTATTTATGTATAATACAGCAGTGGTGTTATCAATCCCTATGATCTTCGTGAAATTATCGCAAATATGGATTTGGCGATGAACGTGAACGCTTTGAAAGCGGCTTTTTTTTTCGAACAAAACGGAACTGCACAACATTGCGGCACATCTACTCGATATGATGAGTTATTTAACTAGCTTCTGCCCGCGACTTTGTCTGCGTAGAATTATACATAAAAACCTTCCTCTTGAATCACTCTATCTATTAAAAAAACCGCTTAAAAATCCGTTGTGTAGTTCTGAAGATATAAGCATACATAGGGACATAGGGACAGAGAAAGCGACTTTATTTTATACTATGTAGTGATGTAGTGATTTATAAACTTAATGAGATTCAAGATTTAAACTTTGTTTCGGCGCCGATCTTATAAAGCCGCCTTTGACAGCTATAGCTCTGGACCTTAGTCGACAGTGGCGCCAACTGGTGAGCAAAGAAACGATAGTCCCCATTGATTAATTCGAAATATTTAAGATAATAAAGTGATAAAATATTATCCAGTCTCATTGTATGGTCACCCTAGTTTTTGAGGTGCATACGTCAGTTAGAATAAGAATGTAGGGTGACAATGATTTCGGTTTAAAATTAAAACGATTTCATAAAAAAAAAAAATGTGACGGTAACTTGGCGCAATAAGGTTTGTCTGTATTTCTATGTTAACCGACTTTGTAATATAAGTGATAATATGTTTACCTCTTTGTGCGGGTAGTAATGTTACGGTGGCGGTTATTTTTATACTAGTATTAAACACATGTACATTGGTACCATTTTTTTTAAATAGTTTTTAACTTTTCTGTTTTTTTTTTTAAATTATGGAAACAAAAACGGTGTAAAGACAGTTTTTAATGTAGAAACGGTCACAAAATGAAACGAAAAAATTTTATTTTTTATTTTTGATTAATACATTTTTGATTTTTTTAATGATAATGTTCTCGTCATCGTGTCTCTTGAATGTGTATTAATTTTGCACGCCTGTTAAATAAATAAAGCGGTTAGTTATTTGGTATGAAATACGTTAAAATGATACGTCAATTGTAAAAAAAATATTTCTTTATAAAATAAAGAACATGGAGCAAGTAATATTGTAATTAAATTAAATTAATTAATCAACATCTTGCCTGATTAACGTTATTTTATTTTTTCATTTAGTTTGTAAGAAATGTACATATTAAATTGTATAATTTAATGTATTTGTTAGTTATGTATAAAATAAATGTCACATTGTCACAATACTTTATGTGCATAAAAGATTTCTAGTATTTGTTTTTGGCGCTTTAAAAAATAATGTGATCCATACAGTTCTGATTTAATTGAATATTCATTTTTTTTTATTTAATTTAATCGGATTTTTCTGACATATTTTATGATTTTACAAAATGTATACAAATTCGCTATGTTGATACAAAAAACAATGTATATAGTCCATAACATGAATGGTTGACTATTAAAGACTGCACAGATATTGTTTACACTTCGGTTTTTTAGCATTGGAAAAAAGGTATACAGTCTAGATGTATTTTTATTGAAAAACAGTTTAAAAAATGAATGACAGCAAGTTACAATTAAAAATACCTGGAATATTGTAATTTTCCGGTTACCGATTTTTGAAAAGTGTTTTTCGATAAAAATTGTTTATCTTCTGTCTAATTCTAAAAAAATTGAACTACATATATGAGTTTTAGGGCCGGCAACGCACCCGTAACCCTATAATATGGGCGTCCATGGGCGGCGGTTGCATTTTATCAACGATCCGCATGCTCCTTTGTTTTCATTTTTTTTAATTTGCAATTTAAAAAATCAATTTTTATTGTGGTTGAGTTGACCTTGAAGCACGTTTTTATCTATTTTTCACTTTTCGACCCACTATGATAAGTGCTGGTCGAATTTGTCGATTATTTCAATTATTTCTGCTGTTAACATAGCTTTTTTTTCCCTGTACAGTATTTAATGGTCGATTATCGTTTTTCTTTGGTTTTCCTCGTACTTTTTTTAATAAAATCATGGACGAAACAAGAGACTGACAATCGCCATACAACGCGCGAGCACACGAAAGTAAATACATACATACATACATCACGTCTTTATCCCTAACGGGGTAGACAGAGTTTAAGGTAACAAAACCTTAAGGCCACTTTCAACATGAAACTACCGTGAGACTTAATCATTACACATAAACGGATAACTCACGTATAAAACGGGCGCGCAGTGTTCGTTTCGCTGCCGCCGGGGCGAGCGCTCCAAGAAGGACTACGAAATAGTCCGAAACATGTCGAGCATCACTCGACTTTTTATACGTGAGTTATCCGTTTATGTGTGGGCTTTAAGGCCACGTTTAGCATGATGGGCGTATAGGTGGAATGCGAATCAAAGTAGTGATTGGTTGCTAGACGCATCGCCTATAACATGATTCCTAAGACTCGCCCGTTCCCTCGATGGGCTTTTACCATCTGCGCGGCAAGAGAAGTAAGATAGGGTTGTTTTGTCCATGATATAATTAACCTTTTCACCGTCACGTCAAATACAAGAGACGTCGCCCATACGCCAGACTTCTTTGTTGCGATGCCTTAAGTTGAACCTAAACCCAATTGGCATTGTTCATTTTTTTTAAGCTGTGCTTTTAACACCTTTATTTGATAAAATGGACTATTTCAAGCAACTAATTTGAATATCATGCTTTTACGTAGCTTTGTTAATTAATAATTTTTTTTTTTTCGCTGTTTGATAGTTCGTGAATTTAGACAGAATCCCAATCGCCTTCGTTCGGCTGGCTATAAAAAAAACGGCTTTGTCTATGGTTTTGTCGTGACAGGTGACAGTTCCCATAGTAAAACTTTTTTTTCCATTTTTGTGGCAAACATTCAATGCTGGATTCTGTCTAAAAACCGGGTCGTTCTGACAAACAAAGGTTAAAAGTACTTTTACAAAAATATCTGTAATCATAAAGTGTTTTTGAAATTGGACAAGATAAATCGGATAATTGATGGTTTTCCTCGAAATTCTTTTCGAATTGGAGCATACTAAAAAAAATGAACAATGCCAATAAGGTTGCATTTACATTAGTCGTGTAGTATGGTTCGTTGGCGTTGAACCTGGGGTGCTGGTATGTGTCGTTGGCGTCGAAAAGGTTAAATCCGTTTAACTGAATTAAATTTAGATATACAGGGTTAAGATATGAAGTTTAATATTGTTTAAGTTAATTTTGATGACACTCGCTAACTGTTGCGTTCTGATTTAACTGGCGTGTCTGTTAGTTGGGAGTTTAAATAACTTGATCTAATTCATTTTAGATACACACACATACGAATCACGTCTATATCCCTTACATGGTAGACAGGGCCTAAGGTAACAAGACCTAAAGGCCACGTTTAGCAAGACTGGGCGTATAGGTGGAAAGTGGAATCTAAATAGTAATGGGTTGCCGCATCGCCTATAACATGATTCCTAAGATTTTCGCCCATTCCCTCGATGGGCTTTTACCTGCGCGGGAAGAGAAGCAACTGGTATATTCTATTTTTTTTCTTTACTCCCAGACCAGCGTGGAAAAAACAATATTTTAGATGCGAGCTTTTTAAATGGATTTTTCCACCGTTTTGGTACATAAATAAATCACGTCTTTATCCGTTACGGGGTAGACAGAGCCTAAGGTGACAAGACCTAAAGACCAATGGGAGGCCAAGACGAACTAAGCGTAAAGAACGAAACTAAGTATATTAAGAGCCAGCTATAATTACTTCCATGCTGGTCTGGGAGCAAAGAAAAAGCATAGAATGTACCAGTTGCTTCTTTTCCCGCGCAAATGGTAAAAACCCATTTAGGGAATGGGCGAAAATCATAGGAATCATGTTACAGGCGATGCGGCTAGCGACCCATCACTATTTTGATTCCGCTTTCCACCTCTACGCACTCAGTGTCTTGCTGAACGTGGCCTTTAGGTCTTGTTACCTTAGGCTCTGTCTACCCCGTAAGGGATAACGACGTGACATGTGTATGTATGTGATTCGTTCGTCGCCGGTGAGACCAGTGCCTATAGACACGACTTTCTTAGCGAGTGGTCATTAACCTTTTTGCCGCCACGTCAAATACAAGAGACGTCACCCATACGCCAGACTTCTTTTGCGATGCCTTAAGTTGAACCTAAACCCAATTGAACGAAGGTTGCTTTTGCATTGAAGTAATGGACGTATGTATAGGTCGTTGGCGTGGAAAAGGTTAAAAAATATGTACTTAAGCGGACAAAATGCGTTGCGATGCGTTTAGTTAATGTTGTCACTGTTGTTTTGACCTGGTGCGTTGGATAAGGTTATGCGTTAGCAATAAGTTGGTTTTATGCGTTAGAGTTACTGGGTGTTGTAATATGAGGTTGTTGATTTTGTAAAAAATAATAAAATAATTGAATTTTGAATGTTTTGTTTCTTTTTTAACGACTGATAAGCGCCATACAAAAGGACGACCACTTGGAAGTACTAAAGTTCCCGATGCATGTCACTACTGTTCTTCTTATTTGTGGCGTATCAAGTCGTTATATGTCTTATTCCTGGCTATAATCAATCTATGTTCCAAATTTCATCCAGATCTGTCCAGCCGTTCTGGCGTGAAAGAGTAACAAACATCCGCCCATCCATACTTGCAAACTTTCGCGTTTATAATACTAGCTTTTGCCCGCAACTTCGTCCGCACAGATAACGTCAGAGTGACGACATAAAAAATATTTTGTTTTAGTAAAAAGTATCCCATGTTACTTCTAACACTTCCAAGAACATGTGTACAAAATTTTGTGATGATCGGTTGAGTAGTTTTCGCGTGAAACCGTAACAAACAAACTTACATTCGCATTTATAATATTAGTGGGATACATCACTATCACTACATATTATAAAACAAAGTCGCTTTTTCTGTCCCCAAATCCGTATGTAGTATGTATGCTTATATCTTCAAAACTACACAACGGATTTTAATGCGGTTTTTTTAAATAGATAGAGTGATTCAAGAGGAAGGTTTATAATGTATAATACATGCATGATATACCGTGCGAAGCCGGGGCGGGTCGCTAGTATATAATAAAGTAGAAAGTTCGTGTCTGTACATTAAATAAATTCATCAAAAATAGAGTGCTAACGATTAGGGAAGACTAATAAAACAAGTTTCATTTCATTTCATAAAACACAAAAAGTTAATTTTATAATTTTGGTCTGTTTGTGTGTATGTATGTATGTAAGCAACTGGAACATTCTATGTTTTTTCTATACTCCCACACCAGCGTGGAAGATTTCATTGTAGGTACGATAGGTACGGTCAAGTGCAAAAATAATTATCGATAGGAACTTCTCAAAATGTCCCACGACCTTATTGCGCTGGCGTAAGAGCGTATGGTACTTATTTTTAAACCTTTGTCTAGATACATATTATTACACTTGACTGTACCTACTATTTTTTTTATTTTTGCAAATTGGCCGCCAAGGGCTCTTTTACATGTCTTTGAAACTACCAGCGCATTCGGAAAGACCACCACTGCCAAGAATGCGCCGCAAGAAACTTGGCAGAAAGTCATTTTCAAAATAAGATACGGTAAGAACTTAAATTCTACTTAAATTAAATACATTTATAAAAGGGATGTATAAGGTCCCCGAGCCTAAAATTATATTAGTCTATAGAGGTGTATAAAGTATCTTCTGGTCAAAACACTATAATACCGACTTACGACTCAGTCACTCCCCTGGCAACCCAGAGTTCATTCATTCTGTGACTATTATTTCATTCTTTAGTTATTAGTCTCGCGTTGTATCGCTCCGTAAGCGGTCGTGTCTCGGGCAGACATTCTTAGTGTCCCATTGTTTACATTCTTTATCTGTTTGACTATTAGTGTTTATTGTTATAATATTGTTAATTACATTTGTTTGGATTTAAAACGATGTAATCTGATGTTAAGGTAAGTTAAGTAACTAATTTAGTTTAACTTCCTTGGAACTTTTAGGATTGCGTGGTAATCGCATTACGTTAAGTTTGTTAGTTTGATTGTTACGTCAAAACTAATATACATACATACATCACGTCTTTATCCCTTACGGGGTAAAGAGCTTAAGGTAGCAAGACCTAAAGGCCACGTTTAGCATGATTGTGGGCGTATAGGTGGAAAGGGGAATCAAAATAGTGATGGGTTGCTAGCATCGTCTATAACATGATTCCTAAGATTTTCGCCCATTCCCTCGATGGGTTTTTATCTGTGCGGGAAGCAACTGGTACATTGTCTTTTCTTTACTCCCAGACCAGCATGGAAGAGAATAAAAAAGTCGTGTTGAAATTACTGGCACTTGAGGTAGGTACTTATCTTAGCCAATAGCTGGCAACGCATCTGCTTAGCTCCGGTGTTGCGAATGTCCATGGGCTGCGTACCATCAGATAACTTGTTGGTTTGTCTTGAGTTTAATTCTACTAGGTATCATAGGTTTGGAAAAAGTTTGGAAGATGTATGGATGTTTGTTAGATACAATTTCATGTCAGAAAGGCTGAACAGATTCAGATGAAAATTGGCACAGTGCTAGATTATAGTCTGGAATATTACAGAGGCTACTTTTTATCCCGAAAAATTTCGTATTTCCCCCGGGACAGCCATAAATGAATTCTTTGCAGGCAAAGTCGTGGACAGCTAGTAGGTATTTAAAAATCCTTAATTTTTGATGCCAAAACCAACCCGAATTGATAAAATAACCGGCCAAATGTACAGAGGTTTCTGTACAAATTCGGTAACTGACATATCCAGTGTTAGCAGAGCCTTGCTGTTAAGTAAAATGTAGACATTACGAGCTCATTTTATACTGGCGATACTCACTTGTTAATTTTCTACGGGACCCGCGGTGCGCGAGTACGACTCTACTACACGGGTTTTTTTCCTAAATTAAGAAATTTCCGGTTTTGAATCTTCACTAACACTGTTCATTTCTGTACATATACAAAAAAAAAACATTTTTTTTATCAGATACGCGACATCGCGGAAATGGGCGAAAAACTTAAGCATCATGTTATAGGCGATGCGAGCAACCCATCACTATTTTGATTTCCCTTTCCACCTATACGCCCACAAACATGCTAAACGTGGCCTTTAGTTCTGTTACCGCTCTGTCTACCCCGTAAGGGATATAGACGTGTTATGTACCTATGCGACATTATAATACGATTTGTATCGGCCGTCGAAATCAAACACTTTTATTTAGCAAATAGGCCGCCAAGGGCTCTTTTACATGTCTTGTGAAAGTACTTCCATGCTGGTCTGGGAGCAAGAAAAAACATAGAATGTACTAGTTGCTTGTCTACCCGCGCAGATGGTAAAAGCCCATCGAGGGAATGGGCGAAAATCATAGGAATCATCAACCGATCACTATTTTGATTCCATTTTCCACCTATACGCCCATAATCTTGCTAAATGTGGCCTGTAGGTACCTGATACCTTTAGGCTCTGTCTATATACCCCGTAAGGGATGGAGACGTGATAGATGTATGTGTATGTATGTATGTATGTGAAACTACAAATTGCCAAGAAGAATGCGCCGCAAAAAACTTGGCAGAAACACATTTTTTCAACATAAATGCGTATACAATTATTGTATATTCATCCGACTTACACAAGTATGTAAGATTCCAACCGGAAACGTGCATGAGTACATATCGATTCAGCCAAACACGTCAATAAATAAATAAATATAGGGGTCTCAGCACCGAATATAACTTTGTCCCTTTCGGTGTTGACACCCTTGGTCCGTGGGGCCCTAGCGCTATTAGCCTCTTCAAAGATATTTCGAAGAGGCTAATAGACGCTACGGGTGACCGCAGAGCTGGCAGCTTCCTTGGATAGCGTAGTATCGCTGTCCAAAGGGGGAATGCTGCCAGCGTCTGTGGAACTATGCCACGGGGGGGCCTCTTTTTAGGGTTCCGTACCTCAAAAGGAAAAAACGGAACCCTTATAGGATCACTTTGTTGTCCGTCTGTCCGTCTGTCAAGACCCTTTTTCTCAGGAACGCGTGGAGGTATGAAGCTGAAATTTATATCAATTACTCAGGTCTACTGTCCCTTGAAGCTGTGAAAAAATCAAACTTCTAAGCCAACGCAATCAAAAGATACAGCCGTTTATGCCGCAAATTTCCGCAAATTTTCAACTCTGAAGGGAATCAAAACCTACAAGGTAGTTCCCGTGAACGCAGAATCTTGAAATTTGGTATGAAAGTAGGTCTTATAGCACAGATTAAAGAATAATTGCGAAAACCGTAAATGTGTATGTATGTCTGTATATAGCAGTGACCAATATAAAGTAACCCCACACTGCGTACATTTTGCTTTGGAACAGGGCTCTGCTTACACTGGTTTTAGATATTTATAGATAATGATACGGAACCCTCGGTGCGCGAGTCCGACTCGCACTTGACCGGTTTTTAATTATTTCATTTTAAGATTAATTTCAGTTTAGTTTTTAGTTTGTTTTTTAATTTAATAGTTTAATTTGTTTTAATTCCATTTTGTATCCTATCAGATTATAAATGTTAGGTCATTGCCTAAGTTTATGTATGTTTTCAAGTTAGTGCGGAAGGAGTAGGCAGGCCTGTTGGTGGCGGCAGCCGGAAGCGTTAAAATGATATAGACGTGATTTGTGTATGTGTATGTATGTGTATGTATAATAATAACGGCATAAAAAATGTTTAACGTTCACATTTAAACAATTATTAATAAGAATGGGCGAACGCATGAATAACAGTTATTACGCACCAACATGGACTTTTACCTTTGCATAAAAAATATTGACTCTCATACATACAACAATGGAGGGGCAGAGTTTATAGAAACTTCCTTAGTTTCGAAGAAAAGAACGTCATAGAAATTTCCGCAGCTAAACTGAAACTGAAACTGAACTGAAAAACTGAAGTAAATGACATCACTCGAAAGTGGCATAAATCGGCTTATATCTCCAAAACTACAGCTCTAATCAAAGTTTTGACTAGTTCCCAAGATCAATGAGAGCTGTGATTGTTTTCTGCGCTGCTCGTATTTCAAATTCAGCACAATTTTTCAACACTTTCCAGTGGTATTTTTAGACATGTGCTTTCAAAAATCGCCCCCCCCCCCCCTGTTGTATGTGTAAGTAATGTGTACGAATAGATAAATTGACGTTCCAAATTAGAAAAATGACTTAGTCCCATATCGATTGTGTACGCTAGCTTGATTGTGGGCGTATAGGTGGAAAGGGGAATCAAAATAGTGATGGGTTGCTAGCCGCATCGCCTATGGCTTGATTTCAAAGATTTTCGCCCGTTCCCTCGATGGGCTTTTACCATCTGCGCGGGAAGAGGAGCAACTTAGTACATTCATGTTTAGGCCTTTTTGTTGAAACTCCAGCGCATTCAGGAAGACCATCATTGCCAAGAATGCGCCGCAAGAAACTTGGCAGAAAGTATTTTTTTCTAAATAAAATACATTTACTACAATACTATATTATACTAATTACATATACATACATACATACATAAATCACGTCTTTATCCTTTACGGGGTAGACAGAGCCCAAGGTGACAAGACCTAAAGACCACGTTTAGCATGATTGTAGGCGTATGGATGGAAAGGGGAGTGGGGAATCTAAACAGTGATGGGTTGCTTGCTAGCCACATCGCCTATATAACATGATCCCTAAGATTTTCGCTCAATCCCTCGATGGGCTTTTACCATCTGCGCGGGAAGAGAAGCAACTGGTACATTCTATACTAATACTAATCCTTATACTAATTATCTTAACAATATTATTTATATTAGGTATACTAATAAAAGTTTCGATTTTGATTTTGGCCGCCCTAACTGACAGTGACGTTTCAGGGTCCAAGATGGCGGCGGCAGGCGGCGTCTCGACCGAGCCCGAAGGGGGGGCCAAACTGCACCCCTACCTGATTGCATTAGCGTAAGTCTACAATGTCTACATCAATTTACAGTTTCGCTAACTATCACTATCACTATCACTTCACTATCACTACATAGTATAAAATAAAGTCGCTTTCTCTGTCCCTATGTCCCTATATATGCTTACATCTTCAAAACTACACAATGGATTTTGATGCGGTTTTTTTTAATAGATAGAGTGATTCAAGAGGAAGGTTTTTATGTATAATACATGCATAATATACCGTGCGAAGCCGGGGCGGGTCGCTAGTTTCACTATAAAAAACAACATTAAGTACTACATTTATTTAAACAAACTAGTCTAAAATTATTACGACACTGAAAATTAGAACAGAAAAATCCGAAAAGTAAGGCCGGGAATCGAACCCCGATCCTCGACATTCCGTGACGCGTGCTATACCGCTACACCAACCATAGCACAAACCTTCGAATTTTTGTATCTGTTACTAGCTGTCACGTGACCTTGTTACTATTCGAATTTTTGTCGCCAAGCGTCATCTGTTTGAATGATGTGTCTGTACGACACAATTAGAAACTTCCGTGGAACATCTGCTCAGCAGGGACGAGAGAAGGCGCTGTGTTCCAAATGATAGGTACTATCAAATGAATCAAGAATTTTTACTTCTTGATTTTTTATGTTACATAAAATTAACACACACACACACAAATCACGTGTTCATCCCTTACGGGGTAGGCAGAGCCCAAGGTAACAGGTACCTACAGGCCACATTCAGCAAGATTGTGGGCGTATAGGTGGAAAATAGAATCAAAATAGTGATGGGTTGTTAACCGCATCGCTATAACATGATTCCTATTATAATCGCCCATTCCCTCGATGGATTCCCATCTGCGCGGGTAGAGAAGTAACTGGTACATTCTATGTTTTTTCTTTACTCCCAAACCAGCATGGAAAAAAACATGAATAAAATTAATAACAATTTATTGAGCAACGTTAAATAATTTATTACTAAAACGAGTGACACACTGCATAGCTAACTAGCAACAGACCTGACCTTCATTCTTAATACTTCTTATCTAAACAGGCTTGTATCTTTACAATGATTCACTGTATACACTAACCTACATCGAATATACCTATAATATATTAGTTTGCATGTGTAACAGTTGTGTTCATTAAACTTTGATAATGATCCCGTAGAGGGATCGAAACGCGTCAGTGTTTGTGTGGTGTCAGGGATAATTAAGTTTGTGGGATTTATGTGTGTTTTATTGGCAGCAGTGGAGGGAGGGTTGCATGAAAAACATATAACAGGGTGTTAGGTAATGAGTGGATAATCCTTGAACTATGGATAGAGGGCACTTAGGACGTTATAATAAAGCTAAAATAGGTTTAGTAAAAGTGGCACGGTTTCCGAGATATTCGGACTTTTAGGTTTTTTTCGAAAATGAACACCCTTGTTCAATGTTTTGATCATAGCACAATTTTAAACCAACTTTTTCATTTTTTTTATGTTTGCTCAATATTCTTGAGTACTTTTATTTTCAGATAGGCATTACTATTTTTGTGAAACTACATGGGATTTTTTAAAAAAACATTGCAAACTTAATTTTTGCCTTTTCAATCGTACATTGATCGAATTTTCAGCTCTCACGGTGAAAAAAAAATACACTACCGCCTAGTTGCCAATAAGCTTAAAAACATGCCGGTTTATTGACAATTTAAAAATGGTAATTATCTTTTGAATTTAAATTCAAAATGATAAAATAATAAAAAAAAATTCACGCTCACCCACATTTTTCCCGATTTACTTTTTGTATCACGGGCGTAGAACTCAAAATTTTTTGTTGCAAAAATAACATTATTGGCCACTTATTTAGATGCAAATGGCATTTAAATAATTCCAAAACTAAAAAACATGCCAACTGCCTTTTGTTTTTTTTTCTACTTCGATTTTGAATTTCGCTAATTATTATTGCGTAATGAATGGTTAATTTTGCGTTTAGATCGTTGTGTTGAAGTTTTTTACTTTAATACTGCTTCGAATATAATACACACTGATAGAATATGCCCAAATGCATTACATTTATGGTGAGTTCCAAGGCACAATTTCACCATTCATTATGCAATAATAGCGAAATTCAAAATCGAAGTAGAAAAAAAAACAAAAGGCAGTCAGCATGTTTTTTAAATTTGGAATTATTTAAATGCCATTTGCATTTAAATAAGTGGCCAATAATGTTATTTTTGCAACAAAAAATTTTGAGTTCTACGCCCGTGATACAAAAAGTAAATCGGGAAAAATGTGGGTGAGCGTGTATTTTTTTTTATTATTTTGTCATTTTGAATTTAAATTCAAAAGGTAATTACCATTTTTAAATTGTCACTAAACCGGCATGTTTTTAAGCTTATTGGCAACTAGGCTGTAGTGTATTTTTTTTTCACCGTGAGAGCTGAAAATTCGATCAATGTACGATTGAAAAGGCAAAAATTAAGTTTGCGATTTTTTTTTTAAAAATACCATGTAGTCTCACAAAAATAGTAATGCCTTTCTGAAAATACAAGTACTCAAGAATATTGAGCAAAAATAAAAAATTGAAAAAGTTAGTTTAAAATGGTGCTATGATCAAAACATTGAACAAGGGTGTTCATTTTCGAAAAAAACCTAAAAGTCCGAATATCTCCGAAACCGTGCCACTTTTACTAAACCTATTTTAGCTTTATTATAACGTCCTAAGTGCCCTCTATCCACAGTTCAAGGATTATCCACTCATTACCTAACACCCTGTATATTTCACACAGGCTTGGTTATCTTGCACGTGAGTAGCGGAGTAGCAAGGTAAATTTTTTGTTCATTGAAATGGACCTCCGCAAAGTAACGCCTGATTCAATAAAATATAATAGGTACTCGAGTAATGTTGTACGAATTCCATTTATCTATTGAATTTTGAATTCTATTTTTTTATTTATTGTATCGAATATGTGTAAATAAATGTTTCTCTCTCTCTCTCTCTCTCTCATTTGTCTGTAGTATAGTCGAATTACAGAAAAGTATGGAAGTAATTCGTGTAGTCGTGTTTTTTTGTGGAATCGTTAGAGGGCACGACTAGATGGTTTCCCTCGGTTTGCACCGTTTCTATCATGTACGGAACACTTTAAAATATTAGGTATAAACTTCAAATGCCGTTATTTTGGAGTATGATAAAAGGTATTAGGCGCAAGTTTAGCCACGTGAAGGGTCCCCTTTGGTACATAATGTATGTTAATTAAAAAGGTGTACGATGTATTAGAATCTTGGTAAAACATTTTTTTCTGATTGCGGCTCGAGGATAATTCAGACGGTTGGTGCAAACTTAGATTAAGCTTTTCAAAGTATTATAAACACCCAGGTAACTTTGCACCCCCGTGCAAAGTATGGAACATGTTTTTTTTCACTCTTTTGTAGATTGTACTTCGGGGGAAATTAAGATAGTCTTGAAAATTTATAAATAACACATATTTAAAAGATACTACATTCGCACTCAATAAAAAAAAGAAAATTTTAACCGGAAGTTTGGTAAACATAGTTCTATCTAAACGCAAGGAATAGCAGCGAACGCTAGGTAGCGGGTAGTATTACAGAACCGCATGTTCCGTGTAGAAATGTCAATTTTTTATGGGGTGCGAATGTAAATCAAACCAAGTTAAGACGATTGTGACGATTTTTATTAATTCCAAAATTTCCCCCGAAGTACAAAGACAGTAAAACATAGAAAACTACTTTCCGGGTGTCGCACCCTGGTGCAAATTTGGTATTGTGTTTTGATATATATTCTCATCATTTCCTCAATTTGCACCGCGTTCTGTATTTTTCCCGGGGCCGCAATGCCAAAAAGTATATTTTTAGTTATATGATTTTTTTTTTGTATGTTCCGTAGCTTGAATTGAGCTAAATAACGGGTGCAAATATAGATTAAGATGTAATATAACGTATGGCAAATTGCACAGACTACACCTATTTTTTCTTCTTAGTTATTACTATTACACCATTTTCAACCAATTCCACCCCTTTCCGGGGGGGTGAATATATCAAGTGATGTATTAAATTTCATTTCTAACCCATACAAATCAAAAACAATTGTTTTTATCAGTTCTTAGAATTATTTCCTGACTTAAGGGAAATTTCACGTATTTTGCCTCCACTAATACAGTTTTATGTTAATTTAATTGTATGTTATTCTCAAACACGTGACGCCGTAACGCTATCGCATTCATAATATAAAAATCCATAATTTAAACACGTTTTGCAAGTTAAATAAAAGGTACCTTGTAATAAAAGATACATACATCACGTCTTTATCCCTTATGGGGTAGGTAGACAGAGCTTGTTTTTTTTTTTTTTGCGGCGGGAAAATGCGTTACGCATACGACCGCGCCGTGGGGACGGCACGGAAGTTATGTGGGACTCTCCTTCCCGGCCCCACTCCCGAGTGGAAGGAGGCGGGGGAGGCCTACCCACTAAAACCCGCCGGTATTCCCTCCCTGCCATTGGGGGGGCGCCGCGGGAGCATAAGGGTGTCACCGCGCACGCCCCAGCCTATACGCCGGGGATCCTGCGCCAAGAGAGGGGGGCCGGGAATACCTGGTCCCCCCCTAGACACGTGGGCCTCTGAAGGCTAGCGGGGGATGTGGGGAAGACAGAGCTTAAGGTAACAAAACCTTAAGGCCACGCTTAGCATGATTAAGGGCGTATAGGTGGAAAGGGAAATCAAAATAGTGATGGGTTGCTAGCCGCATCGCCTATAACATGATTCCTAAGACTTTTGTGCCCATTCCCTCGACGGGCTTTTACCATCTGCGCGGGAAGAGAAGCAACTGGTAAATTCTATGTTTTTTTCTCTACTCCTAGACCAGCGTGGAAGAATAAAAGGTTACCTATCTTGTAAAAATGGCGTGCGCCAGGCCTCCGCGGGCCAAGCGTCTGATTCTGCTATATTAATCTATTAATAAATGACAACAATCGCGTGCCCTTGGCAAATTCACGGTGTCGACGCTAAAAAGACGGCGAGAGCGAAATTCTCTAACGTCGCAGCGGCCATGTTGCGTCAGAGGGCGTTGACCTCACTCGTGCGCACGATAACACGATAGCAGAGTTGCCAACACAACGGATCTAGAATAACTCTGTAGCCAAATTTAGGCAAGGGCCAAGGATAACCTAACCTAAAAATTTCATTTTACATACATACACAAATCACGTCTTTATCCCTTACGGGGAAGACAGAGCCTAAACAGGTACCTACAAGCCACATTTAGCAAGATTGTGGGTTGCTATTGCTAGCATCATCACCTATACCTAACATGATTCCTATGATTTTCGTCCAGTCCCTCGATGGGCTTTTACCGTCTGCGCGGGTAGAGAAGCAATCGGTACATTCTATGTTTTTTCTTTGCTCCCAGACCAGCATGGAAGAATTTCATTTTAGATACAAGCTTTTAGTTGACTGTATTGTCAGATGACAATGCAATATTACATACACATATTACGTCTTTATCCCTTACGGGGTAGACAGAGCCTAAGGTAACAAGACCTACAGACCACGTTTAGCAAGACACTGAGGGCGTATAGGTGAAAAGTGGAATCAAAATAGTGATGGGTTGCTAGCCGCATCGCCTATAACACATGATTCCTGTGATTTTCGCCCATTCCTCGATCGATGGGAATGCAATAATCTGGTTGTAAAATTCTGGTGGCCCAGCCAGGATGGAACTCTTCAACGGTTGGTCCGATTGACTTGAAATTGGGTACACATATGTAGGACGGATAGCAATGCAAGTACAGTCATTTTACAGCTCTTTTGATTCCCCTTTCCACTTTGCCCACAATCATGCTAAACGTGCCCTTTAAGGCTTTGTCTACCCCATAAGGGATAAAGATATTCGATAAAAAATACGAAATTTCTGTTTTTAAACACTGCACTGGCAACACTATGATGCAGTGACTCGTGCGCATGTTTTGATAAATAGGAGCATTCTTTGTCTCGCTCGAGTCCAAAGGCGAATGTGAATACAATATCGTGTTCCTTTATCCTTTACTCGAACACAATACAAAGACGGATATTCATCTATATTTTAATATAATTACACAAATAGGTCCGCGGGGTCCTAGCGTACCTAGGGTACCTATGTAGTAGTAACTATCACTACCTACATGGTGTAACGTACAGATAAGAAACTTTATTGGTAAATACAACATAATTGAAATATAAACTTAGGCTACCTTAAAATAACTTAGAAAAATAAAACTTATGTTAAAAATTAAAAATTAAAATAAATTTGGACCCTTAGGTAGGGTCCCCATCACGCAGGCAGCATTCCCGCGTTGTATCGCAATTGCGAGTCTTTGTGCGAGAAAGCTGCCCGCGCGAGGGTCGTCTGTTGCCTCCCTCAGGCTCAGGCGTTTGCTGAGGTCTTTGTAGAGCCCACGTGCGCCCTTGCCCCACGGACCAAGTGTCTCGACGCCAAATGCGACAAATTCGTATTGGGCGCCGAGACACTGGTATTTTGTCATCTTTACCCGCTCCCGGGTGTCCGCCGCCGCGCCGGCATGCCTGCACGTCATTGGAAGGTAGGACGCAGCCATGGTGTCGGCGCAGGTAGCGTCCCACACCAGCGCACGTCCGTACCTCGCCTCCGCCTCGACGAGCGCCCTTCTGAGGATGTCATTCAAAGCGGCATGACGGGAGAGGCGGCCGGTACTCGAGGAGCAGGCGAGCCCGTGGTGGCCGAGGCGATTTACGGGGGCCCCACAGGAGGCACAATTGTGGTCCACGCAAACCTCAGCACCCAGTCGGAGACCGACGGCTATGCGGAGGGTAATTGGGTCTATGTGGGTGCCGGTATTCGGTGAGGGATAGGCATGGAGCCAGTGGCCTGATTCTACTTTGGAGACCGCCAAAAGTCTGGCGCGGTCTCCACCTGTCGCGGTGTCAATGAGTGAATGTAAGGTGTTTTGTGAAGCTATGGAATCCCAGGCCCGTTGAATTTTGGGTCGAGATGGAAAATTTGGGCTCGGTCCAGCAAGCCAGGCATTTGAGGCTTCAACCAAGCACGCAATCTCACAGTTTGTAGCTGGTGAGGCTTTAAGGATTTTTCCTGCGAGATTAGAGGTGCTATGGATTGACGCCAAAAACGCCGGCAGAGAAATACTGGAAATTTTGCGTGTTCCCAAACCACCATATCTTATTGTAGGGTGGCTTGAGTCCATGCCTGCTCGCTAAAACGGATATTTAAAATCGATTCAATTTGGGATTTTAAAATTAGATCAATAGGTTTTATCAGATGGGGGAATTTCCAAACGGGACAGCAGCGGAGCAGGTAAGTAAATTTAGGAACAAGTAGGCAGAACTTCAAAACAAACAAAGCAGAGTGACTGCTAATTTTAATGAGGCGGTCCGAATAATTTTTAAATACCTACATGGTATTTATTTGTTTTAACAAAGTCTCTTTTCGCTGACTGTCCCTATGTATGCTTAGAAGGAAAACTACGCAACGGATTTGGATGGGGTATTTTTTTAATAGATAGAGTGATTCAAGAGGAAGGTTTGTATGTATGTATAATTCTACACATACAAAGTTTTACATAAGTATTTGAAATTTTAACGCAAACTATTAGAGGCATATTTTGTGACTCAAAACTGACATAAGCATAGAACCCGCTACCGCGCACTGCGCGAGCGCATGTGCTCTCGCACGTGACAGTTGGGTGACCGTGACTCCGCGCGGAGGTCGGATGACTGTCGTTCTAATTCGGCCCCCAGCGACTCCGGCGCAGGCCGCAACGACCATCTTATTACCAAAAATTACAAATGTTTAGGTTGTATAGTGGCTAGAAAGGAGGATTTAGTTTATTGTGTCAAAGTTGGCAAAGCTGTTTTGAAGCTTCCGGTTCCGGTATTGTTAATTGGTAGCAGATGTTTTTTACAGTCACTGTCATGTATACCTAAAATGTCTATACTTAAACTCGTCGCAAAATAAAAGGCCCGTTTTGACAGTTCACGCCCATGATGCAGTTCTGTATTTTTTACCGATCGAAATGTTTTGAAGGTAATTACATTTTTCATTGATGGTTACCGCCCCCTCCGCTAAGTGCTGTGAATAACGATTTTTTTCATACTGTCCACAGACTATTAATAATCGGTTAAGGGAAAAAATAAATCGATCAATATATATTTTTAAGGCCGACTCGCACTTGGCCGGTTTTATTTCTTTAAACACTAGTGTTTGGACAAATTAATTACTGATTTCTTTTGGTGATCGAGTGAGTGTTATTGTAACAAAAATATTAAATGAAAGAAAGTTGACGTATCGTAACATTGTATCATTTCAAAATACTTACAATATCAGTTTAAGTTAAATTTTCTTATTAGGACTTTAATCCAAAGCACTTCACAGTACACATATTCAAATCGATCAAATACTCATCCAAACTGGAATCGATTTATCGTGAGTATCGATTACCGAGTCGTATGGTTACATCACTAGTTACGTCGCGAAGACAAATGTCAAAACGGGCCTTTTATTTTGCGACGAGTTTACGTTCGTTGTGAAGCTTATATACTTCTACGTTCTCAAAATACAGTCTTCTTATTTAATTAACCACATTAATACCTAGCTGTTCCCGCGGCTTTTCCATATTTTTAAAAACTTTTTTTTTTCAACAAAGAACATTAGTCGAATTTGTCTAGCCGTTTCTAGATTTTTGCGAGTAGCAAAATTCATTTTAGTTTATATTTATTATCACTATTACTACATAGTATAAAACAAAGTCGCTGTCTGTCTATCCCTATGTATGCTTAGATCTTTAAAACTACGCAACGGATTTTGATGCGATTTTTTTATAGAGTGATTCAAGAGGAAGGTTTATATGTATAATTCTACGCAGACAAAGTCGCGGGCAGAAGCTAGTTATATATATTACACAAATTAAACTATAACTCAATAAAAAAAGGAATTAAACACTTAAAGTGTCCTTAACAACATTCGGATTTCGAGTACCATAAGCCGATCCAACCATCAAACCCACAAGAGTGAGACAGCAAGACAAAACGGAATGGCTTAATAAGAACTCAGACTTTGTTTTCCTTTTTTTTTAAATTAGCCGCCGTCGTCGAAACAACTGCGGCATTCAAAATTTCCCAGTGTACGTATTCGTGGACCTATAACTCTGGACAGTGAGTTACTTGAATTAGTTAAGTATTTTTCACTGCACTACTTTACGTTGACCTAACGTTGCGCAGTTTATTGAAGAGACAGCGCCACCTGTCGGCGAATATGAAAGGTAGTTGAAAATATAGTGGGTAGTTAGCATTATTATGGCTAAAATGTCATATCTGATGTCATGCCAAATTCCCATCGTTGTCGCGAACTCTTTTGTTGGGGTGCGAGTCGGGTTACCTCCACGTGTGATCCGTCCGGGGGGAAGAGCAGTGCTTGGTCCGGTGCACCCTGGGCAACGGCTAATGATTTCCTGACAGTATCTGAGGGATATCATTGACCGTTAGCTAAGAGCCCGACAGGGGGGGGGGGGGGTCTTTGACCATTACCGTACAACGTTGCCGACATTTTGTCACAAGATTTTTTAATAATATTTTTTTACATTGACATTGGCGAAGTTGTCGTCGCTATAACGACTTGATACGCCACAAATAAAAAGAAGAAGAACTCTTTTGTTTTGATACTTATTTATAATTTTTTCTAATAGTTTTTTTGAAGTCTTGTCATCGTATTAGTGTTAGTGGTTGCATATCAGTAAAAGAAGCTCAGTTTCCAGGTCTTACTTGCCATCGATTATCCTTCATTTTCTTCACTCTATCATACAGTCCTCATATCGTACGCTTCAGTCGTGTTGTGTTATCAGGAATGTTCGTATTTGTATGGTATTAGACCTATGCTTATGACTTATAGTGTGCCCCGTCAATTCGGTCATCTATGCTCTATAACCTAGATTTGTATTATTTATTGTTTTATTGGCCGTATATTCGGCTCCAAAAATTTGTTTGTACAGATAGTAAGGTTATGATCTCAGTTATTAAGGATGGAAGGTAACAACTTAACCTCACGCTAACAATTAACTCCAGTAACCGACCAGTTAGTAAGTAATCTGACTCAACGTTATCAAGTTTCTCCACGAGACAGCGACACCTATCGGTGAATGTACGCTTTCCATCAACCCAATATAAAGTGGGTAGTTCGTGAAAATAATCGAAGGGTGGGTAGTTTGCCAAACTCACGTAGCTTTAAACAGTTTAAGCTTCAACATTACAGCTTGTATTCTTGGCTTTCAGCTAACACTGACGGAAGCGTAATTGCGTAAATGTCACATAAAATTGGAATACATTTTGACTCACTTCGTACAGCGATATCATAGAAATACTTAAAAAACCGATTGTCTGCAGTCGGTTTACGAAGGAAAGTTTTACGTGATAACGTCATAAAGAAACATTAGAACTGCTAGCTCTGACGTCACGCGAGCAGATCATGCCTCTTTATCGCTTGTTCCGCGCTCTCGCTTCCACACTGAGGTCACGCGGAACGTAACGCAATGAGTCATGCTTTTTCGTGAGTGCAGCCGGCGTTCATCGATTTATAAGACGTTATCGCATCAACAAGGAATTTAACGTTCTAGTAAAACCATATTCATTGTTTTGTTATACACCACAATTGAAGTAATGATTACTCTTCTACCATTTTTGTATGATACTTTCGTACACTTGATTTCAAAAATGACACTCTATTCATGTGAATAGCACCTTATTGAAAAACATATCGATTTGTTAAACCTATTGGTCTCACTCTGGATCGAAACTTCCAGTGGAGTCCACATATTTCGGTTCTCGCTGGTAGATTATGCTGGTATTGTAAAGACTACCTTCCGGCTCTCTGTGGTATTAATTTGTTGCTCGTACGTTTAATTTTAATTAGTTTTAAGTGCAAGTGCCATACAAATATTATTATTGCTGTTATTATAATAATAAGTTTTAGTTTTAAGATTATTTTATAATAAATTGCTGTGCCCTTACTGGGTAAATGTTTGAAACTATATACATAATAACATCTTTGCCGCAACATTTTTATGCAATAAATAGTTTGAGTTCGAGTTTGAGTTAGATTGAGTTCTGCCGCGTATGCTGTTTTTGTGTTTTTGATAAACGCTCAGCTTAGTAAAAGAAGTAACGGACACAAATTCACATGCAGACTTAAATGGCCGCTTGCGCCCTGTGAGGGCGGTTACGGCTCCAAAAATTTAATGATTACTTTTAATGTCTTAAAACGTAACTTAACCTATGAGTATTATTCTGAGTATCAACGGAGAATTAATACTGAATGTAATTTTGTAAGCAATATCTAGACTAATTAAAATTGTTTGACGTTACCTAGTTCTGATGCGAGATAGCGGCATCTGTCGGTCCGGACTAGAATCAAGTGAAAATTTAGTGGGAGGGTCGTAAAAGTTAACCTATGCGCGGGTAGTTCACCAAATTGACAACGTTTTCGCTGCAAACAGCGCGCGATTTTTTGTTTTTATTTATTTTATACTGTCAGACTCGACAGTGCAATTAAATGTGATAACATAGTTTTATTTATTTTCTGTGCCTTTCAATATATGTTTTTACCTATTTATAAATTGTCATTTTCAAGTTACATTGTTATATACACTTTTCATTTGACATTTTTGATTTTACTACGAAACTTGAAAGTGATATGAAAATGTAGTGAATAATTTCCTTAACGAATAAATCTATCTCTACCCAACTATGGCAAAACCAATTGGAAGGGCAATAATTTTGGCAGTCTATGTATTCATCACTATCACTATCACTACATAGTATAAAACAGTCGCTTTCCACTGTCTGTCCGTCCCTATGTATCCTTATATTTTTAAAATTACGCAACGGATTTTGATGCGGTATTTTTTTATTGATAGAATGATTCAAGGGAAAGGTTTACATGTATAATTCTACGCAGGCGCAGTCGCGGGGAGAAGCTAGTAACTTATAAACGTTTTCTGTAACACTGGACTCGTTGCAATTAAATGACTTCGCCATAATTATTGATGAAAACTATTACAATAACTTCTTTCTAAAGCACCATTGATACTTTGAATACCAGAGATATCACTTATCAGTCTATATGAAATGAAATATTTTTATTGTGAGATAACCGTTCAACGGTCACATTATCACCCTACAACCTTACTGTGTTGTGTGTCATAGGCATGCAATTATTTTTGGTTTGTAGTTAATCGTCCACCTAGTACCGCAATGTAATGAGACTTATAGTATTCTTAAAAGTTTTTAAACTAGGTTTAAATAGTACGTACGTATGACTAGATATCCTAGTGGTTAGTGACCCTGACTATGAAGCTAGAGGTCCTGGGTTCGAATCCCGGTAAGGGTAGACAGTTGTATGATGAATACGAATGTTTGTGCCCGAGTCATGGATGTTCTATGTATTTAAGCATGTATTTATCTACTTTATGTAAGTATTTTTATCCGTTGCCTGATACCCATAGTACAAGCTTTGCTTAGTTTAGGGCTGGGTCAATTGGTGTAATTTGTCCCAAGATATTTATTATTATATTATATTACTAGCTGTTGCCCGCGACTTCGTCCGCGTGTGTTTTTGTGATACTTTTACGGCTTTTCTCGATATCAAAATTATTATTATTATGACTATTCCTTCACTTTGTCGGTCCCTCGTTTAATGCTCCTCTCATCTACTCAAAGGTTAACTGGTAGAGATCCCTTATAGGGATAAGTTCGCCTTTGTGCATATATTAATGTTTTTTCTTTTTTTGTGAATTGTATCTGTTTCTTTATATTTGTACAATAAAGCATTTACTTACTTACTTACTTACTTACTTACTATTAGCTTCGTCACGTGAACCACTGAAAGTGTGTACGAAACTATACTTTTAGAATTACGTCATGAAAATAATAATTTGTGACTCGGAATCTTGAAAAAAAAAAAAGGTGTGAACTGGTTAATGACTCATCACATTTATTTATACCTTATTTTACAAAATAGTTTAATTTATAGTTTTGTTTATAGTTTCTTTATTCAAAAAAAGTAAAGTACAGTTTTAGTTACCTACATCAGTATTAATTTCGCCGAACTATGACGCTTATTGGTGAATACTGCGCTCATAACGATATTTGTACCCTGATTAATTTTAAAAAATAAATATATTCTAAGCAAATAATAGGTACATAAATGTTTACCTGTTTTTACCTTACGACTAACAATTCATTTACTAATCCGTTTTAATTAATATTTTGCGACTCAATTTTTTCTAGCAGAAGTTTTTTATTTATTTTCTTGGTTTAAGTAGGTAGCTACAGATTATTAACACTTATTATCTTTATCTACAAATTAATTACCTACAGAGGCCTTAGGTACCATGACGTCGTAATGCGATTCAGTTTAGGTTCGCTCGCTGTCAGATTCATACTAAAAGCACAAACTTTTTTCACAATAAAATTCTGACGTAAGCGCGCCTTTTGATTTTGATGTTTTTAGGCAAAGATATTAAGAGCATACAGCCAAGCGTTTCACGCCGCCCTCATAATATATCAGGTTTTCAAATAAGAGTGCGTTCAAAAACCGAACGCGTTGTGAATAATAGCACATAAATAAAAACAAAGTAACGGTATTGCATATTGAACTTTAGGTGTTAGGTAAAGAGCACAATTTAGGACGTCAATTTAGGTTGATTTAGGTTTGACGAAAATGTCTTCGTTGAAAATACCTGTACAGCATGTAATTATTTTATTAATGTTTTTTCACAATTGACACAGTTTTCCGGGTTTATGTCTTATGTACATTCGTATCTATCTATTTTCTCCGTAGTATTATTTTGTTTGTAACTATTACCAACTACTTATACCGAGGAAAGCTGATTTTCTTGAGTTCCGCTATTTTGTGCGTAATCACCTCAAAAATTAAATTTCAAGAAAACTGAGAGATTATATTTATCTGTACTAGCTTTTGCCCGCGGCTTCGCACGCGTGAACCATGAGCATTTCAAAGAAGCTAGCAATCAAGCAAGCGAGCACCCAAACCTGCAAGCATGTAAGTATGCAAGCAGGCATGCAAGCAGGCAAGCAAGCATGCAAGCAAGCGTGCAAGCAAGCAAGCATGCAAGCAAGCCGCCGCATTGCCCCGCTGCCTTAATTTTTCTGAAACTGTAAATATTGCAGGATTTTTATAAAACAAACCTAACCTAACCTATCCTAAATAGCTTTTGCCCGCGACTTCGTACGCGCTAAGATGTAAAACGAAAAAATACGTTTTTTCACGTTCCCGTGAAAATTTTGGGGAGTGCTTTCGGAGTACACTTAAAGCCTTTAAAGAAACACACGTTATAAATGTTAAGTCTCTTTCTTCTGCTGTTTCGTCTGGAAACGTAAAATCCCGTTTTTTCCCGTTTTAGTGTTCCCCTACACTCCCGAATAAAACTACGTGGCAAATTTCAACTTTTTATGTCCAGTAGGTAAAACGTAAAATCCCGGTTTTTCCCGTTCCCGTAAAAATGTTAGGAAATCCTTTGTTAATGCTCCCTTACACTCCCTAAGGAAGCTAAATGCAAAATTTCATCTTTCTACGACCAGTAAAACGAAAAATCCCGTTTTTCCCTATCCCGTGGGAATTTCGAAAAATACCTTCTTTGTGCACCTCTAGGATACTCATAAGTCATAAGTCGTAAGTCATTTATTTGCAGAAAATAGTGTACAATAAGATGATAAACAGGAATAACAATGACTCAAGGTATATGTGTGCCAAATTTCAAGTTTCTAGCCATATTATGCCTACCGCAGTATTTCTTTGTAAACAAATATTTTTCCCGTTCCCGTGGGAGTTTTGGAAAGTACTCTCTTAATGCTCCTCAGCACTCCCGAAGCAACCTACATGCCGAATTTTAGCTTTCTGCAACCAGTAAATCGAAAAGTCCCGTTTTTCCCGTTCCCTTGGGAATTTCGGGAAATCCTTTTTTTAGTGCTCCCCTACACTCCCCAAGGGAACTTGAAGGCCAAATTTCAGTTTTATACGACCAGTAAAACGAAAACTCGATCCCGTAGAACTGAATATATAAATCCCGTTTTTTTCCTTATCCCGTGGGAATTTCCAAAAATCATTAAAATATTATTTTACTATTATTATCACCTACTTCTAAGCCAAATTTGAAGAGTCTAGTAATTATAGTTCATAGGATTTCGTTAAACTGAATGTATAAATCCCGTTGTTTTCTTTATCCCGTGGGAATTTCCAAAAATCCTGAAATTAGTTTCTTCGTTTTGTAATCACCTACTTTTGTATCAAATTTGAAGAGTCTAGTTATCATACGTGTTCTTGAGTGGAGACCGCGACTCGACAAACGTAGTGTAGGACGCCCTCCGGCCAGGTGGGATGACGATCTGCGAAAGGCTGCAGGCAGATGCTGGATGCGTCAAGCTGAAGACAGGGCGCTATGGCGCTCATTAGGGGACGCCTATGTCCAGCAGTGGACTAATATAGGCTGATGATGATGATGATGATGATGATGAGCGTCACTCAGAGTCGAATATATAATTCCCGTTTTTTCCTTATCCCGTGGGAATTTCCAAAAATCCTTCCTTAGTGGATGCCTACACTGTATAAGGTATCTATGTGCAAAATTTCAAGTCTCTAAGTCCAGTGGTTTGGGCTGTGCGTTGATATATAGTTAAGTCAGTCAGTCAGTCAGTCAGTCAGTCAGTCAGTCAGTCAGTCAGTCAGGACTTTGAATTTTATATGTATAGATTAAATTGGAAGTATTATTTAGCAATTTTAAAAGGTTACACTGCATTGGTTTTTATTGTATAGGTGTATGAAGTTAATTAATTTTAAACACAAAACCCTCTTTTTTGCGCCTCTGGGTAAGATTAAAAAAAAATGCTAAAACAGGTATTTCCTTATTTTTATTACTAAGTATTTATTCTGAGTTTCATGATTCTTGAACAATCTAATTTTATTTTTTCATACAAACTTTAACCCCCCTTTTCACCCCCTTTTTCCAAAAAATTCCAAAATTTCTGTAGCCTATATCCTATTCTGAATTTATTGAAATAGATTTGTGAACATTTCAACAATATCCGTTCAGTAGTTTTTACGTGATGCTCAGTCAAACAAACAAACAAACAAACAAAAATTTTAAAAATTGTTTTAATATGTTCAGTTACCGATTTTAAGTCACCCTGGTCGGTTTTTTTTTTTTAATCTTCAATGTACAGATTTTTTGGTCTCAACGATTTTATTATATGTATAGATAGATTAGCAAATTTTAAGATGTTTATGGCCGATGTCGTCATTAAGACGAACGCGGCGCCAAAAATTAGAGAGTTGTTAAAGTTGTCACTAAACTAAACTTAAGAATAAATAAACTTAAGCTTAACTTAATGTTAATGAGTATTATATAATGAGTATAAATACTGAATACATAATCTCAATCACTTATAACTAACCGTGCAGAGGTGTCACCCGAGTCCCGCTTTCAACTATCTGAATATACGAAACGTAGTCTAGTTTTGATGCATGATAGCGACATCTATCGGTAAGTAAGTAAAACCCGAAACAGTTGAAAATAATTAGGGTAGTTCGCAAAAGAAAAACCAAGCGCGGGTAGCTCGCTAAATCCGCGTGGCTTGATAGCGGTAGTTGTTGAATCAACTAGCGCATTCATATTGTAATTAAAAACAAAGTTTTATTCCTTTTCACCTATACATTTATATAACATATTTGTTTTCGTGAATGAGCGTGTTAATCTATACTTATATTATATCAGATAAAGTTTGTGTGTTTGTGAGGTTGTAGGGAGTATCTCTAGATATACTGAATCAATTTTGGAAATTCTTTAACCGCCAATAGAAAACCACATTATTTGTGAGTGTCATAGGAGTATTATTTTATTAACAGACTAAACCTGTTTTTTTTAACTTTTTGTGTATTACGGAGTTAATCTTTGATTAAAGTTAAGATAACTTTATGTCAAAGTTAAACCCCATCCACCTGACAAAGGCCTTTCCTCTTTACTATCGTAAGCTAACTTACCATTACCTACTTTAACCCGAGACAGCGACATCTGTCGGCGAATGTTAAAAAAATAAATTGGGTAGTTCGGAAAAAATAAGCGCAATATCCTCCATAGCAGCAAACGCCTCACTCTGTTCTAGTTTTCCTGTCTGCTCTTCTTCCAAAGTACTTTGAGACCGAACAGCCTCCAATACAACATGGGTGAAAGCCATTATAAAACGAAATGCGACGCGGATTCACCCTATATCTATAAATATTAAGATACCCGAGTTTTAACCAAGAAAAGCACCGAAGCATCGCTCGCATAAACAGCATAATATAGTAACTCAGGATTCATTTTAATCACTACAGTAGATGAGTGCCTCGTGGGGTCCGAGGCTATTTACTACAGAAGCATATTTTGCTTGGTTGACTTATTTACATACTAGCTATTGCCCGCGACTTCGTCCGCGCAGAATTAAATATAACCTATGTTCATCAGCGACAGTGGTAAGTTTATTACAATTTTACTGACATTTATTGCCGTCATCGTCATAAGAAAACGAAAACAGCTCCAAAAATTTATTTATTGTATATATAGCGGTTTAATTACTTAGTTTTACTTAAGATAATTTAGCCTACGTACACAATGAGTATCTTATAATAGGAACTATTAATTGAAGAACGTTCGAAGGCACCTCTATCTAGACTATCTAGAGTTGTTAATCGTAACCTAGTTCTGAGACGACATAGCGCCATCTGACGAATGAATACAGAACCTGAGCTAGTAAAAATAAAACGGGTAGTTCGCAAAATTTAATTCGACCGTGGGTAGTTCGGTCAACTGGTGCCATTGAACACCGACAGCGTGTCAATCGTCGAGCGATACTTGTTTATGTATTGTATATCGGCATTCTAATTTTTAATGTATATAAAATAAATATACTACATACTGCAACTAAATTATACTAAATATATATTTATTTTATATACATTAAGTTTAGGATTATTTTAGGTTTCGATGTTAATTTTATGTGTTGGGATTTAAGATTTATTTACGGTACGCAGAAATACTATATTATCAACACTGACCGAAACCTGAAAAACAAATATAGTTTTTTTATAAAAATAAATAAGTAACAAATATATCTTTGCCTATTTTAATTTTTTTCCATAAAATACTATATTTTTTAGAAGTGTACCATATTTTTATAGCTTATTTCTTTTTCTTCCACGCTGGTTTGGGTGCCAAGAAAAAACATAGAATGTACCAGTTGCTTCACTTCCCGCGCAGATCCTAAAAGCCCATCGAGGAAATGTGCGAAAGTATTAGAAATAATTTTACACGCGATGCGGCTAGCAACCCATCACTATTTTGATTTCCCTTTCCACCTATACGCCCATAATCATGCTAAACGTGGCCTTAAGGTCTTGTTACCTTAGGCTCTGTCTACCCCGGAAGGGGTAAAGACGTGATTTATTCCCGGCCATGACTTTACTTTTCGGATTTTTCTGTGTTCTAATTTCAGTGTCGTTTAGATTTTTTTTGGTACTCTGTAGCATTGATGACAACGCAAGTACAGTTAACAAAAAAAGTAGGAACAGTCAACACAAAGCTTGTACTAAATATTAAATTTTTGACAGAAACTTTTGGTAATTGTGAGGGTACTAAGAGGCCGTTGTCATGCAACGGCTGCAAAAATTGTTGTTTTGTTATTTTACGGTTCTACGTCTTACAACTAAGTAACTAATTAACACTGGTATTTAATACTGGTTAAAGTAGGACATAATAAAGTAAGCGTATATTAAGAAATGTTAATAACATCACACACTGGATTACTTTTGGTTCGAACAACGTTATTAAGTTTTTTCGCGACATAGCGACATCTGTTGGTGAGTGGGAATAACCGTAAATTAAAACGAGGTAAGGGTAGTTCGTGAAATCTAAACTAGGTGCGGGTAGTTCACCGGGGTTAACTATGGTCAAGTAAGTCGGATGCCAATACAACAATTTGGCAGTGGAATCTTGTTGGCCCGGTGAGCGCCCTCTCCGCAGATCTCTACAACGGTTGGTCCGATTGACTAGAAATTTAACATTAACATTTAATTTGTACATAATGTAGACTGGATGGCAACGCAAGTACAGTTAACAATAAAAGTAGGTACAGTCAGCAAAAAATCACTCACATCGAATTATTTATGTATTCGAAACATTTAGTACAGAATATTTTTTTCAAGTAGTGTTTAGAATGTAAATAAAAATACGAGCTGCAAGCACTCCCTAAACCTTGTTAATCTGGGCCGTTGTCATAAATGACTTCGGCTTCAAAAATAATAGGAATATTTTGCAATATAAGAATGTACTTATATAAATTAAATACTTAAACCTAATCACTAGAAACAAGAACTGGTATGAACTTATGTACTATGATCCCGTGTCAACATAAAATTCCAATATAATTTATAGGTTGACACATCTTTAGCTAGTTGCAGCGCGTGAGAACGACATCTATCGCAAATAAAGTCAATCAAAACGTGCAATAACTAAGTTCGGGTACTTAGTAAAGGCAAATCGAGGTACTACGGGTAGTTCGCAATTAGCTAGCGATTAACGTAGCAAGTTCGGTCGTGGCCACCGTTAGGACTGACATTTTAAATTACTAGCTGCTGCCGTTGCAATTATATATTTCAAAATATTTTGTCACACAAACTTTGCCTGACAATAACAAACACAAAAAAAGAATTATCCGATCTAAAGCAGTCGAATGGGACTTGACTACTGAAAACCTGATTTATATTATTATGAATTAGACTGTTGTTTTTTATTTAAATCCGTATATAAAAACATATCAGTGTGCATCTGTTTTCTCATAATTCAAGTCGATTATTAGCTCTACATTCGTTGAACATTAAAACTTACATGACAAGTTTATGCAGCGAAAAAATGAAACCGTTAAAAGAATCAGCCAGTATTAAAAAATGTACATACCTAAGTAGTACGCAACCTCTGTCTATGAATATTAATACAACTAATACAGTAACTGCTGCATTTTTAACTTTTAGACTGGACACGAAAAAAAGGAAATTAAGAAATAAGCATGTTTTTGAAACATCAATTACAAAATATTTTTTCAAGCGGTCTTTAATATTCAAATACAAAATGCGTGTTACGAGAACTCTTCGAACCTTGTTTTACTGGGCCGTTGTCATGAATGACTCCGGCTTCAAAAATATAGTAGAAGTGTCTATTTATTCATAGATTAAAATTAAAATTAAAACTATGACTAGGAACAATTACTGGGCGTTAACTTATGGTCTACGCATAATTGAAAAAAAAACGATTTCAATATTATAACAAGTAATTTATTGGTTGACACAGTGTTAGCTAGTTGCAGCGCGTGACAACGACACCTATCGCAAATAAAATCCAACATAACGAGCTTCAACTAAGTTCGAGTAGTTCGTAAAGGTAAATCGAGATGCGGGTAGTTCGCAATTTGCTTGCGCTTAAGGTAGTAAGAGCGATCGTGGCCTCCGTTTAGACCGTCATTATCCAAATAAATAAAAATGAATCATCGAAATGTGTGTACGCGCATACCTTTTAAACGACTGCACCGAATTGGATAATTCTTTTTTAGTTGTGTTTGTTACTGTTTGGACAAAGTTTTTTTAAACTAAATAAAAAAAAAATTGCAGCGGGCCCGAAGCCCCGGGCAACAGCTAGTAAATTATAGATTTCATTAACAATATAAATACGTGTTTGGTCTTTTAAGGTCGCAGTGACTTAGCTGCACAATTTTACAGAAATAATTTTTAATTGGCTACGCCTCAACACCCAACAGGGCATAATTATTGTACAATTTAACTGTAGTAGGATATTTATAAATACACACTACGTATATACCTTGAAGTATGTATGTTGTAGAAATATCAAGTAAAAATTTTTATTTTACATACATACATGCATACATACATACACAAATCACGTCTTTATTTAAAGTCTCAAAAATTCAAATTCAAAATATTAGTTACAAGTAGCAATGCACCAAGGAGAAGTTACCAAAGTTGTCAAGTTTTCCAATGGGATGTTTTTAAATTTAATAATTAATAGGATCATGTTAAGAGTCCATGGCATATATTAATATTTGCTTTAATTGAATTTGTAATGAACACGCAATCAAGAAAACATGAATACTTGAAACGTTTTCCGAAAAATCCCGTTGGAAACTTTCGTTTTGGGAACTTAGAAGAATCTTGCTTTATTGAGAATACAACTTGCACATCTAGATAAGAGTAGTTCCTGAGCCTTGTTAGTCTGGGCCGTTGCCATAAATGACTCCGGCTTCAAAAATAGATAATCATAATCGAGACTGAACTACTGAACTCAACTTATAATTATAACTGGTAACAAGTACTGGGATTTACTTATGTTCTACTTATAATTACAAAAACTATGTTAACATTATAACTTGTAATTTATAGGTTGACACAACGTTAGCTAGTTGCAGCGCGTGACAACGACACCTATCGCAAATAAAGTCAATCAAAACGTGCTACAACTAAGTTCGGGTAGTTCTTAAAGGTAAATCTAGGTGCCGCAATTTGCTGGCGGTTAAGGTAGTGAGAGTGACATTCATTTTATAAAATACTAGCGGTTGCCAGCGACTGTCTGCGCAGAATTCACTTATCGCTATGCCGCAGGAATTATATTTTTTCCCGGAATAAAAGCTATCCTTTGTTCATTTCAGAGACTGAAACTATTTCTGTATCAAATTTCATTAAAATCGGTTAAGTGACAGTTATTTTCGCATTCATAATATTAGTAGTGGTCAGTGGGCAGACCACCAGCCGTTGGTTAGATGACATCTGTCATTCGGCTAGAAAACTGACACAACTGGCAAAGGGCGTGAAAATGAAGAGGCCTTTACTCGGCAGTATATATTACATCACTTGGGATACGATAGGATTCCTCCATGCTGGTCTGGGAGCAAAGAAAAAACATAGAATGTACCAATTGCTTCTCTTCCCGCGCAGGTAAAAGCTTATTGAGGGAACAGGCGAAAATCATAGGAATCATGTTGTTGCCGCTAGATGGCGTTGGCTACCTGGAAGAAGAACTTAACCTACGACACTAACCTACATTAATTAAAAAACAAATAACTGAAATAACCTGTACTCATACTCTACTTAAAATGCAGATATTTACCTGTACTACAATTACAAATTACATTTAGAAAATAATTAACCATTACTTACCTGTAACGCCATCTGTTGTCACTTCTGTTGAAACTATTGTATAATAATAAAGCTTTTCTACGTGTGAGCGATTCCCTGCATGTGTGCGAGTGATTCCTTAAAAAAAGCACGATTTTAACAGTCCATTGACAGTACCCGAAGCGAGCACCCCTGCGTGGCGTTGTTCGCTCATAATTTCATAGTGAAAAAACACCGCATTTCTGATTTTTCCCGCCTATCCGTAACACATGTCATAGGCGATGTGGCTAACCCATCACTATTTTGATTCCCCTTTCCACCCATACGCCCACAATCATGCTAAACGTGGTCTTTAGGTGTTACCTTAGGCTCTGTCTACCCCTAAGGGATAAAGACGTGATTTATGTATGTACTTTTTCTTTTGTAACTCAAATAATATTTTTCCGATTTTTACATTACTTTAATTTATTGTTTTAATCCTTTATTTGTGGCTTATGGCCGGGGCCGTTGTTTACAACAACTCCAGCTGCAAAAAGATTAGAAAGACTTAGAATTAATAAGCAGATCTCCTGCTATACTTAAAGCTAATAAGTAGTAACAATTAAATAACAACTCTTACATCTAAGTAACTTGTTTTGACACACCGAAATGCCGTCTCTTGGTGGTTTTGAACCTATAAAACATTAGCTAGTTCCAGATCGTGCAAGTGACACCTGGCGTCTATAGAAAGAACTAAGGGCCAAGTCGGGTAGTTCGCGAGTGAAAAAGGGTAGTTCGCAAAGTTAAACTATTTGGGGTAATCTGCGCTTATTTAGTTTTTTTCACTTTTGAAACAATCTTAACCAGTGTTATTAATGAAAATCACTTTTTAAAAATCGAAAAGTGGAACTTGCTAAGTCATAAAGCAAATCACTATTTTTGGTAAGTAAGTAAGTAAATGCTTTATTGTACAAATATAAAGAAACAAATACAATTCACAAAAAAATAAAAATAACATTAATATATGCACAACGGCGAACTAATCCCTATAAGGGATCTCTACCAGTTAACCTTTGAGTAGATGAGAGGAGCATTAAACGAGGGACCGACAAAGTGAAAATTTTTCAGGGGTTTTAAATTTCGTCGAGGGAACGGGCGATATTCTTAGGAATCATGTGATAGGCGATGAGGCTAGCAACCCATCACTATTTCGATTCCCCTCTCGACCTATATGCCTACAATGACGCGAAACATGGTCTCTAGGTCTTGTTACCTTAGGCTCTGTCTACCCCGTAAGGGATATAGACGTGATTTGTACATTTAAATTATAACTTGCTGTTAATTAAGGATCTTTTGATAACGGGACAGGAAAAGATTGTGAAAAGTAAGTAAGTATAGCAGCATAACTGCGGCTATGCGAGACATTTAATTTCTCTTATTTCGTATAACATACATGCATGCACAAATCACGTCTTTATCCCTTACGGGGTTCTGTCTAGAGCCTAAAGTAACATAACCTTAAGGTCACGTTTAGCATGATTAAGGGCAAATAGGTGGAAAGGGAAATCCAAATAGTGGTGGGTTGCTAGCCGCATCGCCTATAACATGTTTCCTAAGACTTTCGCCCATTCCCTCGACGGGCTTTTACCATCTGCGCAGGAAGAGAAGCAACTGGTAAATTCTATGTTTTGTCTTCACTCCCATGGAAGAAACTTAAAAACATGTTTGATTTGATTGAGATTTTCGGTGAAGGAAAACATTGTGAGGAAACCTGCACACATCTGCGCAGCAATTCGATGGCGTGAATGAAGTTCCCGATCCGCACCGATTGGTTTTTGGTCGTGTCGTCTCGAAACGACTACGATGCAAAAATAGGATAAAGATTTTGTTCTGAAATGTTATAGTCACTGGTATCATTCACTGGGAATCAGTATCCATCATTATTAGTAAATTATACTCAACTGCGCCTCGGTGAGCACTTGAGTACAGTTAATTAACACGTGGTCATACGATTCATGCCCGAATTTGAAATCGCGTCGTACTCAACCTTTTTGGTTGAAACAACGTTATCTAGTTCGGGCATGTGACAGTGACATCTATCGGAGATATGGGTTCATTACAAGCGAATTGTAAAGTGGGTAGTTCGCAAAATTAAGACCAAATGTAGGAAGTTCATAAAATTAAAACTATTAGAATTGATGAATAAATACCTGGTTTGACGACCGGATAGCTTAGTGGCCCATTATGAAGTTAAAGGTCTCGGATTCGAGTCCAGGTAGTGGCATTTTTTGTACGTTGAATATGAATGTTTGCACTCGAGTCATGAATTTTGTATGTATTTATCTATTCAAGTACATAATACATTCGATGGAATGGGCTAAAATCTTAGGGATCATGGTATAGGCGATGCGGCTAGCAACCCATCACTAATTTGATTTCCCTTTTCCACCTCACGCCTACAATAATGCTAAATGTGGCCTTTAGGTCTTGTTACCTTAGGGTATGTCTACCCCGTATGGGATAAAGACGTTATTTGTGTATTTATGTATGTAGTACATAATATATTCCTCCGTTTCTCCGTTTGCGCCGTAGTCATAAAGTTAACAACAAATACTAAACTCACACTATAAAATGATCTCAAACTGACTACATTTTGAACAAAAGTAGGGCAGAGCTGCTAGTACTTGCAGAATCTGCAAGGAAACCTCAGTGTGAGAGTACATACATACATAAATCACGTCTTTATCCTTTACGGGGTAGACAGAGCCTGAGGTAACAAGACCTAAATACCACGTTTAGCATGATTGTGGGCGTAAGGATGGAAGGGGGAATCCAAATAGTGGTGGGTTGCTAGCCGCATCGCCTATAACATGTTTCCTAAGACTTTCGCCCATTCCCTCGACGGGCTTTTACCATCTGCGCGGGAAGAGAAGCAACTGGTAAATTCTATGTTTTGTCTTCACTCCCATGGAAGAAACTTAAAAACATGTTTGATTTGATTGAGATTTTCGGTGAAGGAAAACATTGTGAGGAAACCTGCACACATCTGCGCAGCAATTCGATGGCGTGAATGAAGTTCCCGATCCGCACCGATTGGTTTTTGGTCGTGTCGTCCCGAAACGACTACGATGCAAAAATAGGATAAATATTTTGTTCTGAAATGTTATAGTCACTGGTATCATTCACTGGGAATCAGTATCCATCATTATTAGTAAATTGTACTCAACTGCGCCTCGGTGAGCACTTGAGTACAGTTAATTAACACGTGGTCATACGACTCATGCCCGAATTTGAAATCGCGTCGTACTCAACCTTTTTGGTTGAAACAACGTTATCTAGTTCTGGCATGTGACAGTGACATCTATCGGAGATATGGGTTCATTACAAGCGAATTGTAAAGTGGGTAGTTCGCAAAATTAAGACCAAATGTAGGAAGTTCATAAAATTAAAACTATTAGAATTGATGAATAAATACCTGGTTTGACGACCGGATAGCTTAGTGGCCCATTATGAAGTTAAAGGTCTCGGATTCGAGTCCAGGTAGTGGCATTTTTTGTACGTTGAATATGAATGTTTGCACTCGAGTCATGAATTTTGTATGTATTTATCTATTCAAGTACATAATACATTCGAGGGAATGGGCTAAAATCTTAGGGATCATGGTATAGGCGATGCGGTTAGCAACCCATCACTATTTTGATTTCCCTTTTCCACCTCACGCCTACAATAATGCTAAATGTGGCCTTTAGGTCTTGTTACCTTAGGGTATGTCTACCCCGTATGGGATAAAGACGTTATTTGTGTATTTATGTATGTAGTACATAATATATTCCTCCGTTTCTCCGTTTGCGCCGTAGTCATAAAGTTAACAACAAATACTAAACTCACACTATAAAATGATCTCAAACTGACTACATTTTGAACAAAAGTAGGGCAGAGCTGCTAGTACTTGCAGAATCTGCAAGGAAACCTCAGTGTGAGAGTACATACATACATAAATCACGTCTTTATCCTTTACGGGGTGGACAGAGCCTGAGGTAACAAGACCTAAATACCACGTTTAGCATGATTGTGGGCGTAAGGATGGAAGGGGGAATCCAAATAGTGATGGGTTGCTAGCCGCATCGCCTATAACATGTTTCCTGAGACTTTCGCCCATTCCCTCGACGGGCTTTTACCATCTGCGCGGGAAGAGAAGCAACTGGTAAATTCTATGTTTTCTCTTCACTCCCATGGAAGAAACTTAAAAACATGTTTGATTTGATTGAGATTTTCGGTGAAGGAAAACATCGTGAGGAAACCTGCACACATCTGCGCAGCAATTCGATGGCGTGAATGAAGTTCCCGATCCGCACCGATTGGTTTTTGGTCGTGTCGTCCCGAAACGACTACGATGCAAAAATAGGATAAAGATTTTGTTCAGTATTGGATCTAGTCACTGGGATCATTCACTGGGAATCCAGTACCCATCATTATTAGTAAATTGTACTCAACTGCGCCTCGGTGAGCACTTGAGTACAATTGATTAACACGTGGTCATACGACTCATGCCCGAATATAAAAACGCGATGTACTCAACCTTTTTGGTTGAAACAACGTTATCTAGTTCTGGCATGTGACAGTGACATCTATCGGAGATATGGGTTCATTACAAGCTAATTGTAAAGTGGGTAGTTCGCAAAATTAAGACCAAATGTAGGAAGTTCATAAAATTAAAACTATTAGAATTGATGAATAAATACCTGGTTTGACGACCGGATAGCTTAGTGGCCCATTATGAAGTTAAAGGTCTCGGATTCGAGTCCAGGTAGGGGCATTTTTTGTACGTTGAATATGTATGTATGTATGTATGTATAACTCTTTATTGTACATAAAACACAAGAAAAAAGAATATATATAAATATACCATGCGGAATATATATAAGAATAGATATGAATGTTTGCACTCGAGTCATGAATTTTGTATGTATTTATCTATTCAAGTACATAATACATTCGAGGGAATGGGCTAAAATCTTAGGGATCATGGTATAGGCGATGCGGCTAGCAACCCATCACTATTTTGATTTCCCTTTTCCACCTCACGCCTACAATAATGCTAAATGTGGCCTTTAGGTCTTGTTACCTTAGGGTATGTCTACCCCGTATGGGATAAAGACGTTATTTGTGTATTTATGTATGTAGTACATAATGTATTCCTCCGTTTGCGCCGTAGTCATAAAGTTAACAACAAATACTAAACTCACACTATAAGATGATCTCAAACTGTCTACATTTTGCTCAAAAGTAGGGCAGAGCTGCTAGTACTTGCAGAATCTGCACGGAAACCTTAGTGCGAGAGTACATACATACATATATAAACACATCTTTATCAAGAGATAAGAAGCGTAAGAACGGGGTAGACAGAGCCTGAGGTAACAAGACCTAAAGACGACGTTTAGCATGATTATGGGCGTAAGGATGGAAAGGGGAATCAAAATAGTGATGGGTTGCTAGCCACATCGCCTATAACATGATTCCTAAGTTTTTTCCCATTCCCTCGATGGTATTTTACCATCTGCGCGGGAAGAAAAGCAACTGGTACATTCTATGTCTTTTCTTTACTCCCAGACCAGCCTAGAAGAAGCGAGAGTCCGACACGCATTTGGCTGGTTGTTGTTTCATATAGGCCGTCATCGCGAGAGCGGCGACTCCGGCTCCAAAAATTATGTCGTTATCGCGCTGACAATGAGTCAGATGACAGGAGTTTGTTTCACTGGATTTTTAACACTGGGTACCATTCACAGGGATTGTTATCGCTGTAACGTGCCAGAATCATGTTAAGCATTCCTCGTCGACGTAACGTTAACTAGTTCTGATGCGTCCTAGCGACACCTGTTGGTAGACTTGCGCTTTTACTAGCCTTTAGCCACAATAGTGAAGTTTACCAATTCTCACCGCGTGATTTCCGAACTACCCTTTTTTATAATTTTCGAACTACCCGTTTTGGTACGTACATAATATTATTTAAAAAGTTAAAACATTGTAAAAAGGGTAGTTCAAAAACCACGCCGCGGGTCTGGTAAACTTCACTATTGTGGCTTAAGGCTAGTAAAAGCGCAAGTCTAACGACTACGATGCAAAAATAGGATAAAGATTTTGTTCAGTATTGGATCTGGTCACTGGGATCATTCACTGGGAATCCAGTACCCATCATTATTAGTAAATTGTACTCAACTGCGCCTCGGTGAGCACTTGAGTACAATTGATTAACACGTGGTCATACGACTCATGCCCGAATATAAAAACGCGACGTACTCAACCTTTTTGGTTGAAACAACGTTATCTAGTTCTGGCATGTGACAGTGACATCTATCGGAGATATGGGTTCATTACAAGCGAATTGTAAAGTGGGTAGTTCGCAAAATTAAGACCAAATGTAGGAAGTTCATAAAATTAAAACTATTAGAATTGATGAATAAATACCTGGTTTGACGACCGGATAGCTTAGTGGCCCATTATGAAGTTAAAGGTCTCGGATTCGAGTCCAGGTAGGGGCATTTTTTGTACGTTGAATATGAATCACTCGAGTCATGAATTTTGTATGTATTTATCTATTCAAGTACATAATACATTCGAGGGAATGGGCTAAAATCTTAGGGATCATGGTATAGGCGATGCGGCTAGCAACCCATCACTATTTTGATTTCCCTTTTCCACCTCACGCCTACAATAATGCTAAATGTGGCCTTTAGGTCTTGTTACCTTAGGGTATGTCTACCCCGTATGGGATAAAGACGTTATTTGTGTATTTATGTATGTAGTACATAATGTATTCCTCCGTTTGCGCCGTAGTCATAAAGTTAACAACAAATACTAAACTCACACTATAAGATGATCTCAAACTGTCTACATTTTGCTCAAAAGTAGGGCAGAGCTGCTAGTACTTGCAGAATCTGCACGGAAACCTTAGTGCGAGAGTACATACATACATACATAAACACATCTTTATCTCTTACGGGGTAGACAGAGCCTGAGGTAACAAGACCTAAAGACGACGTTTAGCATGATTATGGGCGTAAGGATGGAAAGGGGAATCAAAATAGTGATGGGTTGCTAGCCACATCGCCTATAACATGATTCCTAAGTTTTTTCCCATTGCCTCGATGGACTTTTACCATCTGCGCGGGAAGAAAAGCAACTGGTACATTCTATGTCTTTTCTTTACTCCTAGACCAGCCTAGAAGAAGCGAGAGTCCGACACGCATTTGGTCGGTTGTTGTTTCATATAGGCCGTCATCGCGAGAGCGGCGACTCCGGCTCCAAAAATTATGTCGTTATCGCGCTGACAATGAGTCAGATGACAGGAGTTTGTTTCACTGGATTTTTAACACTGGGTACCATTCACAGGGATTGTTATCGCTGTAACGTGCCAGAATCATGTTAAGCATTCCTCGTCGACGTAACGTTAACTAGTTCTGATGCGTTGTAGCGACACCTGTTGGTAGACTTGCGCTTTTACTAGCCTTAAGCCACAATAGTGAAGTTTACCAGACCCGCGGCGTGGTTTTTGAACTACCCTTTTTACAATGTTTTACCTTTTTACATAATATTATGTACGTACCAAAACGGGTAGTTCAAAAATGGTAAAAAGGGTAGTTCGGAAATCACGCGGTGAGAATTGGTAAGCTTCACTATTGTGGCTAAAGGCTAGTAAAAGCGCAAGTCTACCAACAGGTGTCGCTAGGACGCATCAGAACTAGTTAACGTTACGTCGACGAGGAATGCTTAACATGATTCTGTCACGTTACAGCGATAACAATTACAGTGAATGGTACCCAGTAAAAATACAGTGAAACAAACTGTAGTCATCTGACTCATCGTCGGCGCGACATTCGACATAACTTTTGGAGCCGGAGTCGCTGCTCTCGCGATGACGGCCTATATGAAAAACAACCAGCCAAGTGCGTGTCGGACTCTCGCACCGAGGGTTCCGTGCAGATTCTGCAAGTACTAACAGCTCTGTCCTACTTTTGATCAAAACATAGACAGTTTGAGGTCATTTTACAGTGGTTGCTCACATAGACGGACAGACGTAAAGCAGTTACATACTTAGTATTTGTTGTTAACTTTATAACTACGGAGCCAACGGAGAATCACTATCATCACTATCATCACTACATATTATAAAACAAAGTCGCTTTTTCTGTCCCCAAATCCGTATGTATGCTTATATCTTCAAAACTACACAACGGATTTTGATGCGGTTTTTTTTAATAGATAGTGATTCAAGAGGAAGGTTTATAATGTATAATACATGCATGATATACCGTGCGAAGCCGGGGCGGGTCGCTAGTATATTATGTACTGCATAAATACACAAAGTCTTTATCCCATACGGGGTAGACAGACCCTGAGGTAACAAGACCTAAAGGCCACATTTAGCATTATTGTAGGCGTTGAGGTGGAAAAGGGGAAACAAAACAGTGATGGGTTGCTAGCCACATTGCCTATATAACATGATCCCTAAGATTTTGGCCCAATCCCTCGATGGGCTTTTACCATCAGCGCGGGAAGAGAAACAACTGGTACATTCTATGTTTTTTCTTTGCTCCCAGACCACCATGGAAGATATTATGTATATGTATTAGTTTATCGTATTTATCTATTATGTGTAGTGTATATCTTACATTCTTTAAAATTTGGGCAATTATGAATATTTTAGGTTTTGATCGGTTCTTTTACTTTTTCTGTGTCTACTCTTGTTTAATACCTATGTCCTGACAATCGTTCAAAGGATTAGGTACTGGAAGAAATCCTCTCAGGGATAAGTTTGCCTTTATGCATTTAATTGTGTTGTCCTGTATTCACCTTTTTCATGTGTTTTATACAATAAAGAGTTATACAGTGAAACTTGGTTAAGTGGGACCTGGATAAGTGAGAAACCTCCGTAGCTGGAACTCATGCTGTGGTCCCGACACCTTAGCACTGAATTACCTCTGTTAGTGGGACAAAACAAACCTCTATATCTGGGATTCTTGTTTCGGTTTTATCGTCATTGTTACCTCTATAACTGAGACATCCAGTGTATTTTACCTCTTTTACTGAGATTATATTTTAAGGAACAATTTTTCTAAATTGTTTCCTTTAAATTTCACTGGCAATAACCTCTGTAACTGAGACAAAATTTTATCACCTCTGTAACTGGCACTACATATTTTAATTTTCGTTTTATTTAATGACCTCAGGTTTTGTTTTGTTTTGTTGTAATCGGCGTCTTTTTGAAAAATGACGAAATTAAGGCCGTAATTATCTTTACGTGCGGTTTTGTACTATTTATATTAAAAAAAACTTCTTGATTATTTTTGTGAACTACCCGTTTTATTTACTCATGTAGGTATGTATATGTTTTTACTAGATACACATTATTTTATTTCATTGTCGCACCTCTATAACTATAGTAACCTCTATTTTCACCTCTATTAATGGGACCCTCTGTAAATGAGACAGATATTAATTTATACCTGGCTATCTGAGACACTGGGTATGTGGAATACCTCTTTAAGTGAGACTATTTCGCAGGTCCCTTGAAGTCCCAGTTATCCAGGTTTCACTGTACATACATACATATAATGGTCTTGTGCCAAAATCCAAGTATTTATGGAAAACTAGCCGTTGCTCCCGACTCCCTCTGCATAGAAATCAGCTATGACTATCCCGCGGGAACTATGTAGTAAGTAAGTAAGTAAGTAATCTTTATTTGCAATGAAATTTATTTATTAATATACAAACCATTAAAATCTAAACAATAGTAAGGATCACTAAAACTACGAAAGTTGATTCAAAGTAAATTATGTTAAAAATTATTAAAAATTAACCTAAAAAAATTGCAATTAAATATGGTATACAATAGATGTCAAAATGAGATATAGTTCACATATTTAGTCAATAATATGACATACAAATTAAACAATATAAATTATCAAAATAGGAAACATCATTTAAAATAAACACAACTGAATCGCAAACAATTGTTAAAATGAAATGTCAAAAATAAATTTTTAATGTCCAGTAAAATTAAATAAGTTAGAGAAGTCATGAAACAAATCTATTAATAAGCATTATAAAACATCACGCGTACAGCCCACACCCTCGGTACTCCATAAATTCCTTAACAGAATAAAAGCACTGTTCTTGTAGCCATTTGAGCAATGCATGTTATTTTCTGGGATAAAATTATACTGTGTCCTTTACCGATTTCACTATGTCTTTATACAACCAGTTACACTTACATATACCAGCTGTTGCTCGCGACTTCGTCTGCGCAGAACCGCTTTCGAATAAAAACTATCCTATGTCCTTTCCTGGGACTCTATCTGTATATAAAATTTCAACTAATTGGGCCAGGCGTTCTAGCGTCAAATAGTAACAAACACACAAACTTTCACATTTATAATTTTAATAGGATATGTGCCGAGATCGTTCGAGCGAAATCGGCTTCAAAAATTGGTTGTGAGGCTTAGCAGGGAGATCTTAAATTAAGTTTGACTTAAGATAAGACCTACGTATTAATAAATAATTATATTACTTATAATACTAAAGAAAATAGGGTTGTTACACTCCAGATCATTTCAAAGCGCAACAACGCTTACTAGTTTGTTCACGAGACAGCGACATCTAGCGGCGACTGCATGAAGCTTAGCAGTTGTACCCAGTGAGGGTAGTTCCCACTGCATGAAGCTTAGCAGTTGTGCCCAGTGAGGGTAGTTCGCAAATCTCGCAGTGTGAATTAGTACACAGAAACTGCGCTTTACAGCCCGTAGCTTCTAGAACGAACGGCTTTCGGTTACCATCGACCGATTCAAGTATCACCCACAATAGTAAGTGAGACAGCAAGACGGACTCTTCATACGATCGCACCGTAGTTGTCTTGCGATCCATACACACTGTTAATTATACCAAGGTTTTTATAGATTTCTAAGGTCTAAGAAGGTCTAGGTCTAAGCTGTAAGAAGTGATCAATAAGTGATAAAGTGATAAAGTTACAACTCAAAAGACAGAAGTTACGTCATAAGAATCATGTTATAGGCGATGCGGCTAGCAACCCATCCCTATTTTGATTCCTCCTTTCCACCTATACAAACACAATAATGCTAAACGTGGCCTTTAGGTCTTGTTACCTTAGGCTCTGTCTACCCCTAAGGGATAAAGACGTGATTTATGTATGTATGTATGTACTCTCGCACTGAGGTTTCCGTGCAGATTCTGCAAGTACTAGCAGCTCTGCCCTACTTTTGAGCAAAATGTAGACAGTTTGAGGTCTTTTTATAGTGTGAGTTTATGAGATAAGTCCGCCTTTGTGCATGAATCTCAGTGTTTGTCAATTGTATTTGTCTTGCTTATTTTGCACAATAAAGAGTTTACATACATACATACATACTAATGGCTTGTTGGGAAATACTTCCATGCTGGTACACATATATGTGTTTTCTTTGCTCCAAGATATATCATGGAATGTACCAGTTGCTTCCCTTCCCGCGCAAACGCCAAAAAGCCCATTGAGGAAACAATAATAGGCTATTACGTCGCTGAACGCGAGTTTTGCGAACTACCCTTTTTGGGGCGAGTTTGGCGAACTACCCACTTTGGTCACCTTTTGTTTGGTTTAAAAAGTTGCCAATAGATGTCACTATCCAGTGAACGAACAAGCTAACGTTGTTGCAACTTAAAACTGTCCAGAGTGTAACGATTTTATTGTAGTTTATTATTAAATAATAAGATTATTTAAGAATCTCATAGGTTTTAAGGTTTATTTTAAGTTAAACTTATTATAGGCCCTCGAGGCTTAGCCCAAAAACCGTAATTTTTGTAGCTGATGTTGTTCGAGCAACATCGGTGAAATCTCCTTGACACTTATAGCCACTCGCTGAGAAAATATATCTCGGTTTAGTGTTAAGCTCGGTTTAGTTGTGTCAATTTGTATGGTACTGGTATTATTATTTGTATAACAAATAGGGTACAATAATAATTATACTAAATAATTATGCTAATTATATCCGTTAGCGACCGCATGTGATTGCTAATAAAAGTAGATTTGGTATAATATAGTAATATAGATTACTAGCTTCTGCCCGCGACTTCGTCTGCGTAGAATTATACATAAAAACCTTCCTCTTGAATCACTCTATCTATTAAAAAAACCGCATCAAAATCCGTTGTCTAGTTTTGAAGATATAAGCATACATAGGGACATAGGGACAGAGAAAGCGACTTTGTTTTATACTATGTAGTGATGATGATAGTGATAGTGATTATGTAACATGCGTGAAACCACTTGAAAGTGGTGAAAAATTGTGCTGAATTTGAAATACGAGTAGCATAGAAGACCTTCCATGCTGGTCTGGGAGTAAAGAGAAAACATAGAATGTACCAGTTGCTTCTCTGCCCGCGCAAATGCTAAAAGTCCATCGAGGGAAAATCGAGTGAGCGAAACCCTTAGGAATCATGTTATAGGCGATGCTAGCAACCCACCACTATTTTGATTCCCCTTTCCACCTATACGCCCAGAATCATGCTAAACTTCTTCTCTGGTCTTGCCACTTTAGGCTGTGTCTACCCCGTAAAGGATAAAGACGTGATTTATGTATGTAGGTACGTATGCATAGAAGACAATCACAGCTCTCATTAGTCTTGTGAACTAGTCAAAACTTTGATTAGAGCTGTATTTTGGGGATATCAGCTGATTTATACCACTTTCGAGTGTTGTGCTTTCAAAAATCGAGGCTCAGTTAACACTGGATTTTATATACACTTGGTGAATTTGTGCGGTGCCCTCGGTGCGCGAGTTCGACTCACACTTAGCGGTTTTTTAGTTACTTTTAGATCTCATCAACTCCCCATCTAACAAACTAGAACGTTCTAAAGCATCTACTTCTACAGCCACCGACTTTTATGCCCTTTTGACTCCAACTCGGAATACATTTGGTGTTTTTAGGTCATCCCTACACTAGTGATGCTGATCGATAATCCAAATCAAATATCGATGATCACAACAAATACAATATCGATAATTGTCGATGGTATCGATATAACTACTACAATTAAACCAAAATTTTGAATTTCAAACGCGTTTTCGAATTTATCTATGTGCTGGTGAGCAGTAGATGTTCCACGGTAGTTTGTAATTGTGTCGTACAGACACATCATTCAAACAGATGACGCTTGGCGACAAAAATTCGCATAGTAACAGGTCCCGTGACAGCTACACGTACGACATATAGGAAAATTCGAAGGCTTACTCACGTGCTATGGGTGGTGTAGGGGTAGCACGCGTCACGGAATGACGAGGATGCGGGTTCGATTTTCGGATTTGTCTGTGTCCTTATTATCAGTGTCGTTTAGAATTTTATATTTTATTGTGTCAGACGTTACTTTTTGGAGGTCCATTTAAAGAAAAGAAAAAGAAAGAAAGAAGACATTTATTCGTTTTTACAAGACACACAAATATAAGAGAATATACACAATTTTATAGAAAAAAACAAGATAAATAAAAACACAGACTACATGAAAAATAGATCATCAGCGTTGTAATAACATCTGCCTGTAGATAAATGGTTTACTGCATTTCAACGAACATCTCCGTTCTGGTTCGTGGCTGGTTCAAAGGGTTGCCATTGCAGTTCAAAGAGGCAACGCGGCCAGCATAATTAATGGGAACCTTTGAACCAGGTACGAAACGGCGAGGGATTTATTAGGTTAATTTTTAATCATTTTTAACATACTTTACTTTAAATCAACTTTGCTAGTTTGAGTGTTCTTTATTGTTATTTAGTTTTTAACAGTTTGTATATTACAAACAAAAACATTTACATTACTCAGTGAGTAGCATGTTTATTGATAGCAAGTCATTTTTAGACAAACATCGACATCAAAACTATCGAGTTTTGGGCAGCACTAGCCACAGCGTGCACCTGAGTTGCGCAAACCGCGGCCGGAACCGGTTCGGCTTTATCTACGATGTTGCCAGTCTAAGAAAAAATACATAGGTTAGCGGGAGATTTCCGCCTATCCTCGGACTTTTACCATCTGCGCGAAGAGAACCGGCTAGTACATTCCATGCTTTTTGTTTGCGTCCAGACCAGCATGGCAGAATTCCAACTATTTTTTTTTTTTTAATATATGAATAGGAAGGCAAACGAGCAAGTGGGTCACCTGATGGTAAGTGATCACCACTGCCCATAGACACCCGCAACCCCGGAGGGCTTGCAGATGCGTTGCCAACCTAGAGGATTAAGATGACATGCCTCTTGTGCCCGTAATTTCCCCGGCTGTCTTACTCTCCACACCGGAACACAGCAGTGCAAGCACTGCTACTTAGCGGCAGGATTAGCGAGTAAGATGGTGGTAGCGATCCTAACTAATGTTATAAATGCGAAAGTAATTCTGTCTGTTACTTTTCACGCTTAAACCGCTAGACCAATTTAGTTGAAATTTGGTATACAGATTGTTTGAGTCCCGGAAAATTGCATAATTCCCGCGGGATAGCGATTCTGCGCAGACGCAGTCGCGGGCAACATTAAAAAATAAATTATACTTTCTGAACATGGTAACAATCTAGTATAAAAAAAATTACACATAAAAATTTGCTTCTCTTCCCCCGCAAATGGTAAAAACCCATTGAGGGAATGGGCGAAAATCATAGGAATCATGTTATAGGCGATGCGGCTAGCAACCTATCACTATTTTGATTCCACTTTCCACCTCTACGCCCTCAATGTCTTGCTAAACGTGGCCTATAGGTCTTGTCACCTTAAGCTGTGTCTATCACGTAAGGGATAAAGACGTGATTTGTGTATGTGTATTTACACAAACTAAACATAATAACACTGCGAGCGAATGACCTTATTCCGTGATCGTCCGCAGCTACTAAACAAGGCCTTGCATTTTAATGTCATTTATTTAATTCACTCACTACAAACAGACTACAAATAGGTAGACGTCAAAGGTCACGGAAAGGGAAGTGCGAATCTTACTTTTTTTTCTGGCAAAGGAAAAGGGCTTATAGAGCAAGCAAATTTGAAGGTTTATTAGTTTATTACACTAGTTTATACCGCTTGTTCCCCGTACCTACATAACTATTTTACATATCCAGGACATTCTAAGGTAAAATAAAGACTATTTCTAAATTAAAACAAACATGTTCGTGGCTTAGGGGCCCGCCGCACCTAAACCTAAATTAATCCAAATTAATCATCCTACATTGGTTTCACCAGTGCCGGTTAAGCGCCCTGTAAACGATCAAATGTGTTTGACAAACTTGTTTGTCAAACTTCACGTTTTCATCAAACATAAGCGTAAACGATCAAACCAAATATCAAACAATTTTTTTTTTTTTTATATTAATAGGAAGGCAAACGAGCGAGTGGGTCACCTGATGGTAAGTGATCACCACTGCCCATAGACACCCGCAACCCCGGAGGGCTTGCAAATGCGTTGTCAACCTAGAGGATTAAGTTGCAATGCCTCTTGTGCCCGTAATTTCCCCGGCTGTCTTACTCTCCACACCGGAACACAGCAGTGCAAGCACTGCTACTTAGCGGCAGGATTAGCGAGTAAGATGGTGGTAGCGATCCGGACGGACCTTGCACAAGGCCCTACCACCCGCAAATTTGTTAAAGCGCCCTGCGCAAACGGTCAAACTTCGGCTCAAGCTACCGGCGGTTGGCTGCAGAGTGAGGAACCTCCCAGTGGCGTGGATAGAACTCTATTCCCACCGGCTTGCCTATTTTAACGCAGTTGGGCACTTCTATTGTGCAGAATTAGAGGAAAAGGCTAGTTAAATGCCCTACGGCTTGCCTTCCGATATACTTGACGCCACGCCAGGTACCTCCTGACGGTTCGCGCCGTGTCAAGGAGTACGCCTTCTGCATCTGGCTCTTGAGTCAACCATCTAGCGAGTCTCTTAAGATATTGGTTATATAATTATTATATTATGCTCTTTCTGAATGCGTTGGTAGTTTAAACAAAGACATGTAAAGAGCTCTTGGCGGCCATTTGCAAAAACAAATTTTGAATTAAGCTAACCATGCTTTCCTGCTGCTTTCTTCCGAGCTGGTTTGGGAGTAAAGAAAAAACAAAATTTACCAGTTGCTTCTCTTCCCGCGCAGGTAAAAGCTCATCGAGGGAACGGGCGAGTCTTAGGAATCATGTTATAGGCGAAGCTAGCACCCATCACTATTTTGATTTCCCTTTCCACCTATACGCCCTTAATCATGCTAAACGTGGCCTTAAGGTTTTGTTACCTTCTTAGGCTCTGTCTACCCCGTAAGGGATAAAGACGTGATATATGTATGTATGTATGTATGTATTCCGAAACCAATTGTAGATTGTAGTGCGTTTTTAAATGCAAACACCGCGTTTATTTCCTCTATGGAAAGAATATGGATTCTAACAACTATGTGTTAATGTAGTTAGTAATGTAATAGTATGTATGTATGTATGTATGTATATATGTAGTTCGTTGTGAAGCACTCGTAGTGCATCGTGTAAGGTTTCAATGCTGACCTTGGCCGTGTGGCTTGCGGCTGCTTCGATGTATGAGTGTGTATGTCATGTAATTGCATATCTGCACCTGCTTTAAACTCGTTTTTTTTTTCTTTTTTTTCTGTATTGGGAGAAACAGATACAGACACAGTTAAGAACGCAGTGCAGTGAACATAGCCTGCACCCTAAACCAAGTCCCACTAAGGGTTAAGTTTAAATGAATCAAGACTACTTCTTGATTTTTCTTCCATGCTGGTATAGGAGGAAAGGAAAAGCATAGAATGTACAGTCAAGTGTAAATATGTATGTAGTCAAAGTTTCAAAAATAAGTACCATACGCTCTTACAGCTCGTGTCATGTAAAAAGAACGCTGGAAGAAGGTGGAGCGGGAGTGCTTGCGCATGGGTACACTATGAGCAGAGGGGGGACCTCTACTTTTTTCCAGCGTTCTTTTTACATGAACCGACCTATACAACGGCGTAATAAGGTCGTGGGACATATATTTGAGAAGTCCATATCGATACTTATTTTTGCACTTGACCGTACCAGTCGCTTCTCTTACCGCGCTGGTAAAAGCCGATCGAGGGATTGGACGAAAATCTTAGGGGTCATGTTATATGTATAGACGATGTGGCAATCCATCACTGTTTTGACTCCCCTTTTCATCCATACGCCCACAATCATGCTAAATTTGGTCTTTAGGTCTTGTTACCTGAGGCTTCTACCCCGTAAGGGATAAAGACGTGATTTATGTATGTATATATGTAATTTTTTTATTTATTACTACCTTTTGCCCGCGACTTCGTCCGCGCAGATTACGTCAGAGTGACGACATAAAAAATATATTTTTTTTTCAATAAAAAGTATCCTAAGTAGGTATGTTACTTCTAATCTAATACCTCCAAGAACATGTGTACAAAATTTCAGGATCATCGGTTGAGTAGTTTTTGCGTGAAACCGTAACAAACAAACTTACATTCGCATTTATAATATTAGTAGGAACTATATGCTAAACGTGGCCTGTAGGTCTTGTTACCTTAGGGATAAAGACGTGATTTGTGTATGTGTATGTGTATGTATAATTACGGTTTTACCCGTTACAAATTTAATTTCTAAAACTAAAACCCATTTGTGTGTGAGTTTGTCTTCACATTCCATCAAGCCCGAAGCCCACTCACATCTCAATGGATCAATTGGCTCATTCATTGAATTGCTCTCGGCATGCGAGCCATAATCTTCAAATGACTCTCTCACCCACACAGGACAACTATATATTATAGGTACGTCCCATTCGGTGTCGAGACTCTCGGTCCGCGGGGTCCTGGTAGCACTCAGACCCTCAGAACATATACATACCCAAATCACGCCTTTACCCCTTACTTACGGGGTCGACAAAGCCTAAGGTAGCAAGACCTACAGGCCACGTTTAGCAAGAATGTGGGCGTATAAGTGGAAAGTGAGTGGTTTTGCGGGTGGTAGGGCCTTGTGCAAGGTCCGTCCGGATCGCTACCACCATCTTACTCGCTAATCCTGCCGCTAAGTAGCAGTGCTTGCACTGCTGTGTTCCGGTGTGGAGAGTAAGACAGCCGGGGAAATTACGGGCACAAGAGGCATTTCATCTTAGTCCTCTAGGTTGGCAACGCATCTGCAATCCCTCCGGGGTTGCGGGTGTCTATGGGCAGTGGTGATCACTTACCATCAGGTGACTCACTTGCTTGTTTGCCTTCCTATTCACATAAAAAAAAAAAAAGTGAAATGAGTGGGTTGCTAGCATCGACTATAACATGATTCCTATGATTTTCGCCCATTCCCTCGATGGGCTTTTATCAGCGCGGGAAGAGAGGCAACTGGTACATTCTATGTGTTTTCTTTTCTCCCAGGCCAGCATGGAAGTTCGTTGCTGAATAAAAAACTGATTTACCAGTAGTTCGACTGTTCTTCTTCCAGCCACCATTTTTCTCGCTGTGGTGGGGAAAAAAATTGTGTGTCGCTCAGCAGCAAAGTTGTTAATTGTCTCGCAGTGGCGTGGCGTTACGTACCTAGGTATATATCAGAAGTAGGGTTGCCAACCGTACTATAATATACATATAGTATTGTAGGCGACGCACCTATTTAGGCAGCCACCTTTTTTATGAAACTGTTATATTTGGCACTGGCCACAAATAAAGTCAATTCCACGCAGCGCTAAAAGAAAACAAAAACAAAAGACAGTTGTGACATTGCTCTGGTCAGCGCTGCGTGTTGAATTTTTACTGAAATTTAAATTGTTTTATTTACTAGTTTCTACAGTCTACAAGTATTGTACTATATTTCCGGTCTGCGTACCATATCCTGTTCAAGAAATATGTAGTACGCAAAAATACTGTATTTTCAACACCGAACGAAATCTGAAAAACAAATATAGTTTTTATAAAAATAAATAAGTAACAGATTAGGCGCTTAGTTACCTACCCGCAACTACCAAACGTGCGGGGGCGGCGGACGCCCGGGAACGCCTCAAGGTCACAAAATACAGCTGTCTCGGCGCCCAATATCATTTCTTTGCTTTCGGTATCGAGACTCTAGGTCCTTGGGGTAAGGGTGCGCTGGAGCTACACAGAGAGCTCAGCAAGAGATTGAGAGAGGCAACAGGCGACCCTCGCGCCGGCAGCCTTCTCGCGCAAAGACTCGCAATCGCAGTTCAGCGCGGGAATGCTGCCTGCGTGAGAGCACCCTGCCAAGAGGCCCACCTCTCTTGTGCAATTAATTTTAAAGTGTATTTAGTTATTTTAATTTAATAGTAGTTTTAGTTTTGTATTTACATTTTAAGTATCTGTTTTTTCATTAAGTTTATCAACAATAAACTTAGTTTAACTTATTTTTTTTTTGTATATGATTAGGAAGGCAAACGAGCAAGTGGGTCACCTGATGGTAAGTGATCACCACTGCCCATAGACACCCGCAACCCCGGAGGGATTGCAGGTGCGTTGCCAACCTAGAGGACTAAGATGAAATGCCTCTTGTGCCCGTAATTTCCCCGGCTTTCTTACTCTCCACACCGGAACACAGCAGTGCAAGCACTGCTACTTAGCGGCAGGATTAGCGAGTAAGATGGTGGTAGCGATCCGGACGGACCTTGCACAAGGCCCTACCACCGACCCGCTTCAGTAACAGATATATATGTCTATTTTAATTTTCTTTTCATAAAATACTATATTTTTTAGAAGTGTACTATTGGGAACCCCTGTGCTAGACGGTGTCCGTGTAATGAGATATAATGTTGGTTGCAGGCGGTGGTGCGTGTCGTGTCTGTGGAGCACGGCCACGGCGGTGCTGTACCGGCTGCTGGCCAGTCCCCTGCCGCAGATCACCGGTGAGACCTCTTCATCACAACATCAGCTTCATCATCATCTTGTGGTTGATATTGGAACTTTACAATGAATTGGCATTGTTCATTTTTTTTAAGCTGTGCTTTTAACACCTTTATTTGATAAAATGGACTATTTCAAGCAACTAATTTGAATATTAATGCTTTTACGTAGCTTTGTTAATTAATAATAAATATTTTTTCGCTGTTTGATAATTCGTGAATTTAGACAGAATCCCAATCGCCTTCGTTCGGCTGGCTATAAAAAACAACGGCTTTGTCTATGGTTTTGTCGATTTGACAGTGACACGTGACAGTTGCCATAGGAAAACTTTTTTTTTTCATTTTTGTGGCAAACATTCGATGCTGGATTCTGTCTAAAAACCGGGTCGTTCGGTCAAACAAAGGTTCAAAGTACTTTTACAAAAATATCTGCAATCATAAAGTATTTTCGAAATCGGACAAGATAAATCGGATAAATGATGGTTTTCCTCGAAGTGGTTTTCGAATTGGAGCATACTAAAAAAAAAGAACAATGCCAATTGTTATAGCGACCTCTACCAGACAACTAATAAGATTTATTTGCTACTCCGCTACTAACGTGCGAGATAAGTACTTAAGCCTGTGTGAAATATATATGTTTTTCATGCAAACCCTCCTTGGGAGCGTTCAAGTATTACGTAACGCAATTATTGAAGATAGCTGACCCGCCGAACTTTGTTCCGCCTTAAATTTGAAAAATTCCAGTGGTTTGGGCTGTGCTATCCCGCGGGAACTATGCAATTTTCCGGGATAAAAACTATCCTATGTCCTTTCCCGGGACTCAAACTATCTGTATACCAAATTTCAACTAAATCGGCCCAGCGGTTTAAGCGTGAAAAGGTGACAGACAGACAGACAGACAGACAGACAGACAGAGTTACTTTCGCATTTATAATATTAGTAAGGATTTTTGACCCTCCCTCCCCCCCTTGTAACGCGCCGTAACGTTTTTCTGAACCCCCCCCCCCCCTCCCTCTAAACGTTACGTAACACTCAAGTGACCAATTTTACCCAAAAGTGTCAAAATTTATGTTGCGCAAAGTAATCGCTATAATATCCTTGTTATAGTTTTAATCGCCTTGGCGGTAATAATATTAAATAACACAAGGGATGTTAAACCCGCAATACATGCGTAGTTTGTTAACTTGGCAATTTTAATTCCATATTTTTTTATTAAAAAAAAGAAAACGTTACGTAACGTGTTGTAAGAAAGCCTCTGTAACGCATCGTAACGTTTTACGATACCCCCCCCCCTCCCCCCAAATTGCGTTACGTAATACTTGAACGCCCCCACTTCCACTACTGCCAATAAAACACATAAATCCCACAAACTTAATTATCCCTTACACCACACAAACACTGGCTAACAAAAAACATCAAAAATGATTGTTTTAACTACAATTTATTTACAAACTATCTGATGCCCGCGACTTCGTCTGCACAGAATTCATTTATCGTTGCCGTGGGAATTACACAATTTTATGGAATAAAAAGTAACCTGTTCCAGAATATAATCTATCTCGGTGCGAAATATGACCCAGATTTGTCCAGCAGTGGCGTGAAAGTAACAAACATCCATACTCACAAATTTTCGCATTTATTATATTAGTAGGATAGATAAGGCCGCCTTGTAATATTCTGTATACCTTTTCTCTGTTTTGGTTGTTATATGTGGTGTTCAATAAAGAGTTATTGTATTGTCACTACATAGTATAAAATAAAGTCGCTTTCTCTGTCCCTTTGTCCCTATGTATGCTTATATCTTCAAAACTACACATTGGATTTTGATGCGGTTTTTTTTAATAGATAGAGTGATTCAAGAGGAAGGTTTATAATGTATAATACATGCATGATATACCGTGCGAAGCCGGGGCGGGTCGCTAGTTTAACTACAAATTATTTACAAACTATCTGATTCCCGCCACTTCGTCTGCACAGAATTCATTTATCGTTGCCGCGGGAATTACCCAATTTTATGGGATAAAAAGTAACCTGTTCCAGAATATAATCTATTTCCGTGCGAAATATGATCCAGATCTGTTTGTCTCACAAATTTTCGCATTTATTACATTAGTAGGATAGATTGTTAAGTTTATTGGTTTTTCGTGCAGGGAAGAGCAATCCGCGGCCGGCGGGGCGGGAGCACCTCCACCCCGAGCCGCGCGTGGAGTGCGTGCTGCTGCACCAGCCGACCGCGCCTCGCGCCGACGTCATCTTCGTGCACGGGCTTTACGGTAACACCAATATATACTCGTCCAACCAGTCCAACCCGTCCAACCCGTCCAACCAGTCCAACCCGTCCAACCCGTCCAATCAGTCCAACCCGTCCAATCAGTCCAACCCGTCCAACCCGCCCAACCCGTCCAACCCGTCCAAGCCGCGCGTGGTGTGCGTGATGCCGCACCAGCCAACCGCGCCCCGCGCCGACGTCATCTTCGTGCACGGGTTATACGGTAACACCAATATATACTCGTCCAACCAGTCCAAACCGTCCAACCAGTCCAACCCGTTCAACCAGTCCAACCCGTCCAACCCGCCCAACCCGTCCAACCCGTCCAATCAGTCCAACCCGCCCAATCAGTCCAACCCGTCCAACCAGTCCAACCAGTCCAATCCGTCCAGCCAGTCCAACCCGTCCAACCCGCCCAACCCGTCCAAACCGTCCAACCCGTCCAACCAGTCCAACCAGTCCAACCCGTCCAACCAGCCCAACCCGTCCAACCAGGCCAACCCGTCCAACCAGTCCAACCCGTCCAACCCGTCCAATCCGTCCAGCCAGTCCAACCCGTCCAACCAGTCCAACCCGCGCGTGGTGTGCGTGATGCCGCATCAGCCCGCCGCCCCGCGCCGACGTCGTCTTTGTGCCCGTCATATACGGTAACACTATACACCGTACGCTTTATAGACGGTTCTGGCTGAAAATCAGTGCTGCAGGTGTCTAACACCTCAGCGTAATGCTGAGCCAGCGACCGTTTCACTTTTGCGAAGACACACAACGCTGATGATCTATTTTTTATGTCGTATGTTTTTTTTTGTTTTACCTTGTTTATTTTCTATAAAATTGTGTATATTATCTTATATTTGTGTGTCTTGCAAAAAGGATTAAATTTCTTCTTTCTTTCTTTAACTGAGTCCTCGCCCGCGCGGTGCGAGGCGCGGGGTAGGACGACAAAGGGGGCCGAGGTGCGGGCGGCAGGCGCACTACCCGCCCCGCTCTCGGTCTCGCTTTTCGGACGTCTCAGATCCATATATTGCAAATGCACATGCACAAATCGCGTCTTTATCCCTTACGGGGTAGACAGAGCCTATGGTAACAGGTACCTACAAGCCACATTTAGCAAGATTGTGGGCGTATAGGTGGAAAATGGAATCAAAATAGTGATGGGTTGCTAGTCTCATCGCCTATAACGTGATTCCTGTTATTTTCGCCCATTCCCTCGATGGGCTGATTTATTTATTTATAGGAACAAACAGTCGTAGGTACATGGCTCATAAACATGGACATATGGACATGGTCATGGAGATTGTTGCTTACAAAACACTTATAAACTATTTTAGGATTAGTAATAAGGAAAATGTTACTAATTTAATAATTAATTCGTTCGTAGGACATGAAGGTCGGTGTATCGACAAAGAATATTAAAAAAAATCTGACCGCCAAGGACCTTTTACATGTCTTTTTTTAAACTACCAGCACATTCGGAAAGCACATCATTGCCAAAAAGAATGCGCCGCAAGAAACTTGGCAGAAAGTCACTTTTTCAAAATAAAATACATTAACCTAATACAATACTTAAATTAATCGAATCACTACATAGTATAGAACAATTACCTAGTCACTACGTAGTAGGTACACCCCCCTTGCAAAAAAATCGGGCACCTATGGTTTTTCAGATTTTGAGGCATTAAAGATTAGAAAGTAAGCTTTTATGCACATAAAATACAAAAACCATGGGTGCCCGTTTTTTTTTGCAAGGGAGTATATAAAACAAAGTCGCTATCTCTGTCCCTATGTATGCTTATATCTTCAAAACTACACAACGGATTTTGATGCAGTTTTTTTAATAGATAGAGTGATTCAAGAGGAAGGTTTTCATGTATAATTCTACGCAGACGAAGTCGCGGGCAGAAGCTAGTACATTTATAAAAGGGATGTATAAGGTCCCCGAGCCTTAAATTAAATTAGTCTATAGTAGAGATGTATAAAGTCTACTAGTCAAATCCGAATCCCACCTCTGCCGTCATTCTCAGGATACTATTTGAGCTCCCTGCATCTGCACCACTACAGACGCTGTCAATGGCGTAACTATAACGTCTGGGCTCCTTCCTCAATATAAAGAAGTGCATCAGCGTCCCTTTTGTGCCCTAAACCAAGCCAGTTCTACCCCGTAGAGCTAGGGGCCCCTGGCATTTTGCCACCCCTGCCACCCTATAGTTACGCCACTGGATGCCGTCTTCTTCCTTCTTATGGCATATACAAAGAAACACCGAGCCTATAATACACCGTTGAACGGTAAACATAGTTTTCACGGAATGAATGCTTCGAAAGTACGTAGAAAAACAACAAATAGTGTACAGCGGAAGAATAAAGACAATACAGATTGTTCGACCACAATGGTCGACTCTTTGAACTTGTCTAATTAATTCTGAAACGTTACACAATTGTCTGTACATTGTCGAGCGTATTGCGTTATTGGTATAAATAAAAATTCTTGATTCATTTGATACCTATCATTTGAAAAACAGCGCCTTCTCTCGTCCCTGGTGAGCAGATGTTCCACGGGAGTTTGTAATTGTGTCGTACAGAAACATCATTTAAACAGATGACGCTTAGCGACGAAAGTTCGCATAGTAACAAGGTCACGTGAAACTAGTAACAGGTAGAAAAGTTCGAAGATTACCCACCTGCTATGGGTGGTGTAGGGGTATAGCACGCGTCACGGAATGACGATATCGGATTTTTCTATGTGTTCTAATTTTCACTGACATTTAGAAAGTTAGGTTTAAAGGTTTAATTTCAGTTCAACTTTTGAAGATATCTCCATCGATACTGTCAACGAATTATATTTGACTAGCTGTTGCCCGCAACTTCGTCGGCATAGAATTCGTTTGACGCTATCCCGCAGGAAATACGCAATTTTCCGGGATAAAAAGTAACCTACTACCACCATATCGGTACTATTCCTTAGTATATTGTATTTCTCCTTATTTTATATCTACGTGTATCGAATATGTGTAAATAAATGTTTCTCTTTCTTTCTTTCTTTTTTTCTTTATAGTTACGCCACTGATTAGGACGTAAGGCTTAAGGATTCTGTCTGTCTTTTTGAGGCAAGGTAGCCTATAAAGCAGTGGTTCCTAACCTTTTCAATGTCACTACGTCACTACCCCTGTGAACAAGTATGGGAATTGAGTTTACCCCTAGCTAATTTAAAATAATTAAAACCACACAAATTCGAACGAAAATATGTTTATTATGTAAGAAATTGCACGTTTAGGTAACTAGTAAGTAAAGTAAGAAAAGCCGCGCGTGTTATAAAGAATAAGCTAATTCAAACACATATTAAGGCAATATTAAGTAGAAAAACAACTATTATAATTATTATACTTTTATTCAAAATAATTTATCGTACCTGTTCAAAATATTGTTACTAACTAAATATATAACTATAAAAATATAAAAATATATTACTAGTAGAGTCATTCGGGGTAACAGCACGCGGTGGGTAAAAGTACGCGGTGGTCTGATCTCCGACAGGGGTGAGGGGGCCGAGGTCTGTGTTTGTAAAACAGAGTGGCGCTACTGTCGCCGTTTAGGAGCCACGGGCCGCGCCGACGCAATCTAAGTACTGGTCGCGACACGTCGCCGAATACTTGTAGCACGCTTATTTCGTTTAATTTTTGAGCCACGGAAAAGTGTGCTGTAGTTCAATAGATAGCTCTGTGCCAGTAAGTATACTATATTTCTATTGTTCATTTAATGTAGTTTTTATGTAAGTTTATCATATTCGTAAAAAGTATTTAACGTGTGTGTTGTGACTGATTATTTGGTATATTTGCCGATTGGGGTAAGAGTACGAGATTAATAGTACGCACCCGTACGTTACCCCCGTTGCGTACTTATACCCCAAATGAAATAAAAATATCAAAAATTGTTCAATCTTTCAGAATACACCAAAATGCCGAGAAATTACATAAGGAAGGCCCCTCAGCGGACCCTCATCTCAGATGACCAAATAATGAAGGCGAACACATCGGGTCAAGAGTACGCATTGGAAAAGTTTTCAGTTAAGCCTATGTAGGGCTAAAACTAATTAATCTTGATGGAAAATTTTCTTAAATAGTGAAAATTTATTAAATATTCTACAGATTTAATATCATAACATGCCAATTATATAATTCTTTATAGGTCTGGGAGGCCATCAAAAAAAAAATGCGTGCTCTTGACCCGAATGACTGCGTACGTTTACCCCGCGTGCGTAACTTTACCCTAAGACTTGCGTAATTTTACCCACACATCGGGTCAAGAGTACGCATTGGAAAAGTTTCCAGTTAAGCCTATGTAGGGCTAAAACTAATTAATCTTGATGGAAAATTTTCTTAAATAGTGAAAATTTATTGAATATTCTACAGATTTAATATCATAACATGCCAATTATATAATTCTTTATAGGTCTGGGGGCCCGATTTTTGGAAATCATATCGCTCGAATTCACGACGAGTAATAGAATTCAATCCACACGCGAAAATTAGTCACATCCATTTGCGAGTGGTCCTCAAATGCCCAATTTTTGAAATCCGCGTTCGAAATTTAGTGAAAGACTAAGTCGATGTGTAAAAAGTAGTCCCGTCTCGTTACACGCAGAAAGTCGATAATTACCGGTTTTTTGTTGGGCACCTGGAAATATATATTTTCAGCTCAAATTAATTTAACATAAATTGCAAAGTATTTTTGCATAATAGTTATTTATTTTTTATGCTAAAGTACTTATTAGAACTAGTTTAAATTGCAAATTTGTTACAAAAAAAATTACGTAAAACGAAAACTTTGTTATCGTCCGTGCGTCCTTTGTATTGTGTTACTATCATCCCAAAAGGGATGAATAATATTTTTTGTGTTACTGTCAAAAGTTTTCTGCAACGACTTCTAAGTTTTAAACAGCGAAACAAAAATTAAAATGGCAAAGCATATGTCGCCTTTACAAAGAAAAAGGCTGGTGGAGTTGTTGGAACCACGAAAGGACTTGCGATCGGGGAAGTTTTCGGCCACCTTCTCTATTGAGACGGCGCAAAAGGAGTGGTGCGAGGTGGCGGAAATTTTAAATCCTCCAAATTAAACAAAACTAACTCGTCGAAACTCGCCATTGTCATATGATAATGGCATTAGATTTGTTGAATTACAAATTTACAGAAAATCTCAATAATACGATGAAAATAGCCCAACGCATCGAGGCAATGACAGCAGTGAGTGAAGGTAGTCACCCGCCAACTCGCCATGTTTTTAATTTTGACAAGCCATCCCACCACTCGAATTCTAAAACGACTGCTAGAGACCAGTCGTTTTCAATTCGAGCGGTGATTTTCTACTACTCGCCTTTAAAAAATAGCAATTCACGGATTTGAACGATTTTCAAGCGATATTTTCAAATGTATGATTTCCAAAAATCGGGCCATCAAAAAAAAAGTGCGTGCTCTTGACCCGAATGACTCTATATATCACGCGCATGAGAGCGCCGTGCTACCGTTTACCGTACTATTATTTTGTTTATTGCTATTTTAATACTATTTCGTGCCATCCCGTGAATCTCCGTTTTACCCCTGCGGGGGTAATTACCCCCAGGTTAGGAACCACGCTATAAAGGGAATACCTTGTGTATCATAATAGGTATTACAGTGAATTGCCGTGAAGCGTCGATGTAGGTTGTTCGAAAATGGCCGGAAGCGGGGCATTGTCGCAGCTGTGATTGTGGATCGAGTGTTACACTGTTATTTGTTATTACAAGGCTGTTACCATCCTACGTGCCACTTAGCATGCTATATTTGTATGTGTGTATCACCACGAGAACTGAACGCGCGACGGAAGGAGAAAATAACATGGGGACCGATTTTTGAAAGCACTTCACTCGAATAAATAATAAATAGATATCTTCGGACAAATTACACCAATTGACCCAGCCCCAAACTAAGCAAAGCTTGTACTATGGGTACCAGGCAACGGATAAACATACTTATATAATGTAGATAAATACATACTTAAATACATACAACATCCATGACTCGGGCACAAACATTCGTATTCATCAAAATCTCCCATCTGCGCGGGAAGAAAAGCAATTGGTACATTCTATGGAATCACTATCATTTAATTTGTACTAAAATAAACCTTTCATGTTTCTAGGTTCGCTCGGGAACACTTGGCGGCAAGGCGAATGGAGATCCAAATACAAGATAGAACCAAACAAGATATCCCTGAAACGACCAAATTCTATACCAGGCTGTGATTGCAAACAAAGTGGACAAAATGATAGTATTAATTTAAAACAAGATAACGTGAACAATTTAGAACGTGATACGCTAAAAGACATACAACACAATATAGACTGCGTAAGTCTACAAGGTAAGCGAGAAAACGAAAACGTTCTCAATTTCAACGACAAAGAAATAACATTCACAAACATAGACGAATATTATAAACTGAAAAGGATAACTGACGACGAGATATTCATCACGGAGAAGTTCTACGACGATGACATCGGAGTTATGGATAGTTACGAGACGCAAGCTAGGTTCGTCCGGGATCTGTTCGCGAGGGAAACTTTGAAGGATAAGTCTGAAGCTGGGGTTGGATGCAGGTGCCGCGTGGATGCCCGGTGCGAGGTTGGATGCGGATGTGTTTGTGACCAGTGTTACTCGTCTTGCTGGCCGAGGGATTGGATCAAAGTGGATTATCCAGATGCTAGAGTTATTTCTATTAATTACACAAGCGACCCTCATCTGTGGAGACCGCTGTGGATAAAAGAGACTAAGAGGTGAGGAAATTGCAGGAATTGAGAGAGAGAGAGAGAGAGAGAGAGAAACATTTATTTACACACATTCGATACATCCTTACTTCCTTACTTACTATTATAATATTATAAATGCGAAAGTAATCCTTACTAATATTATAAATGCGAAAGTAACTCTGTCTGTCTGTCTGTCTGTCTGTTACCTTTTCACGCTTAAACCGCTGGGCCGATTTAGTTGAAATTTGGTATACAGATAGTTTGAGTCCCGGGAAAGGACATAGGATAGTTTTTATCCCGGAAAATTGCATAGTTCCCGCGGGATAGCACAGCCCAAACCACTGGATTTTTTCAAATTTAAGGCGGAACAAAGTTCGCCGGGTCAGCTAGTGTTGATATATAATAGGAAGAAATACAAAATACTTAGCAATAGTACCGATATGGTGTAAAATGGGCCCCACTCAGCATAATGTTGCGCGACCTTATAGTTCCATCTCCGTTTCGCCAACGGACTTCCAGACGGGGGGAGCGTTTTCACCCATTTGTTGTCAACATACCATTGGCCCGCACGAGGCGGTATGCTTCATCCTTCCTAATGCGAACTGCTAGGGAATGGAATTCGCTCCCATCGTCTGTATTTCCGGACAGATACAACCTAGGGCTCTTCAAGGCTAGAGTGAATAGGCTATTAATGAACCAGTGAGTTACACCTTTGGCCTCATCTGCACCTTCCACCAAGTGAGATAGAGGTCAATCACTGGTCAGTTCGTAGTAAAAAAAAAATGTTTTTATTCAGTTCCAGATAGCCTTGTACGTTGCTACATTCTCAAAAAGGCAAGAATGTTTTATTGAATCAGACGTTACATTGCGGAGGTCCATTTCAATGAACGAATAAAAAATATTTACCTTGCTACTCCGCTCACAAACTGAAGCAGTTGTGCTCATTAAACTTTGATAATGATCCCGTAGAGGGATCGAAACGCGTCAGTGTTTGTTTGGTGTAAGGGATAATTAAGATGTGGGATTTATATGTGTTTGCAAAAAACATATATATTTCACAGGCTTGGTTATCTTGCACGTGAGTAGCGGAGTAGCAAGTTTAATATTTTTTGTTCATTGCAAGAACGTTCTCAATTATAGTATGTTGTATTGAAAGTTTCAAACGGCAATTTTCCTGATTTCATTAGAAAATTTGGTAATGTGCCTTAGTTTTTTTTTTATATATATATATATGAATAGGAAGGCAAACGAGCAAGTGGGTCACCTGATGGTAAGTGATCACCACTGCCCATAGACACCCGCAACCCCGGAGGGATTGCAGATGCGTTGCCAACCTAGAGGTCTAAGACGAAATGCCTCTTGTGCCCGTAATTTCCCCGGCTGTCCTACTCTCCACACCGGAACACAGCAGTGCAAGCACTGCTACTTAGCGGCAGGATTAGCAAGTTATTAGTGCTTATGTAATCCAGGTTGCACCTGCATGAGCGAGCGGAACAGATGATCGCGCAGCTGCTCTCGCTCGGCGTGGGAGAGAGACCGATAGTGTGGGTCGGCCACTCTAAGGGGGGGCTGTTCATCAAGCAGATCTACTGCGAAGGTAATTAATTTTAACACACACACACATAAATCACGTCTTTATCCCTTACGGGGTAGACAGAGCCTCGAACAATACCTATAGGCCACGTTTAGGATGGTTGTGGGCGTATAAGTGGAAAGGGGAAGCAATATATGATGGGTTGCTAGCTTCGCCTATAACATGATTCCTATGCCCATTCCCTCGAAGGCCTTTTATCGTCTGCGCGGGAAGAGAAGCAACTGGTATGGTGTGGTGTGGGTTTTTTTTTATTTTTAACCGACTTCAAGAAAGGAGAGGTGCTCTGTTCGATTGCATGTATTTTTTTAAATATAATTTATCTCTATTCTTCCATGCTGGTCTGGGAGCAAAGAAAAAACATAGAATGTACCAATTGCTTCTCTATCCGCGCAGATGGTAAAAGCCCATCGAGGGAATGGGCGAAAATCATAGGAATCATATTATAGGCGATGAGGCTAGCAACCTATCACTATTTTGGTTCCATTATCCACCTATACGCCCACAATCTTGCTAAATGTGGCCTGTAGGTACCTGTTACCTTAGGTTCTGTCTACCCCGTAATGGATAAAGACGTGATTTGTGTGTAATTTATCTCTGTCATACCTTTAGTCACTTATATCAATTGAAGATACTAAATAAGTAAAATAACTTTCTTTGCAGCTTACGAAGCGTATATGAAACTTTATGGACAAAATACCGAAACGAAGCAAAACTGTGATGAATACGACAGAGACAACGAAATGAATCGTGCGACAGACGACACATCACGAATACATTATATTGATATAGACAAAACTATAGACGATAAACAAAATGGAGACGATTTACTAGATTATATTGAAAGCGAGTTTGATGTGAAATGTGATGAGAATTGCGGAAATTGTGATGCATTTGATTATGATTTAACGAGTTCGGTTGGAGATAGCGAATCTGTGGCGAGCGACGAGACGAGCGGCGACAGCATTAGTCTGGTGTCATCAAGCGATGGAGGTAATTTAATGATGGGGTCCTAGAGCTATTTAGCCCCTTCAAAGATACTTCGAAGAGGCTAATAGACGCCACGGGTGACCGCAGAGCTGGCAGCTTCCTTGGACAGCGTATTAGTATCGCTGTCCAAAGGGGGAATGCTGCCAGCGCCTGCGGAACTATGCCACGGGGGCCCCTCCTTTTTTAATTATTTTATTTTAAGATTAGTTTGTTTAGTTTTTTATTCGTTTTTAATTTAATAGTTTAATTTGTTTTAATTCCTTTTTGTATCCTATTAAATAAACATATTTTAGTTCAGACAAGATTTCAGTAAACACTTTAAAAAAATGGCCATGTAACAAAGTGCGAGTCGGGTTACCTCCGCGTGTGGTCAAGTGCTGCGGTTCTTTGGATCCGTCCGAGGGGAAGAGCAGTTGGTCCGGTGCACCCTGGGCATCGGTTAATGATTTGGCAGATTCTGAGGGATATTTATCCGTTGGCTAAGAGCCCGACAGGGGTCTTTTGGCCGTGTTCTCCCGTACAACGTTGCCGATATTTTGTCACAAGATTTTTGAATACTGTATTTATTACTTTGACATTGGCGAAATCATCGCATCGATCGATGGGGCCGTATTAAAAAAGAAGGAGGTAATTTAATGAAAAACACAATATAAACTTAACTGAAAAGAAGAACAAGCCCTAAAACTCCGGCAATAGTATTTCCTATGAATTAAATATAACAATGAACAAAAAATATTTACCTTGCTACTCCGCTACTCACGTGCCTTTGTGAAATATTATATGTTTTCCATGCAATCCCTCCCCCACTTCTGCCAATAAAACAATAAATCCCACAAACTTAAGGGATAACCCTTACACCACACAAACACACGCGTTTCGATCCCTCTACGGGATCATTATCAAAGTTTAATGAGCACAACTGTTACACGTTTTGCGGGTGGTAGGGCCTTGTGCAAGGTCCGTCCGGATCGCTACCACCATCTTACTCGCTAATCCTGCCGCTAAGTAGAAGTGCTTGCACTGCTGTGTTCCGGTGTGGCGAGTAAGACAGCCGGAGAAATTACGGGCACAAGAGGCATTTCATCTTAGTCCTCTAGGTTGGCAACCCATCTGCAATCCCTCCGGGGTTGCGGGTGTCTATGGGCAGTGGTGATCACCTACCATCAGGTGACCCACTTGCTCGTTTGCCTTCCTATTCATATAAAAAAAAAACGTACTCCGTTGTACGACGTTGGTTTTAAATACAGCAGGCGAGGTCTTACGAGAGTTATATTATTAAAAAGTAGTATCATGTCAAACACAGGCCAAGGCCGCGGTAAAATGCAGCCACAAGGGAATTGAATCTTTAATATACAAGAGTGACACGCAAAGTGGCTCATTTACTTTATAGTTCTTTGCTTTGTACGTAAATAGTCGCGTGGTACTATAGGTGAATAACTTAATAAAAGTAGTGCATTGGGGTAAATTCGAAAATGGGGGAATTCCATAATCTAGGAGCCAAAGGCGTTGGAGCTTCTAGGTAAGCGTTGCTAGATTATGTAATTGTTCCCCGTTTAGTGGATATTCACGAGTTTCGAAATTCTCCCATTTTCGAATTTACCCCAATGCACCGTAAAATGTTGCAATTTCATGTTTTTCAAGAATAATTCTGAGAATAATAGGTACGATCTGTGCCCTTGTGTCTTGTAACATTGCCTAACTACCATCGGTTAAGTCTTATACTAGCACATTTATATTACAAAACCACTTATAATAAAGAAAAGAGCATATTTTCTTATCATGTAAACATTCAAAGTCTTTGATATTTAACTCACAAAAACAAAAGTTGCAAGCCTCCGAAAAAACTTGCACTTTTTTCGTTGACTTTGCCAGGGAATAATTCAAAAGTTGACAAAGTTACCGCAAAAAAAACAGGTTGCCAGATAAATGACAGCATTTAAATAAATAAATAAATATCTTGGGACAAATTACACCAATTCACCCAGCCCCAAACTAAGCAAAGCTTGTAACTACTATGGGTACCAGGCAACGGATAAACATACTTATATAATGTAGATAAATACATACAACATCCATGACTCGGACACAAACATTCGTATTCATCATACAACTGTCTGCCCCTACCGGGATTCGAACCCAGGACTTCTAGCTTCATAGTCAGGGTCACTAACCACTAGGCTATCCGGTCGTCTACGACATACGTCATTATACGACGAAAAAAATGGACAGCCGTTTGATAAATAATCGTAGTTTTTCAAAACAGGCAAGATTGCATCATGTGTTCTGAAATAAAGATATTTTTTATTTTATACCTCCAAAACTTCGAACTTCGGTTCTTCTTCTTTTTTTCACTAGTTCACAATACTAATGTTTAAGTCATGGCGTTCATACTGAGCATGTCCTGTTGCAGAAGAGCAGAGGCTGCGTGAACGGGCGCGCCTGTGGGCGAACAGTTGCGGGTTCATGTTCTACTCGGTGCCGCACCGCGGCTCGCCGCTAGCAGACATCAAGACACCAATCACCAAGCGCTCCGTCGAGCTGCTCGAGATGGGACAGGGTAAGCCAGCCCTAGGGTAGAGCGACCAAGCAAGTTAGGGTAGCCGCCACACGCGTAAGGTGCAATCAAGACGCCCGTCACTAAGCGCTCCGTCGAGCTGCTCGAGATGGGACAGGGTAAGCCAGCCCTAGGGTAGAGCGAGCAAGCTAGTTAGGGTAGCCGCCACACGCGTAAGGTGCAATCAAGACGCCCGTCACCAAGCGCTCCGTCGAGCTGCTCGAGATGGAACAGGGTAAGCCAGCCCTAGGGTAGAGCGAGCAAGCAAGTTAGGGTAGCTGCCACACGCGTAAGGTGCAATCAAGACGCCCGTCACTAAGCGCTCCGTCGAGCTGCTCGAGATGGGACAGGGTAAGCTGGCCCTAGGGTAGAGCGAGCAAGCTAGTAAGGGTAGCTGCCACACGCGTAAGGTGCAATCAAGACGCCCGTCACTAAGCGCTCCGTCGAGCTGCTCGAGATGGGACAGGGTAAGCCGGCCCTAGGGTAGAGCGAGCAAGCTAGTTAGGGTAGCTGCCACACGCGCAAGCAAGGTACAATCAAGACGCCCGTCACTAAGCGCTCCGTCGAGCTGCTCGAGATGGGACAGGGTAAGCCGGCCCTAGGGTAGAGCGAGCAAGCTAGTTAGGGTAGCTGCCACACGCGCAAGCAAGGTACAATCAAGACGCCCGTCACTAAGCGCTCCGTCGAGCTGCTCGAGATGGGACAGGGTAAGCCGGCCCTAGGGTAGAGCGAGCAAGCTAGTTAGGGTAGCTGCCACACGCGCAAGCAAGGTACAATCAAGACGCCCGTCACTAAGCGCTCCGTCGAGCTGCTCGAGATGGGACAGGGTAAGCCGGCCCTAGGGTAGACCGATCAAGCAAGTTAGGGTAGCCGCCACACGCGTAAGGTGCAATCAAGACGCCCGTCACTAAGCGCTCCGTCGAGCTGCTCGAGATGGGACAGGGTAAGCCAGCCCTAGGGTAGAGCGAGCAAGCAAGTTAGGGTAGCTGCCACACGCGCAAGCAGGTACAATCAAGACGCCCGTCACCAAGCGCTCCGTCGAGCTGCTCGAGATGGGACAGGGTAAGCCGGCCCTAGGGTAGAGCGAGCAAGCAAGTTAGGGTAGCTGCCACACGCGCAAGCAAGGTACAATCAAGATGCCCATCACTAAGCGCTCCGTCGAGCTGCTCGAGATGGGACAGGGTAAGCCGGCCCTAGGGTAGCCCGAGCAAGTTAGGGTAGCTGCCACACGTGCTGCAAGGTGCAATCAAGACGCCCATCACTAAGCGCTCCGTCGAGCTGCTCGAGATGGTATAGGGTAAGCCAGCCCTAGGGTAGAGCGAGCAAGCAAGTTAGGGTAGCTGCCACACGCGCAAGCAGGTACAATCAAGACGCCCGCCACTAAGCGCTCCGTCGAGCTGCCCGAGATGGTATAGGGTAAGCCGGCCCTAGGGTAGAGCGAGCAAGCAAGTTAGGGTAGCTGCCACACGCGCAAGCAGGTACAATCAAGACGCCCGCCACTAAGCGCTCCGTCGAGCTGCCCGAGATGGTATAGGGTAAGCCGGCCCTAGGGTAGAGCGAGCAAGCAAGTTAGGGTAGCTGCCACGCGCATGGTACATCAAGACACCCAAGTCGAGTCACCAAGCGCTCCGTCGAGCTATTTTGATTCTCCTTTCCACCCACGCCCACAATTATGCTAAACGTGGCCTATAGGTCTTGTTACCTTAGGCTCTGTCTGCCCCGTAAGGCGATTAAAGACGATATGATTTATCAATATATGTATTACTCAAAGCTGACTGACTGACTGACTGACATAGTGATCTATCAACGCACAGCCCAAACCACTGGACGGATCGGGCTGAAATTTGGCATGCAGCTAGATGTTATGACGTAGGCATCCGCTAAGAAAGGATTTTGATCAATTCTACCCCCAAGGGGATAAAATAGGGGATGAAAGTTTGTATGAAACTTTGTCAATTTTAAACCGATCGGGCTGAGACTGCACGCATAAAGCTACTATGACGTAGGCATCCTCTAAGAACGGATTGCGTAATTTCTGCGGGTTAGCGATAAACGAATTCTATGCAGACGAAGTTGCGGGCAACAGCTAGTGTATGTATTATTTTATTTTATTTATTTAGCTATGTATTATATTTATGTTGATATTGTTGTTTTTATTATCCCTGCGTTTATCCTGTTTATTTCCGCCACCTTAAACTGTCTCCAACTTATTTCTTGTATTGGTTGTCTGGAAGAGATCGCTATTAAGCGATAAGACCGCCTATTGTCTACTTTGTTCTGTTTCTGTATTGTTTTGTACTGATTTGTGGTGTTCAATAAAGAGTATTTGTATTGTATTGTATTGTATGTATAAAATGTGTCGTCAGATTGTTCGCTCGTGCGGGCGCTGCACGCGCGCTGGCTGTGCGCGTCAGCGCGCGCGCCGCCGCTGGTGCGCAGCCTGGTAGAGACGGAGCGCACGCTGATGGCCGTGCTGTGGCTGCGCATCGTCAGCGCCGACTCCGCTGGTGAGCACGTGAGCCCATACTCGGGCGCTTGTGTACACTGTCGATGAAATAAGTGGCATATCAATAAGAACAATACTCACTTAAAATGAGCTAAGTTATTAGAATTCATTTTTTTTTAAAATTGCGTGATCGCTTGAGATTTGTTATTTATCTACCTATCTATCTAATACCTTTAAAGAGCAATTCTTGTATATAGCCGCTACGGGTGACCGCAGAGCTGGCAGCTTCCTTGGACAGTGTATTATAGACTACAAGCCCATGGACAAAAAAACATGTGAAATGAACCAGCGTGAAACACGCTTAGGAGGCTGTTACTATATCATAAAATAACTCTGAGCGCTATGCCGTCTTTTCTGAGCAGTACAGATTTATTCCCATACATTGAAAAAAAAATGCACTAACTTCCGGCACCACCACTTTAAATACCATACTCATACAGAAATGACGTCTATATCCCTTACGGGGTAGACAGAGCCTGAGGTAACAAGACCTAAAGATCACGTTTAGCATGATTTTAGCCGCATCGGTGGAAAAAGGAATCAATTTATTGATGGGTCTCTAGCCGCATCGCCTATAACATGATTCCTAAGAATTTCACCCATTCCCTCGATGGGCTTTTACCAGGAGAAGCAACTGGTACATTCTATTTCTTCCTTTGGTCCCAGACCAGCGTGGAAGAATATTCAATTTTATAGAAATCTTTGCAGCCGTTTCCGAGGTTCAGTTTACATATATTTGTACAAGAATTGCTTGTTTAAAGGCATAGATAGATTAGATATTATCAGTTGTCATAACCTGCCTAATTCCCGTCTTGGACAGTCATTTTGATAACAAACGGATAACTTTTATCTACACCGGATTAAATAATACAATTGCCTGGTACATCCAAATTGATAAACTTATCTATGTGGGTTATATTATCATAGTTTATCTAATGCGCTTTTACATAATGTATATATTATGTAACGAACACTCCGAGTCAGAATTTACTGTAGTATATGCTGCGGCCCAGGAGCAAAAAATTTAAACACAGGTTTGCTACTCAAATGGAACAACTTTAGTTCTGCAAGTTTCAAAAATTAAGTCATTTTATCATTAGGTGTGTTTATTCCAAACAAATTAAATGGTATTTTCAATGTACGGTCAAGTGCAAAAATAAGTATCGCTACGAACTTCTCAAAAATATGTCCCACGACCTTATTACGCCGGTGTAAGAGTGTATGGTATATTTTTGAAACTTTGGCTAGATACATATTATTACACTTGACTGAACGGCGCCCAATAGCCTAAATGTCGCCTGTCACAACTAAATGACGGATTTAGCAATACATTGCTTGTCCAATTAAACTTTAAATTATAATAAAAATCGTAATACAGGTTATTTTTAATAGTTGTAGAACGAAGTCGTGAGTCAGGAGTCGTGTTGTCTGTATTTCCGGACAGATACAACCTGGGGCTCTTCAAGGCTAGAGTGAATAGGCTATTACTGAACCAGTGAGTTACACCTTTGGCCTCATCTGCACCTTCCACCAAGTGAGATAGAGGTCAATCACTGGTCAGTTCGTAGTAAAAAAAAAGAAAAAAAGTTAGCTCAGGGGCCCGATTTTTGGAAGAACATCACTCGAAAGTGGTATAAATCTGTTTGTATCTTCAAAACTACAGCTTAATCAATTTTTTTACTGGTTCACAAGATTAATAAGAGCTGTACGTATCTTCTATGCTACTCGTATTTCAAATCCAGCACAATTTTTCACCACTTTCAAGTGGTATTTTCACACGTGCTTTCAAAAATCGGGCTCCAGGATGAAACTCATAGGCTGTGGTTTAATTTTTTGGTTTTGTGACAGCGCCCAACTTGTATACTAAATGTATATTATACAAGGTGTTTAAACTGTTATGGTACATTTCAGCAGATAGGGTTAGTTAAACTGAAAGTAAAGGCTTTTAATTTTGGTTTCGAAATTAAGTCACCACATACTTACTTTTTTTCCATAAATTGTATGTATGTATGTATGTATGTACTCTTTATTGCACATAAAAAATATAAAAATACAGTAATACAGAGAAAATAGTACAAAGGCGAACTTATCCCTAAGAAGGGATCTCTTCCAGCTAACCTGCAAATTAATAAATTTAAATTAACTGTCGCAACCGCAATTAAAAAAAACTACTTTTAAAAAGTAGATTCTTTAATTATGTACATAGTTACCTACTAAAATATTTGTCGGATAAATTAGACTTTTTTTAAATCAGATCAACTAAGCCCAGATAAGATTTCAGTAAACACTTAAAAAAAATTGCCATGTAAAAAAACTTTTTATTTTTAGACGCCGGTATTGGAGCCCTGTGCGGGGTCTCCGTGGACCACCGGGAGATCTGCAAGCCTTCGAGCCGTCGCTGCATTCTGTACACAGAGCTAAAGGCTCTCATACACGCCGCACTGAACAAGTGCCAGCAATGAGCGCCATCTAGTGTGCAGTAGTGGAACTAGCAACTCGCATACGTCGCCACCTAGGGGACGGAAATTGAACTAGTGTCGCTCAGTGCTAGCGGACAATGATAGTAGTGCAAAATGGAAAATGTTTTTTGTTCGTTCTAATAACTAAATTTCAAAAAACTCACTGTAAAGATAAAATTAAATTCAACCGCCTGATAAATCAAAACAATCTTTAAAAATTAATCTTACCAAAATGATATTTTATACAAACATTTTTATATAGGTATATAAAAAAATAAAAAAATGTTTCAACTCAAACGTCACAGTGACTTTTGGGTGTCGGCCATCTTTGATAACTTTTTGGAATCCAATTTACGTAGATATAGTAAAGCTAAGAGATACAGTGGTCATCAAAAATATCCAATTCTTACCCACGTTCTGGGGCCCGATTTTTGAAAGCACATCACTCGAAAGTACCACTCGAAATTGGTATAAATCTGTTTATATCTTCAAAACTACAGCTCTAATCAAATTTTTGACTAGTTCACAAGATTAATGAGCCTTATCTTCTTAGCTGCTCGTATTTCAAATTTAGCTCAATTTTTCACCACTTTCGAGCGGTATTTTCACACATGCGGGTGGTAGGGCCTTGTGCAAGGTCCGTCCGGATCGCTACCACCATCTTATTCGCTAATCCTGCCGGTAAGTAGCAGTGCTTGCACTGCTGTACCTATTCCGGTGTGGAGAGTAAGACAGCCGGGGAAATTACGGGCACAAGAGGCATTTCATCTTGGTCCTCTAGGTTGGCAACGCATCTGCAATGCCTCCGGGGTTGCGGGTGTCTATGGGCAAGTGGTGATCACTTACCATCAGGTGACCCACTTGCTCGTTTGCCTTCCTATTCATATAAAAAAAAAAAAAAAACGTGCTTTCAAAAATCGGGCCCCATTATAGAAAGTAAAAGGGTCATCTGAACCATAAATTGCAGTTATTTTGATCCACTATGTTGATTTCATCATTTTTATCAATTTATTTTACTTTGCATTGTTACAATCATTCCGTAATTATTCCCTGTAACTTTTTTATTCAACTTTTCAAAATGTTATATCACAGTGTAATTTTAATTAGTAACTTATGAAGTATTTAAATATTCAGCAATATTTTTTATTTTTTTACCATCACGGTATATCAAAGTCGCCATACCTGCTTTAGAATAAGATGACTATGTATATAATGTTATAAATGTTTGTTATATTATTAATATTGTTATATGTATAGTAGAATAAAAAATTAAAGCTATTGTTTTTTATTTTGCTTACTATTTCCTGTACAGACCTATAACAACTCTTCCATACTCGTTTGGGAGCAAAGAAAAAACAGAATATACCAGTTGCTTCTCTACCCGCGCAGATGGTAAAAAGCCCATCGAGGGAATGGGCGAACATCATAGGAATCATGTTATAGGCGATGAGGCTAGGAACCCATCACTATTTTGATTTCATTTTCCACCTATACGCCCACAATCTTGCTAAACGTGGCCTGTAGGTCTTGTCACCTTGGGCTCTGTCTACCCCGTAAGGGATAAAGACGTGATTTGTGTACGTATGTGTGTTAAGACATTTTAACTGAAAGCCCAAATTTTGAAATGTAATTCGATGTCATTAAAAAAAACTCTTATGGTATGTTCTTTGGTAAAATGCTTCCATGCTGGTCTGGGAACAAAGAAAAAACACAGAATTTACCAGTAGCTTCTCTTCCCGCGCAGATGGTAAAAGCCCATCTAGGGAATGGGCATAGGAATCATGACTTATAGGCGATGCGGCTAGCAACCCATCACCATTTTGATTCTCCTTTCCACACGCCCGCAATCATACTAAACCTTTAGGTCTTGTTACCTTAGGCTCTGTCTACCCCGCAAGGGATAAAGACGTGATTTGTGTGTGTATCTGTATGTAAAAGTCGAGGACAGACTGACAGACAAAGAGTAATGAAACATCAAATATTTGTGCACCGGTTTAATAATAACCAACCATGTATATAATTATTCACATATGTATATTAAAACTTTGGATGCTTGTATGTACAAATGAGACAAGTTTAAGTTATTTAAATTATATTACAGTCGAGGGTAACTATGCTTCATTCCTATCCATTTTAACCTTTTTTAACCTTTTCCACGTCAATGACCTATTAATACGTCTATTACTTCAATGCAAAAGCAACCTTCGTTCAATTGCGTTTAGGTTCAACTTAAGTCATCACAGACGCAGTGGCGGACTAACAGGGGGGCGGAAGGGGCGGCCCGCCTCGGGCCCCCGGTTTTTGGGGGGCCCCAAATGCCTCCGCGTTCTCCTGATCAAATCCTAAACAAGACTTTAAAAATGTGCTTAGTAGTTAGTACCTACATAATGTTATCAAAATCAAAACACTACAGCCATCTAGAATTTTTACGCAGTACTAATGTTCTTTTAACTTTGCTGAACGCGTCCAATACGCTGACAAAACTACATATTTTTCTAAGCTGGGGGGCCTCGTTTAGTTTTGTCGCCCCGGGCCTCTTGACGGGCTTAGTCCGCCTCGGGCGTATGGCTGACGTCTTGTATTTAACGTGATGAAGGTTAAAAGTCCATAAAACAATTAAATTTAATAATCACTGAAAATTAGAACAGAAAAATCCGAAAAGTAAAGCAATGGCCGGGAATCGAACCCGGATCCACATCCACATCCGCCAGCACAAGCACCAGTTCCCGTGGAACATCTGCTCACCAGGGGCGAGAGATGGCGCTGTTTTTCAAATGATAGGTACTGTCAAATGGATAATGGATTTGCGGGTGGTAGGGCCTTGTGCAAGGTCCGTCCGGATCGCTACCACCATCTTACTCGCTAATCCTGCCACTAAGTAGCAGTGCTTGCACTGCTGTGTTCCGGTGTGGAGAGTAAGACAGCCGGGGAAATTACGGGCACAAGAGGCATTTCATCTTAGTCCTCTAGTTTGGCAACGCATTGCAATCCCACCGGGGTTGTGGGTGTCTATGGGCAGTGGTGATCACTTACCATCAGGTGACCCACTTGCTCGTTTGCCTTACTATTCATATAAAAAAAAAAACAAAGCATTTTTACTTCTTGACCTTGAGAAATCAAGTATGATCTTCAACATACCGGTGGATGTAATGCTAATTGTAAACGAATGATTCTGTGGGAATTTAGATGAAATTGCATTTGTTTGTAAATAAATTCTAATTAGTTTGTAAGTGTCGTATAGACACATCATTCGAACAGATGACGCTTAGCGACAAAAATTCGCACAGTAACAAGGTCACGTGACAGCTAGTAACAGATGAAACATTCGAAGGCTTACCCACCTGCTATGGGTGGTGTAGAGATGCTCGCATCACGGGATGAGGACCCGGGTTCGATTCCCGGCCATAGCTTTGCTTTTCGGATTTTTCTGTTCTATTTTTTTTTTGTTTATAGCCGTTAAAATTGTTTGAAATGGAGAATAGTTAATTTACTTAAAACGAATTGTGACTACAATACTGAGACACAACATATCACATAATACTTTTTGATATAAAAGTAACATACATAGAATCCACTTGGCATAATTATCGTTATTATGTTATATTACAACTAAATCAACATATAAAAAGTATTCGGCGACACGGAATTACTTCTAGTTATATTTTTAGAACAAAACTTATATTAAACTGAAAAAAAAAATAACAATTTCAAATTAGTTAGGTAGTAATTGTGTCATAGACACATCATTCAAACAGATGACGCTTGGCGACAAAAAATTGCATAGTAACAAGGTCATGTGACAGCTGGTAACAGAGAAAAATTCGAAGGCTTATCCACCTGCTTTGGGTGTGGGGGTAGCACGCGTCACGGAACGACGAGGATTCGGGTTCGATTCCCGGCCCTAATTTTCAGTGTCGTTTAGAAATTTAATTTTAAATTGTTTATATTTCTCAAGTTTTGCTTAAAAACATAATTGGATCCAACATCGTGTGGCTGATAAAATAATAAATTTGTTTTAATCTTACAATACTATGGTAATTCCAACGATATATTACGTCAAACTATACTTTTATGTCAAAACGAATTATTTGCTACATTATGCACAATACTGAAAAGGTAACTACAGATATTTCTTTTTTGTATTTGTTTTGGATCTTCTATCTAATACTGAAAAAAAAACGAGGTAGGGGGGTGTCCACCAATTGCGTATCAGGAAAGAGGGGGAGAATTTGGGCATTATCAAAAAGTGTACACACTTTTTTCCACTACGAAAAAGTGTACACACTTTTTTCCACTACGAAAAAAAGTGTACACACTTTTTTCTATTACGAAAAAAAGTGTCCATTACTTTTTTTCTCATACAACGCTCACATGACTCATCACAAAACATATCCAAATATTTTATCGGTGTTAAAGCTATATTGCATGACAAATGATAAAAGTTACATTGAGAATGCCCAATAACAAGATATCAGGATTAAAAAAAAAAGAGAAAACATTTTTTTCAAATAGTACAAAAATATCACAAAACTCGCGTGATTTTACGAAAATATCACTAAATTAAAAAAAGACGCGAGTAACGTACACAGCAGCGTGCTTATTTACATAATGAAATCAGTGAAGTGACATTTATTTTTTATACACAACGAACATGTCAAAACTCATATAATGTATTAGTCTAATAGCTAAGCATTTGTTACTTTTTATTTGCATTTACCGTATAAAAAAAAATGACTGTGACTTTCAAACCAGACGGTCCAAAATTCAGAAATAAATGGATCACATAAAAAAAATCAATGAACAATCGAATTAAAAATTTTCAGTTTTAGATGTCTGCTCTTATGGTATGTTCTAAATTAGGTCCAGCAATTAAAATTACATGCAAGTTTAAAGTCAGCTAATTTTTGTTAAAAAAAATACAGCAATAGGTATCGATATAAATGCAATACATATGAATGTCGAATAATTATCCAACAAACATACGAAGATGCTCATTCATTCTACAAAATATAATTTATTATTTATTGTCTGGGTATCACTGCAGGAAATAACATGGGATAAAAAATGTACAATCCTATATTTCCATACAAAATCCACATGTTTACCAAGTTAAAAATGGAATGTAATATCGTTACAAGACACTAATTCTCACAAAAACAAAACGTCGATTCGCTTAGTAACATTTCTTTTTCGCTTTAGTAGCAAAAGTAGCAAAAGCTTATTATTAAACATAAAACAAAAATATAACTAACTACCAACACATATTTTTTAATTTTTATTTTCAAAAATTATAATACCAAAAATGAAAAGGCTCACTCAAATTATAGATATTTTTCATGAGTATTAAAAATAAAAAATAAATTGCCGAATTATTTTGTTTTTGTATTATTTCACAGAGCAAAATTGTTTCGTTTCAATGTGTTTATATAAAAATGAATAAGCCTATGTGTAACTTCAATACAATTATTTAGTTTTTTTATTTATTAATGGCACATCGGTACAAATTATCAGAGATCACATAATACCGCAATCTACTAGAACTCTCTCATATACGAAGTAACTAAAAGATTCAATAAATACTAACAAATAATGACATTTACCTTAAATACGTGAAAGGTTCAACAGACAAACAGCCACAGCCAGAAACGTCAATAAAATGCTTAATAATTATATAAAAATGTAATTCTGAACTGTTTCCACAAAATTTTCGTATTTTTCAAAAATTTCGCAAATTTTTTTTTTTTTTTTTTTTATATTTATATATAATGTGACGTGTTTGAGTGCGGCATTAACACTAAATTGACATTAAAACTTAATCTACAACTTAACTATGATTATGCTTAAATATAATAATTAGAATCTAGAAACTATTTTTTTATTAATATTTTCGATCCGATTTTCTCGATAATCGTGTTAGAATATCTGGTTTTTAAAATTCTTCTTGTAGGAACGCAGTTAATTAAAAAAACTTAACATTTTACCTATTTTTTTCTATTTTTTGCTTCTATTCATATAATTAATGAGCTGGTTTTTAAGTTCCATAACTCAACGAAAAGCAATTTAATATTTTTTTATAAAATGTTTTAAGTATAGCTAGAATATTAGAAAAACAATGACAAGTACTAAAAAAAACCGATTCTTCCACTTTTTCATGGTACTCATCACATTACAAAATGATATCGAGTCGTTTCAAATTTTCATAAATAAAATAAACAAACTAGAAAATTTTCACACAAATAAATTCGGATCAAAAAATTACACTAAACTATACTAAAGACAGCAGTATCAACACCATACTTAACCCCCCAACTGCTCCTTAGATTGGTCGCGCCTGTTCCCATAGCACAGCGCAGCATTCAACCAAAGGGTTAATTAAAAAAAAAACACCAAACCATAGACACAGATAAGAAAAGTCATATCCAAATTGCAATGTCGATGGTTTAGAACAAAATGAAGCAAAACAAGCAACGCCTTGACACGATGTATGGTTAAAAGTAAGAAGAAACAACACAAAATAAACATTTATTTTAATCTACGTTGATATTAAAACTCCTTTTTCAGTTTCCAAAATTATCCAAACACTAAAATATATGTTTCCAATAATATTAAAAAAATGTCTGATGCACTTTTCTAAATCAACAAATACTCAACGCCTGACAACTTTCTATCTGGCGCCTATTGCACTAACACGACGTCAGTGACAAGCGACAATTCTGTTAATTACAAACTCGACGAGACAACGCCGGTTGGCTGCATATTGAATGCGCGTTGCATTTCGAATTGTCACATGTCACCGACAATTGTCGAATTTGTGAACAGGGGCCTGGCTTTCGACATATCGCCGACTTTTACTAGCAACAAGTTCTCTTTGATAACAGACGAAAGTCACGTAATATCAACGATGTAAACAAGAAAATATTTCGCAATTGAACGGACCAGCGATTTCCCACTGGAACTATGCTATTTTCCGGGATAAAAACTATCCTATAACCTTCCCCGGGACTAAAACTACATCCGCACCGAATGTCATTAAAATCGGTTCTTAGTTTAAGCGTGAAAGCGTGACAGACAGTTACTTTCGCATTTATAAAATTGGGATTTTCCAGAAAAATGCTAAAGAACCGAGTAGCAAGAAAAAGTATTTTGAATACAATAAAATATTAACATCGACAAAGGTTTCAACATTAGTCGTTGACATGAGAGACATTGATAATGTTTAATGTTTGCAGTGACACTATCAGGCCTAAATAGAAAGTTGTTAGACTATAATTAATGTTACGGAAAGCATCTATTTTAGGATATTGGAGTTTTAACCATGTGGATATTTTTGTGGAAATATTTTAGAGAAGTATTCAGATTCAGTATGTAATCATATTTAGAGTTATTGCTTCTTAGTTTTCAACGTAAGATCGTCGTCAAGACATTATAAGTGTAAAACAAACTTCGCAACAACTACTCATAGGTTAACTAGTAGAGATCCCTTATAGGGATAAGTTCGCCTTTGTGCATATATTTTTTATTACTTTGACATTGGCGAAATCGCATCGATCGGTGGGCCATATTAAAAAAAAAGATGAAGAAAATTAATCCCATTTAATTATTGAATGAATTAGTCTTCATTTAATTTTCCGAACTAAATGTTACGTCGTTTTTAAATTAATGACTAGAAAATTAGCTAGCTTCGACTTAAATATGGCAACAAACAAGGGTTCCTTTCTCACCGCAAAGGGTACGGTACCCAAGCTTTCAAAATACAGAAAATTGTCGTCGTCTTGTTTTTACACTTATAATAATGTTTAGGGAACGAAGTTTAAAAAAAAATCAACCTTTCAACTACGGGTATCGAAAACATTGAAGTAATTTTGCAAGGTCCGATACAGCGAGTCCCTGGGGCTCGGAGGCAAAGCTATTCTGGGGCTGCGAGCCCCGCTCTGGTTCGAGGCTGGTTCAAAGGGTTGCCATTGCAGTTCAGATGCAAAGCCTTTGAACCAGGCACGAGGGGCGGATTTTGTAGGTTAATATATTCTTTATATATATATAAATTAATCCCTATATCCTTTGGTCACGGCATCACGCGTGAACGGCGGGGCCGATTTGGCTAATTCTTTTTTTATTGTGTTTGTTACTGTCAGAAGGTTCTTTTCTTATGTAACAATATTTTAAAAAAAACTGGGGCAAAGCCGCGGTAACAGCTGGTTTTTAATCATTTTCAACATACTTTACTTTAAATCAACATTCCTAGTTTTAGTGTTTTTTATTGTTATTTAGTTCTTCAGTTTGTTTATTAATAAATTCTAAAACACTTTAAATTATTATTTTTTTTCTTGTAGTCTGCGGTAAAAAAGCAGTTTTTTCTTTAAAATTTGCGCGCTTAATTCACCGTCATTTCCGTTATCATTTCGTTGACAATCATTTGCATTTCTCCTGCACTGCGTCGAATTGAATCTGTCAAACCACGAACCATTTCTAGCCTCATTTTTGGGCAGCAATTCGCACTGACCATTCAAATTTAACTGACTCTTTAAAATTTGCGCTCTCATTTTACCGTCATTTCCATTATCATTTCGTTGACAATCATTTGCATTTCTCCTGCACTGCGTCGAATCGAATCTGTCAAACCACGAATCATTTCTAGCCTCATTATAGGGCAGCAATTCGCACCGACCATTCAAATGTAACTGACTTTTTAAAATTTGCGCGCTCATTTTACCGTCATTTCCGTTATCATTTCGTTGACAATCATTTGCATTTCTCCTGCACTGCGTCGAATCGAGTCTGTCAAACCATGAATCATTTCTAGCCTCATTATTGGGCAGCAATTCGCACTGATCATTCAAATTAAACTGACTCTTTAAAATTTGCGCGCTCATTTTACCGTCATTTCCGATATCATTTCGTTGACAATCATTTGCATTTCTCCTGCACTGCGTCGAATCGAATCTGTCAAACCACGAATCATTTCTAGCGTCATTATTGGGCAGCAATTCGCAGTGATCATCCAAATTTATCTGACGCACCTTAGTTATTAAATTGACAACATCTCTTTTAGACAATTTGTCTTTTAATTTATCTATACCGCCAATAAACATAACGTTGCCATTGATTTTATTAGATTTGTTATGGAACACATCATCTAAATTTCGTTCGGGAATGTATGTATTAAATTTAGTTACATCAAGATAATTTTCAAATTGACTAGCGTCATTTGTTTTCCCCCAATTTTCTTTGCCGCCATTGTTATTTAGCATCGTTTGATCAATTTTCAATTCGAAATCATTTGATTTAGGTTTCTCAGTTTTTATCAACTCCGCGCGCGCTACATACCTCCGCAAAGCTCTAACCTTACAGTAATTTGATAAATCAGCAGTAGTTTCGATTACCCTAACATTTTCACTATCTTTACTTTCATACTGATCTCTGTAATTACTAACGTTTGTTTTACCTTGACGATCATTTCGATAAACGCTCCTACATTGTTGCTTATTTGCTTCATTTTGTGTAACTACTCTACTGTTACTATTCCTAGCATTACCGTCAGCTGCTATTGTTTCACTAACACCCCAAGCTACACTTCTATGACTACCATAACTCTTTTCATCACCCCTTGCTACAACTACACCATTTTTATCTACCCCTCTCTCAATAAAACTTAGCCAATCATTTTTATCTTTTAAACAGTTAGCTGTTCTCATTGCAGCAGCTTTACCTTCATTTCTATCTTTATTTATACCTTCCTCTCTATCCAAATGACTTCCCCAATCATTCCTGCTAAAATTTCCACAATTCCTGGAATCCACATTGATTCCGGCAGCACACTCAGTTGGGTTGACAACCGGCCGCATTCTCTGATTACCAGGACTACTCCAACCAACTGCCCTAACCCCACTAACACCTTTACCACTATCACCTTCAATTCGTGCAGCTACTTGACCGGCATTGATTAGTGTTAATTCAACGTGAGCATCCCAATCATTTCTATTATCTAAATTATCATTTCCACTAGCTATATCATTATTTCCATCCCCCCATTGTCCCTCAAGGTCAGCATCCCAATCATTTCTATCATTTCGGCTAGCTGTATGCTTATCATTTGGCTCCCCCCCGTGCCCCTTCCCCCCTGAGTGGCGCTGCGCTGTGCTACTCGCGCGGGCGCGGCCGGCCTAGGCGAACAGCGCATGCGTGGGGGCGTCAACTATCTCACATATGAATTGGTCCTGCTCTATTGGTTTCTTTATCCACCGGCCGAGCTTCGCTTTGTCGAAGGCTTCTATCAAACGCTCCTTTGCTATCTGGAATGAGAAATTGGAAATGTTAAAGGCGTATTCGATCGTGTAGATAGAGGATAGATTCTTCCATGCTGGTCTGGGAGTAAAAATAATTCCAGTGACCGGTTAAAACTAAGAACGGAATTTTGGAGCTCGCGTTAACCGATACGAAACCGGTTTAATTCAAAGCAACGCTGCCCCCACCGTGCCGCGATGCTCTAACTATATCTTTCTTGCATGCGTTAACTACAAAGAATGTTAAAAGAGAGATGACAACAGATGGCATTTTAACCCAAGTTAACCGGTTAATTTCGCTCAAAAAAACCTGAATTGAAAATGTATGTATTTTTTTTCTTTAGTTACACATAAGTCGGGTTCTGTCTATTTATTATTTTATTACATTACGGTTCTGGCTGAAAATCAGTGCTGCAGGTGTCTAACGCCTCAGCGCAATGCCGAGCCAGCGACCGTTTCACTTTTGCGAAGACACATAACGCTCATGATCTATTTTTCATGTGTTTTTTTTTTTCTTGTTTTTTTTTCTATGAACTTGTGTATATTCTCTTATGTTTGTGTGTCTTGCAAAAAGGAATAAATGTCTTCTTTCTTTATTTCTAATTGGTGCGAAAACCGGTTTCTTTAATAACCTATAACCAAACCGTAAACCATTCCGGTTTCGGTTATTGACCCCAAACCGGTTACTTTTAACCTTTTCGGCGCCACGTCAAATACAAGAGACGTCACCCATACTCCAGACGTCTTTATTGCGATGCCTTAAATTGAACCTAAACCCAATGAAAATGAAAATGAAAATGAAAATTTATTTTTGCAAATTGGCCGCCAAGGGCTCTTTTACATGTCTTTTTGAAACTACCAGCGCATTCGGAAAGATCATCATTGCCAAGAAGAATGCGCCGCAAGAAACTTGGCAGAAAGTCATTTTTTCAAAATAAAATACAGTAAGAATACTTAAATTCTACTTAAATTAAATACATTTATAAAAGGGATGTATAAGGTCCCCGAGCCTTAAATTATATTAATCTATAAATAGTAGAGATGTATAAAGTCTCTACTAGTCAAAATAAAAATAAAAAAACAAAAAAAAAAAAAATAATAAAATAAGTTCAGTGGAGGTGTAAAACGCCTCCACCGTCAAATAAACTAATTGGAGATGTCTCCAATGTCGCAGAAAAAATAAATATATAAGACAAAATTATGAAATTGAACGAAGGCTGCTTTTGCATTGAAGTAATAGACGTATATATATATATATTTTTTTTATATGAATAGGAAGGCAAACGAGCAAGTGGGTCACCTGATGGTAAGTGATCACCACTGCCCATAGACACCCGCAACCCCAGAGGGATTGGAGATGCGTTGCCAACCTAGAGGACTAAGATGAAATGCCTCTTGTATATATAGGTCGTTGGCGTTGAAAAGGTTAAAAACCGGTCTCCTCCCCTGCTCACCTGGTAGGAAGGGCAGAGCTGCTTGGCCTCGTTGTACAGCAGCGCGTCAGGGCTGTCCGGCAGCCCCGCCGGCTCCGAGCCGTCAGGGTCCTGGAAAGCACCGGCACCGCCGTCAACGGGGGCTCACCCCAAGGCGTCTTCACTGAGAGCATGCTTACCCGACAATGTAAGCTTTGTAACACTCGGCTCAACGTGGACCACACGAATATTCGACGCCGAATGCTCGCACGCGAATGCTCACAGTGAGGACGCTTCTTTAGACATTGATTACGAATAAATAATAATAAACTGTGCGAATATTTTGTGAACGTTTTCCGCACTACATTGAAAAATAGGCACAAACTCACACAAACATGCGCGCACAGACACACATACACACACACACACACACACACACAGACAGACAGACAGATAGACAAGACAGACAGACAGACACACCCACAGAGACACAGACACAGGCAGACACACAGATAACACACACAGTAACAGAGACAGACCCACATGGACAGACAGCCATACAAACAGACACACACACACTTTGCACATCATAACAAGTACTTTTTTTTTTTTTTTTTTTTTTTTTTATATGAATAGGAAGGCAAACGAGCAAGTGGGTCACCTGATGGTAAGTGATCACCACTGCCCATAGACACCCGCAACCCCGGAGGGATTGCAGATGCGTTGCCAACCTAGAGGACTAATATGCAATGCCTCTTGTGCCCGTAATTTCCCCGGCTGTCTTACTCTCCACACCGGAACACAGTAGTGCAAGCACTGCTACTTAGCGGCAGGATTAGCGAGTAAGATGGTGGTAGCGATCCGGACGGACCTTGCACAAGGCCCTACCACCCGCCATACCACTAGTACTGTAGTAACATTGACTTCTTTTTTAACTATTTTAATTTTAACAGAAATTTCTTTTTTGTTTGTTTTCCATTTCTTCTTGTAATATTATTGTATTCGCGCAGGGGCAGCGATATACCACGCCGAAGGGCCTTTCTTAGTTGCGTAATTCCTGCGGGATAGCGATAAACAAATTCTTTGCAAACGGAGTTGCGGGCAACAGCTAGTAAATAATAAAATACCTGGGGCATCAGCGGCAGCCGCGTGACCAGGTGCTGCCACCGCGCGAACATGCTCTGCTTGCACAACAGCGACGGCTGCCCGCTCTCCAGTTTGCCGGTGGTCGCGTTTATCACCTCGGGCAGCTGCCAAATTAACATCAGTCAGAGCCGCGATTTTGTAATGCACACGTGTGATAGTACCACTCGAAATTGGTGAAATATTGTGCTGAATTTGAAACACTTAGCTTAGGAGATACTTGCGGCTCTCATTAATCTTGTGAACTAGTCAAAACCTTGATTAGAGCTGTAGTTTTGGAGATATAAGCTGATTTATAACACTTTCGAGTGGTATATTCAGTAGCATGAAACTCATTAATATGTAGCACAAATATTTCTGCATGTTTTTTGCAATCTTTATGTTTTATGGATTCGTAATTTTTTTATCAATGTAACATGAAATCTTACGTCTAACGAGTAATTAAGGTGTAAATTTTAATAAATAGCTCAAAATTTAACATAATGTGTTTTTCGTTTATTTGCATTTTCTGAGAACCACAGTAAGTATACCTATCTTTTATTATACCATCCGACAGTAGAGATTTCAACGAACAAAAAGGCCACCGACTTTTTTTAAAAAGCAGAATATATTTTGACGTGAGAATTTTCGATTGAAAATTAGGGTGCTTTTTCGTTATTAAGTCAAAATAAGGCGAAAACATGAATCTTTTAAATAAAAAAAAATTACTGTATATTTGGGACATAAAAAGGTAAGTTTTACCAAATTTAGTGATAAAATATATTTTTTTGCGAAAGAAAAATAAAAAACCAAAAACTTGGTTATGTGAATTTTTCACATAAATTTAGAGGTTGTGTTCAAAAAGTGTAAAAACAAAAGTTATAGATCTTTTTATTAACTACAACTTTGCCATTTAACTTTTTTTCATAAGACTTGTAGTTTTGCCGGAAATCGAGATAAACCGTTTTTCACCCTTAATACCTCACCCCCTTCCCCTTCCCGACCTCAGATCGCCCGTAATTTATTTTTCCTTTCATTTTTGTAATATTCTCTACCTTTTCTAATGGGTTTCATCCTACTATACTTTTTTTTTTGGTCACGAAAATTATCGACCCTGGTCTAATACACCTGCGTTATTGTTCCATCCGCGTCAGATAGCAACGTACGAACCAAATTATTACAGTAGCTTCAGAGAGCAACGACCGTGTCAGGTTACACCTGCGCCAGATGTTTACAGCCGCGTCAGATTGTCACGAACACGTCAGTTACCGGCTCAGTGCTGGCCCAGCACACGCTGAAGGAGGGCGCTCGGGCCGGCGTGCGCGCCTCGGTGCTGGCCGCGCGCGCCAGCAGCGGCCGGTGCAGCCGGAACGGCGGCGGCAGCGACTGCAGGTGGTTCTCGATGCGGCCGCAGATAGCTCTGCGAACAAATTGGGCAAGTCAAACAGCCAGTAGTCAGTGGCGTGCGGTAGGCAGGGACTTGTACGCGCTGCCTACCCAGGAGTGGCGAGCCCCCGCATTGAAAATAATGGCTTTCTGCCAAGTTACTTGCGGCGCATTCTTCTTTCCAATGCTGGTATTTCCGAATGCGCTGGTAGTTTAAAGACATGAAAAAGAGCCCATGGCGGCCAATTTGCAAAATAAAAAAAAAGATTTTTGATATTGATTTTTATAAATATTTAGACGTTTTGGAAAAAGGTCAGGTCAGGAGTACCCGAAACCGACGAGCCTGTATGAAGAGATTGATGAATGTGGATGAAGCGAAAGAAATATGTCAGGATCGTAGCAAGTGGAACAAAGTAGTCTGTGCCTACCCCTATGGGGAAGAGGCGTGACGGCATGTATGTAAATATTTAGCGCGCCTTACGATTATAGGCAAATAATTCCACAACAGTAAAATAATATCCCAATAATAATAATACCAGTAACAATAGTACTTTTTTCACACCCCGTGAATCAAAAGTTCAGCAAAAGCGAAATAACGAATTAATAAATAAATCAAGGAAATATGTTGCCTCAGTGGGTATTAGAGCGGCGATTGGAAGGACTCGATTATCGGAACCAGTCTAGCCGGTATGTCGCAACGGAAAACTGGGAAAAGTAAGTGGAATCCGACTAGCGGCAGCAGCCTACTGGCATCTAGGCACGTTAACATATACTATATCCCTTACGGGGTAGACAGAGCTTAATGTTTTAATATATACACATACATACATACACTGAACTCTCCCATGCTGGTCTGGGAGCAAAGAAAAAACAGCGCAGATGGTAAAAAGCCCATTGAGGGAATGGGCAAAAATAATAGGAATCATGTTATAGGCGATGCAGCTAGCAACCCATCACTATTTTGATTGCATTTTCCACCTATACGCCCACAATCTTGCTAAATGTGTCCTGTAGGTACCTGTTACCATAGGCTCTGTCTACCCCGTAAAGGATAAAGACGTGATTTTTGCATGTGCATGTGCAACTTTTGATTTACGGGGTTGTGAATAAAGTAAAAGTCGTAATTGAATCGCATAAGACGTCATGTTAAGCCCTGATGGTAAGTACACATGGTCACCCGCAACACTAGATGATTGCAGATGCGTTGACTGTTAATCTAACCTCAATAGGGCGGAAGCGCATCACCGGTGACAGTGACGTAACTATAGGGTGGCAGGGGTGGCAAAATGCCAGGGGCCCCTAGCTCTACGGGGTAGAACTGGCTTGGTTTAGAGCACAGAAGGGACGCTGATGCACTTCTTTATATTGAGGAAGGAGCCCTGACGTTATAGTTACGCCACTGACCGGTGGGATCACCAATGTATGGGGCGTGGGAGCAATACTAGTGTTAATACTGCCTGTAGCCCCCCTCCCCCCATCCCACTAGTGGTAACCCACCACAGTTTAGCAAACGTCTAGTAGCGCGCACGTCCTGCGCCATTTTTGAAATCTTTAGCGTGCAATTTTATAAGTGACCATGCTTACCGCGGTGCCGCTTGCCTGTTTCCTGTCCATGATAAGTAAGTATATTTAGTAACTTATTTATTTACTAGCGACCCGCCCCGGCTTCGCACGGTATTATTATGCATGTATTATACATATAAACCTTCCTCTCGAATCACTATCTATTAAAAAAAACCGCATCAAAATCCGTTGTGTGGTTTTGAAGATATAAGCATACATAGGGACATAGGGACACAGGGACAGAGAAAGCGACTTTATTTTATACTATGTAGTGATAGTGATTTAATTGAGGTGTTCTAAAGCGTTACAATCATACTTATTCTAGTTTACAATGCGAGTCTTAACGCCAACAACAGAATTCCCTAACTGGTACAATCATTTGCCGAGGTGGGAAAATATAATTTAAAACAACGAACATATTTAGAAAAGGGAAAGAAAATAAAAAAAACAAAACTTGCTAACGCGTGTGCGTGCGTGTGCGTGTGTGTGTTTGTGTTACCAGGAAATATTATTCTCGATAATTATAAAACTAAAGTCCTCTGCGTCTGTCTGTCCGCGAACTCGGCCTGTAGGTATCTGTTACCTTAGGCTTTGTCTACCCCGTAAGGGATAAAGACGTGATTTGTGTATGTGTGTAAAAGGAATCTCGTCCACTGAACCTTTGAACAGTATAGTAGTTATAGTTCAAACCACTAGGCTGACTAGGCTTTGCTATTAGGCAACAAATCCTAAGATTTCTAAATCGACTACATTCCCATGTTGGTGTAAGAATGTATGGAATATGTGTCACATACATATTTTATTATGCGGTTTCGTTCACCGCCAAACACATAAATTAACCACAAGCGCTCGCTTTTACTTTTAGAATGTTCTCACACAAAGATGAATTATCCAATAGATGTTACGCGAAATCTTGCTAAACGTGGCCTTTAGACTTAACACTCGAAAGTGGTATAAATCTGTTTATATCTTCAAAACTACGGCTCTAATCAAAGTTTTGACTAGGTCACAAGATTAATGAGAGCCGTAAGCATCTTCTGAGCTACTCGTATTTTAAATTCAGGACCATTTTTGACCACTTTCAAGTGGCTTTTTCACATGTGCTTTCAAAAAACGGCCCGTAGGTCTTGTTAGCTTAGGCTCTGTCTACCCCGTAAGGGATAAAGACGTGATATATGTATGTATGTAAAAATTATACATGATAGTATATTCTGCAATAATTATTTAAGTTGCAACTATAGATAGCTACGGCCTGACATGTTTATCGCTATCCCACGGGAACAAATGCAATATTTCGGGATAAAAAGTTCTTACGTTATAATATTAGTAGGATAAAGAGTCATCCCCCGTGCTGGTCTGGGAGCAAAGAAAAAGCATAGAATGTACCAGTTGCTTCTCTTCCCGCGCATGGTAAAAGCCCATCGAGGGAATGGGCGAAAATCTTAGGAATCATGTTAGGCGATGCGGCTAGAGACCCATCGCTATTTTGATTCCATTTTCCTATACGCCCACAATCTTGCTAAATGTGGCCTTTAGGTCTTGTTACCTTAGGCTCTGTCTACCCCGTAAGGGATTAAGACGTGATTTGAGTATGTATGTATAAACTGTATAGTTTAGTTAGAGGCTCAGCCGACATAGCATGACGCAACATATAAACTGTCATTTAATATATCCTTACATACTTCCAGCGAGAGTTTTCCAGTATTTCCAGTTAGGTTATCTCGTAATAACCGGCCATAGCGTTTATTGCGTCACAGATCTAGGGTCTAATTAAAAACTAACCAGTACTATAGTTAGTTATAGACAGAGATCGGACAAATATGCGTCATTGCTCGCAAGAATGTGGACATGACTCCAAAATTAATCAAATATGTAATCATTTAATTAATTTCTTAATTGACTTAAATTTTAATTCCTAGTCAATAAATACAAAAGTTTGCTAAAGTATAGATAATAATCATATCTAGCAGGATCGTGATTTCTTTATTATATAAAAATATTTACGAGAACGAAAACTGCCATTTTAATTAACATTTTGCTAATAATTTTATGCATGCGTAAAATTTTTATCTCCGGGAGTTCAAATTTTATTTCGAGAAATTAATTAACGAACGATGACGCAAATCTGTCCGATCTCTGGTTATAGTATAGACGCTACGGGTGACCGCAGAGCTGGCAGCTTCCTTGGACATCGTATTAGCATCGCTGTCCAAAGGGGGAACGCTGCCAGCGTCTGTGGTATGCCACGGGGGCCCCTCCTTTTTTAATTATTTTAAGATTAGTTTTAGTTTAGTTTTTAATATTATAGTTTAATTTGTTTTGATTCCATTTTGTGTCCTATTAAATAAATCTAACGCGGTTTGTTATATCTAGACTCGTTATCTTGTCTCATAGAAATTGCTCTTCCACGCTGTTCTGGGAGTAAAGAAAAAAAAGAATTTAGCAGGTGCCTCTTTTCCCGCGCAGATGGTAAAAGCCCTTCGAGGGAACGGGCGAAAGTCTTAGGAATCATGTTATAGGCGATGCGGCTAGCAAGCCATCACTATTTTGATTCCATTTTCCATCTATGCGCGCACAATCATGCTAAATGTGGCATGTAGGTCTTGTTACCTCAGGCTCTGTCTACCCCGAAAGGGATAAAGACGTGATTTGTGTATGTATGTATTATCGTTATATTTCAACCAATATCCACAAAACATTGACAAATTAAACCTTTCAAAATTACGTGATGAATTCTGTGGAATGGCCATCGAAGGAGAGGCCTCAGGTCGCAATGTTTACCGCCCTCGCTTTTGGCTCGTGCGACAATATCCTGCGATCTGAGACATTCTTCATTTCACCACCCGCGGTGTAACTATTAGTAACGTCATGTAATCGAAATCATTGTTTTAATCGCAATTTAGCAACCGCTCACGCTTGGCCGCACAAGTATTTGGTCCGAACGTAACATCATTGACTAAGAAATTACATTAACACATGTGATGTCTTAATAGTGGATTGTGCACCGAGGGGATAAAGCACTATTACGTCACAGCGCGTTATTCCTGAGCGCAGCGAAGGACTCGAGATTTAACTCGCGAGCGCAGCGAGGGTGGTTTGAGTTAATTTCCGAGGGTATTAAGATTGAGTCCTGAGAGGAGCGAAGCATTCAAGCTCACCCAAGTATACTCTACTTTTCTCACCTTTTGGCAGACAATAAATACCAAGGAAACTAGAAAACAACAGTAATACAAAATGAAAAGTAAAAATTTATGTTTGAGACATTAGTCCAGTTGTGTAATGATACGTAATATTTTTATTTGGAATGTTAGCAGTTTTACAGCGTCAATGAACACTGGTGGCTTTGTTTTATTTAAAATCTGTTTCATTCGTTCAGCAAGTGGCCATCTTGATTATCGAAGCCGTGCGATTTTTCGTGTGTATTTGCCACTAGAGGCGCTAGTGTCGCATGAGCTCCAATAACATTCACTTTTCACTGGTTCTGGCGGGCTTCGTGACATAAATTATAATTTCTTTCATTTACCTGTTGAAAAGTGATCTTCGTGAAATTATCTCAAATATGAACTATTTGGTGATGAATGTGAACGCTTTTAAATCGGTTTTTTTTGAACAAAACGGAACTGCTACACCACCCATAGCAGGTGTGAGGTGGGTAAGCCTTAGAATGTTTCTATCTGTTACTAGATGTCACGTGACCTTGTTACTATGCGAATCTTTGTCGCCAAGCGTCATCTGTTTAAATGATGTGTCTGTACGACACAATTACAAACTCCCGTGGAACATCTGCTCACCAGGGAGGAGAGAAGGCGCTGTTTTTCAAATGATAGGTATTATCAAATGAATCGAACCCTTTAAGATCGTATATCATGTTATAGGCGATGAGGCTAGCAACCCATCACTATTTTGATTCCATTTTCCACCTATACGCCCACAATCTTGCTAAATGTGGCCTGTAGGTACCTGTTACCTTAGGCTCTGTCTACACCGTAAAAGATAAAGACGTGATTTGTGTATGCATGTATCTTTGCAGGTCCTCCAGGAGTGCAGTTCGAGAAGGCGCTGCTGCAGCTGGCACCCGTGGACAAGTCCAAGTGCCCCATGATGAAAGACAGCAGGGACATACAGTTTCAACTCTTCACCAAGTCAGTAAAGCCTAACAGGCTGATAAACTACTCCAGCCTTCAATCCACATTTTAGACATTTAGGATTATTTTAGGTTTCGATCGGTTCTTTCACTTTTTCTGTGTGTCTCTACTCTTGCTTAATACTCATGTCCTGTCAATCGTTCAAAGGTTAACTGGAAGAGATCCCTTTTAGGGATAAGTTCGCCTTTGTGCATGTGTGTTGTCCTGTATTCATCTTTTTCTTGTGTTTTATGTACAATAAAGAGTTATACATACATACATACATTTCCAATTTCACAATTTCTTTAAAAAAGTAACCTAACCTAGTATACTAGCTGCGCCTCTTCCCGCGCAGATGGTAAAAGCCCATTAAGGGAATAGGCGGAAATCTTAGGAATCATAATATTTCTAAACGACACAGTCCAGCAATCCGATTTATGGTCAGAAAATCGCGCCTGCAATGTAATGCGGCCGTCAACAAGGCCCCTCGTGTTTCTTTCCCACAGGGGCAGGCAGATACTACTTTGTTCCACTTGCTACGATCCTGACATACTTCTTTCGCTTCATCCACACTCATCGATCTCTTCATACATGCTCGTCGGTTTCGGGTACTCTTGACCTGACGTTTTTCCAAAACGTCTCCTATACAATACGACAATGTTTGAGTAAAGCCTATTGTCACTCATAAATCAATGTGACAACCGGCTTTGGAATCGACATAAACTATCATAAATGATAAAGCACTTTCTTGTTCGACTATACGTATATACGAGTCTACTTAGGGGGCGTCCACTAATTACGCGAAGCATTTTTAAGGATTTTTGACCCCCCCCCCCCCTTGGTGAGATGTCGTAAGATGTTTCTCGACCCCATCCCCCCTACCCCAATCTCACGTGACATTTTTCAAAACTTGTACTTTGGATATAAAAGTATTGGATTTATTTCGGACAAATATGACAAATATAATTGTGTCAGATTTTGTCATATTCTATTCAAGATACGTTTTTTATTTTCATTCAACTTTAATTTAACTTATTTTCCACAGTTTAACGCCATTTTCTGCTAAAAAAAAATTACGTGATATTCGCCAACACCCCCCTTTCCCCCAAGTGAGATTTAGTAAGATTCGGCTCGACCCCCTCCCCCCCTAAATACCTCACGTAACTAATGGACGCCCTCTTATCCTGGATGTAGTATAGTCCGAGAAGCGTAGAGCACAAAGCGGGAAGTACTACCAGCTGTGCGCAAAGCGGGTAGTACTACCAGCTGTGCGCAGAGCGGGTAGTACTATCAGCTGTGCGCAGAGCGGGTAGTACTACCAGCTGTGCGCAAAGCTGGTAGTACTACCAGCTGTGCGCAGAGCGGGTAGTAACAAATACCGCACGTTTCGCAGGTACAACCCGACCGTGTACCAGGAGCTGGTGATCGGGGACGACGACAAGCTGTTCGCCTCCAGCATCGACTTCCGCGCCCCCACCGTCATATACTTCCACGCGTTTATGGAGCTGCCGGACGAGAACAGCGGGATGCTGGTGCGGGAAGGTACAACAACCGCAGAATAAAAAAAAACAACTAATCAATTAAATTTCTAAATGTCTGTGAAAATTAGAACACATAGAAAAATCCGAAAAGTAAAACTATGGCCGGGAATCGAACCCGGATCCTCGTCATTCCGTGACGCGTGCTATACCCCTACACCACCCATAGCAGCAACTAATCAATTGATTAAAAAAAAAAAGAAATAGCGCCATCGATACTGTCGATGATTAAACCAACTAATATTATAAATGCGAAAGTAACTCCTGTCTGTCCGTCTGTCTGTTAACTTTTTACGCTCAAACCACTGAACCGATTTGTTTGGAACTAGCGACCTGCCCCGGCTTCGCACGGTATATTATGCATGTATTATACATATAAACCCCTCTTGAATCACTCGATTTATTAAAAAAACAGCATCAAAATCCGTTGCGTAGTTTTAAAGATTTAAGCATACATAGGAATATAGGGACAGAGAAAGCGACTTTGATTTATACTATGTAGTGATTTGGTATACAGATTGTTTCAGTCCCGGGCAAGGACATAGGAGTTTTTATCCCGGAAAACTAGGAGTTGCAGACGAAGTCGCAGGCAACAGCTAGTACCATCTTAATTGTCAGTCAACTTTGTGGCACTACACACACGCAGAACCCTGCCAGAGGACCAGGGCGTGTAGGAGGGGCGAGTAGGGGGGCGTGCAGGGGGGTCTCCAGGGTAGACAGCGTACCTATACAAATACGTGGACTTTAGACCGTGACCTCGCGTCATTAAACGGTGTTGAAAAAGTTTCATTTCTTTCTTATTATTTACCTAAAAACATAGAATGTACCGGCTGCTACTCTTCCCGCGCAGATGGTAAAAGCCCATTGAGGGGATAGGTGAAATACATAGGAATCATGTTATTGGCGATGCTATTAACAACCCATCACTATTTTGATTCCCCTTTCCACCTACACGCCCACAATCATGCTAAACGTGGCCTTTAGGTCCTGTTACCTTAGGCTTTGTCTGTGATTTATGTATGTATGTATGAGTTCGGTTATTGGTTTTGCATTTTTTTACTATTATCTCAAATAGTCTGATGATGGCATTTCGCATTGACCAATGCGCATGCTCGCACAAAGCGCCATCTACAATTGCCAAAAAAAAAAGGGAGTTAGAAAAACAAATGCCGCGCGCGACGCTATGCCTTGACTCGAGGAGCAAATACTTTAAAAACTAGAGATATGAGCTAAAAACCATTTTCAGTGCATGTGAATTTGTGCCAGCCCTTCTTAGAACTGTTATCCAGCAAGACTGTTTATTTGTTATGAAGTGCTTTAATATCCTGGCGCCAGGTTTCTCAAGATCCAAGACTAACGTGTGTCCTATACAGGATGAATTGGAGGTCAGTGTGCTTGCATTATATTTTGCCTGAATCAGACTCGTCTTAGCATTTTCTTTTAGCTCTCATCGGCGAGATCTTCTCGACCCAAATGTATCAATAATTATCAGTTTTGATACAGCATGTCTGTATGTTACAGCGTACATGCTCCGTGGTGACACCAACGTGATCATGGTGGACGCGTCCAAGCTCGAAGCCGGGCCGTGGTACTTCACGGCGGCCGACAACACCTGGTACATCGGACGCTTCGCCGCCAAGTTCATCGACTACCTCGTCTCCAGGTTAGAACTATCCCGCAAGGCACTACTTCTGCTCTGTGCTCCTCGCACTACTACCCGCTCTGCGGACTGTGCTCCTCGCACTACTTCCCGCTTTGCGCACTGTGCTTCGCACTACTACCCGCTCTGTGCACTGTGTTCCTCGCACTACTCCCAGCTTTGCGCACTGTGCTTCGCACTACTACCCGCTCTGCGGACTGTGCTCCTCGCACTACTTCCCGCTTTGCGCACTGTGCTTCGCACTACTACCCGCTCTGCGGACTGTGCTCCTCGCACTACTCCCCGCTTTGCGCACTGTGCTTCGCACTACTACCCGCTCTGTGCACTGTGTTCCTCGCACTACTCCCAGCTTTGCGCACTGTGCTTCGCACTACTACCCGCTCTGCGGACTGTGCTCCTCGCACTACTACCCGCTCTGCGGACTGTGCTCCTCGCACTACTTCCCGCTTTGCGCACTGTGCTTCGCACTACTACCCGCTCTGCGGACTGTGCTCCTCGCACTACTCCCCGCTTTGCGCACTGTGCTTCGCACTACTACCCGCTCTGCGGATTGTGCTTCGCACTACTCCACGCTTTGCACACTGTGCTTCGCACTACTACCCGCTCTGTGCACTGTGCTCCACGTACTACTCCTCGTTCTGCGCTCTTCACACAATTATTTTCCTCTACTATTTCTACAAATCTAACTGGGCTTTAAGGTATTGCTTATTATATCACAAATATATTATGTTATTACATAGAATGTACCAGCTTCTCGTCCCACGCAGGCGAAATTCTTAGGAATCATGTTATAGGCGATGCGGCTAGCAACCCATCACTATTTTGATTTCCCTTTCCACCTATACGCCGACAATCATGCTAAACGTGGCCTTTGGGTTTTATTACCTCAGGCACCGCCTACCCCGTAAGGGATATACGTGATTCGTGTATGTATGTATGTAAGTAAGTAAGTAAGTAAGTAAATGCTTTATTGTACAAATATAGAGAAGTAGAGACAAATCACAAAAAAAAGACCATGGGTATGTATGTATATACTGTTTCTAGAGGCCTGGACCTGTCGAAAACGCATCTGATTGGACATAGTTTGGGGGCACAGTCAGCCGGTGTTGCAGGTGGCGCGCTTATAACAGGTAAGCAAGACATACCTACATACAAAACATGTCATGCAAATATGTAAGATATGTGTGCGCTGGTCTGGGAGCAAAGAAGAAACAGAATGTACCAGTTGCTTCTCTTCCCGCGCAGATGGTAAAAGCCTATCGAGGGAATGGTCGAAAATCTTAGAAATCCTCTACAAACACAATCACGCTATATGTGGCCTTTAGGTCTTGCTACCTTAGGGTGTCTACCCCGTAAGGGATAGAGACGTGATTTATGTATATACTAGCGGTTGCCCGCGACTCCCTCTGCGCAGTATTCGCTTACCGCTATCCCGCGGGAACTATGCAATTTTTCGGGACAAAAACTATCCTATGTCCTTTCCCGGGACTAAAACTATCGCCCTACCAAATTTCATTAAAATCGGCGTAATGGTTTAGACGTGAAAGCGTAACAGAGAGACAGAGTTATTTTCGCATTTATAATAGTACATAGTAGGAATGCTTAATGGCGAAAAAAAATAAATATAGTAATTATATATCGGTGCCTTTGATTGACGATTAACAAAATGGTGGCAAAATGCCGGGGGCCCCTAGCTCGACGGGGTAGAACTGGCTTGGTTTAGAGCACAGAATTGACGCTGATGCACTTCTTTATATTAAGGAAGGAGCCCCATCTCACGAAGACCCAGACGTTATAGTTACGCCACTGTACCCTTATGGTCTGTAGCCATTGACTTACAATAAACAACTAGACTCTCAGTCGCTAACAAAGGTTCCTCAAGAAACGTCCGAGTTGCTTTATCTGTGTTGTGTGTGTCAACACATCGACTTAGACAGATAACATTAAAATATTCGTTCAAATTGACACCTTATTTCGTGGCAGTAATATTTAATATCAATGGCGTAGGATCGTGAGAACGTGACACGACGTTTCGCGCTGGAAACCTGCCTGTTTTGTTCTCAATAGTAAGATTACGGTGCGAAAGAGACATATACATTGTTATCAAAGCGCGGTCGAAGCACAACTGAACCAAAACTGAACAAGGGACGCGTGTTCAGACTTTTGCTTCGGACAGTTTTTGAGCGTGATTGGGAGTCTAGTTGTTTATTGTACGTCAATGCCTGCACTCCACTGACCCATGGTCTTCTGTGCCAGGGCGCGTGTCAAGGATCACCGGGCTGGACCCAGCGCTGCCGCTGTTCGCCAACCTGCCCCTGGGACAGCGCCTGGACCCTGGCGATGCAGACTTCGTGGACGTCATACACACAGACGCCGGCATATTCGGTAACATGTACCCTTTTTCAACAAGCTTACCTTAATTGACGACCGGATGGCCCAGTGGTTAGAGAACCTGACTATGAAGGTCCCGGGTTCGATCCCCGGTCGGGGCAGATATTTGTATGAAAAATAGGAATGTTTGTTCTCGAGTCTTGGATGTTTAATATGTATTTAAGTATGTATTTATCTATATAAGTATGTTTATCCGTTGTCTAGTGTCCATATTACAAGCTTTGCTTAGTTTGGGGCTAGGTCAATTGGTGTCAATTGTCCCAAGATATTATTATTATTATTATTTCCCATACAACGGCAACGTAGTGATACCCCAAGTCTTGCAGGTGTCCCTGGGCAATGGTGATTACTTTCCATCAGGTGACCCGTCTGCTCGTTTGCCCCCTCTTATAAAAAAAAATACAACTTTTTCGTGTCAGTTTTGTGACGCCCCATATAAATCGTATGAAAATAGTGTCACACAACTGACAAAGAAACCAATGGACACTTTTTTCTTTACAAAAATAAATCTATACTAATATTATAAAGAGGAAAAATTTGATTGTTTGTTTGTTTGCATTGAATAGGCTCCGAAACTACTGGACCGATTTCAAAAATTCTTTTGCCGTTAGAAAGCTACATTATCAGGCAACTTTTTACCGCGGGAAAATACCTTTTCCTACGGGAAAATTAATTTATCGCGGGCGAAGCTGCGGACGGAAGGCTAGTAGTGAATAATTCTGATTCAGAAAAACCCAAAATGTCATCATTTTGGATAAAAAAGTCAAGGGTACATGTTTTTTTTTTAAATGCCCACATACCGCCCATGAGTTTGCGGGGAGTGCCACAAGAGAGGGCTCTCTGTGGACCGAACTTCGGTCACGGAACTCCAAAGGAAGAGTTGAAAGTTGTATTTGTCCATCCGTTTCGCCAAAAACAAAAACGACTCTCGCACTTGCCTGGTTGTTCATGTCAAATTGATAAAAGCTTTTGTTGCAGGTGTCAATACGCCCACGGGCCACGCCGACTTCTACCCCAACGGTGGGATAAGCCCACAGCCGGGATGCGAACTAGAAGTGGTCATACCACAACAACTGTTACTAAACAAATGTAAGTATCTAATTCCTTCCTTTCCACCTGTACGCCCACAAAAATGCTAAACGTGGCCTTTAGGTCTTGTTACCTTACGCTCTGTCTACCCCGTAAGCGACAAAGACGTGATTTACGTATGTATGTATTTTTTTAATGCACAAAAGATTACTTTTGGATTTCCCTTTCCAGCTATACGCCCTTAGTCATGCTAAACGTGGCCTTAAGGTGTTACCTTAGGCTCTGTCTACCCCGTAAGGGACAGACGTGATATATGTATGTATGTAAAAAAAGAACCGCCTTCAAATGTAGCCTAAATCCGCCTATAGATTATAAATTTCATAATAATGTCAAATTAAAATTATTTTTTAATTATATGTAAAACTATTTATTTATATATATGTTTTAAGCCTGTGCCTCCTTTTTTCTATGTCGGTTAACAACGGCTCTACCAACTGCAATCACCACTAACCTTAACAATATCCCTAGCTTACTAACACCCCCCCTCCCCCCACCCCTAGTCTTCTGCAGCCACTGGCGCTCCTACATGTACTACGCGGAATCTGTCCTGCGCCCGCGCAGCTTTGCGGCGGCGCCGTGCGAGTCGTGGCGGCAGTACAAGCGCGGCGAGTGCCTCCATAACGGCGCACACATGGGATACGCCGCCAGGCCCGAGTAAGACTGACAGGCGCATTGGCACAAACCAGACGATCAATATAAAAAAAAAGATCTATAGAAAAATTACACCAATTGACCCAGCCCCAAACTAAAAGCTTGTACTATGGGTACCAGACAACGGATAAACATACTTATATAATTTAGATAAATACATACTTAAATACATACAACATCCCTGACTCGGGCACAAACATTCGTATTCATCATACAACTACTCAAAGGTTAACTGGTAGAAAGAAAGAAAGAAAGAAGAAAGAAAGAAGAAATTTATTCCTTTTTGCAAGACACACAAATATAAGATAATATACACAATTTTATAGAAAATAAATAAGAGAGAGAGATCCCTTATAGGGATAAGTTCGCCTTTGTGCATATATTAATGTATTTTTTTTTTTGTGAATTGTATCTGTTTCTTTATATTTGTACAATAAAGCATTTACTTACTTACTTACGTACTTACAACTGTCTGCCCTTACCGAGATTCGAACGCAGGACCTCTAGCTTCATAGTCAGGGTCACTAACCACTAAGCTATCCGGTATATTATTACGGTGTGATCCACGCGTATCGTATTGTTCTGAGATCCGCGATCGCATATTGATACAGTCTCTCGATCACTTCAATGGACCAGTTCACTTTACCAACAAATTAATCAATCAATCAATTACGTTACATAATTAATCACTTAATCAATAAAATCATTCAGTCCCACAAAAATTAATCAGTCACTCAATCAAGTCAAAAAGACGCCCAAAGGGGTCCTTATCTGGACCCGCTGGCTCAGATCCCCCGCAACGAATTGCAGCTTCACCTCCCTCCCCCTCAGTCGGATATTAGCCAACGGTCAACTAACTTACCAAATTAATGAATTAACGGTTGTTGCCCAGGGTGCACCGGCCTAACCTTTAACACCCCCCCCCCCCCCGAAGGCAAGAGGTTTCCGACGTCGCACCCCTCAACTATTTAACCTAACATTAATAACGACAAATCTGTGAGTTAACCAGTGACGACACATCCATAAAACCTAATTAACTAACCTACTAGGTAACTTAACAAGCTTTAAACTAAACCAAATAAAATCTAACTGACCAGTTTACTAAAATGGTAAGGCCGCCAGGAAGCAACAAAGTTAGAACCTTGACACACTATAACATGTAAAACTTTACAGGTGACAGCAACAAGAAACTCCAAGGATACTATCAATTCGATCTAAAAGCGAAACACGTAAAGAAACGTTCGAAAACACATAAAAACAGCACACAACACATCCGTGACAAGAAACAATACCAACATATCAACACAGAGCCAACATTCCACAGCAAAAAGAGACAGAATACGAAACAACACAAAATAAAAAGCAAGAATTTCCCACTATATCGCACGAAGACCAGCGATATAGCGAAGAACAGCACAGAAACATTGCCCGTAAGAAATGATACAAAAGCAGAAACAATCCAAACAGATTCAAAACATCCCAATGTAGCCAAGCCTTATCACTGGATATTCAACACAACACCAACAACACCAGGAAAAGAAAAAGACACCTCAGACAAATCTGAACCACAAGCTACAACTTCAAATTCAGATTTCAATTCCATAAAAACCGTTCTGGACGAAACGTTTCCGGACGTGACGTTGGACGCGGGCACGTCGCACGTCAAGAAACGTCAAAAGCGGTTCCTACCGTTCTTAAAGAGATCAGAAGGCGCTGAGAGCGACAATTTCTTCTTTAAAATTCTCGAATTCGTCAACAGAAATAGAAAGAACGTCTTACCGGTTTTCACTGTTATGCGGGAGATCAATACGCTGGTAAAGAGTGCTAACGGAGAGTTGAATCATTCTAGTAAAGAAAGGAATAATTATATAGGCCATAACCCTCCTGTTTTACCGTTGGCGACGTATAATTTGGAGCTGGGTAGCGATTCTAAAGTTAAAGCGTTCGTGAAACGACTGTTGGGTCTGAAAGTAGAAGGCGATCGGCTCACTATAGCGGGGAAGTAAAAGGTAATACGCCCCCGGCAAAATACCAGGGAGCGGATCAGTATACATAAAGTTTAAAATGTATAATGGGTTAAAATACATAATGGTTCAAAATATATAACACAATTTTCTGTAAAACTATTAGCTAAATGAACTTTTTTGACATCGTAATCTATAGGGTTTAGGTTAGGTTAGGTTTGTTTTATAACAATCCTGTTAGTTTGTAACTTTCTGAGAAAATCGCATTATCCTACTAATATTATAAATGTGAAAGTTTGTGAGTATGTTTGGATGTTTGTTACTCTTTCACGTCAGAACGGCTGGACGGATCTGGATGAAATTTGGAACATATATAGATTATAGTCTGGAATAACACATAGGCCACTTTTTATCCCGGAAAATTGCGTAATTCCTCCGGGATAGCAATAAGCGAATTCTATGCAGACGAAGTTGCGGGCAACAGCTAGTATATTATAAGCCATTATGTGTTTTAACCCATTATACATTTTAAACTTTATGTATTTTAATACGTACCCAAAATACCAACAGGCAATGGTAGTCTAGTGGTTTGACCTGTGGCCTCTCAAGCAGAGGTCCGTGGGTTCGAGCCCGGGCTCGCACATACGAGTTTTTCGCTATTTATGTTCGAAATTACATTTTTAATTTATTATGAGTTTTTGGGTGAAGGAAAAATTTCTAAACGACATTCAAAATTAGAACGCAGAAAAATCCGACAAGTAAAGCTATGGCCCGGAATCGAACTCGCCTGTAACCTGCTGGTGGTATAGCGGTTTAGCACGCATCACGGAATGAAGAGGGTCCGGGTTCGATTCCCGGCCATAGCTTTACTTTTCGGATTTTCCTGCGTTCTAAATTTCAATGTCGTTTCGAGATTCCCCCTTATTTATAAACGCTCTGTAGGCTTCTGCTAACTTAGCAATCGTTTGTCCTTGTCTGTCACTTTGACACTTACCTTTCACAGACAAGGACAAACGATTGCTAAGTTAGCAGAAGCCTATAGAGCGTTTATGAATATGGTGGTCAATTTCTAACGGTTAACACCGTAAAAATAAATGTAAAAATACAAGAAGTAAAATCCTTGATTCATTTGATTTTATCAGTTAAAGTGTTTTTTTTTTTTTTTCAGACTCAGAGGATCATTTTTCCTGGAGACGCGAAATCGTTCGCCATTTTCTATAGCATAGTAAAATAAGCAAGATGTCTTACAGAGCTCGGTTTTTTCGCGGCAAAACAGGACGATGCCAATAATAGTAGATTGTAAACCTTGGGGATAAAGCACTGTATTATGTCACGGGTGCGATATTGAATCCTGAGCGCAGCAAAGGACTCTAGATTTAACTCCCGAGCGTAGCGAGGGAATTAAGATTGAGTCCTGAGTGGAGCGAAGCATTTAAGCGCACCCAAGACATATACAGTTTTATCTCCGAGGAGTATACTCTACTTTTCTCACCTTTTGCGAGACAATAAAAACCAAGGTAACTAGAAAAAGAATTTAATTAAAACAACAGTAAAACAAAATTAAAAGTAAAAATTAAAGTTTGAGAAATTAGTTCAGTTGTGTAACGATACAGCAATATTTTAATTTGAAATCTTAGCAGTTCTATGCGTGTAATAGGTATTACAGCGTCAGCAAACACTGGCCGCTTTTGTTTTATTTGAAATTTGTTTCATTCGTTCGAAATTCGAACGCCGCTCGCCGTGGCGTGGCCATCTCGATTTTCGGAGCCGTGCGATTTTTACGAAATTGTACTTTAAGAGTATAGCAATAAGAACTATGAAAAGTGAGAATCATATTACTAACCTATGGGTTACAATGAATTTCAGTACAATATTACTACCCGGGGAAAGCCAAGGGCTATAATAACTTACTTTGAGTAAGGTTTACATGATATATAATTAGCCATTGTCGAGCAGGTGTGAAAAAAATGTTTCTAACGCTAGCCACACTGCAACCGCTTGTTTTGCCACGAAAATTCCGGGCTCCGCAATAAATGTTCCGAAATATTCAGCGGATACTTGAGTTAGAGCCATCGGACAGTCTAAGGTGGAAAATACCATAGAAAAAAGATAAAGTAGAAGTGCCAAGTGAAATATATGTCGAGAACAATTTTATGAAAAAAAATCTAAAATTTCGTGCTGAGTATGCCGGATTAATTTTAACATGTATAATTGTAATTTAGTTACCAAGTGTTATCTCCTATTTAAGATTCGTGATCATTATCGACAATTGGTTTATTTAAATATACTTTTTAGACTGTAAACTTTTTTTTTGTACCTACCAAAAATACATACATACATACACATACGTCTTTATCCCTTACGGGGTAGACAGAGCCTAAGGTAAAAGGTACCGACAGGCCACAATTAGCAAGATTGAGGGTGTATAGGTGGAAAATGGAATCAAAATAGTGATGGGTTGTCGAGCCTCATCGCCTAAAACATGATTCCTATAAGTTTCATCCATTCCCTCGATGGTCTTTTACCATCTGCGCGGGTAGAGAAGCAACTGGTGCATTCTGCACCTACCAAAAATAAACAGATCATACACCCTTAATCATGCTAAGCGTGGCCTTAAGGTTTTGTTACCTTAGGCTCTGTCTACCCCGTAAGGGATAAAGACGCGATATATGTATGTATGTAATGTAAAATCGAATCTTGAATTGTGTTAAAAGGAAATAAATAAATAAATATCTTGGGACAAATTACACCAATTGACCCAGCCCCAAACTAAGCAAAGCTTGTACTTACGTACACCAGGCAACGGATAAACATACTTATATAATGTAGATAAATACATAATTAAATACATACAACATCCATGACTCGGGCACAAACTGTCTGCCCCTACCGGGATTCGAACCCAGGACCTCTAGCTGAAATGGCTCGGTTAGGCAGTGGTGAGACGATCGATAGCTGAAAAGGGACGCAACGCAATCTGTACGCGCTACCTACCTTGACGACCCTATACCGCCCCCCCCCCCTCACATACCTGTACATGTGGTGCGGGTGCAGCAGAGAGCCGAGCACCAGCGAGTGCAGGTACACCGGCCGCAGCAGCTGCGACAGCAGCGCCCCCTGGAGGCCCACGACGCACCAGCGGCACACCTTGTCCGAGCACGACATGGTCAGGAGGCGCTCGCCCTGGAATAAAGGAACACCCTGTATTTATCTACATACATACAGTCACGCCTCTTTCCCATTGGTAGGCAGCAGTGGCGTGGCGTACATAGAACTCGATGGCTTGCCTATTTTAAGGAGTTAGGCACTTTTGTGCAGAATTGGCATTGTTCATTTTTTTTAGTATGCTCCAATTCGAAAACCATTTCGAGGAAAACCATCATTTATCCGATTTATCTTGTCCGATTTCAAAAATACTTTATGATTGCAGATATTTTTGTAAAAGTACTTTGAACCTTTGTTTGACCGAACGACCCGGTTTTTAGACAGAATCCAGCATCGAATGTTTGCCACAAAAATGAAAAAAAAAAGTTTAGCTATGGCAACTGTCACTGTCACTGTCAAATCGACAAAACCATAGACAAAGCCGTTTTTTTTATAGCCAGCCGAACGAAGGCGATTGGGATTCTGTCTAAATTCACGAATTATCAAACAGCGAAAAAATATTTATTATTAATTAACAAAGCTACGTAAAAGCATGATATTCAAATTAGTTGCTTGAAATAGTCCATTTTATCAAATAAAGGTGTTAAAAGCACAGCTTAAAAAAAATGAACAATGCCAATTAGAGGAAAAGGCTAGTTAAATGCCCTACGACTTGCCTTCTGATATACTAGACTACTTTCTTCCACTTGCTACGATCCTGACACCTCTTTCGCTTCACCCACACTCATCAATCTGTTCATACACGCTCGTCGGTTTCGGGTACTCCTGACCTGACCTTCCAAAACGTCTCCTATTTGGTCTCGGAACGTCCGTCTAGGCCTTCCCCTCCCAACGCACCTCATACTCCCCCTATAAATCTGTTTAGTTAGTCTTTGATCCATCCGCTCTACATGCCCAAACCAACTAAGCATATTTTTCTCTATCCTTTTTCACACCCGCACGTTCCCTTATCACACTATTCCTTATCCTATCTTTCAGTGATACACCTTCCATACTTCTTAACGCTCTCATTTCTACTGCATTTATTCTATTTCTACTGCCCCGTACGTGCAAAATTTGGAATGGGCTGACGGCTGGGGTTTTTCCAACTGGCTACGATATGGGTACCTTTAAGAGGCGAGTGTACCATTTCTTGCAAGGCCGGCACCGCGCTAGCAGTCCCATTGGTGCTGTAGTTGTCCATGGGCGGCGGTGATCACTGACCATCAGGTGCACCGCATGCCCGTTCGTCGGTTTCAATAAAAAAAAAACTTCAATTTTTCCGTGGCTAACCAATTGTTCAGTCCGTACCTGCATAACGCCGTCCCAGGTCTGCATGACGTTGCTGCAGTTCTTGACCGGGATAGTTCCCTCGCCGGACTCTATCTTGGTCCTCAGCTGTCCGCGCGCCAACCTGCCGTTACAACGAAGATCAACTTCATGATTACCATTGGGAACCAACTACGATAGCCTTAAAAGATTTTTAAAAGGCATTCGACACTGTTGACCACAACATTCTGTAACTAAATGATCTTTTTATAGCGCTAATAATATCTATCTTTAGCTAATTCAATTATATTTAATAGAAAGGGCATGTGACTTCAACTGAGTGATGAAAGATAAGAGAGTGTTAAATTAACAAGAGGCGTTCCCCAAGGCTCTGTATTAGGGCTGCTATTATTCGTTACTTATATAGACGGTGGGGGGCTGCACCTGTTGGGATGGCGGTCCGGCGTCGGGTCGGGCTGCTCGTGCGGGCTGAAGATGCGGCCGTCGCCGCACGGCGCCGTGCTCACGTACAGGTGCAGCTGCCGGTCCCCCTTCAGCTGGAAGCCCCCGCCCGGCACTGGCTCCAGGTCCGAGTCCTTTATCGTGACCGTTGGGTCTGCCAAGGTTAAGTACGTAAAGCGTCCATTAATGATTTGAGGCGTTTTCACTTAAATCATCCTTTTATCCCTTACAGGTTAGACAGAGCCTGAGGTATAAATACCTAAAGGCTACGTTTAGCATGATTGGAGTCGTATAGGTGGAAAGGGGAATCAAAATAGTGATGGGTTGCTAGCCGCATCGCCATGATTCTTATACTATTTACTGGCTAAGTGGCGCCGTCTGTGAATTGTTGGTGTTACTCCATACATGGGGAATTTGCGCCGAGTGACTGAGTAAAACGTTTTTATTTTTATAAAATACTAGCCTTCCGTCCGCAGCTTCGTCCGCGATAAATTAATTTTCCCGTAGGAAAAGGTATTTTCCCGCGGTAAAAAGTAGCCTATGTCACTCAGTGATAATGTAGCTTTCTAACGGCAAAAGAATTTTTGAAATCGGTCCAGTAGTTTCGGAACCTATTCAATTCAAACAAACAAACAATCAAATCTTTCCTCTTTATAATATTAGTATAGATAGTATAGATATGGCTTGATGAAAAATTCTGTAACTTTTTTCAGTAGCTAAGGATGGTGATTCCTATCAATAGAAAAAACATCAAGCACTTTTAAAATAATCATCCATTCCCAATTCTAAGATAACACTTAGTATAGAGACAGACATACCTGCCGCATCGGCGTACATCAGAAGTTGCGCGTACAGATGCCGCTGCAAGCAACGCCGCGCCGCAACCTTGCGAAAAAACAATATAGCAAGCTTTATATTAACTTGCAACGTATGTAAGTATGTTTGTGTGTGGCATCTCAAAGTTTGAAACAGATATCTTCAACCGATGACGAATTTTTGAGTACTTGTGTAAGTCAGATGACAACACAATAATGTGTAGGCTTATTGTCTGACTCGCTCGCAATCGCCATCGTGTTCATTTTGACAGTTCATGTATGGGCTGACAATTGGCATCGGAATCAGCTAGCTGTCACATTCATACAAGAACTTCATGTTCGCAGGAGGGAACTCTTCAACGGTTGGTCGGATTGACTTGAAATCTGGTACACATATGCAGAACGGATGGCAATGCAAGTACAGTCAACAAAAAGTACAGTCAGCAAACAAGCTTGCACCTAAAATATTCTTTTAGGTTAGGTTATTAATATGAGTTGTAGCAAATTACTATAACAGTAGTGTAAAAGTAAATTATGTGAGAAGGGAAACTCCAATAAATAGTTAACCTTTATTTTAAACTAAACGGATTTACAACAACAATATTTGATTAAGTCAAGTTCTCGTGTCGAGTGCTAGTTAACCAGAAACCGCTCTCAGGCCGTCGCGCCGGTTTTATTCTCAGAGGTGGCGCCCCCTGTCGACCGGAAACAGGAGTTTGCCCGCCACAATGTTTGCGCGAACACGATGTTGCCAACACGGCCATGCTGCACGGTGTCAGCCCCTGACACCATACATGCCGACAATATGACTGAAACATATTAAGGAATGTATAAGTTAATAATACACCAAAATGCATCTTTTCTGGGGCAGGAATATTCCTTTCACATGTACAGATCACTATGCACTCCAGCCAGTCAATCTAATAACGACCAATAAGACCCTCGCACCCAAAGAACAAACGTTACACTTGGGAGACCGAGTTGATCTAATTGTATCGTTATTAAGGTTTATTTTTGTGTTTGGAGGTCCTTACCCTTAAAGAGCGAACCGCTACACTTAAGAGTACCAAATTCACCCCAAACACAAAATAAACATATTATGGTATTGGCCTATGTGCAAATATCTATAGAACACGTAAATATTTACATTTCTAAACACAAGCTAAAGAGTAGAGGTACAATGAAATAATGTTCAATGCCTTTTTGTTAAGAAGGTAATAAAGCGATACTTTTGTTAAATGAAACAATGGAATCTAAGAATATTATGCAACAAAACAAGAAAGAAAATATTATGTAAAATCTTGCCTTGTTTGTTTTTTTTTTTTGTTTACCTATATAATTAAATCTACCCACATTTGCCAACACGGAATACTCACAATTAACTTATTCCGAAGTCCAATCGTCAATTTTAATCCACGGCCTCATGTTTTCAGCCGCTGCTGTGCCGATGTAGTTCTTAGTACTACGTTCAGTGTATCTTAGATCCGTCACCTCATAACGATCGTTGCCTAATACGCTTTTAACTTGGAATGGGCCTTTAAAAATTGGCATCAATTTCGTGCTTTGCCCGTCGTTATTTTTACTTTGGATTTTAATGAGTACCAAATCGCCTACCGAGTATATTTTTGCCTTTGCTCGTGCGTTGTCAAACCTCTTTTTTTGGTCTATCGCATTAGCTTTAATATTTTGATCAACCTTTTTACGCAAATCAGTCATATCAATCAACTCCCCGTTATCAAGCTCACTCTCAATCATGCTATCTTTGTCTGTTCTCAAGCGATAGCCGAAAAATACTTCGCTTGGAACCGCTTTTGTAGTCTTATGAATAGTGCTATTAAGCCCTTGTTGTAACGCCGTAACGTACCGATCCCAATCGTCCTCATCGCTATTAGCACCTAAAGTTCTCATCGCCTCAAGAATAGTCTTATTGAACCGCTCAGCCTGACCATTGGAGCGGGGCATGCCGGTGGCAACAATATGTAGCCGAATATTTTTATCTGTGCAATATTGTGAAAAGTCCTTAGACGTAAAGGCAGTTCCAGCATCAGATATTATGCGTCTGGGATTGCCAAAAGTCTTATATACCTGATCTAATTCTCTTATTACATCAGCCGAACTAGTAGTCTTTACCGCAGAAATAAAGACAAATTTAGTAAAAGAGTCAACCGTAACCAACAAGTATTTATTTCCGAATTTTGACTTTATGAACGGTCCTAAATGGTCCATGTGGAGCGTATGGAACGGCTGCGCGTACTTTGGCAAAGGATATAATTCGCCTTCCTTGCGGCCACCTTTGATTTTATAATAAATGCAATGTATGCAGTTTTTTATATACTTTTTTACCGTATGCCGCACTCTAGGGAACCAGTACAAGTGTTCTATACGCTCCACGGTCTTATCTACCGAAAAATGACCTAAGTCGTCGTGGTTACTTTTTATGATTTGCCAAATACAATTTTTCGGCACCAGCCACCGACGACCTTGGGTTGTTCTCCGGTAAACTTTGTTACCTAATAGTTCATATCTATCGAAAATATCTTTGTTTTCATCGGCCTGACCTGACTCTAATGTTTCCTTAATCTTAACTATCTCCGGATCCTGCAACTGTACTGACATTAACCAGTCCCCTTCAGTTATAGATAGAACTACCTCTGACTCAGGTTTTTCCCCGGATGGCACTGGGTTGCGGCTTAACGCGTCAACGTGTTGCATACGCGAGCCCTCTCTATGAACTATTTCGAACGCAAATTCCTGTGTCAGCAGCACCCAACGTGCGATTCGGGGAATAATTTCCTTTTTCGTCAGCGCATATCGTACCGCATTACAGTCAGTAATTATCTTAAACGGGGAGTCTAGCAAATAAAGTCTAAACTTTTGTAACGATGTAACTATGGCAAGCAATTCCAATTCAAAAGAATGGTACCGTTTTTCGTCCTCTGAAGTCTGTCTGCTATAGTAATGGATCGGTGTTTCACCCTCGTCTGTGACTTGCATAAGGATCCCAGCTACGCCTTCCCTACTGGCATCTGTATACAAAACCTTGTCTTTGGACGGGTCAAAAATAGACAGAACACTACTAGAGATCAGTTTCTCTTTCAACGTCAAGAATGCTTGCTCGTGTATACTCTCCCACACCCAGGTACAGTCTTTTTTTAACAACTTCGTAAGAGGTGATGAAATCATCGCGCAATTTTTAATAAATTTACGGAAATAGCTGATTAATCCCAAAAACTGGCGAAGTTGGTGTACTGACTTGGGTGTTGGAAAGCATTTCACGGCCTCTAACTTAGCGTCATTTGGCATAACCACGTTTGGTTTGATTCTATATCCGAGGAATTCAATTTCAGTTTTGAAAAAGTGGCATTTTTTTAAATTTAGTGTTAATCCGTTCTGTCGAAAAATTTCTAGTATCTGCTCTAGTAATTCTAGGTTCTCTTCGACGGTTTTTGTCACTAAGTAGACGTCATCTAAATAAACGATCACTTTTCCAAATCTCAAATTTCCTAGCACTCTATTCATCATTTCCTGAAAACAACTAGGGCCATTGACTAAGCCAAAAGGAAGCCGCAAAAATTCCCAGTGGCCGTCTTCAGTAATGAAAGCCGTTTTGGGGACAGAGTCAGGACTCATTAAAATTTGATAATAGCCACTTTTTAAGTCAAGGCTAGTAAAACACTCGCTGCCTTGAAGACGATCTACTAGGTCTTCAATGCGCGGCATTGGGTATTTGTTTTTTATGGTTACTTTGTTCAGAGAGCGATAATCTATACAAAGTCTCTTTTCTCCATTTTTCTTGTTGACTAAAAGTGCGGGGCTAGCATATGGAGAATCACTTTTTTGCACAATATTATTAGCTACTAGTTCGTCCACCATGTCGCGAATGATCTGTCTATCGGCAGGGGAAGACCTAAACGGCCTACTTTGAACGGGACGCGGATCAGTTACGTTTATCACCATTTCGTGGTTGTTTACTTTACCTAATTCCCTGACATTACTAGCTATACAATCACTATACTTCATAAACAAGCTCAACAATTCAGAGTGATGCGAATCAGCATCAAATTCAGTGTCTCCAATCGAATTGCAAAATTCATTAAATTTATCAGCGTAATCAAACTTTAACACTTCGCCTATTCGTGAGTATATCAAGTCGGGGCGTTCCGTCACATTCCGTCCAATAAGAATATCACAGCCTGTCAAATCATCTATAACGTAAAATTCGACATCTTTTACAAACACCGAATCGAGTTTTAATGTTACCCTCAAAACTCTGGTAACCAATTTTGACGAGTCTCTAGAAAATCCTTGCAATGTTATAGGAGAGGGTAGGTCGGCGGATCGTAAACAATGTTTTTTCACTAAAGATTCTGCAATTAGCGAACAACTACTACCCGAATCTATAAAAGCCTCGTGAGTCAACCTCTCATTTATAACTACTATTTTCACAAACTTGTTTCGAGAATTCGAACACGAAACAAATTTTGTCTCCGGTTTCTCGGTTTTTTGTTCCGATTTAACGTACTTTTTCTTATGACATGTTGACTCAGTATGACCTCTTATGCCGCAGAAATCACATTTTATATCGCACTGCATTCTTTTGTGATTTCCGCCACACAAGAAACATTTAATTGGTTTACGTAGCTGTGAATTTGGTTCTCCAGAGGAGCTTGACGGAACGGCTCGATTTGAAGTCGCAGATGAAGTTACGTTATTAGTTATATTAGGGGCCACGGGATGAACTGCATTTGCCTTGGGTTGTGGCACAATCGATTGCTTTTTTGTTTTGTATGTACGACTATGCAGAAAACTTGCTAACTGATCACACGAGGTAAACGTATTAGATTCTATATTTCCATCGCCTATGTTACCCAGCACTATTGAAATAATGTCCTGCTCAGAAAACTGTAAGCGTAATCGATCGATTTTACATTTTTGATCAAAATAGAATTCATATAACGACTGGTTATCGGCTGGCTTTCGGTCTATAATTTCTCTCAATAGTTCAAACATATTCCTTTGAATTTGAAAGCTAACCGTTAACTTAGTATGCCAATCAGACCATTTCCATGACGGCCAAAGGTGATCAGTGCGTAACAACGAATCATACCATACTTTGGCGGAGCCTTTAAGCTTATTTAACGCTTGATAACGGGTCGTCTCATCTGACCATGAGAACGTACTTGCATAAGATTGAATGATACGAAGCCATGCATTAATATCATCTTTAAGAGGGTCAAACTCGGGTATAAGATTGTTCAACGTAAGTGAATTAGTGTGACTTACAGTTTCAGCTCCACGTTTCGTTGAATTCTTACTTGTCAGGCCTGGTGTAATCCTCTTAGGCCTCGGAGACGGAGTAGTTGTACTCGTCGAGCGCTTGCTGCGGGGCACTCGCGTACGTTTCCTGCTGCGACTTTTACGAGGCGGAGGTGACGGTGTCCTAGCACTCTCACTGCCAGAACTTGTACTAGAACTAAGGGATGATCGAGCACGTTTCTTTTTATGTTTTTTCGAGTGCTTTCCCATGGCGCGTGGTCAAAACAAAATGAAAGAACACTTCTGATGTAAAAGTAAATTATGTGAGAAGGGAAACTCCAATAAATAGTTAACCTTTATTTTAAACTAAACGGATTTACAACAACAATATTTGATTAAGTCAAGTTCTCGTGTCGAGTGCTAGTTAACCAGAAACCGCTCTCAGGCCGTCGCGCCGGTTTTATTCTCAGAGGTGGCGCCCCCTGTCGACCGGAAACAGGAGTTTGCCCGCCACAATGTTTGCGCGAACACGATGTTGCCAACAGTAGCAATAACCATAACCGACTGACGAACGATAAATGTGGATGAAGTCTAAAATGTAGGAGCAGTCACTATAGACTGATCGCTTAAGTGTCCTCGCCCTTGCGGCTGCGGGGTAGGACGGCGGGGAGCTCTCTCGGTGCGGGGGGGGAGTGCGCCCCCGCCCCCCCGCGGGCGAGGACTCATTTAAGCGGTCGGTCTATAATACTTATTCTCAGTAACAATTGCACGACATTTCCACCCTTCTGTGCTACAACTCGTGCTGTGTCACCTTCCCTCTGCCTACTAGTGATGTCCCGGATATCCGTATCCGCATCCGTGTCCGTTGCTTTTCACGCGGATCTTTTACGTATATTTTACAGGTGATTAGGTAGAACAAAATATTTCCAAATTACACTAGAAAACTTCTTAGTAGACATTATTTTAAGTTTGTATCAAAACCATACACAAACACGTTAGGTATGTATGCGGCCCAGTGTCACACTAAACCGTAACCAAAACAAAAGTACCCGCGCAATGCAAGTCGAAACACGTCCTGTCTGAGCGTGACGTCAACTATCGCTTCAAGGTCGCGGGCGCCGACACCAATCAAATAAAAAAATAAAGATCCGTATCCGTGGATATCTTTAACGATCCGGCACATCACTACTCCCTACTGCACGCTACTGGCTCTACGTAGTCACTTACCTCAGCGTGGGAGTCATTGACGGCTCGCCCTCTGACAGACATGTGTTCACCGGACACACATTTGGTGCCCGTGGTCACCGCTATCACCTGGCAACAAGCAATACCATCCAGTACAATACAATACAGTACAGTCGCCATCAGATACATCGTAGCGGGCGAGGTCCTCAAATATTTCGGACATACATACATACATACAATGAACAATAGTACATTATAGTCTAGGCCAGGAAGTAGGCAATTGCAGGCTGAGTATTGGTTTGAACGGACGAGCTTGCGAGTACGTTTACGAATACGAAGCCCGCAATGCTATTCTGGCCGAGGCAAGTACATACAGTGCTTTTCTCAAAAATCGAAAATAAAACAACAACAAAAATAAATGAAAATGTAATTGACATAAATTATAAATTATTTTTGCTTTGCCGCCTTTTCCTGTCAATGGCATTTGAAGAGAGTATTTTTCTACCCAGAACATTTAATTTGGTGTTTTATATCTTTGCCTTTATTTTTTATAATGGTGGTTTGCATTTTTAAAAAGTTAATAACTAGACAGTAATGGAATTTGTATGCAACATTACTGGAGAGTTTAGCGCTAATGATTTTTTTTTTTAATTTTGGATTGACCGGCAACAATTAACTTCCTGTTCTGATATGTAGTTAACAATGACGACTTTAACGGACATTTTTGAGAAAAATAATTTTGTTCATTGAAATGGACCTCCGCAAAGTAACGCCTGACTCAATAAAAAGAGAAGCCTGGTTTAACAAAAAAAATGAACTAGTTTTGTACCTTGGCTTCGTCCGGCTTATTGCGGGTGGTCATCACGATCCCGGCGAGCACCTTCCGCTTCGAGTGCACGATGTCTCCCTTCATCAGCTCGTGGAATTTCTCGTTCACCAGCCTGCACACACGTACACACATACAAACACCCACAAAACAGTAAAGTGTACCAGCTCGGGTTCGTTGTCCCATAATTTTTTTCAAAAACTCAAAATTTATTTTTCAAATTGTCTTTTTTGAAACTAACCAGCGCATTCGGAAAGACCATCATTGCCAAGAAGAACGCGCCGCAAGAAACTTGGCAGAAAGTCATTTTTTCAAAATAAAATACATTAAGCTACTACAATGCTTAAATTTTACTTAAATTAAATGCATTTATAAAGGGGATGTATAGACTACAAGCCCATGGGAAAAAAAACATGTGAAATGAACCAGCGTGAATGAAGGTTAGAAGGCTGTTACTATATCATAAAATAACTCTGAGCGCTACGCCGTCATTTGTGAGCGGTACAGATTTTTTCTCATACATTGAAAAAAAAAATTGCGCTAACTTCCGGCACCACCACTTTAAAGCGGCACTAGGTTTTCGACATATAAAAACGCCGTAAATTAATAATTAGTCGTAATTCCTCACTTGTAACTTAGAAATTCCATAAATGTACCGCTCAGAAATGACGGCATAGCGCTCAGTTATTTTATGATATAGTAACAGCCTTCTAAGCTTCATTCACGCTGGTTCATTTCACATGTTTTTTTTCCATGGGCTTGTAGTCTAGTATAAGGTCTTAAATTATATTAGTCCGTAGTAGAGATGTATATCTATTTGTCTATAAAAGAAGGAGCAGACTGGACTTAAACACCATCATTTTCTGAGACGCGAGTGACTAGAGACGCGGCGCAGTGTCTAGATACCGCGTACGAAGTCAAGACGCCAACGTCGACGCGTGAAAGAGACCACAACAGTACATCTCTCTCGTAATAACAATAAATAATAACAGCGTAGAACGGAATCTCTTTTGACCGCGTCCAAAACGCCGCCATTTATATACCTACTTCCCCCTGCGCATCGTTACTCCCCTCTGTCGGCCAGGCGTGTTGCTAGGGTTGCTTACTGTTAAATATTACTTACGTCTTAAGATAATATCGTTAAAATATAAGTTTTTATTTACTTTGAAATCATTATTTTATTCTAGTTTTACAAAATATGACATTTATAAATCATTAGGTACCACAATAACTTGACGCCATTGTTATTTGATTCCAATACGAATGTAGGTACGGAACGCGCAAACAGGCAAACGCGCGTGCGGCGACGCCGGCCGTGACAGCCCTACTGGAATACCCGCTTAACGGGTACTCTAATATCGTGACCTTGAGTCCGGCCGGAGCGGGAGTTTCCGTTCTACTATGTTCTTATTTATTTTATGCTACTGTATATATCCGGCCGATGCGGGAGTTTCCGTTCTACTATGTTCTTATTTATTCTATGCTACTGTATATATCCGGCCGGAGCGGGAGTTTCCGTTCTACTATGTTCTTATTTATTTTATGCTACTGTATATATCCGGCCGATGCGGGAGTTTCCGTTCTACTATGTTCTTATTTATTCTATGCTACTGTATATATCCGGCCGGAGCGGGAGTTTCCGTTCTACTATGTTCTTATTTATTCTATGCTACTGTATATAATCTAAGGTTTCATAAATATTCTATGCCCCGGCTCAGTTCGCCACCGTTCATTTAACCGTGAGTTGAGGTTATATTTTGCAATTGAGTGATTTGGTAAGCATAATATGTGTTAATAAATGTAAAAAAAACAGTAAATTTTAGTAAATAATCGTAATTTAAAATGTTTCAATAAGTTTCGGTTTCGGTTTTGGCCGAAACAGAGAGCAAGGCCGAAAGTTCGGTTTCGGTTTCGGCTAAAAACTCAGCTTCGGTCGGACACTAAGCATAAAACAGGAGAGCATAGGCATACTGACTTGCCAATCCGGTCGGCGAGCGGCTGCGGCAGGCAGCCGGGCGGCGCGGGCGCGGCGGCGGGCGCGCGGCCTTCCTCTAGCACGGCCAGCGCCGCGCGCGCCGCCGCCAGCTTCGCCAGCTTCTTGCTGGACCCTGGTACACACACCATGCCAACAGATGGCGCTTCACGACTACAACAGCGCCATCTCTCGCCTAGGCGAAAGTTTGTAATGGGGGCTATCGCGTGTGAATTTGCCACTAGAGGCGCTAGTGTCGCGTGAGGTCCAGTAACGTTCACTTTTCAAAAGTGATCTCCTTCGTGAAATTATCGCAAATATGGATTATTTGGCGATGAATGTGAACGCTTTGAAAGCAGTTTTGTTGTCGAACAAAACGGAACTGCACAACGTTGCGGCATAGCTACTCGATATGATGATAATTATTTATAATTAATAAATTTAATAAGATTCAACATTTAAAACGCAACATTTAAAGTCGCCTTTGACAGCTACACCTCTGGACCTTAGTCAACAGTGGCGCCAACTGGTGAGCAAAGACACGATAGTCCCCATTCTGTCGTAGAGACACATCATTCAAACAGATGGCGCTGGGCGACAATATCGCTAAGTAAAATGCCATAGTACATATGGCAAAAATCGAACAGTTACCCACCTGTGGTGGTGAGGTAAAGCTCGCATTACGGATTGATGAGGATCCGGGTTCGATTCCCGGCCAGTTTTACTTTTTGGATTTTTCCACTTGTTTTAATTTTCAGTATTAATTCTAAATATAATTTCTAACAGGTAAACCGTAAAAATAAATACAAAAAAGTTAAATTTTTAATTCGTTAATAGACCCTGAAGACAATAGATTCTTCGACACGTGTTCAAAAAACGGATATTGCTTAAAAAAATCTGTTTTTTGTCTCGGTCTCGGCCAAAAAATAGTAGATTAATGCCGAGGCCTGGGAAGTAGCAATTGCTCTTCCAGCTGAGGCAGATATAATGTTTTTCTCAAACATTGAATTTTGCACTAAACAACATTTTTTTTTATGTCATCTGTCACCGTAAGCTATTTGAGACATTGATAAAAACGTTAAGACTCTAAACGCGCACTCCTCGGCCATCGACTCGGCCGTATGACATTGTTGTTCATTATTCCATAGTCTCTTTGACTTTTTAAAATCTAAAAACAAATGAAAAACAGTCCAGCAATCCGATTTATAATCAGAAAATCGCGCCTGCAATGTAATGGCCCTTCGCGTTCTGCTACTTAGAATACAATGACGACATTTACGACAATGTTTGAGAAAAAATAGTTTCGATCGCGACGAAACTCAGCTGTTAGTAAATCTCGTAATAATTCTCAGACAACTCGTGTAAGGCCGAAACCGAGACAAAGGCCGAATATTCTGTTTCGGCCAGAATTCCGATCACCTAGTAATAGAGTAGTTTAATAGAGTTAGCCACTCACCGTAACCCTCGAACGTCTGATCCTTGATCTGGCAGACGACTTTGAAACGCATGCTGTGACTCAACTGCATCGGGGCTGCAACAAAACTGCAGCTCAGAAAAGTTAGATGGGGTGACAGGGGTAGATGGGGTGACAGGGGTAGTGTGAGGTAGATGAGGTGACAGGGGTAGGTGGGGTGACAGGGGTAGTGTGGGGTAGATGGGGTGACAGGGGTAATGTGGGGTAGATGAAGTGATACGGGTAGTGTGGAGTGGAGTAGATGGGGTAACATGAGTAGAGTGGAGTGAGGTGGATGGGCTATATGGGTAAGCCCTAATTAGTTTAAATGACGTGACAGGGGTGGTGTGGAGTAGATGGGTGATAAAAGCAGGCACGAATTAGTTAGAAAGGGGTCACAGGCAAGTTGGGGCAGATGGGGTGACAGAGGTAGTGCAGAATGGGGTGTGTGGGGTAATAGGGGCGAGTTAGTTAAAATGGGATTACAGGGGCGGCGTAGGGTAGATGAGATGACAGGGGTAGTGCAGAATGGGGTGGGTGGGGTAATAGGGCCGAGTTACTTAGAATGGAGTGACAGGGGCGGCATAGGGTAGATGAGATGACAGGGGTAGGGAGGGAGGGATGGGGTAGTGTGGGGTGAGACGGGTAGGGTAGTGTGGGGTATTGTGAGGTACCTTGTGCCTGGTCCAGCACGGAGCCATCCCCGAAGGTGCAGTGGAAGCTGAGGCCGGGGCAGGACTCGTACAGCGAGTTGATGGGGCTCTTGTGGACGGCGGCGGCGCCCTGCGCGCCGAACAGCGCCGTGGGGTAGATGGGGTGACGGACGTAGGGAGCGGGGTATTGTGGAGTACCTTGTGCCTGGTCCAGCACGGAGCCATCCCCGAAGGTGCAGTGGAAGCTGAGGCCGGGGCAGGACTCGTACAGCGAGTTGATGGGGCTCTTGTGGACGGCGGCGGCGCCCTGCGCGCCGAACAGCGCCGTGGGGTAGATGGGGTGACGGACGTAGGGAGCGGGGTATTGTGGAGTACCTTGTGCCTGGTCCAGCACGGAGCCATCCCCGAAGGTGCAGTGGAAGCTGAGGCCGGGGCAGGACTCGTACAGCGAGTTGATGGGGCTCTTGTGGACGGCGGCGGCGCCCTGCGCGCCGAACAGCGCCGTGGGGTAGATGGGGTGACGGACGTAGGGAGCGGGGTATTGTGGAGTACCTTGTGCCTGGTCCAGCACGGAGCCATCCCCGAAGGTGCAGTGGAAGCTGAGGCCGGGGCAGGACTCGTACAGCGAGTTGATGGGGCTCTTGTGGACGGCGGCGGCGCCCTGCGCGCCGAACAGCGCCGTGGGGTAGATGGGGTGACGGACGTAGGGAGCGGGGTATTGTGGAGTACCTTGTGCCTGGTCCAGCACGGAGCCATCCCCGAAGGTGCAGTGGAAGCTGAGGCCGGGGCAGGACTCGTACAGCGAGTTGATGGGGCTCTTGTGGACGGCGGCGGCGCCCTGCGCGCCGAACAGCGCCGTGGGGTAGATGGGGTGACGGACGTAGGGAGCGGGGTATTGTGGAGTACCTTGTGCCTGGTCCAGCACGGAGCCATCCCCGAAGGTGCAGTGGAAGCTGAGGCCGGGGCAGGACTCGTACAGCGAGTTGATGGGGCTCTTGTGGACGGCGGCGGCGCCCTGCGCGCCGAACAGCGCCGTGGGGTAGATGGGGTGACGGACGTAGGGAGCGGGGTATTGTGGAGTACCTTGTGCCTGGTCCAGCACGGAGCCATCCCCGAAGGTGCAGTGGAAGCTGAGGCCGGGGCAGGACTCGTACAGCGAGTTGATGGGGCTCTTGTGGACGGCGGCGGCGCCCTGCGCGCCGAACAGCGCCGTGGGGTAGATGGGGTGACGGACGTAGGGAGCGGGGTATTGTGGAGTACCTTGTGCCTGGTCCAGCACGGAGCCATCCCCGAAGGTGCAGTGGAAGCTGAGGCCGGGGCAGGACTCGTACAGCGAGTTGATGGGGCTCTTGTGGACGGCGGCGGCGCCCTGCGCGCCGAACAGCGCCGTGGGGTAGATGGGGTGACGGACGTAGGGAGCGGGGTATTGTGGAGTACCTTGTGCCTGGTCCAGCACGGAGCCATCCCCGAAGGTGCAGTGGAAGCTGAGGCCGGGGCAGGACTCGTACAGCGAGTTGATGGGGCTCTTGTGGACGGCGGCGGCGCCCTGCGCGCCGAACAGCGCCGTGGGGTAGATGGGGTGACGGACGTAGGGAGCGGGGTATTGTGGAGTACCTTGTGCCTGGTCCAGCACGGAGCCATCCCCGAAGGTGCAGTGGAAGCTGAGGCCGGGGCAGGACTCGTACAGCGAGTTGATGGGGCTCTTGTGGACGGCGGCGGCGCCCTGCGCGCCGAACAGCGCCGTGGGGTAGATGGGGTGACGGACGTAGGGAGCGGGGTATTGTGGAGTACCTTGTGCCTGGTCCAGCACGGAGCCATCCCCGAAGGTGCAGTGGAAGCTGAGGCCGGGGCAGGACTCGTACAGCGAGTTGATGGGGCTCTTGTGGACGGCGGCGGCGCCCTGCGCGCCGAACAGCGCCGTGGGGTAGATGGGGTGACGGACGTAGGGAGCGGGGTATTGTGGAGTACCTTGTGCCTGGTCCAGCACGGAGCCATCCCCGAAGGTGCAGTGGAAGCTGAGGCCGGGGCAGGACTCGTACAGCGAGTTGATGGGGCTCTTGTGGACGGCGGCGGCGCCCTGCGCGCCGAACAGCGCCGTGGGGTAGATGGGGTGACGGACGTAGGGAGCGGGGTATTGTGGAGTACCTTGTGCCTGGTCCAGCACGGAGCCATCCCCGAAGGTGCAGTGGAAGCTGAGGCCGGGGCAGGACTCGTACAGCGAGTTGATGGGGCTCTTGTGGACGGCGGCGGCGCCCTGCGCGCCGAACAGCGCCGTGGGGTAGATGGGGTGACGGACGTAGGGAGCGGGGTATTGTGGAGTACCTTGTGCCTGGTCCAGCACGGAGCCATCCCCGAAGGTGCAGTGGAAGCTGAGGCCGGGGCAGGACTCGTACAGCGAGTTGATGGGGCTCTTGTGGACGGCGGCGGCGCCCTGCGCGCCGAACAGCGCCGTGGGGTAGATGGGGTGACGGACGTAGGGAGCGGGGTATTGTGGAGTACCTTGTGCCTGGTCCAGCACGGAGCCATCCCCGAAGGTGCAGTGGAAGCTGAGGCCGGGGCAGGACTCGTACAGCGAGTTGATGGGGCTCTTGTGGACGGCGGCGGCGCCCTGCGCGCCGAACAGCGCCGTGGGGTAGATGGGGTGACGGACGTAGGGAGCGGGGTATTGTGGAGTACCTTGTGCCTGGTCCAGCACGGAGCCATCCCCGAAGGTGCAGTGGAAGCTGAGGCCGGGGCAGGACTCGTACAGCGAGTTGATGGGGCTCTTGTGGACGGCGGCGGCGCCCTGCGCGCCGAACAGCGCCGTGGGGTAGATGGGGTGACGGACGTAGGGAGCGGGGTATTGTGGAGTACCTTGTGCCTGGTCCAGCACGGAGCCATCCCCGAAGGTGCAGTGGAAGCTGAGGCCGGGGCAGGACTCGTACAGCGAGTTGATGGGGCTCTTGTGGACGGCGGCGGCGCCCTGCGCGCCGAACAGCGCCGTGGGGTAGATGGGGTGACGGACGTAGGGAGCGGGGTATTGTGGAGTACCTTGTGCCTGGTCCAGCACGGAGCCATCCCCGAAGGTGCAGTGGAAGCTGAGGCCGGGGCAGGACTCGTACAGCGAGTTGATGGGGCTCTTGTGGACGGCGGCGGCGCCCTGCGCGCCGAACAGCGCCGTGGGGTAGATGGGGTGACGGACGTAGGGAGCGGGGTATTGTGGAGTACCTTGTGCCTGGTCCAGCACGGAGCCATCCCCGAAGGTGCAGTGGAAGCTGAGGCCGGGGCAGGACTCGTACAGCGAGTTGATGGGGCTCTTGTGGACGGCGGCGGCGCCCTGCGCGCCGAACAGCGCCGTGGGGTAGATGGGGTGACGGACGTAGGGAGCGGGGTATTGTGGAGTACCTTGTGCCTGGTCCAGCACGGAGCCATCCCCGAAGGTGCAGTGGAAGCTGAGGCCGGGGCAGGACTCGTACAGCGAGTTGATGGGGCTCTTGTGGACGGCGGCGGCGCCCTGCGCGCCGAACAGCGCCGTGGGGTAGATGGGGTGACGGACGTAGGGAGCGGGGTATTGTGGAGTACCTTGTGCCTGGTCCAGCACGGAGCCATCCCCGAAGGTGCAGTGGAAGCTGAGGCCGGGGCAGGACTCGTACAGCGAGTTGATGGGGCTCTTGTGGACGGCGGCGGCGCCCTGCGCGCCGAACAGCGCCGTGGGGTAGATGGGGTGACGGACGTAGGGAGCGGGGTATTGTGGAGTACCTTGTGCCTGGTCCAGCACGGAGCCATCCCCGAAGGTGCAGTGGAAGCTGAGGCCGGGGCAGGACTCGTACAGCGAGTTGATGGGGCTCTTGTGGACGGCGGCGGCGCCCTGCGCGCCGAACAGCGCCGTGGGGTAGATGGGGTGACGGACGTAGGGAGCGGGGTATTGTGGAGTACCTTGTGCCTGGTCCAGCACGGAGCCATCCCCGAAGGTGCAGTGGAAGCTGAGGCCGGGGCAGGACTCGTACAGCGAGTTGATGGGGCTCTTGTGGACGGCGGCGGCGCCCTGCGCGCCGAACAGCGCCGTGGGGTAGATGGGGTGACGGACGTAGGGAGCGGGGTATTGTGGAGTACCTTGTGCCTGGTCCAGCACGGAGCCATCCCCGAAGGTGCAGTGGAAGCTGAGGCCGGGGCAGGACTCGTACAGCGAGTTGATGGGGCTCTTGTGGACGGCGGCGGCGCCCTGCGCGCCGAACAGCGCCGTGGGGTAGATGGGGTGACGGACGTAGGGAGCGGGGTATTGTGGAGTACCTTGTGCCTGGTCCAGCACGGAGCCATCCCCGAAGGTGCAGTGGAAGCTGAGGCCGGGGCAGGACTCGTACAGCGAGTTGATGGGGCTCTTGTGGACGGCGGCGGCGCCCTGCGCGCCGAACAGCGCCGTGGGGTAGATGGGGTGACGGACGTAGGGAGCGGGGTATTGTGGAGTACCTTGTGCCTGGTCCAGCACGGAGCCATCCCCGAAGGTGCAGTGGAAGCTGAGGCCGGGGCAGGACTCGTACAGCGAGTTGATGGGGCTCTTGTGGACGGCGGCGGCGCCCTGCGCGCCGAACAGCGCCGTGGGGTAGATGGGGTGACGGACGTAGGGAGCGGGGTATTGTGGAGTACCTTGTGCCTGGTCCAGCACGGAGCCATCCCCGAAGGTGCAGTGGAAGCTGAGGCCGGGGCAGGACTCGTACAGCGAGTTGATGGGGCTCTTGTGGACGGCGGCGGCGCCCTGCGCGCCGAACAGCGCCGTGGGGTAGATGGGGTGACGGACGTAGGGAGCGGGGTATTGTGGAGTACCTTGTGCCTGGTCCAGCACGGAGCCATCCCCGAAGGTGCAGTGGAAGCTGAGGCCGGGGCAGGACTCGTACAGCGAGTTGATGGGGCTCTTGTGGACGGCGGCGGCGCCCTGCGCGCCGAACAGCGCCGTGGGGTAGATGGGGTGACGGACGTAGGGAGCGGGGTATTGTGGAGTACCTTGTGCCTGGTCCAGCACGGAGCCATCCCCGAAGGTGCAGTGGAAGCTGAGGCCGGGGCAGGACTCGTACAGCGAGTTGATGGGGCTCTTGTGGACGGCGGCGGCGCCCTGCGCGCCGAACAGCGCCGTGGGGTAGATGGGGTGACGGACGTAGGGAGCGGGGTATTGTGGAGTACCTTGTGCCTGGTCCAGCACGGAGCCATCCCCGAAGGTGCAGTGGAAGCTGAGGCCGGGGCAGGACTCGTACAGCGAGTTGATGGGGCTCTTGTGGACGGCGGCGGCGCCCTGCGCGCCGAACAGCGCCGTGGGGTAGATGGGGTGACGGACGTAGGGAGCGGGGTATTGTGGAGTACCTTGTGCCTGGTCCAGCACGGAGCCATCCCCGAAGGTGCAGTGGAAGCTGAGGCCGGGGCAGGACTCGTACAGCGAGTTGATGGGGCTCTTGTGGACGGCGGCGGCGCCCTGCGCGCCGAACAGCGCCGTGGGGTAGATGGGGTGACGGACGTAGGGAGCGGGGTATTGTGGAGTACCTTGTGCCTGGTCCAGCACGGAGCCATCCCCGAAGGTGCAGTGGAAGCTGAGGCCGGGGCAGGACTCGTACAGCGAGTTGATGGGGCTCTTGTGGACGGCGGCGGCGCCCTGCGCGCCGAACAGCGCCGTGGGGTAGATGGGGTGACGGACGTAGGGAGCGGGGTATTGTGGAGTACCTTGTGCCTGGTCCAGCACGGAGCCATCCCCGAAGGTGCAGTGGAAGCTGAGGCCGGGGCAGGACTCGTACAGCGAGTTGATGGGGCTCTTGTGGACGGCGGCGGCGCCCTGCGCGCCGAACAGCGCCGTGGGGTAGATGGGGTGACGGACGTAGGGAGCGGGGTATTGTGGAGTACCTTGTGCCTGGTCCAGCACGGAGCCATCCCCGAAGGTGCAGTGGAAGCTGAGGCCGGGGCAGGACTCGTACAGCGAGTTGATGGGGCTCTTGTGGACGGCGGCGGCGCCCTGCGCGCCGAACAGCGCCGTGGGGTAGATGGGGTGACGGACGTAGGGAGCGGGGTATTGTGGAGTACCTTGTGCCTGGTCCAGCACGGAGCCATCCCCGAAGGTGCAGTGGAAGCTGAGGCCGGGGCAGGACTCGTACAGCGAGTTGATGGGGCTCTTGTGGACGGCGGCGGCGCCCTGCGCGCCGAACAGCGCCGTGGGGTAGATGGGGTGACGGACGTAGGGAGCGGGGTATTGTGGAGTACCTTGTGCCTGGTCCAGCACGGAGCCATCCCCGAAGGTGCAGTGGAAGCTGAGGCCGGGGCAGGACTCGTACAGCGAGTTGATGGGGCTCTTGTGGACGGCGGCGGCGCCCTGCGCGCCGAACAGCGCCGTGGGGTAGATGGGGTGACGGACGTAGGGAGCGGGGTATTGTGGAGTACCTTGTGCCTGGTCCAGCACGGAGCCATCCCCGAAGGTGCAGTGGAAGCTGAGGCCGGGGCAGGACTCGTACAGCGAGTTGATGGGGCTCTTGTGGACGGCGGCGGCGCCCTGCGCGCCGAACAGCGCCGTGGGGTAGATGGGGTGACGGACGTAGGGAGCGGGGTATTGTGGAGTACCTTGTGCCTGGTCCAGCACGGAGCCATCCCCGAAGGTGCAGTGGAAGCTGAGGCCGGGGCAGGACTCGTACAGCGAGTTGATGGGGCTCTTGTGGACGGCGGCGGCGCCCTGCGCGCCGAACAGCGCCGTGGGGTAGATGGGGTGACGGACGTAGGGAGCGGGGTATTGTGGAGTACCTTGTGCCTGGTCCAGCACGGAGCCATCCCCGAAGGTGCAGTGGAAGCTGAGGCCGGGGCAGGACTCGTACAGCGAGTTGATGGGGCTCTTGTGGACGGCGGCGGCGCCCTGCGCGCCGAACAGCGCCGTGGGGTAGATGGGGTGACGGACGTAGGGAGCGGGGTATTGTGGAGTACCTTGTGCCTGGTCCAGCACGGAGCCATCCCCGAAGGTGCAGTGGAAGCTGAGGCCGGGGCAGGACTCGTACAGCGAGTTGATGGGGCTCTTGTGGACGGCGGCGGCGCCCTGCGCGCCGAACAGCGCCGTGGGGTAGATGGGGTGACGGACGTAGGGAGCGGGGTATTGTGGAGTACCTTGTGCCTGGTCCAGCACGGAGCCATCCCCGAAGGTGCAGTGGAAGCTGAGGCCGGGGCAGGACTCGTACAGCGAGTTGATGGGGCTCTTGTGGACGGCGGCGGCGCCCTGCGCGCCGAACAGCGCCGTGGGGTAGATGGGGTGACGGACGTAGGGAGCGGGGTATTGTGGAGTACCTTGTGCCTGGTCCAGCACGGAGCCATCCCCGAAGGTGCAGTGGAAGCTGAGGCCGGGGCAGGACTCGTACAGCGAGTTGATGGGGCTCTTGTGGACGGCGGCGGCGCCCTGCGCGCCGAACAGCGCCGTGGGGTAGATGGGGTGACGGACGTAGGGAGCGGGGTATTGTGGAGTACCTTGTGCCTGGTCCAGCACGGAGCCATCCCCGAAGGTGCAGTGGAAGCTGAGGCCGGGGCAGGACTCGTACAGCGAGTTGATGGGGCTCTTGTGGACGGCGGCGGCGCCCTGCGCGCCGAACAGCGCCGTGGGGTAGATGGGGTGACGGACGTAGGGAGCGGGGTATTGTGGAGTACCTTGTGCCTGGTCCAGCACGGAGCCATCCCCGAAGGTGCAGTGGAAGCTGAGGCCGGGGCAGGACTCGTACAGCGAGTTGATGGGGCTCTTGTGGACGGCGGCGGCGCCCTGCGCGCCGAACAGCGCCGTGGGGTAGATGGGGTGACGGACGTAGGGAGCGGGGTATTGTGGAGTACCTTGTGCCTGGTCCAGCACGGAGCCATCCCCGAAGGTGCAGTGGAAGCTGAGGCCGGGGCAGGACTCGTACAGCGAGTTGATGGGGCTCTTGTGGACGGCGGCGGCGCCCTGCGCGCCGAACAGCGCCGTGGGGTAGATGGGGTGACGGACGTAGGGAGCGGGGTATTGTGGAGTACCTTGTGCCTGGTCCAGCACGGAGCCATCCCCGAAGGTGCAGTGGAAGCTGAGGCCGGGGCAGGACTCGTACAGCGAGTTGATGGGGCTCTTGTGGACGGCGGCGGCGCCCTGCGCGCCGAACAGCGCCGTGGGGTAGATGGGGTGACGGACGTAGGGAGCGGGGTATTGTGGAGTACCTTGTGCCTGGTCCAGCACGGAGCCATCCCCGAAGGTGCAGTGGAAGCTGAGGCCGGGGCAGGACTCGTACAGCGAGTTGATGGGGCTCTTGTGGACGGCGGCGGCGCCCTGCGCGCCGAACAGCGCCGTGGGGTAGATGGGGTGACGGACGTAGGGAGCGGGGTATTGTGGAGTACCTTGTGCCTGGTCCAGCACGGAGCCATCCCCGAAGGTGCAGTGGAAGCTGAGGCCGGGGCAGGACTCGTACAGCGAGTTGATGGGGCTCTTGTGGACGGCGGCGGCGCCCTGCGCGCCGAACAGCGCCGTGGGGTAGATGGGGTGACGGACGTAGGGAGCGGGGTATTGTGGAGTACCTTGTGCCTGGTCCAGCACGGAGCCATCCCCGAAGGTGCAGTGGAAGCTGAGGCCGGGGCAGGACTCGTACAGCGAGTTGATGGGGCTCTTGTGGACGGCGGCGGCGCCCTGCGCGCCGAACAGCGCCGTGGGGTAGATGGGGTGACGGACGTAGGGAGCGGGGTATTGTGGAGTACCTTGTGCCTGGTCCAGCACGGAGCCATCCCCGAAGGTGCAGTGGAAGCTGAGGCCGGGGCAGGACTCGTACAGCGAGTTGATGGGGCTCTTGTGGACGGCGGCGGCGCCCTGCGCGCCGAACAGCGCCGTGGGGTAGATGGGGTGACGGACGTAGGGAGCGGGGTATTGTGGAGTACCTTGTGCCTGGTCCAGCACGGAGCCATCCCCGAAGGTGCAGTGGAAGCTGAGGCCGGGGCAGGACTCGTACAGCGAGTTGATGGGGCTCTTGTGGACGGCGGCGGCGCCCTGCGCGCCGAACAGCGCCGTGGGGTAGATGGGGTGACGGACGTAGGGAGCGGGGTATTGTGGAGTACCTTGTGCCTGGTCCAGCACGGAGCCATCCCCGAAGGTGCAGTGGAAGCTGAGGCCGGGGCAGGACTCGTACAGCGAGTTGATGGGGCTCTTGTGGACGGCGGCGGCGCCCTGCGCGCCGAACAGCGCCGTGGGGTAGATGGGGTGACGGACGTAGGGAGCGGGGTATTGTGGAGTACCTTGTGCCTGGTCCAGCACGGAGCCATCCCCGAAGGTGCAGTGGAAGCTGAGGCCGGGGCAGGACTCGTACAGCGAGTTGATGGGGCTCTTGTGGACGGCGGCGGCGCCCTGCGCGCCGAACAGCGCCGTGGGGTAGATGGGGTGACGGACGTAGGGAGCGGGGTATTGTGGAGTACCTTGTGCCTGGTCCAGCACGGAGCCATCCCCGAAGGTGCAGTGGAAGCTGAGGCCGGGGCAGGACTCGTACAGCGAGTTGATGGGGCTCTTGTGGACGGCGGCGGCGCCCTGCGCGCCGAACAGCGCCGTGGGGTAGATGGGGTGACGGACGTAGGGAGCGGGGTATTGTGGAGTACCTTGTGCCTGGTCCAGCACGGAGCCATCCCCGAAGGTGCAGTGGAAGCTGAGGCCGGGGCAGGACTCGTACAGCGAGTTGATGGGGCTCTTGTGGACGGCGGCGGCGCCCTGCGCGCCGAACAGCGCCGTGGGGTAGATGGGGTGACGGACGTAGGGAGCGGGGTATTGTGGAGTACCTTGTGCCTGGTCCAGCACGGAGCCATCCCCGAAGGTGCAGTGGAAGCTGAGGCCGGGGCAGGACTCGTACAGCGAGTTGATGGGGCTCTTGTGGACGGCGGCGGCGCCCTGCGCGCCGAACAGCGCCGTGGGGTAGATGGGGTGACGGACGTAGGGAGCGGGGTATTGTGGAGTACCTTGTGCCTGGTCCAGCACGGAGCCATCCCCGAAGGTGCAGTGGAAGCTGAGGCCGGGGCAGGACTCGTACAGCGAGTTGATGGGGCTCTTGTGGACGGCGGCGGCGCCCTGCGCGCCGAACAGCGCCGTGGGGTAGATGGGGTGACGGACGTAGGGAGCGGGGTATTGTGGAGTACCTTGTGCCTGGTCCAGCACGGAGCCATCCCCGAAGGTGCAGTGGAAGCTGAGGCCGGGGCAGGACTCGTACAGCGAGTTGATGGGGCTCTTGTGGACGGCGGCGGCGCCCTGCGCGCCGAACAGCGCCGTGGGGTAGATGGGGTGACGGACGTAGGGAGCGGGGTATTGTGGAGTACCTTGTGCCTGGTCCAGCACGGAGCCATCCCCGAAGGTGCAGTGGAAGCTGAGGCCGGGGCAGGACTCGTACAGCGAGTTGATGGGGCTCTTGTGGACGGCGGCGGCGCCCTGCGCGCCGAACAGCGCCGTGGGGTAGATGGGGTGACGGACGTAGGGAGCGGGGTATTGTGGAGTACCTTGTGCCTGGTCCAGCACGGAGCCATCCCCGAAGGTGCAGTGGAAGCTGAGGCCGGGGCAGGACTCGTACAGCGAGTTGATGGGGCTCTTGTGGACGGCGGCGGCGCCCTGCGCGCCGAACAGCGCCGTGGGGTAGATGGGGTGACGGACGTAGGGAGCGGGGTATTGTGGAGTACCTTGTGCCTGGTCCAGCACGGAGCCATCCCCGAAGGTGCAGTGGAAGCTGAGGCCGGGGCAGGACTCGTACAGCGAGTTGATGGGGCTCTTGTGGACGGCGGCGGCGCCCTGCGCGCCGAACAGCGCCGTGGGGTAGATGGGGTGACGGACGTAGGGAGCGGGGTATTGTGGAGTACCTTGTGCCTGGTCCAGCACGGAGCCATCCCCGAAGGTGCAGTGGAAGCTGAGGCCGGGGCAGGACTCGTACAGCGAGTTGATGGGGCTCTTGTGGACGGCGGCGGCGCCCTGCGCGCCGAACAGCGCCGTGGGGTAGATGGGGTGACGGACGTAGGGAGCGGGGTATTGTGGAGTACCTTGTGCCTGGTCCAGCACGGAGCCATCCCCGAAGGTGCAGTGGAAGCTGAGGCCGGGGCAGGACTCGTACAGCGAGTTGATGGGGCTCTTGTGGACGGCGGCGGCGCCCTGCGCGCCGAACAGCGCCGTGGGGTAGATGGGGTGACGGACGTAGGGAGCGGGGTATTGTGGAGTACCTTGTGCCTGGTCCAGCACGGAGCCATCCCCGAAGGTGCAGTGGAAGCTGAGGCCGGGGCAGGACTCGTACAGCGAGTTGATGGGGCTCTTGTGGACGGCGGCGGCGCCCTGCGCGCCGAACAGCGCCGTGGGGTAGATGGGGTGACGGACGTAGGGAGCGGGGTATTGTGGAGTACCTTGTGCCTGGTCCAGCACGGAGCCATCCCCGAAGGTGCAGTGGAAGCTGAGGCCGGGGCAGGACTCGTACAGCGAGTTGATGGGGCTCTTGTGGACGGCGGCGGCGCCCTGCGCGCCGAACAGCGCCGTGGGGTAGATGGGGTGACGGACGTAGGGAGCGGGGTATTGTGGAGTACCTTGTGCCTGGTCCAGCACGGAGCCATCCCCGAAGGTGCAGTGGAAGCTGAGGCCGGGGCAGGACTCGTACAGCGAGTTGATGGGGCTCTTGTGGACGGCGGCGGCGCCCTGCGCGCCGAACAGCGCCGTGGGGTAGATGGGGTGACGGACGTAGGGAGCGGGGTATTGTGGAGTACCTTGTGCCTGGTCCAGCACGGAGCCATCCCCGAAGGTGCAGTGGAAGCTGAGGCCGGGGCAGGACTCGTACAGCGAGTTGATGGGGCTCTTGTGGACGGCGGCGGCGCCCTGCGCGCCGAACAGCGCCGTGGGGTAGATGGGGTGACGGACGTAGGGAGCGGGGTATTGTGGAGTACCTTGTGCCTGGTCCAGCACGGAGCCATCCCCGAAGGTGCAGTGGAAGCTGAGGCCGGGGCAGGACTCGTACAGCGAGTTGATGGGGCTCTTGTGGACGGCGGCGGCGCCCTGCGCGCCGAACAGCGCCGTGGGGTAGATGGGGTGACGGACGTAGGGAGCGGGGTATTGTGGAGTACCTTGTGCCTGGTCCAGCACGGAGCCATCCCCGAAGGTGCAGTGGAAGCTGAGGCCGGGGCAGGACTCGTACAGCGAGTTGATGGGGCTCTTGTGGACGGCGGCGGCGCCCTGCGCGCCGAACAGCGCCGTGGGGTAGATGGGGTGACGGACGTAGGGAGCGGGGTATTGTGGAGTACCTTGTGCCTGGTCCAGCACGGAGCCATCCCCGAAGGTGCAGTGGAAGCTGAGGCCGGGGCAGGACTCGTACAGCGAGTTGATGGGGCTCTTGTGGACGGCGGCGGCGCCCTGCGCGCCGAACAGCGCCGTGGGGTAGATGGGGTGACGGACGTAGGGAGCGGGGTATTGTGGAGTACCTTGTGCCTGGTCCAGCACGGAGCCATCCCCGAAGGTGCAGTGGAAGCTGAGGCCGGGGCAGGACTCGTACAGCGAGTTGATGGGGCTCTTGTGGACGGCGGCGGCGCCCTGCGCGCCGAACAGCGCCGTGGGGTAGATGGGGTGACGGACGTAGGGAGCGGGGTATTGTGGAGTACCTTGTGCCTGGTCCAGCACGGAGCCATCCCCGAAGGTGCAGTGGAAGCTGAGGCCGGGGCAGGACTCGTACAGCGAGTTGATGGGGCTCTTGTGGACGGCGGCGGCGCCCTGCGCGCCGAACAGCGCCGTGGGGTAGATGGGGTGACGGACGTAGGGAGCGGGGTATTGTGGAGTACCTTGTGCCTGGTCCAGCACGGAGCCATCCCCGAAGGTGCAGTGGAAGCTGAGGCCGGGGCAGGACTCGTACAGCGAGTTGATGGGGCTCTTGTGGACGGCGGCGGCGCCCTGCGCGCCGAACAGCGCCGTGGGGTAGATGGGGTGACGGACGTAGGGAGCGGGGTATTGTGGAGTACCTTGTGCCTGGTCCAGCACGGAGCCATCCCCGAAGGTGCAGTGGAAGCTGAGGCCGGGGCAGGACTCGTACAGCGAGTTGATGGGGCTCTTGTGGACGGCGGCGGCGCCCTGCGCGCCGAACAGCGCCGTGGGGTAGATGGGGTGACGGACGTAGGGAGCGGGGTATTGTGGAGTACCTTGTGCCTGGTCCAGCACGGAGCCATCCCCGAAGGTGCAGTGGAAGCTGAGGCCGGGGCAGGACTCGTACAGCGAGTTGATGGGGCTCTTGTGGACGGCGGCGGCGCCCTGCGCGCCGAACAGCGCCGTGGGGTAGATGGGGTGACGGACGTAGGGAGCGGGGTATTGTGGAGTACCTTGTGCCTGGTCCAGCACGGAGCCATCCCCGAAGGTGCAGTGGAAGCTGAGGCCGGGGCAGGACTCGTACAGCGAGTTGATGGGGCTCTTGTGGACGGCGGCGGCGCCCTGCGCGCCGAACAGCGCCGTGGGGTAGATGGGGTGACGGACGTAGGGAGCGGGGTATTGTGGAGTACCTTGTGCCTGGTCCAGCACGGAGCCATCCCCGAAGGTGCAGTGGAAGCTGAGGCCGGGGCAGGACTCGTACAGCGAGTTGATGGGGCTCTTGTGGACGGCGGCGGCGCCCTGCGCGCCGAACAGCGCCGTGGGGTAGATGGGGTGACGGACGTAGGGAGCGGGGTATTGTGGAGTACCTTGTGCCTGGTCCAGCACGGAGCCATCCCCGAAGGTGCAGTGGAAGCTGAGGCCGGGGCAGGACTCGTACAGCGAGTTGATGGGGCTCTTGTGGACGGCGGCGGCGCCCTGCGCGCCGAACAGCGCCGTGGGGTAGATGGGGTGACGGACGTAGGGAGCGGGGTATTGTGGAGTACCTTGTGCCTGGTCCAGCACGGAGCCATCCCCGAAGGTGCAGTGGAAGCTGAGGCCGGGGCAGGACTCGTACAGCGAGTTGATGGGGCTCTTGTGGACGGCGGCGGCGCCCTGCGCGCCGAACAGCGCCGTGGCGGCCGTCGGCGCCGGCGGGGGCAGCGACACTGGTGCAAGTTCAACGTGGAAAGACACTACCAATTGGGATTGTCTAAAAAAAAATACCTATCCTTTTTATATTTTTTTTGTGCAGAATAGTCAATTATAAGAAACCAATTTCAATATTTTCTCATATAACTCGGTATTTTTTTTACTATTAATTATTGAAAGTATTTTGGTTGATAACGTCAGAGTTTCCATTGCCGGTGCCACACATCTGCTTATTGGATAAATTGAACATAAAACGTATGTGAAGCGCCGCCATTAACGTATTTTCTATCTGTGGTGAAGTTGGCAAACTGTCATTAGTAGCAATGTCAACATGATTCAACAATAACACAGGAAGATTCACGCGATCTTCTCCTATGAATTTTATATTTTCACAACCGTTACACGTACCATAACATTCTGCGCGAAGCAGAAAGGTCCATAAACACATACCAGGTATGATCGAGACAAAACAGGACCCGGAAATAAGTCTGTAAACTCAGTAGGCGAAAGTAAACCGAAAACGTAATATTTTCGGTCTTCATTAAAATATTTAGCGGAAAATCTTTCATGTGAGCGAAGCACATCGCTGTGCGATTACACTCTTGGCTAATTATCTACCGAAAGTGCTTCTAAATCTAAACTATAATACAACAATATGAAAGTAAACAGTGGAAAAAACAAGAATTACAGTAACAAGATTGCCCATTTGCTTGTCATCTGTCATAAGATGAATGAAATGTCAGATTGCGGGTCCAAATTGAACTCCGTAGTATAATCCACGCGTAAATAGCATAGAATTTGTAACATTTGCAAATAAAGTACATTTTGGACCGTCTACGTCATGTCTGGGAATGTCAAATGAAGGTCATTGCTTATTTTTCATGTAATAAATTCATTATAGTAAAATAAAATAAAGAAAATACAGAAAACGATTTAAAAAGCATTCATCTCGAAATGGTTTTCGATTTACTATACATTGTAAAAAAATAGACAATCCCAATTCCTATCCTACTTAATATTATAAATGTGAAGTTTGTGAGTATGGATGTTTGGATGTTTGTTACTCTTTCACGCCAGAACGGCTGGACAGATCTGAATGAAATTTGGAACATAGATAGATTATAGTCTGGAATAACGCATAGGCTATTTTTTATCCCGGAAAATTGCGTAATTCCTGCGGGATAGCGATAAACGAATTCTATGCAGACGGAGTTGCGGGCAACAGCTAGTATTTAATAAATGCGACATACACTTCACGCCGGAATGGCTGAACGGATCTGGATGAAATTTGGAACATAACATTATAGTCTGGAATAACACATGGGATACTTTTTGTACCGGAAAATTGAGTAGTAGCGGGATAGCGATAAACGAATTCCCTTCCCATCACTATTTTGATTTCCCTTTCCAGCTATACGCCCTCAATCATGCTAGACGTGGCCTTAAGGTTTTGTTACCTTAGGCTCTGTCTACCCCGTAAGGGATAAAGACGTGATATATGTATGTATGTATAAAAAAAAATTAGAACTAACTTGGCGATTCAGGCCTTTTAAAGTCCACGTCGACAGGTTTCGCTTGCGCCTCCAGGCATTGGAAATCAGACGCTGCAGAAAAAAACATCAAACACACAATAAGTTTATGTTGAAAATTTTGAACACAACCTTCCCTTGCTGACTGTACTTGCATTGACATCTGTCCTATGTGTACCAAATTTCAAGTCAAACGGACCAACCGTTGAAGAGTTCCCTCCTGCGGAGACGGTCCTGGCCGGACCACCAGAATTGTACTACCAGATTACAGTAGTCATTTGACTTAAAGTATGCAAAATTTCAGGTCAGGTTGAAGATATCTGCTTCGAAATTGATTTGCAAGATTCCCCCAGACAAACATACATTGCAAGTTTAGTATAAGCTATAAGTCACTTCAGAAAGAACAATTAGGTATAAAATATATATTTTTTTTTTACTACGAACTGACCAGTGATTGACCCCTATCTCACTTGGTGGAATGCAGATGAGGCCAAAGGTGTAACTCACTGGTTCAGTAATAGCCTATTCACTCTAGCCTTGAAGAGCCCTAGGTTGTATATGCAGAATACTGCTTAAAGTCCATTGTACAGGTATATTACCATCTAGCATGAAGTAGCCAAAAGCTGAAAATGTTTGTCTATATAATAGTTTTGCCATTGCACAACAGATGTCGTTAAAACAACTGCGTTGCAAAATGTACTCTGCTGAATGGGATTTGGGCTACGAATAATAATAAGTCAAGAAGCGTAATTCCCTAACAGTTGCCGCTTCGATTGTCATTCCACTTGCGCACACAAACTAACAGCAATGCAAACGTAACACTCACTCACACTATCACTCAAGTCCGCTGCCTGACAGAGCTACTATTCACGCGCGGGTCTCGGCTCGCCGCGAGACACGCCTTGGCGGCCGACACTCGCGCCTAGCGCTTGCTTCGGCCCCAGCCTTGCGTCATGTCTGTTGCCTGACGGAGCCACTACCACTACTCACGCGCGGGTCTCGGCTCGTCGCTGGTGAAGTCTTGCGGCGCGGCTGCGGGCAGCACACGACCGGCGCGAGCGAGCAACGCCGCGAGGCACGCCTTGGCGGCGGACACACGCGCCTCGCGCTTGCTGTGGCCCCAGCCTTCGAACGTCATGTCCGCTACCTGACGAATGAGAATTCTAATGTTAGTTATTCCAATCCTAGCTCAGTTCCACAGCTGAGCACAGCTTTCTTATGGAAGATCTACAAAAAAGGCTATGAAGAGATGCCACAGAGATATCTCACCAGATGTTATCCCTGGGGACCGAAGTCCAAAGGAAGAGAGTTGGAAGCTGTATTTATGAGTCCGCGATAAGAAAATTCGTTGATGCGATTTAGAACATGTGCAGCTGTGCACCCGCAGCTCAGTGTAAGCTCGGCGCACGCCCAGCTGTGCAGCCGCAGCTCAGTGTAAGCTAGGCGCACACCCAGCTGTGCACCCGCAGCTCGGTGTAAGCTAGGCGCACGCCGTGCGGCTGCTGCTCACCGTGACCGCGACCGTGAAGCTGGGGCAGTGCGCGGGCCCGCCCTGGCGCAGCACGGTGTAGGCGACGCGCACGCCCAGCTCGTTCAGCGCCGACACGGGGGACTTGCCGCCGGTCTCCACCGCCGCCGCCGCTTGAGCCAACGCCTACGACACACAAGTAAGCCTTTCTGGCCGTTTCAGTGTTATCAGAAAGGGAGGCTAGTAAAGAGCATGTCAGTCAGTGCTTCTCAGTGTCGTCAGGGTGGGCATGGGAGGCTAGTAAGGAGCATGTCAGTCAGTGCCTCTCGGTGTCGTCAGAATGAGCGTGGGAGGCTAGTAAAGAGCATGTCAGTCAGTGCCTCTCAGAGTCGTCAGGATGGGCGTGGGAGGCTAGTAGAGAGCATGACAGTCAGTGCCTCTCAGTGTCGTCAGTATGGGCGTGGGAGGCTAGTAAAGAGCATGTCAGTCAGTGCCTCTCTGTCCTCAGGATGGGCGTGGGAGGCTAGTAAAGAGCATGTCAGTCAGTGCCTCTCTGTCCTCAGGATGGGCGTGGGAGGCTAGTAAAGAGCATGTCAGTCAGTGCCTCTCAGAGTCGTCAGGATGGGCGTGGGAGGCTAGTAGAGAGCATGACAGTCAGTGCCTCTCAGTGTCGTCAGTATGGGCGTGGGAGGCTAGTAAAGAGCATGTCAGTCAGTGCCTCTCTGTCCTCAGGATGGGCGTGGGAGGCTAGTAAAGAGCATGTCAGTCAGTGCCTCTCTGTCCTCAGGATGGGCGTGGGAGGCTAGTAAAGAGCATGTCAGTCAGTGCCTCTCAGTGGCGTCAGAATGGGCGTGGGAGACTAGTAAAGAGCATGTCAGTCAGTGCCTCTCAGTGGCGTCAGAATGGGCGTGGGAGACTAGTAAAGAGCATGTCAGTCAGTGCCTCTCAGTGCCGTCAGGGTGCGCGTGGGAGGCTAGTAAAGAGCATGTCAGTCAGTGCCTCTCAGTGCCGTCAGGGTGCGCGTGGGAGGCTAGTAAAGAGCATGTCAGTCAGTGCCTCTCAGTGTCGTCAGGGTGCGCGTGGGAGGCTAGTAAAGAGCATGTCAGTCAGTGCCTCTCTGTCGTCATGATGGGCGTGGGAGGCTAGTAAAGAGCATGTCAGTCAGCGCCTCTCAGTGTCGTCAGAATGGGCGTAGGAGGCTAATAAAGAGCATGTCAGTCAGTGCCTCTCAGTGTCGTCAGGATGGGCGTGGGAGGCTAGTAAAGAGCATGTCAGCCAGTGCCTCTCAGTGTCGTCAGGGTACGCGTGGGAGGCTAGTAAAGAGCAAGTCAGTCAGTGCCTCTCAGAGGCTAGTAATAGGCTAGTAACGAGCATGTCTGTCAGTAACTTTACAAGTCATCATCCCTATTCAAGCACACAAACTACTGAAAATACTGATACACACACACACACACACACACAAACACTGAAATAGAGTATTACCTGTAGGTTCCATTTGTACCCAGCTCCTAGCCGGATGGTCGGCACCGCACGTTTTGGTGGCGGCGCGCCATCTATACACAGAATTACTACATTACTGCAGAGGCCGGCACTGAGCCATTGCTGGTCGAGTAATATTAAAAGACCGAGCGCCAGCGAGCCCATCTATTATGTCTTAGAATCACCCGAAATCATGGTTTATAATGTACTATACGTAAATAGATATGGCGAATGTCTCAAATATTGCGAAGAAATAAAAAAAATTTTTAGGTTATTTAGAATCACACGACAGCATACCTCCGCCATGGATACGGCCTCAAACCTCTAAAGCAGGATTTCCTAACCGGAGGGGACGCCCTAGGGGGGCGTAGACGAACGTCAAGGGGGGCGTAACAGGTATGTTTGCATTTCCGAAAAAATAAGCTACCTAATGAACTGTAATTTTTTTTTACAACTTAAGGAGGGCAAGAAAATATTATTTCTGGTTCGGGGACGCTCAGCGTCCACAAATCCACCCGTCGTAAGCATTCATTCCATCGACATCATGTTGATGAATGGCAGTCTTCGACGGTGCGGTTTAATCGGTCTTTTTTGCCACGAACTTGTAAAATCTGGAACGAGCTTCCCGCTGAGGTCTTCCCATCGTTACGACCTGGGTGCCTTTAAGAGGCGAGTGTACAATTTTCTGCAGGGCCGACAACGCACTGGCATCGCGTAAAGCGCTGCGGGTGTCTATGGACAGTGATCATTTACCATCAGGTGACCCACTAGTTCGTTTGTCTGGCCCTAAAGGTTGGGAAACCCTGATCTAAAGTCTACCTGGTTTAGTAATATTAACATTATAAACGTAATTTTAAAGGTAAAAAGATAAAAATGAAATCTTACTCTCTTCAGTCGGGTAAAGTACATCCAGGTCCCCAGATTCAGGCATCACGGGCATAATACGTAATCTATAATTAATAACAACCTCACAAACCTGTCGCACTCATAGACGTTAATTAATATTTACCTTAACTATGTCAGCGAGTTAAATATTTTCTAAATGACTATTCAGGGGCGTGCAGTGGGTTCTGACAGAGGGTAGGCATATTGACATCAAAACCCGTATTAGTACGAAGCGTGGTGGGCACATAGAAGGAATAGGGACGAACGCGTCTGCTATTCCTAGTAATTACTTAGTTAAATTATTGTACAAAAATAAAGAATGTACAGACAGAATAGGGAATATGCGTTAAAAATATCACATTTCTTGATAAAATATGAAAATGTCGCAAAAAAAATACGAAAACTGAAATTAAAAGTAATATCAGTCAAGAAATATGGAAAATATAAGTTCTAAACTACTAATTAGCCATTAGAAAGAGAGATCCGATACATGTGACGTCATTTGTCACAACGCCCATATTAACTTCATATTAAAATCTGTTTTTCTAGAAAGAGATAGACAAATCTTTGACAGCTTATATCTCGGTTGTTTTTATAGTTATTTGAAAAATATTTTTTATATTGTTTTATACTTTAAATGAAAGCCATGAAAAAAAAACATAAATATTTCGTATTGACAAAAAAGATTAGATATTTACACAACACACAAGCGAACTTATCCCCAAAGGGATCTAAACCAGTTAACCTTTGTGGGAACGTCTGTCTGTTACTTATTCAATCTTAGACCGCTTGATGCAGGTGAAATATGATATAGACAATTTGAGTCCCGGGGAAGGACATGGGATTTTTTTTATCCCAGGAAACGGGATATAAACGATTTCTTTATTTAACTTGCAAAGTATGTATGTATGTTTGTCCGGGTGGAGTATATCTTCAACCTAGCTGATTTTTTGCATATTAGAGCAAGTCGGATGACAATACAATCCGGTAGTGAACTTCTGGTCACCGCAGCAGGGAACTCTTCAACGGTTGGTCCGATTAACTTGAAATTTAGTCCACATATTTGACAGATGACAATACAAGTACAGTCAGCAAAACAAGCCTAAACTTATAATATTTACAAACATACATACTTTACATACATTAAATCAAGTCTTTATCCCTGACAGAGTAGACAAACAAAAAACGAAACAAGTTCATTATTAGATTTTTTTTTTTTTTTTTTTTTTTTATATATGAATAGGAAGGCAAACGAGCAAGTGGGTCACCTGATGGTAAGTGATCACCACTGCCCATAGACACCCGCAACCCCGGAGGGATTGCAGATGCGTTGCCAACCTAGAGGACTAAGATGCAATGCCTCTTGTGCCCGTAATTTCCCCGGCTGTCTTACTCTCCACACCGGAACACAGCAGTGCAAGCACTGCTACTTAGCGGCAGGATTAGCGAGTAAGATGGTGGTAGCGATCCGGACGGACCTTGCACAAGGCCCTACCACCCGCAAAAATAGATAATGTTGTTCTAATTTAAGTTACTGATTTTTTTTTATTTGACATCCGCCATAGAGCAATTAGCGAAATATAAAAACGGCCAAGCGCGAGTCGGACTAGCGCACCGATAGTCCGTATAAATTCGACGAGTGGAAATAAAATCTTTGCTCCCATGCAAAATGTAGGCAAAGCAAGCTCATTTTATATTGGTTACATTAATTATAAGAAATTTAGATTCTAATCATTTTCATCAGTTGCACTACAAGAGCTACCTTCATACCAAATTTCTATGAAAACTGGAAGTACCCCGTATTTTTTGAGCACGCCAATTTGTATGGAAATTTGTATGGCAATTTGTATGGATACGCGTGGTTCACGCGATAATATTGGTTGACCTATTCATGCCATTGGGACAATTTTGCCCGCGTCAAAAGACCATCATTGCCCAGAAATTTATCCCAAATAATATACCACGTGCCCATATCATTAACAGAATACTCATACATACATACATATATCACGTCTTTATCCCTTACGGGGTAGACAGAGCTTAAGGTAACAAAACCTTAAGGTCACGTTTAGCATGATTATGCGTATTAGTGGAAAGGGAAATCAAAATAGTGATGGCTTGCTAAAAGCATAATATAACGTGATTCCTAAGAGTTTCGCCCATTCCCTCGATGGGCCTTTACCTGCGCGGGAAGAGAAGCGACTGGTAAATTCTATGTTTTCTCTTTACTCCCAGACCAACATGGAAGAAACGAAGAAATACTAGTCTTAAATTAATCGAAACATTAAAATAGTTACTCAATAGACTTCGAAACCATACAAGCACGTTACGAGCGAACGGTTCAAAACTGTCACAAAAACAACAAAATCCACTTATCAATGCAAACAGTTGTGAGGTCGTTATTAAAAAAACACCGTAATAAAAAAAAAACAAGCTAACACCGAATAAAACAAATGAAAACCTGAGCTATTAATTGTAAATGTAACGAACACTAGCTACTGACAGATGAAGCTGAACTACCCGCTTCTTACCATTTATGCATTTATAAACATGACGTGACATTCTTTTTTCTTCCACACAGCAAAGGCAGAGGGATCTATGCCCATACAGCCAAGTCTAATGCGGCTTAATATGTATAGCTGAGCCGAGTGAGAATGGCTGTACCGATACGAATAATTTTAGTTTTGAAACATTTATGCGAGTCCAGGGAATATTTGAACTGAGAAAACATGGGGCCAGGTCGGCAACAGCCAGTATTTTTGTAATTATCATGTTTAAAATCGATGTTCGAAGTTATTTTCGTGAAGTACCGCTCTCGCTATTTTTTTTATATGTATGTATATCTATCATCAGTCGCTAGAGTTTAGTCTGATCTTTTGAGAGGTTAGTGGCGATCATAGATTAAAATTGTCTAGTAGATCTGTCTGTAAATTTTGTTCCTTTGAAAACTGTAATTTAGATCACTTGTTCTATAATTGTCCTAATTTTAACCTACAACGATTACTATTTATTGCCCTCTGTAAAGAAAACTTAAAATATATAGATTTCCCTTTAAATGTACAGGAACTTTGAACGCATAAGGATTTATATAGTTACATCTTTGATTTTGTTAAAAATACTATTGGTCCATTGTAAATATTCGTTGTTACATTATTCTCTGTTGTACTTTTAATTATTCTTTGTTGTATTTTTTTTTTATTTTTTATTTTTTGTATAGTTAGTTTTTATTTTAGTTCTCCATTTCATGTTTTAAAAGAGTTTATATCCTTCAATTAATTTTTATGTTGTTATGTTTAAGCTGATGGCCCTCGTAGCCAATGCTCAATAAAAAAAAACCGGTCAAGTGCGAGTCGGACTCGCGCACCGAGGGTTCCGTATCATTATCTATAAATATCTAAAACCAGTGTAAGCAGAGCCCTGTTCCAAAGCAAAATGTACGCAGTGTGGGGTTACTTTATATTGGTCACTGCTATATACAGACATACATACACATTTACGGTTTTCGCAATTATTCTTTAATCTGTGCTATAAGACCTACCTTCATACCAAATTTCAAGATTCTGCGTTCACGGGAACTACCTTGTAGGTTTTGATTCCCTTGAGAGTTGAAAATTTGCGGAAATTTGCGGCATAAACGGCTGTATCTTTTGATTGCGTTGGCTTAGAAGTTTGATTTTTTCACAGCTTCAAGGGACAGTAGACCTGAGTAATTGATATAAATTTCAGCTTCATACCTCCACGCGTTCCTGAGAAAAAGGGTCTTGACAGACGGACGGACGGACGGACAACAAAGTGATCCTATAAGGGTTCCGTTTTTTCCTTTTGAGGTACGGAACCCTAATAAAAAAAATTAGTGTCGATTGCGAGGTGGACCATAGACTGACTCTCACTTCTATGGGAACACATTTGCCCTTTTTAGTCATTTTATACAGCCAGGCTTCAGCAGTTCCGTCATCAATACCAATCTAATGACGTATCGTTTCCCAAAATCGGTTGATCCATTGAGTAGTTACTGCCAGATATAGGAATGAACATACATACATGGCAAACACATAACCCTTTGGACTTTGCCGCGGTCAGGCAAGAACATTTCAAGGGGTTTTAAGTCATACTAGTCAGAGTGAATAGGCTATTACTGAACCAGTGAGTTACACCTTTGGCCTCATCTGCACCTTCCACCAAGTGAGATAGAGGTCAATCACTGGTCAGTTCGTTGTAAAAAAAAAATACTGACCCAACCACGCTGTAATATTCCAAGATAATTCTGAGAGAACTTGTAAGTAAGTCTTGTCCAATATGTTATAGTGTTGCCAGTTTTGGGGGATTTTGGCTCCATGGTGTTGCTGGCTAGCGGAGCCATTATCAGATAAGAAAGAAGAAATTGTCGTATATTTGTTTGGTTCTCGCTGGCTAATGTTTATATAAATAAATTTGGATGTATTCAGTTTTCGTGCTTCTTTTGGGTTGAGTTGCTTAGGTTAAGTAATTGCATATTTTGTGTTGTTTCATAGATCTACTGGAAAACAGCATCGGTGCACCCTGTGCTCCGACACATGCTGAGTTGGAATCCTACTTTGAAACAACTAATAATTTTGTTACCTATTACATGTGAAGCTCTTTTAAATACAAACTGTACTTATATTGTTGTTGCGAAATAAATATTTTTCTTTCTTTATAAGTTTTTACCATTCGTGGACTTGTCCCCTGTAGGGTATTGTGTGGGCACCGATGAGGCTGATTACTGGAGTGACTAGTCTCGTCAAAAGGGTGGTAGGGCCTTGTGCAAGGTCCGTCCGGATCGCTACCACCATCTTACTCGCTAATCCTGCCGCTAAGTAGCAGTGCTTGCACTGCTGTGTTCCGGTGTGGAGAGTAAGACAGCCGGGGAAATTACGGGCACAAGAGGCATTTCATCTTAGTCCTCTAGGTTGGCAACGCATCTGCAATCCCTCCGGGGTTGCGGGTGTCTATGGGCAGTGGTGATCACTTACCATCAGGTGACCCACTTGCTCGTTTGCCTTCCTATTCATATAAAAAAAAAAAGCCAGAAAAAAAGCATGTTAGTCCGTTGGCACTCACATATTTGTCCGTTGTAAACTCGTTTCTGCCCGATGGCCTCCTCCACTGGCATAACGAAATCAGACGTCGAAGATATGTCCTTGCTCGAGGTCTATGAATGGAACAAACATACTAACAGAATTATTAAGGAATGATTAAGACTATATAGAGAGAGAGAGGGACATAGGGGGGGAGGGAGAGAGTGAGTCTATCTTTTTGTAGAATGAACAGTAAGAAAATGACGGGCAATTGATACTTGAATTGGCCGACAGTACTTAAAACCCTAATGTTGTAAGAGATCACACTCAAATGATTTTCCAATGCTTCTAGTTTCTTAATGTAACTCAGCAATCTTTGATTCTCTTTTTAATATTACTGACATCCAGTTGTTGTAGTGATGTTAGCAAAATTTAAACACTGTAGTTCATTATCAGCTTTAGTAACTGGCGGCTCCAACCAAGCGGAACTAAGCTGAATGATTGCCAAAGGGATCGACAGCCCGCCTGACCCAGCCAGGCGTTGTCACCCAACATCTACAATGGCTTTAGAACCTGGATGAACGAGCTTTGCTCGGTATTTTTTTATTGGAACCAAATTTCATGAAAATTGTTGGAGCTGTTTCCGGGATTGCTCGTTTAAAGGTATCAGATTAGATATTATCAAATGGTATCTAACTTACCCATGCATCAAATGGATCTGTAAATACAAAAAAAATGATGTTATTGATAAAAAAGATTGATTAAACCAAATAACGGAATTGAACGCTGAATGTGAACGAACTGTGCCCCGATTTTCGAAAGCACATCACTCGAAAGTGGTATAAATCTGTTTATATCTCCAAAACTACAGATCTAATCAAATTTTTGACCATTTCACAAGATTCATGAGAGCCGTAAGTATCTTCTAACTCGTATTTCAAATTCAGCACAATTTTTCACCGCTTTCGAGTGGTATTTTCATGTGCTTTCAAAAATCGGCCCCCTGAATAATATAATCAATATTAGTAAACTGCAAGTGTAGAAACGCTTCCGCAATGTTAACTATGAGCTAGTTTTAATATGTTTATTTATATGTGTGCATCAGTTTTAAAGCATAATACAATTAAAAATAATCAATTTGACCCAAGTACGCGCGAAAACTAAGCGGTCGGGTAGGCACAAATATTGGACCGTATTACATTTTAATGTCATTATTTTATATACTAGTCGGTTCTAGAGGAGGCATGCATTATTTAGTCTATCAATTCATACTCATAAAACCAGACAATATCAACAAAACCGTCGAAAACAGGTTATGTCGGATTGTTTACAAAATATATTTTTTTTACGTTTTCTATCTGCTTACCGTTTTTAGTGAAATCCGTGGAATTATCGTCCATAACAAGTGATTTTTCGTCTAGTAGTCTTTAAATAACTGCGTCAAGTATTTATAATGAACTTTAATTATTGATAAGATATGGAAAATCAGCAAAGCAAGCGAAATATTGAATCGTTACGCAGGTTTCCAATATTTTCATGCAGTACTAGTGCTATTAGAAAGACATAATCCTTATTTCTAAAGCTTTAAGAAAGCTTTTGCTTTAGTTATTGTCACAATCATGATTGTCAACTGAGTAAATTCGCATCAATGTAAACGTGAAATATGGCAACGATATTTTTGGCTGCGTCATCTAGCGTTTAGTAGTTGTAACTTGTAACTCAGCTGCACACTAGAGTTGCCAGATATAGGTATTTGTTTCCCGCCCACGTTGCATGGTTCGTATAACAGCCAACAGATAGCATTAATTTCAAACTGCAATTTTTAACCTTTTCGCCGCCACGTCAAATAAAAGAGACGTCACCCATACGCCAGACTTCTTTATTGCGATGCCTTAAGTAGTCTCCTTGCGGTGGCTCTTATACATATAGCCATGTTAAATAAAAATCGGTCCAGCAGCTCTTTCCCTACTACTACATAATTGTAGGAAAGGCATTTGGGCATACAATTGATTGATTTTTGCATTCACGTATAATTACAGGATTGACGCGTGGGGTTTTTTAAGTTTTTATTTTAATGTAATTTTATTTTACCTATATTTAGATAAAAAAAACAAAATAAAAAGGTAAAGTTTATTCATTTTCTTCTTAAGTATAAATTATTTTATTAATCAACTTACACAGGTCCTTAATTAATCTTTGGCATTAATATGGCTAAATATTACTTCATAATATAGTCACAATGTAAGAATAACAAACATATAGACAGAAGTTCACTAGCATCCACAGTTCCACACATACATAAATCAAGTCTTTGTCTTTATAGGAAAGAGAATCGAAATATTGATGGGTTGCTAGCCGCCTTAGTCTAGCAGTCCTAGCCAAAGGTCTCTATTATGTGGCTGGGTTGCCAGTAAACAAAACCCTAGAAAGTATGTATAGAATAATATAAAGTTTTTAAATTTCGTTGATCATGTCTTGGGCATCATCATTCCCTTACTACTTTGATTCCCCTTCCACCTATATATGCATACACCACAATCATGCTAAGCATGGTTTTGGTAGTGTTACCCTAGGCTCTGTTTACAATTGTCTACATAATAAAGACACGATTTATGTACATGCATGTATGTATTCAGCAGTGGCGTGGCGTCAAGTATATTAGTAGGCAAGCCGAAGGGCATTTAACTAGCCTCTAATGCTGCACAATAAAAATGCCCACACACACACACACACAAATCACGTCTTTATCCCTTACGAGGTAGACAGAGCCTAAGGTAACAGGTACCTATAGGCCACATTTAGCAAGATTGTGGGTGTATAGGTGGAAAATGGAATCAAAACAGTGATGGGTTGCTAGCCTCATCAACTATAACATGATTCCTAAGACTTTCGCCCATTCCCTCGATGGGCTTTTACCATCTGTGCGGGAAGAGAAGCAACTGGCAAATTCTATGTTTTTTCTTTACTCCCAAAATAAAAAATGCCTTAAAATAGGCAAGCGGGTGGTAATCGAGTGCCATGGACACCACGCCACTAGTATTCAGTCTTATACCAGCTCTTGTGAATCACTTTATTATTGTACTATGCGCCATGTAGACAACCTCTCACACGGTCCTGAATCCGGACATAACCTGTTAAAAGTTGACTCACTGCCGAACCCGAGAACTTCCCTTTCCTCTTGTATCCTAAAAGTGAATGTACTTTCATGAGTACCAATAAAAAACAAGCTACGGGCGCAAATGATCTGATCAACTATAGCTACTCCGCCATCTCCGTAAGCTACAAGCTCTGATCCACTCGGAACATACAAAAAGACATTGTACCTCAAACTTTCCAATTCTATGATTAACATTTTAATTTCTGAATCCGAAGCATCCGTAGCAACAAAGATTTTATCAATTGCCAACTTGTTTTTCTTCACAGTTTCATCAATCTGTTTCGCTGTGCCTTTTACAGACGGCACTTGGTCTTTCCGACCGTAAACAAAGTCTTGCCGTCTCCAATGTACGCTTAAATATGTATCGCATTTATCGCTACCACATTTAAAATTATCGTGTAGATATTTTTTTGCTCTATCCACGAGTATTTTGCTGAATTTCATGCTCTTCCTGCAGTCCCAGTAGCTTTTACTACCATACGAGTCATGTAAAGGTATCTCACCGTGGGCAAACATAATTGTGGTATCAGTTGGATGAAGTGCCGCCAACTCCCACAGCTTAGATATTTGCCCCTGGAACCGGACGCAGATCTTTTCTTTAACAGTTATATTATTATACCCCCAAAAGCCATTGTAATAGCAATCACTGTCACCAAGCTCCCACTTTTCTTTGAAAGTTCCTCCTTCAAAAGCGTCTTCAAAGTTTTGAAGAACATACAACGTATCTATGCTAAAATTAGGCGTATTAGCCATCACCTCGTACATTTCTAACACCATGGCATAGCTTTTTAAGGAATCCACATCGAAAAACGAGCCCCAGTTCCTCTGGCCGCGTGTTGTTTTCCAATGATAAAGATTGTGCCAAGGCGGCAAAACTAGTCGATAATCCGTGCGCTTCCCTTGTTTTTGAGCTTCAGCTAGCATTATAGCAAATCTCATGTACACATCTCTTCGTAAGTTGAAGCCTTCTGGAGGATTAACGTCGTAAAGTATAAGTTTCTGGTCGTCTAAAGTATTGCATGTTTCCTTCGAAGCATCGCAGTACTCAAAGTCCTCAGCGGCAGCGAAAAGTACTTGTATGATAAAGAAGGAAATTAAGACCATTGTTGCGTCCAATTGAGTAATCAACAAAAATAATTTAAGTAATCAAAAAAACTAAGATTAAAATTAAAACTGGAGTATGATTCAATTCAATTAAAAAAAAATCCATTTGGAATATAGATATTAAATATCAACACAAACACAGACAACTAATGTCAAGACACTGACAGTAAAACAAAATACGCGGCGCGCCAGAGTTTAGAAACAGTCCTCCATGATAGACCACCAGACTTCTATTACAACGCTGACATACTGAATATTTCCCCCTTTAGTTGGTTTTGGTAATATTACAGTAGTTTTACTTAGAAAATACTCGCTTTGGAAACATTACCGGTGCTACCGGTAAGCCGGTAACTGAGCGTTTTTCAAAAAAATCTACTATTAAGTTAAATTCTGGAATAACTGTTCAAGTAGACTGTTTTATAAAACGCTCAGCTACGCACCGTAGAATATTGCACCGGAATAGACTTGTTCCCTTTACCGTTGCTATATTGAAAGTGAACAAAAAAAATGTCCAAGCCATTATGGCCGTCCGTCAACGATCACCGTCCGTCAGTCTATATAAAAAGTTACACTATGCGAACGAGATGCGAATGCCTGAATGCCTTGCGTCAGCCAAGCGTCAGACAAGTGTCAAGTCAACGTCAAGGATTCCGCATAAAATGACACTCGTAACAATACAACAACAAAGTAAATATCAGAGCTGTATCTCTGAAATAAGAGTAGTTAGATTATACTCTTAATTTAAAATAAGTAGGTCTTTGTAATTGATGCCGACGCACAAAATAAGCGCTAAGTGATATGGAGTCGTCCGCCTGCCACCGTCGTGCATGTGCATCACACTCCCAACAACATGAAATTGGAATTGAATAGGCTTGGATGTACAGCATGGCTGCGGAAAGCGGGTCTGTGACTGTGAAGGAGGAGCCCGAATGGGGCGAGTGTGGCGTCAGCGAAGCGGCCGTGTCAGAAGGCCTGTACACCGACCACGAGGTCAAAGACGAATTAGTAATTGGTCCTGAGCTCGTGCAGCAGCAGGACATCACTTTTTCACTGCAAGGTAGGCTTTGCAACTATTTAAATTAAACAAAATCAGTTGGTGACAGTTTTTGTGACAATGAATTAATACATCACCAACCACCACTGTTCCTTGCCTTGAGAGAATATTTCAATGCTTTTTAAACTGTTTTCTGGAGATAAAGAAATAACTCCACTTACTTACTTCGATGCTGGTCTGGGAGCAAAGAAAAACATAGAATGTACCAGTTGCTTGTTTTCCCGCGCAAATGGTAAAACCCCACGGAGGGAATGGGCGAAAATCATAGGAATCATGTTATAGGTGATGCGGCTAGCAACCCATCACTATTTTGATTCCACTTTCCACCTCTACGCCCTCAGTGTCTTGCTAAATGTGGCCTGTAGGTATTGTTACCTTAGGCTCTGTCTGCCCCGTAAGGGATAAAGACGTGATTTGTGTATGTATGTATGTATGTATGTATCTTTAGCGGCGTTGGGCACTTTTTGGGATGGGTACAAAATGTTAAACTCGCGTCAGGTCACGTGACCTAATCGAAAATTCGTAAGACATAGGGAGAGTTGATGCTGGGTCGATTAAGTGGCGCTGGGCGCTTGTGCGAGTGTGTGTGTGTGTGTGTGTGTGTGTGTGTGCGAGTGTGTGTGTGTGTGTGTGTAGTACAGCCTGCTATGTAATCCACAGATGGTGATGGCTGATGGCTCGACCGTCTGTATACTTATAAAATTCGTGTACATAAAGTGTTTGACCCTTAAATGCATATTGTTGCCTAACGTCTACAGAACATTAGACAGGTCACAGATTTAAAAAAACAAGGCTTCAGTTTTCTGAATGCATCTTTACACCAAACGTCAATTATTAGACTACTTTTTTTTTAGAATATGGCTTGATATTTTAGTGTTACTAGTGGTTATATAAACACTAGTAACACTAAAATATAAGTATTTTTTTACAATTTTGGCATTTGAGTTGGCGGCAGTGCAAATTTTGCATAAATTTTTGAGTTCACGTTCAGTTAAAAGACGTTATCATCTTCAGAGTAAAGTAAGTAACCTATTTTAAATACAAGAAAGGGAATATTACATTCTATTGGCGACGGCAACATTATGCCAAACAGCAACATTATCCGTTAACTGACTGGAAAGTTTTTCGGTCAGTTGCAGTTTTTCTACAGTATAAGTACATTAAACAAAATAATAATAAATAATCTTCGTTTTTCAGAAGAACAAAAGAAAAAAAACCGGGAATATCAAAGGATATGGCGTCAGCGTAAAAAAGATTTGAAGAAAAAAGTTTCGAATGACGAAAAAGAAGAAAAAGAAGAAGAAAAAAGAAGAAGACATCGTGAGAATCAAAGGGCGTATTATCAACGTTTAAAAGGTTTGAAGGAAAATGACAAACACGTAGAAGAACTGTCCCAAAAGAAATTGGATGATTTGCAAATGTAATTTAATTTAATATTTGAAATATTGTATTGTATGATTGTTACTAGTTTATTTTATGATATCTTTGTTTTTTTCGCAGGAAAAGAATAAAATTGGACAGTAATGAAGACCAAAAGAATGTTATGCAATGCAGGCCTTCTCAAAATTTAGAAAATGTACATATCAAACAAAATCAGTTCCTCGCCCAACAACTTCGTATATATGAAGAGAGTCACGAATGTATTACCCCCGAAGTCATTCTTCACAGAAACACAGACGTTCCAGGCGATGGTAACTGTCTATTCCACTCACTCATACGTGTTCTGCATCTTCAAATTTTGCCATGTGATTTGAGAAGACAGCTACGTGATTCTCGTTTATTAAACTCCTGTCACAATCCACAGGAAGCATATAGCATACTCTCGAGTGACAATGAATATGGAGATCTGGATTGTTTATACTTGTTTACAAAAATATACGATCAAAATATTTGTGTGCATTATCATTATTTCAACGTAATTTCAAAAAATGAAGACACTCGCTTCTGTCATTTTAGAGCAAATATAAATAATTGGATTCATCTTGATCTTCGTGAGCAGCATTTCACGCCTTACTTCTCTGATGATGAGAAGATGAAAGAAGATGAAAGAAAACAAAAGCAGAAAAACAAAGAATATTCTAAGCGGTATCGAGATAAAAAGAGAGCATTAAATTTACAAACAGCCCTGACCGCCAGAGACGTGTTAGAAGTACCAGTCGTTCATGCTTCACAAATTGCAGATATAGCGTCGAGAGATGTACTTTCAAGTTTATCAATACATTCTAACCACAATTCTAATGCAGATAGAGTGGGTCAAAGTCATTTACCTTCTCAAGTTGTTGAATCATCTCCATCTAATAAACATCTTCAAACATACTCTGCTTTTCAACAGAATTCATCTGCTCATCGTCAATTTGAAAAAGATTTTGTTGAAAACGAATTTGGTCATGCTTGTGACATTTGCGACAGACTGTGGTTTAGAAATGATTTGAAATGGTTACAGAATAACGATGCAACTCCCAACATTGAATTTATAAGACCATTGCTCTCAAACATTGCTGTACTGAAAATAAAAATGTGTTTGACTTGCCTTACTGCCATTCAAAAGCGACGTATCCCACCGCTATCCGTTTACAATGGATTCAAGTATCCACCGCTTCCAGACAGTCTCAAAGACTTTCCTTTGGACCTGGTCACTGAAAGACTTATATCGCCAAGGATTCCGTTTATGCATATTCGAAGGCTTCGCCATGTTCACGGTCAATATGGAATATACGGGCAGGTGATGAATGTTCCAATCGAAGTAAATACAATGGTGCATCAGTTACCAAGACAAGTAGATGATTATGCTGTAACAGTTCATATTAAAAGGAAAAAAGTTCACAAATCTAGTCACGTACATGGTATAGTGGCGAAGAGAAAAACAAAAGTGTGGTTACAATATTTAGAGGATACTCCTCTTTACAAGTCCTACGGCGTTTCAGTTGACGATAGTTTGAATGATACAAGTTTTGGAGTTGAAGATGAAATCATCTTTGATGAGGATGGCGACAATGACATTTTAGAACAAATACCCATCGAAGACAGTTTAACGGCACAGCAGCAAACTATGATGTGGAACGACGATATGTACTTGAGAATCGCTGCAGGCGAAGGTACCATTTTCATGTTACATTAATTAATTGAACAAGAAGATACATAATATAAATGATTTACTTTTGCTTTCGTTTTTAGGTAATCCTCCAAAGAGTTTGCTATTTGATGAACATGCTGAAGAATTATCGTTTCCACAAATATATTTGGGGCAATTCAGAGAATTTAGGCAAGCGGTTACACCCTTCATGATGGCTACAAGTGAAATCAGGAGATCTGATAGACGAGGAGTAACCCCCCAACACTTGTTGTACATGGCCATGAAAATAATGAGAATTAGAATTAAGGACTCACCTAATATTGCATTCAAGCATGTCGGCCAAGGTATTCCGATAACTAAAGAGCAAATACAATCTGATGATTATATTCACGGCTGCATTGAAACTAATTTGGCATTTCTTCGTTCCATCCCGAATTCACCATACTATTGGGCAGAAAGAAAAAGAGACCTTTTTTCCATGATTCGTCAGTATGGTAAGCCAACTGTTTCCTTTAGCATAATTGCTAATGAAATTGGATGGCCTAAATTGTTACAATTGTTGCATAATTTGAAGAATAACGCGAAAATATCGGTCGAAGAGGCTGCAGATTTGCATTTTATTGAGAAAAGCAATCTTGTTAACGAAGATGCTGTGACATGCGCTATATACTTTAATAAGTTAGTCCAGATACTTTTAAAAATATTGCAATCAAAAAGGCACAGTCCCTTCAAAAACTACCGGGTTTTGCATTACTTTAAAAGAATTGAATTTCAAGATAATTGTAGTCCACAAGCGCATATTTTAGCTTGGTTAGATGATGCCCCAGAAGACGCCCTTAACAGAGATTATAATAAAGCTATCGATCTCATAGATTTTCTGATATCAGTATCCGCTGCAGAGGCTTCTGGTGATATCCGATTGCAAATTCATAAGCATACTTTTAATTGCTATAAAGGTGCATCGAGACGAGAACAAAAATGTAGATTTGACGCACCTTTTATGCCCGTTAAGAAAACCATGATTTTGACGCCTTTGCCAGATGCGGAAAGTGGTTTCCAACAGTACAAGGCCAAATATAATGCAATCCAAAAAAAATTGGAAACACGCGAATACGATGATTTTCAATCGTTTTACGATGATAATGATATTGCTTCTGATGAGGAGTATGTCAAAATTATTCGAGCAGGAATTAATAGACCGCGTGTATTTCCAAAACGTGAACCATGTGAGAAGTGGAATAATCCGTTTAACCCATTCATACTCAACGTTGTCAGATCCAACACTGATTTCCAATTTATAACTGAAGAATATTCTTGTGCAGCTCACGTGGCCGAATATATTAATAAAACTAACAGAGGTGTCAGCAATTTACAAAGACAAATAATTGAAATAATGGATGAACATCCCGAGTTTAATTTATTTGACATTACTAAAAATATTGGCGTTAATCTTTTGAACCACACTGAGATGACGAGTCAAGAGGCGGCATGGTATTTATTGAGAGAGCCAATGTCAAAAAGTTCAGCTGTCATTGTCTATATACCAACCATTTTGCCGGTCGAAAGGCATAGAATAAAGAAGACAATGAAAGAATTAAGCGAACTAGAAGATGATTCAACCGACGTATGGAAGGAAAATTGGTTCGACAGGTATGAGAAGAGACCTGAAGATTTAGCGGGTATTTCTCTTGCGCAGTTTGTTGCTAAGTATTATAAAAATTTCAAGGGCGACTATGTACGCAGGGAAGAACCAAAAGTTATACGATATCGCAATTATGATATGGCTACAGAGTACAATGACTATCGGAGAGAAATGGTTACCTTGCACCTCCCGTTCCGTCATGAAGAATCGGAGATTCTTGCTGAATCGCGATACCTTCAGTTATACGAAGAAAATGAGACGCTTATTCTAGATCGAAGAAAAGAGTTTGAATCGAATCTTGACATCGAGAAGACATTGGAAATCTGCAGGGAGTTATGTCGTGAATATGTTCCCGATGATGCAGAGGAGATAAACAACGTCAATGGGAGAATTCCTAACTAAAACCCAGTGTAGTGTCCTAGTAACGTATGGACACCCAAATTACGATTAGCTTTAATCCACTCGGCTCGCCAGCACACCACCACACCTCACGGCGGTCCAAGAACAACTGTCATCCCCACCGTTGTGACGTATGCGCTCGAGACAAGGACAGCAACGCTACACCCAGTTGCTGATTTTACTTTCTAGATGCATTGTATAAAGAGGAAAGTGTATGTGCGCCAAAGTCCGAACTTGGAGCTGATGCTGCACCAGCGTGCCCCCACACCTGCCCCAGGGATGGACCTTTCTGCAGCAGGAGCACCAAGGACCAGTACGGGCTCAGGTTCGAACAACTTCTAGTGACAGAGCTGCACAATGTAAGGACAGATAATTCAGAAAAAATTAAGAAATAGAGGAATGCTACTCGGAATCAGTTGATCATAAACATCACACACTGACTCACACAGATGTGAAACCATATTATTGTGACACGTGTAAGAAACGGTTTGCTCGAAAATCATATTTATGCGTCAAACGGTATAAACAAATATAATTTAAGAGTTCACATACAGACGCCCTAAGATGAGAAACCGTACTGTTCTGATGTATGTACGAAACGGTTGGCACGAAAATCAGATTTAAACATTCACATAAGGATTCACACAGGTGAGAAACCGCACTTTTGCAATATCCTACTAATATTTTAAAAAAATGCTAAAGTTTGTGACGACGTGAGTAAGTGTGTATGTTTGTTCCTTCTTCACGCTAAAGCGACTGGATGGATTTGGATAAAAATTGGAACGAAGATAGCTGGTACCCTAGATTAAAACATTGGTTACTTTAATCCCGGAAAATCGTAAAGTTCCCGCGGTATAGCGATAAACATGTCAATTGCTAATTCTACGTGGACGACGTCGCGGGCAGAAGTTAGTATGTAATAAAGGGTTTAGACAAAAAAAAATTGTCACGCCCGGGTTCACACGGATGAGAGACCATACCGTTGTGACCACAATAGTGTGTCACAATCGATTCACTCGAAAGTCACATTTAACTTCTCACCTACAGATACAGAAAGAAGAGTGAAGAGCCTGCCTACCGGTGCCGTATGAGTCAGAAAGGGAAGCCAGACAGACTGGCGCCGTAACGCGTTACGTTACGAGGCGGTTTACCCTCCCATAAGAAGTTATCATCAAAGATTCGAGATCAAAGATGTCAAAGAGTTATGACTACGTGTTCTCAAGAAAAGGCGATGTCAATAAAGTTTCAAATGTCAAAAAGTCTTAACTTAAACCTCCGAGACTTGTACAACCGGTCCGTTTGTTTTACCAATTACTAGATCCAGTACTTTTTTCCCAGTTTGCCGTACTAATCTAACAAATAGGAAAAAGGGACAAACAAATTCCTTTGTGCCGATTGACTATTTAAAATATCTGTCGATTCACCGGCTGACCGCTCAGACGAATGGCAAACACGTTTTTGTTAAATAATTAAACTTTTTAATAAAAACCTACATACTAGGTATCTGTTTTATTTTGCTGGGGAACAAAATATTAGAATCGCTAAGGTTTGACTTAAAAACTATTTTGAATGTTTTTTTACTACCGTCCTAGATAATATGTGAAGATTTAAATGTTTTTGAAACGTAAAAGTGTCGATATGAAGATGCTATGATACGAATATTTTTATAAAAAATGGTTGCCTGTAAAGTCGGTATACGGGCGAAAGTTTTACGTGACAACGACTTTGACGCTCTCATTGTGAGCGCATAACGTGAGCGGAGCGTAACGCAGTTTCTTGAAGTGTCACCTGGCAAACCAATTTATAAGACGTTGTCACGTCAAAAAAAATTAACAATTGAGCGGAATATTTCAATCCACAATCATCATCATCATCTTCAGCCTATATACGTCCTCAGAATGAGAAGGCTCAGGCGGTGATCCATAAAATGATCATAAATACCTTGAATTTCAGAAATATTTAGTGTATAAATTAGGTTCTGATTAACACCCCGATTTTCTGATTAACAGATCATTAAATTAAACAGAGATAAAAAATATATTACGCCAGATTTGGCTCCATGGGCTTCAATTCCTTTTTCTTTCTGTAATGAAGGAAACGAAACAAATTGCTTGGCTTCCGGCCCGCCATTATGGCCACAGACTACTAAGATTATGGCCGTCCGGTCCGGTCCGTCCAGTTCAGTCAGTACGTAGTATCTCTTAGTAGTCTGCGAGTCAGTTATAGTTATACTCAACCTGCGTCCTGCGGCCCGCCTTGAGTTACTTGTGTTACTTAAAGCAATAAGCAGTGTGCAAAATCTACCATGAGACCTTTAAAGTGCTGTGTTACCGGTTGTGCCGCAACAAGTGACACGCACCGGCTCTTTTGTTTTCCGAAAACGGACTTTCTGAGAAATCGTTGGTTATCCTACCTGGTGCCAGTGGCTTCCTCACTCCTGGGACTCTCAAAAGAGCAGTTACGGAACAGACGCGTTTGTGAAAAACATTTCGACAAACATCAGTTTGACCGTAAAGGCCGAAGAATTCGGTATTCCTATCCCTGCTTATTTACTGACGCTGAAATTGCACACGGTGAACCAATTTCTACATCTGGAGTAGGTGAGCATTTTATTTAACACGCCTCTCTTTGATTTTAAGACAATCTAACAGTGTCTTCTCATTCTTAACTGTTTTATTTGGTAAACAAAATTCTAACCTCAAAATGGTCATTTTTGTTATTTTTAAAATTTCATCGTAAATAAAGGAACTGGAGATCAAAAATCAGCAAAATTAAGTACAAAACATTGCCTCAGGTTTATTTGATAACATAATACACCTTATTCTTTACAAAAATTTGTACATTGAGCAGTGGCGTAGCTAGGTAACCAAGGGCCCTGGTGCAAATAAAAAAATGGGGCCTCACTACTATCTAAACTGGTTACGTTTTAATAATAATAGTTTGATCGAGATTTTCTGGTAAGGATCCAAGGGCCCTCTGAGCTTGAGCGCCCCAGGGCACTGCCCCGCCTAGTCCCTAGGTAGCTATGCCACTGACATTGAGATTAGAACTTTGTTTACCAAATAGGACAGTTGTCCCATCAACGGATTGGGCCCGCTTGGAACCTATAGCCCAAGCTCTCATAGTTCTTGTTTCAACTGTTTGTCCGTTGAAACACTTAGTTTTTGTATTCCTGCCACAGGACTTACATATGGGCTGTGACATTTACCATTAAAATATGTAATGTTATGAAGCAATTATCTTATAAAACAATAATATTTTTCACAAATTATGTTTCTGAAATAAAACCAGATAAAAAAACTTTTTTTTTCAGTGTATGATGTTCTAAATGAACACAATTTCGTACCCAACCGTGTTGTGAATCTGAGTAGAGCTAATGCATGTCTGCTAAACTTAGGTGATAACAGCCGGGGAAATTACGGGCACAAGAGGCATTTCATCTTAGTCCTCTAGGTTGGTAACGCATCTGCAATCCCTCCGGGGTAGCGGGTGTCTATGGGCAGTGGTGATCACTTACCATCAGGTGACCCACTTGCTCGTTTGCCTTCCTATTCATATAAAAATATAAAATATTAGGGGGCGTCCATTAATTACGTGAGGTATGTAGGGGGGGGGGGGGAGGGGGTCGAGCCGAATCTTACTAAATCTCACTTGGGGGAGAGGGGGGTCTTGGCAAATGTCACGTATTTTTTTTTAGCAGAAAATGGTGTAAAACTGCGTGAAAATCAAGTTAAATAAATTAAAATTGAATGTAAATAAAAAACGACATGAAATATGAACAATAAATTTTTACCTTGCTACTCCGCTACTCACGTGCAAAATAACCAAGCCTGTGTGAAATATATATGTTTTTCATGCAATCCCTCCCTCCACTGCTGCCAATAAAACACATATAAATCCCACAAACTTAATTATCCCTTACACCACACAAACACTGACGCGTTTCGATCCCTCTACGGGATCATTATCAAAGTTTAAACACAACCGTTACACATGCAAACCCACGTCGTACTGAATCTAAACTGTATATATAAGCATAATGTACCTACGTTCATATGTTTTCCCAAAGTACCCTATTATTTATGATTTTTATTATCCATTAACAACTACCTTCAAAATAAAAATTTTTATTTTTTTTTCCCCCGACTACAGTAAAAACAAATAGGGTTATGTATTTTACAAAAACAATTTTCATTCATCAAAATGAACACGCAATAACGGCGATGAAAGCAAGTTCACTTGTTCATTAACTATGGAACCACTATTGCTGTACCTAATTATCTCCAACTGCTCTAAAATATCCAACTGTAAACCCTTCTCACAAAAATGTAAGATGTCGAAAGACGCTGAATCCGGCAACGCATGATTTTCCTCTAACAAATGTTTTGCAAAATTAGATTTCTCTGGGTGATTGAGCCTATACGAGGCAGTATGTTCCTTAAATCTGGTAACGAAACTGCGACCCGTTTCAGTTTCGTTACCAGATTTAAGGAACATACTGCCTCGTATAGGCTCAATCACCCAGAGAAATCTAATTTTGCAAAACATTTGTTAGAGGAAAATCATGCGTTGCCGGATTCAGCGTCTTTCGACATCTTACATTTTTGTGAGAAGGGTTTACAGTTGGATATTTTAGAGCAGTTGGAGATAATTAGGTACAGCAATAGTGGTTCCATAGTTAATGAACAAGTGAACTTGCTTTCATCGCCGTTATTGCGTGTTCATTTTGATGAATGAAAATTGTTTTTGTAAAATACATAACCCTATTTGTTTTTACTGTAGTCGGGGGAAAAAAAATAAAATTTTTTATTTTGAAGGTAGTTGTTAATGGATAATAAAAATCATAAATAATAGGGTACTTTGGGAAAACATATGAACGTAGGTACATTATGCTTATATATACAGTTTAGATTCAGTACGACGTGGGTTTGCATGTGTAACGGTTGTGTTTAAACTTTGATAATGATCCCGTAGAGGGATCGAAACGCGTCAGTGTTTGTGTGGTGTAAGGGATAATTAAGTTTGTGGGATTTATATGTGTTTTATTGGCAGCAGTGGAGGGAGGGATTGCATGAAAAACATATATATTTCACACAGGCTTGGTTATTTTGCACGTGAGTAGCGGAGTAGCAAGGTAAAAATTTATTGTTCATTGAAATGGACCTCCGCAAAGTAACGCCTGATTCAATAAAGACATGAAATATGACAAAATCTGACACAATTAGATATAATTGTCATATTTAAGTTTTTTTAATAAATCCAATACTTTTATACCCAAAGTACAAGTTTTGAAAAATCTCACGTGAGATTGGGGTAGGGGGGAGGGGGTAGAGAAAAATCTTACGACATCTCACCAAGGGGGTAGGGGGGGTCAAAAATCCTTAAAAATACGTTACGTAATTAATGGACGCCCCCTTACATTTTAGTTCTGTTGCGAGCATTGCGGCCATATATCTAATATATTGTTCTAGATGCATTGTTCATCAAAGAGGAAAATGTAGAGCCAACGTCAGAACTTGGAGCTGACGCTGCACCAGAGTGCCCCCGCACCTGCCCCAGGGAAGGACCTTGCTGCAGCAGGAGCACCGAGGACCAGTATGGACTCCTAATGGCAGACGAGCACAGTGTGAACATTTACACCGATGATCGCATGAGCGAGGCAGCCGCGGCAGAAGGCTTGTACACCGACCACGAGGTCAAAGACGAATTGGTAATTGGACCTGAGGTGGTGCAACAGCAGGACATCGCTTTTACACTGCAAGGTACGCTTTTCAACTATTTTAATTAAACAAAATGAGTTGTCCTAGACAGCGGTGGGTCGTTGACGATTTTTGTAACAATGATTAATGTAGAAAACTTCGACACACACACACACACACACACACACACACACACACACACACATACACAAAAATCACTTCTTTATCCCTGGGGGCGTTCAAGTATTACGTAAGCTTATTTTTGATGACATGGGGTAGGGGGGGTCGATATGGTGATTACGTCAGCAGCTTCGATTCGAACTGCTGCTCACGAATCAATAAAAAACAGAATCCATTAAAAGAAAAATGCATATAGGTACCAATGATTACGTATGCATGGGAGGGGGGGGTAAGAGGTTTGCTTACTTTTGCTGACAAGGGGTGGGGGGGAGGGGTAAATAATTGTAAAAAATCTTCTTACGTAATACTTGAATGGCCCCCTTACGGGGCAGACAGAGTCTAAGGTAACAGATACCTACAGGCCACATTTAGCAAGATTGTGGGCGTATAGGTGGAAAATAGAATCAAAATAGTGATGGGTTGCTAGCCTCATCGCCTATAACATGATTCCTATTATAATCGCCCGTTCCCTCGATGGGCTTTTACCATTTGCGCGGGTAGAGAAGCAACTGGTACATTCTATGTTTTTTCTTAGCTCCCAGACCAGCATGGAAAAAAAAAAACTTCGACTATATGAATGTAATAGTTGATATGGGCAACTAAATTTTCCCTCTTAACTAAGACTACCAAGAGACTTTCTTTTTGATTTTTTATGTTTACTTTTACGGTTTTACCGTTAGAAATTAAATTTCTAAATGACACTGAAAAATGGAACAGAAAAATCCAAAAACTAAAGCTATGGCCGGGAATCGAACCCGGATCCTCGGCATTCCGTGACGCGTGCTATACCCCTACACCACCCATAGCAGGTGGGTAAGCCTTCGAATTTTTCTATCTGTTACCAGCTGTCACGTGACCTTGTTCCTATGCAATTTTTTGTCGCCAGGCGCTTAGCTATTGTGAGCATTGTGGCCATGTATTTATTATATTGTTCTAGGTGCGTTGTTCATCAAAGAGGAAAATGTAGAGCCAACGTCAGAACTTGGAGCTGACGCTGCACCGGAGTGCCCCCGCACCTGCCCCAGGGATGGACCTTGCTGCAGCAGGAGCACCGAGGACCAGTACGGGCTCAGGAGCGTTGTCAGGCTCGAACAACTAGTGACAGACCAGCACAATGTAACAACTTACACAGATAATTCTGAAAAAAAAGAAGAAATAGATGAATGTCACTCGGAATCAGTTGATCATATACATCACACACTGACTCGCATAGAGGAGAAACCATACGGTTGTGATATATGTAAAAAGCGGTTTGCACACAAATCAGTTTTAATAAATCACATAAGGGGTCACACAGGTGAGAAACCACACTGCTGTGATATATGTAAGAAACGGTTTGTAAGAAAATCAGTTTTAAATATTCACACACTGATTCACACAGACGAGAAACCACACTGTTGTGATATATGTAAGAAACGGTTTAGACAAAAATCGAATTTAATTATTCACATAAGGGGTCACACACGTGAGAAACCACACTGTTGTGATATATGTAAGAAACGGTTTACACAAAAATCGAGTTTAATTATTCACATAAGGGGTCACACAGGTGAGAAACCACACTGCTGTGATATATGTAAGAAACGGTTTGCGCGAAAATCAGTTTTAAATATTCACACACGGATTCACACACGGATTCACACAGACGTGAAACCATACTGTTGTGATATATGTAAGAAACGGTTTGCACAAAAATCTGTTTTTATAATTCACACAAGGGGTCACACAGGTGAGAAACCACACTGTTGTGATATATGTAAGAAACGGTTTGCACAAAAATCGAGTTTAATTATTCACATAAGGGGTCACACAGGTGAGAAACCACACTGCTGTGATATATGTAAGAAACGGTTTGCGCGAAAATCAGTTTTAAATATTCACACACGGATTCACACACGGATTCACACAGACGTGAAACCATACTGTTGTGATATATGTAAGAAACGGTTTGCACAAAAATCTGTTTTTATAATTCACACAAGGGGTCACACAGGTGAGAAACCACACTGTTGTGATATATGTAAGAAACGGTTTGCACAAAAATCGAGTTTAATTATTCACATAAGGGGTCACACAGGTGAGAAACCATACTGCTGTGATATATGTAAGAAACGGTTTGCGCGAAAATCAGTTTTAAATATTCACACACGGATTCACACACGGATTCACACAGACGTGAAACCATACTGTTGTGATATATGTAAGAAACGGTTTGCACAAAAATCTGTTTTTATAATTCACACAAGGGGTCACACAGGTGAGAAACCACACTGTTGTGATATATGTAAGAAACGGTTTGCACAAAAATCGAGTTTAATTATTCACATAAGGGGTCACACAGGTGAGAAACCACACTGCTGTGATATATGTAAGAAACGGTTTGCGCGAAAATCAGTTTTAAATATTCACACACGGATTCACACACGGATTCACACAGACGTGAAACCATACTGTTGTGATATATGTAAGAAACGGTTTGCACAAAAATCTGTTTTTATAATTCACACAAGGGGTCACACAGGTGAGAAACCACACTGTTGTGATATATGTAAGAAACGGTTTGCACAAAAATCGAGTTTAATTATTCACATAAGGGGTCACACAGGTGAGAAACCATACTGCTGTGATATATGTAAGAAACGGTTTGCGCGAAAATCAGTTTTAAATATTCACACACGGATTCACACACGGATTCACACAGACGTGAAACCATACTGTTGTGATATATGTAAGAAACGGTTTGCACAAAAATCTGTTTTTATAATTCACACAAGGGGTCACACAGGTGAGAAACCACACTGTTGTGATATATGTAAGAAACGGTTTGCACAAAAATCGAGTTTAATTATTCACATAAGGGGTCACACAGGTGAGAAACCACACTGCTGTGATATATGTAAGAAACGGTTTGCACGAAAATCAGTTTTAAATATTCACACACGGATTCACACAGACGAGAAACCACACCGTTGTGGCATATGTAAGAAACAGTTTAGCCGAAAGTCACATTTGGATAAACACAGGCAGACACATACACAGATGTGAAATGACACTGTTGCAATTCACAGCAGGAACGAGTTATGCGACAAATTTTATTTATGGATTACGAGTAAATCCTACTAATATTATAAATGTGAAAGTTTGTATGTTTGGATGTTTGTTACTCTTTCACGCAAAAACGGCTGGACAGATCGGGATGAAATTTGGAACATAGATAGATAACACATAGGAATAGGAATAGGTCTGGAATAACACATAGGCTACTTTTATCCAGGAAAATTGTGTAATTCCTGCGGGGTAGCGATAAACGAATTCTATGCAGACGAAGTTGCGAGGAACAGAACAGCTTTTTTTTTTTATATATGAATTGGAAGGCAAACGAGCAAGTGAGTCACCTGATGGTAAGTGATCACCACTGCCCATAGACACCCGCAACCCCGGAGGGATTGCAGATGCGTTGCCAACCTAGAGGACTAAGATGAAATGCCTCTTGTGCCCGTAATTCCGAGCAATATTTGACTGAAAATTGTGATGTTTATAATCAAGACAGCTATAATAATAATAATAATAATTATAGACCCATTACGTGTTTACCCACACTGTACAAACTCCTTACATCCATTTTGAGAGCAAAAATTAACGCGCACATCGTTGCAAACGACATTTTGGCCCCCGCTCAAAATGGATGTAAGGTTGGGTCCCGTGGTACTAAAGAGCTCCTCCTCATAGACATGACTATTTGCCAACGAGTCCGGCAGAACAGAGGGACCCTCTCTGCTGCCTGGATTGACTACAAGAAGGCCTATGATTCAGTGCCTCACTCATGGTTGAGGAGGATCTTAGAGCTGTATAAAGTTGATGCAGCTTTAAGATCCTTCTTAAGCGCATGCATGGGGCAGTGGACCACAGTCCTTCGTCAACCGGGTGGCAGTGATGACCCTCCTGGCCCGCAGGACTTCATAAGGATTGAACGTGGGATCTTCCAGGGTGACAGTCTTAGTCCATTATGGTTCTGCCTAGCACTGAATCCGCTCAGTACTTTGCTGGCGGATTCAGGGCTAGGTTGCCGGCTCCGGAGAGGGGGTGAGGTCATTTCTCATCTGCTTTATATGGATGACCTTAAGCTATTTGCACCAAACAACCACAATTTGTTGGAGTTATTGAAAACAACAGAAGTTTTCAGTAATGCCATCCGAGTTTGGTGTAGATAAGTGTGCAGTCATACATGTGCAGCGGGGGCAAGTTGTAAATTCACCGAACTTACAACTTTCTGAGACAATGTCCCTCAGATCTATCTCCGAAACTGAAACCTACAAATATCTTGGTATGTCACAGTCCTTGGGTATTGAAGGTAGGGACATCAAACAGATGGTGAGGGAGCGTTTCTTTGGGCGCCTGACAAAAGTACTCGATAGTCTTTTGTCAGGAGGCAACAAGGTGCGCGCCTTCAACGCCTGGGTGATGCCCCTGCTCATATACTCCTTTGGCATACTAAGGTGGAATCAGACTGAGCTGAATGCCCTGGATCGAAGGGTTCGTTCATTGCTCACTACGCGTCGCATGCTACACCCTCGCTCGTCTGTTATGAGACTGTACATCCCACGGAAATGTGGAGGCCGTGGCTTCTTAAATGCCCAGGACCTCCACAACCATGAGGTGTACAGTCTTAGGGAATATTTCCTGAACAACGAGTGTGGGATGCATCGTGATGTAGTGACGGTGGACAAATCCTTCACCCCTCTCACCTTGGCAAAAGAGAACTGGCGCAGACCTAAGGTATGGAGCACCGAGGATCGCAAGACTGAATGGGAGAGTAAGGAGCTGCACGGGCGGTTCTATAAGGCCCTCATGGGGCCCGATGTAGACCTGCTCGCGTCGGTGAACTGGCTACGCTTCGGGGATCTCTTCGGGGAAACCGAAGGTTTTGCCTGTGCAATAGCGGACGAAGTTATCATGACTAATAACTACCGGAGATATATCCTGAAGGACGGTACGGTCGACATTTGTCGGGCATGCCGCCGTCCTGGAGAGTCACTCAGGCATATTATTTCTGGTTGTTCTAGTCTTGCTAACGGCGAGTACTTGCACAGACATAACCTTGTAGCCAGGATTATTCACCAGCAACTTGCTCTTTTATTCGGTCTTGTGGACTTCGAAGTGCCCTACTATAAGTACACACCTGCACCAGTTCTTGAAAATGGTCGTGTCACGCTCTATTGGGATCGATCTATCATCACGGACAGGACTATTGTCGCCAATAAACCTGATATCGTGCTGATAGATCGATTGAAGCGCCAGGCAGTGCTCGTGGACATCACGATCCCCCATGACGTGAACCTCGTGAAGGCCGAGAAGGACAAAGTCAGCAAGTACCTTGACTTGGCTCACGAGGTTACCGCCATGTGGCCTGTTGATTCCACGATCACTGTCCCGATAGTCGTTTCGGCAAACGGTTTAATAGCGAAGAGCCTTGACCATCACCTTAAAAGGCTCTCGCTAGGTGGTTGGGTCAAGGGCCAGATACAGAAGGCGGTACTCCTGGACACGGCTCGGATAGTCAGGAGGTTCCTTTCTCTGTCGCCCTGACCACCGGTAGCTTAGGCCTTGCCTCGCTGCCGGCGGCACCCTAGGTTAGGTTTTTATAATGTTTTTATATTTTGTATTAATATTGTTTTATTACTTTTTATATTAATATTGTAAAAACCTAACTTAAGATAAAAATAAATATACAGATAATAATAATAAAAGCCTTTATTCGCTGACCAACATACATGCTCTTCTTATACAAACAGTAGTATTCTTAAACCTAGTATAATTTACATAGCAAAATAATTATTTGTCAGGTTGTCTGTCGACATAGGCCTCCCCAAGACAGCTAATGTTATATCAATATGGGTTCCTTTTCGCCGCCATATCAAATACAAGAGACGTCACCCGTACGCCAGACTTCTCTATTGCGATGCTTTAAGTTGAACCTAAACCCAATTGAACGAAGGTTGAAGTAATGTATGTATGTATGTATGTAAACTGTTTATTGTGCAAAGTAATAGACGTATACAGGGTGGAAAGTTGAAATGGGGCAGCAAGGGCAGCTACTAGATCCCTTGCTGCTACGCGAAAATGCTCTTAGGAGACCTTTACTAACTTTTTGAGTGATGACAATCGACATTCACAGATTTTTGATAAAATGTACAGTCAGCGAAAAAATCGTCAGTTTTGACTTTTTTTTTTAATGCCAATCGGTCCCATTTCTATCAAGGATTAAAAGACTTTGAGACCAACCGAGGTTCGAGTACTAGAACACCCACAAATCAAAGAAAACTTTTTCCATACAATTCGTAGGGTAACTTGCAAAGTGAAACTTTCACATGTTGTTTTTTGTTAACTGTTTCATGCATGACGGCCAGCTTTATCTGTGTAGTAAAATGTTCGTATTTAAAGTTCTCTTTCGCACAGACTAGTTGTTTTTTTTTATGTTAGAGAGGCCAGACAAACGAACTTTTCTCATTTCTATTATCCTAATTGTAGTTGTCTACAATTTAATGATATTTAAGCTAAATAAAATTTCACATTGTAATTAATTACCCTACGAACTGTATGGAAAAAGTTTTCTTTGATTTGTGGGTGTTCTAGTACTCTAACCTCGGTTGGTCTCAAAGAGTGTTTTAATCCTTGATAGAAATGGGCCCGATTGGCATTAAAAAAAAAAAGTCAAAACTGACGATTTTTTCGCTAACTGTACATGTAATCAAAAATCTGTGAATGTCGATTGTCATCAGTCAAAAAGTTAGTAAAGGTCTCCTAAGAGCATTTTCGCGTAGCAGCAAGGGATCTAGTAACTGCCCTTACTGCCCCATTTCAACTTTCCACCCTGTATATAGGTCGTTGGCGTTGAAAAGCTTAACGATGGTCCTTTCTTGTGACCGAAACCTTAGAAACGAGTAGCGCTATTCGACTTGACTTAGGTGACGATCGTTTATCAGTTTTTAGTAATATCTAGTTGCCTTTTTTAATCTGATTTACGGCCGAAAGTTAATAAAAAGTCCAAAGAACTTTTTGGTGTTGAAATAATTATTGAATTGGCATTGTTCATTTTTTTTAAGCTGTGCTTTTAACACCTTTATTTGATAAAATGGACTATTTCAAGCAACTAATTTGAATATTATGCTTTTACGTAGCTTTGTTAATTAATAATAAATATTTTTTCGCTGTTTGATAATTCGTGAATTTAGACAGAATCCCAATCGCCTTCGTTCGTCGGTTTTGTCGTTTTGACAGTGACACGTGACAGTTGCCATAGCTAAACTTTTTTTTTCATTTTTGTGGCAAACATTCGATGCTGGATTCTGTCTAAAAACCGGGTCGTTCGGTCAAACAAAGGTTCAAAGTACTTTTACAAAAATATCTGCAATCATAAAGTATTTTTGAAATCGGACAAGATAAATCGGATAAATGATGGTTTTCCTCGAAATGGTTTTCGAATTGGAGCATACTAAAAAAAATGAACAATGCCAATTTAAAAAAATATATTCGTATGTAAGCGAGGTGTGATTAGCGTCACATTATAAAGGCGTGTTGATCTTGAGATTTTTCAACTTGTGAATTAGGTACTGAAACAATGTAATGTCTCGAAAATTAAGCTTTATCCAGCAATGTTAAGTATTTAACATTTTATTTGTTACCGTAATTATGAAATAAAACAATTGATTGTACAACTCAGTTTTTATTACAGTATACATACATTTACTTTATGCATTTTATTATTTTGCAATAGTATTTGGAGACGACCGGATAGCCCACGGCCGGTTGGAGGAGAACTTGAACTATGAAGCAAGGGCGGATCCAGGGGGGGTCATGGGGGTCATGACCCCCCCCTGAGCTGGTTCCAGGACTTGTTATCTAGTTCCAGGACTATTGTTATCAAAATCTAAATATATATAACTCAAAGGTGACTGACTGACTGACTGACTGACATAGTGATCTATCAACGCACAGCCCAACCCCAACGGATCGGGCTGAAATTTGGCATGCAGGTAGATGTTATGACGTAGGCATCCGTTAAGAAAGGATTTTGATTAATTCTACCCCCAAGGGGATAAAATAGGGGATGAAAGTTTGTACGAAACTTTGTCCATTTTAAACCGATCGGGCTGAGACTGCATGAGACTAGCGGGATAGCGATAAGCGAATTCTGCGCGGACGGAGTCGCGGGCAACAGCTAGTTAAATTATAAGTTCTTGACTTGACCACGACTATGTGACCCCCTCCTGGCGCCAAAGCTGGATCCGCCCTTGCTATGAAGGTTGCATAGATGTAGACCAGTGGTCCACGGAAGACTCGACGGGGTCTACGTCGGGCGTGACCAATAATGGCTGTCCACAATCGTAAGCGGGGGTGCGTGAAAATTTGTTTAGTCGACTTTATTTTCAATTAATTAACCCTATCAAGCAATTATAACCTATTTTTTCGAAAACTGTTAACGTATCGTTGAAACTCAGCAACAACGCAAGTTTCCATAGATAGAGCTAATATTCACTTTTTTTGAGATTTAGAAATTTAATGTAGCTGCAGGGGGTATAATTATTTCTCTTTATAGTAGTTTTTTGAAAGGCCGAGGCCAAGTCTTAAGTCAGTGAAGTCTTCAAATTTGAAGTTGTAAAGGATTTTTATCCTCGTCTTTACTGGTAAAATCCGAGTAGAGTAAATTCAGGGTATAAAGTACTAGCCTTCCGTCCGCAGCTCTGCCCGCGGTAATTTAATTTTCCCGTAGGAAAAGGTATTTTCCCGCGGTAAAAAGTAGCCTATGTCACTCAGTGATAATGTAGCTTTCTAACGGCAAAAGATTTTTTGAAATCTGTCCAGTAGTTTCGGAGCCTATTCAATTCAAACAAACAAACAATCAAATTTTTCCTCTTTATAATATTATTAGTATAGACAAATCCGAGTATTTTGTCAATTCCAAGTGATGTGTATTCCGTGAACCGGAATAGGCTTGATCCTTCTGTATTAAAAGAAAACAAATAAAACTATCGCAGCCATTATTTATGGCCGACCGCCACCGTCCGTCAGTTTTTTATTATGGTCATATGCTAATAATACTCTGCCGTCAGTCAAGCGAACCTCAGCGTCCAGAGACCGTTTCTCTTTTGCGAAGACAACGCTGATGAATTTGTGTCTTTTCTATAAAATTCTGTGCATGCTCTTATATTAGTGTCTTGCAAAAAGGAATACTTAACCTTTTGAACGCCAAGGTTAGCTACATAGTAAAGCTATTTTCATTGTTATGCCTTTGCATGAAAGTCGTTTTTAGGGTTCCGTACCTCAAAAGGAAAAAACGGAACCCTTATAGGATCACTTTGTTGTCCGTCTGTCCATCTGTCAAGACCCTTTTTCTCAGGAACGCGTGGAGGTATGAAGCTGAAATTTATATCAATTACTCAGGTCTACTGTCCCTTGAAGCTGTGAAAAAATCAAACTTCTAAGCCAACGCAATCAAAAGATACAGCCGTTTATGCCGCAAATTTCCGCAAATTTTCAACTCTCAAGGGAATCAAAACCTACAAGGTAGTTCCCGTGAACGCAGAATCTTGAAATTTGGTATGAAGGTAGGTCTTATAGCACAGATTAAAGAATAATTGCGAAAACCGTAAATGTGTATGTATGTCTGTATATAGCAGTGACCAATATAAAGTAACCCCACACTGCGTACATTTTGCTTTGGAACAGGGCTCTGCTTACACTGGTTTTAGATATTTATAGATAATGATACGGAACCCTCGGTGCGCGAGTCCGACTCGCACTTGACCGGTTTTTTTACACTTATAACCTCTGTCGGCCACAGCCGACATTGGCATTGTTTCTTTCTGCAAAGAACTGTATGCAAAGGTGCTGATCGAAAGAATTACGAAAGAAACCTCATCCTGAAATAAACATTTTTTTTCTTGCGTTTACTCTATTAAACTGTATTAAGGTCCGGCCACACCAGTGCGTAAAAGAAGTCGACGTTGCGTTTACGCAACAAAATGAAGAAACTGTGAAAACGAGACGCATGCGACACGTCACTACCACGCAAGTTGTCGCTCCAAGTCTAGGCTTTTAAATAAAATGCCAATGAATAAAAAAGGTACAAAATCAATTTAATCGACAAACAAGAGCCTCAGAATGTAACGCACGACGTAGAAGCAGTCACGGCACATGGTGCGCAGGATGTTGAGCATGTCGCAGACGCGCTCCTGAAACTCCGTGTCCTGCGCGGGCCGGCCCGTGGTCAGCGAACACGAGAACCTGCACAACACATACTTATACTACAAGCCCATGGACAAAAAACATGTGAAATGAGCCAGCGTGAATAAATAAATAAAATAAATAAATAAATATCTTCGGACAAATTACACCAATTGACCCAGCCCCAAACTAAGCAAAGCTTGTACTATGGGTACCAGGCAACGGATAAACATACTTAAATAAAAATGAATGAAGCTTAGAAGGCTGTTACTATATCATAAAATAACTGAGCGCTATGCCGTCATTTCTGAGCGGTAGGTACAAATTTTTTCTCATACATTGAAAAAAAAAATTACACTAACTTCCGGCACCACCACTTTAAACCGGCACTAGGTTTTTCGACATTTATTTTTAATCATCTATAAGCTATAAAAACGCTGTAAATTAATAATTAGTCTTAATTCCTCAGTTGTACCTGAGAAATTTCATAAATGTTACCGCTCAGAAATGACGGCATAGCGCTCAGAGTTATTTTATGATATAGTAACAGCCTTCTAAGCTTCATTCACGCTGGTTCATTTCACGTTTTTTTTCCATGGGCTTGTAGTCTATTAGGCGTTTCCCTCTGTACTTTTCCACCGGAGATTCAGAGATATACTGTGCAGCTTTGCTGCAAGGACGTGAAACCTACGATACGAAACCATCAGGGGCTGACGGCTTATTACCTAACTCGCTCGCAATCGCCATCGTGTTCATTTTGACAGTTCACGTATGGGCTGACAATTGGCATCGGAATCAGCTAGCTGTCACATTCGTACAAGAACTGTCAAAATGAACACGATGGCGATTGCGAGTGAGTTACGTAATAAGCCTACAGATTTTTGAAAGCACATCACTCGAAAGTGGTATAAATCAGCTTATATCTCCAAAACTACAGCTCTAATCAAAGTTTTGACTAGTTCACAAGATTAATGAGTGCTGTGTCTCTTCTATGCTACTCGTATATCAAATTCAGCACAATTTTTCACCACTTTCGTGTGGTATTTTCACACGTGTGCTTTCAAAAATCGGGCCCCGTGGCCTTTTGTCAAAACCCCATTTTGTATAAAGGTACGGCTCGCGTCACGTAAAAAGAACGCTGGAAGAAAGTGGAGGGGGTGCTTGCGCATGGGTACACTATGAGCAGAGGGGGGGTCCTCTACTTTTTTCCAGCGTTCTTTTTACATGACGCGACCTATATCTATTTACCTGAGGAATTCTTTGATATACAGCGCCATGGCGTCCAAGCACGAGAAGCAGTTGTGATTAACAGAGCCGCCAATCTGCGTGAACGTAGGGTAGTTCTTCAACTTTTTCGGCTCGAAGGGCTTCCTCTTTTCGTGATGTGGTTTTTTCTTCTTGTCTTTCTCCTTCGGCTTTGGCTTAGTCTTCTGCGTCTTGGCACTGGCTGTAAACGTACAAATACCTAACACAATAATTATTTGTACATTCGGTTTTGCACCGTCTCAGAATTGTTCTGGTACATTCCAGCAGATTGTGTTAATTAAGACTAATGTAAATGTTTTTTAGGATTTTGCATCATAGTTGATAAATGCCCACTGTTCCCTGAATGGCAGATCATTTAAAAAGCAGATTCTGATAATGGCTGATTCTTAAAACGGCAGATATTGTGCCTACCTACAAAATACGTTAAAGTCGAAAAAGACCAAAAAACAGGAAAAGTTTACAATGTTTAACAAAGATTATGTCGTTTAACCAAAGTAGTTAGATAGGTACTTAAAAAACAAAAAAAAAATTAGAAAAGCCTTCGGCAGTCTTCATAGACATCAGTTTTGTTAAAAGAAGAAAGTTGAGTGTGTTGTAAGTTTGTAATTACTTAATGTACCTACTTATTTATTCAAAATTAGCGGTCACCCGCGACGCCGTCTGTGACGGATTCGCTTATCGTTATCCCGCGGGAACCATGCTATTTTCCAGGATAAAAACTATCTTATGTCCTTCCCAGGGACTGGAACTATCTCTGTACCAAAATTAAATAAAATCGGTTTAGCCGCTTTGCCATGAAAGAGCAACAAACATCCAAACTTACAAACTTTCGCCTTTATAATAAACTGTCAAACAATTTGAGCCGAATTCAATTATTATATTACCTACTTGACCGCACATCTGTCGTTGTAAGAATCTGCCATTACCAGAATCTGCCGTCTAAATAATCTGCCATTTCAAGAATCTGCCGTCTAAATAATTTGCCATTTCAAGAATCTGCCGTCTAAATAATCTGCCATTCGTCGCCCTGAGCCGTAAGTAGTACGGCCCTGGCGACGTAAAAGATTGATTACAGCTGCTTCAATAGCCTTGAACTGCCAACACGTGTACGTTTCTGGGGGGCTGCACCGAAATTCGATCTCCGCAGTTCGCGCCGACCGGATCTCTCACTCTCAATTTAATGACTATTAAGTAGCTGGAACGGGATAAGACGAACTCCGAAAATCAAATTTTTCAGTATGAGGCCTGTAGACTACAAGCCCATGGAAAAAAAAACATGTGAAATGAACCAGCGTGAATGAAGCTTAGAAGGCTGTTACTATATCATAAAATAACAGCGCTATGCCGTCCTTTCTGAGCGGTACATTTATGGAATTTCTCAGGTACAATTTACGGCGTTTTTATAGCTTATAGAATAGATGATCAAAAATAAATGTCGAAAAACCTAGTGCCGCTTTAAAGTGGTGGTGCCGGAAGTTAGTGCATTTTTTTTCAATGTATGAGAAAAAATCTGTACCGCTCAGAAGTGACGGCATAGCGCTCAGAGTTATTTCATGATATAGTAACAGCCTTCTAAGCTTCATTCACGCTGGTTCATTTCACATGTTTTTTTTTCCACGGGCTTAGTCTACTGTACGTACATTTTCTTTCCAGTTTCGGCTTGGGTTCCTTCGGAGATTTTGGAGGTTTGGGAGGTTTGGGCGGTTTCTCTTTCTTCTTTTTCTTATCTTCCTTCCCCATTGTCTCTTTCGCTTTCTCTAGACACGGAGGAAAACAAGAATCAGTGTTTGATGGTGCCAAACTGGTGTCCGGCTCGGACTTTACTGACTTCGTAGACTTGTTATCCAAAGACTTGGTGCAGCAGATAGGTTCGCTGTCGTCTTTGATTTCTACTTTGGATTCGGCTCTGGTCGCTGATTTGGAAGGGGCTTTTGAAACAGCTTTCGAACAAGGTTTAGAACAAGCTTTGGAAGCAGATTTCTCTTCTGCTTTTGCCGCCGCTTTCTGCACTTCTTTCGGACAGGTCTTCGAGCAGGCTCTGGTCACCCCTTTCTTTTCTTTCTTTTCTTTCGGCGGTTTCTCTGCTTTTTCTGAATTTACCCTACACTTTTCAGGTCTCGACGAGCACCTCTCTGGTTTCAACGAGGACTTTTCGGCCTTTGAGGCTCGTCTGTCCTTTGACGCTCTCCTTTCTTCTTTTTGTTCCTGTACGACGTCAGTATCTGATGTTTCTTGCTTCACTGGCAATTTGTGATCTGATTTTACTTCTGTTTCCTTGTCGACCTTGTCTTCGGTTGCTGGTGTTGAGCAGGGTAAAAATTCTAGAGGGAATTCTGGTCTGCTCAGACGACTGGTTTCTTTGCTGATTTTGTCGTCGCTTTCGTATGAAGAAAACTGGAGCTCTAGTTCAGGACCTACTGGGACTTGAATTACGTTAGAGCATGGGGGCATACAGTTAGAACAGGACAGACGAGCTTGCCAATGCTGTAAGAAAAGTATAATTTAAGAAAAACTTTTACATGATAAGTTGTCTAAATTGCACCACCTGCTCAGATCAGCTGGGCGATTTTTGAAAGCACATGTGTGAAAGTACCACTCGAAAGTGGTATAAATCTTTTTATATCTTCAAAACTACAGCTTCAATCAAATTTCTGACTAGTTCACGAGATTAATGAGAGCCGCAAGTATTTTCTAAGCTACTCGCATTTCAAATTCAGCACAATTTTTCACCACTTTCGAGTGGTATTTTCACACGTGCTTTCAAAAATCGGGCCCCTGTTCTGTTCTCCAGTCCATTATGTTTGCCTGGAAGAGATCGCTCTGTAGCGATAAGCCCGCCTATTGTTACCTTGTAATATTCTGTATACCTTTTTTCTGTTTTGGTTGTTATATGTGGTGTTCAATAAAGAGTTATTGTATTGTATTGTTGTAACAGGCTGATTTCCTTTTAAACGAGTTTTGGACACACGGACTTACGGATAACAGTTTGTATCTAAGTAGATACATGGAGAGAACTATAAGCAAAGAATTATCGACGCTACTGGAGACCGAAGAGTAGGCAGCGTCCTCGCGAGAGTATCTATACTACTGCGATAGTGGGGAAAGGAAATGCTGCCAGCGTCTTTGATTTTACGCAGAGGTGGATTTCCTACAGATTTACTTTAGTTCTAGTTTACTTAATTTTTCTTGTATATTTATGTGTAGTTGTTTTTCTCTGAGCCACTATATGTATCCACGATCGTACCTTATGATTTATTCTTCTGAGTGCAATAATGGACTCCATTATTTAGTCCATTGAGATAGAAGGATTTTCTCCATTACAAATAGTTTTTAGAAAACCATAATTTAGTCAAATAAATCCAAACTGACAAACTGAACTGTCAAATTTATTCTTCTGTATGTTTTCAAGAACTACAAGTTGATGGAGGTCGTATATTGTGAGCCCTTGTCGCAAGTTGCTCACAATGGTGCGACGAATGTATGACCTGGGAATATACTGCCTGAAATGCCCGACCTGTTTTTGGTGGTGTAGGTATGTGACGTCCACTAGGGCAGGGTTTCCCAAACCATGGGTCGCGACCCACTCGTGCCTCGCGAGCGAATATTAAGTGGGCCCTGCCTGTAGAACGACACACCAAAAAATTTTTATTAATACTTCGTTTGTTATTTGAAAAGTCCTTTCTTCATATTGGTAGCGATTGAATTTCTTAGAGGTGGGTCCCAAGTTTACAAACTTGTATTAGATGGGTCGTAGCCCAGATAACTTTGGGAACCCCTGCACTAGGGTAATAGATTAGTTACGCAAGAGAAAGCGATGCAACACCCGTTCTCATAACAAGATAGAAGATTAAATTTGTCTTACACGCCGTAGGTTTAAGTGAATTCAGCGTATCTCTTAAATTGAAAGAAGTAAGGAAGTACCTAACGCTTTTTTATTTAAAAACTGTACAGATTCCGGCGTTACTTTGCGGAGGTCTATATCATCATCATCACTACATAGTATAAAATAAAGTCGCTTTCTCTGTCCCTGTCCCTATGTATGTAGGTATGCTTATATCTTCAAAACTACACAACGGATTTTGATGCGGTTTTTTTTAATAGATAGAGTGATTCAAGAGGAAGGTTTTTATGTATAATCCTACGCAGACGAAGTCGCGGGCAGAAGCTAGTCAATAATAAATGGATAACTTTACTTTGCTACTCCGCGATATGTTTGGGTCACATCATGCACAGTCACGCTCCCGTCAAATCCTACTCATGCAGTCAATGTTTAAGAAAACAACTACACAAAACAAAACATAGAATATTCCGAACACATGTTTCACCTCTCTCCAAGGCATCCTCAGCGGATGTTGACGCTCCGACGAACGAGCGAAGAAACTTTTTTTTCTCTTTGACTCACGCTAGCTGTCAAATTTTTTGGTCTCTTTTTTGGTTGCTAGCCGCATCGCCTATAACATGATTCCTAAGAATTTCGCCCATTTCCTCGGTGGCCTTTCATCAGATATGCGGGACGAGAAGCAACTGGTACATTCTGTTTTTCCCAGCATGGAAATAAAAAAAAAACATTCACAGCAATTTGAAAAATTAAGTTTTTGAAAAATTCTTAGAATGCCTTTTGGCTGATAATAATTACGATAGGATTTTCAACATTGAAACTACCGTGAGACTTAATCATCATTACACATAAGTGTTCGTTTCGCTGCCGCCGGGGCGAGCGCTCTAGGAAGAAGGACTACGAAATAGTCCGAAACATGTCGAGCATCACTCGACTTTTTATACGTGAGTTATCCGTTTATGTGTAATGATGATTACGATAGGATGTCCAAAAATAATATAAAAAAAAACAAAGGATCATAAATGAAACATCTTTATTGAAGAAGTCCAGTTTTGTTATATTAATGTGAATAAAATATAAGACACTAAAGGTCCAACGCTGTGTCATCAAAATTGCACATAACACGTAACACGTCCCCCAGGTCGACTTATACAGCGTGCTCCAAAGGTCTAGGCGTAGCACCCTCTATAAAAACCAACTTGTCATTTTACAAACACTAGACCAAACTAGGTAATGTCAAATTGATTCTGTCAAACTATAGCCAGTATAAAAATCTGAATTTTATTTTAATGTCAAAAAAACTCATCTTATCTAAACACAAAATAATAAACGAAAAACTGCTTAAAATTAACCGAGCATAGCTTTCAATTAATTTCTCATTTACAAAATACTAACCAAATATTTAAAAAAATATATATTTTTTCGATTTCAATACAATGATTACTTTTATGATTTTTTAATTTTTCAAAATTCTATTAAAAAACTGTTGTGTGTTGTGTGTATAGATCTAGATAATTTACTACGCCATTCAGATATTTATACTGCCGATAAAAAAATAAAAGTAATAAAAATATATTTTTAAAAATTTACGAAAAAACCACTTACAACATGTCGTTTTGTGTACACTATGTTCTCTTAGCATGTACTTATATAGCAAGCATTTCTGGCATTTTCTTGGGCCTTTGCACCGAGTAGACTATAACATTTTAAATACAGGACAAGAGCTTTCCGGATAAAATCGAAAAAAAAAATAGAAAAACAAAATGGAATCGAAATTGATATGGCCCGCTAAGTAAAATAACAATAACAAGTCATAAGAGAAGTATATTTAAAGATCTGGGATTCTTCTTTAAAATTGAAAAAAAGCACTACAACGGATAATTTTTCAACCCATTTTTTTTCGGTCTTTTCTCTCAAAAAAAGTAGACATTTAATTTTTAAAACTCTTGACCCGATCTAAAACTTTTTGTGACATTAAAAGAGCCCCAGAAAAGCAGCCGACAAAAAAATCTTACGTCCGTACTGGAAATAATTTAAAAAAAAGTATAGAGTAGGCGATTATCATCTTAACTTTACGTAATAAGTAGCTAACATACATTATAATATTTTGTTTGATTACCTAATAATAATGTATATTTATAACTATGTAGTAGATACTGACCTCAATAAAAAAAACATGCAAATAAATTATAGATTTAAAATAGAATGGTAGTTTTTATATTATTTTAAGTCAATTCCAAAACAAATTTTAACAGCACAGAAATTTGCGTTCATCCTATTATGATTTTGAAAAACCCTTCCAAAAAGTCATATGTGTAACGATTAAAAGTATAAAACATTATTGGCCAGTCTAATTTCACCACATAGTTATATATAAAATATTCATAATTATTTTAAAAGCACAAACGGCGTAGGGCCTGAAATATTTTTAACAAAAAAGAAAATGGCCCCTAACACGAAAGCATTACATGCCGGTTTATAGAATGCACCAAAAATACGAGAATGGTTTGAAAAACAACGCTTAACAATTATTTAAAAAGTTATAAACAACAAATACAAGATCGCACGCGTAGAATAAGAAAGTAGAGTTACATAAAAACGTTACACATTGGATAGATAAAAAATAAAAATCCCGTGTGTCACGATTAGAATTGATTTAAACATCAGAACCGGTGGGTTAAAAAGGTTTAAAAAGGAATTTATAAATATGTAAATATATGCAGGGAAAATTTTAAAAACACGACTACTACGGACAAAAGATCAGACAGATGTCAAAAGAACATAGGACACTGTCACAAAGTCGTCATGACAGACCCAAGAAACATATTGTTTTTCAAACCACCAACATTAACTTAAAGGACCATAAGAGTTTGGCAAGTGATAGAGTAATTTTGTCAAATAATTTCGTCAGATATTTAAAAAAAAGGCTTTAGTTCAGCTTTTATAAACGTAGATGTCGCTGTAGTCTGCAACAATAGGTGGGATACAGACCAAAAGGTTGCATATTGTTAAGTACAGTCGAACGTTAAAATTTTCAAATCACACTTGCACGTTATTGTCGAGGTGTACTGTCTCAGGTGTTATTACACCATTTTTTTATTTTGACATAAACTGCCACCCTTCCACGCAACAATCGCGAGTACACAATCATCTCTCATTCAAATGTTGCTAGGATCGACATACAATGACAAAATTAAATTTACAAACGACAAATACGTTTACCCAAGCTTACGTATAGTGAAAACCATTTTGACATTCACAATACAAAAAAAAAAAAAAAAAAAATCTAGGCAACGAGCGTTCACGAACTAGCTTTTTAATTATTCTGCAAATCTTAAATAATTTTACTTAACTTTTTATTAACTAAATGCTTCATTCAAATAGTTTTCACTACACCAAAATCACCATACAAACACTGTTCCTAAAGCACAATAGGCACATAACATAAACACAATTAGAACAAATTTTTCATTAAAAAGCATCAAAATTAACACATGTATCTTATAACGACAAACATCGCCATTGGCATTTAAACCGTGACACGGTGGAAAACTCGCAAATCCTAATACACATAGTCAACGTTTTCCACTGTGTAACGATTTTTAGAAGCTTTTTGTATTTTTACAATGAGTTTTTTTAATTTCCACTGTGTAACGTTTGGCTTGTGGAACAATGTTTTTATGGAACTATACAAGCCTCGAAGCCGGGTACGCTTGCGTTGCGCGCAAAAACAATAGAGGCTGTGGTCACCTTACTTTAAAAAATTACAAGTATTTTGAAAGCGAGATGGCAGTGATTTGTAGTAATTATATCTGCAACAAACAGAAAACAATATTTATATCTATACTATAATAAAGACGTAAAGCTCATAAGTTTATGAGTTGGTGAGATTTCGTGGTGTTCCAAATTTCATCCAGATCCGTTAAGCTGTACTGGCGTGAAAGAGTAACAAACATCCATACATCCTCACAAACTTTCGCATTTATAATATTATAGTAGGAAGTAGGATTAGTAGGATAGTAGAAAGTAGAATAATATTAGTAGGATAGTAGGAAGTAGGATAATATTCGTAGGATAGTAGTAGGAACAGTGGCGTAGCTACCTAGGGACTAGGCGGGGCAGTGCCCCGGGGCCCTCAAGCTCAGAGGGCCCTCGAATCCTTACCAGAAAATCTCGATCGAACTATTATTATTAAAACGTAACCAGTTTAGATAGTAGTAGGGCCCTATTTTTTTATTTGCACCAGGGCCCTTGGTTACCTAGCTACGCCACTGAGTAGGAAGTAGGATAATATTAGCAGGATAGTAGTAGGAAGTAGGATAATATTAGTAGGATAGTAGGTAGTAGGATAGTATGAAGTAGGATGTGTGTGTGTGTATAGGGGTACCTCTAGGCGGGCTGCGGCGCGGACTTGTCCTTCTTTTTCTCCTTCTTTTTCTTCAAGAAGGAGGGCGTCCGGAGCCCCTTCTTCTTCTTCTTGTCCTTCTTAGGGGACTCCTCCGTCGACACTTCCTTCGATGGAGAGCCCTGAAACATAAGAACATACATATAGTATACTAGGGTCGAGGTGTCGTGACGAGTTGAATATAGCACACGGTTGTGATATATTCGATATGAAACTACAGTGAGACTCAATCCTCGTATAAAAGTCGAGTGACGCTCGACATGTTTCGGCCTAGTTCGGAGTCCTTCCTCCTGGAGCGTTCGCAAGTAACGCCCTAACGGCGAGTGTGAGCGAACTTCAAGTGTTGTGTACTTTTGAAAATAATGAAAATGTCTATGAAAACGAGGGTAGTTGTGCGCCGCTAGCAGTCGCGTCGAACCGCAGAGCGCTGCCGCTGGTGCGAGCGCTCCAAGACGAAGGACTCCGAACTAGGCCGAAACATGTCGTCCATCACTCGACTTTTATACGCGAGTTATCTGTTTGTGTAATTATCATTAATTATGATAGTTTTGATAGTCTAATTATTACTTCAATGCTGGTCTGGGAGGAAAGGAAAAACATAGAATGTACCAGTTGCTTCTCGTCCCGCGCGGTAAAAGCCCACTGAGTGAATGGGCGAAATTCTTAGGAATCATGTGATAGGCGATGCGGCTAGCAACCCATCACTATTTTGATTCCCTTTCCACCTACAATCATGCTAAACGTGGCCTTTAGGTTTTGTTACCTCAGGCCCTGTCTACCCCGTAAGGGATATAGACGTGATTTGAGTATGTGTGTATGTCTATGTATGTGATAGTCTAACTGAAGCCTCCTGATAAAGGTTTCTCGTCCTAATTTTGAGACCCCGATGTAATATAGGCGTGTTATAATAAGTTCAACGTCGATATCTCTCTCTCACTCTGTGAGTGTGTCAGTGGCGTCGTAGCTCTCAAACGGATGGATCGATTTCGATGCAGTTTTTTTTCATTCGAAAGCCAGTTTACTTCGCAGACTGTTGCTACCCTGCACAGTCGCTTGAAGGCGTATTGGCTCGATGGATCCTCTTAAATGAATGTGAAGTGTTTTGTAACTTGTGTGTGTATGTATATATTTATATATTATGTAGTATATTTTATTTATTGTGTATTAGTTTATCGTATTTATCTATTATGTGTAGTTTATTATTATATCTTACATTATTTAAAATTTAGACATTTAGGATTATTTTAAGTTTCGATCGGTTCTTTTACTATTTCTGTGTGTCTACTCTTGCTTAATACTCATGTCCTGTCAATCGGTCAAAGGTTAACTGGAAGAGATCCCTTTTAGGGATAAGTTCGCCTTTGTGCATGTGTGTTGTCCTGTATTCATCTTTTTCTTGTGTTTTATGTACAATAAAGAGTTGTACATAATAATAATAATAATAATATCTTGGGACAACTGACACCAATTGACCTAGCCCCAAACTAAGCAAAGCTTGTAATATGGGCACTAGACAACGGATAAACATACTTATATAGATAGACACATACTTAAATACATATTAAACATCCAAGACTCGAGAACAAACATTCGTATTTACCGGATCTCAAGCTTCATAGTCAGGTTCTCTAACCACTGGGCCATCCGGTCGTCCAAACATACATACTTTCGCATTTATAATATTAGATGGGACCTCACCTCTTTACTGCTGTGGGAGAAGGTACTCTGATGCGCGTCTGAATGGTCTCCGTTGACGGTGTGTTCCCCTGCAAAATACAGAACGAATAATAAAAAAAAAGCCAAAAACAAAATGGGCCCGACTCAAGCACAATTGTCACGACGGTGAAATATAGACCAGAATAGCCACTTGTCACCGACTATTGTCAATATGGAGAAATATGCGCCTGGCGCCTATTAATTTATGTATTTTTTTTTTAGTTACACATAAGTCGGGTTCTATCTATTTATTGCTTTGTTTGCGTAAAAGTTTATGGATTATGTAGTATATTTATCTGTGTATCGTTTCGTGAGTCACATACGGTTCTGGCTGAAAGTCAGTGCTGTTGCTGTAGGTGTCCAACACCTCAGCGTAATGCTGAGCCAGCGACCGTTTCACTTTTGCGAAGACACACACAACGGTGATCTATTTTTCATGTCTGTGTTTATTTTTCTTGTTTATTTTCTATAAATGTGTGTATATTCTCTTATATTTGTGTCTTGCAAAAATGAACAAATGTCTTAATTTCTAAATGCCTGTGAAAATTAGAACACAGAAAAATCCGAAAAGTAAAGCTATGGCCGGGAATCGAACCCAGATCCTAATAAACGTCTTATTTCTTTCTTTATTTCACCAACATGACAACTTTTGGAGACAAGGACAACTCTGTCTACATTGCAAACTCAACCAGAATCTACGCCAGTTGGCTTTATATTGACTATGCCTTGCATTTCGAAATGTCACATGTCGCCGACATATGTCAAGTTCCACCAGAGATATGCAGCGTTGCCAACCTACAGGGCTGATGGATACGTATTGTGCCAGTAACTTCACCGACTTTGGATTAGCAAGATCACCCACCACCCACACTTGCCAAACCAACATAACATTGTTCTTTAAAAAAAAAATGCAAATTAAATTTTACTTAAAAATGACCCCAATCACCAATTTGTGCAAAACAACAACACATAATCACCCACAGTTTTATCGGACAACACATACATACAACACCCTGTAGTTTATTCATATAACAAGTGCAAAAAGCAAGCAAAACTCACCTCTATGCATTAGAAAATAGCTCCTCTCCCGAAACGATCCAAACCATCCAAAAACTTCATGCATAAAACCAAGGAGTTATAAGAACAAGTAACACAGCACTTTTACGACTAGAAGTGTAATAAGAGCTATACAAGCTAATTGCTGACTTTTAAGTTATCGGACCCCTAGATCCCACTGCTGGGCATGAGAAAGTAACAAAAAATATTTTAAGTCCGCAATGAACTTGTAATATCACTTTTTTAATTATAGTCACGAGAAAATAACGGCTCGCTTCCCATAGAAAGGTGTATGGAAAATGATCCTTTATGCTCGGCAGTGTATTTAAAAAATGGGCATTTTCTTTTACTAGTTTCGGATGTACGGTCAAGTGCAAAAATAAGTATTGATAGGAACTTCTCAAAAATACGTCCCACGACCTTATTACGTCGGTGTAAGAGCGTATGGTACTTATTTTTGTATCTTTGTCTAAATACATATTATTACACTTGACTGTACCTTTTACTTTCTTATCAGAATTAGGCATTTCTAAAATTTACGTTGAATCACGAGCAATAGGTATTGAAGAAAAGTTTCCGGTATTTTTCATACAATATTCATGTGTCAACATTGAGCTGTATAAAAAAGGGTCACAAAACAGACTCCAGAAATAAGAAAAGTATTTTTTCTTCATAAAAACTAAACACTAATGATTATAACTCTCTGTCTCAACGACGTAATGTCATAGACTTGATAACACTGTATAAGATATTGCATGGCGATCTTGACGGGAATCTTTTGGATTGTATAGGATTCAGGGCTAGTACGAAGCGCACACGAAATCAAAATTTATTTGCCTTATCTATGACCAATAATAATGTCAGCCACAACGCTCCACTACAACGAATGTGTCGCTTATTTGATAATCTGGACCATGACGTTGATATTTTCTTTGATTCGTTAGCCACCTTTAAAAGTAAAATATCCAAGAAGGCTTAAATATACTTAAGCATTTTATATATATATATATATTATTTTTTTGTTGTTTTTCTCTCTTTTTCTTTTTCCGTAGAAAAGTAATCTGTGTGCTGAATGTTGTGTACAATTGTAATTGTGTTGTAAACACAATACTTTTTTCCCTGTATGTTCTGTTTTACTATGTTGCTGTTTACAATATGTAATTGTACCGAATAAATAAATAAATAAATAAATAAATAAATAAGAAATACCAAAGTACACTTTACTTTTTTTTCATTTACAAGTCACAAATGCTGTGTTACCGGTCTTGAAAAATAAACAAAAAAACATTTTCAAAAGCACCAGGCTTAACTAATTTTGCTTGCCGTATTTGATCATTTTTTCAAAAATGTATACCACAAAAATGCTTCCAAATGAATAAATAAATTTTATCAAAAACTATTTTAATTCCGAAAATCAAATCACAAATAAAGCTAGCAAAAATATCCAATTAGTAGGTTAGTATTAAAAACAAAACAAAAATGTTAGAAATATTTTAATAAAAGTAACACGTATTTACAAACAGAAAGTATTCTGAACGCAGCATTTAAATAATTAAATATAGTTCATAACTGAACTAACTCTTAACTTTCAAATAAAATAAAAGAAAATAACTGTAGTAATCAATCGTTAAATGCTGTTTCAAAACGAAAAAAAAAGTTTTGTTAAAAATTTCATTTTTAGCACAAGCTTGCACGTTTGATTTTTACCAAAAACATACATGCAAATAAGACACGGCTACAAAAGCTTGTAATAAAAAATGAAACATCCGCCAAGACACGTTTGCAATTAAAATTAGGAAGTTAACACAAACCAAGCTTAACAAGACGTACACGAAAAATACATACAAACATTAAAAATCAACACATTACATGCATTCCCTTAAAAACCATTCCCGAAATAAACTTAGACATTAAAAAAAATCATAACACACACACACGCACACAGCGTCGGGTGTGTACAATAAATAATAGTACATTACTGTCTAGGCCAGGAAGTAGGCAATTGCTGGCTGAGTATTGGTTTGAACGGACGAGCTTGCGAGTCCGTTTAATAATACGAAGCCAGCAATGCTATTCTGGCCGAGGCAAGTATAGTGCTTTTCTCAAAAATCGAAAATAAAACAACAACAAAAATAAATGAAAATAAAATAATGAAAATTATTTTGCTTTGCCGCCTTTTTCTATCAATGGCATTTGAAGAGTGTATTTTTCTACCCAGAACACCTAAAGCTATTTCAGACACAGATAAACACGTTGTCGTACTAGCTTTCTTTTTTTTAATTTGATGTTTTAAGTCTTGTGCCTTTATTTTATAATAGTGATTTGCATTTTTAAAAAGTTAATAACTAGACAGTAATGGAATTTGTATGCAACATTACTGTCGAGTTTAGCGCGACAGTAATGTTTTTTTTTTTTAATTTTGGACTGACCGGCAACAATTAACTTCCTGTTCTGATATGTAGTTAACAATGACGACTTTAACGGACATTTTTGAGAAAAACATATTTCTTTCGCCATTCACTTGAGAAATATTATAAATCAGATATACCTATCCAAAGTAAACAGGGTAATTCGTTAGGTGGGGCTCCTTCCTCAATATAAAGAAGTGCGTCAGCGTCCATTCTGTGCTCTAAACTCTAAACCAAGCCAGTTCTACCCCGTAGAGCTAGGGGCCCCTGGCATTTTGCCACCCCTGCCACCCTATAGTTACGTCACTGCCCTAAACCTAGTAGCATTGGCCAAAAACGCAAAAATTGATTGGTTTGGGTCAACGTTGCTAGTTTAGCGCCGGTTTCACCACCTATGATTCCGTCTCTGTCTTGTTTCGTAGTAACTAATAAATAGATGGATTCGGAACTGCCGCAAGATAAATGGAACTTAAGAGAGAGTTGTGAAACATACCCTTAGACTCGTAAAATTGGCATTGTTCATTTTTTTTAAGCTGTGCTTTTAACACCTTTATTTGATAAAATGGACTATTTCAAGCAACTAATTTGAATATTATGCTTTTACGTAGCTTTGTTAATTAATAATAAATATTTTTTCGCTGTTTGATATATTCGTGAATTTAGACAGAATTCCAATCGCCTTCGTTCGGCTGGCTATAAAAAAACGGCTTTGTCTATGGTTGTGTCGCTTTGACAGTGACACGTGACAGTTGCCATAGCTAAACTTTTTTTTTTCACTTTTGTGGCAAACATTCGATGCTGGATTCTGTCTAAAAACCGGGTCGTTCGGTCAAACAAAGGTTTAAAGTACTTTTACAAAAATATCTGCAATCATAAAGTATTTTTGAAATCGGACAAAATAAATCGGATAAATGATGGTTTTCCTCGAAATGGTTTTCGAATTGGAGCATACAAAAAAAAATGAACAATGCCAATTGTATCCGGCCACAAAACGGGCCACAGAGCTAATAACTGAACCAAATCCTAAAAAGTTTCATTAAAATCTTCCATACACTCATACTCGTTGGGATCAAAACTCTCAGACATCCTAAACTTGGAAATGATCTTGTAAAACAACGTATCTTCAAACGGCGGCCATGACGAATACAGCCTCTTGCTCCCTCGACTGTGCAACACAGGCCTAGAGTCGTATAGGAGCATCTGTTTAGGCTCATTATCTTCAGAATCAAAACTTTCAAACGTGTCACCTTTAGCCGACACAAAACTTTCATCAATCGCTTTGCTTTCATCTAATTTATCAACATAACCATCCAAAAGCACGCCAGCTCTTTTGAAATGTTCTTCGCGAATATCATTGTGTAAATCTATAGTAAGAAAGCTAGGTACAGTGTTCTCGGTGTACCGTTTGACAGGTCTGTATTGTCGGTCTTCTGTAAAACTGTCATCAAAGGAGAGCCAGTACTTGACTCCACCTTTATGCTCTGTCTGTGACATAGCTATGACGTTTGCTTTTTTGACGAACGGCGATCCTAAAATTGAGTCTTCCTTCTCATACAATTCATATTGATTGATGATAGGCGATTCGGTACAGGCTTCAAAAGTAGTATTTTCTCTTTGTGGCGACGAGGATCGACTGTTAAAATAATCTTCTTGAACAAAAGCCGTGTTCATATCAGTAACTACGTACGTTTCATTGTTACTTACGTCTGGTGCTACGACAAATGTTTCATTAAAATTTTCACCGATTTTAACTACGTCTGGAGTATGTGGGATTTCATGTACCATTTCGTTTGGTGCATTATCAGTATCAGTTACCATGCTATTGTTGAATTCATCGTAAATAAACGTATTATCAACATTTTCATACATTACATTATTATTAATCTCAGTTTCTAATTCTACAATAGATGTATCAAAATTAAAATGTTCTTTTGTTTCATTATTTAATGCATTTATCTTTAATTCACTATTATTGTCATCGTTAACGAATCCGTCGTCGAATTTGTTTCGTATCTCTTCAATATGTTTAGAAGCATTTCTCTCTTCTCTCTTTTCGCTTTCGTCTGGTTCTATTTCTTCATATAAATACTCAAAAAGGTTCTCTGTGGAATCCGTTTCCATGTCAGCAACATCATGTGTCTGTGATACAGAAATAGTGTCTTTAGTGTTACCGTTACCGTCATAATTTACGTCTAATTTTAAAGGCTGACTAGCATTTATTTCTATACCATCTGAATATACTTCTTCTGGTGTTGATTCAATTTTGAAAGATTCAAAATTGTCAAGTAATTCGTTTATCATTTCATGTCCAAAATTAATTGTATCTTCACTTTTAACACCAATTTCAAATTTATCTTCGCTGTTTTCATCACATTGAGGCAATTCTTCGGTCACAATACATAAATCTACATCACCAGATGCATTTCTGTAGTTATTTTGTAGAGCATGGTCACTTTCATCTTTTTCATTATTATCTACTTGTTCTCTTAAATTATCAACTTCCGGCCACAAATTGAAAGCTGTGCACAAGATATCTTCATTGTCCACGACAGTCACAACTCTTTTGACTTTTTGAGTCCTATCCTTTTGTTTATTGGCTCCAAGAAAGCACGCTTTATTAAATATAAAGTATAATATTGCCTCAGCAACTTTGTAGGATTGACTGTCAACCTCGCTTATTTCAGTTAAAGCTGTGTCATTAAAATTGGTCGTTCCCTCAATATCTTGAATCAATTTGGTTATGGAGAAATGTTCCTCTGTATGATTTTCAGCTAGATCAGCTTTAATTTCGCTTTGTGAATAATCAAATTTAAGTTCATTATTTTCTCTAACAATATCTTTCTTCATTTCAAAATAATCATTGTCAGTTTCAATGTCAATTCTGTTTAAAATTATGGCAAGAAGGTCAGTTATGACTTCATATTTCTCGAATTCAGCGGTAGAGTTGAAACTTAATACTTCAGTGCTTGAAGCAATACTGTAATCATTTGAATGTCTATCCTTAATTGCATCTTGATTCAACACTTTAGGGATATCAGTTTTTGAAATCGGTTCCGGAATTTTAAAGACATGTTCCTCGTTTTGATCTTTCGTACTAGATACTTTTGACGCATCGTCTAAATCGTATTCGTTTTTAATTATTAATTCTTCGTTTCGTACTGTGATTTCCACTTTTTCAGGTAGCTCTTTTGAATCGGAAAGTTCATCATAGGCTGTATCATTCATATGTATGTCATTGTCATCGGTCGTATCATTCTCAATACCAAGTATCTCATCGTTAGTTTGGTAATTTGATTCAACAACTTCCACATCATTACATTTTGCAACGCAATTACTGAACTCATTATTAGATCCAATAATATCTTCAGACAAGTTACCAATTTCCGACTCTCTCTTACTGTTTTTATCATTATTAAAACTGCTTGAATCATCATAAGAACTTTTTGACTCCTCCAGTATAGGCTCCAATATCAAATTTTGTTTCACAGCTTCTATTATTTTCTTAGGCGATTTCTTTGGACTCTCTTTCTTCTTATAATCTTCGCAATAAAAGTTTATAGGTACAGAATAATCCCTTATATCTTTCTCAACTAGATCTTTGACTGGACTTTCGTAAGCCTCTTCGAAGCCCATTTCGTCACTGAAGCTGTGATATTCACCTTCATTGGTATCATCATTGTCGTCAGAATTTTCAGACTGAATTTGTACAACCTCAGCTTTATATAAATCATCATCATCATTCCGCTGAACTTGAGCATCATTAACCACATTAGCTTCAGTGATTGTCGCGTCATTATCATTTTCTATTACAGTCTGATTTTGCGAAGAAAAACTATTCAGATCAGTCAAATAGTTATCCTCGTTGAATTCTTGACTTTCAACAAACTCGTCCTGTACATCAGCCACTTTAAAAACCGGTACAACTTTCTCCTTAATTTTGACAACATCTCTAATTTCCTCTCTAAAACACTCTTGGTGTATATTATCTACTGAAAAATACACAGAATGCGGTTTCTGTGTTTTCTTCTCTTTCGTCAGCTCCCAGACGTAAGAATTCGTGCTCGAACCGCAAGACCTGCACTTGGGTACATGAAAATGATTAGGCTCAGGATCTTTGATGTAGGAATTTGCGAAGCCGCTGTACGACCTGGTCCTAAACAAATTGGTCGTCTTATTCCTCTTTCTGGGCAACGACTGAGTGCGGTAAGCGTACTCAGATTTGCAACGGCCGTCCCATTCGATAGACGGTATGGAATACAGGCTAGACCTACTGCTTAGATTGCCTTGATCTAGTTTCTTACTCAGATCCAGAGCTTCATCCCCTTTAACTTCGATCGCATTAGAACCTAAATCAATCGCTAAATTTAAATCATTTCTTTTAGTATCATCAAACTCAGCAAACCTAATACCATCTTTAACATCGCTAACCTTAAGTTTGTCATGACCTAGCCTATCATTAAGGCTAACTTTACATTTGGGATGCTTTTTATCGTCATCGTATCTGTATATCATTTTGTCTATATTGTTATTTCGGGAATAGTCATGCAATGAACGTTTGCTGGTGGAAAGTGCTTCGTTAGCTTCAGTTAGTGTACCTGCAATGAGAGTAAAGCGTGCAATGGACATACCAGTTACAATAGGCACCAAGTCTTCATCAAAACAATTATATTTCGAACTAAATGCGTTCCTAGATAAGTAAATGTAACGTGGATAATTATAGACTTGATACTATTCAAACTGGTAGTAAACTGGATGATTCGTCTAGTTAAGAAGAACTAGATGAATCATAAGCAAAGATAGTTGAGGTAATAAACACAAATACAATATCATTACTTGGCGTTTTATTTGCTCCTTTTGAATTTAGCTTCATTATTAATATAACAAACAATCATTAACCATTGAAAATAACACAACTAGATCTACATAAAAGTCATACTAATTAAACAATAAAGCAGTCTATAGAAGCCCTTAAAACGCCAAATAGAATTTTGATTGCGATTCAACAAAAGAAAATAATATCAGCAACATAAATAATGAAGGTGATACAGATAATAAAACAGACACACATGATATAAAATAGATATATGACAACGAGCACGATGAGACAGTTGACACAAATGGAGACAACACGACGCAAGGACGAGCCAAAACCAAGCGACGAAACAAACAAAAATCCACTGTCAGAAGACAATAAAAATGACATCCCAGGAGCCTAAAAACATGGACATATACAAATGTATGACGAAAGACAAATTTCGAATAACATCAAGGATATAATAACTAGCGAAAGATAACTACATTAACGATAACAACATTCACTTCTTCCATTCATTTAACAAAACATACATACATACTAAGCGTGAGCTGCAGCAAGTTGCTTTAGCAGCAATTTACCCACTACACGAGCGTTAATTCCCACTTCCTGTCCAGGAAGACGTACAACTGTGTACACACTTCCGGCGGTGATAAAGGAAGCCTCAGGTCGCATGTTTATCGCCCTCGCCTTTGTCTCGTGCGACAAGTTCCTGCGCTCTGAGACATTCTTTATTTCATCACCCTCGGAATGTAATGTACTATACTTTAACGATAACCAACGATTTTGACATAATGTTCCATAGGTTTCGGTTAGTCATTGTTAAAGTAAGTTGGCGCAACTCACTCTAACTCCCCCAAGGCTTGTAGATAAAGCTCTACCCCGTGAGACTGTGACAATCCTTATACCTTAACTACATTGATAAAGGTTTCATCTCTCTACATTCAAAAGTTTTGGCTGGTCGTTGATTCAATCAGTCGCAGTTTTTTTTTACAAAAGATCTTTAAGTTATATTGATTAGACCAAGATTACTTCGCAAAGTACGTACAGTATACATACACACATACGCATCACGCCTCTGTCCCACAAGGGTACGCAGAGACTACTTTATTCCACTTGCTACGATCCTGACACTACTTTCGCTTCATCCACATTCATCAATCGTAATCGTAATCACTACATAGTATAAAACAAAGTCGCTTTCTCTGTCCCTATGTCCCTATGTATGCTTACATCTTCAAAACTACACAACGGATTTTGATGCAGTTTCTTTTAATAGATACAGTGATTCAAGAGGAAGGTTTTTATGCATAATTCTACGCAGACGAATTCGCGGGCAGAAGCATGTTCACAATAAATTAAAGCATCATCCCATCAATAAACCACTACACGAACCAAACACATCGCCCCCATCAATCCACAGCACAATCGACGAACCACCATCCCCCTACCTCCTATGACGCGAGTCTGAACTCTCACAACAGGGGGCGCAGGCGACGTGACTGCTGAAGAGGCAGTTGACCCAGCCGGAGAGTCCAAGAACACCTCGTCGTCGGACAGTAGGTTCGGATCACGCTCCGGCGCTAAGGAGGGCAGTATCCCATTATACAAGAACATGACCGGTAGGTGACTTTTATTTGAGCGCCTTTCAAAAAAATAACATACACAAATCACGTCTTTATCCCTTACGGGGTAGACAGAGCCTAAGGTAACAAGACCTACAAACAGGCCACGTTTAGCAAGACACTGAGGGCGTAGAGGCGGAAAGTGGAATCAAAATAGTGATGGGTTGCTAACCACATCGCATATAACACGATTCCTATGAGTTTCGCCTATTCTCTCGATGGGCTTTTACCATATGCGCGGGAGAGAAGCAACTGGTACATTCTATGTTTTTTCTTTGCCGACTTTTATTTGAGCGCTTTTCAAAAAAAATAACATACATACACCAATCACGTCTTTATCCCTTACGGGGTAGACAAAGCCTAAGGTAACAAAACCTTAAGGCGACGTTTAGCAAGATTAAGGCGTATAGGTGGAAAGGGAAATCAAAATAGTGATGGGTTGCTAACCTCATCGCCTATAACATGATCCCTGAGACTTTCGCCCACCAAAAAAATAACGTAACCTAAATACGTCATTGTAGATACAAGATTTATAGCTGACTGTACTTCTTGTTGACTGTACCTACTTGCATTGCCATCCGTCTTGCACATGTGAACCAAATTTCAAGTCAATCGGACCAACCGTTGAAGAGTTCCCTCCTGCGGAGACGGTCCTGGGCTCCGATTTTGGAAAGCACATGTGTGAAAATACCGCTCGAAAGTGGTTAATACCTAATTGTGCTGAATTTGTAATACGAGTAGCTTAGAAGACAATCACAGCTCTCATTAATCTTGGGAACTAGTCAAAATTTTGAGAACTGTAGCTTGTAGGAGCAAGGGAAAGTGGACCCGAGAGTCATTGGCACCCGCAATACTAGAGTAAACGCTGACGCGTTGCCGACGCAGGCTGAGATGGAATAACCTTTGAAAATTGTACGACGTTCTAACGAAGATAATTTTCTATAGAAATGTATATATTTAAAATAAAGAAAGGGAAAAAAATCGCAAAAAAAGCACAGAAATTTGTTAGAATTGTTAGTGCGATAATTTTTTCTAGTTATAAACAAAAGGCAAAACTAAAAAAAAACACATTTCAAAAAGTGACCAAAAAAAAGAGTAAGTACCAACTCACAATTTTGGAACACAAAAATCATCAACACTTATTTATCATTATTATTGGTTCAAACTCTTTTTTTTTAATAGCCCTCCACAGTCGCGTACAAAGTTTGCTTCGCCAAACCAAGTACACTGACGTGCAGGGTCGGAAGGGTACGCAATCGTAAGGTGACCAAACGCCATCTGTTAGAATGATGTGTCTACGACACAATTGGCATTGTTCATTTTTTTAAGCTGTGCTTTTAACACCTTTATTTGATAAAATGGACTATTTCAAGCAACTAATTTGAATGTTATGCTTTTACGTAGCTTTTTAAATTAATAATAAATATTTTTTCGCTGTTTGATAATTCGTGAATTTAGACAGAATCCCAATCGCCTTCGTTCGGCTGGCTATAAAAAAAACGGCTTTGTCTATGGTTTTGTCGATTTGACAGTGACACGTGACAGTTGCCATAGCAAACTTTTTTTTTTTCATTTTTGTGGCAAACATTCGATGCTGGATTCTGTCTAAAAACCGGGTCGTTCGGTCAAACAAAGGTTCAAAGTACTTTTACAAAAATATCTGCAATCATAAAGTATTTTTGAAATCGGACAAGATAAATCGGATAAATTAATGATGGTTTTCCTCGAAATGGTTTTCGAATTGGAGCATACTAAAAAAAATTAACAATGCCAATTACAAACTCCCGTGGAACATCTACTGCTCACCAGGGCCGAGAGATGGCGCTGTTTTCAATGATACCGTTATTTTGCAAGCGCGTACCCTGGCAACCCTCCGCTACAAGTCATAGCAAATAAAAAGGGGTACAAAAATATTTTTTTTTCTACACTAACCTTTGGTCCGATCCGCGTGGGCCCTTTCAGCGTGCAGAAAATCTGTCGTATCCACTACGAACACATTATCATATCATACACATGCGTAGAAAAGTAACGGGAAAAAAAACTAAGCCGCTCCAGAGCATTTTCAAAAAAATATACCTCAAAATCTGGCTTTTCCGAAATTACAATTTCACGTTTTCATTTCATTTTCGAAGTTATTATTCACCACTAGCTGTTGCCCGCGACTCCGTCTGCTGGGAGTTCGCTTATCGCTGTCCCGCGGGAACTATTCTTATATTTGTGCATGTGTGTTGTCCTGTATTCATCTTTTTCTTGTGTTTTATGTACAACTAGCGACCCGCCCCGGCTTCGCACGGTATATTATGCATGTATTATACATTATAAACCTTCCTCTTGAATCACTCTATCTATTAAAAAAAACCGCATCAAAATCCGTTGTGTAGTTTTGAAGATATAAGCATACATACGGATTTGAGGACAGAAAAAGCGACTTTGTTTTATAATATGTAGTGATAAAGAGTTAAACATACATACATACATACTATGAGATTTTCCAGGATAAAAAGTAGCATATAACCTGGCCGGTGCTCTTTACAACATACTACTATATTAGTAAATATTGCATCAAAATCTGTTCAGCCATTTTCACGTGATGCGCTCGCAAATATACAGACAAACAGACAAAAATTATATGAACTGTTGGAACGCGTTATTAATTCCAAGTATCCGAGCCATTTTTTTTTATATCTTTCAAGTACATACTTTCGACGCTCTTCGGCTTTATCATCACTACATAGTATAAAACAAAGTCGCTTTCCGCTGTCTGTCTGTCCGTATGTATGCTTAGATCTTTAAAACTACGCAACGAATTTTGATGCGGTTTTTTTTAGACAGAGTGATTCCAGAGGAAGGTTAATATGTATAATTCTACGCAGACGAAGTCGCGGGCAGAATTATATGTAAATATTAGTGTGAGCGGAAGGACACGAAAAGAACTTCGAAAATCGAATTAAGGAGTAAAGTCCAGTAGGCTTATTATTCGCAATCGCCATCGTGTTAATTTTGACAGTTCTTGTACGAATGTGACAGCTAGCTGATTCCGATGCCAATTGTCAGCCCATACGTGAACTGTCAAAATGAACACGATAGCGATCGCGAGCGAGCCAGGTAACAAGCCTAGTGGATCCATGGAAGCGACACCAGAACGGTTCATATTTTTTTCGAAAATGCTCCACCATCTACTAATAAAGAATTGAAAACTTAAAAAACATGCACGCACGCGCAGAAAATTTAAAACGTGCATAAAAAAATACGAAAAAAAAAACCAGAAATCTACAGTGTAAGATTGAAATTCAAAAGTAGTTCGCTCTCATAAAAAAACAGCCGTACAGTCGGCCTGCGAAAATGTTGAGCACGTCAGTACTTTGTCACAACACACTCTGATATATATTCAGTGGCGTAACTATAGGGTGGCAGGGGTGGCAAAATGCCAGGGGCCCCTAGCTCTACGGGGTAGAACTGGCTTGGTTTAGAGCACAGAAGGGACGCTCATGCACTTTATATTGAGGAAGGAGCCCCATCTGACGAATTTGCCGCGGGCCCCAGACGTTATAGTTATGCCACTGCATATATTACTTATTTATTACACATTGTCACACATTTGAAAGCTCGAAATGCGTAATAAATAGATCGAAATCAACAATGTTTTTTTAAATTCCAGATGTCAACATTTATACAGTCCTACTGTAAGTACGGTCAAGTGCAAAAATAAGTATCGATACCTATGAACTTCTCAAAAATGTGTCCCACGACCTTATTACGCCGGTGTAAGAGCGTATGGTACTTATTTTTGATACTTTGACTAGATACATATTATTACACTTGACTGTACAGAGTACAGACAACCAAGAAAGCGCTTATCCACTTTCTATGACAATATCTTACCAAAAAAAACCGGTTTTCGGATAGACATTGTAGCGATACAGAAATTTCTTGGGTAACCATACACAAGGTAAGAAGTACTAATATATACAAGTTTAGTATAGAAAAATACGTTGAAAAACTCTTTTTTTTTTAAACTCACCATCACTGAGGACGACTTCGGGTTGACTCCGAACCGGCACCTGTTTGGTCTCTATTCTTAGCACGCGATGTTCTGAAAAATACAGACGAATACTATGTTAAATTTCTAAACGACACTGAAAATAAGAACAAATGGAAAAAACCGAAAAGCAAAGCTATGGCCGGGAATCGAACCGGGATCCAAGAAAAACAAAAGGCAGTCACCATGTTTTTAAATTTGGAATTATTCAAATGTCATTTGCATTTAAATAAGTGGCCAGTAATGTTATTTTTTCAACAAAAGGTTTTGAATTCTACGCCCGTGATACAAAAAGTAAATCGGGAAAAATGTGGGTGAGCGTGTATTTTCTTTATTATTTTGGCGTTTTGAAATTGAATTCAAAAGGTAATTACTATTTTTAAATTGTCAATTAACCGGCATGTTTTTAAGCTTATTGGCAACTAGGCGGTAGTGTATTTTTTTTTTCACCATGAGAGCTGAAAATTCGATCAATGTATCGATCAATAAATCGTATGTAGTCTCACAGAAATAGTAATGCCTATCTGATAACAGAAGTACTCAAGAATATTGAGCAAAAAAAAAAATTGAAAAAGTTACCTTCAAATGGTGCTATGATCAAAACATTGAACAAGGGTGTTCGTTTTCGAAAAAAAACCTAAGTCCGAATATCTCGGAAACCGTGCAACTTTTACTAAACCTATTAAAGCTTTATTATAACGCCCTAAGTGCCCTCTATCCACAGTACAAGGATTATCCACTCGTTACCTAACACCCTGTATATCTTTGCCCTTGACTGTACGACACGTTCGATAGCTGCATTATTCAATTTTATGGTATGATAAATTCTCATCCAAATGAATAGTTTTCTTAAATAAACTATTGGTAAACATGGACACACTGCGCAATACGCTCTTGGCATGTTTAAAACGAAAAGACCGCACTGTCTGGGCGCGCGCAGCAGACGGCCGCTCGTCTCAACGCGGCGCTCGCGACTGCCGGCACCGCGAGGTCCGCTTAAGGGCCTTGTAGAAGCGCGCGTCTGTGTGCGTGCGTTCCAACCGTTTTGTTCGTAGTTTCCTTACTAATTTAGCTTATATAGGGTGAAATTTTGGACGTGATACAAAGTCGATGTTTTCGATACATCTCTGAAGGACTAAAAAGCTCTGCTTATTACCACTAATAATGATAATGATTATTACCACTCTGTTTGTTATTTACACCAAAATAATACATAAGAGCTAGGGATTTAAGTTATTTGCGATGTTGACATTACTCGTATTATTTGACATTATCCACTAGATGTTAATTACAGCGATAAAACCTTTCAAGTGTCAAATGTAGGGTAGCAATACTTTCAGTTTCTGAATTATTTTTTTTGTTAGGAAATTATCAACATTTAATTCAGATAAATTAATTATACAGCATCTGCTGAGCAGGAAACACGTAATTTGTATCACGTTCAAAATTTCACCCTGTATATATACCTACTGTCGCTTGGCTATCACATCACATAAGTTGACTAGATACACATACCATCCCGCGACTCCTCCTCGGTCTCGGAGGGCGCGCTGGCCGGCGAGGTGATCTGCGCGGCGCTGATGGCCTCGGATTCGGACAGGTCCGTGTCGTCTGCAACAGGCAGACACACACATAAAACACCATTGTCATAACCAGCCAGAATTCACTCTCCACCTTCATGGCTTCGCAAGGGCTGCTTATTTTTTGTCAATGTTAACATTTAAGTGCCGGCGTTGTTCGATATGGTTACATACATAAATCACGTCTTGATCCCTTAAGGGGTAGACAGTGCCTAAGGTAACAAGACCTTAAGGCCACGTTTAGCGTGATTGCGGGCGTATAGGTGAAAAGTATTGATAGGTAAGGATGATCTGGTTAAAGTCTCGGGTTCACGGTGGATGCAAGCCGCTTCCAACCGAGGCAGCTGGAGGTCTGCGGGGGAGGCCCATGTCCAACAGTGGACGTCCTATGGTTCACATGATGACGATGATGATACTGTTTGATTTACTGGTAGAAGCTATATCTCTACCCTCTCCGTTTAAAAAAAAACAACACCAACAAAAAAGAGTGTGTTGCTGTGTGTGTGTTGGTGTGCGTGTGTTGGTTTGTCTGTGTTGGTATGTGTGTGTTTATGTTGGTGTGTTTGTGTGCGGTGTGTGTTGGTACGTGCGGTGTGTGTGTAGGTGTGTTTGTGTTGGTGTGCGTGTATTGGTTTATGTGTGTTGGTATGTGTGTGTTTATGTTGGTGTGTTTGTGTGCGGTGTGTTGGTAACGTGCGGTGTGTGTGTTAGTACGTGCGGTGTGTGTGTGTGTTGGTGTGTGTTTTTATTTGTGTACGTATGTTGGCGTGTACGGTGTGCGGTGGGTGTGTTTGTGTGCGTTGTGTTGATGTGTGTGTGTTTTTGTGTGCGGTGTGTGTGTTAGTACGTGCGGTGTGTGTGTGTGTGCGTGCTCACAGTCGGGGCGGGCGCGGCGCGCGACGAGGCGGCGGTACTCGTCGATGTCGCTGTCGGTGACGTGCTCGAACGGGTTGCGGGCGTAGTGTGTGTGTGTGTGTGTGTGTGCGTGCTCACAGTCGGGGCGGGCGCGGCGCGCGACGAGGCGGCGGTACTCGTCGATGTCGCTGTCGGTGACGTGCTCGAACGGGTTGCGGGCGTAGTGTGTGTGTGTGTGTGTGTGTGCGTGCTCACAGTCGGGGCGGGCGCGGCGCGCGACGAGGCGGCGGTACTCGTCGATGTCGCTGTCGGTGACGTGCTCGAACGGGTTGCGGGCGTAGTGTGTGTGTGTGTGTGTGTGTGCGTGCTCACAGTCGGGGCGGGCGCGGCGCGCGACGAGGCGGCGGTACTCGTCGATGTCGCTGTCGGTGACGTGCTCGAACGGGTTGCGGGCGTAGTGTGTGTGTGTGTGTGTGTGTGCGTGCTCACAGTCGGGGCGGGCGCGGCGCGCGACGAGGCGGCGGTACTCGTCGATGTCGCTGTCGGTGACGTGCTCGAACGGGTTGCGGGCGTAGTGTGTGTGTGTGTGTGTGTGTGCGTGCTCACAGTCGGGGCGGGCGCGGCGCGCGACGAGGCGGCGGTACTCGTCGATGTCGCTGTCGGTGACGTGCTCGAACGGGTTGCGGGCGTAGGGCGCGCTGTACACGGTGGCGTTGTGCTGGTGGCCGCGCTGGATGATGCCCTTGGACGCGGCACCCATCAGCACCTGAACACGAACAATACACATGGTTCAAAAGAACTGATACTAAAATTAATGCGAGTGACACTTTTTTCTAAATTTTTACGACCGTCTATCGCGTGTCGCGTTACAAGCAGACGCGGAGTGGGGATAAAGCGACAGGCGCTCGGCAGCAGCCAATATGGCGGCGCCCGTAGCCCGCATCAGCTGACCGTGCAGCGTTTACATTTCCGAAAATCCGATTTTGTATGTCTATTTTTCATGTTCATGTTTTTTTTTTGTTTTACCTTGTTTATTTTCTATTAAATTGTGTATATTATCTTATATTTGTGTGTCTTGCAAAAAGGAATAAATTTCTTTTTTCTTTCTACATGAAAAAGCAGTTTGAGTCAATAGATCCACTGAACCAACTGAACGAAATAAACGAAGAGTGATATATATCTTTGAGAGCGAAATACATGAATCAATCTTTTCCCTTCAGTGACATGTTTCGCGCATCTCTAACACCTGCACGAGCGTGTGCGCGTGCGCACTCACCACGTGGTCGCCGGTGTGCGTGTTGGCGGCGTCCTCGCCCAGCAGCTTGCTGGCCTCGTCCCACGTGACGCCCTCCAGGATGTGCGACTGCGGCCGGCGCTGACCTGTGTGTGTGTGTGTGCACTCGCGCGTGCGCACTCACCACGTGGTCGCCGGTGTGCGTGTTGGCGGCGTCCTCGCCCAGCAGCTTGCTGGCCTCGTCCCACGTGACGCCCTCCAGGATGTGCGACTGCGGCCGGCGCTGACCTGTGTGTGTGTGTGTGCACTCGCGCGTGCGCACTCACCACGTGGTCGCCGGTGTGCGTGTTGGCGGCGTCCTCGCCCAGCAGCTTGCTGGCCTCGTCCCACGTGACGCCCTCCAGGATGTGCGACTGCGGCCGGCGCTGACCTGTGTGTGTGTGTGTGCACTCGCGCGTGCGCACTCACCACGTGGTCGCCGGTGTGCGTGTTGGCGGCGTCCTCGCCCAGCAGCTTGCTGGCCTCGTCCCACGTGACGCCCTCCAGGATGTGCGACTGCGGCCGGCGCTGACCTGTGTGTGTGTGTGTGCACTCGCGCGTGCGCACTCACCACGTGGTCGCCGGTGTGCGTGTTGGCGGCGTCCTCGCCCAGCAGCTTGCTGGCCTCGTCCCACGTGACGCCCTCCAGGATGTGCGACTGCGGCCGGCGCTGACCTGTGTGTGTGTGTGTGCACTCGCGCGTGCGCACTCACCACGTGGTCGCCGGTGTGCGTGTTGGCGGCGTCCTCGCCCAGCAGCTTGCTGGCCTCGTCCCACGTGACGCCCTCCAGGATGTGCGACTGCGGCCGGCGCTGACCTGTGTGTGTGTGTGTGCACTCGCGCGTGCGCACTCACCACGTGGTCGCCGGTGTGCGTGTTGGCGGCGTCCTCGCCCAGCAGCTTGCTGGCCTCGTCCCACGTGACGCCCTCCAGGATGTGCGACTGCGGCCGGCGCTGACCTGTGTGTGTGTGTGTGCACTCGCGCGTGCGCACTCACCACGTGGTCGCCGGTGTGCGTGTTGGCGGCGTCCTCGCCCAGCAGCTTGCTGGCCTCGTCCCACGTGACGCCCTCCAGGATGTGCGACTGCGGCCCGGCGCTGATCTTGTCCGCGCGCCGGTTGTCCTTGATCTGGAAAGTTTCAATTTCAATAAGCTCCCGCCAAAAACTTCACAAACAAAAGCTTCTTTTGCCGACTCTACTTGTAGAGTTTTGTTTTACTGTTGTTATAATAAAATTATTTTTCTAGTTACCTTGGTTTTTATTGTCTCGCAAAAGGTGAGAAAAGTATTGTATACTCCTCGGAGATAAAACTGTATATGTCTTGGGTGCGCTTAAATGCTTCGCTCCACTCAGGACTCAATCTTAACTCATAACACCCTCGCTGAACTCGAGAATTAAATCTAGAGTCCTTTGCTGCGCTCAGGATTCAATATCGCGCCCGTGACATAATACAGTGCTTTATCCCCGAGGTGTACAATCTACTATTAAAGACAACAAATGACAAAAAAAGACATACCTGCTGCTGCAGTGCCTTGAACTCCTTAGGGTTGGTATTCTTGGGCACAAACTGTAGTGTGTCAATCTTAACCGGCGTGCTCGAGTGCGCCGGCGAGCCATCCTGCACCCACTGCCTCACCACACAAGGTCGAATTCACATCGCCACGCGCCGACCAATCAGAGCGCGCGATTAACGACCAATCAGCGTCGAGCATCGAGTGGGGAGAAAAAAGTTCGCCATTAGTAAAAATGTTGCCAGTTTCTAAACAAGGGTTAGTTGGAAAAGGTGTTTTGAGAATAGAATAAATAAAAGTGCTCGAATGGTTTTGGTGGGTAGCAACGGCTTGTTGTTTGGTAACATACGAGTGTGTACAGTATTTTTTTTAAAACGAAAAACGGCCGAGATCTCATGCAAAGCCTTCCATGCTTTTAAAAAGAGCCCTAAAGTTGCTGTAGTATTTTTCAATTTTGGTAATTCGAGATTTTGAAAAAAAAAAGAAAAAACTATAAAAATGGAAAGGTTTTTTTTTCCATTATTTTATCATTAAATTAGTAAAGCGGAATGTGCATCAGGGGTTAACTAAAAAAAAATCTTTTATATCGCTTAAAATAAATTTTTCAATTTAGATCAATAAAAAAAAAAACCTATAATTTTTCAAAAGACGAGCCTAGCTCTAATTTATAAAATTTATCAGTTCTTGAAAAACCAACAACGCCGAATTTCACAGCATTTTTTTTCGAAAGTGTAATTAAAAAAAAAAAAAAAAAGGACGGTTTGAAATTAAGGAACAGGTCGTGCATGGGGTCTCCTAACACACAGACATACATAGACAACGCATGTACCACTATCTAGCCTAACCAAATATCCAGAATTGGTGCAAAGTGCGTTAAACTAGCAAGCGGCACACAAGTTAAAACCACCTACATAACAAGCTATCTCGCTCGTACATGCGTTATCTATTTACCTTAAAGTCTGTAGTTATTTAGTGGCAACATTTTTACTCAAAAGTGAACTTTTCCCTACACTGTACATACTCGAGTGTTACCAGGGTTATGAAATGCAATTGATTCTTTTTTTAAACTTAGTAAAAGCTTTATATAAAGTTAAAATACATGTTAATATATAATCAAGATATCCGGTCCAATCTGGTTCTTATTCTTCTTAACGCCTGATTCAATAAAATAGCATACAACGAACTTTTAAAACTTGATGCTAATTTACAGCATAGATATAGTAACACACCAATTTTGAACGTGTAAAAAATATGTCCATGACCAAACCAATACTTTGCGGCCACATTTTAAACAATCATTATAGACAAAAAAAATACACTTCCCAATTCAAACATTTAAAATACGAACCCAACACAGAAAACCGCATCACAATCGGTCGAACCGTTCTAGAGCTAACTTGAAACACTCGTTGGCACACAAACACACAAAACCTCTCAAACCTAAACACATATACAATCTCCGTTTCGTCGTCGGTAAAAACGTTCAGAAACAGATGATCCCCCACCTCTTTTTTACACGAAAAAAAAAATTAATATACAATTTATACAATTAAAATAGTTCTAAAATCACATTTTGTATCAACACACATACATAAGAACCAGAAAGACCGAAATATACATAAGATCCTTGACGCCACCAAATTAACCTAGAATATGACCAACACGTTAAAAAGAAAGAAGCGAGATGGAGAAACTAAACCGACAGGCGAGAAAGAGAGGCAAGAACCCCAAAGAATAATTCTAAATACTTATTCTAGTTGCAAGAACGCTCGCTAAAGCTAAGGGATTAAATTTCGAAACGTCACTGAAAATTAGAAAACATAGAAAAATTCAAAGTAAAGCTATGGCCGGGAATCGAACCCGGATCCTCATCGCCGTGACGCGTGCTATACCCCCACACCACCCATAGCAGGTGGGTAAGCCTTCGAATTTTTCTATCTGTTACCAGCTGTCACGTGACCTTGTTCCTATGCAATTAAGACACACATCTATCTATGTTCCAAATTTCATCCAGATCTGTCCAGCCGTTCTGGCTTGAAAGAGTAACAAACATCCGTCCATCCGTCCATACTTACAAACTTTCGCGTTTATAATATTAGTAGGATATATTTCATTGAAGGGACTAATCGCCATACTACATCATATATTATGTATTTTCACTACTTAGTATATTAATATATATTCTAAATTGCACCACCTGCCCAAATCTGTACTTTTCTCCAGTCTATTACGGTTGCCTGAAAATTTTCTATTTGTATATCTATACATTATGCTGAGTGGGGCCCATTTTACACCATATCGGTACTATTCCTAAGTATATTGTATTTCTTCCTATTATACATATATCTACGTGTATCGAATGTGTGTAAATAAATGTTTCTCTCTCTCTCTCGCTCTCTCTCAATAATATCGTAAATATAACCGAAACATTGTTGTTTCGCTTTAGCCAAGTCGCCATGGAGTATATACATCCGTATTTGCAGAAGTTTCCTTTTCTGATTGTATATAATAAAAAAAAATTAAATATTTTTCCATGCTGGTCTGGGAGTAAAGAAAAAACATTGAATGTACCAGTTGCCTCTCTTCCCGGGCAGGTAAAAGCCCATCGCAATGCGCGAAAGTGTCGGGAATCATGTTATAGGCGATGCGGCTAGCAACCCATCACTATTTCAATTCCCCATTCCACCTATACGCCCACAATCATGCTATACCTTTAGGTCTTGTTGCCTTAGGCTCTATCTACCCCGTAAGGATAAAACGTGATTAGTATGTACGTATTCCTAACACAAATACCGAGCGTCCTTGCACCAAATTAAGTATTTAAAAAAGAAGTGTAGGTACTTATATAAAAAAAGATAAAAATTCTGACACAAAATAATGATTTACCTCGTCGTTGTTAGCGTCCACCCACTGCAAAACATTATTATATTAGTCACAAAAAAAAACGTTTAAACAAAACAAAGTTATACAAAAAAAAATCAAAAGCATTTCAGTGTGAGAAGCCATTGAAACATTATTCATTTATATATTTTATTGATTTGTAAACATATATAACTCTATAAGCACAATTTATATTAAAGCGAAACACCGATTAAAAAAAAACATATTTTTTAAAAATCTTAAATCAATCCCTGTTCATTGTAGGGTGACAAAGATATTAGAAATCGGTTATTTTTTTTTTTAGATAAAAACTTCAAATCATACACACAATAGCAATAAGCATTTATATTATTTTATATTAAAACACCTTTTATATATTAATATCTGAATAAAATATCTTTGACTAACTTAAATGATTTCGATGATCTTTTTATACAAAAAAAGTTATAATGACTTTCAGCTTTTGAGCCATTTTGAGCGCACACTCTATGACATAGCTATTTTTGTATTTATCATATAAATAGACAAACTACTTTATTACAAGGAATGTGGTTATAATGAGAATAGACACATTTTTTCTACACATAATCCGAAAAATATAGAAAAAAGTATACAAATCTGAAAATAAAGCAAAATACCCAGCCCGGTTAGAATAAAAATCCTAACAAAACTAAAAAAAAAACTGGAATGTCCTATAAAAAATAACTTCATAGTCATCCCGATTGTGACGTTATATTATAAAAATAGGCAATATATTCAACCAAGTCACATTTAAATTCAAAAATATTGACACCCAAACGCAAAATTTAATATTTTAAACCTACTAATATGCATTTTTCAATAATATCGACCCAAAGGAGCAGCAATTTATAATCAAAATTTACAAAAAAACTTTGGCAAATATAAAAATTCTTTCAATCAAATTAGAGTAACCAGCGTTCTATATAAATTAGGATAGTCCCTCCTACGGCATTTCTATTCTTTATCATTCACTTTCGATTGACACTTCCTCCGTTGATTTTTAAAAGAAACTAGCTTCAGCACTGAAAACCACGTCTCTACCACAGAGAAGGCAAACGTGCCAGTGGTACCTTATAGTAAGTAAACATTGCACATGTGCCAGCCTAGAGGCCATTTACTTCACCACCACGTCTACCACGAGACGTGGTATATTGCCGTCTTTCTCTAACTGTTCGTACGAAAGAGAGACGGGTAGTCCTCGCGCGCGTTGGGGCCGTCGCGCAAGAAATTTTGATTTTAACGACAGAATAAAAATGTCAATTCATCGCTTATATGCATTTCATGTTATTCTTAGATTAGGAGACAGTCCAGTGCTAAGTCTAGGCATTTTAAAAATCAATGGCTACCCCCAACTTAACCATTCAAAGTTCAAAATGTCGAATGCCAATGTTCATACTCATTTATTAATAATAATTGGGAATAGATGATTAATTTAATAGTGCTTGATGATTTCTCTATTGATAGGAATAACCGTCCTTAGCTACAGCATAAGAATAAATAAGAACATAGTAGAACGGAAACTCCCGCTCCGGCCGGACGCAAGGTCACGATATTAGAGTACCCGTTAAGCGGGTATTCCAGTCGGGCTGCCACGGCCGGCGTCGCCGCACGCGCGTATGCCTGCTTGCGCGCTCCGTACCTACCTTCGTATTGGAATCAAATAACAATGGCGTCAAGTTATTGTGGTACCTAATGATTTATAAATCTCATATTTTGTAAAACTAGAATAATATACCTAATGATTTCAATATCTTTAGACGTAAGTAATATTTAACAGTAAGGAACCCTAGCAACACGCCTCGACGACAGAGGGGTGTAACGATGTGAAGGGGGAAGTAGGTATACTAATGGCGGCGTTTTGGACGCGTTCAAAAGAGACTCCGTTCTACTCTGTTATTAGTTATTCTTATGGCTTACAGATTTTTATATTTTAATGATTATCAATGATGAGCTTTTGACATTAATTATACCCGAATCCCGAACGCCATTCTAAGACCTGACAGACTGTACAGACTGTCGTTTTGTTTCTGGGTCACCAATGAACTTGACATCCGACATTTTAACACTTTGAACAGACGCTTCCCAGAACCCACCGTAACTCGGCGCCTAATGATACTACTCCGCCTCGACCCTCAGATATTCTACCTTGGTGATCTTCTTCGGATCGTTGGTGCCTGTCTCCAGGACCTCGACCTTCTGGTAGACGTTGGGGGAGTTCAGCCAGCGAGTGCGCTCGCCGGTCTTGCCGTAAGTGCCTCTCTTCCATATCCTGGTAACAGTAACAGACTTGTCATTTATTGTTAATTGTTTTATCTCCAGACGCCAGCCGTCTATCTCCAAGTGCAAGCGGCGCACTGCTGCTTGGCGGCAGGACTGAACGGTACGTACCCTTGGCGGTACAGCTCCTCCTCCTCGAGCAGATAGCCGAGCGAAGACACAGCCGGCGGCACTTCCACGTCATTCTTCGGTTTCGGCACTTCGTTCTGCAAAAATAAAAATAAACTTGAGATTTTTTTCTTACCAACGAATTTTCCGCAGACGAAGAATGCCATTCGTGAGTTCCACCTAGACAGTTTAAAAATAATATAAACATAACCGATAATTTTAACTTTCATAGGTTTTCTGTCAAATATACGTTAAAATCGTTGGTTATCCGCGTATCTAACAAAAGTAGGCAATACAATTAAGATTTCCCGCCAACGAACATAAAATCCTGATTAGAATACACCAGTTCAAACCAGTATAAAGTTGGGTGTTGTGCAGATACGCAGTATTTACTAGTGCTAGTTACTTGGATTTGCACTATGGGTGTTGTGTATACGCAGTATTTACTAGTGCTAGTTACGTGGTTTTTCACTACGGGTGTTCTGTAGATACGCAGTATTTACCAGTGCTAGTTACTTGGATTTGCACTATGGGTATTGTGTGGATACGCAGTATTTACCAGTGCTAGTTACTTGGATTTGCACTATGGGTGTTGTTTAGATACGCAGTATTTACTAGTGCTAGTTACTTGGATTTGCACTATGGGTGTTGTGTAGATACGCAGTATTTACTAGTGCTACATTCGTGGTTTTGCACTATAGGTGTTGTGTAGATACGCAGTATTTACTAGTGCTAGTTACGCGGCATTGCACTATCCCCGAAGATGTCTTTGGGTAGAGCTGGTGGCGGTAACTTGATGAGCGGATGCCAGTAGGTGGAGCTGTACCTGAACAGTTCTGACTCGGCCAAGCCGCGTGTTGGCGGTGCCCTGGTGGCTGGTGGTACCTTGATCAGCGGGTGCCGGTAGATGTAGCCGGTGCGGAAGCCGGCGTTGTCGAGCATGCGCATCAGCGCCTCGAACTCCTCGCCGCCCACGCGCCATTTTGTATCGCCGGCCGGCGCCGTACGGGACTGCTCGTAGATCTATGGACAAACAAAGCATGTGGGTTAACACTAGCTTTTCTGATGCCTGCACTTGCGACATGAAACCGACCACAAAAAATAGTGTCAAATTTGTGAGTTCAATGTCATAAAACATAATTTGCAGGTCCGTGGGGTCCCTAGCGCTATTAGCCTCGTCAAAGATATTTCGAAGAGGCTAATAGGCGCTACGGGTGACCGCAGAGCTGGCAGCTTCCTTGGACAGCATATTAGTATTGCTGTCCAAAGGGGGAACGCTGCCAGCGTCTGTGGTATGCCACGGGGGCCCCTCCTATTACAAATTAATCAAGAATTTTACTTCTTGATTTTTTCCATTCATTTTTACGGTTTTACCCGTTAGAAATTCGATTGTAACTGTACAGTCTTTCACGATGTCATTCATCCATATTTAAACCAAATTTTAAGTCAATCCGACCAAACCATAGAAGATTTCCTACCCACAAAGACTATCATGACCAGTAGGCTTATTGTCTAACTCGCTCGCAATCGCCATCGTGTTCATTTTGACAGTTCTTGTATGAATGTGACAGCCAGCTGATTTTGATGCCAATTGTCAGCCCATACATGAACTGTCAAAATGGATACAGGCTACCAGGCTACCAGAATACAATGCGACAATTGGACGTGGGTAAAAGTTCAAATACAATTGATTAATGATTAAAGCCAGACAGACACACGTGAGAGTAAATAATTGGCATTGTTCATTTTTTTTAGTATGCTCCAATTCGAAAACCATTTCGAGGAAACCACCATTTATCCGATTTATCTTGTCCGATTTCAAAAATACTTTATGATTGCAGATATTTTTGTAAAAGTACTTTGAACTTTGTTTGACCGAACGACCCGGTTTTTAGACAGAATCCAGCATCGAATGTATGCCACAAAAATGAAAAAAAAAAAGTTTAGCTATGGCAACTGTCACGTGTCACTGTCAAATCGACAAAACCATAGACAAAGCCGTTTTTTTTTATAGCCAGCCGAACGAAGGCGATTGGGATTCTGTCTAAAATCACGAATTATCAAACAGCGTAAAAATATTTATTATTAATTAACAAAGCTACGTAAAAGCATAATATAAAAATTAGTTGCTTGAAATAGTCCATTTTATCAAATAAAGGTGTTAAAGGCACAGCTTAAAAAAAATGAACAATGCCAATTGTCAGCCCATACATAAACTGTCAAAATGGACACAGGCTACAGGGTACCAGAATACAATGCGACAATTGGACGTGGGTAAAAGTTCAAATACAGTTGATTAATGATTAAAGTGAGAGTAAATAATTGAGGCCAATCACAGCTGCACCTTGGAGGTGGCAGAAACCCCTGGAGGCTAGCTGATGCTGTGCTCACCTTGAGCCTGGTCTCGGCGTCGAGCGGGCACAGCTCGTCGAGCGGCATCGACGCCAGCCGCAGCTGCACCTCGCAGGCGGCGGTGAGCTGGCGCGCCTGGTGGAAGGCCTCCTCGAGGGAGGCGCCGCAGCAGAGCGCGCCGGCGCCCGGCAGCAGCAGCACCTTGGCGGAGGGGCCGAGCGCGCGGACCAGCTTCTCGTGCTCCTCGTTGTCAAGAAGGCCTGGAGGGGATGCAGGGTCCATCAGATATCTTATAATCGATTAGACTTCTATTATCGAAACCAATCCTTATCGCCTTTGCAAACAAACGTTACTCAAGTGCAAGATGGTCACAACAAATTGAAATTTATGCATACATACATACATACATTAATCATGTCTTAATTTATCCCTTACGGGGTAGACAGAGGCATTTTTTTTTAACGTGTGGAAAATGCGCCTTATGCATTCCCGCGCTCGGGGCAGCAACGGGGGTATGACGGGCTTTCCAACTCGCCGCTGCCTTCCCTATGGAAGGAAGGGAGAGGCCTACCGTCTAAACACACACGTTCCCTCCAGGTCATGAACCGTGAGCGTTGCGGGAGCACTAGGTGTCACCGCGACGCCCACTGGCCGCCCCGGGATGGGGCAGATGGCAACGGCATTGTGAGTGCGGGTTCCGGATTCCCCGCCCTCCGCGGGGCAGACAGAGCCTAAGGTAACAAAACCTTAAGGCCACGTTTAGCATGATTGAGGGCTTATAGGTGGTAAGGGGAATCAAATGATTATTATATTTTCATTTTATACTAACTTTGACTTATATGTTTACAAAAGTGGTAAAAGCCCATCGTAGGAATCATGTTACAGGCGATGCGGCTAGCAACCCATCACTATTTCCCATACGTCCACAATCACACTAAACGTGGCCTCGGTCTCGTTTTTGGTAAACGCTCTGGTGGCACTCACCGTACGGCACGCGGTGGTACGCCACGTCCCCGACGAGCGCCGCCTCGTGGCACAGCGGCAGCAGCCCGCGCTTGGTGCTCGACACTGCCAGGGTCGGCGGCGAGCGCAGGTGCAGCACGCAGCGCAGGTCCGGCCGCGCGGCGTGGACGGACGCGTGGAGGGAGAAACCTGAAATGGAATGAAATGTTTATTTATGGGTTTTGGGGGGGTGGTCGAGCCGAATCTTACTACATCTCACTTGGGGGTCTTGGCAAATATCACGTAATTTTTTTTAGCAGAAAATGGTGTAAAACTGCGTGAAAATTAAGTTAAATTAAAGTTGAATTAATAATTTAAGATAACAGCAATATTTGCAAATACTAGTCCTTGCTAGTCTTAAATAAAAGTAATTAAACAAATTGTGTTAGGTAAATCCAATACTTTTATACCCAAAGTATACAAGTTTTGAAAAATCTCACGTGAGATTGGGGTAGGGGGGGGGGGGGGGTTTAAAAAATCCTTAAAAATGCCTCGCGTATTGAATGGACGCCTCCTAAGCCTGCAGGGATTTATTTCGCCGAGCCTCCCTGAACCACAAATTTTCATGATATCCCTAGGGGAGGCGTGCCCCCCCGGCACGAGTCCTGCTTTAGACGAACCTTCGACTTCAACAGGATAACTGCCGGCACTGAACTCCTGTGTTACGCCAAGACTACACAGCACGTGGCTTAGGGGGCGTTCAAGTATTACGTAAGCGCTTGAGGGGGTTGGGAGGGTCTTGCTTTGCTTATTTTTGATGACATGCTGGGTGGGAGGTCGATCTGGTGATTACGTCAGCAGTTTCGATTCGAATTGCTGCTCACGAGTCAGTAAAAATCAGAATCCATTAAAAGAAACATGGGAAAAAGGTAAATAATTGTAAAAAAATCTGCTTACGTAATACTTGAATGGCCCTTACAAGCTGGAACAAGTCTCCAGTCGTGAGCCACTAACCTTCGACATTGACAGGGAAGTTGGTGGTGCCCTGGTCCTGCACGACGCCCTGCATGTCCACCTTGACCAGCGAGGAGGCGGTCACCTCGTGCGGCAGCAGCCCGCGCGGCGTGGTCAGCACCTGCTCCACGGCCGTGTTGAGGCGGGCTGTGATCTGTCCGTTGATGCCTGCTGCGAGACACGGTCATTATTACACTAACCTTCGACATTGACAGGGAAGTTGGTGGTGCCCTGGTCCTGCACGACGCCCTGCATGTCCACCTTGACCAGCGAGGAGGCGGTCACCTCGTGCGGCAGCAGCCCGCGCGGCGTGGTCAGCACCTGCTCCACGGCCGTGTTGAGGCGGGCTGTGATCTGTCCGTTGATGCCTGCTGCGAGACACGGTCATTATTTAAAAAAAAAAAAAAAAAAAACTCTTTATTGCCAAAGTACAGTTGTGACAGTCAAAAAACATCAACGGACATTTTTCCCAAAAATGTCCATTAAAGTCGTCATTGTTAACTACATATCAGAACAGGAAGTTGATTGTTGCCGGTCAGTCCAAAAAAAAAAAAAAAAAACATTACTGTTGCGCTAAACTCGACAGTAATGTTGCATACAAATTCCATTACTGTCTAGTTATTAACTTTTTAAAAATGCAAATCACCATTATAAAATAAAGGCACAAGACTTAAAACATCAAATTAAAAAAAAAAAGCTAGTACGACAACGTGTCTAAAATAGCTTTAGGTGTTCTGGGTAGAAAAATACACTCTTCAAATGCCATTGATAGAAAAAGGTGGCAAAGCAAAACAATTTTCACTATTTTATTTTCATTTATTTTTGTTGTTGTTTTATTTTCGATTTTTGAGAAAAGCATTAACCTTGCCTCGGCCAGAATAGCATTGCTGGCTTCGTATTATTAAACGGACTCGCAAGCTCGTCCGTTCAAACCAATACTCAGCCAGCAATTGCCTAGTTCCTGGCCTAGACAGTAATGAACTATTACTATTGTGGGACTTAATTGCTAAAAGAAAGCTGATTTAGTCACCGGAAAATTATTTATTTATATGCCAAACAAACACTGTGGTAGCAAAGTGGTTTGACTTATGGCCTCTCAAATTTACGATAAGCTTTTCGCTGTCAAGGAAACATCGTGAGGAAACCTCCACTCAACTGCGAAGCAATTAATAATTACTCACTCTGAGTCCAGCCGAAGAGATCCACAAGCCGGTAGCAAGCTGCTAGCTTGCACCGCAGTATCTTCTCTCCCTTTTCATAGCCGAAACCCTCGATGCCGCGAATGTCGTTGATGGGCAGCACGCAACTCGGACTCTGCAATCAAAGGGAAATCTACATCAGTGCATACATACATATATCACGTCTTTATCCCTTGTGGGGTAGACAGAGCCTAAGGTAACAAAACCTTAAGGCCACGTTTAGCATGATTAAGGGCATCGCCTAAAACATGATTCCTAAGACTTTCGGCCATTCCCTCGATGGGCTTTTACCATCTGCGCGGGAAGAGAAGCGACTGGTAAATTCTATGTTTTTTTCTTTACTCCCAGACCAGCATGGAAGAATCAGTGGCCAGTTATATAACAAATACACCATCTTATAAGTAGGTAGCGGGGTGCGAGTTCGTTTTTGGAATCGTCCGGGGGGAAAGCAGTGTTTTTGGTTCCGGTGCACCCTGGGCATCGGTTAATGATTTCCTGGCAGATCCTGAGATATCATTATCCGTTGGCGCCGATTTGAAGGGTCTTTTGACCATGTTCTAGCGTAGGTACAACGTTACCGACATTTTGTCACAATTACTTTGACATTGGTGAAATCATCGCATCGATCGACGGGGCCATAATTAAAATAAAAAACCGGCCAAGTGCGAGTCGGACTCGCGCACGTTTGCTACAACTCATATTAATAACCTAACCAAAAAATTTCATTTTATATTAAACCCTTTTTGCTGACTGTACCTTTTTGTTGACTGTACTTGCATTGTCATTCGTCCTACATATATATGAACCAAATTTCAAGTCAATCAGACCAACCGTTGAAGAGTTCCCTCATGCGGAGACGTTCCTGGCAGCTCCACCAGGATTCTACTACCAGATTATTGTATTGTCATCTGACTTACACAAGTATGCAAAATTTCAGCTCAATCGGATGAAGATATCTGCTTCAAAATTGAGTCGCGAGATTCCACCCGGACAAACATACATACATAAATACGTTGTATTTATGTTAATAAATAGATCTTAACTGCACATCTTGCAATAGAGGCATCTAAATCTAGCAACCAATTTATGGTCTTTCGAAGCTGGATCTATTGGTCCTTCGAGCCGGATCCAATGGTCCTTCGAGCCGGATCCAATGGTCCTTCGAGCCAAACTAACGGTTCTCACTACACCTTACGCCTGCCCTTACCCTGAAGGTGCCGGTGTGCAGCCGGCCGCCGACCATCTCGCGTATGCGCTGCAGCAGCGGCGCGTCCCCGCCCTCGTGCATCTGCTGGTCCAGCACGCGCTCCAACTCCTCACGGAACAGCTTGGACGACATGAGCGCCTCGACACGCTTGCGACGCTCCATTTCGCGGACATCCTGGAAAACAATATAGCGTTATATTACTATGGATGGATATTGGAAAACTTGGCTTTTATTGTCCTAAAGAAACGTTTGATGGCCTGTAGCACATCCCAGGACGGTTGGAAAGAGCTTGTGCAACAGATGGCGCAACACCGTTCGAAAAGTAATTAACGTTTTTGAAAAGCTCCGAGTTTAAGGTCTCGGAGCAAAACATCTTCATAAAAGAACTGTCCAAAGCCTTCCTACACCTAACATTCATATCATACTCCATCGATGTTAATGTTACAAATATGAGAATGTAAAGATAATACAAACATTTAATAAACAAGATGGAAAGTAAAAGTATCACCATCTTCGAGATTATCGATTCCTGGGGAATAAAATTTGGTGCGACTTTAAACGAATGTGATTTTTCTATATTTTTTAGTTGACCTGCCCACTCACGGGACATTATGTATATAGCCTACAATAATAAACTTTAACTGGACATTTGATCACTTATCACCAATCTTAACCCTGGCGTAATTCCGAGTAATAAACATTATCAGGCACTTAACAGTCTGAACACTCCACACCCTGTCACCCGGCGATAAACGGACCAACTGAACGATAAGTCGACGTCAAGAGGGTGCGAATGACGGCGTGTTGAAATCACTTTGGATTAAAGTAGCATAAGAGTACATTGTGTGTTAAGGGCGGCAAGTAAGGAATTACGATCGTGGCTCTAGTAGAAGCCCGTCGAAGACTCAGGGCTTTCTGAGGCGAGAATTTGGACTTAGAACGAGGTACAGTAAGGAGAAAATTTTGTGAACATCTTACAGAGCTAACGTAACTAAATCGCTCTTTGAGGTAATGAGGAGTGGATGGCACTTTTAGGTTCCGTCGCTCTGTATGGGTACTGTACTCACAGCGTCGATGTCGGCGGGGCGCTGCTTCATCCGCTCGTCCTCCTCCTCGGCAGACGCCGCGTTGCCGTTCGGCAGCGGCTCCGTCGCTGCGTCCGCAGTCGCTCTGTATGGGTACTGTACTCACAGCGTCGATGTCGGCGGGGCGCTGCTTCATCCGCTCGTCCTCCTCCTCGGCAGACACCGCGTTGCCGTTCGGCAGCGGCTCCGTCGCTGCGTCCGCCGTCGCTCTGTATGGGTACTGTACTCACAGCGTCGATGTCCGCGGGGCGCTGCTTCATCCGCTCGTCCTCCTCCTCGGCAGACACCGCGTTGCCGTTCGGCAGCGGCTCCGTGGCTGCGTCCGCCGTCGCTCTGTATGGGTACTGTACTCACAGCGTCGATGTCGGCGGGGCGCTGCTTCATCCGCTCGTCCTCCTCCTCGGCAGACACCGCGTTGCCGTTCGGCAGCGGCTCCGTCGCTGCGTCCGCCGTCGCTCTGTATGGGTACTGTACTCACAGCGTCGATGTCCGCGGGGCGCTGCTTCATCCGCTCGTCCTCCTCCTCGGCAGACACCGCGTTGCCGTTCGGCAGCGGCTCCGTCGCTGCGTCCGCCGTCGCTCTGTATGGGTACTGTACTCACAGCGTCGATGTCGGCGGGGCGCTGCTTCATCCGCTCGTCCTCCTCCTCGGCAGACGCCGCGTTGCCGTTCGGCAGCGGCTCCGTCGCTGCGTCCGCCGTCGCTCTGTATGGGTACTGTACTCACAGCGTCGATGTCGGCGGGGCGCTGCTACATCCGCTCGTCCTCCTCCTCGGCAGACGCCGCGTTGCCGTTCGGCAGCGGCTCCGTCGCTGAGTCCGCCGTCGCTCTGTATGGGTACTGTACTCACAGCGTCGATGTCCGCGGGGCGCTGCTTCATCCGCTCGTCCTCCTCCTCGGCAGACACCGCGTTGCCGTTCGGCAGCGGCTCCGTGGCTGCGTCCGCCGTCGCTCTGTATGGGTACTGTACTCACAGCGTCGATGTCGGCGGGGCGCTGCTTCATCCGCTCGTCCTCCTCCTCGGCAGACACCGCGTTGCCGTTCGGCAGCGGCTCCGTCGCTGCGTCCGCCGTCGCTCTGTATGGGTACTGTACTCACAGCGTCGATGTCGGCGGGGCGCTGCTTCATCCGCTCGTCCTCCTCCTCGGCAGACGCCGCGTTGCCGTTCGGCAGCGGCTCCGTCGCTGAGTCCGCCGTCGCTCTGTATGGGTACTGTACTCACAGCGTCGATGTCGGCGGGGCGCTGCTTCATCCGCTCGTCCTCCTCCTCGGCAGACGCCGCGTTGCCGTTCGGCAGCGGCTCCGTCGCTGCGTCCGCCGTCGCTCTGTATGGGTACTGTACTCACAGCGTCGATGTCGGCGGGGCGCTGCTACATCCGCTCGTCCTCCTCCTCGGCAGACGCCGCGTTGCCGTTCGGCAGCGGCTCCGTCGCTGAGTCCGCCGTCGCTCTGTATGGGTACTGTACTCACAGCGTCGATGTCGGCGGGGCGCTGCTTCATCCGCTCGTCCTCCTCCTCGGCAGACACCGCGTTGCCGTTCGGCAGCGGCTCCGTCGCTGCGTCCGCCGTCGCTCTGTATGGGTACTGTACTCACAGCGTCGATGTCGGCGGGGCGCTGCTTCATCCGCTCGTCCTCCTCCTCGGCAGACACCGCGTTGCCGTTCGGCAGCGGCTCCGTCGCTGCGTCCGCCGTCGCTCTGTATGGGTACTGTACTCACAGCGTCGATGTCGGCGGGGCGCTGCTTCATCCGCTCGTCCTCCTCCTCGGCAGACACCGCGTTGCCGTTCGGCAGCGGCTCCGTCGCTGCGTCCGCCGTCGCTCTGTATGGGTACTGTACTCACAGCGTCGATGTCCGCGGGGCGCTGCTTCATCCGCTCGTCCTCCTCCTCGGCAGACACCGCGTTGCCGTTCGGCAGCGGCTCCGTCGCTGCGTCCGCCGTCGCTCTGTATGGGTACTGTACTCACAGCGTCGATGTCGGCGGGGCGCTGCTTCATCCGCTCGTCCTCCTCCTCGGCAGACACCGCGTTGCCGTTCGGCAGCGGCTCCGTGGCTGCGTCCGCCGTCGCTCTGTATGGGTACTGTACTCACAGCGTCGATGTCGGCGGGGCGCTGCTTCATCCGCTCGTCCTCCTCCTCGGCAGACACCGCGTTGCCGTTCGGCAGCGGCTCCGTCGCTGCGTCCGCCGTCGCTCTGTATGGGTACTGTACTCACAGCGTCGATGTCCGCGGGGCGCTGCTTCATCCGCTCGTCCTCCTCCTCGGCAGACACCGCGTTGCCGTTCGGCAGCGGCTCCGTCGCTGCGTCCGCCGTCGCTCTGTATGGGTACTGTACTCACAGCGTCGATGTCGGCGGGGCGCTGCTTCATCCGCTCGTCCTCCTCCTCGGCAGACACCGCGTTGCCGTTCGGCAGCGGCTCCGTCGCTGCGTCCGCCGTCGCTCTGTATGGGTACTGTACTCACAGCGTCGATGTCGGCGGGGCGCTGCTTCATCCGCTCGTCCTCCTCCTCGGCAGACACCGCGTTGCCGTTCGGCAGCGGCTCCGTCGCTGCGTCCGCCGTCGCTCTGTATGGGTACTGTACTCACAGCGTCGATGTCGGCGGGGCGCTGCTTCATCCGCTCGTCCTCCTCCTCGGCAGACACCGCGTTGCCGTTCGGCAGCGGCTCTGTCGCTGCGTCCGCCGTCGCTCTGTATGGGTACTGTACTCACAGCGTCGATGTCGGCGGGGCGCTGCTTCATCCGCTCGTCCTCCTCCTCGGCAGACACCGCGTTGCCGTTCGGCAGCGGCTCCGTCGCTGCGTCCGCCGTCGCTCTGTATGGGTACTGTACTCACAGCGTCGATGTCGGCGGGGCGCTGCTTCATCCGCTCGTCCTCCTCCTCGGCAGACACCGCGTTGCCGTTCGGCAGCGGCTCTGTCGCTGCGTCCGCCATCGCTCTGTCAACAACACAAACCACGTTTAGAATGTATATCATAGGTAGTATAAAAAACGACACGGATAAATTTTGTTTGTCAAAGGCAAAGAAGCATTAACTACATTCAATTAAGAGCGTTACTGGGTCCTCTCCAGCACACAGTGTTCAAGGAAAGTATTTCCTACTTATCTCACCCTGACATACGCGTTTCATATCGCTCTTTCTCTTACACTGCCGACCTATGTCATGACACCTTGCACTCGCGATACAGACCCTGAGTCTAGTGCGAAGGCCGCTGTTTCACTTACCGCATAAAATGTCATCTACCTATCTCTATGTAACAATGTGTTCTTGTTATGCACTTTGTAACTTCTGTGGTGAAATAAAGTTTTCTTATTCTATGTGTAACTATGTATTACGTCTAAGTAATCTCTATATTGTTTTTATTTCCCGCGAATCGCAGACGAAGTTGCGGGCGACAGCTAGTGCAGAATAAAATGAGGCATAAACTATGTCAACATCAATATTTCATCCGATCCGTCACAGATTTCTAAAGAGCAGAGATAATGGCTTGTATACAGGGTTGCCGAATTTTGAGAAATCCCCCAAGTTACGGGAAATTTCACAATACATGGGGGGTTTATTGCGGATTCGCATCATTTGGGGAAAATTGTATCCTGTATGCTTAGAGTAAGTTTTCAATCGTATAATACGTCGAGATCTCATTTGCGGTAATATGTCAAACACTTGTCGTTTGGCGAGTTAGTGGCGCTGTTAATTTGCTCATAGTAATTGACACCTTTACGCGAATGCATACGAGATGTTTTCCGTGGCGAAAGCTCACACTAAAGGCTTTAAGGGATATGACTTAAATACTTAGTTGAGATTTATTTCATTGATTAAATTATTTTTGCTGTGAATTAGTGAAGGAATATGCAGGTTTTTCCTCCCAATTTGGGAGATTGGCGTCGATTTCACGGAAACTCGAAAGTTTAGACGCTGGCAACACTGGTATAGTAGCGTAGAATTGCACAGACTACGCCATCCCACGAGGTTGCGTATGCGCAGACGCCATTTCGGTTACGAAAAGAGAGGTTAAACCGGCGCAAGGGAAGAGGTACAAGCGGACACTGGAGTGGATTGATGAATGAAGATTAAACAGATCTCTATGGCGAGAAAGGGGGGATATTTAAGATTTTTTTACGCCAAATTCGCCGCGCTCAAGTGGGTTTTAGGAAGCTGTTGCGAAGACAGCAAAAATTTGCGGTAGCATTTGGAATGGGTGCGTTACAACGAGCACGTATGAAGAGATTGATGAATCTGAACTATTCCGAAGTCTTTCTTCGAATAATGACAAATTAACAAAATGACAACCTCACGGTAGTTTTAATTTAAAAGTTACTAATTCTATATTTACTACCTGCATCGATACATACCTACATGGCGAGCCCAGGATAACAAGACCTATAAGCTACGTTTAGCGTGATTATAGACGTATGAATGATGAACCGAAATACGTATGTCGGAATCGTACCAAATGGAACAAAGTAGTAGCTGCCTACCCTGTGGGAAAGAGTGTGACGTATAGGTGGAAAGAGTAAACAATATTTATTTAAAAAAACTAGATACGTACTTAACCACTAAATCAAACAAAACAAATCTTCTTTTTAATATGGCCCTATAGGTCGACGCGATGATTTCGCCTATGTCAAAGTAATAAATACAGTATTCAAAAATCTTGTGACAAAAATTTCGGCAACGTCGTACCGTAGAACACGGTTAAAAGACCCCCTCCTGTCCGGCTCTTAGCCAACGGATAACGATATCCCTCAGAACCTGCCAGGAAATTAACCGATGCCCAGGGTGCTCGAAAAGCACTGCTCTTCCCCTCGGACGGATCCAAAAACGAACCGCAGCTCTTGACCACACGCGTAGCTAACCCGACTCGCACCCCCCAAACAAATCTTAAAAGCAAATTTCTCTTTTACTGTAATGTCACACTGAATTGAATTTGACGACCAGATAGCCTAGTAGTTAGTGACCCTGACTATGAAGCTAGAGGTCCCGGGTTCGAATCCCGGTAGGGGCAGACAGTTGTATGATGAATACGAATGTTTGTGCCCGAGTCATGGATGTTGTATGTATTTATCTACATTATATAAGTATGTTTATCCGTTGCCTGGTACCCATAGTACAAGCTTTGCTTAGTTTGGGGCTGGGTCAATTGGTGTAGTTTGTCCCAAGATATTTATTATTTATTTATTATTTTAATTGACTCGAGCCGCTAGTGGCGTGGACCGCGGATAGCATTGGGTAATGGGCACTCATTAACTCCCCTGACTCAGCTCAGCGCTACATCCCGCCTAACAAAGATCCACTCACCCAGACCCACATACAGTACGATTGTGTACGATACGATTGCGCAATCTAAATCACTACAATCGAAATTTACACTCGAATATAGTTTTTAATGCGCCATCATTAAAACTTCTTCCACGCTGGTCTGGGAGCAAAGAAAAAACATAGAATATACCAGTTGCTTCTCTACCCGCGCAGATGGCAAAAGCCCATCGAGGGAATGGGCGAAAATCATAAGAATCATGTTACAGGCGATGAGGCTAGCAACCCATCACTATTTTGATTTCATTTTTCACCTATACGCTCACAATCTTGCTAATGTGGCTGTAGGTATCTGTTACCTTAGGCTCTGTCTACCCCTTAAGGGATAAAGACGTGATTTTTTTACCACTTTCGCGTGGTATTTTCACACATGTGCTTTCAAAAATCGGGCCCCTGTTTTTTGGACATCCTTCATTTTAACTGCCTTCTCTCGTCCCTGGTGAGCAGTAGATGTTCCACGGGAGTTTGTAACTGTGTCGTACAGACACATCATTCAAACAGATGACGCTTGGCAACAAAAATTCGCATAGTAACAAGGTCACGTGACAGCTAGTAACTGATAGAAAAATTGGAAGGCTTTACCCACCTGCTATGGGTGGTGTAGGGGTATAGCATGCGTCACGGAACGACGAGCTTACTCTACGGATTTTTCTGTGTTCTAATTTTCAGTGACGTTTAGAAATTTTGTTAGGACTACGGCAATAAGTCGACGACCGGATAGCCTAGTGGTTAGTGACCCTGACTATGAAGCTAGAGGTCCTGGGTTCGAATCCCGGTAGGGACAGACAGTTGTATGATGAGTACGAATGTTTGTGCCCGAGTCATGGATGTTGTATGTATTTAAGTATGTATTTATCTACATTATATAAGTATGTTTATCCGTTGCCTGGTACCCATAGTACAAGCTTTGCTTAGTTTGGGGCTGGGTCAATTGGTGTAATTTGTCCCAAGATATTTATTTATTTATTTATTTAATCCGTAGTTCTTTTACAAAATATCACGTGTCATAATACATATTATCTATGTATTTGTGGCGAGCCTTTAATTATTTTCGAGGAAGCATGGCTCGATAGCGGCGCAACATATAATTACACGCCCACATAGTAATATATTCAAAAGGGCCATTGAACTTTGATGAAAAATGAACTAAGCACGCACTGGGCTCGGTTATGGAGGGTTTGGTATCAAATTAATGATGGCGCAGGCCTACGAAAACTTTGACCACTTTAGGACTGTGTCAATTTAAATCACTACATATTGTACTAAGTCCTCTGACATTCGGGAGCGATGAACTGGAGGAGGACGAGAATCAGAATCAGAATCGTTTATTTGTGAAACATAGGTATAAAGAATACAGGTGGAAACAAAGAATAATAATAATAGTAGGTATCACTATGTTTTGCCAGTCCAGCATACAAATATCAATGTCACGCAAAAAAAAAAAAAAAATCTGTTTCTTTATATTTGTACAATAAAGCATTAACTTACTTACTTACTTAGGTACTTACTTTGTGTTACGACCGTCGCAATGGAATGAAACGGTCGTGACATAAAGGAAAAAAATAGTTTTCCCATAAATGCCCTTAACTATGTATTTTTTTCGAATACGTCTCATCATTAACCAATTATGTCTACCCCGTGAGGGATATAGACGTAATTTTTTTATTATTATATCAATAGGAAGGCAAACGAGCAAGTGGGTCACCTGATGGTAAGTGATCACCACTGCCCATAGACACTACTGCCCAATTTGCGTATTTATGTACGTATTAATCAATTACTAGCTTCTGCCCGCGACTTCGCCTGCGTAGAATTATACATAAAAACCTTCCTCTTGAATCACTCTATCTATTAAAAAACCGCATCAAAATCCGTTGTGTAGTTTTGAAGATATAAGCATACATAGGGACAGAGAAAGCGACTTTATTTTATACTATGTAGTGATAAGCATGTCTAAATTAAAAGCCGCCGTAACTCGATCAAGGACACCCTACACGCCCTGCGCGGAGGCCCCAAATCGGCCCATGCGCAGCTATTGTCAGTCAAATTAAAGATGGCCGCCGGCCGACGACCCCGCCGCGAGATTCGGTTACGATATTTGCTGACCGTACGGTTCCGCGTCTAGTGATGTCACTAACACCGATGACAACAACGATAAATGAATCAAACACAACAAAACTTAAGATTTAGTAATGATTTTATTTTACTATGTTGTCATATTTTGTACTTTTCATTTTATTTTGCTGTTCCATCTTCACTTGACTACACGACTCACGTCTTTATCACTTACGGGGTAGACAGAGCCTAAGGTAACAAGACGTGAAGGCTACGTTTAGTATGATTGTGGGCGTATAAGTGGAAAGAGCCGCAGCCGCATCGCCTATAACATGATTTCCTAAGATTTACGCTCACTCGATTTTCCCTCGATGGACTTTTACCATCTGCGCGGGAAGAGAAGCAACTGGCACATTCTGTATTTTCTTTACTCCCAGACCAGCATAAAAGCCCATCGAGGGATTGGGCGAAAATCTTAGAGGCCATGTTATATAGGCGATGTGGCTAGCAACCCATCACTGTTTTGATTCCCCTTTCGATCCATACTCCCCACAATCATGCTAAACGTGGTCTTTAGGTCTTGTTACCTTGGCTCTGTCTACCCCGTAAGGAATAAAGACGTGATTTATGTAAGTTATTAGGCCCGTACCTAATTAAAAGGCAAGCACCTATTGGATTAAATACCGTCACATTCATATTTTAACTGATAGCAAATAAATAGAACGTCAAAGAAACACTAAATATACATGTTAAATACACATTTTCTAGATAGCGACGTATAACAATAGATATGAAGGATAACTGCCGGGTTCTCAACTAAGCTCGAGACATCGATATTTCGACACACGTCATTCGCACCACGACATCGATACTTTAGAAACCGACAAACAGCGGCCATCCTTATTTTGTTTACTTAGTTCAGTACTGGTTTCTGTATGACGGTAGTATTGTGAAGTCCAGTTTGAAGTGTTGAAATTAAAAAAACATAGCCTCTTTTCCCAAATATACTTCTGTCAAAATTAAAATCTCTAATTAACTACAAAGTCAGCTATAGGGGTGCGAGTCGGGTTACCTCCGCGTGTGGTCAAGAGCTGCGGTTCGTTTTCGGATCCGTCCGAGGGGAAGAGCAGTTGGTCCGGTGCACCCTGGGCACCGGTTAAAGGTCATTGAGGCACAAAATTAAGCACGGAATTAGCGGGTAAATTTAGTAAATGAAACGGAAATTTAAATACGCAGCGCGAGTTACAGAGGTGTTCAAATTTTGTCTCAGTTACAGAGGTCATAAAATGAGAGTGGAAACAATTTAGAGAAACGGTTCCTTAAAATATAATCTCAGTAAAAGAGGTAACTATGACGATAAAATCGAAAGAATACACATACACCCACATACACAAATCACGTCTATATCCCTTACGGGAGCCTAAGGTCACAAGACCTAAAGCCCACGTCTAGCATGATTGCAGGCGTATAGGTGGAAAAAGGAATCGAAAGAACGACTCCCAGATATAGAGGTTTGCTTTGTCCCACTAACAGAGGCAATTCAGTGCTAAGGTGCCGGGACCACAGCTTGATTTCCAGCTATGGAGGCATCACTTATCCGGCAGGCTTTTTACCTAACTCGCTCGCAATCGCCATCGTGTTCATTTTGACAGTTCTTGTACGAATGTGATAGCTAGCTGATTCCGATGCCAATTGACAGCCCACTGTCAAAATGAACACGATGGCGATTGCGAGCGATTTAGTTTCACTGTATATATCACTATCACTATCACTACATAGTATAAAATAAAGTCGCTTTCTCTGTCCCTGTGTCCCTATGTATGCTTATATCGCCAAAACCACACAACGGATTTTGATGCGGTTTTTTTTTTAATAGATAGAGTGATTCAAGAGGAAGGTTTATATCTATAATACATGCATAATATACGGTGCAAAGCCGGGGCGGGTCGCTAGTTACATACATTTATTTAAAACAAAAACTAGTTCAACATGACAATAACATCATAGTCGATTGAGGTATCAAAAATCAACGACCTAAGCACCCAAAGCATGTCAATAGTTACCAACTTACACATACAACATCATAAACATACAATCCCCATAAAAACCTATACCACAGTAAAATCCTCAAACGCACCGGTAACTTTGTGCAAAAAAACAACTACAACTCACCGTACAAGCAAAAAAAAATTGTACTTAATTGAAATAAGAACTGAGTCGTGGGCTTGTCATGTTTTGTATGACTGTTTACACGGCCAATGTGAGACCGTGTCACATTACACTGTGTAACAATGTTACAAATTGTTATTGACTTGTCCATTCCAAGAACCTATAAGGTACCTTTTGCACACGAGTCTACAAACACGAGAAACTGTTTAAAGAACAAAGAATTGAGTGCTACTCAAAAACACAGCACGTACTCGTACCAGTTGCTTCTCTTCCCGCGCAGATGGCAAAAGCCCATCGAGATCGTTAACCGACTTTGATAATTTTGGGTCTACTTTGCTCAGACATCGATTGGAAACCGTAAACGCAGATTAAAATTAACAATTCCGACATAATTACTTTTTAAAGTCACCCGTTTACAGCCAAGCCATCCAGCAAGCCATCACTATTTTAAATCCCCTTTTCACCTATGGGTACGCTATAGGGAGTTTGTAATTGTGTCGTACAGACACATCATTCAAACAGAGGACGCTTGGCGACAAAAAATCGCATAGTAACAAGGGTCACGTGACAGCTAGTAACAGATAGCAGAATTCGAAGGTTTACCCTTTCGATTCCCGGCCATAGCTTTACTTTTAGGATAATTTCTGTGTTCTAATTTTCAGTGTCGTTTAGAAATTTTATAGGTACGCCCACGATCTTGCTAAACATGACCTTTAGTGCTTGTTACCTTAGACTTCATCTACCCTGTGAAGGATAAAGACTTGATTAATGTGTCTGTAATAACGTTTCCGATTCACCATATTGGACAGAGAATTCTACAAAATAGTATAGACTACAAGCCCATGGACAAAAAAAACATGTAAAATGAACCAGCGTGAATGAAGCTTAGAAGGCTGTTACTATATCACAAAATAACTCTGGTATAGATTTTTCTCATACATATCTAACTTCCTCACTTGTACCTGAGAAATTCCATAAATGTACCGCTCAGAAATGACGGCATAGCGCTCAGAGTTATTTTATGATATAGTAACAGCCTTCTAGGCTTCATTCACGCTGGTTCATTTCACATGTTTTTTTTTTCCATGGGCTTGTAGTCTATAAGTCAGATACTTAACAGACGATACGGAAACCCACTCCCTTACTGAACCAACCCCTTCTGATTTGTCATCGACCCTGACCACAGAAGCCTTACGCGCCACGCCAAGTAATACCTACGCTTGCCTATTAAAACTATACACACCGTCACGCCTCTTTCTGACAGGGGTAGGCAGAGACGACTTTGTTCTACTTGCTTGAATCCGCTTTTTATTCGAACTATTCAATTGATCATTCCAACATTTAAAATACTCTAGCTAGACCTTTGTTTTCAGATTATAAAGAAGCCTACCTATAATCGGATGGTGAAATAATACACACACATATCACGTTTATATCCCTTACGGAGTAGAGAGCCTATGGTAATAAGACCCAAAGGCATCTAGGTTAAGAAGTATGGAAGGTGTATAACTGCAAGATAGAATAAGGAATAGTGTGATAAGGGAACGTGCTGGTGTGAAAGAGGATATAGTGACTAGGATAGAGAAAGGTATGCTTAGTTGATGTGGTCACGTAGAGCGGATGGATGAAAGTAGACTAACTAAACAGATCTATATGGGGAGTGTGTCTAGACGGACGTTCCAAGATCCGAGACCAATTAGGAGGCGTTTTGGAAAAAGGTCAGGTCAGGAGTACCCGAAACCGACGAGCATGTACGAAGAGTTGGATGAAGCGAAAGAACCATGTCAGGATCGTAGCAAGTGGAACAAAGTAGTCTCTGCCTACCCAGGGAAAGAGGCATGACGGTATGTATGTATATAGGTGGCCGCATGGCGTATAACATGATTCCTAAGACTCTCGCCCAATCCCCTCGATGGGCTTTTACCATATACGCGGGTAGAGAAGCAACTAGCACATTCTAATAATTGTTTCTTTTAAACTGTAACCATCGACTTTTCGGGACCGTTATAAAACAAACCTTTTTTTTTTTTTGCGGCGGGAAAATGCGTTACGCATACGACTTCGCCGTGGGGACGGCACGGAAGTTATGTGGGACTCTCTTCCCCGGCCTCCCTCCAGAATGGAAGGAGGCGGGGGAGGCCTACCCACTAAAAACCCGCCGGTATTCCCTCTCTGCCATAGGGGGGGCGCCGTGGGAGCATAAGGGTGTCACCACGCAGTATAAAACAAAACCTAACCTATTCGGATCATCGGTGTCAACATACGCCGCGGATGCCTATTGTAGTGTTATGCAACGTAATAATAATAAATCAAAACTGTCATTATTATACCAAGGGATCCCTAAGTCACTCAGTATTACAACCTGTCAGTCACTCTGATTGCTACAAATTACTCCTCGGACATAGACGAACATATATCTACATTACGTAGCGACCCATTCATAGACGGCAGTTATCTAACCGTCTGTTTGTTATGTCATTCAGAAACGGCATAGACAAATCTCTTGCAACATAATATAGACAGTGAGCCCGATAGCTTTCGATTCGATAAGTTTAATTACCGAATCCATAACTAGCTTCTTCCATGCAGTAGGCTTATTAGCTAACTCGCTCGCAATCGCCATCGTGTTGATTTCGACAGTTCATGTATGGGCTGACAATGGGGGCTATCGCGTGTGAATTTGCCACTAGAGGCGCTAGTGTCGCGTGAGGTCCAATAACATTCACTTTTCACTGGTTTTGGCTGGCTTCGCGACATAAATTATAATTTCTTTCATTTACCTGTTGAAAAGTGATCTCCTTCGTGAAATTATCGCAAATATATCTATGTATTATTTGGCGATGAATGTGAACGCTTTGAAAGCGGTTTTTTTTCCGAACAAAACGGAACTGCCACAACATTGCGGCATAGCTACTCAATATGATAATGGTTATTTATAATTAAAAAACTTAATGAGATTCAAGATTTAAAACTTTGTTTTGGCGCCGATCTTATAAAGTCGCCTTTGACAGCTATACCTACCTCTGGACCTTAGTCAACAGTGGCGCCAACTGGTGAGCAAAGAAACGATAGTCCCCATTGGCATCGGATTCAGCTGGCTGTCACATTCATACAAGAACTGTCAAAATGAACACGATGGCGATTGCAAGCCTACTGCTCTGGGAGCAAAGAGAAAACATAGAATGTAGCTAATTCTCTTCCCGCGCTGATGGCAAAAGCCCATCGAGGGCACGGGCGAAAATCTTAGGAATCATGAAAATGAAAATTTATTTTTGCAAATTGTCCGCCAAGGGCTCTTTTACACGCCTTTTTGAAACTACCAGCGCATTCGGAAAGACCATCGTTGCCAAGAAGAATGCGCCGCATGCGCCGCATGTTTTAGACGATGCGGCTAGCAACCCATCACTACTTTGATTCCCCTTTCCACCTATAAACCCAACAATCATGCTAAACGTGGCCTTTAGGTCTTGTTACCTTAGGCTCTGTCTACCCCCGTGATGTCGCAGGAGAGGGAGCTGGAGCGCGCCAACGACCCCCTCGCGCCTCTGCTCCGGCGCAGACGGACGGGGAGAAGGAGGCAGCTCGCCGCCCTCCCCCCTGGTGGTGCCTGCTAGCGGGGGGTGGGAATCCCCTGCATTATAGTCCCACGAGTCTAGGGGGGACCAAGTACTCCCGCCCCCCCTCCTCTTGGCGCAGGAGCCCCAGTACGGTCAAGTGCAAAAATAAGTATCGATATGAACTTCTCAAAAATATGTCCCACGACCTTATTACGCCGGTTTAAGAGCGTATGGTACTTATTTTTGAAACTTGGACTAGATACATATTATTACACTTGATTGTACACACGGCAATATAATCAGGTAAGCACCTACGCACGCTCGCGCCGTATCTATCCTGCTTGCCGAATAGCTTTGCTGTGTGTACTTAGGCAGGCTGGGGCGGCCGGTGGGCATACGCGGTGACACCCTCATGCTCCCGCGGCGCCCCCCAAATGTATGTATGTATGTATGTAACAACAAGCTCTCGTGCGGATCGTAAAGCTACAACTGTAGGTCGCATAGCAGTACTCACTATGTTCGCACCATACACGAAACGAGGCCGTTTGCCGACTCGCGTCAACATATATCATGCTTTCTCAAAAGTTCTAAAGGTAAGCTTTAACACAGCGCTGGGAAACAGCGAGTGGACTTTTGAAAACAGCCGGTAAACTATAACAAATCTCGGAAAAAATTACACAAAACAAAAGCAAGGAACACTTGTGCCGTGGGCACTAGACGACCGCCAAACATACGTACACATACACAAATCACGTCTTTATCCCTAAGACTTACAAGTGACTTTGAACTCTAGAAAAGGAATTTCTGGTCAATAAGTGACCACGTATTAGTAACGCGATGCGGGCATGTAACACAATAGAGGATAATCACTTAAGATGCTTACGTGCGGATAAAAGTGGGGTAATGTCACAGCTGTGTAAGCTTATTGAGACACGAGACGTCAAAACCAACCGCAACCGGTCAAAAAGATAATAAAAATCACTATCATCACTATCATCATCACTATCACTATCACTTCACTATCACTTCTTTTGGAGGGTTTTGAAGGTATAAGCATACATAGGGACATAGGCACACAGGGACAGAGAAAGCGACTTTTATTTTATATTATGTAGTGATAGTGATAGTGAAGTGATAGTGATTACAGCATACATTGGTTTTGGGTTTTTACATTGGTTTTATAAAACAAATCATTAATTACTGGTTACATTCTTCCATGCTGGTCTGGGAGCAAAGAAAAAACATAGAATGTACCAGTTGCTTCTCTTCCCGCGCAGATGGCAAAAGCCCATCGAGGGAATGGGCGAAAATAGGAATCATGTTATAGGCGACGCGGCTAGCAACCCATCACTATTTTGATTCCATTTTCCACCTATACGCTCACAATCTTGCTAAACGTGGCCTGTAGGTCTTGTTACCTTAGGCTCTGTCTACCCCGTAAGGTATAAAGACGTGATTGTGTGTGTGTGTGTGTGTGTGTGTGTGTGTGTGTGTGTGTGTGTGTGTGTGTGTGTTGGTTATAGTGCACGCGAGTAGCGGAGTAGCAAGGTAAATATTGTTTGTTCATTCAAGTCATGCATCTCATTTGACGTAACAAGCCAAGATTATTAATAAGATACAGCACACCTGTCTAGCTGTTAGTATACTTTAGCTTATCTACAATAAACATTGAGGCAGGCCGCCACATGTGGTCGAAACGGGGCGGCGTTTCCGCAGAGTGAACTATCTTTTATCTGTGACCGTTGCGGCAGGTCAAGGAACTTTAGCTTTACGCAAACGACAGACTGTCATAAACACATAGTACTAGCTTCTGCCCGCGACTTCGTCTGCGTAGAATTATACATAAAAACCTTCCTCTTGAATCACTCTATCTATTAAAAAAAACCGCACCAAAATCCGTTGCGTAGTTTTAAAGATCTAAACACACCTACATAGGGACAGACAGACAGACAGCGGAAAGCGACTTTGTTTTATACACACACTAGCTTCTGCCCGCGACTTCGTCTGCGTAGAATTCATGTAAACCTTCCTCTTGAATCACTCTATCTATTAAAAAACCGCACCAAAATTCGTTGCGTAGTTTTAAAGATCTAAGCACACCCACATAGGGACAGACAGACAGCGGAAAGCGACTTTGTTTTACACTACATACATACACAAATCACGTCCATATCCCTTACGGGGTAGACAGAGCCTAAGGTAACAAGACCTAAAGGCCACGTTTAGCATGATCGTGGGCGTAAAAATAGTGATAGGTGTTAGCCACATCGCCTATAACATGACTCCTAAGAATTTCGCCCATTCCCTCGATGGACTTTTACCATTAGCGCGGGAAGAGAAGCAACTGGTACATTCTACGTTTTTCCTTTGCTCCCAGACCAGCATGGAAGTAGTTTATACTATGTATGTTTTTATTTATGACTAGCTGTTGCCCGCGACTTCGTCTGCGCAGAATTCGCTTATCGCTATCCCGCGAGAACTATGCAATTTTCCGGGACAGAAACTATCCTATATCCTTTCCCGGGACTCAAACTATCTATATACCAAATTTCAACTAAATCGGTCGAACGGTTTAAGTGTGAAAAGGTAACAGACAGACAGAGTTACTTTCACATTTATAATATTATATAGTAAGGAAGTAAGGATACAGGTCAAGGACCCCGTCCGCCATGGTTGACGTTGTGGACATGTCTATTTATAACCCTGTCACGGCGTGACGCGGCAACGTGACATGGTTCCAATTTGGGAAACTATTTATAAATACTTTTAAATAGAACTACAGTGTCGCTTCTAAAGAGGTAATAGGTATCACAGGATAATTATGACAGGGTCTACATCATCATCATCATCTCAGCCATTACAAGTCCACTGCTGGACATAGGCCTCTCCTTTAGACAGTGACGTAATTAGGTAACCAAGGGCCCTGGTGCAAATAAAAAAATGGGGCCCCACTATCTAAACTGGTTACGTTTTAATAATAATAGTTCGATCGAGATTTTCTGGTAAGGATTCGAGGGCCCTCTGAGCTTGAGGGCCCCGGGGGCACTGCCCCGCCTAGGCCCTTGGTAGCTACGCCACTGCCTTTAGATCTCCAATAAGACCGGTTGGAAGCGGCTTGCATCCAGCGCGATCCTCCGATCTTAATGAGGTCATCGGGGTGACAGGGTCTTATAGAACAATAAATATTTACCTCGCTACTCCGCTACTCACGTGCAAGATAACCAAGCCTGTGTGAAATATATGTTTTTCATGCAAACCCTCCCTCTACTACTGCCACATAAAACACATAATAGGCTTCGAAACTACTGGACCGATTTGAAATATTCTATCACCATTAGAATCCTACGTTATCCCTGATGAAAATAAGAGTCTATATTTAATTCTGCGCGGACGAAGTCGCGGGTAGCAGCTAGTTCTCACAAATGCCGGCATAGCGCTCAGAGTTATTTTATGATATAGTAACAGCCTTCTAAGCTTCATTCACGCTGGTTCATTTCACATGTTTTTTCTTCTATGGGCTTGTAGTCTATAAGTATATGATATTTCTTCCTATTCTATATACATGCGTATTGAATGTGTGTAAATAAATGTTGCTCTCTGTCTCTCTCTCTTTAATGTTGCCAAATTATCTCATGTCATGACATACAACAAACAAAAAAGGTATATTTGGGCATTTTGAGCTCAGTTTTGACGTTGATTTTCTCGTTAAGATAAACGCAGTTCATTATATGTAATTTAATATAATTGCCCATTCGGAGCTGTCACAAAAACAACGACCTTTTAAAAACCTGTTCGCGTGTTAGTAACAATTCAAAATCGCTGTAAAACTTAACACTACTTATTATAAATCAAAGTCGCCGCGTCTGTCTGTTTGCGACAAACTCAAGAACTACTAAACTGCTTTCGGTACGCACACAGATCCTGTTATAGGAGACGTTAGCAACCCATCACTATATTGATTCCCCTTTTCCACCTATACGCCATTAATTAAGCTAAACGTGGCCTTAAGCTTTTGTTACCTTAGTCTCTGTCCACCTCGTAATGGATAAAGACGTGATATATGTATGTATGTATGTATATGTTCGTAAAGCTACTCCACATCTGTTGTATCCAGAAATGATCATAAAAGGGTTATTTTAAGATTGTTAGACGACGGTTTCGTAATACTAACCGTAGTGATACTTTCATCTAAAAATAGACGCGGCCGATCGTTTTTCATTGTATTTCGTTTAAATATACGGATAGTTTTTTTTTCTTTACTCCCACACCAGCATGGAAGAAACGAACATATGGACGAGCAATATGCTTTTAATACGTCAGTTCAGTACAGTCCGCGAGCTCTTAGAACACAGTTCGGGTATATCTTACTGTCTCCTTCACACAGCCGATTCGGTTCAGGATGACTTAGGCCACAGTTCCGTCTTATCTTATCTTATATCTTATCACTAGATAGTATAAAATATAGTCGCTTTCTCTGTCCCTGTCCCTATGTATGCTTATATCTTCAAAACTACACAACGGATTTTATGCGGTTTTTTTAATAGATAGAGTGATTCATGAGGAAGGTTTTTATGATTTATAATTCTACGCAGACGAAGTCGCGGGTAGAAGCTAGTTTCTAATATTTTAGCAGTCAGTTGGATTCCATTCAGACACCTTAATAAGAACTGTTTTTAGGCAAGCAATATTTAAAAAATAATGACGAAGAGGCTATTAATAAAATATACAATCACAATATTTTGATATTTTTAATTTATTTACTTTATAGGTTTATTACAATATTATAATAACTCTTCGGTACGTAGGCGTAAATTGGAACAAGTACAAATTTAAAAAATATTTAGCTCGTTGGGGCTCGTTGGGACACAAATACCCCTTACGGGGTAGACAGAGATTACGGTAACAAGACCTAAATGCCACGTTTAGCATAAAAAGATAAAAAATCTGAGAAACCTCGCACGATCGTCAGTAAAAATAACGAAAGTGGTAATGCAAGTAAACATAAAAAAAAACATGCACTGTGTTATGTATTAGGCAAATGTAAATATGTGTAAAAAGCGTGTAACCGTTAAAAGTTTAATGTAACGTGAACGTGTTACGTTTATATGGCGCTAACATTTATATTAATTATTGCTAATGAACGCACTAATTAACATTGTTAAGAGTTTAAATGCCGAGTTCTGACTCAGAACCATAATAAAATGACATCTTCCACTGGTCTAGGAGTAAAGAAAAAACATAGAATGTAACGGTTGCTTCTCTACCTGCGGCGATGGTAAATGGGCGAAAATCATGTTAGCGGCGATGCGGCTAGCCCACCGATCAATATTTTGATTTCCCTTTCCACCTATACGCCCTCAGTGTCTTGCTAAACGTGGCCTGTAGGTCTTGTTACTTTAGGCTCTGTACCTATGTCCCTATGTATGCTTATATCTTCAAAACCACACAAAGTGTTGTTATTATATGTATAATACATGCATAATATACCGTGCGAAACCGGGGCGGGTCGCTAGTATAACTATCAACATCAGTTTAAGTCAAATTCTACGTGGACGAAATAGTGGGTAGAAACTACTAGTAAATAAAAAATATCGCATCAGTATCGAACCAAACCCAGTCTAAAATCTAAGCCAATCGCGTCGCGGCGCGCGCGCCGTATAAGAGTAAAAACGAAGAAAAAAAGTCGGTGAAAATTTTAAATTTGGAAGCGGCGGAAGCGCATTCCTCGCGCACGCGCTCTAATTCGGTCGGACTGGGCCGACGCTCTATAAAGCGATAGGGTTCCGTGGGAGGGGAGAACAATTTCTTTCCAAGCTTTTATTTGACTTTATGTATGTACTAGCTTTTGCCCGCGACTTCGTCCGCGAAGATAACGTCAGACGACATAAAAATATATATTTAATCTTGCTAAATATGCCCTGTAATCTGTGTACAGATTTATTCTCATACATTGAAAAAAAAAATTGCACTAACTTCCGGCACCACCACTTTAAAGCGGCACTAGGTTTTTCGACCATTTATTTTTAATCATCTATAAGCTATAAAAACGCCGTAAATTAATAATTAGTCGTAATTCCTCACTTGTAGCCGAGAAATTCCATAAATGTACCGCTCAGAAATGACGGCATAGCACTCAGAGTTATTTTATGATATAGTAACAGCCTTCTAAGCTTCATTCACGCTGGTTCATTTCACATGTTTTTTTTTTCATGGGCTTGTAGTCTAATAGGGCAATCTGCGTCGGCGCGTGTCATGCGTGTAATGGAGAAAAAACGTTCCCAACTACAGAACCAAAGGCACAAACGGTGAGTCGCTCTAGTTCCATGCGAGTTAAAAATATAGCCACGCTCGAAATTCCATGTAGAGCTACTGGACATTGTTTTGACAGAAGTTAAGAGCGCATCCAGATAATGGATCAGGGATTACAGCATTAAGGGAATCTTTTTAAAACGTTGCCGTAAGATTTGCGCAATCACATTAACCAGTCAAGCGTCCAAGCGACTACAGTAGTCCCTAACTTTTTCAGGCGGGAAATGTCCTAGGGACTGCATTATGCATTCACGCCACGGGCAGGTCTTCCTCCGTTGGAAGAGCCAGCGACAACTCGCTATATATGCTTCTCGCTCTCTCTTTAAGCCTCCTGCCTGAAAAAGTTAGGGATTACTGTAGCCGCTTGGACGCTTGACGGGTTAAGACAGAGTTAACCATATACCCCAGACGCCTACTAGAAGATACCACTGTCACTATAGACCGACCGCTTACATGAGTCCCCGCCCGCGCGGCACAGCGGCTAAGGAAAAGGTGGAAGGGGGAATCAAAATAGTGATGGGTTGCTAATAGTGATCATTCTAAAGTATCATTCGAAAGTGGTGAAAAATGTATGTATGTATGTATAACTCTTTATTGTACACTAGCGACCCGCCCCGGCTTCGCACGGTATATTATGCATGTATTATACATATAAACCTTCCTCTTGAATCACTCTATCTATTAAAAAAACCGCATCAAAATCCGTTGTGTAGTTTTGAAGATATAAGCATACATAGGGACATAGGGACAGGGACAGAGAAAGCGACTTTATTTTATACTATTTAGTGATTAGTGATAAAACACAAGAAAAAGATGAATACAGGACAACACAAATGCACATAGGCGAACTTATCCCTAAAAGGGATCTCTTCCAGTTGACCCACATATATCACGTCTTTATCCCTTAAGGGTTAGACAGTGCCTAAGGTAACAAAACCTTAAGGCCACGTTTAGCATGATTGTGGGCGTGTAGGTGGAAAGGGAAATCAAAATTGTGATGGGTTGCTAACCGCATCGCCTATAACATGATTTTTAAGACTTTCGCCCATTCTCTCGATGGACTTTTACTATCAGCGCGGGAAGAGAAGCAACTGGTACATTCTATGTTTCTTCTTTGCTCCCAGACCAGCATGGAAGAACCTTACGACGAGTATATTACAATTTTACTATAATCGTCGGTCACGCCACGTTGGCTCGCCCATAAACTATACAATGAGGTTGAACACGGTATAATATATAAATAAGCAGGATAAAGTTATACTTTTTATCAACGCACATATTATTAGTGTTCTAAAATGCGTTCAGAAACCATAAAAAATGACCAGCATTATTACACCCTTAAAAAAATCTATACTGTACTATACGTTCCACTGCTGGGCGCAGACCTACCCTCAGAATGAAACTGCTTGGGCTGTAGTTCCCACGCGGGCCTAGTGCGGAATAAGATGAGTATGGTTACGTTCTCGTCCCTGGTGAGCAGTAGATGTTCTACGGGAGTTTCTAATTGTGTCGTACACACACACATCATTCAAACAGCCATCTACAACTATATCTCATTTTGACATCTATTGTATACCATATTCAATTGCAAATAAAGATTACTTACTTACTTACTTACTTACAGATGACGCTTAGCGACAAAAATTCGTATAGTAACAAAGGTCACGTGACGTCTACAAACAGGTAGAAAAATTCGAAGGTTACCCACCTGCTATGGGCGGTGTAGGGGTATAGAACGCATCACGGAATGACGAGGATCCGGGTTCACTTTTCGGATTTATCTGTGTGATCTAATTTTCACTGAAATTTAGAAATATAAGCGTACAGGTTTAAAATTTGCCAAACACGTATTTTTGCGGTGCATTTAAGCCTCTTCCATAATTGGTAATCTATGAAGCATCACTTCACTATCACTATTACTTCACTATCACTACATAGTATAAAATAAAGTCGCTTTCTCTGTCCCTATGTCCCTATGTATGCTTATATCTTCAAAACCACACAACGGATTTTGATGCGGTTTTTTTTAATAGATAGAGTGATTCAAGAGGAAGGTTTATATGTATAATACATGCATAATATACCGTGCGAAGCCGGGGCGGGTCGCTAGTTTTAGTATAATGAGACACAACATTTCCTCTAACAAGCTGTACTACTTTTGTCCCCTTGCTGTTGGGACAGAATAACAGCAAGAAATACTTGATCCACCCAAGCTACATTTCTATTTCCACGAACAGATTGTAATTGTAACAAAGCAGCGACTCGGTGCCGCGGTGCGTGCGTCAAGTATCGATTGGGCGGGATCCAGCCGCACTGGCGCCCAACCTGGGGCGGGCGCCATTCACAAGACATAGCGAGACTATCAATCAAATTGATTAGCGCATACACTTATACACTTACACATACATACACACACATACACATGCATACACTTATTTGCGCATAACAATGACTGCTTGCCTTTCTTTGTAAACTATTCCTCTCTGTGTCAGGTTAACTGGAAGAAATCCCTTCTTCGGGATAAGTTCGCCTTTGTACTATTTTCTGTGTATTTCTGTATTTTTTTAATTTTTATGTGCAATAAAGTGTTTACATACATACATACATACACACCGTCAAAAATAATTGCAGCTGGTTGGGATAGTTAGGGCCTGTTTTATCATTCTCTGTTAAGTTCCAACAATATATGATTCCGCCTCTATTTATTATTAAGAAACAAAGATGTCATCATAGATAATTTCAGTATTCCACAGTTATAAAATTGTGAGACACTGCAAACCGCATAAATTTAGCAATTATTTATTCACACAAAAACCTGCAAACACATTTTGTACACGTTATCGGCTGATTTCTAATACAATGTATATACTGTCGACCGCCTGTATGCGAATTAATCAGAATCATATAGCAACATTGTACACAGATACAATAAAACTAGTGTTGCTAGACGATAAAACTCCCATTCACCTGTATTGCGTGTGGGTTATATTGATTGGGGCGCGTTGGGACAAAGTGGCGCCCAACGTGGGGCCGGTCCCATTGACGAGACACAGCGTTCTTTGTTGAGAAACTGGCAAACAAGCAAGTGAGTCGTTTGTTGGCGAGTAGCACCACCCAAAGACATTTGCAACAGCCACAGGAATATTATTTGCCAATATTTTTTATCGGTTTTACCTCTTCACGTCGGAACTCAGCAAACGCAACAAAAAAAATTGCAATTCTGATTAGAACCGTAATTGTCTTACACTCTACTTGTACAGTCAAGAGCATAAACATCGTGACCAAGACGTCAAAAACATCTATACACCTTTATTACACAAACAATAAGGGCAGTGACACATATATTAGACATGATGGCTGTATAGATGTTTATGCCCTCGATTGTATTTTAAAATTATCACGAAATTGTGTAAGAGATCATATCTACAGAAATGGAGTGATGCTGAAACGCGAAGAAACGATCAATCTCATCTGTTTAAATTGAAGTCACGTTTTAATGCATAACCAAAGCAAAAAAACACCACACAAATGCAAACATGCACAACGTATACATAGTTATAAAGGAATTTTGTGACTTGTTTACCTACTAACACTAGGTATCGGTACCATATTAAAAAAATACATAAGACTACTGTAAAAGCACTAAAATAAATTGATTGAAAAGTCAATTTCTCAATGGAATTTCGATTCCATTGATAAAGTTCATACTATAGCTACTGTCGTATATTTAAGTCCTATATTTAGGTCTATATTTTACTTAGAGAGGACGAATGAAAGAAGATTAACTAAACAGATTTTAAAAGGCGAGGTGGTTCGTGGAATGCCTAGACGGACGTTCCGTGACCAAATTGGAGACGTCTTGACAAAAGGTCAGGTCAAGTATAACCTAAACCGACAAACATGTATGAAGAACTTAATGAATGTGGATGAAGAGATAGGTATCTCAGAATCGTAGCAAGTGGAACAGTAGTCTCTGTCTACCCCTACGGGACAGAGACGTATAGTATGTATATATTTTTATCGTAAAAGGCAGCGCACGCTGCTTAGCACAAAACCTTGGACCTTGATGAAAAGCTGAAATTACACGGTTCATTTAGATAGGCAAAGAATTTGGATGAATTTTTCGTTCTTCCAGGATAATCGAGAAAGAGCTCTGCAATTGGTGCATCATTTAATAATTGACGTCCCTGAGGGCGGCAGTTAATGAACTAGCTGTGCAAACTTTCTGGCGGCGCGCCAGGCCGTCAGGTCAGGCACTGGTAATCCATTTGTCTGGATAGCTTCTAATGTTATTCTATATGTATGTTTGTGTTAGGAGATATATTTGTGTCGTGGCCATTGACATTGCTGGCATTGGAGGTGTTTGACAGGACTTAAGGTGTATGGAAATAATGTCAAGAGGTATCTAGTGACACCTAACATAAAAAAATGACTGCAAATGGTGCAAATTTAAATCAGTTAATGAGAAATTTATGTTAAAAAAACTTACATACATACATAAATCACGGCTTTATCCCTTACGGGGTAGACAGAGCGTAGGGTAACAAGGTAGGGGAATCGAAATAGTGATGGGTTGCTATCCACATCGCCTATAAAATGATTCCAAAGATTATCGCCCATTCCCTCGATGGACTTCTACCGTCTGCACGGGAAGAGAAGCAACAGGTACATTCTATGTTTTTTCTTTGACCCAGACCAACATGGAACCAACTTAGATGTAAATATCTTCACAAAATCCAGGCAATTTCTCCTATAACTTAGGCCCAACCATTTGAAGAACAAAGGATTCTAAGCGAAGGATTAAACAGCTTACCTACCTCACTATCACGCGAGAACTTAATACAATTAGTCATTTAAAAAAGTAACAAATGAAATTAATGAAATTTAAAAGCTTAACAAAAAACTTATAACAATCCTCCTAATTCCAACTAATATTATCATATTCAGTATCATCATCTCGCGCCAATATTATAAATGCAAAAGTAACTCTGTATGTCTATCTGTCAGTTACCTTTTCACGTTTAAACCCCAGATAATTTCAGTTCCGGAGAAGGACATGAGATTGTTTTTAACCACACAGTTCCCGCCAGATATCGATAAGCAAAAAAAAAAAGACAAGAGTCACAGGGAACAGCTAGTAAAAAAAATGGATTTGGCGTTACTTGCAGAGCTCAAAATCAAACAAAATGGACAACTTCACTCTTCACTCCGCGTAGCAGTGCCGTGGCGTCCATAGAACTCGATTCCCACCGGCTTGCCTATTTTAAGGCAGTTTTTATTGTGCAGAATTAGAGGAATTAAATTCCATTTGGATACTTGACGCCACACCACTGCCGCGTAGTGAGGTCAAGTTCATGAAAAATCAGTTACAACCATTTAGTTCCACAGCTCAATGTTTATCCATTGCATTTACAACATCAAACATTTGCCAAACCTATTTATACGTATAAGAGCTCACTCAGTGATTCAATGATTTTCCCACAAAATGAAGTCACCAATATTTTCAGACACCGAATATCGTGGTGACTCAATAATCATAAAAGAAGCATCATAAACGCGCATTGCAGATATGAGGGCCAAGACTGCCAAGCTAAAGTCGGACTGGGCTAGTCGCGACAGCCGCGTGGATCCAAATGGTGTAAAATAACCAGACTAGATACCACAAGATGACGTCGGCTTAGGCCCAGTAGACGTTAGCGGGATGACCTGTAGGCTTATTACCTAACTCGCTCGCAATCGCCATCGTGTTAATTTTGACAGTTCTTGTATGAATGTGACAGCTAGCTGATTCCGATGCCAATTGTCAGCCCATACATGAACTGTCAAAATGAACACGATGGTGATTGCGAGCGAGTTAGGTAATAAGCCTACTGGACGCGTTCCTTGAGAACCGCTCAAGACCCGAACGAATAGAGATGAGAGGAATCCTTTGCCCAGCAGTAGGACGCATATCCAAGCTAATAACTTACTAAAAATGAAACGGACCAGATTAGACGTTATTGATGGTGCATTTTGGATGCTGGTCCTTTATAGGACCCACGGCCTTCTGACCATTTTGCGCCACCAAAGCGGCTGAAGACCACCTTTGCGTGGCAGACATGCCCATGTTTATAAACACGAGTAATAAAATACTACCCACACTTAATCAGGATAACCTGCTACGTAAATATTTACCTAAAAACTATAACTCCTTCAGCTGCAAAGAGCTCATATGCGTGCACTTAAAAAAGCCAGCCAAGTGTAAGTCGACATATTTAGAAATTAATTTGTTTTATCACAAGAAAAATTAATATTCATTTTAATTTCTTTCGCGTAAAGTATACCTATGTCTTGCGCGTATGGTAGCGTAGTATCAATAGAAGACATTTGTAATTCTAGATGAATCCCATAACCCATAAGTAGGTGGACTTCCTCTGACAGATATGACGACTGACGTCATATGAATGGGTACGTTGGTAGGGGAAGGCCTAGACTAGACGGATGTTCCGTGACCAAATTGAGGTTTCGACAAAAGGTCAGGTCAAGAGCACGTTAAACCGGCGAGTATGTATTAAGATGACTTTCTGCCAAGTTTCTCGCGGCGCATTCTTTGGGCAATGATGGTTACAAAGAAAATACATGTAGAAGAGCCCTTGGCGGCATATTTGCAAAATAAACTTGAATTTCGAGTTTTCATGATGAATATGGATGAAGTGAAAAAGGTATGTGTCAAGATCAAGCCCGACAAAGTAGTCTCTGTCTAACCATATGAGATAGAAGCGCGAAAGTACGCATGACATTGATGACGTCACTTTCGTAAACAAAGAGCCTTTCCCAGCTTTTATTTGGGTCAATCCGCAAGTACATACACAAAAGGACAGCACCACGTTGGGCGCCAAAATTAAATTATCGACCGCTCGCTCTACTAAGTTATTTTATACCCTTCTCGTCCCAACAGCTACGTGCGAAAGGGACGCGTATACTTACGAAAAACATGTTAGTTAAATAGAGTACGATGTCATCGATATAAATCGCTGTTTTTATTTTTTATACAATGTGTCTTGCATTAGAATTATTCTGACTAGCTGTTTTAGAATTATGATAAAAACTATCCTATGAGAAGCAACTGGTACATTTTATGTTTTTTCTTTGCTCCCAGACCATCATAGAATAAGTAATTCGTTCATTAATTAAATTCCATTACAGACACAAAAGAACAAGAGCCTCCTAACTACTTGAGACACCCTTGCTGCCGCACCAACAGAATACCAAATAACCATAACAGCTGCCACGTTACATTAACTCCAATCACAACGGCAGAAGGTTGCGTTTAGATTCGCCAGCAACACGTAAAAATTCATAAATAAGGGAAACAGAGTTTTTTCATAGTTCCCTGTAACAGGGGATATTTATTATTTACGAGAACGCCGCATACAGGATTGCACGTGTTTACTAAATAATACTTGTTAGAGTAATACTATTTGATGGACTCTACCTATTATTTTAAGACATACATACATAAATCATCTCTTCATCCCTTACGGGGTAGACAGCACAGGCTTAGCTGGCGCATAGGTGGAAAGGGTTTGCTAGCAGCATCGCTTATAACATGATTCTTAAGATTATTGCCTATTCCCTCGATGGGCTTGTACCATCAACGCGGGAAGGGAAGCAACTGGTATGTTCTGTTTTTTTTTTCTCCCAGATCAGCCAGCGAGGGACAAGTTCGGCTTTGTGCATATATTTAATGTCTTTTTTGTGATTTGTCTCTGTTTCTTTATATTTGTATAATAAATTTACTTACTTACCAGCATAGAAGGTACACTCATGCGCACACACTTTTACACGTAACAAATCGCAAACGTTTCAAAAACGCATCAAATCAGTAACACTAACAAATGATCGCTTCGCACCAGAGTTCAGATAAAGCCATTTATAAAACAGAGCCGAACGAAATCTCGGCGATTGCCGCAATTATCACGGTGGCCGATGGGGTCAGTGTACGAAGGTTGCGCTGGGGCAAAGGCGCGTGCGCACGTTACTACACTACGTGGCGTTTAGCGTTTTTAGGGTCAAAATTAAAAAAAACTAACTTCCATGCTGGTGTGGGAGTGGGAGCAAAGGAAAAATATAGAATGTACCAGTTGCTTCTCGTTTTTTTTTTTTATATAAGAGGGGGCAAACGAGCAGACGTGTCACCTGATGGAAAGTAATCACCGTCGCCCAGGGACACCTGCAAGACTTGGGGAATCACAGGTGCGTTGCCGGCCCTTTCAAGAACAGGAAGGCTCGTTTTTTAAAGATCCCTAAATTGTACCGCTCAGGGAATGTTGCAGCAGGAAGTTAGTAGATGTAGTTAGTGTGTCGCCCCGCGCAGATGGTAAAAGCCCATCGAGGGTATGGGCGAAATTCTTAGGAATCATGTCATAGGCGATGCGGCGAGCAATTCGTCACTATTTTGATTCCCCTATCCACCTATACGCCTGCAATCATGCTAAACGTGGCCTTACGTGTCATTACCACAGGCTCTATCTACCCCGTAAGGGATTTAGCCGTGATTTGTGTATGTATGTAGTATTTGTTGACAGATTAAAACTATTACTATAAATCATGACCATGCCCCTCTTGCACATAGGCAATGTCTTGTCTAGACGAGTGTATGACTCATGCAATTTATTCATGAGCACCATTATTGCCAGACTTATTTAGAGAGTCGTTACGCTGTTGTATATCCCTTAATAGGATAAGTTCCCCTCTGTACAGTCTACAAAGTCCCAAGCCAAGCGCCGTTTGGGGCCCGATTTTTGAAAGCACATCACTCGAAAGTGGTATAAATCAGCTTAAATCTCCAAAACTACAGCTCTAATCAAAGTTTTGACTAGTTCACAAGATCAATGAGAGCTGTGATTGTCTTCTAAGCTACTCGTATTTCAAATTCAGCACAAATTTTCACCACTTTCGAGTGGTATTTTCACAAATCGGGCCTGTTTGAATGATGTGTTGTAAACTTAAAATACAATATTCTGAGAGGTAACTAGCAACGCTATTCTGTCAACGATATATCCTCGATTTCTGAGACATCCTGTATACATACAGTGAAGGGCATAAATATATGAACGTTACGATAACATCAAAAATATCTATACACCTTTATGCCACAAACAATAAGATCGGTGACACATATATTTGACATGACGTCTGTCCGATATTTATGCCCTCAACTGTAGGTACATGGACGACACTAAATCCTAATATTAACCAGTCGCTGACCTGTAGTACAGTGGTCCATTGATAGCGATAATTAACGTAATGAGGTTAATTTTAGGATGCGTCAGTGTTGAGTCAATGACGCCTACTGTTCCCATGAGAGGTTTTGATATGGTGTAATATAACCATAGATAAGATTGCACACACACATACACATAAATCACGACTATATCCCTTCCGGGGTAGACAAAGCAGACAATAAGACCTAAAAGCTACGTTTAGCATGGTTGTGGGCATTTAGGTGGAAAGGGGAATCAAAATAGTGATGGGTTGCTAGCCGCATAGCCTATAACATTATTCCTATGCCCATTCACTCTGCTTTTACCAACTGCGCGGGAAGAGAAGCAACTGGTATTATATCCAACACACTTAAAGTTGTTTCTTTGTATATTTTTTTAATAATTTTTGTTTTTATAACAAGGACTTTGGTATGAATTGAGTGCAGTAAAGGGCAAAAAGATCTATACGCCTTTATGCCACAAACAATAAGGTCGGTGCGGTGACACATATATCTGACGTGATGGCTGTATCGATATTTATGCCCTCAACTGTAAACTTGGTCCGACTTGCGAAACAAATGGTTAAAAATAAAGCAAGGTCAGATAAGCGCTGGTCAGCGCTGGGTACATGTAACCCAGCACACGCTGAGACTGGTACCCGTTGCCGGAACATAGCCCGCCTAGTGTGTTTCTTGTTTTTTTTTTTCTTTCTTCTTTAGTCTTGAATCTGTTGTCAACTAAACTTCTATCTGCTTATGTTTTGGTAATAAATGATTTTTTATTTTATTTTTATTTTTATAAGGCGTGCGTTTCACCCCTACCGTAGTATTTTATTAATAAGCCCCTACACAGTCTAGACGAGACGGCGCCCACAGCAAATTGGTGTTGTTAACAAAAATTGCTATGTAATAACTTAATAACTTGATGGTCTGTTTAATGTAGTAAACAAAACACTAAAAAATAAACAAAATAACTCATTACATACATACACACACACATACACAAATCACGTCTTTATCCCTTACGGGGTAGACAGAGCCTAAGGTGACAGGTACCTACAGGCCACAATTAGCAAGATTGAGGGTGTATAGGTGGAAAATGGAATCAAAACAGTGATGGATTGCTAGCCTCATCGCCTATAACATGATTCCTATAAGTTTCGCCCATTCCCTCGATGGTCCTTTACCATCTGCGCGGGTAGAGAAGCAACTGGTACATTCTATGTTTTTTCTTTGCTCCCAGACCAGCATGGAAGAAGCACTCACTCATTACTATGTACAAAATTAACCTAAACCTAGCATAACTTAGATTACAAATAAAACACCCCTCCCAGTAGGCTTATTGTCTAACTCGCTCGCAATCGCCATCCTGTTCATTTTGACAGTTCTTGCACGAATGTGACAGCTAGCTGATTCCGATGCCAAATTGTCAGCCCATACGTTTGCGGGTGGTAGGGCCTTGTGCAAGGTCCGTCCGGATCGCTACTACCATCTTACTCGCTAATCCTGCCGCTAAGTAGCAGTGCTTGCACTGCTGTGTTCCGGTGTGGAGAGTAAGACAGCCGGGGAAATTACGGGCACAAGAGGCATTTTGATCTTAGTCCTCTAGGTTGGCAACGCATCTGCAATCCCTCCGGGGTTGCGGGTGTCTATGGGCAGTGGTGATCACTTAGGTACCATCAGGTGACCCACTTGCTCGTTTGCCTTCCTATTCATATAAAAAAAAAAAAAAACTGTCAAAATGAACACGATGGCGATTGCGAGCGAGTTAGACAATAAGCCTTTTGGTCACTGCTCATTATACCCAGAAGGCTGGCAGCATTGCCGCGTTGAGTCACGAGGCAAGTTCTTTGATGTTACTGTTCGTTCTGGAAAGAGACGGATGGTCTATCTAGTGCTAGCCGGGAAGAGCCTTAGTTGCAATACTCCTACTAATACTATAAACTAGCTTCTGCCCGCGACTTCGTCTGCGTAGAATCCTTACTATAATATTATAAATGCGAAAGTAACTCTGTCTGTCTGTCTGTCTGTCTGTTACCTTTTCACGCTTAAACCGCTGGGGCGATTTAGTTGAAATTTGGTATACAGATAGTTTGAGTCCCGGGAAAGGACATAGGATAGTTTCTATCCCGGAAAATTGCATAGTTCCCGCGGGATAGCACAGCCCAAACCACTGGAATTTTTCAAATTTAAGGCGGAACAAAGTTCGCCGGGTCAGCTAGTTATACATAAAAACCTTCCTCTTGAATCACTCTATCTATTAAAAAAAAACAACATCAAAATCCGTTGTGTAGTTTTGAAGATATAAGCATACATAGGGACATAGGGACATGGGGACATAGACAGAGAAAGCGACTTTATTTTATACTATGTAGTGATGTGTAAGTTTGTGAGTGATAATGTGTATGTTTGTTCCTTCTACGCGCCGAAACGACTCGTCGAATTTGGATCAAATTTGGAACGGAGAAAGCTGGTACCCTAGACTAGAACAAAGGCTACATTTTATCCCGGAAAATCTCATAGTTCCCGCAGGATAGCGAGCGAATTCTCCGCAGACGGAGTCGCGGGCAACAGCTAGTTGTATGTATGTATGTATGTATGTAAACTCTTTATTGTGCAAAATAAACAAGACAAAATACAATTGACAAACACTGAGATACATGCACAAAGGCGGACTTATCCCTTTAAGGGATCTCTTCCAGTCAACCTTTGAGTGGATGAAAGGAGTATTATATTAGGGATGGACGAGTGAGTTTAAAAATTGCAAACACTGAGAGCCACAATACATAACTTTACCGAATATAATACATAAACTACTAAACCTACCAGTCAATAAACTACTTTATACTACCTATAATATATATCAATAAAATATACTACATAAAATAAATAAATAAAGAGCACAATAAACAAAGGAATATTTACCGTTGATTTAAGAAGATGGTGCGAGCCACATCTTCTTCAAACCTTCTCTGAACGACACTACGGAGGGAGATTGCCTGATGGAGGTTGGTAAGTGATTCCACAGCCTAGTCGAGTGTACAGTAAAGGATTTGGAATAAGTTTTGGAAGAGGAAGAAGGACAGGCCAAAAGGAGATTAGAGTTGGATCGCAATCGATGCTGACTGCCAACAGACAAGTAGCTGAAACGTTCGGAAAGGTAGATCGGAGCTGTAGGATTAAAGAGAGTGTTGAAAAGCAATGACAGAATGTGGATTTTCCTGCGGTCCCTGATAGGCAACCATTTCAGCTGAGCGCGGAAATGAGACACGTGATCGTACTTACGAAGCCCAAAAATGTATCGGATACACACATTCTGGAGGCGATCAAGCCTGTCAAGCAGCCCCTCAGCGAGATCCAGGTAACTAATGTCACCATAGTCCAGTAAGGGGAGCAACAGTGACTGAGCAAGTGTAATTTTGGTCGATAGTGGCAGAAAATTCTGCAAACGCCTGAGCGAGTGAAGCGAGGCAAACACCTTCCGGCTGACATCCGCAACCTGGGCCGACCACGAAAGCGTCTGGTCCATAATAATCCCCAGATTTCTGACGGTAGCTGAGAAAGGAATTATTGTTCCGTCAAAGGACAAATTTTTAACCACCAATTCAGACATCCGAGAAATAAAATACGGACTGCCAATAACGATCGCTTGCGTCTTCTTGGCGTTTACCATGAGGCCAAAGCTCGCAGCCCAGTCGCGGATGGTGACAAGGTCAGCATTAATACGATCTATCAATAGAGGAAAATCGTCAAAACCAGCAGCAGCATAAATTTGCAAGTCATCAGCATACAGGTGATAAGAAGAATTTAAAGAAGAAGTAATACCATTAATGAAAATAGAAAAAAGGAGAGGGGAAAGTACACCCCCTTGAGGGACACCCGCGGTAAGATCACACCAGCTTGAAAAGGCATCATCAACCTTGACTCGCTGCTGCCTCCCATAAAGGTAAGAACTATAGTAAGGAACTAAGTTGTCTATAGTTAGGTTAATAAAGCCGGGATGGCCGCGATCGGCGATCGAACCCACGCCCCGTGAGTCACTGAGTCGTTGAACTGCGCGGGCGCATAAGGCCTAGGGCTAGGTCTAGGTCTGTCTATACCTTATCCTTATATATATATATGCCTTATCCTACTAATTGAGTGTATATGTTTGTTCTTTCTTCACGCTGAAACGGCTCAACGGATTTGGATACAATTTGGAATGAATATAGCTAGAACCCTAGATTAAAACATAGCTAAATTTTACCCCGGAAAATTTCCATAGTTCCCGCGGGATAGCGATAAACATGTGAAAGGTCGTAGTTAGCTAGAGTCGCAATCGCAACGGAATACTTATTGCAGAATATACTATCAAAATCAGTTCTTAAGTCCAATGGCAGAAGCTAGTACCTACCTGCAAGCGTGCAAAGATAAAACATAGAATGTACCAGTTGCTTCTCTTCCCGCGCAGGTGGTAAAAGTTCATCGATCGAATGGGCGAAAATAGGAATCCATTTTCCACCTACACGCCCACAATCTTGCTAAAAGTGGCCTAAATGTCTTGTTACCTTAGGCTCTGTCTACCCCGCAAGTATGTCTATTTATAATGCCATAAACAGTACAGAACAGGTGCGTTCAGGATGCAAGAGGTCCGTTCCGCAGGACGCGTCCAATTGGGGACGCGGCGGAAGCGCGGGAAGATGGCGGATCCGCCATTTTACATTTTTAAATAGTAACGTTACGTTTCGCGTGTCCGGATGCTTGCCGATTTGCCAGTTTTCGAGTAATTCATATTTCATTCAATTTTAGAAGAAAAATATGCTTTTTTGTTTACGCTCACAAAATTGTACAATAATAAAATTGGTCATCATGTGCGAGTGGTATTTTCACATTAATAATATATTATTAACTAACTTCTGCCCGCGACTTCGTCTGCGAGAATTATACATAAAAACCTTCTTCTTGAATCACTCTATCTATTAAAAAAAACCGCATCAAAATCCGTTGTGTAGTTTTGAAGATATAAGCATACATAGGGACAGAGAAAGCGACTTTATTTTATACTATGTAGTGATATAGTATGTGCTTTCTAAAATTAGTTCCGGCTCAATCAATACATATAATATTATCTGTATTTATCTAATAATTAAGTACCTGGAAACTTTTATCGATATGTTTTTGGTACGTTATCTAAAAATGAAACCTAACTAAGTTCATCGATTTAGCGCCCCTGAAACCCCCTGCATACTAAATTGCAGAGTCGTATCCGAGATTCAGATTCACTTTTATATACAAGAATTTCTCGTTTAAAGGTATTAGATAGATAGATTAGATTAGATAGATACATAACAAAAAATTCCACAACATAACAAACAAGATAAACTGTCAATGAGGCATAATTAAATGCGAGAAAACTAGCACGCTATTCCAACTAATTATTAGTCCGTTAGACTAATTAGAAAGACTGTACGGTCGAGGGCATAAATATCGATACAGGCATTACGTCAAATATATGTGTCACCTACCTTATTGTTTGTGGCATAAAGGCGTATATATAGGCTAAATAAACGCCCTTCGGCTTTCCTTCTGATATACTTGACAGTCAATAACATAGAATAATAGCAACTTACTCAGTAGATAATTCCTGTGTTCACTCCAACTAGCTTTTTTTCGGCACCATGCACGATCTGAAAAAAAAAAAAAAAAAAAACATAAATTAATATTTTCTATTTGACAACCGCTCTAGTTGATAGCCGTGGTAGCCTAGTGGTTTGACCTGTGGCCTCTCGAGCAGGCTCGCAGACAATACATGCTTACATAAGAAATTCTTCCATGCTAGTCTGGGAGTAAAGATAAAACATAGGATGTACCAGTAGCTTCTCTACCCGCGCAGATGGTAAAAGCCCATCGAGAGAATGGACGAAAATCTTTACCATCCGCGCGGGACGAGAAGCGACGGGTACATTCTGTTTTTTCATCGCTCCCAGACCAGCATGGAGTTGGAAAGGGGACACAAAACAGTGATGGGTCGCTAGCCGCATCGCCTATAACACGATTCCTAAGATTTTCGCCATGTGGTCTTTACCATCTGCACGAGAGAAGCATCTGGTACATTCTATTTTATGTATACCGACGACATTATTTCAAAAACTAGTCAACTATGACTAGCCTAGCCATACGAGGTCAGAATCTAATTCAGACGACCACAAAACCCAAATCTGACTAAGTGGCATCAAGGATTAATGCAACATGCCAATTGATCCATAAGCGAGGATCTATTGGGTGTATAGTCGTGCGCAGGCGGCGTTTTATTAACTGAAATAGCTGACAAGGCCGTCATATCAATGGGCGTAGGCGAGTCTGTGTGCGTCTGTTTAGCTGTGGTGGTAGCTTAGTTGGGTTAAGGTTGGAACTATGAACCGACCGACTAAATGAGTCCTCGCCCGCGCGGCACAGGGGCGCGGGGTAGGACGACAAAGGGGGCCGAGAGGTGCGGGCGGGTAGTGCGCCTGCCGCCCGCACCTCTCATCATGTTCACGTTCTATACGTCTATCTTCTATCTTATATGAATAAAAATGAATCTTCAAAATGTATGTATGCGCATAACTTCCTTATTGTGTTGTGTTGCTTATGTCCTGTCAATCGTTCAAAGGTTAACTGGAAGAGATCCCTTTTAGGGATAAGTTCGCCTTTGTGCATGTGTGTTATCCTGTAGTCATCTTTTTCTTGTGCTTTATGTACAATAAAGAGTTATACATACACATACATACTTCCAAACGACTGCACCGAATTGGACAACACTTTTATTGTTGTGATTGTTACCGTTTGAGCAAGGTTGGTATAAAATAAAACTTTGCAGCAGGGGCAAAGCTTCGGGCAACAGCTAGTTTTATAAAAAAAACGTCGAACAAAAAAGTGACTAACTGGGATGAAAGTTTTGGGTCACATTTTTTTCTTATTTAAGAATTGGTAGGGTAGTGGCGTGACGTCCATAGAGCTCGATTCCCACTGGCTTGCCTATTTAGACATTTGGGCACTTTATTGTGCAGAATTAGAGGTAAAGGCTAGTTAAACTCCCTTCAGCTTGCCTTCTGATATACCCTTAAGTAGGGTATACGATTCTGAGTAAGAAAAACCCAAAATAGTTTTACCTCTGACAATAATGAATTTCTTCCATGCTGGTCTGGGAGTAAAGAAAAAACATAGAATGTACCAGTTGCTTCACTTCCCGCGCAGATGGTAAAAGCCCATCGAGGTAATGGGCGAAAATTTTAGCAATCATGTTATAGGATAGGCGATGCGGCTAGCAACTGAAAACGCACTGAAACTTGTCATGTCCTACCTCAGTCAGAGAATCCAGAAAGTGGACATAAATAGAGTGCAGTCATGTGGTGCGCCGGTGAAGCTTGGAGTACCACAGGGTTCAATATTGGGCCCTTTTCTCTTTCTAGTATATATCAATGACCTGCCCCGCCTACTGGAAAACAAATGTGACATAGTTCTGTTTGCTGATGATACCTCTCTGATTTTTAAGGTCGACAGGCAACAGGAAGATCAAAGTCACATCAATGAGACTCTAACAGAAGTGCTTCAATGGTTTACTGCGAACAATCTACTACTAAACGCAGCTAAAACGAAATGCATTAAATTTTCGTTACCAAACGTACGACAGGTTGAAACAGCCATTTCCATAAACGGAGAGAAGCTGAACCTCGTTGATGACACCGTTTTTCTTGGTCTTACCCTGGATCGAAACTTACAGTGGAGCCCACATATCTCTGCTCTTGCTGGTAGATTGAGCTCTGCCGCCTATGCTGTACGAAGAATTAGACAATTCACCAACGTGGAAACTGCTCGACTGGTTTATTTCAGCTATTTTCATAGCATTTTGTCTTACGGCATTCTGATTTGGGGAAGAGCAGCTGACATTCAGAGTGTCTTCATTTTACAGAAGAGGGCAGTTCGGTCCATCTACAATCTGAACTCCCGAGAGTCATTAAAAGAGCGCTTTAAAGAGATAGAAATTCTCACAGTAGCTTCGCAGTACATACACGATGTGATTATGTACCAGACCTTTATAACGTTATAAAAAAAAACGATATAATAGCGGTATATATCGTTTGTGTTTAAAATTTCGTTCAAACAAATTCTATATTCCTTCATAACGTTATATCATATCATAACGAAAAGAAAACCGTAACTTTACGAAATAGCGTTATAGACCTTTAAAACGTTATGAAAAAAACGATATAATACCGGTATATGTCGTTTGTGTTTAAAGAAAACCATAACGTTATGAAATAGCGTTAGGTATAATAACGCTATGAAACTGATTATGAACGAATGACATGATTTGACAATTCACGAAAACAGTACAGATTTGTCATTGCATATGTTTGTCGCACGTTATATAGAGCGGGTGTTATAGAGTGTAAGAAAGAGATGGTCTATAACGTTATTATATCACTTGCCGAAGTATCGATATATATCGCTATTAATAACGTTATAATGAATACCGCTACAGAATAAATAATGTTTTATTAAAAAACGCTATTTGGTAATATAACGTACTGAAAAATAGCGCTACCTAAAAACGTTTTATTGAAAAATGCTATTCGGTAATCTAACGTTATGAAAAATAGCGTTACGCAAAAATAACGGTAATTAAAGGTCTGTTATGTACACACACAAGAATTTCAATTCCTTTAAGAACGTGTCGGACATCCATGATATCAACACTCGTAATAAACACAAGCTTCTCGTTCCTAAATTTCGTCTACGGAAAGTAAGTAAATCTTTCCTGGGAAATTGTGTCAGGTTCTACAACAAAGTGCCTGTAGATGCGTGGAAATTGTCATATGTGTTATTCAAGAAATACATAAAGAACACGCTCTTAAAGAAAGCATATTACACAGTCGATGAGTACATGTGTGATAATAACATGACATGGCCATCTTTGGAAAAATTACCGTAAGCATCCAGTGTTTTGTGAGTGATCCTGTAGTGCGTGTGTATGTGTGCGTGTGTGTGTGTTATGCGTGTAGTGTCGACTAGATACGGTCTCTGGCCCTGTTGCTACCGTCTGCTGTTGAGGTTAGCTGATCTTGATTAATTAAGATTCCAAATTGTATAGCTGTATTAATTAAAATTATTAATTAAGATAGGTATTATCAATATAAATATTGTACCTATTGTAATTGTTTATTTAAATATTTATTCTATTTTTCATAATAATTATTTTTTACAATGACATAAATATTGCTATGTCGTATGTGTATTAAACTAGGTATTAGGTAGGTATATTGTTAAGCTTATGGATTTCCGGTTTTTTTTTTTTTTTTTTTTCTTTTACTGTTTAGTTGCAGGCTAGCGACGTCGAAGTTCCTAAAACGTTCCCATAGTGTGCCTGTGGGGACGGAAGCGAGACATGCCCTCGGTACCGCTCTGCTTTCAGAGCAGGACATGAGTGCGTGAAAGCCAACATTGGGGGCGGCAGACGTAAGCTTGCCTTCGGAATCCAAAAGCTTATTGGTTACTTACTTGACATGAAATGTATATTTCATAATTTTGTTTTATGTATAATTTTTTTTCCTGCGACATTGGAGACATCTCCAATTAGTTTATTTGACGGTGGAGGCGTTTTACACCTCCACTGAACTTACTATTATTATTTTTTTTTTTGTTTTTTATTTTTTTTGACCAGTAGAGACTTTATACATCTCTACTATTTATAGATTAATATAATTTAAGGCTCGGGGACCTTATACATCCCTTATATAAATGTATTTAATGTAAGTAGAATTTAAGTATTCTTAGTTACTGTATTTTTATTTGAAAAAATGACTTTCTGCCAAGTTTCTTACGGCGCATTCTTCTTGGCAATGATGGTCTTTCCGAATGTGCTGGTAGTTTCAAAAAGACATGTAAAAGAGCCCTTAGCGGCCAATTTGCAGAATAAATTTTCTTTTCTTTTCTTTTCTTTTCTCAACCCATCACTATTTTGATTCCCCTTTCCACCTTTACGCCCACACTCATGCTCAACGTGGCCTTAGGTTTTGTTACTTTAGGCTCTGTCTACCCCGTAAAGGATAAAGACGTGATATATGTATGTATGTATGTATGTATGTATATGTATGTAATAATGATTGTGAACGCTCACCGTTTTTTCCTTCTGAGATACTTACGCACGGTTGCCTATCTGCCTAGATTCCTCCGCCGAGCGCTAACAGTAAACTTGTCATTGTAGTTTGACAATGGCCCCTTCAAAATGGCGATGCGTTGTTAAATTTAAATTTAGAATGCCGCAGAACACATTAACCGTCCTTATGTTGAAGTAAAGCCATTGTTCGAGCCCACGGGTGGTCAGAAGTCAGAGTTAAGTGCTTGTGCTTCATCAATCTTCTTGTACAGTCAGCAGTAGCGTGCAAATGGGGTAGGCAGTGGTAGGCTATAAATTGTAAGCGCTGCTTACCCTGGCGACTACCACTAAGCAAGTTGATACATATTCGAAGAGCTCAAAAAGCGAAGGTAATAAGAGCTACCGACCTGTACATACATACATACATATATCACGTCTTTATCCCTTAAGGGGTAGACGAAGCTAAACATTTCCTGGCAGTTTCTGAGGGATATCATTGACCGTTGGCTAAGAGCCCGACAGGGGGGGAGGGGGGTCTTTGACCATTACCGTACAACATTGCCGACATTTTGTTACAAGATTTTTTAATCATATTTTTGTTACTTTGACATTGGCGAAGTTGTCGTCGCTATAACGACTTGAAACGCCACAAACAAGAAGAAGAAGAAGAAGAAGAAGAAGAAGAGGGGCGTGTAGCTGGAAAAGGAAATCAAAATAGTGATGGGTCGCTAGCCGCATCACCTATTAGGTACATGATTCTAACATTTCCGTCCATATGTTTAACAGGCTTTTACCATCTACGCGGGAAGAGAAGCAACTGGTACACTCAATGTATTTTCTTTGCTCCCAGATCAGCACGAAGGTAATCTCAGAATTTATGGTATACTAGCTGTTGCCCGCAACTTCGTCTGCATAGAATTCGTTTATCGCTATCCCGCGGGAATCACGCAATTTTCCGGGATAAAAAGTAGCCTATGTGTTATTCCCGACTATAATTTATCTATGTTCCAAATTTCATCCAGATCTGTCCAGCTGTTCCGGCGCGAAAAAGTAACAAACATCCAACCATACTCACAAACTTTCACATTTATAATATTACTAGCGACCCGCCCCGGCTTCGCACGGTATATTATGCATGTATTATACATACAAACCTTCCTCTTGAATCACTCTATCTATTAAAAAAAACCGCATTAAAATCCGTTGTGTAGTTTTGAAGATATACCTAAGCATACATCGGGACATGGGGACAGAAACTTTGTTTTATACTATGTAGTGATAGTGATAGTGATGATGATATAGTAGGATCTGAAGCCTGTTCCGCACCTGACATTCTGCACACATTTCAGCAGAAATACAGTGTTGTATGAAACTCCCGTTCCATGTAATTAGGTAATACAATTGACCTTGCATGTTGTACAACATACATACAGTGGATACTTGAATGGGAGCTAACAGAGCGCGACCATTGGCACAATACAATACGATGACCTCCACGGGATGATAGTGATGTCATCAAAGTGGATCATAGATCAGTGCCTGGGCGAACTGGGCTCGCTGATTGTAACATACATAGACTACAGGCCCCCCGGACCACGGAAAGAGAGGGGGTTACAACCCTAGATTTTGTCCCCTTGTCGCACAATTTTTGTACGGCGTTGCGGAATAATGGATTAGAAGCTGTATTGAAACAGTATGAAACTGATGCCGTACAGAATCAAATTATCAAATTTACCCTGGATATTGTCAGAAAATCAAAAAAAAAATACCGACTTTGTGGCGCACCATTTTTTTACGGCACTGCGCTCCTTCTTATTAATTTTCATGGATCTATCGATGGTAAAAAGGTCGTACAAAATCATATGACCAAAATGTACTCACTCTACCTGCACTTTTGAATTCACACCAGCACCCAGTTGGACAGCTTACAAGTGACGGCATAGTGCTGAATCTTATTATTTTATTTTATTATATCGTCCTATATACGTCACCTGGTGGTTCATATGACCCACATTTTTTGTACGCAAAGTAACGCCTGATTCAATAAAATATTTATACCTAAGATTTCCGCCCGTTCCCCGATGAACTCTTACCGAAGAGAAGCTGTTTTATTCTTTGCTTCCAGACGTGCACGTCTATAAACCAACCGCTTAAATGAGTCCTAGCCAGCGCGGTGCAGGGACACGCACAACATAGATTGCCGTCTCTTTCTTACTGTTCGTTGTGGAAAGAGACGGATGGTCTGTCTTGCGAATCGTGCTAACCGGGCAGCATGGGAATTTACCATTTAATTTCACTATATTGAATTAGTAATACTTAGGATCCCTGTCGCACGGTGTAACTAAACAAGTTCTACAATGGCATTAAACTGTCACAATATCAGACAATCTGCTCACAGGGCCGGCACAATAGACTGATACTATCTAGCGAAAGTCCATTGTTAGTGACGTCATCGTCATCGCAATTGACGCCATGTTGTTTTGCGAACGGACGGGTTCGATTGGAAGTTTATGGAGGGTGAGCATTCGGGCATTAATATTTATACCAGCTGTCAATGTGACCTAAAAACGGATAATACAGAGATGTATGTATTCTTCCATACTGGTCTGGGAGTAAAGCATGTACCAGTAGCTTCTCATCCCGCGCAGATAGTAAAAGCCCATTGAGGGAATGGCCGAAAATCTTAGGAATCACTGTTTTGATTCCCCTTTCCACCTATACGCCCACAATCATGCTAAACGTGGCCTGTAGGTAAATAAGTAAGTCAATGCTTTATTGTACAATTATAAAGAAACAGAGAAATCACAAAGAAAACCTTAAATATATGCACAAAGATGAACTTATCCCTATAAGGGATCTTAACCAGTTAACCTTCGAGTAAATCAGAGGAACATTAAGCGAGAGACCGACAAAGAGTTTCCATCCATATAGTGAAAGCCACAAAGAGCGTACATCTACGTATCTGTCTTGTTACCTCAGGCTCTGCCTACCACGTAAGAGATAGACTGAATGTGTGTATGTATCAAGAAACATACCAAGAAATTGTACCAACGCCACTTGTACTGTCCGCCGGCGATACATACAATTTCAATTCTCATCTCGTTTCGCCTCGTCGGACGAAGAACCTTTTGACACTACTCAAGCATAATTCAACATGTCATAACACCAATTGTAAAAGTTAACCACCGTTCGTAGCATGTTAACCTCGATAGCAATACGACCCGCGATAAATTAACCGCCTGTTCATCGTTACATTAATGTGAATGACAAATTGACCGACGCATGACAGCATTGCCAGCTCTGATTGCGGTTGAATAAAGGAGCGACTACATATATATATAAGCTAAAGTAGTAAAGAAACTAGGAACAAAACGGTTGAAACGCACGCACACTTAGACGCGCGCTTCTACAAGGCCCCTAAGCGGATCTCGCGGTGTCGTCAGTCGCGAGCGCCGCGTTGAGACGAGCGGCCGTCTGCTGCGTGCGCCCAGACAGTCCGCTAATAAAATTTAATAATAGAGCTTTCCGAACGTGCCGTAGGAGACGAAAGTATTTATTAGTAAGTAATATATAATACTTAGCTACCGACGAATAAAAAATCTTAAACTGTTGAATTTTTTTTTTAATACCCTATTTTATTTATAAACTAGTAAATTACGATTATTTATGTAAGAACCCAAATAAACGGTTGTTTCTTTTTTACGGAAATTAAGGGTGCCAACCCTAATACTCTTAATTAAGTGTAGCTAGTTACTTTAAAACAGTCCTTACTAGCTGAGATTATAGCGCTAACTAAAAAAAGCTTTACAATTGTACAAAAATTAAATCGACAACCCTAACGCTACAATAAAATTAAGTCAAATGTTACTGACAATATTAATACACAAATCACGTCTTTATCCCTTACGGGGTAGCCAGAGCCTAAGGCAACATACCTAAAGACTACGTCTAGCATGATTGCAGGCGTATGGATGGAAAGGGGACTTAAAATAGTGATGGGTTGAGCCACATCGCCTACAACAAACAGAGAGTTATACATACATAATATATCCCGTTAAAAACATATCTATAGTTATTAATTGTTAGGTTCTGTATGCTTAGTGTAAGTTTTCAGTCCCAAAATACGTCTCGCACGCGTTTGCGTTAAAATAGCAATTACTATGAAAACGTGAACAGCGCCACCAGCGGAAAGTTTGCACAACAAAGACTGCGAGTATAAGTTTTCGTGAACGCGCTCACCTTCGAATACGTTAACGCGGAACTCATCGAGCGCGTTTGCCGTACGGTCTATGTTAAGTTCCAATCAGTGTTGCCAATTCTAAAGCAATTACCGTGATTTCATAATTAGAAATAAGAAACGTTTTGTACGGGACAATGCTCTCGTACACACTTTAGATGATAATTGATACTGATAGAAGTGATACACTGCAGATTTTACTGTACTGATGATTTATTTGATAACTAAGTAAATGATACACCGGTGCACTCTGCGGGCGTTGAGCGTGGTACATTCTATGTTTTCTCTTTGCTGCCAAATCAGCATGGATGTTTTTATACAATATATTTTTTGTTGAGTAAATAAATAAATCCTACTATCCTACTGATATTATAAATGTGAAAGTTTGGAAGTATGTTTGGATGTCTGTTACTCTTTCACGCCAGAACGGCTGGACAGATCTGGACGAAATTTGGAACATAGATAGATTATAGTCTTGAATAACACATAGGCTACTTTTTATCCCGGAAAATTGCGTAATTCCTGCGGGATAGCGATAAACGAATTCTATGCAGACGAAGTTGCGGGCAACAGCTAGTCTAATATAAATCTATACTGAGCCAATAGCAATTAAAAGCTATTAGTAGGTAAGCGATAATGTACACCGTAATTTTGGAACTTTAAATCTTTCAAGAAAGATCTTCATTGAACTCGGCAATTGAAAGATGGGCGCTGGCAACACTATTGATATCTTTTGAAGTTTTGACGTTTGACGTTTGACTTTTTCCTAAATTTGAATTGAATTGAATTATTATTTGTTGTACTTATTAAAGTGAGAATTGTTTTGTTGTACTTGGAAAAATAGTACAATAAAAGGAAGCATAACAAACAGAATAAAGATGACGATCGTTCAGAGTTGAACATACGAATTAAGAAGAACTGGCTAGGCTGCATCGTTGCAGAACTAACCTCAAAGAAAAGGTTTGTGTGTTGGCCTGATGCCTTATTTTCTTTAAAACAACAGAACTTGGTCTAACATATTTTACATACATACGTACATAAATCACGTCTATACATCTATCAATATCTTTTCTTTACAAACAACTCAAAAAACGTATGAGTTGTAAGTTGCATATTAATGAACATTTCCGAGAATGGCTGCAAGTTGTACAAAAGAGATTTTCATTGAACTAATTATTTTATGGATTTTGTTTCAGATTATTTTAGACATTCAGATGTTCATCAAATCGTTCAGATCGAAGTTGGCATAAAAAATTGCAATAACATTTCATAACTATGACTGAGGCCCATTCTATATTCATCAGGTGGAGAGTTGAGAGTTGAGGACCAGTGGCATTTTGCCCATCCTGCAACCCCATTTATTTTTATATGCCACTATACTAAATTAGCAATATTAAAATAATACCTACACCAAAATAAATGTTGCCTTTTTTTATTTAACCGTGTGCTTATTAAGTTTTGTTTGTTTTGCTCTTCTCTGTGTACTAGCAACCAATTCTTGACTCACTGTGAAACGTTTTTACAGTAAATATCATAGTGATGGTTCATTTAATTTAAAAGGACAATCATTATGACTTTTGGGGCTTGATTCACCACACTATGTTAAGTTTCTGTATCTTATTAGATTCCATCTCTATTTATTTGCCACGAAACAGACAAGAGCCAATTTTGTATGGGAAGTCCGGGATTTCTGTCTTATTGGTTGTCTGATAGTGATTGCTATTAAGCGATAAGACCACATATTGTCTACTGTGCACTTTATATTCCAGACAGCTATACATACATGCATGGACATATTGAATAACATTTAGTTATTGCTTTCATGGTGCTTGATATATTTAGACATTTTAGAATACTAACTGCTGTGAGATCTTGCATTGACAATCTAGTACTATATTTTAAATCCCTGCGACATAAAATATAGAAAAATTAAAAGAATTGAACTAAAAACAAAATCCTTTTTATTCAGACCAAAGTCAGCATCCATTATGATTTGTTAGTTACAATGTCTTACCCTTACTATTAAAATGGTTTGAGTTTACATAATATTCCTATGAAAAAAAACGAAATTAAAGTAGCTTACACTTGAGTTATATACCTGTCATACATTTATGCCATGTTGCCATGTGCCTCATCCAAATCTATAAGGAATAATAATAATGACATAATACACATTACAACACAGTAGGTACTCGTGTCATGCCAATAAATACATTCATCATTTTTTATTAGGTACAACCACACACATAAATCACGTCTTTATCCCTTATGTCGTAGACAGCCTGACGTAACAAGACAAAAAGGCCACGTTTAGCATGATTGGGGGTGGACTGGGAATAGGCACAAGTTTTTAATTAATTTGCAATATATGTATGTATGGTTGTATGGGTGGAATCTTGCAACTCAATTTTCAATTGAAGCAGATGTCTTCAAGCAATTCAGCTGAAATTTTCTAAACCAGGACCGCCTCCACAAGAGGGAAATCTTCAACATTTGGTACACACGCTTAGGATAAAAATGCAAGTACTACAGTCAACAATGAGTAAAAAAGCTTGCATTAAAAATGTTTTTCTTTTTAACAAATCATAATATATCTATCCTAACTTATTGGAGGGTTCTACTGTAGTGTTGTTTATTTCCAGTTAAAATGTAAAAATAATTTGAGGCGACCCATAATTAATTTCCTCATGACATGACATTTATTTCTTACAACACAACATATCTAACTTTATACCTATAGGGCCGGATTATCTATTAGTCGAGCAAAGCAGGCCACTTGCTAAGGGATTGAAAAATGGAAATGTCAATTTTATCTGATTGGTATCATAATTGTAAATGTTATTTAAGTAGGTAGTATAAATATAAACAAAATTACAATGTGCCAGAAATAGTATGTGGTTAGGTTACAATGATAAAACATTGCTGTTTAAAATTTTTCACCCCATTGAAACCATATTAAACCCGTATTTAGAGCTGTTTGCCAGCCTGATCTCCGATTCTAGACTCCTAGTACCTAACACTACAGGGTTACGAAATCCATTTCATGTCACATTTCCGCACATATCCTTGCTATTGCTGTCAGCTTCGCATCTAGCGGAGACTAGTACTGAATGGAAGAAGATCTTAAGCATCCTTGGCGTAATCCCTGTTCGTCCGTAAGAACGCCATAGTTAGAAATGAAACAAAGTTCTGGTATTTCGCCCGAAGAATTTGATAATTTTTTCGTACTTTTTAGATTACTAATAGATTTCCGCGGCGTAGAATGGCGTAGAGCAGGAAGGCTCAATCATAATATCACTTTCCACTGTATTTCTCCAACAATTGAATTCTTTAATCTGTTTGCTTTGACAGCTGTAGCGGCAGCCATTTTGAATTACAAAAAACCTTAAAAACGTAACGTTAATCGATGTGAGCAAACGCATTCGCAAAAGTTTTTCGAAACGCACTGAGTATAACGGTTTTGTGAACATACGATCGTCGCATTCGACAGCTCCCTGCGACAATAGTAAAGTTGGACGCTGTTATGCAATACTATACCAACCCTCAAGATGTCCATTTTAAGAAAATCGTGTTTAAATATGACATCAACATATTTCTCAAAATGGGGCCTCTGATAATATAGGAATCGACGATTTCATAAATGTATTATAATAGTCAAGTGATCTGGGAAGATGTAAAGCATCTGTAAATATTGGAAATAAATACAATTACCTATTTAATAAATCGCATATTCGGTTTTAGAGAAATGTCGAATCAGCAATATTATATGATATAATGATTTGTCTCATGACACATTATTGCAAAATTCTTGATAGGTACAGTACAGTATTGTAGATTATCCCGTAGAGGATTTTGGTTATGCGTCAACAGTTTTTTTGAATTATTCGGTACAAAATTGATTTGAGTCACTTAAAACATTTTTGAATGATTTAGTTTATTACCTAAGGAAGCGGATGGTATCAATACGGAAGCGAATGGTATCAATATCTCGATGTTTGACATTTTGTGGGTTGACACAGTATTGCATAACAGCGTCCAGTTAACGTTCAAATGGATCGAAACGTCAAACCTAGCAACTGTCAGCCAGACAAACGTCACTCATGCCATGTCGCAATGCAACAATGCCGGCAAGAACAAGAACCATATTTTGGAGGTATTAGAGCGAAAGTAACAAGAAAAAGTGGGTAAAGAATACAAAACAATATGCTCAAATACAGGAGACAGTTACACATTATGAAATACTCGAAAGGACATGAAGAAAAATGTGACAAATAAGTGAAGTGTAACATAATTATGCCGCGGCCTTCCTGCCTCTCTTGGGCCGCTTCCGCTGCACAGCAATACGCTAGTACTCTTTATTATACAGTGTTAGCAGCCTCTGCAGGCATGACCGACGAGCCCACTGCCCCGGGCATGACATTCGGAATCCCGTGTAACTTGGCGAGTGATACGATGCGATGCTTCTCGCCGCCACTATCCAGTACTAGCACAATGACGACACCATCTCTCATCCAACACTTGTCCACTTCGAACGTTTTCCTCGCAGCCATGAATGCGTAGTAACGGGATGGGTCAGAAACTTACTGCTACACCCAAACCAGGAGTGTGACATCTTTGAAGTGGACCAAGATGGGCCGCTTCTTGCCGGTCTGAGGACGCCCAGTTCAGAAGCTCCTGCTCACATCGGTATCAGACACATGGCACTTCACCAGGCACTTGGAAATATCCACTGCCAGCACAACAGTTTTCTCATATATCAGCGAGAGCCTCAGGAATGATCCATGAATCAGCAACATTTTCCGCCTCAACCTCACCTCTTGTTGGTCCACCTACCTAGATAAGCAGTCCACCTGTTGGTGCAGCACTCAAGAGCCTTCGAAACAAAGTTCTTCAAGGCATTGAAGTCTGCAGCAATCAAAGATACTGATGGATTCCTCATATCTGCATTATCAAAATTACCTTGGAATTCAGCCATCATAGTTCTCAAGAAGAGCCTAGCCAGGTTGTTCAAAGGTTGCTGCGAATTCTTGTTAGGCATATAGGGTGAAAATATTATTCCGTTCAATTAAGAAGTAACTCTGTATGGCACTGATGAAGAGTACTAAGTGTAGAATTAAAGTAAAACTTGCATGAATTATGAAAATAACTGCCTGTAGGTAAATTGCTTTAAACAAGCATTAATTCAAAACTAAAAAAGGCTGAGAAAAAAGTAGGTATATTTTTATTTTTAATAAATAATTAAACAAATATTATGTGACTAACTTTCAAAGCCTGCCCACCCTTTAAAACGAATAAATATAATTAATTTTACAAGTGAAAAATAATAACCTATGTGTTGTTGCATTTATTGAAGTAGCATTAGGTAATATAAAAACAGTAAATGTGTCATATTTGTAAGGGCCTATTATTATTAATATGTTTTTTTTGTTTCACACTCATTAAGCTGAGCTGCCTACAAAATGTAAAATATAATGTAGGTAGGCAAGTAGTTTGTATAAAGCTCTTAAAATAAATGTTCAAAAAAGTGCCTTCTTCCTTATTAACCTCCTACTTGTAGATCATTTTGGTTCGTCGTTTTTAGACTACAAGTCCACAGCGCAGCATCGTTAATAAATTTGCTAAAGAAACTTGAACCTTATTTTTACTTAATTATGAGAAGGGAGAGCCTTCTCACTAGTTCTGAGACGGAAGTATGTACGTAAACTTTATCATAATCATCATTCACATTTGACGCCTTATTTCAATAGCAGTAGGGTCGATACTAATATCTGCTACCGTACAGCGCTGTTACTACACATATTTTTTAGTATAAATATATATACCCAGTTGTAAGTATAGAAGGTGTCATTCACAGCAACGACCAACGTGGCTCTTATTATTATGTTATTAAAGGGTAATTTTGATAAATGTCAAAAGATGACACTAGAGTAGCGGATACCAATTAACAAATTCAATTAGCCTGCCAAAGTAGCCGTGGTCCAACGGATGGCCTGATGGTCTAAATCGAGTACGCATCTCTTCAATTTCGCGTTCGAACCCCGGGATTGGGAGGCGTCATTATTGCTTTTTGTTTTTTTTTCCTTTTTACATACACACACATACACATATCACGTCTATATCCCTTATGGAGTAGACAGAGCCCTTCCTTTTTTTTCCTTTTTGCTTTTTATTTAATTGTAATTAAGAACGTTTACGCTTTATTTTTAAGGAGTTAGCACGGTAAGTCGTTTTTTTAGTTCACACGTATTCGTGTGCGCGCATATTGTAAAATATGTAAGTAACTAGGTAGTTTGTAAAAAGAACTTAAAATATATGTCCAAAAAGTGCTTAATTCCTTAATTAACCTCCCTTACGTATTTGCGAGACATCACAATGTGTAAGAAAGAGATACAAGATCGCAAGCACTTTGGTGCGCCGCGTTTAGACCGTTAATAAATTTGCTAAAGAAACTTGAACCTTATTTTTGCTGAATATGAGGAGTGAGAGCGTTCTCACTAGGTAAAAACATAGTGACACACTTAACTACTGCGTTCACGAACGTTAACTGTCACCAGAGTGACAGTTGGAACTTATACTCGCGAGGAACTTACGGAGTCGAAGTGAACAGTGACATCTGTGAGAAACGCAACGCGAAGTGAAACGAACTCACCGAATTTGTATGGAATACGCGCCGCGACGTGACAACGCAACAGCGTTCGAGCGCATACGATTGTGACGGTGAAAAGAAACGTATCGTTATGAGTTAGCTCGTTTAACTATTTCGAATAGTAAACGAAAATTTGTTGCAAAACTTACACTAGACGTACTGACCTCGTAGCTTATCTACATAGATAAAGGTGTGCAGAGGTGAACGACCAGACAGCAAAAAACACTGTCAAAAGTATAATACAATTGCATACAGGCAGTAGACAGTACGAACATTACAAAATAGGGTTCCGTGGGATCCTACCTCTATCCTAATAATATTACAAATCACACACACACACACACTCTTTGCATGTAAGTAAAAGTAACTAATAAGCTTAGTTTTAAACTAGGATAATTTCACTTATAACCTTTTATTTTCTAATCTGTGGACCTATTGTTAAAATGTGCTATATTTGGAAGAGCAAGACTTCTCAATACGGGTACATACATATATAATACTAGCTGACCCGGCGAACTTTGTTCCGCCTTAAATTTGAAAAATTCCAGTGGTTTGGGCTGTGCTATCCCGCGACAACTATGCAATTTTCCGGGATAAAAACTATCCTATGTCCTTTCCCGGGACTCAAACTATCTGTATACCAAATTTCAACTAAATCGGCCCAGCGGTTTAAGCGTGAAAAGGTAACAGACAGACAGACAGAGTTACTTTCGCATTTATAATATTAGTAAGGATAGTAAGGATATAGTGAGAAGCCTCAACCTTGGCATGTTTGTAACCACTTTGTTTTAAGGAATAAACGATTTTTTTTTTAATATTACAAATTCGTTATAATATTAGGAGTATTGCAACTAATGGAAACATGAATCAAAATAGTGATGGGTTGCCAGTCGCATCGTCTATAACACGGGTCCTAAAGATTTCACCCATTCTCTTGATGGACTTTTATCATAATGCAATTTTTACAATTATCCCACACTAACGGAACCCGGTACCAAAAACCCATTCAAACTTGCACCTTTTTTTTCGGCGATCCAAAAGCCGAGTCACGAAGCAGCGACCGGACCGGTCCTTCGAAAATCCTGATTAAAAAGAGACAGGGACACACCGCCGTTGGTCAGAGTGGGACGGGTGACGAATTTGGTCGTCCTATGCATCCCTAATATGGATACACGACGGTTATTGTTTCTGGAAATTTGGAACACGGCGTTTCTCCAAACATTTTATTGAATCAGGCGTTACCTTGCGGAAGTCCATTTCAAAATTTCAATGAACAAATAGTACATTACAGACGTAGGGCTGTGAATTCGTAATTGTCCCCGATAGCAGGTGTTTGTGGCCCGAACCGAAGGTGAGAGCCATAAATATGCAATCTTGGGCTTTACGAATTACCGCCCGTGGTTTGTATACATTTACGTATATATTTACGTATTGCCTTGGCCAAGAAGTGACATTTTCTGCCTGCGAAGCGGGCGTAATATCTCAATTACGGCAAAGGGTGTCGTATAAATAAAAAATAAAAAATAAATATCTTGGGACAGATTACACCAATTGACCTAGTCCCAAACTAAGCAAAGCTTGTGCTATGGGTACTAGGCAACGGATAAACATACTTATATAATACACTTAAATACATACAACATCCATGACTCGGGCACAAACATCCGTATTCATCATACAATTGTCTGCCTCTACCGGGATTCGAACCCAGGACCTCTAGCTTCGTAGTCAGGGTCACTAACCACTAGGCCAGTGGTTCCTAACCTTTTCAATGTCACTACCCCTGTGAACAAGTATGGGAATTGAGTTTACACCTAGCTAATTTAAAATAATTAAAACCACACAAACTCGAAAGAAAATATGTTTATTATGTAAGAAATTGCACGTTTAGGTAAATAGTAAGCACAGTAAGAAAAGCCGCACGCATGAGAGCGCCGTGCTACCGTTTACCGTACTATTATTTTGTTTATTGCTATTTTAATACTATTTCGTGCCATCCCGTGTTACCCCCCTAGAATCTCCGTTTTACCCCTGCGGGGGTAATTACCCCCAGGTTAGGAACCACTGCACTAGGCTATCCGGTCGTCAAACATTTGCCTTACACGTATTTTTGCGGTGCATTTAAGCCTCTTCCATAACTGGTCATCTATAAAGCATGTTTTGAGACACATTTCTTCTAACAAGCTGTACTACTTTTGTCCCCTGGCTGATGGGACAGAATAACAAGAAATAGTTGATCCACCCAATTGGAGTGTCGTCATAATGACATCAACACCTCTTCCGTCTGCATCCGCCGTCTTAAACGCTCGCAAGGTTAAACGCGAGGCTCTTATACTTTAGATGATCTAATTCATACATACATACCAGCATACATACTTGAGAGAAACCCTCGCGCGATCGCCCCCAAATACTACGAGCACCCACCGTCTGAACTCAAACGTGAACCAAATGCATGCAAATATTATGCATGTATTATACATATAAACCTTCCTCTTGAATCACTCTATCTATTAAAAAAAACCGCATCAAAATCCGTTGTGTAGTTTTGAAGATATAAGCATACATAGGGATATGGGGACAGAGAAAGCGACTTTATTTTATACTATGTAGTGATAGTGAAGTGATAGTGAAGCAATACTTTATTCCATGAAGCTAGAACGTCGAAATACTAAATGATGATTCGAGTAAAATTGAAGAAAATAATGAATACCGGTTAACCGGTTTTTGATTCTGTAACGCGGTTAACCGGTTTTTTCATCTGTGCGCTTATTGCAATGACTCAGTACCCTTTACTTTCAAACATCAGAAATTAGACACGTTATCGTTTTCAACATCACTTATACAGCGTCGTAAATTTACAATTCTGAAAAATTACAGTTCGTGACAGAACATATTACACAGCCGAATGCACTTGGACTTTCTTACGCGATATCAGTATGCCATGCGATACCGCTAGATAAACTATCTTATATTTGGACGAGCGGTTATCAGTTCCAGCTATCGAGGGCAACACAGTTTCAATATTTGTAATGTTGGTCGAACCTTGATTTTTAATCGATTCGAAATATTTATATGCATTATCATCGCTTTGTATTCTATTCTCAGAAATAGCAATAGTACATACATACATAAATCACGTCTTTATCCCTTACGGGGTAGACACCTAAGGTAGCAAGACCTTAAGACCACGTTTAGCATGATTGATGTTATATAGGCGATGTGGCTAGCAACCCATCACTGTTCTGATTCCCCTTTCCATCCATACGCCCACAATCATGCTAAACGTGGTCTTTAGGTCTTGTCACCTTACGCTCTGTCTGCCCCGTAAGGGATAAAGACATGATTTATGTATGTGTATGTTAGCATGATTGTGAGCGTATAAGTGGAAAGGGGAATTAAAATAGTGATGGGTTGGTAGCAGCATCGCCTATAACATGATTCCTAAGATTTTCGCCCATTCCCTCGATGTGCTGGTACAAACTAATTCAGAGAGTTTAATTACTGGGGCCTAATTGGGATTCAATTCCGACTCAGTTCAGGTTTTAGCTGTCATTTTTAGTATGGATCTGACAGCGAGCGAACCTGAACTGAATCGGAACTATCAAACACGATGGCGATTGCAAGCGAGTTAGGCAATAAGCGTTCAGGAGAGTGGTGTTTTAAGTCGCCTCTTTCCTTTAAACCCAGTCACAACTGGTGCGAAAGGGACGCATAAAAACGTATTTGGTTCCCAGTTTTATGGGAGCGATAAATATAGCCGACAATACAATGTAGTTTCACGTAGTTAATATAAATCACGTAAAGCTTTAAATAGCCTAAATAGGGAGAACGTTTATTACATACATACACACAGATCACGTCTATATCCCTTACGGGGTAGACAGAGCCTGAAGCAACAAGATCTAAAGGCCGCGCTCAGCAGTTGTAGGCGTATAGGTGGCTTTCCAACTCAAAATAGTGATGGGTTTCTAGCCGCATCGCCTATAAAATGATTCCTAAGAATTTCGCCCATACCCTCGATGGGCTTTTACCTGCGCGGGACGAGAAGCAACTGGTACATTCTATGTTTTTCCTTTACTCCCAGACCAGCATGGGAGATTATTAGATAAGATTAGGTACATAAGTTAAGTAGAATTTACATGTCGACGTGGACTTGTGATGTATTTCCGAACGCGCTGGTAGTCTCAAAAAAATACACGCAAAAGAGCCCTTGGCGGCCTGTTTGCAAAACTTTTTGAATTTGGTTGCAACAACCAAGTGCCTGAAGTCCATAAGCTTTTCCTTACACACAAACACTCCATACTTCATTTCAAGTACCTCAACATTACCGATTTTAACGAGAAACATATATTTTTTATATAATTGTAAACAACCGTTACAGACGGCGGTTAGGCCCGTGTTTTGATGTCGCCTCGCCGGGACCGGTTCTGCGGCTGTGAAGTAACAAGCGATGATCCAAGAGGCTGTGCGCTTGTTAAGAGTATCCATGTACAGCCAAAGCGAATCTTTAGCCGCTACTAAACCTTCACATGTTATAAAACCAAATTGCCGCCGCATGACTGTTCGCAATAAATTAAAAAAACTTCTCAACGGATATTCATACGGTACCAACAGATAGACTCAAGAGGATTTTTTGTAGATTTGTTGATTTTGTAAATTGTTGGACATGTCGAGAAAAGTCAAGCTGTCTGGGATACAAACTTTAATTACAGAGGCCCGATTTTTCATTCACATGTGTGAAAATACTAAAATTGTGCTGAATTTGAAATACGAGCAGCGCAGAAGACAATCACAGCTCTCATTAATCTTGTGAACTAGTCAAAACTTTGATTAGAGCTGTAGTTTTGGAGATATAAGCTGATTTATACCACTTTCGAGTGGTGCTCCCAAAAATCAGGCCCCAGCTCTCTTAGTACGCATAGCAAACCACTTAATGCAAAAATGTATATACACACTTACATACACAAATCATGTCTTTATCCCTTACTTATCTAATTGTGGGGAGGTGGAAAGGGGAATCAAATGCAAAACTTAACTTGACTTAACCAAATGTCAGAAGCCGCGGTTCTTCTCGTACTGAACAGAATTACTACAGGATATTTTAAATCACTCGACTTTATTACACATAAACGGATAAATCACGTATAAAAAGACGAGTGACACTCGACATGTTTCAGACTATTTCGTAATAAAAATGACGATGAAAACGAGGGTAGCTGTGCGCCGCTGTCAGTTGCGTCGAACAGCCGCGCGAGCAGAGCGCTGGCGCGCAGTGTTCGTTTCGCTGCCGCCGGGGCGAGCGCTCTAGGAGGAAGGACTACGAAACAGTCCGAAACATGTTGAGCATCACTCTACTTTTTATACGTGAGTTATCCGTTTATGTGTAATGATGATTAAGTCTCATGGTAGTTTCATGTCACTCGACTTTACATGATAATTGAACCTTATATATATTTCTAAACTATAATGAAAACTAGAACACATAGAAATCATAAATATATATCGTACAGAGCGTCTGCCACAGGTTATATCTTCTCCAGTACTGTGCCATGTCATAATACCCGTTCAACAAGTTCCCTCGCGAAATGGCAAAGCTAACTTTTATTGGTTACGCAACCGGCGCCTGCGCACCCGATGCACTCGCTATGGACTTTACGATCTGGTATAGCTAGTGTATTTTCGTAACAAGGACTGTCTAGGCAATAAAAGTTCAAGTTATTGTGAAAATGTTCATTTTTAATACTTGTTTGTTGTAAAACTTTAGTTGAGTCGCCATTCTATCTACAAATGTATCTATGTGACGATTGAGTCTTGTGTGTTTGTTCCTTTTTCACGCTGAAACGATTGGATGGATTTTGATCAAATTTGGATCGGAGATAGTTGGTACTATAGATTAAAACATAGGCTTTCTTATCCCGGAAAATTGCATAGTTTCCGCGGGATAGCGATAAAAACATGCCAATTGTTAATTCTACGCGGACTAAGTCGAAGAAGCTTGTGTATAATAAATTCAAGTAAATCGGACCCCTGGAAGGTGGAACTCAATTTGCAAGATTGTTTGTATTGTTTGTTTATTTAGGTACGAATAATCTTACAAATGGAACTTCATAACTTTCAGCCAAAACTCAACCTAGGCAAGTTTACCGGACCATACATACATATAAATCACGTCTTCATCCCTTACGGGGTAGACAGAGCCTAAGGTAACAAGACCTAAAGACCACGTTTAGCATGATTGTGGGCGTGTAGGTTGAAAGGGGAATCAAAATAGTGATGGGTTGCTAGCCGCATCGCCTATACCATGATTCTTAAGGTTTTCGCCCATTCCCTTGATGGACTTTTACCATCTGCGCGGGAAGAAGCAACTGGTTCTAACATTCTATGTTTTTTCTGTACTCCCAGACCAGCATGGAAGACCATACCGGACCATATTATTGCTATTTTTAGTTATTTTATTCCACAGCAAAACTTTATATTGGCTAAATTTAGTTTAGAAAAGTCCTGTTACGAGGAGGACGAACTAAGGGATGTCAAACTCAAAGATATCCTTATGTTCGGCAGGAAAATAAGAAGATTTGAGGAGTTGGTGTGTGGGAGCGCTGCTGGGACAGTAACCGGCGGCTCCAGCCAAGGGGAACTGGGCTGAGCGATCGACAAAAGGATCGACAGCCCGCCTGACCCAGCTAGGCGACCCCACGCAACATCAACATCAAAGTCCTGGTGCCCGATTTTTGAAAGCACATATGCGAAAATACCACTCGAAAGTGGTGAAAAATTGTGCTTTTAAAATACGAGTAGCATAGAAGCTACTTACGGCTCTCATTCATCTTTTGAACTAGTCAAAAATTTGATTAGAGCTGTAGCTTTGAAGATATAAACAGATTTATACCACTTTTAAGTTCGCCTTTGTGCATGTGTGTTATCCGTTATTCATCTTTTTCTTGTGTTTTATGTACAATTCGTCTGCGGAAATTTTTCATAAAAACCTTCCTCTTGAATCACTCTACCTATTAAAAAACCGCATCAAAATCCGTTGTGTAGTTTTGAAGATATAAGCATACATAGGGACATAGGGACAGAGAAAGCGACTTTATTTTATACTATGTAGTGATAGTGATAAAGAGTTATACATACATACATAGTGATGATGTAATGTTGTGTGTCGAGCGATGTGCTTTCAAAAATCGGGCCCCTGTTAAACTGTTACACAGTGTCGACTTATTGTTCCTATTTTAACCTAATATAAACTAGATTACAAAACAAACACTCAGAGCTAGGTGCACAAACAACACATACACAGTACGATTGGCTTGATGATGTCATCTGGCGTACTGCCAGTGCTATGATCCACGATGCATATGTACCGGGTAGTGATGTAACGAATGTCATTTTTGAAACATTCGCGAATGCGAATGCAAATGTCTGCTACTGACATTCGCAGATGCGAATGCGAATGTAGAAGTGTTCAAATGTTTTTATTAAAAAAAATAATTATTAAGCTTCATTGCCCAAAGTAAAATAATGAATAAATAATACCAAATGATAAAGTGAAGACTGTTAATGTGCTTAAGAGGTTAAGTTACTTTTTCTTGCATTAAAATCATAAGAAATGAATGGGTTTTTGATTTTATTAACCTACCATTATCTTCATTGTTTATTTTTCTGATATTCATATTCGCAAAACATTCGCAGAAATTTTGCGGATGCGAATGCAAATACGAATATCCAAAAATATGCGAATATCCGCGAATGCGAATATTCGTTACATCACTAGTACCGGGAAATGATTACTAGTTTCAAGTGTCGAGTTCGGAAATATACGTCTTTTCCGTTTGGCAAGCCTTGAACCATAGGCGGCTTCCATTGAATACTCAAGGTGTCTTTGGGTATCTTCACCCCTGGTGAGACGCCATGAGATTGCATGGCGAAAGACGTGATTTGTGTATTGTGTGCAAATGATTTAACCTTGATGATGGGTGGGGACGCTTAGCCGTGTCAGGCCGGTTCCCAGTGGCGTAGCTACCAAGGGACTAGGCGGGGCAGTGCCCCGGGGCCCTCAAGCTCAGAGGGCCCTCGAATCATTACCAGAAAATCTCGATCGAACTATTATTATTAAAACGTAACCAGTTTAGGTAGTAGTGGGGCCCCATTTTTTTATTTGCACCAGGGCCCTTGGTTCCCTAGCTACCCCACTGCCGGTTCCCCTTTGATGATGATATTGGGTAAGATTTAACCTTAGACTGGCAAACCAGACTGACGGTACCAAGCTATAGTATAATGGCCATAGCAAAAACTACAGCAAAAAGCAACACAAAAACTATTCAATATGGCGTGGATAGCAGAAATTACCATACTTCGGTTGATGGCAAGTTATGCAATGATTTGATGTTTTAAAAAATACTAGCTCCGGCCCGCGACTTCGTTCTCTATACCATAACACATTTATTTTTCCATGCTTGTCTGGGGGTAAAGAAAAAACATAGAATTTGCCAGATGCTTCTCTTCCCGCGCAGGTAAAAGCCCATCGAGGGAATGGGAGGTCTTAGGAATAGGAATGGTCAGGGCAAGACGTTAAATTGTGTACACATCCCAGACGGAGATAAAGAAAGCCTCAGGTTGCATGTTCATCACCCTCGACTTTGGCTCGTGCGACAATTTCTTGCGATTTTCGATATCATCCCGAAAAAATTTTTTTTCCGCGGGCACGCGATAATCCGGAGACGAAGTTGCGGGCACTAGCATATACACACACACACACACACACAGTTATACACTGACTCATGCTTAGAATAAATCACTTTAAAGATAAGACATACTTCTTGTTTACTTAAATAATGCCTCAATATTAAAGCAACAAATATTTGTTTTACAATAATGTATGGTAATTAAACTTAAGGAAATTCAGATAAATGTAATATTGAGGGTACCAGGTCAGGAGGGCATACATACATAAATCACGTCTTTATCCCTTACGGGGTAGACAGAGCTTAAGGTAATCAAAATAGACATGAGTTGCTATCCACATCGCCTTTAACGTTAACGGCGAAAATCTTAGGAATCATCTTATAGGCGATGCGGCTAGCAACCTGTCGCTATTTTGATTCCCCTTTCCACCTACGCCCTCAATCATGCGAAACGTGGCCTTTATGTCTTGTTACTTTAGGCTCTGTCTACCCTGTAAGCGATAAAGAATGTATGCATAGACAGTCTCGGGCAACTGCTAGCAAAGAATATTCAAATAATTTATAATAATCTCACATCCCAAATACTCATAAGGAAGTAAAAAACATACATATCTGATTTAAAAAAACTGTCCATCAAAAGACATAAACACCTGACGAGTCATACATAACGGTCTACCGATTAGACACAAAAACAAGAATGCTGACACTTATGCAACAAAAAGTTGTGTATGATTGAATTTATTACGTGCAATGTATGTGTTTGAATTTTTTAACACATACATAAATCACGTCTTTACACTAAATGCTTTTTTCTTTTTATCTTGTACTAGCTTCTGCCCGCGACTTCGTCTGCGTAGAATTATACATAAAAACCTTCCTCTTGAGTCACTCTATCTATTAAAAAAACCACATCAAAATCCGTTGTGTAGTTTTGAAGATATAAGCACACATAGGGACATAGGGTCAGAGAAAGCGACTTTATTTTATACTATGTAGTGATAGTGATGTTAAATATGTCTAGCATGTCATTCGAAAACCAGAAATAAAAGGCATTATTATTCTATTAATTTTTATTTAGAGATCACTGAAAGATAGAATAAGGAATAGTGTGATAAAGGAACATGCTGGTGTGAAAGAGGATATAGTGACTAGGATAGAAAAAGTATGCTTAGTTGGTTTGGTCATGTAGAGCGGATGGATGAAAGTAGACTAACCAAACAGATCTATAGGAGTGTGAATGGTTGTGTTGGGAGGGGAAGGCCTAGACGGACGTTCCGAGACCAAATAGGAGACGTTTTGGTAAAAGGCCAGGTCAGGAGTACCCGATACCAACAAGCATGTATGAAGAGATTGATGAGTGTGGATGAAGCGAAAGAAGTATGTCAGGATCGTAGCAAGTGGAACAAAGTAGTCTTTGCCTACGGCTGTGGGAAAGAGGCTTGACGGTATGTATGTATATATGTATTTAAAGATAGATATATAGTTTGTTAAGCTGCACAAAGCCAGCAAGTCTAGTTAGTATCAATAAAAAGTATGTCAAATTGTACCAACAGTGTAAAACAAACATATAGCACTGTATTTACACTATCAGTATGTAATCAACCTACATATGGTGTGTAATTGATTATACAATTTTATCAGGGGGCCAACATATCAACATGATAAAATAATTGTGTGCATTGAAACATATAATTTTATTGTTTTATTACAAAATAATTAATAACTCACTGATAAAAGCATGAGAATAAAGATTTTAGTACAAAAAAAAACACACAGAAACTAAGGTAACAAGACCTAAAGGCCACGTTTAGCATGATTGTGGGCATATAGGTGGAAAAAAAAAGGAGAATCTAAAATAGTGATAGGTAGCTAGCCGCATCGTCTATAACACAATTCCTAAGATTTTCGCCGATTCCCTCGATCGGCTTTTACCATGCGCAGGAAGAAAAGCAACTGGTACATTCTGTTTTTTCTTTACTCCCAGACCAGATCAGCATGGAAGAAATTCATACATTCATTATAATTGCATTATTCATCAATCAGGTGACTTAAGTTGTTTTTCATCTGACACACAGCTGGGAGCCCCTACAGAGATTTTGCGGAGCTCCAGGGCTCTTGTTTAAAAAGATCCTGAAAAAAATAAGTGTACCTCATCTACGTATTTAATTTATATATACTTATTTGTGGTGGTTCAAGGTTCAACCTTTTGCGGTTTGCAAACGGACCTCGGGCCACCTGTTCCACTGCATCATCCACCGATCAGACACCGATGCACTTTATATTGGAAGGAGGCCCATCTGACGAATTTGCCGCGGGCCACAGACAATATAGATACGCTACTGCTAGTGTAGAAGATTAACAAACAAAAAATCATACAAAACATTTAATTTATTTTTAATTAAAGGGTAGTCATTGCATTTCCATTATCAACAGGGAAGAAACAAGAACTTATCTTACAAATTTTAATTATTGTAGTTTGAATTCTATTGAGAGAACCAATAGCTCCTATCTTACTAAGATAAAAGATCTTGGTTTTTCACAATCAGTATACTTTGCCAATAGAGAGCAAACATTTGATCCAGTGTGACCGAAATAGAAAAAAGAAATCAGTTGTAAATTAAAACAACAAAAAACCGCAAACCTACAGAATGAAAATTAAAATCTGGAATAGCATCTTAATTGCTGCAATATAAACAACTAGACATTTCAATATGACTCAAAAATAACAGCTCAAAACACTCATAAATGTGAATTATTATCACTAACCAAACTACTCATTTATTCTAGAATTAATTAACAATATCCGCATTGTAAATAAATTAATTCCTTGCGACAATTACACCAATTTGTAAACTATTGTCAGCTGTAATTAATTAATTTCCCCCTTAATGGCGGCCGTAAGGCTTGGGCCAATGTGTAAAAATCTCAGCAGAAAAGCTTCAAATCACTATCTGTAACCAATTTAGGTTCAATCCGATGACCTAAGGGTCAACTTAAATTCTGTGGTCATATCCGGTCGGTTCGAGTAGTCTCTGAATTTTACGTTTCCTTACGCACGTACGTACGGTCTGTATTCGGTCGGGTAACTTCCCGCCCGCACCCGAAGATGATGTCATAGTTTTATTGAGGTAGATAACATGCAATTGATAAACGGCACGCCCAAAATCATCAAATATAACTTCTTTTAAACATTTGTAAGCCTATTACAGCAGTTTTAAATGCAAAACATCGTTACTTCAACGAAAAATCGCGGGAAAAAAACGAGCAAAAAGAGGTGTTTTATCATGTCAAACATGTAAAAGCACGGCCGACGTCCCGATAAATCCGTGTCTTGACCGCTAATACCATCGTCGCTACTATAAATGACCCATTTTAGTTCAAGCGGCAGACACACCCTAAATGACTTTGTGCTAAAGAAAGCATATCCTGCATAAATAACAGCGATCTAATTGGAAATTAATACAATTTCATGTCTAATGAATGCTAAACGCACGCAATACGCACCGGCAGTCGACTCCAGAAGGCGTTAAGTCAGCTCTTACTCCGAACACTACACCAAATCACTTCACTTTTTGCGAGTAGCTATATTTCTTACACTAAGCACATAAACGAAGTAACATTATAATATTTAGATGCACAGAACGTTTATCTGTATGTTTTAATGCACTAGCACCACCGACATTACGCGTGGACGCGTTTATTTCCGTAATTCGTTCGCAAAAGCCCGTCAACCAGCCGCCGCCAGATCGATGTCGGAGTTTCGTTTTATCACCGCACCGTCGCAGCGTCGCTATCGTCGTTTAAATTAGTTCCACTGCAACCACCTGACAAGCCAGGTGGCGCTGCTATCGCGATAGGAATACCAGCTCCTTGTTTGAATCACCCCATAGATTTGGAAAAAAACGAGAATATGTATTTTCTATGAAATTGAAAGATTCGTTTTGCTCAAAAATTGAATCAAAAATATTTACTTGAGTATAAAATTCATTTTTGTTTTATACTGATCCAAGTAGGAAATAAGTTTTTTAAATATATTTTTAGTTGGTGAATCAGGCGTTACTCAACTTCGCCAGTCCGAACTAGAATCAATCACAATACTACTATAAAGCGAAGTTTTTAGAGTAGCCGGTTCGAAAGGAACTGCTTTTACTTACGTTTTTTTTTTTTATATGAATAGGAAAGCAAACGAACAAGTGGGTCACCTGATGGTACGTTTTTTTCAATGTGAAACTAGACAATTATGTAACCCTCAAAAACAACAAAAAATATTATACCACTATGTTAATTTTTGTTTAGATTTCGTGATTAATTCAGCATGCAGTATTTATCATGGTAAGGATTCTTTATTTAATGTATATCTGAAACTGAAAATGTTTATTTGAAATCATGTACTTAATAGTAATTGGCAATCGATTATTATTGATCAAAAAACCCATAAAGTTAAGTACAATAATCTTTTCTGGATAGAGAAAGTAAGATAGAAAAAAGAAGAGAGAACACTAATTAATAATTTTTGGAACGTCAAAAAAAATGTTTTTTATTTCCCACGCCTATTTTCATTAAATCTCGTTCATACCTGTAAGCCCGCATTTTTAATTAGTAATTTCTCTACTTATTTGTATAATAATAATAATATTAGTATTATGCGAAGAATGCTACTATTTTATTACCCGTTTACTTATAGCATTTTTACCAGTTGTCGCACTAAACGTAGTCCATTTAACGTAACATTGCCGGTTCGTCCAATACGAATTGTTTATTTTATCTGACACTTCAAGTGAAATGGAGCGGTTTGTGCGTTTAGTTTAAGCTTCATTTTGAAATTGCATCTGTATAATTGAAAAAAGTTATAGATTAGGCACGGAAAACGGTCATCAAAATACCTTGAATGATTATTTTTTATTGTAAAGCCCTCTAAAAATTACAAAAAAATACATAAGAACCTAGAAAATTACTTAAAATAAAATTTTTGGTTGTTCATTCATAGTAACCGTTTGCAGATTTTGAATGTGACAAAGCGCTACGTTACGTGCAACAAAACGCCCCAGCACATTCTTGCAAAATGGCGCACGCTTAGGTTGTGCGTTACTGTTATCTTTTTGTTTTATTACAAAATTTTAAAACTGTTGACATAAAACTAAGGTAAAACCTCTTCTTCGCTTACTTAATTAAGCACCCCTCCAAATCGAAGTTACGTCTATGTTTCATTTTCTATATTTACAGAGAAATATGGGTCGGTCGCCGAGCCCGCCGAGACGACGGGAAGATCGTCGCAGAAACAGAGACCACGAGCGGGATCGGGAACGTGAGAGGCGGAGGCCGCGCACGCGGTCTCGATCTCGCTCCTTAGACCGTCGGCGGCGCTCCCCGGACCGTCGGCGCTCGCCTTCACCCTCGCGAAGACGACGCTCGCGATCCAGTTCCGCGGGCCCTTCTTTCGCACCTAAAAGAAAAACTTTCGGGGAACGCCCGATCGTAACTCCCGCAGATCTAGAGGGTAAGTCTCCCGAGGAACAAGAAATGTTGAAGATTATGGGCTTCTGCGGCTTTGACAGTACGAAAGGTAAAAAAGTCGATGACAACGTCGAAGGCGAGGTTCATGTTGTCCTAAAAAGAAAATACCGGCAGTATATGAATAGGAAAGGAGGTTTTAACAGGCCTTTGGACTTCGTGGCGTAGCACCGACCCATGCATGGTTCCGCACAATCTAATACAGGTTTCTTTTCAAGTTTTTTCGTGACGCCTTTAGGCGTTCTTGTGATATTGCTTGTTTGTGTGAACACACTTTATTTGGACGCCATTTTAATCTTAGCAAGGGATGGGCTTAAAATTAAATATCAGAATTCACAGAAAACTACTCCACTGAAGATTTTTTTTAAATTGAAAATATTCAAGAAGGCTAATTTACACCAAATAGCACAAAAACAGTGTGTTCACATACATCATGCATCTATTCCATTTTTTACTTAGACTAAGTGTTATGACATTTTAACATGTTAAAGATATTTAGGTCTGTGGCTGGTATAACTATACTTAGGTGCAAAGAAACTGGATCACTTTTCATACTTTCTATGAGAAGTATCGAGGTTTCTTTGCACCCGAGTATATTTAAAAAAGTCCTTTTAACATTAGTCATTAACTAGTACTACCAATAAATAGCCTGACTAGCACAAGAGCACGCGACATAGTCCACCCGTCTCTTTCTAGCACGATCCGTAAGAAAAAGACGGGCGATCTATCTCTTGTGCGCTCACATGCTAGGCGTGCTGGTAGTCTTCCAGTCTCAATATTCACCCTACATTTTACACCAACTATTCAAACCAAGTTTCTAAAACATAAGAGTAAATATAGCAGCCACATACTAAATATTTGTCACTTTTGCCACTTTACGAGAGAACCTTTGTGTCTTCCTGTATGTACATCAGTCTGTATTAAGGGATCTGTGGCAAATTCGTCATGGCGATCCTCTAGCTAGTTGTACATCCAGCAATTTGAAGGCTTCTGGAGGCAGCTGTTGATATACATACATGCGAAATACCAATAACTTGACTAGACCAGTGGCGGATTTACCAGAAGGCTGCGTAGGCTCGAGCCTAGGGCAGCAAATTTGGGGAACAAGCTTTTTTTAACCTCATAGAAATAATTGTAAATCTGCCACTGGACTAGACACAATAATGCTGTTCAAAGAAGTTCTACTGACATTGTCTGTTATGCTAGAACGGAGAGAGTAGAAGGCTATGGCAGTGTACAGTAACAGCGATGCAGCTATAGTGACGCCATGTCTATATAGCTGATCGATAACTCGGAATCGCTGTGCCCGGCTGTGTCATACTTTTGTTCTACTAACTCAATTGATTCGTTAATCGTTCATCGTTCTCAAGTAAAGTGGCACAACATATCTGTAAGTTAGTTATAAGCCCGTTACACAGTGCCAGTACGCAGCCCTGCCCGTACTGGATTAGTCCAGCGTTCCTACGCACCAAGAAACTAGTGGAGTCGACCCTGGGATGCACCGATGATGTCTACGTACCTTTCTTTGATGGAAGCTTGGGTTGTTCATATGCTTGCTATAATTCAGTAGTGCTAGAAACAACTCGTGCTGGAATTAAAAAAAAAGGTTAAGTTACCTGGTTCATTTTTAGACTACAAAAGATGTTGAAGATGTTTATGAAGATGATTTAGTCGAAATAAATTTTAAAACATCATGAAATTGGTTATATGCAATGATGATTGCCAACAGCTGTATTATTCATGTCTTGACTTGTTGAAATCATTGCCAAAATAGCTAGAACCTTTTTTTTTAATTCAATATCATTGGAAGGTATTGGACCCTTGTTATAAGACTGACTGCTGCCCACTCGAGTTCTAAGTTACCCCGTGGCGCGCCACCTAGCAATAGTAAAGATATATTTACACACCTCCCCCCATTTTACCCCCCATCCTCCACACTGTACAATAGTTAGACTGAATTGTCAGAATGTTTGATCACAAAAGTATAGGGAACACAAAACATTACAAAGACTGCAGGTTATTTATCCGTTGAAAAGATTTGTAGCGTTCTGTATGTTTTTGTTGGTTTTGCTTTGCTTTATTGAGACGGGATGTGATGATAGTTTTTTTTTTGTAGTTTTTGTTAAAATGCTGATTGTTAAACTCGTCGCAAAATAAAAGGCCCGTTTTGACAGTTCACGCCTATGAAGTTCTCTATTTTTTACCGAACGAAATGTTCTGAAGGTAATTATATTTTTCATTGATGGGTACCGCCCACTCGGCTAAGTGCTGTGCATAACGATTTTTTCATATTGTCCACAGACTAATAATAATCGGTTAAAGAAAAAAATAAATCGATCAAGATATTTTTTTAAGGCCGACTCGCACTTGGCCGGTTTTATTTAATTAAATACTAGTGTTCATCAATCAATTAATTACTGACTTTACCAGCTGTGTAGTGATCTTTACTGAAAATTATGAGCTTGTAACAATGTATCATTTCAAAATCTACAACATCAGTGTAAGTTAAATTTTCTAAACAGAACTTTAATCCAATGCACTTTACAATATATATTCAAATCGATCAAGTACTCATGCAAACTTGAATCGATTTATCGTGAGTATCGAGTACCGAGTCGTATGGTTACATCACTAGTTACGTCGCGAAGACAAATGTCAAAACGGGCCTTTTATTTTGCGACGACTTTAAATTTATTATTTTATCATCACACGAGACAAATAACTACTGAAAATATACTTTGAATTAGGTTTCTAAAATTATCGAATTTGGTTTTTTAGTTTGTTAACAAGACAACTTTTTTTTTTTTTTTTATATGAATAGGAAGGCAAACTAGAATAGCAAATGGAAAATTTTGATATTTTGCTAGTTTCTTGAAGCCAAATTTAACCCATTTCCAATAGTTGGATCAACTTGGAATTTTGCTCACATAAACCCGCAAAAATCTCATTGAAGCAAACATATTTTGGTGATGAAGCATTCTGCCGACCCAGTCTCCATAGCCCATATACATTTATACAATTGTTGCTTGAAATGTGATATTTTTAATGATATATAACGCACAGCGTGTCGCGAGGGGCGGGTGGGCAGTAATAACATACATATATATTATATACAGCTTTCCAGGGCCGATTTTATTATGTTTGTCAACTCATCAGCACCTATGAATGAATCTGAAAGTTATGTTCTACCACAAATTATTGTTTATAACTAATCATGTCAGACCACGCTTGTAATAAAGTGTTTTCCAAAAAAAAGTCTGATTTTTTTTTCAGAATTTAAATATTTTGCGTTTTTTTTACTCAGAATTGTTTACCCTATCGATCCTTGTACATCTTACACATTACTTGTATGAGAATCGCTAGGGTAAACGGTTTTGAGTAAGAAAAAGCCAAAATATTTAAATTCTGAAAAAATGTTTTTCTGGACTTTTTTTTTGGAAAATTCTCTTTAGTAAACTGGGTTGAGAAAGGGATTGAAAATGTAATTCCTATACTTTGCTATTGTTGAAATTGCAGGCATGGTCAGTGTGTATGTTAGTAACTTTAAAATTGTTTGTACTTTTATAAAAAATATAATTGATTGGTAAAAATATAACCTATATTGATGTGAAAATGTGAAATTACTTACATATCTGAATTGTATTATGGTTAACAAAACAAATACAATTGTATTTAGGTTGTGTGAATTTTCACACATTTTTAAACCCTGCACATTTATGAGCAGTTCACTATCATTATAAATTTTTATAATAAAAAAAATATCGCTAATGTTTTAAATATGCTTGTCAAGTTTACATCATTGATAGCCACAATCTAATCCACCATTTGATTGATAACTAAAACAAGTTTGAAATTGAAAAACTTTCTATAATGTTATAACAGCAACAGGTAATCCGAATTTTTTAAAAAAAATGTGACCCCTCCTACAGACATTTGAATTGTTTTTTAGTTTATTTATTATTAAACATTAAATTAGACTTGTAAGGTCCATACCAAGCATAACCGTGCAATGTTTTCTTAAATGAAAAAATTTCAAGAAAATTTCTAAATGACACTGAAAATTAGAACACAAAAAAATCCAAAAAGTAAAAGCTATGGCCGGGAATCGAACCCAGATCCTCGTCATTCCGTGACGCGTGTATACGCCACGCGTAGGGGTATCCCTACACCACCCATAGCAGGTGGGTAAGGCTTCGAATTTTTCTATCTGTTACCAGCTGTCACGTGACCTTGTTACTATGCTAATTTTTGTCGCTAAGCGTCATCTGTTTCAATTTAGAGTTGAACTCTATTTAGTAGAGTCAAAATGTATGGTCAACTTTTGAACCTGATTTGGGGACTAAAAGGAGATTTCTGATAGTTAAAATCTTGATGTCACTAGAGTTACAGTACTCGGCCATAAAGATAGCTCTTTGGTCTTTGGAAGAGATGCGGCACGTAAGTTAGAGCGAGACAACATGAGTTAGCCGAGAAGGCCGATGTGCAATCATTATGGCCGAGTACTGTAGCGTTATGTTTCGTTTTAAAAAACAACTGTTTTGGTTTTTTTCTGGCTAAAAAAGAAAAATAGCAGAAACTGGAAAATATTTTAAATAAAATTTTTGTCGTAATAAATTAGTGAGCTAACAAAATATTGATTTATAGCTCATAAGAGAAAGCTTCTGTTGATCGGTTTGATTTAGTGTTAAATAAAATATCAAAATAAAACTTTTTTTTCTTAAAAAAAAACAAGTAAGTGTTAATTTCAATACTGGAAGTTAAATTGAGATGTTACAATTCAATAATCGATCTTTTTTGTTTTTAATTATTAAGTTACATATTATATGCTACGATTCATTCCCACTTGTAAATACCACGATAATATCTATAATTATTTAAATAAAAAAAAAATAGTTTTTAAGTTTGTAAAGTTGCCCTTGGCATTTTCGAATGTAAGTTTAGTTTGGTGTAAATTAACGAAATAATTTAATGTTTTTTTTTTTTAGTTTGTATTTTTTTTTGTATATTGTTTTGACGTGAATATTCTAAAGTTTAAGTAGACGTACTAAGTCAGATAAAAGAATACAATATTATGTGGTAATGGATTGAAAAAAATATATATTTTTTAATTTAGTTGACGATTAAGACCATCAGATAGAGTAAGGGGCTGTTTCTCTCTGTTAAGTTCTTGTTATTTTAAGCGTCGGTTATCCATGATGACCTCTGTCTGTTTCGTAGTAATAGAGATGTAATCATAGATAACTGACACTTAATATAGCTGGAACTTAACAGAGAGTGGTGAAACAGCCCCTTGGTATGAAATTGACGAGAAATTCAAATTTCAGTGTCAGTAAAAGTCTACTTAAAAAATTGTCTATTCTTTTAATTGATTTTGTACATAAATTTGTTTTTTAGTATACAACTTGCGTTTTATGGATAAAATTTGCAAAAATGCCTTTTTTTTTTATAAATATTTTTTACATTTGCTGGGGGTTTTTGTGACAGCCATGCTACTGTTTTAGTAATTTGAACGCCGCATACTTTTTGAACCCATCATTTTTATCACTACATAGTATAAAACGAAGTCGCTTTCCGTTGTCTGTCTGGCCCTATGTATGCTTAGATCTTTAAAACTACGCAACGGATTTTGATGCGGTTTTTTTTAAAAGATAGTGATTCAAGGGGAAGTTTTATATGTATCATTCTAAGCAGACGAATGCGGGCAGAAGCTGGTTGGTATAAGCTGTAGTTGTTTTTCAAAACACATGAAAATCGTGCGTTTTTGAAGAATTTTGGACAGGTCACTAGTCATCAGAATGTATTGTTTTCGTTTTCGGTTAGATTAGTTCATCAGTTCTAAAAATGCTGTACTAAAAAGTATTGTACTTTTTTTATAATTTATGATTTTGCGAATTTTGTTCATGGAACAAGTTGTATCGTACTGTGGATATTGTTTATATTACCGAGGGCTTTTGAACTGAAATAAACCTTTTTTGGACGAAGTATTTGTTTAATTTTATTTATTAGTAAGATAACCCGTGACGCTAATTTGGGCCTTTAGCAGTTGCCACGAGTGTTTCCCGTTCGTCCGATCAGTCGACCAATGAATCGGACCAACGGGTTTTTTTTTATGTTAGAGAGTATTAATACCGATGGTCATACTAATCGAAGCTATGGAAAATCGTCGTTTGAACCCTTTGATAATTAATCAAATACAAGAGACGTCACCCAAAGTGACTTCTTTATTGCGATGCCTTAAGTTGAACCTAAGCGAATTGAATGAAGGTTGCTTTTGCATTGAAGTAATGGACGTATATGTAGGTCGTTGGCGTTGAACCTGCGGTGCTGATGTGGCGTTGGCGTCGTAAAGGTTAAAAAGAGCGTCTGTCAAAAGAGAAAAATAAATCCCCTCGAGCAATCGGACGAACGGAAAACATTTGTGACGGCTGTTTGAGTGTCACCTAGCGCCATCTAGTATTGAGTAGGTGTAATATTTACGACAAATGGGAGAATTAAAATTTCATCTATCAGTCGAAAATTTAATACAAGTTGTAGTTTTGTTGCAATGCACATTTTGTTCCACTAGAGTCATTTGGTTTAAAAAATTCGGCGCTTGGTCGCTTGTTTTTGGACACAAACTGACTTGAAACATTATTAACAGAATCATGCAATTTTAATTCATTTATAGTTGTAGTTCATCTACTCGATACTAGATGGCGCTAGTTGACACGAACTTTACTGTCGCAAAGTTGGATACTCATCTGAAAGATGATAATGTAACCACTACTGTTGCACGTAACAGTAACAACATACCCTAGTGCTAGCCTGCCGGTAAGCGAGACTGCAAGATTCAAATAAAAGTTACGTATTTCTCGAATTTTGAATTTGGAAAATTATGAATGTGAACTGTAATTATGAATATGAATGCGTTTGTTACGTTTTTACGCGTAAACTACTCAACTGATCGTGATAAAATTTGGTATAGTGATAGTTTGCGACCCTGGGAAAAACATAGAATAGTTTTCATCCCAGAAATATAACCGATTCTCCGCAGAATTCAGGGACAACAGCTAAACCTAATATTATAAATGTGAGAGTTTGAGTGTGTTTGTTCTTTCTTCACGCTGAAACGACTAGACGGATTTAGATCAAATTCGGAACGGAGATAGCTAATATCCTAGATTAAAACAGGCTACTTTTTTCCCCGTAAAATCGCAGTTAGTTAAAATAGCGATAAACAAATTTTGCGCAGACGGAGTTCAGTTACCCGCTAGTCACTACATAGTATAAAATAAGGTCGCTTTTTCTGTCCTCATGTCCGATTGTATGCTTATATCTTCAAAACTACACAACGGATTTTGATGCGGTTTTTTTTTAATAGATAGAGTGATTCAAGAGGAAGGTTTATATGTATAATACATGCATAATATACCGTGCGAAGCTGGGGCGGATCGCTAGTTAAAAATAAAACAAAAAATCATCATAATACATTTATTTCATATTAACGCAAATACATAATTTGTTATTTTAACAGCTGTTTCCACAACCTTACACGATACGGATCCAATAAATAACAATACAATACTAACCTATTGTTTGCTTGTTCTTTGACCAAATAGTATCATACTATACTGTGATTAAATAAAAAAAAAAAAACGGGCTAAGACCCACCATACCTACTCCTGACACTACCCCTGGGGGTAGGGTGGTGCCATTAAAACGGAGTAGTTTTACATACATTTTTATTTAAGAATTATATAACTGTAACAACTATTTTCTGGGATTTTAGTTTTATTTCGGTTTCTTACTGCTCCCCCCAATATATATATGATATTCCTCCCCCTATCCAAGGAGCGCCAAGTAGCTACACCTTCAAGCGCAAGCTGAAGGATCAGTTCTTGACGCTCCAAAAATCCTTACAATAGTCCTCCAGCACTTTGATATGCCACCCTGTTGTTGAACAATTTAGTTTTCCCTCCTTTTTATTTTTTGTTTATTGTTAACTATTTAATTAATTTATGTAATTTTTAGTTACACATAAGTCGGGTTCTACCTATTTATTACTTTATGGATTATGTAGTATATTTATCTGTGTATAGTTTCGTGAGTCACATACGGTTCTGGCTGAAAATCAGTGCTGGAGGCTAACGCCTCAGCGTAATGCTGAGCCAGCGACCGTTTCACTGTTGCAAAGGCACACAACGCTGATGATTTTCATGTCTGTTTTTTTTTCTATAAAATTGTGTATATTCTCTGATATTTGTGTGTTACAAAAAGGAATAAATGACTTCTTTCTTACTTTCTTTCCTACTCAAAATCACGAGCACCACTTCATTAAAAAATTTAGGCCAGAAAATGTATGGAATTTTGGAATATTTTTTTCTCCATTCAGGATCTGAGCAGGAAATTTGAAAATTGAACTTTTGATGAGAAGAATTAAACGGTCTCATTCTCTAAATCCATAAATATTTCCTCTCCGTTACAAAAACAGGCTGTCTACCCCGTAAGGGATATAGACGTGATTTGTTTATGTATAAAATATCACGTACGAATCATGTCATATATGCAGCTAGCAACCCATCACCATTTTCATTCTTCTTACAGCTACAGTTCGGTCTTTATAGACTGGGTGAAAATGAAATAGGTTATGACAATAAAATATTATTGACAACTCTGAGTATGACGAATACGTTTATTAATTCTTCATTAAGCCAATTCATTATCTCTCGAAATGTGAACAATCAATTCGAAACTACCTACCTAATACCTACTTATATCTATTTGAGTGTACATATATATCGACGGTACTGTGACTCAACCTCGTTTATCAACTTTGACGACATTGAAATAACAACCTTAAGTGCACGGTTTAGTGATTTTTCCATTTTCATAAAATTTCATATGCGAGGTTGAGTCAGAGTACCGGCGATATATGTCGTACAGTCAGACCATTTGAAACATACCCATATATATATATATGTTTTTTTATGTGTATTTGGGTGTACCTGTATTGTTGTGTAGGTGTATTCTTATTATTATTATTTTAATGCTTTATTTGTTTAGGTTAAGTTAGGGTCTTTAGTCTTAGCTTTTTAGTATGTCTACTCTCTATACTCTGATTTCTGTTGTCCTCTCAATCATTCGAAGGTTACCTGGAAGAGATCCCTTTAATGGGCTTTTTACCATCTGTATACATTATGATAAGTACTATAGAGAGAATTATTCCAGAGGCAAAAAAAAACGCTATTTTTGCAATCTTATTTTCGAACTGTGGCTCACAAATCAACTGGTCAGACTGTACGCATCAATAAATTGAGATCTTTATTTTATTAAACACCGATCATTTATATTCAAGATACATGCCGCTTGAAAGTGTAGCGTCTCAACTAGCCAATGGGCGGTGACTGCTTTCCATCAGGCGGCCCGCATGCCCGTTTGCCCCCTATCACATAACACAGTCGCGTTGAACCACCGATGCGATGTCTCAATAGTTCCTGCTACTAATACATAATGAGGGTCCCTAAAACACGAGTGTGGTTTAATGATACGAGCCTTGGCGAGTTTCATAATTAGGTCACACAAGTGTAAGGCCCGATGACAGTGGCGTAATTATAGGGTGGCAGGGGTGGCAAAATGCCAAGGGCCCCTAGCTCTACGGGGTAGAACTGGCTTGGTTTAGAGCGCAGAAGGGACGCTGATGCACTTCTTTATATTGAGGAAGGAGCTTTGACGAATTTGCCGCGGGCCCCAGACGTTATAGTTACGCCACTGCCCGATGATATCGATTCACATTATTATTATAAAACTGTAGGCAATGTATCCAGAGTATAAATAATCGAAGATTACAAACATTTTATATTACATAATAAATATTTTGTCATCATTTTAAAAACGTTGAACGATAATTAGGAATGCTATCCCTTTTCCGTCTTCGTAGCGTGACAGACCGGACCCTACATAGTATAAAACAAAGTCGCTTTCAACAATAAAAAAAAAAAACTTCATGAAAAATATTTTTGTGTACTGCATATTGGTGAAAACTGAGCCTCGTGAACGTTTTAACACAAAAAAACGTATCGGACGCGTTACGCGAACGTCTCGTTACGATGAATAATTGGCAGCGCCCCTTGCGGATCCAAACGGCAACAAACTGTCATAGCATTTGACATTTCACCGCAAACGCGTTCGACACTTATCTTGTGACCGAATACTTACACTAAAGCATAATTTAATTATATTACACTAAATTATGATATATTTTATTATAACTACGTCAAACAGTTTAGTAGTTCTGTCAAAAATATGCGCTAAATTCAACATTGTCAAATAAAAATGTTTGCATATGAAAGCTACTTTATACCTTATTTTTATACGGTTAAAGCCGATTTGTGATTGTCGCTTGTTGTATTGTACATTTACTACAAAAACCCATTGGCAATCTCCGTGTTTCTAGACCTAGATGGTAAATAACTAGCAAACGCTCGATTGCGAAACTGCAGCGTTAAATTCGGGAAACGGGTAAACGCACGAAGATTGCCATATACAAAAAATACACGTTCCCCGAACATAACCAAGTTACATAACCGGCACTGGTAAAACCAATGTAGGATTAATTTGGATTAATTTAGGTTTAGGTGCGGCGGCCCCTAAGCCGCGAACATTTTTGTTTTAATTTAGAAATAATCTTTATTTTACCTTAGAATGTCCAGGGGCCTGATTTTTGGAAAGCACATGTGTGAAAACACCACTCGAAAGTGGTGAAAAATTGTGCTGAATTTGAGATACGAGTAGCTTAGAAAATACTTAGGGCTCTCATTAATCTTGTGACCTAGTCAAAAATTTGATTAGAGCTGTAGTTTTGCAGATATAAACAGATTTATACCACTTTCGAGTGGTATTTTCATACATGTGCTTTCCAAAAATCAGGCCCCTGGTTATGTAAAATAGTTATGTACGGGGAACAAGGGAAAATACATGGTAAAATTGAGCGCAAAATAAATTCTATTTTATTATTATTAATAATAACAATAAAGGTCCACCACGAAATGAATGAAAATTCCGATAATACAAGTGAATAAACGACATTAGATGATAGTACCTCTATTCGACACTAGGTAGCGCTAGAAATATTTGTAGTTACTCTTAATAGCAACCTTAATGAACCGCAATAAGGTTAGTTTATCGATCATGGCATTTTAGCAACCGATTTTATAAATTACACATGTAAAGCTACTTCTCAGAAAAACACACCTCTGACTCATTCTATCAAAAGATATTCCATTTTTTTTTGTAATATTAAAACCGACAAACTGGCATGAGGTGCACGTGATGGTAAGTGATCACCGCCGCCCATGGACAACTACAGCACCAATGGGACTGCTAGCGCGTTGCCGGCCTTGCAAGAAATGGTACACTCGCCTCTTAAAGGTACCCATGTCATAGCCAGTTGGAAAAACCCCAGCCGTCAGCCCATTCCAAATTTTGCACTACGGGGCAAGAAAGACCGCTTAAATCGCACGGTGTTGGAGCACCAACTATCGAGGTGATGCTGGTGGTGATTTATAGCAACACATATTAATAGCTTAAAATGGTGATTTCACGCGTGTGTTTAAAACAAAAAATCGGCGACTAAACGTGCTTTTGAAATGAGTATTATTTGAAGTCAACGAAAACTAACGCTTTGGAAAGGATGAAGACCAATGTACACTTCTCCTATCCGCCACTAGATGGCGTTAGGAGTGTAGCTCAGACTCTAGGGTTATTGCACTGATTATTTGTATATTAATGAAAAGGCCTTTTTAGACATAAAAAATACTTTTAATGGGAACGTGTACAAAGCAATAGCACGGTAAGGGTAAGAAGAAGGAAGAGGGCGCTAGTGTTGCCACTCTTATGTTTTGTTGGTGTTGCCAACATGCTGGGGGGCAGGGGCATGTAGCAGCACCATTAAAATCAAAATTTTACTTATAACAAAGAGATTAAAAGGATTACAACCATTATCCAGTATGTTGTTTTACCATTATTTTAACTTTACAATATAAAATTAAAATTTGTTTATGTTTACACAAGTAAGCTTAAGTAAGAACTTGTAATTATTAATAAAGTTTAATATTAAAGGAACACTGTCTTTTATAAAAACCATTACTAAGTATATGTTACTCTATATAATGTTTAGTGAAACCAAACAAATAAACACTCGTTTTACAATTTTTATAACTCAAAATAAAATTTATAATAACATCTGCTTATTATAAACCAATGTAACTATTTATACTTATCTACTGTAGCAGAGGAGGTAAGTATGTTCTACATTTTTTTTTTTTTACTTATTCTAAGAACTTATCCTTATAGACTATGACACAGAGAGGTTTTAAAGGAACACAATTAGCATAACTTCAAATAAATTCTTATTCTAATGGCAGCAAGGCAAAACCGCTCAAAGAACGTTTGTATATTTTTTTACAGGGAGTGATGAGATCAACTACTCTAACCAAGCCATCCTGACCTGGGTAGGTCTTCACAATTCTGGCCATGGGCCATGACAAGGGCGGGGCATTAGGCTCCTTCATTATGACCAAGGCACCAACTTTAACATTAGGCATGGTATCGCGCCACTTAGGACGGCATTGTAAAACATTTAGATAGTACTTATGCCATATTTTCCAGAAATTACTTTTTACCTTGTTACAGGTTTCCCAGAATTTAATTCTATTTACAGGTATATCTACATTATCTTTTTCAGGAAATGAAGTCATTGCAGTTCCTATCAAAAAATGTCCTGGAGTAAGGTAAGTGAAACTATTGACATCATCAGCTGTTACCGGTAATAGAGGTCTAGAATTCAAGATAGCTTCAATTTGACACAGTATGGTATTCAATTGTTCATATGTTAAAACGTAATTCTGTATAATTCTTTTTAGGTGAAATTTCATACTCTTGACAGATGATTCTGCCAGACCTGCAAACACTGGTGAGTAACTAGGTGTGAAATGAAAGGATATTCCTTGCTGTGCTGAATAATTTAGCACCTGTGTTTTGTGGTCTTGAGAATTTTGCATGTGATACAACTCAACTAATTCGTTCCTTGCCCCCTTGAAGCAGCCTCCATTATCGCAGAAAACATCTGTAGGCAAACCTCGTCGCGCTATAAAGCGCTTAAAGCAGGCCATGAAACTGTCAGTACTCAAATCCGATGAGAGTTCCAAGTGTATGGCTTTGGTTACAAAGCAAACAAATACACATATATACCCTTTTGTTTGTATAGCTCTCCTTACGCGCGAATTTTTTACTTGAATCGGACCCGCGAAGTCTATGCCTATCTTTTGGAAAGGTCGGCAGGCTGTGACTCGTTCAGGTGGCAAGGAACCCATCAATTGTTTTGTACACTGCGCTTTCATTCTGTAACAGAGCAAGCATTTGTTTACAAAGCTTTTTACATGATTATAACCATTAGTTATCCAATATTTTTGGTTTAAGCTAGATAATAAAAGTTTTGCGCCTGCATGCAACAATCTTAAATGCTCATGGTAAATTATGAGATCGGTTATTCGAGATTGCTTGGGCAAAATTATTTGATGTCTTTGCGAGTAAGAGACGTTAGATTTGTCTATTCGACCGCCTACTCGAAGCATGTTCGCTTTATCAAGAAAGGGATGAAGTGGTTTCAACGCACCTTTGACGTTTTCGCTTCCTAGTCTTAAACAATTAATTTCCTCCTTGAAATGAATGCTTTGTTCATGTTGTATTATTTTATTTAAGGCATTTTGCAATTCAGTGGGAGATAGCGCGGTGCCTGACTTGCGCGCGTTTTTATTTTTAATATTGTCACAAAACCTCATTATATAGGCCATTACACGTGTTATTTTATTAATGTCTGAGTATTTATCTAGGAAACTAAAAAAGTTACTTTCCTTCTGCGTGACCAGAGAAACCTTGGCATTGGAAACGGTTTTTTTTATTTCAGGTAAGTCCCCTGCGAGTGGCGGGGAAGAATCGTCATTAAAATTGTAATTACCGTTTTGCAGGAAACTGGGGCCGTTCCACCATGGTTTTAGTTGCAGTAGCTCGTCTGGATCCGCACCTCTGCTCACGTAATCAGCTGGGTTGTCATCGGTGGCCACGTATAGCCAGCGCCATCTAGTGGTTAGTTCGCGAATCACCCGCACACGATTAGCGACGTAAGCTTGGAGTTTTATTGGTTCTGTATTGACCCAAGCGAGTGCAATTTGTGAATCAGCAAACAGATACACACCTTGTATGTTAATTTTAAGATTTAGTGTGTCATAGACTCTGTTAGTTAGTTTTGCGAGTAAAAGCATTGCATTTAATTCCAAACGAGGTATTGTTATAGAATCTTGATTGCGAGGGTTGATTCGTGACTTAGAGCATAGGAGGTATAGAAAAGCGTCACCAGAGTCATCAACCACTCGAAGATATAAAACACAGCCATAACCAGTCGTGCTCGAAGCATCAGCAAACCCGATCAGTTGCACCAAACTTGCATTGCTAGGAACCTTTACGTTTCTATTTATAGTTATGGGTTTCATTTCTATTAATTTTTGTACATATGATAGCCATTCGAATCGCAGTGGATCTGATGGAACTTGGTTCCAGTCAATCTTTTCAGACCACAGTTTTTGCATTAAGGCCTTGGCTTTAACTAAAACTGGCGACATAAAGCCAAGGGGATCGTACATTTTAGCTATGTAGCTTAATATTTGCCGTTTAGTAGGATACTCATAGTTAAATGGTTCTGGACAAGATAGCACAAAACAATCTTTGCTGACATTAAGTGTCAGTCCTAACGTTTTCATAAATAAATCATTGTTTTGAAAATCTAAATCATCAAATTGTTGCTTGTCTGGCAAAATTCCTTCTAACACATGAGAATTATTTGAAGCCCATTTGTGAGTATAGAAATTTCCCTTGCTTAATAGCTCGCACAGCTGTCGTTTGGCTTCTGCAACTACCTTTATATCAGAGTGCGAAAAGCAGGCATCGTCGACATAGGTGCAATTTTTTAAAATGTGTGAAGCCAAAGGAAACTCTTTTTCATAATTAACAGCTAGTTCATGCAGACAGCGCGTTGCAAGAAAACTCGAGCTTTTTTGTCCGTAGGTAACAGTATCTAGCTGAATACATTTTATAGGTTCATTTATATTGCATCTCCACAAAATGTTCTGCAAGCATTTATGCTGTGGATTGATGTTTACGCATCTGAACATTTTGCGTATATCAGTTGAGAAAGTAAATTCACCTAAGCGGAACAGGAGCATTACATCTAGCAATTCCTTTTGGACAAGAGACCCATTTAGCAAAAGGTCGTTTAATGATATCTTTTTGTTTGTCTGCATAGAGGCATCGAAAACCACGCGAGTCTTTGTGGTCTTGCTGTTGTCGTTAATTACAGCATGATGAGGCATGAAATATAAAGGATCGTTTTGCAAGTCCAAGGAATTAAAATCAATGTAATGCCCATGTCCTAATTCAATGTATTCGTTTATGAACTTTTCATATTCGGAAAGCAAATATGGACTCTTATGCAATTTTTTTTCGAGGCTAAGAAACCTATAGTATGCATAATCAAAGGAGTTGCCAAGAGCATTATTAATTTCGTCTAAAGGTAACTTTAAAGGTAAGTCGACCTGAAATTGATTGTCCTTTAGTACAGTAGTTTTTTGGAAAATGCTTTCACATAATTCATGCTCTGGGATGCTTTCATTAAAAACTTCGGGGATGCTTTCAGCCTTCCAAAATTTTTGCAAGTTTTTGTTTAGGTCAGAATTGCAGTCAAGACATAAAAGCGAGACCTTACTTGATTGCGAGTTACTTTGCCTCGGTAAGGCTCCTGCGATGATATGGCCGAATTTGGTGTTTACGAAGCGTGGTTGAGGATGCTGGTGCGGATGCTGCTGCCCCGGTTGCGCGTGTCGCTCAGCAGCCGAAGGCTGCGGTCGATGAGGCGCCGGTTGGTCTGGTAGCAACGTCTGAAAAAATATGTCGGCACCTATGAGCATGTTTATTTCTGATGGAATGTAAAATTCTGCATCAGCCAGCTTCAATCCTGAGGGTATATCTAAAGCCTCGAGGTCGACCTTGAATTGTGGGAGTTTACATGTAATTTTTTCAAGCACATGGCAATTAATTGTCACCTTGTATGGTGAAGCCAGTGAAAATATTTCGAGGGGAATGGAATATCTTGCAGCATTGTTTGTGTTGCTGACCCCTATAATTGTTGTATTTTCTGCCTTGGGATTGAGTCCCAAGACTTCAATCAATTTATTTGTTACCAGAGACACTTGCGATGCAGAGTCCAGTATAGCCTTTACATGGACTTCCTGACCGGTCTGGGTTAAAAGTTTGACTTTGACCGTTGGTATTAAAACTTTGTCACAACCTGTATTAGAGATTAAAGATACAGGCTGTGATACCTCCGGGTGTAGCAAAGTATTGTGACTTTGTTTGCAAATGTTGCACCGGAAATGAAATCTGCATTTCCCTTGGTGATTGTTTAAACAAGTATTGCACAAGTTATTGTCTTTACATATCTTAATTCTTTCTTCACAAGGGAGCAGTTTAAATTTAGTACACTCAAATAGTCTGTGATTTGACTTACAGTGTTTGCAGGACTTGGACTCCGATGCTGCTGCTACATTTACCACTGCTGCCCGGTGTTGAGTTTTGCCCGACGTCATCGGCTCGACATTTTCCAATGCCAAGGCTCTCCGTTCCAGGTGCAGCAGGAACTCTTCTATTGTAGGATCGGCCGCATCGCTTCGCTCGAGCTGATAAGCCCGTGCGGTGTAAGAATCTAATTTGCGATATAAAATGGCCAATATAATAGGGTCCCAACTTTCTGTTTTTATGTTTAGGTTTTTTAGTGAGGCCAAACACTGCCTTACTTGAGACACAAATTCCCTGATGTTGCTAGGCGTTGATTTATAAAGCGCATTCAAGTCGAGGAGTGAATTAATATGCTCATTGACAATTTTTGAGGTATGGTTATACCTGTTATTGAGTAAGCTTAACGCTTCCTCATAACTATCAGCATTTAGCGGCAGGTTTTTGATTAAATCTAAGGGTTCTTTTTGTAAGAAAGACCTCAAGTAGTACAATTTTTGCACGTTATCTATTGATCTATCGTTATGTATAATCGCTTTAAATAGGTTAATGAATGGCGTGTACTCACTATATTTTCCTGTGAAAGTTTGAATTTGTATTGTTGGTAATTTTGTCTTAAATGCGCACGCAGGTGTGTTAGTTGCAGGAGAAGACTTTTCCATAACCGCCTCGTTGAGAACGGTCAGGATTTGAAAGTATTTTCCTTCACTGTCTGCCACGTCTTCACAATCTTTCCCATCGAGAGCAAGAATTTGTTTATTGTAGGATTCATACTCTTGAAAGATCTCCACTACGCGTGTCCGTTTGGCTTGCAATATAGCTAAATTCGTGGTCTTTACTTCCTCCGCATTTAAGACAAAATTATACAGGCGCGTCATGGACGCCTTTGCGTAGCCTCGGGACGCCTTTAATTGTTTTAAGGCCCTTTCTTCATCCATCTTTACAACGGGTTGATAACACACACGTTATAATTACACAATAATAATACGCTTATAATGATTTTTACAGCTTAAGCTACGAATTTCGACTTAATAAACAAAGCAAAAATGTGACTTGCGGCTTCGTTGCGAACTGCGATGCCGAGAAAACAAAATGGCGACTCGTGTCTTGCGCAAGTTGCGCAGATTCATTCATGCGACGGCTTGCGACGTTGTTCACGTTGTTGCTCCCACGGCGATGCGACGTAGGTATCTACTTCACCGCTCACACTTATGGGATGAAACCGAGATAGCTTGCGTCGTTTCTAGCTCCCGTGACGCCGATGGCGCGGCGTGTCTGCTGTACTGCTCGCACCTATGGGTTGAAGACGAGATGGCTTGTGTAGTTTCGCGCAGTATTTCACATTGCGATATTTGTGCTCCCGTTCCCTCTTGCGCACGGAATTGATTCTTGAGATTTTTCTTTGTTTGTTTTCTTGTTTGTTTTGCGGGCTGCAGCGGGCGTTCAAATTTTGTCGGAATCGGAACGGCAAACGCTGCTCCCGTGTATGATTGCTTCTTACTTGTTAGCACCTTGCACCACGGCCTAGAAATTTTGCGGCGAATCGAGTGATGATTGACAAGATGGCGGCTCTTGTATCGTAGCCTTGTACACAACTCTGTATTTCGAATGTCTTTTTCGTAGCACTTTTCACTGTTTTATTCACTCTCGAAGGACCAACATGTAGCTCAGACTCTAGGGTTATTGCACTGATTATTTGTATATTAATGAAAAGGCCTTTTTAGACATAAAAAATACTTTTAATGGGAACGTGTACAAAGCAATAGCACGGTAAGGGTAAGAAGAAGGAAGAGGGCGCTAGTGTTGCCACTCTTATGTTTTGTTGGTGTTGCCAACAAGGAGTAGCTACATTTAAACTTAATAACGTAGTCGTCTGTTCAAATCATGGTAGACCTTTATATCTTTTAAATAATCTGGGAATATTTGCTGGGACGGAGCGGGTCGTGAGTTTTACATTTCTAAAAAAAACATTACTTAGAAACTACAAGGTTATTCCATATGTAAAATTATATTGAGATCAATGAATACTAAAATAAATCCTTTTTCTAAAACAATGAAAATAATAACCGAACTACAACTTAATTGGCTAATCCTACGGTCCCGTTTATTTTGAGATCCGAAACCCTAGAAAATAAAAAAAAGTTTTGCAATTTCAACAATGCCAAGTCTACATTATCTTTGGTACTCGCTTGTCCATGCCAGCTCGCACGAGAGCGCGAGGACTACCCGTCTTTATCTTACTGTTAATTCCAGAAAGAGATGCAAGCTCTCGCGCTCTCGTGCCAGGTGCAGTGTTATTTGACCTCCAGTGCCCTAGAAAGGCGCAGGCTCGTCGAGTGTATGCAGCCAGTTGAAGATCATCATATTCCTCTCATACTTCGTGAGGGGGCGGCCTCGTTCGCGCGCCAAATCCGCCGCCGAGAGCGCCAAGTGCGCTGCCTCTGGAAAACAAAATGATGTTCCTACTGCCCCATAGATGGCGCTGGAGTTAATGATGCCCTCGGAAAAATATAGAGGGCGCTACTGTATCTGATGAAAAATAATACAGACTTGCATTTATTAACCAATTGGGATTGAAACTAATTCAAATAATCAAAAGTTCGGTTAAAATCAGTACATATTCAAAATAGAGAGTAAGACAGCAAAATTACTGGTGCACGAGGTATCCCAGCATAGCTCTCGGTTGGCAACGCATCTGCAATCCGCTAGTGTAGCGGGTGTCCATGGGGTTATTTCCGCTATGGTATTCACTTACCATCAAGGGACCCCTTACTCGTTAGCCTTTGTCATACAAATAAAAAATAACACCAAGTTGAATATTTACATAGTAACGCTATTCCACGATAGATGGCGCAAGCTGTCGCATTTACCATATACACTAGGAAACTACCACCCACTACCAAGCAACTTTAACGACAACTATAACCGTGACTAGAGATTTTCACATAATCCTACTAATATTATAAATGCGAATGTAAGTTTGTTTGTTACGGTTTCACGCGAAAACTACTCAACCGATCATCATGAAATTTTGTACACATGTTCTTGGAGGTATTAGAAGTAACATAGGATACTTTTTATTAAAAAAAAAGATTTTATGACGTGTGTACCGGGGTGCACGATGCGCGCGTGCAGCGGGCGCGGGGGCACGCGCAGCGACGTAGGCCCGGGGCCGCCCAGCGCCGAAGCCACGGCCGCCGCCTGCCACAACAAAAAAAATACAAAATTAAAAAAAAAAAAAAATGTCAAAAAGTATGTCAGACACCCACACACACACAAATCACGTCTTTATCCCTTACGGGGTAGACAGAGGCTATGGTAACAGATACCTACAGGCCACATTTAGCAAGATTGTGGGCGTAAAGGTGGAAAATGGAATCAAAACAGTGATGGGTTGCTAGCCTCATCGCCTATAACATGATTCCTATGATTTTCGCCCATTCCCTCGATGGGCTTTTACTTGATTTATTATTTTGTGCGTTCCATCTGGGCTAATAGGTAAACATAATTCTCAAATCGAAAAGAAAACAACAACAAAAATAAATGAAAATGTAATTGACATAAATTATTAATTATTTTTGCTTTGCCGCCTTTTTCTATCAATGGCATTTGAAGAGAGTATTTTTCTACCCAGAACACCTAAAGCTATTTCAGACACACATAAACACGTAGTCGTACTAGCTTTTTTTTTATGGTGTTTTAAGTCTTGTGCCTTTATTTTATAATGGTGATTTGCTGTTTTAAAAAGTTAATAACTAGACAATGGAATTTGTATGCAACATTACTGGAGAGTTTAGCGCTACAGTAATGTTTTTTTTTTTAATTTTTGGACTGACCGGCAACAATTAACTTCCCGTTCTGATATGTAGTTAACAATGACGACTTTAACGGACATTTTTGAGAAAACATAATTACCTCTAGCTTGTCGAGATTAAATTCCGACTGAGACATCCGCTCCAGAGCCTTGTAAGTCGTCAGCAGCCGCCGCTTTATGTAGTTCTGGCGTATCTGAAAGACCGACACACACACATAATTAATTGACTAATAAAGTACCAATTTATCACTCATGCCGTTCTAGCAATAGTTTAAGCATTTATTTAAGTACTTTCAACATGAAACTACCGTGAGACTTAATCATCATTACACGTAAACGGATAACTCACGTATAAAAAGTTGAGTGATGCTCGACATGTTTCGGACTATTTCGTAGTCTTTCTTCTACATTTGATAATAATAAAAATGACGATGAAAACGAGGGTAGTTGGGTAGGGTAGTTGTTTGTACTGATTTGTGGTGTTCAATAAAGAGTATTTGTATTGTATTGTATTGTAGTTGTGCGAAGCTGTCAGTTGCGTCGAGCAGCCGCGCGAGCAGAGCGCTGGCGCGCAGTGTTCGTGTCGCTGCCGCCGGGGCGAGCGCTCCAGGAAGAAGTACTACGAAATAGTCCGAAACATGTCGAGCATCACTCGACTTTTTATACGTGAGTGATCCGTTTATGTGTAATGATTTATTTAAGTATCCTATGGGATAGACAAAGTATAGGATAACATGACAAGTATAAAGAAACACAGGGGGAAAGGGAAAAGAAAAAAAATAAAAGAGGTAAGAGAAAGAGGGGTGGGGAGGGAAGTACCCTACTAATATTATAAACGTGAAAGTTTGTTTGATACTACTTCACGCTAAAACAACTGAATGGATTTGGCTGAAATTTGGTACGTAGATATGTTGCTCTGGAAATAACACATAGGCTACTTTTTATTCACGTGAGCGAAGCCGCGGGCAAAAACTACTTAGAAATGTGAATAAGTATTTAATTTTCACGTTCTCACACAAGAAATAATGTGAGAAATAATATAGTTACTGAAAATATAAGTCAAATGAGAAAAACCAAGCATGCAATTGTGTGACTTTAGCGCCATCTATTGAGAACACAGGTTCAATTCACAAAAATATATGAGTGTGTTATGAGTTATGAGCGTTATATGATGAAATGAAAATGAAAATTTTATTTTTGCAAATTTGCCGCCAACGGGTATTTTACATACAAATACAAATACAAATACAAATATGTTTATTTTGCTTGAAACATGTCTCTTTGAAACTACCAGCTGCCAGAAACTATTAATAAGTGAGAAAGTGAGTAAGTTATGTGCGAGTAAGTGCTGACTAATCTATACTAATATTATAAAGAAGACAGATTTGTACCTATTTTTGTATGTTTGTAATGAATAGGCTCAAAAAGTACTGGGCCGATCTGGATGAAATTTGGAACATAGATAGATTATAGTCTGGAATAACACATAGGCTACTTTTTATCCCGGAAAATTGCGTGATTCCCGCGGGATAGCGATAAACGAATTCTACGCAGACGAAGTTGCGGGCAACAGCTAGTATAACATAATTTAAGGTACCTACTTGACTTGGGGACCTTATACATCCCTTTTATAAATGTATAAGTTAAGTAGAATTTAAGTATTGCTAACAGTATAGTAAGTTTCTTGCGGCGCATTCTTCTTGGCAACGATGGTCTTTTCGAATGCGCTGCTAGTTTCAAAAAATACATGTAAAAGAGCCCTTAGCGGCCTATTTGCAAAATAAAGGTTTTTAATTTGTTTTTTTTTTAATAAGAAGAGAAGTGAGACTGCGTGGTAAGCGAGTCAGTGAGTCAATAGTGAGTGAGTGAGTAAGTGATGAATGAGTGACGTTACCTTTTTGTTATCGGTGAGCAGGCGGTGCGCGGGCGGCGCCGGCGTCGCGCGCTGCGGGGACGGCAGCTGGGACCCGCCCACTGACACACACACACACACACACACATACAGTACACTTAAACCACTACATAGTATAAAACAAAGTCGCTTTCCGCTGTCTGTCCCTATGTATACTTAGATCTTCAAAACTACGCAACGGATTTTGATGCAGTTTTTTTAGTATATAGCGATTCAAGAGGAAGGTTTATATGTATAATACATGCATAATATAGTAGAGAAGCACTGATTGCACCCGTGCGAAGCCGGGGCGGGTCGCTAGTATACAAAGGTTGGAAGGGTTTGGGCTATAGTTCCCACGCGCGCCCAGTGCGGATTGGGAACTTAACACACACCATTGAATTTCTTCGCAGATGTGTGCAGGTTTCCTCACGATGTTTTCCTTCACCGAAACGCTCATGGCAAATTTCAAATGTAATTTTCGCACATAAATTCCGAAAAACTCAGAGGTGCGCGCCCGGGGTTTGAACCCACGACGCTCTGCTTGAGAGGCCACAGGTCAAATCACTAGGCTACCACATACAAAAATCACGTCTATATCCCTTACGGGGTAGACAGAGCCTAAGGTAACTACCTACAGGCCGCATTTAGCAAAATTGTGGGCAAGGTGAAAAATGAAATCAAAATAGTTATGGGTTGCTAGCCTCATCGCCTATAACATGATCCCTATGATTTTCGCCCATTCTTTCGATGGGCTTTTACCATCTGCGCGGCAAGCAACTGGTATATATTCTGTTTTTTCTTTGCTCCCAGACAAGCATGGAATAAGTATCCATGTATAATATTCTGTTTGTGTTTCTGTATCAGCTAATAAAGTTTTCTTATTCTTTACTAGCGACCCGCCCCGGCTTCGCACGGTATATTATGCATGTATTATACATAAAAACCTTCCTCTTGAATCACTCTATCTATTAAAAAAAACGCATCAAATTCCGTTGCGTAGTTTTAAAGATTTAAGCATACATAGGGATATTGAATGATTCATTTGTACTTTGTACCATATTGTTTTAATTTTATTTTAATTTTTTATTTATTTTATTTTATTTTATTGTTTGTAATTATTTGACATTTGTTTCTTGATTATTATTGATTTCTGATTTCTAGTTTTTGTATGAATTATTTTATTGTACCTTATTGTTTTCATTTTGTTTACAATTGACGATCTTTTTGTGACTTTCTTATGTTTTGACATAAAAATATAATGTAATTTACAAATAGAAATAAATCTAATCTAATCTAATCTATAGGGACAGAGAAAGCGACTTTGTTTTATACTACGTAGTGATAGTGATAGTGATACTTATTCTTAATATTTTTTTAAATCTAATTATAACGAGTTTAGTTACAGAAATGGTTACATAGATGGCGGTAGTGTGCACGAAACGAACCTGCGACCCACGTGCTGCATGACCGGGATGCTGTACTAAGTGTTAGGGCTTCCAAGGCCGCGCAGAGCCCCACTTCCGACGTAGCGCTGGAACAAAGACAGGTTTTTTTTTTTTTTTACTGCGACCTGACCTGTGATTGACCTCTATCTCACTTGGTGGAAGGTGCAGATGAGGCCAAAGGTGTAACTCACTGGTTCCAGCCTACGCTGAGCGAGCGTCGTAGCAGTTAATGTAGTCTATACTGGGTGGCGCTAGGGTAGCTTAGCTCCAATAATAGTTACCTGCGTTGCGGGGGCGTGGTCTCTGCAGTGACGTCGCCGGCACTGAGCGAGCGGCGGAGCCCTAGGGCTGCGCAGAGCGCCGCGCAGCCCGCCAGTAGGGATTTACAGGCGTCTACGCTTTGCAGGGGGAGCCCGGACGAGGGGCGTCTGAAAACACCGTAGTTAGTTAATTAATTAAACAGTTTACACCAAAGAACTGAGTAAGGTAAAGTAAAAAGACAAAACGGGGTAAAATACGTATCTAATATAAACTCAAAATAATAAAAAAAAGAAAAACACATCACTTCTATGGAAACGGCGGCAAAACGTGTTCGAGGCGTACTTTGTGACCGAAAACATACATTCATACCGTCACGCCTCTTTCACGCAGGCGTAGGCAGAGACTCCTCTGTTCCACTTTATGCGATACTGACATAATTCTTTCCAATGCCACAGATCCTCGCGATATCATGCTATGCAGTGCGACACTTCGATACTAAGTTTAAAACTCATAAAGCTCCATCTGTCGGCGCATAGCCAAACTATACACGCTGAACAGTAGGTATATTCGATTACTCACTTCTGAAGTTTGCTCTCAGGGTTGGGACTAGCCACCCTCAGCGTGGGATCCGGACCCTGGCCCGCCTGAAAAACCAACTGATGTCAAACAAGATCCTGATATTGTACAGTCAAGTGTAATAATATGTATCTAGACAAAGTTTCAAAAATAAGTACCATACTCTCTTATGCCAGCGTAATAAGGTCGTGGGACATATTTTTGAGAAGTTCCTATCGATACTTATTTTTGCACTTGACCGTACAAGGTCTCAGAATATTTCCGGATTTCAGCAGGTTACTTAGTTCGACTGAACACCCCTACGAAGATCATTAGCGTCAGTGGCGCGCTGTAGATGGCGCTATTATATGCGTGGCGTTCGCTAGATGGCGCTTACGTTACTGGCACACAGCCGCAAGGCTACGCTCGAGATGCAGAGCGAGAGGTCCGGAATGTCTTTTATTGAATACTAGCTCCTGCCCGCGTAGAATTAGATTGAAGAACTGATGTTGATAGTTTATTCTGCAATAATTATTTACGTTGCTACTCTAGGCAGCTACGACTACGATCTTTGTCATGTTTATCACTATCCCGCGGGAACTATGCAATTTTCCGGGATAAAAAGTAGCCTATGTGTTAATCTAGGCCCTAGATTCTAGGGTACCAGCTACCTCCGTTCCAAATTTATCCAAATCCGTCCAACCGTTTGCGCGTGAAGAAGTAACAAACATACACACACACTCATAAACTTTCGCCTTTACAATATTAGTGTGATTTTATTGAATCAGACGTTACTTTTCTTCAGCTACTTCAGCAAACATAGCAAGAGTAGCAAGGTAAAGGCTTTTTGTTCAAATTTGTTCCGTAGTGTCTGTGGCGCGCTGCAGATGGCGCTAGTGTCTGCGTGGCGCTCACTAGATGGCGCTTACCTTGCAGGCGAGCAGCCGCAGCACGCGGGCATCCGAGGCGGCGCTGGACACGCTGAAGAGCGAGAGGTCCGTTGTGACGGACTCGTGTGAGGGAGAGCGCGCTACTCCGCGCCAACTCTCGCCCGCGCATATTTCTAGAATTTTTTTATACATACATACATAAATAAGGTCTTTATCCTTTAGGGGGTAGACACACACAACCTAAGGTAACAAGACCTACAGGCCACGATTAACAAGATTGTGGGCGTATATATGGAAAGAAAGTGGAATCAAAATAGTGGGTAGCTAGCATCGCCTATAACATGATTTCTATGATTTTCGCCTTCCCTCGATGGGCTTTTCTTTGCTCCCAGACCAGCATGGAAGTAATTTCAGCAGGAGGCAAAAATCATTTTATGCACTGCGTCAATTTCTTTAAGAAATACTAGGTAGTGGGTCCTGAAGGTAAGCGAGCACCACCCATAGACACCTGCAACATTATAAGATTGCAGATACGCTGCCAGCCTAGAGGGCTAAGAGAGCTGAGAGGGCCTCATGTGAAATCGCGCCGCGAGTCTTAGTCTCCACGCCGTTCACAGCGCAAGAACAGCTGCTTGGCGGCAGCATTAGCGAGTAAGACGGTTTTAATATGTATACGACCATGCTTGAGAGCTGAAAATTCGATCAATGTACGATTGAATATGTAAAAATTAAGTTTGCGATTTAAAAAAAAACAATGTAGTCTCACAAAAATCATAATGTCTATCTGAAAACACCAGTACTCAATAACATTGAGCAAAAATAAAAAATTGAAAAAGTTAGCTTAAAATGGTGCAATGATGAAAACATTGAATAATGGTGGTCATTTTCGAAAAAAACCTTTGTGCACCTTTTATTAAACATATTATAGCTTTATTATAACGTCCTAAGCGCCCTCTATCCATAGTTCAAGGATTATCCACTCATTACCTAACACACAGGGCGCACTTCCCGCCCGCACCTCTCTCGGCCCCCTATGTCGTCCTACCCCGCGCCCCTGTACTGCGCGGGCGAGGACTCATTTAAGCGGTTGGTCTACAGGTGGAAAGGGGATTCAAAATAGTGATGGGTTTGTATTCCCTGTAATTCTTGTACGCCGCAAAACGTGGACCCTGCAGGAAGTGGAAAAGAAGAAGATAGACGCCTTAGAGATGTGGTGCTGGAGCAGAATGCTCGGAGTATTGTGGATTGAATTCCGTACCAACAAGTCTATACTTCGTGAACTCGACATCAAGCAGCATTTACCATCTTTGGTACAGGCTTGTATCCTTACCTTTTTTGGTCATGTATGGCGCCAAGGGGAGGTGGCTATTGAGCGACTTGTGGTCCGAGGAACGGTTGAGGGTACCAGGCCACAGGGAAGATCGCCTATGAGGTGGACTGACCAGATAAAAGCGGCAGTAAATGGCTCGTCATCTCTACATGAATGCACGAGGAAGACTGCCATCAGAGAAGAGTGGTGGGGTGTTGTGAAGCTTGCCACCAAACCTTGAAGTGATACCGACAAGGAGGAAGAAACCGAATCCTAAAACTTACGACTTTAAGACTGACAGTACCATTGCCAGGACAATTAGCAGAAAAAATGTACAATAAAATAAAAATTAATTTAAGACAATCATATTGGTACAAAATATTTTGTAACATCATAAATACATTGATTGTTAAAAAAAATGGTATTACTAAAATTAATGTGTGTAACTCCTAATACGACATTACAGCATCGGCCAGGTAACTACAGTACTGTCTCCAATCCAGGGAAAGGATTTAAACAGAAAGCTAAGTCATATTAAATTACCTACAGGAAATTAGGTATGTATTTTTTTTAATTTTTTTTTTTTAATTTACATTGAGTTAGTAGTTACTTGCACTTATGCAGTATAGGGATTTTTAGCAAAAAAACATAGTTTTTCAACCGGTAAAAAGTATAAATACTAGCATATTAAAATTTATAATAAGTAAATCCAATACAAATTTCGCAATTCTAGAGTGGGCAATTCTCAAGTTGTTTGTAATCAAGTACTTGCTTGAAATAACTGAAAAGCCGAGCTGGTTAACTTGTGACCTAATTCGTATCGATTTTCAACATCCACGCAAAAATAGAACATCTAAATCGGAAGAGGTTTTGCGTCTCGCGTTTAACCAAATATAAACAAATGTCTTACCACTCGCCTCGGACTCCACGATGATATATTTAATGAAAACAATGTTGCAAATGTAGAAAGCTCTCCAATTTTAACGCCTAGAGCCACTTTTATTATGTAAACAAGCGTTTTCATCAGAAAATTCGCAATATTGTCAATTTTCTGCGGTGTAAGTGTCACCGGTAAAAAGTCGCAATTCGCAGGCTGCGATTCCGTTCAGGAACTACGAGCTTCCTGCGTAATGCCTACTTTTCATTTCTGGCAACAATTCTGCAACATAAACTAGCTAAATTTAATAGCTATCATCTTCTTACACATTTGCAAACGAACACTGTCTTTCCAATTTAGTCTTACTGTAATTACCAATCTAGTAGCGACATCTATACGCCAATAGAAGCTTTACTTTCTAAGTTGTATGTTAGGCAGCTGTTATTCGGTAAATGGCAATCATTAATAACAATAAGGAAGAGTAAATTATAATAAAATCATTAATAAAATTAAGTTAGAACTACTTAACTCTACATTAAATTCCTATATTCAAGTAGAAAAACAGCTGGCAATGACTGACTTTATGTTACTTCTACTCACTCATAGATGCCTCTTAAATCAAATATAGAATTTGTATAACTTTTCAATAGATGGCGTTAGTAAGCCTGAATTTCAGACTCCCAATTAGTGTTTATAAAAGTGTTTCACAGATGGCGCAAGTAGCCTCACTGCCGAAAAATTGGCCATAAAATTTCTCAAAGATAAATGGACACTTTCTAAAATATTTTGTCACACTTATTGTACAATGTCAGTAGAAAAACTGAGGTCAAAGCGGCACATTTGCATAAATGAACGTTTTGGTAAATACTTTGACTTCGACAATGTGAGAGAGAATGAAAAAAGTCCAACTCAATTTACGTATTGTAATTTTTGCTTTTTACGGAGCAGTTTTTGCTTTAAAACTTAATTTGCGTGTAGGGTAAACAAATCTACCTATACGCCCTTAATCATACTAAACGTGGCCTTAAGGTTTTGTTACCTTGGGCTCTGTCTACCCCGTAAGGGATATAGACGTGGTTTGTGTATGTTTATGTATGTGTGTAAACAAATCTCCGCCGCATTTGTCTGTCTGTTCAAGACATCAACTTAAAAACCAGGTGCCCGATTTTTGAAAATACATCTGAGACATTTGAATTAGCTAAGAAGATACTTACGGCTCTCATTAATCTTGTGAACTAGTAAAAAATTTGATTAGAGCTGTAGTTTTGAAGATATAAACAGATTTATACCACTTTCGAGTGATGTGCTTTCAAAAATCGGGCACCGGACGGATATTCATGCGGTTTTCACCACGTTTACAACAGTAATTCATGAGAAAAGTATACTTAAGTAATAGTAAGTAAGTAAGTAAGTAAGTAAAAGTAAGTAAGTATAAGTGGCAGCGCCGTGTTAGTCTTTACTTCGCACCCGTGTGAAGCCGGGGCGGGTCGCTAGTCCTACTATCCTAATCCCTACTAATATTACAAATGCAAAAGTAACTCTGTCTGTGCGTCTGTTACGCCTTTACGCCCGAACTACTGAACATTTAATGAATTTTGGTTCTTACGATATTTCTATACTTTGTTAAGAAATGTAACGCATACTGTAGATTAAAAGGCGAGCAAAGCCGCGCGATCAGCAGATGCGTCCATGTATATTGATTTGATCCAAATTCCTGGAAGTGGTTCGTTTCAAATGTTTGACAAACTGCGTATTGGGTGACCGCGGCGGGACTACATGTCGGCAAATTTTATTTTCTACGAGCTGACCCGGCGAACTTTGTTCCGCCTTAAATTTGAAAAATTCCAGTGGTTTGGGCTGTGCTATCCCGCGGGAACTATGCAATTTTCCGGGATAAAAACTATCCTAAACTAAATTTCAACTAAATCGGCCCAGCGGTTTAAGCGTGAAAAGGTAACAGACAGACAGACAGACAGACAGACAGAGTTACTTTCGCATTTATAATATTAGTAAGGACTAGCTGACCCGGCGAACTTTGTTCCGCCTTAAATTTGAAAAATTCCAGTGGGTGGGGCTGTGTTATCCCGCGGGAACTATGCAATTTTCCGGGATAAAAACTATCCTATGTCCTTTCCCGGGACTCAAACTATCTGTATACCAAATTTCAACTAAATCGGCCCAGCGGTTTAAGCGTGAAAAGGTAACAGACAGACAGACAGACAGACAGAGTTACTTTCGCATTTATAATATTAGTAAGGAAGTAAGGATGACGCTTTCCATATAATCGGATCCCATTTGGAGTGATTTTAATTTCAAATGCGCTTTAAAAACCAGGGGCCCTACCATAACGTCTTCTTCTTCTTTTTATTTGTGGCGTATCAAGTCGTTATAGCGACGACAACTTCGCCAATGTCAATGTAAAAAAATATTATTAAAAAATCTTGTGACAAAATGTCGGCAACGTTGTACGGTAATGGTCAAAGACCCCCCTCGCTGTCGGGCTCTTAGCCAACGGGATATCAATCCCTCAGAAACTGCCAGGAAATCATTAGCCGAAGCCCAGGGCGCACCGGACCAACCACTGCTCTTCCCGGACGGATCCAAAAACGAACCGCAGCTCTTGACCACACGTGGAGGTAACCCGACTCGCACCCCTACCATAACGTCTTAATGCGATGCAGTTTAGGTTCGCTCGCTGTCAGAACATGTGTGAAAATACCACTCGAAAGTGGTGAAAAATTGCGCTGAATTTGAAATACGAGTAGCTTAGAATATACTTACGGCTCTCATTAATCTTGTGAACTAGTCATAAATTTGATTAGAGCCGTATCCCTTACGGTGTAGACGAGCCTAAGGTTACAAAACCTAAAGGTCACGTTTATCATGCTTAAGGGCGTACAGCTGAAAAGTGATGGGTTCACATCCGCATCGCCTATAGCCTATAACATGATTCCTAAGATTCACCGATTTTACCATCTGCGCGGGAAGAGAAGCACTTGGTAAATTGTATGTTTTTTCTTTACCCCCAGACTAGCGCGGAAGAAAAATATTTGAAAAATATTCCTGTACTATATAGTTAAGACATATTATCTACTAAAGAGGCCAAAAAGAGAGAAAAATTAAAAGAAAGAGAGGGCGATATGTGAGCCTATCTTAACCGCCATCCGTAGCTAGACGTATAAGCAGCTACCTCATTGTTGAGTAGGTATTACTCGGTGCTGCACGCAGACCCCGAAACAGCGGCGTTCTCGAAACGACTAGAATCCTTTGTCAACATCTATTTATATTACAACCGTAGATTTAGTATATTTGGATTTTTTTAAAAAAACGTACCCATACTGTATACGTACACACAGCAAAGCGAATCGGTGGGCACCCTAGTTATCCACGTGTGTCATTCTATACACACATCCGCACTTATCCGCTGCCTTTTTACGCACACAACAAAATGCCCTATCTGTGCTAATTGTGTTTTCTGACTACCTTCACGCATAGTTATTCAAACCTGCTGGTATTTTGTTCAATGGAAGCATAATTTTGCGACCAGTATTATAAGCGCGGTGGCTCAGGTGTATTACCTAGGGTTATGAATCCTAAAGAACCGGGTTCGAATCCTGCACAAGTGTATCTTTTTTGTTTTCAATTTTAAATTACTAATCTCAAAATAAACTCATGTTTACCTAAAACAAGAAAAAAGGACGTAAAAGAATAAAACAATAAAATGAAATTATTGGTTCAAATTGTTTATTGCAACATTTAATTTTTATTGTATTAGCCTCTATTTGTGTTATTATTATTATTACCAAAAGTAATTAAATTAGCTAAATAAAACTGCACACTTTTCCTTATAGAATAATATTCATAAAATAACACACACTTTAGAGGCCAGTATGATTTTATGTTTACTAAAAAGTCTTATGTCACTAACATAATAATTATCTTGCAAATTGAATACACAACCATAATAGGGCTATTTTTAAGATGACACATAATTAATATCTTAAATTCTGGTTTATTAGGTTTAAGTCTGATAAAGATGAACGAAACGTTTTATTTGCGGACGTGTAAGTCAGTGGTGAAATGAATAGACATGTTAAATGACAGCCATTAACAATAACATCATTTCACACTGGGTTATAATCTCCACTTTGAAGCGACTAAGCTACCTATCTCGATTTGGTTTGGATTTGGACACCAGGGCCCATCGATGAGATCCAACCCCATAGCCTAAAGTAACACTGCCACTCGTTCTGCACTGTAAAACATTACTGTGTTTATATATTTAATTAAGTTAATATATTTCGTCTTCATCACTAAAAATCACTACATTTGACTTTGATTGATGTAATAATCAAAGTCAAGATATTCACGAGCAAAGGTTTCTTCTATGCTGGTCCGTTAAAGCATGTTTTTTGCTGGGGCCTGATTTTTGGAAAGCACATGTATGAAAATACCACTCGAAAGTGGTATAAATCTGTTTATATCTTCAAAACTACAGCTCTAATCAAATTTTTGACTAGGTCACAAGATTAATGAGAGCCCTAAGTATTTTCTAAGCTACTCGTATCTCAAATTCAGCACAATTTTTCACCACTTTCGAGTGGTGTTTTCACACATGTGCTTTCCAAAAATCAGGCCCCTGGTCTACGGCAATGCAATCCTGCAGCATGCAGATGGTTTCGCACAGGTTGCAACGTAGCATTGTGTCTTGTTGCTGTGAAATGGGTCACTAGCGGGTGCGGCAACTACATAATGTCCAAATCAAATGGCAGGAGATGAGGCTTCAGGTTTAGGCCCAGAACGAATATTTTTATCGTGTCCGAAGTCTGCGTAAGGGTGAATCCATAATGGCACAGTCTTCCGCTGCAAAATAAATGAAGTTTAAATAAAAACATTTTTCGTCAAAGAAAGTTGTTTAAAACATTACCGATAAAATAATAAGTCATTGTTTTTAACACCGTTTGTCTACTTACCCATATCAAAAAACGCCTAGCGATTCCTTATATAAATAGTTATATTGTTTTGCTCTTTTCAACAAAGATAAATTAAACAGTTCGTAAGTATAACACACGGTTCATCCCGCAGCTAATAATGGCTGCCAGCGGTGACAGTAAAGTTGTTTGTTCACAAAATCATATTATTAGAAATTTGAGGGTAGAAAACACTTTATATTGTTTAAGACGATAACGACCAAAATAGTCATCAGCTAGCAACTTTTAAACTCCAGTAAAAAGAGTCATACCTATTAATAATTATATTAAAAGAAAACACAATGCGTTTGCGTTTTTAACATATTATATAAAAGTAAAATTAAACATACAATAGACTGCAACCACCATAAAATAAATAGTTACGGAAAAAAATAAATTATAATTTCAACCTTATTTCAAAGCTCATAAAACAGCTATTTACACAAATTGCAATACAGTAGTCGCAGATTGAACATAATTCATACATTCACCATGTAACTTGCATACCTCGGTGGCCTAGCGGTCAAAGACAGGTCGAAGATTTGACTTCTGCTTTAGTGAACCGGGTTCGTATCCGAAGAAAACGGAATATAAAATAGTAATAATAAAATGACATTTTTGGATGTTATTTCGATGGCCGTGCTGGTTGTGAGGAATATTGCTTTGGAATTGGAATCTCAGACTTGTTGAGAAATAATAATATAACATCGTCGCATCAGTGAGATGGTAACTACTATTCGCTAGTAATAATAGTTCAATGCGTGGGATTGCATAAATTTGAAGATTCAAGGTCGAAGGAAGCTTCGATTCGGTTCTCTCGCTTACACTGGGGATGACAATATCCAATGTAAGATTAGGTAAAATATTTTTAGGACAGTCTAAATAAAAAAAATACTTTTACATTATTTTTGTAGAAGTAACTGAAACCGGAGATATTGCATTTTCAGCCTTTGAGTGTGACACGATACCGGCGGGGATTATTTTAATTTAATTTGTAATTATTTTTTACTTAATTTATTATAAACTAACTTAAATAGTTGTAACTTTCTTCATTGTTATTTTATAGTTAGTTGTTGTTTATTCAATAAACAGGTAATTTACAGTGACATTGCTCATTCATCTTGTTGCTAAAAAATCTGTACTTAGGGGGTAGATTTTATGATCGAACTCACTCACACATTCACATGTCATAGATTCTACTTAACGTTCATGTCGATACTCAACACGCATAGACGTGTGCGTGGCTGTGCTAACCGCATTATTTTGCTGTGTGTACGTTATCTTCTCTGATTTTGTAAATTTTTGGTTATCTCCCCCTAAAGATCAAGAATGAACATACTTACGTACATACCGTCACGCCTCTTTCCCACTTGCTACATACTCGTACCTCTTTCGCTTCATCCACATTCAACAATCTCTTCATACATGCTTTTCGATTTCGGGTACTCTTGACCTGGGGCCCGATTTTTGAAAGAACATGTTTTTTTATGTTAGAGAGGCCAGACAAACGAACTACTGGGTCACCTGATGTTAAATGATCACCACTGTCCATAGACACCCGCAGCGCTTTACGCGATGCCAGTGCGTTGTCGGCCCTGTGTGAAAATACCACTCGAAAGTTATATAAATCTGTTTATATCTGCAAAACTACAGCTCTAAACAAATTTCTGACTAGTTCACAAGATTAATGAGAGCCTTCTTCTCCCAACGCCTCCCTTTCCATCTTACGACTCTTATTATAATACCTCCAATAAAACAATTTAAACTGACAACTTTATAGTTGAAAACCGAATAGAATGTCATGGTTAAAGCTTTACCACCTTATTTATAAACTCTCTATAGGCTTCTGCTAACTTAGCAGTCGTTTGTCCTTATCTGTGAAAGGTAAATGTCAAAGTGACAGACAAGGACAGACGATTGCTAAGTTAGCAGAAGCCTATATAGAGCGTTTATGAATAAGGGGTTAATCTCTACACATGTAAACGTCATATTTTTTAATAACATTGTTGTTAAAAAGATACATGTAAAAACCCTAGAAATAACTTAATAACTACACATAATAGAGACGATTGTGTGTATGTAAGACTTAGCCATTTCACAGTTTGTCACATTTCAAAAACTGCCCACAACAAAGACATTACATATAAACCGTGGAACTACTTTACGTACATAAATAAATATGTATACATAAGCAAACATTAATATCTCGTGCGGCGACGACCTGTATGTCTGTACCGTAGCTTGTGAACTATTTCATTACTTAAAAATTATGTCCATGTTATGTAATTATGTAATTATGTGTTTTATGTATGTATGTTTATGTTCTTCCATTCTGGTATGGGAGCAAAGAAAAAACATAGAATATACCAGTTGCTTCTCTACCCGCGCAGGTAAAAGCCCATCGAGGGAATGGGCGAAAATCTTAGGAATCATGTTATATAGGCGATGAGGCTAGCAACCCATCACTATTTTGATTTCATTTTTCATTTTTCACCTATACGCCCACAATCTTGCTAAATGTGGCCTGTAGGTATCTGTTACCTTAGGCTCTGTCTACCCCGTAAGGGATAAAGACGTGATGTATGTATGTTGTATTAATTTTAAACAGTTGGCAACCCTGGAATGAATTTACATTTTTACACAGTATCGAAATACCATAGAGCCACGAATATATGAAGGCACGAAAAGATATAAGGTATCTATAACAGTTCCCGAATATTCCAGGCCCCTATTTCACCACTTCGACAATTGTCGACGACAGGTGACAATTGTCGGTGACAGTTGACAATTCTAATTGCAATTATTGCAATGCGTGGTCTAAAAGTAGTATAAAAAGTAGCCTATGTGCTACTCCAGATTATAAACTAACTCTGTACAAAATTTCATCCAAATATGTTCAGCCGTTCTGGCGTGAGAGTAAAAATACATCGCGTTTATAATATTTAGTAAAACTAGCGACAAAAATTTTAGTACGAAAATTCCTCTTGATGTATTTGCTGGTGAAAACTGCATTAAAATTTGTTCAGTCGTTTTTGAGTTTATCGCGAATATACCGACAGACAGAGACGTGGCGGAGGGCTTAGTTTTATAGACATATTATTTCAGAATCAGTTTACTTAAAACTAAATTTTTAATTTGATCAATAAATGTTTCCAACAAAATCCTCTTTCCATCAGTATCGGTTAAGCCTTCTCTAATCACTAGCTACTTAATGTTGGTACGATTTTAAAATTAAAAACTTTCGTTTGTCTGTGTGAGTTAATACAGCTGTGTGTGTGCTTACATAATATATACGCGTGTGTACGCTATTACTTGCGGCTGTGTGAGTGAGGCTAGAATAGCGTGGATTTTGGATAATTATTATTATTATGTTTTCTCTGTAAGATTTAGTAAAAATTTACAAGTAAATATATTTTTAAAGATATTCCAGAAATGGTGTATATCTTAATTCAAAAGAACTGACACGAACGGAATGACTACATAAATCGCGTCTCTATCCCTTACGGGGTAGAAAGAGCCTTTAGAAATGAAATGTTTATTTATTCACAATGAACATATGGTTACATACATACATACACATACACAAATCACGTCTTTATCCCTTGCGGGGTAGACAGAGCTTATGTTGGTAAGACCTAGGCCACGATTAGCAAGATTGTGGGCGTATAGATGGCAAAAAATGGAATCAAAATAGAGATGGGTTGCTAGCCGCATCGCCTATAACATGATTCCTAAGACTTTCGCCCATTCCCTCCAACATATGGTTACATAAGGCCTTATAAGTAGTACTGCTGCCCATAACATGTTCAGACAAGTTAGGGGTGTGAAAATCTGGCGTCAGCGGTTTAGTCGCTCGGTCGATAATACTAACATTATCCTTGATAGACATAATATGTACAATGTCATTGTGAATTTATTAGGATCAAATTATGAATGTCATTCAATATAACGTCAAATAAATTGACCCTACAATTTGACTGACTTTTCTTAGGGCCCGATTTTTGAAAGCACATATGCGAAAATACCACTCGAAAGTGGTAAAAAATTCTGCTCAATTTGAAATACGAGTAGTTTAAGATGATTACGGCTCTCATTAATCTTGTGAACTAGTCAAAACTTTGATTAGAGCTGTAGTTTTGGAGATATAAACAGATTTATACCACTTTCGAGTGGTATTTTCGCATATGTGCTTTCAAAAATCGGGGTCAAGCATGGAAGTAATATTAACATGGAATATAATGGATTATCGGCGTCTTATCCTCTTAGTCTGTCGCCGGGTATTGTGCCTGATTGTGGCGCGGCGGGCGGAATGCAAACTAAACTTCCCAGGGCTGCCAGCACCGCCTTAAAGTTATATTAACGCTGGCAATATCTTCCACGTGGTCTAGGAGTAAAGAAAAAATATAGAATGTACCAGTTTCTTCTCTTTCTTCAATTGGCATTGTTAATTTTTTTTAAGCTGTGCTTTTAACACCTTTATTTGATAAAATGGACTATTTCAAGCAACTAATTTGAATATTATGCTTTTACGTAGCTTTGTTAATTAATAATAAATATTTTTTCGCTGTTTAATAATTCGTGAATTTAGACAGAATTCCAATCGCCTTCGTTCGGCTGGCTATAAAAAAAACGGCTTTGTCTATGGTTTTGTCGATTTGACAGTGACACGTGACAGTTGCCGTAGCTAAACTTTTTTTTTTTTCATTTTTGTGGCAAACATTCGATGCTGGATTCTGTCTAAAAACCGGGTCGTTCGGTCAAACAAAGGTTCAAAGTACTTTTACAAAAATATCTGCAATCATAAAGTATTTTTGAAATCGGACAAGATAAATCGGATAAATGATGGTTTTCCTCGAAATGGTTTTCGAATTGGAGCATACTGAAAAAAATGAACAATGCCAATTGAATTCTACTACTGGCCGTACTTTCGAATGATGTGTGAAAATACCACGCGAAAGCGGTGAAAAATTGTGCTGAATTTGAAATACGAGTAGCTTAGAAGACAATCACAGCTCTCATTAATCTTGTGAACTAGTCAAAACTTTAGAGCTGTAGTTTTGGAGGTATAAGCTGATTTATACCACTTTCGAGTGTGCTTTCAAAAATCGCCCCCCAGTTGCTTCTCTTCCCGCGCGGATGGTAAAAGTCCATCGAGGGAAGGCGTCATCATGTTATAGGCGATGCTAGCAACCCATCACTATTTTGATTCCCCTTTCCACCTATACGCCCACAATCATTCTAAACTTAGAGATGGTTTTAGTCCCGGGTAAGGAGATAAGATAGTTTTTCCTGTAAATCGCAAAGCTGTATGTTTGTCTATCTGCCTGTTACGCTTTAAAGCCTGACTTAAAAAAATCTGGGTTAAAATGTCCCAAATAAAATATAAACAATCGTCGCCAACCCTATTCTTTATCAACTGCGCACACGCGCGCGCTTTTACACACACACGCGCAGGTAACGAATTAGGGTCGGCTCTAGCGGCGGCCGGGGAAACTGACTTAAGTTGGCATTTTATTATTTTTGCTAATCGCATTTTGTGTTTGCCAAAAAAAACTTAGTTTATGTTTTTATTAATATACAAACCATTAAAAACTAAACAATAGTAAGGATCATTAAAACTACGAAAGTTGATTCAAAGTAAATTATGTTAAAAATTATTAAATCCGTTATGTTTCCCGTTTACCAAATGGTTTTTACATTTGAATCATTTAAAAAACATTTTTTTAATCTAAGCTACAGGTACAAGAAAAATTAACCCTATTTTTTTAATCTTTAGTTTCACTTAAAAAAGGTTGTTAGTATTCAAGCCTTAGGCTCTGTCTACCCCGTAAGGGATAAAGACGTGATATATGTGTGTAGTATTCAAGTCATTGATATGTAATATGTATTTAAATGTGTATTTACCTAAGTATATTGATCATGCTAAACGTGGCCTTTAGGTCTTGTTACCTTACGCTCTGTCTACCCCGCTTTGCTTTTACCATCTGCGCGGGTAGAGAAGCAACTGGTAAATTCTATGCTTTTTCTTTGCTTCCAAACAAGCATGGAAGTAACATGAATGTAATTCACAAATAGAAATAAAGGAATGTAATCAAATCTAATCTATCGTTTTGATATACTTATAGTGCCCATACCATAGTACAAACTTTGCTTAGTCGATTGGTACATACATACATATATCACGTCTTTATCCCTTACGGGGTAGACAGAGCCTAAGGTAACAAAACCTTAAGGCCACGTTTAGCATGATTAAAATATCAAAAAGTGTACCAAGAAAGTGAAAATATTAATAACGAAAATGTGACCAGCGTGGACATAAATACATTTTACGATGGTTTTTATGTATCTGATGTCGTCGGGAGAGATTACGTTTGTGCGATGTCCATACAACCTTCTTCGGACACACGGCTTAATCTCACCCAACAATATAGTAATCGTTTCCCATCCCTAATTTTGCTTAAAACGGTCAATTCAGTGCGGCAAAAGGTCTAAAAGACCCCACAATTTTGCATTTTTTTTTTAAATAGTTCCAAATCTCCGAGACCGGGGCGAAGCCAGAACCATGTTGCTGAATAGATGTAGATTGCTTAGGTATTAATCTATATGCAGTACAGTAAACCTCCACGGAAAAATATCCAGTTTTTTTTTTCTTGCGTGGTGGGGCACAATGGACCTAATGCCGCACTGAAGTTTAAGTGGGGTAGGGGCTCTTTGGACCTATCAACGCACCAAAATAACAAACATGAAAAACAGTCTCGCAGCCAACGTGTTAAGGGCGTATAGGTGGAAAGGGAAATCAAAATAGTGATGGGTTGCTAGCATCGCCTATAACATGATTCCTAAGATCGCCCATTCCCTCGATGGGCTTTTACCATCTGCGCGGGAAGAGAAGCAACTGGTAAATTCTTTTTCTTTACTCCCAGACCAGCATGGAAGACCTAATAATAACAATGGATATTTTTGATTTAAGTTTAAGAATACTTTTTGAACTTTTTAACAGACATGTGTCACGTTCCTTACGGAGTAGACAGAGACTAAGGTAACAAAACCTAAACCACGTTTAGCATGATTAAGGGCGTATTTTTTACATAGAATTTTTAGCACTCCTAACTTACGATGGCGTTTGAATTTTGTTATTTACAGGGTTAATTTGAAAAAACGTAATTTCGTACTTACGTCAGTTCGCGCGGATTCTTCTATTTTTTACGACTAGCTCAGTGCCGCTTCCTTGCGTCGTTCGATTGTTGGACCACATGTCCCCCGATACAATCATATTCGGTTTATGAATTTACAGGAATTTGGCATAAATAAAGCACCGGTCAAGTGGTATCCTACTAATATTATAAACGCGAAAATTTGTATGGATCTTTGTTACTCTTTCACGTAAAAACTTACTTAACTTAGAAATTGGGTAAGGAGATAGCTGATACCCTAGATTAACACATAGGCTATTTTTATCCCGGATTTTTTTAAGTTAGCGGCAGCAGCTAGTATGAAATGAAATGATACGAATTGGTATACAAAAACTTAGTTACAAAAGACATGGCAGAGATGGAGTTAAGTAATAAATACAGAAGGGGAATTAAAAACTAAACTAAAACTAATCCTACACACACACGCACACACACACACACACACACAGAAATCACGTCTTCATCCCTTACGGGGTAGACAGAGCCTAAGGTAACAGGTACCCACAGGCCACATTTAGCAACTAATCCTACTAATATTATAAACGCAAAAGTTTATTAGTATGAATGGATGTTTGATACTCTTTCACGCAAGAACGGCTGGACAGCTCTGGATGAAATTTGGAATATAGATAGATTAGTCTGGAATAACGCATAAGCTACTTTTATCCCGGAAAATTGCGTAATTCCGGCGGGATAGCGATAAACGATATGCAGACGAAGTTGCGGGCAACAGCTAGTGTTAAAATTCAATAATTTTGCCCCCGAGGCATAGTTCCACAGACGCTGGCAGCGTTCCCCCTTTGGACAGCGATACTAATACGCTGACCAAGGAAGCTGCCAGCTCTGCGGTCACCCGTAGCGTCTTTTAGCCTCTTCGAAATATCTTTAAAGAGGCTAATATCGCTAGGACCCCAAGGACATACAAACACAAGTCATATCTTTATTATACGGTAAACAGAGCCTATGGCAACAAGCAAGGGCGGATCCAGCTTTGGCGCCAGGAGGGGGTCACATAGTCGTGGTCAAGTCAAGAACTTATAATTTAATTTTGATAACAATAGTCCTGGAACTAGATAACAAGTCCTGGAACCAGCTCAGGGGGGGGGGGGTCATGACCCCCATGACCCCCCCCCCCCTGGATCCGCCCTTGGCAACAAGACCTAAAGGCCACGTTTAGCATAATTGTAGGCGTATAGGCGAACGGAATCAAAATAGTGAATGGTTGCTAGCCGCATCTCTGTCTACCTTGAAGGGATAAAGACGTGATTTATGTGTATGTATGTAAGTAAAATATCATGTGATGTGACACCAACCAAGTACTATGGTATGGGTACTATATGTATATCCAAAGGATAGATTAGATTACATTATATTTTCATGTCACTTCCATGCTGGTCTGGGACCAAAGAAAAACATAGAATGTACCAGTTGCTTTTCTTCTAGATGGTAAAAGCTCATCGAGGACGGGCATAGGAATAATGTTATAGGCGATGCTAGCAACCCTTCACTATTTTGATTCCCCTTTCCACCTATACGCCCACAATGCTAAACGCCTTTAGCTCTTGTTACCTTAGGCTCTGTCTACCGTGGGATACAGACGTGATTTATATGTGTGTATGTATGTAAAAATTAAGCAAACATAGGACCTTGTTACACTGAACTTTAAAGGTATGTCAAAATGTGGCTAAGCTTAGGAATGGTGTTAAATACTTTACAAGTACTAAGCTATTTAGTTTAGCGTTAATAGACCGCTAAGAACATACATACATACATAAATCACGTCTTTCTCTTACGGGGTAGACAGAGCCTAAGGTAACAAGACTGGAGGAAGAAGAGAGTGTGTGTATGTCTGTTTCTTTGGAACGCTGAAACGACTGGACGGATTTAGATGAAATTTGGAACGGAGATAGCTGATATTCTAGATTAAAACGTAGGCTACTTTTTCCCGCGGGATAGCGGTAAGCAAGTTCTTTGCAAACGAAGTCGAGGGCAACAGCTAGTTACGTCTGCAAAGAATCGGTTTGTTGCTATCCCGTGGTATATAGGTACAATTTTCATTCAGATCTGTTCAGACGTTCTAGCGTGAAGGATTAACAAACATCCATACATAGGAACCGGCTAAGATTAATTACTAGCCGATGCCCCCGTTTCGTCTGCAAGGAATTTGTTTGCTATCCCGCGGGAACTGTGGGATTTTCCGGGATAAAAATGTCCTATGCTTTAATCTAGGGTACCAGCTATCTCCATTCCAAATTTGATCCAAATCCGCTTAGTCGTTTCGTTGAAGAAGGAACAAACACACTCACATCCTTGTCTATGTCTAGACGTTGTCTCTGTGTGTCTTTGGCATCGTCTCAAACGGATAAACTGATTTCGATGCGGTTCTATTCATTCGAAAGCCATCTCAGAGCCAGCAAGTTGATGTTAGCTCTTTTCGTAAGGCATTTGTTGGCGACTGGCTGCAGTGTGGCCTTTTTTATAATCCTTTTGTCACGTTATTGCTCTATGTATACCTTGTTTTTATGTTACAATGTCAGTTGTCAAGTGGTAGTGATCCTGTCCTAGCCTATTATTGTGAATTAGTGATTAAACCCGTGTTTCTACTTACATTTTAGCCTTTCATTCATACAGTCCACTCAATAGCTATCAGCATTTTTGGCATTTTTTTTCTTTTGATTACTCTATTAGTACGTGGGGGGTTTTTTAACTATAATTTTATTGTTATTTAACAAGAGTTTTTAATTGCAAGCAAACCCGGGCGAAACATAGCACAAAGCGATACCTACTCATAAAAATTATCGTATTACCGGCGTGTGTGTGTGCGTGTGCGGTCTACGCACACAGGCGCAACATCACTACATACAGGGCTGCTGACTTAGATCTCTTAGATATTTACCGGAATGTTTCTGACCCCCTAATTCACCAACGTGACAATTGTCGGCCACTTGTGACAATTCTGTTCTTCTTCTTCTTATTTGTGGCGTTTCAAGTCGTTATAGCGACGACAACTTCGCCAATGTCAAAGTAACAAAAATATGATTAAAAAATCTTGTGACAAAATGTCGGCAACGTTGTACGGTAATGGTCAAAGACCCTCCCCCCCTGTCGGGCTCTTAGCCAACGGTCAATGATATCCCTCAGAAACTGCCAGGAAATCATTAGCCGATGCCCAGGGTGCGCCGGACCAACTGATCTTCCCCCCGGACGGATCCAAAAGGGAACCGCAGCTCTTGACCACCCGCGGTGGTAACCCGACTCGCACCCCGACAATTCTGTTAAAGAGAGATAACGCCGGTTGGCTTCACATTGTATGCGCTTTGCGTTTCGAATTGTCACGGTCAACAATACTGTCTTCACCATTAAGGCACACGGGGCCCGTGCCCAGGGCCCCCATTCTCAGGGGGCCCCGGAGGACCGACAATTTCTTTCACACATTTATTCTCAAGACATTTTGTTATTATAATTCGCTTTTTTGACTTTCCAAAAGGGCCCCAAATTCTTGTGTGCAAGGGCCCCAGCCTAGTTAAGACGGCCTTGACTTGTCGAGTTCGTGAAATAGGGGCCTGGAGCACGATTTTTAAAAGTACCACTCGAAAGTGGTATAAATCTGTTTATATCTTCAAAACTACAGCTCTAATAAAGTATTGACTAGTTCACAAGATTAATGAGAGCCGTAATTATCTTCTAACATACACACATACATACACATACACATATCACGTCTTATCCCTTACGGGGTAGATTAGATTAGATTAGATTTATTTATCACCCTTTTAAAAGTACAATTATTTAAAGGTTACAATTACCTAAAGACCACGTTTAGCATGATTGCGGGCGTATAGGTGGAAAGGGGGACCAAAACAGTCATGGGTTGCTAGCCACATCGCCTATAACATGACCCCTAAGATTTTCGCCGAATCCCTCGATGGGCTTTTACCATCTGCGCGGGAAGAGCAACTGGTACATTCTATGTTTTTTCTTTACTCCACCAGCATGGAAGATTCAATTATGACATTAATAAAGAAAAAACTTTATTAAACCCCTACAGTGGCAGCCCTAACCTCACGCACACTAGCGCGCGTGTGCGCACAGCACACAGATACACAACGGATATATGAAACCGAATGCTTGTCAAACTAAATGGATACGGTAGCTAGGGCTGCGACACGGATACATATCGATAAGCGACAGTACGATCCTTTGTTCTGTATCGTGTTATTATTTTTGATAAATGATATGGTTTTAATAAAATTTGGAATAGTTTTATAGTTCAAATGTGGGTGGTAATGATGTTTGAAGGAATTGTTGTTTTCATTTTGTTTTGGAAGCATTTTTATATTAATTTTTTCGGTGTAAATAAAGTTATCGGATGATTTGTTTCTTTAGTCGTTTAATCTTTATCTTCTAATATTCTTTGCATTTATTTGGTTGTTAGTGTATTAGGAGTTAGATAGAAATGAAATGTAACATGTGTTTTGAAACTGATTTTCCACATCCCACTGACAGATTGCGTCTCACAACGAGAGGGCTTGGGTTGTACAACCTAATCCTAGTGCGTATTGCACACCAGATGTGTAAAGATTTACATATACATACATAATTCCGTCTTTATCCCTAATGGGTTAGACAGAGCCTAAGGTAACCAGACCCAAAGGCCACGTTTAGCATGACTGTAGGCATTTAGATGGAAAGAGGGAATCAAAATAGTGATGGGTTGCAAGCCGCATCGCCTATATCATGATTCCTAAGATTTCCGCCTATTCCCTCGATGGCCTTTTACCATCTGCGCGGGAAGAGAAGCAAGTGGTACATTCTGTGTAAAGATTTCCTATCAACATTTGCCTTTATCAGCTAATATCGGTTTATTAAATACACATTTAAATACAAACCGACATTTCACAACTAAAGCATAATGTAAAACAAACTGAAACTACAAATTCCGCCACAGACATCGAACCCAAGACGCCGCAACCTCTCTGAACTGCAATTCCTAGCCTATTGGCAAATGCTAAAGTTCAAATGCACGGAAATTCCAAAAAACTCCACGTGCCATAGGTCAAATAAATTGGCTGTCTCGGCTTGTTTTATCGATAACTTTATCGACAGAACTATCGACACGCGTCAAGCCCTAGTGCTCGAGCAGAGTCGCGCACAAGGTATGTACCTTCGTATTATTATTAGCAGAGCTAAGGCCGGGTGCACACTGCGCCAGAATATTTAATTAATATTTTAATGTTTTTAAAATATGTTCTTCCACTGGTCTGGGAGCAAAGAACAAAACATAGAATGCACCAATGGCTTCTCTACCCGCGCAGATGGTAAAAGCCCATCGTGGGAATGGGCGAAAATCATACGAATCATGTTATAGACGATGAGGCTAGCAACCCATCACTCATCTTGCGATATGTGGCCTGAATGTATCTGTCACCTTAGGCTCTGTCTACTCCGTAAGGGATAAAAACGTGATTTGTGTATGTGTATGTGTAAAATATGTTAAATTAAACCGAACTTGTAATTACATAGGCAATATTATTTAAATCTAAACTTGTCGAAGTCGAGGCCGAGTTTTTTTATGATTTCGCTTATCGCTATCCCACGGGATAAAAATTATCCTGTCTTTCCCCGGGACAGTAACTGTCACCACACAAAATTCCAACTAAATCAGTTCAGCTGTTTAAGAGTACCTAAGGAGATAACAGACAGACACTCTTTCGCGTTTGTAATATTAAGTATGGATTAGTACATCGGAAATATATAACCTCTTCGTACACTTTGGTTTGTACTTGTTGGATTTTGTTATTTGTTTCGGATGTAATTTAGTATTTAAGTTTATTAATGAAAAATAATACAAAAGGGGAATTAAAAACAAATTAAACTAGACAGTTGCTGTCAGGTTGCTAGCATCAACAGCTGATCCTAGGCTCCTAGTTACTTTATTAAACCATTAAAACTATCTTCTTCTTCTTATTTGTGGCGTATCAAGTCGTTATAGCGACGACAACTTCGCCAATGTCACAGTAACAAAAATATAATTCAAAAATCTTGTGACAAAATGGCGGCAGCGTTGTATGGTAATGGGCTCTTCTCGGAATCTGCCAGGAAATCATTAGCCGTTGCCCAGGGTGCACCGGACCAAGCGCAGCTCTTGACCACACGCGGAGGGAACCCGACTCGCACCCCATTTAGACCATAGCGGAAACGTTTTTAAATTCTGTCGTTAGCAAAGACGTTGACGTTGAACTAATAACTAGTGATGTAAAGAATATTCGCATTCGCGGATATTCGCACAATTTTGGATATTCGTATTTGCATTCGCATCCGCAAAATTTCTGCGAATGTTTTGCGAATATGAATATCGGAAAAAAAAACAATTTGAAGATAATGGTAGGTTAATAAAATCAAAAACCCATTCGTTTCTTACCTATGTTTTTAATGCAAGGAAAAGTAACTTAACCTCATAAGCACATTAACCGTCTTCACTTTATCATTTGGTATTATTTATTCCTTATTTTACTTTAGCTTAATAATTATTTTTTTTAATAAAAAAATTTGAACACTTCTACATTCGCATTCGCATTCGCATCCGCGAATGTCAGTAGCAGACGTTTGCATTCGCATTCGCGAATGTTTAAAAAATGACATGACTGGTAGAGATCCCTTTTAGGGATAAGTTCGCCATTGTGCATATATTTAAGGTCTTTTTTTGTGATTTGTCTCTGCTTCTTTATATTTGTACAATAAAGCATTTACTTACTTACTTACTACTAATAACACCCTTCTTTTTGCATGTAGGCACAGTATATTATATATATTACTAGCTTCTGCCCGCGACTTCGTCTGCGTAGAATTATACATAAAAACCTTCCTCTTGAATCAATCTATCTATTAAAAAAAACCGCATCAAAATCCGTTGTGTAGTTTTGAAGATACATATAAGCATACATAGGGACATAGGGACAGGGAAAGCGACTTTATTTTATACTATGTGATGTAGGTTAAAAACTATGTGAAACGGAAAAGTTCAATTAATTAACAGTCGTTTGATTATACAATTTTAATCCAATAACAAACATTGGTCAACTGAAGTGTACGGACGATCTTGATACTTGAAATTATATATTCAAGTTTTTGTGAACTAGTTTTTTATCGAACCATAAGTCAAGGGCATTCTTGTAATTTGTATATATTTGAATAACGGGGTATATGATGTGTTGATGCTATAATGTATTCTATTTAAGTATATTATGAACGCGAAAGTTTGTGAGTATGTATGAATGTTTGTTACCCTTTCACGACAGAAAGACCCGATTTTTGAAAGCACATGTGTGAAAATACCACTCGAAAGTGGTGAAAAATTGTGCTGAATTTAAAATACGAGTAGCTTAGAAGATACTTACGGCTCTCATTAATCTTGTGAACTAGTCAAAAATTTGGTTAGAGCTGTAGTTTTGGAGATATATACAGATTTATACCACTTTCGACTTTTCGGGGCCCTGGGGCCCGATTTCTGAAAGTACCACTCGAAAGTGGTATAAATCAGCTTATATCTCCAAAACTACAGTTCTAATCAAAGTTTTGACTAGTTCACAAGAATAATGAGAGCTGTGATTGTCTTCTAAGCTACTCAGCACAATTTTTCACCACTTTCGAGTGGTATTATCACACATGTGCTTTCAAAAATCGGTCCCCTGGCGCAAGCGCAGCATAAGCTGAGCCCGCTCCTTTTGCCAACGTACAAGTTTTTTTTTTTGTTGACAAACAATCTAATATTAATAATTAAGTCTATATTTCTTTTATTTTTATTTTCGATGGCACATAAACGCTATCTTATTTAACTTTTACATACATACACAAATCACGTCTATATCCCTTACGGGGTAGACAGAGCCTGAGGTAACAAAACCTAAAGGTCACGTTTAGCATGATTGTAGGCGTATAGGTGGAAAAAGGAATCAAAATAGTGATGGGTTGCTAGCCGCATCGCCTATAACATGATTCCTAAGAATTCCGCCGATTCCCTTGACGGGTTTTTACCATCTGCGCGGGACGAGAAGCAACAGGTACATTCTATGTTTTTCCTTTGCTCCCAGACCAGCATGGAAGTAACTTTTAACTAGGTATATATTTACTATGTTCTGTCCACGGCACTACATAAGTCCGAGGTCGCACTCAAGGAAATCGTTTCCAACTACATAACATATTTTTTTAACAATTAGGTAAAGCAAGAAACTATTATTGATATTTGCTATCTACTATACATTGCCCGCGACTTCGTCCGCATTCAAATGCATTGACAACTTATCCCGACACTTAAGAAAGTTTATTGTAGTAAACAGAAACTATACATCAAAAATTAAAAAAATTACTTTTATTTGTAAATAGGTTTTTATAGTTACATACATACACATATCACGTCTATATCCCTTACGGGGTAGATAGAGCCTAACGTAATACAACCTAAAGGCCACGGTTACCATCCCAACAAACATTATGGCTGCAAATAGACCTTACTTTAGAACCTAAAGTGTTGTGAAGGTAGAGTAGTGGCGAGAATTATAGTTTGTGACGCCATAAGAGTGTTAGTAATAAAATATAACCCTTATAGTGACAAAGCAAGTTTATAAGAGCAATGTATGGAGGTTAAACGCGTAGAGTAGCGATTATTATCTCTATAATACAGACCAAAGCTTCTGTGTTATAGCTTTGAGCGAATCTTATTACTATAAGATCCATATAAGAAATTAACATTTACTATTAACTTCTAAAGTTCTAAGCAGGCTACCACAAACTCTTTCGGAGCACTGATAGTTGCACAAAAGGAGCAATTAACGCTACTAGCTCTAAAATGATGTTCATTAAATCTTTTACAGCACCGAATACCTAAAGGGATACAAAACTCCCTTGTATAACTTAGGGCGGAATAGAAGGGATATTTCTGCCTATCAATAGAACTTATAGTGTCAAATATAGCCTCCATGTTATTTAAGGTTGAATTATTGAGTTCGTTACCACTTTAGTAACTCTGCGGTCACGTAAGCATAAAATGGCGTCGCAACTCGCAAGTCGCGTCGTGAAGATGAGGGTTCCGTATGTAATAGAAGTGATATCGCAACTGCAAGTTATGATATTTCCGAAGAGGACCGATGTTATTACCCATTGAGTAGCGATGATGAGGATAATCCGAGTGAATATATTCTTTTAAATCTTCATTTAAATGAAAAATTGAGGGCATGGGCGATTGAGAAAAATTTCAGCATTTTACAGTATTTAAGTATGTAGACAGACAGTAACGTGTGGGTATTCAAGTTACAAATCTTTTCAATTTGGCAAATCAAACAATAAAAACAATTTAGCACTCGTTCAGCTAGGAGATACGTGTAGCTATTAGTTGTGAGGGCTAGGTAGTGGTTTTGGGAAATGACTACGGATCCCCAAATTCACGCGCCCACCATTTTTAGGTTATGAAGTTTATTAAAAACAGTAAAACATACGAAACGAAAACTTACTTAATTTGCTACTAATATATACACATATTCACAGTTTACTTTCCTTCGCAATGAAAATTACGCTTTAGCTTCCACTTAAAATGCATTACAATTTTAGCATTCCACCTCCGCCATTTATTTTCGTAAACACAATGTCTTTTTGACAGGGGAAATATCATTCATGATTCATGAAACAACGTTTTAAAAATACTACCGCATAGCCGGTTATGCACAAAAAAAGGAAAAAATTATATCCTTAGGCGCTAAAATTTGCTATTGTAGATTTACTCTGCAACTCAAAGTGTTACAATTTACCTTACTGCCACCCTCTAAGCGCTCAAACAGTAAGTAAGGCGCATCATAGATCTACTATACCCCTTACGGAGTTTATATTCATACATTTACTCCCTTTATAGCGCTCAAAGTGTCAGTAAGCAGCATGTGGCTCTACAATACCGCTTCAGGAGTCACTAGTCGCTTAAATACTACTCATATAGCGCTTTAAGTCTCAGTTTGCGCTACTGTACCTCCACAATTGCTCTGCTATATCTCTTAAATTCACTCTGTAACTCCACTACATCGCCATAGTGGAACCTAAGAGCATAAGAACTTGTGCCCAATCCAGGGGTATAGCAGAGTTATAGCGTGCTATAACTCCTATGTTATAGCACTATCTAATGACCTAAGGATCTTCTGAGCTCTTTTATATTTCTATTATAACTCTTATATTAGGGAACATACCCAAACTACGTGACCGATTTAGGGGGGGGAGGGGGGTCTTCAAAGTACCACTCATGGTCACCGGGGGGAGGGGGGGGGGGGTTTGGTTTCTTGTCACGTAGTCAATAATTTTTTTTTAAGAACTTTTACTTTTAGGGGCCGTATAAGAAAATACAAACAAAAGCCATTATTTTGTAACTTTACGCAAAAAATATTGATAAAATATACTACGTGAAAACTAGGGGGGGGGGGAGGGGGTCTGGGCATATACTACGCTTGGTCACCGAGGGGGGGAGGGGGTCAAAAAACACGAAAAAAAGGGTCACGTAGTTTGGGTATGTTCCCTTAGCGCCTAATGTTAGTTGGGATAATAGTGAGCATATAGGTGGAAAGGGGAATCATAATAGTGATGAGTTGCTAGCCGCATCGCCTATAGCATGAATCCTAAGATTTTAGCTGAATCCCCTCAATGGGCTTTTACCATCTGCGCGGGCAAAGAAGCAACTGGTACACATTGTATGTTTTTTCTTCGCTCCCAGACCAGTATGGAAGAACAGTTATAGTTAGAATATTTATAGTTATTTTTAGCATAGATATGTAGGTTTTTAGGATTAGTGTTTGTAATACCTAATAATAATAGGGGTGCGAGTCGGGTTACCTCCACGTGTGGTCAAGAGCTGCGGTTCCTTTTTGGATCCGTCCGGGGGGAAGAGAAGTGCTTGATCCGGTGCACCCTGGGCTTCGGCTAATGATTTCCTGGCAGTTTCTGAGGGATATCATTGACCGTTGACTAAGAGCCCGACAGGGGTGGAGGGGGGTCCATTACCGTACAACGTTGCCGACATTTTGTCACAAGATTTTTTAATCATATTTTTGTTTCTTTGACATTGGCGAAGTTGTCGTCGCTATAACGACTTGAAACGCCACAAACAAGAAGAAGAAGAAGAAGAAGAAGAAGAAGAAGAAGAAGAAGAAGAATATACTTTAATTTCCAACTAAATAGCTACTATGTACAAAATTAACTTAAACTACAAATAAAACCCTTAACAAATTTCATACCTAAACCTTCCTCGTGAATCACTATCTAGCAGTTAAGGTATCAAAAATTTGTCAACCAGGACAAAATCGTAAAATCCCCGGATTCCGAAGCGGAAACCCGGACACGTTTTTTTTTTAATTCAGTGTGAGAAAACTTTTCAAAACAAAATTATGCAATAACATATTTTGAATTTGACAATCATAATTTTTTTTAGTTAACCTTTTATCTAGAAAAATTCGAACCCGGACTAGAAACGAAACCTCGCCCGGACGCTCTTTAAACTAGGACAAATCCGGGGAAACCCGGACGGATGGAAATATTGGCCAGCCCTCTAGTCACGGCAGCCCATAAGGCGCGAATAATAAACCAAAATCTCAAGTTAAAAACAGAAAAAAATTGGTTTTATATTTCTGAGAAAACTCACTTCGGTAACTTGTATATAAGTCAAACACACAAACGAACAAATAAATTTAAACCTTTTTCTCGATATCGGTTAATAACGTCAGTTTTCATTCAGCTGATAACGTTTATGATAATTTAGTTGTCAGATAGCGTTTATCTAATTGATGACTACATCTATCTAATCATTATCTCTTTAAAGTCATACTGTGGCAATAATAATAATTTAACATTATATTTCACCGTTATTGTACTAGCTTCAGCCCGCGACTTTGTCTGCCTAGAATTAGACTTAAAAACTTACGCTGATGCGACTTTTGCCATGTTTATCGCTATCCCGCGGGAACTATGAAATTTTCCGGGATAAAAAGTAGCCCATGTTTTAATCTAGGGTACCAGCTAACTCCATTCCAAATTTAATCCAAATCGGTCGAGTCGTTTCAGCGTGAAGAAGGAACAAACATACTCACATCCTCTCAAACTTTCCCATCTATACATACATTCATACATAAATCACGTCTTTATCCCTTACAGGGTAGACAGAGCCTAAGGTAACAAGACCTAAAAGCCACGTTTAGCATGATTGTGGGCATATGGATGTAAAAATCAAAATAGTTATGGGGTGCTAGCCACATTGCCTATAACATGATTGCTAAGATTTTCGCCCATTCCCTCGATGGGCACATCATCACTATCACTACATAATATAAAATAAAGTCGCTTTCTCTGTCCTCGTGTCCCTATGTATGCTTATATCTTCAAATCTACACAACGGATTTTGATGCGGTTTTTTTTAATAGATAAAGTGATTCAAGAGGAAGGTTTTTATGTATAATTCTACGCAGACGAAGTCGCGGGCAGAAGCTAGTCTATACATATAATAAAGCTGAAGAGGTTTGAATCGAAAGTCTGTACATGGAGGATAATAAAACAATAATTGGCTGGTAATACTTAGAATCGATAACAGAACACGTTCAAACAGTTTTGAGAATTTTTATCTGTTTGTCTGTATTCGCGAGCGTATCGCGTGAAAACGGCTGAACAGATTTAATGCAAACTTGACTAATCTGTTGAGAAAATCACTGGCCAAGTTATAGGCTACTTTTTATCCCGGAAAATTGCAGTTCCCGCGGGATAGCGGTAAAGAGCTGCCCGCGAGTTCGTCCGCTTAGAATTAGCTGACATGTTTTCTCAACAGTTTAGTAAAGTTTGCATCTAAATTCGTCCAGCCGCTCACGTGATGCGCTCGCAAATACAGACAAACAGATAAACAGATAAACAGACAAAAATTTATCTGTTATCGATCCTAAGTATCCTCAGCCGATTTTTTTTAAATATCTTCTATGTACAAACTTTCGACCTTCTTCAGTTATAAGTCTGGCTATAAGTCAGCCTATAAGTCTGGTTGCCTTAGGCTCTGTTTACCCGGTAAGGGATAAAGACGTGATTTGTGTATGTGATTTTGGCATAAAACTGTTCTTTTAATTATGTTACGTATGATTACTCGATTACTGCGATAATTAGGGGTTTTTTAATTGAAGATACATACATACATACATACATAAATCACGTCTTTATCCCTTACGGGGTAGACAGCCTAAGGTGACAAGACCTAAAGACCACGTTTAGCATGATTGTGGGCGTGATGATGATTACGGATGGAAAGGGGAATCAAAATAGTGATGGGGTGCTAAGATTTTCACCCAATTATATTATTGTAAATAGTATAATTATTGTAAGTAATATAATTATTGTAAGTAATATAATTATTGTAAATAATATTATTATAATTGAAGATTCTCGATAAAATAATGATCTTGTGAACGATATTTTGAGGTTACTCGGTTTACCCGATGTTTTTGGAACGCGCGTTTGTATGTATACATAATCAAAATTGTATATTTTAAACTGTATAGCATCAGTTTTTGTGTTTGTCGAGAGAATTATCATGTTTTTAACATTCGGTGCTCTGTGCGGGAACAGACTGACAGACGCACAGACACGGCCGGTTATTATTATTACTTCCGGATGCCTAGTTAGTGACCCTGACTATGAAGCTGGAGGTCCTGGGTTCGAATCCCAGTAGGGGTAGACAGTTGAATGAATGCTTGTTGTGCCCGAGAATGTATTTAAGTATGAATAGAACTTTGTCCCTTTCGGTGTTGAGACCCTTGGCCCGTGGGGTCCTAGCGCTATTAGCCTCTTCAAAGATATTTCGAAGAGGCTAATAGACGCTACGGGTGACCGATATTTTGTTTCCTTTTTCCACCTATACGCCTACAAACATGTTAAATGTGTCCTTTAGCTTTTGTTACCTCAGGCTCTGTCTACCCCGTAAGGTGACGTGATTTGTGTATGTGTATGTATCTATACGAATATTATAAAGAGGAAAGATTTGTACCTATTTTTGTATGTTTGTATGTTTGTAATGAATAGGCTCAAAAAGTACTGGGCCGATCTGGATAAAATTTGGAACGTAGATAGATTATAGTCTGGAATAACACATAGGCTACTTTTTATCCCGGAAAATTGCGTGATTCCCGCGGCATAGCGATAAACGAATTCTATGCAAACGAAGTTGCGGGCAACGGCTAGTTTATCTATAATTTTGAGGCCGCTTATTTTTTCGCCTTTTTTTCTTAATTCCGCTTTCAAAGCGTTGACGTTCATCGCCAAATAATCCATATATTTGCAATAATTTCACGAAGGAGATCACTTTTCAACGGGTAAATGAAAGAAATTATAATTTATGTCACGAAGCCCGCCACAACCAGTGCAAAGTGAATGTTATTGGAGCTCACGCGATACTAGCGCCTCTAGTGGCAAATTCACACGGTTTTATACAATAAACGTTTCTTATTTCTTCATGATTAATATGAATCATAATAAAATGAAAAATCGTGACTGACGTACTCATCAAATTTCTTAACGCTCAGCGACTACGTAGCAATCTAAATATTAGCGTAGACGTTTCGTTATGTGATAGGAAGTTATTTTGCGAGATTCCTATAATACAAACATACGTACATACATATATCAAGTCTTTATCCTTTATGGGGTGGACAGAGCCTAAGGTAACAAAAGCTTAAAGCCACCTTTAGCATGATAGTGGGCGCATAGGTGGAAACGGAAATCAATATAGTGATGGGTTGCTAGCCGCATCGCCTATAGCATGATTTCCTAAGAATTATCAAAACACAAACTTAATTTCGTATAGCGTCGGATCTACGCGTTCGTAAGTCTGCCGCAGCTATCACCTAACGCACACATGCAAGCGTCGCTGTGTGCGTGCTATCAGCAACGTATAGAAATAGATGGATACGATAACAATTATCCTATTTAATATTGTGTTAGTTTGTTTATTTGTACATACATACATAAATCACGTCTTTATACCTTACGGGGTAGGCAGGGCCTAAGGTAACAAGAGCTAAAGGACACGTTTAGCATGATTGTGGGCGTATAGGTGGAAAGGTGAATCATAGTAGTGATGGGTTTTCGATGAGCTTTTACCATCTGCGCGGGAAGAGAAGCAACTGGTACATTCTATGTTTTTTCTTTACTCCCAGACCAGCATAGAAGTACATATATTTAATAATTGGAACATGTTTAGTGTCCACAGGATATCTTTATTACTTGTTTCAACTGATTATTTATCGGTATACCATTAATAAGTTTTTTTTTGTATTCCCATTAGAAACTTTCTCGTGAGTTTCTGGAAATTTCTGAGAATATTCTTGTTTTTTTGTGAAAATTTCTTGCTATTTTGATAATATATTCTTGCTATTTTGAGAATATTCTTGCTATTTTGAGAATATTCTTGCTATTTAGAGAATACTCTTGCTATTTTACCATCAGGTGACCCACTTGCTCGTTTGCCTTCCTATTCACATAAAAAAAAATTGATAATATTCTTGCTATTTTGAGAATATTCTTGCTGTTTTGAGAATATTCTTGCTATATTGAGAATGTTCTGTAACTTGCACATTGCACATTGATGCTTGGGAAATCGAATGAAATCTTCGAATCATAAAACTAAAACAGCTGTTAAATTACAAGTTAAACATTAAAAAGTTTATCTTCTGATAGTGAATCTAATTATGATATCGAAGAAATTACGTATCCACATCAAAGTACAAAGGTTATTAACAGTAGGCTTATTGTCTAACTCGCTCGCAATCGCCATCGTGTTCATTTTGACAGTTCATGTATGAATGTGACAGCTTGATTCCGATGCCAATTGTCAGCCCATACATGAACTGTCAAAATCAACACGATGGCGATTGCGAGCGAGTTAGGTAATAAGCCTCAGGTGCTAGGGTCTTCCGACTTTAAAGGGTATAATTGTCTTTCTCTGGAACACAGCGCAAGCGTCGCTGCTTGGCGGCAGGATACCCATAGCATTGTTTTCGTGTCTTTTCTTTTAATCCGTTGTATCCACACAAAACAAACAATCAAATGGAAGATATTCCGGTTTCCATACACGAACGCACACATAAACAAATTTGGATGTGTGCCGTCTTGCCAAATTCGTGGACGCTGCAAAAGCGCAAAGCGAGCCAAATCCAACTCTATTACGGTCGGCATAGAGGTCATTAGTGATCCATTTAACTGCAAATCTAAATGTGTGTTAGACGTACGTGACGTTCCAAGTGCAAACAATTTAGACACTGTGTCTGTTAATTTTATTTTTTTAATATTTTTTTTTTATTTAAAACATAGACAATACTGTTGTTTCTAATGTTAATTACAAATTAAATTTATTGAGTTTTAATTAATTGTTTTTGTTGTGGTTTTGCTGTGTTCACGCTAAGGTAATGTGACACGGTGGACACAGAGCGCGGAGTTGGAAAACGGCGCTTGCGCTGTATTTAGGGATATGCAACGTTGGCATAGACACAATATTGACCTGCTTTGTACGCTGACTGTCATTGTTTGATACTTTATGAATTTCGGGTTTTTTCAAAGGATCAACACGTTTTTTTTGCATCTCTCTCGTGCATAGGCTGCTTTTTATCCCGAAAAATTATGTAATTGCTGCCGGATAAAGGAATTTTCTGTAGAAGAAAAAGTTATTGGAAACTGCTAGTAATATAAATGCGAAAGTTTGCGAGTATGTATGTAGCGGATAATTAATTTAATACATACATACATACATACATATCACGTCTTTATCCCTTGCGGGGTAGACAGAGCCTAAGGTAACAAAACCTCAAGGCCACGTTTAGCATGATTAAGGGCGTATAGATGGAAAGGGAAATCAAAATAGTGATGGGTTGCTAGCCGCATCGCCTATAACATGATTCCTAAGACTTTCACCCATTCCCTCGATGGGCTTTTACCATCTGCGCGGGAAGAGAAGCAACTGGTAAATTCTATGTTTTTTCTTCACTCCCAGACCAGCATGGAAGAAATGGAATAAATTAATTTAATTGTGGGTACTTAACTGTTTTATTATTATTGTTTTTGATTTTGAACTAAAAAAAAGACAACAGCGTTTGGTCCATATTTTGTTGGTTAATGTTCAAGATTTTATTATTTATATCAAATATCAATTTTATTTTATTTACTTATGAAAATTTCAATGTAACTTCTTCTAACTTGACAATGTACAATTTATGATGAAGTTTTTATTGAAGGAATAAATAATCTAATCTAATTTAATAATGGGGAAGAAAATTGGTCGGGGAGCAAAGAAAAAACATAAAATGTACCAGTTGCTTCTCCTGCGCAGATGGTAAAAGCCCATCGAGGGAATGGGCGAAAAGCACAGGAATCTACGCCCACAGTCTTGCTAAACGTGGCCTGTAGGTCTTGTTACCTTATGCTCTGTCTCTGTCTACCAACTACTGTGTGTAAGTAAATCACGTCTTTATCCCTTACGGGATACAGATCTTAGGAACAGTGGCGTAACTATAGGGTGGCAGGGGTGGCAAAATGCCACGGGCCTCTAGCTCTACGGGGCCCCCGACTGACTTAGTTTAGAGCACAGAAGTGACGCTGATGCACTTCTTTATATTGAGGAAGGAGGCATCTAACGAATTTGCCGCGGGCCCCAGACGTTATAGTTACGTCACTGCTTCACTATCATCACTACATGGTATAAAATAAAGTCGCTTTCTCTGTCCCTATGTACCTATGTCCCTATGTACGCTTATATATTCAAAACTAAACATCGGATTTTGATGCGGTTTTTTTTAATAGATAGAGTGATTCAAGAGGAAGGTTTTTATGTATAATTCTAAGCAGACGAAGTCGCGGGCAGAAGCTAGTAGGAAATAAAATAATGGGAAATAATACAAGTATCAAAACGCTTTGGGCGCGAGTATGCGCAAGCATTTTCCGATTTAGTACCAAAAGTGGGTTGTTACAGCTAAAATTAATAATTCTCTATAACATATGATTTCATACATACATACATCACGTCTTTTCCCTTACGGGGTAGACAGAGCCTAAGGTAACAAGACCTAGCCACGTTTGGCATGATTGTGGGCGCGTATAGGAAAGGGGAATTAAAATAGTGACGGGTTGCTAGCATCGCCTACGTCATGATTCCTAAGATTTTCGCTCACTCGATTTTCCCTCGATTGGCTTTACCATCTGCGCGGGAAGAGAAGAAACTGGTGCATTCTATGTTTTTTCTTTACTCCCAGATTAGCATGGAAGAGAAAAATTTCCATTCCAGTTAGTCCTTTTTTTTAATTGTGTATGGAACGTGAAGAACAGAAAAAAACAATATCTACTAAAATCTGGGACGCATTTTTTCTTGTATGAGAATCGATAGGGTAAATGATTCTGAGCAAGAAAAACCAAAATCCAAAAAGTAAAGCTATGGATGGGGTTCGAACCCGGATCCTCGTCGTATGACGCGTGCTATACCCCTACACCGCACATAGCACGTGGGTAAGCGTTCAAATTTTTCTATGTTACTAGATGTCACGTGACCTTGTTACTAAGCGAATTTTTGTCGCTAAGCGTCATTTGTTTGAATGATGTGTCTGTACGACAAAAGTATTTAAATTTTGGAAAAAAAATCATGTGGTCTTAAAGCGTCTTCTTTTAACGTTATATTTATGTTGCTTTGGTATGGGAAATATTTAAAATAATGAATAAATGTATTTATGCAAAATTATGGTTTTATCGCTTCCACGCTGGTCTGGGAGCAAAGAAAAACATAGAATGTACCAGTTGCTTCTCTGCCCGCGCAGATGGTAAAAGCCCATGGAATAAATAGAAAAGTAGGCATATTGAATAAACGGCCAAGTGCGAGACGGAGTCGCACACCGAGGGTTCCGATGAAATTCTAATTTTTTTATAGGACAAGGAAAACAAACGAGTAAGCGGGTGCCACGATGGTAAGTGAGCACCAATAGGGATACCCGCAACACTAGAGGGTTGCAGATGCTGAAAAGGGTATGGACAACAAAGGCATACAATAGAGAGTTGTGGAAGGAGTTAGGGGAGGCCTTTGCCTATAAAAGACAAACAGATGCTACGTAGTATTTAAAAAAAAACTTATTAATATCCCTTACGGGGTAGACAGAGCCTACGGTAACAGGTACCTACAGGCCACATTTAGCATGACTGAGGCGTATAGCTGGAAAGGAGAAACAAAATAGTGATGGGTTGCTAGCTGCATCGCCTGTGACGGGATTCCAAAGATTTTCGCGCACCCTCGATGGGCTTTTACCATCTGCGCGGGTAGAGAAGCAACTGGTATATTCTATGTTTTCTTTGCTTCCAGACCAGCATGGAAGAAATTTTATTTAATGTCTGCTTAAAGGTTATGTTATTAGTATAAATACACACACAAACACATAAAACAGTCATAACCCACCCTAAATCTCCGTATTCGGTAAAATCATAGTATTCCCATCCCCAATAACAAAATCTTATAAAAAGTCCGAGCACAACATCTAGGAGGAGGCTGTGTGGGAGCGAGACAGCGCGACAGGCTGCGGCGGCGAGTGGGAGGGAGCAAGCGATATAATTAAAACTTTTGTCGCCGAGGCTTTTCGAGGGAAAGGATGGGTGGGACTGGGGGAGGTGTGGAGTCGCTATATAATATATTTTTATATATTTTTTTACATACATACATAATTCACGTTACTATCCCTTACGGGTTAGACAGAGCCAAGGTAACAAGGCCTAAAGGCCACGTTTAGCATGATTGTGGGCGTATAGGTGGACAGGGGAATAATAATAGTGATGCGGGTCGTCACATCGCCTATAACATGATTCCTAAGATTTTCGCCCATTCCCTCGATGGGTTTTGTTTTTTTTAATATTAATAATGCTATATACTGTGTAGGTATGTGTCTATGTATATAATTGTTTATTTTATGTATTATATTTATGTTAGTATTGTTGTTTTTATTATCCCTGCGTTTTACCTGTCTATTTGTTTCCGCCACCTACTTAAACAATCTCCAACTTATATCACTGTCTTATTGGTTCTCTGGTAGAGATGGCTAATAAGCGACAAGACCGCCTATTGTTCACTTTGTTCTTTGTTTCTGTATTGTTTTGTGGCGTTCAATAAAGAGTATTTGTATTGTATTGTAACCAAAGTAAATCATTTATTACGAGTCGTCTCCATGGCAGTCACTGTTCGGTTTTTACTGGAATATATTTCAATGAATCTCCGTTCGCGCTAACCGACTGCGCGGAGTGGCGTTATTTGTTTAGCAAAAAAATGTTACCTGATTCTAATCGAATGGTTGGATTCCTGCTAATTTGACGGAAACGTGTTTTTAATTCATACATACATAAATCACGTCTTTATCCCTCACGGGGTAGACAGAGCCTAAGGTAACGACCCTAAAGGCCTCTTACATTAAACGACAGAATATTGAACTAAATTTCCACCGGAATATCTTTTATCTATAAAATCAACTTGCCACATATAAAAACATTTTTTTATGGAATTTTGAACTGGTCACCCCGTTTCAAGGAATACAATACAATACAATACAATAACTCTTTATTGAACACCTCATATAACAACCAAAACAGAAAAAGGTAAACAGAATATTACAAGGTTACAATAGACATACCTACATACATACATAGGGATAGACGGAGCCCAAGGTAATAAGACCAATAATCAAGCATGATTGTGGGCGTATAGATGGAAAATGGAATCAAAATAGTGATGGGTTGCTACACTTGCTACTTGCTAGTCTCATCGCCTATAAAATTATTCCTATGATTTTCGCCCATTCCCTCGTTGGGCTTTTACCATCTGCGCGGGAAGAGAAGCAACTGGTATATGCTACTAGTAGAGACTTATACATCTCTACTATAGGCTTATATTATATAAGGCTCGGGGACCTTACATATCCCTTTTATAAATGTATTGAATTTAAGTAGAATTCTAGTCCTATTCTATACTGTATTTTATTTTGAAAATATGACTTTCTGCCAACTTTCTTGCGGCGCATTCTTGGCAATGATGGTCTTTCCGAATGCGCTGGTAGTTTCAAAAAAGACACAAAAGAGCCCTTGCCGGCCTATTTGCAAAAATATAATCTTGATTTCTTTGTTCCCAGACCAGCATGGAAGAACGTCAATATTGTCTACAATATAGTGCAACTAGCTTCTGCCCGCGACTTCGTCTGCGTAGAATTATACATAAAAACCTTCCTCTTGAATCACTCTATCTATTAGAAAAACCGCATCAAAAGCCGTTGTGTAGTTTTGAAGATATAAGCATACATAGAGACATAGGGACAGAGAAAGCGACTTTATTTTATACTATGTAGTGATGATGTACAACCGATTTATGTTTGTGGAAAACAATGGGAATTAAAAGGCAAGTATAATTACTTGATTTTCGCGCCGTGTGCGCCGCGCCCGGTACGTTCATTTGGAGAGGCGGGTCAGACCGAACACACTACGCGGCTTTCGATGCCGAATACCCTACTAATATTATAAACGAGGTTTATACTTGAAATTGACTGAATTTTACAAATGTAAATTATTGAATTTGTTTATCGCTATCCCGTAGGAATTACGCAATTTTCCGGGATAAAAAGTAGCCTATGTGTTATTCCAGACTATAATCTATCTATGTACCAAATTTCATCCAGATCTGTGAAGCCGTTTTGGCGTGACTAACAAACATCTGTACATCCTCACAAACTTTCGCATTTATAATGTTTGTGGGAATAGGAATGGGATAGGAAGGATTAGTAGGAAGTAGGATGGGGTAGACAGAGCCTAAGGTCACGTTTAGCATGATTGTGGGCGTATAGGAAAGGGGAATCAAAATTGTGATGGGTTGCCAGCATGGAAGATATGTTTAATGAAATTAAATATTATAAACTCCTTAGTTCTTTCATGCTGGTCTGGGAATAAAGAAAAAACATAGAATTTACCAGTTGCTTCTCTTCCCGCGCAGATGGTAAAAGCCCATCGAGGGAATGGGCGAAAGTCTTAGGAAACATTCAATCAATGTTACAGGCGATGCGGCTAGCAAACCATCACTATTTTGATTTCCCTTTCCACCTATACGCCCACAATCATGCTAAACGTGGCCTTTAGATTTTGTTACCTTGGGCTCTGTCTAACCCGTAAGGGATAAAGAAGTGGTGTATGTATGTATGCATGTAAATTCCTTTGTCTGCATTAAAACTAACTCTTCCCGCGTTTCCGCCCCGTGTGCCGCGCCGCCTGTCGTATCCATTTGGCTGAAATTGCTGTTTAGCGTGCGTACAGAGTAAGACACTTCTATTTTTAGTTTTTTTTTTGCATAACACATTTTTTTACAAAATATGGCACAGACCTATGCTATTTAGTCTTGTCATCACTCGGCCGATTGAAGTATCAAGCCCTTGAGTGAGTGAGACAGCTAGACAAAGCGAATGGCATTCTAAGAGCTCAATTATTATCACTCCTCGGATCTCACTTCGATTTTTTGAGGACTAAGTAAAATAAAGTCATGTGCCAGGCATTTCTCCGAGTCACACCAAACGGAGATCGAACCCGGGACTTCATAGTAGCGTCTAATCACTAGGCTATTCGGGCATAAAAACTGTTATAACACAAAATAGGTGGCGAAGTTATGATTCTACATAATATAATAATACCTAATTACAAATCAAGTCGAGGGTTGCGGGTTCGAATCCCGGGCTCGCCCTCTAAGATCGTGAGGATACCTGCACACATCTGCGAAGTATTTCAATGGTGTGCGTGAAGTTCTCATTGACATTTGTGGGCGCATGGATGGAAAGGAGAATCAAAATAGTGATGGGTTGCTAGCAATTTTTTTTTTCATTTTTATAATTACAATAAATAATAATTATATTTACCCCATTCCGTGATACCACAAATCGTAGTATTCGTACTGTACACACACCTAATAATAAAAATAGAGTGCGAAATAAAATAAACCTTGACTGTTTGACGTTGAGTCGGTTTCGCTTTGACTGCTAAGTTTGGATTATTTGAAAAACGAACACGTCTTCGATGTGTGCGTAGCCTCGGACCACATTAGGCGGTTTTAGTTTCAACAAATGTTTTATTGTTAATTTAAAATTTTAATTATGATTTTTATTTTCTTCCACGCTGGTCAAGAAAAAACAGAATTTACCAGTTGCTTCTCTTCCCCCGCAGATGGTAAAAGAAATCATGTTATAGACGATGCGACTAGCAACTCATCACTATTTTGATTCCCCTTTCCACCTATACGCCCTTAAATTGCTAAACGTGGCCTTAAGGTTTTGTTACCTTAGGTTCTGTCTACCCCGTTAGGGATAAAGACGTGAAATATGTAGGTATGTAAGTAACAAATCTGACATGGGGACACATTTTTTTTGTATACGAATTGCAATTTTGATTGATTCTGAATAGAAACAACCCAAAATTTCCAAAATCCAAGAAAAAATACTAGTTTTTTAAAAATCTCTACTAATATTAGATATAAATGCGGAAGTAACTCTGTCTATCTGTCTGTTACGCTTTCACGCCTAAACCAATGAACCGATTTTAATGAAATTTAGTACGGAAGTAGTTTTAATCCCGGGGATGGACATGGCCAAAAATAAAGAAGTCAATGGGCGAAAATAAAAGGTATCATGTTACAGGCTATGCTAGCAACCCATCACTATTGTGATTCCTTTCCACCTATACACCCACTATCATGCTAAACGTGGCCTTTAGGTCTTGTTACCTTAGGCCCTGTCTACCTGTCTATAATTTATGTATGTATCATCACTACATAGTATAAAACAAAGTCGCTTTCTCTGTCCCTATGTCCCTACGTATGCTTATATCTTCAAAACTAAACAACGGATTTTGATGCGGTTTTTTTTAATAGATAGAGTGATTCAAGAGGAAGGTTTTTATGTATAATTCTACGCAGACGAAGTCGCGGGCAGAAGCTAGTATATGTATGTGTTAGATGTGTCGATGAAAATTCCCGCGGGATAGGGACCGTTACGCGTCAAAACGGGCGTGGCCTATCTAACAGATAAAGTTTAATCAACTGTTATCAGTCAAGTCGATATCCTATCACCATTTTAGATATGTTAGGTTCATAACGTAACACTTGATAAATAATTAAAAGTAATTAACATACATACATACACATACATAAAATACGTCTTTATCCCTTACGGGATAGACGGTGGACAGAGCCTAGTAAGGGCCAACGTTTAGCATGATTGTGGGCGTATAGGTGGAAAGGGGAATCGAAATAGTGATGGGTTGCTAACCGCATCGCCTATAACATGACTTCTAAGATTTTCGCCCATTCCCTCAATGCAAGATAAAAAGCTTGTAAACAACTTGTAATAATAATAATAATAAAAACAGTACAAGCTCTTAAAGGGTTTTGTCCGTCGTCATTATTTTGTTTGTCTGCTAATCTGGCCTTTGTGTTACGCTGGACTATGATTTATCTCTGTGCCAAATTTCATAAAGATCTGTTCAGCCGTTCAAGCGTGAAAGACTGTCAAACATCCTCACAAACTTTCGCATTTGTAATATTAGATGGGTGAACGAGTTTTTGGATTTCAAACAGTTATTTACTTAAATGACATAACTATGTATTGTTAGCGAATGTATGTGTGTATGAGGTGTGTATGAGGTGTGTATGACTAATGTATGGTTCTGCCGTAATGCCGCAAATGTGTGAGACAATTTCATTGTTCTAACTAATATTTATAAACTCTTACGCCTCGCGAATGATACTCAAAGAAAGCAAAGAAATCGGCGGTGGGACAGCTATGACTGCAGTCGCCTTTATTTTAAAAGCTTTTATTACATGACTTAAAAAATCTTTCATACTAGTCTGGGAGCAAAGAAAAAACATAGAATGTTTAGATTAGATTAGATTTATTTATCACCTTTTTAAAAGTACAATTAAATGTCAAACATAAGTAATTCACGAAGGGATCGTCAATTGTAATAAAATCATAATAATAATAACTGAAATCAAATTAAAACAAAATAACAACAAACAAAAATAAAGTTTAATGAAATGTCAATGTAGATTCACAAAAAGATCGTCATGGGAATGTACCAGTTGCTTCTCTTAGGAGCCCATCGAGGGAACAGGTGAAAATCTTAGGCATCATTTTATAGGCGATGCTAGCAACCCATCACTATTTTGATTCCCCTTTCCACCTTGCTCACAATTATGCTAAACGTGGCCTTTAGGTTTTGTTACCGCAGGCCTGTCAACCCCGTGACGGATAAAGACGAGATTTATAAATGTATGTATTTTGACAGTTCATGTATGGGCTGGCAATTGGCATCGGAATCAGCTAGCTGTCACATTCATACAAGAACTGTCAAAATGAACACGATTGCGAGCGAGTGAGACAATAAGCCTACAGCATGGAAGTCTGCCGGCTCCCGTCATGAGTACTCCAAGTATTGAATACGCGCTATTATTGCTACATGCGGGATGACGTTTCTGTAGTTGGCAATGTGTGCGTCTGTGTGTGCCTGACTAGCGGCAGTAAGACTCTGTACGTCACATAAGTGCACTAACTTTAATTGTTGAGCCAGGATAGAACCTTGTCGCAAAATGTCATGTCTAAATATTTTAATTTGTTTGATGACATGGTGTTATCATCATCATCACTACATAGTATAAAATTAAGTCGCTTTCTCTGTCCCTATGTCCTTATGTCCCTATGTATGCTTATATCTTCAAAACTACACAACGGATCTTGATCCGGTTTTTTTTAATAGATAGAGTGATTCAAGTGGAAGGTTTTTATGTATACCTTACGCAGACGAAGTCGCGGGCAGAAGCTAGTTTCACTATAAGTAAAAAAAACAGACAGATTTTTCGCTAACTGTACTTTTTTTGACTGTCCTTGCTTTGTCATTATAAAAAATGCAGGTAGGTATACCAAATTTGAATTTAATCCAACCATAGGAAATGGATTCAAATTCACACCCATATTCTACACAAACAAAGAAAAACAATAAAGATGAATCATAATTTTTTAATTAAAAGAGCTTATTAATAGTTTTTAATAATGTAATTCTAATATTCATTCATAATGATAATAAGTAATTGTTATTTGTTTAATATAATCGGTCTATTGATTCGTTTCCGGTGCCAACGTGAAGAAAAACATTAACTTTTTAAATTTTCGGTGCATTCTTCTATCCTACCAAGCCAAGGTTGTCACTGCGTTCTGCCAAGTGCCGACATAAAAAATGTGTTTTAATCTCCAATGTTATTAGGGCTGCCACTTATATAAAACATTAGAAATCGTTTGCAGTCATTTCGTTCACTTTTTGCGGAAATCCAAAGCGAGTAAGCTAAAAATAAATTAACTAAAATACCGAAACAGTGGTGCAGTATACGCGCAAAGTTGCGATGAATCATGTTCATACATACAAATTTTCGTTCATACGAAAACAGAAAGTGAAAAATACTATATTTTTTGCTAAATTCAACTGTTACGTTTTTGAGTCCATTTTTTGAACTCTAGAGGTAATGATAATTTTTGTAATTTTTTTTTAACATTTGCAGTGCCCTTTCCGAGTTTGACATTGTTCTTTGTATTAAGGCAAATTATTGTTTGAGAAATAAAATAATGTAACACAATTACCTAAGAAAATACTGTTTTAAACAGATGTAGCTTAAATGAGCTTTTATTACGCTATTCAATTCTATTGGAACCTTAAACCGTAACTACTAGTATATCTTAATAGAAGAAAGAGGGGAAATATTATTGTTAAATAATTGACCCTTAATATCGGATTTGTGTTTAATGCCATATATGTATACTTACTATAAAATGAATCAAGAATTTTTACTTCTTGATTTTTCATGTTTACTTTTACGGTTTTACCGTTAGAAATCAAATTTCTAAACGACACTGAAAATTAGAAAAAATAAAAAATCTGAAAAGTAAAGCTATGGCTGGGAATCGATCCGTCACGTGACCATGTTACTATGCGAATTTTTGTCGCTAAGCGTCATCTGTTTGTATGATGTGTCTGTATATACTTGTACATACTGTATAATCACGTGATCACTTTTATGTAAATACGCTCAATAGTGTACTTACATAGACCACGATATCTTCGTCTCTTTCTTTCTGATGGCACGTGGTATTTTAAAGTAAAGCAAGGCACAATATCACATAATTAAATTAGCATTGAATATGAGTCACAGAACAAATATTCGCTTAAATTAATAAGAGACTGTTTCTAAATGAATAAATAAATAAATAAATAAATAAATAAATAAAATGTACAGACGTGTTACATTTTTGAAAAAAAAACATGGAACCCTATTTTAAAAAAAGGGTAAATATTTCCGAATCCCACGTCCGGCGGTGTACTGTGCCAATCATTTGTATTTACGTAAAAAAATGTATACATGAACGTGTGCTTGTGTGAGTTAGCGCAGGGTTGGCACACGCCCAGTTTTTTGCTTATTATTTTTGAGTTTTGTTACATGTTTTTTTGTTTAAAAAGATTAGTTGATTTGATTAGTATGATTGCGGTGTTTTAGTTTAAACGTTTTTTTATTAATTAGATGACTATTGTTTTGCTGGAAGGCTAATAAAAAGAATATTATAGTCATTAAGTGTAATATTTTGGTACATTTCTTCAAATTGAAGCTTAATTTGTCATTTTTTTTTCGTTTATCATTAAAGAAAGCGATTATAGATTAGATATTATAGATATTATATTATAGATATTATAGAAAGCGATTGTAAAATTATTATATGCCGACATTTTATTTTATGCATAATTTAATTCAATATGATTTTTAATTAAAAGTGATACATACATACATAAATCATGTCTTTACCCCTTATGGGGTAGACAGAGCCTAAGGTAAAAAGACCTAAAGGCCACATTTAGCATGATCAAATAATAAATAAAAATAATATATAGTTTCCTTTAAGCTCGTCTTTCCAAAGAATTGCGATCAATTATATTAAAAAAAAACAGATACAAGTTGTCACTAAACCATCTCCATCCATTTTTAAAAATCATATGTTTCTTACATTTTAAACAGAAATCATGATAATGTAAAGATCTCACGTACCGATGCTAAGCGAGAAAATTGAAATTCGTATTCTACTAATCTGTATCCGTATCCGTATCTTAGGTTTAAGTAAAAAATATAAATGTATTACAAAAAAAATCAATTGAACTAAAACTAAAATAAATCTAAAAACGTACTCCCCCGCTGCATTGAACCAACGATACTGGCAGCATTTCCCCGCTGTATTGCAATACTAATTTTCTGTGCGAAGAAGCTGCCAGCTCTTTGGTTTCCATATCTTTAGATATACTTATTTAATCTCTCTTCATATCACTATCACTTCTATAAATTACAGTAAGCAGAAACTTAAACGAATTAAAGTCTTAAATCGCACTTTATAAGTTACTTCGGCGTAGTACAGCATAAATACTCAAAGGTTGACTGGCATAGATTCCTTGAAAGGATAAGTAGGTACGTCCTTGTGCATGATACTTAAAAAATTTCAACTTTACATACATACAAATCACGTCTATATCCCTTACGGGGTAGACAGAACCTGAGGTACAAGAGGAGGCGTATAAGTGGAAAGGTTAATCTAAATAGTGATGGGTTGCTAGCCGCATCGCCTATAACGTGATTCCTACGAATTTCGCCCATTCCCTCGATGGGCTTTTACAATTGTGATTGTTTTTAATTCCATAGAATTACTTGTTTACTGTATATTTACACTTGTTACAATAAGATGTCACTCCTACTTATACTATTTTTACTGCTTTATGATATTTAACAACATTTATTTCGTTCCAATAGACGGCACTGTATATACAGCTATAACAATCTCACGCCCGCTTATATTTCTACAGCTTTATGCATTTAACAATATATATTTCGTCTCAAAAATTATTTTTTCGAAATCGCCAACCCTGGCAGTGTGCGAGCGAGAGGACCGTGAGCAACCGCCATCGCCACAGATACGAGCGAGCCGCGCCCGGACTCGGTCGCGCCGCGTCGCGATGTTACCTAGACGCCATATTGTGGGTCCATCGTAAGTCAAAACAAATAATTGAAATTACAATATCGGAACATTATTGCGTGCGACGCCAAAAGTGCCACAGGATATTTTGTGAAATTAAATTAATTAAGTGTTCACTGTTCAGTGTCCATTGTTCTGTGTAAATTGTTGTGATGTGCTAAATTTAAATTTTAAGTAGTTGAAAAAAACTTGACCGGTTAAATTTTGTTATTTGAGTACTGTGATGTGCATGATTGGATTATCTTAAATATGGAAAAGCCCTCCTTCAAGGTACGTAAAGTGTTCGTTATGAATAAAAGTTATATTTCCGGTGATCTCTTCGAACATTATTGATTTGAAAGGAATAAACGCAGTTTATCTAAGAAATACCACCTTAAAACTAATGACCATCTATTGTTTTACGCGACTTTGGATTCGAACCCTAACGAAACCATTGTCTTTATTTTTTTCGTCACCTATTTGCTAGTGTCAAAATTAGGAAACGAGTTGGAAGGTGTTTCTTCTATGGCTTTTTTTTTAGGTTTTTTCTTTAATTATTCGACGCCATTGTTAGTTGTAAAAACTTGATTTAAATTTTTAATGACTGCTTTAACCACAAATGAGTTGAAATGAGCTAAAGAGATTAAAAGTAAGTAATTTGATTGGCGATCGCACTATGCTGTGCGGCGTATCGGCGCTAGTGATGTGGCTAAGGTTGCGGATGGTCGATATCGATAATTGATTATTATTACAATTAACATTGTAGTGATTTGAAATTAAAGTGAAAAATGTGCATTTGCTTCAACTCAATACGATTAGTAACAATTTCGATTTCGTTAAATATTAAATTAGGTAGTGGAAAGTTGGCAGTGTCCTCTTACCGTATTGTGTATATTTTATTTGTTTGTTCGGCAGCCATTTTGGTTTACAAATGTAATTAAATAATGTATAGCTATTAATTAATGAAGATTGAAGTCGAACGCTATGATTACATAATCGTACGAAGGGCATTTTTTTGTGTTTAAGGAAAATCATTTGCTCCATCTATTTCCTTGTGCTACTTTCAGTTTTTTTATTCTAACAGGTAAAATTAAAATGACTGCTTACGATTGACAATGGTAAATCATTGTTCAATATTGAATATCATTATGGCCAATTATGTCACTGCATATTTTTTTAGCTATTTTCGTTTTGAAATTTAAACTTTATTAATTAACTAGTTTAGGGCTAGTTGAGGTTACTTTTTACATTCACTTTTTTCGTGCTTAATCGCTCTTTATTAAAATTATTAGGTAGTTTGAGACGCTGACGTCAGACTGAGGACATAAGTGCATCAATTTCTTTGTTAAGGTCGTAGGTAGGTTGTTTATAACCATGCAAAATATGCTAGCACAGAATGTATGTCATTGTGACTATGTAAACAATAACTTTTAATGTGAATAAAGTTGTAATTGCTGAACCGATAAGATAAAATACCGGAGTACTGAGACGTTTGCTATCGAACTAAAAACGATATAGAAATTGGTTTGCAGACTGCAAATCTATCGGACGTACAAAATAAAGACTTGAAATGGAAATCTTCCTTTTTCGAAATCGGCTCAAAATTGATTGATTTTAAGTTGCTTAAGTATTTTAACTTGTAATATAACATCTATATTTGTTTAGGTATGTATCTCTGTCTTACTAATATATGTACATACATAAAACACGTCTTTATCCCTTAATCATTAACGTGGCCTCAAGGTCTTTACTTTAGGCTCTTACTAATATTAAATATTATAATTGCGAAAGTGAGTTTGTTTGTTTGTTCCGTTTTCACGCCTCAACTACTGGACCTATTCGATGAAATGCATGAATCAGATTAGAAGTCCAAATAATAGGATATGGTTCACCTCAGATAATGGTATAGTTCGCGCGGGCGCGCGATAAACGTATTCTCGCAGACAAAGTCGCGGCCAACAGCTACATCACTACATAGTATAAAACAAGGTCGCTTTCCGCTGTCTGTCTGTCCATGCTTAGATCTTTAAAACTACGCAACAGATTTTGATGCGCTTTTTTTAGCGTTTAGATAGAGTGATTCTAGAGGAAGATTTATATGTATAATACATGCATAATATAGTAGAGAAACAGTGATTCTACCCGTGTGAAGCCGGGGCGTTTCGCTAGTAATATATGTATTACCGAAGCAGAGCTAATCGCTAAATTGAAACTTGTTTCAACACAATATGTGATATTGTATCGTGTCGTGCGACAATACAATACAAATAAAACGATTACGTCACGTTTTTAGTAAACTTCTCATTTTTGTCGTTTTAGTCAAACATGGAAACAATTTTGTTTTTTTTCTACTTCTTTTTTCATCCGTTTTCATGTAATCAATTTCGTACTTTTTCTGTTTTTTTTTCGTGTTTTTTGATAACAGATAAATGTATTCGTTTGTTAAAACTATAGAAAAAGCTTGCGTGTTTCAAAACACTTCTAGTGGTTAGATGTATTTAACCTTTTCGCCGCCACATCAAATACAAGAGACTGGTGACGCCAGTTCTTTATTGCGATGCCTTAAGTTGAACATAAACCCAATTGAACGAAGGTTGCTTTTGCATTGACGTTTATATAGGTAGTTGGCGTTTAACCTGCGATGGTTATATTTGAGTCGTTGGCGTCGAAAAGGTTAAAATTTGGCATACATTTGTAGAATAGGTGACAATGGAAGTACAGTGCAAAAAATGCTTTTTATTAAAAACGAGTAGCTAGCCGTCTGCTAACCCGCAGGAACTATGTGATTTTCCGGCATAAAAACTGTACCAATTTTATTGAAATCGGTTCAGTGGTTTAGGCGTTAAAGCGTCACAGACTCAGACAGACGAGCCTTTAGCATGTATAATATTAGTGGGGGTTTTAAATTAAATTTAAACTTATCTATTCTTTGCGTGACGCCATCCGCTATTGACTTGCACTGCAGACTGTATTCACGTTTATATAAGTAGGGTTGCCATCAGTCCGGGTTTTCTAGTTTTTAGGGGGTTTTTGTGTACGGCTGAGGTTTTCCCAAAGCGTCAAGAGTTCTTTTCTAAAGTAGGTGGCTTTGGCTTCTGTCCAATGGGCCGATTTTCCAGTGTCAAGGTTCAAGATGTAACCTTGTGACAGCTGTCACAAAAAAAAACCTACAAGACTCCGTATTGAAGTGACATCATATTTTATAATACCCATAACAGCCCTTTTGTAATGTGATGATGTAAGTCGAGGGCATAAATATCGATACAGCCATCATGTCCAATATATGTGTCGCCGACCTTATTGTTTGTGGCATAAAGGTGTATAGATGTTTTTGACGTCTTGGTAATGTACGTATATTTATGTCCTTGATTGTACACATATAAAAACTTAGTAAATCTAGTTATGGCTTGTTTTAAATATGTGCAATATAACCTGTTTCGAGTATATTTGAAAATTGCGTAATCACTGCTCTCGTGATTGTGATGTAAAATAACAGTCGAAAATATTTTTAGATCTTTGGAAAAAATATGGGTTAGTAGGTATGTATGCTTAACCTTGTACATAAATCATAAATTTTACAGGTAATGAGATATGTAGAGGCGAACTTATCCCTTAAACTCATCTTATGGGATATCTTTTGTTGGTCCAACCGGATACCTTGTAATGCTAAAGTAGGTGCGTATCAGTAATCAATAGATTGGTTTCGGATAGGTTAGGTTTAGTTTATAACAAACCTATTAATTTGTAATTTTTTGAGAAAATCGCATTATATATTTTGAGCCATTATGTAATTTTAACCCATTATACTTTTTAAACTTTATGCATTTTACCACGTCCCCTGCTAAAGTTCAAGTCACTATGTTGTTATATACCAACGCGTTGACTAAATATGTTATCATTAACCCATAAAAACTTTAAATAGCGCTCTATTTATAAAAACGCACCGCTCGCTACGTTTGTAGCTCGTGACGTCACTCGCACGCTCGCCAGCGCTCTCGTGAAGCTAGTCGCGTTGTGATAAGGTTCAGAGTCCTTAGCCTCAGGGCCTGTACCACCGCTGTCTGTTAAGTTCCGGCCATTTTAAGTGTCAGTTATACTTTACTTTTAGATATTAGGTCATATTTACTTATTGTTGTTGGCAATCTAAATGTTGTGAAAATAACGCATAAACGAAGTAATATGTAATGATAATTTTAGTAAATTTAAACTTTTAATCATCTTGTTGCAGTCCATGCACTGACACCAGATTGCTTATCTGTGGCCCATTCAATTTTGAAAAAAAATATATCTGCCAACAAAGTTTTATTTCAACTTTCTGTTGTAAATAATAAAGTCGTCTGACGATAACAGCCCCTTAGGGTTTTAACGTACTGTATTCGAAATGGCAACGACGTATACAAGGTGTCTTGGAATTGCACAGTTCAGGGATTTAATTCCCCACCCACCATGGAATCGTCACATAAAACGTCATAGTGGCATCGCATTACGTAACAAGGGAAATTGTTACGACGCCTACCATAGATGTTTACAATAAACGTTTCTTATTTCTTGTTATTTCCAATAAAAAGGTTCCAATTAGGAGTAAAATGTTCCATTGTGGGTAGGGAATTAAATTCCTTGACTATACCAGAATATCATTATTAGCACTACACAGTATAAAATAAAGTCGCTTTCCGCTTTCCATCTGTCCCTATGTATGCTTAGACCTTTGAAACTACGCAACGGATTTTGATGCAGTTTTTTTTTTTAATAGATAAAGTGATTCAAGAGGAAGGTTTATATGTGTAAGTCTACGTAGGCGAAGTAGCGGGCTGAAGCTAGTCCAACAAATAAGCTATCATAAAAATCGGTGCTATGTTTTTTTAAAGCAATAAAACAAACAACAACACCCCTAAAAGTAGAAACTAGCCCTAGACCAAACTATTCTCATTTTAACAACCAACTTTAAAAAGTACCTATCAATACTATATCGATCATTACTTATCAATTTAATACGACAACCATGCATAGCAAAATAAATCTTACCTCTTAAGCGTAAGGTGATTAATCATCTAACAATAACTTGACAATAGAACATCGATAACATTTAAAGTCTACCGGAAAGTGACGTCACTAGCGCGACCGGTTTGGTGACGTCACTAGTGTTGACATGCGGTGACAATGGTTTGTGTTTGACTTTCGTTGAGTCCTTAGTAAACTAAAAGTTTAAGTAACTGAGATAATTAATCTTATTCGAACTTCTTATTGATTTAAATGTAAAATCACTACATAGTATGAAATAAAGTCGCTTTCCGCTGTCTGTTTGTCCCTTTGTATGCTTAGATCTTTAAAACTACGCGACGGATTTTGATGCCGTTTTTTTCTATTTATAATAATATAAGAAGGATTTTGATTTTAATTTAGTTATTTATTTTATCCTTTATCTTGTTACTAGCTTCTGCCCGCGACTTCGTCTGCGTATAATTGTACATATAAACCTTCCTCTTGAATCACTATCTATTAAAAAAAACCGCATCAAAATCCGCTGCATTAGTTTTAAAGATCTAAGCATACACAGGGACGGACATACAGCGACAACGACTTTGTTTTATACTATGTAGTGATTTGTTTTGGTTCCTTTTTTGAGACAGCTGCTTTGTCCGTCAAACTTCGCAAGGTCTGCATGTCTCAGGGCCACTTGGTTTTCGATAATATAGACACATACACACATAAATCACGTCCCTTTCGGGGTAGAGCCTAGGGAAACGACGAAAAGGCCACGTTTAGCATGATTTGTTGATTGTCGATTTGTTGGATTCCCCTTTACACCTATACGCCCTCAATCATACTAAACGTGACCTTTAGGTCTTACCTTAGGCTCTGTCTGCTCCGTAAGGGATATAGACGTGATTTGTGTATGTCCCTCCTACCCCCATCGCTTTAAGGGATAAGTTCGCCTCTGTATAACACATAATATAATAATTATACACATACATAGTGATGGGTTGCTAGCCGCATCGCCTGTAACATGACTAGGTTAGTATTTGAATGAATTAGACTTATACAACAAAGTGCATTTTAATTTCCATTTTTGACCTTCAGCTTGTCCGAAACATTGTCTGACTAACAAACACCGGATTGACGGGTGCAAATCTGTACTGACGTTAAATAGTGTGAGGACACATTAAACTAATTTAATTACATTTTATCGATGAAAATGACGTGCAACCTGTTATTTAAAAAAAAATTAGTAAACGTAAAAAGTTTTTGAGGAATTGACTAGTATAATATTTTAATATGATTTTTTTCATTACCATATAACTTCGATGAATATTTTTTTCCACATTTTCAGACTTAAATCTTCGTCGCCTCGGCGACAATATTCATTTCTTGTGCAGTGTTGTACTGGTTGAATTCTCAAAAGTGACTCGACATCGACACAGTCAATGTTAGATAGGTATAGGTTGTTTCTAGTAGCGATAAGTAAAAATGAAAAAGGTTTGCACATAATTAAAAGTATTCTAACATAGCCGTCAGTTATTATAATGATGGTTTTAAAATTGCTTTTTATAGATGTCGATAAACTTAGTCGATGTTTAATTAATCACTAGCTCTGGTACATTTTTGATACGTCAATCCGGAGTTCCAATTAAATAGCTATTAGTACTAATTGTCGTACAAAATTTTATTATCTACAAAAGTCTATGTTTGAACGAGATATAAGAGACAACTTTAATATGAAAAATAATGAAACGATTTTTTTCATGTCTTTGTGTCTGTTAGTAACCAATATAAAAATGATCTCGCACTGTAAACGTTATGCTTAAACGCAGAGCTCTGCTAACACTGGATTTTGAATTCACTTGCCATAAACTCTTGGTACTTGAGTCCGACTCACACTTGGCCGGTTTTTTTAGTTGTGTTGGCATGAACTGATATAAAATTATGGAAATAATTAACATGTAATGATTATTATGAATAAATGAGTATAAGCATGTGTTTGTCGCTATCCCTCGGGAAATCTGCCAAGTACTCGATTAGGAAGTAGCCTTCATAATTGATGTAATATATCGGATTAGTCACGTTAATTGGGTCGGATATTGGATAAAATACAACAGAAATCACCAGGTAACTGCTAGTTATTTGATTACTTGCACGATTTCATTTCATTTTTTTTTGGAAAACGCTCATCTGTATGTTATCTAATCTTGTAAGTGAATACTATACATACATACATACATTACGTCTTACGGTAACAAGACCTAAAGGCCACGGTTACCATGGTTGTGGGCGTATAGGTGGAAAGGGGAATCGCAATAGTGATGGGTTGCTAGCTGCATCACATAACTCCCAAGATTTTCGCCCTTTCCCTCGATAGGCTTTTACTACCTGCGCGGGGAGAGAAGCAACCAGTACATCCTATATTTTTTCTTTACTCCCAGACCAGCATGGAATACAATACAATACAGTTATGTTGATGTGAAATTCTGGTGACCTCCACATTTCTCTACATTGTATTGTAATATTACGTCCTTTTGTAATTCATATTTTATTTAACTTTAACTGATACTAATTATTGTATGTCAATCACTGTAACAAGTTCGCCATTGTTTATTTTTTTTTTATATTGACCATACTTGCTGGCAAATTTCTAGGAAACTGTAGAGCAATTAAAAAAGTCCCAGCTTTTCAGACACTGAGGGCACTGAGGCGAACCTTAGGGATATCATTTTAATCTTGTTAATTAAGGTACTAGGTATCTTTTTTTCCTAGAATTTTAATATATCCCGAGCGTGACGCAACGGAGAATTGTTGTGTTTCAATTAAGACGGGATTTTCCTTTTTTACATAAAATACAATAACTGCTGAAAACAGAATATTTTTGTCTGTCTATGTAAGAACACAATATAAAATTACCTTACAATAATTGCATTTTACTTAGGAGCAAGGGCTTGTAACACTGGTTATTATGTTAACTTGCCTAATTTGTTCGGAACTGTCAGTTTGCAAGTCTGACTCGCCCTTGGCTGGTTTTTTAGCTAATTAAGGTTCCGTGTAATTGAGTCGACTCACACTTCAACTAGAAATATCTTATCTTTTCATCGATTTACCATTATATTTGCCTCAAGATAATTATTGCTATGAATATGATAATGTATAACGTCAGTCTTATATTCGTTATGAGCTCATGAGGTTTAATGCAATCGAAGACTCGCACATGAAAGTGTAGAAATCAAATGAGGGCGCCACTTCCTACGTAGCTGGCATATTTTTATCGTACAAGTGAAATTTCAATTTAAATTTCAAAAAGACTTATAGTCTGATAAATAACCCTTAATGAGTCTATTTTGTGCCAAAAATGCATTACGTCATTTTGGAAAAGAACACTTGAACAATTTTTTTCTACATTGATTTTTGAACCGAAATATCGATTAACTTATCGACTACCACCGCAACCCTATATTCACTATCCAACGCTCTTAACGTTCGGTTGGCATTATTGTTTCTTTTTCCATAATGTCACTGGCTAGTGTCCAGTTAAGTTTTGTTTAGTTTTAAACTAAATCTAAGAGGAGTCAGCGTTACCAACATTACCATAATTAAATAAATGACGGAACATAGATTTGGCATTTCAAGATGGCTGCCTACTTATAACTGGCAGACGAAATCGTATGGCGATTGAAAATGAAAGTATCTTTTTTCAGGGTTACGTGGCCAAATGGCAAAATGGAGTCCGATCTAAATTTTCATTATATATTACAGTTAATTTATTTTTATTTATTTATTTATTTTCGGAGATCCAACAGCTATAAATTACAGAGTGAGTTAATTATAGTAGTAACTTTGAAGCCAATTATAGGCTCGCACAACTAGAGACAAATTTAAACAATCAAAAAAACAAAGTTTGTACGTACTAAATTTGAACATGAAATTCTGGCAAATGAAAGGAATGATATATTTTTTAATACCGTAGTTTTTCAATCGTACAGAATTTAATGTATTTTTTGAAATCGTACAGAATCGGGAATTATAAGGGTATTTAATGTGTGATCATATACATACGGGAGTCATTGCCGATTAACATTCACTTTCTCGCTCGCACGTGCCCCCTCTCGCTCGCGCTGAGGGCTGTTTCAATTTTATACTTATTGATTCAAAGGTCGTGAGTTTGAACGTAGCGTCAGCAAAAGAATTGTTTTAGAATCTAACATTAATATATTCTACATACACATACATACATACATACCGTCACGCCTCTTTCCCACAGGGGTAGGCAGAGACTACTTTGTTCCATTTATAATATATAATATATTATAATAATAAATAATAAAAAATAATATCACTGAAAGATAGAATAAGGAATAGTGTGATAAGGGAACGGGCTGGTGTGAAAGAGGATATAGTGACTAGGATAGAAAAAAGTATGCTTAGTTGGTTTGGTCACGTAGAGCGGATGGATGAAAGTAGATTAACTAAACAGATCTATATGGGGAGTGTGAATGGTAACGTTGGGAGGGGAAGGCCTAGACGGACGTTTCGAGACCAAATAGGAGACGTTTTGGAAAAAGGTCAGGTCAGGAGTACCCGAAACCGACGAGCATGTATGAAGAGATTGATGAATGTGGATGAAGCGAAAGAAGTATGTCAGGATCGTAGCAAGTGGAACAAAGTAGTCTCTGCCTACCCCTGTGGGAAAGAGGCGTGACGGTATGTATGTATGTATGTATGTATGTATTATAATATATTCTACTGATATTATAAATGCGAAAGTTTGTGACGATGTGAGTGTGTATGTTTGTTCCTTCTTCGCGGTGTAACGACTGGACGGATTTGAATAAAATTTGGGACGGAGACAGAGAGACTTAATCCCGGAAAATTACATAGTTCCCGCGGGATAACGGTAAACTTGTCAAAGGTCGTAGCTGCATAGATATTTATTCGCGGCGTAAATAATTTCTAATTCAGCGCGGATGAAGTCACGGGTAGAAGCTAGTTACGTAATCAACTGAAAAAAAAAATACCACGTGAGTTATAAAATCAAAATTTAAATAAATTGCTTTTATTTCAATGGATACAAATAGGTAAATAAAGCAAAAAATAAAAATGTGAAAGCACAAAATAAAATAGATATTGTTTATTGATCACCACAAATTGGTACTGTAGCATTACAGAAATAAAAAGACAAGGTAGACATGCTCTTATCGCTTAGAAGCGATCTCTACCAGACAATCTAATTAGTCATCAACTTTTTAATTGATTGAATCGGGCGTCACTTTGCGGTCTATAATAGGTATTTCTACTTTCAACATGAAACTACCGTGAGACTTAATCATAATTACACAAACGGATAACTCACGTATAAAAAGTCGAGTGATGCTCAAGCTCAATTGGTACCATTAATTATCTATTATTATTATTATTATTATTTTCTGTTTCTTTATATTTGTACAATAAAGCATTTACTTACTTACTTACTTACTTATTAACAAATTAATAACCTATTTCTATATGCTTCCATGCTGGTCTGGGAGTAAAGAAAAAACATAGAATGTACCAGTTGCTTCTCCTCCCGCGCAGATGGTAAAAGTCCATCGAGGAAATGGGCATAGGAATCATATAGGCGATGCGGCTAGCTACCCATCACTATTTCGATTCCCTTTTCCACCTATACGCCCACAATCATGCTAAGCGTGGCCTTTGGGTCTTGTCACCTTAGGCTCTGTCTACCCCGTAAGGGAGAAAGACGTGATTTATGTATGTATGTACCTATGTATGTATGCAAAATAAACAAGACAAAATACAATTGACAAACACTGAGATACATGCACAAAGGTGGACTTATCCCTTTAAGGGATCTCTTCCAGTCAACCTTTGAGTGGATGAAAGGAGTATTATATTCGGGATGGATGAGTGAGTATGTATGTATGAACTTTTTTTTAATGAATTTAATTTTAATATTTATTGGTAGATACAGCTTGTTTTGCCGACGCTGCCGTGAGCGGCCACATCCGCCGTTCGCGGCAACAATCGGTGCCGTTGCCGGGATTTTAAATATAACGTTATTATAGCGATCTAGATCATACGTAGATCACGTATTCATTTACGGGGTAGACAGAGGCTAAAGTAACAAGAGCTAAAGGCCACGTTCAGCATGATTGTGGACGTATAGGTGGAAAGGGGAATTAAAGTTTAGAGCTAGTTTTAATTTGATTCGGTTTTCTAATCCCTACTAATCCCTACTAATATTATAAATGCGAAAGTAACTCTGTCTGTCTGTCTGTTACCTTTTCACGCTTAAACCGTTCGACCGATTTATATAGATAAATTTGGTATATAGATAGTTTGAGTCCAGAGGAAGGACATAGGATAGTTTCTGTCCCGGAAAATTGCATAGTTCCCGCTTGATAGCGATAAGCGAATTCTGCGCAGACGAAGTCGCGGGCAACAGCTATCTTCTAAATAAATAAAAATGAATTGCTGTTCGTTAGTCTCGCTAAAACTCGAGAACGGCTGAACTGATTTCTCTAATTTTAGTCCTGAAATATTCGTGGAAGCCCAGGGAAGGTTTAAACGGTGAATAAATACTGAAATTTAGAAGAAGAAAAAGAAACGGGGCGAAGCCGCGGGCAACAGCTAGTTTATAATAATTTAGTCTTCCATGCTGGTCTGGGAGCAAAGAAAAAACATAGAATATACCAGTTGCTTCTCTACCCGCGCATGGTAAAAGCCCATCGAGGGAACGGGCAAAAATCTTAGGAATCATGTTATTAGGCGATGAGGCTAGCAACCCATCACTATTTTGAATCCCGTGGCCTTCTTACCTTAGGCTTTGCCTACCCCGTAACGGATAAAGACGTGATGTATGTAATGTGCGAATTGCTTTACAAAGTTGACACGAAAATAAAGTGTTGTTCACGTGTTTGTGAACTACTTAACGCAATATGCCAAGTTAATTATATTTGACCTTCCGCCTGTACGTAGGCACTTGCTTACAAACACACGTACTTTTTAAGTCGCTGATTTTTATCAATGAATTAAGGCTTTTACTTTGTCGGCCATCTTTTTAGAGTTATGTACAGAAAATACCGGCCAAGTGCGAGTCGGACTCGCGCACTGAGGGTTCCGTGCAAATTCGCCAAGTGAATATTAATTCCAGTAGAGCTCAGCTTCCATGGAATTTATCAGTAGCTTCTCTTCCCGCGCAGATGGTAAAAGCCCATCGGGTGCATGGGCATAGGAATCATGTTACCTATATAGGCGATGCGGTTAGCAACCCGTCACTATTTTGATTCCCCTTTTTACCTATACGCCCACAATCATGCTAATTGTCTTGTTACCTTAGGCTCTGTCTACCCCGTAAGGGATAAGACGTGATTTATGTATGTGTGTGATCTAGGTGTGATCCTTAAAAAATGTTAACATGCAAGAAGTGATTAGAAACATACATACCGTCACGCCTCTTTCCCACAGGGGTAGGCATTAGTGATGTAACGAATATTCGCATTCGCGGATATTCGCATATTTTTGGATATTCGTATTCGCATTCGCATCCGCAAAATTTGCGAATATAATTATCAGAAAAAAAACAATTTGAAAATAATGGTAGGTTAATAAAATCAAAAACCCATTCATTTCTTATGTTTTTAATGCACAACTGTAACCTCAAAATTCTCTTGTTTTGTTTACGAAAAGACCGGCGCGAGCAGAATGACAATTCAGTCGGATGATTTCGTATCAACTCGGCAATTCTCGGAACAAAATACAAACAGAACGCACCTCGTAACTGCCAGGCAAATGGCGCCAAATTTGAACACTTGAACATTCGCATTCGCATCCGCGAATGTCAGTAGCAGACATTTGCATTCGCATTCGCATTCGCGAATGTTTAAAAAATTACATTCGTTACATCACTAGTAGGCATACTTTGATTAGATAAGTTTGATTTCACTTTTTCTTCTTCTTTCTTAATTCTTCTTCTTTCTTTGCAGTTGGTGGGCGCTCCCTGCGGCCAGCACGGCCAGTACACCTTCTATAAGGCCCTCAGGATAACGGGGGAAAGAGAGCGCATCATAGCCATCGGGGACTTCTTCTTCGTGAGGATATGGCAGGACTCAGAGCTGGTCTCCATAGGTAACTGGCGCATGAACAATGTCTGGTTAACGCCCATTGTGGATAGGGGGGATGTGTAGTCGACCAAGAAAAGCCTTTTCTCAAACATTGTCGTAAATGTCGTAAATGTCGTCATTGTATTCTAAGTAACAGAACACGAAGGGCCTTGTTGACGGCCGAATTACATTGCAGGCGCGATTTTCCGGCCTGTATGTCGGAGTGCTGGACTGTTTTTTTGTTTGTTTTTAACTTTTTTTTAAAGCCAAATAGACTGGAATGATGAACAATGTAACGATTTTATCAATGTCTCAAATAGCTTACGGTGACAGATGACAAAGCAAAAAAGCGGGAATGTTAAAACCTAAGTTGCGAAGAAGTTTAGTGCGAAAATAATTTTGATTTCCTCTCAATGTTTGAGACAATATCTGCCTCAGCTGGAAGAGCAATTTGTGGATTCGTAACTTTAAAAAACACTCGCCTGCGGTTCGTGCCTGCATTAATCTACTATTACGGTTTGTGACATCAAAGCCTATTTTCACTTTCAAAATCAGCTTTATGAGGTGAGACCCTTGGTCCTAGAGGCACTTATCCACTAGAGGCAGCCTAGGGTGTAGCGGCTGCCTCGGTCCGAGGCCGCGCAAGTGGAAGACGTTGAGGCAGCGTCTTCACTTGCACGGCCTCGGCCCGAGGCTGCCTCTAATGGATAAGCATCTTAGTCATGTTAGCCTCTTCAAAGATGTTTCTGTTACAACCTACATGAAGCGCCGGACGTGGGACCATACCGGCTGGCGCGAAACCTTCAAATTTTGAATGACTTGTCATATCTTTTTTACTTTTCTAATTTTCCTTTGGGTCAATGTACCAATTCTGCGTGAAGAACATGAATTACATTATTTTATGAGTTGATTAGGTGTTTCTCTAAAGCAGCGGTTCTTAACCTCGGGTCGCGACCCAAATTTGGGTCGCGGGCGGTTTTGGGATGGGTCGCGGGTACGGTTCCACACTCTCCTGGAATCTCCCGGCTCCCGGAAGGAGTTTTAAATAATCGAAATTCTCCCGAAATTTTAAATTTACGCGCGCATTTAAAAAAAATTTGGGTCGCGGACTTCAAAAATATTTATAATTTGGGTCGCCAGCCAAAAAGGTTAAGAACCGCTGCTCTAAAGTATCATTAATATCAGTCATCTAGTCAACAGTTTCGAAGAGGCTAATAGACGCTACGGGTGACCGCAGAGCTGGCAGCCTCCTTGGACAGCGTATTAGTATCGCTGTCCAAAGGGGGAATGCTGCCAGCGTCTGCAGTATATACTATGCCGCGGGGGCGTCTCCTTTTTCAATTGTTTTGTTTAAATTTGTTTTTTTTTAATTCATAATCTTATGCCTATTCCAATCAGCTTTATTGTTTTTTTTCTGATGGAAGCACTGTTAGGATAAATGATGAAGCGCTTTCTTTGTCGACTATACATTGGTCTACTCGCCTAGCACAAGTGCACGAGAGCCTACAGTGTGCCTTATTAACTCTTCATGCAAAGTCGTTTCTTAAAGTCTTTTACGTGCAGTTCACCGGCACTTCCTGGCCTGTGTGCACACCTCGGGCGGTGATAAAGAAAGCTTCAGGTCGCATGTTTATAGCCCTCGCCTTTGGCGTGACAAGTTCCTGTGATCTGATACGTTCTTTATTTCACTACCCTCGGTTTTGTACTATTGTGCAACGGCCAATGGTTTTGTTGTTATAAGACGCAGTATAATTGCAACGTTATACTACCCAAGCTTTCTGTATTAACACAGAATAGAGGAAAGACGGTGGAGTATTAGCACTACGTTAAAATCTAACGCCTTAAAGCCCTGCACATAGCTGCTTTTGAAATGAGTGCTGTCATTGGTTCTTAACCCGTCAAGCGTCCAAGCGACTACAGTAGTCCCTAACATTTTCGGGGGGTGCGAGTCGGGTTACCTCCACGTGTGGTCAAGAGCTGCGGTTCCTTTTTGGATCCGTCCGGGGGGAAGAGCAGTGCTTGATCCGGTGCGCTTGCTTCGGCTAATGATTTCCTGGCAGTTTCTGAGGGATATCATTGACCGTTTGCTAAGAGCCTGACAGGGGGGGAGGGCGGTCTTTGACCATTACCGTACAACGTTGCCGACATTTTGTCACGAGATTTTTTAATCATATTTTTGTTACTTTGACATTGGCGAAGTTGTCTTCGCTGTAACGACTTGAAACGCCACAAATAAGAAGAAGAAGAAGAACTTTTTCGGGCGGGGAGGCTTAAAGAGAGAGCGAGAAGCGTATATAGCGAGTTGTCGCTGGCTCTTCCAAGGGAGGGAGACCTGGCCTGCGGCGTGAACGCATAATGCAGTCCCTAGGACATTTCCCGCCCGAAAAAGTTAGGGACTACTGTAGTCGCTTGGACGCTTGACGGGTTAAGCCAGCGTGGTATCCAAACCAGTGGCGGACTAAGCCCGTCAGAGGACCGGGGGACAAAACTAAATGAGGCCCCCCAGCTTAAAAAAATTGGTACTAACTACTAAGCACATTTTTAAAGTCTTGTTTAGGATTTGATCAGGAGAACGCGGAGGCATTTGGGGCCCCCCAAAGACCGGGGGCCCGGGGCGGGACGCCCCTTCCGCCCCCCTGTTAGTCCGCCACTGATCCAAACGTGTTGACACGCGAATAAATATCTTAGTGAGGGTATGAAGAATCTGTGTTTCGTCCAGCCTCTTTCTTCTATTTTGTGGATGCAATGTTGTTGGTTTAGTGATTGAGGGTTTTCCCAAAAAAAGTCTACATGTACAAAAAAATGTGTCTCCGATTTTACTATGGATTTTTCCTGTTCGTAACGTTCTATACATATGAAAAAAAGTGACGAACTGGAATGGACATTTTGGGACACATGTTTTCTTATACAAGGATCGATAGGGCGAAAAGTGATTATGGGGACTTTTTTTTTGGAAAACGCTCGATTATTATAACTGTATACACGCGGCAGCGTGTCCAGCCAAGTTCAAAGAAACTGGCGACATCAGTCGTGTGTTGTGTGTGTGTATTAATAATTAAAATAACTTCTCTGTGTGCACTTAAGCTCGGTATCACGGACCTGAATTGACTTTTTGTGTAACGATTTTGATATCACAAATGTACTCGCCATCCCTTTCTGTTATACGGTGAAAGTGAGGGTAGAAATGGATAGCGAATGCGCCGCGCATTAGACAATATGGCCTTAGGTCCGCGCTCATTATGTGTATAGTGCGACTTAGTGAGGCACGGGCCGTATTGTGTCTTACTAAAGTTACAGTCATGCTAGTCCTTCTGAAAGAGACAGCTATATGCTAGAATAAAGATGCAAATTACATAAAATTATTAACATAACCATTTATGCATATGTGCGTATGGAAAACTGGAAGGCGTGTGTACGGTCAAGTGCAAAAATAAGTATCGATATGAACTTGTCAAAAATATGTCCCACGACCTTATTACGCCGGTGTAAGAGCGTATGATACTTATTTTTAGATACTTATTACACTTGACTGTACCTAACATTGTACTGTAGTATTTGTAACTAGCTTGGGCGTCTGTTTTGGGTGGACTTGCATATTTGGATAAAGTTCTATGTTTTATACAATAAGTCACACTTGGCTGTTTTTTAACCGGTTATCGCGAACAAATGAAATGAACAAATTAGCTGTGATAATGGTGCTTCGCGTTTCTTTGTATCCGTCTCACTGGTGTGGGAAAGGGATGCAAGAGAAGCGATTAAGTGCAGTGATGACGTCACGCTTTGCAAGTGTGGCTGGGTTTAATAAAGATCCGTTAGGACTAATGTCATAAGTCACATTTGAATGTCGTGAGACGGATTTGTGATTAATTGTGCGTGACATTTATTACTAACAGACTTTTATGTGACTTGGCAAAGGACGGTTTGTCGCTTGTTTTCGAAAATTGTGTAGAAATAAAAAAAAAAATGTAATAATTAATAATTTGGAATCCTCAAGCGAAAAGTGGTTCTGATGCTGGAAAATTTTATGTCATCTCATTAATAATTAATATAATGTGATAATATAACAGAACAAGTAAAGCTAAATCACGGGGACTGATTTACACGCCGTTGTTTAAAATGTTTTTGAAGAAATCTCGATTTTCAACATGAAACTACCGTGAGACTTAATCATAATTACACATAAACGGATAACTCACGTATAAAAAGTCGAGTGATGCTCGACATGTTTCGGGCTATTTCGTGTTCGTTTCGCTGCCGCCGGGGCGAGCGCTCCAGGAAGAAGGACTACGAAATAGTCCGAAACATGTCGAGCATCACTCGATTTTTTATACGTGAGTTATCCGTTTATGTGTAATTAAATCTCGATTTGATCGTGAAAATACTAGTTTGCAAATTCTATTTAACCGCTGTTACAAGCTCTTTGTGGAATCACCTGTGGTTGTGTAACCACCAGTGGTGGGACAACTATCTCGCTCTACCTAACTCTTGCCTTGTCATATTGTCACATTATCCCATGCCTTTGTCAGATTTAAAACAAGCTACCGTTGATGATTGGTTCTAAAACTATTGGGACGAGACCAAAAAACGTCGTAACAAACCGTAGACCACCCGCGCGGGGCAGGACGACAAAGGGGGCCGAGAGGTGCGGGCGGCAGGCGCACCCGCCCGCACCTCTCTCGGTCTCCTTTGTCGTCCTACCCCGCGCTCCTGTGCCGCGCGGGCGTGGACTCATTCAAGCGGTTGGTCTATAGATAGGAGCAAAGAAAAAACGTAGAATTTAGCAGCCCGGCGAGAACGAGAACGACCTTGCCATGACGTCTTAATGCGATTCAATACCGATTCAGTTTCGGTTCGCTCGCTGTCAGATCCATACTAAATTGACAGCTTAAACCTGAACTGAGTCGGAATTGAATCGCATTAAGACGTCATGGTGAGAGAAAATCTTAGGAATCGTGTTATAGGCGATCACTTACTATTTTGACTCTAATTTGCTATACGTCCACAATCACACCAAATGTGGCCTTTACCTTTCGGTCTTGCATATCTAGGCTCGTTTTACTGCCTAGTGTCTACCCCGAATATGATAAAGACGTGATTACTATAGACCGACCGCTTAAATGAGTTCATGCCCGCGTGGCACAGGGCCGCGGGGTAGGACGACAAAGGGGACTGAGAGGTGCGGGCGGGTAGCGCGCCTGCCGCCCGCACCTCTTGGCGGGAGAGTCCCAGCCCGCGCCCCGCACCGCGCGGGCGAGAGCTCATGTAAGCGGTCGGTCTATGTGTCTGTGGGTTCATAAGAGCGTTTAAGGTCTCGTCTATCTCGTTCTAGCTTCGATATATCTGTCGCTTTCGTCGCCAATCCTCACGGTAGTATGTTCTAAGTCTGTGGTTTTTTATCATAACCTAACTCATCTCATAAAACACTTTCAACAGATAAAAAATACCCCGAATGGCTGCCACCACTTCATGACCAACTTATCATAGGTACTACTAAATTTGCAGTTTACCAACAAGTAGCCTAATAACCTCGCATAGAGGAACGAACCGATAGAGTGGAAATGCTATGCAATTTAACAAGGTGTCTCAGATTTTTGCAAAATATATTAGCAGGTGCTTCAGTTGCATTGACTGAACGTGAACACCCCTACAAAGACTTTTAATAAACATTTTTGATTTTTTTAGGGTCTGTTTCACCACTCTCTGTTAAGTTCAAAGTTCTTAAATGTCAGTTATCTATGCTTCCGTCTCTGTTTATTACTACGAAACAGACAGAGACGTCGTCATAGATAACTGACTTAATATAACTGGAACTTAACAGACAGTAGTGAAACAGGCCCCTAGTCCCTAATCAAATTGACAAGGTTGTTTAGTCAAACTACTTGTAATCCCGGCTATAAGGTTCCGGACAAATGAAAAAAGAACCGCCGAGCCTGCGGCGGTTGCTGCACTCTGACCAGCCGAAGGTCAAGTCGCTTGAGTTGAAGCAGCTATTAAGAACGAGATAGCTAATGTTTAGTCATTGCGTGCCCTCACACATGTCAGATATACCATAAGTAAGACCAAGCGTCGGGGTATGTTCCATACATTTTGAAGGGCAGCTCCAGTTGAATCGTTACAATCGTAGCGGGGCAGAGCATCGGTTTGCATTTCCCGTCAATAAAATGAGGAAGTATTAAACACACAGTTTGTGGAAGCGGATGAGGAAGAGAAGATTTTTATGAGAATGAGGATGCCGATGAGGAAGAGAAAGAGTGATAGCATTTTGTGAGGATGTCATATTACTTAATAATCAAAATTGTCTACTTGGAGGTTTATTTTAATGAGAATGTACGAGCGCGCGAGTGAATACGCGATATGCGCGGTGTAATGAAAATTTCTCTAAATTTAGCTGGAAGCGGAAGAGGAAGAGCATTTTTTAGATTTCTTTTATGTGGAAGCGTAGCAGTTGAGTAATTAAAAAAATTGGTAAACTTCCTCATTGTGAGGAAGTGGAAAAGAAAACCCTTATCAATGTTAAGTAAAAAGTCGGCATGCTTCGTTTTAATACGAACCTTTATATTCGAATAATCTATGGTATATCTGATTTAGTGGCATATTTATTAGTTCTTAAGTTTATGTAATAACTAACAATCTATGGATATTAATCTGAAAATAAATATTTATTATTATTATTATTAATAAAACTGACTAAATATGGATAAAAAAAATGAAAATTTTAATAGTTTAAGGGCCTATCTCACCATTCTCTGTAACGTTCCTATTAAGTGTCAGTTATATATACATCTCTACTATAGACTAATATAATTTAAGGCTCGGGGACCTTATACATCCCTTTTATAAATGACTGTCAGCCAAGTTTCTTGCGGCGCATTCTTCTTGGCAATGATGGTGTTTCCGAGTGCGCTAGTAGTTTAAAAAAAGACATGTTAAAAGAGACAAATTTGCAAAAATAAATTTGGAATTTTGAATGATTCCCTCTATTTCTTACTACACGAAACAGATCACGTTGCCGACATTTTGTCACAATATTTTTAAATATATTTTTATTACTTTGACATTAGCGAAGTTGTCATCGCTGTAACGACTTGATACGCCACAAATAAGAAGATAGAGACATCATAGATATCTGACACTTAATAGGAACTTTGCAGAGAGTGGTGAAAAAGGCCCTTAAATGCTTTGTTCCAGAAGACAAAGGAAAAATTGGTATATCATTATTGCAGGATTGGACAGCGAGTTTTTCCACTCTGTTAGGTTAATTGCTCTATGCAACCTTGCAACACTCATGCTCGCACTTTTCAAAAATGTCGCTTAAGTCCTTATTGCTTATATGACCTGGCGCCTGTTTCAAAACATGACAATTGTCTGTGAAAAGTGACAATTGTCCGTGACAAGTGACAATTGTCGGTGACAAGTGACAATTCTGTTTAAGTACATTGCTAACTCGGCTGGATAGATTCCGTTGGCTTCATATTGACTATGCCTTGCATTTTGAATTGTCACATTTCTCCGACATATGTCAAGTTGGGGAAATAGGGGCCTGGAATGTAAGGACGGGGGTACACTGGCTTACGACGCATGAAATAGCCTTCAGTGTATCTCCGGCCTAAGGTACGCTTTCAAACAAGCTGTTTAAAATATATTCTGTTGTTTTTTTTTTTTTATTTGATTAAAAAATCAAGTCGCCATTTTGAATTTCCACTAATGTATGGAAACATTTACAGAGGGATTGTTTAAAGAATCATGTCCCTACTCGTTTCAGCTGCAAGCGTTCCTTCATCAGTGGTTTTAATATTTTTTCATGCATTTGAATTGATGAGTGTTGCCAGGTTAGGACAGAGGTAGCATGCCAGTATTTAGTATCAGCATCTCTTTCGCTCTTTGACTCTGAATAACTTGTAGCTTGTAGGTAGGGTCAACAGCTTAAATTGTTGAGCCACTATGCAACCCTGTCATAGTGACATTGGCACACTTTAGCACCGTGTTTTTAACACTAATAATCATGTCACTATGACAACGTTCCATCTATACTCAACAATTTATGTCGTTGACTGTACAACACAGGTTTGTATGGGAACATCTTTACTAATGACAATAAACGTTCCCGACGACTAAAATGTAAATTAAAATTGTTACTATGCAATTTTCCGGGATAAAAACTGTCACATGTGTGTGAAGTTCCCAATCCGCACAGGGCCCGCGTGGGAACTATAGCCCAAGCCCTCTCATTGTGAGAGGAGGTCTGTGCCTGAAAAACTATCCTTAGTCCTTCTCCGGGACTAAAACTTTGTCAAAAACTGTCCAGCAGTTTAAGTGTGAAAAGGTAACAGACAGACAGATAAACAGACAGTTACTTGTGCATATGTAATATTAGTAGGGATTTACGAAAAAAAAATCGTATCCAACGCCATCTCTGATGACATGACAGAAACTAATTCTAATGCCAACCAAATTAAGTTTCATCTAGTCATCTTGTGTTAAAATAAAATTGTGTTAGTATTTTTATTCTTGTTTAAGTAATCGTTTCTTGTATTTGTTTTAATGTTGTATTTTGTCGCTTTCCCTGCATGCTTAGTTGAGTCACCGGTAGATGTCGCTGTTCGCCACGTGCTTGCTCCTGATTGGCTTATAAACGCGCTCTCTGATTGGCCAATGCTTTGCATATAGACTACAAGCCCATGGAAAAAAAACATGGGAAATGAACCAGCGTGAATTAAGCTTAGAAGGCTGTTACTATATCATAAAATAACTCTGAGCGCTATGCCGTCATTTCTGAGCGGTACATTTATAGAATTTCTCAGGTACAAGTGAGGAATTACGACTAATTATTAATTTACGGCGTTTTTATAGCTTACAGATGATTAAAAATAAATGTCGAAAAACCTAGAGCCGCTTTAAAGTGGTGTTGCCGGAAGTTAGTGCATTTTTTTTAAAAATAAATGTATGAGAAAAAATCTGTACCGCTCAGAAATGACGGCATAGCGCTCAGAGTTATTTTATGATATAGTAACAGCCTTCTAAGCTTCATTCACGCTGGTTCATTTCACGTGTTTTTTTTCCATGCGCTTGTAGTCTAATAGTTGCTTTTGTAACATCTCGAGTGTGGGGACCACAGTCCAAGCACTCTCGTTCTAAATTATCCCAACAGTGGGACGTATGTATATTATGAGAAATCATAGCGACATCTACCGGTTTACCTGATTATCATAAGTAATGTACAGTCGAGGGCACAAATATTGATACAGTCGTCATGTCAAGTGTATAGTTTTTGACGTCTTGGTAACGTACGTATATTTATGCCCTTTTTATAGAAAATCCTTACTAATTACAAATGCGAAAGCAATTATGTATGTCTGTCTGACATCACGCCTAAACTAGTGAACCGAATTCAGTTGGAATTTGGTATAGTTTCAGTCCCGGGGAAGGACATGGGATAGTTTTATCAAAATCACAATGTTCCCCCGGGATAGCGATAACCGAATCTTACGCAGACAATAATCTGTTACGCGTATCTGAACGCTATGGATGATATGTCAATATGACACTTACAATGTCAAGGTTCTACAGTACAGTTAGGGATAAAAATGTGTAGTCGTAAGACAGCATATCTGTCCTCGACTGTACTGTTAAGTTTCTAAATGTCACTGAAAATTAGAACACCGAAAAATCCGAAAAATAAAGCTATGGCCGGGAATCGAACCCGGATCCTAGTCATTCTGTATCGATATTAATGCCCTCGACTGTACGTACTATATTGTATTTTGTAGATTGGGTAGTCGGGTAGTGTAGTCATAGCGTATTTACAATAATAGTAAGCGAACTCGGCGGTTTAGTTCAAGCGACTACGGGATGCATGTCACCGCCGCTAAGGAAGCGCCCGAGGGCCTAACCATGACGTCTTAACGCGATTCAATTCCGACACAGTTCAGTAGGCTTACCTAACTCGCTTGCGATCGCCATCGTGTTCATTTTGACAGTTAAGAAAGGAAGAAAACCAACTTACAAAAACAAAAAAAGAAGTAAATAAAAAACATAAGGACATACATCACGAAATGGTCCCATCTCAGCATAATGCTGGCCTTGCAGCCAGCGCTGGTCTTCCGATGGGACCATCAAGTGCTACTGTAAACACATATTAAAAAAAAAACAATGCAAAACAGTGATGAACCGGCATTACAACCTTTATTACTGGCTGAATGGACAATAAATCCTTTACTTACCCCACAAGGGATGAATTTTATAAAAATAAGTGCAGTTCATGTATGGGCTGACAATTGGCATCGGAATCAGCTAGCTGTCACATTCGTACGAGAACTGTCAAAATGAACAAGATGGCGACTGCGAATGAGTTAGACAATAAGCCTGCAGTTCCATTGATGGTACCAACTTGCATAGATAATGGAGCTGAGACCGTGCGTCATTGTTTGACTGTGCGAAAAAAAAAGTGGCCATTTTTTTTATTGTCTACGTGTAGACAAAGAGTACATTTCGATGCTAGTGCGGAAAGTGTGTTATTACTTCACGAGTCTCGAGATACTGGGACGAGTGAAGAATGACATTTCCGCGCGCGTATCGAACGACGTTTTTTAATACAGTTGCGAAAAAAAACAACACAGAATAAAGTAAGTTCTAACTTTGACAAAGAAATTTTTTGACAAATTAAAGGCGCTTTTGCTTTTCAGCCAACTAACTGACAGATTTTTTTCAAATACATTTTTTTTTAAAAAGGTAACAGTTTTATAATTTATAATACTTTACTATTATTACCTTAGTATATTTGTGTAGAGAAATATTTAAATTGTATAAACTCAAAAACTACTGTTGCCTTTAGAACCTTGAAAGCCTTGCTTGCAGTTGGAAAAACGCCTCCACTTTGACAGGCGTTTCGGCAGCTATTCCCACGCTATTCCGTTCCACTCAAACACCTTAATAAGAACTGTTTTTAGGAATTCAATATTTAAAAAACTGATGAAAAGGCTCGTAAATATAAAATCTCAATATTTTGATATTTTTACGTTAATAATGGGTTTTTAGTTTTAGTACGGCTTGGTACAAACTAACATTATAATAACTCTTCGGTAAGTAGTCGTGAATTGGAACAAGTACAAATAAAAAAAAATAGAAAAGTAAATCGTACTGTTCGCAAAAACGTACTTTGCGCACGCAAAACAGTCAAACAATGCTACTTTTTGAGCAACTGTATTGAAAAATTTGTTAGATGGGTGTCACATCATTTTGCAGTCAGTGAGATCTTAGAGCTATTCGGTGTCTCGCTCACTCTTATGGGTTTGATGTCTAAGAGAGGATTGTTGTCGTGTTATCAGTGCATGTGTCTGTCTCCAGGCGAACTGCAGCTGCTGTGGACGGACCGCGTCTCCGACCAGACCCTGGTCAGCCTGAGGCTGTACTTCCTCCCGGAGAACACTCCTGACGGCAGGAACCACCACGGCCAGGTCAGTCGCATTCTCACCTCGTAACGTTAAAAAAAAAAAGTCATCATCATCATCATCAGAAAGACCCCTTGGGGGTTGCCATGACGTCTTAATGCGATTCAATTCCGATTCAGTTTAGGTTCGCTCGCTGTCAGATCCATATTACAAATGACAGCTAAAACCTGAACTGAGTTGGAATTGAGTCGCGTTAAGGCGACATGGTACGGACCCAGACGCCTAACTATGATGTCTTAGTGTGATTCAATCCCGATTCAGTTTGGGTTCGCTCGCTGTCAGATTCATACTATAAATGACAGCTAAAACCTGAACTGAGTCGGAATTGCATCGCGTTAAGACGACATGGTACGGACCCAGACGCCTAACTATGATGTCTTAGTGTGGTTCAATCCCGATTCAGTTTGGGTTCGCTCGCTGTCAGATTCATACTATAAATGACAGCTAAAACCTGAACTGAGTCGGAACTGAATCGCGTTAAGATGACATGGTACGGACCCAGACGCCTAACCATGCGGTCTTAGTGTGATTCAATCCCGACTCAGTTCAGGTTTTCTCTTCTTAGTCGTGCACTCTTGACAGAGTGGTCGTGGTCATGTTTCGGTCGATTCCTGCGCCACCGCTGCTCTCGCGACGCGTCGCCAAGTATCTCGATGCTTGGCAGTGTGGGAGCAATCGTTTATGCTGGAGTGCGTCACAGTTTTGATGAGGTCTGTCCACCGTTCAGGTTTTAGCTTTCATTTTTAATATGGATCTGACAGCTAGCGAACCTAAACTGAATCGGTAGTGAATCGCGTTAAGACGTCACGGTGAGCCGCTGGTCGTTATATAAATCCATGTGACCTTGGACTTGTGTGTATCTGTCTGTATCAGTTGTTATATAGCGGTGTACATAGTCATCGTTGTATGTGAAAAATATGATAAGCTATTATCGGCGATTAATTGAGAAACGAAATATATACCTGATTGCCCGTTTCACAACTCCCTGTTAAGCTCCAGCTATCTTAACTGTCAGTTAGAGAGACGTAAAGAGTGGTAGCCCAGTGGTGTGGACTGTGGCCTCTCAAGAGGGTCGTGGCTTCGATTCCTGGGTTTGCAACTCGTGAGTTTTTCGGTGAAGGGAAACATCGTGAGGAAACCTGAAATGGTGTGTGTGAAGTTTCTAATTTGCACTGGGCCCGCGTGGGAACTATAGTCCAAACCCTCCAATAAATGGAGGAGGCCTATGCCATGAGGCAAGCCGAATTACGCGATAATTAAAAACTTCCACGCTGGTCTGGGAGCAAACAAAAAACATAGAATGTACCAGCTGCTTCTCTTCCCGCGCAGATGGTAAAAGCCCAACGAGGGAATCATATTTTAGGCGATGTGGCTAGCAACCTATCACTACTTTGATTCCTCTTTCCACTTCCACCTATACGCTCACACGCTAAGCGTAGCCTTTAGGTCTTGTTACCTTAGGCTCTGTCTACCCCGTAAATAAGGACGTAATGTATGTATTAACAAAAAAACCTTTTAGGGATAAGTTCACCTTTGTGCATTTGTGTTGTCCTGTATTCATCTTTTTCATTTTATTTATGTTATGTGTACAATAAAGACTATAAAGAGTTATACATAGCTACATACATGCGTACACTCGAAAAACGTAACCCTCGCTTCTGACGCAGTCGGGTAAAAAGGCATTTTCAAAAAAACGTTACCCTTTTTCCAACAAGATTACCTTAATTTCCCATACAACTTTTTCGTGTCAAGTTTTGTGACGCCCCATATCAATCGTATGAAAATAGTGTCACAAAACTAACAAAAAAACCAATGGACACTTTTTTTCTTTACAAAAATAAATAGCGCTAATAATTCTGATTCAGAAAAACCCAAAATGTCATCATTTTGGAAAAAAAAGTCATGGGTAGGTTACATGTTTACATGTTTTTTTGAAAAAGCCCAAAAACGAATGTAGATTCTGCGTTTGATCGAACGACTTTTAAATATATCACAAAGTGTCAAAATGGCGCGGTCGCCGTACAGGCCGTTCCCAAAAAACGTCTTTATCTAAAACGTCAAGTGAAGTTTAAAAAAAAAACAACTCGATGCACGGAAACCTCAAAAATCGAGTGGCGTCGTCGCCGTCCCGCTCGCGCTCGGCGCTTGGAGTGCTCCGTCTCGCTCTAATCCCTATTTGGTAACGCCAACTATTTCATGGATGAAATTACGGTCGGGTTGCGGTCCAAGTTGTAGAGAGAGCGGGAGCGGAGCTAAGATATGTTATACTAGCTATTTCACGGGACTTAAATATAACCTATGATACTCGCAAATAATGTAGCTTTCTATTGGTAAAAATAATGGTTTAGTAGATTCAGACATTACCCCCTACAACCTCAGAAACTCACCAGCTTTACCTCTTTGCAGGCTTAAGCACAAGAGGTTCTAGCTCGGGTTCGAACCCAGCATCATAATCATGATTTTAATACAACATACATACATACTACTTCCACGCTGGTCTGGGAGCAAAGAAAAAACATAGAATGTATCAGTTGCTTCTCTACCCGCGCAAATGGTAAAAACCCATGGAGGGAATGGGTGAAAATCATAGGAAACATGTTATAGGCGATGCGGCTAACAACCCATCACTATTTTGATTCCACTTTCCACCTCTACGCCATCAGTGTCTTGCTAAACGTGGCCTGTAGGTCTTGGTACCTTAGGCTCTGTCTACCCCGTAAGGGATAAAGGCGTGATTTGTGTATGTGTGTATGTATGTATACATACATAAATCAAGTATTTATCTCTTACAACGGGGTAGACAGAGCTTCAAGTTAACAAGACCTAAAGGCCACGTTTAGCGTAATTGTGGTCGTATAGGTGGAAAAGGTAATCAAAATAGTGATGGTTTGCTAGCCTCATTGCCTATAATATGATTCCTAAGATTTTCGCTTATTCGATGGGCTTTTTCTTTTACCATCTCTGCGGGAAGAGAAGCAACTGGTACATTCTAAGTTTTTTCTTTACTCCCACCCAGACCAGCATGGAAGAAAAATTTAAATAAATTAAACATTGACACTATATTGTATACCCTAAAAGAGTGTGAATTACTTACCACCTAACTATGGCACACCTATGTTAATGATGATGACATAAATAAATAAATAAATAAACTTGGTTGTAATTAAAACACAACTAAAAACTGGCACTAGGTATTTTTATCAGTTGAATCTGATAATATTACTAATGACTTACAATCGCCTAATTTAACCTTAAAAAATAAAAAGCAAAAAGACAATTTCTCCAAACAAAAGTAATTACATTTAAAAATTTAAAATGCGCATAATTTATTGTTCAAATCACTTGCACCACACACCAATGCTGCCTAGGCGTGCAAATGTACCCGTGCCGCCGGGCTGACTCTTATTGTAATGGCATAACCGTGCTTTTGCAACGGCGCGCCGGTATGGTAACCTTGTAGTACTTTATGGCTCTCTATAGCGACCGAGAGGATTTGATCGTTGCGTTTTGTTTTTAATTTCTTATTTTTCTAAGAGATTTTATTTGCGTCTTTATTTTATGCGAGCCTTTGTTTATTTAGAACTAGCTTTTGTCCGCGGCTTCGCTTACGTGAATAATGATAATTTCACCTGAGAATCGGGATCAAATGTGGCCTATGTGTTATTCCAGACAATTGGCTATCTATAATTTATTTGATTGGCTATATATAATATTAGAAGGATAGAAATGTAAGTATGGTGATATTGATTCTTGAATTTTTATGTGAGTGTAAACAGACTTAACAGAAAAAATTATCAGCATTCGTAATACGCTAAAAAGTTCGTGATGCTTAAAATATTTTCTGTTCTTACTTGCCTGTATTATAAAATAAGTAAAATACAGTGAGAAACTCTGATTTCTCGGAATACGTGGGAAATAGCTACGTCAAAACAAAGTTAAATGTAAAGGAAATTCTGTAATCTTAAATAAGAAAATAAAGAGAAAGATTTTATTATTAGAATCCTACATTATCTCTGATGAACATGGCTATGCTTATTCTGCGCGAAATCGCGGGCAATAGCTAGTCTTAAAATCTCATTATGTTATGGCCGCTTATCACCAAAGCAAATAAAAAAAAAAAAAAATTATCCTTTGCCAATATGACTTTGTCTATTGATTAGTATTTTTTGTGAGCACACATTTAGTACGTTTTTGTTTGCTTGTGTAAAAATAAAAAGTAATAATAATAGCAAGTATCAAGTGGTGGGCGCGCTACACACAATACATTTGCTGCGACGTGCCATGTGACGACTTTAGCACATCGAGAGCTATGGAGCCAATGTAATATTAAAAAGTTTATTTTTATTTTTTTTGTAATACTTTTGGGGAAAACGAGCGTTCGGGTCGCATGATGGTAAACAATCGATATTGACATACGTAACATAGGGAGTTGCTAGACCTGTAAGAAAATAGACTGGTAATTTTTTTTTTCTGTTATATATGTTTTAATATTGTATTTGTACGTATAGTTTTTCTTTTGTATTGTCTAGCCTAGAAGAGATCGCTTTGAAGGCGATAAGGCCACCTATTGGCTCCCTTGTAATTTTTTCTATAGGCCTGTTTTCTGTATTGTTGAGTATGTGGTGTTCAATGCAGAGTATGTATGTATGTAAACTCTTTATTGTGCAATATAAACAAAACAAATACAATTGACAAACACTGAGATACATGCACAAAGGCAGAGTCATTGTGGAGTTAAAATTTATTGTGAAATGGATTTTGCACTCGGGTCTGTATTGAGTGAGTAGCAATATTTGTTTTGCGATAAATGATAGATTAATGTTTGTGTAAATTATACAATTTATAAAATGAAATAGAATTTACCAGTTGCTTTTCTCCCGCGCAGATGGTAAAAGCCCATCGAGGGAATGGGCGAAAATCTTAGAAATCATGTTATAGGCGATTTAGCTAGCAAGCCATCACTATTTTGATTCCCTTTTCCACCTCTACGCCCACAATCATGCTGAATGTGGACTTTAGTCTTGTTACCTTAGGCTCTGACTACCCTGTAATGTAATGATAAAGATTATGTATGTATGTGTGTATGCGTATGCGTAGGTAAGAACTCTTACACAGTTACAGAAATGTCCTCAAATATATTTTTCCCTGCATTCGGGGCATTAGTTTCAGTTATTCGACTATCTTATCTCGGGTTCAGTCTCTGTGTAAATAACTGATAAGCGGTATCGGGTACCGGCGCGCGCGCAAGCGTTAACTGCTGTATTGATTACCTACGGGAATCGTATGCGAGAGAGATGGAGATAGTTATTTGTATAGATTCGACGCGCACAGAAAACAGGAACGCGCCGCAAGAGACTTGCCAGTTTTTTTTTAACACAAACATATTATAATTTGAGTGGGTTTTTTAGGGATCATAACTTGTGATACTTCTAATGTTTGATAATTATGTATGTATGTATGTATGTATGTATGTAAACTCTTTATTGTGCAAAATAAACACGAGAAAATACAATTGACAAACACTGAGATACATGCACAAAGGCGGACTTATCCCTTTAAGGGATCTCTTCCAGTCAACCTTTATTATTATTGTCCCAATCAGTTATTGCCATAATTATTTATGTGTAGTTTGTTTTTTTTTACATATTGTATACCCGAAACGGGTAACTGTTGATACCATGTACTTCTTGTCAACTATGTACACACACAGTTTATGCAATAAATATTTCTACTTATGCAAGAATTTCATTCTACTTAGAATTTACTAATTTATTTTCTGGTATGTATAATGTCCCCAATTACTTACCTTTAAAAATTAAAGTACTAGCTGGTTCCGGGATAAGAAGTAGTCTGTGTGTATACCAGACTATACGCGATCTCTGTACTAAATATGATTCAGATATGTCCAGCCGATCTGACGTGAAAGAGTAACAAACATCCATACATCTATACTCGACTTTCGCATTCATACTATTAGTAAGATTAGAGATGTGTTAAGGTAACACGACCTAAATACCATGTTTAGCATGATTGAATAAAAATGTATGTCATCACTATCACTATCACTACATAGTATAAAATAAAGTCGCTTTTACTGTCCCCGTGTCCGTATGTATGCTTATATCTTCAAAACCAGTCAACGGATTTTGATGCGGTTTCTTTTAATAGATAGAGTGATTCAAGAGAACGGTTTATATGTATAATACATGCATAATATACCGTGCGAAGCCGGGGCGGGTCGCTAGTTAAAAATAAAGTACAATTTCATCACTTTCGCTAGCGAAGGTACCGCAAAGTAATAATAATGTCGTTTCTGCGCCCGCGACGAACGTTTCTTAATGTCACAGATAAGCTTTCAAACTTCACCGGATACCTTTTTGTATGGAATTCCCGTTTCTACACACATTCGGCCCCAATTAGTATTTATCCTTGTTATAAGTACACACATAAAAATATTTGGCTCATATGTTTGTACGTAAAACTATGTTTTTTAATTCGACAGGCGTATTTAAATTAGGCATACGTCCTACTAATATCGTAAACTAGCTTCTGCCCGCGACTTCGTCTGCGTAGAGTTATACATGTAAACCGTCCTCTTGAATCACTCGTATCTATTTCAAAAAACCCCATCAGAATCCGTTACGTACTTTTAAAGATCTGAAAAAGCTATCTTTGTTTTATATTTATTGTTGGAAATGTAAATGCGAAAGTTTGTGAGTATGTATATGTATGTACATGCTGAGTGTGGCCCTTTTGGCACTTTCGGCACATAAGTACCTAGTTTTATTATTATTATTATTTGTTATTTTTTTTCAATTTTCTTTATGTGTCGTTTTGTGTCAATAAATGTTTTCTTTCTTTCTTTCTTTCTTTTTTTCAGATCTGTATGAAATTTGGAATATTGATAGATTATAGTCTGGAATAACACATAGGTTACTTTTTATCCAGGAAAACTTCGTAGTTCCTGCGGGATAGCGATCAACGAATTATTTTCAGTGAAATCGCAGGACACAGCTAGTAACTAATAAAAACGGAAAAATATAGTAAATTGTCTAAAACCACACTACCATTTCCTACATCTTAGGTGAGGACTGAAAACCAGCAGTTCTGCTGAGTCCTTTCCTTTTCACAAATTGTTTTTTTATTTTTATTATGTTTTTATTGTATTGTTTGTTTTAGTGTGAATAAATATTCTTTTATTATTATTTTATTAATAAAAGTTAAATATTTCGTATGCAGCGCCAACTCTGAGGGCATGGCAGAAACTGATTCTACAGCGAAACGAAACGAAGTCTGCCTGGTCAAGTGGTCAGCTAGATTGTGCTAAAAATTTGTGCCGTAAAACATTTTTTTTTATTGTTTTTTTTTAAACGTCGTCTCCACGCGTTTCAGTTTTAGCAATTATTTACCAGAACGGGGCAGGGTTGCCAGCGCTCCGTATTTTAATGATGCCATATTTAAATATCGACGAAAACGTTACTATGACGATGGTTGTCTTATTCGATACTAGCTGTTGCCCGCGGCTTTGCCTGCAAAGGATACGCTTATTGCTTGGTAACTTTGTGATTTATTGAGCTTAAATTTCTAAACGACACTGAAAAATAGAACGTAGAAAAATCCGAAAAGTAAAGCGATGGCCGTGAATCGAACCCGGATCCTCGTCATTCCGTGACGCCTGCCATACCCCTACACCGCTCATAGCAGGTGGGTAAGCCTTCGAATGTTTCTATCTGTTACTAGTTGTCACGTGACCTTGTTGCTTTGTTTATTGTAATAAAAACTATCCTATGTCTTTTTACGGGACTGGAACTATTACTACATCAAATTCCATTTAATTCGGTTCAGTGCTTTAGGCGTGAAAACGTAACAGACTAACAGACAGACGGACAAGAGTTACTTTCGCATTTATAATATTAGTAGGGACTAGCTGTTGCCCGCGACTTTGCGCAGAATTAAAGTTTTATTATATGTAGTGACAAAGACTTCCGTCACGTCTGTCTGTCCTGATCCGCCGTATTGCATTACGTCTAGCCGTTTTGGTCGTTTTGCAATGCGGCGGTTCAACGATTAGCCGGATTGAATGCGGCTGAATGAAAATCCGCTGTAATGTATTCGACGCCATACGTCCTTCAACATGGCTAGCCGTAATGTAACACGGCTAGCCGTCATGTAATACATCGAGTCATTAGCCGCCGCTTTGACGGTTTTTAGTTCAGTCGACGGGGCTCCGCTTCCCTTCGCTATTTCCGCTCAGTTTAGACTTAATTCTAACCTAACCTATCCTATTCACTAAAAAACCCATCTTTATTTCTTACTAGCTTTTGCCCGCGAACACTCTATCTATTAAATAAAGTCGCATCAGTTTTAAAGATCTAAGTGTATATAGGGACGGACAGACAGCGGAAAGCGACTTTGTTTTGTACTATGTAGTGATTTGGTGATGGTATTACGATGCGACTAAACGTAGCCCGCCTTGAATGACAATCCGGCTAATCGTCGAACCGCCGCTTTGCAAAACGGCTAGCCGTAATGTAGCCCGTGAAGAATATTTTATTTTTAAAGTCGCGTCTCCATCCCTTTCCGCTTGAGCAATTATTTAAGTACTGGGTTGCCAGTTTATGTTTTAATGACGGCACATTTGAATTCCGAATACCCTTCATTGGAGACAATGGGGTATTATTTTTACGTCGGGCAATACATTAATTTGGTGATTTTACCCCCTTATTTATAAAATCTCTATAGGCTTCTGCTAACTTAGCAATCGTTTGTCCTTATCTGTGAAAGGTAAATGTCAAAGTGACAGATAAGGACAAACGATTGCTAAGTTAGCAGAAGCCTATAGACTCTATAGGCTTTTCGTTCGTTAAAGTAAAAGAAAGAAAAGAAAGAAATATTTCTCAACAACAATAATATAAGTACAGTTTGTATTCAAAAGAGCTTAATGACTAACAGACAACAAAATGGTTCGCGCAGTTTTTTTAAATTTAGCCTAAAAATAGGTTGTTAGTGGATTGAGATGTAGCATACTTTTTTCCTGAAAATTTGCTTATTCACGGGCAACTGTTAGTTGTATTTGCTTCATGTACAAACAAATATGGAAATATTTTATTATAGCTGACCCGGCGAACTTTGTTCCGCCTTAAATTTGAAAAATTCCAGTGGTTTGGGCTGTGCTATCCCGCGGGAACTATGCAATTTTCCGGGATAAAAACTATCCTATGTCCTTTCCCGGGACTCAAACTATCTGTATACCAAATTTCAACTAAATCGGCCCAGCGGTTTAAGCGTGAAAAGGTAACAGACAGACAGACAGACAGAGTTACTTTCGCATTTATAATATTAGTAAGGATTATAATAATTTATTCGTGTTTATATTCAAATTTTTGTCGCGAAGCTTCTGTGTGAACAGTTGACGGAGATAACAATGGACACTGAAAGATACTTATGTACATTACGTTTCCAATATTGTTTTGTTTCCAATTCAGACTGTGCTTCTGACATTATTACTATGTATTTTTAATTTAAAACTACCTTGGGACACGCATAACTGATAAAATCATATACAGATGTCACTGGTGTGTTTCGAAGTACGGCTATCTCAGTTCCCGGTTGGCTTTTCGTCCGAGTACACATTGAGAAAGAACCGCGGATTGGTTCGAAACGTGTCGGACGTACCTTGCGAATGCGTGTGATTACTGATTGGATTCTATAATTTGTGACAAACAACAATAACTATTAAATTCATAAAATTGTTATTTTCTGTTTGTGTATTTTTTGACAATTATTAAATGAATCTTAAGTAATGTGCCATATGTGCAGAGATGTACAAAATACTTTTCGAAAAGTATTTAAATACAAAATGCAAATACTTTTTTAATATAGTATTTCAAATACAAGATACAAAATACTTTTGCCTTTTGTATTTAAATACTAAATACAAAATATGTATTTTCAAAATACTTTATTGAAATAAAATACTTTATGGTAAAATTACTGATTTTGGTAACAGTGACTTTGAGGATTGTCAAGAGGGGTCCCTCATATATTATTGGTCAGGTTTTATATGCGTTTTGTTTCATCTGTCATTTTGCGCATAGACTTTCAAAGCTGCTGCGCCACTAGTGGCCATTTTTTGTTTTTACTGAATCGCGGAATGCTTTAGAAAAATGAAGCTTAGAATAAAAAAGTATTTTGTATTTTACAAACCATTTTACAAATACAAAATACGTCTCGAATAGTATTTCAAATAAAATACAAAATACTTTTTAAAAAAAGTACTTAAGTACAAAATCCAAAATACGTATTTTGTATTTGTATTTTAAATACAAGTATTTCAAATATGTCACAACTCTGCATATGTGGTACATAATGAAATAGAGAGCGTCAAGGCGTTAGTAACTATTGTAATTGTTACCTCGTGTCGCACCCTTCACAGCTGTTTTTGCATGTTTTTTGTATTGATTAAATAATGTGCCACCCTTCGTAAAAAGAGTAAATTTCAATTTTAATGTAATTGGCATTGTTCATTTTTTTTAGTATGCTCCAATTCGAAAACCATTTCGAGGAAAACCATCAATTATCCGATTTATCTTGTCCGATTTCAAAAATACTTTATGATTGCAGATATTTTTGTAAAAGTACTTTGAACCTTTGTTTGACCGAACGACCCGGTTTTTAGACAGAATCCAGCATCGAATGTTTGCCACAAAAATGAAAAAAAAAGTTTACCTACGGCAACTGTCACGTGTCACTGTCAAATCGACAAAACCATAGAGAAAAGCCGTTTTTTTTATAGCCAGCCGAACGAAGGCGATTGGGATTCTGTCTAAACTCACGAATTATCAAACAGCGAAAAAATATTTATTATTAATTAACGAAGCTACGTAAAAGCATAATATTCAAATTAGTTGCTTGAAATAGTCCATTTTATCAAATAAAGGTGTTAAAAGCACAGCTTAAAAAAAATGAACAATGCCAATTTTTATTAATGTTTAAATATATATTGAATCATGTGCCATATATGGTACGTAATGAAATAAAGGGTTATGCCGGGGCGTTAGTTAGTGCTGTAATTGCTCGGCTAGCTGAGATATCCTTCAGAGCGGCCGTGCGCGCGTCCTCTGTCCGCCATTTTGAATGCGTACCGTCAGCAAACACAACGGGTAATTATAATATTCATATTTTTATACTATTTATTCACTTTCAACATGAAACTACCGTGAGACTCAATCATAACTACACATAAACGGATAACTCACGTATAAAAAGACTTCTTGGAAAAAGGACTTCGAAATAGTCCGAAACATGTCGAGCATCACTCGACTTTTTATACGTGAGTTATACGTTTATGTGTAGCTATTTATTCACTACTTAAAATTTATTTTCTTCCATGCTGGTCTGGGAGTAAAGAAACAACATAGAGTGTACCAGTTGCTTCTCTTCCCGTGCAGATGGTGGACGAGAAGCAACTGGTACCTACATTCTGTGATTGTTTCCTTTGCACCCAGGGGCCATTCAAGTATTACGTAAGCAAATTATCCCGCAGGAATTACGCAATTTCCCGGGATAAAAAGTAGCCTATGTGTTATTCCAGACTATAATCTATCTATGATCCAAATTTCATCCAGATCTATCCAGCCGTTCTGGCGTGAAAGAGTAACAAATATCCAAACATACTCACAAACTTTCACATTTATAATATTAGTAGGATTAGTAGGATTATTTGGAATCCCCCAGGGATGCGAGTCGGGTTACCTCCGCGTGTGGTCAAGAGCTGCGGTCTGTGTTTGGATCCGTCCGGGGGGACGGTGCACCCTGGGCATCGGCTAATGATTTCCTGGCAGTGTCTGAGGGATTGACCGTTGGCGAAGAGCCCGACACGGGAGGTGGTCTTTGATAATTACCGTGCAACGTTGCTGACATTTTGTCACAAGATTTTTGAATTATATTTTTGTTACTTTGACATTGGCGAAGTTGTCGCTGTAACGACTTGGTACGCCACAAATGAGAAAGAGAAGAGTAATCGCCTTGTCTTTTATTGCTATCGCTACAGCAACAATCGATTGGAAGGAGTTGTATCCGTTCTTTTTGTAAGGCGGCTTCGTTACGTATTGCTAAGGAAAAAATTGCTATACTTAGCTAAAAAAAATAGCTACAGATTAACAGTCCAATGTCCCACTAATATTGTAAACGCGAAAGTTTGTAAGGGTAAGGATGGATGGATGTTAGTTACTCTTTCACGTCGGAACGGCTGGACAGATCTGGATGAAATTTGGAACATAGATAGATTACAGTCTGGAATAACGCGTAGGCAGCGTTTTATCTCGAAAATTTCACAGTTCCCGCGGGATAGTGAAAAACTAATTCTATGCAGACGAAGTCGCGGGCAGCAGCTAGTATTTTTTTTAAATAGATTATGTATAGGTATTTTATTTATTGTGTATTAGTTTATCGCATTTATTATATGTAGTTTATTATTATGTCTTATGTGCAAAGGTTAACATTAAGAGATCCCTTCTAGGGATAAGTTCGCCTTTCTGCATATATTAACATCGTTTTCTTTTTCTTCCATGCTGGTTTGGGAGCAAAGGAAATACATAGAATGTTCCAGCTGCTTCCCTTCCCGCGCAGATGGTAAAAGCCCATCGAGGGAAGGGAATCATGTTATAGGCGATGCGGCTAGCAACCCATCACTGTTTTGATTCCATTTTCCATTTACGCCCATTATCTTGCTAAACGTGGCCTTTAGGTCTTGTCACCTTAAGTCCTCTACCCCGTACAGGATAAAGACGTGATTTGTGTATGTATATATATATTAACCGATTTAGGATAAAACGACAGCCGCTAAAGTGAAACGTCTCCGTCACGGGTCGACGGACGCTTTCTACGGCGAATTACGTTCCCAACTACGTTAGTTGATAGAAAGAGAAAAAAAATGTAGAGCTGTTATCACGGCTATCGCCTAGTGCAGGGGTAGCGAGCCTTTTTGCCGGACAGACACAGACACAGACACAAATCACAATACAATACAATACAAATACTCTTTATTGAACACCACAAATCAGTACAAAACAATACAGAAACAAAGAACAAAGTAGACAATAGGCACAACACCTAACAACAACACGTCACGTCAATCACGTCTTTATCCCTTGCGGGGTAGACAGAGTCTAAGGTAAGAAGACCTACAGGTCACGTTTAGCAAGACTGTGGGCGTATAGGTGGAAAGTGGAATCAAAATGGTGATGGTGGACGTGCCATTTTTTCACAAATAAAGTATCTAATATTTGGCTGTGACCTGTCATCAAAGACCCTGTTGTCTTAAGAGTGTGTGTTTTTTTTTATATGAATAGGAAGGCAAACGAGCCAGTGGGTCACCTGATGGTAAGTGATCACCACTGCCCATAGACACCCGCAACCCCGGAGGGATTGCAGATGCGTTGCCAACCTAGAGGACTAAGATGCAATGCCTCTTGTGCCCGTAATTTAATTGTTATTTTACCATCATATGACCACGCTGGTCTGGGAGCAAAGAAAAAACATAGAATGTACCATAGTTGCATCTCTTCCCGCGCAGATGGTAAAAGCCCATCGAGGGAATTGGCGACATAGGAATCATGTTATAGGCGATGAGGCTAGCAACCCATCACTATTTTGGGTCCTTTTCCATCTATACGCCCACAATCTTGCTAAACTTGGTCTTGTCACCTTAGGCTCTGTCTACCCCGGAAGGGATATAGTCGTGATTTGTGTATGTGTATGTATGTATGTTCAAATTAATACGTCATTTCTAGTTATTTTATTTTAATGGTGAGTTAGGTGGTTTGTCCTTGGCCTGGATAGAGGAAGATTGTATAATACTTGTTGTTGCCCACGGCGCCGTCTGCGCAAAATTCGCTTATCGTTATCCCGCGGGAACTGCAATGTTCCGGGATAAAAAATTACTTTTATGTTTTACTAGCTTCTGCCCGCGACTTTGTCTGCGTATAATCCTACTAATATTATAAACGCGAAAGTTTGTAAGTATGGATGTATGTTTGTTACTCTTTCGCGCCAGAATGGCTGGACAGATCTGGATAACATTTATAACATGGATAGAGTGTAGTCTGGATTAACACAGGCTACTTTTTATCCCGGAAAATTGCGTGATTCCTGCGGGATAGGAATAAACGAATTCTATGCAGACGAAGTTGCGGGCAACAGCTAGTTATACATATAAACCTTGCTCTTGAATCACTCCATCTATTTAAAAAAACCTCATCAAAATCCTATGCGTAGTTTTAAAGATCTAAGCACACATAGGGACAGACAGACAGCGGAAAGCGACTTTGTTTTGTACTATGTAGTGGTTTTGTCGAAAGCGTCTTCTTGTTAAATTTAATCTAAATTACGCTAGATGTGGCCTTTAGGGCTTGTTACTTTAGGCCCTGTCTGCCCCGCAAGGGATATAGATGTGATTTTTGTATGCATGTCATCTAAATCGGTTCCGACGTTTGAGCGTTGCAGATCCACAAACATACTGTAAAATATTACTTTTTATTAGGATTTTTGTTTATAAATGCTGTATTTATATTAACCATTAAAATATTTTCATATTAAAAAAATATTAAAGTAAAGTAATTCTTAGTACCTAACTCAACATAGCCAAAGAATGTCTATAATTTAGCATATTTACAATTTAAACCTTAACACGTATAGTAATGCGGATCATATTACTCTGAATAATTACAACGAATAAAATTTGCCTAATTGTCGTCTTAATACCCATGGGAATAAAGTTCAAGTTTAAATAAACGCACGATTTAAACGAATTCGTTTCACACTCATACGTAGCTTGTGTAAATGCGATGCGTTTCGAATACGAAACGACTTAATTCCATTTGTTTTGCTATTTCATTTTCAGTTTTATGTGTTTGTGGTAAAGTTGAAATTCCAGTGCTCGCTGGTCTATGATGTGTGACCATAAAATTATTTGTGCATGTGTGCGTATATTAAAAGGTTGTGAGTTGTGTGGGAAGCGATTGTAACTCGTAATGTGGTATTGATTTTTAATTATTCTAGTATCTAGTGGATGATGGAGATCGCTTTTGAGTGATTAGGTCGCCCATTGACTACTTTGGTCGTTTCATTTTTAAAATAAAATAAATAATAATAATAATGATGACGATGAGGCTAGCAACCCATCACTATTTCGATTCCCCTTTTCCACCTACACGCCCGCAATCATGCTAAACGTGGTCTTAACTTTTGTTATATTCGGCTCTGTCTACCCCGTAAGCGATATAAACGTGATTTGTGTATGTATGTGTAATGTATAAATATTATACGTCGCGTAATAGAACTGCATTAAATATTTAACGAGTTGCAACTGCACGGGTGGCGTTACGCTCCCAGTCCAATCGTTCTTGAGTAAGCTAGTGTTTATTCTCTGGCTTTGCCTCGTTTTTTAGGGTTCCGTACCCAAAGGGTAAAAGGTCCCCTATTACTGTGACTTCGCTGTCCGTCCGTCTGTCACATACATACATACATAAATCACGTCTTTATCCCTTTCGGGGTAGACAGAGCCCAAGGCAACAAGACCTAAAGGACCTTTAGCGTGCTGTGGGCGTATAGGTGGAAAGGGGAATCAAAATAGTGATGGGTTGCTAGCATCGCCTATAACGTGATTCCTTAGGTTTTCGCCCATTTCCTCGATGGAAATAACTAATGTACCAAATAGGACCAAATAGGAGACGTTTTGGAAAAGGTCAGGTCAGGAGTACCCGAAACCGACGAGCATGTATGAAGAGATTGATGAATGAAGCGAAAGAAGTATGTCAGGATCGGAGCAAGTGGAACAAAGTAGTCTCTGCCTATCCCTGTGGGAAAGAGGCGTGACTGTATGTATGTATGTTTGTTCGCGAATTTGTACAGAACCCCCTTCTTTCTTTTTACGGTAAAGACTATACGTAGTCTAGATTGTGATTTCAGCCTAGTTTTTTTTTTATGTCCGCGTCGGCTGAGTCTGATAACACACTATAAGTGATAAGGGAAGCCTAGCTATACCTTATCATAGTGTTCGACATACTGTTGTACATACATACATACATATATTACGTCTTTGTCCCTTACGGGGTAGACGGAGCCTAAGGTAACAAAACCTAAAGGCCACGTTTAGCATGATTGTGGGCGTATAGGTGGAAAAGGGAATCAAAATAGTGATGGGTCAACATCGCCTGTAAAATGATTGCCAAGATTTGCCTGCACATACATACATACCGTCACGCCTCTTTCCCACAGGGGTGGGCAGAGACTACTTTGTTGCTACGATCGTGACATACATTTTATGCGTCATTATATACATACATACATACACAAATCACGTTTATATCCCTTACGGGGTAGAGGTTAGGTTACGGGATGGAGTCTTAGTAATAGAGTAAAAAAAAAAAAAAGAATGTTGCTAAGCTCAAAACTCGAGAACGGCTGGACCGATTCGGGTTAATTCTTTTTTCGTGTGTTCCTGAAGTTCCAAGGGATGTTTTTATGCAGAAAAATAGGTTTTTTTTTTTAATAAATAATGTACACGCCAATCGACCTTATGGTGACCGCTGATCTCATCAGATACGTTTCGCGTGTGTAGCTCTGTCTGTACACACAGCTGTTCAATTGAACGTGAATTATTAAGTTTCAGGGTACCGTGGTTTTATAGAAAAACGTACATACATACATACATAGAATTCTACCATGCTGGTCTGGGAGAAAAGAAAAAACATAGAATGCACCAGTTGCCTTCTTCCTGCGCACATGGTAAAAGCCCATCGAAGGAATGGGCGACAATCTTAGGTATCATGTTATAGGCGATGCTAGCAACCCATCACTATTTTGATTCCCTTTTACATCTATACGCCCACAGTCATGCTAAACGTGGCCTTAAAGTTTTGTTACCTTTGGCTCTGTCTACCCCGTAAGGGATAATGACGTGATATATATGTATGCAGTCGTACTAAACTTTAAAATCAACGCCAAAACGTAAAGGTGAACTCAACTTTACCCGTGAAATAGTATGTTATTTTATTTACTATAATGGCGGCTACTTACCGCGGGAATAAAAGTATAAAACCCTTCGTGCGAGCGAGATGCAAGATGGACAGGGAAAGGCGGGGAGAATGTTGCGATTACTTTTTTTAAAATTTTATTTACAATCATGATTAACGTGGCTTCTAGGACTTGTTACCTTTGGCTCTGTCTATCCCGTAAAGGATAAAAACGTGATTTATGTGTGTATATATCTCGTATTTATCCCTTAATGGTTAGAAAGAACCTTGTCAACACTAAAAGCGAAAATCATAGGAATCATGTTACGGGCGATGCGGCTAGCAACCCATCACTATTTTGGTTCGCCTTACCGAGTTACAGAAAATATCGGTTGGGAATTTTGCGACGGCCTTTCATTTTCATTGTCCACGTAAATATACAATGATTCTGCATTGAAGACCACATAACAATACATAAAACAGGTACATGTCGTTCAAAGGTTAACTGGAAGAGATCCCTTTTAGGGATAATTTAGCCTTTCTGCATGTGTGTTGTCCTGTATTCACCTTTTTCTTATGTTTTATGTACAATAAAGAGTTATACATACATACATATATACATGTAGAGGAAATTACTAGTTTTGTTTTAATGTACCTATAGATAGATGTTCTAAGATGAGCAATAAACGGCCTTATTGCTACACAGCGGTCTCTTGCAGGCAATTAATACGAAATACGTTTATTACACATCTGTAAGTTTATAATAAGTTTATTCGGATGACCGTAAATTATTTATAGAGCAAAAAAAAAAAATAGCAATGCGACTCCATGTACGTTTTGTTCTGCAGTGAAAAAATATCGGCCCCGCGCATACTTGCCGCCAGGGCTGCCCCTGAGCCGTTATTATTATTATTACTAATTTTCATTTACATACTTACATGTATGTATGTATGTAAACTCTTTATTGCACATAAAAATATAAAAATACAGTAATACAGAGATATATCACGTCTTTATCCCTTACGGTGTAGACAGGGCGTAAGGTAACAAAACCTTAAGGCCACGTATAGCATGATTGTGGGCGTTAGGATGGAAAGGGGAATCAAAATAGTGATGGGTTATTAGTAATAACCTTTCAGGCAGTCTGTCCCGGTGTCCCCAGCGAGTCCGACACAGTCCCGTTTTTGCAAACAGATGTTCTTTCCCCGCTCGAAATGCTTGGTTCAGTGCCGAAATTTTGAAACAATTCTGTTCAGCCGTCAAATACTAAAATACGACTTATAAGTCGCGCCACTACTGGGGCTTACTTAGCTATTTTGTGTTTAGTGCTTTGAGTTACTCTATTTTCTATAAGAAAAAAATTGCAAAACACTAAAAACTTTTTATGTATATATAATTCCGCGGATGTCCCGCTCTGGCAAAAAAATAAATGGTCATGTTATTTATTAGTCACATCGCCTTTACCTAACATGTTTCCTAAGTTACTTATGTATTTTATCTATTTAATAAATCGGGCCCCTACTCCGTGTGGTGACGGAAATCTAGTGCAGATTAAAATCTGACATCTCATTTTAATCATTGATGGATATTGTACGATTTTTTCGTAGAAATGATTAATTATGTGATGTGTTGTTTGTGAATATAATTACTAGATAACATTAGGATTTGTTGAATTTTCTTCATTATTCCAGTATAGTAACGCGCTTCCATTTGATCTGGGCTGGGTGCAAAAGAAAAGCGTAGAAAGTAAGGGTCCATCGAGGGAACGGGCGAAATTCTTTGGAATTATGTTATAGGCGATGAGGCTAGCAACAGCAACCCATCACTATTTTGATTCCATTTTCCACCTATACGCCCACAATCTTGCTAAATGTGGTCTTTAGGTCTTACCTCAGGCTGTGTCTACCCCGTAAGGGATATAGACTTTGTGTATGTGTGTATGTAGCAATGGACCAGAGAGATGTTACAAATGTTGCGAAATTTGCTAATCGACTGCGGACGAAGTCGCGGGCAGAAGCTAGTATTTGATAAATTTGACGCTAGTATTATTTATTGTATAATTTGACGAAGTTTGGCCTAGTTGGTTGTGGCGGGCTTCTTGACATAGATTGTGATCTCCTTCGTGAAATTATCGCAAATGTGGATTATTTGGCGATGAATGTGAACGCTTTGAAAGCGGATTTTTTTCCGAACAAAACGGAACTGCACAACATTGCAGCTACTCGATATGATGATAGTTAATAAACTTAATGAGATTCAACATTTAAAACTTTGTTTCGGCGCCGATCTTATAAAGTCGCTTTTGACAGCTATACCTTACCTAAGTCAACAGTGGCGCCAACTGGTGAGCAAAACGATAGTTCCCATTGTTCCATAATATTTATTTATTTATTTGTTTAAAGCCCGTGGCAGTGGCAGCCCTGTGCCCTCCAGTTTGCTTCGTTTGCTTGCTTTGCTTAGCACGCCCGAGCCGCAGAACGTTGCTGCTGAAACTTTTATGCGCTAATTTCTCTTCCGTTTCGTTACGTTTTGTAATTTATCCCATTTCTTTCATCTATAGGATAAGTTCGCCTTTGTACGTCTGTTTTTCTCGTTACCTGTAAAATCGAATGTGTTTTATCACTATCACTTCACTATCACTACATAGTATAAAATAAAGTCGCTTTTTCTGTCCCCGTGTCCCTATGTATGCTTATATCTTCAAAACCACACCACTGATTTTGATGCGGTTTTTAATAGATAGAGTGATTCAAGAGGAAGGTTTATATGTATAATACATGCATAATATACCGTGCGAAACCGGGGCGGGTCGCTAGTGTACAATAAAAAGTTGCATATTTTTTTAGTAATGCAAGGAGTTGAACTTAGTTTGTTTAGTTTATGTATGGGTAAAAATCTTAGGAAACCATGATATAGGATTATAGGCGATGCGGCTAGCAACCCGTCACTGTTTTGATTCCCCTTTCCAACTATATACCCGCAATCGTGCTAAGCGGTCCGCAATAGGGATAATGAGATTTTGCGCACAAATACAAAGTTGCTTGCCCGGGTACGAACCCACGATACTTTGAATGTAAGGGCACAGTCAAAAGCACAACTACCATGACTTTTTTTATTAAAAAACATCATCATCATCATCTCCAGCCAGTATACGTCTCGGCTTATAAAATAATAAGAGACCCCTATAAGGGACAAGTTTGCCTTTGTACATCTATTTATCTAATTACCTGTAAAATTAATGTGTTTTATGTACAATAAAGAGTTATACATACATACATACATACATAGTAACGTAAAAGTGAGTTTCGGCTGTATCCGCTAGCACCGAGCTAACATTTCGTAAGCGACGCGCGACGCCGGATTCCGTCCGCTGTAGCGCGACCGAGCCTACTTGATACTTTACTAATATATTAATTAATATACAATTAGCTTCTGCCCGCGACTTCGTCTGCGTAGAATTATACATAAAAACCTTCCTCTTGAATCACTCTATCTATTAAAAAAAACCGCATCAAAATCCGTTGTGTAGTTTTGAAGCATGCAAAGGGACATAGGGACAGAGAAAGCGACTTTATTTTATACTTTGTAGTGATATACAATATAATACAATACAATAACTCTTTATTGAACACCACCTATAACAACCAAAGACAACCTATTGTCTACTTTGTTCTTTGATTTAGTATTTTTTTGTACTGATTTGTGGTGTTCAATAAAGAGTATTTATATTGTATTGCATGTATGTATGTATTTTTGTCTGTAGCAGCACGCTTAGCACTTGCGCGCATGTGTCGCCGCGTGAGATAGATCGCCTGTCTTTTTCTTACTGCTCGTTTTAGAGAGAGACGGGTGCTAGCTGGGCTGGTCGAAGTTAAGTCTTACGTATAAAATTATACTGAAGTTTGTAATTTAAAGGTCGGTTGCGGATTTCGCCTAGTTGTAGCGCGACTGCGACGAGTTGGTACTTGATGAAAGAAAGAGAGAAGGAAGACATTTATTCCTTTTTGCAAGACACAAGTATAAAAGAATATACACAATTTTATAGAAAAAAAACATACACACATACATACACACACTTACTTCGATGCTGGTCTAGCAGTAAAGAGAAAACATAGAATGTACCAGTTGCTTCTCTTCCCGCGCAGGTAAAAGCCCATCGAGGGAATGGGCGTAGGAATCATGTTGTAGGCGATCACTATTTTAATTTCCCTTTCCAAATATACGCCCACAGTCATGCTAAACGTGGCCTTTAGGCCTTTTTATCTTAGGCTCTGTCTACCCCGTAAGGGATAAAGACGTGATATATGTATGTATGACATGTATGTATAAGCAATCAAATTTTGTATCTAATTCTTTCTAAAAAAACGGAATTTTAATATGGAATTAATGTGGGCTTTGTGACAAATGACGTCACACGTCGTATCGGATCTCTCTTTCTAAACGCGGACTAATTAGTAGTTTAAGGCCCGATTTTTCAACCCTCAGATAAGCACTTAACTGACAGATACTCATAGAGTTGTTCGTCGAATAGGTCCTATCTGACGATTGAAAAATCGACCCTTAAACACTTATACACTTAATTGTGTATATTGTCTTATATTTGTTTGTGTGTCTTGCAAAAAGGAATAAATGTCTTCTTTCTTTCTTTATATTTAAGCCGATTTCACTTGTTGTCATCTCTTACGATATTTTCATATTTTATCAAGGAATTTGATGGTAAAAGCCATCACAGGGAGTAGGCGACAATCTGAGGAATCATGTTATAGGCGATGCGGCTAGCAACCCATCACTATTTTTAATCCATTTTACACCTATACGCCCACAATCATGCTAAATGTGGCCTGTAGCTCTGTCTACACCGTAAGGGAAAAAGTCGTGATTCGAAGATCCCTACTGACATTTTTTTTTACACTAGAGTATCATAGCTACGGTACAGTACTAAGTTATAAGATATAGCGTATTTAGATAACGCTGCCTCTTACGACAGACGGCACGCGTCAATACCGTTCTATTATTAGTCCCCAATCGATATCAGGGCTTAATGTGACGGCTCCGGCCACGCCGTTCCCACTTGTGGGCGAGTGGGCACGGACCCAAACACCTATAGGTACCCACACACACACATAAGTCACGTCTTTTGACCCTTACGGGGTGGACAGAGCCAAACGCCAACAACAGCATGATTGGGCGTATAGGTGGAAAATGGAATCGAAATAGTGATGGGTTGCTAGCCGCATCGCCTATTACATGATTCCTATGATTTTCACCGTTTCCCTCGATGACCTTAATTTGGTATACAGATAATTTAAGTCCCGGGGCCAGACGGGATAGTTTTTATCCCGGAAAACAGCATAGTTCCCGCGGGATAGCGATAAGAGACTTCTGGGCAGACGGAGTCGCGGGCAACAGTTGGTATATAATAAAACCCCTGGATAAACTAGAAGAGATCCTTTTAAGGGATAAGTTAGCCTCTAGATCTGCTTATATTGTTAACCTGTAAAATTATCGTGTTTTTGTATCAATAAAGAGTTATACATACCTACGTACATACAACCGGCCAAGTGCGAGTCGTACTCGCGCACCGAGGGTTCTGTAGAAATTATAAAGTTAGCAGAGAATTACTTCCACGCTGGTATGGGAGCAAAGAAAAAACATAGAATGTAGCAGTTGTTTCTCTTCCCGCGCAGATGGTAAAAGCCCATCAAGACTCATGACTTTTATAGCGATGCGGCTAGCAAAGCAACCCATCACTATTTTGATTCAATTTTCCATCTACGCCCACAATCTTGCTAAATGTGGCCGCCGTAGGTCTTGATCACCGTAGGCTCTGTCTACCCCGTAAAGGATGAAGACGTGACTTGTGTATGTATGTAGGAATTAAAGCGCACAATGTCCGTCAATCCGTAACGTCCTAACTCAAAAACTGTTATCACAAAAACTATATTTGGACAATAAGCAAAAAGACTTGCACAAAAAAAAGGTTTCTAATCTCCAAATTGTATATAAAGCTATATAATAATAATAATATATCTCCATCTACAATCTAAATTGAACCATATTCTGCTGGTATAAGGTTGCTTTTCGCTCTGCGCGGAGTATTACCAGTTTTGTACATATAACCTTTTGAATTCATTAGCGTTGAAAACTTCGTGAACTGCTTTGTAGCGCTTCCGAAAGGTTTTGAAACTTGACGTATTTTTGTATGAAGGTCGTTTTTATTGTTTGTATGGAAATGTTTGTTGGTATACGTTTGTATGGTTTCGCGGAGGGTGTTTTTGGAAGCTTTTATTCCAGTTTTGGCGATTGTGAGGTTTATTTTTTGGGGGCCTAGTTGAATTTGACACAGTGCTAATTGTCAAATTGATTTGAAATTTGACATGGATGTTAACGAAGGGTTAAGATTTTACGTGATGGAAATAAATTTAATAGTTTAACTGTTCCTTTGCATGATTTGGGCCATACAATAATAAATAATTAAAATATTTTTACACTTACATACATACAGTCTCCCATCTTTCCCACAGGGGCAGGCGGAGACTACTTTATTATACTTGCTACGATCCTTCATACATGCTTGCCGCTCGGGTACTCCTGGCCTGGCCTTTTTTAAAACGTCTCCCATTTGGTCCCGGAATGTCCGTTTAGGCCTTCTCCCAACGCAACCATTCACACTCCCCGTATAGATCTGTTAAGTTAGTCTACTTTCATCCATGCGATGTTTCCTTTTAGGGATAAGTTCGCCTTTGTGCATGTGCGTTGTCTTGTATTCATCTTTTTCTTGTGTTTTATGTACAAAAAAGAGTTATAAATATATACATACATATTTTTAGAAAAGGTTAATAATAATAATTTATTAAGATATGAAAGAAATATTGTAAAACTTAATACATCCATTTAAATGAAAAATCTTTTGGGGTATTCAGGCCTAGGTCTTGTTACCTTAGGCTCTAAGGCTGTAAGGGATAAAGACGTGATTCATGTATGTATGTATTCAGTCGAACACCAATCACCTGCTAAAATATTTTGGACGAATTTTTAAGACAAATAAGATTTTTTTATGCTAATTTTGTTTATTTACATCAGTTACCATTGACCATACGAACGGTCATACAAAAGTTACGTAACGCTAGTATCAAGTGGGTTCGGTCGCGCGCGCCCGGCTCTCATCTTTCACCGGGCCAGGGCCGCACTGCGGCCCGGGGAATTGGGAATCTTTAGCCGACATAAGAAAAGAATGGTATAAGAATTAGTTTTAAAATTTTGCATTGTTTCATCTATACTAATATTATAAAGAGGAAAGATTTGATTGTTTGTTTGAATTGAATAGGCTCCGAAACTATTGGACCGATTTCAAAAATTCTTTTGCCGTTCGAAAGCGACGTTATCACTGAGTGACATAGGCTACTTTTTACCGCGGGAAAATACCTTTTCCTACGGGAAAATTAATTTATCGCGGACGAAGCTGCGGACGGAATGCTAGTTATTTATTATTTTTATTACTAAGTACTTACATCAGCGTGAATTGAGCGGAAACTTCGGAATTATGTTATAGGCGGTGTGGCTAGCGACCCATCACTATTTTGATTGCATTTTCTACCTATACGCCCACAACCATGCTAAGCGTGGCCTTTACGTCTTGTTTCCTTAGGCCCTGTCTTACCCGTAAGTAAGGGATAGTGACGTGATTTATGTATGTATGTATGTACTTACGCAAATTGAATATACAACCGATGGAGTTCACACAGTTCAATATAAATTTACTATTAGCTGAGAAAAAAAAAAGAGATTTAATTGTCATGTTAATGGGTTTTTCATTATATATTTATTAATTTATTTATTTAATGGAATGCACATGTCGGGGGAACAATAAAATGATGGCAATATGCACATTAAAACATATTATTATTTAGTTTCCCTTAGATTGACTTAATTTGGAAATGTTTGTGATTCATACATACATAAATCATTTATTTATCTCCTACGAGGTAGACAGAGCCTAAGGTGACAAGAACTACAGGCCACGTTTAGCAAGATTGTAGGTATAGATGAAAAATGGAATCGAAATAGTAATAGGTTGCTAGCCGCATCGCCTATAACATGATTCCTATGATTTTCGCCCATTCCCCTCGACGGGCTTTAAAAAATAGGTATAAAATTTAATAATAATAATAATTTGGTGCCGAGTCCGGCCCCGCGCCCCCGCGCGCCCCTCTCCGCCATTTCGTGTTATTGAGAATTTATGTCGGTAAGGCCGGGGGCACACTGCCAGGAGATTATTTTATATTATATTAATTTATTAACGAATTCTTAATTTTGAAGTTAAGTAAGTAAGTAAATGCTTTATTGTACAAATATAAAGACACAGATACAATTCACAAAAAAAGTAACATTAATATGTGACCAGAGACGATTTGTCCCTATAAGGGATCTCTGCCAGTTAACCTTTGAATAGATGAGAAGAGCATTGAATGTAGTTTGTAAAGTATTGATAGGACTGCAGTAAGTTTGCGATAACGTGTAATGATGAATGATTAGCAAAATGTAATTGGTTTTTTAAGGAAACACTGATCTTGTATATATAAAAATGAATTGATATTCGTTTGTCTCGCTAAAACTCGAGAATGACTGTACATTTTTGAATAATTTTGGTTTTGAAACATTTGTCCAAGTCCAGAGAAGGTTTAAACCTTTAAAAAAAACAAGAACGGGGACGAAGCCGCGGGGAACCCCTAGTCATCCGATAATTTTATCCAGTCATGGTGTAATTGCACGTACGCGTCGGATGGAATGTGTAACTGTTTAATATGTAGACTAAACGAAGAATAGTAAAAAATAAGCAAATGGGATAAAACATTTTCAGGCATAATTGTTGTAATTTTCAAACTTCTCACATGAACTCGTTTTCGTATGTAGATGAGAAATAAAAATATACATACCGTCACTCCTCTTTCCCACAGGGGTAGGCAGAGACTACTTTATTCCACTTGAAAGAAAGAAAGAAGACATTTATTCCTTTTTGCAAGACACACAAATATAAGATAATATACACAATTTTATAGAAAATAAACAAGGTAAAACAAAACATAGACATGAAAAATAGATCATCAGTGTTGTGTGTCTTCGCAAAAGTGAAACGGTCGCTGGCTCAGCATTACGCTGAGGTGTTAGACAACTGCAGTACTGATTTTCAGCCAGAGCCGTCTGTGACTCGCGAAACGATACACAGATAAAATATACTACATAATCCACTTGCTAGGGTCCTGACATATTTCTTTCGCTTCATCCACAGTCATCAATCTAAAATAGTTTTTTGAATACATGACACGTGGTATTTATTAAATTTACATAAATTAAATATTTAATGCGTAGAATCAGACTGGTATTGTCTAAAATGGTAAGTGTTCAAATTCGCAAACCTTATACAAACACTTGACAAACGTCGTGACGTTTTTACACCTGTTAAAACTGTTTGAATCCAATTCAATGTTTGGGAAATATTGATACATGTGTCAGTGTCACGTTGAATTTTCTTTTATAGCTTCAGATATTAACAGTGTTTCAAAAGGTTCGATTTGTTACGGTGCCGTATCGTCTGTTAGCAAATATGACGAGGAAATGTGGATTCAATGTCAAATGATAATTATTGGTTAGTGGTTCCATTGAAACTATTGCCAAGGAAAATGATTTTTTAATAAATAAATAAATAATAAATAAATAAATATCTTGTGACAATTTACACCAATTGACCCAGCCCCAAACTAAGCAAAGCTTGTAATATGGGCACTAGACAACGGATAAACATACTTATATAGAATAAATACATACTTAAATACATATTAAACATCCAAGACTCGAGAACAAACATTCTTATTTTTCATACAAATATCTGCCCCGACCGGGGATCGAACCCGGGACCTCAAGCTTCATAGTCAGGTTCTCTAACCACTGGGCCATCCGGTCGTCTAAACATACATAGTTTTGCTATCTACATTATTTCGTGGTAGCAAGATCGAATTTTATGTTTTTTTTTTTTTTGCATATGGCAACTCTCGCCCTTGTCTGCCGACAATATACGAAGAAACGCACCATCCAGTTTTTTTATTTCTGTAAATCTAACCACGTTGAATCAGACCCCAAACCAGTGATTTGTTCACAGAGTATAAAACAAAGTCTTTTTCCGCTGTCTGTCTGGCCCTATGTATGCTTAGATCTTTAAAACCACGCAACGAATTTTGATGCGGTTTTTTTTAATAGCTAGAGTGATTCTAGAGGAAGGTTTATATGTTTAAATGCATAATATAGTAGAGAAACACTAATTGCACCCGTGTGAAGGCGGTCGCTGGTAGTAAATAATTTCAAAACTACTGGATTGTTTTTTTTTTCACAAGATGCTATGTTATTTCTCAGTAACATAGGCTATATTTAATTCTGCATAGACGAAGTCGCGGGCAGAGCAACAACTAGTTATAAGTTACTTTTTTGCGCCAGTGTCTATCGACCCATTACAAAAACCTTAGGAATTTCCCTAAATTCTTTCTTGCATTTACGCTATACTAGCGACCCGCCCCGGCTTCGCTCGGTATATTATGCATGTATTATGCCCTCCTCTTGAATCACTCTATCTATTAAAAAAACCGCATCCAAATCCGTTGCGTAGTTTTAAAGATTTAAGCATACATATGGATATAGGGACAGAGAAAGCGACTTTATTTTATACTATGTAGTGATGAAAATATTCATTCAAGTTATAAAATGGTCGATTAATCAAATAGGATTTCCGTTGCGTAGTTTTAAAGATTTAAGCATACATATAGATATAGGGACAGAGAAAGCGACTTTGTTTTAAACTATGTAGTGAGTAGTGATGTCTCGATGTCTCGTCTCATCATAGTTAATCATAGTTAATATTATAAATTCGAAAGCAACTCTGTCTGATGTAACCTTAAATTTAGTACAGATATAGTTTCAGTCTCGAGGAAGGGCTTACTTAAAATATATTTTTTCCTAACGAATTATTTTCAAACGAAGTCGTAGGCAACAGCTGGTTAATAATAATTCTTATTATTATTTATATAACCTCCTTTTTTTAAGTCGGTATAAGGAGCAGAGCTCAGTGTACACCCGGCGCTAGCACAGGGGCGTTGCACCGACTAGATCCGACGCGCTATCAATTCCGCGCGCGCGTGTGCGTGCCGTTGCCTGTGTGAGTGTGTCACATGTGCTGATACAGGCTGATGCTGTTGCTTTATGAAGGGATTAGATTTTGTTTTAGATTTGACAACAATTTAGATATGAAACTACCGTGAGACTTAATCATCATTACACATAAACGGATAACTCACGTATAAAAAGTCGAGTGATGCTCCAACTCAATTCGACAAAATTCGAACTTCGCAAGAATTCGAATTCGACTTATTATACGTGAGTTATCCGTTTATGTGTAATAACAATTTAGATTTTGGCAATGATGCTGAACGTGGTTAGGTCTTGTTACTTTAGGCTGTTTACCCCGTCACGGATAAAGACGTTATAGTAAAAGTCGTGTTGGTAAATTGTTGTTAGTGGTTTGTGAGTTTTGGATTTTGCCGAATTGAAATTGGTTTTGTTTTAGTATTGTATAGTAATTCATTGGATAACTAAATGAAATAAAAACACGATATTGACAGAGTAGTCCAAAAATGATTTTATTTTTAGAAAGGGATCTCTTCCAGTTAACCCAACCCTTTCGTTTTATGCGTATTGTTTCGAATGGAGATCCAGTATCGTTTTTCGAGCATATTCCGTGTATTTTAAAAAATCTGAGACCTTGCGAAATAAACTCGTTAAGTCGAGTAATGCTTGTCTTATTTTAAAAAAAGATTTTTTACGACAACTGTTCTAAAAGGTTAAAATTATTGTAATTTTTTTTTTCAACAATTTGTTATTATTTTACCGATTAATTGTGAAAACAAAGCTATCTAAATCAAATTAAACACACTTTTCTTCTTTTTTTCTTTTCTTTTTATATGAATAGGAAGGCAAACGAGCAAGTGGGTCACCTGATGGTAAGTGACTACCACTGCCCATAGACACCCGCAACCCCAGAGGGATTGCAGATGCGTTGCCAACCTAGAAGACTTAAGATGAAATGCCTCTTGTGCCCGTAATTTCCCCGGCTGTCTTACTCTCCACACCGGAACACAGCAGTGCAAGCACTGCTACTTAGCGGCAGGATTAGCGAGTGAGCTCTCTTTCCATCCTGTGTGTGGTCTAGCAACAATTTGACCCAAATTTTAATCCTTCACAAAAAACAGCACCCTCTACGTTCACCTTGTTCGAGCACTCACACACGCGCACTTGTAGCCAGGGCTGTGCCAAAGCCATTTCGGGAATAATTGTTTTTTGCATATGTTTTATTTGTATGGAAATTAAATGGAAACATTGTCGGGAAAAGGTTTACTCTATGAATGGATATTTGAACAATATGCGAGAAAGATGGCGCTACATGTAAGGTATTTTTTTTAAATCCTACTAATATTATAAACGCGAAACGCATGTGTGTGAAATTGAAATATATATGTTGTCTGTTTGTCTAGTACCCATATTACAAGCTTTGCTTAGTTTGGGGCTAGGTCAATTGGTGTCAATTGTCCCAAGATATTATTATTCTGTGTATTTATTTTTATCTCTAGTTAGGTTTGTACAATATTCATATAAAAAGTAATAAAACAATATTAATACAAAATATAAAAACATTATAAAAACCTAACCTGGGGTGCCGCCGGCAGCGAGGCGGCCTAAGCTACCGGTGGTCAGGGCGACAGAGACAGGAACCTCCTGACTACCCGAGCCGTGTCCAGGAGTACCGCCTTCTGTATCTGGCCCTTGACCCAACCACCTAATTATTATTATTATTTTTACCCTCCCTCCACTACTGCCAACAAAACACATATAAATCCCACAAACTTAATTATCCCTTACACCACACAAACACTCACGCGTTTCGATCTCTCTACGGGATCATTATCAAAGTTTAATCAGTACAACTGTTACACATGCAAACCAACGTCGTACTAGATGGAAGGATGGATGGATGTTTGTTACTCTTTCACGCCAGAACGGCTGGGCAGATCGGAATGAAATAACACAAATAAATTTTATCTTATTTGTAATTAATACTTAATTGCGGGCGAGCGGCAGCCCTGGCGGTGTATGTGTGCACTCACACAGGCGCAGCGTGTTTGTATGCTAAGTTTAATTGTAAACAGAAATCGGGGTGCGCGCGGCCGAGTTAGGACGAGGGTTCCGTCGCCTGAAACGATTTATTTTTCGGGGTTCCTTGTAAAATATTGTTTGTTCTTCCTATGTATGGAAACTCTTTATTGTGCAAAATAAACAATTAGTATATTAATATACTAGCTTCTGGCCGCGACTTCGTCTGCGTAGAATTATACATAAAAACCTTCCTCTAGAATCACTCTATCTATTAAAAAAACCGCATCAAAATCCGTTGTGTAGTTTTAAAGATTTTAGCATACATAGGGACATAGGGGCACAGGGACAGAGAAAGCGACTTTGTTTTATACTATGTAGGGATGATAATGATGATGTGAAACTATATTTGTTACTCCTTCAAGCTTCCTACGGATGAAGTATCTTCTCATTGTTAGCAAAGCAATGGACCAAAGATGTTTATCAAAGTTGCGATATTATCTAATGGAATGTTCTTCCATGCTGGTCTGGGAGGAGAACAAACATAGAATTTACCATTTGCTTCACTTCCCGCGCAGATGGTAAAAGCCCATCGAGAGAACGGGCGAAAGTCTTAGGAATCATGTTATTGGCGATGCTAGCAACCCATCACTATTTTGATTTCCCTTTCCAGCTATACATATAAATACTAAACGTGACTTTAAGGTTTTGTTACCTTAGCCTCTGTCGGTAGCGGTAACGGATAAAGACGTGATATGTGTATGTTTTCGGGAATTCACATCCATACATAAATCACGTGTTTATCGCTTATGGGGTAGACGGAGCCTAAGGTAACGTTGTATACTACCCGGAGTATCTTGCAGATTTTATAAATTATCTTGAGTCTTTTAAAATATTTTATTGAGAAAATTACAAGGTAAGCCTTATTGCTAGAAAGCGATATAAGTAAATGACCTGTTGTATGTGTGAGTAATGTGTGCGAATAGACAAATTGACGTTCTAAATTAGAATAATGACTTAAGTCCCATATCAGTTATGTACACTAGATACATACAATAGGGCATTTATTTAAGTTTTTCGCCTATATGTCAGGATCGTAGCAAGTGGAACAAAGTAGTATCTGCCTACCCCTGTGGCAGAGAGGCGTGACGTTATGTATGTATTTATGTGTCGATGAATGTCAAAGAAGGAAAAGCAAGGATTTAATATGTGTGTTTGTGTGTATACATGACGGGATAGACATATCGGAAGAGTCGAATAACTGGGCCGCTTTGAGAATGCCTGACGTAAATTGGGCGTCTTATTCTGATTCGGTGAGGCGATAACGCTTTTGTTAACTGGCCGTTGCGCGCGACTTCGCGGCTTAATGGGGACTATCGTGTCTTTGCTCACCAGTTGGCGCCACTATTGACTAAGGTCCACAGGTATAGCTGTCAAATGCGACTTTATGAGAGATCTTGAATCTTATTAAGTTTATTAATAATAAATAAGTATCATCATTTACACATAAACGGATAACTCACGTATTAAAGTCGAGTGATGCTGTCAGTTGCGTCGAGCAGCCGCGCGAACAGAGCGCTGGCGCGCAGTGTTCTTTTCGCTGCCGCCGACTTTTATACGTGAGTTATCCGTTTATGTGTAACTAGCTTCTGCCCGCGACTTCGTCTGCGTAGAATTATACATAAAAACCTTCCTCTTGAATCACTCTATCTAATTAAAAAACCGCATCAAAAACCGTTGTGTAGTTTTGAAAATATAAGCATACATAGGGACATAGGGACATAGGGACATTGGGACAGAGAAAGCGACTTTATTTTATACTATGTAGTGATTATGATTAAGTCTCACGGTAGTTTCATGTTGAAACTATCATCATATCGAGTAGCTATGCCGTAATGTTGTGCAGTTCCGTTTTATTTGAAAAAAAAACCGCTTAGCGTTGACATTCATTTGATAGTACAATACAAATACACTGTAGATGGCACCACTGTTGAAAGTTTCTTTTGACGCACATTTATAACAACAACTAGGTGTTGCCCGCGACTCCTTCTGTGCAGAATTCGCTTGTCGCTTTCCCGCGGGGACTGAAAATTTCTGGGACTAAAACTATCTCCGTACCAAACTTCATTAAAATCGGTTCAGTGGTTAAGGTGTGAAAGCGTAAAAGATAGACTGACTGACAGAATTACTTTCTCATTTATAATTATTAGTAGGGAAGTAGGGATAACATTAACTACAAACGACGATTTTGACATGTATTTCGTAGGTTTTCTGTCGAATGTTCGTTTGCCAGGCGATATCGCTTCGGTATCGCCCCGGCGTCGCCTGCCTCGCAGAATACGCGCGCGGGTTGGTTACTTATTTGAAAGCAATTTTAGTTCGCTCCCCTTCATTTAGAATGCGACCAGGGACGGATTTGGGGGACCTTTTTACAAGGATTTATTTAATTTGATAATGTCTGTATGTATTATGTGTGTACGTAAGTATAAATATGCAGGTCGAATTTGGCCAATTTATAATGAACTAGCTGTTGCCTGCGACTTCGTCTGGGAATAATTTGTTTATCGCTATGGCATGAGAACTGCGCAATTTTCCGAGATAAAATGTAGTCTATGTGCTTTTCCAGACTACAATCTATATCTGTGCCAAATATGACCAGATCTGTCCAGCTGTTCTGATGTGAGAGAGTAACAAACATCCTCACAAACTGTCGCATATTTATGTGTATATAAAAACACGTTTGTTTTGCTAATAGACCGCCAAGGGCTCTTTTTACACATCTTTTTTTAAACTACCAGCGCATTCGGAAAGACCACCATTGCCAAGAAGAACGCGCCGCAAGAAACTTGGCAGTAATTTTTTTCAAAACAAATAAATTATGCAATAATTAAATTCTACTCAACGACTAATACATTAACTGTTTCTGGAACGTATAAGGCCCCCAAGTTAATAACATACATACATACATTCATAAATCACGTATTTATCCCTTACGGGGTAGACAGAGCCTAAGGTAACAAAACCTAAAGAACACGTTTAGCATTATAGTGGGTAGATTTTCGCCCATTCCCTCGATGGGCTTTTACCATTTGGACGGGAAGAGAAGCAACTGGTACAATTCTATGTTTTTTCTTTGCACCCAAACCAACATGGAAGTGAATTACCTACAATATAAAAATACGTATTTGGTAAAATGTATGGTCGTACACATACATACATACACATACACATACACAATTCACGTCTTTATTCCTTACGGGGTAGACAGAGCCTAAGGTAACAAGACCTACAGGCCACGTTTAGCAAAACACTGAGGGCATAGAGGTGGAAAGTGGAAACAAAATAGTTATGGGTTGCTAGCCACATCGCCTATAACATGATTCCTATGATTTTCGCTCATTCCCTCGATGAGTTTTTACCATTTGCACGGGAAGAGAAGCAACTGGTACATTCTATGTTTTTTCATCTATGGTCTTAAAGTTTTAAAATCGAAAGTGTAAACAATAGTAGAACCCTTGTCGTTGCGTAAGTAACGCCGGGTGTTTGAGGCTAGTCTCGCTCGCCGAGTGCGTGCCTGCCCCCGCCCCTCCCCCCGCCGGCAATTTCGCAGGGTCGCCCGCAGCGGAGCAGGCATACAGTAGGCCACAACATTGTAATGAAATAAACGAAATACGTTAATAATGCATAGAGATATAGTGCAAAATGATTTTCCATGACATTTCGTTGAATGCGGTTTTCAAATTTAATGACGTTTGAATGAGGTTCTTTTTTTTATTAATATGGCCCCATCGATAGATGCGATGATTACGCCAATGTCATCTACTAGTGACGGGCAGGGAGGGGGGGAATGGATGGTCGGGGAGCAAAGAAAAAACATAGAATGTTGCAGTTGCTTCTCTTCTCGCGGACATGGTAAAAGCCCGTTGGAATGGGCGAAAATTTTAGAATCATGTTCCATTTTGGCCATATACGCCCACAGTCTTGCTAATCGTGGCCTGGGTCTTGCCACCTTAGGCTCTGTCTACCCCGTAAGGGATCAAGACGTGATTTGTGTATGTATGAATATTTAATTTAATATTTTTTGACATTGCGTTATGATTCTTCTTTGCTGGTCTGGGAGCAAAGAAAAAACATAGAATCTACCAGTTGCTTGTCTACCCGCGCAGGTGGTAAAAGCCCATCGAGGGAATGGGCGAAAATCATAGGAATCATGTTTTAGGCGATGAGGATAGCAACCGATCACTATTTTGATTCCATTTTCCACCTATACGCCCACAATCTTGTTAAATGTGGCCTGTAGGTACCTGTTACCTTAGGCTCTGTCTAACCCGTAAGGGATAAAGACGTGGTTTATATTCACGTGACCCCGCGCTGGCCTACTGTCCCCCTCCCCGCTGGGTGGCCTGTGTGCTTTATTCAATTACCCCCCTCCCGAAAGCGCCATAAAAAATGCAGCCCACTGCTGGCCTTGGCAATTAAGCCTTATTGTTAATTAGTTTTACTTTAATCTACTATTAGGGTGCTCTAAACGTATTCTCTAAAGTCTCGTCTGTGAAGTCAGCGCTGCACTCGCGAGACCAGTCATGGCTCGATACCCGTACAAACATACATACATACATTGCATTAATTTCTTTATAATTATTCTATTATTTTATTTTTTCTTTATTTTTAATTATTTCTTTATTTATTTATTTTAAGTAGTATATTTTATTGATATATATTATAGGTAGTATAAAGTAGTTTATTGACTGGTAGGTTTTAGGAGTTTATGTATTATATTCGGTAAAGTTATGTATTGTGGCTCTCAGTGTCTGCAATTTTTAAACTCACTCGTCCATCCCTAATATAATATTCCTTTCATCCACTCAAAGGTTGACTGGAAGAGATCCCTTAAAGGGATAAGTCCGCCTTTGTGCATGTATCTCAGTGTTTGTCAATTGTATTTTGTCGTGTTTATTTTGCACAATAAAGAGTTTACATACATACATACATAATCGTAACAAAAAAACTCACTCCTCCCCCCCCCTCTTTCAGGATGAAGTCCTGGCTATAAACGACAAGGTGGTCCTCCGTGCCGAAGACCTGCTCTCGTGGCTGTGCGTGGGCACGGCGTGGGAGTGGGGCCTGCGGGCCGTGTGGCGCGGCGCGTGCGCCCCGCCCGCGCAGCCGCGGCGCACGCAGCCGCTGCACCGCGCGCGGCTCGACTTCAGCGACGTGGAGCGGGAGAAGAGCGCCATCAGTGAGTAGTGGACCAGTGGTCGGTTGTAGCGAGGTGGACCAGTGGTCGGTTGTAGCGAGCTGGTGGCCGAACGGTGGACCAGTGGTCGGTTGTAGCGAGGTGGACCAGTGCTCGGTTGTAGCGAGCTGGTGGCCGAACGGTGGTCCAGTGGTCGGTTGTAGTGAGCCGGTGGCCGAACGGTGGACCAGTGGTCGGTTGTAGCGAGCCAGTGGCCGAACGGTGGAGCAGTGGTCGGTTGTCGTGAGCTGGTAGCCGAATGGTGGACCAGTGGTCGGTTGTAGTGAGCCAGTGGGCGACTTGTGGCGACCTACTGGTCGGGCGGTAGTGCCAGTGGTCGACTTGTACTGAACTGACCCAGTGGTTGGTCGGTGGTTGTGGTCGTTATTCAAAAAATGAGTAGTTGGTTGCGACTTGTCCTTCCTTTGTGGTATTAATCGTGGGAGGATATTTAGCCCCCAGTTGTTGACCGATTGCGATACATTGACTAAACTGTCATTACTTAGTCACCTAGTAGTTGTCCAGTAGTCAACCAGTAGTGACCCAGTGGTCGAACGGTATTAGTGACTCGGTGGTAGGTTAGTAAGTTAGTGTTGCCTTATTGATACAAACTGCAGCCAACTGCAGTCTTCCACGCTGGTCTGGGAGCAAAGAAAAAACATAGAATGTACCAGTTGCTTCTCTACCCGCGCAGGTGGTAAAAGCCCATCGAGGGAATGGGCGAAAATAATAGGAATCATGTTATAGGCGATGAGGCTAGCAACCAATCACTATTTTGATTCTATTTTCCACCTATACGCCCACAATCTTGCTAAATGTGGCCTGTAGGTACCTGCTACCTTAGGCTCTGTCTACCCCATAAGGGATAAAGACGTGATTTGTGTATGTATGTATGTGTATGCAGCCAAAATGTGCGAGAAGTTTCTGTAAACCCTTGTTACATGTTACCCCGTATTCCAGATGAGGACGTGGACTGCCCAGGGGTGGTGGTGTTCTCGTACCCTCGCTACTGCCGCTACCGGGCGCTCCTCTCGCGGCTCGAGGGCATCCAGGGCGACTGGCTGCGAGACAGCCTGGTGGCCGCGCTGGGCGGTTACGCGGCGCCCACGAAGAACACCAGGATATTGTACTGCAAGGTTCGCCAATTTTGTTGATTTGTCGCCAGAAATGGCCATTTTTGCTTAGGATTTAGCCAAAAAAAAGTTTTGGTGACTTTTGGGGTCACTTGTTTTTGCAATTTTTATAACAAACTTCTGGGTGGAATTTCGCACCTCAATTTTGAAGCAAATAATGCAACTGTTAGAGCCGAGATTTTGCATACTTGTGTAAGTATGTTGACGATACAACAAATTGGTACAAGGGGCCTTATTTTTGAAAGCACATGTGTGAAAATACCACTCGAAAATGGTATAAATCTGTTTACATCTGCAAAACTACAGCTGTAATCAAATTTTTGACTTGTTCTCAAGGTTAATGAGAGCCCTAATTATCTTCTAAGCTACTCGTATTTCAAATTCAGCACAATTTTTCACCGCTATCGAGTGGTATTTTCACACAATACATGCTTTCAAAAATAAGGCCCCTTGTACAGTATACATAATTATGTCTATTAGCATAGCATTGTCTTCATCACTACATAGACACTATCACTATCACTTCACTATCACTATCACTACATAGTATAAAATAAAGTCGCTTTTTCTGTCCCCGTGTCCCGATGTATGCTTATATCTTCAAAACCACACAACGGGTTTTGATGCGGTTTTTTTTAATAGATAGAGTGATTCAAGAGGAAGGTTTATATGTATAATACATGTATAATATACCGTGCGAAGCCGGGGCGGGTCGCTAGTTACCCATATTTAAATGTATGCTGAAGGAGCACTATCTGTCATCTTGTGCATGAATCTTGTAGCTGGCTTTTTGTATGTGTGTATGTGTCTATTTATATGTATCTCCATTTATTATAAATGTGTGTTTCACGTATAATGTATTATGTAATTCAGTACTTAGTATAATAATATTATATTCTAAATTGCACCACCTGCTCAGATCTGTTCTGTTCTCCAGTCCATTATGGTTGCCTGGTAGAGATCGCTCTGTAGCGATAAGGCCGCCTATTACCTTGTAATATTCTGTATACCTTTTGTCGGTTTTACTTGTTATATGTGGTGTTCAATAAAGAGTTATTATATTTTACTAGCTGACCCGGCGAACTTTGTTCCGCCTTAAATTTGAAAAATTCCAGTGGTTTGGGCTGTGCTATCCCGCGGGAACTATGCAATTTTCCCGGATAAAAACTATCCTATGTCCTTTCCCGGGACTCAAACTATCTATATACCAAATTTCAACTAAATCGGTCGAACGGTTTAAGCGTGAAAAGGTAACAGACAGACAGACAGAGTTACTTTCACATTTATAATATTTGTAGGGATTAGGGATGTCTATTAGCATAGTCATAAGTCATTTATTCGTCGCTTTCATGTGTACATTGGACTCCTGTGAGAGCTCTAACCCGCAGCAAGTGCTGAGTACATCCCCTTTGCCACATTTGTTTTATATATATCATGTTTTATGTAGTAAAAATAAGGATTAAGTTGTGTATAACTGTTTTTTTTTTGTAATTGTTGTTAGTGGCAATAAATCATCTTTTATCTTTTATCTTTATCTTTATCTTACTAGCTAATAAATTTCCCAACACGAAACCCTGTAGCAGGGCACTGGACCTGTAGCATTGTCTATTGCTCATTCCAGGACACGTTCGAGTACCCCGAGCTGGAGGGGCACGAGTTCGTGTGCAACCAGCTGGCGCCGAAGCTGAAGGGGCGGCCGCGCGGCCGGCGCCGGCGCCGCGCCGACAAGCACTCCCCCTCCCCCTCGTCCCGCTCCTCCGACAGCGAGGGGGGGCGCCGCGTGCCGCCGCCCGCCGAGGTCAGTGCTGCTGAGGTACTCATAGATGGCGCTGACACAAATACTGATACAAGTTTAGACAAGACCAAATAGAATATTGGCTTTATTCAATAATAAAATAGGACATTGTAAAGAAACGTAGTTGTTGATAGAATGACATAATAACAGACAATGACAAACACCATAGACAATATGATATTTACAAGTCTCTTCTTATATAGAAGCGAGGAGGCTATTATCACAAACACGTCTTTAATTATTTTATTGAATCAGGCGTTACTTTGCGGAGGTCCATTTCAATGAACAAAAAATGTTACCTTGCTACTCCGCTACTGACGTGCAAGATAACCAAGCCTGTGTGAAATATATATGTTTTGCATGCAATCCTCTCCACTACTGCCAATAAAACACACAAATCCCACAAACTTAATTATCCCTTACACCTGGTTTGCATGTGTAACAGTTGTGCTCATTAAACTTTGATAATGATCCCGTAGAGGGATCGAAACGCGTCAGTTCCACGACTTCACTACATAGTATAAAACAAAGTCGCTTTCTCTGTCCCTATTATGTCCCTACGTATGCTTAAATCTTTAAAACTACGCAACGGATTTTGATGCGGTTTTTTTAATAGAAGAGTGATTCAAGAGAAAGGTTTATATGTATAATCCATGCTTAATATACCGTGCGAAGCCGGGACAGGTCGCTAGTCTATAATATAAAAATGAATCGCAAAATGTGTTGCTAAGCGCAAATCTCGAGAGCAGTTGAACCGATTCCGCTACTTAATTCTTTTTTTAGAATATTCCTTGAAGTATGGGGGTAGTTCTTACGGAGAGAAAAATTCGAATAATTGCCGGGAAAACCCTAAAAACAGCCCTTTTCTTTTTCCTATACAAACGTTTTCTAACTAAAATGTAGAGTAAATTGGAACTTTATTGCTTTTTAATAAAGTTCATATTAAATTACAAGCACTCACTGTTGTCTAAGCAATGTAGGTGTGTTCCTAACGTCAAAGAGTCAATTTGCACTGTATTACCGCTGCACAAAATTCGAATTCTATCAAAACAGTATGCGTGCCACATTCCAAATCTTTTTGACAGAACGAAGTCTGTCGGGTCCGCTAGTTACATACATACATACATATCGTCACGCCTCTTTCCCACAGGGGTAGGCAGAGACTACTTTGTTCCACTTGCTACGATCCTGACATACTTCTTTCGCTTCATCCACATTCATCAATCTCTTCATACATGCTCGTCGGTTTCGGGTACTCTTGACCTGACCTTTTTCCAAAACGTCTCCTATTTGGTCTCGAAACGTCCGTCTAGGCCTTCCCCTCCCAACGTTACCATTCACACTCCCCATATAGATCTGTTTAGTTAATCTACTTTCATCCATCCGCTCTACGTGACCAAACCAACTAAGCATACTTTTTTCTATCCTAGTCCGCTAGTTCTTTTATAAATATAGATGTTGTACGTGTTCCAGCCGAGCCCGCGCCGGCTCTCGCTGCGGAACGGCGCCCCCAAGTACAGCGACGACGAGGAGAAGGAGCAGACCCCCGAGGACCGCGCCTTCCTGCAGCACCTGCGCCAGTTCTACCGGGACAGGAAGGAGCCCTTCAAGCTGGCGCACTCGCTCAAAGACCGTGAGTCGCGAGCCCTGAACGCCTGATACTTAGTTTTTCTTCATTGACGACAGGGTGGGCCAGTGGTTAGAGAACTGTACTATGAAGCTTGAAGTCCCGGGTTCGATCCCCGGATGAAAAATACGCATGTTTTTCTCAAGTCAAAATCAAATCAAATCAAATCAAAATAATTTATTGCAAATCACATTACAGGCATAAGATGGAATATTTTGATTAGGTCTACATGTGACACCCTGCAAGGGCACGGCAATATCAGAGGACTCTATTATTATTATTTTTTTTTTTTTCCTTGGTACTATCTGAGTCTTGAATGTTTAATATGTATTTAAGTATGTATTTAACTGTATAAGTCTATGCTAGCAACCCATCGTTATTTTGATTCCCCTTTCCACTGATACGCCCAACAATCATGCTAAACGTGGCTTTTGTTGTTACCTTAGGCTCTGTCAACCCCGTAAGGGATAAAGGCGTGATATATGTGTGTATGTATGTTTCAGTGTCGCTGCGCTCTCTGTACCTGTCGGTGCGCGTGGTGGGCGGCTACGAGGCGGCCTGCAGCCGCAAGCTGTGGCGGAGGCTGCACGCCGCGCAGCCCAACACCGCCCGCCGGCACTACGAGAGGTACAGCACACGCACACGCACACGCACACGCACACACACGCACACGCTCGCACACGCACACGCACGCACACGCACACGCACGCGCACGCACACGCAGGCGTGGACGGACACATACACACTTTTTTTTAATATTTCTTGGCTGCCACGATACAGGCTGTGCCTAGTGTGGAGTCATTGAGTTTTCTAATACTGTATTGCGTTTCTATTTTGGAAAATAAATTTTACTTTACTTTACTTATATACATAGATGTATAAGATACCCTAAATAAAGTATCTGAAATACAAAATGCAAGATACATTACAAAAAAGTATTTCAGATGCAGATGTAAATGATTTTGTAAAAAGGTATCTGTAATAGTAACCTCCCACTCCCAACTTCAACTGTCTCCAACTTACTTTTCTTACTGGTTGTCTGGTAGAGATCGCTATTGAGCGATAAGACCACCTATTGTCTATTTTGTTCTTTGTTTCTGTATTGTTTTGTACTGATTTGTGGTGTTCAATAAAGAGTATTTGTATTGTATTGTAATACTAGATTCAAATACTTTTTAAAGATAAAATACTTTTATGTCACACCGGGCCAAAAAGTGGCTTTTTAGCCAAGTGTTAACATAAAATTATGTAAACTACACGGGAGATAAAAAATAAAGCCCTCGATTGCATATAAGACCCCTCGCCTCGCCAAACCTAAAGCCCCTAAGGGTAATATTTCGGTAGCCAGATTCTATCAACTAAATTTTTGAACGGCTCTCTGCGTTCAGTTGCGTTCGGAAAGAAAATCTTCTTAGCTCAGATCAAATAAAAACGTAGCCTTTAGGTCTTGTTACCTTAGGTTACCTTGTTACCGTAGTGTTGCCGCTAGATGGCGTTGGCTGCCTGGAAGAAGAACTTGACCTACGACACTAACCTACATTAATTAAAAAACAAATTACTGAAAAAACCTGTACTCATACTCTACTTAAAATGCAGATATTTACCTGTACTACAATTACAAATTACATTTAGAAAATAATTAACCATTACTTACCTGTAACGCCATCTGTTGTCACTTCTGTTGAAACTATTATATAATAATAAAGCTTTTCTATGTGTGAGCGATTCCCTGCATGTGTGCGAGTGATTCCTTAAAAAAAGCACTATTTTTGCAGTCCATTGACAGTACCCGAAGCGAGCACCCCTGCATGGCGTTGTTCGCTCACAATTTCATAGTGACAAAACACCGCATTTCTGATTTTTCCCGCCTATCCGCAAGGGCGTCGCCAGCCCATGGCGCAGGGGGGGGGGGGGGCAAGTTGACTTTACCTACTACAATTCATACTTTTCTCATTCACTATGAATAGTCTAGGTCCTAGACTAGACTCTAGGACTTTGGTTGCATTATATTTGGCAACTTTTTTAGAATCTCTAGGGGGGGGCAGCTGCCCCTCCCTGCCCCCCCTTGGCGACGCCCTTGCCTATCCGTAACACGTAGTGGGTGTGGGATTAGTCTATATGTATGTATATGTATTTTACAGGTTCCTACTGCCACTGGAGAAGCACGAGATCAAAAATGGCCTCCGCCCCCTCCAGAAAGCGAACGGCAAGCTCGACTCCCCCCAGACCATAGACACGATCGAGCTGCCCGACTCGCCGCTGCGCTCCCCCCCGCCCCGCGAGCGCGAGACCGAGATAGACAACGAGACCGGCGAGAGGGAGATAGCCAAGGATTTCAGCGTGACCTCCAAGCCGGCTGAGGAGTTGAATAGGGAGTTCTTGGAGTCCCTGCCTAAGGAGGAGAACAAGGTATGAGACAAATGTAGACAGATGTATATGGGGAGGGCGAATGGTTGCGTTGGGAGGGGAAGGCCTAGACCAGTGATTTTCAAAGTGGGGGGCGCACCACCCAAGAGGCGCAGTGACCTGCAAAGGGGGGGCATGGGCTACGATACAGGACCTTATAGAACCTTTTTCTTTTTTTTTTTATTTGACTAGGAAGGCAAACGAGCAAGTGGGTCACCTGATGGTAAGTGATCACCACTTCCCATAGACACGCACAACCTCGGAGGGATTGCAGATGCGTTGCCAACCTAGAGGACTAAGATGAAATGCCTCTTGTGCCCGTAATTTCCCCGGCTGTATTACTCTCCACACCGGAACACAGCAGTGCAAGCACTGCTACTTAGCGGCAGGATTAGCGAGTAAGATGGATGGATGGATGGATTAACAAATTCCTTGTGTTTATGCCTAACAGCCTACGGCTGAACTATAGGGGGGCACAGAGTTTTATCTTTTTAGAGAGGGGGCGCGTAATGAATAAGTTTGGGAACCCCTGGCCTAGACGGACGTTCCGAGACCAAATATGAGACGTTTTGGAAAAAGGTCAGTTTCAGACTTATTACTAAACTCGCTCGCGATCGCCATCGTGTTCATTTTGACTGTTCTTGTATGAATGTGACAGCTGGCTGATTCCGATGCCAATTGTCAGCCCATACGTGAACTGTCGAAATGAACACGATGGCGATCGCGAGCGAGTTAGGTAATAAGTAGTAATTGTATTTTGTCTTGTTTATTTTGCACAATAAAGAGTTTACATACATACATACATACATAAGCCTACAGGTCCGGGTACCGACGAGCATGTATGAAGAGATTGATGAATGTGGAATGTGGGTGAAGCGAAAGGTATGTCAGGATCGTAGCATGTGGAGCGAAGTAGTCTCTGCCTACCCCTGTGGGAAAGAGGCGTGACTGTATGTATGTAACCCCGAAATCACCGTAGTCCGGCCCTGTCGCAAAATCATGCATAATAACTCGTTCGCCCCCTATCGTATAAAAAAAGAAACAATGTAAGGGGCCTTCCATTAACCATGTGATGTTTTTTTGCACTTTTACAAGGTATGTATGTATGTATGTATGTAAACTCTTTATTGTGCAAAATAAACAAGAGAAATACAATTGACAAACACTGAGATACATTTATTTATTTATTTATTTATTTATTTAGTCAAAGCACAAAGCACAAAGGCGGAGTTATCCCTTTAAGGAATCTCTCCCAGTCAACCTTTGAGTGGATGAAAGGAGTATTATATTAGGGATGGACAGTACACGCCGCTTTTCGGTTTAAAAATCGAAAAATATCGGAATAAATAAATATACGTGATATTTTACTACACCCCCCCACGCCCCCTTGTGATATTTCGTGATTTTTGCCGAACCCCTCCCCCTCCCTTTCGGAGCCTCACGTGATTAATGGACGGCCCCTAATTAGAATTTAGTTATTTTTTTTTTTTATATTCGTAAATGAATGTGTTTCAGATGAAAATAAGCGTGAAGCCGGTAGAGAAGCTTCTAGAAGAAGGCAAGCAGGACGCCAAGCGCGAGCCGCTAGAGGGCGCCGTCTACAGCGACCTCGCGCACAAGCTCAACCTCGGTCAGTCGCACGCGCATGCCATACCACCACCAGAGTTGGGCGTTATCTAGATAATATCTTATCAAGATAATTTCTTATCCAGATAATTTCTTATCCGGATAATTTCTTATCTAGATAATTATTTCAAATAAAATCATTTCAAATAAATTTAATCGAAGATAAATTCAATCACAAATAGTGCGTTGACAACTTATTATTTAGATGAATTATCTAGATGAAGATAACCGACCTCGTTTGTTATTGAAGTGAGCTTATAATAATAAATGTATACAGAATGTCACGTCGGGTCAAACCGTCACACTGACATTCGTCTTTTATTTAAAATCCCAGATAATTTGTCTAGATAAAAATGAAACTGATCTAGTTAAATTCATAATAACAAATGACGGATTATTTAGTTACTTCAAATAAAAGATGATTTAGTTATCTTCCCGGTTTTTCATAAATAGATAATTTTTGCCCAACTCTGACCATCACCAATCCTAGCTATCGATTCTCTATTGTTATTCTAGATGTGCCGTGATATTTATTTGTTACTAGCTGACCCGGCGAACTTTGTTCCGCCTTAAATTTGAAAAATTCCAGTGGTTTGGGCTGTGCTATCCCGCGGGAACTATGCAATTGGGATTGTCTATTTTTTTACAATGTATAGTAAATCGAAAACCATTTCGAGATAAATGCTTTTTAAATCGTTTTCCGTATTTACTTTATTTTATTTTACTATAATTAATTTATTACATGAAAAATAAGCAATGACCTTCATTTGACATTCCCAGACATGATGTAGACGGTCCAAAATGTACTTTATTTGCAAAGGTTACAAATTCTATGCTATTTACGCGTGGATTATACTACGGAGTTCAATTTGGACCCGCAATCTGACATTTCATTCATCTTATGACAGATGACAAGCAAATGGGCAATCTTGTTACTGTCATTCTTGTTTTTTCCACTGTTTACTTTCATATTGTTGTATTATAGTTTAGATTTAGAAACACTTTCGGTAGATAATTAGGCAAGAGTGTAACCACACAGCGATGTGCTTCGCTCACATGAAAGATTTTCCGCTAAATATTTTAATGAAGAGCGAAAATATTACGTTTTCAGTTTACTTTCGCCTACTGAGTTTACTGACTTATTTCAGGGTCCTGTTTTGTCTCGATAATACCTGGTATGTGTTTATGGACCTTTCTGCTTCGCGCAGAATGTTATGGTATGTGTAACGGTTGTGAAAATATAAAATTCATAGGAGAAGATCGCGTGAATCTTCCTGTGTTATTGTTGAATCATGTTGACATTGATACTGATGACAGTTAGCCAACTTCACCACAGATAGAAAAGACGTTAATGGCGGCGCTTCACATACGTTTTATGACCAATTTATCCAATAAGCAGATGTGAGGCACCGGCAGTGGAAACTCTGACGTCATCAACCAAAATACTTTCAATAATTAATAGTAAAAAAAATACCGAGTTATATGAGAAAATATTGAAATTGGTTTCTTATAATTGACTATTCTGCACAAAAAAAATATAAAAAGGATAGGTATTTTTTTTTAGACAATCCCAATTTTCCGGGATAAAAACTATCCTATGTCCTTTCCCGGGACTCAAACTATCTGTATACCAAATTTCAACTAAATCGGCCCAGCGGTTTAAGCGTGAAAAGGTAACAGACAGACAGACAGACAGAGTTACTTTCGCATTTATAATATTAGTAAGGATTTGTTATTGTTATGTTATAATTGTATTCCAGGCAACGCTGACACGAATATCCTGAACGATATAGCCACGGCGCAGCAGGACCTGGTCTCCGGCAGCGCGCTCAGCTCGCTCTCCAACCTGGTCAACGGCCACGGGGCGCCCAAGGACCAGGTGAGCGCCCGCACGCAACACACACCACACACACACACACACACACCCCACACACACACACCCCACACACACACACACCACACACACACCACACACACACACACCCCACACACACACACCCCACACACGACACACCCCACACACACACCCCACAACACACAACACACCACACAACTCACACACACGACACACCCCACACACCACACACAACACCACACACCACACACACCGCCCCGCACACACCCACAAACCACACAACACACACACGACACACCACACACAACACCACACACCACACACACCGCCCCGCACACACCCACACACCACACAAACCACACAAGACACACCCCACACACCACACACAACACCACACACCACACACACCGTCCCGCACACACCCACACACCACACAAACCACACAACACACACACGACAGCACGACACACCCCACACACTGCACACACACATCAGTAATGGAGAAGTCATAATAAAACATCATAATATTTCATCATTATTTTATTTATTTTCTTCCATGCTGGTGTGGGAGCAAAGAAAAAACATAGAATATACCAGTTGCGTCTCTACCCGCGCAGATGGTAGAAGCCCATCGAGGGAACGGGCGAAATTCTTAGGAATCATGTTATAGGCGATGCGGCTAGCGAGCCGTCACTATTTTGAGTTTGTTTCCACCTATACGCCCACCATGCTAAACGAGGCCTGTAGCTCTTGTTACCTCAGGCTCTGTCTACTCCGTAAGGGATATAGACGTGATTTATATGTGTGTGTGTGCGTGTGTAATGTTGCTCTGAAATGTTTGAGGATGCCCGCTACGATATGTTTGATGGCGATTGTAGGTAAGTAATCATAAACGCCTTCTAAATCTTGTTGTAGTTACCTCTCATTTTGGTAGATGGCACTGTACGTGTCAGAACGTGCTAGCGTTGTGCCCTCTTAGAAAAGTTAAGTAATGTCTTTGTGTCGCATTCATCACGCTTTTTGTAATTATATACGCTTTCTGTAATTATATATATCTACCATATATATATATCTTGGGACATATTAACGAATTTTTGGACGGCGGCTTGTTCAAGCCGTTCCTCATTGAGCACAGATGTACATACTTACATAAATCTTGTCTTGAACCCTTACGGCAGTGGTTCCTAACCTTTTCAATGTCACTAACCCTGTGAACAAGTATGGGAATTGAGTTTACCCCCTAGCTAATTTAAAATAATTAAAACCACACAAATTCGAACGAAAATATGTTTATTATGTAAGAAATTGCACGTTTAGGTAACTAGTAATAGTAAGTAAAGTAATATATAAATCTCGGAGTTAACCGTACTATTATTTTGTTTATTGCTATTTTAATACTATTTCGTGCCATCCCGTGTTACCCCCCTAGAATCTCCGTTTTACTTTTACCCCTGCGGGGGTAATTACCCCCAGGTTAAACCACTGCCTTACGGGGTAGACTAGACAGAGCCTAAGGTAACCAGACCTACAGGGCCTCGTTTAGCAAGATTGTGGGCGTATAGGTTAATGGAATCAAAATAGTGATGGGTCCGCTAGCCGCATCGTCTATGATTATGATTCCTATGATTTTCGCCGGTTCCCTCGATGAGCTTTTACCATCTGCGCGGGAAGAGAAGCAACTGGTACGTTCTATGTTTTTTTCTTTACTCCGAGACCAGCGTGGAAGCAACTTGACGACCTGCTGAAGTATCCTTGAATTAATAATAGCTATGCAGTATTGTCAGAGTCTAGATGTTTCATTGTGCCGGTAGATGGCACTGTACGGGATAGAACGTGCTAACGTTGTGCTATCGTGGGGAACTGATATTATTTCTTCGTTTGCTCTTAACAAATTGAAATTATATCAAATACTCTATTTTTGGATAACGACTATGATAGGTGTCGTTATTTGAGTCGTGAACGTGAATGTGTTATCATCTTTTCTTGCTCGGTGCTCGGGCACCTAGTACAGGGGTCGGCAACCTGCGGCTTTGTGCCCTTTTAGAAAAGTTAAGTAATTTCTTTGTGTCTTGTAACTTAAATATGTATTTATATAATATATAAAAGTTGATAATTTTTAGAGGGAGGCGGCTTGTTCTAGCCGTCCCTCTGTGAGCGTAGATGTATATACATACATAAATCTTGTCTTTATCCCTTACGGGGTAGACAGAGCGTAAGGTAACGAGACCTACAGGGCCTCGTTTAGCAAGATTGTGGGCGTATAGGTTAATGGAATCAAAATAGTGATGGGTCGCTAGCCGCATCGTCTATAATTATGATTCCTATGATTTTCGCCGGTTCCCTCGATGAGCTTTTACCATCTGCGCGGGAAGAGAAGCAACTGGTACGTTCTATGTTTTTTTCTTTACTCCCAGACCAGCATGGAAGTAACTTGACCTGCTGAAGTATCCTGGAAAAAATCTGACCGACCTTGTATTAATAATAGCTATGCAGTATTGTCAGAGTCTAGATGTTGCATTGTACCGGTAGATGGCGTTGTACGGGATAGAACGTGCTAACGTTGTGCTCTCGTGGGGAACTGATATTATTACTTCGTTTGTTCATAGTAAATTGAAATTATATCAAATCAAAAATACTTATTTTTGGATAACGACGATATTAGATGTCGTTTTATAAATCGTGATGATGATGAGGGTTAGGTTCGTAAGGACTAGATTACATAACGACTCTATAAGCAAAACGTCTTAGTTACATAAGATCTTGGTAGCTAAATGTCTAATTGTACAAACGTCTTAATAGTAGAACGCCCGGGTTTAAGATTGGACTTAGTTCTATTACGTCTTGTTTGTATAACGCCTTAATATCAAAATCTTGTAATAGCAAAATGACTAGGTAGGCATATCGTCAAACATTAATAATGTCTAAATGGCATAACGACTAGATGGTTGAATGACAAGAAAAACTCAAACGTAGTTTGTGAAGGAACTCTCTGATAAAGAAACTTCAAAGTCGAGTTGCTGGCCACTTAAAATCATGACGTTTTGCTACCAAGACCATATGCTATCCAGACACTTTTCCTTATGCATCGTTTTACAATCAAGACTTATTAATAACTTGGACGTAAACTCTATTAGTCGTTTTGCAACTTCGGGCGTTATGCTATGGTTGTCGATAGAACAACTAAGACATTCTACTCACTAGGGCATTCTGCAAAAAAGACATTGTGCTTACCAAGACCTTATGCAACTAAGACGTTTTGCTTATAGAGTCGTTATGCAATCTAGTCCTTACGAACCTCTTGTCTTGGTAGCAAAACGTCATGATTGCATACCGGCTAGGTAATATTAGATGAATTTAATCTCTGTAGGGACGACTAGTTATAGTCTAGGTCTCTGACGAAGTCGCCGGCAGAAACTAGTGTTTAAATAATACAATAAGTAAATTATCTTTGATTTTAAGTGGCCAGCAACTCGACTTTGAAGTTTCTTTATCAAAGAGTTCCTTCACAAACTACGTTTGAGTTTTTCTTGTCATTCAACCATCTAGTCGTTATGCCATCTAGACGTTATTAATGTTTGACGATATGCCTACCTAGTCGTTTTGCTATTACAACATTTTGATATTAGGGCGTTATACAAACAAGACGTAATAGAACTAAGTCCAATCTTAAACCCGGGCATTACTATTAAGACGTTTGTACAATTAGACATTTAGCTACCAAGACCTTATGTAACTAAGACGTTTTGCTTATAGAGTCGTTATGCAATCTAGTCCTTACGAACCTAACCCCAGTGTCGTTGTTGCAGGGCTCCCGGCCGGCGGGGCGCAGCTCCCTGCGCGCCGTGCGCGTCAAGCCGGCGCGCGCCGCGCCCGCTGCGCCCGCGCACACACGTAAGCACACTCTATATAGCTCACATAGAACTCGTAAGCGTTGTTGCTAAATTTATTTGTAATATTTTGGTTTTTTTTAACTCAGAATCGTTTACCCTATCGATTCTCATAAAAGAAAAAGTGTATCCCGGACTTTAGTATGGATTTTTATTCCTGTTCGTTCCATGCCACTTGTATTAAAAAAGTGATGAATTGGAATGGACATTTTGGGACACATTTTTTCAGAAGTCTCGCCGAGAAATCACCTTCTCATTCGTATTCTCGATCGTTGTCCGGAATGGACGACAGTACCGCTTTGGTTTTGTGTGCATTAGCATATTATAATATTGTGAATACTAAAATTAGTAATCAAATTAAGATGAAAAGAATAGCCAGATATTTTAACTAGAAAAGGTTTAACGGCAACACACAACCAATGCCACGTCGCACTGAGACCGAACAAGAATGTGATAGCGTTCTCTTTTCCCGCCCGAGGAACCCTTTGAGGCAAAGATACCGACCAGTGTTGCCAGGTCAGTTCTCTTGAAAATTACGTTGTCACCCCTAAAAAGTTCCATTTTTGGCAGAAAAGTTCCGTTTTCATTTAAATCTTGGGGAACGAGCTTTTTTTTTTTTTACCTTATTCATCCTTGAAAATTACATTGTTATCCCTAAAAGTTCTATTCTTCGCAGAAAAGTACCATTTTAATTTAAAACTTGAGGAACAACCTTCTTTTTTTTTTTTTTACCTCATCCATTCAATATTTGTGTTAATAACGATATCCTGTATTTTCAGTGTGGTATTTAAAGTTTTTTTACCGCTGAAAAAGTAACACAAAAGTAACATATTGAATCGTGTAACATGGAGGTAACATGAGAGGGTCAAAAGTAACGTAAAATGTTACTTTTGTAACATTCTGGCAACGCTGATACCGACACCGATCGGGGAACGGGCGAGCGCGAGAACGAGACGGCGAGACAGCGATCACGCTCACGCTTCTCGGGTGTTGTCGGGGGTTCTCGGCGTGAGTTGGGTTCGCTTGTGTGTTAACATGTGTGTGTGTGTGCGCAGCGCCGGCGTGCGCGCCGCGGCCGGGGAGCGCGTCGGCGTCGCCGCCGGCGCCGGTCACCAACTTCGGCATCCACCGCCCGCCCGCCAGCGCCAGCGACGACGAGATCGTCGAGGTGAGCGAGACAACATATATTTATATCCATCTATCCTACTAATATTATAAACTAGCTTATGCCCGCGACTTCGTCCGCGTAGAATCAGCAATTGCCATGTAAAACTCGATCCCGTAGAACTGAATTTATAAATCCTGTTTTTTTCCTTATCCCGTGGGAATTTCCAAAAATCCTGAAATCAGTTTCTTAGTTTTGTAAACACCTACTTTTGTATCAAATTTGAAGAGTCTAGTTATTATAGTTACTGAGATAGCGTCACTCGGAATCGAATATATAATTCCCTATTTCTCCTTATCCCGTGGGAATTTCCATAAATCCTTTCTTAGCGGATGCCTACGTCATAACATCTACCTGCATGCCAAATTTCAGCCCGATCCGTCCAATGGTTTGGGCTGTGCGTTGATAGATCACTATGTCAGTCAGTCAGTCACCTTTGATTTTTATATATATAGATGTGAAAGTTTGTATGTTTGGATGTTTGTTACTCTTTCACGCCAGAACGGTTGGACAGATCTGGATGGAATTTGGAACATAGATAGATTATAGTCCGGAATAACACATAGGCTACTTTTTATCCCGGAAAATTGCGTAATTCCCGCGGGATAGCGATAAACGAATTATATGCAGACGAAGTTGCGGGCAACAGCTAGTAATATATATAACTCAAAGGTGACTGACTGACTAACATAGTGATCTATCAACGCACAGCCCAAACCACTAGACCGATCAGGCTGAAATTTGGCATGCAGGTAGATGTTATGACGTAGGCATCCGCTAAGAAAGGGTTTTGATCAATTCTACACCCAAGGGGATAAAATAGGGGATGAAAGTTTGTATGAAACTGTCAATTTTAAACCGATCGGGCTGAGACTTTGCATCAGACTAGCGGGATAGCGATTAGTGAATTCTGCGCGGACGGAGTCGCGGGCAACAGCTAGTCTATAATATAATCGCGTCTGTATCCCTTACTTGTTAGACAGTGCCTAAGGTAGCAAGACCTAAAGGCCACGTTTAGCTTGCGGCCGTATAGCTGGAAGGGGGAATCAAAATAGTGATGGATTGCTAGCCGCATCGTCTATAACGTGGTTCCTAAGATTCTTTGGATTATTTTTGAAATTTGCGTTGCGACCTAATTGCGAAATTAATCTATTTTGTTACAACCCTAATAAAACTTTTTCAAATTATTGCCAAGGTCTTACCCCTTATTCATAAACGCTCTGTAGGCTTCTGCTAACTTAGCAATCGTTTGTCCTTATCTGTCACTTTGACATTTACCTTTCACAGATAAAGACAAACGATTGCTAAGTTAGCAGAAGCTTATAGAGCGTTTATGAACAAGGGGATTATACTCTGCAAACCAAATTTGGCAAGATGAGTTGAGTACACTCCAGAACGCAGCAAACAAACTGACATTGGCATTAATAATATTAGTTAAGATTACACGTAGACTAATTAATTTGTTCGTCCACAGGTGCCGTACAAACCCAAAACCCCAGAGATTATAGACTTGGACGAATACCCGGAAAGTCCGCAAGCGGTCAAGAAGAAAAAACTGGACATCCTGAAGGAGCGCGGCCTCGAGGTCACCGCCATCCCCCCCGCGGCCTGGCCCGCGCCCCCCCTGGCGCCCCCCCTGCTGCTCCCCGCCGTCCAGCACCAGATCATGACGCAAGCCCAAATATTCCAAATGTACAACATTATCCCCCCCAATTTCTCCAACGGGATACAACCCCCCAAGGTGATCCAGGCGACCAGCGCGTTCGGGTCCTCAGGCCCCGAGAGGACGGTCTACGGGAACCCCAAAGACCCCTTCATGCCTCCCCCCCACGTCATGATGGGGACCCCGGTCAAGCCGCAGCGGAGCGTGCAGACCTCCACCCCCCCTCAAGACATACTAGACTTGACGTGTAAGAGCCAATCCCCCCCCAGTCAGAAGCCCGCAGTCGAAATAGTCAGAATCCCCACCGTACCGTCTCCCTCTAAACTCGCGTCGGCGCAGAATCTAAGTAAAAACTATACTCTAGTTGACGGCAAAGCTGTAGTAGGTTCAAATCTAGAAATAACATTAGTTAATCCCAAATCGATGACGCCTACCAAATCTAAAATACCGCAGAAGAGATCGTCCAACGGCAAATTCGTGTCGGCGAAGACCCCCACCCCGCCTAAAGATTACCCCAAATTTACTTCCAAAAAAGCACCTATTGTAGTACCTAATTATCACGTTAACCCGAGAGACGACGTCTCCCCCACCAGTTCCACGGGGTCCAGGGATTCCCAGACGAATTTACAGAACAACATGCTGCAGAACGCTATCAAAAGTCAGGGGCAGAGCCAGAACAGCTTGCAGCATATGATGGATATGCAGAAGAACGTTTCTGGCATGCAGTTCATGGATCCTATGTACATGAGCGCGCTGTACAGCAGCCTGGCTGGCTCCATGGACCAAAGGCAGCTGGCTATGTACAGGGATTTTATGGCGAGCCAGTTCAGAGGCTACTCTGGGCTGCTGGGGGTCACGCCGACAACGAAGAATTGAGTCTAGTCTGAATGTGATAGGGTAAGGCCTGGCAGGTGTCGTGTGCCACTTTAAGTTGATTCGTTTTTTTTTGTTAATCGAAACAAGTTTTTATCTCGCATGTCTGATGCTCTGTAGTTTGGAAGTCGTAGGAAATGATCAGCGTTATTATTATTACACGGTTTAATAGTACATTATTGCAGAGGCCTGGAAAGAAGGGCTTGCAGGCTGGGTATGGATAGGAATGCGAGGCCAGTGGCGGACTAACCCCGTCAGAGGCCCGGGGCGACAAAACTAAATGAGGCCCCCCAACTTAAAAAAATATGTAGTTTTGTCCGTACACAGAGATGGGAATCCCTCCCTCAGCGTATTGGACGCGTTCAGCAAAGTTAAAAGAACATTAGTACTGCGTAAAAATGCTAGATGGCTGTAGTGTTTTGATCTTGATGCCATTATGTAGGTACTAACTACTGAGCACATTTTTAAAGTCTTGTTTAGGATTTGATCAGGAGAACGCGGAGGCATTTGGGGCCCCCCAAAGACCGGGGGCCCGGGGCGGGCCGCCCCTTCCGCCCCCCTGTTAGTCCGCCACTGTGCGAGGCTGGCGAGTTCTTTCACGCCGAGGCTTGTATAGTGCTTTTTCTCAAACATGCACTGAAATAAATAACAATTTCTAGAAATCATTTTTTTTATTCGTAAGACAACTAAAATTGTGCCAGACTTAAATTATAACTAGGTACCATCACATAGTCAAGGAAACCGATCACGTTCCAGCTTTGTGCTACTAATGTTATGTTGACATCCTATTCGCAGAGTGCAAAGCGGGTGGAGGGGGTAGCCTAAACGATCACAGCGCTCGCTACGGCTAAAATTGACTATTTTGTCGCTGACTTGAGCTGTCAAATCCATATTGCAGTAAACATTTTCTAATCGTTTTTGAGATAAAATATGGTCCTGGTAAGATATGTTGTTGTGAATTGTAATAACACCAAGAAGAATAGCGACTGTAAATTTTACCAATTTCTAAGACCATGGTGGAAAAGAGACCAAAGAAATAAGTGGATATTAGCCGTAAGAAAAAAAAAGTAAGTTACCTAACCTCTAAAATTTGACTGAAAACAACAATTTTAATATTATTGGCAATAATGTTACCATTACCATTGTCCAAAATTGTGTAATATAGTAAAATAACACAAGATTTCATTAATATATTTCACAATATTTACTTACTTCTTGTTTGACAGCGGTGACAATATTGTCCATAATGGCCGCCTGTACGTGGCGCTGTCGTCGCGCACGGTCCCAATACATCTACCAAACAAATAATAGTATTACAGTACAAAAATCTATAAATCTATAGGTATCCGTCCGAGGGGAAGAGCAGTGATTGGCCCCGTGCACCCTGGGCATCGGTTAATGATTTCCTCGCAGATTCTAAGGGATATCATTATAGAGCCCGACAGGGAGGGGATTTTGACCGTGTTCTACCGCACAACGTTGCCGACATTTTTGTCACAAGATTTTTGAATACTGTATTTATTACTTTGACATTGGCGAAATCATAGCATCGATGGGGCCATATTGAAAAAGAAGAAGAAATCTATAGGTACATTAAATCATACATGAAAGTACAGATTTTACCTAGTACCACAGACAAGGAAGTACTAACATAAATCACGTCTTTATCCTTAACGGGGTAGACAGAATCTATTTATAATTGCTTGAAATAATGCTGGTCATTTCCTCACTGCTTCTGAACCCATCTTAGAGTACTTATGATATGTGTTTAGATAAAGTAATGTATGCTACTGTACATAATTAGGCGTTAAAACCCTAGTGTTTTAATGACTCTCATTATGTAACGGTTGCATAATATACTATTGTGGGTGTCACAGGGTGTTGCGATTTTAATATGATGATTTTTGTACTGTCATAGGGACTTGTCGTTTATCGACTTCCGATTTTCATATTATATCGATACATCGCTGAACCCAACATAGTAAGTGGGTGACAGACGGGCGAGTAAGTTCGCGTACTTACGGCTAGACGACTTTACTCGCCTTACTAGACTGACACAGGCGAGTGAAGTCGTCTAGCCGTAAGTATGCGAACTTAGACTGACGCAGGCGAGTGAAGTCGTCTAGCCGTAAGTACGCCTAATTAGACTGACGCAGGCGAGTGAAGTCGTCTAGCCGTAAGTATGCGAACTTAGACTGACGCAGGCGAGTGAAGTCGTCTAGCCGTAAGTACGCCTACTTAGACTGACGCAGGCGAGTGAAGTCGTCTAGCCGTAAGTACGCGTACTTAGTCTGACACAGGCGAGTGAAGTCGTCTAGCCGCAAGTACGCATACTTACTGTCTCCCGCTTAATGAACATTGAAAGTAAGAAGTAGAATTTGGTGAAATTGACACTAACATTTGAAATACTAGACTTATGTTAAAATAATTCTATGCCAATTAATGTTGACTGATTGACACAATTCCTGACTTTTTATGGTTTGAAACACTATAGTGTGTATCCAGGACGTGCAGTGAACGGCCGGATAGGCATAGGCAGCCTACCTTTCACTGCACGCCACTGAGTGCCATGCTTTGTGGCATGCGGCATGGTCGTGCCGCACGGGCCTTTAGGCTAGTACCACTGGGTCGCCAGTGCTGATCTCTGGAAAGCGGCTGGACGCGTTTTGATGAAACCGGGCACCGGGGCACATTTAATTGACACTCAGAGACGGGATAAACGTCAATTAAATATTAGTATTATTAGGATGTTTCACAAAGGGCGTCCTGTTCGCTGTTTTAACGAAAAAGTGGGAACAATTTTGATTTTTTCGTTTTTTGGGCGTCACTTGTAAATATTGTAAAGGCGTCGGCTGCGGCGGCTGAGCCTTGATGAATGCAGGGTGCTCCAAAACTGACTCGTTTGGTATACAGTGTGTTTAAAAGTTACACCGACAAGTTTAAGACCTACGTGTATTTAATTTATTAATTATATTTTCTTTAGAATTCTTAAAAAAAACTTACCCATTTTGAGGTTGGGTCAGTTTTCGGAACACCCTGTAGATGAAGCTCAAAAGCTTAAAGCTCAGCCAGCCGGTTAAAGCTGCGTCTGATAGTAATGCTTGTTACAAAGCTCTATTGGCTCGCTTAAGACTGTAGTCGATTATTTCTTATTCTGTTATTTAAACTCGCACCGGGCCGTAATTACCAATTTACCGCCCGCTACGCGAGTCGTGTGTCAAATTGTGACACGAGCGGTGATAAATGACTCAGGTCGCATGTTTACCGCCCTCGCCTTTGACTCGTGCGATTCATTTTACCCTCGTTTATTGGAATTTAACAGAGATTGGTGAAACTGGGGTCCCGATTTTTGAAAGCACATGTGTGAAAATACCACACGAAAGTGGTGAAAAATTGAGCTGAATTTGAAATACGAGTAGCTTAGAAGATACTTACGGCTCTCATTAATCTTGTGAACTAGTCAAAACTTTGATTAGAGCTGTAGTTTTGGAGATATAAGCTGATTTATAACACTTCCCGCTGGGGTCTTCCCATCGAGTTACGACCTGGGTGCCTTTAAGGGGCGAGTGTACAATCTGCAGGGCCGACAACGCACTGGCATCGCGTAAAGCGCTGCGGGTGTCTATGGACAGTGGTGATCATTTACCATCAGGTGACCCACTAGTTCGTTTGTCTGGCCTCTCTAACATAAAAAAATAAAAAATAATAAAAAAATGTGCTTTCAAAAATCGGGCCTCTGACCAGTTTTTATTGTTGTCTATGGATGTTTAGTCTATGGTTTTGAGCGAGTCGGGACGCTTGTGCTAGCAGGTCATAGATTCCATTTTCTTAAGTGTTAATAGATTAATGTTTTGAATTTGCGATGTAAATATTTGTGAAGTTGATTTGTGGAAACGTAAAAGTTAAATATTGAAAATTACTTTATTTGTTTTATTTTCCCTTTTCCATTGACGTGCAATGAACAACTAGACTTTTTCTAGGAAGGTATTCAACATGAAACTACCGTGAGACTCGATCATAATTACACATAAACGGATAACTCACTTATAAAAAGTCGAGTGATGCTTGACATGTTTCGGACTATTTCGTAGTCCTTTTTCCAAGAGCGCTCGCCCCGGCGGCAGCGACACAAACACACTGTTTCGGACTACGAAATAGTCCGAAACATGTCGAGCATCACTCGACTTTTTATACATGAGTTATACGAAGTTTCTAAAATAAGTACTATCGCTCTTACACCAGCGTAATAAGCTAATAAGGTCGTGGGACATATTTTTGCACTTCTCTACATCAAGTTTCTAATGATGTCTTACGCCACCAACAGATGGCGCTGTACGGGATGTCAGATGGGTAACGTTGTGTCTTCCAAAAGTTTGTATGTATGGGTTATGGACGATGTGCTCTTTGCTCATTGTTAGAAGTTCCGTTAGGGTTACGTCGTCGTGACTCACGGAAGAATTTGTATGGAAGAAAGCGTGGGATATTCCTTTTAGAATATTCCCTATTTTTGGAAACGACGCATTCCTTATTGAAAGTGTCGTTCTAGTGTAGCACGTGCCAGACGGATAGTATAGTATAGACTACAGGCCCACGTACTAAAAATGTGGGTGATATGAACCACCAAAAGAAAAGAAAATATCGACTTTGTGGCGCACCATTTTTTTACGGCACTGCGCGCTTTCTTATTATTTTTCATGGATCTATCGATGGTAAAAATGCCGTACAAAATCATATGACCAAAATGTACTCACTCTACCTGCACTTTTGAATTCTCACTAGCACCCAGTTGGACAGCTTACAAGTGACGGCATAGTGCTGAATCTTATTATTTTATGCTCTTATATCGTCCTATATTACGTCACCTGGTGGTTCATATGACCCACATTTTTTGTACGTGGGCCTGTAGTCTAGTAGTCTTACTCAAAATCTAAAACAAATTGCAAAACGATTTGATTTTTGAAAGTTACCAGCCTTTGGGTTTGATAAATACAGGGTGTTTGGTAGCTACATACAAATACAAAGCTTTAAGGGGATGATAGCCGAGGTATTTTTGAACATTTTTAGCCATATATGTCTTAGCCGAAATTTGTTTTTTTTTTAAATTGAAGACTTAGAAATTTTAGGAAAATACCCAGAATTTTATAGTCACCAGTCAATGCCTGGGGCGGTAAGTAGCAATTTACCGGTCGCTGCGCGAGCGGAAATTTCCACTTCCTGAACAGAGGCAGATGATAAATTGTGTACACACCTCGGGCGGTGATAAAGAAAGCCTCAGGTCGCATGTTTATCGCCCTCGCCTTAACCTTTTCGCCGCCACGTCAAATACAAGAGACGTCACCCATACGCTAGACTTCTTTATTGCGATGCCTTAAGTTGAACCTAAACTCAATTGAGCGAAGGTTGCTTTTGCATTGGAGCAATGGACGTATATATGGGCGCCATCTATTAAACCATTTTTTAACTAATTGCCTTCTCCCTAGTTGTAGTATTTTTCCACTATAAGAAAAATGGCGCTGGCGTCTATCGCAGTACAAACTTAACTTAACTTATTTACTATATTTTATTAATATTGACAGTATTTGAAATTCTATAGCTTGCTTTAATTTTATTTTATTTAATGGAAGATGTTTCAATAGTTTATTAGCGTATTTATGCATTAAATACATTAAAAGTTAATGGCTAAACCGGAAACGCCTCATGGCTATGATAGCGGAAGTTGACAATTAAAGTTACTTAATTCTCCTTTTGTAATGAAAACTTGCTAAAATCATGTAATAAATCCTGCAGTTTGATCTAATAAATTAATTCTATAAATATAACAAATTTGAATTAAACAACACTTGTAATTAGTTGATTTTAAGTATTTCAAAACAATCTATTGACTTGGATTCGGCTCTCCGCCAATCAGAGGTAGGTATCGAGATGGCGGGAAACGTGTTGTGATTGTTTATTGTTTTTCGGGACGGCCGCCATTATTCTCGCTTCTAAAGAAAATCTGATTTGCGTGTACTGTGATACTTGTGGCAGTGTTTGTTTATTTCGGTGATGTCTGAGCCTCCGGATGGCTCCGCGCCGACATATACATAGGTCGTTGGCGTTGAACCTGCGGTGCTGATATATGTCGGTGGCGTCGAAAAGGTTAAAGGTCTTCGCACATTAGACCAACTCCACGCCAATCCGACACCAACTCAACTCACACTCTCGATGAGTAGTCAACTAGTTGATCCACCCAATGGTGACTAGTGGGCAATGCGTTGTCAACGAGTGGACAACGCGGTGTCAACGAGTGGACGAACGCAGTCAACGAACAGTCAACGCAGTCAACGAACGCATAGTCGTTGCGTGGACGACGTGTGGTCATTGCGTGACAAACGTGTCGGGGTTGACCTTTAGTGTACGATGCGTAGGCCACTCGTTGTACACTACTTTATAATCATTTTTTGAAATTAAACCTAGAACATATGACACAGGGCTTAAATTTCAATGTCTAACATAGAGTCGAGTCGCCGTGTTGAGTTGTTTTAATGTGCGAAGACCTTAACTCGTGCGACAGGTTCCTGCGATCAAGACATTCTGTGTTTCACCACCCTCAGCGTGTTGCAAGTACTGATGACAGTGGCGTAGCTACCTAGGGGCTAGGCGGGGTAGTGCCCTGGGGCCCTCAAGCTCAGAGCGAGCGGAGGCCAGACTACCCGCTTTTAGCGCTATTTTCAGGGCTCCGTAAAAATTATAAATATTAAATTTCTAAATGTCGGTGAAAATTAGAACACAGAAAAATCCGAAAAGTAAAGCTATGGCCGGGAATCGAACCCGGATCCTCGTCATTCCGTGACGCGTACTATACCCCTACACCACCCATAGCCAGGTGGGTAGTCTCCGAATTTTTCTACCTGTTACTAACTGTCACGTGACCTATGTTACTGTGCGATTTTTGTCGCTAAGCGTTATCTGTTTGAATGATGTGTCTGTACGACACAATTACAAACTCCCGTGGAACATCTGCTCACCAGGGACGAGAGACGGCGCTGTTTTTCAAATGATAAGTACTATCAAATGAATCAAGAATTTTTATTTCTTGATTTTTATTTTTACTTTTTCCGTTTTATCGTTGGAAATTAAATTTCTAAATGTCGGTTAAAAAAACCAAACCCCTGTTGGCAACACCAACCACAGTGTATATTTGCATTCATTCATTCATTTCCGTGACCGAATTAATTATAATAAAAACTTCACTCTTTCAACTGCAATGGCTGCGTTTACTTGCTCCAAATATAAATCCCGTCTTTGTTCCACCTAATTAATTAAACTGAACTAGCGCAACAGTCTACTCGCCTACACCCCTACTTTTTTTTTTATTGTTTATAACTTTTGCAATTTTCATCGGCCCCTTTTGGAACTTTTTCTTAAACTTTCTACATAATATTCCGAATCGAATGACACCTTGATCGTAATTTTCGGAGACTACTAAAATTTAACCTAAAAAGGTACATGTTGACCAGACTATACGCTGAGGAACGATACACAGATAAAATATACTACATAATCCATAAACTTTTACGTAAACAAAGCAATAAATAGATAGAACCCGACTTGTGTGTAACTTAAAAAAAAACATAAATTAATTAAATAGTTTACAATAAACAAAAAATAAAAAGGAGAGAATACTAAATTGTTCAAAAACAACAAACAGAAAGTGATGAAAAATTGTGCTGCATTTAAAATACGAGTAGCATAGAAGATACTTACGGCTCTCATTAATCTTGTGAACTAGTCAAAACTTTGATTAGAGCTGTCGTTTTGGAGATTTAAGCTGATTTATACCACTTTCGAGTGTGCTTTCAAAAATCGGGCCCCTGTAGTGGTATAGCTCCGTTGTTTCCCGGTAGATGGCGCTTTGCCTAGAAGAAACACGCAAGCGTTTTCTCTATAGAAAAAATATAAGTGTGCTTCGTACTTAAACATGAAGTAATGGAAAAAAATGTTTTTCTTATTTTTGGCGACGCTGTTTATATTAAGCTAAACATCGTTCGATATTTCCTTTCCTTGACATGTTAAAATCTGTTTGCAGATTACTCCGTCGCTTAATATAAAATTAACCAGGTTATTAACTTAAGTACACAAACCATCATACTTAAATCAGGCCCGGGCAGTTGGGACCGTGGGGCCCGGCGCGCGAGTTCTCTCCAGGGAAATATCAGCGCGCTTGGCAGCGGCCCCTGGTGACCAGCGGGCTGGCAGCTCTCTTGGGCAAAGAATCAGCCTCGCGATGCAACGCGGCAATGCCGCCAGCCTCCTGGGCACAACGAGCAGCGACAGTGCCCTGGGAGGGGTGTTTTATTTGTAGTTTAAGTTAGACTAAGTTACAAAATACTAAAGTCATAATAAAACATCATAATATTATTTTTTTTCTTCCATGCTGGTGTGGGAGCAAAAAAAACATAGAATATACCAGTTGCTTGTCACCCGCGCAGATGGCAAAAGCCCATCGAGGGAATGGGTGAAAATCATAGGAATCATGGTATAGGCGATAAGGCTAGCAACCCATCAATCACTATTTTGATTTCCCTTTCCAGCTGTACGCCCTTAATCATGCTAAACGTAGCCTTAAGGTTTGGTTACTTTAAGCTCTGTCTACTCCGTAAGGGATAAAGACGTGAAATATGTGTGATAAGATTCTTTCTTAATCCTTTTATCCTAACTAATCCGTCTAAAACCAACTATTATGACGTTTTTCAAAATGAAAACGCCGCTCAAAAATTGTTTCATACATATACAATGTACGACGACGTCTTCTAGAGATATAGTAGTGATAAAAATTTTGTACGAAGTATTTTAATTAGTATTTATTCTATGGTCACAACGCTTGCATGTTTCTGCTATGAATAGCGCCATCTACCGAGGAATAGTGGAACTATACCACAATGAGACAAAATAGCTAATTAATATTACAGCTTTATTAGCAACTATTGTGCAAGATCATAGCGTTTCACGGGTGTCGGGATAGCTTCTAAGAAGCCAAATGCAACAGTGATTTGTCACGTGTTTCAAGATTTAAAAAAAAAAGGTTAGATGAAATGAAATGAAATAATTTATTTTGCTAGAGACATGGTTAAAAAGTGATCTAGTATTTAGTGCTGATGTCCGGCGACACGTCTAACCAAATAAATGTTTATATCTACTGAATTACCCCACAACAGTTACAATATTCTTAGCATAGAACCAACATAACCATGATAGGCTTTTAGGGCTGTTTGTTCGTCCGCAATTTTCGTATGTTAATCAAATCCAAAAATGGGTGGTAGCAGGCCTGTGTACACAATTTAACGATTTTAACGCCTCGATCCCAAAGCCCGCCGAAATGGGGTGAAGAAGCAGGCAGTGGTATTTCCCCACGGACCTGCTTAGGTGTCTAAGTGGGCGGAGAGGTGTACTCCGACGTGGCGCGTCCCTGGGTGGTGGATAAGGGAACGCCTGCCTCACGGCAGGTAGGGGCCCGCAAGGGTCTCGCGAACCAAACACCAGGGGTTGGGGGGTTTCGAGGGATGGGGCTCACCTGTCGCAAGTCATGTGCCCGACTTGCGGGGGGTGCTTGGGCACCCTGAGTGCTGCTCCCAGTATCCTTCTGGCCTCTAGGGGCATAGCAGAGGGTACTTGGGATGTGGCGGCGCTTCGGCGGGGCCTTCGGGCGTTGTGAGGGGCCTTCGGGCATTAGAGGTTCAGGGTGCGCGGAAGCTGATGGGGTTAGCTCTGCAGCTGCCTACATTTTGGTTAGGAGGCAGGACTTTGTAGTCACTCGCTGAATTCATACGGACCCTCGGTGCGCGAGTCCGACTCGCACTTGGCCGGCTCTTTTGTTGTCCACTGAGTCTCTGCTGTCGATTTAGAGCTACCACCTATAGTTTACTTAATAGAAACTACTCATTAGCTATTTTTAACTCTGTAGTGGTGTAGATCCGTTGTTTCCCGTTAGATGGCGCTTTACTGAGAAGAAACATGCAAGCGTTATTTCTATATAATAAGTACAAAGCGTGCTTCGCATAAGGCAATCGATGTGACTGTTTTCTTTAAAATTTTTGTCGACGTTGTTATTTGAAAACATCGTTCATTGTTTCCCCTGCTTCCCTGCTTGAAATCTTTGCATTATAAAATCTTTTATCCAGGTAGCATTTTTATTAAATGAACTAGCTGTTGCCCGCGACTTCGTCCGCGTGTGTTTTTGTGATACTTACGGCTTTTCTCGATATCAAAATTATTATTATTATGACTATTAACTTCGTCACGTGAACCACTGAAAGTGTGTACGAAACTATACTTTTAGAATTACGTCATGAAAATAATAATTTGTGACACGGAATCTTGAAAAAAAAAAACAGGTGTGAACTGGTTAATGACTCATCACATTTATTTATACCTTATTTTACAAAATAGTTTAGTTTATAGTTTTGTTTATAGTTTCTTTATTCAAAAAAAGCTAAGTACAGTTTTAGTTACCTACATCACTATTAATTTCGCCGAACTATGACGCTTATTGGCGAATACTGCGCTCACTTTAACGATATTTGTACCCTGATTAATTTAAAAAAATAAATATATTCTAATCAAATAATAGGTACATAAGTGTTTACCTGTTTTTACCTTACGACTAACAATTCATTTACTAATCCGTTTTAATTAATATTTTGCGACTCAATTTTTTCTAGCAGAAGTTTTTTTATTTATTTTCTTGGTTTAAGTAGGTAGCTACAGATTATTAACACTTATTATCTTTATCTACAAATTAATTACCTACAGAGGCCTTACCATGACGTCGTAATGCGATTCAGTAAAGGTTCGCTCGCTGTCAGATTCATACTAAAAGCACAAACTTTTTTCACAATAAAATTCTGACATGTTCGTAGCGCAGACGTAAACGCGCCTTTTGATTTTGATTTTTTTAGGCAAAGATATTAAGAGCATACAGCCAAGCGTTTCACGCCGCCCTCATAATATATCAGGTTTTCAAATAAGAGTGCGTTCAAAAACCGAACGCGTTGTGAATAATAACACATAAATAAAAACAAAGTAACGGTATTGCATATTGAACTTTAGGTGTTAGGTAAAGAACACAATTTAAGACGCCAATTTAGGTTGATTTAGGTTTGACGAAAATGTCTTCGTTGAAAAATACCTGTACAGCATGTAATTATTTTATTAATGTTTTTTTACAATTGACACAGTTTTCCAGCATTATGTCTTATGTACATTCGTATCTATCTATTTTCTCCGTAGTATTATTTTGTTTGTAATTATTACCAACTACTTATACCGAGGAAAGCTGATTTTCTTGAGTTCCGCTGTTTTGTGCGTAATCACCCCAAAAATTAAATTTCAAGAAAACTGAGAAATCATATTTACCTGTATTAAATTGGAAGTATTATTTAGCAATTTTAAAAGGTTACACTCCATTGGTTTTTATTGTATAGGTGTATGAAGTTAATTAATTTTAAACACAAACCCCTCTTTTTTGCGCCTCTGGGTGAGATTAAAAAAAAATGCTAAAACAGGTATTTCCTTATTTTTATTACTAAGTATTTATTCTGAGTTTCATGATTCTAGAACAATCTAATTTTATTTTTTCATACAAACTTTAACCCCCCTTTTCACCCCCTTTTTCCAAAACATTCCAAAATTTCTGTAGCCTATATCCTATTCTGAATTTATTGAAATCGATTTGCGAACATTTCAACAATATCCGTTCAGTAGTTTTTACGTGATGCTCAGTCAAACAAACAAACAAACAAACAAAAATTTTAAAAATTGTTTTAATATGTTCAGTTACCGATTTTAAGTCACCCTGGTCGGTTTTTTTTTTTTAATCTTCAATGTACAGATTTTTTGGTCTCAACGATTTTATTATATGTATAGATTAGTAGGATGTTTAATGTAACCGCGGCATTATAAAGTGTCAGTACTAAGCTGCATAAGTTATTATATTTTTTAGCTATCCCACGGGAACTCTTTCATTTTCCGAGATTAAAAGCATCATAAATATTGACCAGGGATATGAGGTACCACCACGCATAATTCCATTTAACACAGACATAGGTAAATGAACACGTCCATACATACATACATACAGACAGACAGACAAAAAATAAAAATATACTTTTTTGTGTTTTATTACTCTTCCCTAATCGTTAGCACTCTATTTTTGATGAATTTATTTAATGTACAGACACGAACTGTCTACTGACTTATTATATGTATAGACTAGCCACTGCCCGCGACTTTGTAAGCGCAGAATTAAACATAGCGTATGACACAAATATGGGGCCCGATTTTTGAAAGCACTTGTGTGAAAATACCACACGAAAGCGGTGAAAAATTGTGCTGAATCTGAAATACGTGAAGCTTAGAAGACAATCACAGCTCTCATTAATCTTGTGAACTAGTCAAAACTTTGATTAGAGCTGTAGTTTCGGAGATATAAGCTGATTTATACCACTTTCGAGTGTGCTTTCAAAAATCGGGCCCCTGTAGTGGTATAGCTCCGTTGTTTCCCGGTAGATGGCGCTTTGCCTAGAAGAAACACGCAAGCGTTTTTTCTATCGAAAAAGTACAAAGTGTGCTTCGTACATGATAGTAAAGCAACAACATCTGTGATCTTAGCATATGTAATATGTAGATTGTAATAGTGGTGGGCGTTGTATGAACGAACCGTTTACATAAACTGTTTTTCGTACGTGAACGATTCAACTAGTTTATAGTTCACAGATAAACTAGTTTATTCGTCGACTGGTTACGAGTCGCGAGTCGAATCCGTTGCGTCGCGTCGTGTCGCGAGCGTCTGGCCGATACCGACCGAGTGAACCCGAACATTGCCGACGCGAGCGAGTCAAATTGGTAAACGAGACATTCGTTCGTTCACGTTCACTAATCGTTTATGTGATGAAGTAGTCTTTTCGACGACGACGTAAACTAGTCGAAAATTAGACTGTTTTTTAAACTAGTTTATCGTCGACGGTAAACGGTCTCGTTCCGTCGACTGTAAAATCGTCGACGACCCACCACTAGATTGTAAGTGTTACTCTTGCTTAATCGCTCATATATATAATAAGTAGGTCGGAAATTTATTTTCTTTCCTAAATTTTTGTCGACGCTGTTTATATTAAACATCGTCCAATGTTGCCTCAGCTGGCTTTGCTTGACATATTGAAATCTACCTGCAGATTACTTCGTCGCCTTCGCACGACTATTGTCCAAAACTAAATATGTCCAATTAGAGATTTGACCAATGATGAAGTTGCCCAACTATATAAATGTCCATTTAGACATTTGGCCAATGATAAAAGTGCCCAACTGTACATAATGTCCAATTAACTAATTGACCAATGATAAAATTGCACAAACTTAATTAATAATCACAAGTAATAATTTACCCAAACATAAAAATGTCCAATGATAAATATAGCCAATGATAAAATTGCCCAAACTTAACAATTACCAGTAATTATGCCCCGACCGTAGAAATATCCAGTCTACACTAACAACATAAAGAGGAAAGATATTTGTATTCTTGTATGTTTGTAACGATAAACTCAAAAACTACTGGACCGATTTTGGAAATTCTTTCACAAGTAGAAAGCTATATTATTCTTGAGTGACATAGGCTGTTTTTAATTACGTGTCGCGAGTGATAAATATGCCTAAAAATACGAAACAAAAAATGTAGCAAGCCCTTAAAGGGATAAGTCCGCCTTTGTGCATGTATCTCAGTGTTTGTCAATTGTATTTGTCTTGTTTATTTTGCACAATAAAGAGTTTACATATATTATGTATATTTAATGAAATCGAGTCCTTGATATTAAGACATAATTTATTCATTCAAGTGACAATGACATGACAAACAAAAACCTGGCATAGACACGACACCTCCGCCGCAAATCTTCAGCTTCTCATCAGGTCCCCCTCCGTAATTGTGGTGCATAACATTTGGTCCAAGTGGCGTTTGCATAATTCGCCTGCATCGGTTCTTATCTCGTAATGCAGTCTCCCTAAGACCTTAGTGACTGTCCCGAACTCCCATTTCACATTTCGATTAATGTAGCTACGTACCTGAACTCTTTGTCCGACAGCAAATGTTCGGGTTACCGGACTCACAGAGCTACGTATCTCGTCTCTGGGTTCCTGGATCTTAAATTTTACGCTCAGGCTGTTCCTTATGGTCCTGCCAAACATCATCTCGTACGGACTTCGGCCCGTGGCCGTGCTTGGCGTCCTTCGTAACTGTTGTTTTATCCCTAATAGCTTGTCCGGCATGCTGCCTGTTTCTGTGCTGATACCCTGTAGAGCCTTCTTGATAACCTGGACATATCTTTCTGCTTGTCCATTAGTAGCAGGGTGATACGGAGCTGATGTTTTGTGTACTACTCCGTTCAGCTTAAGATACGATTCGAATTCATTTGATATGAATTGCCTGGTATTATCCGACACTAAGGTGAAGGGAAAACCAAATGTCCCGAAGAGTTCCTTTAATTCAATGGTCAGCAACAGGCGGACCGCGGTCCGTTTGCGGACCGCGAAAGGTCGAATCTCGGACCGCGAAATATTGTAATGTATTTTATACCAAGTATCAATTAATACATAGATAGGCGTATACCTTTATTAATTAAAATAATGTTTTTTTCTGGACCTCGTTAAATTTTTCCTACAGTATCCTGACCCCACCTAAAACTACTTGCCGACCCCTGCGTTTAATTGTTTGATGCACCATGCACTTGTCGTGGTTGTAGTTGGTATTATCTCGACCCATTTAGTAAATGCATCGACTATTATAAACAGGGAATGGCCCTTTATTGGCCCTGCGAAGTCGATGTGTATCCTCTGCCAAGCCCCCGTGGGCAGTTCCCAGTGGTGTAGCGTCACGGGTGCCGGTTGGTTAAGTTGTAGGCGACATGTTCGGCAATTCCGAACTAAGTCTAAATGAATAAATTATGTCTTAATATCCCATCCCCGTCGCCATTATTATGTATATTTAATGAAATCGAGTCCTTGATATTAAGACATAATTTATTCATTCAAGTGACAATCTCATGACAAACAAAAACCAGGGGCCTGATTTTTGGAAAGCACATGTGTGAAAACACCACTCGAAAGTGGTGAAAAATTGTGCTGAATTTGAGATACGAGTAGCTTAGAAAATACTTAGGGCTCTCATTAATCTTGTGACCTAGTCAAAAATTTGATTAGAGCTGTAGTTTTGAAGATATAAACAGATTTATACCACTTTCGAGTGGTATTTTCATACATGTGCTTTCCAAAAATCAGGCCCCTGGCATAGACACGACAACATACATACTTGCTATGGGTGGTGTGGGGTATAGCACGCGTCACGGAATGACGAGGATCCGGGTTCGATTCCCGGCCGTAGCTTTACTTTTCGGATTTTTCTGTGTTCTAATTTTCATTGACATTTAGAAATTTAATTCATTCATTCACATTCATTCACAAATCACGTCATCAATCATTCAGAAATTTAAAAAGCATAGAATTTACCAGTTGCTTCTCTTCCCGCGCTGATGGTAAAAGCCCACCGAGGGAGCGAAAGTCTTAGGAATCATGTTATAGGCAGTGGCGTAGCTACCTAGGGAGTAGGCGGGGCAGTTCCCCGGGGCCCTCAAACTCAGAGGGCCCTCGAATCCTTAACAGAAAATCTCGATCGAACTATTATCATTAAAACGGAACCAGTTTAGATAGCAGTGGGGCCCTATTTTTTTATTTGCACCAGGGCCCTTGGTTACCTAGCTACGCCACTGGTTATAGGCGATGCGGCTAGCAACCCATCACTATTTTGATTCAGCTTTCCACCTATACGCCCAGAATCATGCTAAACGTGGCCTTTAGGTCGTTACCTTAGGCTCTGTCAACCCCTTAAGGGATAGAGACGTAAGACCAATAAGGTTTTCATTAAAACTGTTTGTAGACTTATAAGGCGAAAATTAAATTGCATTATAAAACATCGATATCGAAAAGGTCGATAAAAAAAACGTTCACGCTCTAATGAGAAATAATTTCTGACAGACAAGATATGAAGATAACGGGGTCTGACAATGACTTGCGTTCGATCAGGGGCCCGATTTTTGAAAGCACATGTGTGAAAATACTACTCGAAAGTGGTATAAATCTGTTTACATCTTCAAAACTACAGATCTAATCAAATTTTTGACTAGTTCACAAGATCATTGAGAGCCGTAAGTATCTTAAGCTACTCGTATTTAAAATTCAGCACAATATTTCACCACTTTCGAGTGGTATTTCCATGCACGTGTTTTCAAAAATCGTCCTCCTGGTTTTTTGACATTTAGTAAAGTCTATCATAACATAAAGCGTTTGTAATGATCTTTTACTACATATATTCGATAAACACGCTCCTGAAAAAACAATTGTGGTGAAGGAGGCACTCAAACCATGGTTGACAAACAATGTGAAGCTTATGATGCGTCTTAGGGACAAAGCTCACGACAAATACAAGCGTTCCAAGACTGATGCTCATAAGCAGTACTATTTAGACTTAAAACACCTGGTTATCGCAGCCATCCATAGCGAGAAACGTGCCTTTTTCAAGCACCACATCAACGACGTTACCGACTCAAAGACTCTCTGGAAAAACTTAAAGCGCACTGTCCTTCCAGACTCAAAGACGCGGACTGACCTCCCGACACACTTTAACGACCCCGACTTAATAAACCGCCATTTTTTAAACATACCTGGTAACCCAGCCGTATCTATATCTGACTTGACACGGTATGAATTTGATAGACATAGTGACAAAACTTTTACTCTTCAACCAACAACCTCTGAAACTGTGACCAAAATTACGAACTCTATTAAAACGACTGCAAAAGGACATGATTTGATCGCTATTGACATGTTACTTATGACACTTCCGGTGACTTCTAAGATACTGACATTCATCATCAATAGGAGTATTCAGACTATGACTTTCCCGACTGAATGGAAAATCGCTCAAGTGACCCCGTTACCAAAAACCACAAATCCCGTTAATCTGTCCGAACTCCGTCCTATTAGTATCCTTCCCTGTGCATCAAAGATAATAGAAAGGGTGGTTTGCGAACAGCTGTCGGAATACCTGGAGAAATACCGCATCCTACCTGAACTGCAATCGGGTTTTCGCAAGGGTCGATCGACAGTTACTGCGTTACTCGATGTAGTCGATAATATTCTGCAGGCTCGGGATGATGGTAAAAGTACCATATTAGTGCTTTTAGATTTCTCCAGGGCTTTTGATTGTATTAGTATCTATTGGCGAGACGAGCGCAGCGGTCCGCGTGTCGTCTTGGAAACACAAATAAAACTGTGCAGTACTTTCAATGTCCGTATATTTCTTCATGAAACATTTTACACAACATCAGCGTCAAAAAATACCAAGATCCAATAAGATTAAATTGTAATATAAGGGGACGACACAAAAACACACACGGCTAACGGGATGAGCTTTTCAGAGAGAGAGAGTGACAGCTGTCAATAATGTAATGTGCCCGTAGTAGAGCATAGACAAATTTACGTTTTTCTAACACTCCTCCTTATGCTCTACATCGGATAGAGTACCTTTACATTATACACATTATACAAGAACTTATTATTCTATCATGCACAACTCTACCCTTGCTTACAAGAATAACATTATGACTCTACCTTTATGATACAAGAGACCGCTTTATCTAGTATCATAATCAGACCGATGTCTAGAATAGCATTAATATTATGATTAATATTAACAGAGTGAATGACACAAAATCAGTGAACACATTGAAACCCTATTCTTCAAACAAAAACTATTTTACATTTCTTAGACTCAGTCCAGAGACACATTTATAATGCTTTACACTACACAATGGCTTTGTTAACACATCTGCTACCATTTTCTCTGTTGGTAAATATTTTACATTTATTAAGCCTTTTTGTATTAGATCTTTTACAAAATGATAGCGTAGGTCTATGTGCTTTGTTCTTTTATGCGAGTATTCTTTCACAAGTAACAATTTCTGAGCACTCTGGTTATCATTGTATACTACAACATCAATTGTTTTATCAATAATTTCTGACAAGAAATTCTGAACAAAACATATATCTTTGCACACATCACTGATTGCCAGATATTCCGCTTCTGTACTTGACAAAGCTATGCAACGCTGTTTTCTGGCTTCCCAATTAACAACGTTGCCACCCAGTTTAACAACAAAACCTGTGTAAGACTTACGATCACATAGATCATTCGCCCAATCTGCGTCAGTATAGGCACTCACATTTAAATTATTTCCTTTACAAAAATAAAGTCCATAATTCATTGTTCCCGCCAAATACCTTAACACACGTTTAGCAGCGCGCCAATGATCCATGTCAAAGCATGTACTATATTGACTAAGTTGGCTACAAGCATAAGATATGTCAGGACGAGTACAAACCGATAAGTACATTAAGGAGCCTAACAGTTGTCTATACTTGTAAATATTCTCATCTAAACATTTATCTGACTTATCAAGTTTAGAATTTACAGCTAGTGGTGTAGACACAGGCTTACACTCACTCATATTGAACTTAGCCAATAAACGTGTGACATAGTCTGATTGATCTAAAATCATACAATCTTTTTGTCTAGTAACATTCATACCTAAACAATTTTTAAGTTCTCCTAAATGCCGAATCTCAAAATATTTCCGTAACAATGCTAAAACACTATCTATACTGTTATTATGGAATACATAAAAGTCATCGACATAGAGGGATATAATGACATATTCATTTTTAGATCGCTTTACATAAATGCAGGGCTCACATTTGCTCTGCTCATACCCATTCGCACATAAAACATTATTAATTTTAGAATTCCATGTACGGCTTGCTTGTTTCAAGCCGTATATGCTTTTCTTCAGCATACATACTTTATCATTATCAACATTATTAAAACCTTTTGGCTGTTCCATAAAAATTAATTCCTTTAGTTCACCATTTAAGAAAGCTGTAGTAACGTCAATATGATCACATTTCAAATCAAGTTCTGTTGCAAGTGAAAATAAAATTCTTAAAGTAGAGTGCCTAACAACTGGCGAAAAAGTCTCAAAGTAATCGATTCCCTCTTTTTGGCTAAAACCACGGGCAACCAATCTCGCTTTAAACTTATTAAATTGACCAGCAGCATCATATTTTCGTTTAAAAACCCACTTACACCTAATGACGTTACCTTGCTTTGGACGATCAACTAACTCCCACACATGATTTCTAAGTAGAGCATTATACTCACATCTCATTGCATCACACCATTCTTCTTTATCTGGTGAACTCATGGCCTCCTCATAGGTAGTAGGATCGTCTATTAAACTAGCCTCAGCCAACATAGTAGATAAGTCGTAATCTGAAAGCTTCTGTGGCATTTTACCTCTTGTACTACGTACGGGGCGCTGGGAGCTAGACACATCGGTGGTACCTTCCAATGTGATCAGCTCTCCTCCTCGACATGCAGACTCCGGCTCTGGCAGAGAAGAAACTTCATCACCATCATCGGAAAAACGGTCTTCGCCAGTACTATACTGTTCAGACAGCGATGACCACAGTGGTGGTGTAACATCCGCATCTGAAATATCAGAAGTATTAAGTCTCGACTTATCACTACACTTATTTTTATTATTATCACAGTTGGTTTCTTTCAATTGATCATTAAGAATTTCATTATTAATTATTTCATTACTTGATTCACCATTTAAAATTCTATTATCACAGTTAAAGCTCTCATTAAAATTTAAACAGTCATAAAACATAAAATTATTTTTACTAAGACTGTTGACATCCCCTAATTCAGCCTTTTGTGTGTTCTTTGCATAAAACTCGCTTTCAATAAAGGAAACAGTCCTTGAATAAATGACGATGCGAGGATTAGATGGATCACATAGCCGATATCCCTTACAAGTTTCACCATAGCCTACAAAAATATAAGCCTTAGCCTTGGCATCGAGCTTTCGACGTTTTTGCTTCGGAATATGAGAATAAGCTACACAGCCAAAGACGCGCAAATGACTAAGATCTACAGTTGATCCAGTCCATTCAAACTCAGGAACACTGTTTGACAACACAGAAGTGGGGCTTCTATTCTTTAGATAAATTGCCGTCATAACAGCCTCTCCCCAAAACTGATTCGACAAACCAGACTCCTGCAGCATAGCGCGTGCCTTCTCAAATATAGTCCTGTTAGCACGTTCAGCCACACCATTCTGCTGAGGGCAATAAGGCACGGTGGTTTGGTGTATTATACCTTTCTTCTTAAGGAAACTTGTAAGGTCACTATTGCAATATTCAGTACCATTGTCGGTACGAAGCACTTTAATATGCAAACCTAATTGTTTCTCAACCATATTCTTAAAAGTAACAAAGTGGGAACTTACTTCATTCTTCGACTTCATGAGGTAACCGAAGGTCTTCCTCGTACAGTCGTCCGTGAATGTCAACAAGAAGCGAGCTCCGCCCCACGTGCTGACTTGCATCGGCCCTGCGACATCGGAGTGGATCAGCTCCAAAGGTGAAGCAGCACGTCTGGCATTTGCCCGGGGAAAAGATGCTTCATGCATCTTACCCGACAGACAAGAGACACAGCTGCTCAGGCAGACATCTTCTTCCTGAAAAACGACACCTGAACACTGATTCCCATCACCTAGTATACGCATACCTGCAATGTTGAGGTGGGCTAGACGCTTATGCCATAAGCTTAATGGCACACTAGCAGCTGTGTGAGCACTCACTGTCCCCTGCCTACAATGAAGGGGCTTGGAATGCTCCTGGGGTAAGGATCTACCTTGCTGAACCTTGAGTTTGTAAAGTCCATTAACTTTGCTAGCTGAGAAAATTAGGTTGCCAGTGATTTTAACATTTTTATAAATATTACATCCATCTTTAGCAAAAACAACAACATAACCTTTTTCAGTAATCTGACTGACAGACATTAAATTGTTAGAAAGATTAGGAACAACTAAAACATTATTCAAACAAACAGATGAAGAGAGAGGAACCTTACCAATAGATTTACTGCATATATTTTGGCCATTTGCCACAGAAATATTGCAACTACTTTCTTTGGCATCTATCACTAGCTTGTCATTCTTCACCATATGGCACGATGCACCGGAATCAACTATGAACTCCTCTGAAGCTGCAGCTGTTGCCGAGAAAGCAGTGGCAAACATGGTGTGCTCCTCCTGTCTTCCTCGATCGCCCTGCTCCCGCTTCCTTTTGAAGCAACGCTTCACAATGTGCCCTGGTTTCTTGCAATATGTACAGATGACACTAGAACTCCTCCTCTTCTTGTTGTTGTTAGCTACATAAGCCATTGAATTCGTGTTGTTACTTCGCCGGTGATCTTCTTGCAACAATCGCGTTCTGACGGTCTCACTTGTAAGAGTATTTGTTAAGCATGCAGTTTCTAAGCTCGACACAATGACATCATATTCCTGAGGCAATCCGGATAGCAAAATTTCTGCCACTTCTTCATCGTCGATGCTCTTGCCGATGTCAGCTAGTTGTTGAACCAAGCGCATGACACCATCAATGTAGTCGGACATGGACACGAATTGGGAATACTCCACGCGATGTAACTGCCGTAAAAGAAGTACACGTCGATACAAGCCTTTATCCTCAAAGCTGTCGGCGAGTTTCTGCCATGCATCTTTCGCTGTAGTGCTGCTCCTCACATACTGGTATAGAGCAGGTTGTAAGCTAAGGCATATCCTTGCTAACGCTTTGCTGTCACGAACGGCGTCTGTATCAGTGCCCTCTACGCACTTCCAAAGACCTTCCAAAACAAGCAACATCTTCACGGCGAACTTCCAGTTAATGTAATTTGACAATCCTTCAAGTCTTTCTATTGAGGTTATGTTGCCAACATGGTTTGTGCCGCCCGTATTTGACGCTGGTTGAACATTTTGTATTTCGGGCATTTTATATCTTGTCGTTCGAAAGTACTCACAAGAATCTCAGGAGATACAGGTATCTTCAAAACTTCCTGGGCCCCAGAACCTATTGGCGAGACGAGCGCAGCGGTCCGCGTGTCGTCTTGGAAACACAAATAAAACTGTGCAGTACTTTCAATGTCCGTATATTTCTTCATGAAACATTTTACACAACATCAGCGTCAAAAAATACCAAGATCCAATAAGATTAAATTGTAATATAAGGGGACGACACAAAAACACACACGGCTAACGGGATGAGCTTTTCAGAGAGAGAGAGTGACAGCTGTCAATAATGTAATGTGCCCGTAGTAGAGCATAGACAAATTTACGTTTTTCTAACAGTATCCCCTTGCTTTTATCTAAGATGTCTTATTACGGATTTGATGCCACGGCGATAAGATGGTTTAGCAGTTATTTGACTGACCGTGCGCAGACAGTCGTATTGCGTGGGATGGGTGGTGGTGCTCTGCGGTCCTCTCTTTGCCCTGTGACACGGGGAGTGCCGCAGGGTTCAATACTTGGACCTCTGCTCTTTATATTGTACAGTTCTGATATTGTCAACAGTATAAAGAGCAGTGGATACCATCTTTACGCGGACGATCTGCAACTGTATATCTCCTGCGCGCCATCAGAGACGTCTTTAGCTGTGGACGCCATCAATGCAGATCTAGATCGTATTTCGGCTTGGTCGGAGAAGAACTGTTTGGTCCTCAATCCCCGCAAGTCGAAGTATATCGTTTTTGGGTCGAGGCATCAAATTCGTAATACTCTTGCTGCTCTGGCTACCGGGAATGTTGCCGTTATGGGTGAACCAATAGAGCGGGTGGTAGAAGCCAATAACCTTGGCCTCCTAATGGACGGCAAGCTGAACTTTGAGAACCACATACTGAAAGTTGTGAGTAACTGCTTCTACCGCCTCAAAATTCTGTACAATATACGCGATTACCTTAGTGTCGATTTGCGTGTTGACCTTTGTGAATCGCTTATATTGTCCAGATTAAACTATTGTGACGTTATTTATGGCGGTTTGTTGGAATATCTTTGTCTATGCCATACATCATTCTTATTGTTGCCTATGGTAGAGATACTTCTCTATGGCTCTGTCTCTTTACCTCCATGGCCGCGTGGCTGTAGGCAGCACATTTAGTGGAGGCAAAATACGTGAAATTTCCCTTAAGTCAGGAAATAATTCTAAGAACTGATAAAAACAATTGTTTTTGATTTGTATGGGTTAGAAATGGAATTTAATACATCACTTGATATATTCACCCCCCCGGAAAGGGGTGGAATTGGTTGAAAATGGTGTAATAGTAATAACTAAGAAGAAAAAATAGGTGTAGTCTGTGCAATTTGCCATACGTTTTATTACATCTTAATCTATATTTGCACCCGTTATTTAGCTCAATTCAAGCTACGGAACATACAAAAAAAAAATCATATAACTAAAAATATACTTTTTGGCATTGCGGCCCCGGGAAAAATACAGAACGCGGTGCAAATTGAGGAAATGATGAGAATATATATCAAAACACAATACCAAATTTGCACCAGGGTGCGACACCCGGAAAGTAGTTTTCTATGTTTTACTGTCTTTGTACTTCGGGGGAAATTTTGGAATTAATAAAAATCGTCACAATCGTCTTAACTTGGTTTGATTTACATTCGCACCCCATAAAAAATTGACATTTCTACACGGAACATGCGGTTCTGTAATACTACCCGCTACCTAGCGTTCGCTGCTATTCCTTGCGTTTAGATAGAACTATGTTTACCAAACTTCCGGTTAAAATTTTCTTTTTTTTATTGAGTGCGAATGTAGTATCTTTTAAATATGTGTTATTTATAAATTTTCACGACTATCTTAATTTCCCCCGAAGTACAATCTACAAAAGAGTGAAAAAAAACATGTTCCATACTTTGCACGGGGGTGCAAAGTTACCTGGGTGTTTATAATACTTTGAAAAGCTTAATCTAAGTTTGCACCAACCGTCTGAATTATCCTCGAGCCGCAATCAGAAAAAAATATTTTACCAAGATTCTATACATCGTACACCTTTTTAATTAACATACATTATGTACCAAAGGGGACCCTTCACGTGGCTAAACTTGCGCCTAATACCTTTTATCATACTCCAAAATAACGGCATTTGAAGTTTATACCTAATATTTTAAAGTGTTCCGTACATGATAGAAAGGTGCAAACCGAGGGAAACCATCTAGTCGTGCCCTCTAACGATCCCACAAAAAAACACGACTACACGAATTACTTCCATAGTTTTCCGTAATTCGACTATACTAATTTTTAATTGTTTTACTTGTGTCGTCCCCATATACACGAATTTACTTATTATTATACAACTGATTATTTAAAAGCGATTGTCTGTGTGTGTTAAATGATTAAACGCGACATACATATCATTGCGTGGTTTGATTTTCGATCTCAGCGTTCGCCACGCCCGCTTCCACTACGCCTGCACTCTCTAACAGGTTAGTCTGCCCAGTAGAATACTGTTAAAGCTAAGAGTAGCACTGATTGGCGTGCGGAGCTTATATTTAGAATGCCTGAGTCGGATGATCAGAACATTAACCACTTGGGACCGACGTCAAACATAACCTCAAACCACATGTCAGCTATCGAAAAATTAAATGGCCTTGATAATTGGATTAATTGGAAATTTGCTATTAAGATGGTACTCACACTGGATGGATTGTGGAACTGCGTACTCGGCACCGACACCGATGAAACACGTGATGCACGTGCACTAGCTAGAATCTGTTTATCGTGTCAACCATGTTTATACCAGATTGTTCGCGATGCTAAGACAGCTAAGGATGCTTGGAAATTGCTATCGGATACTTTTGAAGACAAAGGGCTGTATAGAAGGGTACTACTGCTTCGACAATTACACCGGGTCGAATATAGCCACTACTCGAGCATGTCTGAGTATATTGAAAGCGTGTTAAAGCTTGTCACACAGCTAGCCGACATTGGAAAGACAATTGATGACGAAGAAACTGCCGAAATTCTACTCTCAGGTTTGCCGGAGGAGTACAATGTCCTGGTATCCAGTCTTGAGACAGCGGGTTTGACTTACACCTTGTCTAGCGAAGTAGTCCGGACTCGACTACTGCAAGAGTATCATAGGCGTCACAACGGGAACAATGCGTCAGATAATTTAGCTTATGTAGCTAGTAGAAGAAAGAAGTCTCCATTAATATGCACATATTGCCAGAAAAATGGTCATGCTGCTAGTCGCTGCTTCAAGAAAAAGCGAGATGAATCTAAGAACAAACAAGTGGAACACACTATGTATGCTTCTGCATATTCCGCTTCACATTCGAAGGAGTTCATCATAGACAGCGGTGCAACTTCCCACATGGCTGGAGATCCCACACTGATAGAAGAGAAAATTAAAAAGAAGTGTGTAATTTCTGTAGCCAATGGCGAACAGTTAAATAGTGAAATGATTGGTAAGACTGTTATTTCTTCTAATGTAACTCTAGACAATGTTCTCTATGTGCCTAACTTGTCAAACAATTTAATGTCTGTTAGTGAGATTACCAGGAATGGCTATATTGTTATTTTTTCCAAAGAGAATTGTAGTATTTACAGTAATTGTCAAATCACAGGCAACAAAGTTTTGAGTGTTAATAAACATGATGGGCTTTACAAATTGAAACTGCAAGCGCGACCAGTCTCCCTATTAGGTCACTCTATGTCTCTGCAATCTAGGCAAGGAATCATGAGTGCCAACGCTGCAACCTGTGCACCTATGTCTGTTTGGCATAGACGCCTCGGTCACCTGAATCGTCAAGGTATGTTATTGTTGGGTGCTGGGAATAAGTGTGGTGTCGTTTTTCAGCGTGAAGATGACGTGCCCACTAGCTGCATCGCCTGCCTTACTGGGAAGATGTGTGAAACATCATTTCCTCAGTCAAGTGCGGGGCGTGCTGCTCATCCCCTGGACCTGATACATAGCGATGTCGCTGGACCGATTCAAGTTCCCAGCTGGAGCGGAGCTCGCTACTTGCTCACCTTCACTGATGACCACACAAGAAAAACCTTCGGTTATCTTCTGAAGAATAAATCTGATGTAAGTTCCAATTTCATTAACTTTAAAACTATGGTTGAAAAACAAACTGGTTTGCGTATCAAAGTATTACGCACTGACAATGGTACTGAATACTGCAATAATAATTTGTCCAATTACCTTAAAAAGGAAGGCATTATTCATCAAACATCCTGCCCATATAGCAGTGCGCAGAACGGGGTCAGTGAACGGGCAAATCGCACCATTTTTGAGAAAGCCAGAGCCATGTTACAGGAGTCATGTTTGTCTGATCGCTATTGGGGCGAAGCTGTTATGACAGCTATTTACCTCAAAAATAGGTCGCCTACCAAAGCATTATCAGATAAAATCCCTGAGTGTGAGTGGACTGGATCTGATATTGATCTCAGTCATCTGCGCGTTTTCGGCTGTGTGGCATACTCACATGTACCTCATCAAAAAAGGCGCAAATTAGATGCTAAGGCTAAACAATATATATTTGTTGGATATGGTGAAACATGCAAGGGATACCGTCTGGTGGATCCTTCTAATCCTTATAAGGTTATATATTCAAGAAGTGTTGTTTTTATTGAGGATAAATTTATACAAGCAAATGTTTCGCATGCACAGGCTAAGGAGAATAGAGCAAATTTTATTATTTTTGATAATTTTATTAATAGTAATGACAATTTTAAAAATAATATTCATGATGATAATACTCGCTGTGATAATATTTCAGATAACTGTGATACTAGTTTTAATGAAAACTGTGATAGTAATCATCATAATGAGAGCCTGGGTGATAGTTTAAATGAAAAATCTAATCAAAATTCTTCTGTGGTTTCAGAGGTGGAGCTGATGTCACCACTGTCTGACCAGTATCGCACTTCTGAGGATGTCTCCGAGGATGACGGCGAGGACGGCGTGCTTTCTGGCACCGTCAACCCTCTTCCGCCCTCTACATCTCGAGGAGGAGAGCAGATTACGGCGGTTTCTACCGACGCGTCTATCTCTCGTCCTGTGCGTAATACCAGAGGTATTTTCCCTGAGAGGTTCAATGATTATCATTTAACGTCACTGTTGGCCACAGCGTTTTCATCTTACGAACCACTAACGTTCCGTGAGGCCATGAAATCACCTGAGAAGGACGATTGGTATGGCGCTATGGCGTGTGAGTTCAATTCCCTCATTAAAAATAATGCATGGGAGTTAATTGATCGACCGCAAAATGTAAATGTTCTTAAAAACAAATGGGTATTAAAGAAGAAGTATGATGCAACAGGTAATTTCACAAGATTCAAAGCTAGATTAGTTGCCTGTGGTTATAGTCAAAAAGAAGGAATAGACTATTCTGATACTTATTCACCTGTTGTTAGACATTCGACATTGCGTATTTTATTTGCTATTGCAAATCAGTTGGATCTGTGTATGGATCACATAGATGTCACCACAGCGTTCTTAAATGGCGCGTTAGATGAAAAGATCTATATGGAGCAACCAACTGGTTTCATATCTGATTGTAATAAGGATAAGGTCTGCTTGCTCAAGAAAAGCATTTACGGCTTAAAACAAGCCAGCAGAATGTGGAACATTAAAATTCACTCAGTTCTAACACAAAATGGATTTAAACAGAGCAAATGCGAGCCTTGTGTTTATATTAACAAAACTAATGATAAATACATAATCTTAGCATTATTTGTTGATGATTTTTATGTATTTCACAATGATTGTGTAGAAACAGTTACATCATTGCTAAAACAGCATTTTGATATACGTTTTCTAGGAAAATTGAAAAATTGTTTAGGCATGAATGTCACCAAACACAATAATGTAACTGTTCTGGACCAGTCAGATTATATAAGGCGATTGTTGGAGAAATATAATATGTCAGATTGTAAAATAGTTTCAACACCACTGCCTGTTAATTGTAAATTGGAAAAATCAGATAAAAGTTTAGATGACAATGTTTATCAATATAGACAACTGTTGGGCTCTCTAATGTTTTTGTCGGTTTGCACCCGCCCAGACATTTCATATGCCTGTAGTCAGTTGAGTCAATTCAGTACCTGTTTTAATGTCAGTCATTGGCGCATTGCAAAGCGTATATTAAGATACCTGGCGGGGACAATAAATTATGGTCTCCATTTCGAAAAAGATATTAACTTTGAGATAAATGCCTACGCAGATGCAGATTGGGCCAATGACGTAACAGACCGCAAGTCATATACTGGCTTTGTAATAAAAATTGGTAACAATGTCATTAATTGGGAAGCTCGCAAACAACGATGTGTAGCTTTATCGAGCACTGAAGCTGAATATCTCTCTATTAGCGATGTATGCAAGGATATCTGCTTTGTCAAGAGTTTCTTGATGGAAATAATTGACAAACACTTTGGTGTCAATGTATTTAACGACAATCAAAGTGCTCAGAAATTGTTGTTAGTTAAGGAATATTCCCATAGAAAGACTAAACATATCGACTTGCGGTATCACTTTGTAAAGGACTTGATACAGGAGGGACAAATTAATGTTAAGTACCTATGTACAGAGGAAATGATTGCTGATGTTCTAACAAAACCATTGTGTGTGCAGAAGCACCAAACTTTTGTGAAATGTCTAAAATTGAAATTATTGGAAAACTGAATAGTTTTGTATAAAAGTAGAGTCGACTTTATACTCCATTTTATTTTATTTAAAGTAAATGTAGAGTGGTTTCAATTTCAATGTATAGAGACATATTTAAGTAGTTGAATGTTTGAATATTGTACAGCATAAGGAGGGGTGTTGGAATATCTTTGTCTATGCCATACATCATTCTTATTGTTGCCTATGGTAGAGATACTTCTCTATGGCTCTGTCTCTTTACCTCCATGGCCGCGTGGCTGTAGGCAGCACATTTTTAATTGTTTTACTTGTGTCGTCCCCATATACACGAATTTACTTATTATTATACAACTGATTATTTAAAAGCGATTGTCTGTGTGTGTTAAATGATTAAACGCGACATACATATCATTGCGTGGTTTGATTTTCGATCTCAGCGTTCGCCACGCCCGCTTCCACTACGCCTGCACTCTCTAACACGGTTGCATTCTTGGTCGTTCTAAGAGGCTTTTACAGCGAGTGCAAAACGCATGTGCTCGTTTCTGTTTCCGCGTCCCTCCCCGCTCCCATATCACCCCATACCTGAACGCCGCCAACTTGCTGAACATGCCTGCGCGCAGGCGCATGCACCTAGCCACTTTGCTGTTCGGTGTGAGACGTCACGAGACCCCATCATACCTCTTTAACAAGATGGTTTGGTCAAGGAGTGAGCGCAGGAGCGCAATGGTTCTCATACCTAAGCATCGGACTGCGGCATTTCGAGGCAGTTTCAAGTTTGCGGCGTCCAAGTGCTGGAATGATATTCCTCCCCCTATCCAAGGATCGTCAAGTAGTTACACCTTCAAGCGCAAGCTGAAGGATCACTTATTGACGCTCCAAAAATCCTTCCAATAATCCTCCAGCACTTTGCACTTTGATATGCCAACCTGTTGTTTTTGAACAATTTAGTTTTCCCTCCTTTTTATTTTTGTTTATTGTAAACTATTTAATTAATTTATGTATTTCTTTAGTTACACATAAGTCGGGTTCTATCTAAGTATTGCATTGTTTACGTAAAGGTTTATGAATTATGTAGTATACTTTATCTGTGTATCGTTTCGTGAGTCATAGACGGTTCTGGCTGAAAATCAGTGCTGCAGGTGTCTAACACCTCAGCGTAATGCTGAGCCAGCGACCGTTTCACTTTTGCGAAGACACACAACGCTGATGATCTATTTTTCATGTCTATGTTTTCTTTTTTTTTGTTATACCTTGTTTATTTTCTATAAAACTGTGTGTATTATCTTATATTTGTGTGTCTTGCAAAAAGGAATAAATGTCTTCTTTCTTTCTTTCTTTCTTTGTTAAAGAGAACTCGCGCGCCTGGCCCCACGGTCCCAAGCCTCCCAAGGCGTGATTTATGTATGATTGCATGTTTACAAAGGTTAATAAAATGCTACATGGTTAATCTTCAATTAAGCGACGAAATATTTTGCAGATAGACTTCAATCAAAATGTCAAGCGAAGCAAAGGAAACATTGACCAATTGAACGATGTTTAATATAAACAGCGTCGACAAAAATTTATCTTTAATCATGATTACTTACATACCTAAAATACATGGATTTAACGTTAACTAAGTTTAAATTCGGAGCACACTTTGTACTTTTTCTATAGAAGAAACGCTTGCGTGTTTCCTCTAGGCAAAGCGCCATCTACCGGGAAACAACGGAGCTATACCACTACAGGGGCCCGATTTTTGAAAGCACACTCGAAAGTGGTATAAATCAGCTTATATCTCCGAAACTACAGCTCTAATCAAAGTTTTTACTAGTTCACAAGATTAATGAGAGCTGTGATTGTCTTGCTACTCGCATTTCAAATTCAGCACAATTGTTCACCGCTTTCGAGTGGTGTTTTCACACGTGTGCTTTCAAAAATCGGGCCCCAGTTTCAACCCCGGGAACAAGTTTCCTTCCATTCTGTTCAAACAACGACATCTATTTACCGAGATTTGACGACCGGATGGCCTAGTGATTAAACAAGCTGACTATGAAGCTTGGGGCCCCGCGTTCGATCCCCGGTCGGGGCCGATATTTTTATGAAAAATACGTACCTGTTTGTTCTGGAGTCTTGTATGTTTTATATGTATTTAAGTATGTATTTATTTGTCCGTTGTCTGGTAACCATACTCGTATTACAAGCTTTGCTTAGTTTGGGGCTGGATCAATTGGTGTATTTGTCCCAAGATATTTATTTATTTTATCCTACTAATATTATAAATGTGAAAGTTTGTGAGAATGTTTGGATGTTTGTTACTCTTTCACGCCAGAACGGCTGGACAGATCTGGATGAAATTTGGAACATAGATAGATTATAGTCTGGAATAACACATATGCTACTTTTTATCCCGGAAAATTGCGTAATTCCTGCGGGATAGCGATAGGGCCGACATCGCACTGGCATCGCGTAAAGCGCTGCGGGTGTCTATGGACAGTTGCATGTTTAATATGTATTTAAATATTTATCTATGTAAGTATGTTTGTCCGTTGCCTGGTACCCATATTACAAGCTTTGCTTAGTTTGGGGCTGGATCAATGGAGTTAATTTGTCCCAAGATATTTATTTATTTTTATCCCTATCCTAGATATGAGGTACCACTACGCATAATTCCATTCAAATCGATTCAACAGTTTTGGAGATTAGCGAACACAGACATAGGTAAATGGACACGTCCATACATACATACAGACAGACAGACAAAAATTATAAAATCTACTTTTTTGTGTTTTATTACTCTTCCCTAATCGTTAGCACTCTATGTTTGATGAATTTATTTAATGTACAGACACGAACTGTCTACTGATTTATTATATGTATAGACTAGCCACTGCCCGCGACTTTGTAAGCGCAGAATTAAACATAGCGTATGACACAAATATGGGGCCCGATTTTTGAAAGCACTTGTGAAAATACCACACGAAAGCGGTGAAAAATTGTGCTTAATCCGAAATACGTGTAGCTTAGAAGACAATTACAGCTCTCATTAGTCTTGTGAACTAGTCAAAACTTTGATTAGAGCTGTAGTTTTGGAGATGTAAGCTGATTTATACCACTTTCGAGTGTGCTTTCAAAAATCGGGCCCCTGTAGTGGTATAGCTCCGTTGTTTCCCGGTAGATGGCGCTTTGCCTAGAAGAAACATGCAAGCGTTTCTTCTATAGAAAAGGTACAAATTGTGCTCCTACTTTTAAATTTTAAGACTGGTTAAGACCAACTAAGACTGATAATTGTAAGAATCATTTAAGACTGATAATTGTAAGAGTCGGTTAAATGATTCGTACGTAGATTTGTTTAAATTTTTGGAGACGCTTTTATATTAAAGAGCGTTTAATTTATTCTTTGCGTCGCTTGACAGTTTGAAATCTATCTGCCAATTATTTCGTTGCTTAATATGAGATTCAACCAGGGACCCGATTTTTGAAAGCACATGTGTGAAAATTCCAGTCGAAAGTGGTATAAATCTGTTTATATCTTCAAAACTACAGCTGTAATCAATTTTTTTACTACTACACAAGATTAATGAGAGCCCTAAGCTACTCGTATTTAAAACTCAGCACAATTTTTCACCACTTTCGAGTGGTGTTTTCACACATGTGCTTTCAAAAATCGGGCCTCAGGGCCCTGATTTTTGGAAAGCACATGTGTGAAAACACCACTCGAAAGTGGTGAAAAATTGTGCTGAATTTGAGATACGAGTAGCTTAGAAAATACTTAGGGCTCTCATTAATCTTGTGACCTAGTCAAAAATTTGATTAGAGCTGTAGTTTTGAAGATATAAACAGATTTATACCACTTTCGAGTGGTATTTTCATACATGTGCTTTCAAAAATCGGGCCTCAGGTAGCATTTTACTAACGTGGGGCCCGGCGCGCGAGTTCTCTCCAGGGAAATATCAGCGCGCTTGGCAGCGGCTCCCGGTGACCAGCGGGCTGGCAGCTCTCTTGGGCAAAGAATCAGCCTCGCGATGCAACGCGGCAATGCCGCCAGCCTCCTGGGCACAACGAGCAGCGACAGTGCCCTGGGAGGGGTGTTTTTGTAGTTTAAGTTAGACTAAGTTTACTACAACAAATACTCCTGTAATACTAAAAGACTAATGTTATACAGACAAATTAAATTGTATCAAATGAAAATACATTGAATTCAATAAGTGTTTATTTGACAAAATACATTTTTTTTAACACCTTACAGCAAACTATGACATCACTACATAGTATAAAATAAAGTCGCTTTCTCTGTCCCCGTGTCCGTATGTATGCTTATATCTTCAAAACCACACAACGGATTTTGATGCGGTTTTTTTTTATTGGTAGAGTGATTCAAGAGGAATATCTAATAAAATACATTTCCTTAGTTCAAAACCTTCATCTCATTGAAAAGTAATACAAGCAAATATCAAGTAAGTCTATATTAAACATTTAATCCCTACTAATAAATACGACCAAACGTTTCGAGACCAAATAGGAGACGTTTTGGAAAAAGGTCAGGTCAGGAGTACCCGAAACCGACGAACATGTATGAAGAGATTGATGAATGTGGATGAAGCGAAAGAAGTATGTCAGGATCGTAGCAAGTGGAACAAAGTAGTCTCTGCCTACCCCTGTGGGAAAGAGGCGTGACGGTATGTATGTATGTATGTATGTATGTAATAAATACGAAAGTAACTGTTGCCCGTGGCTGGACCGATTTAGTTGAAGTCCCGGGAAAGAACATAAGTAGGATAGTTTTCATCCTGGAAAATCGCATGTTCCCGCGGGATAGCGACAGCGAGGCGCGGGCAACCGCTTGTTTATAATAAACATCTTCTCTGCTGACTGTACCCGCATTGTCATTTCCCGCGGCGACGGCACCAGTAGTTTACATTTACAAGGACCCAGTAATGGACAAGTCATAAAACATCATAACATTATTTATTTTCTTCCATGCTGGTGTGGGAGCAAAGAAAAAACATAGAATATACCAGTTGCTTGTCACCCGCGCAGATGGTAAAAGCCCATCGAGGGAATGGGCGAAAATCATAGGAATCATGTTATAGGCGATGAGGCTAGCAACCCATCACTATGTCGATTTCATTTCTCACCTATACGCCCACAATCTTGCTAAATGTGGCCTGTAGGTATCTGTTACCTTAGGCCCTGTCTACCCCGTAAGGGATAAAGACGTGATTTATGTATGTATGCATGTATGTATGTGTAATATTTAAAAGCAACAACGAGCGCGTACGCGAGCGGAAGTATCCACGTGCCGGGGCCCGATTTTTGAAAGCACATCACTCGAAAGTAGTATAAATCAGCTTATATCTCCAAAACTACAGCTCTAATCAAATCTTTGACTAGTTCACAAGATTAATGAGAGCCGTATCTTCCAAGCTACTCGTATTTCAAATTCAGCACAATGGTTCACCGCTTTCGAGTGCTATTTTTACACGTGTGCTTTCAAAAATCGGGCCCCTGTAGTGGTATAGCTCCGTTGTTTCCTGGTAGATGGCGCTTTGCCTAGAAGAAACACGCAAGCGTTTTTTCTATCGAAAAAGTATAAGTGTGCTTCGTACTTTAACATAACGAATTGCCGAAAGTATTGAAGATCCAAATTTTTGGCGACGCTGTTTATGTAGTAATAAATAAGTCAGGGTCGATAAATTTTTAGTATTTTTGAGACAAAAAAAAAATTAGGACTGAAACCCACTAGAAAAGGTAGAGAATATTACAGAAATGAAAGGAAGGAAAAATAAATTACGGTCGATCTGAGGTCGGGAAGGGGGTGGGGGGTGAGTTTTTAAAGGCGAAAACGGTTTATCTCGATTTCCGGCAAAACTACAAGTCTTATTAAAAAAGTTAAATTGCAAAGTTGTAACTAATAAAAAGATCTACAACTTTTATTCTTACACTTTTTTCACATAACCTCAAAATTTATGTGAAAAATTCAAATAACCAAGTTTTTGGTTTTTTATTTTTATCTTTCGCAAAAATAAATATTTTATCACGAAATTTGGTGAACACTTACCTTTTTATGTCCCGAACATACAGTATTTTTTTTTATTTAGAAGATTCATTTTTTCACCTTATTTTCACTTAATATCGAAAAAGCACCCTAATTTTCAATCGAAAATTCTCACGTCAAAATATCTGCTTTTTTAAAAAAGTCGGTGGCCTTTTTGTTCGTTGAAATCTCTACTTTCTGATGGTATAAAAAAAGATATACATTGCTATGGAAAATGTTCTCAGAAAATGCAAATAAACAAAAAATACATTATGTTCAATTTTGAGCTTTTTATTAAAATTTACACTTTAATAACTCGTTAAAAGTAAGATTAAAAATACGAATCCATAAAACATAAAGATTGCAAAAAACATGCGAAAATAGTTGTTCTAAATATTGATGACTAATGAGAGCTGTAATTGTATTCTAAGCTACACGTATTTCAGATTCACCACAATTTTTCACCGCTTTCGTGTGGTATTTTCACACAAGTGCTTTCAAAAATCGGGCCCCATATTTGTGTCATACGCTATGTTTAATTCTGCGCTTACAAAGTCGCGGGCAGTGGCTAGTCTATACATATAATAAATCAGTAGACAGTTCGTGTTTGTACATTAAATACATTCATCAAAAATAGAGTGCTGACGATTAGGGAAGAGTAATAAAACACAAAAAAGTAGATTTTATAATTTTTGTCTGTCTGTCTGTCTGTATGTATGTATGTATGTATGTAATGTAATAAATATCTTGGGACAAATTAACTCCAATTGATCCAGCCCCAAACTAAGCAAAGCTTGTAATATGGTACCAGACAACGGACAAACATACTTACATAGATAAATATTTAAATACATATTAAACATACAAGACTCGAGAACAAACATACGTATTTTTCATAAAACTATCTACCGGGGATCGAACGCGGGACCTCAAGCTTCATAGTCAGGTTGTCTAACCACTAGGCCATCCGGTCGTCAAATCTCGGTAAATAGATGTCGTTTGAACAGAATGGAAGCAAACTTGTTCCCGGGGTTGAAACTGGGGCCCGATTTTTGAAAGCACACGTGTGAAAATAGCACTCGAAAGCGGTGAACCATTGTGCTGAATTTGGAATACGAGTAGCTTGGAAGATACGGCTCTCATTAATCTTGTGAACTAAACTCGTCACAAAATAAAAGGCCCGTTTGGACAGTTCACGCCCATGAAGTTCTCTATTATTTACCGATCGAAATGTTTTGAAGGTAATACATTTTTCATTGATGGTTACCGCCCACTCCGCTTAGTGCTGTAAAACCCTTTTTTTCATATTGTCCAAAGACTATTAATAATCGGTTAAGGAAAAAATAAATCGATTAATATATATTTTTTAAGGCCGACTCGCACTTGGCCGGTTTTATTTCTTTAAATACTAGTGTTTAGACAAATTAATTACTGGTTTCTTTTTGTGATTGAGTGAATGTTATTGTAACAAAAATATCAAATGAAAGAAAATCGACCTTTCGCAACATTGTATCAGTTCAAAATACCTACAATATCAGTTTCAGTTAAATTTTCTTATCAGAACTTTAATCCAATGCACTTACTTACATATTCAAATCGATCAAATACTCAAACTGGAATCGATTTATCGTGAGTATCGAGTACCGGGTCGTATGGTTACATCACTAGTTACGTCGCGAGGACAAATGTCAAAACGGGCCTTTCATTTTGTGACGAGTTTAGTCAAAACTTTGATTAGAGCTGTAGTTTTGGAGATATAAGCTAATTTAAACCACTTTCCAGTGATGTGCTTTCAAAAATCAGGCCCCTGGGGCGAAAATAAAACAAACGCTTTGTGTTATGATTGACTTTACTAAATGACATTATTAGACCCCTTATCTTGTCTTTCAGTAATTGTTTCTCATTAGAGCGTGAACTTTTTATATCGACCTTTTCGATATCGATGTCTTATATAATGCAATTTAATTTTAGCCTTTTAAGTCTATGTAGGTACAGTTTTAATGAAAACCTTATCCGTCTCTATCCCTTAAGGGGTTGACAGAGCCAAGGTAACGACCTGAAAGCCACGCTTAGCATGATTCTGGGCGTATAGGTGGAAAGGGAAATCAAAATAATAATGGGTGCCTATAACATGATTCCTAAGACTTTCGCCTCGATGGGCTTTTACCATCAGCACGGGAAAAGAAGCAACTGGTAAATTCTATGCTTTTTCTTTGCGCCCAGACCAGCATGGTACCGGTGCATCACAATTAGAATTGGCATTGTTCATTTTTTTTAAGCTGTGCTTTTAACACCTTTATTTGATAAAATGGACTATTTCAAGCAACTAATTTGAATATTATGATTTTACGTAGCTTAGTTAATTAATAATAAATATTTTTTCGCTGTTTGATAATTCGTGAATTTAGACAGAATCCCAATCGCCTTCGTTCGGCTGGCTATAAAAAAAACGGCTTTGTCTATGGTTTTGTCGATTTGACAGTGACACGTGACAGTTGCCACAGCTAAACTTTTTTTTTTTCATTTTTG